>CM054179.1:10925639-13628139 GCA_028829895.1 Sinotaia quadrata
TGCAGAGCGGTTTGGTAGTAGTATATACATTATACGTTTTATCTTTGTCGACTTCATTATCATTTCCGCTTTTACCACTTTACCGCCACAACCTCTAACACCACAAACATTACCACAAGTATCATCGCAGTTGCTAACACAAAAGACATCCAGTGTACCTGCAAATGTGACTCGGTCAAATTTTCTTTGTGGGCGTTTTCCATTGGCGTTGTAAGTTTAATTAGTCTGGGAGGTTTGGGGATTTTGTGTATTACGCAGCCTGCAGTTAATAGTTGACGTCAGTTTGATGTGTGGGATGATTTGATTGGTCCGTGAAATGAGCAGGTGAGGATGAGGATGCGGTGTTGAACAAAGTTCGAACCTATAAATGGTCTGCGAACTGACGAACAAATTGCTACAACTTTCAATCCTGTACATTTTCAGGTAAGAGATGACAGTAAACTATTTTGTGAAAAATTACTTCCATTATTATTTCCGTTATTGCTGAGTTAATCCTTAATGAAAAACCGTAAGTAACAGTGGTAACGAGATAAAAACAAGTTGGATTCCATGATAACTAAAACATATCAGGAAATATGATAACCATTAGTTGTAATGAGATAAACGTAATTTGGATTCCATGATAACTAAAACATATCAGGAAATATGATAACCATTAGTTGTAATGAGATAAACGTAATTTGGATTCCATGTAACTAAAACGTACCACGAAATACGATAACCATTAGTTGTAATGAGATAAAAGTAATTTGGATACCATGGAAACTAACACATATCTGGAAGTACAATAACTAGCATTGGTAACGAGATTAAACTAGTTTGGATTCCATGGAAACTGAAACATATCAGGAAACAAAAAAAAACAACAGCTGAAATGAAAAAGGACAAGTTGCAGAAAAATAAATATTTCTTCTATTTCCGATGAAATCATATTTCAAAAGTTTAAAAGTGAAATACTCAATGGTGTAGAAATAAAAGTATCACCAGCAAGCAGGTTATCAAAGTTTTTTCAAATTCATTAAAAGATTTAAATGTAGAACTACATATATTTTCTTTCGCCATTGAACCGACTGCATTCCAAAGTCATCTAATTTGGGCAAGTCTATTCCTCTCTGTCAGCCAGAAAGTAAACAAATATGGCTGTCTGCATCAAGAGTCGGGAAGACCTGTTTAGCTGATCTGCTGGGCATGTACACCACACAAATCCTGACTTTCTTTCTGGCTCTAGTTCAAACTCCGACCCGAAGGGGCTATAGTTTCATGTAGGTTCTAGAAATTTACCATCATGCCTGTGTTTGAGGCCTAGAATGGGTTCTAAAACATTCTGTCTGTATTTAAACTACCTATACTATTTGTTTCCCTTTGAAATACAGAACACCTGCTTCCCTCCCCTTAGTTCTGGTCGATCGACTTTAAGCTGGTATTACATTTAATAACAAGGTGATCATGTCCCGTTTCATCTACACCTAAATTACCTACAAGGGCAGGAACTCTGGCATTGGTCAGCAGACCAGAAAGATTCCTCTGAGAGCCAAAGTCATCATAATAGTTAGACTAGAGACTAAAGTTATAATCATTATCAAATTATAGGAAAAACCCAGAAATTGAAATAGTTTTAAGGAAAATATGAAGGTTTGAATGAATTAAAGTGTAAAATATTAATAGAAGTTTGAAATATTATTATTATTATTATTATGCCTCTTTCCACGACTTCTGTTTGACTGTCGGTTGTGATCCAAGGTCTCGGAATCTTACCAAGATTCTGGGAGATCCAAGGTTTTACGGAGGATGTGGGCACTTCCGAGGAGCGCTGCTTTGAGCAGTGGAGCGAGTCTGTGGTTTCCAGGGAGTTTATTCAGGTAGCCTTCCAATTCTGATGTTATGTTCCCCAAGGCTCCTATCACTATAGATATCACTTCAGCTTTTACATTCCACAGTCTCTGAATTTCTAATCTGAGGTCTTGGTATTTTTCTATTTTTTTTCTCTTTCTTTTGTTTTTATGTTTCTATCACTTGGAACAGCGACATCAATGATTATTATTACTGTTCTGTTGGACTTATTGAGAACTACAATGTTCAGCAAATCTACCATGTAAGGAAGTAAGACGTTTCTACCAGAATATTTGTACTTGGTCCAGACCTGGGGCTTTCCAGTTTGCCATTTTTCTTATCTTCTTCTTGATGTCCTTCTCACTGATTGTGACGTTGCATTGTTCAGGTGTTTCTTTATGATTATCTTTCAGTTCCTGAATCCATCTGGTTGAGGTGTTATGCATATTTTGGTTGCTCCATATGTTTTCCCAGAAGGTCTTGGTTTCCTGAATGTTTGGCAGTCGTTGTTCCGTACTGGAATTTCCTGTACGTTCTTGGTATAGTCTTCCAGGGTCAGTTCGGAATGTTTTACTGTTGGAAATGCTGACCTCTTGTAGTGTATCTCTTCAAACGGTAACTGAGTCCTTGAGGTCTTTGCTTTGCATATTCTATTGCGGTCTAAATATTTCTGCACTTGAGATCGTATTTGCTTACCAATCTTGCCTTCAGATTTCCCTTATTTTGTGCTGCTGCTATCATTTGGCTTATTTCTCGTCAATACCCGACCAACAGGGGTCGACAACTCTCTTTGTCGGAATTACTTCTATTCACCTGTAGTGTGATCTTGTCATCAAAGATGGTTACATTTTGGCATTTCTATTGTTCTTATATAATGTGTGAAGTTTTGTAGTATGCTCTTATCATTAGATAGGATTAATATTTAGGCACATCCTGTAGTCTAAGACAATGTATGTATATAGTTTTCTCATAAAGTGTAGCGTGGACCGTATCACCAGATAGTGGGCACTCCTATTAGTATAACATAATATGTGAAGGTTAATGTTTTCTCCTTTCTTTTATACTCATGCCTCCCAGTTTTATTCACATTTCATTCCTTCCTTTCATACGTTTACCATGACATTACCACACAATACCACATACCTCATGATTTGCATAATTATTCCAGGGTAGTGACTTTGTTCAACAGTCTGCCTTGTTATGAAAAATGAAATGTGATTCCTGACGAGATTTTAAGAACATATCGCTAAGAGTGATTTTATTATTTGTCCAGATTCAAGTTTCAGCTATGTTGTGGGGGAGAATGTTGGTGTATATGTGTCTGGTCGTCGTGGCTCTCTTGGTACCTGCTGCTGATTCAGCAATATGCAAGTTTCCTGATCAGTATGAGATTACTATGCAAAAATATACTGAAAAGGTAAATGTGTTTTTAGTGGTTTTTCTTTCGTTTTTCCCAACAATTACGCGCACACACACACACTACCGAATATGTAATAACACACAAACTCTTACATGATTCAGAGATTGTGACAAGGCGTATTGTGTTACAGGAAACGAAATCAAAATAAAATGGAAGTGTACAAATATCACCCTTGTATTGTTAAATCTAATGTGCCCCATAAACATGTGTGTACAATTTTTTTTGCGCCCAGGAAAGCATTTGATTTGCATATTTTATTATTCTGCGCTCCATAAATGATTTGTGTGCGACATGTTATTTTGTTATGCGCCGTATAAATCATTTGTATTTTGCATGCTCTATAGTTCTTATATGTTGCAGATTTATTTCAATGTCCCTTCGTTGTGGTATGTTGCAGTTTTATTATAATGTGTCCTAGTTCTGGTATGTTGCAGGTTTACTATAATATGTCCTAGTTCTGGTATGTTGCAGGTTTACTTAAATGTTTCTTACTTCTGGTATGTTGCATGTTTACTTAAATGTTTCTTACTTCTGGTATGTTGCAGGTTTACTTAAATGTTTCTTATTTCTGGTATGTTGCAGGTTTACTTAAATGTTTCTTATTTCTGGTATGTTGCAGGTTTACTTAAATGTTTCTTATTTCTGGTATGTTGCAAGTTTACTTAAATGTTTCTTATTTCTGGTATGTTGCAGGTTTACTTAAATGTTTCTTATTTCTGGTATGTTGCAGGTTTACTATATGTGCAGGTTTACTATAATGTGTCCTAGTTCTGGTATGTTGCAGGTTTACTTCAATGTTTCTTACTTTGGTATGTTGCAGGTTTACTACAACTTTTCCGTTTACAACACAGATCGAATGATTGACATTAGGAAATATTATTTGGACAGAAACAAGATTCCTGTAGACAGTGAACGGATTTTGTCCAATTACAATGTGGTAAAATATGGCTTTATTTCTTTACAGGACATATTTTAGATTTACAATGATATTACTTACAAGAATTAAAGTCGAATATTGTTCTTATGCCATAAAGTACAATCACTTCAGTACATTTTTAATATGATACACTAAAGATGTGTCACATAAATATGATCTAAATATTTTTGTGACACATCTTTAGTGTATCATATTAAAAATCGACATTTTTTCCATACATGGATCCTGCCCTGGGGACGAATGGTACCTTGAAGCTAGAGGAAATTAGGGTTTTAGCAGCATTCAAGCAGGATTTGCAAATTCAAAGCCAGACTTCAGCAGCATTTCAGGGAGATTTGCAAATCACGTGATTTTCACTGAAATAACCAATCTTCACCACAACGACATCTGCTGTCTAAATGATTTGTGTCTGATATATGTTCACTTGTTATCATAGTTACGGCAATTATTTATGGGTTGTTCTGTTTTGCTTTGTCCATGTGTACATACCGTCTTTTGTTTGGACTGTAGTTTGTCTTTCGTTTGGTCAATGTTACATGTGCTCTTTGGTACGTCTGCTGACCTCTGCCTGTCTGTCCGTTCACACTTTATTGAATATTCCAATGCGCGCAGACCTGTTGTCATTGTATGGATCAATCATTTAATACCCATTTTCTACTACTACTACTACTACTACTACTACTACCACTACTACTACTACTACTACCACTACTACTACTACCACTACTATTACTACTACTACTACTACTACCACCACCACCACTACTACTACTACTACTACCACTACGACTACTTCTACTACTACTACCACCACCACCACCACCACTACTACTACTACTACCACTACCACTGCCACCACCACTACTACTACTACTACTACTGTTTCTACCTTAAAACAGCTATCATTGTTACATTGTTACTGCCATTATCACCACTATGTTGCATATAACAATTAATAATAGTAGAAGTGTAATCATTATTGCATAGACTGTTTTAATAATAGCAATTATAGGACTACTATTACCACAACTACTATAATCACTACTCATACTACCAGTATTTTTATATCTACAATTACCAATTACACGACTACTATTACCACAACTACTATAATCACTACTCATACTACCAGTATTTTTATATCTACAATTACCAATTACACGACTACTATTACCACAACTACTATAATCACTACTCGTACTACCGGTATTTTTATATCTACAATTACCAATTACACGACTACTATTACCGCTACCACAATATTGCTAATACGAAAGCAATATAAGTAAATATAAACATATATAAATCAAAAAGATAAATAAGTAAAACTGTGTTAAATGAATATAGTACAGAAATTAAACACATTATTGACAGTAGAAAACGTAAATAAAGAGATGCAACCCATAAGAAATTTGTTGATATAATATACTATATTGCTGGTATCAACAATACAGAATGTGTGTGGGGGAACCTTGAATGTTAACCTTGAATGCTGTTAGAATCTGGGTAATGGACATCAGTGGACAGAAGTCTTCAGGACATAGTGTTCCGAACATAGTGTACTGTACCCGAATGCGCAAGATTAGAAGACGGTGATTTTGATTTGAAGTGTTTCACCAAGGGCGGATAACCGCAGATGATTGATGTTGCCGGAAAAGAGTGAAAACACGGAAGAGAACATTTCAATTACTTGAAGAATTTATTCGAATTATTAAACGATCACTTTTGTTGCGTACTAATGAGGCTGTTTTGATTAATTCATGTAATAGCTATTCTCCAATAACCTTTACAAAACAATTCACAGAATATAGAAAATAAATCACCGTTATTGAAGCAAATAGTAAAATACAGCGTGCGCTGTATATGACAAAATAGAAATGAATACAAGTTGACCTAAATATTTACTTTTCTGATCTCACAGATGAAACAGTATGTTATTGCAGCTAATGGTACCTGTTCAAAATTGACCTTAAATAAAGACATCCTCACAGGAATACCAGGTAATTTACCGAGGAAAACAGGTTACATTGCTTTTTAATCTTTCAGATGATTAAGGGAAAGAATTTCATATTTTATATTAAACCATATATTAGAAATTAATTAAATTTACTTTAATATATATTTCTTCATCATTGGAACTGGTAGATTTAAGTTAAACTCTCTTTTTCATATTTATTTATATCTGTCTAATCTATTCTAATGTACATATACATAGAAGTTATACATAGGCACATACTCACAAAAGCGTGTATGACAAAAGCCACACACAGAAAAAGAGAAGAAATAATACGAATATTGTTTTCTAGACAACACAGTTCGAAAAAGAAAAGAAATAAAAATAATATTGTTTTCTAACCACGCAGTTTGTAAAAGAGAAGAATTAAAAGAGTATTGTTTTCTAGACAACGCATTTAAAAAAGATAAAAAATAAAAAAGAGTATTGTTTTCTAGACAACGCATTTGAAAAAGAGAAAAAATAAAAAAGAGTATTGTTTTCTAGACAACGCGGTTGAAGTGAACATCCGAAGTGAGCTGCCTCCCTTTCTACCAAAAGGGATACGTTTCTGGCGCTTTAAATGGCCTGGTGATGACGACATTGTTCTTGGTGTCTTGAACATTACCTCTGATGTCTGTGGTGTTCTTGTTTACGGAAAATACAATAGAGACCTTAGGTGTAAGTAATCTATCTATCTATGTGTCTGTAGGTCTAATTATCTATCTATCTATCTATCTGTCTTTCTGTCTCTCTATCTATCTATCTATCTATCTATCTATCTATCTATCTATGTGTCTGTAGGTCTAATTATCTATCTATCTATCTATCTTTCTATGTGTCTGTAGGTCTAATTATCTATCTATCTATCTATCTGTCTTTCTGTCTCTCTATCTATCTATCTATCTATCTATCTATCTATCTATGTGTCTGTAGGTCTAATTATCTATCTATCTATCTATCTTTCTATGTGTCTGTAGGTCTAATTATCTATCTATCTATCTATCTATCTATCTATGTGTCTGTAGGTCTAATTATCTATCTATCTATCTTTCTTTCTATGTGTCTGTAGGTCTAATTATCTATCTATCTATCTATCTATGTGTCTGTAGGTCTAATTATCTAACTATCTCTCTCTCTCTGTCTGCCTATCTATCTGTCTGTTTATCTATTTAACTATCTATCTATCTATCTATCTGTCTGTCTGTCTGTCTACATATTTATCTATCTGTCTAATTGTCTATCTAACTATATATCTATCTATCTATCTATCTATCTATCAGTTCAGGAATGTATTTATGTACTGAAAAGATTTCTCTTTCTCAAAAATAAATGTCTTTGCTACTTTATTTTTAATGTCTGTTTTAAATTCTTTATTTCACTCTTATATGATTGCAGTAATTACAGAATCTCTTCTTTACAACTTAGGAGAATATTCCTTAAAAATATGGGAATTGAGCGTGTTTGATGTGCCGTATAAATGCCAGCTATAAATACCAGCTATAAATGCCAGCCATAACTGCCTAGAGAACGCGAAGCAGACATTGCGCAGAAAATTGTATATTTCCAGCCATTTTAATGCGAAGTGGATGTATAGTGCTAAACACATGTTGTTTTAAAAAAAAGAGTGCTAAATAAAGTGTTTTAGAAATATGTGCTACTCATGTTATTTTGTATCAACAAAATGTTTTAAGAAGAGTGCTAAATAAAGTGTTATAGCAATATGTGCTACTCGTGTTATTGTGTATCAACAAAATGTTTTAAGAAGAATGCTAGATTGTTATAGCAATATGTGCTACTCGTGTTATTGTGTATCAACAAAATGTTTTAAGAAGAGTGCTAGATTGTTATAGCAATATGTGCTACTCGTGTTATTGTGTATCAACAAAATGTTTTAAGAAGAGTGCTAGATTGTTATAGCAATATGTGCTACTCGTGTTATTGTGTATCAACAAAATGTTTTAAGAAAAATGCTAGATTGTTATAGCAATATGTGCTACTCGTGTTATTGTGTATCAACAAAATGTTTTAAGAAGAATGCTAGATTGTTATAGCAATATGTGCTACTCGTGTTATTGTGTATCAACAAAATGTTTTAAGAAGAGTGCTAGATTGTTATAGCAATATGTGCTACTCGTGTTATTGTGTATCAACAAAATGTTTTAAGAAGAATGCTAGATTGTTATAGCAATATGTGCTACTCGTGTTATTGTGTATCAACATATTGTTTTAAGAAGAGTGCTAAATCAATTACTATAACATCATATGCTATTCGTGGTAATATGTATCAGCTTCTTTCTGATCAAATGTAAGTCTATCCAAAATTTCTTTATAATAGAGATCCTTCAATTTAACATTAATGCATTATTATTATTCGAATCATTATCTCTATTCAGTTACCAACGACAATGCATTATCTATCAACTTATTTCAAATTTTCTCTCTAAATGTTTCTCTGTTGATCCACTAATACTTCTATAATTGAGTTATCAGAATAATGACATGAATTGCTTATCCATTACTACTTATATCGTTGAGTTCTCAGACTGATGTCATGATTTATTTATCCAATAATGTTTCAATTATGAAAAATCACAATAATGACATGAATTGTAAATCCATTCATACTTCTATATTGGAGTAAATGAGACTATTGACATGAATTGTTTATCCATTAATACTTCTATAATGGAGGTAATCAGACTAATGACATGAATTACATCCATTAATACTTTTAAATGGATGTAATCAGACTAATGACATGCATTATTATTCTATGAATACTTCGAGTATTCCGACGATCGGTATTAACTCTTTTGACACATGGAATCTTAGAATGGCAGACCAACAAACAGTCCCTCTGTATTATCAACAAGAAATACTGTCTTTTGAATGCATTTGTGGAGCAATGTTTAAAAGCAAAAGCAAATATCATGTAGTATTATAACACATCAACACATGCTATTGAGACATCTCTCTGGGCACCGTTTACTCGTCATGATTATCGTTTATTAATTAATAACATGTAACTAATTACAAGAAATAGGGAATCTTAATTTATAGTTAATAATAATTCTCCCACGAGACCAACATGTCTCTCACGTGGCGGATTGTAAAGATGTCATAAAACTCTACTCTTTACACAATACTAAGATAGACGTTCTACTGTCACATGTTTCTGCAGGTGGAAACTTCTTACTAAAAGAGTAATAAAAAATCCGTCTTTATTTATATTTAACAAGCCACCATCCACCCACTATTGCTCCACCATAAGTTGTAAAATATGTGCAAAACGGTCAGTAAATTAAACAATAAATTTATTAAGGCAACAATTAAATATACAACATATAAACATAACCAAAAGTTTATTTCTGTTTAAGAGACATAGGCATAATTTATCACGTAAAATCACCATAATTTTCCTTGTTATAAGTTAGAGACAAAACACTATGTCTCTTCACTTACGGAATATGCGAAAATTATCATTATTTCTTTTCTCCTTTTGATAAGGAAAATACAACATACACAATAATGTTAGTATCATATAAATGAGCACTGGGTAAGGTTAGTCATTCCTTTCTACCCTGGAGAAGATACAAAATATTTAAATAAAGATTTCACAGTATTTTCAGAGACTTATGTAATGGAGCCTTACACTTCCATTTCTACCGCTCTGGACAAATAGTCAGCCCCTACATTGTCAGTGCCTCTGATGACTTTATACAGTATATAAATACAGTTGTAGTAGTAATGACCACCAGGTCAACACCACCAGGTCAAACACCCATTTGCTTTAGTCGAGTAAGCTAAGTGGTTAAGAGTAGTGTTTGTGTGGTAACTGGTAAATGTAATAGTCTCATTGTGTCAGTCAAGCATTTTCTTTCTTCTCTGTATTTGTAACAATGTACTAGAAAGTGTTCTATTGTGTTGTCTGTTCGACAGTGAGTGCATGATTTTGGTTCATTGTTTACGTTATGTGTAAATCTTGTGGAGTTGTATCTTAATCTATATAGTGCTCTGTTGTGTGTTATGTTCTTTAAGCATGGGTGGTGTGGGGTGGGGAACTTGTTTTTAAAGATTTGTTTTATTTGTACTTGCAGTTCTGGTATATGTATTGGGGTGTTTAGAAGTATTCCATGTTTGCTTCCATATTTTGCTCCTTTGTCCGCTGTTTCATTTCCTGTTATGTTTATGTGACTCGGGATCCATAACAGTGTTGTTTTTATTTCTTTTTTTTTCTAGTGAATTTATTTGTTTGCATAGTACGAGTACTTGGTGAATCCAGACTACTTCACCGCTTCATACTACTCCTTCAGTGTAATCGAGTGAGCTAGAGTTACAGAGGCAAACTGGTTATCCATTGTGTAGCAGAAAACATTTGTTTATTTAAAGAAATAAGAAAAATATTTTACATCATATAAATAGAAAATACCCTTATATGGAACAAAAAAATAATGTCGCAATAGATCAAAAATAGCTCAAAAAGTTGACCTGATTGAACAGAACCGATGCCATGTTTGGATCCAGCACAATACAAATGTCATAAATCCGTCAAAAAATCTTAGATAGAAAATTTGTTGTTGCCCAGTGTAATAATTTGTAAATTTTCAGCGTAATTTTTATTAATATTTGAACAGATTAGTTTGCTTGGACATGGGGGGGGGTAATTTTAATTCAAAATCAATAAAGGTTCTCGTAAAACAAGTAATTATTATAATCATTTAGTCATTTACTGTTTTTAATGGGATCCTCGTCTATCATTTAGAAGCAAATATCAGTCAACTTTATAGAATGAAATCTTTTGCAGCATTCAAACAATGACTCACATCACAAACATTTCAAGCACCAAATAGTAATATATGATTGTCCTTGATTTAATTTTATGAAGACTACATTTTCAATGTATCAGATGTCTTTGGCGTCATTAAATCGGAGATAAAAGAGAAGCATAGGCCCCTATTTCTATTCAATACTATTTACAAAGGAACTTTTTGAGAATTTATTGTTCTATAGAGGGCAGTAGATCAGATCTATTTGTTCACTCATAACTGTTTGTCCTAATAGCTCTGGATTCTATCTGTATTGTAAACGATGTTTTTATGTGGTTTAACTAACATTATCTCTTCAAAATATTTGAGAGGAGAATGAATTTTAAGGCAAAACAAACATCTAGCATAACAGACTCCGTATAAACAAATTCCAGACTATATATGCTTCCTTCTAGCCAGTTGCCTGTGACCACGATGAATGACGTAAAACACCTCGAAAAAGACGAGTGACGTATTGCGAGTTCTGAATCAAGCTAAATGTACGAACAAGTAGGTCTACAAGGATCAAGTATCCGAACTGTCATACATGTAATGAATGAAAACTGCAACAAGATTGTGAAGGTTACAATTTCAAGAATAAATTTGGAAACAATTCAATAGAACATTTGCTTTGCGTAAGAGTATTTGAAGATAGTCATTTGCAATTCAAAATAACGTTTATCTCCTACTTGTTTTTTCAACCGTCGCCATATTTTATCAGACGGCAGAGAATTCTGCTGGAGCGGTTCTAAATATTGGAAAATCTTGTTACATCAGCAGTAAAAATTTTCCACTCTGACTGGACAAACCTGCTAGACACAGTGGACTGCTATCAATAGCAATGACAATAAGAAGACCTATCAAGAAGTTTGTATTTATTTTCATCTTATTCACGTCCACAGTACTAAGTATCCTTTACTGGATGAAGTCTAAGGTGAGATCTATTTATTGTTGTTTTCAGTATTGCTCTTTGTGTTCTTATTAAATATTTATTTTTCTTGATTTTAAGTAAGCACTAAATTTGTAACAAAATGAATAAAGATGTATTACATGGAATACAGCACCTACATAAAGAGTCGCCTCAGTGATTTTTGGTAATTATGACATTGCTAGAAGACAATAAGTAAGTAGAGTTAATACCCTCCTCGTGGGTATGCGCTACTGGACCTGATATTAATATAGTACTGTAACGCTAACGCCATCTAGTTAATGGTTATGGATATTATTATTAATTTATCATCCATAACTAATTACAAGTGATGTGAAAATTTATGTTATTAATAATTCCCAAGAAGACAACACTCGTCTTTTTCACCTGGCGGATATGCGGGCGCTGTAAACGTTTACTCTCTTCCACAACAAATATTTATTTCCGTAGGTGGAAAACGTCTTGCCAAAAGAGAGGATAAAACCGTATTATAATCAATATTTAGAGAGCCCCCATGTACCCACTTTCTTGTCCAGCGTGTGGTTATCAATATGTAAGAGGGTCAATACATTTATTAAATAAACAATCAAATATACATATAGCAAATACAAAGAAAAGATTAATTTACATCAATATTCACAAGGTTAGACATTCACTTAGAAATCAGGACTTCACTTCTAATAACTCTCTTTTTGTTTTACCAATATACTAACATAGCTGGAAAATCACATAGTCTCATGTTTCTCATAGTTGTTTCTATAACAACTCTTTCATGCTTACTGGTTTTTTCATGACTTGATTCTTGCAATTCTTTTCTATCAGACTTAGCACTGTCTTTTTATGATGTTTTAAAAAGAATGAGTCTACCTTTATATTTAGAACACAAAGGATCTGATCATATCCTTCCACCTCTCCAGCAACCCAAGGGCTACCTGTTTTCATTACAATAAAACACAAGATCTCTTTTCTTCGTTAAGTTTCACTGTCTGGTTCCAGTCATCAATGCCTTACCAATCTCAAAACACAATTCTGCTAGGAGCTTGCACTTTTCCACAGACATGCTCGTTTGCAGCATTTCTAAAGGAAACAAAAATCATAAAGTCCACGTGAATTCGTATATCAAAGTCCATCTTTCAAAACGTGCTGCCTTCCTTTAGAGCCGAGACTACAAAGAAACCATATTCAAGAGGGATTTTAAAACACAGGGACCCTGACCATATTCAAGAGGGATTTTAAAACACAGGGACCCTGACCATATTCAAGAGGGATTTTAAAACACAGGGACCCTGACCATATTCAAGAGGGATTTTAAAACACAAGGACCATGGCCATATTCAAGAGGGATTTTAAAACACAGGGACCATTGCCATATTCAAGAGGGATTTTAAAACACAAGGACCATGGCCATATTCAAGAGGGATTTTAAAACACAGGGACCATTGCCATATTCATGAGGGATTTTAAAACACAAGGACCATGGCCATATTCAAGAGGGATTTTAAAACACAGGGACCATTGCCATATTGAAGAGGGATTTTAAAATTCAGGGACCATGACCACATTCAAGTGGTAAACACAAGTATATCTTGGCCATATTCAAGAAGCCTCTTTAAACACAAAGAGACCATATCCATCTTTAATAGGGCTCTTTAAATGCAAAGAAATCAGGGACATTTTCTTGAGGACTCTTAAAACATTGCAAAACCATGGTCATATTCATGGGGGCTCTTAAAACACATTAATAAGAAAAGAACTGCCTTCTATGCTACTATTTACTCAAAATGTCAATATGACAGTCCTTTACATTATGTTTCGTTCTGTACATACCTTGATTTGTTTTATGTTGATCTTTTGCAGGGTATTCGTCATTTTCATTTGTTGTAATCATTAGTTTTCTCATGCTTCAAAATGTTTTATGCAAACTTTTGCTGTATGTTGAGTGTATACATTGTAGAGCGTTTATAAAATTATACACTGTCTTATGTTATCATCACCATTATTAATATTATTCAAGCTTCATTTTTTTTTTAAAAATCTAATTTATTTAAATATATAATTTAAAACATCTGTTTTTGAAGAATATCTTTATATATGTATCATATTGATATATTTGAATTTAAAATTTATAGTTATATAAAACGTATCTACGAAATAATGCCATTATTGAAATGGAAGGTATGCTAGATATATGGATAATTTCCCAGAATGTACAATTATTGAAAGGTTTTAATTAAAATGTTGATGGTGTTTCAATAAATGTGTTTCTCTTTGTAGGTAGAAAATATTCTTAACATGGAAGAACGTAAAAGAGCTATTGAAAATCAGCTTAATACCATTTATTACAGGTAAATCATTAAATTCTTTTCAGTAACTATATGCATAAGACGAAAAAGTTCAATTGCATAAGGGATTAGAGTCTTTTGGTTCAGTATACATCTATTTGAGCTTCGTGGGAGCTAGAAAGAAGGTTGGTAAATGCATTGATTTTGTTTTAGTGGTTGTTTCAGTTTTAATTCTACGAATTATCTTTGTTGAAAAAAATCTGATCGTCATTAAAAAGCACTACAAGCATTGAATATTTCCTTTAATAATAAACTGTAAATAATAATGATCTACTGTACATCAATGATAATGACAAAAGTCGAACTGTGAATGTTTAGTATTCTTGTTTTATACAGTGAATTTTTCTCTGTGTATTCTTGTTTTATACAGTGATGTTTTTCTGTGTATTCTTGTTTTATACAGTGATATTTTTCTCTGTGTATTCTTGTTTTATACAGTGATATTTTTCTCTGTGTATTCTTGTTTTATACAGTGATATTTTTCTCTGTGTATTCTTGTTTTATACAGTGATATTTTTCTCTGTGTATTCTTGTTTTATACAGTGATATTTTTCTCTGTGTATTCTTGTTTTATACAGTGATATTTTTCTCTGTGTATTCTTGTTTTATACAGTGATATTTTTCTCTGTGTATTCTTGTTTTATACAGTGATATTTTTCTCTGTGTATTCTTGTTTTATACAGTGATATTTTTCTCTGTGTATTCTTGTTTTATACAGTGATATTTTTCTCTGTGTATTCTTGTTTTATACAGTGATATTTTTCTCTGTGTATTCTTGTTTTATACAGTGATATTTTTCTCTATGTATTCTTGTTTTATACAGTGATATTTTTCTCTGTGTATTCTTGTTTTATACAGTGATATTTTTCTCTGTGTATTCTTGTTTTATACAGTGATATTTTTCTCTGTGTTTTCTTGTTTTATACAGTGATATTTTTCTCTGTGTATTCTTGTTTTATACAGTGATATTTTTCTCTGTGTATTCTTGTTTTATACAGTGATGTTTTTCACTGTGTATTCTTGTTTTATACAGTGATATTTTTCTCTGTGTATTCTTGTTTTATACAGTGATATTTTTCTCTGTGTATTCTTGTTTTATACAGTGATATTTTTCTCTGTGTATTCTTGTTTTATACAGTGATATTTTTCTCTGTGTATTCTTGTTTTATACAGTGATATTTTTCTCTCTGTATTCTTGTTTTATACAGTGATATTTTTCTCTCTGTATTCTTGTTTTATACAGTGATATTTTTCTCTGTGTATTCTTGTTGTATACAGTGATATTTTTCTCTGTGTATTCTTGTTTTATACAGTGATATTTTTCACTCGAATAGTAATAATGAGAAAGTTTAATACAGCAAAATGAACAAAATTCTTTCATACTTGAAATTATTCAACACAAATGTTGCAAATCCTATATAATGTAGGAGTAAATAAAATTGTTCCAAACTTATAACTTGTAATTCTGTACTGCTTTTTATTTAAGTGTTATAAAATTAGAAAGTTAGTTAGTTACTTGCTAGTGGCTCTCAATAAGAAATCTCCAGTCGAGAAATATTAGTAGTTACTTACTATTGGCTCTCAATAAGAGATCTCCAGTCGAGAAATATTATATAAAGTTACATACTAGTGGCTCACAATAAGAGTTCTCCAGTCGAGAAATACTGATAAATATTTCTGCCTTGTGGCTCTAAATAAGAAATCTTCAGGCGAGAAATTACGAAAAGAGAGATGGATGGACAAGGAAAACAGAGAGAAGGAATTCCACACAATCATATTAGGCTCAAACTCCTCTGTTACTTTATAACGTATTCATTATTAAGTTCCTTAAAGATAAATGTAGTTACTTAAACATATTTGATGAGTAAATTACAATTTGTGAAAATTATTATAGTAATATCACTTATCTAAGAATAAAAGAATGTGAAAATTAAGGTATTTGCAGAACTTTATTATCTTCAAGTAGTGAATTAAAATAAATTGCGCCCTCTATTTTTCAATAAAAACCGGTTTCTTAAATTAAAATGCATTTCTTAATATACTTTGTTCTTTTTCATCTATTTATTTAATAACTTGTCTTTATTAAATTGTTCTCGACCACCCACCACCACACAATCCAAACCCCATGAAGAATACAGTCAATGTATTTTATTAAACTGTTCTTGACCACCCACCACCACACAATCCAAACCCCATGAAGAATACAGTCAATGTATTTTATTAAACTGTTCTTGACCACCCACCACCACACAATCCAAACCCCATGAAGAATACAGTCAATGTATTTTATTAAACTGTTCTTAACCACCACCACCACACAATCCAAACCCCATGAAGAATACAGTCAATGTATTTTATTAAACTGTTCTTGACCACCCACCACCACACAATCCAAACCCCATGAAGAATACAGTCAATTTATTTTATTAAACTGTTCTTAACCACCATCAACCAATCCAAACTCCGTGCAGAATAAAGTTAACTTATTTTTATTAACAATTTAAGAGAATTTATTGATATCATAATTAAAGTTACATTTTAAAAATATTAAATTCCTTTACGATAAGTTTGTTAAAAGTAATATTTTACTTTCGTTTCAATTTTCATTGGGTTTTAGTTACATGGACAACACTGATTTCCTGTGTCACCGGAAATTGAGAATGGGGAATGTTGATGCTGGTGGATGGGATATATGTGACGATATAGAATACCGTCCAATTAAACCATGCATCATCTTCTCGTTTGGGTTGGTATGGTGTTTTGTGACATATCTACTCATTAACGTATTTGTTATAGTGTTGAGATGTGTAAAGATAGTTTGTTATAGTGTTGAGGTGTAAAGGTATTTTGTTAGACTGTTGAGATGTGTAAAGGTATTTTGATATACTGTTGAGATGTGTAAAGGTATTTTGTTAGAGTGTTGAGATGTGTAAAGGTATTTTGTTAGACTGTTGAGATGTGTAAAGGTATTTTGTTAGACTGTTGAGATGTGTAAAGGTATTTTGTTAGACTAATGATCTGTGTATAAAAATTTGTTCCGAATATGCTGATCTGTGTCAGCCGATGAATACGTTGGTTGGATTTGTTTCTATATTGTATTCTGGTCAAAGATCAGTGTTGTTGATGTGCACTTGTTGAGCATACTGATGAAAATAATTTTGGGGATCTTGGTGGCTGACACTAACAGTAAAGGTGCAGGACATTGCAGAGATCTATAACAAACATTATATGACAGTCGCATCTGTAAGATGTGTTTTGCTTTTCTAAATTTTGACGCTAGAACGGATGATTTCACTATTTAAAGTCATTATATTAATATTTTAAAAGTAAGCTCATCATTTGTATTTAGTTTGTTCCTATAGAATTTATTTGTGATTTATTTCACTTTTTTCTTCAAACTAAAATTCTTCCCTTGTCCACATTCACACGCACAAACACACATTTGTAAACAAGTAAATATTTTCCTATTATTGCATATTACAAATGATTTATCCTAAGTGTTTTAAACTTTTTGTGTATTAACCTCAAGTTGAAATTAAAAATAATCTGATTGAAAATGGAAGGCAGGACTGAAAGCTATCAACGTATGAAATTAATAAATATGATTAATTTACAATTCATCAATGCAAGAACACGAAAAAAAAGAAAGTGTATAGACATTATCATGGTAAGATGAGTTAACAGAATCACTTTTAAGGTATGTTGAAATATTAGTTAATTTCTTCGATTGATTAATCTAACTCATGACTAAACAAGATCTTTATCATACTTTAAAATTAGATAGATAGATTAGTAGATAGATAGATAGACAGATAGACAGACAGACAGACAGACAGATAGATAGATAGATAGATAGATAGATAGATAGATAGATAGATAGATAGATAGATAGATAGATAGATAGATAGATAGATAGATAGATAGATAGATAGATAGATAGATAGATAGATAGATAGATAGATAGATAGATAGATAGATAGATAGA
Organism: Sinotaia quadrata; assembly: GCA_028829895.1. NCBI lineage: Eukaryota > Metazoa > Mollusca > Gastropoda > Architaenioglossa > Viviparidae > Sinotaia > Sinotaia quadrata. The sequence goes on from CM054179.1 coordinate 10,943,883, forward strand.
TAGATAGATAGATAGATAGATAGATAGATAGATAGATAGATAGATAGATAGATAGATAGATAGATAGATAGATAGATAGATAGATAGATAGATAGATAGATAGATAGATAGATAGATAGATAGATAGATAGGTAGGTAGGTAGGTAGGTAGGTTGATTTTCTTACAACTAATAACTTTAGCTGATCGGAAAGATACGTTACTTTAATAGCAGCTCATAGTACTTTCATAACATTACATCAATACCAAAACTAAAGCTTTGTACCATGGATTAAATGTTGAGGACTGACTGAAGTAGTGTGCTCCTGGTCTGGATAATAGCTGATGTTTATAAGGACTAGCCGAAATGGCATCTTTGATAAGGTCATGTGACTTAATTATCAAGGAGAGTTCATTTTATAAAAGTATGAATTTATTGTTGATCTATTAAAATTGACGGAAAGCCAAAACAATTAATCAAAGAGTGAGTTCGATGACCTCACAACACTTTATTTGTATTTTATTTTGGTCTTTATCCCAAATTGTTCATTTTTATCCCATTTTAGGTAATTAACCACTTTATCATGACCCTTGGTCTATCTATCCATATGTATATCTGCTTGTCTGTTTGTCCATCTATTTTTCATTCATTCTATATATATCACTTTGTTTATCAGACTCAAGTATTACTTTTCCTTTGAAGAGGATGCATCTAAAATATATGGTTGTCAAGTGCACAGCTTTAATCCCACGTAAGTTTAATTTCTGGAGATATATCATTGAAATACGCCTTTCCTTTGTCTAATGAGTGTAATGTAAAGGTAAATCAATACTAATTCAAATCCAACATCCTGTTTTTGTTTGGTGTAGGATCAATCAAAGAAGACTTAATAGTTTTGTAGCTATATCATTTTAGATCAAGACTTCAACTTCAAATATTTTTCGTAACTAGATTATTAAAACTCAAATCAAACAAGCACTTCTTTAGCTTAGTCGGTATGTATGCGTATATTGAAGTTTTACTTATACCTTTATATTTAATTTAATTTAAGCATAATTCATAATTTGTTTACACAGACTAACAGCTGGGTAAAAGCAGGTTCAGGGTTAATACTATAATCAGAATTAGAATTAGGTTTACTGTTAAAGTTAATTATCGTTTCTGTAGTACTCTACTGTTGGAAAGGTAGTTCTGTAGTACTCTATGGTTGGAAAGATAGTTTATGTAGTATTCTATTATTGGAAAGGTAGTTTTTGTTGTAGAATTATGAATGGATTTTGAAAATGTAAATTGTTTTACTAGCCTGAACATAACAAAGAATTTTAAAATAATTATTTTTAAAATATTTAAAATTTCAAAAAATAAATATATAATAAAATGTTTCCTTAACTTTCGATGAATATGATGATTTTTTTCCAGAAATACAAGGTGAAAAAAAATCATTACACTGTCATAAGAAAATGTTCACAATGTTTCTTTTTCAAAAAGCAAGTACAAGCCCAGTTGCAAATGTGAGTCCCATGTTGATTATTAGATAAAAATATATTTGTATTTAGAAACTCGAGATAACAAATTACCAATTTCAAAAGAAATTCTTGAATAAACAGATACAAGTAAAATTACACAATTTACATTGCAAAAATCCATTGTTGATTAGATGCAAAACTACAATTTATTCTGCATAATTTTCAGTCCTAAGATATTTTCTAAGTGAAAATTATTTCCTTAAAATGAATATAGTCCATCTGCATGTATGCCAATCCCAACCATTTTGAAAGCAACCAGTCTGGTTTGGGCAAATATGGGTCAGCATCTCTCATCAAAGTATGAGGTGGTAATTATTCATTTCCCAATGAAATTTCTGATGAATAATACTGCTGAATATTTCTGCTAAATAAAATAAAAGAATTGTATGTTTCAATTCCAAATATGGCTGCAGAGCTGACACAGATTGTCAATGCATTAGAAGTTCCATAACTTGCAAGACTTCCATGCTGGTAAATCACAATGGGTGACATGCTTTCTTCATCACACAAACAGACTAAACAAAACTATCCAATAGTAGAAGTGATATTGATTGTCTGTTAAAACAAACAGATATTAGCTTCACACTAATTGGCTCATTTGAAAAACTAAAAATAAGCATGCATTCATCTGGGACCTATACGTTCCTCTGACAGGGAATAGGTTAATGTCAATTTAACATGACCTTCGGGTAGTGTGTTTTGTAAGTATCGGAGTTAAAATAACAACTCATGGAGATAATGCACTAGAACTTGCTGATGTAATCTAAACCAGTCTTATGTGGATGAGTAGACTTTATTATCCAATGGTTAAGATTTACAAGGAATGAGACTAGCGAATGAGCTGAGATAAAAGTTTACCTCCTGAAATAATTCTATTCTCTAATCACTTTGAATTTGGTGTGGCTGAAGTCCACTCATGAAGGTGACCATTAATGGTGAGTTAACTCATTTATTGAAATAGATTGGACTTATGAATATTTCGTGCATTCTACTATAGATATACTATATATGAGTTTCAAAATAAGGATTATTATGTTAGTAAGCTATTATTTGTACAATTGTGAATCATTATTTTTGTATGTAATATGTTAAACACTTGACATCGTTTGCAGTGAATGCGTTAATACATTATTATGTTATATTTATTATGCTGTATGCAAGTATTGGGTTAGTAAATACTGTTGCAGGGAACTTAAATTGAGATTTGAATGTAAAGGGAATGGAGTTAATGATGGTCACCTGGGAAAGTGTTTTCCACTTATTAAATATTGTATGACAGTAAACTCTTGTCTTTAATTTTGTGGAAGAGAAAAAACGTTTACAGCACCCGCATATCCACCAAGTGAGAGAGACGAGTGGTGTCTTCTGGATGACTATTAATAATATAAATTAAGTTTCTCTTCACTTATAATTGGCTATAGATGATTAATAATAATAATCATCATAACTAGGATGGCGTTGTGTCACAGTATTATGAAAAAATATTTTATTTAGTATTAATGTATTGATGTCATTATGACTATATATTTTATTTAGTACTTATAAATTGGTATTATTATGACTAAATTGTGTATTCAGAATTAATGTATTGATGCTATTATGACAAAATAGTATATTTATATTAATGTTCTTGGTGTTATTATGACAAAATTCTTTATTTAGTAATAATGTATTGGTGTTATTATGGCAAACCTGTATATTTAGTAATAATACACTGGTATTATTATGACAAAATAGAGAGTTGAGTATTAATGTATTGGTATTTGACAAAATAATATATTTAATGTTTATGCTTTGATATTATATTGTCAAAAATAGTGTATTTAGCATTTTGGTAATATTATGTCAATATTATATTTAGTATCAATGTATTCGTATTACAATGTCAAAAATAAAATGCCTTTTAAAAATGTATTAGTATTATTAGTAATAAATGGGCTTTACTATGACAAAATAGTATATTTACTATTAAGTATTGAATTATTATGACAACATTGTACTTTTAGTATTATAGTATTGAAATTATAATGCTTCTATAAGTACTTTTAGTATTAACATATTCGTATTGTTATGTATTATTATGCCCAAAACATTATATTTGATATGTAAGTATAGGTATTAGTATTGTTAGGTATTATTATGCCCAAAACATTATGTTTGGTATGTAAGTATAGGTATTAGTATTGTTAGGTATTATTATGCCCAAAACATTATGTTTGGTATATAAGTATAGGTATCATAATGTAAAGTAATTTATTTAATATTAAAATATTGCCTTCATAATTTGCAAATAACATGTTTATTTCTACTGGTATTATTATGTGAAACTTAGTATATTTAGTATCAACGTAATGGCATTGTTGTGACAAAAACGTAGTAACAACGTCTTGGCATTATAGTGACAAAAATAATTATTTAGCAGAAATAATTGCATTTGCACAAATCATTTATTTACAAATATCAAACACTTAAATAAATATTTTCTAAATTATCAAATGTGCATCATTGGAAATTGCACTTAGCATTACACTAAAATGAATTTTAAAATAATTAGAAAAATAGAATAATTCTGAAATGGATTGAAATTAATTACAACACCATTTACATCTTAAATAGAATGTAATGGACAAAATTAATAGGAACTGATTTTAAAATACCTTCATAAAGATTTTAGTAAAATATTACTTTATATTATTTTATGATTGTAGGAACAATTCACTTTGAGAGGTCGAGAGTTCACTTGTTACAACATTGAAACTGTTTAAATGTTATGAGCTTGTCTCCTTCTTCCCTGAGTAATTGCCTCTCTTTAATAATTTATTCACAACATGCAAGAGAATCTTCTTTTCTCTTCCAGCATGAAAGATGAGACATACAGGCATTCAGATGACATATATTTATACAAGATTGGAATTCGAGGTGAAATTAAGAGTCCTACAAAACCAAAGGAATGGCAAATGGCGACGTTCAGCGAAATCCGTTCTATAGTGAACTACAATCAGGTGAGCAATAATTTTGAATGTAGCCAAGTACCATGGAAGAAACCATTGATCAATTAATAAACAATAATAAACGTGTAATAAACAAGTCGTTATCTAATGCAAACAATTAATCATTTCATTTCTGCTCGATGTCCCACATCCGATAATCATTGATTGGAAATGTTTGGACTATCACAATGTATTTCACTTTCACCGTCACACTATCACAATGTATTTCACTTTCACCGTCATACTATCACAATGTATTTTACTTTCACCGTCACACTATCACAATGTATTTTACTTTCACCTTCACACTATCACAATGTATTTTACTTTCACCGTCACACTATCACAATGTATTTTACTTTCACCGTCACACTATCACAATGTATTTTACTTTCACCGTGTCACGAGGTACTCTGAGGTGACTTTATAATAATGTATTATATCAAATATTTACTAATTAAGGACATAACACATAAACAAAGTGCCGATAACAGGTATGGACTACTGGCTATGAATGTGTACATCAGCGACTGTAACGACGACAATAGAGAAGCGCTGCCAGTCATTTCGACTCTCGGCTCCCACTCAGTACTAGACTGAAAAATAGATATAACATAAACAAAGAGAGCAAACCTATAGAATCACACTCTTACTACAACTTATGACAGCAAACAAAAAAGAAGTTATGTTAAACTAACAGACATGCGAGACTGAAACAATTAACAAAAATTGTGTACAGAAAAATATTAACAATATTTTAAAATGAAATGCATTATTAATCCTGCTTATCATCATCGACTTTCCTCATTGCTACTGCTATGGGGTCACTGATAAGTTAGTACGTACAGTCCCGTCAAATCCCGTGAAAAAAATGAACTTGTCAACTCTTGCTGACAGGGAGGCAAAACTGGCATACACTCACCACCACTTCATATAAGCGGTTTCAGGGTAGGTACAGGTCAGGTCCTGAAATATACATAATTTGCGGTACCTAGGTATAATACAAATTGCTGCATAAATACCTATTTATTTATACCTATGTCTCCGCAACAAAACAGAGAATGTTTATAAATAGCATAGCATTTTAAAAATAAAATCGGAATTATTCACACAAGCACATAAACTTTATCATATTATTTCCAAATTATACAAATCACATATAGCATCTCATCTTAAATTTATAGACTAGAAATGAAAATTTATATTTAAAATATGTGGGAGAAATTCCCTTCAGACAACATTTTAATGTTTACCAGGTACGACCATTAGAACACTTTTATTCATAAAATAAAATCCATTTAATTCATTCCAGTATTTTAAAAATGTAACTAATTATATAAAGTATTAATTCTATGGTCGAGTAAAATAAGTAAATATATTGACTGTAAAAGTATTAATTCTATGGTCGAGTAAAATAAGTAAATATATTGACTGTAAAAGTATTAATTCTATGGTCAAATAAAATAAGTAAATATATTGACTGTAAAAGTATTAATTCTGTGGTCGAGTAAAATAAGTAAATATATTGACTGTAAAAGTATTAATTCTATGGTCAAATAAAATAAGTAAATATATTGACTGTAAAAGTATTAATTCTATGGTCGAGTAAAATAAGTAAATATATTGACTGTAAAAGTATTAATTCTATGGTCGAGAAAAATAAGTAAGCGTGTTGACTGTAGATGGAATTCGTCTTCATTGCAGGATATAATTGATGTCGTCACAATGGACGTGGAGGACTCGGAATGGGACTCCTTAGCTCTCATGGCTAAGGAAGGACAACTCCAAAATGTTCGACAACTTTTGGTCGAGTATCACTCTTTTCAAATTGAAGCTTTAACTCGCCTAAACGTGCTTGTTATGGTTGAAGAAAACGGTTTCCGCCGTTTTTATAGTCATAAAAATCCAGACTGCGGTTACTCCACTGGAAACGTTCCATCTACACTAACATATTGCTATGAAGTTCACTATGTAAATACCCGGCTAAAACGTCCTCCGAATGATACACTAATAGTGGTCTCCTGATCCATTTGTATTGTTTATTGATAAACCTCATGTCAGCTGGTTTAATGAGTACTTGTTTATTTGGTATATTGCACTTCATAGCAGCTGGTTTAACGAGGTGTTTACTGCGTGTTGTCTCATATCAGCTGGTTTAACGAGGTGTTTACTGTGTGTTAAGTCTCATATCAGCTGGTTTAACGAGGTGTTTACTGTGTGTTAAGTCTCATATCAGCTGGTTTAACGAGGTGTTTGCTGTGTGTTAAGTCTCATATCAGCTGGTTTAACGAGGTGTTTGCTGTGTGTTAAGTCTCATATCAGCTGGTTTAACGAGGTGTTTGCTGTGTGTTAAGTCTCATATCAGCTGGTTTAACGAGGTGTTTGCTGTGTGTTAAGTCTCATATCAGCTGGTTTAACGAGGTGTTTACTGTGTGTTAAGTCTCATATCAGCTTGTTTAACGAGGTGTTTGCTGTGTGTTAAGTCTCATATCAGCTGGTTTAACGAGGTGTTTACTGTGTGTTAAGTCTCATATCAGCTTGTTTAACGAGGTGTTTACTGTGTGTTAAGTCTCATATCAGCTTGTTTAACGAGGTGTTTACTGTGTGTTAAGTCTCATATCAGCTTGTTTAACGAGTATCCATTAAGGTATTTACATTGATATACGTTTACTTTCATGGTGCTTAAGAAAATACAAAGGTTTCTGATGTCAAGAACGGAGAAAGTTTTTTTGTTCCTGATTGGCAGGTAACACTGTACATTAATGTCACTAATCAATGTATCTTTTGGTCGGCAAAACGTTCGATGATACTCAGTTTAAGTTATGAGTCTTCGGTGTTGTTTTAGATCTTTCGGTCCGTTTGTTTTATACCTTGGCTTTGTATTGATTTAATGTTATAAAATGAAATGCATTGTTTTATAGAGATAATTTGTCTCGGTTTTGTATTGTATTTTAATGTTATAGAATAAAATTCATTGTTTTATTAAGATAATTTGTCTTGGCTTTGTATTGTATTTAATGTTATAAAATAAAATGCATTGTTTTATTAAGATAATTTGTCTCCACTTTGTATTGTATTTTAATGTTATAAATGAAATGCATTGTTTTATAGAGATAATTTGTCTCGGCTTTGTATTGTATTTAATGTTATAAAATGAAATGCATTGTATTATACGGATAATGTGCCTTTAATCCATTTCAATTTGCCAGGTAACGACGGACGGATCTCACGACCAACATTATGACAGAGTGCCGCAGTCTTCTTTTGCACATATATGTATCGTAACGAAACAACGTATGCAAGACTTTATTAAATTGTACTTCTTGCAGAGTTAAATTAGCCAGTAGTTCTTCACTGTCTTGACATGGGAATGGGAATCTTTACTTCTTGCAGAGTTAAATTAGCCAGTAGTTCTTCACTGTCTTGACATGGGAATGGGAATCTTTACTTCTTGCAGAGTTAAATTAGCCAGTAGTTCTTCACTGTCTTGACATGGGAATGGGAATCTTTACTTCTTGCAGAGTTAAATTAGCCAGTAGTTCTTCACTGTCTTGACATGGGAATGGGAATCTTTACTTCTTGCAGAGTTAATATATTGTAAACTAGTAAGTAGTTCCTCATTGTCTTGATATGGAAATGGGAATCTTTACTTCTTGCAGAGTTAAACTAACTAGTAGTTCTTCCTGTCTTGACATGGGAATGGGAATCTTTATTAAAGTTGTACTTCTTGCAGAGTTAGACTAACTAGTAGCTTTTTACTGGCTTGACGTGGGAATGTGGGGGGGGGGGGAAGCGCGGGGAGATGTCTTTAAAAATCATCACTTGGGTACGATGAATTGAGCAAATTACATTCCACATTGAGGTAGTTTATTATCCACTGGTTTTGAATTCCGGTTGACATTCCGGTTGACTGCTTACAGTGAAGATGCATGTGACATCACTTTCATGTATCTTCAGTGGATGTCACGAGACATGAGGGGGGGGCTGCTTTGTAATAATGTACTATAACTATACCAAATATTTTGCTGGTTAAAGGTACAAACATCTACAAGTGATTTTGGAGGGTATGGATTTGTTGATTATAAATATACAGATATCAGCAATTGCATGCCGATAATGAGAGTTACCTCTCTATCTATGTACGTATGTATCTATGTCTGTCTATTTATCTATCTATCAACCTCTTTCTCTCTTTCTCTCTCTCTCCCTCTCTCTCTCTCTCTCTCTCTCTCTTTCTTTTTATATATATATACATACATACATACATACACATATGTACAACAAAACGTTTTTAATTATACTATCGCTAAAATTTATGACAACAAAGGACGTTACGCTGCTAACAGATGCGCGAGACCGAAACAATTAAATCATTTAATAAAGAAAATGTTTATTAATTTTTAAAAACAAAATACATTCTTAATCCTATTTTCTCATCACAGAGATTCCATTATCTATGTCTTTACAAGTTTTGTCAATTGCAAAACTACGTACTACTGTCACATCTCATGAAAGATATAACTTGGAAATCGTGTCGACAACTTAGGACAACTTAAAGACTCTCAACTTAGGACAACTTAAAGACTCTCAACTTAGGACAACTTAAAGACTCTCAACTTAGGACAACTTAAAGACTCTCAACATAGGACAACTTAAAGACTCTCAACTTAGGACAACTTAAAGACTCTCAACATACACTTCATATGAACAAATTCGCTGAAGCTACACAAATTTGAAAACAGGAATAAAACCCCTGAAACATACGTAATTGCAAATCCTAAATACACTACAAATGACTGCATTAATAAATACTTAATTTGGCAAATGTCTCTGCAACAAAACCCCTGAAACATACGTAATTGCAAATCCTAAATACACTACAAATGACTGCATTAATAAATACTTAATTTGGCAAATGTCTCTGCAACAAAACCCCTGAAACATACGTAATTGCAAATCCTAAATACACTACAAATGACTGCATTAATAAATACTTAATTTGGCAAATGTCTCTGAAACATACGTAATTGCAGATCCTAAATACACTGCACATGACTGCATTAGTAAATACTAAATTTGAAATATGTCTCTGCAACGAAATAAGTGTAGACTAGTTTATAATCGCATAACATTTCCTAATAAAATCTCAACCATTCTCAAAATATAGAGACGTTTACTAGCTATGGTGTTTTGCTTCCTTGTAATCCTGTGCATAACTCATTACACAAACGCCTCATTCTCAAAATAAAGAGACGTTTACTAGCTATTGTCCTTTGGTTCCTTGTACAACCTGTGCATAAATCAATACACAAACGCCTCACTCGAAATGTGTGTTTGGAAAGAGTTTGGAACTCTACACCATAGTTTTCTAGAAACCACACCCTTCTCCGTCTTGACTAAGTTTATTACACCTAGAACTAATTAATATTTTTAACTTTCTCACATCTTAAGTTTGAAGATATATATACAGACAAAGACTCTTATACTGTATAATGCAGTGGGCTCTAAGCAAAATATCAAACTGTCACAACTCGATCACATAATCTTGATTTTGTAACAATCTTTCTGCTGTCATTATTTCATTTCTATAAAATTGTCATCAATCCCTAAGTTTTAAACATATTTGCATTTTCTTTTTAACTGTTGTCTTTTCATGAGGTTGGGTTTGGAGTTTTAGAGCCCTTTTTTGTGATTATTAATATTTAATACCTTTAATTTTCAAATACTCTGTAACATCCGACACTATAAAACAGTGGTCCCCAACCCCCGGTCCGCGGACCGGTACCGGTCCGTGGACCATATGGTACCGGTCCGCGGACCAAATGGTACAGGGCCCCCCAATTTTATTTTTACTCTAGTGTATTTCTTTCGGGTTTGTGCGACTTTCCATGGACGAGATTGAGTCTGAGCATTCATTCTCCCAGTTGGTGCACGATCATCTGTCTTTGCTTTTAAAGAATTCGAGCTCTACTTCCCAACCACACCAACACACTTCGCTTCGGACCACCGACGAAAGCACTCCATCCATTGGACCGCCGGGAGGAGAGTCATGTCAAAGCGCCACACCAGACAAACCAGCACTAAGACTCAGCCCTTTTCAGGGCTGGCAAAAATGCCACTATTGCCCACTCCACCAAGTGACATTTTACGCGATTCTGAGTCAGTCACAGAAGATGCGGACGGCCCTTTCTGTTTCACAAACGAGCGCATAGCCCAGCTGAGACAGATACGGCAAAAGAGGCTTGAAGAGGTGCAAACATTAAGAAGTACAAAGGAGAAGACTGGACAAAATACTGCTGTGAAATCAGCAAACCAACCGAAAATGGGGGCATACGAAAAGTTACCCCCTTCACCTTCACACTAGAAACTAAAAACGTTGAACTAAAAAATGCGTTCACTAATTTGCTGTTGACCCTCTTCCACACAAAAACAGAAGATGAACTTACACTAGACAACAAGCCATCTTAACCGCAATTGGTCTCCATAAGATTTTAAACAAGCACCTGACAAGACAACCCGAAAAAAAAACTACATCAACAGACTGTGAAACACAGACAGACATCTTCTGGAAAATAACGCCGACAACAAAAACACGCTCTTCACAAACGGAAAAGGAGGAAACAACGCGAAAACCCACACAGGAAGACGGCACAACTCAAACAGTCAAAGGAAAAAGCCACGTTTCCACCTAAACTCTACAAGCCACTACAAGAGAAAGTGGAATAAACACCAACATCATCTGGAAAATTCCACCTACGGCCAAAGTGAATTCAACTCAAACAGCAAAACAAGAAATCAGCCAGGCATTCTCGCAAACTCCAAAAACCCACAACAGATAATAAGAAACTCAGACTACAAGCTCTATCAGCAAAGAAAAAGAAATTAAAACAACTACCACCGAAAATAAGAAGAAACGCCAAAAAATCTCCAGCACACAAACGGTACATATCAAGACGCAAGAAAGAAAAATATAAACAGAAAAAGAAGTGAAGACAACTGACGCAAAGACCGAAACAGAAGTCGACAACGCTCCAACTACACCATAAGAAACAACAACAACGACTAAACCAACTGCCCCCAATCCACAGCCAGAGTCACCACCAGGGACTGCAACAAAGACAACCACAACAGACACACGAGGAAACACTACAGAACGGAGCCCCAAATCAAAAAGAAGGCGCCCGCCACAACACATCAGACGACAACAACAGTATCCTCTACTATAGCAACAACAACGGTAGCGCTGCGACAACAACCACCGCCGACAACAACAACAACAACGGTGGCAGCACAGGGAGCAACATCACATGCAGTGGGGATATTATAACCACCCCATTGCGGATCTAATTCAAATAATGCTTGCCGCCAACACCCACCTACATACAGTCCAACGGCTACCGGGGACATCAACAACAACAGTGCCAACGACAACAACAACACCACTGGTGAACATTACAGGGTGGGGAGTGAACATCCTGGGCGCACATACACACTAAGTACAGACGATGTGGTATTATCCTGGGCTCTGTAAACCCCCTCACCTGCCAATACAACAACGGCCACCACAGCACTTAAATCCGTATTGCCATTTCCGAATCCTATTTGTGTGAAGCGGGGTTTTCTGCAGTGACAGCAACCAAAACAAAACAACGGATGGACATAAGCAACTCACTTCGGGTGTAATTGTCTCCTATTACCCCCAGATGGAACCGTCTCGTTGCAAAGAAACAAGCTCAGAGATCTCTCTGATTTAGCGTTCTAGTGAGTTAAAATGTTAAATCACTTTATATTCATTTTTGATGTAAATGTATTTTAATTTGGAGGCACGTTTAAATACAATTAAATTAAAATTATTAAATCAAAACAATCTAAAATATAAACAATCAACGTCCCCCCACATCATCGGGCCGCGGTAAAATTATCAAGCGTTGACCGGTCCGCGGCAAAATTATCAAGCGTTGACCGGTCCGCGGCGATGAAAAGGTTGGGGACCACTGCTATAAAAGTATGATTAGGCGTGTGGATGGCCACGTTCGGGTTTAAATATGATTATGTCTTTTCAAATATCTTTCTTACCCACCCACCCACGTCACAGTCTTGCAGTCACAAGTTAAAGTCAAATGTAAATCATAACTACCGTCCACCAGCATATCAGGGACGAAATCAGTGAAGTGAATATTGACCTAGGACAATAATTTCAAGGTAACGTACAAAGAGGTCTCCCAGAGATATTACGGTACCAGAAATAGTTAACTTTGAAATGCAATCAACCCCTAACAGTACCACCTCAGTACCAATAACAGTAAACTTTGCAAATCAATAAGCACTTAACAGTACTGCTTCAGTATGGGTATCTGAAACACTCTCTCATTTGGAGCACACAACACAGTTAATCACTTTGATTTGTTTGTATAGTCCACAGGGGAGAGCACCACACCTCACGATGGTGAAATAAAAGAGTCGGTCAATATAGTAGCCAGCAGAGCTGTAGGAGTCCACGTGGGAGTCAACACAGATATACTTTGTTGCAGGTAGTGCATCCCATCTACCCGTCATCAGGTACCCGTTATATTCTTTGAACCAACCACTCTTGCAGCGAGAACTGGCAGGAACCATGCTGTTGATCGACCTTGGAATTCGGCAGACTGCACAGACAGGTTTCTTCAGGTGGCTCTCCTGACCCTGTATGTCATAAACCGCGCCATAGACAGCTGCATTGTCATCGCCAGACCTAGAGAAACTTAAATTTGGGTTTGGGGGCAGGCAGTGGAATTTCGCGGCAGCCCCGACGTCTCTCGTAGCACCTCCCCCTATGTAGCCTTCAAGGGGAAAAAACACAAGATATTTTATTGCCTCCTCCCTTTTAGACTTCAAAGAAAAGAACAAGTAATGTAATTTTGTTTTCCAGTGGTGACATTTGTAGCACTACATTTCTAAAACAGTTGATCAGTTAGAAAATAACGTTTACTTTGATATCTCCGCGTCAACTGAAATGAGTTATTTTACTGTAAATTAAATTATGAATTATGTCGATCTAAGGGAGAAAATAAATTAAATACACACAGAGAAAAGATACACTAAATGTACACAGAAAACAACCTATAAATGTATTGCTACTAAAATAATGAAGCAGCAAGTATTTATGTCCATTCATGACTGCCAGTAACTGAACACCTTTGTATTACGTCCTATCCATGCTTAACTTGGTAGATGTTAAAGATTGAACACTGTTGTATTACGTCCTGTCCATACTTAACTTGGTAGACTGTTAAAGATTGAGCACTTGTATTACGTCCTATCTATACTTACCTACGTACAGTAAATCTGCTCCTTTAGGGCATTCTGAAGCTCCCCATCGAATATATACAGAGCCTATACACACAGGTAAATTTGTATAACACTTACAGGTAATATATACAGAGCCTGGACATACAGGTAAATTTGTATAACACGTACAGGTAATATATACAACAGACGACCTTTATAAAAGACAGGCAATTTGTTTTTGATTAAATAGAAGTACAAGTACTGCAGGATGCAAAACTATTTGGAAAAGTCAAAGACACTTGTCTTTTAAAGATAAAAGGATTTAGAAAATGGCTTAAATGTTTGAATGGTGACATAAATATTGCCAGGTAAAACAATAAATATTTATTGTAAAGATTGACTAGTAAAGAAAATTAATTTAGTAATCAGTAAAGATTGTGCTCGTACTCTTAAATAACATTGTATTGGTTTCGAATTCCCTAATAACATATAATTTGTATTACATCGGTAAACTTCTCTCATCTTAATTAGTATGTTCACATTATCAGAAATATTATAGGTATAGTACTAATCATAAAAATTATATTTTATAGTTATATTGCATTGCGGTAATACTAGCATATCCTTAATGGAAAACAAATTATTTAATTAAGAGGTCTCATTTAAAATATTATTACATGAGAAATTTCTTTTAAAAAAATATTTAATTAGAAAATCTTATTTAACAAATATTTACTGGTTAGTAACTTTACAGACATATATGCCTACTACATCCATTAAAGAAACAATTCATTTCATATAAATAAATGTAAGTATTACCTTGAAGTGTTGCTATTATACTATATCCATTAAAGAAACAATTCATTTCATGTAAATAAATGTAAGTATTACCTTGAATGTTGCTATTATACACGTTTTCAAAATCCACACGGATGTATATTAATATAATTTAACTCTACGTTCGCATGCACTAAGACGTATTGTAATACAGATATGGTTGGATAATCATTAAATAGTAACCATTGACTACTTCAGTACATGACGTAATCATTAACTACTTCAGTACATGAACTAACCATTAACTACTTCAGTACATGACGTAACCACTAACTACTTCAGTATATGACGTAACCATTAACTACTTCAGTACATGACGTAACCACTACTTCAGTACATGAACTAACCATAACTACTTCAGTACATGAGCTAACCATTAACTACTTCAGTACATGACGTAACCACTAACTACTTCAGTACATGACGTACCACTAACTACTTCAGTATATGACGTAACCACTACTTCAGTACATGAAATAACCATTAACTACTTCAGTACATGAAATAACCATTAACTATTTCAGTACATGACGTAACCATTAACTACTTCAGTACATGACGTAACCACTAACTACCTCAGTACATGACGTAACCACTAACCTGCTTGGGTAGATGACTTGAAGAGTTCTAAAGTTGAATTTGTTTCGTTTTTCATCTGATGCACATCGGATGTCCGTCTGATTATTTGTTTTTCTAGCCAAAGCAGAATAAATAATTTTAATTAAAACAACAATAAATATTTTCTTCATGCATGATAAAAGTCCGTTGGCTAAGAGAATTGAAATAAAACAAATTCATATATGACCAGTATTTAGAATAGTTTCTTCGTACTGAACTTAATTTACAGCCAGCCCTCTACCCACACCTAACAAGACCCATAACATTTTAATAAAGAAAATTAGCATCTATTTGTTTCAACCATTCTTTTTATAATGTCAAACGGAAGATGAAATACATCTACCAACTTTTTCACTAATTAAACGTGTGCGATTGTGAGCCGTATTCAGCTGGTGTTTGGCGGTGACATCTTCCTGTTGTCTTAATGACGAACGTAATATTTAACTTTGATACAAGAATAATGTGTGGTTTGACACACGTAGATTAAAATTGAGCTTTCAAATTGCTATGTAATAACAGTGACAAACAAATAGTTAAAGTTTATTATTTCATAATTGTAACTTCGTTTGTGTAATACATGGTAATACTACTGACAGACACGCTTCGAAAGTGAGCACAATTGTGTATTTCAATGCATATGTCTTTAATATATTAACAGAAATGTTTATACTCATTTCAGTTTAACTCTATGGCAGAAATGTTTATACTCATTTCAGTTTAACTCTATGGCAGAAAAGATTATACTCATTTCAGTTTAACTCTATGGCAGAAATGTTTATACTCATTTCAGTTTAACTCTATGGCAGAAATGTTTATACTCATTTCAGTTTAACTCTATGGCAGAAAGAGTTTAAGAGTGTAGGAATAAACATATGGGTGGGTAATCATGACATATCAACCATTAACTATTTGAAAATACGACTTACCTTTGACTCTTTGAGCAATATTACATAAACACAACAATGACTTTTGAGCAGATTACATATTCACTGACTCTTTGAGCACATTACATAACCACTGAGTCTTTGAGCACATTACATAACCACTGACTCTTTGAGCACATTACATAACCACTGAGTCTTTGAGCGGATGACACAACGACTAACCTGTTTCAGCAGATGACACAACCACTAGCCTGTATGAGCAGATGACACAACAACTAACCTGATTGAGCAGACACCTTGCTGAACTGTGTTGCTTCATGCTTTAGCTTCTCCTGTTGTATGGTGTAATTGAAGAGTTCTAAAGCTGATTTTGTTTCGATTTGTATCTGGAGCAGATCCGTTGTCACTGTCATTATTTGATTTTCTATTCAGTAGACAAGAACAAAGTCACTCAGTTTAATTGCAAAAGAGCAATATTTATTTTTTCTTGCAAAATAAAGTTTTGACAAAGCGATTTCAAAATAAAAAACATGCATAAACTAATCCGGCTCAAGAATATTCTCTTCACACTGAACAATTTTAGCCACCAGTACCTAACAAAAAACATCAATGTTCTACTGAATGAAATTAGCATTACTGTTACAAAATGTTTTTCTAACGGGTAGAGAAGAGGAAATATATCTACCAACTTGCCTCACCGTACTAAGCACGTGCGTCTGTGACCCGAATACCGTTCGTATTTAACGGTGACGAAAACTGCATATTGTCTTTGTCACGATTTTATGTCTAACCATGTGAGGGCTTTGATACAAGAATATTGAAAAGTTTGACTAGGTAGGCTAAAATATCAGAGTACTTTCTGCAGTGTAAAAGCTCTGATACAAGAATAAGGAATGGCTAAAAACGTACTCATGTATATCAGAGTAATTTATGCAGTGTAAAAGCGTTGAAATAAGAATATGGAATGGCTAAAAACGTACTCATGTATATCAGAGTACTTTCTGCAGTGTAAAAGCGTTGAAATAAAAATATGGAATGGTTTGAACAAGGAGTCAATGGCGGAGTAAATTTGCCTGGTTAGTTCTAAACTTAATTGTTATAGAAATAATTAAATGTCAAACTGACCCGACCTAGGCACTCCTTATGATGATATTTTTCATTTGTGGAAGAAACGTCTTACTAAAAGAGAAGACAAATCCGTCTTTAATCTATATTTAGTTAATCCCATCCACCAGATTTCTTCTCCAACATAAGGTTATCAATATGCATAAGAAGGTCAATAAATTTAACGATAAATTTATTAAATCAACAATCAAGTATGCATATGACATCCTTATTTCCACAAAACCGCATTCGAATAATTTCTGTATTCACAGTCCTTTATCCAAGAAAAATATAGTTCAAAAATTCAATACAAATCAGATGATAGCTAGTTCTTATCATAGAACATAAATGGAGTTATTAGAGATAATAGTGTTTACATAACCTGAATTAGGTGTGATCTCAATAATCTCTTCTGCCTTTTTGCAACAAAGTCACAAAGTAGAGTTCAGTTCAGTTCAAGTTCCGCGTTTCTCTCCTCATGTTTAAAGCAGACTCACCGCTTGTTCTCTCGAAGTCAACCTAGGCCAGGGGTCGGGAACCTATGGCTCGCGAGCCAGATGTGGCTCTATTGATGGCTGCATCTGGCTCGCAGACAAATGTTCGATTATAAAAAAAAAAATGTTTCTTTAGACTTCTTTACTCTACATATTAATTGCATATCAATATTTCATTCTACAAATGAGCTAAAGTCTACTAAAGTCTCAACGCCTGCATGAAGCTTAACCTCACCACATATCAACCAGACTACAAAGCCATCAGCAAAGCCATGCAGCACCAGAAGTCGCATTAATGGTAAGAAATACTCATTATTGATTAGCAACAGCATAACAATGTTATTAAAAAGAATTCAGAGACATAATTATTGTACTTTTAGTGTTGAAATTACGCAAAATGCACACGTTTACTTGAATTTTTAGTTTTAAACATAATGTAAGGCTCTCACAGAATTACTTTTCAAAATATGTGATGTCCATGGCTCTCTCAGACAAAAAGGTTCCCGAGCCCTGACCTAGGCTTTTTTCCACAGTACCAGTTCATTCAAGTAGAATAGCAATTGTAGTAATTTCTAGTACTTCCCCATACCAGAAATCTTCTCGATTCAGCCAGGATACTTTGCCACCATACATCAAAGATGTGCAGTGTATGCCTTTACTTACACACACTGCTTCCTGCCACAACCAACCAACTCGGGTTGTTTACTTCCAACTCTACTTTCTAAAATACCATCATAAATAGTGCCCAAGGTTGGGTTACTCTGACAATTTTACAATTTATATAAAATTTAATTTGTTAAATAGGGAGAGGCAAATTTACTCCGCCAAAATATTTATGTTAGTTTAACTCTTTAACAGAGAACATATAGGATGTGTTGGTTAAATAATCATAACATGTCAGCTATTAATTGTTTAAGCAGATGACTTCAACCACTAACCTGCTAGTAAAGCAGACTTGTCTAGGGCTGCTATTTGGTCAGTTAGCATTTGCAGATTTTCGGCAGTGTCCTTCTTGAAGAGTTCTAAACTTGATTTTGTTTCGCTTTGCATCCGTTCCAGATCGGTTGTAAGTTTGACTGTTTGTTGATTTTGTTGTTTTTCTTAACCAGTACAGAACATAAAGTCAACCATTTTAATTACAAGAGCATTACTTATTTAATTGTGCATGATGATGTGTTGCCATGGCAAATTGAAATTTGTGCACAATCTGACTTACGGAGTACTTACTACATGAACTCTTCAAATAATTAGTATTATAAGGAGCTCTTCAAAGAACTCATTGTATTACTAAGTAAGTAAAGAGCTCCTTATAATACTTACTTAGTAATACAATGATTTCTTGGCTTAATTAGTAATGCAATTTATTTACGTAAATACTAATATATTGAACTCTTTACTTAATTAATGTTAAACTGAGCTCATATTGACATGAGTAGCACGTGTACTACAGTTACACATTGCAGTGCAAACACACATATAGTGCAGTCAAATGTGTAGTGCAGTCACACATATTGTAGTGCAGTCACACATATTGTAGTGCAGTCACACATATTGTAGTGCAGTCAAATGTGTAGTGCAGTCATGCATATTGTAGTGCAGTCACACATATTGTAGTGCAGTCAAATGTGTAGTACAGTCACACATTGCAGTGCAAACACACATATAGTCAGTCAAATGTGTAGTGCAGTCACACATATGTAGTGCAGTCACACATATTGTAGTGCAGTCATGCATATTGTAGTGCAGTCACGCATATTGTAGTGCAGTCACGCATATTGTAGTGCAGTCACACATTGTAGTGCAATCACACATATTGTAGTGCAATCACATATTTTGCAGTCAAACGTTTAACTGAAGAACACATAAAGTTCAGTCACACGTGTAGTGCAGTGACATATGCCCGTTAAGATGATTATTTAAAGTCGTCATAGTTCAGTCTATCGTTGAAACCCTGGATGTTTTCAGTTTCTCTATGCCTTCTGAAATTGAATTAGTTTGTTTAATTATTGCATCTGCAAATTATGAAATTGCTTAAGGTTCTGTCTCTTTTTGAACAAAATCTTTGCCTGAAAAAAATTTTAATTTCTTCAAATTGTAAATTTAATTTTGTAGCTACAATTTACTACTACTTGTAACCTGTCGTGCACCCTTAGACAGAATGATTTACGCAAGTCAGCGACAATGCCAAAACCATTTATGTCTCAAATAAGTATCAAAACTTTCCTAAAGTTTTAAGAACTATCTATTTATTTCAGCAGAATCAGATAGATAGATAGATAGATAGATAGATAGATAGATAGATAGATAGATAGACACACAGACAGACAGACATAGAGAGGGAGACAGACAGACAGACATAGAGAGACAGACAGACAGACTGACAGATAGATAGATAGATAGATAGACAGACAGACAGACAGATATAGATAGATAGATAGATAGATAGATAGATAGATAGATAGATAGATAGATAGATAGATAGATAGATAGATTAGATTAGATAGATAGATAGATAGATAGATAGATAGATAGATAGATAGATAGATAGATAGATAGATGCATGCATTCACAGAGCTACAATCATTCAGTTTTGCTTGACAACAACAGAAAGAACAATAACAAGTTTACCTGCATGGTCAGTTTTTTCATTCAGTTTCTGTATTTGTTTTGTTAATTCTACTACTTGGGTCTTGAGTGCCTCTATTTCTCCTGAATTATTTTCTATACCAAAGATGGTTGTAGCCATGATACAACTCACAATGAGTAAATTGCAGAATGTCTGGCTAAGCATGGCGTTGCAGTTTCTGAAACAGTGATCACTTAATAATGATTATTGAAACCATTGTTACAGTATATTCACCAATATCTGAATAATGTGTATCACTGATGCAAAAGAATTGTTATTACAAAATGTTATAAATTGTTTGATGGAATTGGTTCCATTATTTAGACTGCATGTTTAGATTTCCAAGACAGAGTAATGAAATGAGGTGTCTTTGTATTGTCAAGTCAGATCCAGAAGGAAAATGCGTAATATTATTTTATTTTTGGTGTAATAGGAAATCTTTTTATCAATGCCTGTTTAATCCTCAATTTCATATAGAATGTTTAATCCTCAATTTCCATATCTTTTAAATATCCTTTAATTGTGGCTGTGGGGCAAGCCATTAATATTATTTGCCTGTTGAATTCATACGTAACTGTCTAATGTTTGTGTATATTACTCTTCATGTGTCTTCCAATCAAGCCAATGCTATTTTAATCTCAAATGGTTGCACCAGTATGCAAGTGGATACAAGGCCACATAATACCACTATCTATCAACCACTATGATTTTAGCACCACATATATCACAGTAAAAGAAAGATACATAGCTACTATAGCAATATTCTTTTGCGGTCAACATTGGTGATGTGGAACCAAACTAAAATCTAAAAATCGTTTGTAATGGACCAGAAAGACCACGGATCAAGCATCACGTGACTGCACATAAATGACCAAATACGTCTACATATGACGTAAGGTGACCCATTACTTAATACAGGAGATAAAGCATTAAAAATCGATTACTTCGTTAGTCGATGGGTGACATATGCTCTATACGTTGAAGTACAGTTAAGAAGAACAACAGTATGCGGGATGCAAATGTATTAACTTATTCCATTTACATGCAATGTGTATAACAATTGAAACTGTAATTTAATCTTTGGGGCATAAACAAGCATGCAATTTATAATTAAAATATGTACATTTGAAAATAAATTGCTTTTTTAATTTCTGAAGAAATCTGTATTTAACTTTTATTTTCAAATTGATTAATTTCAAAAATCAACCATAAAATATCCACTCACTCTAAAGGCGCAAACTAAATGTTTAAAAGGTGACCCTGTGATGTGGGTTAGAGTTCATTAGCTACTCACTTCGTACTTCACTAGTATCGCATTTAAATTAAAGCGAGTATGGATCGACTGACATGTCGAATAACGTAAAAACAACAATTTGATTATAGTTTATTTGGTATTAAATGTATAGTGTAGAGAAATTTTACTATATTCAATTGAAATGTAGCTGCAACATTGTCACATTAAAGAAAATACCCATAAACCTAAGCTACTCAACCCACACCCCTTGGCACAAAAATAACGCTTATGTACAATTGTGCTTACCTCGCGGCTATTGGATCACAGTTTTGTTCGTTTACCTCGCGGCTATTGGGTCACAGTTTTTATTCGTTTACCTCGCGGCTATTGAATCACAGTTTTTGTTCGTTTACCTCACGGCTATTGGATCACAGTTTTTGTTCGTTTACCTCGCGACTATAGGATCACAGTTTTTGTTCGTTTACCTCGCGGCTATTGGATCACAGTTTTTGTTCGTTTACCTCGCGGCTATTGGATCACAGTTTTTGTTCGTTTACCTCGCGGCTATTGGATCACAGATTTTGTGCGTTTCTTCGCTCGTTTAACAAAAGATCCGACCCGTCATCTTTCCAACGCGCCTTCCAAATATAATGTCTTCTGAAGGAGTCTATCTGGCTTCATCAGCCTGACGTCTGATACAACTGATGACGAATACGATAACTGTCACATATTGTTGCTAAATAATGTTCCCAAAGAAGTTTGCAACACGACTAGCATAATTATCACAATATATCTAGACGACACACATGCCTAACGAACATGCAAACAGACACACACACAGACATATATATATATGTGTGTGTGTGTGTGTGTGTGTGTGTGTGTGTGTGTGTGTGTGTGTGTGTGTGTGTGTGTGTGTGTGTGTGTGTGTGTGTGTGTGTGTGTGTGTGTGTTTTATGGGCTGCAAGGTCATTAGATGAACTTTGACATCAGGTTTTAGTGATACAATGAGTGTGCTATTTTGGGAATATCTTATTTCTAAAGGAGGCATTGCGCACTGAGCTTGTCCATATACAATTATTGAATCTTGTTATAAATTATAAATCTTGAATAAACTTATTTCTGACATTTACCTTTATCCATCATTGTTTTCGTTTCAGTCTATTGCATACAGTGAACCTCCTAAAGACGCAATGCATACCAAGGTAAGACTCCTGTTTAAGAATATATTTACAGACAATGCATACCATGGTAAGACTCCTGTTTAAGAATATATTTACAGACAATGCATACCATGGTAAGACTCTTGTTTAAGAATATATTTACAGACAATGCATACCATGGTAAGACTCCTATTTAATAATATATTTAGAAAATGCATACCATGGTAAGACTCCTATTTAATAATATATTTAGATAATGCATACCGTGTTAAAGCTCCTCTTTAAGAATATATTTACGGACACTACTTTCTGTAAAACCCAAAGGCAACTGTAAAAGTGACGTTTCGTCATCATCAACAAGCAATGTTCGTTAATTAAAATCGCAATTCCAACTAATATAGGATGCCTATTTAATGAAATGTACTACTTAATTAATTAGAAAGCTTATTATATTTTTAGAGATTGTCCTGTCATCAGAATTACCATGCGGACATCCCTCGGCAGATTCACTGTTTACTAAGTAACAAGGTTATTTCACTGCATAGTCCAGGCAACTTTATTGTGTAAACTTCACTCTGTAACAAAGCAATTTCACTGCATTGTCCAGGCAACTTTATTGTGTAAACTTCACTCTGTAACAAAGCAATTTCACTGCATAGTCCAGGCAACTTTACTGTGTAAACTTCAATTGTAACAAAGCAATTGCACTGCATAGTCCAGGCAACTTCACTGTGTAAAATTCACTATGCAAACAATTCCCCCTCACTCTGTAAACAAGGTAACTGCATTGTGTAAACTTCACTCTGTAAACATCTTTTGCTAAATAAACAAAGAAACGAACAAAATCTCGATCCAATAACTGCGAGGGAAGCACAATTGTACATAATCGTAACTTTTGTACAACAGGATGTGGGTTGACTAGCCTAGGTTTATGGGTATTTTCTTTAATGTGACAATGTTTTAAGTAACTGCAGTTATATTTCAGTTTATTTTAAAACAAAATGTCTTTATCTATACACTTAAACACTCAAAAATCGCTTTATTTTAAACGCGATGCTAATTACGAAGTGAGCAATTGATGAACTATAACCCAGTTCACAGGATCATCGGCTCAACTTTCTTTCGCCTTTATGGTGAGGGGATGTTTTGTTACCGAGTTTTGAAATTCATTGTTTTAAGAAAGATGATGATGAGAGCTTCTTTAGAGATAAAAGTAACAGTTTAAAAAGTATAGATACACAACATAAATTGCATATATTTATGCCGAAAATATATTACATTACAATTTCTACTGTAATACATATCACATTTAAATGTAATCGTTTAATGTATTAGTTTGCAATTCAGTTCATGTTGTTGTTCTTAATTATACTATAACGTATAGAGCATACGCTTCTCATAAACTAACGAATAA
This sequence comes from Sinotaia quadrata, assembly GCA_028829895.1. NCBI lineage: Eukaryota > Metazoa > Mollusca > Gastropoda > Architaenioglossa > Viviparidae > Sinotaia > Sinotaia quadrata. The sequence continues at coordinate 10,968,018 of CM054179.1, forward strand.
AATTTTGTTTAAATGTATCTCTTGTACTAAGTAATGGATCACCTTACATCATATGTAAAAGTATTTAGTCATTTCTGTTCATCCTCTGAAACTGTCACGCGATTTTGAGCCATTGGTTCTCTGGCCAAAAAAACAGATAGTGATAGATTTCCATATTTTATTTGGTTTCCACGTCACCAACGTTTACTGCTAAAATAAAGAACATTGCTATAGTAGCTAGATATCTTTTAACTGAGATAGATGGTGCTAAATTGGTTGTGGATGATAGATGGTGGTATCGTGTGACCTTGTATCCATTCTCATATTGCTGCAGCCATGCTAACTAAAGCCGCACTGGCTTGATTAGACGACGCCTGGTAGACATTGTACAGAAGTGACAAACAGTAACGTCTGCTTTCAACCGGTATAAAGAATTAATGACTCCCCACCCCCGTCACACTTAAAGGGTATTTAAATGAAACAAATCTATAAATGAGGAGGACTAAACAGGTAGTGATAACGAAGTTTCTAGTTACACAAAAATAAACTGACAACGAATTATCCTTCTTAATCAGTAATGATAACATCACCAGCGCTCTACACGAACAAGACCAATCCTTGGCCTTCTTAGAATAACATTATTCCATTCCCCATACATGAACACAAACATTTCGTGACACAAAATCAACTCTTAACATTCAAGTTGTCTTCAAGTATTTATTCAGAAAGTGCTTTCTTCAAAGAAATGTGTAGAAATGTATGTTGTAAATGTATAGAAAGAATGTTGTAAATAAATTTGCAACTTTCATCATGTGGTTTCCGTTCCAGTCAATGCAGTATGGTGTGTCGTAATATTTACCCGTTTGAAATCTGCAAAAGAAATATTTAAAATTGCAATTTTTTAATAACTCGAAATATACAAATATAAGACAAAATAAAACCGAAAAATATCAAATTTGGCAGTCTGGTTTAGACAGTCGATTTTGACACACACAGTATGTTCTGCCAATTTGACAGTTCCAGTTTCACTTTAGAATTAATGAAATTAATTGAGTAAAGACAAAGGAAATGTTTGATTGAGTAAAAGAAATGAAATGGTTTGATTGAGTATACCCATTGAAATGGTTTGAGTAAAGCCAATGAAATGACTTGATTGAGTAAAGCCAATTAAATGGCTTGACTGGGTAAAGCCAGTGAAATGGCTTGATTGAGTAAAGCCAATGAAATGACTTGATTGAGTAAAGCCAATGAAATGGCTTGATTGAGTAAAGCCAATGAAATGGCTTGATTGAGTAAAGCCAGTGAAATGGCTAGATTGAGTAAAGCCAGTGAAATGACTTGATTGAGTAAAGCCAGTGAAATGACTTGATTGAGTAAAGCCAATGAAATGACTTGATTGAGTAAAGCCAGTGAAATGACTTGATTGAGTAAAGCCAGTGAAATGGCTTGATTGAGTAAAGCCAATGAAATGTTTAAAATCCTGTATAGGGAGTACGTGAATGCCAACTGTAACGTCAGGAGATGGTGTAAGACTCCTGTGTATATTTGGTCAGTTAAGGTCCTATAAGAAGAAAGTCGGCAAGATTCCTGTGTATATTTGGTCAGTTGTGTTCCTGTAGGAAATGTGCCAAGACTCCAGTATATTTGGTCAGTTAAAGTTCTGTAAGAATGTAGCCAAGACTCCACTGCATATTTGGTCAGTTAAAGTCATGTAACAAAGTAGAACAGAGATAGCGTAAGATTCCTTTGTATATTTGGTCAGTTACGGTTCTTTAAGAAAGTAGTCAAGACTACTGTATACATTTGGTCAGTTAAGGAAAGTAAAGATGTATGTGTATATTTGGTCAGTTAAGGAAAGTAAAGATATATGTGTATATTTGGTCAGTTAATCTTCTGTAAGAAAGTAAAGACTCCAGTACATAGTTGGTCAGTTAAGAAAAGTAGATTCCTATATATATTTGGTCAGTTAATGTCCTGTGTAAAGTAGTCAAGATTACTTTGTATATTTGGTCAGTTAATGTCCTGTGTAAAGTAGTCAAGATTACGTTGTATATTTGGTCAGTTAATGTCCTGTAGTAAAGTAGTCAAAATTAATATTGTTTATACAGTGGTCAAAATGCTTGTAAGAGTTATTATATCATATTGTTCTTATAGTGGTCACAATGATTGTAAGAGTTACTATTTCATTTTGTTCATATATTTGTCACAATGATTGTAAGAGTTACTAATTCATATTGTTCATACAGTGGTCACAATCGTTGATTGTAAGATTTACTATTTCTTTACTATTTCATATTGCATATTGTTCATACAGTAGTCACACTGATTGTAAGAGTTACTACTTCATATTGTTCATACAGTCGTCACAGTATTTGATAGGAAGTGTAATATATACTATTCCATATTTTTCACATAACGTTCGCAGTTTTATCACATGTACAAGCTGATATTTTTAGCTTTCAGAGTTTAAACAATAAGGACAAATGGAACTAAAGATTTTAAAAATATTAAATTAGCTTAAAAGAATTATCATATAAGTCAACATGATTGTCACCATTCAATATAAATGTCAAAAATTAATATGCTGTCGCAAATCAATAGGTTTGTCACAAGTCAATAGTATTGTCGTATTTTGTAAAGGTAAACAAATTCCTTCTGCGATTCATCTCGCAATGTAAAAATATTACCTTGTGTTTAGCCAAGGAAAAAAGGCTTTTTCTCGCAAATTGCCGAAAATTTATTTTCTGAACAATGTACATCGTTCCAGAAATAGTTATTTCTTGCCCACAGGTGTGCACAGTCCTCGCGTTTCCTATAGTTGTCCGGTTGACCTTTGCTCCAGTGTGTGTACTTGGGTTTTTCCAAGTTTTTCCACAAAAACTGTCCCTCCTGCACGAGGTCATTCAGTCCTATCCATGTATTACCTTGCATATATACACACATACATACATATAAGCACATATTTATATACACATATTCACACACATGCATATATACGCGCGCACACTATCAGCCTCTCTCTCTCTCTCTCTCTCTCTCTCTCTCTCTCTCTCTCTCTCTCTCTGTCCATCGATCCATCCATCCATCCATCTATCTATCTACCTATCTATCTGTCTGTCTATCTATCTATCTATCTACCTACCTATCCATCTATCTATCTATCTACCTACCTATCCATCTATCTATCTATCTATCTATCTATCTATCTGTGTGTCTATTTGTCTCTGCATTACACCTCCCCTGTAACAAAATTTGAATTGCGGAGTTAGTAAAATCCTCCTAATACTAATATGTACAATAGTTAAATGATTATATTTTATATTAGAATTCACGTAATGAATATCCTAATAAAATGCTAAGTTATTTATAAAGTCTTACTTTTACAGCATTCAAATGGAATCGTTAAAGTCCCGTATTACTAAGATATAAAATACTAAGTTAGAAACGGACTTTTAGGTATCTATAGCACAAACGTTACCATGACCACGAGCCAACTTTACAGCAAAGTCATCCTCAGCTTTGGATCCAATGGTTATCAATTGACTGTATGCATGTAAGCATATGGCCTGAAAAAATAATTTAGTTTACATTTTTTTTTGTTTACAGAAAAGTTATTTTACTGTAAAAGTCATTGCATTCGAAGTGAAGTTTATCAAACTGTGTGACTGAAAACACACTATCTTTTGCTATTTATAATGAAAGTCATTGAAGTTGGAGTGAAGTTTATCAATCAATTTAACACAAAACTCACTGTCTTCTAGTATTCGTAATAAAAGTCAATATTTTTAAATTGAAGTACAAAAAACTCTTCGAACTGAAAACAAACTTATTACGTTGTTAATATCCAGCAAGATAAACTGTAATGGGTGATGATTTAATAAGATAAAGTGCAACGGGTAATTTAATAAGATAAAGAGTAATGGATAATTCAATACGATAAAGTATAATGGGTAATTTAATAAGATAAAGTGTAATTTATGATTTAATAAGGTAAAGTGTAATTTGTGATTTAATAAGATAAAGTGTAATTTGTGATTTAATAAGATAAAGTGTAATTTGTGATTTAATAAGATAAAGTGTAATTTGTGATTTAATAAGATAAAGTGTAATTGGTGATTTAATAAGATAATGTGTAATGGGTAATTTATTGATAAAGTGTAATGGGTGATTTAATAAGATAAAATGTAATGGGTGATTTAATAAGATAAAATGTAATGGGTGATTTAATAAGATAAAGTGTAATTGGTAATTCAATAAGATAAAAATGTGATAGATGCAGGTAATGTAAGAAATTACATACTTGAGCCTCAAACCACGTGACCTTTTCGGTGATAATCTTGTAACATGAGTTACGGAACTTGGTCCAGAAAGCAGGACAAGGGCCGACGGCAGACGTCTGTTAAAGCAAACGACACATTTTACTGACAATTAATACTAAAGTGAACGTCACATTGTACTGACACTTAATACTAAAGTGAACGTCACATTGTACTGACAGATAATACTAAAGTGAACGTCACATTGTACTGACATAATACTAAAGACAACGACACATTGTACTGACAATTATACTAAAGCCAACGACACATTGTACTGACAGTTATACTAAAGAAAAGGACGCATTTTACTGACAGTTATACTAAAGCCAACGGCACATTATATTCATAGTTAATACTAAAACAAAGTACACATATTAACAGTTAATTCTAAAGTTAACAACGCATTATATGACAGTTAATAATAAACAAAACGACATATTGTATTACTGTTAGTACTAAACCAACTAATATTATATTGACAGTTATTATTCAAGCAAACTACTCTTGACAGTTACTGTTAAAGTAAGCTACACATTTTAATGACATTTAATACCAAAGCAAACAACACATTGTATTGACATTGAAAACTAAAGCAAACGACACATTATATTGACAGTTACTGTTAAAGCAAGCTACACATTTTAATGACAGTTAATACCAAAGCAAACAACACATTATTTGACATTGAAAACTAAAGCAAACGACACATTATATTGACAGTTAATACTGAAACAACCTTCTTATTGTATTGACAGTTAATACTAAAACAACCTTCACATTGTATTGACAGTTAACATTTAAGCAAACTGCACATTATACGGACTGTGAATACAAAAGAAACTCAACACTGTAGTGGAGTAAATTTACCCATTCCTATTTCTAAACTTAATAATTATATATTTGTTGCCAGTGTCAACGTGACCCGACCTTGGGCACTGCTTATGATGATATTTTTGTAAAGTATCAGAAATAAATAACTGAGGTAAAGAATAATCTAGAACTTGCTGATGCAATCCAAAACCGTTCCAAGCGGATAAGTACTTTTTCTGACTTATAGTATCACACTTGTTCATAACAACTTCATCCAACAGGAATGGACCAAAAGTTATTTTGTTGAAAGAAAGTCCTAGATTCTGATCACTTTGATTTTGATATAACTCAAGTCCGGTCAAAAAGGCAATCGTTAGCTTATGGTAAGTTAACTGACTGAATAAGAAACAGTGGACTTGGAAATATTTCGTACATGCTTGCTATTGATCTATGATTGAAATTGGAGAATACTTACGCAACTGAACCTTTATTTCTATGTTCACTAATTTGATAATATTGTACATATACTTGTGAATTTTGATCAATGCTTTATTTCTTATTCTGCGTGTTTATTGGTCTAACGAATATCGTTGCAGGATTTGTAAGTTGGGTATGTGAAGAAATATGCCTGAAATTTAGCACTGCCTTAATTTGACTTTTGCAGAAAGAAGTGTGGCCCCCCCCCTCCTTTTTTTTGTTTGTAACCTGTCCATTTTAGACCACAGGAACTACTCTTCTCTACCACACCCGTTGGTGAGTGTATCCAACATTGTCATCAAACATGTCAGGAAACTCTGGCTGTAAGTTGATTCCTCTTAATGTGGAGAAAATTTAGGATTCAGTTTGTTCTCGAGAATTCATGAAGATTATTTTGAACATTCCTCGCTATGTGCTTTGATATGCATACGAAGTCCTGAACGATTCTCCACAGTGTGCCTTGTGGGTGAATCGCGGATTCTGGAACAGTTATGCAATGTGCCTAGAAGTACGTTGAACTGTCATCTAATAAGAAAGAAAGTGACTTGCTGCAAACCAAGTGATTGTGAACACATATCAGCGACACTTGCCATATATATATGGATAAACTCAACGAGTGACTAGCGTTAATCAAACATTGTTGTGAAGTGATGTAAATGTCTATATTCTTTTGATTATATTCATATGTTGTATATTTGATTTATGATTTAATATATTTATTGTTAAATTTGTTAATCTTCTTGCATATTAAAACGTATGTTGGAGTAATAATTGGTGGAGGGTGGGGTGTCGTTAAATATCAATAAAAGTCGTGTTTTTATTACTCCTATGGTAAGAAAATTCCACCTGCATAAACATATTGAAACACTAAAATGAACTATCTTATTATTGTGTCAAGAGCAGAATTTTACGTCACTCTTATGATCCGCCAAGTGAGAGACATGCTGGTCTTGTGTGAGAATTATTAATAACTATAAATTAAGATTCTCTATCACTTGTAATTAGTTATGTGTGATTAATTAATTAATAAATAAATAATCATAACGAGTGACGGATGCACACACATTATATTTACGAGTTAATACTCAAAGAGACGACAGATTGTATTAACAGTTAATATCAAAACAAACTAGACATTATGTTGTCAGGTAATACTAACGCAGAGACACATTGTACTAACAGTTAATTTTAAAACAAACTACATATTATTTGTCAGGTTTTATTCTTTTATTAATTACTTTTTCATCTCGCGTAAATGATAGTGAAGGTACATTCATTTATTTCCTATCGTGTTAAGTGATAATACTGTAATAATATCATCCTATTAATGTTTCCTGCCTAGATGTCTCAGTCTATTGCTGAGTGGGAATGTCTATCTACGTGACTGGCGGAATACGAAAGGTAAACTATTAGTCTAAAATATATTTTAGTAATCCAATATCCATACATTGAATCGTAAATTTGTAGATAAGTTATATGTTATCCACAAAATTTAAGATAATACATTATTATAAATTAACCCTATGGCACATCATAACACTATCTATTACTACTAGTCACCTCATGACACTCACTATCACTACAAGACACCTCACGACACTCCCTATTACTACAAGACACCTTATGACACTCACCATTACTACAAGACACCTCACGACACTCCCTATTACTACAAGACACCTTATGACACTCACCATTACTACAAGACACATCATAACACTCACCATTACTACAAGACACCTCACGACACTCATCATTATTACAAGACACCTCGTGACACTCACCATTACTACCAGTGATATAAACATTAATAAAACTGTTGTTTCCATTCTTTTCGCCATCTCTCTTGTCAGCAGTGCTAAAAATAGAATAGAAAATAAACGTAGCGATATGATACAAAACAGCAACGATATATCTACATGTGGATATATAATTATATAATGATAGACAAACAGTCGTAGATAGATAGAAAGATAGATAGATAGATAGATAGATAGATAGGTAGGTAGGTAGGTAGGTAGGTAGGTAGGTAGATAGATAGATAGATAGATAGATAGATAGATAGATAGATAGATAGATAGATAGATAGATAGATAGATAGATAGATAGATAGATAGATAGATAGATAGATAGATAGATAGATAGATAGATAGATAGATAGATAGATAGATGGATAGATAGATAGATGGATAGATAGATAGATAGATAGATAGATAGATAGATAGATAGATAGATAGATAGATAGATAGATAGATAGATAGATAGATAGATAGATAGATAGATAGATAGATAGATAGATAGATAGATAGATAGATAGATAAAAAGTGAATGAGTGAGAGAAATGTATATACGTTTTCTGTGTTTGTGTTTACTTTGAAAAATGAATAATTGATTGATGAACTGTAGACAGGCATAGATAATGTTAACAGTTTTCAGTATAAAGCAAATAATGGCCAACTGGGTTTTAAACATCGTTAATCTAGCAATAAGCTCGACAGGAAAGGTTTAAAAAAGGGATTTATATATACTCCACACACACACACACACACACACACACACACACACACACACACACACACTAAAATAGCAACAGAATCAACAAACACGATCCTTTTCGGATTTACTACTAGTAAGTTTACATGTTACAATACCATATTTTATTAACTTCTTCCAGTAATCACTAAGCAGAAAGTAGGACAGGTACAAACTATACAAACAGTTTGTGAACGTTGTGTCAATGTAAGGTATTGAGTGTGCTACTAAACTAATATTCGTGACATTAGGGTACTAAGTATTAGAAACTATTATTTGTGACATTAGGGTACTTTATATTACAAACTAATATTCGTGACATTAGAATACTTTGTACTACAAAACTTTAAGGCACTTTGTAATAAAATCTAATATTTATGACATTCAGGCACTTTGCACTACAAAATTAATATTGGTAACATTCAGGCACTTTGCACTACAAAACTAATATTGGTAACATTCAGGTATGTTGTAATATAAAAAGCCTGTCTAGTCACTAGCACCATACCTTTATGCTAAAGCCTGTCTCTAAAAGTCAAATGCACAAATGGAGATGTCCTTGGAGCTATGATATTAATGCAATATGCCATGTTTTAAACTGTAATAACGTTTCCTATTTGTTTCAGTTCAAATTATGCTCTCCGTCATATTTTGAAGCTGTTCAGGTGTTCCCTATTTGTCCCACTTCATTGAATGTTCACATCATTAGATGAAGATATCAATGTAAGAAAAGAGTATTCACATCATTAGATGAAGATATCAATGAAGGAAAAGAGTGTTCACAACATTAGATGAAGATATCAATGAAGGAAAAGAGTGTTCACAACATTAGATGAAGATATCAATGTAAGAAAAGAGTGTTCGCATAATTAGATGAAGATATCAATGTAAGAAAAGAGTGTTCACAACATTAGATGAAGATATCAATGTAAGAAAAGAGTGTTCACAACATTAGATGAAGATATCAATGTAAGAAAAGAGTGTTCACATCATTAGATGAAGATAACAATGTAAAAAATAAATATGTAAATATAGCGGTCCTACTACGACTTTTCCGTGTACCGAATTTAAATATTCTTAAAATGCATACTTTTTAGTTTGATTTATAGAAACGAATGGTTCGGATATTTTTTTAATATTAATAAGTGTGTGAGTTTGCGTGTGTACAGAATATATTCTCAAACAACTACTGTTTTAAGAAAATTAATAAATATACTTACATATTGTGCCGTTAAGATGTTCTTTGACCAAGACAGCCACAAGGGAAGTGTGTGCACTGTGTTGAAATGCCCAGTCTTTTATACATTCTAAACCTGACACAAGAAACTGATCACGTGATATGCAAACCGCTCTTCAAGGTTTTTTCAAATATTATGTTTCCTGTTTGCCATTTAGATTGCAAAGGTCATCAGGCACTTATTTGTAACATTAGACAACCAATTTTTATAACATAAACACTCGTCTTTGAAACACGTAACTTAAAACCTGGACTTAAAACATGTACCTTCAAACCTGGTCTTTGAACATGTAAAATGTTCATTAAATAACAACGTCAGACTAGGACACGTGGTTTGTAAATGCAATCATTTACTTTTAGAAGTTATGGGAGATAATCTAAATGATTTCGTGTATGTTTCTTCTCAATTACTGTTAATGGGTTAATGGTGGCACTAAACGTAAGTTTGGTGTTTAATGCCATAGTGTGATGACGATGGCGATAACATTGATAATGATCATTAACATTTAATATTTAATGTCATCGACAACAGCATCATGTCTACAGTAATGTCTGCATTTAACATTTAATACCATTGGCTATAGCACTAAATACGTCTTCGGAAATGTCTACATTTAATATTTAGTACCACTGACTACATCACTAAATATATCTACAGAAATGTCTACATTTAATATTTAGTACCACTGACTACATCACTAAATATATCTACAGAAATGTCTACATTTAATATTTTAGTACCACTGACTACATCACTAAATATATCTACAGAAATGTCTACATTTAATATTTTAGTACCACTGACTACATCACTAAATATATCTACAGAAATGTCTACATTTAGTATTTAGTACCACTGACTACATCATAAATATATCTACAGAAATGTCTGCATTTAATACTTAGTACCTTTGACTACATCACTAAATATATCTACAGAAATGTCTACATTGATGGATGGGTTATTCTACATAAAGTAGTCATTGCATAAACGTTTTTCGCTCTAATTATTGAAGTACTTATCACAATTATTTTATTTCGTCATCTTATTAACATGTTGATGTCTTTATTTATATATAATTTCTCTTCAATGAAGTTATCCCACCTATAATAAATCCTGAAAATATTTTCAATTTATTTATTTGTTTGATTGATTATTTATATTTTTATTTTGTAGGTTTCTGCCATTTTGCAGAAATAGCCATTTCATTGAAATAGATAAAAAGGAAATTCTGTAAAGATCAGATTGCACATACTTAGTTTCAGTTGGATGCTTGATAAGTGATAACAGTATGTTGCTCAAACACACTGTCAATATCGCATTTCGTTATTTATGTGAAGCCTTGGGCGGCATGTACATTTACATAGTGGGCTGTACAGCTGTTGTAAGATTACATGGTTGTGGTGTCTGGTGGAGTGTGGTCACGATAAATTGTAGTTAGTGTGAATGCACCCATCCCCTCCTTGCATTAATTAAAATTACTGGCAGAGTCCGTAGTCCATGATTGAACTGCAGAGTAACTATTGCTGATGTAATGGATTTATGATGGACAATAGTCTAACAGCTCTAGCCCCCCCAGCCACCCCCAAATCCTTGTCACTAGAAGATAGAAAATATGTATAAATTAGGCTATTCTGTTGTTTTATAGTGGCCATCTGTTTATTAATGACAAAACATTAGCTAAAAGTTTCATAATGATTGGTACGCTAATTAATATTCAAGAATTTCACTTTTCTATTAATCATCGTGATCACCTGGCATGTAACTTCAGAAAGGTCGATTCTAAAATAGTCCGTGACTTCAGTGACAGCAGTGACTTCAGTGACAGCAGTGACTTCAGTGACAGCAGTGACTTCAGTGACTTCAGTGACTTCAGTGACAGCAGCAATGTTGTTGGCTTTATCTCAGTTGCATTAGAGGTCAGGCCTCCTCTTTAGGTCGCATTTGGCAGGCTGGATATCAGCATTTGGCAATGTCCTTGATGTATATGCTGGAGTGCCTAGCTGAAGCACTTATTACAGCTGTCACATGCTGTTATCTTGAAACAGCAGAGTTAATCCATTTATGATTTTATGATTTTTACTTTGGCGTAATTATTACTTAACCAAGATAGATAGATAGATAGATAGATAGATAGATAGACAGACAGATAGATAGATAGATAGATAGATAGATAGATAGATAGATAGATAGATAGATAGATAGATAGATAGATAGATAGATAGATAGATAGATAGATAGATAGATAGATAGATAGATAGATAGATAGATAGATAGATAGATAGATAGATAGATAGATAGATAGATAGATAGATAGATAGATAGCGGAGTGGAGTAAATGTCCCTATCCCTACTTCTAACTTTAATTGTTATATAAATTGTAAAATGTTAAATAATCCGACATTGAGAACTCCCTTATGGTCAAAATTTAAGTGTCAGAGTTGAAAGTAAGCAACTCAGTTTGAAGTCAGTCTACAAAATTGTTGATGCCAATCAATCCACTTCCAACTTGATGAGTAGATTTTCTGACTAATAGTCTCACACTTGTTCATAACAATTTCATCCAATCGTGATGGACAGGAAGTTTCTTTGTTGAACATGTATTCTATTTTAATCATTTTGAATTTAAACATAATTTGATATAAACGATCGATCGTTAGCTTAGGAGGTTAAGGGTTGGGGGTTGGGGGTTTACAGAGCCCAGTCTAGTAGCACACCGTCTGTACGTGCTCCAGGGATGTTCAAACCCCTTTTCTCCTGACTGGTGTTATTGTCGTCGTCCTTGGTGGTAATGATGATGCTCTCTCCAATGACCAATGGGATTTCTGACGATGGGCGCCGGCAACCAGTAAAGATGGTCGAGCAGCAGTTGGATCATGTGCGCAAATAGGTGATTAAAATATCCCCATTGCAGATGCTGCTCTTTGTGTTGCCATTGTTGTCGATGTTGTTGTCAGTGGTAGTTCCTTTGGCGTTATTTCTGTTGTTTTGATTACTTTTGTAGACGATGATGTATTTGTTGCTTCTGGATGTGTTGTGATGGGCGTCGTTTTTTTTGCATTTTCCTCCATGAGCTTTTATTTTTGTTGTTTTTCTTTCTGTTGCAATTGTTGATATTGTTGTCACTGTTGTCGTAGTTCTTGGTGGTGATTCTGATAATGGTGAGAGAGAACTGGCCTCGTCCAGTTTTGAATGTTTGCATTTTACCTTCCTTTTTGCTTTGTAGTCTGTGTATCGGCTATTTGTAGTTTCCCTTCTTGTTGTAATCTTTTTTGTGTTGTAGTCGTTGTTTGCGCTTTTTTCGCTTCTGTGGAGGTGGCTGGAGTCTGGCTCTTTTTTCCTCTTTACTAATTTCTGGTTTTCGAGTGAAGTCCTGTGTCTGAAATTCTTTAGGAGTATGAGTTGAGTTGTCTTTTTTCGTCGGTGGGATTGACCAAATGATGTTAGTTTGGGTTTCGTTGTCTGACATGTAGGTTTGCTCGATGATGATTGGTGGTTTTGGAGAATGTCGCGATGTTTTATAGCCCTGTCTGTCCTTAGCAGAATTTTATGTTTTGTTTTACTTCTGTACCTTGGTAATAAAGGTACCAGAGTAAGTCCAAATAAACACGACTGATTGGTTGGTTTTCTGTTTTTAGTCGGAACTACAAAGTTGATCCTGGGCTGTCTAAGATGGATCCATCTTCTTGTACAGATGGCCAGTGGTCAGCGGCTTTCCAGTTGGTAATTCACGATTCTTTAATTCTTCTCTCTCGTTTTGATTCTCATCTCCCCTTCTGAGGTGAGACTGAAGGTTGTGCATGCAGTGAATCATACTGGTGTTCCTGCACCTACAAGGGTTTGGGTGTAGGTAGAAAATACTGATTATTTTCCAGCTCGCCATAAAGAGCGTGGCACTAGTTGTGTGGTACATTTCTGCAAACATGTGGTAGTTGATGTTCGTGTGGTACATTTCTGCAAACATTTCCCGGAGGTCGAAAGGATAAGCTCCCTGAGTGCACGTCTGATCCTCATGGCCTCTCAAGTTGACCGTGGGAGTGTGTTAGAGTACTGCTTTTCCAGACATATCGTGTCACGCACCCATATCCTGGCCAAAAAATACACTAATTGTGCGGGCTGCCAAGGAAGCCCCAACAATTCTACAACCATCGTCTCTAGAACCGGTCTTTCATGCAACAAGACAATACTTTTGCACAAAAGGGTTCCATAAAACAAGTGAGTGAATGTCCTATGCAGCAAATACAAAACGTTTCTCCCTTAAATGTTTCAGTTTTATTGGTTCTAAAGCTTTATTTGGTTCTGTTTACATTGACCAACATTCATGCATTTATCTATTGCCACCGTTTACAGAAAAAACAACAGCTAAATGCTGATTTGAGTGAATGAATGACAATAAGGAACTTTCTAACTGACACTTAAATCCTTCAGTGCTGTAGTTGTACATTAGTTGTAGAATAGTCATACATTGGTGGTGCTGTAGTTGTACATCACTTGTACACTAGCCATGGGTTGTGTACGGGTGGTGCAGAAGTCGTACAGCACTTGTACACTAGCCATATGTTGTGTACGGGTGGTGCACATTACCTGTACATTAGAAGGATCCATAGATTTATTTCAGCCTTACCAATAAGTTCAAGTTGTTAATGATTAAAAATAAATCATCATGCTTTTCAGTGTCCTGCATATTTATTTTCAAAATATCAAATACACAGTGTTCATGTATTCACTAGTCTGACCAGTTAATCTTAATAAATCGTAAATAATATAACAAAGGAAATCGTTTGTCAATACAACCATTCTTAATAGTTAGAAACAGAAAGAGACATTCAGTCTTTATACATGATTTCAGTAATTTCCTTGTGTTCACTCAAACTGGCCCAACAGAGTTTCAACTAATTTCAGCTTAACAATACTCCTGATCTGTGTGCTATTGTTGTCTATCCAGCTAGGCAGCAATATTTAGTTTTCTAAGGAAAAACATGTGTACTTATTTGTTTTCAACCCCAATGCTCTGTGTTCACTTTTAAGTACTACTGCACTGGCGAACTGCTTTTGTTTTCGTTTTTAAAACATTCATGTGGCAATGAGTTTAGCGGTGAGGAAACAGAGCTTCAACTAATTTCAGCTTAACAATACTCCTGATCTGTGTGCTATTGTTGTCTATCCAGCTAGGCAGCAATATTTAGTTTTCTAAGGAAAAACATGTGTACTTATTTGTTTTCAACCCCAATGCTCTGTGTTCACTTTTAAGTACTACTGCACTGGCGAACTGCTTTTGTTTTCGTTTTTAAAACATTCATGTGGCAATGAGTTTAGCGGTGAGGAAACAGCTAAAGTTGATTATTAAAGTTGATTAAATTGATTAAATATAACTGTATGAATAATGTTTTAATAAATTTACAATGGTAGACATAATAACGTACATTGTTGTGTATGTAATTGCTAAACGCTTAACCATGGGAAATGTGTGGATATCATTTGCAAGATACTTAGAAAGGAAAATTTGTAGAAGTGATTTGAAAGATACCTAGAAAAGAAAATGTGTGTGTCATGACTAGATACTTTGAATGGAAAATGTGTGGGAGTGATTACTAGATGCCTAGAAAGGAAAATGTGTGACATGTTCTCCATTCTGTCTGTGCTGACAAATGTAATATTTGATATAGCTGATTAGGTAGTCTGGTGACCTGGTGATTCTGCAATTTAATAATGCAGTATAAGAGACTGCTGACTATAATTTAAAGTATTCAAGTGTTAATGGCTACTAATTTCCCTGAGCACATTGATGTTACGCTGAAAGGAAGATGTGAATTAAAGATATATAAATATCCTACAAAATATTCTATTATCGTTACACAAAGTTTTAACTAAATATTTTAGAATGTCACCATACCTTCCACATTCTTCAAAACCCAACAAACAAAGGTAGTCTGGTTGGAGTACAATGAATTCTTCCTTAAAATATTTGTAATCAATTGAGTCTTCTAACTAGATCTTATACTAAACAATTTTTCTTCAAACGAATTCGCCAGAGCAAGGTTTGTGCTAAGTGGAGTGATGAGGACTCATTAGATCTCAGTATATAAAGGTGTTCCCACCCCATAACGTTTGAAACTACCCATTTCTATGCCTATGCTAAAAAAAAAAGTGTTGCCCTAACATTGTTTTTACCTTTCTTAGGCTGGTAATTTCCCCCTTCCTTCTCTCTGTTTATTCACAAGGATTGTCAGAGCGATTGTCTTGGATGGATGGCCTATGCCTTTCTATTCTTCAGACGCGATTCTCCCGTTATTCTGGCTGTTGGTCCAGTTCAGGTTACAGGGATAAAGATACATTAAATCTAACGGACCAACCCCACTACGTCTTGTTTTCTAGCAAACATTCCGTTAGTATCATGGGGAGACTTGGATAACTATGTTAAACTGGGTTTCCTGTATATCTTGTGTATCTATGCTTTATTAATTTTGATTATTAATTTTTAAATGTATATTGATGTGAGGCCGGGCGAAGTTTTACTTTCGACTGACAAATAGCACCTAGTCAACCAGTTAGAATAGCACTTCTAATACAATTAGTTAATCAGGATTAATAGCACTTAGTCAACTAGTTTCAATACACTTAGTTAAACAGTTTTATTAGTACCTGGTTAGCAGTTTTAATAGCACTTAGCGTAGTCTGTCTACATTTTGAATGACGTCAGTCTTATATGACGTAAGCAAACAGCAGTCACCGTCTGCAGTGACCAAATGCCTAATGCAATTAAGTAGCTTAAAATCACGTGATATGTCACCTTGCGGAATAGCGACGACAGCCATAAAGACGGTGATTTATTCCCCTTTGTGATATTTTCCTTTAAGAGACAGACAATAACTGGGTTGTGTAGAGAGCCGGTTATTATCGCTAGTGTTCAACGGCGAGTAGTCATAGCAAACCACAACAGACTTCGCCAGCGCCAGGAAATTAACATGATAAGATTGTTTGCTGAGCTCCTTGTGCGCTATCTTACCTGGGAAGGTAGAACAGTATGCAATGAGGAAAGTTATTTATAACCTAAACGGGTGTAACACAAACGACCATTTTGGTCGTGTTGCTGCAGAGGTTTCAACGCCGATATACAGGCACGTATTTTCAAACTTAGGCTTTTATATCTCACTATGTATTTGTTTATGTATTTTCTAAACTACTTACTTATGTTTGACTTTTACACCATTCTTCAATCTGATTGTTCACGTATTTTCTAAACTACTTACTTATGTTTGACTTTTACACCATTCATCAATCTGATTGTTTACGTATTTTCTAAACGAGTCACTCGGCTTTTGCGTCACGCTTCGCGTGACTGGTCTCGTGTTTTTTTGTCATTTAGTACAGGCTAATTCAATGTAGCTTAAAATAACTCTAGTTTTTCCTACTGACATCTCGTAATGTTTAAGACGCTTACTTGAATTATACCTGGCTATTTATGTCACTCTAAGCCAAGACTGGTTGCGCCTTGCTAAAGGTCTTTAGTTCAAGAAATGTTCTGTTAAAAACGACAACACTGATTGACTTATGTGACGTTATCTTAGATACAAATGACCGGTGATTGGCAAATGCTGCTGGCTGCATGACTCTACATTCTCACAAGTATACTGACATTATGTTCTGAAGACGATAACATTATTTTACATTCTCACAAGTATACTGACATTATGTTCTGAAGACGATAACATTATTTTACATTCTCACATGTATACTAACATTATGTTCTGAAGACGCTAACCATAATACTGCCCACAATAATCTTTACATTTGAAATATACTGAGCTTCTTGAAAGTGTACTCCATTGGAATAAAGTGTAAAACACGTTCAGTTAGAAAGCGAGGCTGGAGACTTATCGCATTATTTACCTTCTACATTCATTCTTTCAGTTAGTAAACAGCTTTCGTCGTTTTAATTTGTGGGAACGGGAACAAACAGACAATGACATTGGTATCTTCATAGTACAATCCAGGAAGTGATGTAAAATACAACTTTTGTGTTCTGTCAATAAAACTGTTTTCACAAATCTCCAGTGTGTACTTTAACACTAACATATATCCACCATGTCTTCCATTCTCGAGTGATAAAAGGTCAGACCAGTCTTGAAACGGATCATGTATTAAGATGGACATCCGGCCGAGAAAGCGCCAACAGAATAGCTTTCTACATTCGTCATAAACATTGGATAGGTCTACCCCTTGATATTACATTACAGATATACTGTATCGCACCCATGTTATCCCATGCACTTTCTTATTATCTTATTTACCAATCCCTGCTTAAGTAATTACAGAAATTCAAGGTTAACTTCTGATACAAATATCGCAGTAGCGAATTATATTTCTCTGGATATTTAGGCCAGCCTCGACCAGTATTTTTTGTACAAGTTTTTAGTAACCAGGAAGTAAAGCTAATTTGAAAGTGTCAGTGTGTTGTAAAGTAACGTTCGTGTTTCATTTACAATGTTCACTTCGCAGTGCACCGCGTTTACTGAGTAAACTTGATATTCACTGCAACACAATTCGTATTTGACTCAAAGAAGAATTAATTCTACACTCACTGGGATATACTTCATACTTACGTGACACTGAAAAAACTGGAACACACTTCTTACGTGACACTGAAAAAAAAACTGGAACACACTTCTTACTTGACTCAGAGCAACACGGACTTGCACTGCGCGCAGCCTAGTTTTCAGTGTAAATGGGCCACGTCTCCGACTTGATGACGACAATACCATGTGTATACTTTCAGTTAAGTGAAACGAGTGGTCTTTATATGACGCTAAAGACAGAAACACTTCTATTTGACAGACCCTTTAATATTTACACTAAGGGATAGTTATTAATTTTATAATGGTAGAATTGAAAATCTATAGAATGCTTAGTACCAGGTGATGTTTATTGCCCTAAACTGTGAATTACTTTGTTTCAAATTTCCAGGAGACTGACTGAAAGGTCACAGCTCTTACTTAATACGTTGAACAATGAACAAAATTTACAAGTTGTATGCACAGATTGCATGACTGTTCTGGAATTCTACCTGGACATGTGTAAGCCATTTGTCAGTTAGGAGTGTCACAAACGAATCCTGAGAGAAATGTGGCACCAAACCACGTGCAATGGGACAGGTATCTTTCAAAATTTATTCCTTAAACATTTATTTTTCTTGAAATACTCTTTCTCTCTCTGCTCCCTCCCTCCCTCTCTCAAAAGGAGAGAGGGAGGGAGAGAGAGAGAAAGAGTACTTCTTTATTTATCTTCTTTATTTCCTTTATTTTTCTTTCTCTATCAGCCTCTCGATCCAAACGTATACATATATATTTACATGTTCATATTCTTACTGATTTTCCTTTGAGTTTACCTTCACCAACTCAATCAATCGTTTATGCACAAATATTTTACATCTCGAATGTAAATATAGATAGAAGATAGATAGATAGATAGACAGACAGACAGACAGACAGACAGACAGATAGATAGATAGATAGATAGATAGATAGATAGATAGATAGATAGATAGATAGATAGATAGACAGACAGACAGACAGACAGACAGACAGACAGATAGATAGATAGATAGATAGACAGACAGACAGACAGACAGATAGATAGATAGATAGATAGACAGACAGACAGACAGACAGACAGACAGACAGACAGATAGATAGATAGATAGATAGATAGATAGATAGATAGATAGATAGATAGATAGATAGATAGATAGATAGATAGATAGATAGATAGATAGATAGATAGATAGATAGATAGATAGATAGATAGATAGATAGATAGATAGATAGATCCATTAGTCAATCCTTATATCTTCTTTTTTTTTTTTAAAAGAAAATATCGCGAGGTTTCACGACAAATAAAAAATATAATTCTGAGAAATACGGCAAGAGCAAGTGTGATGAGGGTTACATACATACAAGTACTGAATCATTCAGCAGACAATACTCTTTTCAATTACATTCGTTACGTCACTTCCTATTACTTTAGTTGTATTCTGATGTAACATTCTTCAGTTACATTATTTGCATGCAAAGATTAATTTGTTTATATCATAAAGTTTTACATTATGTAGTCTATGGCATGGAAGATTGTCTTAAATAATTTTCAAATTTAATTATGGACAAGTTCAAAACTGCAACGTTATTATTGATCTCTTTAGCATGGATATGGAAATCTATCAACACATGTATTTGATCAGTAGATTGCTAAATGTACCTGATGCTCGGATCAGATGCATTGACAAAAGTAAGTGATCAATGGATTGGCAGGCACAAATACATACGATACGTGGATTGGCAATCCACTGATACATATACGTGATCCAAGGATTGCTTATCCATTGATACAGGTAGCTAATCCTTGGATAGGATGCTCAGTGATTCATTTTACTAATCCATGGTTTGGTTGACCTAGCAGCAACTTATCATCCAGATTTCGTTCACCATATTGCTCTCCATCCAAAGAACTCTTGGCTGAAATTTTTACGCTTTGTCGGTAATACTGTAGAGTGTAGAGTTCTGTAGACCCTAGTTGAAGGGTAGACTGCATAAACAAAGTTGTGCCTGACCAATACTTAACTAGGGTTTCATTTGCTGCACACAGCATTATTATTTCTATTTAACATAAGATCCGCACACATAAGCATTTGTGTTTCATTTGCTGCACACAGCATTATTATTTCTATTTAACATAAGATCCGCACACATAAGCATTTGTGTTTCATTTGCTGCACACAGCATTATTATTTCTATTTAACATAAGATCCGCACACATAAGCATTTGTGTTTCATTTGCTGCACACGGTAGTATTTCAATTTAAGAGTAGTGCACAAAGGTTTTAGTGTTTCCTTTGCTGAAAGTTGTAGTATTTTAATTTAGCATAAGATCTCACACGCATACATTAGTGTTTCATTTGCTGCACATTGTGGTATTTCGACTTAAGAGCCGTACACACATATATCAGTGTTTTATTTAATTTGTTGTACGTTGTAGAATTATTTCAGTTTAACATAAGAGCCACGCACACATGCTTCTGTGTTTCATTAGCTCCATTGCCTAGTATTTCAACTCAAATAAGTCCCCACCCCACTCCGCGTGCGTTTGTTTTCATTTACTTCATATACCTGTATTCGAATTATATTGAAAGTCTCCTAAATAGATTTGTATTTCATTTACTTCATCTAACAGCATTTTTAAATTTGCAGTGATAAACTCCATATTGCACATTTCTTTCAGATAGTAATATTTCAACTTACAATAGGAGTCCCAACATGCATTAGTGTTTAATGTACTTCATATAGTATTTCAACTTGCAAATGACTTCACCACCACATGTATTAATGTTATTGATAGTGGTTTCAGGATATTCATACATGAGTGCAGGCAATGATTTTACAGTTATGTGAAGTTAGGTCATCATCAGTATTCAAGATTTCACCAAGATATCAGTTACGTAAAAATAAGGCCATCCTCAATATTGGAGATTTCACCAAGATACATTTACGTGAATTTACGTCATCATCAGTATTCAAGATTTCACCAAGATACATTTACGTGAATTTACGTCATCATCAATATTCAAGAATGTCCATTACACCCTAGCACGTATGAATGTTCTTAAAGTGGAAAATCCCTGACAGGCTATTTAAATTATTCCCATTTTTTTTTTGGGGGGGGGGGGCATGCTTGAATTTTCTTAAAGTGGAAAACCTATCATTAAGTCTTTAAATTGTTCTGTAACTTCCATTTCTATTGACAATATTTGTTTAAAGAAGTTTTAAAACATAGCAGTTTTCGTAAATGTACATTCATTTCTTCTCAACGTATTTTATGGCTTGTGGTTTTTAATTTTCTTTCCAAATTGTACTCTCGTACTTATTTTGATAAAGTGCAGTAATATTCAATAGCGTAGGATATATTCATAGTTAGCAAAGACTGTTCTTTGTACTTTAGTTTTGTAGAGAAAGAAATGTGTTTTATCCATAATCAAACCATCCGTAAAATTGCCTTTTTCTCAATTACACCATAATGATATTTTAATTATTGTAGACTGCAAGCATTGATACGACAGACACTCATCATGTCGTTCATAACTTCGCAGCCAGGTCCTACTGGCTAGACTGCATACGTCACTGGTTTCCTGACCTTCACAACAAAACGTACTTCGTTCCACCCTTTCATTTTAATCGTACACCATATGACGTGGAGACGATATCGGGTGGGGCTGTGCTGGTGCCACGAAAAGCAGATGGTGGTGCCAGAGAGAATCCCTCTTCTGGATTTTCTGAACTCTCCCAACGTAGTTCACGTCCACAGGTAAAACTCCAAATATTAACGTCCATACATAATACGTCCATAACGGAAGAAAGAAAGATGATTGTAATGATAATGATGACTAGATGACTAGATTTTTTTTTAATATAATCTCTAATTATATTATAATATTTACAGAAAAAATAATTATATGAAACAGTTTTTAACCCTAGTGATTCACAGCTTTAACTTTACAGTAATAAGACATACTTGCTCCAGTAGATGTAAAATGTTATAGCCATAATAATGAATTTCAATCTCCCATAACAATTCTCAGAAATTAAACGGGAAATGACCTAAAATAATTAAACTCACGATATATGGGACAAATCACGAAACTTTACAAAAATTGTACGGGAAAGTTACCTACAATAATTTAACACAATTTATACGGGAAAGTGACCAAAAATAACTTAATACAAGTTACATGGGACAAATCACGTAACTTAACATAAACTATACGGGAAAATGGCCTACAATAATTTAACACAATTTATACGGGAAAGTGAACTAATATAACACAAGTTGTATGGGGGACAAATCACGTAACTGAACACAAATTATACGGGACAAAATTACCTCTAATTACAGCTGGTCGAATCATGCAGCCCGATATCTAGTGTCAGTTCTATATTTTATATGACAATGGCATAAAACCTCTGACAAATTGTAATTTATGATTTTAGTTTCGAAAACCCCAACACTTCCTGCGCTGTGATCCAAATAACAAGAACTCCAACTCACATTTGGAGTTCATGTCTGAAGATTAAAACTGTTTTTGGCCCTCGACGTTAGGTGCTATAGAGTATAAAATATGCTATGAATACGAAAATGTGTAATTTGAAAATATAGTTTCGATAGATTATTCTAAATTTATCCAAAGTCTTCGAGCAATTAGCAGCAATATTATTTGCACGTCCTGCTGTTCATGCATGTTTGATTTATTTTGCAACGGTCGACCACATAAAGGTTTTGAACTCACCTCTTACAGCCATAGTGAATAAAGAAAAATGTGTTTCAGTTCATTGAAATCCGTCAACTAATTATAGTAAGGGTGTCAAAATGCATCAAAATAATTTATTCTTTATATCATTATTTTATTATCTAATGCCTCAAATCTAGATATAGTTGAACACAAAAAATTTCATGCGTTCTTTGTTTAATTATTAAAGTTCGATAGGGAATTTTTCTATTTTACTTCAAATTTAATGCTTTACGACCGAAGAGCTGAAGGTTTCAAATAAAACTATAGTAGAGTTTATGATGAGCTGGGGGATTCGGGAGGATGGGGCGATACCAAGCAAAACGAATAATTATTAAACATGTTTTATTGTCCTGAGATTAAATCCGCTTATACCAAGCAAAACGAATAATCATTAAACATGTTTAATTGTCCTGGGGATTATTTTTATATTATGTGTGTGTGTGTGTATGTGTGTGTGTGTGTGTGTGTGTGTGTGTGTGTGTGTGTGTGTGTGTGTGTGTGTGTGTGTGTGTGTGTGTAAATCCTCTTGTGCAGGCAAATGGAAATCTCCAACCGGAAGTAGTTTTGGACAGCGATGTGCGTGATGACCAAGCCCAAGAACGAGTATTCTACTGTCTACGTGCCCTGACTAGCAGACTTCAAGAACCCATGATGGTCGTGTCTCAGTTACAGTTTGGAAAATACCTGAACAAATCATGCTACATAGCCTCCATAGCAACGCTCCCAAAGCCCAAGGACCTCCCCCAGTACGATCGCCGTGGCGACTTTGATGTACTCATCATTCACAACAAGCATGGATTGCTCGTTGTAGAAGTGAAAAGTGTGGGAGCAAACTTCAGTGAGTTGGGTATGTCTAAAAATAATCAGTTGACCACTGTATCCAAGACAGTTGGGAAGGCGGTCAAAAATCTGAACAAAGCAGAAAGAGTCTTGAAGCATTTAGTGTCAGATCTGAGTGGCGTGAGAGTTAAAAAGACACTTCTCTTGCCAAACGTCAAGGTCGACCTCCTGACAAAAGCCTTGAAAAAACATTCTAGTATAGCTAAGGTAAACATCATCCTTATTTATATGTGCACTTTAAAAATACATTTTATTAAGGGATAATAAACATTCGCGTGTAAACATTCATTGATTTATACACGCACATTAATATTGTTTTGATTATTTTTAACAATTTGGTTTCTCAGTAACTTGATTTCTCGCATAAATCAAAGTATTTGAAACTTAGTGAGGATTTGAAATAAATAAGCCTTTTGTAATTATTTTTACGTATTAAATACTAGTCTTATGTTTGTATTTATTAATTGACCTCTGACCACTGTAATATTAGTAAGAATATCTTCTTCCATGTTTGAAATCAAATGCAAACTAAAGACGTATACGTTGCAACAGTTGTAAATGGGGCTCTGTTAAGAAATCATCTGAGTTTGAAAGTCATTTAAATAAACTGTATCAAACTACAGGCATGCCCTACTGCTACAATCTGCATTCTCCAGAAATGACCACAACCTCTGTAAAACTTTGGACATCTCAGAATCCAGGGAGGATTCCGAAGCCAAATATCACAACCAGCCGACCAACAGAAAACAATGTCCAGAGTAGAAAAATAATTTTTCAATTTGTATAGTTCACGCATACAATACTCGACATTGATCTATTGATTATTGCACGTGTGTTGGTGATAGTAGTAGTAGCAGTGGTAGTAGTAGTGGTAGTAGTAGTAGTAATAGTAGTAGTAGTAGTAGTAGTAGAAGTAGTAGCAGTAGTAACAGTAGTGATGTAATTGAGTGTTTGTTTTACAGCTGTAAGAAGTTTACAATATTTACAATAGGCTTTTAGAACAAAACCTTTATTCAAGCTCCATCAGACTGGAAAAAATGAAGTTTCAACGATAGAAGGACATTATATAACAAAAATATAATATTTACAATAAGAAACACAAAATTAAATTGATTTACAGATCACACCAGGAAGTAATATAGTTCTTTATAATACGAATGATGTGGTTCGAGTCACAAATTGGTACTGAGGACAGTGTTCTCGATAATGAAAACAATGTCTCTCTTGATGAAAAGGATGTACATGCTGGCAACCGTGGAAATGACACCGAAAAACAAAAAAACTAAATTACAGTATATAAAATATAAATGCATTTACGAAAGAAATGTTTAAATAAATCTAATACAATGTATTTAGTACAACACACTTTAAGATTTCATTGAGCATTTCGCAGTCAAATTATCTGCCCTTAGCACATACACTGAAATGTTATTTTCTATTGCTTTTCTTCAAATTATCTGCCCTTAACACATATACTGAAGAGTTATTTTCTATTGCTTTTCTTGAAAAGGAGATACGGGTATTGGTCAAAAATGAACACAGCTGTCATTCAAGTTATAAACACAGTACCCGGTCACCCTGTATCAGTTGAGATAACTTAGAATTAAGGTTGACTAATAGAACAGAAAACAATTTACGTCATTTCATATTTTATTGACTTGAGTACTTCAACCCAGCACGTGATCACACGTTACAGAGTCTTTGGTCAAAAGCATCAAAATGTTTCTGTTTCTATAATATGATGACGTGTGTCTGTGTTTCTTAACACATCTTTGTTGTTTTCTGACAGGACCTTTGTCGATGTTTTGGAGTCCAAGATGTTGACCAAGCGATTGAACTTTGTCGGTGTGAGGACCATATGTCTCCGAGGTCCACTCCCTGGAATATGGACAGCCAGGTTCTAGAAGAGCAGGAAAAATGGTGGCGCAAACACGTTGAAACGCCAGAGTCTCAAACAGACATGTCACAAAGTGTTTATGAAGAGCTTCTGGCCAGGTTTGTAATAGAAAGCCATGAAGCTTCAGATAAACATGTCACAAAATATTTGTGGAGATTTAGTGACAATGACTGTAATCGTTTAATTGCATGCATTTGCTGAATGAATCAGTAGGTGTATTATGCTACTTCCTTAAATAAAATTGAAATAAAGGCGTTTTACGATACATAAAACATTTAACATTTAGGATTCGAAGCCTTATAAAGAGCTATGTTAGCATGTGTGATACAATGCCACCCTAGTTATTATTAATCATCCTTAACTAATTACAAGTCATGAGAATCTTTATGTTCTTAATAATTCTCCATAAAACACCACTCTTATCTCTTACTTGGCGATATGCGGACGCTGTAAACGTTTTCTCTCATCCATAACATTAAAGACAAACATTTACTGTCACACAATATTTCTGTAGGTGGAAAACGTCTTTCCAAAGGAGAAGATAAATCCGTCTTTATTCTCTATTTACAGAGTCCCCATTCACCCACTATCTGTATAACATATGGTTATCAATATGTGTAAGATCAATATTTCCATAAACCTCTTTTGAATAGTTTCAATGCTCTACATTTTATATCCTAACACATAATTCAGCAAATTAGTTTCAATATAAACTACATGATAATTCTTATCAGGGAACAGAACATGGGTTATTAGAGATAAGCAATAATAGTTTGTGCATAATCTTGTCTAGGCAATGCTGCAATAGTCTTTCATGCACTTTCATAACAAAGTCAGACGTTTATTGTTCACAATAGAATTATCAGTTCTTCACATGTTTCTCTTGCACGCTGTAGAATATTTTATGGGTTGCTGTTCTCTTAAGACTAATCTGGTTGCTCCTTCATCTTATTAGTTCCCTCAAGCAGAACAACAATGTATCAGTTTCCAGTAACTTCTTTATACCAGAAATTCCATGTTGGAGTCATGCATTTTTTTGTCATTGTACAATTAACAAAGAACAGTGCATCCTTACTCTTATACACTAGATAGATGCTTCTTGAATCTACCATGGTGGTAGTGGTTTATAAATCGATAAACTGGGAGATTCTAGTAATAAAAAAAGAGGCTGCTTCTTCCCTATAAAATATAATCAGAGAACAAAAGCTAGGTTTCCAGTTTATTCATCTCTATCTCCATTCTTTCTTACATTCAAGTCTCAACTTACGGTTTCCTGCAACGGTATTCATTAGCCCAATACACACATACAGCATAATAAATACAACATAATAGTTTATGAACATATTCACTAGAAACAATGTCATGTGTTTAACATATAACATACAAGCATCATATTTCACAATTTGTAGAATTAATAGTCTACTCACATAATACATCTCTACGTAAAACGCAAGTATAACATATGAATAGCAAAATTCACGAAATATTTCTAAGTCCATTATCTCTTAATCAATCAGTTAACTCAACATATTGCTAATGGCCGCCTTTATGACTGCATAAGAGTTATGTCAGAATCAAAGAGATTAGAATATAGACTTTCTTCAACAACGTAACTTTCGGTCCATCCCCATTGGATAAAATGAATAAATTTAAAGTGATAAATTGGATAAATTTATGAACAAGTGTGAGATTGTGAGATTATTAGTCAGAAAAAATTACTCATCCAGTTTGAACTGGTTTTGGATTGCATCAGCAATTTCTACCTTATTTTCCACCTAAGTTATTTACTCTAAATCTAGATACCTATAAAAATATCATCATAAATAGAAGTGGCCATGGTCGGGTCACTTTGACATTTAACAATGTATATAACAATTAAGTTAAGAAATAGGGACAGACAAATTTACTCCGCTACAGCTAGCAAGCAAAGACACTCTTCCAATCTGATTATTCTATGAACATGATAATTTTTCTTAGTTATTGTACTGATCACGGATTTAAATCTCTATATCGCCATTTATTTTTCTCTCTAGCACAGACACATAAAGTGCTTGAAATGTTGTTTTCCTGAATGTTTATGAACTCTTTGCTGTGAATGTTCAGCGGAAAATTGTCACTTTGAAACGTGTTTGGCAGAATAAATATCGTCATATTTCATTTTGCGTTTACTGTTTATTAAACTAGGATCACACTTATGGAGTGTGTTTGACAAAGTAATGTCGTCATATTTCATTTTCGTTTATTCTTTATTAAACTAGAATCACAGTTGTGAAATGTGTTTGACAAAGTAATGTCGTCATATTTCATTTTCGTTTATTCTTTATTAAACTAGAATCACACTTGTGAAATGTGTTTGACAAAGTAATGTCGTCATATTTCATTTTCGTTTATTCTTTATTAAACTAGAATCACACTTGTGAAATGTGTTTGACAAAGTAATGTCGTCATATTTCATTTTCGTTTATTCTTTATTAAACTAGAATCACACTTGTGAAATGTGTTTGACAAAGTAATGTCGTCATATTTCATTTTCGTTTATTCTTTATTAAACAAGAATCACACTTGTGGAATGTGTTTGACAAAGTAATGTCGTCATATTTCATTTTCGTTTATTCTTTATTAAACTAGAATCACACTTGTGAAATGTGTTTGACAAAGTAATGTCGTCATATTTCATTTTCGTTTATTCTTTATTAAACTAGAATCACACTTGTGGAGTGTGTTTGACAAAGTAATGTCGTCATATTTCATTTTCGTTTATTCTTTATTAAACTAGAATCACAGTTGTGAAATGTGTTTGACAAAGTAATGTCGTCATATTTCATTTTCGTTTATTCTTTATTAAACTAGAATCACACTTGTGGAGTGTGTTTGACAAAGTAATGTCGTCATATTTCATTTTCGTTTATTCTTTATTAAACAAGAATCACACTTGTGAAATGTGTTTGACAAAGTAATGTCGTCATATTTCATTTTCGTTTATTCTTTATTAAACTAGAATCACACTTGTGAAATGTGTTTGACAAAGTAATGTCGTCATATTTCATTTTCGTTTATTCTTTATTAAACTAGAATCACACTTGTGAAATGTGTTTGACAAAGTAATGTCGTCATATTTCATTTTCGTTTATTCTTTATTCAACTAGAATCACACTTGTGGAATGTGTTTGACAAAGTAATGTCGTCATATTTCATTTTCGTTTATTCTTTATTAAACTAGAATCACACTTGTGGAATGTGTTTGACAAAGTAATGTCGTCATATTTCATTTTCGTTTATTCTTTATTAAACTAGAATCACACTTGTGGAGTGTGTTTGACAAAGTAATGTCGTCATATTTCATTTTCGTTTATTCTTTATTAAACTAGAATCACACTTGTGAAATGTGTTTGACAAAGTAATGTCGTCATATTTCATTTTCGTTTATTCTTTATTAAACTAGAATCACACTTGTGGAGTGTGTTTGACAAAGTAATGTCGTCATATTTCATTTTCGTTTATTCTTTATTAAACTAGAATCACACTTGTGGAATGTGTTTGACAAAGTAATGTCGTCATATTTCATTTTCGTTTATTCTTTATTAAACTAGAATCACACTTGTGAAATGTGTTTGACAAAGTAATGTCGTCATATTTCATTTTCGTTTATTCTTTATTAAACTAGAATCACACTTGTGGAGTGTGTTTGACAAAGTAATGTCGTCATATTTCATTTTCGTTTATTCTTTATTCAACTAGAATCACACTTGTGGAATGTGTTTGACAAAGTAATGTCGTCATATTTCATTTTCGTTTATTCTTTATTAAACTAGAATCACACTTGTGGAATGTGTTTGACAAAGTAATGTCGTCATATTTCATTTTCGTTTATTCTTTATTAAACTAGAATCACACTTGTGGAGTGTGTTTGACAAAGTAATGTCGTCATATTTCATTTTCGTTTATTCTTTATTAAACTAGAATCACACTTGTGAAATGTGTTTGACAAAGTAATGTCGTCATATTTCATTTTCGTTTATTCTTTATTAAACTAGAATCACACTTGTGGAGTGTGTTTGACAAAGTAATGTCGTCATATTTCATTTTCGTTTATTCTTTATTAAACTAGAATCACACTTGTGGAATGTGTTTGACAAAGTAATGTCGTCATATTTCATTTTCGTTTATTCTTTATTAAACTAGAATCACACTTGTGAAATGTGTTTGGCAGAGTAGATGACGTCAGTTTTCAATTCAGCTTTCTGTTTTTTAAAAGTACAATAAAGTAAATGCCCCACCAAATTAATGTATAAATTGTACTATATAGTAATCATGCGTGCTTAATTTAGTAAGAATATGATATCGATATGACCATTTGGTGTCCATAAGTGTCTGCTGTTGGTAACTCATAAAGGTTACCCGGTGTTTTTTTTCTTGCTTTCGAGTTACTTTAAAATCGCAAAATGCTGATAAAATATTAATGCATAGCAAATATAACACTATAACACATCTGTTCAATAAGCGTTATGATCTTTAACGGTTTCAAGGTGCTGAAGGACAAAAGAGGGGATTTATAACGAGGAATTAAATAACCTAACCGTTACAGGCATTTGCTTTCTTTTCATGAGTTTTATGCATTAATTCTGGAGAAAAAAGTAATGCGACTTTGATTTTTATAACTTTGAATATAGTATGTTGAATAAAATATAATATGTTGTTTGTAATAGTATGTTGTATGTACGAAAATGTGCATACTAGTCTATTGTACCTGTGTGCGTGCATGTGTGTGTGTGTGCGTGTGCGTGTGCGTGTGCGTGTGCGTGTGTGTGTGTGTGTGTGTGTGTGTGTGTGTGTGTGTGTGTGTGTGTGTGTGTGTGTGTGTTTATGTGTGTGTTTATGTGAGGATAAATTTTGACTATGTGACGATTAAAGCCATACCATATAGGCAGTGTATTTAACATTGATTTGCAATGAACACCAAGTTCAATATTTCAGCAATATAATTACAGTAGTCAGAATGTTTTGTCCAACACAATTGCGCAGAAAGAAAAATAAAGGGTTCCATAAAACAATACTTCTAAGTGAATGTTGCATAAAACAAAAAAGACATTTTTAAGCTTCTTTCTTTCAGATTCGTTGGTCCATTAACTACGATCGAAATTAACTGCATTTCTTCTCCGAGACTGGAACTAAGAACGGAGGGCGATGGTGTGTCTGAGACAGGGGAAAGAATCACGAGGATTGTTTTACTTCCACAACAGGTCAAACTTTTAAACAGCTCACAACGTCGAGTGTTTTTAACCGGCCCACCCGGAACAGGTAAATCCGTTGTTTTAATTCTGCAAGGAGTCCGGTGGTTACAACAAAAACACGGCATCCATATTGTCAGTACGTGGGACAAAAGTGTTGCAGCTTCAATCCTCCTCGAACATCAGATTAAGGAAACGCTCCGCGAATATTCTGGAAAGACCTCTCCAGTCAGTGTTTCCACATATCGCTATAACTTTTATAATGACGACGAGGTAAACACTGCAATCTCAGATCTATGTCAGAAAGCGATGACAGAGCATCACCTTAATGTCATTGTTGACGAAGCTGGTCCTGATCACAGGTTATTTTCTCATGATATTCTCTTACGTCATAATGTGTACATATCTGTGTATATTGGGTCTCGCATGCTTGTGTGTGTTCTAATGATCACGCTCATGTGTATGTACTACTGTGTGTGTGAACACGAGCGTATTTGTAACATTACGTCATGTTTATTGACTTTGTTTCTAAACGTACACATTATTGTATAGTGGTCGTAACATTTACAAAATCGTGTACAAATGGTGATGCATCATATGGTTGTTCGTTTTAGTTCGATGTTATTAAATAACACCCACCGCTTATTAGATAATAGGGTATTCTGAAGGCAACCAAATATTTATCGTCGTTATGATGACATATCATTGTATTTGCACAGTTATAATATATATTAATATACTCGTTGTTTGGATGACATCCTGATACACAGTGATGTGACATCCTATTCCACAGTTTCACTAACATCCTATTACACAGATGTGTGACATCCTATTACACAGTTATGTGACACCATATTACACAGATATGTGACATCTATTACAAAGTTTCATTGACATCCTATTACACAGATATGTGACATCACATTACACAGTTATGTGACATCTATTACAAAGTTTCATTGACATCCTATTACACAGATATGTGACATAGTGTGGCCGCTATTATACATTGGTCTCTATTATGCTTATTATTTATGAATTATTTTATCATTAATAACATAATCACTTATCAGTGGTTAAATTTAGGATTCGTTTCCTGACATGAATTCCCCACTCACATACCAATATAAGTTTATGCACTACCGACACATAAGTTCTGTTCGCAGGTGGAACTTCTTACTTAAGGAATAATCTAACTTCACAATATTGACTAACTTTCATCCAAATAAATTGACTCACGAATCCCCAATCCACCCACTAACTACTCCAGACATGAATCAATGCACATGCATAAGAAGGATGTAACAAAAGATAAAAGACTTATTATAAAATTATATATATGTATATCATTATTACAATTTCCATTAGAATGATTTCATTTGCACTCGGATAACATCCTACCGTACCTTAACTATTATCGGGAAGTCAGACACATGGCCTCTTAAACTCGGCTGTATGTCGGGGAGACAGACACATGGCCTCTTAAACTCGGCTGTATGTCGGGGAGACAGAGACATGGCCTCTTAAACTCGGCTCTATGTCGGGGAGACAGAGACATGGCCTCTTAAACTCGGCTGCATGTCGGGGAGACAGACACATGGCCTCTTAAACTCGGCTGTATGTCGGGGAGACAGAGACATGGCCTCTTAAACTCGGCTGTATGTCGGGGAGACAGAGACATGGCCTCTTAAACTCGGCTGTATGTCGGGGAGACAGAGACATGGCCTCTTAAACTCGGCTGTATGTCGGGGAGACAGAGACATGGCCTCTTAAACTCGGCTGCATGTCGGGGAGACAGAAACATGGCCTCTTAAACTCGGCTGTATGTCGGGGAGACAGAGACATGGCCTCTTAAACTCGGCTGCAAGTCGGGGAGACAGACACATGGCCTCTTAAACTCGGCTGCATGTCGGGGAGACAGAGACATGGCCTCTTAAACTCGGCTGTATGTCGCAGTTGTTAATTCGGATCAAGTGTTATATAGGCTCACGTCCTCGCGATCTTTATACTACGGTATTTTCCTTATTTTAAAAAAAAAACAAAAAAAAAACAGCAAACAAAGAACACACGCGAGCAGAACAATTGTAGTAAAGAAAAAATGGTGCGTTTCCTTACAATCATATTTGATAATGCTACAAATTAATAATTCATCACTTTATTCAGGCATTCATCGTCTAAGAAATTTTAATTTGAAATTTTATTTCAAACTCTTGTAATACTCTTGTCTGTAATCAAGCGTTGCTAGCAATGATCACTCTGTAAATTTCTTGTATATAGAAATGATCATTCTGTAAATTTCCTGTACATAGCAATGATCAATCTGTAAATTTCCTGTATATAACAATGATGATTCTATAATGTTCTTATCATATAATAATCATTTATGCTGAGATCCTCCTTTAAGAGTTGGATGACTTTGCGAAGTGTATATAGATAATGCAACTCATCCACAATTTCATGATTCATAAATATATACTCTGTAATGTTCGTGATGAGGAATATTCTCAGGTATTTTACGAACCTCTATAAATTTCGATGTAAAAGTCATTTACACCTCGACAAACATTAAAGCGACATCATATGTTTTCCCATGTCCCGTCAATCACTTCTGGTGTAACAGTTGACTTTGCTGTTCCACTTTTCTGAGAGTTCGATTTTCTCTATTAGAAGAAGAATTGTATGCAAGACTGAAAAGTCCCAGTTTTTACTTTTATATATGTATGAATGTATAGGTTTTTTTTCCTCTTTCGATGAATACATTAGTCTCTCTCTCTCTCTCTCTCTCTCTCTCTCTCTCTCTCTCTCTCTCTCTCTCTCTCTCTCTCTCTCTCTCGTATATATGTAACTTGTGTATGCGTTTGTATATATGTTTGTGTGTGTGTGTGTGTGTGTGTGTGTGTATTCATGTATAAATTCATATATAATAGTAATTCTGATATTGAATTCGATTCAAACACGTACGTACATCTCTCTCTTTCTCTCTCTGTATTTATGTGCGCATGCATGAGTGTATATGTATGTATAAGCATGCTCTGACTTAAAATATACCAATATCTTTTGTTTCTCTTAATTAATTTACTTAGGCTATTGGTACAATTCAATTTACTTAATCTGTTGGTACACACACACACTTTTGACTTTAGACAATGTTCGAATTAAATGTATTTATTATTATATTTCATTTCCCTAATTAAAATAAATCTGTTTAATCAGTTTGTCAAATTCTAAATACTTTCTGCTCACATCTGCTAACAGCAATACTTTTGCAAAATTTTGCACTTCACTTGTTGGCCAAGTACCCGAGGTCTCTGTGTGGGCCGCCTCTCTGAGGCATGAAACCAGACCCAGTTGTCTAGAAGAGGTCAAAATGACAGCGCCATTAAGATCCCCACCAGTGGTGACAAGGGAGGTAATGCGGGCAAAGGAAATAAGTCGCTGGAATTACGTCTACAATTACTGGACAAGTGGCGTCATTCTACCAACTGACGGACCAACAGTCAGAAGGATAAGACATGCAAATGGCCGGTCTGGTCACTTAGGAGTCAGACCGGACAACTGCGTCGCCTGTGGACACGAAATCTCTCAAATTCTGAAAAATGTTATTGATGTCCAAACCCCGAATTGTACATGTTTGGAGAGGCAGACGACTGGTAAAGACAGGAGTCGACGTCCGCTGTCAGGTAAAAAAGAAACCTATTTATGTTTCTGATTCTTATACTTTTAAATATCTTAAGCACTTCTTTAAAATGGTTTTCACTTGTGATACCATATCACGTTGACCCAATTGTTACTTTATCGTGTGATTCCATTATCTAATTTAAGCTAAACTAGGTAAAAGAAGATTAATTCCTAAAATAATGTGGTTTTCTAAATGTCGCCAGAGTAATTGATGTGTTGTTTATGAGAAGTAATAAAATGTAAGAGCTTAGAATAATTTAAATGTAAATGAATTTTATCTTTCAGGGAGCACTGAGTGCAAGAACTCGGAGAATTATACAATGATGTGTTCTCAGCAAATTATCAAACGAGTGTCATGTTGTTGTTTGCAGTGTATTTCACGTCGTGTAATAAAATATGCCAACGCACATAAATACATTTTAATTGTGCTTAATCAAATAAATACATTTAATTGTGCTTAATCAAATAAATACATTTAATTGTGCTTAATCAAATAAATACATTTAATTGTGCTTAATCAAATAAATACATTTTAATTGTGCTTAATCAAATAAATACATTTTAATTGTGCTTAATCAAATAAATACATTTAATTGTGCAATCAAATAAATTAAATATTAAAATAATGTCTAAGCAAATATAAAGTGCATGATAGGTTACATAAATTAGTAATATTAAACATAATGTCAATTGGATATATAAAATATGGTAAGTTACATAATTTAGTAATTTAATATTACTATGATACTATGATATAGTATAATATCTACAATGATATTGTTTTAATATGATCAATATGACAGGTTACAAATATTAGAAGCTATATCAAAATAAATATAAACCGAATTACAGGTTACACGCAGTATTACTATTACAAGCAATATCATAGTAAATAAAATGAATGTGACAGGTTACATAAAGTAGAAATATTAAAAGTAATATCATAGAAGATATAAGGAGTACGGTTAGTTAAGTTTTTGTTTTAATTGAATTCTCACAGATATCATCCGCAAACCTCCTGCACTGCAATATCGTGACGTCATAGTGTTGTGTGGCAATCCAAACGGCGATCGGGTTGACAGCACAAATCACGAGACGCTGGCGAGCCTCGGTCTGGTCAGGGGCCTGATAGAAAGTCAAATTCCCGTCCTAGCAGTAGAGAACAGTGATGACACAAACATTCGTGACATGGCTTTAGCAAGCGTTAACAAGGTAACGGTGATTCACAAGGACAGGGTTCGTGGCCTGGAAAGGAAGGTGGTCGTTGTGGCTGAATACAAACGAACATTTGCTGACATGCACGCTATACTTCATGGAATGTCTCGCTGTTCATCACAACTGGTGTTGATCGACTGGGGGATATCTAAAGATGATGTTGACAATGACTACGAGTTTTTATTAAAGAAAACTTATGTCAATCTTTACATGATAACACCACATGATTTGAATACTGCTAGAAAAGGTCTGAAGTCTAATGCACAAACAATCAAAGAAAAATCTGGTGAGCCCCGTGCACAATCACCAGAAGAAAAACTTGGTGTGTCTCATACACAGACACAAGAAGACAAACCTAGTGTGTCTCATACACAGACACCCGAAGAAAAACCTGGTGTGTCTCATGCACAAACAACAGACGAAAAACCTGGTGTGTCTCATGCACAAACAACAGACGAAAAACCTGGTGTGTCTCATGCACAAACAGCAGACGAAAAAACTTTGTGTGTATCATGCACTGACTCCAAAATAGCAACTTGATAAATAAATATAAGTCGCATGCACAAATACCAGAAGAACAGCCTTGTGTATAAATGTAAGTCACAAACACTGGAACAGCTTGATATGTAAATGTAAGTCTGTTTGAGAGTGTGCGAACGTCGAAGTAAATATTTATACAAACGTGTCTGAATATAAAGTACATTCCTTGAACGTACATTGTATTTGTGGATTTGGAATATTTTAATATCACATTTTAATGTAATCATTTCCTTTAATTAAATAAATTTTCAAGAAATAGTCTTTATCTGAATTTTGTTTTATATCGCCTCAGAAGAAAATACACCAAATCAGTATTATACTGTTCTTGCTTTGAAAAGAACAGCACGTGATGTTTGTAAGTTTCTAAACGAAAGCATTTCTATTTACACTCCTAACATCCTAAGTACAAAGACAGAAAGGCAAGTAACACATAACACATAACACATAACACATAACACTGACACAAAAAATACTTTCTCTACACATTCATAAACAGCGCTAAATACCAAATGCTGTGCCCTACCCCTCTCTTAAACACCACTAACACGTCAAGTACTGTTCTCTACCCCTCTCAAACAACTCTGACACGTCAAGTACTGTTCTCTACCCCTCTCAAACACCATAATACACACAAAATATTACCCTAACAACATACACTTACGTTAAAACACAATACACACTCATACAATACAACCCTAACAACACACTGACAACACCAACACCGAGAACGTCAGTCTGTGTCACGGAGACACTAGTTCCTATGTGGACAGAACGTTAGTCTGTGTCACAGAGACACTAGTTCCTATGTGGACAGAACGTTAGTCTGTCTTTGTGAACAGAATTATTTGGATACGAGAGACTGCTACTATAATGTTCGAGTGAAATATATCAAGACCACATCAAAAAATCAGCACACTTCATTAGCAGTAAAACAATTCAAACTTTGGACTGACAGTTTAATCCCAAAATTTATTATTTAGTGTTATAAAAAAGATAGAACCCATGCCAGCTGCTATTTTTGGTTAGTGAAATATTGGGGGCGGGGTCTTGATTATTGCTTCATTAATATTTATAATTATTGTGTGGCAGTGTTGGACATCGAAGTTAAATTCTTGGTCGACAAGAAAGGTGACACCAACTGCAAGCAAATGTGTTGAATGGTCTCTAGTCTAATTTCCCAGGTGAAAGTGAATTTAGTTGAAGTTTAGAATTTAATAAATATTTTGCGTATTTCTTTCTGCCCTTACTCTACTGTTTTGTGGAAGAATAAATGTTTTAGTATCATCTACTGTTTTGTGTAAGAATCAATGGTTGTTGTTTTTTTTTTTGTCATCTACACACTGCCCATAGTCTATTGTTTTGTAAGAATGATGTTTTAGTGTCATCTACACATTGCCCTTAGTCTACTGTTTTGAGTAAGAATCAATGGGTTTTTTGTCATCTACACACTGCCTTTGTCTACTGTTTTTTGTAAGATTGATGTTTTAGTGTCATCTACACACTGCACGCACTGCTCTAGTCACAACAGCATCCCATTTCATGCATGCCGTTCTAATGTATGCAGTCCATCCATTGCATGCAGTCCACTCATTTCATGCAGTCCATTCCATTGCATGCAGTCCACTCATTTCATGCAATCCATGCCATTGTATGCAGTCTTTTCCATTACTGCAGTCCATCCATTGCATGCAGACCATCCATTGCATGCAGTCCACTCTTTTCATGCAGTCCACTCTTTACATGCAGTCCATCCTTTACATCCAGACCATCCACTGTATGCACACATTTAACATGTAATAAAATTTAGGTTACTGGCGACTCCGACAAAACGTGATAAAGAATATGAATGGAGTGTACGTGTATCTTTCTTGTGCATCTCTTCTCTCTTATACTCTTGTTTTCTAGACTTCACCTTGTTTTGTAGTGTTTTATCGTGCTTTGTGACATAAATACAGGGAAATAACCCCTCCGACCTTAGTTGCATTAACGAGCGAGTTGTCGTTCTTGAGTGTCTTCATTTTTATCCAGTATTAACCTTTAACAATTTATTAGGCTTTTGTTTCGGTTTCTTAAAATAAAACTGTTCATAAAATCATCTGTTTTCACTTACATGTGAAAATGAATTAAAGACGATTAAGGTACTGCACACTAAATCGAACAAAGGAAGTCCTAATTTAAAAGTTGGGTTCAGAAAAGGAAGCACTCAAGTAGGAAGAGGTCAAAGGTCACAAAAATACATACGAAACGTTACTAAGACAACCAGAACTCAAATAGCAAATGTCAATTCCGATACAAATGGAGGAATTTCAATACGACAGATTTCCTCTGAGGTACTAACTCTCAGACAAAGAATAGATCTAGCAATTGGGTCAGGCTTAGAAGGTGACAAATAAAAAAATAAATCTAGCAGTTAGGCCAGACTCTGCAAGGAGACTACCAA
Source organism: Sinotaia quadrata (assembly GCA_028829895.1). Lineage (NCBI taxonomy): Eukaryota > Metazoa > Mollusca > Gastropoda > Architaenioglossa > Viviparidae > Sinotaia > Sinotaia quadrata. The sequence goes on from CM054179.1 coordinate 11,006,544, forward strand.
TGGTGGGGGGGTTGGGGGATTTTTTTTTTTATGGATTTGACACATGATTGTTCTATTTCTTATAACGCACTGAAAACTTGGCTGAGACAAACTTTTCAATACTCTACTGAAGGCTTGGACATCATTTGACGGTCTGTTTCACTACCAGTTGCACATTGTGACGAATGAATGCGTAAAAAGAATAGAGGAAAAGACGAGGGCAACCTTTCTCTAAGTTATCTCTCCTACTCTACTTTAACCCTTACTCGCAGTCACACATGTGACATGTACCACTTTGTGTATCGCTGGGTTAAATACGAACGAAATAAACTACATTCACGAACATTTAATTTACATTTAACGCTCATTTAAATTCATGGTCTAGTTCTAGCCTCATTATTTTCAATTTTAAAATAAAATGTCGCTTAAAGTCATTGACTCTCACTAAGGGAAATTTAATTGTCTGCAATTTGGCGATGGTTCCTCTAGATTTCTTTCTCCCCAAAGCTCTCGGCCTTAGAGTATTCTGGAGGGACTTGGCTCCCCTCACTAAATTCTGGAGTCCCAACCTACCAGATGGACAGCTCAGATTTGAAGCCCCAACCTCATACACAAATACACACACGCACGCACACATACACACACACACACACACACATACACGCACGCGCACGCAAACACAAATGGTGTGTGGTTGGGGAGAAAATATCAGACATTTTCTCTCTCTGAAAAATCCACTGAGAAGTTCTTTTATGATTAAACATTTGGATCTAGTGTGAATGTTGTGAAATTCGTTATACAATTACGTTGCAGTTTACTTAATTTATTACTATTTAATGTATACTGATAAAATTAAAGGGTTTGATTCCTTACCCATGTGACTTCTTCTCTAGCACATGAAATCAAACGTCTCTGAGGTGAGCCTATAACTCATCTGTTAGGTGAAGCACTCATCCTCTTCAGCTGCAGAAAGTACACTTGCAGACAGATGAAAAAAAGAGATGGAAAACTGGTGGGGTCAAACTTATAGAGAAAAATCAGACCCCTCCATTGGCCGGCATCTGGAGACAGGGTAAATATGTTACTGCCCTATGAGTCACTGTAACAAGAAAGGGAGTGCCTTGAGTTCTGCTCAGTAATTTAGTGCAAGTGAAACTTGAGGATACAGGCTATGTCAATAGGTGAAGAAGACCAGCTCCCATCTGGCCTTCACAGCCAGTACTCCTTGCCGGGTCAATAGTATCTATGCCATATAAGGAATTGCCTGCTAAAAGTACTTTAACCTTACACGTGCGTCACTCATTCAGATTGCTATAAATATTTTGTAAGCTGTGTATTTTAAATATTATTAACAAGATCACGTGTTAATTTTTTGCGTAGTTTCTGTCTTAATAAATCTCACAGTGGAGTGTGTATGTGGGTCATGTCAAGGTCATGAAAGCTGTTGTGTCACATTTCAGGAATGTTACATTTTACTCTTTAGAAAAAGATTTAGTGACTGAGTGAGTGTTGAGTGACTGAGTTCCCAGAGATCAGTTTGTTTGACTAAAAAGGTGATGGACGAACTTTAACGTTGATTAAATACGTTAAAGAGATGGAAGGTAGAGCCGGACATGGGCTTTTCTCGCAATGACTTACATGACGTCATGGATAGAGTTAATTGATTAATTACATAACGTTATAGGTAGAGCTGATTGATGACTTACATGACGTGATGGGCTGGACCGATTGATGACTTATATAACGTCATGGGTAGAGCTGAATGATGATCTACATAATGTGATGGGTAGGGCAAATTGATGACTTACAAGACGTGATGGAAAGGGCTGATTGATGACTTTCATGACGTCATGAGTAGGGTTGATTGATGACTTACATGAATTGATGGTAAGGACTGATTGGTGACTTTCATGACGTCATGGGTAGGGCAAATTGATGACTTACAAGACGTGATGGATAGGGCTGATTGATGACTCATGCCGTCATGAGTAGGTTGATTGATGACTTACATGACTTGATGGGTAGGGCTGATTGGTGACTTTCATGACGTCATGAGTAGGTTGATTGATGACTTACATGACTTGATGGGAAGGGCTGATTGGTGACTCTCATGACGTCATGGGTAAGGCAAATTGATGACTTACATACATGACTTTATGGGAATGGTTGATTGATGACTTACATGACTTGATGGGAATGGTTGATTGATGACTTACATGACTTAATGGGAATGGTTGATTGATGACTTACATGACGTGATGGGTAGGGCTGATTTATGACTCACGGATTGGGTGGGGTTATAGTCAACCACTGTACTGATAAACTGCATTGGCAACGTCAGAATTGTACACGTATATTAGAACAAGCAGAGTTTGTAAATTATTCTACACCGTATGTATGCTAGCAGCATCGAATTGTCTGCTAGCAATACTGAGGTGTAGATGTATGTCTGCAAGCAACACCGAGGTGTAATCCCCATTTGAACACATTGAGAAAGCCACAAGTATATTTATAAGTACAAAATCTGAGAGACATTCACTAACTTTAACAATCTTGTATTTGTTACATTCAGTTGTTACATTTAATGAGCGTAGTAAAGTAAAATGTTAGTACATTTCTAAAGTGTAATAAATAATGTCTAGATATACAAACTGTTAGGAATTAAATGTTTATATGTGCGTCTTTATGTCTTGTTCTAGTAAGAAAGAATAGGTTAAAGTGTTTTGGAATTTGGGGAGCATCTGGTACATAGTGACACTTTATAATATCAATCCACGTCAGCAGCTCTGCTCAAAAGGCCATGAATGATATATTAATTAATAATACACAAAATAAAATTGTGAAGTAATATTTAGGCAAGACAGAAAGAGCAGCCTATCAAACAAATTTTCAAGAAGGAAGGAAAAGTGATGTTACTTCAGTTTTGAACTCGAAGCGATAATATTCCAAATGGGAACATTTCGCGTTTGAACTCGATCGTTGCCTCTCGCATTCACTGACGTGGAACTGCTTTGAAGCATGGATTACCTGCTGACCACGTAATGCAAGGAAAAGACAATTCACAGTTATGTCATTTTATTTTATGGTCTCGCTTTATTCTTTATTTCTCCGATGTAACTCCTTTCTCCTTCATGACTATATGTTTATTGGTAGAGACAAATGTCTTATAATGAGCATGTATTCTTCCACATTTCTCAAGGCCAAATTTCTAGTTAACATCCTCACTACACATCTTGACAGTATATTTCTGCAAATTGATGCTATTTGTTACCATGTAGATTCAGATAGTCCATATACCGTAAAATTAATGGTTTATAACGTGTCCCTAATTTCATAGTGTATCCTAATCTTGTTTCCTGGATCACGTGACTGAAAGGATGTTGGGTAATGCAAAACAGCTGTGATGATGAGAAATCTCCAGACAACAAAAAGATTATTGTTTTACTGTGGTGGTTGTTATTACTAATATTGTTATATCAGATAATATTTTTACGTAATCGTAACCTATCCTATGAAAAATTCTGATTTAAAGATTTATCTGTCTTCAATTTACAGAAACGACCTTCTTCTGACATTAGAAAACATTACGCTGTGTAACGCAGGACACTCGGCTGTTCTTATTGCTTTAGCAGCACTGCCAGGAGAGACTATTTGTGGCAGCTCTGCGAAAAGCTTTACTTTCATAGAGACTAATTATAGCTTGTTTCAATCGGGTGGTCGCGCATATGACTCAGTTTTGCAATTCGATCGATAATATTAATTATAGCAGGTTTAAACTGTGTAGCGGTGCGAGTTGGTATCGATCCCTGGTTAGTGTTTGACTAGATTCTGGACCAAGGACTTTAGAAACTATTCTCTATAGTCTGCGACAGAGTTTAGGACACTTTGAAACTAGAATAAATCTAGCTGTTTTAGTGTTCCACTATTACGTGATTTATTCTAATAAAACCCATTTCACAGCAATATTTATTCTAACAATAATATTGCTAAGTTCTGGTTCACTGAATGTCACGAATGAGTGAGCAGAACCTGCACTTAAAACGTCGTGCGCAGACGACACGCTGCCACTCAGTTCTTGTAACGATCGTACCTGCAGTATTCCAAGTAACTTTCAGAAGGTAAGAAATATTGAGTAGATTTCTGTAGTAGAGATGTGGAGTATATTTCTATAGTAGAGGTGTGGAGTAGATTTCTGTAGTAGAGGTGTGGAGTATAATATGAATGTAGTAAAGTGTGGAGTAGATTTCTGTAGTAGAGATGTGGAGTAGATTTCTGTAGTAGTGATGTGGAGTAGATTTCTGTAGTATAGTTGTGGAGTAGATTTCTGTAGCAGAAGTGTGGAGTAATTTCTGTAGTAGAAGTGTGGAGTATATTTCTGTAGTAGAAGTGTGGAGTAGATTTCTGTAGTAGAAATGTGGAGTAGATTTCTGTAGTAGAAGTGTGGAGTAGATTTATGTAGTAAAGGTGTGGAGTAGATTTCTATAGTAGAGAGGTGGAGTAGATTTTTGCAAGTAGTTTTGTGTAGTGGATGCGTGGAAGTGATGTGTGCAATTGAATTGACAAGCAATTATGTTTTCGTTTTATACAAAACAAATTGCAAAATATAACCGTAATAAACATTCTCAAGTGTGAACTTCCAACGAAAAGAATAATGTATCGAAGTTCTTTCTAATATTCATTTTTTTTCAAAGTTCTGCATCCTGTTCTTTTGTGTTAGCATGAATATTTAACAGATTTAATTTTACAAATTAAAGCAAATGGTCTTCACATGTTAAATCATTTATCGGAAATAATGCAGAATAATCTGAACCGTAACAGGACTGTGGGGATGTCATATTTTTGTGTAGTAGAGTCACTTTGCACTGATGTATACTTGTTTGTTTCTGTCTTCATACTGTTAAAAAAAAATTAAATCAAATTAAGAACCTGAACTTGCAGATATGTTTGATAATGATGATTTTCTGTTTGGGGTTTTATGGCGACTAGCAAATAGAATGCACTCCCTTTCAAACAGGCTCATGCGTGTCGTTAGTCTGGTGTCTACAGGTCAAATGAAGGTCACGCGAAGAACGTCTAGAATTCCTTTGGAGTTGAGTTCATTTTATGACGTCATCCCACTTTCAAATTAATTGTATAGTGGATGCATCATCAGACTAAATAACATCATAGCTTCAAGAACCTAACCAAAAAATTATTATGTTCTATATTTCAAAATGTTTGAAAGTGCACTGACGTTGAATCTGAAGGGGAGCTGGGGGTGGGGGTGGGGTGGCTTTTGCTTTTAAATGATCTGTGCGGATGGGTGGTATTATTAAAGACAACTTTAAAATGAACATTAAATCTCTCTTAATATTAAAACTGTCGAGAGAACATATTTTACTGATGAGACTAGGTTGAAATGTTTTTTGAGGAAATATCTTAAGATATATGACACTCCTACACAATTATAACCCCCCCACCCCATATTTAGATGTAATATAAGTATATTTGAAGCTCTTGAAAGTGCAACATTGAAATTAGAGAAAATACAATCGTCAGATATGGGTCTACATTAGGGTTTAAGCATCACGGCGATAATACAAAGAAATAGTTTGATAGCAATTAAAATATTATTCGGTTGACTTAACATTTTTTGCATTTGTGTAAATGCTCTTTGCATTCAATTTTCTTGTTTTAATATTATACTGTAATAGACATATGATGCTTTACTGTAGTCAGTAGCAATAACGTTCAGTTTGTAATACTTAAGATACTGTGCTTGCCAACTATAGCATTATTTTAGAATTACAGAATTACACACACGTGTTTTGTTTCTGACAGATGGCTGCCGGTACTGATGCTGAGATAAAAAATGGAAATATCAGAATTAATAAAGGAGTCATTTTAGGTCTGGGTAATCCTATGATTGACCTGATAATACATGCAGACGAAAACACATTGTTACGATATGAACTGAATCCAGATGATGCCATCATTGCAACAGAAAGGCATCAAGAACTGCTCCAAGAACTGGAACAAAATCCTGACACTGTTAGAGTTCCCGGGGGTTCTTGTTTAAACAGCGTCCGTGTCGCCCAGTGGATTCTTCAGCGTCCGAAGGCGACCACTTTCTTCGGCGGGGTGGGTGACGACGACAAACGCCGCATTCTTGAAGAGGCGGGAAAGGAAGTTGGAGTTCAGATCAGATTTCAGGTGCACGAAAACTGCAAGACAGGTGTGTGTGTGGCGATCATCACAGATGGAGGCCGGTCGCTGGTAACAGACTTGGGAGCTGCTGAGCACTTCACGGAGCAGTTCTTACATCACGATGAAAACTGGAGTCACGTGGAGCAAGCTCAAGTCTTTTACATCGCAGGCTTCGTTCTTCCCGTCGCTGGAGACTCCATTCGGACTATCGCTGCCCATAGCAACAACAGCGGAAAAACACTGGCTATGAATCTGAGTGCCAGGTGTTTGGCCAGGCATTTCGTCGACCCTGACTTAGACATTATGCAATTTATCGACATTCTCTTCGGCAATGGAGATGAAGCAGTAGAGTTCTCCAGACAAGCGGGCTTCGACACAACTGACATTAAGGAAATCGCTTTGAAAACGGCCGCTCTTCCTAAACGCAATGCAAATAAATCCAGGATTGTCATTTTGACCCAAGGAGAGCTTCCAGTCATTTTAGCTTATGATGGAAACGTCGAAGAGTTTCATGTAGCACCGATTGAGCCATCACTCATCAAAGACACCAACGGATGTGGTGATGCTTTCGTCGGTGGCTTTTTGTCCCAGTTCGTTCAGGGGGTGCCCCTAGGGGAGTGTGTGAATTGTGGCCTTTATGCTGCCAGGGAGATTCTACAGAACATTGGATGTACTTTTCGAGGAAGATCGAGCTATCATTAGAAAGTCTTTAGGGACTCTTTTGAAATACTATTATTCATTATGAAGTCTTTAGGGACTCTTTTGAAATACTATTATTCATTATGAAGTCTTTAGGGACTCTTTTGAAATACTATTATTTATTAGAAGTCTTTAGGGACTCTTTTGAAATACTATTATTCATTATGAAGTCTTTAGGGACTCTTTTGAAATACTATTATTTATTAGAAGTCTTTAGGGACTCTTTTGAAATACTATTATTCATTAGGAAGTCTTTAGGGACTCTTTTGAAATACTATTATTCATTATGAAGTCTTTAGGGACTCTTTTGAAATACTATTATTCATTAGGAAGTCTTTAGGGACTCTTTTGAAATACTATTATTCATTATGAAGTCTTTAGGAACTCGTTTGAAATACTATTATTCATTATGAAGTCTTTAGGAACTCTTTTTAAATACTATTAAGAAAATATTTTAATACTTTTTTAAATGTGGAAAATATTTAAAGAAATGTTGGGGTTTCTATATTATGTTTACCAAAATAAATATGAAAATATCTATTTGAAGCATTTTTTTCCAGTCATTATTCTGTCAGTGTTGTAGCATTTTTTCAGTAATTACTCGTCAGTGTTGTAGCATCTTTCTAGTCATTATTCTGTCAGTGTAGCTTTTGTAACTGAGTGTTGACGAAAGGACAATTTAAGCATGATCATGGTGTATGCAATTAGGTTTATGTAAGTATTCCTGTGCATGTGATTTAATGTGTATGTACATGTGTGATTGTTTATATGTCACGAGTGTGTGTATAAGTATATACGAGTTGTGCTCATGTTTGTGTGTGTGTATAAGTATATACGAGTTGTGCTCATGTTTGTGTGTGTGTATAAGTATATACGAGTTGTGCTCATGTTTGTGTGTGTATAAGTATATACGAGTTGTGCTCATGTTTGTGTGTGTATAAGTATATACGAGTTGTGCTCATGTTTGTGTGTGTATATAAGTATATACGAGTTGTGCTCATGTTTGTGTGTGTATATAAGTATATACGAGTTGTGCTCATGTTTGTGTGTGTATAAGTATATACGAGTTGTGCTCATGTTTGTGTGTGTATAAGTATATACGAGTTGTGCTCATGTTTGTGTGTGTATAAGTATATACGAGTTGTGCTCATGTTTGTGTGTGTATATAAGTATATACGAGTTGTGCTCATGTTTGTGTGTGTATATAAGTATATACGAGTTGTGCTCATGTTTGTGTGTGTATATAAGTATATACGAGTTGTGCTCATGTTTGTGTGTGTATATAAGTATATACGAGTTGTGCTCATGTTTGTGTGTGTGTATAAGTATATACGAGTTGTGCTCATGTTTGTGTGTGTATATAAGTATATACGAGTTGTGCTCATGTTTGTGTGTGTGTATAAGTATATACGAGTTGTGCTCATGTTTGTGTGTGTATATAAGTATATACGAGTTGTGCTCATGTTTGTGTGTGTGTATAAGTATATACGAGTTGTGCTCATGTTTGTGTGTGTATATAAGTATATACGAGTTGTGCTCATGTTTGTGTGTGTGTATAAGTATATACGAGTTGTGCTCATGTTTGTGTGTGTATATAAGTATATACGAGTTGTGCTCATGTTTGTGTGTGTATATAAGTATATACGAGTTGTGCTCATGTTTGTGTGTGTATACAAAAACAGATTTTCTTCACAGTAGTTTCTCAACAAGAACATAAACAGTTGCTTCAACAAAGTGTATGATGATTTACAACATGATGTCAATAAAACACACTTTCTTGAAGATAAAGAGCAAAATCCTTAATTCTAAATTCTTTCTTCAGGCGAAAGAACATTTTATTTTCTAATGGAAATATATCGTAAAATATCAACAATTCTAATGGGCGTAGTAGTTACAGTATAATAATAATAAAAATAAAACTTCTTACAATAATACTCTTTTTTAAAGCAAAGCAAAAGAAAATAATATAGCACTTTTACATCACCTAAAATTAAAATAAATAATTCCATAAATAAAAATCCAATAACCCAAAGCATAGGACAACGCTAACCACTAGCCTAGGCCCTAGACTAATACTGCCTCCCTCAGCACCCAACCCGACTCCAATCTACCCTGGGCGCAAAATTGATGAAGATAATATTGTACGATTAAAATGTATTTCTCCTAGCTTCTGTTAACTCTAACAGTTTCAGTGTGGTGCAATAACACCAGCCGAACTTCTTAAACGAATGTTAACAGAACTATTATTATTAACACCAAAGAAATGTCATTCAAATTTATATTTGTCACGTTCAAGGTCATAGCCTGCGGATTCGTCGTTGTGCTGTTAGATTTTTTTTTCTTTCTTTCTTTAAAAAGAAGATGAATGGTTTGTTGTTTCACTCTATAAACAGTCAGGCAGCTTGTTGTTTCACTCTGTACACAGGCGGCGTGTTGGTGGGACGTGGATTTGTCCTGTATAGAGAACCTGATCTACTCAGTTCTAAGAGTTCCCCTCCCCAACCTTGACCGTGACCTTTATATATATATGTCTCGCCTTTGTGCTTGTTAAGCACAGTGTAAAATGCATTCATGTTTTTCATGTTAAGTTGTTATGAGGCCTCTCTGTTTCTCACACACACACATAGACAGACAGATAGATAGATAGATATGTTACTGTCAATCTTAACAAAAGACTAAATTTCTGTGAACCAATCTGCATTCCAGTGTTTATTATTATTATTATTTGCAAACGTTTTATTATTTAATCGTAGTCTTTCCTGTTAAAAATTCTAATCCTGATGAACCTGTTTTCAATTCACAGAAGTTACATTATTATCTATTATTCCGCCATTATAGACAATGTTTTAAGTCTATGTTACGTCATGCATGACGCTGTCATGGTCTGATTATAGATTTTCACCCCCACTGTAATCGCATGCTGAGAAATCTAGCAATGTATGAGCTATTAATATTCTGTTGTATTTGTACTTGAACTCGATCGGAAGTGAAACTTGTGCAAAGTGTGCAGCGGTGCAAACTGAAATCGATCCCTGCCAAAAGAATGGCTAGACTCTGGGTCAAGGACATGTGAAATGATTCAATCTGCGGCATATACAATGATAACAGGAAATCAAGATGCTTTAAGTTTTCTGTCTTTTGGTAATTTATTTAAATCTGACAACGGAACTTTCACGTCAATATTTATTCCTAAGTAGAAAATTGCAAGTTCGGGAGATCGCTTAGACAAAATGCACCTATTTTTAAAATATTGAAAATCCTTGCTATACTGCACGATAATGACCCTTTAATATATATACACGAATTATAGTTTCCAAATACAAAGGCCCATATATGGCAAAAGCATTTCACAAAACCAAAACGGAAAAGTAGGAAGTCTAAAAGGACTCATATGACGTCATTCGAATTTTTTTAAGTGTCAAGTTCCGCGGGTGAAATATCTCTTTCATTCTCTTTGCATATTATTTGCTCCAACATAAAGTTATAATTCGTTAGTCTGTTTGGTTAGTGATGATGGAGGTTTCCTGGCTGAGCTTGGCCAGCAGAGAGAATGTATTTCTGTTGAATCAGACTCGTGAGAAGCGTTAATATGATTTCCACAGATTTTGAATCAAGTGCCTAGAATTACTGTTATGTCGCTATAATTCCTTCCTTTTATGTTGACATAATTCCTTCATTCTGTGTCGCTATAATCCTTTTATGTCGTTATAATTCATTCCTTTTATGTCGCTATAATCCCTTCCTTTTATGTCGCTACAATCCTTTTATGTCGCTATAATCCTTCCTTTTATGTCGCTATAATCCTTTTATGTCGCTATAATCCTTCCTTTTATGTCGCTATAATCCTTCCTTTTATGTCGCTATAATTCTTTTATGTCGCTACAATCCTTCCTTTTATGTCGCTACAATCCTTCATTTTATGTCGCTATAATTCCTTCCTTTTATGTCGCTATAATCCCTTCCTTTTATGTCGCTATAATTCCTTCCTTTTATGTCGCTATAATCCCTTCCTTTTATGTCGCTATAATCCCTTCCTTTTATGTCACTACAATCCTTCCTTTTATGTCACTACAATCCTTCCTTTTATGTCACTACAATCCTTCATTTTATGTCGCTATAATCCTTCATTTTATGTCGCTATAATCCTTCATTTTATGTCGCTATAATCCTTCATTTTATGTCGCTACAATCCTTCCTTTTATCTATAATCAGCCAACAAGCTACGAGAACTATATAAGTATAGATGAGTTCCTTTTTAGTTAAAGAAAGAAACCGCTATATTTATACATTTCTCCATTTATAAAAATAAATCGACTGTATTAAAAAAAAATACAATTTTCTCTCTAAGCATTACTAATGATATATGACGCCAGTTCCCATTACATCAATCCTAAATGTTATTTCCAGTGGTAAGTCATTATCCATAATCTGTTGCATTTCTTTCAGTCTCATTTACATCATAACCGGTTTTGACGCAGTTACAACCTTACATCTTTTAAAATCCGGTTATTGAGTACTGATTATGTCATATCCTGCTTTAAGTCCGTGACGTCATGGTAGGACTGAAATCATTTCACACAAATGTGTGGCGTCACACAAATATGTGGCGTCATGGGAGGACTGAAATCAGTTCACACAAATATGTGGCGTCGTGGTAGGACTCAAATCAGTTCACACAAATATGTGGCGTCATGGTAGGACTCAAATCAGTTTACACAAATGTATATCGTCATGGTAGGACTGAAATCAGTTTACACAAATGTGTGGTGTCATAGTAGGACTGAAATCAGTTTACACAAATGTGTGGGGTCATAGTAGGACTGAAATCAGTTTACACAAATGTGTGGGGTCATATTTACTAGTGACGGCATTTTCCCGTTTTTTACAAGCTGTTATAGTCATGCATTTTTTTTTATTTTTAACAATATGTACACCATTAATGGGCACCAGTAAAGACCTAGATTTACATAACGCATTTACACCTGGCATAATTCACTTTGATTTCATCTGTATATTTCATGCTTTCTTTCATTTATTTTACGTTTATTTGCTTCGTTTGTTTTGTACACTTTGAATTTTTAAATATCTCAGCAATGATTGTTGTAGGTTTTATGGTTTGAGGTTTTATCTAAAAAATTATTGTCATGCTGCATACGCGACTGTCAGTGTGGACTTTTTACCTCACTCGTGTTCGAAATGTTATAGCAAGATAACCAATTTTCGGTTTCCATTTAATTATTTCTGCACATGTGACGTTAAATCCATTTATTAGCATCTGGGGATATTTCACGTTATGTTCGGATTTACACACAGACACACAAACACCACTCATATATATATAATTAGTGCGAGTTAACACTATTTATATGAGATAAAAATACAAAAGAATATTTACAACAATAATATAATCAAATTGTATGCAAACTGTCAAGATGAAAAACAAAATCCTAATTGCTAAAAAAAAAAACCGTCAAACAAAACTAAAGCACTTTCTTCAGTAACTGTTGTCCTATTTTCCATCACATAACATCACACACGACCAGTAATTATTTTCAAAAGCTAAACATAAATAGATATAAATTAGTATCTTTTAATTACAAATGCTATCATCTTGAATTCTTTGACAGGAAAATGTATTGCTTCTTCAAAGAACAAAGTGTAATCTTTTAAAAAGAGCATTATTTTAATGCATCATACAAACTGCAATACTTTTATATGCGTGTTACAAATTGTGTTGCTTTTACATGCATCCTGCAACTGCAATACTTTTACATGGTCTACGCAACTCCAGTACAGATGGTGAAGAATTTCACTCTGCAGAATGTCAGTAATTCTTAAAATTGCTACTCAAACACTTCTGTCTCCAGTTTTCCATCAAAGAAGAGCATCTTATTAAAAAAAAAATTAGTGCTAAACTGAAAATCATTGTGTACAATCAGTGTCGCCCGTTTTCAAACATTTTGTGAATAACATGATAGAATGTAATATTGCTTTGTTTTATATTTATCTCAGAATTATGAATTGCATTTATTGTCAAGTAGTAATTGCTTTGGTCTATATTTATCTCAGAATTATGAATTGCATTTATTGTCAAGTAGTAATTGCTTTGTTTTATATTTATCTCAGAAGTATGAATTGCATTTATTGTCAAGTAGTAATTGCTTTGTTCTGTATTGCTTGTCTTCTTGCTTTAGCATTACAAAAATAGCTCAAGGAAATCAGCCTATTGAATGAAATAAATTATAATACTTTATGTATTCCAAGTGAAAACACTTATTCTGCATAAGTAAAGGCTTCAGTGTTTCTAAAGTTTAAAATAGAAATGTATCTATTACTTTGCAATCCCACTTCACATCCAAATATTTTGCTTATTGTCACTCAATAAAACACACTTTTCTTGTCTGCATTATTCACTTCTGTCACCCAATAAAACCCACTTTTCATGTCTGCATTATTCACTATCTGTCACCCAATAGCAGACTCACTGATCACATCCATATTATTTACAGTTGGTCACTTTTCATGTACATAATATTTACATTTTATCAGATATTACCAAAACATTTTTCATGCAAATATTTATCTTGGGACTTGCTATTTCTGTAAGTGTTTTATCTCTAGTGATTGGCATGTTTCATTAGCATCTTAGAAATTCACAACATTTATTATTATTTTACAGATACAAAAACAGTAAGCAAGTGTCTGTTAAAGGAAAGGAATTTAAAGATATTTGGTTCTCTGACCACAATTCTAATGGCTTTTCTCTAGAATTAGTCAGGACCAGAATTTTTTAATAAAAAGGCTTTGTTATATTGAAATCAATTTATGGACATTTTCTCCTCTACAAATAATCGTATATGCTGATAAAGCAGTGGAACATGAAAATGCTTTATTATGACATGTTAACTATATTTGGATGGTTTTTCTCCAGAAAGTGTATTGATAAAGAGCCAAATTGTGAAAATGCATTCTTACATTCACCTTATTGCTTTTCCCAAGAATAGCAACCCATGCATTGTGATAAAGTAGAGGAGCGTGAACATGCTTTATTACATTGTCCACAATAATATGGCATTTCTCCAGCTTCACAATGTGTGTGTTGTGATAAAGCAGAATAGAGTGTGTAAATACTTTGTACACTGGTCAAACTCTTATGGCTTTTTTCCAGTATGTTTATGCATATTAGTTGATAAAGTACAAGAATGCAAAAACTTATTTGCTGCATTGGTCACATTTATACGGCTTTTCTCCTTTATGAGAACCTATGTGCATTGACAAATGGTAGAACAGAAATTGCTTTGTTACACTGATCACATTTATATGACTTTTCTTTTATGTGAATATGTGTGCCTTGAGATAAAATGTGAAAATGCTTCACTAGACTAAGTACATATATATAATTATATTGCTTTTCTCTGGTATGAAAATGCACTTGTACTGATAAAGCAAAATAGCCTGTAAATGCATGTTGACATTTGTATAGCCTTTCTCCCATATGATGTTAAAGCACTAATTTACAAATAAGCAATACTACTATTATTAGAACAAAGATCCAGTATGTGAAGTACTAAATCTAATATTAATAATACTAAATGAGAAGAAATAACAGTTAAATAAATTCTTTCACATCATTTTATTTATCATCACAAGGTAAATTTTAATTGCCTTATGTATAATCAAAATTATTTATACATATGACAATTAACCACCAGGTACAACTACAATTTAAGACAGTACCAACAAATTCCACAATAAAGTAGTCACATTTAGAGAGCTAAGAGTAAGAATGTGTTCTTATGTATACATTTTTTCAAGGTACTCGTAAAATTTCAAATTTGTATTAAACACAATATACATAAGGGAAATTAGCAAATCAATCATGTATATATTATATTGTATATGTATTATTAATTTATAAGTAGCAAAATTGTTTAAATACAGAACAAAAATACATAAGATCAGTTTCTAGTCTACAAAGTAGTGATTATATATATTTTAGTATTATCAGTGCTTACTAAGTTCAGCAGTATTTAGCCATGGAATTAATAATTAGTAATACACTGTACTACTACTAGTAATACTAATAGTAAAACAAACCAATCTGCTTCAAATGGCAATTGAAATTGTTTCTATTAGTATTACTTTACCAGCAAATTAAAATCATACATTATAGAAATGCACTTACTCTTCTATTCATTATCGTTGACATTCTGATAAATTTACATTTTCTACTCGTTAGAATTGAAAGAATAAGGATCTTGCATTTGTTCATGGATGGTAACATGATAAATTTACCTTTTCTACTCGTTAGAATTGGAAGACTAAGGATCTTGCATTTGTGCATGGATGGTAATATCTAAGATCAATACATTCTTTTCCTAAACAGCTGAAAAGAACATGTTTGCTAAAATCCTCAATTTATGAATATATTTAATTACATTGCAATATGTTTGTAATTTAAACTAGTAAATTTGCAAATACAAAGAACTATGTATCACGTATCTAATTCAGCAAAAGTTCAGCTTTATATCTTCCATCTACAAACCAAGTAAGTTGTGCATATTTAATTTATTGATTTCATTTTTTATTGGTTTATAACTATTTATATTTTTAATAATAAGTTGTGTGTAATACTATATTGTTTTGTACTTTTAAATTTTACTACTAGTATTTATTTATAACACACAACAAATTTACAATATATGCAATTACATGAAACTGACATAGGGGAATGGCCAAGCATATGGTACAAGCATATTTTCTAGCGATTTTAAAAATAAAAATGTATTTGTAAATAATATAAAAATAATACACCCATCATGGTTTTATAATTATAGCAAGAGCAAAATATAAAACTGCTCAAGATCTAATATGTGACCTGTCACCACAAAAAGATACTTAAGTCGGATTTGGGGGGTATTGAGATATATATATCAATAGAAAGAAAATTGAAAGGGCTTTCTGTTGATATAAAAATAAAGAGTGTAGGACAAAATATGGAAAAGTTATGTTTGTTTGAAGTGCACTACTGTCCGGACGGCCATTTTGAGAAAATCGGCCTCAAAGATTGAACACATTTCTGAGAGGTTTTTCCTTAGCAACCATATATTAATCTGCTTCATTTGCAATCAGAGTTGAAGAAGACACAATAGCTAACACTGTAATAACTATAAACAACAAATATATTGTTACATCATTTACAGACAACAGTCTTTTTAAGCCATAACGATTAGAATTTCTGTATGCGAGAATGATTATTGTGGCTCACAGAATATTCTAAAATTAAGGCATAATATTGAATTGATACCTCTTTCTAAATCTGATGCTAGCTCCACTAAATAAGTCACAGATTAAAGCTGCATTACTTTCACATTCTTAAAAAAAATATCGTTTAAATAATCCAATAATTATAGCACACCTTTCACTTCAGTGTACAGTCAGTTATCGTCAGCTGTCGTCTGCTTCGTCTTTTTCGTTGTTCGATCACGCGATTCGCTGTCCGTCACTTTCAGATGAAAATCCATCAGCTACATCCTCATTAGCAAAATAATCAGATATCAAATCTTTAATCTGAATGCTTTCTTTTTCTAAAATGTTGCTTTCTTTATATGAATTCAACAAATTAGCGATTCGTTTCTCCATGTTTACATTACGCATTACAGGACGAAACTGTCTCCCTTGTGTGCGTTTCAACCAATCGCGACCATCTTTTTATGAGAGCATGCTTGGTAACTTATAGCAAGCTTTGATAAACTGTCTGCGGATTGGCTGACGCTTTTCACTTTGTTTACGCCAAGCACAGCCTTATAAAACATTCTGATTAGACGTTATAAATAAATAAATAAATAACCAGTGTCGTCAGCATAAAAATAGTCTTTTTCCTGAGCATTCTGATATACAACATGATGAGGTTCAGCCAGGGACTCTACCGTCTACGATCGTCAGATTATAGCACTTTTGGGCCATATTTTTCCTTCAAAGTTAGACAGTAGGTCACAAAAAAATAATAATAAAGCTATTTCTAGTTCGAATTAAAGAAAAACACGCTAGTAATTTGTTGTTCGATGGTTTGGGAACACGCTAAAATGAAAATCTCAATTTCACCCATGTAGACCCCCACCTTCGTTTTTGCCGTTTTTCTCGGCTTAGCCTTGCGCGACTTAAGTATCTTTTTGTGGTGACAGGTCACATATTAAAAAAATATAAAACTAGCAGTAACATACAGTTCCTGCTGTTACTGTTAGTATAAGCAGTTCCAAGAAATTTTCAAAAACTTGCAAAGAATTTTCTAATAAACATTAATAACATCACAACTATATTTCTCTCAAGTTAAAATTTAAACTGTTACTACTAATACAATACTATTAATAATAAAAGTAGGAACAATAACATAATAATAATATATTTAAAATAAAACAAACTACACATCACTACATACATACTTAGTAATCATTACTGTTCTTTATGATGATTTTAGCAACAAATTCAGTTTCTAGTGTTAACAATATCTAATATTTACTAAAGACGAATACACAATATTAGCAAAGTGACAGCAGTTATTCAGTTGGTGACACTATCTAGTCTACACCCTAAATACTAGTCCTACTTGCTAGTATTTTCAATATACACTGAGTAGAAGAGAAGTTAATGGTGGTTACTGGACTCAATTATTAATATATGTAATCAAAACCTATTCTTTATGCTTCATCTTCCATTGAAATTGACATACAAATCTGCAATGTCAATATGGGCTATCTAGGCATCTGACTACAACTTTTGAAATGACCATCACATTTTGCATCATTTGATTCAAAATGATAAGGAGATAGTCCTTTATGTTAGTAGTGTCGATATCATACTCGTGAATTATTGCCTTTTACACTTACAGTCTGTTGCTTTTGTTTCCCAACAGCTGCACCACTCTTGTGTTTTGAATGCTAGTCCGGAAATCAGAAACTGCTTTTTTAAACAATGTCAGTAAAATTTATTTTTAATTCACAAAGTGAATGTACTTTTCATTTATAAGAAATAACTAGGTTATCTATGTATGAAACAATACAAATACTTTAATTAGCAAGAAAAGCAATGACACTGGATGTTTATGTATTATTTATAGATTTTCATTTCTAAAGTAATTTCTATTTACGTGTTTCTCCTTCATAAAAACAATAACTATACACATTTATGTTCAAGCAAAGATTTCCTGGCCTCAATTGTTATGGTTTTTCTTTTCTCAAGATGTCTAAATAAATTAAAAAATTAAATTAAATAAATTACAAAGTAAAAAGATTTTCTTACAATGGCTACATTCATCCATGTAGGCAATAAAAAGTATTTGTTACGCTAACCACATTCATAAACATTTTTTCCACTGTGAGCAAGCCTGAGTTTTGATACAGAACCAGATAGTGAAAATGCTTGGCTACAGTGACCTTCTTTATATGGCTTTTTAAAAAAAATATGATTCAGAATGAATAGGCCTTTTAGTTGATGGATCAGAAATGTGTAAAAATGCCTTGCTACATGAATCACATTTATAGGACTTTTATGAATAGCCAAGTGTTAATACAGCATAAACAAGTGAAAGTGATTTTTACATTAACCAGATTTTTTCTCTGCTTTCCTCTAAAATGACTACACATGACTATTAATTAATTTTAAGAGCATGCAAGTGATTTATTGCATTAATCACATTTATATAAATAAGAACATTCTAAAAAAGTTTGGTTATACTGACCACACTGACATGGATGGCTTTTCTCCAATGTGAAAATACTTTGTTTCATTAATCATATTTACATGGCTTTTCCCTAGTATGAGTATTCTTGTGTTATGATAAAGTATAAGAACTTGAATATGCTGTTTTATATTAACCACATTTATATGGCTTTACTCCAGTATGAATATTCATATGATGGGATAGAGTAGAAGGAAATAAAATGCAGTGATACATACTTGACTACATTTATACGGCTTTTCTCCAGAATGGATTCATTTGTGTTTTGATAAAGAAGAAGACTGAAAATTCTCTGCTATACTGACAAATATAACCATATTTGTTATACATATGACTCTTCCCCAGTATGAATTGAAAAGTGTTTTGAAAATGTTTTGCTACATTGACCACATTTATATCACTTTTCTCCAGTATTAATACACGTTTTGTGATGAAGTAGTAGAGATTGAAAATACTTTGTTATGTTCACCTCATTTATGTTTTTTCTCCGGTATGAGTACGCTTGTGTCTTGATAAATCAGAAGAACTTGTAAATGCTTTTTTACACTGACAACATGTATATGGCTTTTCTCCAGTATGAATACGCATGTGTCTGGATAAATTAGAAGAACTTGAAAATTCCTTTTTACAGTGAAAACATTTATATGGCTTTTCTCCAGTGTGAATACGCACATGTTGTGATAAAGCAGAAGAATCTGAAAATGCTTTGCTACATTGACCACATTTATATTTCTTTTCTCCAGTATGAATACGCACGTGTCTTGATAAATCAGAAGACATTGAAAATGCTTTGTTGCACTGAACACATTTAAACGGCTTTTCTCCAGTATGAATACGCATGTGTCTTGATAAATCAGAAGACGTTGAATACACTTTGTTGCACTGAACACATTTATAAGGCTCTTCTCCAGTATGAATACAAGTGTGTCTTGATAAATCAGCAGACGCTGAATACACTTCGTTGCACTGAACACATTTATAAGACTCTTCTCCAGTATGAATACGAGTGTGCTGTGATAAACTGCAAGAATAAGAAAATGCTTTGTTACATTCACCACAATGATATGTTTTTTCTCCAGTATGAATATGATTGTGTTTTGATAAAGTTGAAGAATATGAAAATGTTTTGTTACATTGAGCACACTTATATGGCTTCTCTTCGGTATGAGTATTCATATGTTTTGATAAACCAGAATATGTTGGATACACTTTTTTGCATCGAACACATTTATAAGGATCTCCTCCAGTAGGAATACGAGTGTGTTGTGATAAACTGCAAGAATATGAAAATGCTTTGTTACATTCAACACAGTGATATGGCTTTACTCCAGTATGAATATGACTGTGTTTTGATAAAGCAGAAGAATATGAAAATGTTTTGTTACATTGACCAAACTTGTATGGCTTTTCTTCAGTATGAGTACTCATGTGTTTTGATAAAGCAGATGACCATAAAAATGCTTTGTTACAGTGACCACACTTATATGTCTTTTCTCCAGCATGAATACATTTGTGTGATGATAAAGCAGAAGACCAAGAAAATGTTTTCTTACATACATTACATTTATAAGGCTTTTCTCCAGTATGAATGATCATGTGTTGTGATAAATTAAAAGAACTTGAAAATGCTTTGTTACAATGACTACATACATATGGCTTATCTCCATTGTGAATATGCATGTGTTTTGATAAATTGCAGAAATGTAAAAATGCTTTGTTACATTCACCACATTTATATGTCTTTACTCCAGCATGAATATTCACGTGTTTTGATAAAGAAAAAGAACTTGAAAATACACTGTTACGTTGATAACATTTATATGTCTTTTCTCCACTATCAATATTTATGCATTCTGACAAAGCAGAAGAAGAATCTGAAGAAGACCTGTCACCTTGCCCGTAATTTACAGAGCTTTCCATTGAGAGAATATGCAAGAACGATTATTAAAAAATATATATTGGAACTTATACAGAAATTATTTTACATTTATATGGTGTTTTTTTCAATATGAATAGGCATGTGTGTACATAAAGTACAAGACTTTGAGAATCTTGTGTTGCATTGTAAAGATTTTCTCCAGTAAGAATACACATGTGTCTTTATAAATAAGAGAAGTCAAAAAATCCTTTGCAGAATTGGTCACTCTAGGATAGCTTTATTACTCCATTCGTATGCATGTCTTGGCAAAGCAGAAGGCCATTAAAATATTTTGCTACACTTATGTCTTTTCTCCAGTTTTGTGAATGCTTGTGCCTTAATAGCATATCAAGTCTGGAAATTGCTTTCATCACATATTGCAATTATATCTTTTCTAATTTGTGAGTTGAAAATTAGAAAACTGTGAAATTGTTGGCTGTTTTATTTATAGTGAGTTGGTGATAAATGATTAATTTCTTGTATTTTGTTTAATCTCAGATTATTCCACTATGAAGAAATTAAAGATTTATATATATTTAGCATATATAGTATGATAACAAAAGCTTGATTTGTGTGTCAAGAGAACTTTGTTAAAGATTTAACATGAGTCTTTATCAGAATGTATCTCTGAATATTTTGTTATTTATCCACTTCTGGTTCCTGTCTCTGAATGGCACCAAGGTTTGACTTTGAAGCTGTGAGAATCTTTTTTAACAGTGCTTACCATTTCTTCAGTTTTATAGAGTTCAAAATAAATATTTAAAGTATACAATCAAAATTATGTTTAGGAGTTCAACCTGTTTAGCAGTCAACTGAAAGTAATAAAATCAGGATGAAAATTAAGAATAAACTCCAGTCATAAATTTTTAAAGCTGTGAATCATAATTTCATAATTAGAAATTATTTGTCATTGTATCGAATCCATTTTCAATGTCACTCTTTAAGATGTATCTTCAATTATAATTTTTGTATGTATCGTATCGTCTGTTTCGATTTAATATATTCACAGTTTTGACGTAAGGTATCCCTTATTTTCTCAGAATATATTTCATTTGCTTTGCCTATGTGTTGCACTCCTGATGGATGGAATATTTATCTGGAAAAAAAATTCACAAAGAAAATTAAAGTTACAGTTGAATTCTGTCTATTCAATTGTAAAGCTTAAGGAGATACAAAGAGAAAAATGGTTAAATTAGTCAATAGTTAAGTCTGTGGAGGTGACACTAATATTTGTGTAATTTAATAAATAAAACTGTTTTAGTGTGATCAGAGTATTGAAAGTCATAATATTCATAAAATTTAATAAATAAAACTGTTTTAGTGTGTTCACAGTATTGAAAGTAATAATATTCATAAAATTTAACAAATAAAACTGTTTTAGTATAATCTGAGTATTGAAAGTCATAATATTCATAAAATAAATAAAAATGTTTTAGTGTGTTCACAGTATTGAAAGTCGTAATATTCATAAAATTTAATAAATAAAACTGTTTTACTTTTAGTGTATTCACAGTATTAAAGTAGTAATATTTGCGATATTTTAGTTGTGGACTTAATAATAGTCTTCTGCACATTGTTTTAACTGTCAAAATTTAAAATAAATTCAATAGGAACAGGTTGATTGACTAGCAATCAGATGGAAGTAAAATGCCAGAGGTTAGAGGTTGTGCTTTTATTTTCAGAGTATAACTTTTCTTTACTAAAGCAGGAGTGTAGCTTATCGTTATGGAAACATGAATTCTTTATGTCTTTTAAGCAAAAGTGGTGTTAGTATCTTTCTTTGAATCATATGTGTGATTTCTTTCAAAGGCACGCAAATGTAGCTTATTGTTACTAATCTCAGTGTAGCTTAATTTTACTACATCAAGTGTAGTTGTTTTAATTTCTAAAAGACAAATGTAGATTATCATAAGTAAAATGAAACCGAGGGGTGGGTGGTTGTTATAAGTTTATAACTGAAATACAAAAATATACATTATCTTTAGTAAATAACAAGTATAGTTTTTTCATTACTGAAACACAATATGTTGATTAGTTAAACAAGTTTAGTTTTTCATTACTGAAACACAATATGTAGATTAGTTAAACAAATTTAGTTTTTCATTACTGAAACACAATATGTAGATTAGTTAAACAAATTTAGTTTTTCATTACTGAAACACAATATGTAGATTAGTTAAACAAATTTAGTTTTTCATTACTGAAAGAAAAAATGTAGATTAGCTTTAGTAAAACAAGTGTAGTTATTCATTATTAAAAGAAAACACCAAACTTTCATTATTTAAAAACAAAAGTAGATAATCTTTAGTAAAACAACTATTTTTTTTTAAATTACTGAAACACAGATGTACATTATCTTCAGTAAAATGAGTTAGTTCCCTTATAAGTGAGTTATTATTGAAACACAAATGTAGATTAGTTTTAGTCAAAGAGTTATTTTTTTAAAACCCTAATAGAAATACAAAAATGTAGAGTGTCCTTAGCAAACAAGTGCAGTTCTATATAGGTTGTCTTCAATTAAATAAGTGTGGTTTGTAGTTTTTCATTATTGAAACACAAAAATCTAGGTAACTTTAGTAAAACAGTAGTAGTTTCTAATTACTGAAACAAAATAATGTAGATTAACTTTAGTAAAACAGGAGTAGTTCTAATTACTGAAACAAAATAATGTAGATTAACTTTAGTAAAACAGGAGTAATTTCTAATTACTGAAACACAATAATGTAGATTAACTTTAGTAAAACAGGAGTAGTTTCTAATTACTGAAACACAATAATGAATAATGTAGATTACCTTTAGTAAAACAGGAGTAGTTCTAATTACCGAAACACAATAATGTAGATTAACTTTAGTAAAACAGGAGTAATTTCTAATTACTGAAACACAATAATGTAGATTAACTTTAATAAAACAGGAGTAGTTTCTAATTACTGAAATAATGTAGATTAACTTTAGTAGAACAGGAGCAGTTTCTAATTACTGAAACACAATAATGTAGATTACCTATAGTAACAGATAGTCCTAATGTTGATGTTTTGCAGGAGTAAGTAGCGTTTAGTGATTTTCTGTATTGAAGTGTGATATTTTCTTGATGCAGCTTGGATAAAATTAAAGATCATTTCTTGGTCTAACATGCTGTTGTATTTTATTTAAAGTGACTTAAACCATGTTTGAAAGAAAATAATTACACTTACTAAGTACTGGACTCTAAAAATGGAGCCTTGCACTTGCAACCATATATCGATATGATAGAAAAATTTGCTTTGGTCCAAATTTCATTTTGTGCGCAACTGCATATGCCTTTTTTCTTATATCAGCAAGACTAAGAACAACAAAAAAAGTAAAGGTTCAACCCTAAGCTTTCTCCTGATCCTTTTTTATTAGCATAACTTTAAAACTCAAGCTTTTGTAATCAATTAAAAACATGGCTATTTTGAAATCGTTGATTTTACCAAATTTGAATGTTTTTTTTCTCCGTTGAAAACTGTGATGAGTAGGACATTCATTCCTCTACAAAACTAGTATTTAACCACTTTCCTGTCTCGGTATCACCTATGGTACAGAAATTGCAGCTGTAGTACCATATCTGATTCATCTATATGCACACATTTTCTTAGTCGTTTAAATGAGCCAGTGTGATGCTAATTTGTATTTGGTTTAGCAGGAAATCTGTATTAATTCTATTATTGGATAATTGTAATTGGATTGTTCATATGATCGCAAGAACACGTTTTCTGCACCCACTGCTGTCTATCTCTGGTGAGCAGCCAATAAGAACTGTTTTGTGTATTTGGTAAAAGAAAAATTGACATTTTTGAAAGTCATGGCATCATGCAGGAATGCATTCACCTTTTTTGATGAACACAGAGATGCTCAGAGTCAGACCAGTCAAAGGGAAAATGGCATCTGAAGTGCAGTGTTTGCACAATCAACATGGCGCCAATTTGCAGTAAAGAGTGAAGTAAGGATTCCACTTGCAAAAAATGCTACAGAACTTGATGTTTTTCCAGCATTCTTCTCTGAAAAATTTGTGTAAAATGTAGTGGAGCATAATATTTATGCTGCTATATTACTGGCACAATCCAATGCTAATATTTATGCTGCTATATTACTGGCACAACCAAATCTTGCTGACCAACCCCATATTAGACAATGGCATGATACTGAGGTAAGTGAACTTTATCAATTTTTAGGGCTTATTATTTTGATGAGGGTGGATCAAAAACCTTGCAATGAACATTATTTTTCTAATGATAAACTTCCCATTCATGCTTTTTTTCCTAAAGAAATGTTTCGTTTGTTGCTGAGTTTTGTTTTGTTTGGGGGGGGGGGGGGGGGGCAATAGAGCGCCTGTAGCTGGCAAGATAATCCAGAAAATCAGACTGATTATTGATCATTTCAGATGTGTGTTCTCATCAGTTTATGTGCCTGTTGAGAATATTTTCAGTGGATAAGTCTTTGATGCTCTGTGGAAAGATCGTCAAGACTTTAAGCAGTACATAAAGTGTAAACATGCACAATTTGGCATCAAATCATATGACATCTCCTAGAGCAGTGGTCCCCAACCCCCGGTCCGCGGACCGGTACCGGTCCGTGGACCATATGGTACCGGTCCGCGGACCAAATGGTACAGGGCCCCCCAATTTTATTTTCACTCTAGTGTATTTCTTTCGGGTTTGTGCGACTTTCCATGGACGAGATTGAGTCTGAGCATTCATTCTCCCAGTTGGTGCACGATCATCTGTCTTTGCTTTTAAAGAATTCGAGCTCTACTTCCCAACCACACCAACACACTTCGCTTCGGACCACCGACGAACGCACTCCATCCATTGGACCGCCGGGAGGAGAGTCATGTCAAAGCGCCACACCAGACAAACCAGCACTAAGACTCAGCCCTTTTCAGGGCTGGCAAAAATGCCACTACTGCCCACTCCACCAAGTGACATTTTACGCGATTCTGAGTCAGTCACAGAAGATGCGGACGGCCCTTTCTGTTTCACAAACGAGCGCATAGCCCAGCTGAGACAGATACGGCAAAAGAGGCTAGAAGAGGTGCAAACATTAAGAAGTACAAAGGAGAAGACTGGACAAAATACTGCTGTGAAATCAGCAAACCAACCGAAAATGGGGGCATACGAAAAGTTACCCCCTTCACCTTCACACTAGAAACTAAAAACGTTGAACTAAAAAATGCGTTCAGTAATTTGCTGTTGACCCTCTTCCACACAAAAACAGAAGATGGACTTACACTAGACAACAAGCCATCTTAACCGCAATTGGTCTCCATAAGATTTTAAACAAGCACCTGACAAGGCAACACGAAGAAAAAACTACTTCAACAGACTGTGAAACACAGACAGACATCTTCTGGAAAATAACGCCGACAACAAAAACACGCTCTTCACAAACGGAAAAGGAGGAAACAACGCGAAAACCCACACAGGAAGACGGCACAACTCAAACAGTCAAAGGAAAAAGCCACGTTTCCACCTAAACTCTACAAGCCACTACAAGAGAAAGTGGAATAAACACCAACATCATCTGGAAAATTCCACCTACGGCCAAAGTGAATTCAACTGAAACAGCAAAACAAGAAATCAGCCAGGCATTCTCGCAAACTCCAAAAACCCACAACAGATAATAAGGAAACTCAGACTACAAGCTCTATCAGCAAAGAAAAAGAAATTAAAACAACTACCACCGAAAATAAGAAGAAACGCCAAAAAATCTCCAGCACACAAACGGTACATATCAAGACGCAAGAAAGAAAAATTCAAACAGAAAAAGATGTGAAGACAACTGACGCAAAGACCGAAACAGAAGTCGACAACGCTCCAACTACACCATAAGAAACAACAACAACGACTAAACCAACTGCCCCCAATCCACAGCCAGAGTCACCACCAGGGACTGCAACAAAGACAACCACAACAGACACACGAGGAAACACTACAGAACGGAACCCCAAATCAAAAAGAAGGCGCCCGCCACAACACATCAGACGACAACAACAGTATCCTCTACTACAGCCACAACAACAGAATCCACAACAACAACGGCAGCGCTGCGACAACAACCACCGCCACCAACAACAACAACAACAACGGTGGCAGCACAGGGAGCAACATCACATGCAGTGGGGATATTATAACCACCCCATTGCGGATCTAATTCAACTAATGCTTGCCGCCAACACCCACCTACATACAGTCCAACGGCTACCGGGGACATCAACAACAACAGTGCCAACGACAACAACAACACCACTGGTGAACATTACAGGGTAGGGAGTGAACATCCTGGGCGCACATACACACTAAGTACAGACGATGTGGTATTATCCTGGGCTCTGTAAACCCCCTCACCTGCCAATACAACAACGGCCACCACAGCACTTAAATCCGTATTGCCATTTCCGAATCCTATTTGTGTGAAGTGGGGTTTTCTGCAGTGACAGCAACCAAAACAAAACAACGGATGGACATAAGCAACTCACTTCGGGTGTAATTGTCCCCTATTACCCCCAGATGGAACCGTCTCGTTGCAAAGAAACAAGCTCAGGGTTCTCTCTGATTTAGCGTTCTAGTGAGTTAAAATGTTAAATCACTTTATATTCATTTTTGATGTAAATGTATTTTAATTTGAAGGCACGTTTAAATACAATTAAATTAAAATTATTAAATCAAAACAATCTAAAATATAAACAATCAACGTCCCCCCACATCATTGGGCCGCGGTAAAATTATCAAGCGCTGACCGGTCCGCGGCAAAATTATCAAGCATTGACCGGTCCGCGGCGATGAAAAGGTTGGGGACCACTGTCCTAGAGTACAACAGGCTGTGTTTGATTTTATTTACTTCATCAATCCTTTATGTTGTGTATACTTAACAAGTACTTTCACCTGAACTGTAAAAACAAATATTCATTTGGACTATATTTAACTTGATGAAATAACGTTCATTTAGAAAGTATCGTAGGGATGAAAATTATGCAGAAAAAATAGTACTTTTGCATCTAAATTACTAACCAACAATGGACATCAGCTTGCAATATAAAGTGTGCAATTGGACTTGCATTTATTTATTCAAAAATTTCTTTTGAACAACATGTTGTGACAGTATGGTCATTTCTTCACGTTGAGCTTGAAGACAAAATTGTTTGTGTAATAATCAACACGAGACTTCAATTTGCAATATAAATTGTGCAATTGGAGACTTGTTTTTGCATTCTAAAAGGAATTCTTGTCAACATTGTCTTGTGACATTGCAATGATTTTTTTCACCTTGCATTTCTTGAAAAAAATCTGAGAGAACAATGGATTTCAATTTGCAATATAAATTGTGCAATCCTCTGGATAAAATGTTCTGTGACAGAACTAGATCATGTGTTATGGTTTACATTTAGGAGATCTGGTTTTTGTACATTCTGAAGCTTTCACAAGACACATCTGTGGCTCTGTAGTGATTAAGTATCAGTACTTGGTAGTTGCTTGCTTGATGCTCTGTGTCTCAAACTTTTCAACAATTACAGGTGAGACCTCTGATAAGGTGGCACCCTGAATATTTATTCAAAATACTGCTGAAACACCCCCAAATCACTTAGACTTTAAAATTGACACTTTGGGGTTGACAGATGTCATTTTGCAGATCATCTTTCAAGATAATCGAAAGGTAAGGGAACTTTTTATTATATATATTTATTTATTTTTGAATTTTTAATATGTTTAAAATAATAATTTTTAAATTCTTTAAAATATTTTGCCTATGTAACACCTGATATTTTCAAAATCCATTTATAAATACAGCTGCTTTTCATTTTCATTTTTTAGTAAGCTCACCATTCAATTATTGCTGAGCAGCAAACTAACCTCTGGCAGAATTGAGGTTAATTAAAACATCATATAGCTTTGGATGCAGTTCAGCACAAGCAGTTTCCATTAGGTATCAAAAAAACATATGCTTCAAATTCTAGCAAAATTCTAGCAATGGCCATGTCACATATTAGAAAATTTACAGCTGCAGCAAATTTCAAATTGATTAAACTTCACACTCGTAATGCATTTATCACTATCACTATTATCAGTTAGTATTGCTTCCAATAATTTGAATAAATATAGTTCTTTGTTAGTGTATGTATTTATTTAGTCAGTGCAAGTTAATTTTAACACAATAACAGCTATATGATTGCAAGGTCGATGTCTTCTGTAAGTTCCAATCCTCAGTTCTATAGTTTCTAATTATTTCTTTGCGACAACCCTACTCTATTTCGAACCAATTTTAAACTATATTATATATGAAGCACACATTGGCAAAAATAAACCTTTAATTTTGTTTTATAGCAATATTTATTTTATGCTCCTGTTTTTAGACTGCCTTACTTTTTTTTTTTTAATAATAAATCTTGCTCTAAGTCTAAAGTTAAATTTTAGTGAGATCCTGACTATTTTTTCTTAATCTGATTTTCTGTAGTTATTACAATTGCAGCATCAACTAGAAAAGAAAGATGCTATGCTCTCTGCAAACTATGGTCTCCTGCAGCTTATTTTCATTAAAAATGTATTTTGTACACATATTTCCCTTAGTGATAAAACTTAATTAAGCAATTATATTTTTAGAGTATTGACTTTACAAATATTACACTTAATATATATTATAAAAGCATAGTATGAATTAGAATTTGTTTAATAATTTACTTGTACATGTAATAATTAGTCTAAGTTATTAAGTATATGGAATTTGTTTATTATTTGTATTTTGGTTCTTGGATGACTTTTACTTTTTCATCATTATACTTTTTTATTGCACTTTTTGCAGTGATTCCCACCCTCATCTGAAAATTATTTTTCTTTTTAACTATTTAGTTGCATAGTTTGTTTATTTTATTGAAATAAAATTATTAAAGAACTAAAGCTGAACATAAACTTTATAAATATATTAAAAGTGTTGTATCAAATTTTATTTGACAATGATTCAATGAAGTGAATGATTGATTATACTATAGCAATTGAAATTACATGTACCCTCTAACTCTTAGTAGGTATTCCAAACATCGCTGAATGGCTGATTGGGACGTTGTTTTGTCAATTTTTCTACATTTTCAACACTCATGTTTCCTCTGTATTATTGAAGCTTTGTAAAATAAAAGCACATGAAACAAAAGTTTGTTTTCTGTTCTGTCTTTCTGTGTTTTTTGTTTTAATAAATAATTGTGAAAAAGTTATAAAAAGTTATTCAGAAGTTGCCAACCGAACGACTTTTTTACCAAGCCGCCATAACTTGTCCGGCGGTGGCGCTTAACACATGCACTCTTTCTCGGTCCGTGGGGTCGTGAAGGGTACAGTAATCTAAAAATAATAACGGTTTTAATGTAGGGGAGAGAACAAGGTTCATTTCCATACTAAATAGTGCGCGGGAATTTCAAGATAAAGCGAAATACGGTTAAACTTAAATTTTCTTAAATTACGTTTTTGGTGATTCCGATAACATAGCAACCGTAAAAGCTACCAGAAAATAGGAAAATTCTTCATCTATAAGCCTATATAGTTTGTTTGAGACAAAAAGTACGCTCCAAGACTCCAATTGCGTTGAAAGAACTGTACTCAGTGACCGAAATCACCGAAGACCGTCAACAAAAATGGCGGACGAGTATCGAGTACCGTAGTGTTCAACTCTGCGACATTGAACCGGTTTCCACTTTGCATTCTCGTGCATCACTCTGTTTAAGGATGTTAGTTGATAAGTTAAATCACTTATTTTCAGTTTATAGCGTATATTTGTTCGTTTAAAGGACTATAATAGCCGATAAATAAGAATTGTCAGTGTCTATAGGCCTACGGTAGCGTTCGTCTTTTAAGGCGTTGAGGGTGAACACAGAAAATAACTTTCTGAATTTATTCCTGCCTTATCCATAGCTTAAGTTTTGTATCATTCAATAGGGGAAAGATTTATTTGCAATATAATGTATTTCGTTTATTCGGATCGCGTGTTATTTGTTTTTAATTCTTTTTATTTTGTGGTCACGTGACCATATTTTCGTCCCTTACTGCATTAGCTGGGCACAGTGTAAACAAAGAGTATATCACTGATTCACTAGATTAAAAATAAATAGTTATTATTTTTACCAGATTTTCTTTTCTTTTTTAAAATTTTGATAGACACGAGTGAGTTATATATTTATTACCTGTATTTTGCAAGCTTATTTTTCCATAATAAATATATGTGTGAGTTGATAATGCACATACTATTACTATAAGTATTACATTTAATGATTTATAAGATCATAACTTTGGTGGTGGTGGGTGAACTCTGAAAATGACTTTAGAATTTATATTCCTTATCCAAAGCTTATGGTAGTACACATAACTGAAATCCAGTAAATGTCAACAACAAAAATTGTATCAAATAAATGAAGGAAATTTTTATTCAAGTTTTCAGAAACTGGTGAAAAATGGTTGATGATTCAAAATATATAGGCCTACTCACTTTTTTTCTTATGAATTTAATAGGTTTTGCATCAAAATTATTTATTTAATATAAACATTTTCTTAAACTTAAAATTTGTTAATTCTTTTTGACAAGATTATAAGAAAACCTTAAAATATATAGACAAAATATTCAATTAATATACTGTAATTTCTGGTTAGTGTGTAGCAATCATTCAGCTGATGGAGCACATATTTTATTTAAATAATAATTTTTAAAATTTAAAAAAAAAAATTAATTATAATTATATATCCACACTATAGTAAAATATATTAAAAAGTTAGAGGTTCAGAAGCCAGCTTATGTTATCCTTAAACTGTGTTCAAAATTCTTTGCAGATATCTTTAATAGTTATTTTTAAGATATCCTGCAGAAACCGAAATTAATGACTGATTTTTAGTTAACTTTTTAACCATAAATGTCTCCTATGGTATACTCCCATCTTTGATTGAAAATATCTTCAAAACTATTGTGATTTGTCCAAAAATAAAAGCAATTTCATAAAATTTATATCAGAAAAGACCAATAAAATTTTTGTTATTGAACTTTTTCAATTTTTCATGCTTTTTGAGCAGATGTGCCACCTTAAGAGATTGTACCATTCAATAAGGGAAAGATTTGAGGTACAAATATTTTTTAAAGCATGTCATTGGAAAGACTGGCTGAGAAAAGATGATGTAGAGATAATAAATATTAAAAGGCTGTCTTTTACTGCAACTATGAAATTCTGTCTATGTCCAGTGAAGGTAGATTGTGGAATAACGGTCTACCAGCAGATTGAATTGCTTATTTAGGTTAAGCACCACAACATGAAACATGCTGTTGTGGAAAGAATGTAATTGTGTGCATTCAATGTATAAGAACATTCCTTGTGATTCCATGCTAGACAGCACTAGAATCATTGAACTGAAAAAGCATTAAATTAGATGAACGATTGGCAAATGTCTGAGTGTGTGTGTATAAAATATGAAGATTTCCTTACTGTGGTGAGTGCATTCTTAATATAGATCTTTCCAAACTGAATCCAATGATACCAAAAGCATCTCTGTAGCTCAATTACAAGCAGAATTATTACAGTTTTAACGTTTATAGCAATTTCGCCCATTTTGCGTTAACTGCATTAGAGCTTTTTCCAACCTGAAAATGAATAAATTACTAATTTTGACTGACTGTATATTTAAAAATAACATTGCAAAGCCTCTCAAAAAAATTCAGCCATATCTGTGTGTTGGATACTACTTATGTGGAGAGTCTGAACTATATTGTTCATCATTTCTTCATTTTGTGGACCTTCAAAATAAGCTATTTGTACAACTTCGTTTTTGAGCGTAAAACTTTGCGAAAAATTAAATATTGAAAAATTTGTAACTTTGGTTGTAATTGAGGTACAAACTTCATTTTAGTATCATTGAAATCAGCAAAAAAAGTTCTATCTGTCTATTTGTTTTTAAAGTATGAATAATGATTTTGAAAAATATGTTTGGAATACCTACTCTTAGTTAGTCTAACCATTCTCTTTGTTGGGTTTTTTCTTAGTGCCTAGCATTTTTCTTTTTAGGAGACCTGCCTCATTTAGATTATTTAAAAGTTGTATTTGAAGGCTTTACCAGATAGGAGCAACATGTTGCAGTGTATTGCAACATTTTTTTGTTGTTGTTTTTTGGTTGAGCCTTGAGGTATTCAATATTCAACCTGTTTTTAAAATTTGATTCAGAGTAAAACAAATGTGTTTACATATTTGATATTATTAATAAGAATATTAGATGATACAAGGTTGCTTGTAAAATTCTATGAGAAAACCTCAAACAACTTATGAAATATCATCTTATGAATATACAAATGAATCATCATCAATTTACGAATAAATGTTCATTTTTTTTATACACTGTAAAAAGTAAAAATCTTAGTAATGAAATGGCAAAGTTAAAATTATAACAGAATGGTATATTATAAATGATAAAAATGCAGTTCTTTTCAGAGAATGTATTACTATTTTTAAAACTGTGTGCAAACATAGCTCTTCATTACGTAAATGCACTTGAAATATATTATAAAGTGAAGATTCAAGACATCATAATATTCAAATAACTTAAGTTAATAAGTGGCTTAAAATGTTTTCTCTTTCTTATTTAAAACAATAAAGTATCGAAGAGTTTTAGCCCATTCTTTTCCAAAGACACTGATCAAAAAGCCAGTGATATATGATGCCTCAAAAAGTCAGTGATATATCATGCCTCAAAAAGCCAGTGATATATCAATTATCATGCCTCAAACATCACCAAACAAGCAAATTTAAGACATTCAGAAGAAAGCTGATATACAAATTGTACAATCTCTGAAACCAATGATATATGCTGTAGGTTCAAATATTAAAAAAAAAGAGGAATCCATGCTCCACCTAGTTGATACAATCATTATTTGCTAACTTTAAAAAAATGCAAATAGTTATTTTATAATCATTTATTAAAAATCATTGAAATTTATAAATGTGGTAAAGCTTGTTGTATCATTGCAATTTGCTATATTTTTCATATATGTTTGCTTTATATAACTACATATATATTTACAAAAGTTTTAAGATTATAATTCTATTTCTAGCTTGCTGAGGGTCTACTATCAGTATCACATAATTTATAACTCAATAAGTCAATTCAAATATCTTTTTGGCATCTAACTCAACTGCAATGTGTATATTAATGAATATACATGTTTTAGGTACTAACTATTATAATTAAGTTGATTAGATAAAAAAAAACAACTACATAAATGACTGTACAGTTAGAAGGTTTTACAACAATTACATCTGTAATTTAGAACTGCACTTCCACTAACAAAAAATAGTTTGTATTGAGCATAACAAACCATGAATACTTCAACAACAACAACAAAAAAACCCAAACAAAATGCTGCAATACACATGTTGCTCTTGTATGGTAAAGCCTCAAATATAACTTTTAAAAAATCTAAATGTAGCAAGTCTTCTAAAAGTAAAAAGAAATGATAAGTACTAAGAAAAACCAACTAAGAGAATATATAGAGGGTTATTTCCTTTGTTAATTAATTATTCACTTTATTGAATTGAATCATAGTCAAATATAGTTTTAATACAATAGTACTAGTTTTACTTTATTATAAAGATTAGGGCTTGTGTGCACCTTTAGCTCTCTGACAATTTTATTTCAATAAAATAAAGAAACTATGCAACTAAATACTTAAAAAGAAAAATAATTTTGAGAGGGGGTGGTGGGAATCTAGCCTCAGAGTGATAGTTGATACTGTAATTTAAAAATAAGTATAGGCCTAATGATTGTGTGGCAATTAATGAATTATCGTGCTGACATTAATTTAGAGAAACTTCTCGCTATCACTAATGACATATATGCAGCATTTTCAAACTGTAATTATTTATATGTACAATATTCCATTCACATTTTGTTTTTAGAGGCACTTTGGGGAATCTCAAATACTGAGACGGTGAGAGCATTCGTTTTCGTAATGCGGCAATAGAACCGCATTTGTTTCCCCCTGTTTGACAACGTCACTGAGCTATAAATATATTAGAGCGCAATGTTAATCATAGTCTTCTGGTCTGCATACGTCGTACAAATTAAGTGAACAAAACATTTCCAAACTTACTTTATGGTTTTATATCCAGAGAAGAATAAACAAGGACAAGTGATGACTGACTTGAGAAGTCTGCCTCTAAACAGTTCGCTGACCTCAAAAGAATACAGGGAGCTCGGAGCACAAAACCGGTCGTCCGCATATTAAATAGGTCAATCTAGCGTTCTAAATCCCTCCCACCATTACTGCCTGCCTTTAGAGAAAACTGATTACTAACATTAAAATTCTTGTGTATAATAATTGTATAGATTTTCTTCTATTAATATTTATAATACTTTGCATGTTTTGTTTTCTGTTAATGTGCACGATAGCTATACATTCCTTTGCTCTGTTAATGTGATTACAGTGGGTGCGTTCAATAACTAGAACGCCTGTGTATGTTTTTGCTGTTTTTCTTCAGTGAACACACCGTTTGCACGTAGCGTGTGCTTTCCTATTTACAGAGTGAACTTTGCATATTCAAACCAGTAGATATTTATTTTTCTTTTGCTTCTATTAAAATAATTTCCGATTAAACAGTAGGCTTTGAAGCGAATACTAATGTTTAGCCCTCAACTGTTATCGCTTAGCCTAACATTACAGAGCTCGAACAGAGTTGTTTACAAACAAAAAAAAATGAAGTGTAGATCGTTCCCTATTCGTTTAAAAAGAGTGCTAAAATTGCGACCTTGAGAATGACAGTCAAAGGTATAAATTTCTCAATTAATGTATACTTCAAGTGTAATTACAATGCACCTACAATTTATACTATGGGGAAATAAAGAAAGAGTACTAAGCAGTTAAACTGAACGTTATACATGTTTGTAAACCTTCATGTCCTCTTATGACAATCTTATGATCATATTCATATGATTTTTATCTAATTTTTAAATTTCTTACAAGCACACATATATCATTATAAAGTATTTTCAGTTGCAACACTGTAACTTGTGAAACATTTACTTTTAATTAATTCTTCAGGCTTCTAGTAAGTATGTGTAATGATCAATAGCACAAAAGGTATTTATGCAATCGATACACTCATGCATCCCATCAAAAAAATTATACTTTTAATCTCACCTATGCAGCTCATTTGACTGCCTGGTACAAGGTCAACCAGTTTCTGATGCTACATTCTTCTCCTGTATCAAAATGTTTTTTTTTTACGTACCAATGTTTTGTTTTACGCCCACACAAACCACTCAACCTCCATCCCTCTCAACTCCTTCCCCCCAGAAGTCTGCATTTCTGACTAAGGACATATTCACACTGACTACTTTTATTTATCACTTACTTCACATTGGAAATTGTAACTAAAAAACTGAAAACTCCTTTCATGAAAGTTCTCAAGCATATTTTCATCCAAGAGTTCCTGTATTGCCACTAGTTTGGCATTATTTCTTGTAGAAGTTCTTGTGTGGTGATGTATATTTTGAACTTTTCGAGTTAGGTCAAAATTACATTTTCATTCTCTTACTCGAATATTCTGTAGTGCACGAAAATCAAATATGTAAATAACACTCATGCCAACAAGGGAATAATTTATAAAGTAAAGCAATAGACTTTACGACATGCATACTATAAAAATAGCAAAGTACTAAAAATAACATCAAATAAATGGCTTTACTGCAAATTTTGTAAAATAAAAAATAAACAAATATAGAGATTAAATTGGAAGATGAATACAGAAATATTAGAAATAACTGACGTAAATTTTGCGACATTACCCGTACGTTAATTACTTGCGTATTACCTTGAGAAAAGGGAATTATAAATATTACTTCACTGCCAATGTTGTAAAATAAAAATTAAACAAATATAATTGAGATGATTAAATCATGTTAAATAAATGACGTAAAATCAGCAATATTACCGGTACGTTTATTACTTCATGTTACACTGAGAAAGGGAAGTAACTATTACTTACGTTTGAATTTCCAAGTTTGGTGTCTCGTATATGAACTGCTCTTTGATAATTTAAAAAAGAAAAATGCACACACACACACACACAAAAAAAAAATGTTACTGGCAAATTCCATTAATTGCTCCCTGTATTCTTGGGGTAATTTTACTAATATCTTCTGAATTGTTGTAGACGACTCTTCAAATCCGCCCCCCCCCCCCTTCGTTTCTATAAATAATTCTTTAACATTTCTAACTACTACTCTTACTGTCTTTTTTTCTACTACAACTCCCCTTAGTTTGCATTATTATTTAATTTACATCGCTGTAATAGTGTTTATTGTTTCTTTACATGCTGTTCTCTAAGTGTTCTCTCTCCAATGACTGGCTAAATACAATTATAATTAGACTTAACATTCTGTGAAAGATAAGTATGCTCACATGCAAATAATTTTATAATTTGCTTTGAACACGTATAAAAAAAAACCTCCATTATGTATGTTTTATTATACAAGTAATGTAACATAGGTGTCTGTGTTTTTCAAAAGGTTACACCATTTCATTTTACTCTCTCCAGATATTTCAGGGAGGAGGGGGGGGGTGTTGTGTCATAAAAGTATCTCAATTAAAATTTTTAATTCATTTTAGAGTCCTTGCTGTCTAGTATAGATGACGTGGAAATAAAAGGGTTAAATGCAACGATTAGATTTTTGGTATAGTTTCTTGGATAGTCTAGCTCTTGATTTAGGTCTGTCTGCAGTACTTTTTAATACAAGGTCCTCTGAGCGGGTCTTGAAGTGAACAGCAGTCAGCTAGCCAGTGGCTGTAGGCATGTAGGCCCATATGGGAAGAGCAGAGTCAAAGCTTTTACTCCATGATTATTATTCAACGTTTTCACCCCCATCCCCCTATGTCACGTTCGGTGAGGGAGGGACACAGCCTGTCGTCTGGAATCAGTTTTGAAAAAGATCGACCATGACAACACCCTGCATGGCATCAACGACCATGATAAGAAAGGAGCTGTCAACAACAATGCGTTCGTAGATAATAAGTATTGCCTGTTAGACGATAGGTCAACTCATAAGGTAACGGGTTCTATGACCGTGCCTACTGGACGAAGCTGAAAGTACCAAAAGCAAAAGATTCCACCTAGGAGAGCAGACAGGAAAGGCAAAGAATTCAGGTGTAGTCGAATCGATCTGGGTTCGATTCGGCGCCATACGACCGGATGACGTATGGTACACAGTGCGCCAAAAACTTCAGACAAAAGCTGACATCTGTCAATTGTCAGCATATCGAAAACAGTCAATATAGTTTTGTCAAAAAATATGGTACATTGTCACAATACGTGTACCCAAAACACTACGTCACACTGATAGATACAAGATGACTTCGATTTCCTGTGGGAAGGGATCGGCACACGAGTTGGTGAAAAGGACGACCATGTTTCTACCCCCTCCCCCCCGAGAGAGGGAGGGTTGGGGGAGGTAAATATAGAAACTAACATTCGCAGTTTGTGTTGTTGGCCCAGGTGAGAAACCACTGGAAAAATGGCCCCTGAGCAAATTTCAGTCACACATGGTTAGGTGTACAACTAATACGCACACCAGGTTACAGTTTCAGCAATATACACCCACATTGCATCAACGACCCACTTCCATACTACGCCGTATGCAGAAATGCTCTCACTCGTGAAGTCACGCAAAACAAAACGTCACACGCTTCACACTGCAGACAAATTAGCAAAACTCAGAGCACTAAAACTCTTTCCACAGGTCGATTTTAAAGTCATTTTCATGTATATCTGACCCATTTATAAATCCAGACACACATCAACAAGCGAACACGACATAGTGCCCGTGGCCTACACATTGCATCTTCGCAATATCACCCCTCACAAGAGTCACCCCCTCCCAACGACTATCGGGGAGGAAGCACACGCAGGTCCACTGCTAAAAGTAATCTTAGCGACGCGTCGCGCATGTTACCACAAAATGATCGCTGTCGGTGCGGACGTGACCCAGTACTTTATGGCTCGCGTACGCATCCTACTACACGTAGATTAAAGCCATCTATTACCCGAAACCTTCCATCACTCTATAATCATTACCACTCTACAACTTTTCTTTCGTCAACCCCTCCACGATTGTGTTTCATCTTCAACTCTCACAAAATCGGCACACCTCGTGGCAGGCAGCGAAATCGGCTGAAAGCCGGAGGCTGCTATATCCTTAAAAAAAAAAAAAAGTCCTTCTGAAAGGTGTTGTGACACAGTACACTGAGCGTCATAGGCATTGGGGAAGACGGAAGACTGTCACTGCCTCTCAAAGTGCAAACAAGAAGAACTTGAAGTCGGGCGAGCCGAGACTAAAAGCACGCTGACCTCGTCACCTAGGTTTTAGGCGCTATAATTGTAGTGTATTAGAAAGCGCGCTATAACTGTAGTGTATTAGAAAGCGCGCTATAACTGTAGTGTATTAGAAAGCGCGCTATAATTGTAGTGTATTAGAAAGCGCGCTATAATTGTAGTGTATTAGAAAGCGCCATTGTGTACTGCATTCACTGAGCAATGTACATCGCAAAAAAACAAATTTGTTATCTTTATATTTTTATTTTATGCTATTTGTGGTTCTCTTTCGGGTAACTGTAAATTATCAGAACCAGTGTCTACCACCAAATATAGTAAGCCCATTATAGTTATTAATAAAGCAAAAATACAGTCATTATCTGATTTTACTGTCCATCCATTTAATTGCAAGAATAAGAGACTTTCATGTTTCTATTTCAGGCAAAATTATAAAAAAATACGCCAGAAAATTATAATGTCCATCACATGAAAATGCTCTTACTTCAATTTTCATTCAGAAATAGGCTGCATTAGGTTGATTGGTCATGTAGGGGGGGCGCTTCCGACTTCCGCCGCTTTCGCGTGGCTGCATTAGAATAAATGTGATGTTTTTATACAAGCCATTAAAAGGACAAAGTTTACTTGTTTTTATATAGTACTTCATCAGTTCATGCATAGTTTAGTGAATAAACGGGCTTCCCTTTTACGATGGGGCAAGCTGGGACAGAAACAAGCTGATAAATAAAATTACAAAAATATAAACGATCATTTTCTGATCTATAAGGCAGTGATTTTTTTTTTAAATACATGTTTTGTTAGTTGTAAATAAGTTCTGGAGTTGTTTACTGGAGGGAGGGGGTTGAAAGAGGGTGATTTGAGTGGTTTGGCTGGGTGTCAGTGTTGATGCGAGAGTCAGGGTGGGAAGGACTAGGACTGTGATGTGATTGAGTGATTTGGGGAGTGAGATCTTGTGGAAGGGTATCATCTTCATGTGTGAGTAGGATGTCGAAGTTCTTTTTGGTGATAGGATAGGAGTGTTGACTCTTTGGGAGGAGGGGGGAATTTTGTTGGAACGTGTTGGAGTGGGTATGGGTGTGTAAGGTGTGATGGTTTCTACTTTCCTTAGATAGGAGAGGTTAGGAGATGAAATTGTGGGTTTCCAGGGAGAGATTGTGACTGGTAATAGATTCTGTTTTGTCTTATTTTGTTTGTTGAATGTTTGTTTGAAGAAGGTTCTAATTGATGAACAATTATAGCTTATGCTGATATGATTTCATGAACCACAAATGACGCATGGCTTGGGTTTTGTTTTGTTTGGGCTATCTTGGTGAGTGCGTGGGTTAGGACAATAAATACACATAGTTTCAACTGAGCATTGCTCAGTGAAGCAGTTGAGCTGATGTAGTTTTCGCAAAGTGTGAGGAGGGGTGAGTTGTAAGGATGAATTGAAGTAGATCTGTTTGGGGAGTGGGGATGTTGTGTCACTAAGTGACGTACAGAGTAGTCTGGCCAAGTTTGATAAAACTAGAGATAGTGAGTGATGGATTGTGTGCAGCAAGGATTGTTTGTAGTGTTTGCTGTGAGTGTTGGAGTGAGGAGTCTTTTGTAGTGTTATCTGGGATATCTATTACTGAGGTGTAGTGGCTCAGAGGTTTGACTAACTTGTTGGATACTTGTGTGCCCAGTATGGAGTGAATTGCTATAAGTTGGTATGTGTGTAGTGTGTTTGGTATGTATGTAGGGTGTTTGGTATCCATATAGCATGTTTGGTATGTATGTAGGATGTTTGGTATGTTTATTGTGATTTGTCCTAGCGGGCTGACATTTATGTTGTAGTCATGTGGATGTAGTTGGAGTTCTTTACGAATATCTGGAACGTGTTTCTCATGGTAGTGGAGGAACTGGTAAGGGGGGTGAAAATGATAGTGACAGTGTTTTTGCTTTGAGGATCTTTTACCTGTTTGGAGTGTGTGGAGGTGCAAAAGTGAGTGGTACGCAGTAGACAGATCAATGCCTAACAGTCTAGCCACCAGCCACCCCACGCCATTCTAGCGTAGTTATGTTTTAAATTTTCTCAATGGAGGCTTCTTATTTACATCTACATCAAAAACATGTTTATAAATAAATAGAAGCAATGCATTAACCATAATAGTATATGGAAAATTAAATACAGAAAATACAGTTACATACTGCAAGTGCGTGTGGTGTTTCATTCTTTATACATATTAAAGAGCAAAAACTTTTCAACTATAACGCACATTAACGGAACAGATTAACCGTAAAGGAAAAGAATAGTGGTAGGAGGGATTTAGAACAGCAGCTTGGCCTATTTTTTTTTCATAGAGGACGACCGGTTTTGTGCCCCGTGCTCCCTCGTGAACTGCGGAGAGGAAGACTACTCAAGCCAGTCAAACAATGATACAAGTTTTGTCTTCTGTGGATTTAAAGCCATAAAGTAAGCTTTGAATTGTTTCATTCACTTTTCTATTAATACTTGACAGTTTATAAAATCAATAACACTGAGAATGAAAACCGAAAAAAAAAAATATGTAGGACTTTAATATATTTATAGCAAAATGATGTTATCAGACAAGGGACATAAGTGCAGTTCTATATCCGCATTGCAATTACAAAATAATGCACTCAGTACTTGTGATTACACGAAGTGAGAAACAAATATATTTAATGGAATAATATAATATTGTGCATTTTATGTTTATCATGTAATTATGTACACTTGTAAAATGGAATGTATATATCAATAATGATCAGTTATCCAAATTAAATTCAGCAAGATAATTACACACACTTTAAAATAAGTCAACTAATAGTAGTGGAAAGAGAATGAACACAGAGAAAGTGCCTATCTATTAAGAAAGTTACTTATTATTATTAGTTATTTAAGACATTTACTTAATTATTATTAGTTATTTAAGACATTTAACCCCGTTCTTTTTTTCTTTATTTAATTTTACATCGTTATACACAGCCTTCTATGTGACATGTATAAAGTCAACTTCCATTTTCCTGTAAATATAACTAATGAGGAATGATAAGGAAATAAAAATACTTGTCTCTATTGGATATAACACAGGCATACAGCAATATGATGAAAGAAGAGAGACTTTCTCCATTATTTTAAAATTAAAGTTTCAAAAACTTTCCAAAGTTACCTGAATTTGTGATTAATTGAAGATAATATTAGGTAGTCCCACTCATTTTTTTCTAATTGATATTTTACAAATGTTTTATGCTCAAAATGTGTGTTCTGATGAAATAAGGTTGTACAGAAAAAATTATGATAATAGCTATAATACTTTTTGAGATATTGTCAATTTAGTGTCGTAATTTGTGATCAACATTTTTTAGACGTAATGAATGTGCAGTTTGTCAAGTTCAGTACAAGTAAAATATAAACCACACTGATCAACAGTCCAACATTTTAAATTAACATAATCACAGACAACAAGAAAAAACAGACATAATGCAGAATTGAAATTTAAGTTTCTTATAAATTACGACGGAAAACGTGCTTTTGTTTCATAAAATTGCTTACAAAATGCAACAAACTGGAATATTCATGGCATCATAGCATAATCAACTGATGAACAAAGTATATCCAGAATGCATATTATTAAATCATTTGCTATGTAGTTAATGCCTATTTTTTTCCAAAAGCATAGCAATAACAGTGAAGAAATTATTTGATGCTGAAAATGGCCATTTCAACTAATTTTAACCAAAAAAGAGCAGTAACCAAGTGTTATAGGGAAAACGTAAAAAAGCAAATTGTCATATCTCTAAAACTATACAACATACAGAGCTGGTTCACATATCAAAATGATCAGTAAGTTGTGCTCTATCTAAATATATAAAGTTAAGTTATGTTTAATCATTTATTTAATTTACATTTTTAGTTTTTTTTATAAAATTCCTATTTACGAAGAAAATGAAAATGGATAAATTGTCATATCTCTGAAACTATACATAACACAGTTATGGTTCACCTATTAAAATGACCAGCAAGATGTTATACATGTAACTAAACAAAAGATTTGTTCAGCATTTTATTTGTTTTAATATTTTATAATACAAAATTTAATATTAAAAACCGTATTAAAACTGCTTGATTGGTATAAAAGCACTCTCTATCTCTATATGTATCAAAGATACATAAAGATGTTGAACCCATGCCATTGCTAATTATATCACTACACACACACACACACACACACACACACACACACACACACTAAAAAATCCAAATCATATCGTTTTATTCTGAAGGTTTGACAAGGTCTTAAATCACTGAAACTTGTGAAAGTGTGCATGAAAAATTTATTCTTAAATTAAAACAGTGCTCTGCACACATGTACATTATTTAAAGAAATATTAACATATTTATATAATTATAATGTAGGTTATGAATAAAAGATCATTTCATTTTTGTTTTATTATTTCAAATAATGAATATGCACAATAACACACAGTGACACACATACATCCATTAATCATAACAAACAGCAACATCTTAGTTTGTAAATCCACCATCTTCTTTCAGTCTCTTTGGTGGTTGGCTACTTGGAAAGTTATCTACATTAGTTGTTCTTGCCACTTCAGTTTCATCTAAGCTACTACCTGCATTTACAACAGCTCAGCATGTGCACAATCAGATACTGGAGTGCCTTCTAGCAAATATTTGCATAAATTATTTTATCAACAAGGGTGTTGGTGTCTTTACCTTTTATTTTTATATTCAGACTTTTAGCACCCAAATCAACCTTGTACCTATGATTACTATGGAGTACTACTAGTGCTAGCTTTATTTAAAGTCTGAAGCTCTTTGCAAACACTTTCATTCATAGACAAAACAAGAATAATTTGACTATCTGGTTTTAAATGAAAAGTTTAAAGAACAGTGCACTGCTTTTTTTTTTTTTTAGTGATTCTGTATTTTATGTTTTTGCATTTTTGAGAGATGGGCAAAACTGAACAAGCCACTCATTCAGACAGCAATCTTTCAAACTTAATTTCTTGGCAAAACTTTGAAGTAGTAAAATCAGATTATCAGAAACTTCATTAACAGCTGTTAATGAATAACATACTTCAACAGCATCTCCTGACTAATACCATACTTTTCACAAAAAGTCCCATCACTAAGTTGTAATGCTTTGGAAAGTTTCCCAGTTGTTACAAGGGGTGTTCTTAAGTTCAGTCATAACCCTGAAGATAAGTTAGTGTACTGCTCATCAGCTAAAAAAAATATTCCACAAATGTTCAACCCTTAAAATTTTCTTTATGCAAACAAGTATGCTGTAAGTAGGATAACTATTAGCTGCATACTTTTAATAACTTGCTTTTGATGTAAAGAAAAAAGTATACATTGCTTATCAGCTAAAAGAGTGAAAGGACCAAACAATATTTAAATATTACTCTTTAAAATAAAATAAAGTAAAACATGAAGAAATATTAAGTTAGCTATAGTATAAGATTAAGAACAAATGTACAGCAGCCTGCTGTCTTAAAATAAAGTAAAACATGAAGAAATATTAAGTTAGCTATAAGATTAAGAACAAATGTACAGCAGCCTGCTGTCTTTATTATTAAAAAACGAAACAATAACCTTTTAAGTTAGCTATTTCTCCATTTATGTAGAAGTGTAAAGAAATTACAAGTCAGGGGAGGGGGGGACACCCCAAAAAAGAGATTTTTTACACTTTAAAACGATGTTCAAATAAGAAACAAAATGGGAAAAGAATTTTTTTTAAATATAAGCAAAAACGAAATAATAAACTAAATATTAAGTTTGTGTTACAGTACACAGAACGCTTGAAAGAACTGAAATATTTCAGAGCGATGTTTTTCTACAATTTTAACATCTAGAGTTATCTTTTCTTGTTGAAATTAAAAAAAAAC
This sequence comes from Sinotaia quadrata, assembly GCA_028829895.1. Classification (NCBI taxonomy): domain Eukaryota; kingdom Metazoa; phylum Mollusca; class Gastropoda; order Architaenioglossa; family Viviparidae; genus Sinotaia; species Sinotaia quadrata. The sequence goes on from CM054179.1 coordinate 11,051,313, forward strand.
TATTTTTTCTACATAATAAAATTGTCACCCATAACTAAAATTAAATGAGCAAATAAAACAATATTCACAAATATGATCTGCGTCTTTAAAACGAAATATTTCAAAGAAAATAGTATATTTTCACATATTTGCAAGTCACTCCGAGATCGGCCTATATTTGAACGAGTTAATTCGGAAACTGTCAATAATTCTACTTCAGTACTTGAAAAATAATAACATGCTTACAAAAAAATGAAAATAAACTTTAATAAACGCTCACAAATATATCTGACCGATAAATGGTTTCAACTGATCGTATAGGGCAGAATAATCAGCGTTAGCGTCGGTACACCGTGTCTCAGAAATGAAAGCCTTGACTGTGGCATGAATTGAGAAAGACGCTACGGGGTTTTGAATTCAGCAAGAACCGCATGGACTAATAATCCCGTATTGTATCATGTTTTTAGAAAGAGGTTGAAATGCTGCATAAAATGATATGTTTTCCTGTGAAAAATATTTGATCCCCAAAATTTGTCTCAAATTTTTAACTTAAATTTTTTTTGGTGTTATTCTTAACATACGATATGGAAAAAAATATGAGTGTATAGAGTTATCTCTCTTCTTTTTAATGGACCAATCAGAATTTCGCCAACCTATCAATGCGGTTCCATCCAAAAAGTTAAAATATGGTACCGAAAAACGCGAATTTTACTTTTTCGGCCGTGAGGCGCTCGATGAGAAATTTTCGACGTAACCCTAAGGTACTTTCGTCAAAGTTTATGGATACATTAATAAAGTTCAGATGAAAAGCAAGAATATGCTTTAAAAGATGAAAGATAGCTCTTTATTTTTTATATAAACATCGTTAGTCCAGGTTTAGTGTGAAGAAAACTGTTGTGAGTCAAAGTTCAGTGAATTTGCGTGCAAAAGAGCGTTTGACCCCAATAAAACAGCGGCGGTGGGACTACCTAATAATATTAACTTGAATTAATGAAGAAAAGCTGCACAGTGTTGACATTAATGATAAGCAAACGACGATAAGTTTTGCTTCCCTCAAACACCGATTTGTGCTTGTAATTACCACAACATCCTGGCTACGTAACTCAGTGGATTGTAATACGGCAATTTATACTACATGTGCTAATGATAATTCTAGGTTTGTGTTTTAGTAATAAAAATCTACGTTTGTTTTACTAAAGGATTTTTTTGTAAGTACATGTTGTATTGAAATACTTTAGTCTCTTGTTTTACTAATTATAATCTACATTAGTGTTTTAATAATGAAAATTCCACACAAGTTTTACTAAAGGTAATGTACATTTCAATTTCAATATTAAAATACTACACCAGTTTTACTAAAGATAATCTATATTTGCACTTCAGAAAAGAGAGTGTTAGAAAAGATAAGCTTCAACTTCATGGTTTGAAAAGAGATATAAACTTAAGATTAAATGAAAAATACTATACCATTTTTTTTTCTTAAATGACATGATTAACTACTTCGCTTTTCGTAACTCTTGCTTTTCTAATGATAAGTTATACCCTAAAAATTAAATGCATTATTATGTCAGACATTTTTGGTGTTTTACTTAACGTCGAATGCTGCTCAATAATTTTGAGATTACTCTCTCTTTCGAGCGAAATTATTTTACATTTTGACATTCAAAACTATGTTCATAGTGTAATTATATCACATTATGAATGTTAAAACATTGAATAGCCTATTTATTTTACATTGTGACTGATCAAACAATGTTCATAAATTATTTAATGTACATGTTGACAGTTAAACAATACCACTAGCATACATATTTTACATTTTGACAGTTAAAGCAAGGTCAATAGCATATTTATTTTATATTGAGATTGGTGAAACAATGTCAATAGACAATTATTTTACATTTTAACAAGTCACATACTGTGTTTAGATTTGTTATTTTACATTTGACAGTTATAACAATGTTTTTATGTGAACTATTTTATATTTTGACAGATTAAACATTATACATATAGTATATGTAGCCATTTATCAAGGCACATGAGTGATCATACTGGGGAAAAACCATATAAATGTAGTCAATGTAACAAAGCATTTTCACAATCTGGCCACTTATCAACGCACATGCGCATTCATACAGGGGAAAAGCCATATAAATGTAGTCAATGTAACAAAGCATTCTCTAGTGGTAGGAGGAATTTAGAATAGCAGCTTGGCCTATTTCTTTCATAGAGGACAACCGGTTTTGTGCCTTGTGCTCCCTCGCGAGCTGTGGAGTCAGTGGAGATGAAGTCTACTCAAGCCAGTCAAACAATGATACAAGTTTTGTCTTCTGTGGATGTAAAGCCATAAAGTAAGCATTGAATTGTTTCATTCACTTTTCTATTAATACTTGACAGTTTATCAAATCAATAACACTGAGAATGAAAACCGAAAAAAAAAAATATGTAGGACTTATTATATTTATAGCAAAATGACGTTATCAGACAAGGGACATAAGTGCAGTTGGTGAGCGGGAAAAAAGACAGAAAAGAACTTTAAGAAGTCACGGGAAATAAAGTCACAGAAAGCGACGGCTCATTAGGATCGTGGTTAAATGTGTGTGTGATATTTGTATATCGTGCACATATAATTAATAGTGTTCTATTGCATACCTGCCTACCTTCCGCTTTTACTTTTTAGCGGAAGAATCTCCCGCTTTTACCTCGAATCTCCCGCTCTTCCGCTTCCAAAAGAAATCTTCCGCTTTCATTTTCATTTTCAATTTTTTTTTTCACGATCGATTATGACAGGACGAAAAACTTACCGTGCGTTCAATAGAGATAACGGCGGCGTAACTCTAACTGCTTCTCTGTCGTCTGCTATGAGCTCTTCAGCATACGAGTCCTTTTCTAACACTTCCGGAATCTTATTCGTCGGCCGTTATTAATTTTAGTTGACAAAACAGAATTTCGCTCGTAAAATAAACATTTTCTTTAAATATTTTTTATGTTGAGAAGTCAGAGCTTAGCGGGATAAGCAAATTCGGTTCATAACGTTTTTACTGCCGTTCGACCGAAAGACGAAGTTCGCTTTTTCAAAATGGCGACCACGTAGCGATAGTATATGCGTGACAATTACGAAATATTTACTTTAATAAATAACATTCAACTTACATGTAAGACAGTCTATGCAATTTTCTTCAGAAATTATCCGTCCAAAACGAGCTACTTTGACGAATTATATTGCAATGCAAGGAAAAAGATTGTTTTCAATAACGGTAGGCCTATGTTTGAAACCGCATCGAGGTTCAAATAATCATTTTTCTAGAATCCGTTGTAATTATTCTTATTTAATATGTAAGGCTTCAAAATTTATTTTTTTAAAAAAAGTGACACAAGTTTTAAAACAAATAAATCATCGGCAATAAAGAAATGATCCTGAATCAAATTTGTTTGAAAGTAATTTACGGAATTGTGAACATTTTGATTTAGTCAAATTTTTTATTTTAATCATTTCTGCTAAAAAATAATAAAAAATTAGAAATATATATAGGCCTATATATATATATACATTACATGTATTTGTAAATTAGCCGTTGATATTTTGTGATTACGCAGTACACATATTATTATAATAGAATTTTAGAAGGCATGATAATAAATACACATATATTGAAGACAAAAGAAATGCATAAAACATTAAAAATAATAATATTAATCATATCCAATTCTTAATTAACAAAGCATGCTTATTGAAGAATGATGTCTTTTAATAACATTTTAAATATTACAGGAAGACTTTCACTGTTTTTTCTCTAGTCTAATGGACATGTAAATTTAGAAAAATAAAGGTGTTTTATATATTTAAATCATTTATAAATTAAAATCTGAACAAGATATTCTAAAACTAATAACTGGTATTGCTTTCTCATAACAAAGACAACATATATTCCAAATTTTATTAATGTGGATTGATAAATATATTTTTTTTTAAATTTCTTTGCAATATTCTGGTTCTATGTAGTATTAGAAAATAAAAAGACTGTACACTGAGGATGTAAAGGATAGTAATATATAGTATTAGTATATTTAATTCTGAGAGAGCTAAATGACTAAGAGCAGTCCAATGTAGTATGGATAGGGTATATTTATTTTAAAAAAATAAACCACTTGAACACTTTTAAGTTCTGTAGTCTTTATTTTACTTTAAATGTGTTTTTCTCAAAATGACTTTTTTCCTCTGTTGAACTAAATGCTAAGACCCCTTTTCAATAGTTGTAATTATTCCATGTCCCTGAAATTTGGAATACTAGTTTCTCATACATAAAATTAAAAGGTTGTGCATGGATGAAAACCTATATGCTTTAGGTTTAAGTAAATTTTATTTTTTTAAATTCTACATGTTCTCCCAAAATATATATTTTAGATGGGTACAATAAAAAAAAATCATAACTTTTTTCTTAAAATTTTTCAATAGGCACATGTTCCTTTTTGTGGCTTGTACATTAGATAATCAAAAGTTAAATATATATTTTTTTAAAATTTATGAAATATTTAATGAATTTCTGTAAAAGTGAAAATCATGATGCGGTACTTCAATGGCCCATTATTCTGAAATGTGAAGATCTAAAGAAATCTTAAGAAATATCTAAATAAAACTGCATAACACTTGGTGTGCTTGACAAAAATTCATCTAAAATAAACAGTGGAATGGAGACTAGACGAAATGTAGACAAATTGTTGTTCATTGCATTAATCATTACATTATTGGTAAGTTTATTTACAAATATTAACATTATTTTTTTAATTTTGCATTTATTTTATATTATTGGTATTTCTATTAAAAAGCCAGACTCCGCATAAAATCTTCTGGTTTCCATTCAAAATCTTCTGGTTTTGGACAGTGATCTTCTGGTTTCCTAAGGTGGGGGGTAGGCAGGTCTGCTATTGTTCTTGTACTACTCGGCGATTATAAAGTTTAAATAGGTACACGCCTCGAATTTAATTCTAAAGATGCAGACACTGAGTTTATTTATGTTTTTAAGTGAGTCTATTATGTCATGAAGTATGTTCATTTCGAATGAATTATACTATTAAAATATGCAGTCTGCGGCTGACGACCACAGAAGAAGATATGTAGGTGCTAAGTCCCCATACGTCTTCGAAATTTGTGTGTAGCCTCTGTAAACTCTGAATATAGCGCCATACTTTCTTCGTGGAGTCGTTTGGAACATTCGCCTTAATCGTGAATATTTAATCAGAAACAAAATATCAAACACTAAAATCATTCATAAATAATACTATCAAATGCATTATGGTAACCATAAGTAAATGAAAAAAATTCTGTTTTATTATGTGATTTTTCTCGAGATATTTGAAAAGAACGCAAAATTATTTTTTAAATTTAATTTATGTGATACTCATACTTGCTTAGATGTGTAAATGCGTACTTGTTTAGCGATAAAACATCAGATTCATACACAATTTTCTATGATTTATCTTCTGTGACTTTTTCTTGTGACTTTTTTCCAGTGACTTTTTTTCCTAGCAAAACTTGTGACTTTTTTCCTAGCAAAACTTGTGACTTTTTTTCCTAGTAAAACTTGTGACTTTTTTTCCTAGCAAAACTTGTGACTTTTTTTCCTAGTAAAACTTGTGACTTTTTTCCTAGCAAAACTTGTGACTTTTTTTCCTAGCAAAACTTGTGACTTTTTTCCCGCCAATCGTGCATTTCTATATCCTCATTGCAATTACAAAATAACGATCTCAGTATTGTAATTACACGAAGTGAGAAGCAAATATTTTTGAATGGAATAATAAAATACTGTGCATTTTATGTTTATCATGTAATTATGTACACTTGTAAAATGGAATGTATATATCAATAATGATCATTTATCCAAATTAAATTCAGCAAGATAATTACACACACTTTGAAATAAGTCAACTAATAGTAGTGGAAAGAGAATGAACACAGAGAAAGTGCCTGTCTATTAAGAAAGTTACATATTTAAGACATTTAACCCCCGTTATTTTTTTCTTTATTTAATTTTACATCGTTATACACAGCCTTCTATGTGACATGTATGTTACGTTTCCAGTATTTCTTTATAGACCCTGCCTAGGATTTTAAGGACTTTAAAATGATTAGATATAATTAATTCCTTCTCTCCATCCTATACAGACTGGTTGCTCAAATTATCATTCGACTAGATTCAAAAAAATGTATCTTTGTAGTGAAGACGACAGATTTACGAACTGACAACTTGCATACAAAAGCTGGCTTGGAGTCGTTAAATTCCTCTTAATTAATATGCATTCATTACGTCATTCAGCTCAATCAGCCCCCATCCAAACCACGTTTTAATGTTAGGTCTGTTATGCATAAAAAATTTACTACGAAGAGGATTAACAATTAAAAATAAGATTTAACAATTAACAAGATAATCAATATACGAGCGCGAAGTCTAATTCTACTCGTGACAGATAAATATGTGCTTATCAGTGTCCAAGTTAATCGTTCTGAATGTTCGAGAAATTTGCCACAAAAGTACCCCGTGATTTTTGATCAATCAGCTTTCACTTAGCTTTTCGTTTGACGCCACGTGGGTTCCAAATCCAGTCCAAACCGGTCCACCTCACTTAATCATCGCCAGCAAATGCACATAGCATAGATAGAAACTGTCTCTCAGTTATCACGCCGGACGAAGAATGCAAGTGTAGACAAGGGGTGTGATGACCTACACGTCAACACGCGTCACAATGGCAGTAGGACTGTAATCGGAGTAGAACTCGACACTAGGAGTTCGGAACTAGGCATCGAAACTAGGAACCGACCTGAAGACAAAAAGTTTCCATGACCTTTCTGCATTTTACGATCGCCAACCTAAGCACGATTCGTATTTAAATGCACTGAGTTAGAAATTCGACCAACGCGTCGTTTACAATTTATATTTGAAGATATAAATGATTTCACGTATGTTCCATTTAACAGTACATGACGTACGAATTACCAAATATTTACAACGTTTAAAATTTAGAATTCATACAAAGGAACAATTCAAATCAAGCAAAGCGCTTCACAATTTAACATTAAAATTACACGCAATAATTTGAATTACAAAGGAAATTCATGTTGTGCACAGGCACTCCTGGCACTAGTGTATTTAAGGTTATATAAATTAAAGTTACAATGAAAAAGAGTTACAATGATTTATATACAATAACTTATAGGTTTTGTCATTTACAAGCAAACTGTGCTTAGGCTAAAAGGTAGCAATAAATAGCACAAAATTACATACATGGTTCAAGATGCAAGATACAATTAATAAATGCAATACCTTTGCAAGAAGTTGACGTGTTATCTTCAGAGCAAAATAGCGTCGATGTTCCTCTATTGACTCACAAATGCGGCTGTACAGGTAGAAGGTACGGCTTTTGCCGTTTTCTGGATCGGAGTGACGAATTGGGCGCGTGTTACTGTATTTATTAAAATGCATAGAACGCGTCACGTGGTATGTAGTCGGTTCGAGAAGCTAGACAATGGCCTAAAGTTACATAACGTCCTGACCTCTTCACTAGAAGCTTCTCGATACTGATGTATCATGGGAGAACTTTAACAAAGGAGTTTTCAAAATTTGATTTTTGAAAACAGCAAGTGGGTTAAGAAGTCATGACACAGATTTTATCAGACTCGTAACAATGTATAAAGTCAACTTCCATTTTCCTATAAATATAACTAATGAGGAATATTAAGCAAATAAAAATACTTGTGTCTGTTAGATATAACACAAGCATACAGCAATATGATGAAAGAAGAGAGACTTTCTCCATTATTTTAAAATTAAAGTTTCAAAAACTTTCCAAAATTACCTGAATTTGTGATTAATTGAAGATAATATTAACTTGAATTAATGAAGAAAAGCTGCACAGTGTTGACATTAATGATAAGCAAACGACGATAAGTTTTGCTTCCCTCAAACACCGATTTGTGCTTGTAATTACCACAACACCCTGGCTACGTAACTCAGTGGATTGTAAATTCGGCAATTTATACTACATGTGCTAATGATAATTCTAGGTTTGTGTTTTAGTAATAAAAAATCTACGTTTGTTTTACTAAAGGATTTTTTGTAAGTACATGTTGTATTGAAATACTTTAGTCTCTTGTTTTATTAATTATAATCTACATTAGTGTTTTAATAATGAAAATTCCACACCAGTTTTACTAAAGATAATCTATATTTGCACTTCAGAAAAGAGAGTGTTAGAAAAGATAAACTTCAACTTCATGGTTTGGAAAGAGATATAAACTTAAGATTAAATGAAAAATAATAAACCATTTTTTTACTTAAATGACATGATTAACTACTTCGCTTTTCTGTAACTCTTGCTTTCCTCGTGATAAGTTATACCCTAAAAATGAAATGCATTATTATGTCAGACATTTTTGGTGTCTTACTGAACGCAAAATGCTGCTCAATCATTTTGAGATTACTCTCTCTTTCGAGCGAAATTATTTTATATTTTGACAGTTAAATCAAAGTCTTTCGAGCAAAATTATTTTACATTCTGACATTCAAAACTATGTTCATAGTGAAAATTATATCACATTATGAATGTTAAAACATTGAATAGCCTATTTATTTTACATTGTGACTGATCAAACAATGTTCATAGATTATTTAATTTACATGTTGACAGTTAAACAATACCCCTAGCACACATATTTTACATTTTGACAGTTAAAGCAATATCAATAGCATATTTATTTTATATTGTGATTGGTGAAATAATGTCCATAGAGCAATTATTTTACATTTTGACAAGTCACATACTGTGTTTAGATTTGTTATTTTACATTTTGACAGTTATAAGAATGTTTTTATGGGAACTATTTTATATTTTGACAGATTAAACATTATACATATAGTATTTATTTCACAGACTGACAGTTAAAGAATGTCCATATCTCAATTATTTTATATATTTACAGATAAAAGAAAGTTCGTAGATCGATTATTTTACAGTTTGACATTTAACACTAAGTCCAAACACTACTATCAAATTACTAATTACTTAACTAAAGTGTCACGAATATTATGACTTTAAATACTAGGAACATAATAAAAAGATTTATTTATTTAATATTAACTCATACGAACATTAGCATCACTTCCTCGGTTTGAAATCTGAACTAATTTAATTATTTTACTCATTGTGTATACATAGCCTTATTTTGGAAAACAATCCCTAGGACGGAAATCAACTGTAATTTTAACTATGTATCATTTTTTCCAGATAAATAATCCATTATCCAGGAGTGAATCACAAACAAAATGAACAGGAAATATTCTGCAAAATAAGGGAAACGTTACGTCAAAATTGTGAATTTATTACATCAAAACATGTTTCAATACATACAAAGAATTGTAATCAGAACAATGATGTTCTATTTTTAAAGAATTCTGTCGTTTATTGCAGTTGGATTAGATACAGTGACTAATAATTTCTAATGAGGAAATAATGATTCACAACAGTACAAATTTAAGAAGAATAAGTTTATTTTAATGTTCATCATTATTTTATTACTTTCACTTGACTTCTAATTGGTTTATGAACTTAACATTTTTTGATTGCGTACTTAAATATTTATTTTGATCCTATGATCCTGCATCTTGAGCTTGTAAAACTAAATAAATAGAAATCCCATCATCACAACTTCAGAGTCAAACCTTCATGCCAGTCGTTGACAGGTTTAGAGGATAACCTTTGCAAATAAAGTGTATATATCATGATGTCATCGAGATACTTCATATAAGAGTAAAATAAATATTTGAAGAACTTTCAAGTAACAAAAAGCCTGGATGTGGATAGAAACATTCAGAAAAAAATTGTGAAATGCAATGGTGATAAATCTGTTATATGTTCTCTTTACATTTGTGAGGTTTAGTTGATGATTAATTATACAAATGTAAATGATTAATCTTTATTATAGTTATGACATCAGAATCAGGCACAGATTGATATACAATAAATAAATCATTTGTCAGCAACTGTATAAAAATAGACATTACAGCGAACAATTTCACAGTACTAAAGTACTTTATGAATTATCTCATTTATCATACACATTCGTAGTCATAATTAATCATACTGGAGAAAATCTTACACACCATACACTTTGTAAATTATTCTCAAGTAAACAAATTATTTCTTGATTTTTCTGCTTCTTACTGATGAAAGATTTTGAAATGTGACTAATTGAAAAAACATGAAATTTCACATTCTCTTCCTTTATAAACAACAAACTCATATTCACGTGATCAGTGTAACAAAACTTTTTCTCAGCTTTACTATCAATCAACGCACATGTAAAATCTTATCAAAGAAAGCCATACAAGTGTGATCAGATTAACAAAGCAATTTCACAATCTTCTTCTTCACCAGCACACATACATATTAACAGTATTGAAAAACCGTACTAAGTTGTAAGTGTGGAAAGTACATTCTATTTTTACTTAATGCCTTTTATTAGAACACATTTGTAATTATACTGAAATATAAGCTGTATAAATATTCTAAGTAGAGTAAACATTCCCAAATCTCGTTAATCAAAACATATGCGTATTTGTACTTAACCTCTTGCCTGTCACGTTAAAAAGTTACGCTATGCACCACCATGGCAGGTTGTTTTGCCGCTCAGCGATAATTGGATGGGTTAGCATACTAAAAAATTAAAAGCGACCGTAAATCTCAATGGATTTTGAAAAGGTAAAGCGTAACATTTGCTAAACTTACTAGAGAATTTAAAAATTATTGTTTTTTAAAATTTTAAAATTAAATATTTAATAAAAAGTCCCCTTACCTTTCGTTGATCTTGAATGATGAGTCTCAGTGTCTGAATCTATGTACTCACAGTGTTTCAATTGTTTATAAAGATTATTATAAAAATCTACCTTGACACCCCAAAACAGTCAATTTTTAAAAGTCCGTGTGTTTGGGGGTATTTCTGCGGTATTTAGGATAAGAATCCTGGGTGCCGCTTCATCAAAGGTTCACCCATTACACTAGATCAAACTAGATCAAAAGTTCGAAGCACAGAGCGTCAAGCAAGCAACCACGAGTACTGTTACTCAATGGCTACAGCGCCGAGATGTGCTGAAAGCTTCAAAATCTAAGGAAACAAAAATCTCATCCTGTTGTTGATTAGATACAAAAGTACTAGTTTTTCTGCATAATTTTTAGTCTTAATATTTTTTTCTAAATGAAAATCATTTCCTCATAGAATTTTTGTCCAAATGTATATATTTTGCAGTCCTTGTGAAAAGTACTTGAGTAAACATGGTAGGAAAAGGAATGATGAAGCCAAAATCACTTAAATTTATTTGTAAAAATGTGTTTTTTTACAGTACACATACAACTGAAATAAATAAATGTTAATTATAGCACTTGCTGCAAGGCATTGCACAAAATAGCTGGCCCCTAGCAAATACACAGGAGCTCATTTTCTGTAACACTTTTTGTGATAAATCCATATAGTTTGCACATCCAACTGAAGTACAGAAACACAGGAGTACTACACATTCTTCAGAAACAGTCAATTGTACACATCCAGCTGACAAAACGAAATACAGTGTTGTCCGTATGTCCCAACAGAGGAGTTCAATGCACAATTTAAAAAAAAATCAATTATAGTGATAAGTCCAGTGAGTAGAAAGAAAATGTTTTTCCCAATATAAACAAACTCCATTACAGTCCTGTTGAATCCAGTGGAGCACAAATCCAAATGCAGAATGTTTTATAATAAAAATAATTTAGAAATTTTGTATACTCTGAGAAAATCTGTATCGTACAATGACTACTGAGATAAATTGTCAGGTACAAATAAAAGCACTGAACATGTATTCGATTTCATCAGGAAGAAAAGAAGAAAATTATAAAGTAGACCCTACCTAATAATATATAAATGCACTGAAGAAGACATGCATGTACAAAATTGCAAATGAACAGTAAATAAATTTTGAATATGATGTTGCTGAATTATATGTGTTGTAAAGTATGAAATTAAATGTTAAAACAAACTGCTGATGTAATGCATAGAAGAAAATAGACAAAAGGAAAGAAGAATTATAGAAGGAATAATTTACAATTTCATTTGTGAATGAAATATTCGAAAGCAGGGGGTTACACACAAAGCAACTTGGCATATTGGGCAGTAATAGTATGTCTTTTGTACAATTTTTTGTTTTGCACAAATGCGACATCTTTGCCTTGGCTTTGGTTTAGTTTGATCAAGGTGAGGATGAAATTCAAGGAAATGTTGGCCAAACAGCCTAGATGATGGTAATTCAGCAGAAGGGTGACCACCTTTAGAATGATTGACATCAGGATATTTTTCATATATTTGCCTGATTATTGCTGATCTGAAATCTAGCAGTGAAGTTGCTTTATCTGTGTGTTTTTTGTAAACAACACAGGCATTGTACAGTGCGATATCAAGAGAGTGAAAGAAAACTTTCTTGTACCATTTTACTGTTTTTCTCATGCTAGGATAGGCAGTCGTTACACTGTCACACAAATCCACCCCTCCCATGTATTTGTTGTAATCACAAATGCATGCTGGTTTCAAAATTGGTTGTTGTGTTCTGTAATTAATTTTGCCTGTATTTGTCATTGTTCTGTCATGATGAATTGTGCTAAGCATGAGAATTTCTTTCTTGTCTTGCCATGCAAAGCAAGAAAGGCCATCACAATGGACAATTGAAAGTTGTCCTGGAGTGAGTTTAGTGTCTGGAAATGGCTTTGGCATGTCTTTTCTGTTCCCCATAACAGTTCCACAAATGTATGTGCTCTTTGCCAACAGATTGCGTGCAAGGGTGGGGCTAGTGAAAAAGCGATCTGTGTACAGCTTGTAATATTTTCCTAGTAGTGGTTCTAAAAGTGTTAAAACCACTTTCTCACCCTGATTTCCCTCAGTAGTAGTGTACTCGGTGTCTTTCCCCGTGTACATAATGAAATCGAATACATAGCCTGTTGTACTCTCGCAGATTTCATACGATTTTATGCCAAATCGCGCACGTTTAGATTTTATGTACTGCCTGAAGCCTAGACGACCTTTCCAAAGCATCAAAGATTCGTCAATACAAATATTTTCACCAGGCACATAAACTGATGAAAACACTTGTCTGAAATGATCAAGAATCAATCTGATTTTCTGAATTCGGTCTCCGGCCACAGGGATGCTATTGTCTGAGAAATGTAAGCAACTCAGCAGCAAACGGAATCTACGGCCTGACATGACTTTAGGAAAAAAATTATGAACGTAAATTTCATCATTAGAAAAATAATGATCAATAATAGGTTTCCGATCTATCCCCATCAAAAGGATAAGCCCTAGAAATTGATAAATTTCACTTACGTCAGTATCATGCCACTGACTGATACGAGATTGTCTAGTATTTTCTGGATCTGCCAGTAATGCAGCCGCATATATATTTGTATATTCTACAATTTTTTGCACAATATTCTCAGAAAGAAATGCTTGAAAAACATCAAATTCTGTACAATCTTTTGCAAATGGAATTTGCACTCCACTGTTTCCAATAAAAGCATGCGGTGATGTGTGTGCCAAATCAAATGCACCACGCCACGCTACGCCATTTTGATCTAAATTTCGACCGGCTACAGCATCTCCTCTGTCATCAGTTTGTGGTAAATCACTCGGGAAAATAAAATTTTCATCTTCTGATGAATAATTAGAAGTATCTGCTTCATCGATATCAGATTCAGCAGTTGGTTTACAGAGCGAATCAATGAAAGCGAACGCATTTCGAGATGATGAAGCCATAGTTTGCAATGTTGTCTCAAGGGATGCAGGCAGCAGACAGAAAAATAAAAAAAAAAAAACTTTTGGATCTAATGAACAGTTTATTTTTAACTATCCAATGGTAGAAATGATAACAAATGCCTTCTAAGGGAAATTCACACTTGTTTGACACCAATTAGCTTAGATAACAGACTACGAATGCGCGTGCGCTGAATTGTGACGCCGGCGTCACTGTACCATAGTGATGCATTTACGTTTTGTGACGCTAACGGCACTGTGCCAGTCAACAGGTTAAGAAAAGCCATATAAATGTAATCAATGTAACAAATCATTTTTAGACTGCCACTTTGTCAAAACATGAGTATTCATGCTGGGGAAAAACAATATCAATATAGTATTTGTTAACAAAAGTTTTTCAAGTACTTCTGATTTATCACATCACATGTGTATTCATACTGGAGAAATGCTGAATACATGTAGTGAATGTAATAAAGTATTTTCAAATTCTTATAATTTATCAAGGCACATGCGCATTCATACAGAGAAAAAGTCATATAAATGTAGTCTATGTAACAAAGCATTTTCACAATCTAGCCATTTATCAAGGCACATGAGTGATCATACTGGGGAAAAACCATATAAATGTAGTCAATGTAACAAAGCATTCTCTCGCTTTAGCCACTTATCAATTCACATGCGCATTCATACTGGAGAAAAGCCATATAAATGTAGTCTATGTAACAAAGCATTCTCTTACTCTTGCCTCTTATCAACGCACATGTGCATTCATACTGGAGTAAAGCCATATAAATGTAGTCTATGTAACAAAGCATTTTCACAATCTTGCAATTTATCACTCCACATGAGTGTTCATAATGGGGAAAAGCTGTATAAATGTAGTCAATGTAACAAAGCATTCTCTCGCTCTAGCTCCTTATCAAGGCATATGCGCATTCATACTGGAGAAAAGTCATATAAATGTAGTCTATGTAACAAAGCATTTTCATACTCTAACAGTTTATCAACTCACATGAGCGTTCATACTGGGGAAAAGCCATATAAATGTAGTCAATGTAACAAAGAATTCTCTTACTCTAGCAACTTATCAAACCACATGCGCATTCATACTGGAGAAACGCCATATAAATGTAGTCTATGTAAGAAATCATTTTCTCAATCTTCCCACTTATCAACGCACATGCATCTTCATACTGGGGAAAAGCCATATAAATGTAGTCAATGTAAAAAAGCCTTTTCAAACCCTAGCAGTTTATCAAAGCATTTGAGTGTTCATACTGGGGAAAAGCCATATAAATGTAGTCAATGTAACAAAGCATTCTCTTGCTCTAGCAACTTATCAAACCACATGCGCATTCATACTGGAGAAAAGCCATATAAATGTAGTCTATGTAACAAAGCATTTTCTCAATCTAGCATCTTATCAAACCACATGCGCATTCATACTGGAGAAAAGCCATATAAATGTAGTCTATGTAACAAAGCATTTTCTCAATCTAGCCACTTATCAAGGCACATGCGTCTTCATACAGGAGAAAAGCCATATAAATGTAGTCTATGTAACAAAGACTTTTCAAGACCTAGCAATTTATCAAGGCACATGAGTGTTCATACTGGGGAAAAGCCATATAAATGTAGTTAATGTAAGAAGTCATTTTCTCAATCTTGCCACTTATCAATGCACATGCGTCATCATACTGGGGAAAAGCATATAAATGTAGTCAGTGTTAAAAGCCTTTTCAGACTCTAGCTGTTTATCAAAGCATTTGAGTGTTCATACTCGGGAAAAGCTATATAAATGTAGTCAGTGTAACAATGCCTTTGTGATTACAAAAAAAATTAGTGACTGTAACTATCAACTTAAAATGAATGGAAAAAAGAATGTTTTCCACATTATCCTTCTTAGAAAATACATTGAGAGTGAGAAGGACATAGATGTCAAGATTGATGAAGCTTTTGCTAACCTTAAAGACCATGGAAGTAAAAAAAAATCATTATAGAAGAAATTAGTGATGTAGTTACAGGAAATACAGGGAGGACAGAACTCAGAGTTCATACTGAAACTTACCAGTAAAGTTGAGACCATACTCTCTTCTCCGTGCCATGGTTGATACAATTAGAGGAAATGTTGAAGTTTAAGGGATTAGAGCTAGCTACATCAGCATATTCATCTCTTATAGTTCTACTACAAAAACATGATGGCACACACCGGTTCTGCATAGATTACAGGAGACTTAATGGCAAAACCCATCCTCTCATAGAAATCCTTCCCAGCCCAGAATTAATCTTTGCCAAAAGAGCCAGTGCCAAATACTTCTCAAAATTTGACTTAGCCGAAGGGTACTGGCAAATGAGTGTAGCCACAACAGATTGTAGCATTGTCATCATCAGATGGAGCATATGATTGATGTGTCATGCCAATAAGTCTACAAAACGCACTGAGTGTATTCATAAGTGTGGCAACCCAGGTTACTGGACTAATTAATTATTAATCATTATCTGGACGAGTACACCTTAACAATCATATACAAATAAAAATTCTATCTGCACAACTAATTGCAGTCACCTGACAGGTCTTGGTTGTGGTCAAGAGTGACTAAGTCAGTCCTTGAAAGGTCTACCCACTGGTTAACTCTCCTCTCAAACGTTACTTGTCTAGAATAACAGATTCCACAGTACTATCCTGTCTGTCAATCTGTCTTCCTAACCTGTCCACTATCTCTCATTCCGATGACAGGAACTATTTTAAAATATGTGTGACCAACTTCCTGTACTTCATTACATCATTGACTAGCCCCCACCTGTCATCTACACATATAGCCTCTACACAGTATGAAGAGTGAATAGTTTAACAATTTTATTAAAGAAAGAAATAATAAAATTGACTCATTTACAATTTATGAAAATCATAATCACACCAAAGTAAGATATATATATATATATATATATATAATATAACGTTCAGAATTCATAACATCCCTCTCAACAAAATTAGAAGAATAAAATAGTCATCAATTTCCCCCCTAAACCAATTATTAGAAAGATGCCTGCACAAATTAATGTTGATACTCCTCCTAGAACAATTACTAGGCTTCACAAAATCAAGTATCACTATTTCTAAGTTATAATTATATAAATGGTCAGAATAAGAATTAGAAATTTAGTTAATCATAGAACGAAATACAGGTTGTACATAAAACATATAATAATTCACCTGATGGCTTGTGTGTGTATTACTGGCTCGCGTGATTTCTGTATCCGCCACTGGTTATCTCCCTTTAGTCTTTTCACACTGATAAATGTCAGACTTCAGTTCGTTAAGAATCACAAGTTCAGTTCCAAATTACACAGGCACTGTCATAAATGCATATACAGTCTAGTGCAATCTGAATTTGTAATACTGTTTCATAAAGCAGTGGTCCCCAACCCCCGGTCCACGGACCAAGTGGTACTGGGCCGACCAATTTTATTTACTGTGGTGTATTTCTCTCTGGTTTCCATGGATGAGAGTGAGTCTGAGCATTCATTCTCCTAGTTGGTGCACGATCATCTGTCTTTGCTTTTAAAGAATTCGAGCTCTACTTCCCAACCACAGCAACACACTTCGCTTCGGACCACCGACAAACACACTCCATCCATTGGACCGCCAATAGGAGAGTCATGTCAAAGCGCCACACCAGACAAGCCAGAACCAAGCCTCAGCCCTTTTCAGGGCTGGCAAAAATGCCAATACTGCCCTCTCCACCAAGTGAGACTTTACGCAATTCTGAGTCAGTCACAGAAGATGCAGACGGCCCTTTCTGTTTCACAAACGAGCGCATAGCCCAGCTGAGACAGATACTGCAAAAGAGGTTTGAAGAGGTGCAAACATTAAGAAGTACAAAGGAGAAGACTGGACAAAATACTGCTGTGAAATCAGCAAACCAACCGAAAATGGGGGCATACGAAAAGTTACCCCCTTCACCTTCACGCTAGAAACTAAAAACGTTGAACTAAAAAATGTGTTCACTAATTTGCTGTTGACCCTCTTCCACACAAAAACGGAAGATGAACTTACACTAGACAACAAGCCATCTTAACCGCAATTGGTCTCCACAAGATTTTAAACAAGCACCTGACAAGACAACCAGAAAAAAAACTACATCAACATAATGTGAAACACAGACATCATCTGGAAAATAACGCCGACAAAAAAAGCATGCTCTTCACAAACGGAAAAGGAGGAAACAATGCAAAAACCCACAAAGGAAGACGGCACAACTCAAACAGTCTTTGAAGGAAAAAGCCACATTTCCACCCAAACTCTACAAGCCACTACAAGAGAAAGTGGAATAAACATCAACATCATCTGGAAAATTCCACATACGGCCAAAGTGAATTCAATTCAAACAGCAAAGCAAGAAATCAGACAGGCATTCTCGCAAACTCCAAAACCCACAACAGATATTAAGGAAACTCAGACTACAAGCTCTATCAGGAAAGAAAAAGAAATTAAAACAACTACCACCGAAAATAAGAAGAAACGCCAAAAAATCTCTAGCACACAAATGGTACATATCAAGACGCAAGAAAGAAAAATACAAACAGAAAAAGAAGTGAAGACAACTGATGCACAGACTGAAACAGAAGTTGACAACACTCCAACTACACCACAAGAAACAACAACGACGACTAAACCAACTACCACCAATCCACAGCCAGTGTCACCACTAGGGACTGCAACAAAGACAACCACAACAGACACACAAGGAAAAACTACAGAACGGAGCCCTAAATCAAAAAGAAGGTGCCCGCCACAACACATCATACGACAACAACAGTATCATCTACTACAGCCACAACAACAGTATCATCTACTACAGCCACAACAACAACAACAACGGTAGCAGCATCACATGCAGTGGGGATATTTGTGGATCTAATTCAACTAATGCTTGACCACCTATACTGGCCGCCAACACCCACCTACATACAGCCCAACGGATACCGGGGACATCAACAACAACAGTGCCAATGACAACAACAACACCACCATTGGTGAACATCCTGGGCGCACATACACACTAAGTACAGACGATGTGGTATTAGCCTGGGCTCTGTAAACCCCCTCACCCGCCAATACAACAACGGCCACCACAGCACTTAAATCCCTATTGCCATTGCCGACATCCAATCTGTGTGAAGCGGGGTTTTCTGCAGTGACAGCAACCAAAATAAAACAACGGAATAAACTGGACATAAGCAACACACTTCGGGTGTAATTGTCTCCTGTTACCCCCAGATGGAACCATCTCGTTGCAAAGTAACAAGCTCAGAGTTCTTATTGATTTAGCGTTCGTGAGTTAAAATATTAAATCACTTTCTATTCATTTTTGGTGTAACTGTATTTTAATTTGAAGGCATGTTTAAATACAATTAAATTAATTATTAAATCAAAACAATCTATAAACAATCAACGTTCCCCCCCACATCATCGGGCCGCGGTAAAATTATGAAACGTTGACCGGTCCGCAGCGAGGAAAAGGTTGGGGACCACTGTCATAAAGCACTCATCAACACACAGTTAATCAATTCACTACCTCTGCTTGTTACCTCGATTTGTAGTGTGCCCAGTCAGTATCATGCCTAGTCAATTGGACATTCCCGTAACATGCTAATCTACCATTAGTGCGCCCCTTAGGAAACAGGTGTCTGTCACAAATTACCTAATTTGTGATCTGTAGAACCCTCTATGGCCTTCTACCTCTCAGGTCTGGCTCTTTGTACCTTGCGACTGTAGTCTTGGGACTTAAGGCGACATCAGGGCCAAAGTCTCCAAACAATGATGAATTTGTGTGTTTCCTTTGTCAGACTCATGGTTGTTCTTTTGTCCTTGTCTCTTTTATCCCTCGAAGCTGTGAAAACATATCAAGGATTTTTCGCACATCAGCTTCGATAAAAGGTTATAGCTATATATATAGCTAAGACAATATAGCTAAGACCTGTAATTTCATTCTTGGTTCTCATTCTTTAAATTCCTTTTACATAAGTTATTTAATTTCTCTTCTTAGTACCAAGAATAAAATCAGTTTTTCCAAATCATTTCAAATACAATATTGGCAAAAGAAAAATACAATTTGCAATAAGGAAAGTTACAAAAATTCATTATTTACAAAAAATCGTGTTCTTACCATATCAGACAGTTTTCTGTTTGCTCCTTTTTCCGTGGAGGGATCGCTGGACTATGATATTCAAAAGTAATAATTCTCTGCCTGTATGGAACATATATTCTTTTAGGGGTCCGGAAATAGACATGGTTGACTGGCAGTACTCAAAGACTGCTCCACTAAGGCCCTTGTTCCTTAGAAAATGACCGAAAGGCATTTCCAATGCCATCCCAGGCCCTGTGATGTGTGAGTGATTATGCAATCTGAAAGTGCTACTGTGCACGAGCTCTCGGACTGTCTGGCCAGTTCCAACGGTTCTGGTTTCCACTCCACCCCTTTGCACTTGATCCCCAGTCAAGATCAAAGTTGACTGTCTGAAATTTTGAGCATAATTTTCTACCCTATAAAATTCTGCATGCTTTTGCGGTGGTTTACAATACAGAGTTATACCATCAAAGATTTTGTTCAGTGGTTTAACTTTGTACTTTGAAAAATATTCTGTGTGTTTGGTTGTTTGCATTTTCCGTGTAACAATATGTATGATGCATGACTTTCTAGAGCATTTTCCTGATTTAGGGGTATAACTATAACTTCATTCATGACTTACTAATTGCCACAGCAATATGGGAAGAGCATGTTAAAGCTCTGAGATTTATTTTTAGATGTCTTAGAGAAACAAAGCTGACAGCAGTGATGACTAAGTGTTATATTGGGTTCAAAACCTTCGATTTTCTAGATCATGTGTTCATTATGATTCATTAAATCTAAATCGAGCAAAAATTAAGCAGCTACATAATACGTTAACTCTATGAATATCACAAAAATGTGTACCCAATTTCAGTGCAATCGCTGCCCCAATCACTGATTTAACTAGGGACCAACAACTCAGTAAAGTCATATGGAATAATGATGTGAATTAGCCTTTAAAACCCTTATAAGGCCAGTCTAACCTCAGATGCTTTGGTAAACATGCCAGATGTGAGTAAAGATTTCATCATCAGGACAGATGCAAGTAATAGTGCAGTAGGAACAATTCTCTTTGTCGTCTGCTCCTAGTAGTGTATGTGAGTCTTAAGTTGATGGCTTCTGAGAAAGAATTTATGCCTGGGCATAATTTTTGTGATTACCAAGTTCTATCCATACTATATAGAAAGCTGTTCATATTGGAAACTGACCACAATCTGTTAGCTTACTTGGCACAAACAAAACACATCTTTTGGGCAGTTGATGAGGTGGCGTTTACTCCTTCATGAATAAAATAAACATTTGGTACATACCTGGCAAACAGAACATCATTCTTGATTATTACAGTTGTATGGAATGTAAAACTACCCAACATGAATGGAGGTGTAAATAGTACTGTTGATAATTACATAGCAGGAATTGTTATTAATTTTCATTTATTTTTTATTTAGGAACTTTTATGCTTTGGAGGAACAGTTGATATCACATTGACATATTGTAATATTGGAAGAAAATCTTTTAAGGGCATATTTTTTTGTATGGTCTTGTCATGTAATTATGTTGCAAATTTATTTTATTGCTTTGTTATTTTGATGCAACATTAATATTCTATGTATATTGAGAATGGAACATTTAAGAATCTGATGTATTTCTTTGTTGTCATTTTAATAATTGATTTTTTAATACAATTTGTCAATTGAATACTTTATTTTGGAGAGTGATTCGTGGACATCGAAATCTTAAATCTAGTTATTAAAAATTTTAACTTTTTTCTTGAAATTTGTTGTGTGATAAGTGATAGGAAGTTGATAAGACTAAAGAAATAGAGAATGGAAGTGAGCTTTATTATTCTATGGCCAAAGTTTAAATTAGGTAATATTGCTGAAATGCATTCAGCATCTAGGCGTCCATGGAAAGAATGCACCTTATTTAATTTTTTCATTGCTGGAAAATCATTTAGAGAGAGTGAGAGAGTTAGCATCATCAACAGAAAACTTTGCAAATATATACCACTTTTACCAGTCAGTTGGAGACATGTAGTCAAGGAAAACCATTATATTAACATATATCTGTTGTGTAATTGTTATAATAATATAATATGTATGAATAATTTTCTCTTTACATAAGACAATTAGAATGCACCTTATGATGATAAATGAAATAATGTGAAAATATTTTATTTACTTACTATAGTATTACTTCTCATTTAGCATTATTAATATTAATTTAGTACCTCATTTCTGGAATCTTTGTTCTAATATTAGTAATTTTGCCTATTGGCAAATTAGTATATTATTACACAGGCAACATGCTATTGGAAAAAGTCTATACAAATTGAGCAGTCAGATTTATTTGTCACTTTATTCATTGTGGCAAGATTCTTGTCTGATAATTTCTGAATTATTAAATATGTGAAATTATATTCATAAATAATTTATAATCAATAATTCTTCTTCACAATCAACATACACAGACACCCAACAGGGTCTTTGTCATTGCGGTCACTAGAACAACTAAGTCAATTCCTGGAATGTCTGCTAATTAATTAACTCTCTTAAAAAAATTGTTGTGTATTTCGTGACGTCAAGTAGCGGGGTACCAACAGGCATTAAGACGGATCAAATAATAAATAACTAGGGATAGGGTAGGCATTAGGCTGGACTTGAATACTAGCAAGGCCAGACTTGTGCTAAGACAGGTCAACCGTATAGACTATATATCTCTACAGACTATCTACTTAGTTCATACTCATACACTCTTGTAACATAGTTTTCAATATATGTATACTCTTAATAATTTCAAATATTAATTTTATTCATACATTTACCACATTTGATAATCCTGTACTTAAATGTGCAATCACCTTCATATTACCCAATGAAAGTGATAACAGAAAGATATTTTCACTAGCTAAGTAGAATGCAACATAAAATTAGAGAATATAAATTATAATTCCTTTCAACATGAAAACTTTGATCTCAACCCATTTCTGGTCCCGTTCTTTGTAGGTCTTAATGAATGGATACTAGAATTACTCACCAACATAAGACTGGTTTATATTTCATCATCAAGTTCTAGCACATTCTTTGCTTGAATTGTTATTTTAATTCTGTTACTTACAGAACACGGAATATACAAAAATCATGTCAAGCTGACATTAAACAAGTAATATAATATATTTTAAATAAAAATAATGACTCAACTCTGCTCTATTCACAGTATCTTTATCGGGCATTTAAAAAAATTCTTTGTATAAAACATATTCCTGTATTATAACACTATGAACTCATATGTTACAGTGTTGCTAATTATTACATATATAAGTAAATTTAATTAATATTACTATATACAAAAATTAAATATTTTTCAAGTTCACAAAATGATCCTAAACCATGCACATAAAAAATAAAAACTTGATTTATAGGAAGTTGACATAAATCATTTAATGTTTTGGTTCATCTAATATACTAATAATATAAAACAGTGACAATACCAATTCAATCAATAAATAATTGAATTGAATTTGCGCTTCATATAATAAATTCTGTGTATGGTTATTTGAGGTTGATGGTAAAATGTTCTCTAGAGAGAGGGTATGTTAACTGGAAAATCACGATAATTTTAAATCTCTTTATCCCCAATACTCCCAAAATAAGAGTTTAATGCCTAAATGTCTAGCCAACCACCTCCCCACTCCAATCTAGTATAAATATATTTTAAATTTTCACACAGTAGGATTGTTATTTACATCTACATAAAAAGCATGCTTATGAATAAATAGAATTGAAAATTAGATAAAGAAAATAAAATTAAATACAGTAGGAGTGATACAACTGATTCATTCTTTTCAAAAAAAATATTCAACATGTCTATTGACATTCTCTTAAATAGCTAGTTTAATATGTCATTATTAGAAATATAAGCAAAAGAAAAATGATTATATTAACGAATTACTACTGGTTTAAATACTGCCTAACTAGTCCATTCTCAGTCTTGCCACTTATCAACGCACATGAGTATTCATACTGGGGAAAAGCCCTATAAATGTAGTCAATGTAACAAAGGCTTTTCTCATTCTAGCATTTATCAACACACATGATTATTCATAATGGGAAATAGCCACATAAATATAGTCACTGCAACATAGCATTTCCACAATCTTGCATTTAATGTTACAAAACATTTTCACAAGGTGGTAATTTATCAAAACACGTGCATTTTCATATCATCGAAAGGCCATATAGTCTATGTGAGAAAGCATTCTCAAATTCTTCTGCGTTATCAAGACATATGCGTACTCACAGGCGAAAGGCCTTATAAATGCAGTCACTTCAACAGAGCATTTTCACAATCTGACTCTTTATCAATCCACGTGTGTATTCATTCTGGAAAAAACCTTATCAATAAATGCAGTGAATGTAACAAAACATTTTCACATTCTGTTAGTTTATCAAGACCCATGCGTGTTCACAATTTAGATCAGGCATATACATGAGATAAATGTAACAATGCATTTTCACACTTCTTCAATGGCTAATATTAGATAATATTAACATTTGAAACTTAATTTGTTTTTCGAAACATCTCTTATAAAGAACAGTAATGATTACCGAGTATTGTCTTGTAAGTATGTTTGTTTTGTTTGAAATATATTATGGTATAACCTCACTTTTATTTATATTTATCTGTTGCAAATACTATATAGTTTTCTTTGTATTCTTACTAACAATAAGAACAATTTATTATGCTCAAAATTATAGAGTTTAATATTGTATCTTGAGTACATTTATGTTTTGTTCTTGCTGTCTAATCATTTTGGGAATAGTGTTATTTTTAATATTATTATTGAAAAAAGGTTTCTTTTTAAAATAGCAAGTAAAATTCTTGTACGTGAATTATGGCCAACCTCTCATAACCTGTATTTAATATCAACTAGTATAATACATATATTGAACATTTGTTTTGTGATTTAAATAAATAATAATATTGGGGCATGCCTGGTGTGTTAATCCTAATTATGCATTATTATTTATGAATTGGTTTATCATTAATAATCATAATCGCTTATCAGTGATTAAATTTAGGATTCATTTCCTAATATGAATTTCCCATTCACATATCACTATAAACTTACAAACCACTGGTACATAATTTCTATTCACAGGTGGAATTTTTTACTTAAGGAGTAATCTAAAATGACAACATTGAATAACTTTCATTCAATACTCTAGCTCCTGAACCCCATCCACCCACTCACTACTCCAGACATGCATCTATGCATGCGTAAGAAATGTACTATAATGTAAAATAAAGATTTATTATAAAATAATATCTATCACAACAAATACAAATAATTTCAGAGATCAAATGTCAAACAGAGAACAGTAATAGGTTAGATATTTAAAAGTTCAAACAAACATTAATGAAGAAAATGGAAGGAAAAACAAATAAAAGTTAGGTAAATGAATGGAAGCATGAAATAGGCAGATGAAATCAAAAAGCAAATTATGTCACAGGCACAAATGCTGTGATGTAAATCTGTGTCCCGACTGGTGCATGTAAGTGATATAGATAGAGATTGATCCTATGTATTTTTGTTGTGTATTTAATGGACTGGTTTTGTTGTTTGCTACAAATAAATTACTAATATATGTGAAATATAAAATTTATTTGTGATTTATTTCCTAGACTGCATAAATCTTTTTGCAATTATGTTTAATATAATTTTAAAATTTTACATGTCTACTGTGTTCACTGTGTTTAAAGTTGTGTACATGAGAACACATTATTAGCACTGTAAATAAGAGTTCGGTATTCACTGTTGTTCAAATTGTGGAATTTATTGGAACATATCTTAACCTGTATTTGTTGAGTAATTATTATATGCATGAATAATTTTATATTGACATAAGACAATTAAAATGCACCTTATGATGATAAATGAAATAATGTGAAAATATTTAATTTTCTTATTATTACTTCTCATTTAGTATTATTAATATTAAATTTAATAATTCATTCATATTATTTTTGTTCTAATAATAGTAGTATTAACTATTTGCAAACTAGTACTTTATTAGTGCATGCAACATCTATTGGAGAAAGGTTATACAAATTGACTAGTCAACATGCTATTGGAGAAAGGCTATACAAATTGACTAGTCAGTTTGCTATTGGAGAATAGGCTATTCAAATTGACCAGTCAACATGCATTTTCACATTAGTCATCTTTATCAGCACAATTGCATTGTCATACTAGAAAAAAAACCATATAAATGTATTCATTGCAACAAAGCAATTTTAATTTTTGGCATTTTATCAGAACAAATATTTTCATTCAATGGAAAGGACACAAATGTGATTAACATAGCAATTTCTGTTATATAATCCAGGGACACTTATCAACACACACATCTACAACACATAAAAGAGAAAACATATACAAGTGTGACCAATACAGTAAATCATTTTCATGATATTTTGGTACATTACAACTTTTAATTTAAAATTCAACTTTAAATTTATTACATTATTGTTTTATTATTGTTACATGTGATGATTGTTTTCTCATATGACATATACATATATCAGTGTGAGTGTGTTTATGTGTAATCTGTAAGACGGTGGTGGAAGTTTAGCTTAACTTCTTGACTGTCAGGTTATAAAGTTATGCATAGCATCATCCTGGCAGATTTATTTTGCCACTCAGCGATAATTGAATGGGTGAGCTTACTAAAAAAATAAAAAATAAAAAGCAGCTGTAATTATAAATGGATTTAAAAAATTTAAATTCCTACCTTTGCTAGAGATACTAAACAATTTTTAAAGTATTATTTTTTTAAAATTCACTAATCAATAAATAATAAAACCTTTCTATTGAACTACTGTGTTTGATATTATTATCAGTGTCTAGTTCGATTTTCTTATAATCGTCGACAAGGAGAACCTGACACCCCCAAAATATGAATGTATAAAGCCCAAGTGATTTGAGTGTATTTCTTTGGTATTTTGGTTAAATATCCAGGTGCCACCATATCAGAGGTCTCACCCATAAATGTCTGAGAGAGAGAATCAAGCATTCCTCAATATGTACAGCACCAGAGATGTCTCTGATGAAAGCTTCCAAATGTAGAAAAACGGATCTCATCCTTAAGTGAAAAATAAATCACAGAATTGTCAACTCAAAAGTTTATTTGATGCAAAAATACTATTTTTTTCAGGAAAACTTTTCAGTCCTAAGATATTTTCTAAATGAAATATTTTCCCGCAATTTGAATATAGTCCGAATTTTGGGAAAGATTCAAGTGAAAGTACTTGTTTGGTATACATGACAAAAATGCAATGATGAAGTCCAATCACAGAAATTATATATAAGTTAGAAATATGTATATTTTTTAATTAAATATTAAATATATTATATATTTTAATTAAAGCACTTGTTGCAAGTCAATACACAAAAAGAACCAGTCCCTAGCAAATATAAGTTTTAGATGTGAAGATTTATAATTGTATACAATAAAATAGAATTGGCATAGGAATCCATTACACAAATGATTTCACACGTCCAACTGAAGTAAAGAAACAGTGATTTATATATATCCCAACACAGGAGTCCAATGCACGTTCATTTTAACATTTACAGTTAAATGTCCATTCAAGATATGTAACTGAAGTAAAGAACAATGTTTTTTCACACATGAGCTGGCTCCATATGCTTGGTAAGATTGTGTATGTAATGAAATTGAAAACATAGCCTGTTGTAATCTCGCAGATTTGTATGATTTGATTCAAAATCTTACATATTTGCCAGTGATGTTATTTTAATTCTGGTACTTACGAAGCACAGAGATTTCCAAGGTCATGTTTAAACAAGTAATATAATATTTAATTTTTAAATAGGGACAACTCTGCTCTGCCTCAATATGTACATTTCAAAAATATTTTGAATAAAAAATATACTTATATTATATCACAATGTACTCTTTATAATAATGTTACTAATTATTTTATATACTTAAACAAAATTAATTTCCAAATCTTCAAATGATCCTGAACTAGACATATTAGGAAAATTTGGTTTATTGGAACTTAACATGTCTCGTATAATATTTAGATTTATCTAATATACTAATAATATAATATAGTGACAAGACCGTTTCAATAAATAAATAAAATTGAATTGCATTAGCTCTTTACATAATAAAATCTGAGTGTGGTTATTTGAGCTTGACGGTAACATGTTGCTCTAGGGCAGGGGTGCACAAACCGCGGCCCCCGACAGGGCCCTTTGCGGCCCCCAGAAGACTTTAATATGTTACCATTATTTGTAAAGGCAAGGAGCTTTTAACATTAATCTGAACAAGGGAGTAGAACAGTGGTCTGCTTTCCCGTGCATGCATCTTGTGGTGTGTTGAAAACAAACGCTGGATGCGGTATTGAGGTGAGAGCCTGTGTATTGGGCACATTGTTCAGTTCAGCTGATCAAAGGTGTACTGTTGAAATAGTAGTATCTGTGCATCTTTGATGTATGGTGACATCAAATAGCATTAGAAAGAGTGTCTATCTAAACCCAAGTCGGCAGGCAGCCAGCCAAAGTTCAGTCTGGGGATGGGGTGAGGTGACACAGGGAGGGGGGGAAGGATGGTGCAGTCAGTTTGTGTGAATATGTGGCTGTGGATGTCTGGTTGGAATGTACTGAATGAATTACAGGAAACAGGTTTCAGCCTGAAGTGAAGTTGTTTTTAAACTACTGCCCTTTGTAAATATGTCGAAACCTGTGCATAAGAAGCTAAAATTGAAAACAGAAAATCGTCAGTTTAAAGAAGAGTGGACTGCTAAATACTTTATGCTGCATTTTAATGGAGCAGCTATGTGCTTAATTTGTTGTGAGTCTGTTACTGTGATGAAGGACTTCAACTGCAAGGGGCATTACAAAACATAGCATGCTGCAACTTTTGATAAAAGGCGCTGCAAGAAACAACAAAATTGAGCAACTTTTAAAAGGTCTGTCAGCACAGCAACATTTCTTCACAAAAAGTCTGAAGAAAACAAGTATTTTGCTCTGCAAGTTGCTAAGTAGCACATATTGTTGCCAAATCATCAGGGCCTTTTACTGACATCCAAGCTGTTTGCACAGAAATATGTCCTGAAAAGGGGACCTTTTCAACAAAGTCCCACTCTCACGGACGACATTCAACGCTGAGTGGAAGACTTAGCAACAGACGTTTGTGAACAGTTGTGTGAAAGACTTGCTAACTGTAAGTACTTTTCAATTGCTTTGGACGAGAGCACTGACAACGTTGACATAGCACAACTGCTAGTTTTTGTGCGTGCAGTGGATGAGAACTTTGAAATAACTCAAGAATTAGCCGGTATGGCTTCACTACATGGACGGATTACTGGTGAAGATATTTTTGGAGGAGTGACTTCTTCTTGGAAACCTTAACGTCCAGTGGCCAAAGCTAGCCAGTGTTACCACGGATGGTGCGCCTGCTATGACTGGAAGAGCATCAGGATTTGTTGCTCATTTGCTGTCACATTTGCAGGGGCTTGGAATTCCAACAGATAATGTCCACATGTACCATTGCATAATTCATCAGGAATCGCTCTGTGCGATTTTTGACAATGTCATGAAATTAGTTTTTAATTCTGTGAACTTCATACGATCCAGAGGACTTAACCATCGACAGTTCAGATCATTTCTTGAAGACATCGAGGCAGAATATCGAGACATTCCGTATCACACAGATGTCAGGTGGCTGAGTTGAGGAAAGGTATTAAAACGGTTTGTTGAGTTGCGAACGGAAATTTGTGAATTCCTTACTGTCAAAGGCAAAAACACGGCTGTGTTTACTGACAAACAGAGGTTGGCAGACTTGGCATTTCTGACAGACATGACAGATCACTTGAATAGATTCAACCAGCGTCTCCAAGGCAAAGATCACTTTATCTTTGATATGTACAAGGAACTGCAGTCCTGCACGTTGAAGTTGAGGCTCTTCTTTTCGAATCTGCAAGCTGGAAATCTTTGTCATTTTCCGATTTGTTCGGCTTTTCAGAAGGAGTACCAATGTAACTTCAGTAGATACCATTGCAATTGTGAAACATTGCTGAAGGAATTTACTGAACGCTTTGATGCCTTCAAGGAGCACAAGGACTTATTCAACTTCATTCGTGATCCTTTCTCATGTAGTGTAGAGTCCGTGCCTGATCACTGTCAACTGGAGGTCATTGATCTTCAATGTTCACCTGAACTGAAGTCATCATTTCAGCAGAACAACATTTTAACATTTTATGGAAGTCTCAGCTCGAGCACATACAGAAATGTCAAGGACTTGGCTTGCAAGTTGTTTTCAGAATTCGGCAGCACATACTTGTGTGAACAAACGTTTTCAGTAATGAACATGAACAAGAACAAGCTGAGATCGAATTTGACGACAACAATCTCTGTTCGATTTTGAGACTGGCGACTACAAAACTCGAACCAAATATTGACAAAGTTGTTAACAACATTCAGGCTCACCCTTCTCACTAATAAATACTAAATCTAGGTTAATAAGGCAAAAACGAATTATTTGTGCTGTTCTTTTTCTACTGAGCCATCCATGTGCAATTTGACTTGCGGCCCTCCATGCACTATCAGTTGGAAATGTGGCCCTCTGGCCTAAAAAGTTTGTGCACCCCTGCTCTAGGGAGAGGGTGTGTCAATTGGAAAACCAACAAGAATTTTAAACTCTTTCTCCCCAATATTCCAAATGATAGTTCAATGCCTAAAACTCTAACCACCCTACTCACTACTCCATACTAGTGTAATTTAGTTTTAAATTTTCTCACTAGAGGCTTGTTGCTTACATCTACATAAAAATATGTTTATAAATAGTAGCATTAACAATAATAGTATATGGAAAATTATATAAATAAAACAATTTAACGTACTGCTCTGTTCGTGTGGTGTTTCAGTCATTATATACATGACTATTCGCATTCTCTTAAATAGCTAGTTTAATCTGTCATTATTAAAAATGTAAGCAAAGAGGGAAATAATTTTAATAACGAATCACTACACGTTTGAATACTACCTAAGGTGCCCATGCTACAAGTGATTGGTCATTCATATTTTTTTCCCCCCATTCATTCACACACTCGACTTTCAACTTGCACGCATGCGCGCTCCTGGCAAGCTACTCCACGATGGTGGCGTCCTACGGGCGAGTGCAGACAGACACCAACAAGAAACAACAGACTTCAAAACTACAACGAACGCGAGTCGGAACGGAATGAAACCGCTAGCATAGCAGTTACCATCAGTTCTCCACACTACAGATGACAGACAAACAGACTACACTTGGCCAGACCGGCTACCGATGGCGAAAACCACAAACTTTCGCAGGCCTCAACCCGACCAACACTACGCATCACACAGCGAGAGTGGCAGAATCCACGGGCACAAAGACTGGTGAGTCACAAACTTGCTGGTCTAGTGTCTGTGGTACAAACAAAAGCATGCACAAGATGACTATGAAACTACCCTAACAGAGAAAAAAATCTTGGACCCACAACAGTACCGACCACATGCAGACGAAGAAAAACAACAGCCAAACACAACAACACACACCACCACCACCCTCCTCGAATACAAGGGAGGAAACCCCTACAGGAATCCTTCAAAAACCGAAAACATCGTTAAGATGAAAAGTTTTCACGCAATTCCTCTGGGGCAAAAAAGTTAACGTAATGAAGAAGGAAGACATGTTATCGGTGAGTTCACTGATGGTAACGACAAAACCATAAGCATGCGCTCTCGTTAATGAACTGTCCGCTGTGTAAACATCAAGATAACACTGTGTACAACTATTAAACACATTATCAGAAGACAAAATTGCACATCCTTTTGTACACATTAACAAAGCAAAACAATGATCCAGTGTTATACATATTAACAAAGCAAAACAATGATCCAGTGTTATACATATTAAAAAGAGCAAAAACTCTTCAACTATAATGCACATTAATGGAACAAGTGTTTTATAACTAATTATCAACCTTCAAGGAAAAGAGCAGTGGTGGGAGGGATTTAGAACAACAGCTTGACTTTTTTTTTCATAGAGGACGACCGGTTTTGTGCCCAGTGCTCGCTTGCAGAAGTTAAGTCAGTGATCTGTCGAGAGGCAGATTACTCAAGCCAGTCAAGCAATGATACATCTTTAGTCTTCTGTGGATGTAATGCCATAAAGTAAATTTGGAATTGTTTCATTCACTATTGTATTAATACTTGACAGTTTATCAAATCATTAACAGTGTGAATATAAGGTATGTAATAGGAATTCCATAGGACTTTAAGAAAAATGACGTTATCAGACAAGGGACATAAGTGCGGTTCTATATCCGCATTGCGATTACAAAATAATGCACTCAGTACTGGTGATTACACATGAGTGAGAAAAAAAAGTTTTGAATGGAATATGTTGCATTTCAGTTTTATCATGTAAATATGTACACTTGTAAAATGGAAGGTATGTTTCAATAATGATCTAATGATCTTTTATCTAAATTAAAGTCAGCATGATAATTACACACACTTAAAAATAATCAACTATAGTAGTAGTGGAAAGAGAATGAACACAGAAGGTGCCTGTCCACTAACAGACTAATGTGATTTGAGACATTTAACCCTGTTCTTTATTTCTTTATTTAATTTTACAAAGTTATACACACACAGCCTTCTATGTGACATGCATAAAGTCAACTTCCATTTTCCTGTAAATATAACTTATGAGGAATGAAAACCAAGTACAAATACTTGTCTTTATTTAACATATAAATTTATAATACTGCCTTATGAAAAGAGAAGATAGACTTGTTTATTTTACTTTTTATTAAAGATTGGAACTCTTTCCAAAGGTCACCTGCATTTGTGTTTAATTGAAGATAATATTCACTTGTATTAATGAAGATAAGCTGCACTATGTTGAAATTAATTAAAAGCAAACGAAGATAAGTTCTGATTTTCTGAAACACTTATTTGTGCTTGTAATTGCCACTGAGTAGATAGTAATATGTCATTTAACAATACATGTACTAATGATAATCTAAAATTGTGTTTTAGTAATGAAAATCTACGTTTGCTTTACTAACGAATTGTACATAGTAATGAAATACTTCAGTCTCTTGTTTTACTTAAAGATAACCTACATTTGTGTTTTAATAATGAAAATTCCTCACCTGTTTTACAAAAGATAATAATCTATATTTGCACTTCACTTATGCAAAACTACACTTCTTCATAGAAAAAAGAGTGTTAGAAAAGATAAGCTTCAATTTCATAGTTTGGAAAGAGACATAAACTGATTAAACGAAAGATACTAAACCCTTTTTTTTCTTAATTGACATGAATAACCCCTTTGCTTTCCGTAACTCTTGCTTTTCTAATGATAAGTTATACCCTAAAAACAAATGCATTATAATGTCTGACATTTTTGGTGTTTTATGGCGACAAATGATGCTCAATCATTTTGAGATTACGCTCACTTTCAAGCGAAATTATTTTACATTTTGATAGATAAAACAATGCTTGTAGAGTATTTATTTTAAATTTTAAGAGATAAAAAAAAATGCCTCTAACGGAATTATTTTTAATTTTGACAGTTAATACAATGTCAATAGCAGAATTATTTTACATTTTGACAGTCAAAACAATGTCCATAGCGTATTCATTTTACATTTTGACAGTTAAAATTATGTCGTGAATTATATCACATTATGAATGTTAAAACATTGACAGTACCCTATATATTTTACATTGTGACAGATCAAGCAATGTTCATAGATTATTATTTTTTTTACATTTTGACAATTAAATAATACCACTAGCTCACTTATTTTACATTTTGACAGTGAAAGCAATGTCATTAGCGTATTTATTTTATATTGTGATTAGTGAAACAATGTCAATAGAGCGTTTATTTTACATTTTGACAGTTATAAAAATGTCTTTAGGGAGCAAAATTTTATATTTTGATAGATTAAACATTATATATAGAGTATTTATTTTACAGTTTGACAGTTAAAAAATGTCCTTAGCACCAATATTTTATATATTTACATTTTGACATTTAACACAAAGTCCCAAACACTACTAACAATTTACTAATTCCCTAAGTAAAATGTTGCGAATATTATGACCTTCAATTCTGTGGCGATATATTAAAAAGTTTTATTTATTAATTTATAAAAACATTAGCATCAATTCCACATATTTTAAATCTGAACTAATTTAATTATTTTACTCATTGTGTTTACATAAACCTTATTTAGGAAATCAGTTCATTAGAAGGAAATCAACTGTAATTTTAACTCTGTATCTTTTTTCCAGGTAAATAATATATTCACCAGGAGTGAATCACAAAAACAAAGTGAAGGATATATTCTGCGAAATAAGGGAAACATTTCGTCAAAATTGTGAATTTATTACGTTAAAACATGTTTCGATACATACAAAGAACTGTAATCAGAACAATGACGTTCTATTTTTAAAGAATTCCGTCGTTTATTGCAGTTGGATTTGATACAGTGACAAATAATTTCTAATGAGGAAATAATGATTCACAACAGGAAAAAAATTATTTTCATCCAGCGTCTTGAGCTCTGTAAAACTAAATAAATGGAAAGTCTTGCTAAGAAAGATCATCACAACCAGTTGGAGACAGGCTTAGAAGTCATGCCTTCCAGAAAGGTGTATATATTGTGACGTCATCGAGACAGTTTTTATAAGAGTAAAATAAATATTTGAACAACGTTAATGTAAGAAAAAGCCCGGATGTGGATAGAAAAAATGTGAAAAGCACTGGTGTTAAATCTTTTATAAGTTCTTTTTTCATTTAAGTCAAGTTTAGTTTAAAATTAATTATAGAAATGTAAATGATAAATCTTTATTATCCTTATGATATAAGAATAGGCAGGGATTGATATACAATAAATAAATAATTTATCATCAACTGTATAAAAATAGACATTAAAGTCAACAATTTCACCATCAATTAATTTGTAAGTTATCATGGAAGAAAGAAATAATTCTGGTCTCTGATGTAAACATTTTCCAAAATTGCTATGTTATTAAAACACAGTGTTCAAACACTGGAGAAAATCCATAGAAATATAATGAGTGTAGCAAAATATTTCAATGGCTCTACATTAGCAGTATAGAAAAGAACTTATCTCAATTATCACACACATTCGTATTCATACTGGAGAAAATCTTTCACACCATAAACCTTGTAAATTATGTAAAATCTTATCAAAGAAAGCCATACAAGAGTGATCAGATTTTAACAAACAATTAACAATTTCACAAACTTCTTGTTCACTAGCAAACATGCATATTCACAGTATTGAAAAACCATACAAAAGCTATCAGTGTAGGAATGTATTTCACTTTCTCAACATTTATTAGAACACATTCATAATTATACTGGAGTATATAAGCTGTATAAATATTCTCAGTACAGCTAGCATTGACAAAATCTTCTCATTTATCAATATATATGCGTATTCTTACTAAAGAACAGCCATATAAATGTAATAAATGTAACAAATTGTTTTTGCACTCTGCCACTTAGACAACACCTCAGTATTCATACTGGTAAAAAAAACAAAACAATATCAATGTAGTCAATGTAACAAAGCTTTAACAAGTACTTCTGATTTACCATATCACATGTGTGTTCATACTTGAGAAATGCCGTATACATGTAGTCAATGTAAAAAAGCATTTTCAACTTCTTCTAATTTATCAAAGCACATGCAAATTCATACTGGAGAAAGGCCATATAAATGTAACAAAGCATTTTCAAAATCTAGCTATTTATCAAGGCACATAAATGTTCACACTGGGGAAAAGCCACATAAATGTAGTCAATGTAACAAAGCATTCTCAGATTCTAGCAAATTATCAATGCACATGCGTCTTCATACTGGAGAAAAGCTATATAAATGTAGTAACTGTTACAAAGCTTTTTTAAGGAAATCCGATTTATCAAAACACATGAATATTCATACTGGAGAAAAGTCATATAAATGTAGTCAATGTAACAAAGCCTTTTCTCAAACTAGCAATTTATCAGCTCACATGAAGGTTCATACTGGGAAAAAGCCATATAAATGTATTCAATGTAATAAAGCCTTTTCTCAGTTTAGCAGTTTATCAGCGCATATGCATGTTCATACTGGGGAAAAACCCTATAAATGTAATCAATGTAACAAAGCATTTTCTAAGTCTAGCCACTTATCAATGCACATGCGTCTTCATACTGGGGAAAAGCCCTATAAATGTATTCAATGTAATAAAGCCTTTTCTCAGTCTAGCAACTTATCAGTGCACATGAGTGTTCATACTGGAGAAAAACCATATAAATGTAGTCAATGTAACAAAGCTTTTTCTCGGTCTGGCAACTTATCAGTGCACATGAGTGTTCATACTGGGGAAAAGCCATATAAATGTAATCTATGTAACAAACCATTTTCAACTTTTACCAATTTATCAAGGCATATGAGTGTTCATACTGGGGAAAAGCCATATAAATGTAGTCAATGTAACAAAGCCTTTTCTCAAACTAGCAATTTATCAGCTCACATGAAGGTTCATACTGGGAAAAAGCCCTATAAATGTAGTCAATGTAACAAAGCATTTTGTCAGTCTAGTACCTTATCAGCGCACATGAGAGTTCATTCTGGGGAAAAGCCCTATAAATGTAGTCAATGTAACAAAGACTTTTTTCAGTCTAGCAATTTATCAAGTCACATGAGTGTTCATACTGGGGAAAAGCCCTATAAATGTATTCAGTGTAACAAAGCATTTTCTCGGTCTGGCAACTTATCAATGCACATGAATGTTCATACAGGGGAAAAGCCCTATAAATGTAGTCAATGTAACAAAGCATATTCTCAATCTAGCACCTTATCAGCGCACATGAGGGTTCATACTGGGGAAAAGCCCTATAAATGTAGTCTATGTAACAAAGCATTTTCAACTTTTACCAATTTATCAAGGCATATGAGTGTTCATACTGGGGAAAAGCCATATAAATGTAGTCAATGTAACAAAGCATTTTCTCAGTCTAGCAATTTATCAAGTCACATGCGTCTTCATACTGGGGAAAAGCCATATAAATGTAGTCAATGTAACAAAGCCTTTTCTCGAACTAGCAATTTATCAGCTCACATGAGAGTTCATACTGGGGAAAAGCCCTATAAATGTAGTCAATGTAACAATGCCTTTTCTCATTCTAGCACCTTATCAATGCTCATGAGTGTTCATACTGGGGATAAGCCCTATAAATGTAGTCAGTGTAACAAAGACTTTCTCGGTCTAGCAATTTATCAAGGCAAATGAGTGTTCATACTGGGGAATGCCATATATAAACTTTTTCCAGTGCACGCAGAACTTTTTTGAGTATGCGTAGAACTGGGGGTTGCTCGCACTTGCTACCAAAACGTGTGTGGAATTTTGAAATTTCTACTCTGCATTTTCTAATGAGCTGCACGGCCCCGCATCTTAGAGGGAACATTGGTGGTGTATGTGAGTCCTAAGTTGATGGCTGCTCACTGGAACTACTCCATATCTGAGAAAGAATGCATGAGCATAATTTTTGCAAATACTTTGTTCCATCCATAACTATATAGAAAAACGTTCATATTGGAAACTGACCACAAGCTGTTAACGTACTAGGTGCAAACAAAACACATCTTGTGGGCAGTTGATGAGGTGGAGTTTATTTCTTCAAAAATATAACATATAAAACATTTGGTACATGCCTGGCAAACAGAACATCGTGTATTATTTCAGGTGTAATGAAATGTAAAACTAACCAACTGGAGTGGAGGTGTAAATAGTACTGTTCAGAATTACATAGTGAGTGTTGTTATTAATTTTCATTTATCTTTTATTTAGGAACTTTTATACTTTTGGAGGGATAATTGATATCACATGGACATATTGTAATATTCAAAACAAAACATTTAAAGGCATCTTGTTTGTATAGGCTTGACATGTAATTATTTTGCAAATGTATTTGAGTACTTTGTTATTTTGATGCAACATTAATATTCTATATTTATTGAGAATGAAACATTTAGCAATCTGAAGAATCTCTTTTTGTCATTTTAATAATTGACATTTTAATACAATTTGTCAATTGTGTATACTTTATTTTGGAGACTGGTTTATGGACAGCGAAATCTTAAATCTAGTTATTACAAACTTTTACTTTATTTTTTAAATTTGTTGTGGGATAAGTGATAGGAAGTTGAAAAGACTAAAGTAATAGAGAATGTAATTGAGCTTTATTCTTCTATGGCCAAAGATTAAATTTGGTAATATTTCTGAACTGCATTCAGCATCTAGGCGTCCATGGAAAGAATGCACCATGTTTAATTTCGTTCAGTGCTGGGAAATCATTAAAAGAGAGAGAGTGAGAAAATGAGTTGAGAAAATGAGTATCATAAACTGAAATCTTTCAAATAGTTACCAGTCAGTTGGAGACATGTAGTCATGGAAAACCATGACATTATTTTAATCTATATCTGTTGAGTCATTGTCATATGCATGAATAATTTTATATTTACATAAGACTGTTAAAATTAACCTTATTATGATAAATAAAATAATGTGAAAATATTTATTTTTATTACTTCTCATTTAGTATTATTAATATTAAATTTTATACTTCATTTATGGAATCTTTCTTCTAATATTAGTAGTTTTGCCTATTGGCAAATTAGTACATTATTAACAAAGTCAATATGCTTTTAGAAAAAGGCTATACAAATTGACCAGTCAACATGCATTTTCACATCAGTCATCTTTGTCAGCATAAATGGATGGTTATACTAGGGAAAAGCCATATAAAGTATTCACTGAATAAAACATTTTAAAATTTTGTCATTTTATCAGTACACTCACACTTTCATACAATTGAAAAGACATTTTCTGTAAAATAATTTGTTACATGTCCAGTTTTTATTTAAAGACCCTGCTTAGGAATTTTACAGAATATTTATGTTTTATATTTATATAATTATGCTTATATTTTTATGAATATGGAAGGTTACTTTATGTATCTCACACAGAAGACGTAAATCTGTCGTCTTCACTATAAAGACACATTTTTGAATCTAGTCGAATGATAATTTGAGCAACCAGTCTGTATAGGATGGAGAGAAGGAATTAATTATATCTAATCATTTTAAAGTCCTTAAAATCCTAGGCAGGGTCTATAAAGAAATACTGGAAACGTAACAAATATCTACTCCCTTTTAACTCAAGCAATTCTGTAAATGCTCATTACAATATCTACTTCCTTTTAACTCAAGTAATTCTGTAAATGCTCATTATATCTACTGTGTTTAAACCATGTAAATCAGTTAATATTCATTAAATTATTATCTATTACTCAAGTAATTCATATAATTCTCATTGTAATATCTACTATTTAGCTTAAGTAACTCATAAAATCCTCAATATAATATCTACTATTATAGCTTAAGTGATTCAATAATTGTTATTACAACATCTACCATATAACACAAAAGGAAATTGTTCATAATGTTCAAATTATTGATTCATTTTACTAATTCTCATTTGTTTAGTATTATTTAAAAAAATAATTTGTGTGCAATATTTTATGTTTCATTATGCTGTAATTATTATTATTTATTTGTAGCAAACCATATATTTTCAATCTATGCATTGTATAAAAATTATATCCTAATACATAGGTAATAAAACTAATAGTATAAAAATTATATCCCAATACATAGGTAATAAAAAAGATCCAATAAATGAAGTACAAAATGTAACATTAATAATACAAAATGAGAAACAATAATAAGTAAATGAAAATTTTACAAATTTTCCTAAGGTAAATTTTAATTGCCTAATTTCAGTACAAAATTATTTAACCACATGATAATAATTTGATAGATACCAGTTAAACATGTACCAAACAAATTAAAAAAATTTTCACACATCGTATACCTTCCAGAAGTATTACATTCCTTCCATACCTGTCTTCCAGAAGTATTATATTCCTTTTACGCCTATCGTCCAGAAGTATACATTCCTTCCATATCTGATTCCAGAAGTATTACATTCCTTTCATACCTGTCGTCCAGAAGTATACATTCCTTCCATACCTTCTTCCAGAAGTATTACATTCCTTTTACACCTGTCTTCCGGAAGTATTACATTTCTTTTACACCTATCTTCCAGAAGTATTACATTCCTTTTACACTTGTCTTCAAGAAGTATTGCATTCCTTTCATATCTGTCTTTCAGAAGTATTACATTCCTGTCAATACCTATTATTCAGCAACATTACATTCCTCACATAGTTATCTTTCAGAAGTATTGCATTACCTCTTTCTTAAATTTCAGACATATTATTCCCCCAACTGAAACATATCTTTCAGAAGTGTTATTAAGTGTACCGGTCACTTTTACAGTATATTTGTTTCAACGACCTTTATGTTTTTATATTAAAAAGTAAAGCTGAAATTATGGGAAAATGACTAAATTATTTTACAGTTATCAAAATTAGTGCAACTTTTTTTGATAGCAACATCATTCCATGAAAGGTTCGCCCTCTTAAGTCCGTTATGTACTCCATTGTGTCAAGAATATTTAGTGTTGTTAAAGCCGTACTCCATTGCGTCAAGAATATTTACTGTTGTTAAAGCCGTACTCCATTGCGTCAAGAATATTTAGTGTTGTTAAAGCCGTACTCCATTGTGTCAAGAATATTTACTGTTGTTAAAGCCGTACTCCATTGTGTCAAGAATATTCACTGTTGTTAAAACCGTACTCCATTGTGTCAAGAATATTCACTGTTGTTAAAGCCGTACTCCATTGTGTCAAGAATATTCACTGTTGTTAAAGCCGTACTCCATTGCGTCAAGAATATTTAGTGTTGTTAAAGCCGTACTCCATTGCGTCAAGAATATTTAGTGTTGTTAAAACCGTACTCCATTGTGTCAAGAATATTCACTGTTGTTAAAGCCGTACTCCATTGTGTCAAGAATATTCACTGTTGTTAAAACCGTACTCCATTGCGTCAATAATATTCACTGTTGTTAAAGCCGTGCCATGTGTCCGGTTAGGTTTAACGACTCTTTCCTATATTAGATTCCCAAATATCAATATTGGTTATTTTGATTAACTTCTAATAATAGCAACAGCCGGACGGGCCTGACCTATCTTCTACAAGTATGCCAGAGATTCAGGCTATTATGCTCAAGCTAACAACGTTATCTTCCCCTTTATTTATTAATTAAGAATTATGATTCCATTAGTCCAGCTCGCCCCCAGCTAGCTTACTGTTGGTTACAACAAATTATGTAACAATGGTTAAAGATAACAGATGAAATGTAATAACAAATTATAATGAAAAGAACATTGGTTAATACGCAGAAAATCAAGAGTTTATCTATCCCGCCTAGCTTGATTTCTACGTGTATATTCGAAGGACCGTTCGGTTTGTTTCGAGTACACTTAACTAGAGTATTTCAAAGAAATGAAGAGCTGCCATCGTCTACTTGACTACACGGTCACGACTCGATAGTCCAGTCGATAATTGAGGGGCTAGAAAACTAAGCTACCTGTGATTTA
Organism: Sinotaia quadrata; assembly: GCA_028829895.1. Lineage (NCBI taxonomy): Eukaryota > Metazoa > Mollusca > Gastropoda > Architaenioglossa > Viviparidae > Sinotaia > Sinotaia quadrata. Next base: position 11,092,885 of record CM054179.1, read on the forward strand.
GTCGACAAATATGGATGAAAATCAGCTTCAAATTCCTTCTCTGGATTGTCGAGGGACAGAAAAGTGGCTCCCTCAATCTACATCCACACCCATCCCATTCATGATGGAGAAAACAAAATTTGATTCTACATACAATCAGACGTCGTCCAGGATGCTTTAGGCACTGGTGTTTCAGGGTTCTCTCGAAAAATGGGTTACTGAAACGCAAGCGAAAACTCCGAGGAGATGGACCCTAGAGGAAAATATACAAATACTGGTCTCACACTATTAAATCCAACCAACATAAGAGGATATAGAAAAATAATGCAAAACCTTTGGCTCAAACACTACCTATGTGATATTATAGAGCATAGCAGCTCCTAGACCAGAAAAGAGCGACCAAACTGTGAATGGTGGGTTTAAACGATTAGCTCCATAATCCCTAATCTATCAAATCTCCTACCGTAATGGGAATTTGTCAATTGCAGTTGGAGAAACTGGGTCAAACCTCAGGAACAATACTCATTAATTACTTATTCTGTCCTTCCCCGAGTGTTACCCGTTCAGAATTCCTTCATTCCGAGCAAGTATTAACTCTTCAAGGAATTATATTTTTTCTGGTCCTCACACATCTCCTTCCACTTAAGGGGACACTTCCCAAGATATGTTATCGAGTGACATAGTTACAAAGTAAAATCTAGACCCCAGCCCTTAAGAATACATATCTCCTTCCTTAATTAAAACAGAAAGAGGAAGTGTAAGCAATAATAACAAATTTATTCAATGCAATGAATAAAAAAATAATAAGTTCAAACAAAAAATATATTAATCACAAGGCAGCAATAAAAGAAAATTAGAATTGTTTTTCAATCTAATTTTGATTCCTAACGATCTGCTATCAGAACTCTCATAATAAAACCTAAATTGTTCATGCAAATATCGAGTTAGATATATATATATATATATATATATATATATATAGTCTTTAAGAGTCTTTGCTCTTCAAGAGGTACTAAGTTATATGTAATATTTACTTGAATACTATAGTTGATGATTGTGGAAACAGAGTAAGAAAATCATAGAGATAGTACGAACAGAGGTATGGATTTTGGAAACTGATTCACTTGATAAACAGTTGCTCAGAGGGAGTTATCACCACCTGACATATGCAGTGTGAATCAAGATGGTTTCCGTGTGCTGAAGCGTGACTGCTGATCAGGGGAGGTCGCGGCAGAAATGTACTGTCACAAGCTGGTGATAAATTGGTGAAACGTGTCTGTAGCTTTCTAAATATTACGATTACGTGACTAAGACACGTGTATGTAGCTTTCTGAAAATATTACGATTACGTGACTAAGACGCGTGTCTGTAGCTTGCTAAACAGTACGATTACGTGACTAAGACGCGTGTCTGTAGCTTGCTAAACAGTACGATTACATAATCTCTAGATGTCAACGCTGGATGGTACATCCTTTGATCAGCCCTAGTGGATATTTACCAGACTTACATGAAAACGTTTCCATGCAAGAGTAGTGAGCATTTAATAATATTCAAGAAATTAAATAAATTCAACAAAAAAATATAATGATTAATTATCACTTCTGTTATTTGCATTTTTTTGTGTGTGTGTTAAACCTACTAAATAGGCTTTTTACAGCCCCAGAACTACAAAAGATAGAACAGCAACAAACAACTATCACAACACTGTGCTCTGAAATAGAATAGAATGAAACTCCCACAAAGTCACAACAGTCAAAACCTGATGACGACCACACTGAAGGAATAACCAACGATTTAACTGAAGAACTGCATAGCTTGTTCGAAGATATAAAAGAACTGCATAGCGTGTTAGAAGACATAAAAGTTCCATGGACAAATTTGAAAAAAATGGAAAAAAATTCCATCACATATAGGCAGAACCCTCAAAACAAGGCTTAAAAACACAAAGCTCTAATAATAGCAACCCATAACATAATGTAAATGAAATACTAAAATAGAATCCCACAGAAGATATTACAGAAAACAATAGTCTAATATACGTCACTGCTAACATAATTGAAAAACATACAATACAAGCCAAAGTACAAACAATGAATCGTAAAGTACCACTATTGAAGAGAATAATAGAGTGCACAATTTAAACTTAAGCCATATGACAGTAACAAATACATAACAAAGGAAAACTGAAAGCAACATTAGTCAGCGAATACATTCTCAATTGTAGAATCATTAAGACTGTAATAAAAGATGCAAAACAAAGACTACTGAGACTTAGCCACTGTCTGAAGGGATACATTGCAAGAGGTCAACAATTACACAGAACAAAATATTCTAGAGTCTAGACTGATCCTGGAAAACAATACCAAGAATTTAAAGAAAATTCCAGAATACAATAACACATGCTAAGCACTCAGGACTCCAAGACTCTCAGGAAAAACATTTGGAGCAATCCACAAAATGCAAAATGCTTCTGCCAAATGGATAAAAAAAAACAACTGACAGATGAGCATAAAGGCACAGCAAAACAATGCAACATCACAGGTACCGAGAAAGATGTCAAGAAGAAGGTAAGAAAGATGGCAAACCTGAAATCCCCAGGCCTAGACTAAGTACAAATATTCTATTTGAAACATATTACCTCCTTACATATTAGACTTGTTGAACAACTACAAGACATATTAAACAAACCAGAAACCTTGCCAGCCTGGATGTTAAAGAGAAAAGCAAGCCTGAATATAAAAGATCCAGAGAAAGGCACAACAACAAATAACAATCAGCCAATCACATGCCTATCAACTACCTAAAAATTACTATCAGGAATTATATCTGATAAAATCATGTCTCGTCTTGAAACAAACTTCTAACCAATGAACAAAAGGGTGCTAGACCAGGTAGCAGAGAAACAAAGGACCAATTGGCAATTGATAAGGCAATAGTTACTGAAAGCAAGGAACGAAGAACAAACATTGTAATGGCGTGGATTGACTATCATAAGGTTATGACTCATTTCTACATTCATGGATAATTGAAACAATTAAGAAAATATACAAAATAGCAACATCAGTATAACATACAATTAAAAAATCAATAAAACAAAAATGGAAAAGAATGTAACCTCACTGCTCGACCAATTAAGTGTTTCTTTGGACATTTTAAACTCAAATATTTGGGACGCACAGTGGGACAAGGTCTCCTGAGGCCAGTGGCATCTAAGGTAAGAATGCTTGAAGAGATGGAGAGATCCATCTCTAAAACAAATGTTAAATCATTTTGGTGGATGGCTGGTTGTTGTATGATGGGGAATTATCCCATATATTTTATAAATTTTCATTGTTGCATTTAAATTGAACGCTATTGTAATTTGAACGACGTGTGCATATTGCGTCATGTTGGTTTAGAAGTGAGGTCATGAAGGAATGTGTCGTGCATGGTGGTACAGTTACTGACCGGTGTTTGATGTTTGCGTCAGACAGGTGATCGAGTGTTTGTTGTTTAAATGTGTGTGATCAATGCCGATAAGTGTAGGAAGAGATTACTTTACAGCGTATGTGTGTTTTGGGGTATACAATGGGGAGCGTTGATAACTAGGTCGGCGCATGCGTTTAGAAGCTGTTAGAAAGCTATAATCATATTAGCGCTAAGTAATTGGTCAGATCGAAAGTGTGTCTAACAGACGCAGGTGTGATTACAAGGCTGATAAAAGGGTGATAGTGAATTTTGCCAGCACTCATTTCTGAAATCATCTCTTTGGGTGAGAAACTGGAAATCGGAGTCCTTCCCCAGTGGGTCGTATATTCAGAGCAAAACCCTTGGCTGAATAAGGTAAAAGCCTCTTTGTATTGTATGGATGGTTAAGTTTTATTATGATGTCTATATTATGTTTTATTTTAGATATGTTATCATTTCTTTTTTCAGAGGCTTATGCCAAACTTAGTATTTATTAATAGAGCAATTGACTGGACACTTGACTCTGCAATTGCTTGTGTTTCAGGGTTTTGTAGCTGTCTGCCCTTGTGGCTGGTTGCCTTTTTTGCTGTTTGCCTTTTTGGCTGTCTCTGTTTTAATGTGATTATTTGTCCCTGGCTTGATTGGGACGTTCCAAACTATTACCAAGGACGTGAGGTCAAAGTCTACCAGACTGTGACGTCATTCCATGCATGAGTTAAGTGTTGATCGTGAAAGTGACTACAGTGTAGCGAACTAGCATCTTATGACGAACTTTGTTACTTATTTTTCTGAAACTAGTTAACTTTTTAAAAATTACATTTCTTGTTATTATTTTAAACGTGCATTTGTTAGTGAAGTAATTGACTCAGCGAAATCTGGGTGGGGGCGGAGCCAAACCTGGCGGTGTAGAGGTATATCGGCGTAACAGTTGAGATTTTCATATCTAACCAGTGACCTATACTCTGCATTGGCACTTGTAGAAGTCTTGTATCATAACTAATTACACATATTTGATATAAATCATTATTACAAAGTCTCACCAGGGTATAGCGGGGACACTAGTTAGAAAATTTATTCCCAAGATCATTGCCATCACCAAACCACTTGTTGATTTGATGAGGAAAGACAAACCTGAGGTAGTGATTTGGAGCGTGGACTGTGACGTCAGCTTTGCTAGTTTGAAAGACTTCCTGTCACGAGCTCCTGTCCTACATTTCCCTTATTTCAATGAAGAATTCTTAGAACAGATGTTAGTAATGGAGGACTAGGTGTTGTACTGATGCAGAAACACAGTGGTATTGTGTATCCTGTAGCATATGCCATTCGAAGAGATCCTAAATGAATGAAAGTAGACAGTCCAGAAACAGATCGAGTTACAACTCACGTTTCAATGGTCTCAAAAGTATGCCTATATTTGAGAGAGTAAAATTTCAATATTACTTTATATTTAATAGTTCTATATTGAACAGAACCTAATGTCACAACTTGTGTCGTTTGCAAAGGCTATTACAAGGTCATCATTGTTGTGTCTATTTATTTTTTTAGAGAGCATGAATGGTGGAGTCACATCACACTATCATCTGAAGATCTCGATATCAAAGCTAAAATTTGTTTCACAAATTATTACTCTGCTGATGAGTGAGAGCTAGTTTCTTATTTTAACTAATATAATGTTTATATTTGGCGATAGTGTAATATAATCAGATTTTATGTATAAAAATAATTATTGGTGTTTGTGTTTGAGTTCAAAGGTCAGAATGTGGCTGAAGGCATCCGTTGACAAAAAACCTTTGTCTGGAGAAAAGAATAGATGTCGTAAATTAAACGCCAGACTCCAGCTGTGACCAATCAGATATTTTAAAAATATTAATTACAAATGGCAGAACTTTATACTTACTTCAACATGTATAAAAGTCGCTTTACTGGCAGTATAAGACACACAAGAAGTCAGTAGTAATTCAAAGTAAAGGCGCGCTGCTGGCAGTATAAGATACACACGAAGTCAGTAATTCAAAGTAAGTAATAAATGGATTTCATTTTCATCTTTCTTTGAACATTGTGCTTTGTTTACTTTTCATTCTTCTTTATATCACAAACTAACGCCAGCTACAACGGAATGCTAACAAATTTCTGACATGGAAATAATATTTTAAAAAACACTTTGACCTGACATATTATTAACGTTTGATACTATCAAGACCAAGCAATGAACCGTTATCAAAGATAATGATGCTGCTAATAGACTAGAGGAGCACTGACATTCGATAACAGTGCATAGGAACGAAGAACTGACATACCATGATAACGCAGAGATGAGGTACTGACAAATCATGATAACACACCGAGACAGAACAGAAATATCAAGATAACACAGAGACGTACTACTGACATATTATGATATCATATAGTGATGACATAGCATGATAACACAGGGACATAGTACTGGCATAGTATGTTAACACTTAGACGTAGTACTGACATAGCTTGATAATACAGAGAAGAAGTACTGATATGTCATGATAACACAGTGATGTAGTACTGATATAACACACTAAGACAGATCTGACAGTTCATGATAACACAGAGACGTAGCATTGAATTATCTTGATAACACAAAGACGTAGTTTTGGCATATCTTGATAACAAAGAGACGTGGTATTGACATATCTTGAGAACACATATACGTAATACTGACATATGATACTCAGAGATATAGTACTGGCATACCATGATAACACAGAGACATAGTATTGACTTATCATGATGACACACCGAGACAGAACTGACATATCATGATAACACAGAGATGTAGCACTGACATATGATAACACAAAGACGTAGTACTGGCATATTATAATAACACAGAGACATAGTACTTATTTATCATGATAACACTGAGACTTAATACTGATTTATCATGATAACACTGAGACTTAGTACTGATTTATCATGATAACACAGAGACATAGTACTGATTTATCACGATAACTCAGAGACAGAATTGACAAACACAATAAAATAAAATGACGTCATTGAAGAAAAATGACTCAAGGAAATAAATTCCAGTTAAATTAATTTATGCAATTTCATTATAGAGGAATGCGTTATAATAAAAAAGGATAATTTATCTCTACTGATCTCAGGTTGTCGTTGCATGTGGATGTAGATAACAGGCATGTCTGCGAGTCTCGTTTTATTCGTCTGTGCCGGATTTTTACTGTCGCTCTCCAATGGACTGGTGGAGTCCAGAGATACGAGAAAACAGGATGAAGAGGATGATAAAACGGCAAAGAGAAACGTTACAGACCAGAATACGCTTGGGGTGCTGGGAAATAATAAAACATGGTCAGTGAAGTACAACTGAAAGAAAGTCAGTGAAATACGTCTAAATTTAGGCCAGTAAATTAACTTTGAAAATAGTTATTAAATTATCATTGAAATAAACTGCAATACGGCGGTTTTATAAGATTGCCTGTCCAGTTCAAGAAAAATCAAAACCGAAGAAATCGAGATGATGCTCTTTGTACATCCATGAGAGAGAGAGAGAGAGAGAGAGAGAGAGAGAGAGAGAGAGAGAGAGAGAGAGAGAGAGAGAGAGAGAGAGAGAGAGACGTCATTTAAAAGAACAAACATAAAAAGAAAAATTTAAGGACTCCTTCAAAATGTCCAATAAAGTGAAATGTGAACAGAAAAGAAGTATGAAGTGTTGAGTGGACACCGTATGGAGTAGGTAGGTATTCGAGGAAATCAAATTATAAAACATTTATTACCAGTTGTTATTAATTGTTATAGTTTCTCTCTATCATTACTTTTCAAAACATCTGGTTGTTTTCTTTCACAGTTTCCAGGATTGTGAGCAGACAAAAGTGCTGATGTCACAAATACAATTGCAACAGTCACAGATGCAATTACAGCAGTCACAGATGCAATTACAGCAGTCTCAGATTCAATCTCTACAGTCAGAATCACAGAATCTAAAAATACTTATTCAATCAATGATATCGACCCAGAGAAACTCATCTGTAAACCAACTGGAGTCTTCAGGGAGTCAAGGAACTAGAAACTACACTAATCCTGCGTCTGGTAAGAGAAGTAGATTTACATTAACCCTACATCTGGTAATAGAAGTAAGTTACACTAACCCTACATCTGGTAATAGAAATAGAGTAACACTAAACCTACATCTGGTAATAGAAGTACAATTATATTTTATCATTTCAACATAAATTTTGTTAATGAATTTAATTTTTTTTCAGTTAGATATTATTAAATTAAGATAATGAATTCTGAAATAAATAGTATTCGAAAAAATTGTCTTTAAGTTTTAGTCCTCATAACACACAGTCCACACTTTTATTTTGGCCGCGAAAAGTTTTACATGAGTTTTAAGAAAAGTCTTCTCGTTCAGATTTTAATTCAGTTTGTACATGTTAAAATTGAACAAACATTAAAGTCTTGAAGTTGTTATCTCACATATATTGAAGTCTTGAGTTTATTACATTGAAATCTTGAGGTTGTTAGTCACATACCTAGTAGTTTTGAAGTTGTTACGTCATAGACTAGTAGTCGTGAAGATGATATGCCACAGATCTAGTAGTCATGAAGATATTACGTCACATATCTAATAGTCTTAAAGTTGTTACATCACAGATCTAGCAGTCTCGATATTGTTGCACCACAGATACAGTATGCTAAAAGTTACGTCACATATCAAGTATCTGTGAAATTGTTACACATATCCAATACACTTGAATTTGTGATGTCACATATCCAGTAGTCTTTATTTACCGAATATGTTGATAAGAATTTTTTTCTTTACAGAAACAGTTTACGTGCGATGGGGAAGTCGGAGTTGTCCTAACGGAACAGCTAAAGTGTATTCAGGTATGGCTATATTTCATAACAGTTTATTATGATAAACAGCTAAAGTGTATTCAGGTATGGCTATATTTCCTAATAGTTTATTATGATAAACAGCTAAAGTGTATTCAGGTATGGCTATATTTCCTAATAGTTTATTATGATAAACAGCTAAAGTGTATTCAGGTATGGATACAATCAACAGCAGTTTTCAATGCCCTGTGAGCGTCAAGTCTTTGATGTTTATTTGTATTTACAAGAGTTTGGTATCGTGTTTTTCTTTTGTATTCTGTCCATCCATCCAATCTATCCATCTAAACTGTTTACAGGTCAAGGTAGAACTATCTATCAGACATTATTACAGGTCATGGTAGAACTACCTATCAGACATTATTAACTGCTATCCTTTGTAGCGTTGATTTATTCTGAGCTATCGTTGCCATAATTGTCTCATTCTAATAACGTTTACCGCAAAATAAATGTATGCCTCTGTTGAACTAAGCAAAAGAAATATATAATAGTCATGACTTGGCAGCACTGATGAAACTTGACAGTATAAATCCTACTAATGATATAAAGTTGTAAAACCGTTATTTTGCTTAAATCCAAACCTCTGTTCTACTTATTATTAAAAAATAAATGCTGATGTAATGAGATAATACTCAGATTGTGTTAACGAATTTTCTCATTTATAGACAAGATTTAATGGGGGTCTCAATCTGTAAATGACTGTAATTAACTTCTTTTACATTTTACAATTGTTGATTTCTAATATGAGATCTTGTATTTTACTATATTTTCTCATTCTTTTATTTTTATGTTTCTATCGCTTGGAAGAGACTTGTTCAAAAACAGCTTGCTTGTAAGTCTTCCTTCTCTTCTAAGGTAAAACATTGACAATTTCAACAAGATATTTTGATTTAATTTCTAATTTTTCGGAGAAAGGCGAAGATGACAGTCCTGAAGGTAACTGGTTTAAGTGAAGAACCACACCTGCACTGTTAAAAATCTTGCAATAGACCATTAACGATTTTCTGCATTCTCTGTCAAAACGTGAAAACAGAATTTGTATCCACGATAAATACCAGACAGTTAATATTTCTGTTTTCAATATTAAAAACTGACGAAAGCAGTTCTATTGAGTAATACAAATTTAACAGCTGTGTATTTTTGAACAATTAAGAAAAGATTTTTTCTTCCTTCTCAAACATGAAATTACAATTACAAATTACAATAACCATAGACTGAAACGTTAAAAGTGATCAACTGATTATTCCATTACAGTGGAAAACGATAAAAATATTTTCTTTTGAAGGTGTCGCTGGTGGTGGTCACTATACTGCTACAGGCGCGGCCGTTAATACTTTGTGCCTGCCCCTCCACCCTGTCCACTCCAGTCATCCTTTGCCGACTTATTACACCTATCTGTACGGGAGTGAGTACCAGGTCCACCCTGAACCTCAATATGATGACGACGTGCTGTGTGCCGTGTGTCTAGCACCACGAACTGCAGTCGTCATGGTACCCGCTACTAACACGTGCCCTACAGGGTGGACAGTCGAGTACACGGGGTATCTTATGGCTGGACATCCTACCCATACGGCTGGCACCGAGTACATTTGTATGGACATGGCAATGGAAGGTCGTTATGGGTCAAAGGCCGACAACGATGGGAATCTGTTTTACTACGTGGTCGGTCAGTGTGGCAGTCTGCCGTGTCCTCCATACAACAATCGGAATGTTTTATTATGTGTTGTCTGTACAAAGCTTCCCTATGCTTGAACTCCGTAGTGCGATGTCTGTACAAACTTTCCCCATCCACGAACTCTGTATTGCTATGTCTTGCAAAGCTTCCTATGCTTGAACTGTGTATTGCTATGTCTTACAAAGCTTCCCAAATTTGAAATCTGTCTTGCATTGTTTGTGCCAAGCTTTCCTTTACCTGAACTCTGTATTGCAATGTCTGTACAGATCTTCTATATGGATGAACAATATCTGAATGAATAAAGATTTTATATATGCATATATATGCAATTATCTAACAGCATTGTGTCTCCTTTGTCAGTGTTTGTTCAAATTGTATCTTTGTAAATATTTTTGTTTATATTTGATCATATTACATATTATCTGTAGGCTTCTGACGTTTAAGTAGTTTCTCGGAAATTTTGTTTTTCATGTGTAAGTATTTTAAGCATTGTAATTTTTTTTTTAAAGAAACTGCGTATAGAGTTCGTAAAACCTATCGAATTTTATGCTTGAATATTCTCTACATAAATGTACATGAATACACACATTAATGATGACGATGATGGTGGTGGTGGGGGTGATGATGATGATGGTTATGATGACGACGACGACGACGATGATGATGATGATGATGTCTCGATAGGCCAGTCGATAGCGGTAGGGTAAAATGACCCAGAAAGCTAAGCTACCTGTGATGAGTCGATAAACACGGGTGGAAAACAGCTTCAAATTCCATCACTGGACTGTCGAGGGTGAGAAAAGTGGCTCCCTCAAACTACATCCACATCCATCCCATTCATGATGGAGAAAACAAAATTGGATTCTACATCGGATCTGACGTCATCCAGGTTAACAGGGTCTGTGTTAGGCACTGAGGTTTCAGGGTTCTCTCGATAAATGGTCAATTGAAATGCAAGCGAAAACTCGGAGGAGATGGGCCAGAGTGGAAAATATACAAATACTGGTTCTTACTACTAAGGCCAACCAACATAAAATTATATAGAAAAATAATGCAAGAACTCTGGCTCAAACAGTAAGAGGATATAAAAATATAATTCAACGTCTCATGCTCAAACAGTAAGAGGATATAGAAAAATAATGGAAGAACTATGGCTCAAACACCATCTAGGTGATATTATCAGTGAATAACAGCACACAGACCAAAAAATAGCGATCAGACATTGAATGAGTGGGTTTAAACAATTAGCTCCCTAATCCCTAATCTATCTAATCTCCACTCATGACGGGTCTTTCTTTGTCAATTGCAGTCAGAGAAACTGGGTCAAACCTCAGGAACAATTCTCGAGTGTTACCCATTCAGAATTCCTACATTCCTTGCAACTATGAACACTTAGTGGAATTATAGATTTTCTAGCCCTCACAAATCTCCATCCACTTAAGGGTACATTCCCATGATATGCTTTCTACTGAATTAATTACAAAGTAAAATCTAGCCCCCACCCCTTAAGCCTACATATCTCCTTCCTTAATTAAAACACGTAAGTAGAAGTGTAAACAATAATAAAAAATATTAAATGCAATCAATAAGAAAATTAACAAGTGCAAACAAAGATTATAGAATTCACAAGGCAGCAATAAAAGAAAATTAGAATCGTTTTACATTCTAATTTTGATTCCTAAAGATCTGCTATCAGAACTCTCATAATAAAAACTAAATTGTTCCTGAGTTATTAGATTGTTCATGCAAATATTGAATTCGATATATAGTCTTTAAAGTCTTTGCTCTTGAAGATGTACTAAGTTATAAGTAATATTTGCTTGAATACTATAGTTCGTGATTGTCACAGGAAATGAGGGACAGAAATTATATTTTATTTCATTTTAAAAAAAACCGCTAACAAAACTAATTGAAGTAATCCGAGTTTTGTTATTTTTCGTATGTAGCATGTAACTTCCAGTAACGGTCACCTAAGATCTCTTTAGTAGACAGACGTTCGTGACGCAGTGTGTGTTAATTATCATATTGAATATATATATTAGTTTATGAAGAATATGTATGTTAAATAAATTGGGACAACTGCGCAATACCGTCACATGTTGTTGACGAGTGAAATGGCCAGTGCGCATTAGGATTGACCACAGAAAAGCGTGCATCACGATTACCACTATATATCCAAGGCAAAAATCATGTCACAGGACATAGCTTCTGGAAGTTTTGGAAACCTTCAGTGAGAGCTATATAAGAGGCAAAATGAAGACTTTTACTCTCAATGTTGAAAACGTCGATTCGTCTGAAGCCAGTCTAACTTCACGAATGAATTATCTCGTGTACAGAGATTTCATAAAGGAAAGCTGCAATAATCTCTTTCCATCCGTTTTCCATCCGTCTGATGCCATATATTGAGTAACGAGGCAAAATTACTCAGTATAACTTTTGGCAAAGTGGAAAGTTCACTGTCAAGAAAAAACCCGATGCATGCGACGCTGGTTGTATGCAGTTAACGACACGAGGGACCAACTTGTTCTTCCCGCCTGTCAGGGTTCGTTTGGCAGTCTATTCCGCTAATTGAGAGGCTAGCACCGTGATCGTCTCACAGACATATCCGGATTTCTACACTCAATGTAATGCGACGACACATCCCACTGGACGACTCCATCCGATAATGCTAAACGTCGTTGAGGTGTCCGTGTCCACGACAAACAACGATAATTATCGAGGCTGACAGCAGTCAGCTAAATTTCAGATTTCTCCCCAGTGATAATCTGAAAGTGGTGCCTAGATTCTGCAGAATCTTCACCTGTAATGCGACGCCTCAATTGCGCCGTGATCTTCACCTTGAAGTGCCGCTTATAAGTGACGTGTGAGATTACGTCATCTCCTTGGAACTCTGACATTAATAGTGAGTAATCATTAGCACGGCTAACGCGCACATACTTAAGTCTAGGACTCTTAAGAAAATGAACACTATTATATCGTTTGCAAAATAAGAACTCTAATGTTAAAAGTAATGCTTATTTTACATGTGAACTATTGTTAAAGCGGCCCCATTTGCCGCATAAGAATTGTGTAATTAATCTTTATTTTATATTTTGAATTTCATCATTTTCATCTCCCCTTATTCCCCAAAGAGTGCATGACATTGGAAAGTTGAATGAATGATTAATCACTGTGCGAAAGAGTAGTGCCCCTTTTAAATCGGGAAATAAATAACCTGATTTAAACATCTTTCAACTCTCTTGTTATTCATAGTTTTTGAGAGGGACGAAAGAATTTGTACTATTGTTTTGCACCGTTCGTCTGTTCGTCCATTTATTCACATTTATGATACACACTCACAACACACACCGCCAATAAAACGTTCCTTGGCATGACACTAATAAAGTGGGCCCCACCCAAACATCAATGGAGTATGTCATGTGTGTCTATGTAACAACCTGACACGACGTAGTACTGGCACACGTCACATGAGTTTATCTTGGAGGTGCACCGGAGCAGGCCAAAAATAGACTTCACCCCTTGCATCTCTAACTTCAGCTCGGGTCGGCTTGTAACAAGCCCGCCCGTTTTGTGACAGTGATTGTGGAAACAGAGTAAGAAAATCAGAGAAAGAAAACAGAGTAAGAAAATCATAGAAAGAGTAGGAACAGAGTTATAGATTTTGGAAACTGATTCACCTGATAAACAGTTGCTCAGATGTAGTTATCATCCCGTGACATGTTCAGTGAGAATCAGGATGGTTTCCATGTCCTGACGTGTGACCGTTGATCAGGGGCGGTTGCTGCAGAAATGTACTTTCACAAACTGGTGGCAAAATGGTGGAACTTGATTCATAGTCTTTAATGAAGTATTTAACACCACAAAGCATATACATATACAAATGACATATACAGATTATGTGTAACTCGGAAAATGGGAGGCTGATGTCTCAAGAAAATCAAAGGTGTCATTGATAAAGAGGTTATAGGTCTGGTGGACTACATCTGGAATAATAGCAATGATGAGCTGCTGATAGAATCAGTAAAGATGAGTGGATTGTACCAGCCTCCACAAACAAAGAAGGATGGAAGAATACAACGAAACAGGCATTAACAAATATTGGAACCCAAAACATCTCCATGGCCAGTATGTGAGACAAAATGATGAAACATCAGGTAAACAACCAACCTACAGATGGTTGAAAGAGGCAGGTTTGAAAGCAGACACAGAAGCACTAAAGACAGCTGCACAAGATCAAGCACTAAGCATGAAGTTACAAAACAAAAGCATGAAAATCTTAAATGATGTGAAATGCACTCTACAAATCCATGGATGAACACAGAACAGAACACATACTATCTGGATGACAGAATACACCAAAAGACTTAACAAAATTATAAAACTTATTACTATCGTAATATTCAAAAATACTGAACAGCAGAAAAACTAATTTTACAAATCTAGTCGATGACCACAAAGAAAAAATAAATGATGAACTAACTGACGAACAACAATGCATGTTGAAAGAAATAAGAGATTTCATGGACAATAAATCACACCAACTCGAAGACTACAAAATAACAAAGCTTTAACAACAGCAATTCACTATGCAAATAAAGTAGTAAGGTACATCTCCACAAAATAACAAAGATTTAACAACAGCAATTCATAATGCAAATTAATTAGTAAGTTACATCACTACAATATATATTACAGAAACCAATACCTATTATATGCTACTGGAAAACTAATTGAAAAATATATAATACCAGCTAAAGTACAAGCAAAGAAACCATCAGTACCACCATGGAAGAGAAAAATAAAAAATAGAATTGAGTGTACTAGGAAAGTAATAAGCCAAACGAAAGAAGCAGTTCATAACAATGGATAACGGATACAGGCATTAATAAACAAATACCATGTACATTATAGAAATATTAAGACCACAATAGATGATGCAAAACAACGTCTACAGACTCACGTCTTAAAAGATACATTGCAAGAGGTCAACAATTCCAAGAGAACAAAATATTCAAAACTGACACTGGAAGACTATATCAAGAATTCAAAGGGAATCCCAGAATAAAAACAACAGATTCCAGACATTAATGTTACCAGGATATTCTGGGAGAACATTTGGAGCAATTCTCGTATGCATAATTGATTTAAGATGTAGAAAACGACCATAAAGACGCCACAAAATTGAAACATCAGGAAGATATTTCGACAAAGTTAAGAAACATGGGAAACTGGAAAGCAAAATATTTACAGATTTAGAGTAAGTTTTAGAAATATTCTTCTTCTTCTTTTCTTTATGATCACTTCTTTTCCCCACAGGAATTGCGTGGAAACTTTTCATCTTCTTGATTTTTTCAGTTTCTATAGAGTTCCTGTGGGGCCTTCCTCCTTCCTCTGTTCTAGGAGGGTAGTAATGTAAAAAAAAAGTGGAAGATTTATGGAAGTTATGGAATTAGTTTTCCACTTGCCTGTCATTGTTTACAGTTTACTTACATGCTTTATCAGTGTGCCAATTTATTGTATGCATTGTTTTTCCTAAGAATTGTGTTAATATATGTATAGAAAATTCTTTTTCAAAATATTTAGAAATATTCTGGCTAAAACACCTTATCTATTTATATGTTAGAATTGCTGACAAACTGCAAGGAATACTAAACAAACCGGAAACCTTACCAACCCGGATGATAAGAGGGAAAACAAGCCTCATTACGGAAGAACCAGAGAAAGTCACAACACCAAACAAATATCAGCGAATTAATTACATGCTTATCAACTACCTAGACAGTATTATCAGGAATATCTGATAAAGTCTTGTTTAATTTCGAAATAAACAAAATGTAGTGAGAACATTAATATGAAATTCGGCCTTGAAAAATGTGGCAAAATTATTGTCCAGAAGAGCAAAGTCATACCAACAGAAGGCCTGTTGGACAATATCAATGGCGGTTAATGCCATTTGGTATCCACACAGCACCAGCTGTTTTCACAAAGATTATGAGATTTCTCGTACGTCGAAACTATGAAAGAAGATACAATCTCTAATTTCCTGGATGACATTTCGATGGCTAACTCAAACCCTGAAGACCACATACGTTATGGAAATTATTTCAGCGTTTGAAAGAATGTAACCTAACTGTTCGACCAATTAAATGTTTCTTTGGACATTTTAAACTCTAATATTTAGGACACATAGTGGGACAAGGTCTCCCTGAGGACAGAGGCATCTAAGGTAAGAATGCTTGAAGAGATGTAGAGACCCATCTCCAAGACAAAAAATTAATCATTTTGGGCTTTGGCTGATTACTACACAAAATTAAAACTAAGCTCATTGCCATGGGCAAGCCACTCAATGATTTGATGAGGAAAGACAAACCTGAGGTAGTGATTTGGAGCGTGGAGTGTGACGTCAGCTTTGCTAGTTTGAAAGACTTCCTGTCACGAGCTCCTGTCCCCCATTTGCCTGATTTCAATGAAGAATTCTTAGAACAGATGTTACAAATGGAGGACTACGTTTTGTAATGATGCAGAAACACAGTGGTATTCTGTATCGTATAGCATATGTCAGCCGTACTATATTAATAAGATTAGTGAACGAAATCCTAAATGAATGAACATGGACGGTCCAGAAACAGATCAAGTTACGGCTCACGTTTCAATGGTCATAATTTGTAAACAGAAGTAAGCATATATTTGAGTGAGTATCATTTCAATATTACTATATATTTAATAGTTCTATATTGAACAAAAGTATGATAAATATGAGTGAGTAACATTTCAATATTACTTTATATTTAATATTTCTATATTGAACAAAAGTATGCATTTATTTGAGTGATTATAATTTCAATATTACTTTATATTTAATAGTTCTGTACTGAACAGACGCTAATGCCACACCTAGTAACGTTTGTTAAGGCCATTACAAGATCATCATTGTTGTGTTTATTTATTTTTTTAGAGAGCATGAATGGTTGAGTCACATCACACAACCGTCTGATGATCTCGATATCAAAACTAAATTTTGTTTAATAAATTATTACTCTGCTGATGAGTGAGAGCTAGCTTCTTTTACAACTAATATAATATTTATATTTGGCGATACAGTGATATAATCAGATCTTATTTATAAAAATAAGTATTGGTGTTTGTGTTTGAGTTCAAAGGTCAGAATGTGGATAATGGCGTCCGTTGACAAAAACTCTTTGTCTGGAGAAAAGAATAGATGTCAGTGGCAATGACAAATCGTTGCTGAAATAAAATAGATTTTCCTTTTTATCTAATGACTCAAATATATATTGTGATGGGAATAATGTATTGTAAACTTTTAAACGAAAACTTTATAAAGATATCTACGTGATTATGTATTGCATTAACATAATGTAGATTATATAAATGTATCTATCTATCTATCTATCTATCTATCTATTGGTCTTTCCGTCCGTCCTTCCGTCCATCCAACAATCAAACCATCCATCCATCCAGCCATCGTCCACACACATGCCTATTAGACCGTTTATATCTTGTGCAGAAAGAATTCATTATTATTTTGTTTTCTCAGCAACTTTGTAATTAATATTTTTAAAATATCTGATTGGTCGTAAATTAAACGTCAGACTCCAGCTGTGACTATTCCGGTTAGGTAAAATGCACGTGGCTGAATATATACTTACTTCAACATGTATAAAAGACAATTTACTAGCAGTATAAGACACACAAGAAGTCAGTAATTCAAAGTAAGTAATAAATGGATTTCTTTTTCATCATTTTTAAACATTGTGCTTTGTTTACTTTTCATCCTTCTTTATATCGTAAACTAACGCCAGCGACAACGGAATGCTACAAAAATTCTGACATGGAAATAATATTTTAAATAACACTTTGACCTGACATATTATTAACGACTGATACTATCAAGACCATGTAAATAATCATTATCAAAGATACTAATCATGCTAACAGACTAGAGGAACACTGACATTCGATAACAGCACAAGGGAACGAAGAACTGACATACCATAATAGCGCAGAGACCTAGTACTGACAAATCATGATGACACACAGACGTAGTACTGGCATATCATGATAACACACCCTTAGTGCTGGCATAGCATAATAACAAATACTTATGACATAGCAATATAACACAGAAATAGTATGATAACACAGAGACATAGTCATGACATATCATGATAACTCATAGTAATGACACATTATGATAACACAGACACCTAATACTGACGTATCATGATAACACAGATATTTAGTACTGACATATGATAACACAGATACATAGTACTGACAGAGTATGATAACACAGACTTGGTACTGACATGGTATGATAACAAAGAGACGTAGTATTGATATAGCGTGATAATATAAAGAGAAAATACTGACATATCATGATAACACACCGAAACAGAACTGACATATCATGATAACAGAGAGATATAGTACTGATATAACACACTAAGACAGATCTGACAGTTCATGATAACACAGAGACGTAGCATTGACATATCATGATAAGACACGGACGTAGTACTGGTTATCATGATAACAAAGAAACGTGGTACTGACATGTCTTGATAACACAGAGACGTATTAGTGACATATCATGGTAAAACACCGAGACAAAGCTGAAATATCATGATAAACGCAGAGTCGTATAACTGACATATGATAACACACAAACGTATTATTGGCATATTGTAATAACACAGAGACATAGTTATTGATTTATCATGATAACACAGAGACGTAGTACTGACATATCATAACAAATCACCAAGACAGAAATGACATATCATTATAGCACAGAGACGTAGCACAGACATATAACACACAGACGTAGTATAAGGATATTATGACAACATGGAGACATATTATTGGATTATCATGATAACACAAAGACGTAGTACTGATTTATCATGATGACTCAGAGATAGAACTGATAAACACGATGAAATAAAATGACGTCATTTAAGAAACCAATTGGCAAATAGTAATAAAACCTACTCAAGGAAATAAATTAACAGTAAATTAATTTATGCAATTCCATTATAAAGAATGAGTTATAATGAAAAAGGATAATTTATCTCTACTTATCTGAGGTTGTCGTAGAACTTGGACGTGGATTACAGCCATGTCCGCGAGTGTCGTTTTATTCGTCTGTGCCGGATTTTTACTGTCGCTCTCCAGCGGATTGGTGGAGTCCAGAGGTACGAGAAATCAGGCTGAAGTGGCTGATAAAACGGAAAAGAGAAACGTTACAGACCAGAATACGCTTGAGGTACTGGGAAATAATAAAGCAAGGTCAGTGAAGTACAACCGAAATAAAGTCAGTGAAATACGACTGAAATTAGGTCAGTAAAGTAACTTTTAAAATAGCTATTAAAATATCATTGAAATAAACTAAATTATGTCGATTTTATAAGATTGTCAGTCCAGATCAAGAAAAAAAAAAGCGAAGAAATCAAGATGGTGCTCTTTTGTACATCCAATACTTTTGTCGCATTAAAGCTCCCAAAAGGGGAGAGTGGGGGAGAGAGGGAGAGACGTCATGTTAAAAGAACAAACATAAATAGAAACATTTAAGGACTCCTTCAGACTGTCCAATAAATAAAATGAAATGTGAACAGAAAAGAAATATGAAGTATTGAGTGGACACCGTATGGAGTAGGTAGGTATTCGAGGAAATCAGATTATAAAACATTTATTACCAGTTGCTGTTCTTAATTGTTCTAGTTTCTGTCTATCATTAATTTTCAAAATATCTGGTTGTTTACTTTCAGTTTCCAGGATTGCGAGCAGACAAAAATGTTGATGTCACAAGTGCAACAGCAGCAGTCACAGATACAATTACAGCAGTCACAGATTCAGTCTCTGCAGTCACAGACGCAATTACAGCAGTCACAGATTCAGTCTATGCAGTCACAGACGCAATTACAGCAGTCACAGATTCAGTCTCTGCAGTCACAGACGCAATTACAGCAGTCACAGATTCAGTCTCTGCAGTCACAGACGCAATTACAGCAGTCACAGATTCACTCTCTGCAGTCAGAATCAATGATTCTAAAAATACTTATGATATCGACCCAGAGAAACTCATCTGTAACCCCACTGGAGTCTTCAAGGAGTCAAGGCACCGGAAATTGCACTAATTCTGCATCCGGTAATAGAAGTAAAATTAAATAATCCTACATCTGGTAATGAAAGTAGTTACACTAAGCCTGTATCTGTAATAGACGTAGAGTTACACTAAACCTGAATCTGGTAATAGAAGTAGAGTTACACTAACTCTATATCTGGTAATAGAAGTAGAGTTACACTAACCCTATATCTGGTAATAGAAGTAGAGTTACACTAACTCTATATCTGGTAATAGAAGTAGAGTTACACTAACCCAATATCTGGTAATAGAAGTAGAGTTACACTAACCCTGCATCTGGTAATAGATGTAGAGTTACACTAACTCTATATCTGGTAATAGAAGTAGAGTTACACTAACCTAATATCTGGTAATAGAAGTAGAGTTACACTAACCCTGCATCTGGTAATAGAAGCAGAGTTACACCAACCCTACATCTGGTAATAGAAGTACAATTATATTTTATCATTTCAATTTAAATTTTATTAATGTATTTGTAATTATTTTCAGTTTGATATTATTAAATGAAGAGAATGAATTCTGAAATAAAGAGTATTTCGAAAGAAAAAGTCTTTATGTTTTAGTCCTCATAACACACAGTCCAAAATTTTATTATGGCATCGAAAAGTTTTACACATGAATTTTTAAAAATGTCTTCTCGTTCAGATTTTAATTTCAGTTTATGCATGATAAATTAAACAAACAATGAAGTCTTGAAGTTGTTACGTCATATGAAGTTGTTATTTCAAATATATCGAAGTCTTAAAGATATTACTTCACAGATATTGAAGTCTTGAGGTTATTAGTTAAATACCTAGTAGTCCAGAAGTTGTTACGTCATCTAGTAGTCGTGAGGATGTTATGCCACAGATCTTGTAGTCTCGAAGTTATTACGTCACATATCCAATAGCCATAAAGTTGTTACATCACAGATCCGGCACTCATGAGGTTGTTGCATCACACATCTAGTGGTCATGAAGTTGTTACATCGCACATCTAGTAGTCTTGAGGTTGTTGCACCACAGATACAGTAGTCTTGAAGTTGTTACGTCACATATATAATAGACTTGAATTTGTGACGTCACATATCCAGTAGTCTTTATTTACCGAATATGTTAATACGTCATTTATTTTACAGAAACAGTCTACGTGCGATGGGGAAGTCGGAGTTGTCCAAACGGAACAGCTAAAGTGTATTCAGGTATGGCTATATTTCCTAACAGTTTGAGAAACAGCTAAAGTGTATTCAGGTATGACTATATTTCCTAACAGTTTATTATGAGAAACAGCTAAAGTGTATTCAGGTATGACTATATTTCCTAACAGTTTGAGAAACAGCTAAAGTGTATTCAGGTATGGCTATATTTCCTAACAGTTTATTAGGAGAAGCAGCTAAAGTGTATTCAGGTATGGCTATATTTCCTAACAGTTTGAGAAACAGCTAAAGTGTATTCAGGTATGGCTATATTTCCTAACAGTTTATTAGGAGAAACAGCTAAAGTGTATTCAGGTATGGCTATATTTCCTAACAGTTTGAGAAACAGCTAAAGTGTATTCAGGTATGGCTATATTTCCTAACAGTGTATTATGAGAAACAGATAAAGTGTATTCAGGTATGGCTACAATCTATAGCAGTTTTCAATGCCCTGTGAGCGTCAAGTCTATGAACTATCTATCAGACATTATTACGTCAAGGTAGAACTATCTATCAGACATTATTACAGGTCAAGGTAGAGCTATCTATCAGACATTATTACAGGTCAGGGTAGAACTATCAGACATTATTACAGGTCAGGGTAGAACTACCTATCAGACATTATTAACAGCTATCCTTTGTAGCGTTGATTCATTCTGAGCCATCGTTGCCATTACTGTCTCATTCTAATAACGTTTACCGCAAATTAAATGTATGCCTCTGTTGAACTATGCAAAAGAAATATATAATAGTCATGACTTGGAAGCACAGATGAAACTTTACAGTGTAAAACCTACTAATGATATAAGGTTGTAAAACCATTATTTTGCGTAATCCAAACCTAACCTCTGTTCTGCTTATTATTAAACATGTGCAGAAGTAATGAGATAATTCTTCGATTTTTCTCATTGATGGACAAGATTTGATGGGGTCTCAGGATGTAAATCACTATAATTATCTTCTGCTTTAACATTTCACAGTCTCTAAATTTCCTAAATAGTTCTTGTATTTTTCTATTTTGTCTCTTTCTTTTGCTTTTATGTTTCTATCGTTTGGAAGAGATTTGTTCAAAAACAGCTTGCTTGTAAGTCTTCCTTCTCTTCTAATGTAAAACATTCACAATTTGAACAAGATATTTTGATTTAATTTCTAAAGTTTTGGAGAAAGGCGAAGATGACAGTCCTAATGGTAACTGGTTTACTTTAGCTGAAGAACCACACCTGAACTGTTAAAAATCTTGCAATAGACCATTAACGATTTTCTGCATTCTCTGTCAAAACGTGAAAACAGAATTTGTATCCACGATAAATACCAGACAGCTAATATTTCTGTTTTCAATATTAAGCCCACGCAAGCAGTTATATTGAGTCATACAAATAGGACATGTGTGTATTTTTAACCACTTAAGAGGACACTTTATCTCCCTTCGCAAACATGAAATGAGTGAGTAATTATACAATTTACACTAACGATTGAGTAATTACAATTTACACTAACGATTGAGTAATTATACAATTTACACTAACGATTGAGTAATAATACAATTTACACTAACGATTGAGTAATAATACAATTTACACTAACGATTGAGTAATTATACAATTTACACTAACGATTGACTGAAACGTTAAAAGTGATCCACTAATTAACCCATTACTTCTGAAAACGATAAAAATGTTTTCTGTTGAAGGTGTCGCTGGTGGTGGTCACAATGATGCTTCAGGCGCGGCCGTTAATACATTGTGCCTGCCCCTCCATCCTGTTTACTCCAATCATCCTTTGCCGTCGTTTTACACTTACCTGTACGGGAGTGAGTATCAGGTCCAACCTGAACCTCAGGGAGATGACGACGTGTTGTGTGCCGTGTGTCTGGCACCACGAACTGCAGTCGTCATGGTACCCGCTACTAACACGTGCCCTACAGGGTGGACAGTCGAGTACACGGGGTATCTTATGGCTGGACATCATACCCATACGGCTGGCACTGAGTACATTTGTATGGACATGGCAATGGAAGGGCGTTATGGGTCAAAGGCCAGCGACGAAGGGCATCTATTTTACTACGTGGTCGGTCAGTGTGGCAGTCTGCCGTGCCCTCCATACAACAGTCAGAATGTTTTATTCTGTGTTGTCTGTACAAAGCTTCCTTATGCTTGAACTCCGTGGTCTGTGCGAAATTCCCAAACTTGAAATCTGTCTTGCATTGTTTGAACGAAGCTTTCATACGGATGAGCAATACCTGAATGAATAAAGATTTTAATTATGCACATATCTAACAGTAAAGGTCTCTCCATTGACAGTGTTTGTTCAATGTGTATATTTGTAAATATTTATGCTTATGTTTGATCATTTTGCATATTATCTTTAGGTTTTTCACGTTTAAGTAGTTTATCGTAGATTTTGTATATTTTATGTGTAAGTATTTTAAGTATTGTAAAGTTTAAAGAAGCTGCGTCTAGAGTTCCTAAAATAGCACCTAACTCGAATAATTCTAGTGTCGTCATGGTAACAAATGTAATCTCTCGGTCCGTATTTTTAGGCAGTTTTATTCGTAAGTTATGCAGAAAGATAAGACGAAAATTTATTATTTTAAAAGACAGCCAGGTTATATTTATTTTAATGTTTTAAATATTTTGTTAAGCAAAAGTAGAAAAATCTGAGAGAGCATATATTCTTTTCTTTTTAAAGTATTGTAAATTATTTTCCTTAACTTCTACTTTCTCACTCATTATCTAAGTGTATATATTCTCACTTGACATTTGTTTGTTATTTTTAATCAATCATAAGTATATTCTGTTTAATACTGTTTTTAATGAGAATAATTTTATTTTATATTTTATAATTTTATATATTAATTTGTTTACACTTAGCAGACAAATCCTGTTATCTGATCAGCAGTACAATTGTATATGACTGCATCTTTTTCCTATAGGAAATTATATTTTAAACTGTGTTTTGATGATTAGTACACTGATTTCAATATATAAATATTGTAGTGTTTTTTATTTGTGTTAATTAACGTAAGATAATTTTACGACAGTCTCATATTATGTTAATTAAAGTTAGATAATTTTACGACAATCACATATTATGCATGAGTATGATATGATAGATGCACATCGTTTAGGTCTTGTGACGTAATTACAAAATGAAACCCTAGAGGTAAAGTGTACACACACACACACACACACACACACACACACACACACACACACACACAAATACACACACACTCATAGACTATGATTGCGTATGTTCTACATATTAGCCGGGGCTCTGTAAGATACCCCTGACTACCGGCTACTGCACATCTTTGCCGGACAGACAGTAAACGCCAAGGACCCACCATTCATCATCACCACTATTCAACTTTCCTCTCAAATACTCACCATTGTCTATCTACATTAAGAATTCTACCAAATGCAGAACATCTCCTAGGTTGGAAGCTGCCATCATCACCATCATCATCATCATCATCATCATCATCATCATCATCATCATCATCATCATCACCATAATAATCATTGCCATCACTATTGCATTTGCCATCACTACAACCATATGATCTACAAAAATGGTTGAATTTTATGCTTGAACATTCTCTGCATAAATGTACATAGATACACACATTAATGATGATGATGATGGTGGTGGTGGTGGTGGTGGTGGTGGTGGTGGTTATGATGAAGAAAAAAGAAAAAAGATGAATATGATGATGATGGTGGTGGTGGTGTTGATGATGATGATAGTGCCTCGATAATCCATTCGATAATGGAGGGGCAAAATTACCCAGAAAGCTAAGCTACATCTTATGTAGTCTACAAACATGGATGAAAGACAGCTTCAAATTCCATCTCTGGACTGTCGAGGAACAGAAAATCGTTCCCTCAAACTACATCCACAAACATCCCATTCATGAAGGAGAAAACAAAATTTGATTCTATATCGGATCAGACGTCATCAGGTTAACAAGGTCTGCGTTAGGCACTGATGTTTCAGGGTTCTCTCGAAAAATGAACTACTGAAATGCTAGCGAAAACTCTGCACCAGAGAGGAGAATATACAAATACTGGTCTCTTACTATTAAAGCCAACCAACATAAGAGGATATAAAAAATAATAAAAGAACTCTGGCTCAAACAGTAAGAGGATATTGAAAAATAATGCAAGTTCTCTGGCTCAAACACCATCTAAGTGATATTATCAGTGAATAGAGGCTCTTGACCAAAAAGCAGCGATCATACTGTGAATGGGTGGAATTAAACGATTAGCTCCCTAATCCCTAATCTATCAAATATCCACCCGTGATGGGTCGTTGTCAATTGCAGTCGGAGAAACTGGGACAAACCTCAGGATCAATACTCATTAATTACTTATTCTGTCTTTCCCCTGGTGTTGCCCATTCAGAATTCTTACATTCCTTGCAAGTACGAAAACTTCTAGGAATTATAGTTTTTCTGGCACTCATGTATCTCTAAGGGACACTTCACAATATTGACTGAATTAGTTACAAAATAAAATATACACCCCACCCCTTAAGCATGCATATCTCCTTCCTTCATTAATACACGGAAAAGGAAGTGTACACAATAATAACAAATTTATTCAATGCAATCAATAAGAAAATAATAAGTGCAAACAAAAAATATAGCATTCATAAGGCAGCAAATTAGAATCTTGTTTCAATCTAATTTTGATTCCTAAAGATCTGCTATCAGAACTCTCATATAATCAACAATAAATTGTTCATGAGTTATTAGATTGTTCATGCTAATATTGAATTCGATATATAGTCTTTAAAGTCTTTGCTCTTGAAGAAGTTATAAGTAATATTTGTTTGAATACTATAGTTCGTGATTGTGGAAACAGAGTAAGAAAATCATAGAAAGAAAACAGAGTAAGAAAATCATAGAAAGAAAACAATCATAGAAAGAAAACAGAGTAAGAAAATCATAGAAAGAAAAGAGAGTAAGAAAATCATAGAAAGAAAACAATCATAGAAAGAAAACAGAGTAAGAAAATCATAGAAAGAAAACAGAGTAAGAAAATCATAGAAAGAAAACAGAGTAAGAAAATCATAGAAAGAGTACGAACAGATGTATAGATTTTGGAAACTGACCCAACTGATAAACAGTTGCTCAGATGGAGTTATCACTCCTTGACATGTGCAGTGTGAATCAAAATGGTTTTCCTGTGCTGACGTGTGACCGTTGTTCAGAAACGGTCACGGCAGAAATGTACTTTCACAAACTGGTGGCAAAATGGTGAAACTTGATTCGCAGTCTTTAATGAAGGTTTTAACACCACAAATCAGACATAGGCAGGTTACGTGTATCTTGGAAAATGGGAGGCCGAGGGATCAAGAATATCAAAGATGTCAATGAAGAAGAGGTGATAGGTCTGGTGGACTACATTTGGAATTTTAGAAATAATGAACTGCTGATAGAATCAGTAAAGATGAGTGGATTGTACCAGCCTCCACAAACAAAGAAAGATGGAAGAATACAACGAAACGGGCATTAGCAAATACTTGGAGCCCAAAACCTCTCCATGGCCAGTATGTGCAACAACCTGATGAAACATCAGCAAAACAACCAACCTACAGATGGTTGAAAGAGGCAGGTTTGACAGCAGAAACAGAAGCACTAAAGACAGCTGCACAAGATCAAGCACTAAGCAAGAAGTCACAAAACAAAAATAATGAAAATCTGAATTGTGAGAAATGCACTCTACAAATCCATGGATGAACACAGAACAGAACACATACTATCTGGATGTCATGTTCTGGGTGTAACAGAATACACCAAAAGACATAAAGAAGTTGCAAAACTTATTACTATCGTAAATTTCAAACATATTGAACAGCAGAAAAAACTAATTTAACACATCTAGTTGATGACCACAATGAAGAAATAAATCATGAACTAAGTGACGAACAACAATGCAGAGATAAGAGATTTCATGGACAACAATAAATCACACGTTGGAAAAACACCAACTCGAAGACTAAAAAATAACAAAGCTTTAACAACAGCAATTCATAATGCAAATAAAGTAGTAAGGTACATCACTACAATATATATTACAGAAACAAATAGCTTATTATATGATACTGGAAAACTAATTGAAAAATATATAATACCAGCTAAAGTACAAGCAAAGAAACCATCAGTACCACCATGAAAGAGAAGAATAGAAAATAGAATTGAGTGTACTAGGAAAGAAATAAGCCAAACTACAGAAGCAGTTCATAGCAATGGAAAACGGAAACAGGCATTAGTAAACAAATACCATGTACATTATAGAAATATTAAGACCGCAATAGATGATGCAAAACAACGTCTACAAACTCACGTCTTAAAAGATACATTGCAAGAGGTCAACAATTCCAAGAGAACAAAATATTCGAAACTGACACTGGAAGACTATATCAAGAATTCAAAGGGAATCCCAGAATAAAAACAACAGATTCCAGACATTAATGTTACCAGGATATTCTGGGAGAACATTTGGAGCAATTCTCGTATGCATAATGTCTTAGCAACATGGATTTAAGATGTGGAAAACGACAATAAAGACGCCATTATGGAAGATCCAGAGAAAATCACAACACCAAACAACTATCAGCGAATTAATTACATATTTATCAACTACCTGGAAATTATTATCAGGAATGATATCTGATAAAGTCGTGTTTCATTTCGAAATAAACAAAATGTAGTGAGAACATTAATATAAAATTCGGCCTTGAAATATGTGACAATGTCCAACCAACAGAAGGCCTGATGGACAATATCAATGGCGGGTAATGCTATTTGGTATCATCACAGCACCAACTATTTTCACAAAGATTGTGAGATTGCCCATCGAACAAACGAAAGAAGATTCAATCTCTAACTTCATGGATGACATTTCGATGGCTACTCAAACCGGAAGACCACATTCAAGTGTTACTTAAATTATTCCAGCATTTGAAACAATTTAACCTCACTTTACGACCAATTAAATGTTTCTTTGGACATTTTAAACTCGAATATTTGGGACACAAGTGGGATATGGTCTCCGAGGCCAGAGGCATGTAAGGTAAGAATGCTTGAAGAGATTGAGAGACCCATCTCCAAGGCAAATGTTAAGTCATTTTGGGGGATGGCTGGTTACTACAGATTCCCATGCAAATTGCCATCAACAAACCACTCATTGATTTGATGAAGAAAGGCAAATCAGAGGTAGTGATTTGAAGCGAGGAGTGTGATGCCAGATTTGCTAGTTTGAAAGACTGCCTATCACTAGCTCCTGTCTTACATTTGCCTGATTTCAATGAAGAATTCTTACTCAGAACAAATGCTAGTAATGGAGGAAACACAGTGGTATTCTGTATCCTGCAGCACTGCCAGTCGTTCGTTAATGAGATTCTTGAACGAAATACTAAATGAATGAAATTGGACGATCCAGAAACAGATCAAGTTACGACTCACATTTCTACGGTTTCAATTTGTAAACATATGTATGCATATATTTGAGTGAATATCATTTCAATATTACTTTATATTTAATATTTCTGTATTGAACAGAAGTTAATGCCACAACTAGTGACGTTAGTTAAGGCCATTACAAGGTCATCATTGTTGTGTTTATTTATTTTTAAGAGAGCATGATTGTTGAGTCACATCCTACTATCATCTGATAATCTCGATATCAAAGCTAAAATTTGTTTCATAAATTATTACCCTGCTGATGAGTGAGAGCTAGATTCTTTTTCAAATAATATAATGTTTATATTTGGTGATACAGTAATATTATCTGAGCTTATGTATAAAAATAAGTATTTGTGTTTGTGTTTGAGTTCAAAAGTCATAATGTGGCGGAAAGAGTCCGTTGACAAAAGCTCTTTATTCTGGAGAAAAGAATATACGTCAGTGGCAATG
Source organism: Sinotaia quadrata (assembly GCA_028829895.1). Lineage (NCBI taxonomy): Eukaryota > Metazoa > Mollusca > Gastropoda > Architaenioglossa > Viviparidae > Sinotaia > Sinotaia quadrata. Next base: position 11,122,139 of record CM054179.1, read on the forward strand.
ACAAATCTTTTGCTGAAATAAAATAGATTTTATCAAATTAACAGAGTGTAGATATTTAAAATACTATCTATCTATCTATCTATCTATCTATCTATCTATCTATCTATCTATCTATCCACCTACCTACATACATACATATATATTGGTCTGTCCGCCGTCAATCAGTCCGTCCATCCGACCATCCATCCATCCATCCTTCCATCATCCATACACATGCATATTAGACCGTTTATATCCTGTGCAAAAAGAATTTAATATTATTTTGTTTGGTCAGCAACTATGTCATTTATATTTTAAAAATATCTGATTGGTTCGTAAATTAAACGTTAGACTCCAGCTGTTACTATTCCGGTTAAATAAAACGTGTGTGGGCAGAACTCGATACTTTCTTCAACATGTATAAAAGGCGATTTACTGGCAGTATAAGACACACAGGAAGTCAGTAATTCAAAGTAAAGGTGCTTTACTGGCAATATAAGACACACAGGAAGTCAGCAATTCAAAGTAAGTAATAAATGGATTTCTTTTTCATCCTTCTTTATATCATAAACTAACGCCAGCGCACAACGGAATGCTACAAAAATTCTGACATGGAAATAATATTTTAAAAAACACTTTGACCTGACATATTATTAACGTTTGATACTATCAAGACCAAGCAATGAACCGTTATCAAAGATAATGATGCTGCTAATAGACTAGAGGAACAATGACATTAGATAACTGCACATAGGAACGAAATACTGACATACCATAATAGCACAGAGATGTAGTACTGACAAGTCCTAATGACACACAGACATAGTACTGGCATATCATGATAACACAGAGACAAAGTACTGGCGTATTATGATAACACAGAGACGTAGGACTGGCATATCATGAAAACACATCGAGACAGAATTGAAATATCATGATAACACAGAGATGTATTACTGAAATATCATGATAGCACATGATAATATAGAGACGTAGTACTGACCAAGCATGATAAAACAGAGAGGAATTATTTACATATCATGATAACACAGAGACGTAGTACTGATATATCATGATAACACACCTAGACAGAACTGACATATCATGATAACACAGAGATGTAGTACTGACATAACACACTAAGACAAATATGACAGTTCATGATAACACAGAGACGTGGTACTGACATGTATTGATAACACGGAGTCGTACTTCTGACGTATCATGATAACACAGAGACATAGTACTGAAATATCATGATATCACAGAGACGTAATTCTGACATATCATGATAATACAGAGAAGAAGTACTGACTTATAATGATAACCCAGAGATACAACTGACAAACACAATAAAATAAAATGACGTCATTGAAGAAACCAATTGGCAAATACTAATAAAACGGACTCAACGAAATAAATCAACGTGAAATTATTTTTTGCAATTCCATTCTAGAAAAATTAGTTATAAAAAAGGATAATTTATCTCTACTTATCCTAGGTTGTCGTAGAACTTGGACGTGGATAACAGCTATGTCTGCGAATCTCGTTTTATTCGTCTGTGCCGGATTTTTACTGTCGCTCTCCAACGGATTGGAGTCCAGAGGTACGAGAAATCAGGCTGAAGTGGCTGATAAAACGGAAAAGAGAAACGTTACAGACCAGAAAACGCTTGATGTACTGGGAAATAATAAAACAAGGTCAGTGAAGTACAACTGAAAGAAAGTCAGTGAAATACGACTAGAATTAGGTCAGTAAAGTAACATTGAAAATAGATACTAAATTGTCATTGAAATAAAATGGATTTCGGCGGTTTTATAAGATTGTCAGTTCAGTTCAAGAAAAAACAAAAACGAAGAAATCAAGACGATGCACTTTGTACATCCATTATTTTTGTCGCATTAAAGCTCCCACCTGGGGAGAGTAAAGAGGGGAGAGAGAGACGTCTTTTAAAAGAACAAACATAATTAGAAACATTTAAGGACTCCTTCAGACTGTCCACTAAATAAAGTGAAATGTGAACAGAAAAGATGTATGAAGTATTGAGTGGACACCGTATGGAGTAGGTAGGTATTCGAGGAAATCAGATTATAAAACATTTATTACCAGTTTTTGTTCTTAATTGTTATAGTTTCTCTCTATCATTACTTTTCAAAATGTCTGGTAGTTTACTTTCACAGTTTCCAGGATTGTGAGCAGACAAAAATGCTGATGTCACAAATACAACAGCAGCAGTCACAGATTCAGTCTCTGCAGTCAGAATCACAAATTCTAAAAATACTTATTCAATCAATGATATCGACCCAGAGAAACTCTTCTATAAACCAAATGGAGTCTTCAGGGAGTCAAGGAACCGGAAACTACACTAATCCTGCGTCTGGTAAGAGACGTAGATTTACACTAAACCTGCATCTTGTAATAGAAGTAGTGTTACACTAACCCTGCATCTTGTAATAGAAGTAGAGTTACACTAACCCTGCATCTTGTAATAGAAGTAGAGTTACACTAACCCTGCATCTTGTAATAGAAGTAGAGTTACACTAACCCTGCATCTTGTAATAGAAGTAGAGTTTCGCAAACCTTGCATTTGGTAATAGAAGCAGATTTACACTAACCGTACTTCTGGTAATAGAAATACAATTATATTTTATCATTTCAATTTAAATTTTGCTAATGAATTTGTAATTGTTATTTTCAGTTTGATATTATTAAATGAAGAGAATGAATTCTGAAATAAAGAGTATTTCGAAAGAAAGGTCTTTAAGTTTTAGTCCTCATAACAGACAATCCAGAATTTTATTTTGGCCTCGAAATGTTTTATATGAATTTTAAGAAAAGTCTTCTCGTTCAGATATTAATTTCAGTTTTCCCAGGTGAAAATTGAACAAACATTAAAGTCTTGAGGTTGTTTCCTCACATGAAATCTTGAAGTGTTACTTCACATGTATTAAAATTTTGAAATTGTTACGTCATATAGTATTGAAGTTGTTATGTCACGTAATCTGAAGTCCTGAGTTTATTACATCCCAGATCCGGCAGTCTTGAAGTTGTTACATCGCATATCTAGTAGTCTTGATGTTGTTGTACCACAGATATAGTAGTCTAAAAGTTACGTCACATATCAAGTAGCTGCGAAATTGTCACGTCATATATCCAATACACTTGATTTTGTTATATACGTTGTTACGTCTTTTTATTTTTACAGAAACAGTTTACGTGCGATGGGGAAGTCGGAGATGTCCAAACGGAACAGCTAAAGTGTATTCAGGTATGTCTATATTTCATAACAGTTTATTATGATAAACAGCTAAAGTGTATTCAGGTATGGCTATATTTCATAACAGTTTATTATGAGAAACAGCTAAAGTGTATTCAGGTATGGCTATATTTCATAACAGTTTATTATGAGAAACAGCTAAAGTGTATTCAGGTATGGCTATATTTACTAACAGTTTATTATGAGAAAAAGCTAAAGTGTATTCAGGTATAACTATATTTCATAACAGTTTATTATGAGAAACAGCTAAAGTGTATTCAGGTATAACTATATTTCATAAACAGTTTATTATGAGAAACAGCTAAAGTGTATTCAGGTATGGCTATATTTCCTAACAGTTTATTATGAGAAAAAGCTAAAGTGTATTCAGGTATGGCTATATTTCCCAACAGTTTATTATGAGAAACAGCTAAAGTGTATTCAGGTACGGCTATATTTCCTAACAGTTTAATATGAAAAACAGCTAAAGAGTATTCAGGTATGGCTACAATCAGCAGTTTTCAATGCCCTGTGAGCGTCAAGTCCTTGATGCTTAAGCCCTATTTGTGTTTACAAGAGTTTGGTATCTGTGTTTTTCTTTTATATTCTGTCCATCCACAATCTATCCCTCTAAACTGTTTACAGGTCAAGGTAGAACTATTTATCAGATATTATTAACTGCTATCCTTTGTAGCGTTGATTCATTCTGAGCTATCGTTGCCATAATTGTCTCATTCTAATAACGTTTACCGCAAATTAAATGTATGCCTCTGTTGAACTATGCAAAAGAAATATATAATAGTCATGACTTGGCAGCACTGATGAAACTTGACAGTGTAAAAGCTACTAATGATAAAAAGTTGTAAAACCGTTATATCGCGTAAATCCAAACCTCTGTTCTGATAATTATTAAAATAAAATGCTGATGTAATGAGAAAATACTTCGATTGTGTTAGCCATTTTTCGCATTGATGGACAAGATTTGATGGGGGTCTCAAGAATAAAATGACAATAATTAACTTCTGCTTTTACATTTTACAATCTGTGGATTTCTGATATGAGATCTTGTAATTTTTATTTTTTCCCTTTATTTTGTTTTTATGTTTCGATCGATTGAAACAGATGTGAAAAAAACAGCTTGCTTGTAAGTCTTCTTTCTCAATAAGGTAAAATATTGACAATTTCAACAAGATATTTTGATTTAATTTCTAAAGTTTGGGAGAAAGTCGAAGATGACAGTCTTGAAGGTAACTGGTTTACTTTAGCTGAAGAACCACACCAGCACTGATAAAAATCTTGCAATAGACTATTAACGATTTTCTGCATTCTCTGTCAAAATGTGAAAACAGTATTTGTATTCCGATATATACAACACAGCTAATATTTCTGTTTTCAATATTAAAACCTGAAGCAAGCAGTTCTATTGAGTTATACAAATTAGGACAGGTGTGCATTTTTAACCTAATAAGAAAACATATTTTCTTCCTTCTTAAACATGAAGTTACAATTATAAATTACAATAATGATTGACTGGAACGTCAAAAGTGATCACCTGATTTTCCCATTACAGTGGAAAACGATTAAAATGTTTTCTTTTGAAGGTATCGCTGGTGGTAGTCACTATACTTCTGCAGGAGCGGCCGTTAATACTTTGTGCCTGCCCCTCCACCCTGTCTACTCCAGTCATCCTTTGCCTAATAATTACGCTTACCTGTTCGGGAGTGAGTATGAGGTCCACCCTGAACTTCAGGCGGAGGACGATGTGTTGTGTGCCGTGTGTCTAGCACCACGAACTGCAGTCGTCATGGTACCCGCTACTAACACGTGCCCTACAGAGTGGACAGTCGAGTACACGGGGTATCTTATGGCTGGATATCGTGACCATACGGCTGGCACCGAGTACATTTGTATGGACATGGCAATGGAAGGTCGTTATGGGTCAAAGGCCAACGACGATGGGCATCTGTTTTACTACGTGGTCGGTCAGTGTGGCAGCCTGCCCTGCCCTCCATACAACAATCGGAATGTTTTATTATGTGTTGTCTGTGCAAAGCTTCCCTATGCTTGAACTCCGTATTGCATGTCTGTGCAAAGCTTCCCAATCTTGAAATCTGTCTTGCATTGTTCGTGCAATCTTTAACTGGACTCTGTATTGCGATATCTGTACAAAGCTTCCATACAGATGAACAATATCCGAATGAATAAAGATTTTAAATATGCTCATATCTAACAGTATTGTCTCTCCTTTGTCAGTGTTTGTTTAAAGTGTATCTTTGTAAATATTTATGTTTATATTTATTCAAATTGTATCTTTGTAAATATTTGTTTATGTTTGTTTAAAGTGTATCTTTGTAAATATTTATGTTTATGTTTGTTCAAAGTGTATCTTTGTAAATATTTGTTTATGTTTGTTTAAAGTGACTTTGTAAATATTTATGTTTATGTTTGATCATTTTGCATATTACCATTACGTTTCTCACGTTTAAGTAGTTTATCGGAGATTTTGTGTATTAAATGTAAGTATTGTAAAGATTTAAAGAAGCTGAATTTAGAGTTCCTAAAATGGCACCTGACTCGAATAATTCAAGTGTCGTCATGGTAACAAATATAATCTCTCGATCCGTAATTTGAGCAGTTTTACATTCGTACGTTATACACAAAATAAGACGAAAATTTATTTTTTCTGCAAAAGACCGCCAGGATTTTATTTATTTGAATGTTTTAAATATATTGTTAAGAATGGGCTTTTGAAATGCAAGCAAAAACTCAAAGGAGGGACATAGAGGAAAATTTACAAATACTGGTCTCTTATTATTAAAGCCAACCAACAGTAAGAGGATATAGAAATATAATGTAAGAACGTTCGCTCAAACACCATCTAGGTATATTATTTATCAGTGAACAGTATCTCATAGACCAGAAAAGAGCGATCATACTGCGAATGGGTGGGTTTAAATGATTAGCTCCCTATTCTATTCAATCACCTTCTGTGATGGGAATTTGTCAATTGCAGTTGGAAAAACTGGGTCACACCTCAGGAACAATATTCATTAATTACTTAATTACACTCCTTCCCGAGTGTTACTCATTCAGAATTCTTACACTCCTTGCAAGTATGAACACTTCTAGGAAATATAGTTTTTTCTGGCCCTCACAAAAAATACACATAAACTATCACACATAAACAAACAGATAAACAGACCAATAGGTTGAGGGATACATAGATAGACAGACAGATATAAATATCTTACTTTGTGACTTATTCAATACGTTCAAACAAATAAAAATGTAGACACTTCATAGACATATACTAATTAGTAATGCAACATGTATTTTACGGCGAGAGTTGCCTCTTAAATTAAAAGAATATAATCTCTTCGCCTTTGATAATTGCACCTCTCAATTGCGGACATTGGGTTGAAGGAGTAATCTCCCTGTATCCCTTCCAGTACTATGAATAGACACAGCAGATTAGCACTGACATGGCATATCCAAATATCTAGCAGCGGGCACCCACGTTCAAGGTCTTAAGTCCAACTTATTAATTATTATATTCCACTCCCACCCGCCATTCTCTCCAAATGCATACCACATGGAAAGCGTGGGTGTAAACGAAGAAATTACAGAAAGCAATTCAATATTAATCAAGTACAAATAAGGATGTACACAATACATAACACATGAACAACAGAAAAATGTATTTTTGAATCGATATATTTCTAAGTCAAATTGTTCGTTCATCAATGTCAATGAGTGCATTTGTATATGTATGTATATATGCGTGTATGTGCTTGTATATGTAAGAGTAAATATGTGTATATGTGCGTCTGTGTATGTGTTTATGCATGAGTGTGTGTATCTTAGAGCTCAGAGCACCGTGACTTTGAATTTTGAAATATTCTAAAATTTGGTTTGAAAATAATTAGGGATGATTAGAAGTATGAAAGTATCACATTTTTCGGAAATAATCCAATAATTATATTAAAGTAATATTTCTCCCACATTATCTACAAACATCTAAAGTCCAAAACATTGTTTTAATTATAATACAATAATTACAATAAAGTAATATTTCTCCCACATTATCTACAAATATATCTAAAGTCCAAACTTTGTTGTAAATAATACAAACAGTGCATTGTTCCTAGATTGTGAATTGCTGAATGGAACAAAAAGCAATATCATATGACGAATTGTCAGTGTATCGAGAAATGGACACAAGCCTTTAGAAATATGTGGCACTGACAGATTGCCTTCATTCGTTAATTAAATATTATTTATTTTGATTTATTAACGAGTTAAATGAACCGTTTGTCGTTATCTGTAAAGCTGATCAAATATATTTTCATTAAGACTGAAAAGTATATATCTAACTCGGCTTTGTGTTATCGCTTTTGCATTGTTATCACTTTATACTACAATGATAAATATTTCTAATATCATTTCATTGTATATGGCGTTAATAACGGTTTCAAATGACGTAAAGAAATGGCTGATGTGTGCCATTGTAATAAAAAAAACCTCAGATTTCCATTTTAATAATTCCGATTTTATATAAATGGAAGATCTCATTACCGATAGTTTTGAAGGTTGTATAGGCTTGACTCTACTATGTTTGTTCCAACTTCAAAAGTTAAACTACCCGATAGATATTCTCATTTAAAGTGGCACTTGCTTTTCTTTATTCTTTAAACAACATTTATAAAGAGAGGAATTCTCATTAATATTTGTCTTTCATTCTTCTTTAATCTATTCTCTAAGTAACACTTGAAAATGAGAGACAATATCAGTGGTACATTGTTTTCGTTCTTTGTAATCGAAGTTTTAAATTGCAGCTTGCTTTAATTATGTTAATTATTGTATTTACACATGCTTTTATCTATTTGATTTTAAATGATTATTGTTTTATTTTTTTCTAAAAATGAAAGTACTGTGAACCCAATTCACAATTTTCAGTTTTAGAAAGGGTGAAGTAAAAAAAAATATATAGAAATTTTGACGATCTTGTATTCTGCTTCAGTGACAATCACATGACTATTACGTATGCAAAGAAATAGTTGGAAATGTTAATACAAACACATTTGTACATTAACGAGAGTTCATTGTACGCGTTTATTACTCTGACACAGCACTGATGAGTGAAGACATATCAAGATCTATAAAATACACTAAACAAGGTCAATGGAACACGACTAAACTAGGTCAATAAAATACGTCTAAACAAGATCAATGATACGACTAAACAAGGTCAATAAATACGACTAAACAAAGGTCAATGAAATATGATTGAAAGTACTTCAGTGAAATACTATTAAAATGAAGACTTATGTAATTGGAAAAGCGTTCTTTTACTAGGGTTAATATACCAACGAAAGAAATAAAAATGTGTTATTCAACCTTAAGTATAATAAAATGAAATCATTTATCATTATTGTTGAATATCATACCATACATTCCAACAAAATTACAACAGCAAAGAAAAGAAAAAGAATGATAGAAAAAGAGAAAACTTACTCACTGACGTACTTTAAAAATAAATGAGTACTTCACAACCACCCCTAAATCAATCAACGGACACAATCAAATTGTATAAACACAATATTTAAGCACACCAAAAATGGTGAAAGTTAATAAATTAATATACTTGAGTAAAATCCTTTTGCAGACATTTTAGAAAATTTTTAAATTAGAAAGAACTAGAAATAAAAAAGAAAGAAAGAAAATAAAACAAACAAAAATGATAAAAGATTAAATATTGAACGAAAACTGACCTATGCCAAGATAGATGAAAAAGAAAGGAAAAACAAAATTTAACCTAAACCTGTTAAAGATAAGTGAGAATATGTCTAAGGTTCAGGAAGTCAGAACAAAATTTCATTTGCATTCTTTTAACAAAGAAAAATATTGAGGATTATTTAAAATGTTTTGAAAAGTGTGCCATATGCTAAGACCTTCCAGAAAGTACATGGCTGTCCCAGTTAATGGCAGGAATGAAAAGACAGGATAGTATGGTCTTTGATAACACTCCCAGAGGAAACTGCAACATGAGACATATAAGGCCAAACAGTTAGCATACTTTAAGGTGACTATTGAGATGTACAGACAGATGGTTTACTAGATTAGGCGAGAGCAGACTGATACATTTTTTCAGGTCGCTAGTAAGTTTCAGTACCTTTTGACGAGTGGTTAAATCTGGATGAAGTAGAGATTGACAAAGGGAAAGATGTTAGTGATCACTTTGTGATTGACAAGTTACAGACATCATACCCACCAGCAAATTTTGCTTACGTTAAAGATAAAGGACCAAAGAGTTTGATAGATTGGTTAACAGCAGCTGACAGGTAAAAAGAAATGTATAGGACATGTGCTAATCTGACAGCTAGGCATAATTTTAAACCGCACAGGGCAGTTAATGAACAAGTGATGCCAAAAGAACAGAATGATAAGTCAGATAATAAACCTAAAGCAGGATCCTCTCTCACATCTCATCCATTTAGGAAGATGAAAGATAGAGTACCCACATCTCACCCCAACAGTAAAGGCAAAAGATAGAGTACCCACAACTGACCCCAACAGTAAAGACAAAATATAGAGTACCCCCACCTCACCACAACAATAAAGACAAAGGTGTTAAGAACAAACCGTAGTGTGCTTTAGTTGTGGCGATCATGGCCATATTAAACATTTTTGGCCAAGTAACATAAATCACAGAACAAAGAGGCACTTCTCGTTTTAATGCATGCATAAACTGACATTGTATTCCAGTCCTCTGTGACACTGGTTGTGGAGTAGGGTTAGTAGTACACCCTAGCCTAGTGAAGGAAAATGACTACACTGGACAGTTTCATTCTAGCCAATGGTGTTAAAGATAAATTACCCACTGCGATGGTAGATATAGATAGCATGTATGTATGTGGACATAGTCAGACTGTTTGTCTATTAAATTGTGTTGAGAGTGCTATAATGGGATGAAAAGGTGAGACGCAGACGACATTGGCTGAAACTGTCATTGGTGGGGTGTATCATCAGGAAGTCACACAGGACTCAGTCATGGAAGGACAGATAATGGTCATATAAATATTTTGACATTGTGACATTGTTGCAAATGCAATTGAAGGACTGTCTAAACAGCACTTAATCCGGGTTATGTAGAATATTTCAATAAACTATACCTGACAACTCAATTTCTAAGCCCTGATAGGACTAACCTCCAATTTGTATTGACTCTATTGTTGAAATGTAATTTTATTTTTTATTATTATATATATAGAGAGAGGGTGACAGAGTAAATGATAACTCATATAATATTGATGCCAAGTTATCTATGCCATTGTAATTGACATATGGTAAATTTGATTGTTTATTTAATAAATTTATTAAATTTATTGACCTCACGCATATTGCTATTGATAATCTTACGTTGGAGAAGAAAGTGAGTGGATGGGGGCTCGCTAAATATAGCTTTTAAAATCAGATTTGTCTTCACCTTTAGTAAGACGTTTTCCATTCACGGAAATCTTATAAGACTGTGAATGTTGTTTTATGTTGTGGAATAGAGAAAACGTTTACCATGCCAAAATATCTGCCGAGTGAGAGACATGTGGTGTCTGTTGGGGGATCATTAATAAAATAAAATTAAGATTCCCATCATTTGTAATTAGTTAGGAAGGATTAATTACTATTAATAATTATCTTAATTAACTAAGTGGCGTGCCGTGTCACACATTCGATAATTAGAAAATAAAAATATATTAAAATTACATTTTTGATTAGGTCTTTGGGAAACATTTTCTCATAAATAGTGACCTAGTATGTGTGTATGAAATAAACACAAAGATAACAATATGAATTTATGACGACGTTATAAATCACGTTCTTAATTTAGATAATACGCAACTTATATTTAAATTAAAAACTAAAATTGATTTTGAATGAGTACAGTTTTTATATCTAAATATATTATTGTTTCAAAGATTGATCAGAAAGGTTGAACAGAGCATTTATTGTAAGAATTCCAACTTTTGTTTCAGTGCAATGAACAGTCTGTATTTCAATTCAGTAAACAGCTTGTATCTTGTGCAGTGGATAACTTCCGTTTATATTCAGTAAATGTCTTGTCTATGAGTTCAGTGAACAGCTTGTGTTTCAGTTTAGTGAACAGCTACTGTAAGGATTGCAACTTTTCTTTCAGTGCAATGAACAGCCTGAATCTCAGTTAAGTGAACAACCTGTGTTTCAGCACAATAAACAGCGAATGTTTTGTAAATGAATAAATCAGTGAATATCTCGGGTCTCAGTTCAGTGAACATCTTGTGTTTCAGTTTAGTCAACAGCTAGCATTTTAGTTAAGTGAACAACTAGTGTTTTAGTTCAGTGAACAGCAAGTATTTCAATGAACAGCTAGCATTTTAGTTAATTGTATAGCTAGAATTTTAGTTCAATGAACAGGTAGTGTCTGGATATGCAATGCTAAAATGACGGCCTCCTTTGAAGGAAAACTGTATCGAGAAACATACATTTACATTTTAGCAATCGGATTCAAAGACAAACTGACAAACAGTTTGATGATGTGTGATCTACTTTCCTGTTTATTTAACAATTCAAGTATACATTGGGGGGGGGGGTGGAGCATGTCATGCAACAATTAAGTGACGAGTGAAATAAAGCTTTCTGATTTTGTATTGCATTAACAGCGTGTAGAGATTTCAAAAACTGTTTTCTTAACATTGTTTCTCTTGACGTTAAAAAACTATGAGAAATTAATATATGACTGGCGTCATAAAGAAAACTCGGACTCCAGTTGTTGACTTTTGGTTTGGTATTTTTGGAACCGTGAAAACTGTTGTGAACATCGTTTTGGTAATACACACGTCTGGGCACACAATACTATGCTTTAACATGTATAAAAGGTGTTTTCTTCCAGTTTAGGACAGAAAGGAAAGATAATTAATACAAGGTAAGTAATAAATTGATTTGCTTTTTTATCCAAATTTCTTTGAAAATTATGCATTATTAGATTTTATATTATTTTAAATTTTGTGTAAATGTAATTACATTTAATTAAATATAGTTTTATTTATTTAAGTTTAAGTACATCTTTCAAAATCTAAAGAATATTGAAATACTTAACATTTAAGTTTTTCAAATTTCTGTAATGAAATGTAAATTTATGAAATTTTTAATTTTTCTGTTCTGTTTTACTACAATCCATTTTACGGGAAGTATTTTGAAGATTAGTGTAAATGAATACAACTCATACAGGACAGTATTTTGACCCAGTATAAATAAGTTTATATATACGGGACAGTATTATGACAATCAGTGTAAATGAGTATTATATATATGGGACAGTATTTTGACACATCAGTGTAAATGAGTATAGAGCATAAACTAACGCCAAGGTACCAATGAATGTGGAATGCATTCATGATTCTGAAATAGCACTGACATGTATAGATAATATATTGACCTGACAGATTATTGATATCTCATGTTAACAATATCAGTCAAGACATGAACTGTTCTCTGAAGGTGATGATGTTGCTGATAACACACACTTATATAGCACTGACATCTCATGATAACACATAAAGCCCTAAATACTGGCAATCCATAATAGTACTCAAAGACGTAATACTGACATCTTTTAAGACAGACAGAACTTTGAAAGCGCGTCAGAGATGACGTCAGAGATCTAACATATCGGCAAACAATAATACAACGACTCGGGTAAAAAAAAATGGGAGGTAAAATTAAATTATATTCTCTCTTACAGAGGAAAGCTCCTTGTTATGATAAAATAACTATTTTTTCTGTAATTATCTGATGCCCTAGCACTTCATCTTGGACAACAGCCATGTCTGTGAGTCTCGTTTTACTCTGTGTCGGAGTTTTACTGTCACTCTCCAACGGACTGACGGAGTCTCGGGGTACGACAAAACAAAATGTCACTGACGAGAATACGTTTGAAATGTTGGGAAATGTTGAAACAAGGTTAGTGATATCTGAAACAAGGTTAGTAATATCTAAAACAAGGTTAGTAAAGTCTGAAACTAAGTTAGTAATATCTGAAACTAGGTTAGTGATATCTGAAACAAGATTAGTGATATCTGAAACTAGGTTAATGATATCTGAAACAAGGTTAGTGATATCTGAAACTAGGTTAGTGATATCGAAACCACGGTTGGTGATATCTTAAACAAGGTTAGTGATATGTGAAACAAGATTAGTGATATCTTAAACAAAATTAGTAAAATCTGAAACAGAAGTAAGAAACAAAGTTAGTGAAATATAAGACCAGGCCAGTGAAATCAGAAACAAGTTTGTGAACTGTGAAACAATGTCATTGAAATATGACTGAAATAGGGGAAGTGAATATTACTGAGAGGAAAAAACAATTTTGTAACAGTTTGTAATAATACTCATGGCTCAGCAAAATAAATTTATTTTATCCTGGAACGTGGTCGGTCAGTGTGGCAGTCTGCCATGCCCTCCATACAACAGTCAGAATGTTTTATTATGTGTTGTCTGTACAAAGCTTCCCTATGCTTGAACTCCCTATTGCGATGTCAGTACGAGACTTCACTATGCTTGAAATCTGTATTACATTGTTTGTGCAAAGCTTTCCTTTACCTAAACTCTGTATCGCGATGTCTGTACAAAACAAACATACTGATGAACACTATCCGAATGAATAAAGGTTTTAAATATGCACATATCTAACAGCATTGTCTCTCCTTTGTCAGTGTTTGTTCAAAGTGTATCTTTGTAAATATTTATGTTTATGTTTGTTCAAAGTGTATCTTTGTAAATATTTATGTTTATGTTTGTTCAAAGTGTATCTTTGTAAATATTTATGTTTATGTTTGTTCAAAGTGTATCTTTGTAAATATTTATGTTTATGTTTGTTTATAGTGTTTTTTGCAAATATTTATGTTTATGTTTGTTGAATGTGTATCTTTGTAAATATTTATGTTTATGTTTGTTCAAAGTGTATCTCTATAAATATTTATGTTTATATTTGTTCAAAGTGTATCTTTGTAAATATTTACGTTTATGTTTGTTCAAAGTGTATCTTTGTAAATATTTATGTTTATGTTTGTTCAAAGTGTATCTTTGTAAATAGTTATGTTTATGTTTGATCATTTTGCATATTACCTTTAGGTTTCTATCGCCGCTGTACCTGGGGTGACTTTGTAATAATGAATTATATCAAATATGTGTAATTAGTTGTGATACAAAACATCTACAAGTGCCAATGCAGAGTATGGTTATCTATGTATATCTGCAACTGTTACGCCGATATACTGGTACGCTGCCAATTTGGCTCCGGCCCCCACTCAGTTTTAGCTGAGAATGATATTTATGAATATATATAAATATGACGATTATAAATAGACGAACAGAGGACAAGATGTAATAATTAGATTATCACTTCCGACTATGATAACAAAGGATAGAAATTACTTCACTAACAAATGCACTAAAACAATAACAAACAAAAAAAAAGAAAATTCAACAAGATTTAGAAAAATAAGTAACATAGTCCATCATAGGCAAGTTTAATCTACACTGTAGTCACTTCACATCAAAACTTAGCTCATGCACTGGAGTGAGTATGCAGTACATCACATCACGTCATGATTTCAAATCTCCTGTTGCAATCGAATCAAAGTCAGAATCACGCCAGGGATAAAATAACAAAAATAAAACAGAAACAGCCAAAAGGCAAAACCCTGAAACACAAGCAATTGCAGACTCTAAGTGTCCAGTCTATTAATAAATACTAAGTTTGGCATAGGCTTCTGAAAGAAAGAAATCTGAACATGAAATTTGACGCTAATGCCACACCTAGTGACGTTAGTTAAGGCCATTACAAGATCAATCATTGTTGTGTTTATTAATTTTTAAGAGAGCATGAATGGTTGAGTCACATCACACTATCGTCTGATGATCTCGATATCAAAGCTAAATTTTGTTTCATAAATTATTACTCTGCTGATAAGTGAGAGCTAGTTTCTTTTTCAACTAATATAATGTTTATATTTGGCGATACTGTGATATAATCAGATTTTATGTATAATAATAAGTATTGGTGTTTGTGTTTGAGTTCAAAGGTCAAAATGTGGCTGAAGGCGTCCGTTGACAAAAACTCTTTTTTTCTGGAGAAAAGAATATTATGTCAGTGGCAATTACAAGTCATTTGCTGAAACAAAAAAGATTTTCCTATTTATGAAATGACTCAAGTATCTATTGTGGTGGAAATAATACATTGTAAACTTTTAGAAAGATATCTACGTGATTATGTATTACATTAACAGAATGTAGATTATATAAATGTATCTATCTATCTATCTATCTATCTATCTATCTATCTATTATCTATCTATTATCTATCTATCTATTATCTATCTATCTATTATCTATCTATCTATCTACCTACCTACATATCCATCCATCCATCCTTCCATCCATCCATCCATCTATATATCTATTGGTCTTTCCGTCCATCCAACAATCAAACCAGCCAGCCAGCCAGCCATCGTCCACACACATGCCTATTAGACCGTTTAATCTTGTGCAGAAAGAATTCATTATTATTTTGTTTTCTAAGCAACTTTGTAATTAATATTTTTAAAATAGCTTTTTGGTGTCGTAAATTAAACATCAGACTCCAGCTGTGACAATTCCAGTTAGGTAAAACGCACGTAGGCAGAGCTTTCACCATATTTCAACATATATAAAAGGCGGTTTACTGGCAGTATAAGACAAACAGGAAGTCAGCAATTCAAAGTAAAGGAGTTTTACTGGCAGTATAAGATACACACGAAGTCAGTAATTCAAAGTAAGTAATAAATGGATTTCTTTTTCATCTTTCTTTGAACATTGTGCTTTCTTTGTTTTTCATCCTTCTTTATATCGTAAACTAACGCCAGCGCACAACGGAATGCTCCAAAAATTCTGACATGGAAGTAATACTTTTAAATAACACTTTGACCTGACATATTATTAACGTTTGATACTATCAAGATTATGCAAAGAACCGTTATCAAAGATACTGATCATGCTAACAGACTAGAGGAGCACTTACATTCGATAACATCACATAGGTACGACATACCATGACAACGCAGAGAAGTAGTACTGACAAAACATGATAACACACCGAGACAGAACTGAAATATCATGATAACACAGAGACGTAATACTGACATAGTATGATAATACACAGACGTAGTACTGACATAGCTTGATGCCTGAGAGAGGAGGTACTGACATATCATGATAACACACAGTCGTAGTACTGATAATCGTGATAACACACCCAGACAGAACTGACATATCATGATAACACAGAGATGTAGTATTGACATAACACACTAAGACAGTTCTGACAGTTCATGATAACGCAGAGACGTGTTACTGACATGTATTGATAACACGGAGACGTGTTACTGACATGTCATGATAACACGGAGAAGTAATACTGACTTATCATGATGACAAAGAGACGTAGTACTGATTTATCATGATAACTCAGAGACAGAACTGAAAAAACAATAAAATAATATTACATCTTTTAAGAAACCAGTTAGCAAATAGTAATAAAATGGACTCAAGAAAATAAATCAACGGTAAATTAATTTATGCAATTCCATTATACAAGAATGAGTTATAATAAAAAAAAGGATAATTTATCTCTACTTATCTAAGGTTGTCGTAGCACATGGACGTGATAACAGCCATGTCTGCGAGTTTCATTTTATTCGTCTGTGCCGGATGTTTACTGTCGCTCTCCAACGGACTGGTGGAGTCCAGAGGTACGAGAAAACAGGCTCAAGTGGCTGACAAAACGGAAAAGATAAACGTTACAGACCAGAATACGCTTGAGGTGCTGGGTAATAATAAAACAAGGTCAGTGAAGTACAACTGAAAGAAAGTCAGTGAAATACGACTAGAATTAGGTCAGTAAATTAACTTTGAAAATAGTTATTAAATTATCATTGAAATAAATTGCATTACGTCGGTTCTATAAGATTGCCAGTCCAGTTCAAGATAAATCAAAAACGAAGAAATCAAAATTATACTTTTTTGTACATCCATTATTTTTGTCACATTAAAGCTCCCAAATGGGGAGAGAAAGAAAGAAAGAGAGAGAGAGAGAGAGTGAGTGAGAGAGAGAGAGAGACGTCATTCAAAAGAACAAACATAAAAAAGAAAATATTAAGAACTCTTTCCAATAAATAAAGTGAAATGTGAACAGAAAAGAAGTATGAAGTGTTGAATGGACACCGTCTGGAGTAGTAGGTATTCGAGGAAATCAAATTATAAAACAATTATTACCAGTTTTTGTTAGTAATTGTTATAGTTTCTCTCTGTCATTACTTTTCAAAATATCTGGTTGTTTTCTTTCACAGTTTCCAGGATTGTGAGCAGACAAAAATGCTGATGTCACAAATACAAATACAGCAGTCACAGATTCAGTCTCTGCATTCACAGATGCAACTGCAGCAGTCACAGATGCAATTACAGCAGTCACAGTTTCAGTCTCTGCAGTCAGAATCACAGAATCTAAAATTACTTATTCAATCAATGATATCTACCCAGAGAAACTCATCTGTAACTTCACTGGAGTCTTCAGGGAGTAAAGGAACTGGAAACTGCACTAATCCTGCATCTGGTAATAAAAGTAGAGTTAATCTAATCCTACACTTTGTAATGGAAGTAGAGTTAAAACTAATCATACAGCTGGTAATGGAAGTAGAGTTACATTAACCCTGCATCTGTCATAGAAGTAGAGTTACACTAATCCTACATTTGGTAATAGAAGTAGAGTTACACTAACATTGTATCTTGTAATAGAAGTAGAGTATTACTAACCCTGCAACTGGTAATAGAAAAAGAGTTACGCTAACCCTGCATCTCGTAATAAAAACAGTTACAAAAAACCCTACATCTTTTAATAGAATTACAATTATATTTTATCATTTCAAGTTCTGCTCATGAAATTGTATTTTTTTCAGTTTTATATTATTAAATTAAGAGAATGAATTCTGAAATAAATAATATTTCGAATGAAATGTCTTTACGTTTTAGTCCTCATAACACAACATCCAACATTTTATTTTGGCCTCTATAAGTCTTGAAGATGTTAGGTCACAGATATTGATATCTGGAAGTGTTATGTCACAGATATAAAAGGCTTGAAGTTGTTAGGATCCTGATATTGAAGTCCTGAAGTTCTTAGGACTCTGATATTGAAGTCTTGAAGTGTTAGGTCACAAACATTGAAGTCTTAAGACTGTTACGTCATATTTATATTGAAAAATTAAAGTTGTTACTTCACATATATTGAAGTTTTAAAGTTGTTATGTCACATATATTGAAGTCTTGAAGTTCTTACGTCACATATATTGAAGTCTGGAGGTTTTTACATCACAGATATTGAAGTCTTGAGGTTGTTGCGTCAGAGATATTGAAATCTTGAGGTTGTTAGTCATATACCTAGTATTCTTCAAGTTGTTATTTCATAGACTTAGTAGTTGAGGATGTTATGCCACAGATCTATTAATCTTGAAGTTATTACGTCACATGTCCGATTGTCTTAAAGTTGTTACATCACATATCCGGCAGTCTCGAGATTGTTGCATCACACATCTAGTAGTTTTGAGGTTGTTAAATCACACACCTAGTAGTCTTGAAGTTGTTACATCATATATCCAGTTGATCTAAAATTGTTACGTCAAATATCCAATACACTTGAATTTGTGACGTCACATATCTACTAGTCTTTATTTGCCGAATATTTTGTTACGTCTCTTTTTATTACAGAAACAGTTTACGTGCGATGGGGAAGTCGGAGTTGTCCAAACGGAACAGCTAAAGTGTATTCAGGTATGGCTATATTTCCTAACAGTTTATTATGATAAACAGCTAAAGTGTATTCAGGTGTTGGTAAAAGTTTCTTATGAGAAACAGCTAAATGCATTCAGGTATGGCTATATTTCCTAACAGTTTATTATGATAAACAGCTAAAGTGTATTCAGGTACGGCTATATTTACTCAAGGTTTATTATGATAAACTGCTAAAATGTATTCAGGTACGGCTACAATGAATAGCACTTTTCAATGCCCTGTGAGCGTCAAGTCTTTGATGCTTATTTGTATTTACAAGAGTTTGGTATCGTGTTTTTCTTATTCCGTCCATCCATCCAATCTATCCCTCTAAAATGTTTACAGGTCAAGGTAGAACTACCTATCAGACATTATTAACTGCTATCCTTTGTAGCGTTGATTCATTCTAAGCCATGATTGCCATAATTGTCTCATTCTAATAACGATTACCGCAAATTAAATGTATGCCTCTGTTGAACTAAGCAAAAGAAATATATAATAGTCATGACTTCGCAGCACTGATGAAACTTGACAGTGTAAAACCTACTAATGATATAAAGTTGTAAAACCGTTATTTTGCGTAAATCCAAACCTCTGTTCTGCTAATTATTAAAATAAAATGCTGATGAAATGAGATAATACTTCGATGGTTTTAGCCATTTTTCTCATTGATGGACAAGATTTGATGGGGGTCTCAAGATATAAATCACTATAATTAACTTCTGCTTCAACATTTCACAGTCTCTGGATTTCTAATATTAGATCTTGTATGTTTCTATATTTTTCGCTTTCTTTGTTTTTATGATTCTATCGCTTGAAAGAGACGTGTTTATAAACAGCTTGCTTGTAAGTCTTCAGTCTCTACTAAGGTAAAACATTAGTAATTTCAACAAGATATTTATATTTAATAAGATGACAGTCCTGAAGGTGATTGGTTTACTTTAGCTGAAGAACCACACCTGCACTGTTAAGAATCTTGCAATAGACTATTTTCTGTATTCTCTGTCAAAACGTAAAAACAGAATTTGTAACCACGATATATACCAGACAGCTAATATTTCTGTTTTCAATTTTAAACCTCACGCAAACAGTTCTATTGAGTCATACAAATTAGGATAGCTGTGTATTTTTAACCACTTAAGAGAACATTTTTTCTTCCTTCTCAAACATGAAATTACAATAAATATTCACTGAATCGTTGAAAGTGATCAACTGATTTTCCCATTACAGCTGAAAACGATAAAAATGTTTTCTTTTGAAGGTGTCGCTGGTGGTGGTCACTATACTTCTCCAGGCGCGGCCGTTAATACTTTGTGCCTGCCCCTCCATCCTGTTTACTCCAGTCATCCTTTGCCTAATTATTACGCTTACCTGTTCGGGAGTGAGTATCAGGTTCACCCTGAACTTCAGGCAGAGGACGACGTGCTGTGTGCCGTGTGTTTGGCACCACGAAATGCAGTCGTCATGGTACCCGCTACTAACACGTGCCCTACAGGGTGGACAGTCGAGTACACGGGGTATCTTATGGCTGGATATCAAGGCCATATCGCTGGCTCAGAGTACATTTGTATGGACATGGCAATGGAAGGGCGTTATGGATCAAAGGCCAACGACGATGGGCATATGTTTTACTACGTGGTCGGTCAGTGTGGCAGTCTGCCATGCCCTCCATACAACAGTCGGAATGTTCTATTATGTGTTGTCTGTGCAAAGATTCCCTAAACTTGAATCCGTATTGCATGGTCTGTGCAAAACTTCCCTATGCTTGAACTCCGTATTGCATGTCTGTGCAAAGCTTCCCTATGCTTGAACTCCGTATTGCATGTCTGTGCAAAGCTTCCCTATGCTTGAACTCCGTATTGCATGTCTGTGCAAAACTTCACAAACCTTAAATCTGTATTGCGATGTCTGTACAATGCTTTCATACGGATGAAAAATACATGAATATGCACATATCTAACAGCATTGTCTTTCCTTTGTCAGTGTTTGTTGAAAGTGTATCTTTGTAAATATTGTTATTGTTACTTTCCAGCATGTATTTTAAGACCCAGCTTCAGAATTATCCCACCTTATTCTGACAACAGACTGGATGCCCTCCAATTTACCCTTCAATCTCAATAAAATTTAAATGCTCTTAGTTAAAGCCGACAAATTTTACAGACAGGCAAACTGGTGTACAAAGCACGAACTGCCAAACGTTTAATCAATTGTAATTAATTATGCATTCAATCTTCCCTTAACGAGTCTATTGCCCCCACCCAGCTCTTTTGGTCTATCTTGCATAAATAGTCAACTAAGATAATTGATAAACAAATAAAAAGAATTTAATAAAAGTTTAACAAATAACAAAGTATTTAGAGATTCACAATGATACTAGGTCTCATATACTATGCTAATTATTCGACGCACGAGATTGCAAATGTTCCATATACAGTTCAAGTTTACCAGACTCTGGTACTTAGCTGGTCATTCTTATTGTGATGAAACGACACACACTGAATCCCCAATTGTCGTAGTAGGTTACAGCAGACGTGATCTGTCAGTTTCTGTTCAACACTTTGCACATCATTACCCCTCGTCTGAGTTGTCCAAAACTTGCTCACGACCAAGTCAACAGGTTGAGCGAAATGGGCACGAAGTAGCGTAGAACACTTGCCAAGTGACAAGCAGTCAAAATGACAAGAAGTCAACGTAATGCGTAAACGTAAGACGCAAGTCATAGAAGCGTTGACATAGACATAGGAAACTTTGACATGAACGAAAACTCGTTGACAAATTGACAAAGACGTAGACCCACACTGGAAACAAATGAATTCCTATGAGCGACAGTTCTTATAGATTCGCAATTTTAGCATGTGGTGTGAACAATAGCAAAGTTATTCCTCAACCATTTTAGCATCTTTACATTTAATAATTTAATATATAATAAAGATACAGTTTCGGTCACGCTCATGCATGATACAATTAACGTACGCAAAATCTTAGAAATATTTCAAAAACATTTATACTTTACAAATGAAAATTGAAATAGAAGAAATCAAATATAATTTAAAATCACGTATATGTGCATTCAATTTCAATAATATTATACACGCAAATGAATTTAAAATTGTTACAATAGATTTACAAATGAACGTGCACAAATATTCTGCCATCACACTTCAGTTATTTTAGTTTATAAATTATCATCTTACAATTCGACAATTAATTTAGAGAATTCAATATTCGAATTTAGCCACACTATTATTCAACCACATGTTTAGAGAATTTGCAATAATTCAATAACAATAATAGGCATTTAAATTCAACACAATCGCATCTTAAATAAAATACAATAGTAATTAAGGAAATCGACGTGTTACCTTGCTCAATAACGACTTTACTGACTCAATAGCGGGCCTGGTGATTCACGGCAATATCGCAGATGACTAGACGCTTGCAATCGGTCCATCGGTTCCCTCGTGAATAACGCATTGGCAGCAGCATGCAGTATATAAAGAGTCGTGTGAATCTAAGGAGCGAACCTATTAATCACGTGATGTTTATGGGTATGACATACAATCAGCTATTGTCCAGAATATTACATAATGGGGTGAGTTCCCTCTCCCTTCAGAGTATGACAATTACATCACTCTTATGTAAGAACTGTGTCCACAAAACAAAAATAACGAATTTTAAGTGAATGCGGGTTAGGAGGTCAAGTTGACTCCTGTTACAGTTATGTTTGATAATTTTGCATATTAAATTTAGGTTTCTCACGTTTAAGTAGTCTATCGGAGATTTCATGTATTTTATGTGTAAGTATTTTAAGTATTGTAAAGTTTTAAAGAATCTAGGCTTAGAGTTCCTAAAATGGCCATGACTCGAATAATTCTAGTGTCGTCATGGTAACAAATGTAGTTTTTCTGTCTGTAATTTGAGCAGTTTTACATTCGTACGTTATACACAAAGATAAGACGAAAATTTATTTTTCTGCAAAAGGCCGCCAGAAATTTATTTATTTCAATGTTTTAAATATTTTCTTAAGCAAAATTGGAGATATCAGAGAGAACATATATTCTTTACATTTTTAATATTTTAAATTATTTTCCTTAACCTCTTCTTTCTCACTCATTATCTTAGTGTATATTTTCTTACTTGATGTATGTTTATTATTTTTAATCAATATTAAGTATCTTTTGCTTAGTACTGTTATTAATAAGAATAATTTTATTTTATATTTTGTAATTTTATATTAATTGGTTCATACTTAGCAGACAAAACCTGTTGTCTGATATGCAGTACAATTATGTGCCTGCATCATTTTCTGATAGGAAATTGCATTTTCAACTGTGTTTGATGATTAGTAAACTGCTTCCATATAAATACAGTTGTGTTTGTTAGTTATGTAAATTAAAGTTAGATAATTTTATCGACAGTCACAGTATTATGATAATTAAAGATAGATAATTTATCGACAGTTACAGTATTATGTTAATTAAGTTAGATAATTATAATTTTATCGACAGTTACAGTATTATGCAAGAGTATTTTAGATGCACTTCAGATTTAGGTCTGATGACGTAATTACAAAATGAAACACTAGAAGTATAGTGTACACACACACACACACACACACACGAACTCTTAAAGTAAGACTGCATATGTTCTACATACTAGCCTTGGCTCCTTAAGATACCCCTAACTACTGGGCTAGTGCATGTCTCTGCCGGACAGACAACAAACGACATGGATCCACCATTCATCATCACCACTCTTCAACTTTCCTATCAACTACTCAACATTGTCTATCAACATCAATAATTCTACCAAAAGCAGCACATCTGATGCCAGACTAAATGTTAACATAGGCTGAAAGCAGGCATCATCATCATCATCATCATCATCAATATCATCATCATCATAGTCATAGTCATTGCCATCACTGCTGCAGTTGCAACCACTACCACTACCACCATATGTTCTACAAAACTGGTTGAATTTTTTGCTTGAACATTCTCTTCATTAATGTACATTGATACACACATTGATGATGATAATGATGATGATGATGATGATGATGATGATGATGATGATGATGATGATGATGATGATGATGATGATGATGATGATGATGATGATGATGATGATGATGCCTCGATAGTCCATTGGATAATGGACGGGCAAAATGACCCAGAAAGGTAAGCTACCTGTGATGTATCGACTAGCATTGATGAAAGACACACAAATTCCATCTCTGGACTGTCGAGGGACAGAAAATGGCTCCCTCAATCTACATCCGCACACATCCCATTCAAGATGGAGAAAACAAAATTTGATTCTACATCGGATCAGACGTCATCAGGTTAACAAGGGCTGCTTTAGGCACTGATGTTTCACGGTTCTCTCTAAAAATGGACTACTGAAACGCTAGCGTAACTCGGAGGAGATGGACCAGATAAGAAAATATACAAATACTGGTTTCTTACTATTAAAGCCTACCAAGAGGATATAGGAAAATAATACAAGAACTCTGTATCAAACACTGTCTAGATGATATTATAGAGCATAGCAGCTCCTAGACCAGAAAATAGCGAGCGATCATGCTGTGAATGGGTGGGTTTAAACAATTAGCTCCCTAATCCCTAATCTAGCTAACCTCCACCCGTGATGGGTCTTTGTCAATTGCAGTCGGAGAAACTGGGTCAAACCTCAGGAACAATACTCATTAATTACTTATTCTATCCTTCCCCGAGTGTTACTCATTCAGAATTCCATCATTCCTTGCAAGTATGAACACTTTCTAGGAATTATATTTTTTCTGGCCCTCACACATCTCCTTCCACTTAAGGGACACATCCCAAGATATGCTATCGACTGACTTAGTTACAAAGTAAAATCTAGCCCACACCCCTTAAGCATACATATCTCCAACCTTAATTAAGACATGGACGAAGAAGTGTAAACAATAATAACAAATTTATTCAACGCAATGAATAAGAAAAGTAATAAGTGCAAACAAAGATTATAGAATTCACAAGGCAGCAATAATAAAAAAATAGAATCGTTTTACAATCTAATTTTGATTCCTAAAGATCTGCTATCAGAACTCTCATAATGAATACTAAATTGTTCATGAGTTCTTAGATTTTTCATGCAAATATCATGTTTGATATATAATCTTAAAGTATTTGCTCTTCAAGAGGTACTAGGTTGTGTGTAATATTTTCTGGAAGTCTATAGTTCGTGACTGGAAACAGAGTAAAAAGTCATAGAAAGAGTACAGAGTAAAAAAATCATAGGAAGAGTACAAACAGAGGTATAGATTTTGGAAACTGATTCACTTAATAAACAGTTGCTCATTTGGAGTTATCAACCTTTGACATATGCAGTGAGAAGATTCACAGTCTTTGATATAATTCATTATTACAAAGTCACCCCAGGGTACAGCGGCGACACAAAGTTATGCTATGAAAAATCTCTAAATGGTTACTACGTAGGTCAGATAATTGTTACAAAGTGGCCTACATATCTTAGTTGTAAAAATCAGTCAATATTTAATGACATTACATTTCTACTGAATTAAAATAATTGTAAGATGGTTTCTCAGAATCATAAAAATCACAAATGGTTATACAAATAAATAAAATAAATTATTACTTAGCTGAAAGACATGAAGGTTACAAGTTAAATTTACAACTCTAAATTTACTCACAATAGTGTATGCTGGAGGATCATTAATAAAATAAATTAATATCATCATCACTTGTAATTAGTTTTGGATGGATAATTATTATTATTAATCTTTTTATTATTTTATTATTATTATTATTATTATTAATAATAATAAAAAGATGGCGACTATCATGGCGACCGCCTATACCAGTGACCAGCGGCGTTGGAAGTTCAGTGTTTGCTTTGGAACGAAATAACATCACTGACAGATCAAAACCTGTTGGTTCATCTGCTGTGTTTAAAGATGCAACATCTGTTTGAAAACTACACCTCATCAATTGTATCAACCTAGAAATAATTACTAAGAAGATTCCGAGACCTTGGATCATAACCGACAGTCAAACAGAAGTCGTGGAAAGAGGTATAATAATGAAGTGAAAATTGAAAGGAGTACTAATGAAGTGATGTTCGATTTGTGTTTAGATTAAAATTTGGTACAGTGAAATTGATGGGTAGGACGGCAAGAGGTATTGACGAAAAGTCATAAAGATATCGGTGTGATGTAATTGTTTGGGTTACGTCAGAGGAGGATTTACGTCAAGTTGGCTTGCGTGGTATCTTTTGCCTTGAAAACTCAACACTTCAGGACAAATTTGCTAAATTAACCAATATAAGGAAAAGATAAACATACAAAACAAGATAAGTAAAGAAGAAGAAGAATATAAAATAATGTTAATGTCAAGAGATAAACATGACTGTAATATTAATTAGGCAAACATAATAACGTAACTGAATACCATAATAATAATAACAATAGTAAAAGTGGTAATAGGGATAACATCCAGAGTCCAACTCTGGAATATCGTGGGAGGGAAAAGTGGATCCCTCCAAAATACACGCTTGCCCATCCCATTCATGATGGAGAAAACAAACTTTGATTCCATACCGGATCAGACTTCGCCCGGGCTAACAAGGTCTGCGCTAGGCACTGATGTTTCGGGGTGTTCTAGTGAAAAAAGGGCTACTGAAACACATGGAAAAACTCGGAGGAAATGGAATAACAATAAAGATGATCCACTGATAGAATTAGTAAAAAGGAGAGGACTATTACAACCACCAGAAACAGACAAAGAAACATGGAAGAAAACAACGAAGCAAGAACTAGCACATACCTGGAGACAGAAACCTCTACATGGCCAATATGTACGACAAGCAGACGAAATATCAACAAAGCAATCAACGTACAAATGGTTGAAAGAGGCAGGATTGAAAGCAGAAACAGAAGCACTCATAACAGCTGCACAAGATCAAGCACTCAACACCAAAGCACACAAAACGAAAATCATGAAAATTTCAAATGATTCCAAATGTAGACTTTGCAAATCCATGGATGAGACAACAGAACACATACTATCTGGATGTCAGGTTCTGGCTGGAACAGAATACACCAAACGACACAATGAAGTGGCAAAACACATACATAGAAATCTGTGTGAGAACTATGGCATAAAAACCCCAGAAAGAACATGGATGCATCAACCAGAAGCAGTCATCGAAACAGAAGAAGTCAAAATACTGTGGGACTTCGAGATAAGAACAGACCGGGTGATTCCTGCAAGACGACCAGACATTGTAGTTCTCAATAAGACCAACAGAACAGTAACAATTATTGATGTCGCTGTTCCAAGTGATAGAAACATAAAAACAAAAGAAAGAGAAAAAATAGAAAAATACCAAGACCTCAGATTAGAAATCCAGAGACTGTGGAATGTAAAAGCAGAAGTGATACCAATAGTGATAGGAGCCTTGGGGAACATAACATCAGAATTGGAAGGCTACCTGAATAAACTCCCTGGAAACCACAGAATCGCTCCACTACTCAAAGCAGCGCTCCTCGGAAGTGCCCACATCCTCCGTAAAACTTTGGATCTCCCAGAATCTTGGTAAGATTCCGAGACCTAGGATCTCAGCCGACAGTCAAACAGAAGTCGTGGAAAGAGACTGAATAATAATAATAATAATAATAATAATAATAAGTGTAGTAAGCTACACTGGAGGTATCATAGATTGGACAGCAAATGAAATAAATGAACTGGACAGGAAAACAAGAAAACTACTCACAATACATAAAGCCTTACACCCCAAAGCAGACGTAGACAGACTCTATGTATCTCGAAAAATGGGAGGCAGAGGTCTCAAGAAAATTAAAAATGTCATTGAAGGAGAAGTCATTGGCCTTGTGGACTACATCTGGAATAACAATAAAGATGATCCACTGATAGAATTAGTAAAAATGAGTGGACTATTACAACTACCAGAAATAGACAAAGAAACATGGAAGAAAACAACGAAGCAAGAACTAGCACATACCTGGAGCCAGAAACCTCTACATGGCCAATATGTACGACAAGCAGACGAAATATCAACAAAGCAATCAACGTACAAATGGTTGAAAGAGGCAGGATTGAAAGCAGAAACAGAAGCACTCGTAACAGCTGCACAAGATCAAGCACTCAACACCAGAGCACACAAAACGAAAATCATGAAAATTTCAAATGATTCCAAATGTAGACTTTGCAAATCCATGGATGAGACAACAGAACACATACTATCTGGATGTCAGGTTCTGGCTGGAATAGAATACACCAAACGACACAATGAAGTGGCAAAACACATACATAGAAATCTGTGTGAGAACTATGGCATAAAAACCCCAGAAAGAGCATGGATGCATCAACCAGAAGCAGTCACCGAAACAGAAGAAGTCAAAATACTATGGGACTTCGAGATAAGAACAGACCGGGTGATTCCTGCAAGACGACCAGACATTGTAGTTCTCAATAAGTCCAACAGAACAGTAACAATTATTGATGTCGCTGTTCCAAGTGATAGAAACATAAAAACAAAAGAAAGAGAAAAAATAGAAAAATACCAAGACCTCAGATTAGAAATCCAGAGACTGTGGAATGTAAAAGCAGAAGTGATACCAATAGTGATAAGAGCCTTGGGGAACATAACATCAGAATTGGAAGGCTACCTGAATAAACTCCCTGGAAACCACAGAATCGCTCCACTACTCAAAGCAGCGCTCCTCGGAAGTGCCCACATCCTCCGTAAAACCTTGGATCTCCCAGAATCTTGGTAAGATTCCGAGACCTTGGATCACAGCCGACAGTCAAACAGAAGTCGTGGAAAGAGACCGAATAATAATAATAATAATAATAATAATAATAATAATAATAATAATAATATCCACTAACAAAGTGGCGTTCCCATGACAATATGAGCATATATAAATATGTACTGTGTGTGTGTGTATATATATATGTACCTATGTGTTAATATGTCTATGAGTGTATTTGTATATTTCTGTATATATGCGTGTGTGTGCTTGTATATGTAAGAGCAAATATGTGTATATGTGCGTCCGTGTATGTGTTTATGAGTGTGTGTGTATCTTAGAGCTCAAAGCACCGTGACTTTGAATTTTTGAAATATTCTAAAGTTAGGTTTGAAAATAATTAGTGATGAAGAGAAGTTTGAAAGTATCACATTTTTCGGAAATAATCCAATAATTATAATAAAGTAATATTTCTCCCACATTATCTACAAATATATCTAAAGTCCAAACTTTGTTGTAAATAATACAAACAGTGCATTGTTCCTAGATTGTGAATTGCTGAATGGAACAAAAAGCAATATCATATGACGAATTGTCAGTGTATCGAGAAATGGACACAAGCCTTTAGAAATATATGGCACTGACAGATTGCTTTGCCTTCATTCGTTAATTAAATATTATTTATTTTGATTTATTAACGAGTTAAATGAACCGTTTGTCGTTATCTGTAAAGCTGATCAAATATATTTACATTAAGACTGAAAAGTAGATATATCTAAATCGGCTTTGTGTTATCGCTTTTGCATTGTTATTACTTTATACTACATTGATAAATCTTTCTAATATCATTTCCCTGTAAATGGCGTTAATAACGGTTTCAAATTACGTAAAGAAATGGCTGATGTGTGCCATTGTAATAAAAAAAACCCCTCAGATTTCTACTTTAAAAATTCCGGTTTTATATAAATGGAAGATCTCATTACCTATAGTTTTCAAGGTTGTATAGGCTTGAATATACGAAGTTTGTTCTAACTTCAAAAGTTAAACGAACCGTTAGATATTCTCATTTAAAGTGGCACTTGCTTTTCTTTATTCTTTAAACAACTTTCTGTATAAAGAGAGGAATTCTCACTAATATTTGTCTTTCATTCTTCTTTAATCTATTCTCTAAGTAACGCTTGAAAATCAGAGACAGCAACAGCACAGCGGTACATTGCTTTTATTCTTTGGAATCGAAGTTCTAAATTCTGTTTGCATTAATTATGTTAATTATTATTTTATTTACTCATGAATAATTTCTGTTTATAATTAATCAGTGAATACTTCGTGTCTCAGTTCAGTGAACATCTTGTGTTTCAGTTTAGTGAACAGCTAGGGTTCCAGTTTATTGAACAGCTAGTGTTTTAGTTCAGAAAGCAACTAGCATTTTAGTTCAGTGAACAGCTAGTGTTTTAGTTTAATGAACAGCTAGTGTTTTAGTTCAGAAAGCAACTAGCATTTTAGTTCAGTGAACAGCTAGTGTTTTTGTTTAATGAACAACTAGTGTCTCGATATGTAACACTAAAATGACGACGACCTTTGAGGAAAGACTGTATCGAGAAACACACAGTTACATTTTACAATCGGATTCAAAGACAAACTGACAAACTGTTTGCTGATGTGTGATCTACTTTCCTATTTATTTAACAATTCAAGTATACATTGTGGGGGTGGAGAGGGGTGCATTTCGTACAACAACTAACCGAACAAGTAAAATAAAGCTTTCTGCCTGATTTTATACTGCATTAATAGCGTGTAGAGATTTCTAAAACTGTTTTCTTAATATTTGTTTCCCTTGACGTTAACAACAATGAGAAATTAATATATAACTGTTGACTTCTGGTTTGGTATATTTGGAAGCGTCAAAACTGTTGTTGTGGAGATCGTTTTGGTAAAACACACGTGTGGGCACACAATAGTTACTATGTTTCAACATGTATAAAAGGCGTTTACTGCCAGTTTAGGACACAAAGGAAAGATAATTAATCCAAAGTAAGTAATATATTGATTTGTTTTTTCCAAATTTCTTTGAAAATTATTCATTATTTGCTTTTACATTTATTAAAGTTTGTGTAAATGTAATTAAATTTAATAAAATATATTTTTATTTATTTTGGTTTTATTTTAAGTACATCTTTCAAATATCTAAATTATATTGAAATAACGAAACATTTAAGTTTTTCAAATTCTGTAGTAAAATGTAAATTTATGAAAATTTTAATTTTTGTTTTCTGTTTTACTACAATCCATCATACAGGAAGTATTTTGACGTTTAGTGTAAATGAATACAATTTATACAGGACAGTATTTTGACAAATTAGCGTAAATGAATATAATTCATACACAACAGTATTTTGACACTGTGTAAATGAATACAATTCATTTAGGACAGTATTTTGACACAGTGTAAATGAATACAATTCATACAGGACAGTATTTTGACAGATTAGAGTAAATGAATACAATTCATACTGGACAGTATTTTGACACAGTGTAAATGAGTATTATATATACGGGACAGTATATAAGTGAGTATTATATATACGAGACAGTATATTGACACATCAGTGTAAATGAGTATTATATATACGGGACAGTATTTTGACACAGTGTAAATGAGTATTATATATACGGGACAGTATTTTGACACAGTGTAAATGAGTATTATATATACGGGACAGTATTTTGACTCATCAGTTTAAATGAGTATTATATAAACGGGACAGTATTTTGACATATCAGTGTAAAAGAGTATTATATTTACGGGACAGTATTTTGACACAGTGTAAATGAGTAGTATATATACGGGACAGTATTTTGACACATCATTTTAAATGAGTATTATATAAACGGGACAGTATTTTGAAACAAGAGTGTAAATGAGTATTATATATACGGGACAGTATTTTGAAACATCCGTGTAAATGAGTATAGAGCATAAAATAACGCCAAGGTACCAATGAATGTGGGAATGCATTCATGATTCTGAAATAGCATTGACATGTATAGGTAACACATTGACCTGACAGATTATTGATATCTCATGTTATAGTCAAAACATGAACTGTTATCTGAAGGTGATGATGTTGCTGATAGAGCACTGACATCTCATGATAACACATAAAGACCTAAATACTGACAACCCATAATAGTACTCAAAGACAATACTGACATATCTTAAGACAGACAGAACTTTGAAAATGCACGATAACGCATAATGACGTCAAAGATCTAACATATCGGCAAACATTAATACAAGAGACTCAGGGAAGAAAATGGGAGGTAAATTAAATTAAACTTTCTCTTATAGAGGAAAGCCCCTTGTTAGGATAAAATAACTATTTTTTCCTGTAATGCTCTAATGACCTAGTACTTCATTTTGGACAACAGCCATGTCTGTGAGTCTCGTTTTACTCTGTGTCGGAGTTTTACTGTCGCTCTCCAACGGACTGACGGAGTCCAGAGGTACGACAAAAGAAAACGTCACTGACGAGAATACGTTTGAGATGCTGGGAAATGTTGAAACAAGGTTAGTGATATCTGATATAATGTTAGTGATATCTGAAACAAGGTTAGTGATATATGAAACAAGGTTAGTGATATCTAAAACAAGGTTAGTGATATATGAAACAAGGTTAGTGATATCTGAAACAAGGTTAGTGATATCTGAAACAAGGTTAGTGATATCTAAAACAAGGTTAGTGATATCTGAAGCAAGGTTAATATCTAATGATATCTGAAGCAAGGTTAATATCTAATACAAGGTTAATGATATCTGAAACAAGGTTAGTGATATTAATACAAGGTTAGTGATATCTGAAACAATGTTAGTTATGTCTGAAACAAAGTTAGTGATGTCTGAAACAAGGTTAATGATATCTGTCACGATGTTAGTTATGTCTGAAACAAGGTTAATAAAATCAGAAACAAAAGTCAGAAATAAAGTTAGTGAAATATAAGACCAGGTATCAGTGAAATCAGAAACAAGTTTGTGAAGTGTGAAACAAAGTCAGTGAAATACGACTGAAATAGGGGAAGTAAATATTACTGAGAGGAAAAAATAATTTTATAACAGTTTGTAATAATACTCATGACTCAGCAAAACAAATTTAAATTTATCCTGGAACTGAGAGGAAGACAAAACCAAGGCGACGCTCTAACAGCAACTACAGGCTTCAAGAAGTACACCCCTGTACATAATGTATGCACATAATATTTTATTTATAACAATAAATATTATTGAATTATCAAAGGAAACATTGAGAAATGTGTTGGGTAGCATGACTCATTCATATGTTTATGACTAACATATTCAGCGACATTTATAATTTGCTAATAAACATACATTTCTTACAAGTTGCATTTCTTTTTGTGGCAGAGTAAGGTTAACTATCCCTATTTCAATACTTAATTGTTACATATCTTGTAAATTGTCAAAGTGACTTGATCTTGGGCACTTCTTATACTGATATTCTTAAGTGGTAAAGTTGGAAGTAAACAACTCATGAGGAGGATATGCTAGAAATTGCTGATGCAATCGAAACCAGTTCCAACTGGATGAGTAGTTTTTTTCTGACTAATAGTCTCATGCATGTATATAACACTTTCATCCAATGGAGATGGACTGGAAGTTTCTTGATGAATTCTCAATTCTAATAACTTTAATTTTGAAACATAACTGGAGTCCGGTCCTAAAAGAGACCATTAGCATATGGTAAGTTAACTGACAGATAAAGGAAGAATGGACTATTAAAATATTTCGAAGATGTTTGCTATTGATCTATGATTTGAATTAGAGAATGTTTTATTTCTATGTTCACTAATTTATTATATTGTACATTATAATTGTGAATTTGATCAATGCTATATTAAATATGCTGTGTGTATTGGGCTAATAAAATTGTTGCAGGATTTTTTAAGTTGAGAATATAAGAGAGAAAGGAGTTTTAGAGATGAAATATGCCTGAAATGTAGTGCTGCATTAATCTGACTTAATAATTAATTAATTATTAATTAAGAGAAGCAGACCATTTTGTTTATCTTTGTAACTTCATAAAGCTGTGACTACAATACTCGGCTTGGTTACGCTGTTGCGTGGATCTGGCGTTATCATCAACTTTGCAAGTAAAACGTGTTGTTGTTAAATATTTTCTATGAATTCCGTTCGAGAGTCATATAGCAGAAATTTGTGGCTTGAGTTAGGTCTCAAGAATTCATGAAGATTGTTTGAACATTCCTAGTGGTGTGTTGAGTAAATACACTTGGAAATTCTTGAACATTCCTTGTGGTGTGTTGAGTAAATGCACTTGGAAATTCTTGAACATTCCTTGTGGTGTGTTGAGTAAATGCACTTGGAAATTCTTGAACATTCCTTGTGGTGTGTTGAGTAAATGCACTTGGAAATTCCTGAACATTCCTTGTGGTGTGTTGAGTAAATGCACTTGGAAATTCTTGAACATTCCTTGTGGTGTGTTGAGTAAATGCACATGGAAACCCGAGAACATTCCTCATGATGTGCTTGATAGCGTATGTGAAATTCAGGACGATTCTCTACAGTGTACTTAGAGAGCACGACAAAGATTCTGGAAGAGTTGTATAACTTGCCTCTAGAAGGGACACGCGGGGCCTCACCTAATATGAAAGCCAGTGACTTGTTGCAAACCACGTGACTGTGAAACACGTGCTAGCAACAGCCACCATCTTCAAACAGGTTTTGTGCACTGACTTTGATTATTTCTCTGAAACTCTACTCTCATTTCCGTGATGAAATCCTTGAACTGGATTATATATATCTTTGCTAGGATAAACTGTATGTCCAGCATTAATTGAATATTGTTGTGAAGTAAATGTCAATGCTCTTATTCATTTCTTGTATATTTGATTGTTGATTTGACTTTGTTATATTTATTGACTTTCCTACACATATTGATTACAATATGTTTGAGACGAAAGTGGGTGGATGGTGGCTGTCCAAATATAGATTAAAAGACATATTTGTCTTCTCTTTTGGTAAGAAGTTTTCCACCTACGGAAATATTGTTTGACGGTAAATGTTTGTCTTTAATATTGTGGAAGTGAAAAAACGTTTACAGAGCCTGTATATCCGCCAAGTGAGAGAGAGGAGTGGTGTCTTCTGGAGAATTATTATTAATATAAATTAAGATTCTCATCACTTGTAATTAGTTATGGGTAATTAAATAATAATATTAATCATAACCAATAACTAATGTGGCGTAGGTGTCACAAACTAGCTATTTGGATGTATTATTCTTGTCGACCCAAATATCTCAGCTTTCATCATTTTTAAAAAAATGAAATACGGCTTGCGGGGTGGGGGGAAACAGGAAGGGAGAGGTCACCAACGCACTCATAAAAGAAATAAATGAACAACACCAAATCACTCAATTCACTCAACAAATTGTAAAAATAGAATAATCAAGAACAAAAATAAAAAGAGAAAAATAATAAACATAAACAATTGAGAACACAGTTCACAGTAAGTCTAGTAAGATTTTATTTTTGAACTCTTCATTACAAAGTGTTCTTATACATCGTTATTAGTTTCTTTGTCAAACTTTTCTATGATATTTATTTTTTATTTTATTTATATAATATTTTTTTAATTTTATTTATATGATATTTATTATTCTCTTTTGTAGTTTTCAAGATTACGGAGCTCTGCTAAGGTACATGACACGAGAAATGACGTGGTCTCGCGAGCAGATAAAAATGCTGATGTCACAAATACAATCACAACAATCACAATTACAATCACAACAGACACTGATTCTTCAATTGCTGTCAGCCCAGAAAAAGTTTACTACTACCCGTCCGGAATCTTCAGAAAGAAAAGATACTGAAAACGACTTTAACCGTGTTTCTGGTAATAAAAGCGAAGTAGTGCTGTCAGTTCTCATGAAATTCTCTTACTGAATCCGAAATCGTTTTTAGTTTAAATTTATTTTCATAGCTATAATTTTAGAAGTCAACTATTTATATATCTATTTTAAGAAAGATTTAGCATTTCCAAAAGAAATGTCTTTAAGTGTAATTTTATTACATTTCATTGTAAAATGTCTTTAAGTTTAATTTTCCATCAATACATGGAAAAATGAATTTAAGTTTAATTTTCCAACATCGCATGGTAAAATGTTTTAAGTCTTCATACATATACATTACCATTTAGATGACCGTTAATTAGTTTAGTTTTGGTGTTCGTGATACAGCCAAATAAGAATTCACCTGAAATCCCACGGATAGAATGCAGATTATAAACCTTTAATCCCACTGAAAGAATGCAAGTAACTTGTGCAAGAACTGTAAGCCAGTCAATCTAAACTTTCGCACAGCACAAGATTCTGTCCTTAGACCATTTCTGTCAGTATGTCTTGAAGTTGTTACGTCACATATCTAATAGTCTTAAAGTTGTTATCATAGATCCGGCAGTCTTGAGGTTGTTGCACCACAGATACAGTAGTCTTGAAGTTGTGACGTCATGTATCCAGTAGCTGTAAAATTGTTATGTCATATATCCAATACACTTGAATTAGTGACGTCACAAATCCAGTAGTCTTTATTGATACGATTTTTTTTACAGAAACAGTTTACGTGCGATGGGGAAGTCAGAGTTGTCCAAACGGAACAGCTAAAGTGTATTCAGGTATGGCTATATTTCCTAACAGTTTATTATGAGAAAAAGCTAAAGTGTATTCAGGTATGGCTATATTTCCTAACAGTTTATTATGAGAAACAGCTAAAGTATATTCAGGTATGGCTATATTTCCTAACAGTTTATTATGAGAAACAGCTAAAGTGTATTCAAGTATCGCTATATTTCCTAACAGTTTATTAGAAACAGCTAAAGTGCATTCAGGTATGTCTACAATCAATAGCAGTTTTCGGTGCACAGTAAGCGTCAATGCTTAATGCTTATTCTAATTTACAAGAGTTTGGTATCGTCTTTTTCTTTTATATTCTGTCCTTCCTTAAATCTATCCATCTAAACTGTTTACAGGTCAGGGTAGAACTACCTATCAGACATTATTAACTGCTATCCTTTGTAGCGTTGATTCATTCTGAGCCATCGTTGCCATAATTGTCTCATTCTAATTACGTTTACCGCAAAATAAATGTATGCCTATGTTGAACTATGCAAAAGAAATATATAATAGTCATGACTTGGCAGCACTGATAAAACTTGACAGTGTAAAACCTACTAATGATTTAAGGCTGTAAAACCGTTATTTTACCTAAATCCTAAACTCAGTTCTTATTATTATTACAAATTAAAATAAATTGCTGATGTAATGAGATAATACTTCGTTTGTGTTAGCCATTTTTCTCATTGATGGAAAAGATTTGATAAGGATCTCAAGATTAAATTAACTATAATTAACTTCTTCGTTTACATTTCAGAGTCTTTGGATTTCTGAGTTCTTCCATTTTTCTAGTTTTTCTCTTTCTTTTGTTTTTATGTTTCTATCGCTTGGAAGAGACCTGTTTAAAAACTGCTTGCTTGAAAGTCTTCCTTCTCTTCTAAGGTAAATCATTGACAATTTCAACAAGATATTTTGATTTAATTTCTAAAGTTTCATGGAAGGCGAAGGTGACAGTCCTGATGGTGATTGGTTTTCTTTAGCAATAGAACCACACCTGTACTGTTAAAACTCTTTCAGTAAACTCTTTTCTACATTCTCTGTCAACACGTAAAAACAGAATTTGTATCCATTATATTTACCACAGAGCTAATATTTCTGTATTAAAAACTGACGCAAGCAGTTCTTTTGAGTCATACAAATTAGGACACTTAAGAGAAGAGTTTATCTTTAAGAGAACACGAAATTAGTGAGTAATTATACCATTTACACTAACGATTGAGTAATTATACCATTTACACTAACGATTCACTTACGTTAAAAGTGATCAACTGAGTATCCCATTACAGCTGAAAACGATAAAAAATATTTTCTTTTGAAGGTGTCGCTGGTAGTGGTCGCTTTGACGCTTCTGGCGCGGCCGTTAATACTTTGTGCCTGCCCCTCCATCCTGTCCACTCCAACCATCCTTTGCCGACCGCTTACACTATCATGTACGGGAGTGAGTACGAGGTCCAACCTGAACCTCAACATGATGACGACGTGCTGTGTGCCGTGTGTCTGGCACCACGAACTACAGTCGTCATGGTACCCGCTACTAACACGTGCCCTAAAGGGT
This sequence comes from Sinotaia quadrata, assembly GCA_028829895.1. NCBI lineage: Eukaryota > Metazoa > Mollusca > Gastropoda > Architaenioglossa > Viviparidae > Sinotaia > Sinotaia quadrata. The sequence goes on from CM054179.1 coordinate 11,160,295, forward strand.
GGATAGTCGAGTACACGGGGTATCTTATGGCTGGACATCGTGTCCATGCGGCTGGCACCGAGTACATTTGTATGGACATGGCAATGGAAGGGCGTTATGGGTCAAAGGCCAACGACGATGGGAATCTGTTTTACTACGTGGTCGGTCAGTGTGGCAGTCTGCCATGCCCTCCATACAACAATCAGAATGTTTTACTCTGTGTTGTCTGTACAAAGCTTCCCTATGCTTGAACTCCATAGTGCGATGTCAGTACAAGACTTCACTATGCTTGAAATCTGTATTACATTGTTTGTGCAAAGCTTTCCTTTACCTAAACTCCGTATTGCGATGTCTGTACAAAACAAACATACTGATGAACACTATCCGAATGAATAAAGATTTTAAATATGCACATATCTAACAGCATTGTCTCTCCTTTGTCAGTGTTTGTTCAAAGTGTATCTTTGTAAATATTTATGTTTATGTTTGTTCAAAGTGTATCTTTATAAATATTTATGATTATATTTGTTCAAAGTGTATCTTTGTAAATATTTATGATTATATTTGTTCAAAGTGTATCTTTATAAATATTTATGATTATATTTGTTCAAAGTGTATCTTTATAAATATTTATGATTATATTTGTTCAAAGTGTATCTTTGTAAATATTTATGTTTATGTTTGAGATCATTTTGCATTTAATCTTTAGGTTTCTCACGTTTACGTATTTATCGGAGATTTTGTGTATTTTATGTGTAAGAATTTTAAGTATTGTAAAGGTTTAAAGAAGCTGCGTTTAGAGTTCCTAAAATAGCAAATTACTCGAATAATTCTAGTGTCGTCATGGTAACAAATGTAATTTCTCTGTCCGTAATTTGAGCAGTTTTACATTCGCACGTTTTGCACAAAATAAGACGAAAATTTATTATTTTTTTTAAAAGACCGCCAGGATTTTATTTATTTGAATATTTTAAATATTTTGTTAAGAAAAGTTAGAGATATCTGAGAGAGCATATTTTCTTTTCTTTTTAAATTATTGTTAATTATTTTCCTTAACTTCTACTTTCTCACTCATTATTTTAGTGTATATTTTCTTACTTGATGTATGTTTATTATTTTTAAACAATCATAAGTATCTTTTATTTAGTACTGTTATTAATGAGAGCAATTTTATTTTATATTTTATAATTTTATATTAATTTGTTTACACTTAGCAAACAAATCTTGTTTTCTGATATGCAGTAGAATTATGTGACTGCATCTTTTCCCTAGAGGAAATTGCAATTTAATCTGTGTTTTGATGATTAGTTAACTGGTTCCATATACATATTGCTGTGTTTGTTATTTGTGCTAATTAAAGTTAGATAATTTTATCGACAGTCACAGTATTATGTTAATTAAAGTTAGAAACTTTTACGACAGTCACAGTATTATGCACGATTATGATAGCTGCACATCCTTTAGGTCTGGTGATGTAATTAAAGATTGAAACACAAAATATTAAGGGTGCGCGCGCGCGCACACACACACACACATAGAGTAGGACTGCGCATGTTCTACATACTAGTCTGGGCTCTGTAAGATACCCCTGACTACTACAGGGCTACTGATTGTCTCTGCCGGCCAGGCAACAAACGCTATGGACCTATTGTCCATCATTCATCATCACCACCCTTCAACTTTCCTCTCAACTACTCGCCATTCTCTATTTATATCAATAATTCTATCAAAAGCAGCACATCTGATGCCAGACAAAATGTCCACTTATTTTGGAAGCTGCCAACACCATCATTATAATCATCATCATCGTCGTCGTCGTCGTCGTCATTGCCAACACTGCCTCAGCTCGCACACCTCTACAACCATCTTATGTTCTATGAAACTGGTTGAATTTTATGCTTGAACATTTTCTACATAGTGTACATAAATCGCATATTGATGATGATTATGATGATGATGATGTCTCGATAGTCCATTGGATAGTGAAGGGGCAAAATGACCCAGAATGCAAAGCTACCTGGGATGTGTCGACAAACATGGATGAAAGCTACAAAATCCATCTCTGGACTGTCGAGGGACAGAAAATGGTTCCCTAAAACAACATCCTCACACATGCCATTCAAGATGGAGAAAACAAAATTTGATTATACATCGGATCAGACGTAGTCCAGGTTAACAAGGTCTGTGTTATGCACTGATGTTTCAGAGATCTCTCTAAAAATGGTCTACTGAAATGCAAGCGAAAACGTGGAGGGGATGGACCAGAGAGGCAAATGTACAAACGCTGGTCTCTTACTATTAAAGCCAGCCAATATAAGAGAAACAAGAATGCAAGAACTCTGGCTCAAACAGTAAGAAAATATAGAAAAATAATGCTAGAATTCGGGCTCAAACACCATCTCGGTGATTTTACCAGTGAATAGCAGATCCTAGACCAAAAACGAGCGATCATACTGTGACAATAAGCTCTCGACATCCTAATCTATCAAATCTCCACCCATGATGGGTCTTTGTCAATTACAGTCAGAGACACTGGGTCAAACCTAAGGAACAATACTCATTAATTACTTTGTCTGTCCGTCCCCCAGTGTTACTCATTCAGAATTCTTACATTCCGTGCAAGTATGAACACTTCTAGGAATTATAGATTTTCTGGCCCTCACACATCTCCTTCCACTTAAGGGACACATCACAAAATATGTTATCGACTGAATACACCATAAGACATAACAAAATTGCAAAACTTTGTACTATCGTAAAATCCAAAAATATTGAACAGCAGAAAAAACTAATTTAACAAATCTAGTCGATAACCACAATGAAGACATAAATAATGAACTAACTGACGAACAAAAATTCATGTTAGAAGAAATAAGAGATCTCTTTAAAAACAATAAATCACCAATTTGAAGACCACAAAATAACAAAGATATAAAAACAGAAATTCACAATGCAAATTAAGTAGTAAGGTACATCTCCACAAAATATATTACAGAAACAAATAGCTTAATACATGCTACTGCAAAACTAATTGAAAAAATATATAATACCAGCCAAAGTACAAAGAAACCATCAATACCAACATGGAAGAGAAGAAAATAGAAAATGTAGAAAATAAAATTGAGGGTACTAGGAAAGAAATAAGCCAAACGACAGCAGTTCATATATTCATAAAAGAAGCGGTTCATAACAATGGAAAATGGAAACAGGCATTAGTAAACAAATACCAAGTAAATTATAGAAATATTAAGACCGCAATAGAAGATACTATTTGGACAATATCAATGGCGGTTAATGCCATTTGGTATCCACACAGCACCAACTGTTTTCACAAAGATTATGAGATTTCTCCTCGAAACTATGAAAGAAGATTCAAACTCTGACCTCATGGATGAAATTTCGATGGCTATTGAAAACCTGAAGACCACATACGTTTTATGGATATTATTAAGCGTTTAAAAGATTGTAATCTCACTTCTCGACCAACAAAATGTTTCTTTGGACATTGTAAACTCTAATATTTGGGACACACAGTGGGACAAGGTCTCTCGTGGCCAGAGGCATCTAATGAAAGAATGTTTGAAGAGATGGAGAGACCCATCTCCAAGACAAAATTTAAATTATTTTAGGCGGTTGGCTGATTACTACACAAAATTAAAACCAAGCTCATTGTCATGGGCAAGCCACTCAATAATTTGATGAGGAAAGACAAACCTGAGATAGTATTTGGAGCGTGGAGTGTGACGTCACCTTTGCTAGTTTGAAAGACTTCCTGTCACGAGCTCCTGTCCTACATTTCCCTGATTTCAATGAAGAAGTACTCAGAACAGATTCTAGTAATGGAGGACCAGGTGTTGTACTGATTTCAATGAAGAAGTCGTACTTAGAACAAATGTTAGTAATGGAGGACCAGGTGTTGTACTGATTTCAATGAAGAATTCTTACTTAGAACAAATGTTACAAATGGAGGATTAGGTTTTGTAATGATGCAGAAACACAGTGGTATTCTGTATCTTGTAGCATATGTCGGTCGTACATTAATGAGATTAGTGAACGAAATCCTAAATGAATGAAAGTGGACGGTCCAGAAACAGATCAAGTTACGGCTCACGTTTCAATGGTCATAATTTGTAAACAAAACTAAGCATATATTTGAGTGAGTATCATTTCATTATTACTTTACATTTAATAGTTCTATATTGAACAAAAGTAGGATATATTTGAGTGAGTATCATTTCAATATTACTTTATATTTAATAGTTCTGTACTGAACAGACGCTAATGCCACACCTAATGACATTTGTTAAGGCCATTACAAGATCATCATAGTTGTGTTTATTTATTTGTTTCAGAGAGCATGATTGTTTGAGTTACATCACACTATCGTCTGATGATCTCGATATCAAAGCTAAAATTTGTTTTATAAATTATTACTCTGCTGATGATTGAGAGATAACTTCTTTTTCAACTAATATAATGTTTATATTTGGCGATACATTGATATAATCCGATATTATGTATAATAATAAGTATTGGTGTTTGTGTTTGAGTTCAAAGGTCAAAATATGGCTGAAGGCGTCCGTTGACAAAAACTCTTTTTTTCTGGAGAAAAGAATATTATGTCAATGGCAATTACAAATCGTTTGCTGAAATAAAAAAGATTTTCCTATTTATGAAATGACTCAAGTATCTATTGTGATGGAAATAGTGTATTGTAAACTTTTAAATGAAAACTTTTAGAAAGATATCTACGTGATTATGTATTACATTAACAGAATGTAGATTATATAAATGTATCTATCTATCTATCTATCTATCTATCTAATCTATCTATCTATCTACCTACCTACATATTCATCCATCCATCCATCCATCCTTCCATCCATCCATCCATCTATCTATCTATTGGTCTTTCAGTCCATCCAACAATCAAACCAGCCAGCCAGCCAGCCATCGTCCACACACATGCCTATTAGACCGTTTATATCTTGTGCAGAAAGAATTCATTATTATTTTGTTTTCTAAGCAACTTTGTAATTAATATTTTTAAAATAGCTCATTGGTGTCGTAAATTAAACGTCAGACTCCAGCTGTGACTATTCCAGTTAGGTAAAACGCACGTAGGCAGAGCTTTCACCATATTTCAACATATATAAAAGGCGGTTTACTGGCACTATAAGACAAACAGGAAGTCAGTAATTCAAAGCAAAGGAGTTTTACTGGAAGTATAAGACACACAGCAAGTCAGTAATTCAAAGTAAAGGCGTGTTACTGGCAGTATAAGATACACACGAAGTCAGTAATTCAAAGTAAGTAATAAATAGATTTCTTTTTCATCTTTCTTTGAACATTGTACTTTGTTTACTTTTCATTCTTCTTTATATCATAAACTAACGCCAGCTACAACGGAATGCTAACAAATTTCTGACATGGAAATAATATTTTAAATAACACTTTGACCTGACATATTATTAACGTTTGATACTATCAAGACCATGCAAAGAACCGTTATCAAAGATACTGATCATGCTAACAGACTAGAGGAGCACTCTCATTCGATAACATCACATAGGTACGACATACCATGATAACGCAGAGAAGTAGTATTGACAAAACATGATAACGCACCGAGACAGAACTGAAATATCATGATAACACAGAGACGTAATACTGACATAGTATGATAATACACAGACGTAGTACTGACATAGGTTGATACCTCAGAGAGGAAGTACTGACATATCACGATAACACACAGCCGTAGTACTGATAATCGTGATAATACACCCAGACAGAACTGACATATCATGATAACACAGAGATGTAGCATTGACATAACACACTAAGACAGTTCTGACAGTTCATGATAACGCAGAGACGTGTTACTGACATGTATTGATAACACGGAGACGTAATACTGACTTATCATGATGACAAAGAGACGTAGTACTGATTTATCATGATAACTCAGAGACAGAACTGAAAAAACAATAAAATAAAATTACGTCATTTAAGAAACCAATTGGTAAATAGTAATAAAACGGACTCAAGAAAATAAATCAACGGTAAATTAATTTATGCAATTCCATTATAGAAGAATGAGTTATAATAAAAAAAAAAAGATAATTTATCTCTACTTATCTGAAGTTGTCGTAGCACATGGACGTGGATAACAGCCATGTCTGCGAGTTTCGTTTTATTCGTCTGTGCCGGATGTTTACTGTCGCTCTCCAACGGACTGGTGGAGTCCAGAGGTACAAGAAAAGAGGCTCAAGTGGCTGATAAAACGGAAAAGAGAAACATTACAGACCAGAATACGCTTGGGGTACTGGGAAATAATAAAACAAGGTCAGTGAAGTACAACTGAAAGAAAGTCACTGAAATACGACTAGAATTAGGCCAGTAAATTAACTTTGAAAATAGATATTAAATTATCATTGAAATAAACTGCATTATGTCGGTTTTATAAGATTGCCATTCCAGTTCAAGAAAAATCAAAAACGAAGAAATCAAAATTATACTTTTTTGTACATCCATTGTTTTTGTCGCATTAAAGCTCCCAAATGGGGAGAGAAAGAAAGAGAGAGAGAGAGAGAGAGAGAGAGAGAGAGAGAGAGAGAGAGAGAGACGTCATTTAAAAGAACAAACATAAAAAAGAAAACATTAAGGACTTTCAAAATGTCCACTAAATAAAGTAAAATGTGAACAGAAAAGAAGTATGAAGTGTTGAGTGGACACCGTATGGAGTAGGTAGGTATTCGAGGAAATCAAATTATAAAACAATTATTACCAGTTTTTGTTAGTAATTGTTATAGTTTCTCTCTGTCATTACTTTTCAAAATATCTGGTTGTTTTCTTTCACAGTTTCCAGGATTGTGAGCAGACAAAAATGCTGATGTCACAAATACAAATACAGCAGTCACAGATTCAGTCTCTGCATTCACAGATGCAACTGCAGCAGTCACAGTTTCAGTCTCTGCAGTCAGAATCACAGAATCTAAAATTACTTATTCAATCAATGATATCTACCCAGAGAAACTCATCTGTAACCTCACTGGAGTCTTCAGGGAGTAAAGGAACTGGAAACTGCACTAATCCTGCATCTGGTAATAAAAGTAGAGTTAATCTAATCCTACATTTTGTAATGGAAGTAGAGATAAAACTAATCATACAGCTGGTAATGGAAGTAGAGTTACATTAACCCTGCATCTGTCATAGAAGTAGAGTTACGCTAATCCTACATTTGGTAATAGAAGTAGAGTTACACTAACATGGTATCTTGTAATAGAAGTAGAGTTATACTAAACCTGCAACTGGTAATAGAAAAAGAGTTACGCTAACCTGCATCTGGTAATAAAAACAGTTACAGAAAACCTACATCTTTTAATAGAATTACAATTATATTTTATCATTTCAAGTTCTGTTCATGAAATTGTATTTTTTTCAGTTTGATATTATTAAATTAAGAGAATGAATTCTGAAATAAATAATATTTCGAATGAAATGTCTTTACGTTTTAGTCCTCATAACACACAGTCCAACATTTTATTTTGGCCTCTATAAGTCTTGAAGTTGTTAGGTCACAGATATTGATATCTGGAAGTGTTAAGTCACAGATATAAAAGGCTTGAAGTTGTTAGGACCCTGATATTGAAGTCCTGAAGTTCTTAGGACTCTGATATTGAAGTCTTGAAGTGTTAGGTCACAGATATTGAAGTCTTGAAGTTGTTAGGTCACAAACATTGAAGTCTTAAGACTGTTAGGTCATATTTATATTGAAAAATTAAAGTTGTTACTTCACACATATTGAAGTTTTAAAGTTGTTATGTCACATATATTAAAGTCTTGAAGTTCTTACGTCACAAATATTGAAGTCTGGAGGTTTTTACATCACAGATATCGAAATCTTGAGGTTGTTAGTCGCATACCTAGTATATTCTTGAAGTTGTTACATTATAGACTTAGTAGTCGTGAGGATGTTATGCCACAGATCTATTAATCTTGAAGTTATTACGTCGCATGTCCGATTGTCTTAAAGTTGTTACATCACATATCCGACAGTCTTGAGATTGTTGCATCACACATCTAGTAGTTTTGAGGTTGTTAAATCACACATCTAGTAGTCTTGAAGTTGTTACATCATATATCCAGTTGATCTAAAATTGTTACGTCAAATATCCAATACACTTCAATTTGTGACGTCACATATATACTAGTCTTTATTTGCCGAATATGTTGTTACGTCTCTTTTTATTACAGAAACAGTTTACGTGCGATGGGGAAGTCGGAGTTGTCCAAACGGAACAGCTAAAGTGTATTCAGGTATGGCTATATTTCCTAATAGTTTATTATGATAAACAGCTAAAGTGTATTCAGGTGTTGGTAAAAGTTTCTTATGAGAAACAGCTAAATGCATTCAGGTATGGCTATATTTCCTAACAGTTTATTATGATAAACAGCTAAAGTGTATTCAGGTACGGCTATATTTACTCAAGGTTTATTATGATAAACTGCTAAAATGTATTCAGGTATGGCTACAATGAATAGCAGTTTTCAATGCCCTGTGAGCGTCAAGTCTTTGATGCTTATTTGTATTTACAAGAGTTTGGTATCGTCTTTTTCTTTTATATTCTATCCATCCATCCAATCTATCCATCTAAACTGTTTACAGGTCAAGGTAGAACTATCTATCAGAAATTATTAACTGCTATCCTTTGTAGCGTTGATTCATTCTGAGCCATCGTTGCCATAATTGTCTCATTCTAATAACGTTTACCCCAAATTAAATGTATGCCTCTGTTGAACTAAGCAAAAAAAATATATAATAGTCATGACTTGGCAGCACTGATGAAACTTGACAGTGTAAAACCTACTAATGATATAAAGTTGTAAAACCGTTATTTTGACTAAATCCAAACCTCTGTTCTGCTAATTATTAAAATAAAATGCTGATGTAATGAGATAATACTTCGATGGTGTTAGCCAATTTTTTCATTGATGGACAAGATTTGATGGGGGTCTCAAGATATAAATCACTATAATTAACTTCTGCTTCAACATTTCACAGTCTCTGGATTTCTAATATTAGATCTTGTATGTTTCTATATTTTTCGCTTTCTTTGTTTCTATGATTCTATCGCTTGAAAGAGACGTGTTTATAAACAGCTTGCTTGTAAGTCTTCAGTCTCTACTAAGGTAAAACATTAATAATTTCAACAAGATATTTATATTTAATAAGATGACAGTCCTGAAGGTGACTGGTTTATTTTAGCTGAAGAACCACACCTGCACTGTTAAAAATCTTGCAATAGACTATTTTCTGTATTCTCTGTCAAAACGTAAAAACAGAATTTGTAACCACGATATATACCAGACAGCTAATATTTCTGTTTTCAATTTTAAACCTCATGCAAACAGTTCTATTGAGTCATACAAATTAGAACAAGTGTGTATTTTTAACCACTTAAGAGAACATTTTTTCTTCCTTCTCAAACATAATTACAATTGCAAATTACAATAAATATTCACTGAATCGTTGAAAGTGATCAACTGATTTTCCCATTACAGCTGAAAACGATACAAATGTTTTCTTTTGAAGGTGTCGCTGGTGGTGGTCACTATCAGTCTCCAGGCGCGGCCGTTAATACTTTGTGCCTGCCCCTCCATCCTGTCTACTCCAGTCATCCTTTGCCTAATTATTACGCTTATCTGTTCGGGAGTGAGTACGAGGTCCAACCTGAACCTCAGACAGATGACGACGTGTTGTGTGCCGTGTGTCTGGCACCACGAAATGCAGTCGTCATGGTACCCGCTACTAACACGTGCCCTTTAGGGTGGATATTCGAGTACACAGGGTATCTTATGGCTGGACATTATAGCCATGCGTCTGGCACCGAGTACATTTGTATGGACATGGCAATGGAAGGGCGTTATGGTTCAAAGGCCGATGAGAATGGCAAAGTGTTTTACCACGTGGTCGGTCAGTGCGGCAGTCTGCCGTGCCCTCCATACAACAATCGGAATGTTCTGTTATGTGTTGTCTGTACAAAGCTTCCTTATGCTTGAACTCCGTATTGCGTGGTCTGTGCAAAACTTCCCAAACTTGAAATCTGTATTGCATTGTCTGTACAAAACTTTCATACGGAAGAAAATACATGAATGAATAAATATTTTAAGCACACTATGCACATATCTAACAGCATTGTCTTTCCTTTGTCAGTGTTTGTTGAAAGTGTATTTTTGTAAATATTTATGTTTATATTTGATCATATTGTATCGTTGTAAATAGTTATGGTTATGTTTGATCATTTTGCGTATTATCTTTAGGTTTCTCACGTTTAAGTTTATCGGAGATTTCGTGTATTTTATGTGTAAGTATTTTGAGTATTTTAAAGTTTAAAAAATCTGCGCTTAGAGTTCCTAAAATGGCACCTGACTCGAATAATTCTAGTGTCATCATGGTAACAAATGTAATCTCTCTGTCTTAGCAGTTTTACATTCGTACGTTATACACAAAACGAAAAAATTTTTTTTCTGCCAAAGACCGCCAGAAATTTATTTATTTCAATGTTTTAAATATTTTGTTAAGTAAAATTAGAGATATCGGAGAGAGCATATATTCTTTTCTTTTTAAATTATTGTAAATTATTTTCCTTAACTTCTACAATCTCACTCATTATCTTAGTGTATATTTTCTTACTTGATGTATGTTTATTATTTTTAAACAATCAAAAGTATCTTCTGTTTAATACTGTTCTTAATGAGAATAATTTTATTTTATATTTTATAATTTTAAATTAATTTGTTTACATTTAGCAAACAAATCCTGTTGTCTGATATGCAGTACAATTATGTGACTGCATCTTTTTCCGTTAGGAAATTGCATTTTCAACTGTGTTTTGATGATTAGTACACTGCTTCGAGTTCTGATAGCAGATCTTTAGGAATAAAAATTAGATTGAAAAAACGATTGTATTTTTTTTTATTATTGCTGCCTTGTGAATTCTATAATTTTTGCTTGCAATTATTATCTTTCATTACATTGAATAATTTTTTTTATTATTGTTTACAATTTTGTCGACTACATTACAGGTAGCTTAACTTTCTGGGTCATTTTGCCCGTCCATTATCTAATGGACTATCGAGGCATCATCATCATCATCATCATCATCATCATCATCATCATTATCTATGTATAGAATGTTCAAGCAAAATATTCAACCAGTTTTGTAGAACATATGGTAGCAGGGTAGTGGTTGCAACTGCAGCAGTGATGGCAATGAATATGATGATGATGATGATGATGATGATGATGATGATGATGATGATGATGATGATGATGATGATGATGATGATGATGATGATGATGATGATGATGATGATGGCGGCTTCCAACCTAGGTCGACATTTTGTCTGGCATCAAATGTGCTGCTTTTGGTAGAATTATTGATGTTAGTCAATGTTGAGTAGTTGACAGGAAAGTTGAAGAGTGGTGATGATGAATGGTGGACCCATGTCGTTTGTTGTCTGTGAAACTTGATTCACAGTCTTTAATGAAGTATTTAACTCCATAAAGATTACATATATACTGGTTGCATGTATCATGTATCTTGGAAAATGTGAGGCTGAGGTCTCAAGAAAATCAAAGATGTCGTTTTAGAAGAGGTTATAGGTCAAGTGGACTACATCAGGAATAATAGCAATGATGAGCTGCTGATAGAGTCAGTAAAGATGAGTGGATTGTACCAGCCTCCACAAACTAAGAAGGATGGAAGAATACAACGAAACAGGCATTAGCAAATACTTGGAGCCCAAAACCTCTCCAAGGTCAGTATGTGCAACAAGCTGATGAAACATCAGGAAAACAATCAACCTACATATGGCAGGTTTAAAAGCAGATACAGAAGCACTAAAGACAGCTGCACAAGATCAAGCACTAAGCACGAAGTTACAAAACAAAAAGCATGAAAATCTCAAATGATGTAAAATGCACTCTATAAATCCATGGATGAACAAGAGCAGAACACATACTATCTGGATGTCATGTTCTGAGTGTAACGGAAAACACCATAAGATATAACAAAATTGTAAAACTTATTACTATCATAATATTCAAAAATACTGAACATCAGAAAAAACTAATTTTACAAATCTAGTCGATGACCACAAAGAAGAAATAAATAATGAATTAACTGACGAACAACAATGCATATTAGAAGAAATAAGAGATTTCATGGACAACAGTAAATCACACCAACTCAAAGACTACAAAATAACAAAGCTTTAACAACAGCAATTCATAATGCAAATTAATTAGTAAGCTACATCTCCATAATATATATATATATATATTATGGAGATTTCTGTTTATATATATAACAGAAACCAATAGCTTAATACATGCTACTGGGAAAAAAATTGAAAATATATAATACCAGCCAAAGTACAAACAAGGAAACCATCAGTACTACCATGGAAGAGAAGAATAAAAAATAAAATTGAGTGTACTAGAAAAGAAATAAACCAAATGACAGCAGCAGTTCATAGCAATGGAAAAAGGAAACATGCATTAGTAAACAAATACATTGTAAATTATAGAAATATTTAGACCACAATAGAAGAAGCCAAACAGTGGCTACAAATATTCAGTCAACGTCTTAAAAGATACATATGCAGGCGGTCAACAATTCCAACAGAACAGCATATTCAAAACTGACACTGGAAGACTATATATACCAAGAATTCAACGGGAACCCCAGGATAAAACAACAGAATCCAGACATTAATTATACCAGGATATTCTGGGGGAATATTTGGAGGAATTCTCGTATGTATATTGTCTCAGCAAAATGGATCGACCATTAAGACACGCCGCAAAATTGCAACATCACATTAATTCAGTAAGATATTAAGAAAAAGTTAAGAAATATGGGTAAGTGGGAAGCACCAGGTTTAGATCAAAATAGAAATATTCTGATTAAAACACCTTAGCTATTTATATATGTCAGAATACTAAACAAACCGGAAACCTTACCAACCCGGATGATAAGAGGGAAAACAAGCCTCATTATGGAAGATCTAGAAAAAATCACTACACCAAACAATTATTGTCGAATTAATTACAAGCTAATATTACACTCACGGAAGTTCCGGTACCACGAAAAATAATAAATTCTGTCAGTGGGTCTAGGATTAATTCACAGTTAATTCCATGCTTGCAAAAGTAGGAAATAGGTTATATGTATGTGTGACGTCAGCAAGACGTCTAACTGTCAAATGCACACTGCTTGTATTATGTCGTCTACCATCCCCGTCACTCTCTGACTGGAGGTGCCCGTTCATGGACCTCCCTCCCAGGTTGTGACACCTTCACTGGTTTCAGAAAAGCTCCTGAAAACAAAATGACTACCCGTGAATGGCTTAGTGGACTAGTCCACAAGAAGTTGAGTGGTGCCCAATCTACTTTTTTCACACCGACGACAGATTGGTGTCACACTCTTCCATCAACGAAATGTTGTCAGACCAGTTATTTCCCTTTACCGACAGATTGGTGTCACAATCTTCCATCAGCGAAATGTTGTCAGACCAGTTATTTCCCTTTACCGACAGATTGGTGTCACACTCTTCCATCAGCGAAATGTTGTCAGAAGAGTTATTTCCCTTTACCGACAGATTGGTGTCACAATCTTCCATCAGCGAAATGTTGTCAGAAGAGTTATTTCCCTTTACCGACAGATTGGTGTCACACTCTTCCATCAACGAAATGTTGTCAGAAGAGTTATTTCCCTTTACCGACATTCTACGTACATATAATCGGTCCAGTTTGGCATTACTGGTGAAGTCAAGGAACCTGACAGTCGACGTTGGATGTCTGATTTGATCTGTCATGACGGTCCACTTCGATGTCTCTAGTTAAAAAAATATCTTGCCAAGGAAGTGGGACATTCTCTTCTTAAGTCAATTACAAACAGTTGAAATACCCAGGTGATTTCTAAATCAACTAGAGATGGGCACTAATATGGCGTCCCCAAAAGAGAAAGTAAAGCCACACAACTCCTGTGGCTCACGTAGTCTCATCAAATAATCGCGGTCTCCTGTCATGTCGTCGTTCTCATCTGCTTCCAACCTTTGACCCTCTCTCGTTCAGTCAACTACATTTTTTTTCTAAAATACCCCGTTGATTTCCAAATCATCTAGAGGACAGATATCACCATGGTGCACAGACATTAAGAGAAGAGATGACGTCATGCAAACCCTGTGGTTTACGTTAAGCAACAGAAATAACCCTTGTATATTGTTGTCTTCAATCTAAAACAAACTTCATAGAGTCAATTTCCATTATAATTACATCTTTGTCTGATTGATTATTCATGCACCAACTAAAAAAATTAACTCCGTTCCTATAGTCTGATCAGATTTGTGTTTGGTCGATATCCCACCTCATACCTCAGACACGAGGCCCTCAGTGCATTTCAACTTAAACATACTTTACACCCCACCTCATAACTCAGACGCGAGTCACTCGGTGCATGTTTAACTTAAACATACTTAACACCCTACCTCATACCTCAGGCAGAAAACACCCAGTGCACGTTTTGCTTGAAATTACTATCTAAATTCAGCTGCCAGATTTTATTATAACAAATAAATAAAATAAAAAATTGAAATAATTATTTTAATACATTAAATTAACCAATCATGATTCAGTATTAAACGCAATGTACAAGATGTTTATATAAAATATCTGATAATCTCATTTGCCCTAGGAGAAAAAATAGGGTGAAAACTATACACACAAAAAAATAAATTAAAAAAAAAATTAAAAGAAAATAAATACGATCGAGGACATTGCCAGAAAGCTGCGATGAATGGTCGTCGTTTATAATCAAAAGTAAGCATACTTTAAGAAGAGCGGCATTTCACATTAATTTTATATTCAACAGTGCTTAACTGAGCTGCCACCATTGCCACAACTAGTGATCTTTGTTAGGACAACTACACGGTCTTGATGGCAGTGCTTGTTTGTTAGGACAACTACACGGTCTTGATGGCAGTGCTTGTTTGTTAGGACAACTACACGGTCTTGATGGCAGTGCTTGTTTGTTATGGAACGAGATTATGCTACAGTTATTCCAATATCGTCTAGGGATCTCGATATGAGAGCTATTTTTTAAACTTAAAATAATAAAATGTGGATAAATAGCTAGTTCTTTCTGAACTAATACGATGTTCATTGCAATACTGTTAATATTCGGAACGTGTATATAAAAGTTGAAAACATTTGTTGCAGATATTGCTGTTTGTGTTGGGAGTTCAGAGGTCAGATTGTGACGAGTTAGAATACAAATAACACAACGTCTTTTGAAGAACAATTTGTATCGAAAAATGAATATATGCATTATGGGTAAAAGTGGCATGACAAATAGTTTGCTGATATAATCTACTTTCCTATTTATTAAAGGACTTATCTACCTATATATCTATCTATCTATCTATCTGCTTTACAAACATATGTAGACGAATACAAAAACAATTGTACACCACAGGTAAGGAAAGCTAGGGCAGTTTGTTTACAATCACGTGACCTTTGAGTGGAGGCATCTTGTCCTTTCCCTCGCAGTGCATGAGGTCAGAGGTGAAGCATGCAGGCAATCGCTTGCTCGCGCAGTAGACAAGATAAAATAAAACTTCAAGATGCAGGGCGTACTTGACAAAACCCACAAAATAATCGAAGGAGGAACCAAACGAAGAAGCCAAAACCAAAAGAGCCAATGATACTTTCTGCCTGAATAAACAGTTTTACTGTATGAGCGCTCTGACAAGTTCATATTTACCCAAATATTTCTTAAATGCTCATCAGATTTATTTCAATGGTTATAAAGTTTAATTATTTGACTCTCATTACTATCTTACTAGTCTTTAAATAGACACAAAATTATACTGCATGTTCTCATTATGTACATATTCACATCTGATCAAATATAATTTAAACATTGGTGTATTTCATGGATCAAAGTTATGCTATGAAAAATCTCTTCATCGTTATTACGACATTTGCAAAAATCAGTCAATATTTAATGACATGGCATTTCTACTGAATTAAAATAATTGTAAGATGGTTTCTCAGAATCATAAAATATCACAAATGGTTATACATATAAATAATATAAATTATTACTTATCTGAAAGACATGAAGGTTACAAGTTAAATTTACAACTCTGAAATTTAGTCACAATAGTGTCTGCTGGAGGATCATTAATAAAATAAATTAAGATTATCATCACTTGTAATTAGTTTTGGATGGATAATTATTATTAATAATAATAATAATAATAGTATCCACTAATTAAGTGGCGTTGCCGTGACAAAATGTGTATATATAAATATGAATATGTACTGTGTGTGCGTGCGTGTATGTGTGTGTGTGTGTGAGTGTGTGTGTGTGTGTGTGTGTGTGTGTGTGTGTGTGTGTGTGTGTTTGTGTACATATGTATGTACGTATGTTTTAATATGTCTATTAGTGCATTTGTATATTTATGTATATATTCGTCTATGTACTTGTACATGTAAGAGCAAATATGTGCATATGTGTTTCTATGTATGTGTCAATGAGAGTGTGTATCTTATAACTAAGAGCACCGTGACTTTGAATTTTGAAATATTCTAAAGTTTGGTTTGAAAATAATTAGTGATGACCAGAAATTTGAAAGTATCATATTTTTTTTAAATAATAAAATAATTATAATAATTATAAAGTAATATTTATCCCACATTATCTACAAATATATCTAAAGTCCAAACATTTTTGTAAATAATACAATAATTATATTGAAGTAATATTTCCCCCCACATTATCTATAAATATATCTAACGTCCAAACTTTGTTGTAAATAATACAAACAGTTCATTGGTCCTAGATTGTGAATTGCTGAATGTAACAAAAAGCAGTATCATATGACGAATTGTCAGTGTATCGAGAAATGGACACAAGCCTTTAGAAATATGTGGCACTGACAGATAGCTTTGCCTTCATTCGTTAATTAAATATTATTTATTTTGATTTATTAACGAGTTTAAGTGAGCCGTTTGTCGTTATTTGGAAATCTGAGACAAATATATTTACCGTAAGAATGAATAGTAGATATATCTATATCGGTTTTGCGTTATCGCTTTTGCATTGTTATCACTTTATACTACAATGATAAATCTCTCTAATATCATTTCCCTGTAAATGGCGTTAATAACGATTTCAAATGATGTAAGGAAATGGCTGATGTGTGCCATTGTAATAAAAAAAAAAAAAACCTCAGATTTCCACTTTAATAATTTCGGATTTATATAAATGGAAGATCTCGTTACCTATAGTTTTGAAGGCTGTATAGACTTGAATATACGAAGTTTGTTCCAACTTCAAAAGTTAAACGACACACTAGATATTCTCATTTAAAGTGGCACTTGCTTTTTTTTATTCTTTAAACAAAGCAAAATTGGATGATGATTCTCTAGATAAATGTCAAGAGATGACCAAACTCTCAGGATCGTATGTGTCTAAATCTTCTGGCAAATCTTTTGAGTTTCAATATTTCATAAGCAGTAAGGGATTGACAGTAATGAGTTGCTGGTACCTCTGAACTATTGAGTGAACATGTTGCATTTGGCTCATGACCCACCCACTGTTGTTCATCTAGGACCAAACAAAACCTATGTGGAGGTTGAGTTTTATTGGCCACAAAACTCATGTGGAGGCTGAGTTTTATTGGTAAGGTATGATGTGGTAATGTCTGTGGCTGTGTATGTAAGTGTAAGGGAGCATGCTACACCCATAGTTTGATGTACAAAAGCAGGGATGCTAACTACATCAGTACAGTGAAGTACCAGAACCATTGTGATTATGTTCTGCTCACGAAACTGATAGCAGAAAGAGCACCAGCTTGGTTGAGAGGAAACAATGTGTCCATGATTTGTATGCATAAGTAGGGAAACACCTGCTGTCATGTGGATATTCTGACATTGTTGCAAAGGCAATTGAAGAACTGTCTAAACAGCGCTTAATCCCGGTTATGTAGAACATTTCAAAAACCTACACTGACAACTCCATTTCTATTCTCTGATAGAACTAGCATGTGATTTGTATTGACTATTGTTGAGCTGTAGTTATATTTTTATTATTATTTTATACATACATATATATATATATATAGAGAGAGAGAGAGAGAGAGAGAGAGAGAGAGAGAGAGAGAGAGAGAGAGAGAGAGAGAGAGATGGAGACAGTGTAAATAATAGTTTTCCGAACGTGAGTTCATGAAATATTTATGCCAAGTTATCTATGTCATTATAATTATCATATGTATATTTGATTGTTTATTTAATAAATTTATTGTTAAATTTATTGACCTTCTTACGCATATTGCTATAGATAATCTTATGTTGGAGAAGAAAGTGGGTGGATGGGGGCTCGCTAAATATAAAATCGGATTTGTCTTCTTTAGTAAGACGAGTGGTGTCAGTTGGAGGATCATTAATAAAATAAAATTAAGATTCTCATCATTTGTAATTAGTTAGGAAGGATTATTAATATTAATAATTATCTTCATTAACTAAGTGGCGTGCCGTGTCACACATTAAATGAAATAAAAATAAAAAAATTAAAACTTAAAATAACATTTTTGATTAGGTCTTTGGGAAACATTTTCTCATAAATAGAGACCTAGTATGGTTGTAAGAAATATAAACAAAGGTAACAATTTGAATCAATCATGACGTCATAAATCATGTTCTTAATCTAGAGAATACGCAACATATTTAAATTTTTAAATAAAATTGATTTTGAATGAGTACAGTTTTTATATCTAAATATATTCTTGTTTAAAAATTGCTCAGAAAGTGTTAAGCTGAGCATTTACTGTAAGGACTGCAACTTTTGTTTCAGTGCAATGAACAGTCTGTATTTCAGGTCAGTGAACAGCTTGTATCTTGTACAGATAAACTTCCATTTATATTCAGTGAATACCTTGTCAATGCGTTCAGTGAACAGCTTGTGTTTCAGTTTAGTGAACAGCTAGTGTTTTAGTTCAGTGAACAGCATGTGTTTAAGTTCAGTGAACATCTTGTGTTTCAGTTTAGTGAACAGCTATTGTTTTAGTTCAGTGAACAGCGGATATTTTAGTTGTGTACGGCTAGCAGTTTAGTTCTGTGAACAGCTAGCATTTTTGTTCAATGAACAACTAGTGTCTGGATATGGAACACTAAAATGACAGCTTCCTTTGAAGAAAAACCTTATCGATAAACACATTTACATTTTAGCAATCAGATGCAAAGACAAACTGTTTGCTGCCTGTGTGATCTACTTTCCTATTTATTTAACAATTCATTTATTTCATGTATACATTGGGGAGGGGTGGGGCATGTCATACAACAACTAACTGACGAGTGCAATAAAGCTTTCTGCCTGATTTTATATTGCATTAATAGCGTGTACAGATTTCAAAAACTGTTTTCTTAATATTGTTTCTCTTGACCTTAACAACTATGAGAAATTAATATATTATTAAATATTTCACTGGTGTCATAAAGAAAACACAGAATCCAACTGTTGACTTCTGGTTTGGTATTTTGGAAGCTTGAAAACTATTGTTGTGAAGGTCATTTTTGGTAATACACATGTGAGGGCACACAATACTTTGCTTCATGTATAAAAGGCGTTTACTGCCAGTTTAGAACACAAGAAAAAGATTATTAATCCAATGTAAGTAATAAATTGATTTGGTTTTTTTTCCAAATTTCTTTGAAAATTAAGCATTATATGATTTTACATTTTTTTAAAGTTTGTGTAAATGTAAATAAATTTAATTAAATATAGTTTCATTTATTTTGATTTTAAGTACATCTTTCAAAAATGTAAAGTATATTAAAACAACATTTAACTTTTTCAAATTTCTGTAATAAATTGTAAATTTATGAAAATTATAATTTTTGTTTTCTGTTTTACTACAATCCATCATACGGGAAGTATTTTGACAGATTAGGGTAAAAAAATATAATTCATACGGGACAGTATCTTGATACATCAGTGTGAATGAGTATTATATATTCGGGACAGTATTTTGACACATCAGTGTAAATGAGTATTATATATTCGGGACAGTATTTTGACACATCAGTGTAAATGAGTATAGAGCATAAACTAACGCCAACATACCAATGAAAGTGGAATGCATTCATAATTCTGAAATAGCATTGATATGTACAGATAACACATTGACCTGACAGATTATTGATATCTCATGTTAACAATACCAGTCAAAAAATAAACTGTTATCTGAAGGTGATGATGTTGCTGATAATACACACTAATGGAGCACTGACATCTCATGATAACACATAAAGACCTAATTACTGACATCCCATAATAGAACTCAAAGACAATACTGATATCTCTTAAGACAGTCAGAACATTGAAATGCACGATAACGCATAATGACGTCAGTGATCTAACATATCGACAAACATTTAATACAAGGGACTCAGGGAAGAAAATGACGTCAGAGATCTAACATATCGACAAACATTAATACAAGGGACTCAGGGAAGAAAATGACGTCAGAGATCTAACATATCGGCAAACATCAATACAACGACTCAGGGAAGAAAATGACGACAGAGATCTAACATTTTGACAAACAATAATACAACGGACCAAGAAAATGGGAGGTAAATTAAATTAAACTTTCTCTTATAGAGGAAAACGCCATGTTAGGATAAAATAATTATTTTTTCTGTAATTATCTGATGCCCTAGCACTTCATCTTGGACAACAGCCATGTCTGTGAGACTCCTTTTACTCTGTGTCGGAGTTTTACTGTCGCTCTCCAACGGACTGACGGAGTCTCGGGGTACGACAAAAAAAAACGTCACTGACGAGAATACGTTTGAAATGTTGGGAAATGTTGAAACAAGGTTAGTGATATCTGAAACAAGGTTAGTGATATCTGAAACAAGGTTAATGATATCTGAAACAAGGTTAGTGATATCTGAAACAAGGTTAATGATATCTGAAACAAGGTTAGTGATATCTGAAAGAAGGTTAATGATATCTGAAACAAGGTTAGTGATATCTGAAACAAGGTTAGTGATATCTGAAACGAGGTTAATGATATCTGACACAACGTTAGTGATATCTGAAACAAGGTTAGTACGATCTGAATCCAGGTTAATCATATATGAAACAATGTTGACGATATTTGAAACAAGGTTAGTAAAATCTGATACAAGGTTAGTGATATCTGAAACTAGGATAATGATATCTGAAACAACATTGGTGATATTTGAAACAAGGTTAGTAAAATCTGAAACAAAAGTCAGAAATAAAGTTAGTGAAATATAAGACCAGGTCAATGAAATCAGAAACAAGGTTGTGAACTGTGAAACAAGGTCAGTGAAATACGACTGAAATAGGGGAAGTGAATATTACTGAGAGGAAAAAACAATTTTAAAACAGTTTGTAATAATACTCATGGCTCAGCGAAACAAATTTAAATTTATCTTGGAACTCTGAGAGGAAGAAGACAAAACCAAGGCGACGCTTTAACACCAACTACAGGGTTCAAGAGGTACGCCCCCATACATAATGTAGGCACATAATATTTAATTTATAACAATAATTATTATTAAAATATCAAAGGAAACATTGAGAAATGTGTTGGATAGCATGACTCAGTCAGTATGTTTATCTTTACAGCATAATGACTAACATATTTAACGACATTTATAATTTGCTAAGAAAACAAACATTTCTTACAAGTTGTATTTCTTTTTGTGGCAGAGTAAGTTTACCTATCCCTATTTCTATACTTAATTGTTACATAACTTATTAAATTGTCAAAGTGAAATTATCCTGGGCACTGCATATGCTGATATTCTTAAATGTCAAAGATGGAAGTAAGCAACTCATGAGGAGGATATGCTAGAAATTGCTGATTCTATCCAAACTAGTTCCAGCTGGATTAGTAGTTTTTTGTGAATAATAGTCTCATACATGTTCATAACAATTTATTCCAATGGAGATGGACCGGAAGTTTCCTTGTTGAAGAAGTGCTCTATACTATCACTTTGAATTTGAAAATAACTCGAGTCCAGACATAAAGGCAATCATTAGCTTATGGTAAGTTAACTGAGAAATAAAAGAAGAATGGAATTAGAAATAGTTCGTACCTGTTTGCTATTGATCTATGATTTCAACTTGAGAATGCTCTATTTAACTGAACCATTATTTCTATGTTCACTAATTTGATTATATTGTACATTATACTTGTGAATTTGATCAATGCTATATTTCTTATGCTATGCATGTATTGGGCTAACGAAATTGTTGCGGGATTTGTAAGTTGAGAATATATGTAAGAGAGAAAGGAGTTTTAGAGATAACATATGCCTGAAATTTTTGCTGCCTTAATTTGACTTTTGCAGAGAAGCAAGCCTTTATGTTTTTCTTTGTCACTTCAATCAGCTGTGACTACTGTACTCGGCTTGGTTACGTTGGTGTGTGAATCTGGCATTGTTGTCAACATAGCAGTAAAACGTGTTGCTGTTAGATGATTCCTATGAATTCCATTCAAGGGACATATGGCAGAAATTTGTGGCTTGAGTTTGGTCTCCAGAATTCATGAAGACTGATTTAACATTCCTGGTGGTGTGTTGAGTAAATGCACATGGAAATTCGAGAACATTCCTCCTGATGTGCTTGATAGCGTATGTGAAATTCAGGACGATTCTCTACAGTGTGCCTAGAGAGCACGTCAAAGATTCTGGAACAGTTGTGTAACATGCCTCTAGAAGGGACACGCGGGGCCTTACCTAATATGAAAGCCAGTGACTTGTTGCAAACCGCGTGACTGTGAAACACGTGCAGGTGACAGCCACCATCTTTCGTGCACTGACTTTTGATTATTTCTCTGAAGCTCTACTCTCATTTCCGTGATGAAATCCTTGAACCTGCATATATATTTTTGTTAATTGATGCTTATATCTATGTTATGATAAACTGTATGTCCAGCATTAATTGAATATTGTTGTGAAGCAACTGTCAATGCTCTTTGATTTTATTCATATGTAGTATATTTGATTGTTGATTAAAATTTGTTAATTTATTGACTTTCCTATGCATAATGATTACCATATGTTGGAGAAGAAAGTGGGTGTATGGTGGCTCGCCAAATATAGATTAAAAGACGGATTTGTCTTCTCCTTTGGTAAGAAATTTTCTAAATACAGAAATATTGTTTGACGGTAAGTGTTTGTCTTTAATGTTGTGGAAGTGAAAAACGTTTACAGCGCCTGCATATCCGCCAAGAGAGACAAAGGAGTGGTGTCTGCTGGAGAATTATTAATAACATTAAGTAAGATTCTCATCCCTTGTAATTAGTTATGGGTAATTAAATAATAATATTAATCATAACCAATAACTAGTGTGGCGTAGGCGTCACAAACTATCTATTTGGAGGTATTATTCTTGTCGACCCAAATGTCTCAGCTTTCATCATTTTTTTAAAAAATGAAATACGGCTTGCGGGGTGGGGGTATTTAGATAGGGAGTGGTCACCAACGCATTTATAAAAGAAATAAATGAACAACAACCACCAAATCACTCAATTCACGCAACACATTGTACAAATAGAATAATCAAAAAAAACAAAAATAAAAAGACAAAAATAATAAATTTATACAATTGAGAACTCAGTTTACAGTAAGTCTAGATTTTGTTTTGAACTCTTTATTACAAAGTGTTCTTATACATTGCTATTAGTTTGTTTGTCAAAATTTTCTATGATATTTATTATTCTCTTTTGTAGTTTGGAAGATGACAGAGCTCTGCTAAGGTATATGACAGGAGAAATGGCGTGGTCTCGCGAGCAGACAAAAATGCTGATGTCACAAATACAATCACAACAGTCACTGATTCTTCAATTGCTGTCAAACCAGAAAAAATGTACTTCTACCCGTCCGGAATCTTCAGAAAGAAAAGATACCGGAAACGACTTTAACCGTTTTTCTGGTAATAAGAGCGAAGTAGTGCTCTGTCAGTTCTGTGGAAATTCTCTTACCTAATGCGAAATCGTTGTTAGTTTATATTTATTTTCATAGCTAAATTTTAGAAATCAACTATTGATATATCTATTATAAGAAAGATTTAGTAATTCTAAAACAAATATTTTAGAAATCAAATATTGATATATCTATTTTAAGAAAGATTTAGCATTGCCAAAACAAATATTTTAGAAATCAAATATTGATATATCTATTTTAGTATTGATTTAGCATTATTTCCAAAACAAATGTTTTTAAGTTTAATTTAATTGCATGGTAAAATGTCTTTACGTGTACATGGTAAAATTAATTTAAGTTTAATTTTATTACATTACATTGTAAAATTTCTTTAAGTTTAATTTTATTACATTGTAAAATGTCTTTAGGTTTAATTTTCCAACGTCGCATGATAAAATGTTTCCAGTTTTCATACATATGCATCACCATTTAGATGACCGTTAATTTGTTTAGTTTTGATGTTCGTGATACAGCCTAATTAGAATTCACCCGAAATTCCACCTATAGAATGCAGATAATAAACTTTAAATCCCACTAAAAGAATGCTGATAATAAACCTTAATTCCCACTAAAGGAATGCTGATAATAAATCTTAAATCCCACTGAAAGAATGCAAGTAACATGTGCAAGAACTGTAAACCAATCGATCTAAAATTTTGCGCAGCACAAGATTCTGTCCTTAGACAAATTCTTTCCTTGACTCCAGCAACATAAGTCGGTGTGTCTTGAAGTTGTTACGTCATAGATCTAGTAGTCGGGAGGATGTTACGCCAAAGATCTAGTAGTCGTAAGGTTATTACGTCTCATATCTAGTAGTCCTAAAGTTGTTACATCACAGATCCGTCAGTCATGAGGTTGTTGCACTACAGATACAGTAGTCTTGAAGTTGTTACATCTTATATCCAGTAGCTTTGAAATTGTTATGTCACCTATCCAGTAGTCTTCATTTGCCGAATATGTTGTTACGTCTTATTTTTACAGAAACAGTTTACGTGCGATGGGGAAGTCAGAGTTGTCCAAACGGAACAGCTAAAGTGTATTCAGGTATGGCTATATTTCCTAACAGTTTATTATGAGAAACAGCTAAAGTGTATTCAGGTATGGCTATATTTCCTAACAGTTTATTATGAGAAACAGCTAAAGTATATTCAGGTATGGCTGTATTTCCTAACAGTTTATTATGAGAAACAGCTAAAGTGTATTCAGGTATGACTACAATCAATAGCAGTTTTCAATGCCCTGTGAGCGTCAAGTCTTTGATGCTTATTTGTATTTACAAGAGTTTGGTATCGTGTGTTTCTTTTGTATTCTGTCCATCCATCCAATCTATCGCTCTAAACTGTTTACAGGTCACGGTAGAACTATCTATCAGACATTATTACAGGTCAAGGTAGAACTATCTATCAGACATTATAACAGGTCAAGGTAGAACTATCTATCACACATTCTTAACTGCTATCCTTTGTAGCGTTGATTCATTCTGAGCCATCGTTGCCATAATTGTCTGATTCTAATAACGTTTACCGCAAATTAAATGTATGCCTCTGTTGAACTAAGCAAAAGAAATATATAATAGTCATGACTTGGCAGCACTGATGAAACTTGACAGTGTAAATCCTACTAACGATATAAAGTTGTAAAACCGTTATTTTGACTAAATCCAAACCTCTGTTTTGCTATTTATTACAAAAATGTTGATGTAATGAGATAATACTTCAAATGTTTTAGCCAGTTTTCTCATTATGGACAAGATGTGATAGGGTTCTCAAGATGTAAATGACTATAATTAACTTCTGCTTTTACATTTCACAGTTTCTGGATCTCTGAGTTATTATATTGTTTTAATTTTTCTCTTTCTTTTGTTTTTATGTTTCTATCGCTTTGAAGAGACGTGTTCAAAAACAGTTTCCTTATAAGTCTTCCTTCTCTTCTAAGATAAAACATTAACAATTTCAACAAGAAACTTTAATTTAATGTTTCGGTGAAAGGCGAAGATGACAGTCCTGAAGGTGATTGGTTTATTTTAGCTGAAGAACCACACCTGAACTGTTAAGAAGCTTGCAATAGACTATTTTCGGACTTCTATGTCAAAACGTAAGAACTTATATTTATCCCGATATATACCACACTAGCTGAAAACGATAAAAAATGTTTTCTTTTGAAGGTGTCGCTGGTGGTGGTGGCTATACTCATCCAGGCGGGGCCGTCAATACTTTGTGCCTGCCTCTACACCCAGTCCACTCCAGTCTTCCTTTGCCACCTTATTACACTTACCTGTACGGAAGTGAGTATGAGGTCCTCCCTGAACCTAAAAATGATGACGACGTGTTGTGTGCCGTTTGTCTGGCACCACGAACTGCAGTCGTCATGGTACCTGCTACTAACACGTGCCCTACAGGGTGGACAGTCGAGTACACGGGGTATCTTATGGCTGGATATCGTGACCATGCGGCTGGCTCAGAGTACATTTGTATGGACTTTGCAATGGAAAGTCGTTTTGGATCAAAGGCCGACGACAATGGGCATCTGTTTTACTACGTGGTCGGTCAGTGTGGCAGTCTGCCATGCCCTCCATACAACAGTCAGAATGTTTTATTCTGTGTTGTCTGTACAAAGCTTCCCTATGCTTGAACTCCGTATTGCCTGTACAAAATTTCCCAAACTTAAAATCTGTCTTGCATTGTTTGTGCAAAGCTTTCCTTTACCTGAAATCTTTTGCGATATCAGTACAAAGCTTCCATGCTGATGAACACTATCCGAATGAATAAAGATTTTAAATATGCACATATCTAACAGTATTGTCTCTCCTTTGTCAGTGTTTGTTCAAAGTGTATCTTTGTAAATATTTATGTTTATGTTTGTTCAAAGTGTATCTTTGTAAATATTTATGTTTATGTTTGTTCAAAGTGTCTCTCTATAAATATTTATGTTTGAATATTTGAATGAGTAATATTTCAATATTACTTTATATTTAATAGTTCTATACTGAACAAAATTATCATATATTTGAGTGAGTATCATTTCAAAATTACTTTCTATTTAAATATTTCGATACTGAAGAGAAGTTAATACCACAAATAGTGAGGTTTGTTAAGGCCATTACAAGATCATCATTGTTGTGTTTATTTATTTGTTTCAGAGAGCATGATTGTTGAGTCACATCACACTATCGTCTGATGATCTCGATATCAAAGCTAAATTTTGTTTCATAAATTATTACTCTGATAATGAGTGAGAGCTAGATTCTTTTTCAACTAATATAATGTTTATACTTTGCATTTCTGTAATATGATCTGAGTTTATGTATAAAAATAAGTATTGGTGTTTGTGTTTGAGTTCAAAGGTCAAAATGTGGCGGAAAGCGTCCGTTGACAAAAACTCTTTGGCGGGAGAAAAGAATAGATGTCAGTGGCAATGACAAATCGTTTGCTGAAATAAAATACAAATTATCAAATGAAAACGTTTAGAAAGACATCGGCTTGATTTTGTCTTGCATTAACAGAGTAAAGATATTTAAAAGTGTATCTATCTATCTATCTTTTTACCTACCTATCTATTGGTCGGTCCGTCCGTAATCCGTCTATCCATCGATCAAACCATCCATCTATCCATCATCCACACACATGCATATTAGACCGGTTATATCTTGTGCAAAAAGAATTTAATATTATTTCGTTTGGTCAGCAACTTTATTATTAATATTTTTAAAATATCTGATTGGTGTCGTAAATTAAACATCAGACTCCAGCTGTGACAATTCCGGTTAGGTATAACGCACGTGGCAGAACTTGATACTTACTTCAACATGTATAAAAGTCGCTTTACTGGCAGTATAAGACACACAGGAAGTCAGTAATTCAAAGTAAGTAATAAATGGATTTCTCTTTCATCTTTCTTTGAACATTGTGCTTTGTTTGCTTTTCATCCTTCTTTATATCGTAAACTAACCCCAACGCACAACGGAATGCTCCAAAAATTCTGACATGGAAATAATATTTTAAATAACACTTTGACCTGACATATTATTAACGTTTGATACTACCAAATCCAAACAATTAACCGTTATCAAAGATACTGATCCTGCTAACAGACTAGAGGAGCACTGACATTCGATAACAGCACAAGGGAACGAAGAACTGACCTACCATGATACCACAGACACGTATTACTGATAAATGATGATGACACATAGACGTATTACTGGCATATCATGATAACAGAGATATGTAGTACTGGCATATCATGATAATACTCCTAGACAGAACTGAGATATCGTAACACATAGGTGTAGTACTGACATAATATGATAACACATTGTAATCACATAGCATGATAACACAGAGACATAGTACTGACATCGTTTGATAACACAGAGAGGTAATACTGACATATCATGATAACTCATATACCTAATATTGACATATCATGATAACACAGAGACGTAGTACTGACAAGACCTAATACTGACATATGACAACACATAGATGTAGTACTGACATGTCATGATAAAACAGAGACCTAATACTGATATATCATGATAACACAGAGACGTAGTACTGACATATCATGATAACACAGAGACATAGTACTGACATATCTGGATAACACAGAAAAGTAGTAGTGATTTATCATGATAACTCAGACACAGAATTGACAAACACAGTAAAATAAAATGACGTCATTTAAGAAACCAATTGGCAAATACTAATAAAACGGACTCAAGGAAATAAATTAACGATAAATTTATTTATGCAATTCCATTATAGTAGAATGCCTTATAGTAAAAAAGGATAATTTATCTCTACTTATCTAAGGTTGTCGTAGCATATTGACGTGGATAACAGCCATGTCTGCGAGTTTCGTTTTATTCGTCTATGCCGGATGTTTACTGTCGCTCTCCAACGGATTGGTGGAGTCCAGAGGTAAAAGAACACAGGCTCAAGTGGCTGATAAAACGGCAAAGAGAAACGTTACAGACCAGAATACGCTTGGGGTGATGGGAAATAATAAAACAAGGTCAGTGAAGTACAACTGAAAGAAAGTCACTGAAATACGACTAGAATTAGGCCAGTAAATTAACTTTGAAAATAGATATTAAAATATCATTGAAATAAACAGCATTACGGCGGTTTTATAAGATTGCCTGTCTAGTTTAAAAAAAACAAAAACGAAGAATTCAAGATGATGCTCTTTTATACATCCATTATTTTTGTCGCATTAAAGCTCACAGCTGGTGAGAGAGAAGAGAGAGAGAAAGAGAGAGAGAGGGGGAGGGAGAGAGAGACCTCATTTGAAAGATCAAACATAAAAAGAAAACTTTAAGGACTCCTTCAAAATGTCCACTAAATAAAGTAAAATGTGAACAGAAAGATGTATGAAATGTTGAGTGGACACCGTATGGAGTAGGTAGGTATTCGAGGAAATCAAATTATAAAACAATTATTACCAGTTGTTGTTATTAATTGTTATAGTTTCTCTGTCATTACTTTTCAAAACATCTGGTTGTTTTCTTTCACAGTTTCCAGGATTGTGAGCAGACAAAAGTGCTGATGTCACTGTTGCAACTGCAGCAGTCACACATGCAATTACAGCAATCTCAAATTCAGTCCCTGCAGTCAGAATCACAGATTCTAAAAATACTTATTCAATCAATGACATCGACACAGAGAAACTCTTCTGTAAGCCAATTGGAGTGTTCAGGGAGTCAAGGAACCAGAAACTACACTAATCCTGCATCTGGTAATAGAAGTAGAGTTACAGTAACCCTGCATTTGGTAATAGAAGTAGAGTTACATTAACCTTGCATCTGGTAATAGGAGTAGAGATGCAGAGATACATTAACCCTACATTTGGTAATAGGAGTAGTGTTACACTAAGCGTACTTCTGGTAATAGAAGTACAATTATATTTTATCATTTCAATTTAAATTTTGTTAATGAATTTCTGATTGATTTTTTCAGTTTGATATTATTAAATTAAGAGAATGAATTCAGAAGTAAATAGTATTTCGAAAGAAATGTCTTTAAGTTTTAGTCCTCATAACACACAGTCCACCATTTTATTTTGGCCTCGATATGGCTTAGATGAATTTTAAGAAAATTTATTTGTTCAGATTTTAATTCAGTGTCGGCGTGTTAAAAGTGAACAAACATTAAAGTCTTGAAGATGTTACGTCACATATATTGAAGAGTTGCGTTTATTACATCACAGTTATTGAGGTCTTGAGGTTGTTACGTCACAGTTATTGAAATCGTGCGTTTGTTAATTAACTACCTAGTAGTCTTGAAGTTGTTACGTCATAGACCAAGTAGTCGTGAGGCTGTTATGCTACAGATCTAGTAGTCTTGAAGTTATTACGTCACATATCCAATAGTCTTAAAGTTGTTACATCACAGATCTAGCAGTCTTGTTGTTGTTGCACCTAACATCTAGTGGTCATAAAGTTGTTATATCACACATCTAGTAGTCTTGAGGTTGTTACGTCACATACCCAATACACTTGAATTTGTGACGTCACATATCTACTAGTCTTTATTTGACGATTATGTTGTTACGTCTTTTTATTTTTACAGAAACAGTTTACGTGCGATGGGGAAGTCGGAGTTGTCCAAACGGAACAGCTAAAGTGTATTCAGGTATGGCTATATTTCCTAACTGTTTATTATGATAAACAGCTAAAGTGTATTCAGGTATGGCTATATTTCCTAACAGTTTATTATGAGAAATATAGTGTATTCAGGTATGGCTATATTTACTAACAGTTTATTATGATAAACAGCTAAAGTGTATTCAAGTATGGCTATATTTCCTAACAGTTTATTATGAGAAATATAGTGTATTCAGGTATGGCTATATTTACTAACAGTTTATTATGATAAATTATGTGTATTTAGGTATGACTATATTTCCTAACAGTTTATTATGAGAAACGGCTAAAGTGTATTCAGGTATGGCTACAATCAATAGCAGTTTTCAATGCCCTATGAGCGTCAAGTGTTCGATGCTTATTTGTATTTACAAAAGTTTGGTATCGTGTTTTTCTTTTGTATTCTGTCCATCCATCCAATCTATCCCTCTAAACTGTTTACAGGTCAAGGTAGAACTATCTATCAGACATTATTAACTGCTGTCCTTTGTAGCGTTGATTTATTCTTAACGATCGTTGCCATAATTGTCTCATTCTAATAACGTTTACCGCAAATTAAATGTATGCCTCTGTTGAACAATGCAAAAGAATATATAATAGTCATGACTTGGCATTACTGATGAAACTTACAGTGTAAAATATACTAATGGTTATAAAGTTGTAATTATATCATTTCACTAACGATTTACTTACGTTAAAAGTATCAACTGATTATCCCATATAGATGAAAACAATAAAAATGTTTTCTTTTGAAGGTGTCGCTGGTGGTGGTCTCTATAGTGCTTCTGGCGCGGCCGTTAATACTTTGTGCCTGCCCCTCCACCCTGTCCACTCTAGTCATCCTTTGCCACCTTATTACACTTTCCTGTACGGGAGTGAGTACCAGGTCCAACCTGAACCTCAACATGAGGACGACGTGCTGTGTGCCGTGTGTCTGGCACCACGAACTGCAGTCGTCATGGTACCCGCTACTAACACGTGCCCTACAGGGTGGACAGTCGAGTACACGGGGTATCTTATGTCTGGACATCATGACCATCCGGCTGGCACCGAGTACATTTGTATGGACATGGCAATGGAAGGTCGTTTTGGATCAAAGGCCGACGAGAATGGGCATCTGTTTTACTACGTGGTCGGTCAGTGTGGCAGTCTGCCATGCCCTCCATACAACAGTCAGAATGTTTTATTCTGTGTTGTCTGTACAAAGCTTCCCTATGCTTGAACTCCATAGTGCGATGAGTGTACAAAACTTCACTATTCTTGACTGCTTCCCTATGCTTGAACTCCATAGTGCGATGATTGTACAAAACTTCACTATGCCTGAACTCCATAGTGCGATGAGTGTACAAAACTTCACTATTCTTGACTGCTTCCCTATGCTTGAACTCCATAGTGCGATGAGTGTACAAAACTTCACTATTCTTGAACTCCGCATTGCAATTTATGTGCAAAGCTTCCATCTGAATGAATAAAGATATCTAACAGCGTTGTCTCTCCAGTGTTTGTTTAAATTGTTTCTTTGTAAATATTTATGTTTGTTCAAAGTGTATCTTTGTAAATATTTATGTTTATGTTTGATCATTTTGCATATTATCTTTACGTTTCTCACGTTTAAGTCGTTTATCGGAGATTTTTAGTATTTTAAGTATTGTAAAGTTTTAAATAATCTGCGTTTAGAGTTCCTGAAATGGCAAAGGACTTGAATAATACTAGTGTCGTCATGGTAACAAATGTAATTTCTCTGTCTGTAATTTGAGAGTTTTACATTCGTACTTTATGTACAAAGATAAGACAAAAATTTATTTTTTCTGCAAAAGACCGCCAGTATTTTATTTATTTGAATATTTTAAATATTTTGTTAAGAAAAATTAGAGATATCAGAGAGAGCATATGTTCTTTTAATTTTAAATTATTGTAAATTATTTTCCTTAACTTTTACTTTCTCACTCATTATCTTAGTGCATATTTACTTAAATGATGTAATCTTATTATTTTTAATCTATCATGAGTATCATCTGTTTAATACTTTTATTAATGATAATAATTTTATTTTATATTTGATAATTTTATATTACTTTGTTTACACTTAGAAGACAAATCCTGTTGTCTGATATGCAGTACAATTAAGTGTCTGCATCTTTTTCCTATAGGAAATTGCATTTTAAACTGTTTTGATGATTAGTATACTGTTTCCATACAATTACTGTTGTGATTGTTATTTGTGTTAATTAAAGTTAGATAATTTTATCGACAGTCACAGTATTATGCATGAATATAATGGCTGCACATCGTTTAGGTCTTGTGACGTAATTATAGAATGAAACACTCGACGTAAAGTGTACACACACACACACACACACACACACACACACACACACACACACACACACACACACACACACACAAGGAATCAAGAAAATCAAATATGTCACTGACAGAGAGGTTATAGGTCTGGTGGACTAAATCTGGAATAATAGCAATAATGAACTGCTTATAGAATCACTAATGAAGAGTGGATTGTACCAGCCTCCACAAACAAAGAAGGATGGAAGAATACAACGAAACAGGCATTAGCAAATACTTGGAGCACAAAACCTCTCCATGGCCAGTATGTGCGACAACCTGATGAAACATCAGCAAAACAACCAACCTACTGAAAGAGGTTAGTTAAAAGAGGCAGGTTTAAAAGCAGATACAGAACCACTGAAGACAGCTGCACATAATCAAGCACTAAGTACGAGGTCACAAAACTAAAAGCATGAAAATCTTAAATGAAGCGAATTGCACTATACACATCCTTGGAAGAACAAAGAACAAATCACATACTATCTGGATTTCATGTTCTGGGTGTAACAGAATACACCAACAAAGACATAATGAAGTGGCAAATCTTATTACTATCGTAAAATTCAAAAATATTGAACAGCAGAAAAAACTAATTTAACAAATCTAGTCGATGACCACAAAGAAGAAATAAATAATGAATTAATGACGAACAACAATGCATGTTAGAAGAAATAAGAGATTTCAACAATAAATCACACCTTGGAAAAACACCAACTCGAAGACTACAAAATAACAAAACTTTAACAACAGCAATTCACAATGCAAATAAATTAGTAAGGTACAAGACTACAAAATAACAAAGCTTTAACAACAGTAATTCACAATGCAAATAAAGTAGTAAGATACATCTCCACAAAATATATTACAGGAACCAATAACTTAATATATGCTAATTATGAAAACTAATTGAAAAAAAAATAATGCCAGCCAATGAAAAACAAAGACACCATCAGTACCACCATGGAAGAGAAGAGTAGAAAAAAAGAATTAACTGTACTAGGAAAGAAATAAGCCAAATGACAGCAGTTCATAGCAACAGAAAACGGAGGCATTAGTAAACAAATACCATGTACATTATAGAAATATCAATACCCCAATAGAAGATGCCAAACAGAATCTACAGACTCACGTCTTAAAAGATACGTTGCAAGAGGTCAACAATTCCAACAGAACAAAATATTCAAAACTGACACTGGAAGACTATATCAAGAATTCCCAGAATAAAAGCAACGGATTCCAGACATTAATTATACCAGGATGTTCTGGGAGAACATTTGGAGCAATTCTCGTATGAATAATTATAATGTCTCAGCAAATTGGATTGAGGAACTGGAAAACGACGATAAAGACACGCCTCAAAATTACAACATCACATTAATTCAGGAAGTTATTAAGAAAACGTTAAGAAATATGGAAAACTGTAAGAACCAGATTTACAGATTTAGACCAAATAGAAATATTCTGCCTAAAACACCTTATCTATTTATGTTAGAATTTCTGACAAACTGCAAGGAATACTAAACAAACTGGAAACCTTACTAACCCGGAAGATAAGAGGGAAAACAAGCCTCATTACGGAAGAACCAGATAAAGTCAACACCAAACAACTTCCGGCGAATTAATTACATGTTTATCAACTACCTGGAAATTATTATCAGGAATGATTTCTGATAAGGTCGTATTTCATCTCGAAATAAACAAAATGTAGTGAGAACTTTAATATGAAATTCGGCCTTCAAAAATGTGGCAAAATTATTGTCCAGAAGGGCAAACAGATTACCTGTTGGACAATATCAATAGCGGTTAATGACATTTGGTATCCTCACAGCACCAGCTGTTTCACAAAGATTATGAGATTGCTCATCGAAACTGAAAAAAGATTCAATCTCTAATATCCTGGATGACATTTCGATGGCTATTCAAACCGGAAGACCACATCCGAGTGTTATGGAAATTACTTCAGCGTTTGAAAGAATGTTACCTCACTGCTCGACCAATTAAATGTTTCTTTTGGTCATTTTAAACTTGAATATTTGGGACACACAGTGGGACAAGGTCTTCTGTGGCCAGAGGCATGTTAGGTAAGGATGTTTGAAGAGATGGAGAGACCATCTCCAAGACAAAAGTTAAATCATTTTGGGGGGTTGGCTGATTACTACACAAAATTCAAAAAAGCTTATTCCCATCGGCAAACCACTCAATGATTTGATGAGGAAAGACAAACCTGTGATAGTATTTGGAACGAGGAGTGTGACGTCAGCTTTGCTAGTTTGAAAGACTTCCTGTCACGAGTTCCAGTCCTCCATTTGCCTGATTTCAATGAAAGTATTCTTACTCAGAACAGATGTTAGTAATGGATGACTAGGTGCTGTACTGATGCAGAAACACAGTGGTATTGTGTATCCTGTAGCATATGTCAGTAGTACGTTAATGAGATTCGAGAACGAAATCCTAAATGAATGAAAGTGCACGGTCCAGAAACAGATCAAGTTACGACTCACGTTTCAATGGTCTCAATTTGTATCATTTCAATATTACTTTGTGTTTAATATTTCTATACTGAACAAGAGTATGCATATATTTGAGTGAGTAATATTTCAATATTGCTTTATATTTAATATTTCTCTACTGAACAGAAGTTAATGCCACAACTGGTGACGCGTGTTAAGGCCATTACAAGATCATCATTGTTGTGTTTATTTATTTGTTTCAGAGAGCATGAATGTTTGAATCACATCACACTATCGTCTGATGATCTCGATATCAAAGCTAAATTTTGTTTCATAAATTATTACTCTGATAATGAGTGAGAGCTAGATTCTTTTTCAACTAATATAATGTTTATACTTTGCATTTCTGTAATATGATCTGAGTTTATGTATAAAAATAAGTATTGGTGTTTGTGTTTGAGTTCAAAGGTCAAAATGTGGCGGAAAGCGTCCGTTGACAAAAACTCTTTGTCTGGAGAAAAGAATAGATGTCAGTGGCAATGACAAATAGTTTGCAGAAATAAAATACAAATTATCAAATGAAAACGTTTAGAAAGACATCGGTTTGATTTTGATTTTGTCTTGCATTAACAGAGTGTAGATATATAAAAGTCTATCTATCTATCTATCTATCTATCTATCTATCTATCTATCTATCTATCTATCTATCTATTTACCTACCTATCTATTGGTCGGTCCGTCCGTAATCCGTCCATCTCTCCGTCCATCCATCGATCAAACCATCCATCTATCCATCATCCACACACATGCATATTAGACCGGTTATATCTTGTGCAAAAAGAATTTAATATTATTTCGTTTGGTCAGCAACTTTATTATTAATATTTTTAAAATATCTGATTGGTGTCGTAAATTAAACATCAGACTCCAGCTGTGACAATTCCGGTTAGGTAAAACGCACGTGGTAGAACTTGATACTTACTTCAACATGTATAAAAGTCGCTTTACTGGCAGTATAAGACACACAGGAAGTCAGTATTTCAAAGTAAGTAATAAATGGATTTCTCTTTCATCTTTCTTTGAACATTGTGCTTTGTTTGTTTTTCATCCTTCTTTATATCAGAAACTAACCCCAACGCACAACGGAATGCTCCAAAAATTCTGACATGGAAATAATATTTTTAAATAACACTTTGACCTGACATATTATTAACGTTTGATACTACCAAAAATCCAAAAAATTAACCGTTATCAAAGATACTGATCCTGCTAACAGACTAGAGGAGCACTGACATTCGATAACAGCACAAGGGAACGAAGAACTGACCTACCATGATACCACAGACACGTATTACTGACAAATGATGATGACACATAGAAGTATTACTGGCATATCATGATAACAGTGATATGTAGAATGGCATATCATGATAATACTCCTAGACAGAACTGAGATATCGTAACACAGAGGTGTAGTACTGACATAATATGATAACACATTGTAATCACATAGCATGATAACACAGAGACATAGTACTGACATCGTTTGATAACACAGAGAGGTAATACTGACATATAATGATAACTCATAGACCTAATACTGACATATCATGATAACACAGAGACGTAGTACTGACAAGACCTAATACTGACATATGATAACACATAGATGTAGTACTGACATGTCATGATGAAACAGAGGCCTAATACTGATATATCATGATAACACAGAGACGTAGTACTGACATATCATGATAACACAGAGACATAGTACTGACATATCTTAATAACACAGAAAAGTAGTAGTGATTTATCATGATAACTCAGAGACAGAATTGACAAACAGTAAAATAAAATGACGTCATTTAAGAAACCAATTGGCAAATACTAATAAAACGGACTCAAGGAAATAAATTAACGGTAAATTTATTTATGCAATTCCATTATAGTAGAATGCGTTATAGTAAAAAAGGATAATTTATCTCTACTGATTTGAGGTTGTCGTTGCACTTGGACGTGGATAACAGCCATGTCTGCGAGTTTCGTTTTATTCGTCTGTGCCGGATGTTTACTGTCGCTCTCTAACGGACTGGTGGAGTCCAGAGGTACGAGAAAACAGGCTCAAGTGGCTGATAAAACGGCAAAGAGAAACGTTACAGACCAGAATACGCTTGGGGTGATGGGAAATAATAAAACAAGGTCAGTGAAGTACAACTGAAAGAAAGTCACTGAAATACGACTAGAATTAGGTCAGTAAATTAACTTTGAAAATAGCTATTAAAATATCATTGAAATAAACAGCATTACGGCGGTTTTATAAGATTGCCTGTCTAGTTTAAAAAAAAACAAAAACGAAGAATTCAAGATGATGCTCTTTTATACATCCATTATTTTTGTCGCATTAAAGCTCACAGCTAGTGAGAGAGAAGAGAGAGAGGGGGGGAGGGAGAGAGAGAGAGACCTCATTTGAAAGATCAAACATAAAAAGAAAACTTTAAGGACTCCTTCAAAATGTCCACTAAATAAAGTAAAATGTGAACAGAAAAGATGTATGAAATGTTGAGTGGACACCGTATGGAGTAGGTAGGTATTCGAGGAAATCAAATTATAAAACAATTATTACCAGTTTTTGTTATTAATTGTTATAGTTTCTCTGTCATTACTTTTCAAACATCTGGTTGTTTTCTTTCACAGTTTCCAGGATTGTGAGCAGACAAAAGTGCTGATGTCACTGTTGCAACTGCAGCAGTCACACATGCAATTACAGCAGTCTCAAATTCAGTCTCTGCAGTCACAGACGCAATTACAGCAATCTCAAATTCAGTTTCTGCAGTCAGAATCACAAATTCTAAAAATACTTATTCAATCAATGACATCGACACAGAGAAACTCTTCTGTAAGCCAACTGGAGTCTTCAGGGAGTCAAGGAACCAGAAACTACACTAATCCTGCATCTGGTAATAAAAGTAGAGTTACAGTAACCCTGCATTTGGTAATAGAAGTAGAGTTACGCAAACCTTGCATCTGGTAATAGAAGCAGAGATGCAGAGATACATTAACCCTACATTTGGTAATAGGAGTAGTGTTACACTAACCGTACTTCTGGTAAAAGAAGTATAATTATATTTTATCATTTCAATTTAAATTTTGTTAATGAATTTGTAATTGATTTTTTCCGTTTGACATTATTAAATTAAGAGAATGAATTCAGAAGTAAATAGTATTTCGAAAGAAATGTCTTTATGTTTTAGTCCTCATAACACACAGTCCAACATTTTATTTTGGCCTCGATAAGGTTTAGATGAATTTTAAGAAAATTTATTTGTTCAGATTTTAATTCAGTGTCGGCGTGTTAAAATTGAACAAACATTAAAGTCTTGAAGATGTTACGTCACATATATTGAAGAGTTGCGTTTATTACATCACAGTTATTGAGGTCTTGAGGTTGTTACGTCACAGTTATTGAAATCGTGCGTTTGTTAATTAACTACCTAGTAGTCTTGAAGTTGTTACGTCATAAACCAAGTAGTCGTGAGGCTGTTATGCTACAGATCTAGTAGTCTTGAAGTTATTATGTTACATATCCAATAGTCTTAAAGTTGTTACATCACAGATCTAGCAGTCTTGTTGTTGTTGCACCTAACATCTAGTGGTCATAAAGTTGTTATATCACACATCTAGTAGTCTTGAGGTTGTTACGTCACATACCCAATACACTTGAATTTGTGACGTCACATATCTACTAGTCTTTATTTGACGATTATGTTGTTACGTCTTTTTATTTTTACAGAAACAGTTTACGTGCGATGGGGAAGTCGGAGTTGTCCAAACGGAACAGCTAAAGTGTATTCAGGTATGGCTATATTTCCTAACTGTTTATTATGATAAACAGCTAAAGTGTATTCAGGTATGGCTATATTTCATAATAGTTTATTATGATAAACAGCTAACTGCTAAAGTGTTTTCAAGTATGGCTATATTTCCTAACAGTTTATTATGAGAAATATAGTGTATTCAGGTATGGCTATATTTACTAACAGTTTATTATGATAAATTATGTGTATTTAGGTATGACTATATTTCCTAACAGTTTATTATGAGAAACGGCTAAAGTGTATTCAGGTATGGCTACAATCAATAGCAGTTTTCAATGCCC
This sequence comes from Sinotaia quadrata, assembly GCA_028829895.1. Lineage (NCBI taxonomy): Eukaryota > Metazoa > Mollusca > Gastropoda > Architaenioglossa > Viviparidae > Sinotaia > Sinotaia quadrata. The sequence goes on from CM054179.1 coordinate 11,199,972, forward strand.
TGTGAGCGTCAAGTGTTCGATTGTATTTACAAGAGTTTGGTATCGTGTTTTTCTTTTGTATTCTGTCCATCCATCCAATCTATCCCTCTAAACTGTTTACAGGTCAAGGTAGAGCTATCTATCAGACATTATTAACTGCTATCCTTTGTAACGTTGATTTATTCTAAGCCATCGTTGCCATAATTGTCTCATTCTAATAACGTTTACCGCAAATTAAATGTATGCCTCTGTTGAACTATGCAAAAGAATATATAATAGTCATGACTTGGCATCACTGATGAAACTTACAGTGTAAAATATACTAATGGTCATAAAGTTGTAATTATATCATTTCACTAACGATTTACTTACGTTAAAAGTATCAACTGATTATCCCATATAGATGAAAACAATAAAAATGTTTTCTTTTGAAGGTGTCGCTGGTGGTGGTCTCTATAGTGCTTCTGGCGCGGCCGTTAATACTTTGTGCCTGCCCCTCCACCCTGTCCACTCTAGTCATCCTTTGCCACCTTATTACACTTTCCTGTACGGGAGTGAGTATCAGGCCCACAATGAACCTCAACATGATAACGACGTCCTGTGTGCCGTGTGTCTGGCACCACGAACTGCAGTCGTCATGGTACCCGCTACTAACACGTGCCCTACAGGGTGGACAGTCGAGTACACGGGGTATCTTATGGCTGGACATCATAGCCATGCGGCTGGCACCGAGTACATTTGTATGGACATGGCAATGGAAGGTCGTTTTGGATCAAAGGCCGACGAGAATGGGCATCTGTTTTACTACGTGGTCGGTCAGTGTGGCAGTCTGCCATGCCCTCCATACAACAGTCAGAATGTTTTATTCTGTGTTGTCTGTACAAAGCTTCCCTATGCTTGAACTCCGTATTGCCTGTACAAAATTTCCCAAACTTAAAATCTGTCTTGCATTGTTTGTGCAAAGCTTTCCTTTACCTGAAATCTGTATTGCGATATCTGTACAAAGCTTCCATACGGATGAACACTATCCGAATGAATAAAGATTTTAAATATGCACATATCTAACAGTATTGTCTCTCCTTTGTCAGTGTTTGTTCAAAGTGTATCTTTGTAAATATTTATGTTTATGTTTGTTCAAAGTGTATCTTTGTAAATTTTTATGTTTATGTTTGTTCAAAGTGTATCTTTGTAAATATTTATGTTTATGTTTGTTCAAAGTGTATCTTTGTAAATATTTATGATTATGTTTGTTCAAAGTGTATCTTTGTAAATATTTATGTTTATGTTTGTTCAAAGTGTCTCTCTATAAATATTTATGTTTGAATATTTGAATGAGTAATATTTCAATATTACTTTATATTTAATAGTTCTATACTGAACAAAATTATCATATATTTGAGTGAGTATCATTTCAAAATTACTTTCTATTTAAATATTTCTATACTGAAGAGAAGTTAATACCACAAATAGTGAGGTTTGTTAAGGCCATTACAAGATCATCATTGTTGTGTTTATTTTTTAGAGAGCATGATTGTTGAGTCACATCACACTATCGTCTGATGATCGCAATATCAAAGCTAAATTTTGTTTCATAAATTATTACTCTGATAATGAGTGATAGCTAGATTCTTTTTCAACTAATATAATGTTTATACTTTGCATTTCTGTAATATGATCTGAGTTTATGTATAAAAATAAGTATTGATGTTTGTGTTTGAGTTCAAATGTCAAAATGTGGCGGAAAGCGTCCGTTGACAAAAACTCTTTGTCTGGAGAAAAGAATAGATGTCAGTGGCAATGACAAATAGTTTGCAGAAATAAAATACAAATTATCAAATGAAAACGTTTAGAAAGACATCGGTTTGATTTTGATTTTGTCTTGCATTAACAGAGTGTAGATATATAAAAGTCTATCTATCTATCTATCTATCTATCTATCTATCTATCTATCTATCTATCTATCTATTTACCTACCTATCTATTGGTCGGTCCGTCCGTAATCCGTCCATCTCTCCGTCCATCCATCGATCAAACCATCCATCTATCCATCATCCATACACATGCATATTAGACCGGTTATATCTTGTGCATAAAGAATTTAATATTATTTCGTTTGGTCAGCAACTTTATTATTAATATTTTTAAAATATCTGATTGGTGTCGTAAATTAAACATCAGACTCCAGCTGTGACAATTCCGGTTAGGTAAAACGCACCTGGCAGAACTTGATACTTACTTCAACATGTATAAAAGTCGCTTTACTGGCATTATAAGACACACAGGAAACGTCAGCAATTCAAAGTAAATGCGCTTTACTGGCAATATAAGACACACAGGAAGTCAGTAATTCAAAGTAAGTAATAAATGGATTTCTTTTTCTTCTTTCTTTGAACATTGTGCTTTGTTTGCTTTTCATCCTTCTTTATATCAGAAACTAACGCCAGCTACAACGGAATGCTCCAAAAATTCTGACATGGAAATAATATTTTAAATAACACTTTGACCTGACATATGATTAACGTTTGATACTACCAAAAATCCAAACAATTAACCGTTATCAAAGATACTGATCCTGCTAACAGACTAGAGGAGCACTGACATTCGATAACAGCACAAGGGAACGACGAACTGACCTACCATGATACCACAGACACGTATTACTGACAAATGATGATGACACATAGAAGTATTACTGGCATATCATGATAACAGAGATATGTAGAATGGCATATCATGATAATACTCCTAGACAGAACTGAGATATCGTAACACAGAGGTGTAGTACTGACATAATATGATAACACATTGTAATCACATAGCATGATAACACAGAGACATAGTACTGACATCGTTTGATAACACAGAGAGGTAATACTGACATATCATGATAACTCATAGACCTAATACTGACATATCATGATAACACAGAGATGCAGTACTGACATATCATGATAACTCATAGACCTAATACTGACATATCATGATAACACAGAGACGTAGTACTGACAAGACCTAATACTGACATATGATAACACATAGATGTAGTACTGACATATCATGATAAAACAGAGACCTAATACTGATATATCATGATAACACAGAAAAGTAGTAGTGATTTATCATGATAACTCAGAGACAGAATTGACAAACACAGTAAAATAAAATGACGTCATTTAAGAAACCAATTGGCAAATACTAATAAAACGGACTCAAGGAAATAAATTAACGATAAATTTATTTATGCAATTCCAAATGCGTTATAGTAAAAAAGGATAATTTATCTCTACTTATCTGAGGTTGTCGTTGCACTTGGACGTGGATAACAGCCATGTCCGCGAGTTTCGTTTTATTCGTCTATGCCGGATGTTTACTGTCGCTCTCCAACGGATTGGTGGAGTCCAGAGGTACGAGAAAACAGGCTCAAGTGGCTGATAAAACGGCAAAGAGAAACGTTACAGACCAGAATACGCTTGGGGTGGTGGGAAATAATAAAACAAGGTCAGTGAAGTACAACTGAAAGAAAGTCACTGAAATACGTCTAAAATTAGGTCAGTAAATTAACTTTGAAAATAGATATTAAAATATCATTGAAATAAACAGCATTACGGCGGTTTTATAAGATTGCCTGTCTAGTTTAAAAAAAACAAAAACGAAGAATTCAAGATGATGCTCTTTTATACATCCATTATTTTTGTCGCATTAAAGCTCACAGCTGGTGAGAGAGAAGAGAGAGAGAAAGAGAGAGAGAGGGGGGGAGGGAGAGAGAGACCTCATTTAAAAGATCAAACATAAAAAGAAAACTTTAAGGACTCCTTCAAAATGTCCAATAAATAAAGTGAAATGTGAACAGAAAAGAAGCATTGAAATGTTGAGTGGACACCGTATGGAGTAGGTAGGTATTCGAGGAAATCAAATTATAAAACAATTATTACCAGTTGTTGTTATTAATTGTTATAGTTTCTCTGTCATTACTTTTCAAACATCTGGTTGTTTTCTTTCACAGTTTCCAGGATTGTGAGCAGACAAAAGTGCTGATGTCACTGTTGCAACTGCAGCAGTCACACATGCAATTACAGCAGTCTCAAATTCAGTCTCTGCAGTCACAGACGCAATTACAGCAATCTCAAATTCAGTCTCTGCAATCACAGAATCTAAAAATACTTATTCAATCAATGATATCGACCCAGAGAAACTCTTCTGTACGCCAACTGGAGTCTTCAGGGAGTCAAAGAACTAGAAACTACACTAATCCTGCATCTGGTAAGAGAAGTAGATTTACATTAACCATGCATCTGGTAATAGAAGTAGAGTTACGCAAACCTTTCATCTGGTAATAGAAGCAGATTTACACTAACCATGCATCTGGTAATAGAAGCAGATATGCAGAGATACATTAACCCTACATTTGGTAATAGGAGTAGTGTTACACTAACCGTACTTCTGGTAAAAGAAGTACAATTATATTTTATCATTTCAATTTAAATTTTGTTAATGAATTTGTAATTGATTTTTTCCGTTTGACATTATTAAATTAAGAGAATGAATTCAGAAGTAAATAGTATTTCGAAAGAAATAAGGTTTAGATGAATTTTAAGAAAATTTATTTGTTCATATTTTAATTCAGTGTCGGCATGTTAAAATTGAACAAACATTAAAGATATAAGATATTACGTCACATATAATGAAATCTTGAAGTTGTTACTTCACATATATTGAAGTCTTGAAGTTGTTACGTCACATATATTGAAGAGTTGCGTTTATTACATCACAGTTATTGAGGTCTTGAGGTTGTTACGTCACAGTTATTGAAATCGTGAGTTTGTTAATTAAATACCTAGTAGTCTTGAAGTTTTTACGTCATAGACCAAGTAGTCGTGAGGATATTATGCTACAGATCTAGTAGTCTTGAAGTTATTACGTCACTTATCCAATAGTCTTAAAGTTGTTACATCACAGATCTAGCAGTCTTGTGGTTGTTGCACCTAACATCTAGTGGTCATAAAGTTGTTATAGCACACATCTAGTAGTCTTGAGGTTGTTACGTCACATATCTACTAGTCTTTATTTGACGATTATGTTGTTACGTCTTTTTATTTTTACAGAAACAGTTTACGTGCGATGGGGAAGTCGGAGTTGTCCTAACGGAACAGCTAAAGTGTATTCAGGTATGGCTATATTTCCTAACTGTTTATTATGAGAAACAGCTAAAGTGTATTCAGGTATGGCTATATTTCCTAACTGTTTATTATGAGAAACAGCTAAAGTGTATTCATGTATGGCTACTATCACTAGCAGTTTTCAATGCCCTGTGAGCGTCAAGTTTTCGATGCTTATTTTGTATATACAAGAGTTTGGTATCGTGTTTTTCTTTTGTATTCTGTCCATCCATCCAATCTATCCCTCTAAACTGTTTACAGGTCATGGTAGAACTATCTATCAGACATTATTACAGGTCAAGGTAGAACTATCTATCAGGCATTATTAACTGCTATCCTTTATAGCGTTGATTCATTCTAAGCCATCGTTGCCATAATTGTCTCATTCTAATAACGTTTACCGCAAATTAAATGTATGCCTATGTTGAACAATGCAAAAGAAATATATAATAGTCATGACTTGGCATCACTGATGAAACTTAACTGTGTATACTATACTAATGGTCATAAAGTTGTAATTATATCATTTCACTGACTAACGATTTACTTACGTTAAAACTATCCACTAATTATCCCATTACATCTGAAAACGATAAAAATATTTTCTTTTGAAGGTGTCGCTGGTGGTGGTTACATGAGTACTTCAGGCGCGGCCGTTAATACTTTGTGCCTGCCTCTCCATCCTGTCCACTCCAACCATCCTTTGCCGACTGTTTACACTTACCTGTACGGGAGTGAGTATGAGGTCCACCCTGAACCTCAACATGATAACGACGTCCTGTGTGCCGTGTGTCTGGCACCACGAACTGAGGTCCTCATGGTACCCGCTACTAACACGTGCCCTACAGGGTGGACAGTCGAGTACACGGGGTATCTTATGGCTGGATATCGTGACCATCCGGGTGGCACCGAGTACATTTGTATGGACATGGCAATGGAAGGTCGTTATGGATCAAAGGCCAACGACGATGGGAATCTGTTTTACCACGTGGTCGGTCAGTGTGGCAGTCTGCCATGCCCTCCATACAACAGTCAGAATGTTTTATTCTGTGTTGTCTGTACAAAGCTTCCCTATGCTTGAACTCCGTAGTGTGATGACTGTACAAAATTCCCTATGCTTGAACTCCGTAGTGCGATGACTATACAAAATTCCGTATGCTTAAACTCCGTAGTGCAATGACAGTGCAAAGCTTTCCTTTACCTAAAGTCCTAAACTCTTATTAGATGTCTGTGCAAAACTTCCCAAACTTGAAATCTGTCTTGCATTATTTGTACGAAGCTATCCTTTACCTGGACTTTGTATTGCGATATCTTTACAAAACTTCCATACGGATGAAAAATATCTGAATGAATAAAGATTTTAAATATGCACATTTCTAACAGCAATGTCTCTCCTTTGTCAGTGTTTGTTTAAAGTGTATCTTTGTAAATATTTATGTTTATATTTATTCAAATTGTATCTTTGTAAATATTTATGTTTATATTTGATCATTTTGCATATTATCTTTAGGTTTCACACGTTTAAATAGTTTATCGGAGATTTTGTGTATTTTATGTGTAAGTATTTTGAGTATTGTAAAGTTTTAAATAATCTGCGTTTAGAGTTGCTAAAATGGCAAATGACTCGAATAATTCTAGTGTCGTCATGGTAACAATTGTAGTTTCTCTGTCCGTAATTTGAGAGTTTTACATTCGTACGTTATGCACAAAGATAAGACGAAAATTTTTTTTTTCTGCAAAAGACCGCCAGGATTTTATTTATTTGAATGTTTTAAATATTTTGTTAAGCAAAATTAGAGATATCACAGAGAGCTTATATTCTTTTCTTTTTAAATTATTGTAAATTATTTCCCCTAACTTCTACTTTCTCACTCATTATTTTAATGTATAATTTCTTAAATGATGTATGCTTATTATCTTTTAATCTATCACAAGTTTAATACTGTTCTTAATGAGAATAATTTTATTTTATATTTTATAATTTTATATTACTTTGTTTACACTTAGCAGACAAATCATGTTGTCTGATATGCAGTACAATTGTGTGATTGCATATTTTTCCTATTGGAAATTGCATTTTAAACTGTGTTTTGACTATTAGTATACTGATTCCATACAATTACTGTTGTGTTTGTTATTTGTGTTAATTAAAGTTAGATAATTTTATCGACAGTCACAGTATTATGCATGAGTATGATAGCTCAACATCGTTTAGGTCTGGTGACGTCATTACAGAATGAAACACTAGACATAAAGTGTATACACACACACACACACACACACACACACACATGCACGCACGCACACACATACACATACACGAATGCAATCACACTCTTATATTGGGACTGCCTATGTTCTGCATACTAGCCTGGCTCTGTAAGTTACTCCTGACTACCGGGCTAGTGCATGTCTCAATGAAATATGACTATCAATAAAATATGACTAAACAAGATCAATGAAATTCGACTATCAATAAAATACGACTTAACAAGGTCAACGAAATACGACTAAACAAGGTCAATGAAATACGACTAAACAAGGTCAGTGAAATATGACTAAACAACGTCAATAAAATACGACTTAACAAGGTCAATGAAATATGACTAAACGTCAATAAAATACGACTTAACAAGGTCAATGAAATATGACTAAACAAGGTCAGTGAAATATGACTAAACAAGGTCAGTGAAATATGACTAAACAACGTCAATAAAATACGACTTAACAAGGTCAATGAAATATGACTAAACGTCAATAAAATACGACTTAACAAGGTCAATGAAATATGACTTAACAAGGTCAGTGAAATATGACTGTAAGTACTTCAGTGAAGTACAATTAAAATGAAAATTTATGCAATTGGAAAAGAGTTCTTTTACTAAGGTTCAGGGAGCAGCAAAAGAAATAAAAATGTGTTATTCAACCTAAAGTATAATAAAATGAAATCTGTTATCATTCTTGTTGAATATCTTGCCATAATTCCAACAAAATTACAACAGCAAAGAAAAGAAAAAGAATGATAGAAAAAAGAGAAAACTTTTTCACTGACGTACTTTTAAAATAAATAAATACTTCACCACCACCACCCAAATCAATCAACTGACACAATCAAATTGTAAAACACAATATTTAAAAACAATGAACAAACGTGAGTAAAATCCTTTTGCAGACATGTTTGAAAATTATTAAATTAGAAAAAACTAGAAATGAAAAAGAAAGAAAGAAAAATAAAACCAAATAAAAGTGATAAAAGATTAAATATTGAACGAGAACTGACATTTGCCAAGATAAATGCAAAAGAATGGAGAAACAAAGAACGGAACCTAAACCAGTTAAAGATAAGTGAGAAATTTCATCAGCATTCTTTTAACAAAATGAGGAAAATATTGAGGATTATTTAAAATGTTTGGAAAAGTGTGCCATATGCTTAAACCTTCCAGAAAGTACCTGGCTGTCCCAGGTAATGGCAGGAATGAAAGGACAGAATAGTATGGTCTTTGATAATACTCCCAAGAGGAAGCGGCAACACATGAGACATATAAGGTCAAACTGTTAACATACTTTAAGGTGACTAGTGAGATGTACAGACAGATGGTTCACTAGATTAGGAGACAGCTAACTGATACAGTTTTACAGGCAGCTAGTAAGTTACAGTACGTTTTGACGAGTGGTTAAAACCTGATGAAGTAGAGATTGACAAGGGAAGATTGACAAGGGAAAAGATGTTAGTGATTACTTTGTGATTGACAAGTTACAGACATCATACCCACCAGCACATTTTGCTTATGTTAAAGATAAATTACAAAAGAGTTTGATAGTTTCGTTAATAGCAGCTGACAGGTAAATAGAAATATATAGATCATGGTTCGAGCTAATCTGACAGCTAGGCATAATTTTGAACCACATAGGCCAGTTAATGAACAAGTTATCAAAAGAACAGAATGACAAGTCAGATAATAAACCTAAAACAGGATCCTCTCTCACAGCTCATTCATTTAGGAAGATGAAAGATAGAGTAACCACACCTCTCCCCAACAGTAAAGACAAAAGATAGAGTAACCACACCTCTCCCCAACAGTAAAGACAAAAGATAGAGTAACCACACCTCTCCCCAACAGTAAAGACAAAAGATAGAGTAACCACACCTCTCCCCAACAGTAAAGACAAAAGATAGAGTAACCACACCTCTCCCCAACAGTAAAGACAAAAGATAGAGTACCCACATCTCACCCCAACAGTAAAGACAAAAGATAGAGTACCCACACCTCTCCCCAACAGTAAAGACAAAAGATAGAGTAACCACACCTCTCCCCAACAGTAAAGACAAAGGTGTTAACGACGAACCGTAGTGTGCTTTAGTTGTGGCAATCATGGCCACGTTATTGCTCCAGTAACATAAATGTCACAGAACAAAGAGGCACGCTTGTTTTAATGCATACATAAATTGACATTGTTTTCCAGTCCTCTGTGACACCTGTGGTGGAGTAGTGTTAGTAGTACACCCTAGCCTAGTGAAGGAAAGTGACTACAGAGAATCATTCTAGCCAATGGTGTTAAAGATAAATTACCCATTGCGATGGTAGATAGAGATAGCATGTAAGTATGTTGACATAATTATTCAGACTGTTTGTCTATTTAAATTGTGTTCAGAGTGCTATAATGGGATGTAAATATGTTCTCAATAGTTAGGACAACCCAGATTCACTCGACAATATGCTCGCATTTTAGTTCAATGAGCAACTAGCATTTTAGTTCAATGAACAGCTAGTGTTTTAGTTCAATGAACAACTAGCATTTTAGTTCAATGAACAGCTAGTGTTTTAGTTCAATGAACAACTAGCATTTTAGTTCAATGAACAGCTAGTGTTTTAGTTCAATGAACAACTAGCATTTTAGTTCAATGAACAACTAGTGTTTTAGTTCAATGAACAACTAGCATTTTAGTTCAATGAACAACTAGTGTTTTAGTTCAATGAACAACTAGCATTTTAGTTCAATGAACAACTAGTGTTTTAGTTCATGAACAACTAGCATTTTAGTTCAATGAACAACTAGTGTTTTAGTTCAATGAACAACTAGCATTTTAGTTCAATGAACAGCTAGTGTTTTAGTTCAATGAACAGCTAGCATTTTAGTTCAATGAACAGCTAGAGTTTTAGTTCAATGAACAGCTAGCATTTTAGTTCAATTAAAAGCTAGTGTTTTAGTTCAATGAACAGCTAGTGTTTTAGTTCAATGAACAGCTAGCATTTTAGTTCAATGAACAGCTAGAGTTTTAGTTCAATGAACAGCTAGCATTTTAGTTCAATTAAAAGCTAGTGTTTTAGTTCAATGAACAGCTAGTGTTTTAGTTCAATGAACAGCTAGCATTTTAGTTCAATGAAAAACTAGTGTTTATTTCAATGAACAGCTAGTGTTTTAGTTCAATGAACAGCTAGCATTTTAGTTCAATGAGCAACTAGTGTCTGAATATGTAACACTAAAATGACGGCATCCTTTCAAGAAAAACTGTATCGAGAAACACACATTTACATTTTACAATCGGATTCAAAGACAAACTGACAAACTGTTTGCTGATGTGTGATCTACTTTCCTGTTTATTTAACAATTCAAGTATACATTGAGGGTGGGGAGGGAGGGGCATGTCATGTAACAACTTAATGACGAGTGAAATAAAGCTTTCTGCTTGATTTTATATTGCATTAACAGCGTGTACAAATTTCAAAAACTGTTTTCTTAATATTGTTTCTCTTGACGTTAACAACAATGAGAAATTCACATATTATTAATATTTGACTGGGTCATACAGAAACCTCAGACTCCAACTGTTGACTTCTGGTTTGGTATTTTGGGAAGCTTGAAAACTATTGTTGTGAAGGTCGTTTTGGTAAAACACACGTGTGGGCACACAATAGTTACTATGTTTCAACATGTATAAAAGGCGTTTACTGCCAGTTTAGGACACAAGAAAAAGATTATTAATCCAATGTAAGTAATAAATTGATTTGTTTTTTCCAAATTTCTTTGAAAATTATGCATTGTTTGCTTTTACATTTATTAAAGTTTGTGTAAATGTAATTAAATTTAATTTAATTAAATATAGTTTTATTTATTTTGGTTTTAATTTAAGTACATCTTACAAAAATCTAAAGTATATTGAAATAAATAACATTTAAGTTTTTCAAATTTCTGTAGTAAATTTATTAAAATTTTAATTTGTGTTTTCTTTTTTACTACAATCCATTATATGTGAAGTATTTTGACAGATTAGTGTAAATGAATATAATTCATACAGGACAGTATTTTGACACATCATTATAAATGAGTGCTATATATACGGGAGAGTATTTTGACACATCAGTGTAAATGAGTGTTATATATACGGGACAGTATTTTGACACATCAGTGTAAATAAGTATAGAGAATAAACTAACGCCAGGTACCAATGAAATGCATTCATAATTCTGAAATAGCATTGACATGTATAGATAACACATTGACCTGACAGTGTTAACAATACCAGTCAAAAACTAAACTGTTATCTGAAGGTGATGATGTTGCTGATAACACACACTAATACAGCACTGACATCTCATGATAACACATAAAGACCTAAATTATGACAACCCATAATAGAACTCATAGACGTAATACTGATCTCTCAGACAGAGATTTGAAATGAACGATAACGCATAATGACGTCAGAGATCTAACATATCGGCAAACAATAATACAACGGACTCAGGGAAGACAATGGGAGGTAAATTCAATTCAATCCACTCTTATAGAGGAAAGCGCCATGTTATGATAAAATAACTATATTTTTTCTGTAATTATCTGATGCCCTAGCACTTCATCTTGGACAACAGCCATGTCTGCGAGTCTCGTTTTACTCTTTGTCGGAGTTTTACTGTCGCTCTCCAACGGACTGACGGAGTCTAGGGGTACGACAAAACAAAACGTCACTGACGAGAATACGTTTGAGATGTTGGGAAATGTTGAAACAAGGTTAGTGATATCTGAAACAAGGTTAGTGATATCTGAAACAAGGTTAGTGATATTTGAAACAGGGATAGTGATATCTGAAACAAGGTTAGTGATATCTGAAACAAGGTCAGTGATATCTGACACAAGGTTAGTGATATCTGAAACAAGGTTAGTGATATCTGAAACAAGGCTAGTGATATCTGAAATAAGGTTAATGATATCTGAAACAAGGTTAATGATATCTGAAACAAGGTTAATGATATATGACACAAGGTTAGTGATATCTGAAACAAGGTTAATGATATATGACACAAGGTTAGTGATATCTGAAACAAGGTTAGTGATATCTGAAACAAGGTCAGTGATATCTGAAACAAGGTTAGTGATATCTGAAACAAGGTTAGTGATATCTGAAACAAAGTTAGTGATATCTGAAACAAGGTCAGTGATATTTGAAACAAGGTCAGTGATATTTGAAACAATTTTAATGATATTTGAAACAATTTTAATGATATTTGAAACAATGTTAATGAGATCTTAAGGTTAATGATATCCGAAATAAGGTTAGTAAAATCTGAAACAGAAGTCAGAAACATAGTTAGTGAAATATAAAATGACCAGGTTAGTGAAATCAGAAACAAGGTTGTGAACTGTGAAACAAGGTTAATGATATCCGAAACAAGGTTAGTAAAATCTGAAACATAGTTAGTGAAATATAAAATGACCAGATTAGTGAAATCAGAAACAAGGTTTTGAGGTGTGAAACAAGGTCAGTGAAATACGCCTGAAATAGGGGAAATGAATATTACTGAGAGGAAACACCAATTTTATAATAATTTGTAATAATACTCATGGCTCAGCAAAACAAATTAAAATTCACGTCAAAGATTCTGGAAGAGTTGTGTAACTTGCCTCTAGAAGATCACGTGGGGCATCACCTAATATGAAAGCCAGTGACTTGTTGCAAATCGCTTGGCTGTGAAATATGTGCTGTGCGACAGCCACCATCTTTAAACAGGTTTCGTGCACTTACTTTGATTATTTGTCTTAAGCTCTACTCTCATTTCCGTGATGATATCCATGAACTTGATTTTATATTTTTGTTAATTGACTGCTTATATCTATGCTAGGATAAACTATATGTCCATTGAACATTGTTGTGAAGTAACTGTCAATGCTCTTTGATTTTATTCATATGTTGTATATTTGATTGTTGATTAACATTTGTTAAATTTATTGACTTTCCTCTGCATAATGATTACTATATGTTGGAGAAGAAAGTGGGTGGATGATGGCTCGCCAAATATAGATTAAAATACGATTTGTTTTCTCTTTTGGTAAGAGGTTTTCCACATTCGGAAATATTGTTAGACGGTAAATGTTTGTCCTTAATGTTGTGGAAATGATAAAACGTTTACAGCGCCCGCATATCCGACAAATTGAGAGAGGAGTGGTGTTTGCTGGAGAATTATTAATAACATAAAGTAAGATTCTCATCACTTGTAATTAGTTTTGGGTGATTAAATAATACTTTTAATCATAACCAATAACTTATGTGGTGTGGGCTTCACAAACTAGCTATTTGCATATAGTATTCTTGTCGAACCAAATGTCCCAGGTTTCATCATTTTTTTATAAAATGAAATACGGCTTGCGGGGGGGGGGGGCAGACAGGCAGGAATAGGTCACCAACGCATTTATAAAAGAAATAAATGAACAACAACAACAACAACCAAATCACTCAATTCACGCAACACATTGTACAAATAGAATAATCAAGAACAAAAATAAAAAGACAAAAATAATAAATTTATACAATTGACAACACAGTTCACAGTAAGTCTAGAAAATTTTATTTTTGAACACTTTATTACAAAGTGTTCCTATGCATCGTAATTAGTTTGTTTGACAAACTTTTCTATAATATTTATTTTTCTCTTTTGTAGTTTTCAAGATTATGGAGCTCTGGTAAGGCACGTGACACGAGAAATGACGTGGTCTCGCGAGCAGATAAAAATGCTGATGTCACAAATACAGTCACAACAGTCACTGATTCTTCAATTGCTGTCAGCCCAGAAAAAATGTACTTCTACCCGTCCGGAATCTTCAGAAAGAAAAGATACCGGAAACGACTTTAACCGTTTTTCTGGTAATAAGAGCGAAGTAGTCCTCTGTCAGTTCTGTGGAAATTCTCTTACCTAATGCGAAATCGTTGTTAGTTTATATTTATTTTCATAGCTAAATTTTAGAAATCAACCATTGATATATATATTTTAAGAAATATGTAGCATTTCCAAAATAAATATTTTAGAAATCAACTATTGATATATATATTTTAAGAAAAATTTGCATTTCCAAAACAAATATTTTAGAAATCAACTATTAATATATCTATTTTAGGAAAAATTTAACATTTTCAAAACAAATGCTTTTAAGTTTAACTTTATTACATTACATGGTAAAATGTCTTTAAGTTTAATTTTATTACATTACATTGTAGAATGTCTTTAAGTTTAATTTTTCAACTTCGCATGGTAAAATGTTTTAAGTCTTCATACATATGCATCACCATTTAGATTACCGTTAATGTGTTTAGTTTTGATATTCGTGATACAGCCTACGTGAAATTCCACCTATAGAATGCAGATATAGATAATAAACCTTAAATCCCACTGAAAGAATGCAAGCGACATGTGCTAGACTTAACCCAGTCCATCTCAACTTTCGCATTGCACACGATTCTGTCCGTGACTGCAGCAACATAAGTCGGTATCCTGTATCGCACAGTTATGTATTGACGACATATTGACGACAATCTACTGCATACAACAATAAGCCTGTCGCACGAGTTATGTCCTGACAAATACTTGCATAAGCCAATAAGTAATATCGGACGAATTATGCACTGATGACAACTGCGTTACGTCAAAAAGTCGAGTGACACGAGAAAAGTCCTGACGACATTCCACCTACTCACGTCAATAGCCGTGTCACAGGGGTTACGTGCTGACGACAATCAGCTACATACGTCAAAAAGCCGTGTCGCATGATTTATAGACTAATGACAATTAGCTACCTACGTTCATATGTCGTGTCACACGAGTTATATACTAATGACAATCAGCTACATACGTCAATAAGTCGTGTCACACGAGTTATATGCTGACCACACACAGCTATATACGTCTGACCTGAAGAAATGAATGCTTCAATCTAATGCATGGACGAAAACATTTCTAAAGAAAAGTAAATGGTGAAATAAAACAATTCCCTATGATCGACGACATGAATTAACTTATGCTGATCATTACAAAATTAATATCATCTCCAAATTTCTAGCACAATCGATTAACATCAGTTAAATTCTACCAAAACTTTTAAAATCGTTTAAGAAGTATGGCGGTCGCACTTGACGTCACATTAACTTGTGAATACAAACAGGGCAACGAGCCTAGAATTTCAGTGAATAAGTTCTGGTTCACAGTCAACTTTCAGTCGAAATCACACAGCTCTCATGTTTTTGTTTGTCAGGACTTCATTATTGTTACTCTTTTGTCGGATTCACCAACCAGTCTTCGCAGAAACAACCGACAAGCATAACTGTCGGTTATTAAGCAAAAAAAATTAAGCATAACTGCTAGCATCACATAACTCCTAAAACCCCAAACCAGATTTCCTTTTCTCTTCTCCCCGTAACTCGTCACAGGTTTCTATTTTTACACTCCTTAAAACTCTACACAGATTTCTATTTTTACACTCCTTAAAACTCTACACATATTTCTATTTTTACACTCCTTAAAACTCTACACAGATTTCTATTTTTACACTCCTTAAAACTCTACACATATTTCTATTTTACACTCCTTAAAACTCTACACAGATTTAATTTTCTCCAACACAAGATTTCATCACTCTTCTCTGTTTCACTGACAAAGTAACTGGCTGACCACACCCATGTATTGCATTCCAGCTTAAAATCTGCACTCTTCTTCTGACACTAGTAACTTTATTGTAGTAGTCATGAAAACGCAACTACAGATTCACAATCTGTAAAACACAACTAGAAAGTCACACTCATGAACACCCAACTATAAAGTCACACTCAGTGAAACCCAACTAGAAAGTCACACCATGAACACCCAACTATAAAGTCACACTCAGTGAAACCCAACTATGAAAGTCACACCATGAACACCCAACTATAAAGTCACACTCGATGAACACTCAACTATAAAGTCACACTCCGTGAAACCCAACTAGAAAGTCACACCATGAACACCCAGCTATAAAGTCACTCATGAACACCTAACTAGAAAGTCACACTCGTGAACACCTAACCAGAAAGTCATGTTTATTCTCTTTCAAAACCGTTTAATGCGGCATTGCTATTAATACACGTTCCTTTATTTCTTCATTAATTATTATTTAGTAAATAAATAATGATTAATGAAGAGCTTGACAAACAGGTAATTTTAAAAGTTTTTTGGTAAGAAGAAAAACACAGTTGTTTTAAATTTGTGGAATAAAAGAGTTAGAGATATTTATTTTCTTTGCGAGAAGAATGTGGTCACTGGAGTTTGTAGTGATACAGCCGCCATATTTCTGTCTTAGCATTGGATATATTAGAATGTGGTCACTGGAGTTTGTAGTGATACAGCCGCCATATTTCTGCCTTAAGATTGAATATTGTACTGAATGGAATATGTCTAACGCTGGTAAAATGTTATGTACGGTGTTACTATAGAAGAAAAATAATGTCCAGAATGTGAGAGGTAACATTAAGACTGCGCAGAGTTAAACACTTATTTATTTCTTACTTATTCCTGCCCTTGAATTGAATGGAGTTGAGGGAATCTGACTGCCATGAAATTAAGCATAATTACGATTGACTTGGCTATTTGTTGCCTGAGCAAGAGTACTGAAGACCTTCGCCACACTTTATGTCAAGCCAAGGGCAGGTTTGAGAGCTTGGTCGTGATGGACCTGTCCATCATCTTGAAAAAGCTGCCTACCATCTTAGTGAAAATACCCACCATCATACCAAAACTGTCCACCATCTAAGTGAGCCAGTCCGTCATGTTGATAAACACAATTGTCAGCTTTCTGGGCACCTGTTCCCGATATTACAAACAATTATTAATGGCGAAAGGTTTATTTATGTAACAGCAGTGTCATGTGGCGTTTAGGTGGAGATAACTCTATCTGCTGTGTATTTGTACAGCAGGTGGTAGAACATTTACGAACCAGTTGCCACCATGATTTATTTTGATCAATACAATTTATATTCAATTAGTTACATTAAAGATACATTTATACCAACGAGTCATAAAATAAAACTGAATATATCTTTATCCTGCCTTCCATCATTCTGTCCGCCCGCCTATCTATCCATCTATTTTTCCATCTATCTATTATTTCAGTCACCAGAACATTTAAGTTATCAATATCTAATAGTTCGTCCATCTGACGTACATAGCTGACTGTATTCATAATTGCTTACATAGATACTTTCACGAGTGATAAGTTTTGTGTTTTACAGACAGTGTTTACGTGCGGTGGGGAAGTCGGAGGTGTCCAAATGGAACAACTAAAATATATTCAGGTACTATATTTAGTAACAGTTTAGTCTGAGGAATAACTAAAGTATATTCAGATATGGCTATATTGAATAACAGTATATCATGATGAATAGCTAATGTGTATTCATTCAGGTATGGCTATATTTAGTAACTGCTTATTATGAGGAATAGTTCAGGTGTATTCAGGGGTTCTAATGACTTCTGGGCGGGCGAGATTTTACAAACCACACTTAGTGGGCGACTAGTGTCTAACGTCAACTAGCTACTGACACATGCCTAGCAACAATTGGCGATCAGCAAGTGACTTGTGCGTAATACCTCTTGTCGCCCGCCCACCCGTCTGGCCACCAATCTGTTTTATGGAAAATTCTGAAAATAATGACAGAATCTGTTTTTAAGGAAAATTATGGAAGAGTTGGCAGGATTTGTTCAATAAAATATGTGAAATATAATGGCAGAATCTGTTTTATGGAAAATTCTGAAAAAGTCAGGATTGGTTCTATCAAAAATGCTGAAAATGTTGGTAGGATTGATTGTATGGAAAATGCTGAAAGTGATAAAGGATTGGTTGCAATAAACATGATTAAAGTGATATACAACATGATGAGCGTGATGACAGGATTAATTGCATAAAACAACCTGAATGGATGATTAAATTAAACAAGTAAGAAAATTGTTTAAAACATGATGACAATTGAGTATTGAGTACATGGGACAAGTTGAGAGTGATAAAAGATTTGTTGTAAGAAAATGCCAATCGTGATTAGAAGATTGAGTGTCCGAATGCTTGCTGAAAGTGATGACAGTGTTGATTGTTTTGGAACATTATAAAAGTGATGGTAAGGTTGTTGTATGGAACAATTTGAAAGTGATGACAAGATTGATTGTTTTGGAACATTATAAAAGTGATGGTAAGGTTGTTGTATGGAACAATTTGAAAGTGATGACAAGATTGATTGTTTTGGAACATTATAAAAGTGATGGTAAGGTTGTTGTATGCAACAATTTGAAAGTGATGACAAGATTGGTTTGATGAAACAGATTGAAATTGTTGTCCGGAATGGATATGTAAAACAAATTGAAAGTGTTGAAAGGATAGTGGAATATAGTCGGTTAAACAAATTCTATGAAACAAGTTGAAATTGTTGCCAGGTTTGGTAGGGTACAACAGTAAGTTAAACAAGTTCTGATTTTAAGTGATTGTTTGTATCCAACAAGGGAACATGAGAAGATTATTTTATGAAACAAGGATTGACTGAATTAGAATTGTAAAGGTGATTACATAGTTGGTTATATGGAAACCTAAATGACATTACATAATTGGCTGTATTAAATTATTATATTTAATTATATAATTGGTTATATGGAACATTAATTGGTCTGGCGTGGTTGGCAGTATTCAAATAGGAAAGGTAATTATATAATAGTTTATATAGAACACCTAAATGTAATGACATTATTGGCAGTATTAAAATAGTATAGGTAATTACATAATTGGTTATATGTGGGACAGAGTAAATTTCCCTATACCTGTTTCTAAACTTAATAATCATATATTTGTTGCCAATGTTAACCGTGACCCAACCTTGGGCACACCTTATGAAGATATTTTGTCAAGTTTGAGTAAACAACTCAGGTGGAGAATATGCTAAGAAATTGATGTCTCAATCCAAACCAGTTCCAAGTGGATGAATAGTTTTTCTGACAAATATTCTGTCACTTGTTCATAACAAATTCATCCAATGGGGATTGACCAAATATTTCTTTGTTGAAGAAAATCTCTATTCTAATCACTTTATTTTAAACATAACTCATGTTCGGTCATAAAGGCGATCGTTAACGTATGGTAAGTTCACTGACAAATGATTAGACTTAGAGAATGCTTATGTAATTGAACCATTATTTCTATGTTCACTAATTTGATTACATTGTACATTATACTTGTGAAATCAGTGCTATATTTCTTATGCTGTGTCTATCAGGCTAACGAAATTGTTGCAGGATTTTAAGTTGAAAAAGTTATAAGAGAGCAAAGAGTTTTGGAGATGAGATAAGCCTGAAATTTAGTGCAGCCTTAATTTGACTTTTGCAGAGAAAGCACGCCTTTATTAAAGTGATGATAGAATTATTTGGAACATGCCATCCGAGATTAAAGGACTGAATGCGAGGATACTTGTTGGAATTGATGACAGAATTGGTTTTCTGGAACAATTTTAAACTGATGACAGGATTGGTTTTCTGGAACAATTTGAAACTGATGACAGGAATGGTTTTCTGGATAATATGAAAGCGATGAAGTTTGGTTTATGGAATAATATGAAAGTGATGACAAGTTTGGTTTTCTGGAATAAAATGAAAGTGATGACAAGTTTGGTTTTATGGAATAATATGAAAGTGATGACAAATTTGGTTTTATGGAATAATATGAAAGTGATGACAAGTTTGGTTTTATGGAATAATATGAAAGTGATGACAAGTTTGGTTTTATGGAATAATATGAAAGTGATGACAGGTTTGGTTTTATGGAATAATATGAAAGTGATGACAAGTTTGGTTTTATGGGAAAATATGAAAGCGATGACAAGTTTGATTTTATGGGACAATATGAAAGCGATGACAAGTTTGGTTTTATGGAATAATATGAAAGTGATGAAAGGATTGATTTTCTGGAACAATTTGAAAGTGATGACAGGCTGGTTGAATGAAACAAGCTGAAAGTGATGACAGGCTGGTTGAATGAAACAATTAGAAAGTGATGACAGGCTGGTAAATGAAAGAAGCTGAAAGTGATGGCAGGCTGGTTGAATGAAACAATTTGAAAGTGATGACAGGCTGGTTGAATGAAAGAAGCTGAAAGTGATGACAGGCTGGTTGAATGAAACAATTTGAAAGTGATGACAGGCTGGTTGAATGAAACAATTTGAAAGTGATGACAGGCTGGTTGAATGAAACAATTTGAAAGTGATGACAGGCTGGTTGAATGAAACAATTTGAAAGTGATGACAGGCTGGTTGAATGAAAGCTGAAAGTGATGACAGGCTGGTTGAATGAAAGCTGAAAGTGATGACAGGCTGGTTGAATGAAAGAAGCTGAAAGTGATGACAGGCTGGTTGAATGAAAGCTGAAAGTGATGACAGGCTGGTTGAATGAAAGCTGAAAGTGATGACAGTGTGTTTATTTTAAAGGAGTCGCTGGAGGTGGTATACATACTTCTCGTGGCTCAGCCGTTAATGCTTTGTGTCTGCCTCTTAATCCTGTCTACACCGGTCATCGTGTACCGATCGTCGTCACCTACCTTTACGGGAGCGAGTATGAAGTTGACCCTGAACCTCAGCATGATGACGACGTGCTGTGTGCCGTGTGTCTAACACCACGGACTGCAGTCCTCATGATACCGGCCACCATCGAGTGTCCTCCTGGGTGGACAGTTGAGTATACAGGCTACTTAATGGCCGGACGTGATACCCACCCAGCAAGTACCGAGTATACCTGTGTGGATGTGGCACTAGAAGGTCGTTTTGGGTCAAGAAACAATGACAATGGATATTTATTTTACAACGTTGTCGGTCAGTGTGGCAGCTTACCGTGTCCACCATATGACAATCGAAATATTCTGTCTTGTGTCGTGTGTGCAAAGCTTTCCAATTGATGAACTTAGTCTGAATAAATAAAGCTTTCCAATTGATGAACTCAGTCTGAATAAATAAAGCTTTCCAATTGATGAACTCAGTCTGAATAAATAAAGCTTTCCAATTGATGAACTCAGTCTGAAGAAATAAAGCTTTCCAATTGATGAACTCAGTCTGAATAAATAAAGCTTTCCAATTGATGAACTCAGTCTGAATAAATAAAGCTTTCCAATTGATGAACTCAGTCTGAATAAATAAAGCTTTCCAATTGATGAACTCAGTCTGAATAAACAAAGCTTTCCAATTGATGAACTCAGTCTGAATAAATAAAGCTTTCCAATTGATGAACACAGTCTGAATAAATAAAGCTTTGTACTCCGAATACATTGAAAACTTTTACATTTTCTGGAGCCACTTCCATTGTCGTTTATGGGTGATACTCTGGAAAGGTGACCCCGATAGGCCATTAAGGTTTCACTTACTTAGGATGAATGTTAAACAAATATTTGTGTAAGAAATTGTCTGAACTTTTGAATTTCTGTTAAAATTATTATTAAACTAAGAAAATTAAAAACCTTTCTGTGTTTTTCTGTTTGTTTCTTTATTTATTTATTTTTTTTTGGGGGGGGGAACAAAAATGCAGAATAAAACCATGATGGATTTGTGACATGATGTTGGTTGGTGCAAAATCATATGATGCATAAATTTAATATATAAGAATGAAAACCCAAACACACATAAATCGAATAAGTACATCCAAAAGAATCTACAGATATGTTTATGTTTTTAATAATTTCATAATATAATGCACAATGACGTAACAAATATTTATGAACGCTCGCAATGCTTCGTTGAAGACAATGACCTTCCAACATAAACTGGGTCACTGGAAGTTTAAGCATGTTGGAAGGCACTGTCTATTGGTGTTTGAACCTATAACGCTGGGAATGGACGGTAAGTGTGCTATACAGTGGGAATGGACGGTAAGTGTGCTATACAGTGGGAATGGACGGTAAGTGTCATATACAGTGGGAATGGACGGTAAGTGTGCTTTACAATGGGAATAGACGGTAAGTGTGCTATACAGTGGGAATGGACGGTAAGTGTGCTATACAGTGGGAATGGACGGTAAGTGTGCTATACAGTGGGAATGGACGGTAAGTGTCCTATACAGTATAATGGACGGTAAGTGTGCTATACAGTATAATGGATGGTAAGTGTGCTATACAGTGGGAATGGACGGTAAGTGTGCTATACAGTGGGAATGGACGGTAAGTGTGTTATACAGTGGGAATGGATGGTAAGTGTGCTATACAGTGGGAATGGACGGTAAGTGTGCTATACAGTGGGAATGGACGGTAAGTGTGCTATACAGTGGGAATGGACGGTAAGTGTGCTATACAGTATAATGGACGATAAGTGTCCTATACAGTGGGAGTGGACAGCAAGTGTCCTATACAGTGGGAGTGGACGGTAAGTGTGCTATACTGTGGGAGTGGACGGTAAGTGTCCTATACAGTGGGAATGATCAAGTATCTTAATTTATAGTTATTAATAATTAATTCTTCCACAAGGCCAACACTGTTTCTCACTTGGCGGATTATAAGTAAAACTCCACTCTTTACACAATATTAAGATAAGACCTTTTACTGTCGCATAATGTATTGCAGTTGGAAACTTCTTAATAAAGGAGAAATTAAAATCAGTCTTTTATTTATATTTATTGAGCCACTTTCACCCACTATTACTCCAAAATAAACTTTTAATATATGTGCAAGCAGGTTAACAATAAATTTATTAAATTAACAATCAAATATATAACATATGAATAAAATCAAAAGAGCGTTGACATTTTTCATCACTTCTAGAATACACGTGTGCACTATATTCAAGTACCCCACAAGGATTGTTCAAAATAATCTTTGTGAATTCTCGAGAACATAATTCAATCCTCAATTTCCGCCATATTGGCTCTCAAACGGAATTTACAGGAATCAACTTACAGCAACATGTTTACTGAAACGTTCAACGATAATGCTGGATACACACCAATATGATCTGGTAGAGTACAGTAGTCACTGTAGTCTGAAGTGTCTACAAGATAACAAAACACAAAAATGATGCACTTCTTTCTGCAAAAGTTAAATTAAGGCAGCAACACTAAATTTCAGGCAAATTTCATATCTAAACCCTTTCTCTCTTACATACATTCTCAACTTACTAATCCTGCAACACTTTTCATTATCCCGATACACACGAAGCATAGGACATATAGCATCATTCAAAATTCATATGTATAATGCACAACATAATCAAATTAATGAACATAGAAATAATGGTTCAATTAAATAAAGCATTCTCCAAAACAAATCATTAATCATTTTCAAATATTTACGAAATATTTCGAAGTCCATTCTTCCTTTATCAGTCAGTAAACTTACTATAAGCTAACAATCAAATTATGGCCAGCCTTGAGTGACGTCAAAATCAAAGTGATTTAGAATATAAAACTCCTTCAACAAAGTAACTTTCGTTCCATCCCCACTTAATGAAGTTGTTTTGAACAAGTGTGAGGCTATTAGAATAATTACTCATCCAATTGGAACTGGTTTGGATTGTATCAGCAATTTCTAGCATATTCTCCACCTGAGTTGTTTACTCCAACTTTGCCACTTACAAAAATATCATCATGCCCAAGTGTGAGACTCTTAGTCAGAAAAAAACTACTCATCTGCTTGGAACTGGTATACATCTGCAAGTTCTAGCATTTTCTTTACCTGAGTTGTTATTTTAACTCTGGCACTTGCAAAGATATCATCATGCGCAGTACCGAAGGTCATGTCATGTTGACATTTAACAAATTATGAAATAATTAAGTTTAGAAATAGGGATAAGCATATTTACTCTACCACAAATTGTGAATACGAATCTTGAGGATAAAATGAGGATCCAAGCCTCTTGAGGATAAAGAGAGGACACAAGCCTTTAAATTGTGGATAATCATCTTGAAGATTAAGAGTGGAGACAAACCTTTAAATTGTGGATAATCCTGTTGAGGATAAAGATTGGACACAAATCTTTAAATTGTGGATAATCCACTTGAGGATAATGAATGGACACAAACCTTTAAATTGTGAATAATCCTCTTGAGGATAATGAGTGAAAAACCTTTAAATTGTGGATAATCCTCTTGAGGATAAAGAGTGGAAAATCTTTTAATTGTGGATAATCCTCATGAGGATAAAGAGTGGAAAACCCTTTAAATGGATAATCCTCTTGAGGATAAAGAGTTAAAAACCTTTAAATTGTGGATAATCCTCTTGAGGATAAAGAGTGGAAAACACCTTTAATTGTGGATAATCCTCTTGAGGATAAAAAGTGGACACAAACCTCTACATTGTGGATAATTTTCTTGAGGATAAAGAATGGACACAAACCTTTAATTGTAGATAATAATCTTGAGCACAAAGAGAGGACACAAGCCTTTAACTTGTGGATAAGCGTCTTGATGATAAAGTGAGGACCCAAGCCATTAACGTGTGGATAAGCCTCTTGAGGATAACGAGATATACTAGCCTCTGATTAAATTATATGGATTACCCTACGTAATCGCTAGTATATTTAGAAGTAACGGTGTCCTACTAGAGCAGTTAAGAAAAGAAAATAAATTGTGAGAACTCTGAAGGTAAACACAAAAGTATCTGTGTGGACTAATTATATTTATCAATAGGAGATATCTAATGCTTGTTTATAATAGCTACTTTGCATAAACCGAAATGTATCTATTTACTTATTAATTATTAAAACATTAATCATCATTTGAACATATACGTAACCCAGAACTATCAATATGATTTAGAATCTGGCATAAATTTGATCTTTTCCGGAGATTGGTATATTTACAATAACATCGGCATCAATATACACGTCATTCCACGAATTATTTTCTTTGTCCTCGGTGAAAAGAAAAAGGCGTCAGTAATCACCTCCCATCCATGTAATACTTTCTTTTTTCTCGGTGAATAAATGCCTCAATAACCACCTCCCATCCACGAACTACTTTCTTTGTCCTCGGTGAAAAAAAAGGCGTCAATAACCACTCCCATCCACGAACTATTTTCTTTGTCCTCAGTCAATAAAAATGCTTCTGCTACAAGGTAGAGACATTCCGCGTTTAGCGAGATCGTCATCTAAGAAACAGTGGACTTCTTTTTTCTTCAACCAAACATTTCGTCTTCGGTAAGCGTTATTTTTATTTTAATCTTATTTAGGGCTTTTCCTTTAAATTCCCTTCGCTTGGGTTTTGTTTTTCATTTTTCTGTATCTACTTTCAATTATTTTGGTTGCTTGTATTTTTAAAAGTTTTTTAAAGTTTTCTTTCGGTTCATTCTCTTGCCTTTCGTTGTATCTGTCTTTGCATTGCTTGACTTCATTGTGTTTATGAAAAGCTGTATCTGTCTTTGCATTGCTTGACTTCATTGTGTTTATTAAAAGCTGTATCTGTCTTTGCAATGCTTGACTTCATTGTGTTTATTAAAAGCTGTATCTGTCTTTGCATTGCTTGACTTCATTGTGTTTATTAAAAGTTGTATCTGTCTTTGCATTGCTTGACTTCATTGTGTTTATGAAAAGCTGTATCTGTCTTTGCATTGCTTGACTTCATTGTGTTTATTAAAAGCTGTATCTGTCTTTGCATTGCTTGACTTCATTGTGTTTATTAAAAGTTGTATCTGTCTTTGCATTGCTTGACTTCATTGTGTTTATTAAAAGTTGAATTAGTCTGTAATATGATGTTTTGTACTCTAACTGAAAGCATGCAAACCAAAATTTCTGCATCAAAACAATTTTAATTCTTTGTTTTGGTAACATTTTTGTGGGGTATTTTTTTTTGGGGGGGAGGAGGGTGTTTATCGATTAACTTTGACTGGTTTGGATTTTAAAATGTACATGCTAGACGTTATGCTTGCATTTGTAAAACGTAATAGAAACATAATCAATCATTTTCAAAGTAAAATGAATAATACTGTAGAAACAAGATAAAACGTTTTTAAGTGAACTGAATAATACTGTAGAAACAAGATAAAACATTTTTAAGTGAAATGAATAATACTGTAGAAACAATATAAAACGTTTTTAAGTGAAATGAATAATACTGTAGAAACAAGATAAAACGTTTTTAAGTGAAATGAATAATACTGTAGAAACAAGATAAAACGTTTTCTAAGTGAACTGAATAATACTGTAGAAACAAGATAAAACGTTTTTAAGTGAAATGAATAATACTGTAGAAATATAATCAAACGCTTCCTTAGTGTATAATACTACATCAGGCATTTCTTTTGGTCTGTGTTGATTTAGAATCGTTTTGACTCGCTAAAACCGTTGACGTAAAGAACAATGTCTGAGGTGTGCACCCTTCTGCTCTGTGTCGGGTATTTATTGTCCGCATGTAGTGGACTAATGGAGTCCAGAGGCGTGATAGATGTCCGACGGAACAACAGAGCAGAGAAGGATACAGGAGATTTTCTACAAAATGCCGAGACGAGGTCAGGAAATTATATTAAAGCGTATAAAGTTTTGACTTGGTAATGTTTAGAACTGAATCAAAACCGTTCTTATGCCAGGAGTGTCTCAAATTGTCTCCCTTAATTACATGTTCTTCTAAATTATCGTTGCTATCATTTTCGATGTACCATTGCTAATTAATGATGCTGATAATAAGTATAAAGATACTGATGACCTTTAGATAATTCATGTTGACATTTACTATTCATATTATTATTATTATTATTATTATTATTATTATTATTATTATTAAGGTGCCTCGATAGTCCAGAGGGCAAAATGACCCAGAAAGTTAAGCTACAACATTGTTGGGTGACAGCTTCAAATCCCATCTCTGGACTATCGAGGGAGGGAAAAGTGCTTCCTTCCAATTTATACCCACACCCATCAGTTTATGATGGAGAAAAAATTTTAGTCACTACCGGGTCAGACTTCGCCTGGGTTAACAAGATCAGTGCTAGTCGCTGATATTTCAGGGTATCTTAGAGAAAAAACGGGCTACTGAAACACTAGTCAAAGCTTCGATGAGATAGATCTATGAAAACATACAAATAATGGTCTCAAAGCAAAGCAAACCCACAGTAAGAGGAAATAGAAAAGGATGCATGAACTATAGCTCAAACACTATCCAGGTGATATTATCAGTTAACAACGACTTCTGGAACAGAAGAGATCGATCATGCAAAATAGTCTTCTTACTGCTCCAGAACTACAAAAGATAGAACATAAGACAGAACATAAGACAGAACATAAGACAGAACATAAGACAGAACATGAGACAGAACATAAGACAGAACATAAGATAGAACATAAGACAGAACATAAGACAGAACAAAAGACAGAACTTAAGATAGAACAACAACAAACAAATACACTGAAATAAAAGACGTCCACAGCCTCACAAAACGCAAACCTAGTTGACAACCACACTGGAGAAATAACAACGACGGTCTAACTGAAAAACAGCAATTCATAATGCAAATAAAGAACTATGATAAATCCTCACAGAAGATATAACAGAACTTAATAGTCTAAAACAATTGCAAAACATACAATGCCAGCAAAAGTACAAACTTAATAGTCTAATAAGGAATTGTAAAACATACAATGCCAGCAAAAGTACAAACTTAATAGTCTAAAAAAATTGTAAAACATACAACGCCAGCCAAAGTACAAACTTAATAGTCTAATAAGGAATTGTAAAACATACAATGCCAGCCAAAGTACAAACTTAATAGTCTAATAAGGAATTGTAAAACATACAACGCCAGCCAAAGTACAAACTTAATAGTCTAATAAGGAATTGTAAAACATACAATGCCAGCAAAAGTACAAACTTAATAGTCTAAAAAAATTGTAAAACATACAACGCCAGCCAAAGTACAAACTTAATAGTCTAATAAGGAATTGTAAAACATACAATGCCAGCCAAAGTACAAACTTAATAGTCTAATAAGGAATTGTAAAACATACAATGCCAGCCAAAGTACAAACTTAATAGTCTAATAAGGAATTGTAAAACATACAATGCCAGCCAAAGTACAAACTTAATAGTCTAATAAGGAATTGTAAAACATACAATGCCAGCCAAAGTACAAACTTAATAGTCTAATAAGGAATTGTAAAACATACAATGCCAGCCAAAGTACAAACTTAATAGTCTAATAAGGAATTGTAAAACATACAATGCCAGCCAAAGTACAAACTTAATAGTCTAATAAGGAATTGTAAAACATACAATGCCAGCCAAAGTACAAACTTAATAGTCTAATAAGGAACTGTAAAACATACAATGCCAGCCAAAGTACAAACTTAATAGTCTAATAAGGAACTGTAAAACATACAATGCCAGCCAAAGTACAAACGAAGAAACCATCATTACCAACATGGAAGAGAAGAAGAGAAAAGAAAATAGAGTGCAAGAGGAAGGAAA
Organism: Sinotaia quadrata; assembly: GCA_028829895.1. Classification (NCBI taxonomy): domain Eukaryota; kingdom Metazoa; phylum Mollusca; class Gastropoda; order Architaenioglossa; family Viviparidae; genus Sinotaia; species Sinotaia quadrata. Next base: position 11,228,803 of record CM054179.1, read on the forward strand.
TAAAACAGATGACAGCAGCAATACATAATAAAGGAAAACTGAAGGAACAAATATCTCAATTACATAAACATCAAGACCATCAATAGAAGATGCAAAACAAAGACTACTGGGTCTCAGTCACCGTCTGAAAAATAGGGGTAATTCCAACAGATCAAAATATTCAAACCTTACCCTGGAAGATTATACCAAGAATTCAAAGGACATTTCAGAATAGAACAACAGATACCAAACATGCAGGACACCATGACTTTCTGGGAAAACATTTAAATCAACCCAAATGTGCATAATACCTCAGCCAGATGGATTAAGGAACTGAAAGATGAGCAAAATGGCACCCTCAACAATACAACGTCACAATCACCGAGAAGATATCAAAAAGAAGGTAAGAAAGAAAGGCAAACTGGACAGACCCGATCTAGAGGCCAGGTACAAATGTTCCGGTCAAAACATCTTACCTCCTGAGCAACTGCAAGACATATTAAACAAACCAGAAACCTTGCCAGCCTGGATGGTAAAAGGAAGACACCAAACAACTTTCACTCAATTACATCAACTACCTGGAAATTACTATCAGGGTCTTGGTAAGATTGTGAGACCTTGGTACCGACAATAAACAGAAGTCTTGGGAAAAGCTGAATAATAACAATGGTTATTTATTTGCACTAATTTACCAAAGCTATGTGGGTTTACTATCATGGAAACTATACTACACATCCTTAAGACATGAGTAAATTCAATTTTGTTCTGTTTCCCTTTTGCTAATATATTATACCTTTACATTGTCATTTTGCATATAAAATCAAATTGTTTGTTATATTATATTTGGTTTGCCTGTAACGTTATGGTTTCCTGAATCCAAGATTCTTGAAAGGTTTATTTTAAAGTTATTCTTGTTCTCCACCAATAAAACAATCCTCAATTTCAGCAACATTAAGCTGTGAGACATAACATGCAGAATCAATCAGTGACATTGAGATTCTTCATCAACAACCCAAAATTTGAAGTATCTCAGATCTCTTTTGAGAAATAATAAAAATAAATTATACAACATAAAACAAAAACCAAAAACAATATAAAGTCAAACATCGGCAGACATGTGCAAAGGAAAACTTAAATGGCATAGGAAGAAATGTGTAAGTGTTTTTTTTTTCCACACAAAAATCATCTCTTTTTTCGTAAAGCCTTTTCAGACTGAGCCAAACAGAATTTGTATGATCTTTATATGTTTGATTGGATCTATGTCCTTTATATCGAAATGATGTAGCTTTGTTCTGAGAAAAGTGATTGGTCTGGGTCTGTCCCTTCAATTTATTGACTCTGTGATGTTTATGACATTCATTTCAGCCTGACCCTTAGGTCAAGGCACTCTCATGTCTATTTCATTCACAACTGGTAAACATGTGAAGTTAATCCCATTTGAGACTAAAATCTCTAACATTACTTCCATTTTTCCATTGGTAACTGACCAAGGTCTGGGCCAACTACTGGTCAAGGACAAAGTTACGAGAATAAATATATGCTAGTAAGTTTCCATTTGACCTCTACAGTCTCTTAACTGAAAAACATTTGGTCTGCCTCTACTAGTGACCAGGATGAATGAATTCAGCTAACGTTTATGTGCTATTTATAGTTTTTATATCAATACTCACTATGCATCTAGAATCTGTTTTATTATTTTAATATTAATTGAAATGAGACCAGGCGATGTTTTATCCCCTTGGTCTCAGGAGAGTGACAGTATACCTTTGTTTTCAGCAGCAAAGACAACAGTTCACTGCTCAGACAGGAACTCGCCAGTCTTCGAGCTCAAACAGTAATACAGGGATCCCAGATGCAAATGTTACAATTACAAGTTCAGACACTACAGTTACAACTTTTGTCTGTCCTATCAATGCAATACAACAAAACGAATGTTCCAGAATCAAACAGCAGACCAAATGTCGCAAGCAACTACTCGTATACTCCTGGTAAGCAGTTAAACTTGTTTTCAAGGTTAGACAAACTATCTTAATTGTCAAATTTCATACTTTCAAATCTATGAATATTTTATCACTAATTTTCTTACAGATAAAAGGTGTTACATTTCTAAATCGATGCCTTTGAATATTTTAAAATATCCGACACAATTTATTTATTAGATAACAATATGTCCAAATAATATATTTTTAAAATCGCAGTTTTTTATTTAGAGCTTAATTAATGCCACCATGCTTTTGCCTTTGTAATACAAACATTTTTGCTTTACGACTGCTTAACCCCGAAAACATTTGGCAAGACATAAAAATTCATTGTCGATTTTCACCCACAATGCATAGTGAGGGTGTGATGCCAATGTCACTTAGTTAATAGATATTATTATTAATTAATTAATCATTCTAAATAATTACAAGTGACGATAATCTTAATTTATTTTATTCATGATCCCCCAGCAGACACAACTCGTCTCTCTCACTTGGCGGATATTCGGGTGCTGCAAATATTTCCTCTTTTCCACAAGATTAAAGATAAACATTTACTGTCAGACAATTTTCTGTGAATGGAAAACTTCTTACTAAAGGAGAAGACAAATTCATTTTTCATCTATATTTAGCGAGCCCCCATCCACCCACTTTCTTCTCCAGAATACGATTATCAATATGCATAAGGTCAATAAATTTAACAATACATTTAGTAAATCAACAATCAAATATACATATGAAAAATACTATGAAACAGATTCCTTGATATCAATATTTCCATGAAACCATGTTCGAATACTTTCTTTATACAGTCTATATTCTAAAATCCAATTCAACAATTTAATACAAATCACATATTAATTCTTATCAGAGAATAAAAATGAAGCTATTAGACATAAACGATAATAGTCTTTTTACATAACCTGAGTTAAGAGCTACCTCAATAGTCTTTCATGCCTTTCAGCAACAGTGTCACAAATTAAAGTTCAATTCAATTTCCATGTGTTTCTCTCCTCACATTGAAAACAGATTCACCACTTGTTCTCTTGAAGCTGACCTGGGCTTTTTCTGCCATTCAAGTTCATTCCAGCAGACCAGTAATTGTAGTAATTTCTAATACTTCCCCTTACTAGAAATTTTCTTGATGTAGTCAACATACTTTGCCACCATACATCAAAGGAGTGTAGCATATTCCTTTACACTTACACACACACTGCTTCCCACCTCTCCCAGGGTTGGTCATAGCAATTAGTGAACTGAATATTCAAATCATATACAGCAAAACTGAAAGGCCACTTATCACCTGTAAAATATAATTAGGGAGCAAACATAAGTTTTCAGTTTATCACTTTATAACTCCATTCATTCTTAAATTACAGTCTGAACTTACAATTTCTTGCAACAGTATTTATTAGCCTAATACACACACACAGCATAATAAATATAGCATTATCAATACAATTTCAAGTATTAACAGAGTACACATGAGCATCATAATTCAAACATTTGTAGAAATAACACTCTACCCACATAATACATCTTACTAAAACACAAATATAACATATCAATAGCAAAATGCATTAAATATTTCTAAGTCCATTCTTTCTCAATCAGTCAGCTAACTCACAACCAAGTGAATGGCTGCCTTTCAAGACTAGACTTCTTTGCTGCTTCAAATTCAAGTGATTAGATGGTAGATTCCTCTAAAGCAAGTAAACTTTTAGATCACAGCTCATTGGCTGGTCTCGTTTTCGTAAATCATAACCATTGGATAATAAAAACTACTCACTAGTTTGCATTACATCAGCAATTTCTAGAACATTCTCAATTCATATTGTTTACTTCCAAATCTGACACTTTCAAAATACTGTCATAAGGAGTGCCCAAGATCGGGTTACTCTGACAATTTAACAATTTATATAACAATTAAATTTTAAAATAGGGAGAGGCAAATTTACTCTGCCACAGAGGGCAAGAGTAGATCAACACTTCTAGAGCTATATGCATTTCCTGATGCATCAAAACTTCACTAAATCTCTGCATTTGGAATGCCTGTCACATGATATATTATAATAGTGTAGTCACACTCCGCATGATTGTGTGTCGTGAAAAGAATATAATGATGGCTGTTGAAGTTACTTAATGTGAATTAAATTTCAAAATGATTGGAATTGTTTTCCACGTGACATAATTCCATGTAATACACAAGTTTACAAAATTCAGGAGAAACTCCATATATGTTTGACCTACATTTAACACAGATTCAGATTTAGCAAGGGAAGACAAATGACATATTCATTATGGGGAAAATATTTACAGCCATCACTATCTTGTTAATTACTCATAAATTATAGGTGTTAAATTTTATGTCTTCTTTCTTTTGTTGTCAGAAACAGCTTACATCAGATGGGGCAGTGGGAGTTGCCCAAATGGTACAAGAAAGGTTTATTCAGGTGTGACATAAATTAATGTTTGCTCAGATCACAGTTTTCAAGCTTATATTAGCTAAATTTTCATTGTTACATTACTGACTTTACATTACTGTCACCAGCGCCCTGTTCTCTTGCAAAAGGGGGCTTGGGTTAGTCAGAAGCATGTAGGACCTGTATAGATGTTTGTCATTGACACACAGAAACACCATGGATGTTTGTCTGGCTCTATTTTTATTCTGCATGCAAGTTTTCTGACAGTACAAAATTATACAACATGAAAAACACAACAAGACAAACCAAATTTGTCCTTTTCTAAATCTTGTTAACTTTTCTTTTATTAAATTTCTTGTTATTATTTTTAAACATGCATTTGTTAGTGAAGTAATTTCTGTCATTTGTTTTCGAGGTCTGAAGTGATAATCTAATGATTAGGTCTTGTTCTCCGTTCGTCTATTTATAATCGTCTTATATATCTATTCATAAACATTGATTCTCAGTGAAAACTGAGTGGGGGCAGAGCCAACTTCGCTACGTATCAGTCAGTATATTGGCGTAACAGTTGCAGATATACATATATAACCAATGACCCATACTCTGCATCGGTACTTGTAACTAATTACTCATATTCGATATAATTCGTTATTACAAAGTCACCCCAGGGTACAGTGGCGACAAGTTATAAAACACTCTGTTAGTCTGTGATAAGGATGTAATTGTATCGCTAAGTGAGTTATAAAATACTCTGTTAGTCCGTGATAAATATGCTAATTGTATTGAGTACTGAATGTTATGGTTTTCCATGTTGCATTAATGTGTGTCATGAAATTAGTTTACAGACTGTTGTATTTCAACCATACCTGAGAATCATCTCATATGTAAAATTTCAGTGTATATCAACTGACTGAAATAAATGACACTCTGTGAAGTGTAAAATGACATTTATAGCAATTGACTAAACAAGTAGACAATGTGTACAATATCAGTTAGAGTAATTGAATAAATAAGCAGTGTGTAAAATATCAGTGTATAAGGAATGATTAAACAAGTAGACTGTAAAATATCAGTATATAAGAAATTACCTAACAAGTAAACTGTGTAAAATATAAGAGCATAAGAAATGACTAAACAAATAGACAATGTGTAAAATATCAGTGTATAAGAAATGGCTAAACAAGTACACTGTAAAATATCAGTGTATATGAAATGACTAAACAGACAATGTGTAAAATGTCAGTGTAAAAGAAATTACTAAACAATGTGTAAAATATCAGTGTAGGAGAAACGACTAAACAGACAATGTGTAAAATGTCAGTGTAAAAGAAATTACTAAACAAACAGACAATGTGTAAAATATCAGTGTAAAAGAAATTACTAAATAAACAGACAATGTGTAAAATGTCAGTGTAAAAGAAATTACTATAAAAAACAGATAATGTGTAAAATATCAGTGTAGGAGAAATGATTAAACAAACAATGTGTAAAACATCAGTGTAGGAGAAATGACTAAACAAACAAATGTGTAAAATATCAGTGTAGGAGAAATGACTAAACAAACAATGTGTAAAATATCAGTGTAGGAGAAATGACTAAACAAACAATGTGTAAAATATCAGTGTAGGAGAAATGACTAAACAAACAATGTGTAAAATATCAGTGTAGGAGAAATGACTAAACAAATAGACAATGTGTAAAATATCAGTGTAAGAGAAATGACTAAACAAACAATGTGGTAAAATATCAGTGTAGGAGAAATGACTAAACAAACATTGTGTATCAGTGTAGGAGAAATTACTAAACAAACAATGTGTAAAATATCAGTGTAGGAGAAATGATTAAACAAACAATGTGTAAAACATCAGTGTAGGAGAAATGACTAAACAAACAATATGTAAAATATCAGTGTAGGAGAAATGACTAAACAAACAATATGTAAAATATCAGTGTAGGAGAAATTACTAAACAAATAGACAATGTGTAAAATATCAGTGTAGGAGAAATGACTAAACAAACAATGTGTAAAATATCAGTGTAGGAGAAATTACTAAACAAATAGACAATGTGTAAAATCTCAGTGTAGGAGAAATGACTAAACAAACAATGTGTAAAATATCAGTGTAGGAGAAATTACTAAACAAATAGACAGTGTGTAAAATATCAGTGTAGGAGAAATGACTAAACAAATAGACAGTGTGTAAAATATCAGTGTAGGAGAAATGACTAAACAAACAATGTGTAAAATATCAGTGTAGGAGAAATTACTAAACAAATAGGCAGTGTGTAAAATATCAGTGTAGGAGAAATTACTAAACAAATAGACAGTGTGTAAAATATCAGTGTAGGAGAAATTACTAAACAAATAGGCAGTGTGTAAAATATCAGTGTAGGAGAAATTACTAAACAAATAGGCAGTGTGTAAAATATCAGTGTAGGAGAAATGACTAAACAAGGTCACCGTGATGTCGGTATAGTGGAAATATGTGTAGGCTTATTCTACTTCTAATGACAAACGCGAATATTTATGTCATTGGCTGTATTTATTAATATTCATGTTTTATTACACAGGTTTTGTTGGTGGTGGTCATTATAATAATCCGGGTTCCGCTGTCAACTCTCTGTGTTTGCCTAAACATCCAGTCTACACTGACCATACTAGACCGACCTCTTTTACGTACCTGTACGGAGGTGAATACGAGGTGAACCCTGAACCCCAGCAAGACAATGACGTGTTGTGTGCCGTATGTCTAACTCCACGACCAGCAGTCATCATGGTGCCTGCCACCAATATGTGTTCTGCGGGGTGGACAGTGGAGTATACCGGGTACCTAATGGCTGGACACCACATTGATAAATCGGGTACTGAATACGTCTGCATGGACGGGGCTCTTGAAGGTCGATACGGGTCAAAGGACAGTTATAACCAGAAAGTATTTTATTACGTCATTGGACAATGTGGCAGTCTTCCGTGTCCTCCGTATGACGATAAACGTGTCCTGTCTTGTGTTGTGTGCGCAAAAGAGTTTACTCTTTGAAATATGAGGAAATAATATAAGAAATCAGGCACCAAACAGCCATATCTTATTCGACTTGTCATGTCTCACCATGTGTGTGTGTGTGTGTGTGTGTGGGTGGGTGTGGGTGGGTGGGTGGGTGGGTGTGGGTGTGGGTGTGTGGGTGTGTGTGGGTGTGTATGTGTGGGTGTGTGTGCGTGAGTGCATCTATGTGTGTGCGTGTGTATAAATGTATCTATAACATATTTTTATATATAACATATTTATATTTTTATAATTTGTACAAGCAGATTTGTAATTGTAATCAGATCTAAAATTGAAGATTGTTTCCATATCAATTACTGTTAATATACTAATCTATCTATTTATCTATCTATCTATCTCTATCCATCCATCTATCTATGTCTGTCTGTCTGTCTGTCTGTCTGTCTGCGTCTAAACTGGGTAGAAAGCACTAGTCTCGACTGGCACCCGACTCTTAAAGATTTAGAAATTAAATTAAATTTCATATGTAATGGGAATATCCGAAAAAGCCCGACTTAGAGGCTTGCTACACTTCGGGGGGTGGGGTGGGCGATCTTCCTAAGTCACTTTTAATCTGTCAGTGGTTCAGCCACATCCCACCTCCTCTAATGAAATATAGCCAAGACAAGGAAGATTTCAGAATGCTTGACAAATATATAATTAAGACAAGGGAAATTTCAGAATAAGTGACCAATATATCATTAAGACAAGGGAAATTTCAGAGTGATTCACAAATATATAATTAGGACAGACTTCACAGTAATTGACTGTCATGTGTCTGGTTATGTTTAACGACCCTGTCACTATATCAGATATAAATATCAATATTAGGTTATCGTTTCACTTCTAATACTAGAGACAGCCAGACGGCCTGACCTATCTTTCCACTAATATGCCAAAGATTCAGCCTATTACTCAAATGACATACCGACAGATAAATCAGCTGACCTGCCTAAGCTGGTAATGTTATCTTCCCCTTTTTATTATTATGATTATGATATTATTCCACTGGCTCAGACCCATATTAGCTTTTTAGTCGACGATTGCAACAAATTATGCAACGTTGGGTGAAGATAACAAGTAAAATTTAATAACAATAATAGTAATAAAAAGATATCAATTTTCAATTGCAAAATATCCAAGAGTTCTTCTATCCTGCCCTGCCTGATTATTCATATAAAGTTTGTATTTGACTTATTAGTTCATTTTGGAGAGAGCACACTTAACTAGAGTCTCATGAAGACTTGCAACAGCTCACAGCGGCCTTGACAGAAGTGACATCATGTTGTGGTTGTCTTCCAGATATGATCAACTTGGCGTCAAATAGGTGTACTAGATGTTGTCTTCAGAGGATCCAGAGACCAGTATACCTTCAGGCCCAGAACCGGCACTCTCGTCATTCATGCTCATTATCAACGTACACAAGAAATTTACCCTTGGACATGTGGGTGCAGTGAATGTGCGTCTGTGAACATGGGTCATTGATATGTATATATGAATGGTCTCTAGGTCAGCTAGCAAATTCTATCACGTCACAACACGGAACGCGAATGACTAAATATGGGCATCTCGTATCCAGCTAGCGGTACCCCCATCCTGTCATTCATTTACCCCTCTGTGTCCTTCACCCTTTCGAGTGACCTACATCTTAATAGGTCGTAAACACCTATTACACCACAGGTACGCAATCTAGCTAATGGTAACATACTTCTCATAACACAATAGAAGAAAATTAATTTTTAAAATGTTTAGTTAATCAGCATAATTTGCCTAGAACTCCTCTGACATTGACAAATATATAATTAAGACAAGAGAGATTTCAGAGTAATTAACAAATATATAGTTAAGGAAATGAACAACTTATGAACATAAACGAAACGTAAATTCTAATTCACACGGCACGAAAAAATTAAACACAAATATAATACGAATTCTACTACATACTCTAACACTTGTACAAGATAAAATGGTGGACTGTATACAAATACATAAGTACAAAATGTCTATCAAAGGAAATTTCACAGCATACATCAATAAATCTGTCCCGTGCGATAATTTTCAATTTCGAAATCAGTCTGAGTATAAATGTTCACAAATGACGCCGTTATGTTAGTGCACCTGTCATCAAACAAGTTAACAATTCTCAGAACGCGTAGGTAAAATAATCTCAATAATAATACAAGACAACCATAATGAGACACTCAACTATAATAATTTCGTTTCGGGTAAATATGAATCAAATTAAATATAATAAACTGGCCATTAAGACCTGTATAATTTAGACAGAAAGCATAATTTGTGATCGTGAGCAATCAGGAGATACAGGCTAGAAATATCAAATGCTCTGTTCTCACCTGTCAGCGGAGACAAATGAATTCTGTACTGTAAGCATCCATCAGATCTAGGTCGTCATCTGTGTAAACTATACAATAGAGAAAATAACAACTAACTTTTCATCGCGAGAGACTTTTACAGTTACCATTCACAACCTTTTAATAAATAGTGATTATTACTATCTTAACACATTAAAGCACAATTATATACATACACAGAGACATAGACACAAACACACAGAAATACAGACACACACACGGGGACAGAAACAGAAACTGACACACACAAACATACACTCACAGAAACGCATACATACACACAGAAATACAGATTCACAAACAAAAAGCACACACAAACACACACAGACACACAATCACACTCAGACATAAAGAGACATACAAACACTCTCAGACATAAATACATACAGACACCCACACAGACACACAACAGAAACTCAAACACAAAAACACAAAACATCCACAAACACATTCGACACACAAGCACATTCAGACATACTGACAAAAACACACCAAGACACACACACAAATACACACAGACATACACAAATACACTCAGACATACACAGATACATACAGACACACACTCAGACACACAGAAATACATACAGACACAAACACACTCAGACACACACATAAACACACAAATACATACATACACACAAACACACTCAGACACACATAAACACACAAACACACTCAGACACATCCTTCAACAAGGTTCAAATAAATGGTGTAACTAAAGAAGTATTTTGCTGACATCAGCAGCTTACTAAAGTTTCATGCACAAGTAAACAAAAATAATCATGACTAAACTACAAGTAACTAATTAAAATCTACAAATATAATATTTTAGTGAATAATAATATTGGGAAAATATGAATACATTATATTAATTAACTAGCTTAATAATGATATAGTTTTTATGTTTACTCTGTCCATCTTTAGTATGTCCACTTCTCTCTTGGGACAAAGTAAAATGTTAAAATTTATTTTCTAAACTTTGTGGCAAAGAGTTCAGAAAGAGTGCACTGGTATTTTTAGAGGAAAGAAATTGTTGCAAAAAATCAAAGTTGCATTAGAACTTTACAGCAAATTGAAAAATAATCCATAATTTGCCTAGTAATTTATAGGCAGAAAGAAAAATAATCCATAATTTGCTCTAGTAATTTATAGGCAGAAAGAAAAATAACCCATAATTTGCCCTAGTAATTTAAAGGCAAAAAAGAAAAATAATAACTAAAATCAAATAATTAAAATGTACTCATATAACAAATGCCGGTAATATTTCATGTACAGTCAAAGATGGTCCACTTATTCTTGAAAATAAATAATTTAATATCAGTTAGATTTGGAACACGAATATTTATCTTTCTGCTACTAGCTTTCTGTATCTAATTGTAAAACCTGACTTGAATTTATAAAATACATATTGGCTTACTGTACTGTTTGAGTGCATGCCTAGATAAATAACAATAAAGTGTTGATAAATAAGTCATAACCTTTTCACCGAAGTCAAGTCTGCATACATTAGCCTACACTAGAAACAATGGTGAAATAGTAGGCCAACTGTTTTATTGAACGTCCTATTGGGACAAATGACTCAAATTCACATTATTTTTCATGTGAACATTAAATATCTTACAAACACACATATATCATAAAGTATTTGTAGGAAATTTTTATTTATAATTTTTTTTTAATCTAACTTTAGAGAAATGAACATCACAAAATCAGCATGTTGTTTTATGTATTAATTCAAAGTGCACAGAAAATTCAAAAGAAATGTTAGTCGACAGCAGTTTATTAATTAATTACTAATGCTTTTATTAGTGAAACTATACATTAGTGAAATTATACATTACAATTAGTAAAACAAGTGCAGTTCTCTCATTATTGGAATACAAACATATATATATGATAAAACAGACTGAGAGTAGTTTTTCATAACTGAAACACAAATGTCTTATTATACATTATTATTATATTATATTATTATATTGTATTGACAATTAAAAACACAAATTTAACTGTTCAGTAAAACAGATCTTGTGCAGCTTCTTACTTTATCTTTAATTATGCTGCTGCCTTCTGGAATGTCTTTAAAACTTCAGTGAAATTAGATCTATCTTATCTCAATATGGAAATACCGTATATTCAAAACAGATATTTTCATTGCTTATATTAACATAAAATGGAAGGTGACGTTATGCATGTCACATAGAAGAGGGTGGAAGTTAAAATAATACATTTTTTCACTCATTTAATGGACTCGGCACTCGGACCCTCTCTCTATTAATTCCCTTTCCCCAAATACTGGCCTTGGTTATTTTTAATTCTATAATTTATAATATATAATTTTAATAACCTTGGTTATTTTTAATTCTATGACACTATTGTGCTGCCATTCATCTAGAACAGGGATCTCGAACATGCGGCCCATGAGGGCATTTTGGGATTTTAAAAAAAATAACATTTTGTTTGACATGTACTGTGTCATAACCATTTCTTTAACGTGTACTGTGTTGTAACCATTTGTTTGACATGTACTGTGTCATAACCATTTCTTTGATATGTACTGTCATAACTGTTTCTTTGATATGTACTGTGTCATAACCATTTGTTTGACATGTACTGTATAATAACCAATTGTTTGACATGTACTGTGTCATAACCAATTGTTTGACATGTCTTGTGGAAGCATGAGTGTGCTGACTGTGTGCATGATGTAGGTGAATTCATGACCAGTGTTCAATCAGGGCTGGCAGGGGAAGGAGAAAATCCCAATAGAGATGTTTATACCAATTATTCACTCAGTGATTAATGTTAAGCTGTGTCTTAACTGATTTGAGGCTCTGATGAATAAGTAGATAGGTCTCCTGAAAGATCAGATGTAACTCTGGAACTGTCAGTTTTAATATCGAGCCAAGCTTAACCCCACCATCTTAGACATTACACAAACCATGATACATGCACTCACACTCATATGTAGTACATAAATTGCTTTGTTACATTGGCCACTTTTATATGTTTGTTCTATTATATGATAATGCCTTGTTGCAGTGAATACACTTGTATGGGGTTTTTTCTCTAGTACGTCAATACATTTGTGCTGATAAAGCAGAATAATGTGAAAGTGCATGTTGATATTTGTATAGCCTTTCTCCTACATGATGCTGCATGTGTTGATAAGGCACTAGTTTGCCAATAGGTAATACAACTAGTATTAGAACAAAAATCCAATGAATGAAATACTAAATATAAGATTAATAATATTAAATGAGAAGTAATAATAGGTAAATGAAATATTTTCACACCATTTCATTTATTATCATAAGGTGAATTTTAATTGTGTGAATACAAAATTATTTATGCACATGACAATTATTCATCATTATAAGTTCAAAAGGTAACAACAAATTCTACAATTTAACACACAGCTAATACAGTACTCATATTTAGAGTACAAAGAATGTGTTGCATTATAAACAATTTTTCAATGTATATGCGAATTTTCAAAATGATTTTAAACATAACTGCAGTAAGAGTTAAGCATACTAGCGAATCAATCATATATATATTTTATATTATATATGTAGTATTCATTTATCAGTAGCAAAAAATATAGCAGGTTGAATAAGTACACAACAAAAGTACACAAGATCACTTTCTAGTCTACAAAGTTGAGATTATACAAATTTTAGTGCAGGCATTATGGTTAATGGATTAATAAATAATAAATAGTAACACTACTAACAGCAAAGTACAACCCAATCTGCAGGAAGTGCCAATTGAACTTGAGACAGTTTCTTGTACTTTTATAATTGTAATGTCACTGCATTTCAAAATGTAAACAAGAGCTCAAAGAGCACACTGACCTCGTCACCTACATTTTAAGTGCTATAATTGTAATGTCACTGCATTTCAAAATGTAAACAAGAGCTCAAAGAGTACACTGTCCTCGTCACCTACATTTTAGGTGCTATAATTGTAATGTACTAGAAAGCCCTACTGTGTACATTCACTGAGCAATGTCCACCATAGAAAACAAACTTGTTACTCTTTATATTTTTATTTTATGCTTTTTGTGGTTCTCTTTTGGGTAACTGTAAGAAGTCACTAGAAACAGTGTCCACTATAATAAAAGTGTACAGCCCATTAATAAATTCGCTATCTGATTTCATTATCCATCCATTTAAATTGCAAGAATAATAGACTTTCATGTTTCTCTTTCAGGCAAGGTTATAAAAATAGCAAAAGCATTGTCAATGGTTCATCTTATGTACACCTGAAAAATATATTGCCCATCACATAAAACATTGGGCAAGCTAGAGCAATTAAAAAAAGAAATGTAAGTAATACAGTAAATAAACGACAAAATACACAAGATCATTTTCTAACCTACTAAGGAGTTCTTTTCATACATTTTATTATAAGCAATTCTAAATAGTTTAGATACTGTGAGCCACAGACATAATAATAAATATTAATAAATAATAAGATTAAAATATATGCATACCTGCCTGAAGTGAAAATAAACAGTACTTTACTTAAAAAGAATATTAATAAATTATATCAATAAAATGTTAAATGCACTTATAATTTCTATTCATTATCATTGATTTTTCAGGATAAATTAACATTATTTCATTTTCAGAATGGGAATTATAAGGAAAATATTTACAGTGCAAGTTAGTGCCTAATGTTGCCTGAGGGCCAATTCTATATTTCTGATTCACATTCTTAAATAACGAGATCATTCTAAAATATAAACAATACAAAAGTTGGTTTTGTATATTACCATAATCTTAATATTTCTAATCAATTTTCAAGCCAAACATTCTCTTAAGTGAACTGAACATATATTGAGAATTTATAATAAAAAATTAAGCACAACTTGCTTTGTTCACAGCATTTTAAATCTGAAACCAAGACAAGATTGAAACAATACTCAATTTATTAATATATTTAATTACTTTATGATAATTTTGTAATTTAAACACACACAAAATATACTATAGCATATTCTGGGACTATAGACATCACTGGTCTAATTCAGTATATGCTCAATGTCTACTATCTACAATGCAAGTAAAACAGTAAATGCTTAGCATAACTGTTAGCTATACACAAATAATACAATAAATGTTCATGATAATATCTACTATCAATAATCCAACTAAAACAGTAAATTTTCAATATAATATCTACTATCAATAACCCAAGTAATACAGTAAATGCTTAGCATAATATCTGATAGCTATACCCATATAAAACAATAAATGTTCATTATAATATCTACTATCTATAACCCAAGTAATACAGTAAATGATCATTACAGTATATATTTTCTGTAATTCAGTAAATGCACTTTATAATCTACTATCAATAACCCAACTAATACATTAAATGTTCATTATAATATCTACTATCTATAACCCAAGTAATACATTAAATGTTCATTATATTTATAATATCTACTAAGTACTATCAATAACCCAAGTAATACATTAAATGTTCATTATAATATCTACTATCTATAACCCAAGTAATACATTAAATGTTCATTATAATATCTACTATCTATAACCCAAGTAATACATTAAATGTTCATTATAATATCTACTATCTATAACCCAACTAATACATTAAATGTTCATTATAATATCTACTATCTATAACCCAAGTAATACATTAAATGTTCATTATAATATCTACTATCTATAACCCAAGTAATACAATAAATTATCATTACAGTATATATGTTCTGTATCTTACGTAATTCAGTAAATGCACTTTGTAATATCTATTAGCTATAACTTAAGTAATTCAACAAATGCTCATTATAATATCTACTAGCTATAACCCAATAAGTTATCCATAATTATTTCTTCATTTTATTATATTCTAATGTATTATTTTATTTATAATTTTACATGATCATTTGAGAATAATTCTGTATAGATTTCATTATGCTGTAATTATATTATTATTATTTATTTGTATCACAAAATAAATTTTCAATCTACACATTATAAAAAATTATATAATAATATTCCATGGAAGAATGGCTAAACTGAAGGTCAAAAGGAAACACTTATTTGTTAATAATGAAAATTAATAGTACAACCATCATGATTTGAAAACAAAATATAAACATGTTCAAAATCTAACATTGAGCTATATAACATTAACATAATGTATGCTACTGTTAACACTTAGCTATATAACATTAACATAATGTATGCTACTTTTAACATAATGTATTCTACTGTTAACTCTGAGGTATATAACATTAACATAATGTATGCTACTGTTAACACTGAGCTATATAACATTAACATAATGTATGCTATTTTTAACATAATGTATGCTACTGTTAACACTGAGCTATATAACATTAACATAGTGTATGCTACTCTTAATACTGAGCTATATAACATTAATATAGTGTATGCTATTGTTAGTAGTAGTAGTTCCAAGTCAGTCAAGTAATATTTGTAAAACATTTAGTAATAAATATTAAGAATATTCCACTTTGTAGTTAACTCCAGCACATTTACAGTAACACATACACACGTGTATATTATTACCATTATATATTCCTGTAAAAACTAAGCACAAAAATGTACATTACTATGTGAATTCTCATTAAAAATTTCAATTGTTTTGGATTAGTTTTAACAACAAATCAATTTTTACCCATTAACATTATCTATTATTTACTATAGAAGAAGATATAATGAATATATTGAGAAAGTTAGCAATTTATTCAGCTAGTGAAACGACACAATCTACCAGGTCGTCAATGTGAGTTTTTTAAACATTTGACTTGATTCTTTAGAATCATCTTACTTCCTGTCTTATGAGACTAAAATTGATAGGAGACATATATTTCTGCCAGCATGCTATAATCCATAGGAAACGTATCTTTCTGCTAGCATGCTATAGTCCATAGGAAACGTATCTTTCTGCTAGCATGCTATAGTCCATAGGAAATGTATCTTTCTGCTAGCATGCTATTGTCCATAGGAAACGTATCTTTCTACTACCATGCTATAGCCCATAGGAGACGTATCTTTCTGCTAGCATGCTATAGCCCATAGGAGACGTATCTTTCTGCTAGCATGCTACAGTCCATAGGTGATATCTTTCTGCTAGCATGCTATAGTCCATTGTTTTTTTTCCCATAGTTGCCATCACTTGTTTCTGTGTTTTTAAAACACTTCCTCAGAAATCAGAAAAGATGTGTTCACAGTGGAGAGCAAAAACTGATTTTTAATAATAAACTGAATTTATTGTTCATTCACAGCAAATGACTAAGCTGTCACAAAGTAATGTTTGTTACAGACCTATCCAAAATATGTGTGAAAGCAACTTGAATACTTTAATTAGCAAGAAAAGCAATGCCACTTCATGTTTCATTATTATTTTTAGCTTTTCATTTCTAAAGTAATATTTATTTCTAGGCATGTTTCTTTTTCATAAATACAATAACAATTTTACATATGTATGTTAAAGCAAAAGACTTTAGACATATTTAGTTTTCCTGACCACAATTATTAAGTCTTTATTCGAATCAGTCTGCAAGTCTTGATCAATTAAAAGAAAATAAAAAGTCTTTGTTACACTGACCATATTCATATAGGTACTTAAAAGACTTTGTTACTCTGACCATATTCATAACGTTTTCTCCAATATAAGCAAGACTGAGTTTTAATAAAAAGCAAAACTGAAAACACTTCGTTGCATAGAGTCACCAAACTTAAATGGATGGCTTTTGTTCAGAATGACTATTCATGTGTGATGACACAGCAAAACTTAAAAATACCTTGTTATAATAACATCTATATGGATTTTCTCCAGAATGAATATTTGTGTGTTGGGAAAAAGCAGAGAAACTTAAAAATGCTTTGTTACACTGACCATTTATATGGCTTTTCTCAAATATGAATACGCATGTGGCTTGATAAATGGCCAGATTGTGAAAATGATTTGTTACATTGACTACATTTATACGGCTTTTCTCCAGTATGAATATACATGTGTCTTGATAAACAAGAAGAGCTTGAAAATGCTTTGTTGCATGCACTACATTTATAAGGCTTTTCTCCAGCATGAATATTCATGTGTCGTGATAAATTGGAAGACTGTGAAAATGCTTTGTTACAGTGATTACATTTATATGGCTTTTCTCCAGTATGAATAAGCATATGTTGTGATAAAGTTTGAGATCTTGAAAATGCTTTGTTGCACTGATCACATTTATGTGACTTTTCTCCAGTATGAGTGTGCCTGTGGTACGATAAAGCAGAAGAACTTGAAAGTACTTTGTTACATTCAACACATCTATACTTTTTCCCTATATGAATATTCATGTGTTGTGATAAAGTAGAAGAAAGTGAAAATGTTTTGTTACATTGACCACATGTATAGGGTTTTTCTCCAATATGAACACGCATGTGGCTTGATAAATGCCTAGAGTGTGAAAATGCTTTTTTACATTGACTGCATACATACGGCTTTTCTTCCATATGAATATGCATGTGGCGTGATAATTGGCCAGGTTGTGAAAATGCTTTGCTACATTGATTACATTTATATGGTCTTTCTCCTGTATGAATATAAATGTGATGTGATAAAGTACAAGCAAATGAGAATGCTTTGTCACAATGACTACATTTATATGGCTTTTCTTTTGTATGAATTCGCATGTGATGTGATAAATTAGAAGAATGTGAAAATGCTTTGGAACACTGACTACATTTATATGGCTTTTCTCCAGTATGAATACGGAAGTGTGCTGAAACATCTGAAGAACTTGAAAATGCTTTGTTACATTCAACACATTTATATGGCTTTTCTCCAGTATGAGTGTGCATGTGGTATGACAAAGCAGAAGAACTTGAAAGCACTTTCTTACATGCACCACATTTATATAGATTTTCTCCAGTGTGAGTGCGCATATGGTATGACAAAGCAGAAGAACTTGATAATGCTTTGTTACATTCAACACATTTATATGGTTTTTCTCCAGTGTGAGTGCGCAGGTGGTATGATAAAGCAGAAGAACTTGAAAATGCTTTGTAACACCTACCACATTTATATGACTTTTCTCCAGAATGAGTACGCAAGTGTGTTGATAAAGTAGAAGAAGTTGAAAATGATTTGCTACATTCACTACATTTATATGGCTTTTCTTCAGTTTGAATGCACTTGTCCCTTGATAAATCAAAAGATTTTACAGGTGTTTCTTGCATTGTGAACGTTTATACGATTTTTCTCAAGTATGAAAATGAAAATGTACAAATAAATGGCCAGAATGTGAAAATAATTTGCTTCATAGAACACATTTATATGACTTTTCACCAGTATAAATTTGCATGTGTACTGAAGAAGAGTGTGACATTGCTTTGTTATACTGTTCACACTTTTATGGTTTTTCTTTTGTGTGATTTTGCAACTGTTCACACTTTTATGGTTTTTCTTTCGTGTGATTTTGCATGTGTGTTGATAAATGGTAAAACTGAGAAAATGTTTTATTACACTGGTCACCTGAATATGTGTTTATGTTTATAAAGAATTTGAATGTGAAAATGCATAGCAGCAATAGTCACATTTCACTGATGTTCACCAGTATGAAAGAGAAGAATTTGAAAATGAATTTTTATCTTGACAATAATTTACAAGTCTTCCCACTGAGAATAAGCAAGAATTCTTGTAAATCATAACTCTTTGATTTTAAAATATAACATATTTACATTTATATGGTATTTTTCAATATAAATATGCATGTTTGTATTGTACAGATTTTCTCTAGTAAAAAGCCATTAAAATATTTTGTTACTAATTATATTTGTATAGATTTTCTCCAGTGTCTTAATATTTTGTGTCTTAATAAACTATCAGGTCTGGAAAATGTTTGGGTCTCAGATCTAGAGTATGTCCTTTCTCCTTTGTGAGTTATAAATTAGAAAACTGGAAAAATTGTTGGCTGTATTGCCTATTTTTATTGAGTTGATGATAAATGATTATTTTATTTTATAACACTGTATGCCAGATTTGTACACTGTAAAGATAGTAAAAATTTTGTGATTTATATTTGTATAATTCATAATAACATAAGTCTGTGATCTATGTAAAAGGAGAGGTTGCTAAAGCTTTTAACACGTCTTTTCACAATACGTCTGAAAGTTTAGCCATTTATCCTCATCATGGATTTTTATTACATGAAAGATGTTCAGATATTTATTTTAGTTTTACAACAACTATCTCACTGACAGAATAGTAGAGGTGCCTATTGGAAAGATTTATCTTCTGATCCTGTCTAAGACTGGCACCAAAGTTTTCTTCTGGAGCTGTGAGGATTTTTCTAAGTAGTGCTTACCATCATTAATCAGTTTTGTAGAGTTAAAGATGTAAGATTAAAACAATCACTTACAAATACAATCAAAATTATATTTTGAAGATAAACCCATTTAGAAGTCAACTGAAAATAATAAAATCAGATGAACGTTTAGAATAAACTTCATTCTAAATTTTTGCAGCTGTGGATAACAAATTCATCATTAGAAATTATATTTGTCATTGTATTGGTTCCAACTGCAATAAATGATGTTACTCCTTAAGAACATAACTTCTTCATTCTGATTACAACTTTTGGTGTGTTTTGAATCCTCTGTTTTGACATAATATATGCACAGTTTCGGCATAATGTTTCCTTTATATTTGCAGAATATATCCTGTTCACCTTGCTTTTATTGTGCACTTCTGATGGATGGATTATTTAACTGGAAAAAAAAAATTGACACAAAGAATTAAAACCACAGTTGATTTCCAACTATACAAGTGTTTTCCTTAAGTAAGGCATATATTTAAATTAGTTAATAGTTAAGACTGTGAAAGTGATGCTAATCTTCATATCATTTATGAAACGTATATGGTTTAGTGCATTCACAGTATTTAAAGTCATAACATTTGCGACATTTTAATAGTGAACTTAATAACTTGTTAATAGTGTTTTAAACATTGTTTTAACTGTCAAAACGTAAAATAATTCCACTATGGATATTGTTTTGAGTGATAAAACGTAAAATAATTCCATAGGGAAATTGTTTTAACAGTCAAAATGTAAAATAATTCCATATGGACTTTGTTTTGAGTGACAAAATGTAAAATAATTCTATACAGACATCGTTTTAACTGTCAAAATGAAAAAATAACTCCATATGGATATTGTTTTAATTGTCAAAATTTATAATAATTCCAAATAGACATTGTTTTAACTGTCAAAATGTAAAAATAATTCCATATGGACATTGTTTTAACATTCAAAATGTAAAATAATTACACATGTGGACATTGTTTTAACAGTCAAAATGTAAAATACATGTAATTACATATAGACATTGTTTTAACAGTCAAAATGTAAAATAATTCCAATATGGACATGTTTTGAGGGACAAAATATAAAATAATTTCATACAGACATAGTTTTAACTGTCAAAATGTAAAATAATTACACTATGGATATTAAGTGACAAAATGCAAAATATTTCCAACTGGACATTGTTTTAACTCTCAAAATGTAAAATAATTCCATATGGACATTGTTTTGAGTGACAAAATGTAAAATAATTCACTATAGATATTGTTTTAACTGTCAAAATGTAAAATAATTCACTACGGACATTGTTTTAACTGTCAAAATGTAAAATAATTCCATGTGGATATTGTTTTAATTGTCAAAATGTACAATAATTCCATATACTGATATAGACATTGTTTTAACTGTCAAAATTTTAAATAATTCCATGTGAATATTGTTTTAATTGTCAAAATGTACAATAATTCCATGTGGATATTGTTTTAATTGTCAAAATGTACAATAATTCCATATGGACATTGTTTTAACTGTCAAAATGTAAAATAATTCCATATGAACACTGTTTTAACTGTCAAAATGTAAAATAATTCCACTATGGACATTGTTTTAACTGTCAAAATGTAAAATAATTCCATGTGGATATTGTTTTAATTGTCAAAATGTACAATAATTCCATATACTGATATAGACATTGTTTTAACTGTCAAAATTTTAAATAATTCCATGTGAATATTGTTTTAATTGTCAAAATGTACAATAATTCCATGTGGATATTGTTTTAATTGTCAAAATGTACAATAATTCCATATGGACATTGTTTTAACTGTCAAAATGTAAAATAATTCCATATGAACACTGTTTTAACTGTCAAAATGTAAAATAATTCCACTATGGACATTGTTTTAACTGTCAAAATGTAAAAATTTGCACAAGGAACAGAGATAAAAGACAGAGCAGCATTTTGGGTGGCAGTAAACCTTTTGATTTATAAAATATTACTTATCTTTATTTACTAAAGCAGGAGTGTGGCTTATTATAAGAGAAACACAAATTAGTTAATATCATTAAAGAAATGGGTTAGTATCTTTCTTTCAGTCATAAGTTTCTATCTTTTTTAAAGACACGCAAGTATAGCTTATCTTCAGTAACACCAGTGAGGCTTTTTTTTCTTTGCTACAACAAGTATAGATTTTCTTTGAAACACTAAAGTGTAGATTATCTTTAGAAAAACAAGTGTAGTTTTTTCAGCAATAAAGTGCAGTTTAAGATTAATTTAGTAAAACAAGAGTAGATTTTCATAAAAGAAATACAAAATAATGTAGTTTATCTTTGGTAAAACAAGTGTAGTTTTTAATTAATGAAACACTGCATAGATTATCTTTAGTAAACCAAGAGTATTTCTAAAACACAAGTGTAGATTTTCTGTAGTAAAAGATTTGCAGTTTTTCATTACTGAAAGTAAAACACCATTGGGATTACCTTAAAACAAGTGCAAATTGTTGTATTTTTTTTTATCAGCTTTGATACGTGGCAGGAAATACAAACCTATCCTAGTTTCAAGAAAGCTTGTTAAGCTCGTCTTCAACAGTACAACTTTTAAAAGAGTAATTTATTTTCACTTAAACATAAATGACGCTACCTTCTGTAGTCTTCTAAACTTTTGCTTATCTCCCCTTAACCATGGGAGTACCTTAGGCCTATATTCAATACAGATATTTTCATTGCTTATATTTACATGCAAATAGAAGGTCACTTTAAGCTCGTCACATATAAGATTGTGCACGAAGTTGTAATAATAAATTTGGGGACAAAGAAAGAACATGGCTATTATCTCAAATCGTGTGACTCGCTTGGAAGGCCACCACTCTGTGTTCATTTTCTTTTCCCTAATATTAGTTGAATTCTTTTTAATTGTGTGGCATTTTCGTGCTTACATTGATTTGGAGAAACTTCTCGCTATAAGTAATGGCAAATACCCACCATTATTTACAAGTATAATAATGAATAATATATAATACTGAATACACAGTTGTTGAGGGTTTTATTGTTTTCTGGCACCCTTGAGAATCCCAAATACTAAAAACAATCATTATCGCTATGTGAAAATGGAACAACATTTATTTCCCCTTTCTCTAACGTCACTGACCTATAAATATATCAGAGCCCATATTAATCACAAACTTCTAATCGGCATGCATCGCTTATAGCTCACGCTGATATTGATAAAAACTGTCAAGTATTAACCAAACTTACTATATATCCATAGAAGAAACAAAAAAAAATGCTGACTGATTTCAGCAATCTAGCTCTTAAGAGCTCGCTGACCTCACATCTGCAAGGGAGCCTGATGCACAAAACCGGTCGTAGCCTAAGAAATAGGTCAAGATGGCGATCTAAATCCCTCCCACTACTCCTCTCTTCCTTTCGAAGGCCGAGTACTAATAATAGAATTCTTGTTTTAATAGTAGTACAATTTGTTCTATATGTATAATGTTTTCCGAGTTTTTCTTCTGTTAATGTGTATACGCTTGTATATTATTTTCCTCTCCTAATGTTTACACAGTGGAGCGTTCACTCACTAGAACGCATGGTTTTCTCTATTTCATTGAACTCAACGCTTGCAGATAGCGTGTGCCATTTTCTCTCTCTCTCTCTCTCTCTCTCTCTCTCTCTCTCTCTCTCTCTCTCTCTCTCTCTCTCTCTCTTACAGAGTGAATATACAAACCAGTAGTAATTCGTTAATATAATTATTTTCCTTTTGCATATAACTTATGATAATGGCAAATTATTAGTAGTTAAATGAGTGAATATTAATGCTTAGCCTGCTACTGTTGTTATTCTTTAGCGGCTATTTCACACAGTTCGATTGATTCAATAAAGTGTTTTAAAGTATCTTCTCATTTTTTTTTAAATTTAAAAAAGTAAAGATTTAAGTGTGTCTAAAGTTTGAAATAGAAAGTCGTGTATTACTTGCGAACCAAATTCATGTCCATATTATTATTAAATTTTGTCACTCTATAGCTGACACACTTTCCAGTCCATTTTATTTATTTCTTGTCACTTATTACTGAAACCACTTCATGTCCACATTACATACTTCTTGTCTCTCACTCGTAAGCCCATTTCATGTCCACATTACATTCTTCTTGTCCCTCACTAGTAAACCACTTCATGTCCACATTACATTCTTCTTGTCCCTCACTAATAAACCACTTCATGTCCACATTACATTCTGTAAATAATGGTGAAAGATTTCCTCCTATACTTTCATTTCCCTTGATAGCATGCTACAAGCAGTAGATTGTTTTGTTTTGTTTCCCCACGGTTGCCGTCACTTGCTTACGTGTGTTTTCAAAACGTCACTTGCTTACGTGTGTTTTCAAAACGTCACTTGCTTACGTGTGTTTTCAAAACGTCACTTGCTTACGCGTGTTTTCAAAACGTCACTTGCTTACGTGTGTTTTCAAAACGCTTGCTCGGAAACCAGACATCGCTTTGTCCAAAACACGAAATAACTAGGTTATCTAAAATGTGTAAGAAAGCATACTTTTTAATTAGCAAGAAAAGCAGTGGAACTTAATGTTTCACTATTACATCTAGCAATTTCTATGTACCTGTTTCTGTTTTAAATACAATAACAATATGAACTCATAAGTTAAAGCAAAATACTTTAAACGTGTTTAGTTTCCCTGACCACACCTGTTGTGCCATTTCTTCAGAAGTAGCCAGCATGTCTAGATAAATTAAAAGTAAGTAAAAAGGCTTTGTTACATTGATCACATTTATATGGTAATAAAAAGGCTTTGTTATACTGGCCACATTCATGGACGTAATAAAAAGGCTTTGTTATACTGACTACAGTCATTCTTTTTCTCAACAATAAGCAAACATCAATGTTGTTATTTAACAAGATGCTGAAAATGCTAGGTTACAATGATCTCATTAATATGGCTTTTAATAAATGTGTGAATCAGAATGAAAAGGGCTATACGTTGATGGACCAGAAATGTGTAAAAATAGTGTGCTCCGCCATTTATCTTATTGTTATTAGTGTGAATAGTCAAGGATTTATATGGTATAAATGTGTGAAAATGGTGTGTTACGTCATTTATCTGATTTTTACTAATGTAAATATCAAGGATTTATATGGTATAAATGTGTGAAAATGGTGTGTTACGTCATTTATCTGATTTTTACTAATGTAAATATCAAGGATTTATATGGTATAAATGTGTGAAAATGGTGTGTTAATACTGAGCAGAGTTTTTCTTTCCTTTTCTCCAGAATAAATATATATCCTTGTTGAAAAGTTATAGAAGTATTTAAATGTTTTATTATACTGACCACATTTGATAGCTTTTCGCCTGAATGAATACTCACACAAAGTAATAAATTATAAGTTTGTCAAAATGCTTTTGTTATATGTGATGTGAAAAATTAGAAGACTTTGAAAACGCTTTGTTATATCGCCCTCACTTAAATGGGTGGATTTCCTCCAGTATGAATACGCATGTGTTGTGATAAATAGAAGAGCGTGAAAACGTTTTGTTACGTTGACCACATTTATATGGCTTTAGTCCAGTATGAATACGCATGTGTTGTGATAAAATAGAAGAGCGTGAAAATGCTTTGTTACATTGACCACATTTATATGGCTTTTGTCCAGTATGAATACGCATGTGTTGTGATAAAATAGAAGAGCGTGAAAACGTTTTGTTACGTTGACCACATTTATATGGCTTTTGTCCAGTATGAATACGCATGTGTTGTGATAAAATAGAAGAGCGTGAAAACGTTTTGTTACGTTGACCACATTTATATGGCTTTAGTCCAGTATGAACACTCAAGTGTTGTGATAAAGAGGAAGAAGTTGAAAATACTTTGCTACATTTATAGGGCTTTTCTCCAGTATGAATATTCATGTGTTGTGATAAATCAGAAGAACGAGAAAATACTTAGTTACATTCACCACATCTATATGGCTTTTCCCCAGTATGTGTATTCATGTGTCGTGTTAAACTAGAAGAACGTGAAAACATTTTGTTACATTGACAACATTTATATGGCTTTTGTCCAGTATGAGTAGTCATGTGTTGTGATAAAAAAGAAGAACGTAAAAACGCTTTGACTGTGTTTTTTTGGGTATAGGAGTGTTTGGGTGGAGAATGGTAAGTTTAGTAGGTATGTTGTTTCTTTGATGATTTTTCTTTCCTCAGCGTATTTATTGCACTGGATTAAGAAATGTTCGATTGTGTTGTCTGTTTTGCAGAACGTACGTGCTTTTGTTTCATTGTTTGTTTTATGTGTATATTGTGTGTTATTGTATCTTAATCTGTATATTGCTCTATTGTGGCTTATGGGCAACACTACACCTAAAACAAACTAAAATAAAAAATAAAATATTCCAAAACACACAATTTTTTAGGAATCACGTTTGACGAAAACATCAGATTCAGCAAACTCATAAAGAGGGAGGATGGAGATAGTAAACATATAGACTAAAATCCGTACTTTGCTGTAGGTCCAGGTGGGCAAGATTGTCACTGGCAAAACGCTTCCACCCCCACCCCCGTCGGGCAAATTTCTGTCACATGTGGTTAGTTCTACAAATAACACGCACGCCGGGTTATACTTTCAGCAACACACACCAACACTGCATCAACCACCCACCTCCATCCTACGTCGCATGCACAAACACATTCATGCCCGTGAAGTCAGGCAAACTTTGCATTCACTCAAAAGCAAAATAACTTTACACGCTTCTCATTGCAGACAAAATATATCAGCACCCAGGAGTACTAACTCCTTCCACAGTCGTTTAAATATGCATGTGACCCACTTATAAATCCGAGCACACAAACCAAGCTCGTACACGATATAGTTAGTGTTCGTGGCCAACACAGTGCATCTTCGCAATACAGCCAGCCGCTCACAATACGTGCTCTTTCTGCCTTCTACATTGTGAGACAGCAGAACACATTTCATAACCGTTCACGTCAAGCATGCGCGCGCAAAGCCTTGAGACTGGGCTCATAGTCTGGGTCACCCCGTCCCGACCCTATTTGGGGTGGGGGGGGGCACACAGGCAGGTCCAATGCTAAAGCTCTGCTGTCAGAATATCGGTTTGCAGTGTGAACGTGTCGCGCAAAGACCTTTGTCGGTGCGGACGTGACCCGACTACACGTAGATAAAACCGTCTATCGACCGAAACCTTCCAGTGTTGTGACACAGTACACTGTGCGCCATAGGGGAAGACGGAATGTCACCGCTTTCAAACTGTAAACAAGAAGAGCTTGAAGCTGGGCTAGCGGGGACTGAAAGCGCGCTGACCTCGTCACCTAGGGTTTAGGCGCTATAATTGTAGTGTACAAGAAAGCGCCCCATGTACATTCGCTGAGCAATGTCCATGGCAGAAAACAAACTTGGTATTCTTTATACGTTTTTGTTATTCTGTTTTAGGTAACTGAAAATCACCAGAAACAGTGTCCATTACAAAACATTGTACAGACCATGAATAAAGCAGCTCCAGTCATTATCTGGTTTATTTTCCATTCATTTAATTCCAAGAATAGGATACTTCCCTGTTTCTCTTTCAGGGAAAATTATTAAAAAAACAGCAAAAGCACTGTACATGGTATGTCCAAAAAGTATATTGTCCATCACATGAAAAATGTCCATCACTTTATTTGTAAATAGATCAGAATCGGCCTGCTCTGGATTAAATGTACTATTATTTAAACTGTTCATTTTAGGACCAGGTTTATTTATTTTTAAATAGTATTTTACATTTGGATATGTTCTAATAAATGGGCTTCCCATTGGTCAAGCTGAAGCAATAACAAAATGTATCAAATTCATAAAATAAATGACAAAAATACACAAGATCATTTTTAATTGACAAAACAATTTTCTATTCATTTTAGTGTTGATGAAGACAGAAAAGTGCATTGTCACATTGACTACATTTATATGGTTTTTCTAAATGTGAAAATGATGTGTTACATTAAAAACATTTATATGGTTTTTCTCTAATGATAATACACATTTGTATAGCCTTTCTCCCACAGTATACTGCACGAGTTGATAAAGCAAAGATTAAAAATAAGTAATATTACTATTATTAGAACACAGATCCAATATATAAAATACTAAATATATATAATAATAATTAATGAAATAATATAGCAAATTATTCAATTTATGATAAGGTAAATTTTAACTGCCTTATGTAAATACAAAATTATTTACAAACATGAAAAATATTCAAACAGATACACTTTAAGTTTAAGATAGGTACCAATAAATTCCATAATTTAATACACATGGAATACGCTAATAATAGTTCTCATATTTAGAATGCCAAGTACATAATATTTTACGGTATATGTAAAATTTCAAAATTATATTTAAAACAACTGTCATAAATTAAGAAAACAAATCAAACCTGTATATATTTTTATAGTGTAATATATATATATATATATATATATTATTAATTTATCAGTAGCAAAAAATATAACAGATTGATTAAATACACAACAAAAATGCATAAGATCAATTTCTAGTCTACAAAGTGAATATATTGTTCATTGATATCAAATAACTTGATTATCTCCAAATAATGTTTGTTGTAAACCTATCAAAATATGTTTTAACTCTCAAAAGTGAATATATTGTTCATTGATATCAAATAACTTGATTATCTCCAAATAATGTTTGTTGTAAACCTATCAAAATATGTTTTAACTCTCAAAAGTGAATATATTGTTCATTGATATCAAATAACTTGATTATCTCCAAATAATGTTTGTTGTAAACCTATCAAAATATGTTTTAACTCTCAAAAGTGAATATATTGTTCATTGATATCAAATAACTTGATTATCTCCAAATAATGTTTGTTGTAAACCTATCAAAATATGTTTTAACTCTCAAAAGTGAATATATTGTTCATTGATAACTTATAACTTGTTGTAAACCTATCAAAATATGTTTTAATTCTCAAAAGTGAATATATTGTGCATTGATAACTTATAACTTGTTGTAAACCTATCAAAATATGAATGAAATCAGTAAGAATACTTTAATTATAAAGAAAAGAGATGGAACATAATGTTTCATTGTTAGATCGAGCTTGTCATTTCTAAAGCAATTTTTGTTTATATGCTTCACTTTCATAAATATAATGATAGTGTATACTTAGGTCAAAGCAAAAGTAACTGTATACACATGTATATCAAAGGAAAAGTAACTGTATACACACGTTTATCAAAGCAACAGAAACTGTATACACACATTTGTCAAAGAAAAAGACTTTAAACATAGTTTCCTGACTACATGTTAGGTCTTTTTTCCAAAATTAGTCAGCAAGTCTAGAAAAATTAAAAGAAAGTAAAATGGATATGTTACACTGACCACATTCATATAGGTAATAAAAAAGGCTTTGTCACACTGACCATATTCATATAGGTTTTCTCCACTATAAGCAAGAATGAGTGATGATGAAAACAAAGACTGAAAATGTGTGGTTACAGTGATGTGATTTATATGTCTTTTAATAAATGCATGAATCAGACTGTTTAGGCTGGAGTGTTGATGACCCAGAAATGTGAGAAAGTGCTTTGCTACATAAATCATATGTATAGGACTTCTACTAGAACAGACTAGTGCTGTTTTATGGTATAAATGTGTGAAAATGGTGTGTTCACACAATACATATTTTTCTTAGCTTTTCTCTGGGATGATTACTTAATTATTGATAAAGTAAAACAATGCTACATTCACTGAAACACAAATGTAAGCTATCCTGAGTACAAGTGTAGTTTTTCATTACTGAAACACAAATGTAGGTTATCCTTAGTAAAACAAGTGTAGTCTTTATAATTAATGAAACACAAATGTATGTTATCTTTAGTAAAAGAGGTGTAGGTTGGTTTTTTTTTATTAATGAAGCAGTAATGTATATTATCTTTAATAAAACAAGAGTAGTTTTTCTTTACTGAAATATAAACGTTGATTATCATAAATAAATCCAGCATCGTATTTTCATTACTGAAAAGAAAATTTAGATTATCTTCAGTAAAACAAGTGTAGTTTCTCATTGCTGAAACATGAATGTAGATTATCTTTAGTAAAACAGGTGTAATTTTTCATTTCTGAAACACAAATGTAGATTATCTTTTTTAGTACAACTAGTGTAAATTGTTGTGTTATTTTACACAGCAGGAGTGTTTCAGCAATTAAAGACACAACTTTAGCTTTTGTTTCAGGAAAGCAAAACTTGTGTAGCTTCACAAATACAAGAGTAATTTATTATCAACTAAATACAAATGCAACTACCTTGTGGAAAGTTATTAACCTATAGAAAAACAGATCTATCTTGTCTTCTTAATCAGGGAAGCATCTTATAATATTCAATAGAAACATGTTTGAACTCGCTTTTCATTCCTTATAAGTTCTATTTATATCCAAATGGAAGGTGACTTTATGCACATCATATAGAAGACGGTGCATGAAGTAACAATAAATTTTGTGACAATAAAGATCATTTGAGACATTTTATCTATGATCTTTAGTGTCACAAAATTTATTGTTACTTCATGCACCATAACTCACTTCATGGACAGACACCTTATCAGCGTTCATTCTCTTTCCTCTAATATTAGTTGTGTGACATTACCATGCTGATATTAACTTGGAGAAACTTCTCACTATTACTAATGACATATTGCAACCATTTACAAATCGTATATATTTACATAAATAATAATAAAGAATATTTAATGCACAATTATCCATTCATAGTTTATTTTGGGGGGGGGGGGGGTAGCAATGGAGAATCATAAGAGCTCAATGTAAATCTTGTTGGCATCACTGAGAGAGAGAGAGAGAGGCTCTAGAATTTAGATTAGCATATTTGTACTTAAAAGTAAACTGAGGGAAATTTATATTTAGTACATTTACATTTAGTAAATTTCCATGCACATCTCTCTCATATATATATACACACTTGAGCAAAATATGTTTTGTTTATACACACATATTTGCATGCTGTTTGTGTGTGTACATATAGTTTATTAATAATGAATGCTTTCCAACACATTGTTCACAGCACTGTTGTTCTCAACATTATGCTTTTTCCCAAATGTCTGTTCTAAAAACTCCTCTAGTGACACAGAAAATACACATGCACATACACACATATTACAGGATAAAGATTGTGTAGTATATGCTTTGATTTTGAAAAAAACATAATAATAAACCTGAAATACATACAAATTAAAACAAAAACATTTTATTAGAATTGTGCTCATACACAAACTGTTGTTTTAAATGAAATGGCAAACTGTTGTTATTATTTAATGATTGTATTCTGAAAGTATAATGCTACAAATTAATATTTTCAAGAATATTTATTTACTATTTATTTAGAGTTTATCTTTACCCAATACTAAATAAAAATTACTGTAATAAATGTCTAATAAAATTAATTAAATATTACTATATAATTTACAATGTTAACTAAGGCCTATTTTGAAAAAAAAATGCACATTTTCCAATGTGTTGTCCTTAACACTTGTTTTTGGCAGGTAATGATCACACTGTAATTTCCATTCAAACACAATGAAACAAATTATGATTAAGGCAGTTGGGGTTGAATAAGCTGGACCATCCTGGCCTTGTCTATGTAAAAATTGCTATGGTAACAAAACATTCTATCAACATATGTGATGATTCTAACATCTATTGATCTAATAATCATTCAAATAAATTATACAGACATATTTTCTGTTACAATTGTAAACCACTTCTACAAATACCAATATGATACTTTATACTATAGTATAATCTGATCTTCTCTTATAATTTATTTTAATGTATGCTGTATTGAAATTCAGAAGTAATTATGATATTAATTATGCTTTAAGTCTGCACTAACAAAGTTAGAAGAACATGCTAAATTTGAAAGAAATGTCGATTTGAGGAATTTATTTTTTGTTCAATTTTTTGTGTGCAAATGTTCATGTCCAAACACTGTCTCACACATATATACTTTACCACGTGAAAAATATACGTTGTATAAATTATATAAACATATTTGCGTATGTATGTAGGCATATTGTGTTAATAATGATTGCTTCTCAGCACACTGTCTACAGCAATGTCATTTTAGATGCAGTTCTTCCCCAAATGACTGCCCAAAAAATTCCACTACCAATAGAGAGGAAACACTTTCACACATACTATATATATCAGTGTTAAGGATTGTGGACTAAGTGCAGTGATTTTGAAAAACATAATAATAAACCTGAAATACATACAAATTAAAACAAAAACATATGATTAGAATTTTATCCATATTTTTATTCATATTGTTTTAAAATAATATTGGCAGTGGTTTGCAATGTATTCTGAAAGTGTAATATTACAAATTAATATTTTTTAAATTATTTTAAGTTTAAAAGCATAAAAGAGTTTATCTTTATGCAAAACTAAAAGCAAAAATTATTGTAATAAATATCTAATAAAATTAATTAAATATGATAAATAATTTACAATGTTAACTAAGATTGCAAATATTTTAAATCAAAAGTTTTTGTCATTTGCGACTGCTAAATACAAATTAATAATTATTTTCTGGACATAATGAATTATCTTGGTTATCATGTCTATATAAATGTAGCAATTTAATGAATTAATAAGTTGTATAACTGAAAGAGTTAATGAATTAATAAGTTGTATAATTTGTACCATTGCATAGTGTGGACAAATATTAGATTTGATTTTGCATTCAAATTTCCATGGTTTACAGTCTTTGAACACCTGATTTTATCATAATACAATATTTATTTCAAATCATAATTAAGAATTGTGATCTTCATTTATTCACACTTTGAAGAAAAACATGAATACAGCAGTTTAAGTGTCAAAAAACAAGGCCCATAGCTAACTGTCAAATGATAAGAGGACCCTACCTAGTCCACGTGAGATTCATATTGAACAATTAAAAGACATCCACGTAAAAATCCATTAATTTTAATAACTCCATTATATCAGACAATCAATAATAACAACTTTGCAAAATGTGATATTTAATGTGTGCTACATAAAAGAATTATCTGTTACACTTGAAATGTATTTTAGATGATCAAAATTCAAAGCATTACAGGATTTTCAACTGTCCAGTTGAGTCTTTTGAATTAAATAAGTGAAAAATAACTTCTACTGGTGCCTAAAATTAATAAAAAGAATAACTTTAGTTAAATTCTTCCGAATTGCAGGACCAAGAATTATTTTGTGTCTTAATTTCCCCAAGTGATGCAAACTTATTTTACTATAATACTGAACCACCAGTTTTATCAGAATATAGATGGGATTGTCTCCCATTGATGAATCAAACATATGAACATAAAGTTCCTGAAAGAGAGTGAGACATTAAGTTTTCTCCATAACTGCAACAGATATAGCTTGTAAAATTCCCTTTCATGAGGAAGTGACTGAAGAAAAAGACAGCATTTGTGAATAAACACCTCTCTACAACCCGACACAGTTACAAAACTAGTACAAACCTTTCTAACACTACCTCTGTCTTTCTATGCAAATATTGGATGAAAGGTTGCTGATGCTGTTAAAATTTCAATACATTTGATGCAGGATATCAATTTTTCAACCATCCTGGCAACATATCCAGCTATATGCTCTACTGTTGATTCTCTGATGCACTTAAGGGATGACTAAGAAAATCAGGAATATTCTCAAAATCATTTACTGAAGTGGGAGGCAGTATTCCGTACCTCCTGACAATGGATTCTTCTGAAGTACTGACTACTTTTCCATTTTCCACATAATTATCATGAAGTGTGAGAATCCCACTGAAATCTTGGGCAAATCGAAGTACTGTTGCCTGAGAATTTAATGAAGTGTCTCATATGGAGTCTTTTGTAAGCTGACATGAATTGCAAAGTGCTTGGGTTGTTGTTAAAAGCACCTTAAGCTCTAATTGCTGAAAATAAAAGTTCTAAATGAATTTGTAAGTCAAAATATAATTAAAGTCTTTTTATTCATTACTAACTCCTGAAACAAGTTCCTGATGCTCAAAAGACTGGCTTGACAACCTAAACGTCCTATTCCACATTTTCCTTTTATTAATGGCTGTCCAGTCATGTCTTTTAATCCAGATATGTATGACAAGCTGTCATCAGTAAACTGACTCCACTGCAACATATTTCTGGATGACAAAGAAGCCTAAGAACCTTTACCAAATGGATTTCAACTGTTAAGTATGTTCAAAAATATGGTCAAATATTCTAGGAATTTTACCATGTTGAGTTTACACTTTACTACAACAAAAATCTATTGCATCAGCACTGCAAGATTAAGCTTCATTTTGGCTCTCTGCCAGTCAATATGTGCTTGTCCAAGTTTGTTTAAAAGTCGCAAACCTTTCCTTTGCTGTATTCTATGCAGTTTTTCAATAAACTGCCATGAAATTATCTGCCCATAAGGATCAATAATTCACTGAGTCACAAAAATTTTTTTTTCAAAGTTATCTAAGTTTTTTCAACTGATTTAGAACAATTTTGCACCACTGAATTCAAAAATGACATCCGTTTTTTTTTAATCAGATCATGATTTGTGCTAATTCTATTATTAAAAAATCTGATCAAATAACTAAATTGATTACATTTTTAGGCAATTTTTGTTAATATTTCTCTTACAAAATAGGTTTTTAAGTTAAAAAAATTAAATTAAACTTTAAAAAATCGTTTTATAACACAATTCATTTATTAAAAGTTACAAAAATTGATTAGTGTACATTGAATAGTAGACACTGATAAAGGTAAGTACATATAAATTCAATATTAGGTCATCATTGTTCAAAATTCAGGGCATGAACTTCCGTCTCTTCGAACTGCTAGAATGCTCAGCGGTAGAGATGTCTCTCTTTAGAGTCCAACAGTAATCAGCCATCATGACTGCATCCCAGCATCCCTGACACCGGGTCTCCATCTCTTTCAAATCCTGATGAAATCTCTCCCCTTGCTCGTCGCTCATTGATCCCAGATTTTCAGGAAACTGATCCATATGTGAGAATAAGTAATGCATTTTGATGCTCATGTTGCATCCAAGGTTTCTGAAAGCAGTCAGCATATTGGCAACAAGCTCTGCATAGTTCCTGGCCTTATTGTTGCCAAGAAAGTTTTTCACGACCAGAACAAAAGCCTTCCACGCTTTCAGTTCCACTTCATTCATTGAATTTTCAAACTCTGGATCTCTGATTAGCTTACGGAGTTGCGGACCATCAAAAATGCCAGCTTTCAACTTCTCAATGGTCAACCCTGGAAAAGCATGGCACAAGTAAGCAAAACAGCCACCATCCTTGTCCAGAGCTTTGGTGAACTGTTTGATTAAGCCAAGCTTAATGTGCAGCGGTGGGAAAAGTATCTTGTCTCTGTCCACCAGAGGGTTGTTTAAGAGGTTCTTTGTTTTGCAAGGTACCAATTCCTCCCATACAGGCCAGTCCTATTTCGTGTAATGCTGAGCTTTGTCCCTACTATCCCACATGCACAGAAAGCACGGGTACTTTGTGAACCCAGACTGTTGTCCCAAAAAAACGTTTACCATCTTCAGGTCAACACAAAGTAACCAATCCATGCTGGTCATAACGAATTTTCTCCAGCACATACTTCACCACTTCATACTTCTCCTTCACTGTAGTCAATTGAGCTAGAGGTACAGAGGCAAACTGGTTACCATTGTGTAGCAGAACACATTTCAGTGATCGCTTGCTGCTGTCCATGAACAATCTCCAATCTTCAGGTTTATAGTTTTGCATTCCAAGCTTGTGCAGAAGCTGCGCAATATCTGTACAGTACACCAGGTCCTTCTCGGTAGAGAAAAAACTGAGGTACTCTTGATGTCTGTTGCGGTAGAAGTTGATGCGAACACTGTCAGAAAGGAAGTTTTTTCCCCTCAATCGGGATGCCAACAGTTCAGCAGATGACTTTGACAAGCTGAGATCACGAACTAGATCATTTAGCTCCTCTTGCGAGAAAGGATTTGGAGCAACATCATCAGAACCAATGATTCTTCTTCTTCTTCATATTCTTCAACACTAGAGAAATCTTCTTCACTAATGATGGCAAGTTCTCTAAGGACAGGTACTGGAATTTCATCATAATGAGCTACTGGACGATGTGCTGATTCAAGATTGGGATACTTAAGGCTGCTCCAGTTTTTTCTGTTAATCCCAGTCACATCAATAGCGCAGAAGTAGCAGTCAGTGACATGGTTTGTTGGTTCCCTCCAAACCATAGGGATTCCAAACTTCAGGCAACTCTTCTTACACTTGGTCCAACGACGCAGATTCTTGGTGCATGTCTTGCATACCATGTGTGGCGCCCAAACTTTATCCTGATCAACAAGTTTTATACCAAAATAAGCATGGTAAGCATGCTTTATAAAACCTGTTACTGGATTCCTGTTAGGAACAATGGTGTATTTGCCGCAAATATAGCAAAATACATCGGGTTTATTTTTGCAATGTCTTCTGGCAGATTCCATTTCATTACCTAAGGGAAAAAAGTATCAATTATATCAATTATTCAAAACTAAGCTTATGTAACCTCTTCATAATTATGCAAAACAAATTATAATTTGCTTATTTAAAGAAATAAGAAAGAATTTTACATCACTTAAATAGAAGATACCCTTACATGTAAAAAAAAAAAGAAAATCATGTGGCAATAGATCAAAAATGTGATCAAAAATAGATAAAAAAGTTGACCTGATTGAACAAAACTGATGTAATTTTTGGATCCAGCACAATAAAACTGTCCTAAATCCGTCAAAAAAAACTTACACAACAAATTTGATGTTGCCCAGTTAATTAAGTTATTATCTGCAAAAGTATTCCTTATCAATTTTAACTTATGACATATCAAATATTACACAAATATTTCTCCCTGCACGTAATGCATCCAGAAAACATGGTCTCATTGTGTCACATGAAATTTCTGCATCAAGTGCAAACATCATAGACAAGTGACAAGAGGGTCCATCACATATACGAGAAACAACATTCACATCAGAATTATTTAAGCGGTAAAGAGCTTCTTGAATTAAATTTGCTCATTCAGGTCATGATGTCTCACGTATCAAAAAGTAGGCAATGGGAGTTTTCCAATTTTCATTTAGTGCCCACAACCATCAGTACCAATGCCTTCTTTGCTGGAGGACTTGTATCACCAGAATGCTGGCCAGTACCAATGTCAACAAAATCCATGATAGTGTCTATGGCAAAACTTAATGTACTTCCTAATACTCATCTCATCTAACATTAATGCACAAAGAGTCTATGCATATCTTCTTGTGTTAATTTAATCTTTGATGCAAAAGCATCAAACGCAATCTTAGTTGATGCCAGGCTCACCATCTACGGAATTGTACCATCTTCGTATTGTTCCAACGTGAGATAAACTGAAGTCAAAGGTTTCTCAAACATAATTATATGCTTTAGTCAAATAAAACTTTAGTCAGGGCAACTTTTTCAATTCTTCTGGATATTCTTTGCTTTGTTCATTATACTTGCTCAGCGTCAATTTAATTTTAAGCATTATATCTTTCCAAACACCTTCAAGCATTCCAGCCATCTGCCAGATACCAGTCCTTTGTCCTTAATTGTTTCAACAATATTAGTCAAATGACTAACTTTAATATGAAGTCTGCAAACAACAGTTTGTTTTGAGCTTCTTATTTAGTAGGTGAAGCCTTCTCACTGTGACTTTATACAGTTTCTTGGGTGGACATATTGTGTAGTTGTGATGTGTAAAAATGCTGAACTTACTCAAAAATCACGAAATTGCTCCACTTGAATTTTGTCCATTTTCATTCAATGGATGATTGGTTTCCAAAGATCTCTTTAAAGATGGTTTTCTTTTTTTAATTTCCTGAGAAAAGAGAAGAGTGAAACAATATCATTATTTTACTTTTAAAAGTTAATGAGTTCATAACAATTAATGACAATGTCACCCGTAAACTATAAAGAAAACTATAAAACAATTATAAAGATATGGCTCAAAATTGCCCAAAACTTTTCCGACAAGAAAAGATGTTTGTTTTGCTTTCGAAATAAACACAAGCAAAATTATATCTAATATGTAACCTCACCACAATTACTGTATATACTTGCATATAGGTCGCACTTTTTTAAACCTAAAATTTCAGAAAAAAATCACGGGTGTTACCTATCCACTTGACATTAGGAAAAATCGTGAACATCCGAGGGTAGATGTTACCTCTTTTCACGTGCATAAGTGTACCTAATCACAAACGCAACACACTGCCTGTGAGCCAGCACTGCATGTGTAACCTCACAACAGTTTCCCCCACAATCCCTGTCATACGAATGAGGAAACCACACACTTGTTTCAAAGGTTTGCGGTATAACTATAAGGCTAGATCAACAGTTAGATTATGCAGTTTTAGATTTTTTTAACAGTTGTAAACCCTAATAATGAGTAAGAGAAAAATTATGAAGTAGGTTTTAAGTTGAAAGTAGTGGATTATGCAGAAGAAAAAAAAAAGAAACAGGTCTGCTGAAAGGGAGTTTGGAGTTACAGACAAGGTAGTAAGAGGTTAGAGAAAGCAGAAAGATCAGCTTTAAAAAAATACCAAAATCCAAGAAAGCAGCAAGGTTTTCAGTATCGCCATAAGAGAATCTTTAAACAAAATTGTGTGATTGGATTGAAGACCTCAGAAATAATGGACTTATTGTCACTAGACTTTCAATAAGAACTGAAGCCCTTCAGCTGGCCCCAAAATACAATATTCCGCAATTTAAATCTTCAGCAGGGTGGTGCACAAGATTTATGAATAGATGCGGATTAACACCAAGTCAAAAAACTTATGTTGCACAAAAACTGCCGAAAGACGCTGATGAAAAAGTACATAATTTTCTCAAGTTTGTTCTGAAGGAGCACAAAATGTCTCACTTTTCCTTAGAGAATATTGTAAACATGGATAAAACTCCAATGTATTTTGATATGCCGGGAAACTACTGTAGACAGAGTGGGAAGTAAAACTATAAGTGTAAAAACTACAGGACATGAGAAGCAACATTTTACTGTTGTGCTTGTCTGCCAAGCTGATGGAAAAAATCTTCGTCCAATTTTATTTTTAAAAGAAAGACTATGCCAAAGGAGTCCTTTCCACCAGATGTTAAAATTCACTCTAAGAGGTGGATGGATGAAACGTTAACAAAAGTTTGTTTGAATGAGGTGTTCATGGAAAGACCAGGGGCCTTGCTCAGACCCAGAAGTTTTCTTGCAGATGTTTTCTTGTACAGGACAAGTTCAGGTCGCACTGCTGTGATTCTATCAAGGCTATGCTGAAGGATTATCGAACAAGGCAAGCAGTCATTCCTGATGGCTGCACCTCCGTTTTACAGCCACTTGATGTGTCCATTAATAAACCTTTCAAGACTTACAATACATCCGAAAATTGTGGAGAACTTGGATGATATCTGGTGAAAAAGAATTTACCGAAGGCGGATCAATGAAAAGACCAGGGTTGACCTTAGTTACAGAATGGGTAAAAGAAGCCTAGGATAGCACCCCTGAAAAAATAATTATCAAGTTCTCCAAGAAATGTGACATTTCAAATGCCATGGATGGTACTGAAGATGATATGTTATATAAAGATTTGCTTGTTTCAAGCATGGATGAGATTGAGAGTGAAAAAGAAGACAAAGATGAAGATACCATAAGCGGTGATGAACTGAATGACTTCTAAGACATGGGCATTGATGACATGTTAACTGATGTCCAGCTCTTAAAAATCAAAGTGGTCAAATTTGTCAAAAAAAAGGAAAACAAGCATATAACTGTGTAGTGTTGATAGGAAAAAATGTGTGAATAGTGTAAAGAAAGTAAAGACAGTCAAGCAGAGTACATCCCACATGGTCACAGACGAGCTAAACAATGAGTGCACTCTGTTTGTATGCCAGGGGCCACACCTATGCCACCGGAGCACTGATGTCAGATTACGATGCCCCATCCTTGGAGTGCAGCGTAAGTGCCCCGGCGGTGGAAACTACGCACCGGCATATAAAGAAAGCGCACCTAATGCCCCAGATTATAGTGCGACCTATCTGTGGGTCAGCAGCAAAATATCACTTAGATAACCCTTAACTAGTGATGCGACCTAAACAAGAGTATATATGGTACGTGTGAAAAGATTTATGGTGAGCTCATACATATATTTTAATTTCAAAGGGTATTTTAATTTTTCAAATTGCCAGTCACTGAAATAAATTAAATGTTTTCCTACTAAGCAATTATTTAATTTAAAATTACATATTGCTGTTATATAGCCAGATATAAGCCTAGTTTATGTCTTAGTAAAGAGTTATAAGAATTTATATTAAAGTAGTGTTTGAAAAGGTAAACTGCCTAAACTCATAAAGACACCCAGGTAAAAAAAACTTATCATTCATTCAACACATTCTTTCAGAAATTTTAAGCAAAACTTAATACAAATACAAAGCATATGAGTAAATATATTTTTAGTTTTAAAAGTTGTATTAATAAAAATATTTAATAATTTAAATAAACACATTTGCAATATACTGAATTCATGAAATTAAGAAAAATAATCCTGAAAAATCCAGTAAAGATATTAAATTAATTATTTTTAAAGTGTTTTATCCTTTCAGATTTTTAATGGGTGGTAAATATCACATTCTTCAGAATAAAAAAACAGAAAGAAAAAAAACATGAAAACACAGCTAAAGGGAACTAATTAAGCATAAGAAAAGATTATTAAATACTTTAACCTTTTTAAGATGTGAAGAGAAGCTACAGATTGTTGGTATAGATTTATCACGTAGTCTGTCCAGTTCAGTCAAAGCAACTCTCTTCAAAATGTGCTGAACAGAGCACTGAATATCATGATGGTGTCCATTTTGCTCTTCTCACATTTATAATCCAGTGACAAGGTCTGTCCGGCTGACTGAATAGAAACCCATGTTTAATAAAATTTAAATAAAGTCTTCAGAATACATAACAAATTTGAAAAGTTTTTTGCTATAAATTTGAGTTTTCCCCATTTTAAAATGTATTGTATCAGTATATTATTAATTGTGTTTTAAAATTGCATGGGCAATGGTAGAAGAAAATAAGCTTGCAAAACATTTTTTTGTAAGTCATCTATGAAAAATTATATGGAGTACATTTTACATTGTTTGACATAATTTTAGTTCACTGAAATAGTGAAAACAAAAATTGTTTTCCTTCACTAGCTACACCTTTAAAAGACTACCTTAATATCTAAGTAAGAGATTCTAATCATATAAGATCTATGGATAGCATGTTGAAAGATTAAGAGAGTCTTTGACCTAATTACAGAAGCAAATTTACACTTCACAACTCACTGAAGAGTGTGTGTGTGTGTGTGTGTGTGTGTGTGTGTGAGTGTGTGTTTGTGTGTGTGATAGAATGAGAGAGAGTGAGAGAGAATCGAAGTACTGCCATTATCAGTTTGTATCACACACTTATAATAAATAATTTAAGTGAAAACAAAACAGTGAAGCACTTGGGACTAGCTAGAACAGTACGTGGTTCTTAACTAGTAGTAGTACTGTAGTAGAAACGTTATGATAAAAAGCACAAATTTCGTTCTTCATAGTAAATAAAAATTGGACACTTTTTGAAAATTTATTGACAGACGAAAAGTTAAGAACGACTAAGCTATAATTTTAATATTAATAGAGAATCATATTTTTTCCAATTATAGTTTTTCTTAAATATACTACTTACTTGTGAAAGGCGATTCCACTTTTTAATTTGTTTTGGAACGGTTATGGCAACTATGCAGCACAGCAAGGCACATATTGAAAATAATAAATGGCTTTCCAACACGCTGTCTTTAACAAAGCAAGGCATATATTGAAAATAATAAATGCTGTCCAACAAGCTGTCTATAACAGTATAAGTATATCACTGTTGCGTTTACTGGTCTATACAAAATGGTGTAGCTGAAACTTCCGTTAGCGGCACATCAACAATGCTTGTTATCATTGGGGGGGGGTGCCCTCTTTATTTATATATAGCTCATTGGTCGGCATGTGCAGCTTATAACTCGCTGTTCTTGATTTGAAAAAACTGTCAAGTATAAATAGATTATAAAGCATTTCCAAACTTACTGATTTCCATAGACGAATAAACACGGACAATTGATGACTCCTTGAGCAGTTTGCCTCTCAACAGCTCGCCACACTCGCGTCTGCAAGGGAGTTCGGAGCACAAAACCGGTTGTCGACTGTTAAATAGGTCAAGCTAGCGTTCTAAATCCCTCCCACCACTAATCTATTTAAATAGCCTGTTTACTGATAATAAAATTCTTGTATTATATTAACTGTGTATAATAGTTCTACAGTTTTTGCTCTCTTAATGTGTATAACACCTGAACATTATTTTGTTCTATTGATGTGTATAATAGATGCACAATTTTTTGTCTTCTATCAATGTGTTTAACAGTTGTACATACTTGTGCTCTGTTAACGTGTACACGGCGGAGCGTTCACTAACGTAACGCCTGCCTCTGTTTTTCCCGTTTGCTTCCGTTTTACAGAACGTTACACAATGTTTTAAGCCTTCATGTCCTATTACGACAACTGACTCCTAGACGCATTTTTCAAATGACGTTTAAATATCATCTTACAAGTTCCATGTAATTCATACTATAAAATATTTTCAGTTATAAAACTATAATTAGATTATGCTAAATATTTTGTGTGCAACATTTAGTTATAATTTTGTTTAATTTAACTTAAGTGAAATGAGCTACACAAAATCTGCATGTTTTATAAATTCGTTCAATTTGCAAGAACATTTTTTTGCACAAACCTTTTAAGTCAACAGAAGTTTTGACTGTCAACATAACTGAATTAAAATAATGTCTGTCTGACTGTGACCCGATAAATGCGCAAAAGACAATTGCGCGCACCGACAAAATGAGGGTTAGGGTTTGGGAGATTTTGTCCATCGCGTTTTTGTCGGGGCGCATTTGTCGGTGAACCATGCCTGCCCTATGAATATAGGCCTAAAGTTTATTGTTATGCACAAACTGTATGGTGTTGCCAATTCATTAGATTTTATTTTTTTTTAATTGCTTTCTGCATTCTCTATAATGGACTAGTTCTTTTACAGCTGTCAGGTACATCCTATTAGTGTTAGGGTTTCAACTTTAGGTTATTTTCCATCCAGCTCTACATTTACAACCGTGTTACCGTGCAGGCACAAACATCCAAATGAAGATGCTGCCATTATAAATTAACTGTTTCTACACTAAACAATAGTGCTACAAATGGTAAATGTTCGTGTGTAAATATATTTTAAAATAAAGTAGACAGCTCATTGCTTGTGTACTGCAAATATGTTGAAGCATTTAATAATGTATGAAAATGTACAGCATTTATAGTTGCACTGA
Source organism: Sinotaia quadrata (assembly GCA_028829895.1). Taxonomy (NCBI): domain Eukaryota; kingdom Metazoa; phylum Mollusca; class Gastropoda; order Architaenioglossa; family Viviparidae; genus Sinotaia; species Sinotaia quadrata. Next base: position 11,272,450 of record CM054179.1, read on the forward strand.
ACATAACTTTTTTTTTTTTTTACAATCGTGGTGGTAGAAAACTGTTATAATGTATGAGAGTAAATGACACAAAATTACTTAATTATTTAGATTTCTGAATTAATGATTTAATGGAAACACTCTTCTTTTCAATTAATAGTAATCTTGGATAAAGTTCATCAACAAATTAACTTTCACTAGTTTAAAAACCAACAAAACTCACTTTATTAAAAATGAAACTATCTTATGTTTGCTTACATTGTAACTGCTCAATACAGAGATTATAAATAGTTAAATGCTCAAACAAAATACTGATTGAAGCATATCTGCTTCAATTTCTGACATCCAATAAATTTACAATACAAAAATGCAAAATAAATATATAATAAAAAAATAACTTTATGCCTTTCAATTTCATATGAAAAATTATAAAATCACATTTGCTATTTTAGTTTATTTACTATCATGAGTAAACAGCCAAATGAACAATTAAAAGAACATGTAGTGTGTGAGAAAGGGAAAAAAATGAACAAAAATGAACTATGAAGCTGTGAAATCAGAAATGAGCAAATGGTTTTGTATCAAAATATAATAAAACAACAACTAACTACCTACATAGAAATTAATGAATTATATATATACACCTCATATGCACAAAAATGCAGGAAACCATTTTAAAATTCTTTATAATTTTATTTAACGATGCATTATGACAAAGTACAAGAATGTGAAAATGATTTACTGTATTGGTAACATTTATATGGTTTCTCTCTTCTATGACAACATATATGTGTTGATGAATGAATGGTATGACAGAAATTGCTTTGTTACATTGACCACATTTATATGTGGTTTTTTTCCCATTGTACGAAAATGTGTGTGTTTTGATAAACTGACAAAATGTGAAAATGATGTGTTACATTAAATACATTTATTTATATGGTTTTTATCTGGTACTATAATGTATTTGTACTGATAAAGCAGAATAATGTGAACATGAATGTTGACTGGTCACATTTGTGAGCCTTTTCTCTCACATGATATTGCATGCGTTGATAAAGTACTAATTTACATATAGGTAATACTACTATTATTAGAACACAGATCCAATATATATTAAGTACTAAATATAATATTAATATATTAATAATACTACATGAAAAGAAAAAATAAGTAAATGAAATAATTTTGCATTATTTCATTTATCATCAAATTGTAAATTCTAATTGCCCTATGTAAATACAAAATTATTTATACATATGACAATTGTTCAGATACACATACATTAAGATAGGTACAAATTCCACAATTTAACACACAGTGTATACAGTACTCATATTTAGAGTGCTAAGAATGTGTTCTTACTTACAAAATATTTTATGATATATGTTAATTTTCAAAATTATATTAATCACAATTGTTATCACAATATCAAGTTATGAAAACTAGCAAATCAATCATATATATGTATTATATTGTATATATATTATTAATTTATAAGTAGAAAATAATGTAACAGGTTTATTAAATACACAACAAAAACACATAAGATCAATTTCTAGTCTACAAAGTAGTGATTATGCATATTTTAGAAGATCTTAGTAAGTTAGGCAGCATTTAAGACAAAAATAATAATAAACATTATTACTAGTATTTGCAAACTACAATCCTGTCTGCCTCATGCCATGTTTGTAGTGTGTTACCAGTAACAAAAATAATAATAAACATTATTACTAGTATTTGCAAACTACAATCCTGTCTGCCTCATGCCATGTTTGTAGTGCGTTACCAGTAACAAAAATAAAATAAACATTATTACTAGTATTGCAAACTACAATCCTGTCTGCCTCATGCCATGTTTGTAGTGCGTTACCAGTGACAAAACAACAACATAGGTTTCTGTCCATAGTTTGAAAATGCACTTATATTTATTATCACTGACATTCAGGATAAAACTAATATTATCTATTCTACAGAATGGCAGGAATATGGATCTCTTGCTTTTTATTACGGATTGTTATATCTGTGTCAATTACATAGTTTTTTCCTATATAATGGAATAGAAGAAGCTTCCTATTACAGTGAAGTTAAGAATAATTTTAATTACACTGCAATATTTTGGAACTTTAACAAGTAAATTTGCATATTCATGGAATTATATATACATGACTAATTTGGCAAAAGATCAGATTTATATCTGATGTCTATAAACCAAGTAAGTTGTGCCTAATGCCTACATTTATTTTTTATTCAATCATTTTTTTGTGATCTGTTTATTATTATTTATATTCTAAATGATAATTTGTGTTTAGTACTTTTATGTTGTAATTTATTATTGTTTATATATAACACAACAAATTTTCAATATTTACATTACGTGAAACTTATATTAAACACAAACCATGTGAGTACTGCCCAACATCAGGAACAAACATTATTTTCTTACTAATTTTTAAAAAAACTTGTAAATATAAAAATAACATACCTATCATGCTTTGACAGCAAGAACAAAAAATAAAATTGCTAAAGATCAAATACTAAGCTGTATGACACTAGCAGTAATATGTTCAAATTGTTTATACTAGCAGTTCCAATGGAATTTTCTAGTATTTCGAATAGATATCTTAGTAAATATTAATAATAAATAAAAAATAAATAATAATAATAAATAAATAAATAGCATGACTCTTCTTGTCTCAAGTTCAAGTAGAACTTTAAACTGTTAATATTACTTTACTACTAATAATAAAAGTATGGACAATAACAGAGAAATAATAATAATGTAACTGAAAGATGGGCTTTAAGACAGCTCAACAATGTAACGTCACAATCACTGAGAAAGACATCCCTCTAACCTCACGTCACTATTAAATCTGTAAAATCATTCAAAGCAGAACTGATATTGTGGAAGTCACATATGAAGAACAAGTCTCTTGAACACATTCCAAATATGGAGAAAATGGTAAGTGAGAGTGATTTTAACTCTTCACAACATTCAAAGACCCCAGTTGTAGTATAAAAAAAGATATTTCAACAGTGCATGATCATAAGTCTGTGATTGCCTCACTTGGGAATCCTTTTATTTGCCAAATAATGTAAGGTAAATGGCAACATCGACTGCAAGTCTCATTCAAGTCAAACTAGAAGTGCAACTCAACATTCTGGACCTTTTAAATGATATTGTTCTCAAATCGCCTGCAACAGTTGATAATTTGGGGGGAATTCAATACCATTTATCTATGTGAACTGTTTTTAACAATGAGCATAATAAAGTCAAAATACAGATCTTGACTTACAGATGGGCATCTTGGTGATTGCTTACAAACAAGAATATCATTATACTCCCTGAACTGCTAAAAACTGACTAATGAAATAGAGTGTGAAAGTCATACTGATATATTACAATAAAAGCATGGGAATTAACAATACCTTTTCTCTATTCAGCTCTGGAAAGCTCTTATGAATATTACTCATATTTGTTTGTATGTTTACTTGTTGAAATCCAGACACAAATATAAATAGAAAGAATATTTTTAATTAACCATAACTGGTTTTTATGTTAAAGTAAGAATTTATTATTCTTATAAAAGAATAATAAATATATTTTGGCCACTAGTTCAACAATATTGCACTTTTAAAATAAATAAGATGAAACTACCTGCTTATGATATCTACTTCGTAAATGCTACTTAATTCATCTTCCAGATTCCAAATCCACATAGCTGAAGTGAAGGAGTAGCTCACTTGAATATTATATATACAGATATTAAAATTATTATGTATTAATAAATATCATGATTGGGATATTATTTTTTAAAATAAGCTTTGAAAATTCATGCTGCCCAAGAAACTCTTATAAAAATTTGAATGTGCTCTTGGCCACAAAAAGTTTGGGAACCACTGGTATAGTTATGCAAGGCTTTCTTACAAAGATTTTACATACGTTTTGTGTTACAGTGACCACAATTAAATGGATTGCTTCTCTCCAGTATGAATATGCATATGTAGTGATAAAACAGAAATCCATGAAAATGATGTCTTACAATGACATGTATATGACTTTTTACAGTATGAGTCTTCATACATTTGGATAAAGAAAAAGGAGCTAAAATTGAATTGCTATATTTATCACATTACATTGCAAATCAATTATGTGAATAAGCATATGTTGTAATAAAGCAGGAGTTGAAAATGCTGTCTTACATTCACCACATTTATGTGGCTATTATACAATATGAGTACGCATGTGTTGTGATAAAGTGAAAGAAGTTAAAAATGCTTTGTTACATTCACTACATTTATATGGCTTTTCTCCAGTATGAGTACGCATATGTTTTAAGACAGCATAAGACTGTGAAAATGCTTTGATACAATGACTACATTTATATGGCTTTTCTCCTGTGTGACTACGTATATGTCTTGATAAACAAGATGATGTTGAAAATGCTTTGTTACATTCACTACATTTATATGGCTTTTCTCCAGTGTGAATACGCATGTGTTGTGATAAAGTAAAAGAAGCTGAAAATGCTTTGCTACATTCACTACATTCATATGGTTTTTCTCCAGTATGACTACGTGTGTGTCTTGATAAAAGAGAGGATGTTGAAAATGCTTTTTTACAATGACCACATTTGAATGGCTTTTCTCCAGAATGGATACGCATGTGTTGTGATAAATTAAAAGAAGTTGAAAATGCTTTGCTACATTCATTACATTCATATGGCTTTTCCCCAGTATGAATTTGCATATGTCTTGATAAATGAGAAGGTGTTGAAAATGCTTTGTTACATTGATCACATTTTAATGGCTTTTCTCCAGAATGGATACACAAGTGTTGTGATAAAGTAAAAGATGTTGAAAATGCTTTGCTACATTCACTACATTTATATGGCCTTTCTCCAGTATGAATACGCAAGTGTCTTGATAAATTAGAATATGTTGAAAATGCTTTGTTACATTGATTGCATTTATATAGCTTTTCACCAGAGTGGATATGCATGTGCTGAGATAAATTATAAAAAGTTGAAAATGCTTTGCTACATTGACTACATTTAAATGGATTTTCTCCAGAATGGATACGCATGTGTAATGATAAATTGCCAGGTTGTGAAAATGCTTTGTTACACTGACCACATTTATGTGGCTTTTCTCCAGTATGAACACGCAAGTGTGTTAATAATTTGCTAGAATGTGGAAAAGATTTGTCACATTGACTACATTTATATGGCTGTTCTTCAGTATGAATATTCATGTGTCTTGATAAATTGCCAGGATATGAAAATACTTTCTCACATATACTACATACATACCGTTTTTCTCTAGTATGTATATTCATGTTTTGATAGAGTAGAAGAAAATGAAAATACTTTGTTATACTTATCACATTTATGTGGATTTTCTCCAGCTTGAATAAGTATGTGTTGTGATAAATTACAAGAATATGAAATTGCTTTGTTACAATCACTACCTTTATATGATTTTTCTCAAGTTTGAAATCACAGGTGTGCTGATAAATTAGAAAATTCAGAAAATGTTTTGCTGGACTGGTCACTCAATTCTAGTATTACTATTCCTGTGTCACATTAAATCAGAAAGCCATTAAAATATTTTGTTACACTCATTACATACATGTGGATTTTCTACAGTATGGGAATACTTTGTGTCTTAATAACAGCAAGTCTGGAAAATGTTTTTGTCACATATCACAATATCGTAGTCTATTGTAAGCTGTAAATTAGAAGACTGCAAAACTGCTGAATACATTGCCTAAAAATACATTATTTTTATTCACTTGATGATAAATGATTTATTCATTATTTCACTCTGTGCCAGATTCTTACATTTTAAAGATAATACAGATTTTTTTATTTACATTTAGTATATAATTCATGATTTCACAAGCATGATTTGTGTAAAGAGAAATTGTTACAGTTTTATAAGTCTGTTTAAGAATATTTCGTCATTTATCCACATCAAGGGTATTTTGTTACATAAATGCTGTTCACTCATTTATTTTAATATTACAATAACCATCTCACTGACGTCTCATCACTGGCACCTTCTTTGGAAGGCTTTTCTTCTAATCTTGTCTATGACTGGCACCAAGATTTTACTCTAAAGCTGTGAGGATCCTTCTTAGCAATGTTTACCAATTATTCAACTTTAGATGAAAAGGCGTAGGATCAAAATAAATATGTAAGCATACAATCATAATTATATTTAAGATCTAAACATATTTAACAGTCACCTGAAAAGAATATAATCAGGATGAAGAGTTAAAATAAACTTCAGTCATCAATGTTTGCAGATGTGGATCATAATTTCGTAATTAGAAATTATTTGTACTTGTAACGAATCCATTTACAATAAAAGTAATCACTCCTTAAGAATGTATCATCTTTGTTCTGATTATAATTTTTTTGTATGGTTCGAATCCTCTGTTTCGATGTAATATAGGCACAGTTTCAACGTAATGTATCCCTTATCTTCGCGTAATATATCCTGTTCACTTTCCTGATGAACGGATTATTTAACTGGAAAAAATTGACAGAGAGAATTAAAATGATAGTTGATTTTCATCTATAGAACTGTAAATCATATGCATATAAAAACATTATTAAATTAGTGAATAGATAAATGATGCAAATAATCGTTTCATTTAATAAATAAAACTGGTTTAGTGTAGTATCAGTATTGATAGTCATAACATTCGACACTTTTTAATTGTGGACTTAGCAATATGAGAGTAGTGTTATGGGCATTGTTTTAACTTCAAAATGTAAAATAATTCAGCTACAGTAATTTTTTTTAACTATCAAAATGTAAAATAATTGCACTATGAACATTGGCTTTTTTTCTGTCAAAATGTAAAATAATTCATCTTTTGGATATTGTATTAACTGTCAAAATGTAAAATAACTGTGCTATGGACATTGGGTTTTTTTCTGTCAAAATGTAAAATAATTTTGGTATAGATGTTGTATAAAATGTAAAATAATTGCGCTATGGACACTGATTTTTTCCTGTCAAAATGTAAAATAATTTAGCTATGGACATTCTATTAACTGTCAAAATGTAAAATAATTGCGCTATGGACATTGGTTTTTTTTCTGTCAAAATGTAAAATAATTCCACTAAGAAGAGAGAGTAATCACAATAGTATTGCTCAGAATTCTCTGGCAGTAAAATGCCAGACAACAGAGGTCATGCATAATAGTGTTTCTGATGTTTAGAATATAACTTTTCTTTACTAAACCAGGATTGTCGCATATCGTTATGGAAGCACAAATTAGTTAATGTCATTTTACAAAACTGGGTTAGTGTATTTCTTTTACTCACAAGTTTGGGTCTCTTTCAGAAAGATGCAGATGAAGCTTATCTTTCCCAACACTCTTTTACTACGAAGTAGTTTTTCATTACTGAAACACAAATGTAGGTTATATTTAGTAATACTGGTTTAGTTTTTTATTTACTGAAACAAAAATGTAGGTTTACTTTAGTAAAACAAGTGCAGTTTTTTCAATGAAACACAAATGTACATTATCTTTAGTAAAACAAATGTACTTTTTCATTAATGAAACACAAAAGTGGATTATCTTTAGTACAACTAGTGTAAATTGTTGTGTTATTTATTCGCTTCGTTTCACAGACGGAGTGTTTCGGCAATTAAAGACACAAATTTAACTTTCGCTTCAGGAAAGCAAAACTTGTGTAGCTTCACAAATACAAGAGTAATTTATCACCAACTAAATACAAATGCAACTACTTTGTGGAAAGTTATTAGCCTTTAAAAAAAATATATCTATCTCGTATCTAGCAGGGAAGCATCTTATAATATTCAATAGAAACATATTTGAACTCGCTTTTCATTCCATATAAGTTCTATTTATATCCAAATGGAAGGTATTTTATGCATGTCAATTAGAAGACAGTGCATGAAGTAATAATAACTTCTGAGACAAAAAAAATCATAGATAAAATGTCTCAAATGGCGCGACTCACCTCATGGACAACCACCTTCTCTGTGTTCATTCTCTTTCCTCTGAGTTTGGGTTATTTTTAGGCCCTAATTGTGTGGCATTATCGTGCTGACATTAATTTAGAGAAACTTCTCGCTATCACTGATGACATATTAGATCTATTTTCAATTGTATATATCTACATATATAATAATGAAGAGTGAATGCACAAATCATCTATAGTTTATTTAGGGTGAAATCACAAGTGCTGATCGAATTCGATATCGCAGTGCGTATAGAACCGCAGTTATTTCCCCTTCTTCGGAAACGTCACTGAGCTATAAATATATCGGAGCCTAATCCTAAAGTATACTCGTCTGCATGCGCAGTTTGTAGCAATGTAGCTCACGCTGTTACTGATTTTATTTTTTTATAAAATTAAAAAAAACTGTCAAATATTAATAAAGCAGTTGCAAACTTACTTTATGGTTTGATATCCATAGACGAATAAACACGGACAGTTGATGACTGGCTGGAACAGTTAGCCTCTCAACAGCTCGCCTGCAGGGGAGCTAAGAGCACAAAACCGGTCGTCGATTATAAATAGGTCAAGCTAGCGTTCTAAATCCCTCCCACTACTTATCTCTTGAGAAAAGTCTGATTACTAAATGAGGATTTTGCTCTGTTAAAGTGTATAATTCGTGAATATTATTTTCCTCTTTTGATGTGTTTAATACATGCAAATTTGTATCTTCTGTTGATGTGTACTTTTGATTGTTTATGTGTACACAGCTGAGCGTTCACTAACTAGAACGCCTGTGTTTTTTCCCGTTTTCTCTCTTACAAGCTTCATGCTACAGATATATTTTGTTTGCAGCATTTATTTATAATTTTTTAAAATATAACTGAAGTGAAATGAGCAGCACAGAATCAGCTTGTTGCTTTATAAATTCATTCAATCTGCACAGACACTTTACGCACAAACCTTTCAACACAGAAGAATCAGAAGTTTGACTGTCGACATAACTGAATTAAATGTCTATGTCTGACTATGAATATAAAGTTCATTGTTTATGCACAGACTGTATGGGGTTGCCAATTGGTCAGTTTTGAATTGTAAAAGAGAGAGAGAGAGAGAAGAAAAAGTATTGTTTTCTGCACAAAATATGTGAGGTATTAATGAACTAGTTCTTTTACAGCTGTTAGGTAAATCCTATTAGTGTTTTCCATTATTTCGATCCAAATTTACCCCTATAGCCGTGTTACTGTGCAAGCACAAACAACATCTAAGTAAGATATTTCCATTATGAATTAGTTGTCTCAATACAGTAAACACAAACAACATCCAAGTAAGATATTTCCATTATGAATTAGTTGTCTCAATACAGTAAACACAGACAACATCAAAGTAAGATATTTCCATTATGAATTAGTTGTCTCAATACAGTAAACACAAACATCCAAGTAGATATTTCCATTATGATTTAGTTGTCTCAATACAGTAAACACAAACAACATCCAAGTAAGATATTTCCATTATGAATTAGTTGTCTCAATACAGTAAACAAAATTAATAGTGCTACAAATGGAGAATATTAGTGTGTAAATATATTTCAAAATAAAATAAACCGGCTACAGCATTTATAGTTGTACTGAACATAATTTTATTTCTTCTTCTTATTTCTGAATTAGTGATTTAATGGAAACACTCTTCTTATCAATTCATAGTAATCTTCTATAAAGTTCACCAACAAATTAATTTTCACTAGTTTAAAAACCAACAAAACTCACTTCTATTAAAAATGAAACTATCATGTTTTGCATTGTAACAGCTCAATACAGAGATTATAAATAGTGAAATGATCAAGCAAAACAATGATGGAAACATATCTGCTTCTCTATTAGTTCTTATATCCAGTAAATTTACAACAGTACAAAATTGCAAAGTAAATATATATATCATGAAAAATAAAAACAAAGTTATGCTTTTAAATTTCATATGAAAAAGTCTTCAATAACATTTGTTATTTTAGTTTGTTTACTATTGTGAGTAAACCGCCAAACAAACAATTAAAAGATCATGTAGAGGGTGATAAAAAAAAAAAATACTCTAAAGCTGTAAAATCAGAAATGAGCAAATGGTTTTGTGTCAAAATACACTAAAACAACAACTATTTACACGGAAATTACTGAGTGAAATATATATATACTTTTTACTCAAAACAATCAGGAAACCACTTTTGAAATTTTTAAAATTTTATTTAATGATGCATTATTTTGTAATTACAAATATCGGCATACTGTATTTGCTCTCAAAGAGTAAGTTGTTTATTATCTAACATCTATGTACAAATCAGAAAGATAATAATTAAAAAGAATTGTAGGCTCAAACAATTCTTTCCATTTTCCATCTCTCACCATAAAGATGTAATTATTAACCATTATTAGAAGACAAATATAAACACAAGCCTATTAAACCAACTGTATGTACTTTTTGAAGTTAATTTAGAGGTACATTTCAAATTAAACATAATACTTTATAATTCTGTTTCATTCATGAACATACATTTAATATAACATTTGTTAAAGTTGCATAGCTTGGCCAAAAGAAGTTACATAAAATGTGTTAATATAATTAAAGTGCATATATGAAAAAATAATACACAAGGTTATAGGTAAAACCATACACTTTGAGAAGTTATATAATTTCACATTAAGGTATTAAGAACCCACACTTTCACCTTACACTAAAAGTAGTCTACTTCCAAACCATATCCCCACGGACCACTGAACCTTATTTCTGGATGGAGAGTGGCCTAATTGGTATTCTGACTCCAAGTATTTCCTTTGGACAATTCAGATCATTGCTTGTCTGTGCACGGGGAATGTGTCATTGAGCTAGCAATGACCAAGTAATGTGTCATTTGAGCTAGCAATGACCGAGTAATGTGTCATTGAGCTACCAATGACCGAGTAATGTGTCATTGAGCTACCAATGACCGAGTAATGTGTCATTTGAGCTACCAATGACCAAGGAATATGTCATTTGAGCTACCAATGACCAGCAGATCATCATGATTGAATACAGAGACGTCACGTACTTGACTGTCCAGGCATCAAATAGTTACCTATTCTTCACACTAGTTATCACCCTTAATTGCCAGTAATTAATGCAGTAGGAAACTGAGATACCTCTGGACACTCTTCACTTGTTATGATTATTATTTATTAATTAATGACATAACTAATTACAAGTGATTGAGAATCTTAATTTATAGTTATCAAATAGTAGTTCTCCCACAAGACCAACATGTCTCTCGCTCGGAGGATTATAAGGATGTCGTAAAACTCTACTCTTACACAATAAAAATAGACATTTTACTGTCACATAATGTTTCTGAGGTGGAAACTTCTTACTAAAGAAGTAATATAAATTTGACCTTTATTAATATTTAACGAGCCCCCATCCACCCACTATTAGTCCAACATGACTTTAGTATATGTGCAAAAAGGTTAACAAATTTAACAATAAATTTATTTAATCAACAATCAAATATACAACATGGCCCACTTATCTCAGGATATGCCTGATGTCGTCCAGGGTCCTAGTGGGTGCTGCAGTGGAGGCACATGTGGTCCATTGAACCGCGTTCTCTGGCCCAGGGGTCGTTTCACTTGCTTTGCAGCTCGTCACTGATAGAGAGTCAACATCGGAAATAAAGTGCCGATCTGTCAATAAAAGAATTTGTCCACTCGTGTTTATCATACAGTCTAAAAATAACTTGTGGAATGTATAGCAATAAAAAAATATGATTAAGGTTACAATAAGACATGGATATAACATTTAGTTATACAAGCAAAGCTGCATACTTTCAGCATTAATACACAGAGGATGTTTTTCTGCTGCATCAGTAACCGGCAATAAGGGTGGTAACCAATATGCAGTATAATTGTAGCTTATTAAGGCCGGGAGAGCCAAGCACCTTACCTCAACAGTCAAGTTGCATGGTTTGCCATACAACAGGTAGGTTTCTGGTACATTTGTTGTGTGGTTTGCCATACAACAGGTAGGTTTCTGGTACATTCATTGTGTGGTTGAACTGCGCACTGAGTGATCCACTTAAAATTACATGTAATTGCTAATTAGACCACTCTCTAGCCCATGGGTAAGGGTCAACCATCCTAGATACAGTGTTTAAATGCTGACTATTTTTAGAAGTGGGTGAGTGTAAACTACATAATGCCATTATGTAACATATCCCTTTGTGGAGCATTGAGTGAACTGATTCTGATACCCCTACGTACAGCATTAAGAATAGTGAAGTTAAATATATGTACAACATTGAAAATAAGTGATATGTATGTACATAATTAAGAATAGTGAAATGATATGTATGTACAGTATTATGAATAGTGAAGTGATAAGTATGTACAGCACTGAAAAATAGTGAAGTGGTATGTATGTACAGTATTAAGATACCCCTATGTACAACATTAAGAAGAGTGAAGTGATATGTATGTACAGTATTTCGTGCTGTGAAGTGAAAAGTACTTTATCGACAATGTTGCATTAAACATGGACAGCAAAACTGTTAACCGCTAATAATAAATAATAATGGCTTACTCAACATGTATATCTTACATGCATATTTCATTGTTATACACATTTTTTATTTTGCTCTGTACCATGAATGAATACAATCATAATATTGTCAAAGTTGAAAATAATTTATTTGCTATAATGGTACACCTTTACTTGCATGTTATCAGTCCACTGGAAGAAAATTACACAATACATGCAAAATCAATATAGAGAAATACAAAGTACTGGGTATTCATTTATTTATTACATATATTACCATAGTTGTATATATATTTCTTTTAACGCTAGGAATTCCAGACATATCTCCTTGATGAGCGGATTCACAATAACATTCCCATCATTCCTATCTTTCAGAAGTATTGCATTCAAATCATACCTATCTTTTAGAAATATTACATTCAAATCATACCTATCTTTCAGAAGTATTACATTCAAATCATTCCTATCTTTTAGAAGTATTACATTCAAATCATTCCTAGCTTTCACAGTTTCAGAAGTATTACATTCAAATCATACCTATCTTTTAGAAGTATTACATTCAAATCATTCCTATCTTTTAGAAGTATTACATTCAAATCATTCCTAGCTTTCACAGTTTCAGAAGTATTACATTCAAATCATAACCTATCTTTTAGAAGTATTACATTCAAATCATTCCTATCTTTTAGAAGTATTACATTCAAATCATTCCCATCTTTCAGAAGTATTACATTTCTATTAAGCCTATCATTCATCAGTATTACATTTCTTGCATAGCTAATATTCAGACATATTGTATCAACTCCTTATATTTCAGAATTCACCCCACCACCACCATCAAATTGACTTTCAGAAGTATTTATGTGTACTGTTACAGAAGTACAATTATTTATTTGACCATTATCTTGTAGATTCAAAAATGAGGTTGAAATTATTAAAAAATTACTAAATGATTTTGCGTTTCACAAATTAGTAAAATTGTATTTAATAGCAATGTCATTATATTAAAGATACATATTATCAAACGGATAATGTACTCCATTGTTTCAAAGACATGCACTGTTCTGAAAGCCACAACTGATCCGTCTTGTCAATGTGGGCTGTTGATACTAACTTACTAAACCGTGTTATCAATGTGAGCTGTTTATTTTGACTTACTACTCCGTGTTATCAATGCAGGCTCTTTGTATTGCCTTACTAATCCGTGTTATCAATGCAGGCTCTTTGTATTGACTTACTAACCCATGTTGTCAATGCAGGATTTTTGTATTGACTTAATAATTTGTGTTGTCAATGCAGGTTCTTTGTATTAATATAATTTGTGTTGTCAATGCAGGCTCTTTGTATTGACTTACTAATCCTTGTTGTCAATGCAGGCTCTTTGTATTGACTTACTAATCCTTGTTGTCAATGCAGGCTCTTTGTATTGACTTACTAATCCATGTTGTCAATGCAGGCTCTTTGTATTGACTTACTAATCCATGTTGTCAATGCAGGCTCTTTGTATTGACTTACTAATCCTTGTTGTCAATGCAGGCTCTTTGTATTAACTTACTAATCCATGTTGTCAATGCAGGCTCTTTGTATTGACTTACTAATCCATGTTGTCAATGCAGGCTCTTTGTATTGACTTACTAATCCGTGTTGTCAATGCAGGCTCTTTGTATTGACTTACTAATCTGTTTTGTCAATGTAAGCTGTTGTCAATGCAGTCTATCTAAACATTTGCCTAAATCTTTTGAAATAACCACTAATTTGTGCTCCACCTCTCTTAAATTAATAAACAGACAGTCCTTTATGCTACTAGTGTCGATATAATCTGGTGAATCATTGCTGTTGACACTTTCACTTCGCGTGCTAGCATGCTACAGTCCATTTCTTCGATTTCCTCTCAGTTGTCATCTTTCCTTTCGAAACACTTGTCCAGAAATCAGAAATAACTTTGTTCAAGAAAGCCCATAGAGTAAAATATATTTTAATTCAAAGTTAATACAAAGTTAATGTATTGTTCATTCATAGGAAATAACTAGGCTATAGTGAGAAAATGTTTGTTCAAAATATGTGTGGGAGCAATACGAATACTTTCATTACCAAGAAAAACAACAGAACTTTATGTTTCATTATTATATGTAGCTTTTCATTTCTAAAGTAATTTTTGTTTGTGTGTTTCTCTTTCACAAATACAGTAACTGTATACACATGTATCTTAAAGTAAAAGACTTTATAGTTTATACATTCAGTTTTCCTGATCTTTTCTCCAGAATTAGTCAGTGAGTCTAGATAAATTAAAATAAAGTAAAAATGCTTTGCTACATTGAACACATTCAAATAAGTAATAAAAAGTCATATAGGTAATAAAAAAGCTTTGTCACACTGACCACGTTCATATAAGTAATTAAAAGGTTTGTTTCACTTACACCTCTCATATTGATAATAAAAAGGTTTTGTTACAATGTCCATATTCATAATTATATGTAATAAAAAGACTTTATTGCACTGACTACATCCATATAGGTAACAAAAAGGTTTAGTCACGTAAGTAATAAAATGGCCTTGTTACACTGACCACATTCATAAGTAATAAAATGGCCTTGTAACACTGACCACATTCATAAGTAATAAAATAGCCTTGTTACACTGACCACATTCATACAGCTTTCTCCACAATGAGCAAGAATGAGTGTTGATGAAGACAAAAACTGTGAAAATGCTTGGTCATAGTGATGTGAGTTATATGGCTTTTAATAAATGTATGACTCAGACTGAAAAGCTTTGCATGTTGATGAACTAGAAATGTGTGAAAATGCTTTGTACATAAATCATAGGACTTTTACTAGGAAGAATAGGCATGTGTTAATAGGGCATAAATTGTTAACACTGATGATTTTTTTTTTTTTAGATTTTCTCCAGAATGACTACTTATTTTCGTTGATAAAGTAGAAAAGTATGCAAATGTGTTATTATTTTAACTACATTTATATGGCTTTTATCCAGTGTGAATACTCTTGTGTCATGATAAATTAAAACATTCTGAAAATGTTTTGTTACAGTGACCACAATTAAATGGATGGCTTCTCTCTACTATGAATATGCATGTGTAATGAATGATAAAGCAGAAAACCATGAAAACACTTTGCTACTAAGACAACATTTATAGGGCCTTTCTCCAGTATGAATATTCATATTTTGGGATAAAGAAAAAGGAAGTAAAAATGCATTGCTACATTTATCAAATTTATATGGCTTCTCTTGATTACACATTTGTTATAATAAAGCAGAAGGCTGTGAAAATGTATTGATACACTAACCACATTTATATGGCGATAATCCAGTATGAATACGCATGTGTACTGATAATGAACTAGATTTTGAAAATGCTTTGATACATTGACCACATTTATATGGCTTTTCTCCAGTGTGAATACGCATGTGGTCTGATAAAGTAGAAGAAGCTGAAAATTCTTTGCTACAGTCACCACATTTATATGGCTTTTCTCCAGTATGACTTCGTACATGTCTTAGTAAATGAGAAGATGTTGAAAATGTTTTGTTACATTGAGCACATTCGTATGGTTTTTCTCCAGTATGAATACGCAAGTGTATTGATAAGTCACCAGTCCGTGAAAAAGCTTTGCTACATTCACCACATTTATATGGTTTTTTCCCAGTATGAATATGCATGTGTTGTGATAAAATAGAAGAAGTTGAAAATGCTTTACTACATTCACCACATTTATACGGCTTTTCTCCAGTATGAATACGCATATGAGTTAATAAATGAGAAGATGTTGAAAATGTTTTGTTACATTGAGCACATCTGTATGGTTTTTCTCCAGTATGAATACGCAAGTGTATTGATAATTCACTAGACCGTGAAAAAGCTTTGCTACATTCACTACATTTATATCGCTTTTCTCCAGTATGAATATTAATGTGCTGAGATAAAGTAGAAGAAGTTGAAAATGCTTTGCTACACTCACTACATTTATATGACTTTCCTCCAATATGAATGTGCATGTGTTGTGATAAAACAGAAGATCTTGAAAAAGCTTTGTTACATTGAGTACATTTATATGGCTTTACTCCAGTATGAATATGCATATGTCTTAACAAATGAGAAGATGTTGTAAATGCTTTGTTACATTGACTACATTTATACGGCTTTTCCCCAGAATGGATACGGTTGTGTTGTGATAAAGCAGAAAACCGGGAAAATGTTTTGTTACATTGAGCACATTTGTATGGTTTTTCTCCAGTATGAACACGCAAGTGTATTGATAAATCACCTGACCGTAAAAAAGCTTTGCTACATTGACCACATTTATATGGTTTTTCTCCAGTATGAATACGCATGTGTTGTGATAAAGAGGAAGAAGTTGAAAATGCATTGTAACATTGACCACATTTATATGGTTTTTCTCCAGTATAAATATACATGTGTCTTGATAAATTGCAAGGTCCTGAAAATTATTTGTTACACTGACCACACTGATATTGTTTTTCTCCAGTATTAATTTTCATGATTTGATAAAGAAGAAAATGAAAATGCTTAGTTACACTGACCACATTTATGTGGATTGTCTCCAGTCTGAGCAAGCATATGTTGTGATAAATTATAAGATTTCAAAATGCTTTGTTACACTCACCACATTTATATGGCTTTGTTCCAGAAAGAATATGCAGGTGTGCTGATGATGAAGAAGAGTGTGAAAATGATTTGTTACACTTGTATGTCTTTTCTTTTATATGATTTTGCATATGTTTATTTATGGTAAAACTGAGAGACAGTTTGTTTCACTGACCACGTGACCATGCATTTACTGTTTATAAAGAAAGAGAACATGAAATTGCTTTGTTACCTTAGTCACATTTCTATGGTGTTCACCAATATTAAAAAGAAGAATCTGAAAATGAATTTTTAACCCTGACAATAATTTATAAGGCTCTCCATTGAGAATTTGCAAGAATGTTTATGCATCTAAAAGTTTTCGGGTTTAAAATGTATATATATATATATATATATGAATGTACGTGGCCATTTTCATTATGAACACTCGTGTGTGTAAAAAGCATAAGTATGTGAGAATCCTTTGTTGTTTTCTAGATATTTTCTCCAGTGTGTGAATAAGCAGGTTTGTTGATAAATTAGAATATTCAGAAAATACTTTTCTGCACTGGATTCTCGGGGATGGCTTTATTCCAGTATTACTATTAGTATTCCTGTGTCTTGGTAAAGCAGAAGGCCATTAAAATATTTTGTTCCACTGATTACATTTATATGGATTTTCTTCAGTGTGTGAATACTTTGTGTCTTAATAACATAGTAGGTCTGGAAAATGTTTTTGTCACATACTGCAATTATGTCTTTTCTGCAGAGTTAGGTGTGAATTACAAGATTGAAATTGCCTATTTTAATTTATTTATTTATTTATTTATTTCACCCAGTGCCTGATTCTTACAATATAAAGATAATAAAGATTTCTTGATTTACATTAAGTATAATGCATGATAGCATATGCTAGATTCATGTGTTAAGTGCTTTTGTTAAAGTTTTAACAAGTCTATTTAGTATTTTACAATATATTTCGTCATTTATCCACATCATAGTTTTTGTGACATAAAAGTTGATTGCATATTTATTTTAATCTTACAATAACCATCTAACTGACGTCAGAGTACAGGCATTCTCTTTGGAAGGCTTTTCTTCTGATCTTGTCTATGACTGCCACCAAGATTTTATTTTAAAGCAGTGAGGAATTTTCTTAAAAGTGTTTACCAATTATTCAGTTTGAGATAATAAGGCATAAGATCAAAATAAATATTTAAGCATACAATCAAAATTATGTGTAAGATCTAAACTTTTTTGCAGTCAACTGAAAGTAATATAATCAGGATGAACAGTTAAAATAAACTTTAGTCATAAAATTTTGCAGTATTGCATCACAATTTCGTGAGTAGAAATTATTTGTCGTTTTATCAAACCCAACTGCAATAAACGATGTCAGTCATTAAGAACATATCTTGTTTGTTCAGATTACAGTGTTTTCTATGTATCAATCCTCTGTTTTGACGTAATATAGGCACAATTTCGACGTAATGTATTAATCCTGTTTTGACATAATATAGGCACAGTTTTGACATAATGTATCAATCCTGTTTTGACGTAATATAGGCACAGTTTCGATGTAATGTATCAATCCTCTGTTTTGACGTAATATAGGAACAGTTTCAACGTAATGTATCAATCCTCTTTTTTGACGTAATATAGGCACAGTTTCGACGTAAGCTTATTTTCGCAAATTTCTTGTTTTGCTTGTGTGCTGCACTCCTGATGGACGGAATGTTTAACTGGAAAAAAAATTGAAATAGAATTAAATTTACATTTGATTTCCGTCTATACAATTGTAAATCATATGCATACACATTGAGAAAAAATATTAAATTAGTTTATAGTTAAGACTGGAAGTGAAGCTAATGTTGGTATAATTTAATAAATAAAAATTTTCGTGTATTCTCAATATTGAAAGTCATATCATTCGCGACATTTTAATAGCTGACGTAGCAATTTGATAGCAGTGTGCATAAATCATATGCATACACATTGAGAAAAAATATTAAATTAGTTTATAGTTAAGACTGGAAGTGAAGCTAATGTTGGTATAATTTAATAAATAAAAATTTTCGTGTATTCTCAATATTGAAAGTCATATCATTCGCGACATTTTAATAGCTGACGTAGCAATTTGATAGCAGTGTTTCCGATATAATATGGCATTATCGTCCCGACGGGCACTAGAGAATCAAAAGTGCTGAGCACATTCGATTGTCGCTTTGCGGTAGTAAAACCGCACTTATTTCCCCTGTCAGCGACAATAAGCTATAAAAATATTATTAGAGCCCAATGTTAATTCCTAAAGTCTTTTGGTCGGCATGCGTAGTTTGTAGCTCACGCTGTTATTGATTTTTTTTTTATGGTGAAGTTACTAACAGAAAGTGAATAAAGCATTTCCAAACTCACTTTATGGTTTGATATCCATGGAAGAATAAACAAGGACAACTGATGATTGACTGGAGCAGTTTGCCTCTCAACAGCTCGCCGGGACTTCACATCTTCTAGTGAGCTAGCTAGGACAAAACCAGTCATCGCCTATTAAATAGGTCAAGCGTTCTAAATCCCTCCCACCTGACTACTATTATCTAATAAAATTATTGTGCTATATTAATTAATGTGCAAAATATTTTAGAGTTTTGGGTAATGTGAATATTATTTAGTTTTATTGATGTGCATAAAAGATACACATTTTTTGTCTTCTGCTGATGTATTTAATAGTTGTACTACAGTGTACTAAGCGGAGCGTTCATTTTATTAACTAGAAGGCCTATGGTTTTGTTGTTTGCTTCTGTTTTACAGACCTTTACACAAGTGTGTAAATCCTCAAATCCTATTATGACAACTCACTTATATTCACCTGATTTTTCACATGAACTTTAAAATATATCATACTATAAAATATTTTCAGTTATAAAACTGTAACTAGAGTATACTAAATATTTGGTCTGCAACAATATTTTAAAAAAATAAATTAAATTAGGTGAAATGAGCAGCACAAAATTAGCATAGTGTTTAATATATTAATTCAATTTGCACAGACCTTTTAAGCACAAACCTTGTACGTCAACAAAGCCGAATCAAAAGTTTTACTCTCGATATAATTGAATTAAATGTCTATGTCTGACTATGAATGTCAAGTTTATTGTTTCTGTACAGACATTATGTGGTTGCTACTGCATCAGTTCCGAATTTAAGGAAAAAATGTTTGTTTTTCTGCATAGGCTGTGTGAGATAATAATGGACTAGTTCTTTTGCAACTGCCGGATAAATCCTATTTATGTTAATCTGCCGGATAAATCCTATTTACGTTAAGCTGCCGGATAAATCCTATTTATGTTAAGGAATTAGCTTTAGATTATTTCCATCCATGCAGCTTTTCACTTCAGCTTATCACCATGCAGGGCCAAACAGCATCCAATTAAAGATACTGCCATTATGAATTAGCTGTCTCAACACAATAAACAATATTAACAGCGCTACAAATGGCAAATGTTCATGTGTTAATATATTTAAAAACAAAAGAGACAGCTTATTGTTTGTTAATGCAAATATGTTAAACCATTTAGTAGCTTATGAAAATGTACAGCTCTTATACTTGCAATACATATGCAGACCTGCCTACCCCCCACCTTAGGAAACCAGAAGATCACTGGTCCAAAACCAGAAGATTTTGAATGGAAACCAGAAGATTTTATGCGGAGTCTGGCTTTTTAATAGAAATACCAATAATATAAAATAAATGCAAAATAAAAAAAATAATGTTAATATTTGTAAATAAACTTACCAATAATGTAATGATTAATGCAAAGCACAACAATTTGTCTACATTTTGTCTAGTCTCCATTCCACTGTTTATTTTAGATGAATTTTTGTCAAGCACACCAAGTGTTAGGCAGTTTTATTTAGATATTTCTTTAGACTTCATTTGAAGAAGGATCTTCACATTTCAGAATAATGGGCCATTGAAGTACCGCATCATGAAATTCATTAAATATTTCATAAATGGATTTTTTTAAAAAATATATATTTAACTTTTTATAATCTAATGTACAAGCCACAAAAAGGAACATGTGCCTATTGAAAAATTTTAAGAAAAAAGTTATGATTTTATTTTATTGTATCCATCTAAAATATATATTTTGGGAGAACATGTAGAATTTAAAAAAATAAAATTTACTTAAACCTAAAGCATATAGGCTTTCATCCATGCACAACCTTTTAATTTTATGTATGAGAAACTAGTATACCAAATTTCAGGGACATGGAATAATTACAACTATTCAAAAGGGGTCTTAGCATTTAGTTCAACAGAGGAAAAAAGTCATTTTGAGAAAAACACATTTAAAGTAAAATAAAGACTACAGAACTTTAAAAGTGTTCAAGTGGTTTATTTTTTTAAAAATAAATATACCCTATCCGTACTACATTGGACTGCTCTTAGTCATTTAGCTCTCTCAGAATTAAATATACTAATACTATATATTACTATCCTTTACATCCTCAGTGTACAGTCTTTTTATTTTCTAATACTACATAGAACCAGAATATTGCAAAGAAATTTAAAAAAAAATATATTTATCAATCCACATTAATAAAATTTGGAATATATGTTGTCTTTGTTATGAGAAAGCAATACCAGTTATTAGTTTTAGAATATCTGGTTCAGATTTTAATTTATAAATGATTTAAATATATAAAAGTTAAAACACCTGTATTTTTCTAAATTTACATGTCCATTAGACTAGAGAAAAAACAGTGAAAGTCTTCCTGTAACATTTAAAATGTTATTAAAAAGACATTATTCTTCAATAAGCATGCTTTGTTAATTAAGAATTGGATATGATTAATATTATTATTTTTAATGTTTTATGCATTTCTTTTGTCTTCAATGTATGTGTATTTATTATCATGCCTTCTAAAATTCTATTATAATAATGTGTGTACTGCGTAATCACAAAATATCAACGGCTAATTTACAAATACATGTATATATATAGGCCTATATATATTTCTAATTTTTTATTATTTTTTTTAGCAGAAATGATTAAAATAAAAAATTCGACTAAATCAAAATGTTCACAAGTCCGTAAATTACTTTCAAACAAATTTGACTCAGGATCATTTCTTTATCGCCGATGATCTTTTGTTTTAAAACTTGTGTCACTTTTTTTTTAAAAGTAAATTTTGAAGCCTTACATATTATATAAGAATAATTACAACGGATTCTAGAAAAATGATTATTTGAACTTCAATGCGGTTTCAAACATAGGCCTACCGTTATTGAAAACGCCAATCTTTTTCCTAGCATTGCAATATAATTCGTCAAAGTAGCTCGTTTTGGACGGATAATTTCTGAAGAAAATTGCATAGACTGTCTTACATGTAAGTTGAATGTTATTTATTAAAGTAAATATTTCGTAATTGTCACGCATATACTATCGCTACGTGGCCGCCATTTTGAAAAAGCGAACTTCGTCTATCGGTCGAACGGGCAGTAAAA
This sequence comes from Sinotaia quadrata, assembly GCA_028829895.1. Taxonomy (NCBI): domain Eukaryota; kingdom Metazoa; phylum Mollusca; class Gastropoda; order Architaenioglossa; family Viviparidae; genus Sinotaia; species Sinotaia quadrata. The sequence continues at coordinate 11,295,084 of CM054179.1, forward strand.
ACGTTATGAACCGAATTTGCTTATCCCGCAAAGCTCTGACTTCTCAACATAAAAAATATTTAAAGAAAATGTTTATTTCACGAGCGAAATTCTGTTTTATCAACTAAAATTAATAACGGCCGACGAATAAGATTCCGGAAGTGTTAGAAAAGGACTCGTATGCTGAAGAGCTCATAGCAGACGACAGAGAAGCAGTTAGAGTTACGCCGCCGTTAGCTCTATTGAACGCACGGTAAGTTTTTCGTCCTGTCATAATCAATCGTGAAAAAAAAAATTGAAAATGAAAATGAAAGCGGAAGATTTCTTTTGGAAGCGGAAGAGCGGGAGATTCGAGGTAAAAGCGGGAGATTCTTCCGCTAAAAGCGGAAGGTAGGCAGGTATGCATATGAAGGTTTGGGGGATTTTTTAAGCATCAAAGTGGTAAAATCTTTTATAATATATAATAGTATAGGACAAAAATTACTTAATTACTTACATTTCTTTATTAATGATTCAATGGAAACACACTTCCTATCAGTTCATAACTGTTTTGGCTTAAAGATCATAAACAAATTAACTATCACAAGTTTAAAAACAACAAAACTAACTTTTATTTAAAATTAAACTATTTTACTTTTGCTTACGTAGTAACATCTCAATACAGAGATTATAAATAGTTAAATGGTCAAACAAAATAATGATGAAAACATATCTGCTTCTCTTCTATTTCTTATAATGTTATATCTAGTAAATTTACAACAATGCAAAATAAATATAACAAGAAAAATATAAAAACAAAATTATGCCTTTAAATGTCATGAAAAATAATTAAATCACATTTGTAGTGTGTGAAGAAGAAGAACAATAAAACTGTATAGTCACAAATGAGTGAATGGTGTTTTATCAAACTATTGGAACAACTAGTTACATAGCAATTACTGACTAAAATATATTTATCTTTTATGCCAAACATGAAGGGAACCACTTTTTAAAATCTTTTAAATTTTATTTAACAAGGTAGTATTTTGTAATTAGTGTTACCAGCACATGGTGTTTGCTCTCAAAGACTCCTTTGTTTATCATCTAACATCAAAAATAGAGTAATTAAAAAGGAATTTTAGGTTCAAACAATTCTTTCCATCTTCCATCACTCACTTACTATAAAGATGTATTTATCAACCATTATTAGAATGCAAATATAAACCGCAGTACTTGAATTTCCATCACTCACTTACTATAAAGATGTATTTATCAACCATTATTAGAATGCAAATATAAACCGCAGTACTTGAATGAACTGAAAGACAGCTTACTAATGACTATACACTTAGTGCAACCAAACTTGCAAATAGCCAGGATCGACCAAGAACTACAAACACAATAGCAAAAAAAAAATTTTGGAAATAGGGAATAAACTACTATTACTTCTCCTGGAAGTAGTCTGGCAAGACCATTCCATACAAACCAACAAATTATCAGCCACCAACTATGCCATCAAAATAAAATAAAAAAAATAAAGTGCTATCACATTAACTTACTCTAGCGCTATCTAAAATGCACCCCAAGTAGGTCAAGTAATATTTGAAAAAGATTTAGTAAAAAATATTAACAACTGTACTACTATGTAGCTAACTCCAGCACATTTACCATCAAATACACACATATATAATTACCATACTACATATTCTTTGAAAACAAAACACAAAAATGTAGCCTACATGTTTTCTCTGCAATCATTTCCATTATTTGGGTTGCTTTAACAAATTAACAATTTTTACCTGTTAACTTTTCTAATATTTGCAATCATTCCTATTATTTGGGATACTTTTAACAACAAATTAATTTTGCCTGTTTAACTTATCTAATATTAGCAATCATTCCTATTATTTGGGTTGCTTTTAACAACAAATTAATTTTTACCTGTTAACTTTTCTAATATTTGCAATCATTCTTATTATTTGGGATGCTTTTAACAACAAATTAATTTTGCCTGTTTAACTTATCTAATATTAGGAATCATTCCTATTATTTGGGTTGCTTTTAACAACAAATTAATTTTTACCTGTTAACTTTTCTAATATTTGCAATCATTCCTATTATTTGGGATGCTTTTAACAACAAATTAATTTTACCTGTTAACATATCTCATATTTGCAAAAGAACAGTATATGATGACTGTAATTATTCAACTGGATACATTACCCAGTTCTACTACCCATGTTGTCAATGTGAGCTGTTTAAAGCATTTGACAAGATTCTGTGGAATCATCTTATTTTCTGTCTTGTGATTGGAGATATTTCACTCTCTTAATAGTATTGATACAATGGTGAATCATTGTCACTTACATTTATGACTGCTTTTTGAATCACTCAGCCGACGTCATTCATCCATGTATGTTTATGAAGGTCACTGGATTATCAGAAATACCTTCTAAGGTAAAGTGCAGTAATATATATTTTAATTCTCAAAGTGAGTTTATTGTTAAGTCAAAGCAAAAAACTAGTTTATCTCAAAATAATAATGTGTACTTTAGAACTATCCAAACTACAGCACCAATCCTTTAATTAGCAAGAAAAGCAATTCAACTTAAAAAATTAATTGTTATTTTCCATCTTCTCAGTTCTACATTAATGTTCATTTATGATTCTCTTTTATAATTACAACATCAGTATCCATGTGATTATTAAAGCAAGACTTTAAATATATTTAGTTTTTCTGACCACAATTCTCATGGCCTTCCTCCAGAATGTTTTAAAAAGAAATTAAGAGAAAGTAAACAAGATTTGTTACATTAACCAGTCATATATGTTTCCTCCACTATAAATGAGCAGATGTGTTGATAAAGCAGAGGAGCATGAAAATACTTTATTACATTGACCATATTTATAGGGCTTTTCTCCAGTATGACAATATAAGCATGCCCTGATAAAGCAAAAGACTGAAAATGCTTGTTTCACTTTTGACACTTGTATGGCTTTGTTCCAGTGTGATTATGCATGTGTGTTGACAAAGTACAAGAATGTGAAAAAGATTTTTGCTGTGTTGGTCACATTTACATGGGTTATCTCTTTTAAGAGAACACGTGTGTGTTGATAAATGCTTTGACACAAGTTCTTTTCTTACATTTATATGGTTTTTCTAACTATATGAATATGTGTGAGTTGTGATAAAATGAAAGAATGTAGAAATGCTTTGCTACATTGAGTATATTTATATGCTTTTCTTTAGTATGACAAAGCATTTGTTCTGATAAAGCAGAATAATGTGAAAATGGAGGTTGAGTGGTCACATGTGTATAGCCTTTCTCTCATAGGATACTGCATGTGTTGATAAAGTATTAATGTGTAAATAGATACTACTAGTTTTACTACTATTGTTAGAACACAAATCCAGTATATGAAGTACTAAATATAACATTAATAATGTGATATAATAAATGAAGTACTAAATATAACATTAATAATACTAAATGAGAAGAAATAATAAGTAAATAAAATGCATCCCTATTGTTTCATTTATCATCAAAAGATAAATTTTAATTGCCTAATGTCATTACAAAATTATTTATACACATGACAGTTATTCGACAGAAGCAAGTTAAATAGGTACAACAAATTCTACAATTTAACATACAATACTCATATTTAAAGTACTAAGAATGTGTCCTCATGTACACAATATTTCAATGCATGTCTAAAATTATATTAAACAAAGTCGCCATAAGAGTTAAGCAAACCATTCTTATCAATTTTACATTATATATGCATTTTTATATTAACAGACTCAAATGTAATAACAGGTTGATTAAATACACAACTAAAATGCATAAGATCATTTTCTAACCTACAATGTTGTGGTTATATATCAGTATTATCAATTCTTTGTGTTTTCAGGGAATTAATGATAAATAGTAATAATAGTATTCACAAAGTACACCCCTATCTTCCTCAAGTTCCAAATCCAATTTAATTACAATGGAATATTTTATAACTTAAACAAGTAAATTTGCATATGCAAGAATATATATATCACATAAGTCCAAGTCAGCAAGAACTCATCTTTATATCATCCATCTATAAATCAAGTAAGTTGTGCATAAAGCTCAGTTTATTTATTCACCTTTTATGATAAGTTTCTTATTATTTATAATTTTAATAATTAGTAAGATGTGAGCAATATTTCATTATGCTGTCATTTTATTATTTATTTATAACACACAACACATTTTCAATACATGCATTGTAAAAATTTCATATTAAACACAAGATGTAAGAGAGTGGCCAAACTTCTGGTACAACAAATCTATTTAATTCTTTGTAAATATATGTAATATAAAATAAGTATACACATCATGATTTGACATCAAGAACAAAAGATGAAATTGTTCAAGATCTAATACTAAATTATATAACACTAACATATTGTTTCTACTGTTAGAACGAGCAATTCTATAGAAATTTTATAGAACATACGAAATATTTTGTAATAAATATTAATAACAGCACAACTACAGTTGCCTCAAGTACAAATTGAAATTTAAACTGTTACTATCAATACTAATAATAAAAGTAGGGACAATAAAATAATAATATATTTAAAATAAAACAAAGAACACACATCTATGATATTGTGTGCAGTTGTCATCACTTGTAAGTTGTATTTTCAAAACACTCGAGAAAAATTATAAATTGCTTTGCTCACAAAAGTCTGTAGAGCAAAATATATTTTAATTCACACCAAATGACTAGGTTATCTCAAAATAATATTTGTTATAAACCTATCCAAAATATGTATGGAAGTAATATGAATAAAATTTAATTGGAAGTTTCATTATTATGTCTGGTGATTCATTTCTAAATAATTTTTATTTATGAGTTTCTCTTTTATAAATACAATAACAGTAAACTTGCATGTGTTAAAACAAAAGACTTTAAACATATTTAGTTTTTCTGACCACACTTGTTATGTCTTAATGTCAGAATTAGATAGCAGTCTGTATAAAATAAAAGAAAGTAAAAGGGCTGTGTTATACTGACCACATTCACATAAGTAATAGAAATGCTTTGCTACACTCAGGACTACACTTAAGAGCACTATACTAGTATAGGCTCACGGGCAAAGTAGTTAACTAGGGCCCTTACCAACACATAAGTAGAAATGCTTTACTACACTCAGGACTACACCTAAGAGCACTATACTAGTATAGGCTCATGGGCAAAGCAATTAACTAGGGCCCTTACCTACACAACCACTCATAGGAATAAATATGTAAATAAAATTCCCTTATGCTTGAGAGGCCCCAGGCAACTGCCCAGTGTGCCCATGCATTAAGATGGCAATGGCTATACTGACCACATTCATATAGATAATGAAAAAGGATTTGCTAAATTGACCACATTCATGTACACTTTCTCTAAATGGAGCAAGCATGAGAATTGATGAAGAGCAAGATGTTGAAAAGGCTAATTTAAAATGATTTCATTTATACAGCTTTTTAAAAAATGTGATTACCTGTTGATGGACCAGAAATGTGTGAAATGCTTCACTAAATGAGCAATATTTATAAGAATTTTACTAGTGTCAATAGTCATGTGTTGATACAGCATAAATGTGTGAAATGCTTCACTAAATGAGCAATATTTATAAGAATTTTACTAGTGTCAATAGTCATGTGTTGATACAGCATAAATGTGTGAAAAGGGTGTGTCAACACTGACCAGATTTTTTCTTGGCTTTTCATCAGAACGACTGTGGATGTTTATTGAAAAAGTACAATGCAAATGTTTTACTACATTATCAACATTTATAAGGACTTTCTCCTGTATGAGTCTGCAAGTTTTCTGACAAAGCAGAAGAGCATGAAAATGCTTTGTTAAGTGACAATATTAATATGGTTTTTCTCCAGTATGAATATGCATGTGTGTTGCTAAAGAACCAGACTGTGAAAAGGCTTTATTACATTTATCACACTTATGTGGCTTTTCTCCTGTATGAATTCGCAAGTGAATTGATAAAGACCCTGACTGTGAAAATGCTTTGTTACATTGACCACATTTATATGGTTTTTCTCCAGTATGAATACGCATGTGTGTTGATAAATCAGAAGATTTTGAAAATGCTTTGTTGCAATGATCACATTTATACGGCTTTTCTCCAGTATGAATACGCAAATGTTCTGATAAATTGTCAGAATGTGAAAATGCTTTGCTACACTGACCGCATTTATATGGCTTTACTCCGGTATGAGTACGCATGTGTTTAGAAAAATATGAAGCTACTGAAAATTCTTTATTACACTGACCACACTTAAATGGCTTTTCCAAGATATGAATATGCTTATGTCGTGATAAATTAGAAGAACTTGAAAATGCTTTGTTGCATTGACCACATTTATATGGTTTTTCTCCAGTATGAATATGCATATGTGATGATAAATTAGAAGAACATGAAAATGCTTTGTTACACTGACCACATTTATATGGCTTTTCTCCAGTATGAATACTCATGTGCTCTAATAACGCACAAGAGCGTGAAAATGCTTTTGTACAGTGTTTACATTTAAATGGTTTTTCTCCAGTATGAATACGCATGTGCTGTGATAATTTAGAAGATTGTGAAAATGCTTTGTTACACTGACCACACTTATGTGGCTTTTCTCCAGTATGAATATGCAAGTGTGATGATAAAGACCCATAATGTGAAAATGCTTTGTAACATTCACCACATTTATACTGCTTTTCTCCAGTATGAATATGTGGGTGTTCTGATAAATTGTCAGAATGTGAAAATGCTTTGTTGCATGGAACACATTTATACAGCTTTTCTCCAGTATGAATATTCATGTGGTTTGATAAAGTAGAAGGATATGAAAAAGCTTTGTTACTTTGATCACATTTATATGGATTTCCTCCAGTATGAAAATGCAGGTGTGATGATAAATTAGAAGACTGTGAAACTGATTTATAACATCAAACACACTTATACGGCTTTTCACCAGTATGAATATAATTGTACTTTGATAAAGTAGAAAACTATGAAAATGCTTTGTTACATTGACTGCGCTTGAATGATTTTTCTCCAGTGTGCATGTGGTGCGATAAAGCAGAAGACCAGTGTGAATATGAATGTGTGATGATAAATTAGAAGCCTCAGAAAATTCTTTGTTACATTGATCACATTTACATGGCTTTCCTCTGTAGGAATATGCAATGAATTGATAATTTGCCAGAATGTGAAAATAATGTCTTACTTTGACCACATTTATATGGCTTTACTCCAGTATGGATATTTATGTGTTTGATAAAATACAAGGAATTGAAAATGCTTTGTAACATCTACCACATTTATATGTGTTGTGATAAAGTACAACTTGAAAATGACTTGCTGCATTTATATGGCCTTTTTTTTTTTTAACAAGTATGAATACAACTTGAAAATGACTTGCTGCATTTATATGGCCTTTTTTTTAAACAAGTATGAATATGAAGGAGAGTGTGAAAATGCTTTGCTCACACTTTTCACTGGTCACACTTATATGGCTTTTCTTTGGTAAGATTTTAGATGTGTGTTGATGAATGCTTAAACTGAGAAATTCTTTTGTTACACTGACCAGGGCAGTAAGTGTTTTCGTTGTATTAAGGAGAACATGAAATTATTTTGTTGCATTAGTCACATTTCTATGTTTTCACCATTTTGAATAAAGATTATTCTGAAAATGACCTGTTACCTTCACAACAATTTACAAATTTCTCCATTGAGAACATCCCAGTGTTTATACATCATAAAAGTCTGCAATTAAAAAAATATATATTTATTTTACATTTATATGGTGTTTTGTCAATATGAATATGCACATGTGTATCTAAAGCACTAGACTTACAGAATCCATTGTTGCACTTGTTATAGATTTTCTCCAGTATGAATATTCATGAGTTTTGATAAATTAGAGAATTTAGAATATGCTTTGCTGCACTGGTCACTTTATTCCAGTATTAGTAAGCACAGGTCTTGATAAAGCCATTAAAATATTTTGCTTCACTGATTACATTTATATGTATTTCTCCAGAGTGTGAAAACGTTGTCTTAATAATATAGCAGGGTCTGGAAAACATTTCCATCAACAGATTGCTGTTGTGTTTTTTCTCCAGTGTAAATATGCATGATATGAAGACTGAAATTGTTGGCTGCACTGTCTATATTTACTGAGTTGGTGATAAATTAATTATTTATTAATTTTATTAAGCTGTGTACCTGATTCTTGAATTATAACAATAATAGAGATTTCTTGATTTACACTTAGTATAATTCATGATAACCTGATTTATGTATAAAGATGCTTGTTAAAGTTTTAACAAAAATCTTTTCAGAATATATCTCCAAGTGTTTCGTCATTTATCCACCTCATGATTTTGTCACTACATAAAAGTTGTTCACACATTTATTTTATTCTTACAATAACCATCTCACTGACATAACAGTACAGGCACCCTCTTTGGAAGGTTTATCTTCCGATCCTGTCTATGGCTGGTACCAAGTATTGATACTGAAGCTGTGAGGATTTTTCTTCGCATTTATTCAGTTTTACATTCGAGGTGAGGATTATAATTATCAAAATAAATATTTAAACATACAATCAAAATTATGTGTAGGAGCTTAACCTATTTAGACAGAAATTGAGAGTAATAAAGTAAAGATGAACATTTTGAATAAACTTCAGTCATAAATTAGTGCAGCTGAGGATCATAATTTCATGAATAGAAATTATTTGTCATTGTACCGATTCCAACTACAAATACAATAAATGATGTCACTCCATAAGAACATATCTTCTTTGTTCTGATTACAATTTTTAAATGTATTGAATCCTCTGTTTTGACATAATAATTTATGCACAGTTTTGGCGTACTGTATATCTTATTTCCGCAGAATATATCCTGTTCACTTTGCTTGGGTGCTGCACTCCTGATGGGTGGATTATTTAACTGGGGAAAAAATTGACACAGATAATTAAAATTACACTTAATTTATGTCTATGCAATTGTTTTCCTAAATAAAGCATATTTAGATACAAAGGGGAAAATAATTAAAGTAGTTAATAGTTAAGACTGGAAGTGATGCTAATCTTCATATAATTTTTAAAAAAACAAGTGTTTTAGTGGTTCACAGTATTTATGTCTTAACATTCATAACATTTTAATTGTAGATGTAATAATTTGATAGAAGTGTTTTGGGCATTCTTTAACTGTCAAAATGTAAAATAATTGAGCTAAGTGTGACGGAGCAGAGTTGCATGCACCCATTTGAGTTAATCAGTATCTTTTCCCCATGCAAGGGAATGCTAAAATCTAGCAATAATTACTAAATTAGGCAAGTCAAAAGTAATGCCTTGCCAAAAAAGTAACATGTGATATGGGTGGAGATAGGGATATCCTAGTGACACAACATGGACAAAAAAGGATTGCCGACTTGCCAGTCCTAGGGAAAGTCTTAAAAACAAATAGGCAGACAGGAAATAGGAAAGAAACAACATCACGCTCGAGTGAACATAATAGCATATAATATCCTGTTGATTCTCTCTGTCTCTCTCACATCAATTCCAATCTGTATCAAGTCATGGTCGTAGGATGAATTATGAGCTTATTGGTGAGTTTTTTCACTGACAGAAAAAATGCATGAAATTAATTGGACTAAAAAATAAGTCTCATGTTTAAAACTATTTATTATAAGGCTGTTAATTAGAGATATTTTGTATACTTGTTTACATTGATTATGTTACATGTTCCTAGTGTATAATCATGATAAAGATTTATACTTAACTATTATCGTACTTCATGTCCATGTGGAGTGAAAGGAGTTAATGACTCTTGCTTCTGATAAGTAAGTTTGAGAATGCTAGTGCAGAAAAGATGAGATTAAGAATTTATGTGCTGAGCTTTCTTCCAAAGAAGCATTCCTTTTTACACCTTTTAAAATTTTAACCATACTTCGACTGTAGTGGTCTATGGTCCTCCATATTTTTGTTGTGTTGGCCCATTGGGTTGCTGAATCTGGCAGTGGAGAATTCCCATCATGCACCAGTACTTCTGGAGGACTGAGATAGGTGCCAAACTGAGGTAAACTAGTCTATTCTAAGAGAAGGTTCTGTGAGCAGGTTGTATTTGTCGTGCCTCCTGATGCATATTAAAACCAGTGCTAATTAAGAATGTTAGAAGTTGACTAGTGACATCACTACAGCATCGAAATTTCCAAGTGAACAGCCTCTATTTGTTACAATTCTCTCTCTCTCTCTCTCTCTCTCTCTCTGATTGTGTGATGATAACTAGAATCTATTGAAGTGTTAGGAACCTTATGGGTATTTCTGATTACGTTATTATTAATACAAAGACTCAATAGGCATTGGGAATGTACTTGAAAATTCTTCTTAGTAGTCAGTGTAATTGTTTTAACAACTGTATTCATTCATGACTGTTTTTTGTAATTATTTTATTAAGAAAACTACTGCTATTCACAATTACTACTTCTTGCTCATATGTCATTTTTGTTGAGAGTAATAGGGGGTGGATGGGATCTCATTCAAAAAATTAAAGATCGATCAAGTTACTACCTCTAGCAAATAGTCCCACCTATGAGAAATGATAATTGTGTCAGTAGAATGTCTGTTACATATGCATGTGAAAATAAAATATAGTTCCGAAAGTGTCAGTGGCTCCACCAAGTGTAAGAGAAGGTCATCCTATTTGAATTTTAACAATATACAAATTAAGATTGCCATCCACTTGTAATCATTAAATTATAGAATTAATACTAATAATCAAAATCTGTCTGGGCTTCATCACATTATGGACATTGCTTTAACTGTCAAAATGTAAGATAATTCAACTACGTCCTCTACGGACTTTGTTTTAACTGTCAAACTGTAAGATAATTCAACTATGGACATTGTTTTGACTGTCAAAATGTAAAATAATTGCACTAGGAACAGTGATTAATCACTAACAGATCGAGCAGTTTTTGGATGGTACTGGTAGTAAAAAGTCAGAGGTTAGAGGTCATGCATAATAGTGCTTTTGTTTTATATTTACTAAAGCAGGAGTGTAGTTTGTCATTTCTGAAACACGAATTAGTTAATCATTTAAGAAACAGCGGTGTTAGTATCTTTCTTTTAATAATGAGTGTGGTTTCTATTTCCGTCAAAAAAATTATAGATTATCTTTAGTAACACTAGTGAACTTCCCTTTACTACAAGTGTAGTTTTGTCATTACTGAAACACAAAATGTAGATTATCTTTAGCAAAACTAGTGTAGTTCTTCATTACTGAAACACTAAAAAATGTGGATTATCTGTATTAAAATAAGCGAAGTTTTTAATTAAGGAATAATAAAATGTAGATTATCTTTATTAAAACAAGTGTAAATTGTTTACTAAAAACAACAATTTTACGTAGTTTTAGGAAAACAAAATTTGTGTAGGTTTTCTTCAATAGCACAAGAGTTATTTAGTTTCATTTAAACATAAATGCTGCTACCATCTGTAAAGTCTTTGAACCTTTAGGCTAGTGAAAACAGATCTATTAATTAAACATGAGATTATCTTATATTCAATACACTATGACTATGTACAGAGATTTTCATTGCTTAGGCCTATAGAAGATTGTGCAAGAAGTTGTGATAATAAATTTTGGGACAAAAAAGAACAGGGCTAAAATGGCTCAAATCGCGTGATTCACTTTAATGAACAGGCAACTGCTCCGACTCATTCTCTTTCTTCTAATAATATATTAGTTGGGTTAATTTTTTATTGTGTGGCATTGTCGTGCTGACATTAATTTAGAGAAACTTTTCGCTATCACTAAAGATATTTATATCTACATTTTCAAACTTTATGTATTTACAAGTATAAACTGATGCACAATATTCCAATCACACTTTTTAGTTGTTACTGAGAATCGTTATCGCAATGCGGTAAAAGAAACGCATTTATTTCCCCTATCTGATAACGTCACTGAGCTATAATTTATAAATATATATCAGTGCCCAATGTTAGTCTTCTGGGTCTGCATATGTCGCCCGTAGCTCACAGTCCTCACACTGTTACTGATAAAAACTGTCAACTATTAATTTAAGTAAATAAAGCATTCCAAACTTACTTTATGGTTTGATATCTATAGAAGAATAAACACGGACAATCGATGACTGGCTTGATCTGTCTGCCTCTCTAAAGCTCTCTGACCTCAAATCTGTATGGGAGCTCGGAGCACAAAACCGGTCGTCGCCTATGAAATAGGTCAAGCTAGTATTCCAAATCCCTCCCACCACTACTCTCTTCCTCTGACAAAGGCTGATTACTAACAATAAAATTCTTGTTTTAATAGAAGTACAGTTTAACTCTAGTAATATGTATAATGCTTTGCGCAGTTTTTCTTCGTTTATGTATATAATAGTTGTACATTCTTTTCCTGTGTTAATGTGTACATAGAGGAGCGTTCACTAACTAGAACGCCTGAATGTGATTTTGCCTTTGCATTTAGCATGTGACCCTCTCTCTTTAACAGAATGAACTTTACAGTGTTAAACCAGTAGTAAATCGATAATATAATTATTTTTCTTTTCCTTATAATTTATTTTAATGGCAGATTAACAGCAGTTATTTGAGCAAATACTAGTGATAGCCTACTCTTCTTATTGCTTAGCCTATACTATAGGCTATTTCACAGCTTGACTGATGCAGTAATACTATTTTAAAATTTATCTTCTGAATTTTTTTCTTTAAAAAAAACGCAAAGATTTCTGCGTGTCTAAAGTTTCAAAATAGAAATTCATCTATTACCGTGCAAATCTACTTCATGTCCATATTATTTAGGTCTTATCACTCAATAGCAACTGTATTTTCTTTATTTCATTTTTCATATACTATTATGGAATTATACATATATATTATGCTACTATTTATTTATAAACATGTTTTTGATGTAGACGTAAATAACAAGCCTCCAGTGAGAAAATTTAAAACATAATTACAATAGACTGGCGTGGGGAGGTTGGTGGTTAGACTGTTAGGCATTGAACTATCATTTGGGAGTATTGGGGGGAAAGAGTTTAAAATTCATCGTGGTTTTCCAATTGACACACCCTCTCCCATGAGCAACATGTTACCATCGAGCTCAAATAATCACACTCAGATTTTATTATGTGAAATGCTAATGCAATTCAATTTTATTTATTTATTGAAACGGTCTTGTCACTATTTTATATTATTAGTATATTAGATATATCTATATATTATATGAGATATGCTAATTTCCAATAAATCAAATTTATCAATGCCTTAATAGGGTTAATTGGTTCCATTATTTGTCATTCACTTTTTTGTTTCTTATTTCATTTAAATCAACATTCTTATTTTTAGTTTGTGACTGTCTAATTTCAAGGTTCAGTTTTGTGACCGTCTGTTCTATCATCACCCCGTAACTGCAATCGACTTTGTTGTCATGTCAGTGTGACAATGTGTGTTTGTCTTCCTACATCGTCACTTAGTTAATGAATAATTAGCCGGGCCAGGGGTGGGGGTTTGTTTACTAGCTGTAAATTTCTAACAGGATTATCTGATGAACAGATCTCCTGGAAGACAAGATATAATTGTGGGACTATCTATGTTAATAACATTCTAATCTTACCCCACCATCTTAGACATTACATATCTGGGGCTCATCTGGAATGGTGTCTTCTTGTTTGAATTCGTGCCAAGAAATTAATTTGGGAATCCTAGATGTTGTGTGTTATATATTGTGTTGTATTCTACTTAGCTTGTGATAATATCTTTCTGTTGTGTACCTTTTGTTGTGTGCTTTAATCTGTGTTGTGTTCTATTTAGCTAGTGAAAATATCTTTATGTTGTCCCTTTTGTTGTGTGCTATAATCTGTGTTGTGTTCTACTTAGCTAGTGAAAATATCTTTCTGTTGTCCTTTTGTTATGTAATATGAAGGTGATTGCACATCTAAGTGCAGGATTATTATTTGTGGTAAATATATGATTAACATTTATACTTGTGATTAACAAATGTATACATATGATTGAAATCTTTGTTATAAGAGTGTGTGGGTATACATTAAGTAGATAGTCTGTAGAGATATACAGTTATCTTTAGGTTTGTTTGTGCTAAGATATATTTATATGCTTGATATGTGCATATATCTGTGCATATTGATTTGTTTGCTGTCTTAACTGACTTCAGGCTGTGATGAATATGGAGATAGGTCCCCTGAAAGATGAGAGTAACTCTGGGACTATCTATGTTAATGAGCTAAACTTACCCCACCGACTTAGAGATTACACATAAACACACTCACACTGATATAAGTATATGTCATATGAGAAAACACTCTTCACATGTAACAATAATAAAACTAACAAAAATATTTACTACAATAATGTAATAAATTTATGTTAAATTAAAAGTTGAAATGTACCAAAACATCATGAGAAAGATTTATTGTATTGGTCACACATATATGTTTTGTCTTTTAAGTTTTGTAGATGTGATTGTTGATAAACAGATGTGATTGTTGATAAAAGTGCCCTGGATTATATAAGAGAAATTGCTTTTTTACACTGATCACTTTTGTGTCTTTTCCATTTAAGAATGTGTGTTCTGATAAAATGAAAATTGCAAAAATGCTATATTGTAGTGAATACATTTATAAGGCTTTTTTTTAGTATGACAATGCATTCGTGCTGATAAAGATGACTAATGTGAAAATGCATGTTGACTGGTCAATTTGTATAGCCTTTCTCCAAAAGCATGTTGCATGTGTTAATAAAATACTAATTTGCCAAAAGAGCAATAATCCTATTATTAGAACAAAGATTCCATGAATGGAGTACTAAGTATAATATTAATAATACTAAATGAGAAGTAATAATAAGAAAATGAAATATTTTCACATCATAATGTGTATTTTAATTGTCTTATGTTATTACAAATTTATTCATGCATATGACAATTACTCAATAGATACAGGTTATGTTACAATAAATTCAACAACAGTGAATACATTACTAATATTTAGAATGTTACTAATGTGTTCTTATGTACATAACTTTAGACAGAGTGAATACAGTACTCATATTTAGAGTGTTACTAATGTGTTCGTATGTACACAACTTTAAACACAGTGAATACAGTACTCATATTTACTATTTAGAGTGTTAATAATTATTAAGAACACATCTCAAGTAAAGAACGTTTCAATGTATATGTAAAATTTCAAAATTATATTAAACACAATTGGAAAAAGATTTATGCAGTCTATGAAATAAATCACATATAAAACTTTTATTCAATATGTACTAGTAATTTATTAGTCGCAAATAAGATAAAAATACAGGTCGATTAAAAACACAACAAAAATACATAGGATCAATATATGTCTATATCACTAACATGCACCAGTCGGGACACAGATTTACATCACAGCATTTGTGCCTGTGACATAATTTGCTTTTGATTTCATCTGCCTATTTCATGCTTTCATCCATTTACCTAACTTTTATTTGTTTTTGCTTCCATTTTCCATTTTTTGCTTCCATCATTAATATTTGTTTGAACTTTTAAATATCTCACCTATTACTGTTCTATGTTGTGTGACATTATTTTGATCTCTGAAATTCTTGTTCTACTGCATATATGATTGTCTTATATGTGAGATAACTGTGAGATAAGTAAATTTACATATGCAAATAACTATGTATCACATATCTATTTAAGCAGGAACTCAACTTTATATCTTAACTCTATAAACAGAAAACATTTGCACAACACATAATTTCTTTATTCATTTTATTTTTTTTTACAATCAATTTTTATTACTCATCTATTTAATAAGAATTTGTGTGTAATATTTTATTAATTTGTAATGTTATTATTATTTATTTATATCAACATCAAATGTTCAATATATGCATTATACTAGTTAATATTAAATACAGGTTAAGGGAGTTTTTCCATACTTCACATACATGAATATTAATTTCTATTTTAAAAAGAAAATCTATTTTTAAAATAACATAATTCGCATCATTATTTGACAGCAGTAACAAAATATAAACCTGCTCAAGGTTTAATACTAAACTAGTCTTAGTAAGAATGGAAAGAATTCTACATAGTATTTGCAACAGATAAATGTTAATAAAAGAACAACTATATGTCCAAATGAAATTACAATTAATAATAAATATAGAGGTTACAGCATAATATATTTAAAACAAAACGAACTCATATACAATATATTACTCTCTAATCTTTACAAATTAAGTTTCAATTGTTAACATTATGAAATATTTGCTTTAGACAAAGTATGAAAATGCTTTGTTATATTTATCTCATATATGTGTCTGATGTAAAGTGTGAATACCCGTGGATCTTGATAAATTAATCGATTGTGACATTGACTATGTTTATTTATATGGTTTTTCTCCAGAATGAATACGCAAGTGCTTTGATAAAGTGCCAGATCGTTTAAATCCTTTGTTGCAGTCACTACATTTATAAGGCATTTCAGTTGTGTGAATACTCATATGTCTTGATAAATTATAAAAATTTATAAATGCCTTTTCACATAGACTACATTTATAAGGTTTTTCGCCAGTATGAATACGCATGTGCTTTGATAAATTACGAGAATATGAGAATGCTTTGTTACACTGACTACATTTATATGGTTTTTCCCCACTATGAACTCTCATGTGCATTAATAAGTTTTGAGACTGAGAAAAGGATTTGTTACATTGACTACATATATATGGCTTTTCCCCAGTATGAACTCTCAAGTGCCTTGATAAATTGCTATGTTGTGAAAAGGCTTTGTTACATTGACTACATTTATATGGCTTTTCCCCAGTATGAACACTCGTGTGCATTGATAAATGGCTAGACGAAGAAAAGGCTTTGTTACATTGACTACATTCATATGGTTTTTCCCCAGTATGAACTCTCATGTGCGTTGATAATTTGCCAGAATGAGAAAAGGCTTTGTTACATACACTGCATTTATGTGGCTTTTCCCCAGTATGAACAATCATGTGCTTTGATAAGTTGCCAGACAGAGAAAAGGCTTTGTTACATTGACTACATTTATAGGGCTTTTCCCCAGTATGAACAACCATGTGCGCTGATAAATTGCTAGACCGAGAAAAGTCTTTGTTACACTGACTACATTCATATGGCCTTTCCCCAGTATGAATAAGCTTGTGTGTTGATAAGATACTATAATAAGAAAAGGCTTTGTTACAAACACTACATTCGTATGGCTTTTCCCCAGTATGAATAAGCTTGTGTGTTGATAAGCTACTATAATGAGAAAAGGCTTTGTTACATTCACTACATTTATGTGGCTTTTCCCCAGTATGAATACGCTTGTGTATTGATAAATGGATAGAGTGTGAAAATGCTTTGTAACAAAGACTACATTTATATGGTTTTTCCCCAGTATGAATGTGTATGTGGTTTGATAAATCAGAAGGATATGAAAAACGTTTGTTACATTGACTACATTGATATTGATTTTTACCAGTATGAATACTCATGTTTTGACAAAGTGGCAGAGTGCAAAAATGATTTGTTACATTGATTACACTTATATGGCTTTTATTTAGCATGAATTCGCAAATGTGATAAACGAGAAGATTTTGTCAATATTTGCTGTACTGAGAATATTTATAAATCTTTTAGTCCCGTACGTATATGTAAGTGTTCTAATATATGGCGAGTAAGTGAAAATAGTTTCCTACACTGAAAGCTTTAATATGGTTTTCATCAGTAAGAGGCAGGAACTGACTTGTTAACTTAAGCATAATTTTCGAGGTTTATGGTGTGAAAGATTTTCTCCAGTATGAATACGAACGCGTGTTGATAAATGAGATAATTTATAAAGTGCTTTTCTCTAGGGCTATGGTAAAGCCATTGAAATATTTTGCTACACTCATTACATTATAGATTTTCTCCAATGTATGAACACCTTGTGTTTTAATAACATAGAAATTCTGGAAATGTTTACGTCAGAGATTGCAATTATATCTTTCTTCCATGATAACTTAAAATAAATAGACTGTGAAATTGTTTACTGTATTGTCTATTTTTTCACAGTTGATGATAAATGATTTATTTATTATATATCAATCTGTGCCTGATTCTTATATCATAATGATAAAGATTTATCATTTACATTTCTATAATTAGTCTTAACATAAACCTGATTTAAGTGTAAAGAGAACTTATAAAAGTTTTAACACCAGTGCTTTTCACAAATTTTCTATCCACATCCTGGCTTTTTCTTACATTAACATTGTTCAAATTTTTATTTTACTCTTATAAGGACTATCTCGATGACATCACAATACGTACACCTTTCTGGAAGGCATGACTTCTAAGCCTGTCTCCGACTGGCATTAAGGTTTGACTCTGAAGTTGTGATGATCTTTCTTAGCAAGGTTTTCCATTTATTTAGTTTTACAGAGCTCAAGATGCAGGATGAAAATAAATAATTAAGTACAAAATCAAAAAATGTTAAGAACAACCCAATTAGAAGTCAAGTGAATGTAATAAGATAAAGATGAACATTTAGAATAAACTTCAGTCGTAAATTTTTACTGTTGTGAATCATTATTTCCTCATTAGAAATTATTTGCAATTGTATCGAATCCAACTGCAATAAACAACGGAATTCTTTAAAAATAAAACATCGTTGTTCTGATTACAGTTCTTTGTATGTATGGAAACATGTTTTGATGTAATAACTTCACAATTTTGATGTAATGTTTCGCTTATTTCGCATAATATATCCTGTTCACTATTTTGTGATTCACTCCAGATGAATGGATTATTTATCTGTAAAAAAGATACAGAGTTAAAATTACAGTTGATTTCCGTCTATACACATTAGTAAAATATTTAAGTTAGATAATATTTAAAACTGTTGAAGAGACGCTAATGTTCCAAAAAGCTCATTAATAAATTTTTTTATATATTCACAGAATTGAAAGTCATAACATTCGCAACATTTTCATGTGGAATTAGTAATTTGATGGTAGTGTTTTGGACTTTGTGTTAAATGTCAAAATGTAAAATAATTGAGCATTACTTTCTTTTAACCGTAAATAAATAAATAATTGTGCTATGGACATTCTTTAACTGTCTAACTGTAAAATAAAAAATACTTCCCCTAAACACATTGTTATAACTGTCAAAATGTAAAATAATAAACCTAATCACATTATGTGACATGTCAAAGTGTAAAATAATTGCTCTGTGGACATTGTTTCACTAATCACAATATAAAATAAATACACTTTAACAGTCAAAATGTGATATAATTGCACTACGAATATAGTTTTGACTGTAAGATGTAAATTAAATATGTGATGGATTTTGTTTTAAATATCAAAATATAAAATAAATAGTCTAAAAGCATTGTTTTAACTATCAAAATGTAAAATAAATACTCTAAAGACATTGATTTAACTATCAAAATGTAAAATTACTCTAAAGACATTGTTTTAACTGTTAAAATGTAAAATAATTTCGCTTAAAAGAGATAGTAATCTCAAAATGATTAAGCAGCATTTGGAGTCAGTAAAACTCCAGAAATGTCAGACATAATAATACATTTGAATTTTAGGGTATAACCAATCATGAGGAAAACAAGAGTTACGGAAAAGCGAAGTAGTTATTCATGTCAGTTAAGGAAAAAAATGGTTTAGTATTTTTCATTTAATCATAAGTTTATATCTCTTTCCAAACACTGAATTTGAAGTTTATCTTTTCTAACACTCTTTTCTATGATGAAGTGTAATTTTGAATAAATAAAGTGCAAATATAGATTATCTTTATTAAACTGATGTAGTTTTTTATTTTTGAAATAGAAATGTACATTAACTTTGGTAAAACTGTTGTGGAATTTTCATTATTAAAACACAAATGCAGATTATCTTTAGTAAAACAAGAGACTAAAGTATTTCATTACTACTTACAATTCTTTAGTAAAACAAACGGAGATTTTCATTACTAAAACACAATTATAGATTATCATTACTATATGTATTGATAAATGACATATTACTATCCACTCAGTTACGTAGCCAATGTATTTCGGCAGTTACGAGATTAATCAGTGTTTCAGGGAAGCAAAACTTATCTTCGTTTGCTTATTATATAATTAATATCAGCATCGTGCAGCTTATCTTCATTAATACAAGTGAATATTGTCTTCAATTAAACACAAATTCAGGTAAGCTTTGGAAAGAGTTCGAATCTTTAATAAAAAGAAAAAAAAACACGTCTCTCTTCTCTCATCATATATCAGTTGTTATATTCAATAGAGACAGGTATATGTACTTGCTTTTCATTCCTCAAAAGTTATATTTACAAGAAAATGGAAGTTGACTTTATACATGTCACATAGAAGGCTGTGTATAAGTCTATAACGATGTAAAATTAAATAAAGAAATAAAGAACACGGTTAAATGTCTCAAATACACAATTTTCTTAATGGACAGGCACCTTTTGTATTCATTCTCTTTCTTCTACTATTAATTGATTTATTTTTAAGAGTGTGTAATTATCGTGCTGACTTTAATTTATTATAATTATTGATATATACCCTACATTTTACAAGTGTACATATTTACATGATAAACATGATGAAATGTACAATATTTCATTCAAATATATTTTTTCTTACTTCGTGTAATCACCAGTACTGAGAGTAGGTAGTCCCACTCATTTTTTTCTACTTGACATTGTACAAATGTTTTATGCTCAAAATGTGTGTTCTGATGAAATAAGGTTGTACAGAAAAAATTATGATGATAGCTCTAATACTTTTTGAGATATTGTCAATTTAGTGTCGTAATTTGTGATCAACATTTTTTAGACGTAACGAATGTGCAGTTTGTCAAGTTCAGTACAAGTAAAATATAAACCACACTGATCAACAGTCCAACATTTTAAATTAACATAATCACAGACAACAAGAAAAAACAGACATAATGCAGAATCGAAATTTAAGTTTATTATAAATTTCGACGGAAAATGTGCTTTTGTTTCATAAAATTGCTTACAAAATGCAACAAACTGGAATATTCATGGCATCATAGCATAATCAACTGATGAACAAAGTATATCCAGAATGCATATTATTAAATCATTTGCTATGTATTTAATGCCTATTTTTTTCCAAAGGAATAGCAGCAACAGTGAAGAAATTATTTGATGCTGAAAATGGCCATTTCAACTAGTTTTAACCAAAAAAGAGCAGTAACCAAGTGTTATAGGGAAAACGTAAAAAAGCAAATTGTCATATCTCTAAAACTATACAACATACAGAGCTGGTTCACATATCAAAATGATCAGTAAATTGTGCTCTGTCTAAATATATAAAGTTAAGTTATGTTTAATCATTTATTTAATTTACATTTTTAGTTTTATTATAAAATTTTTATTTACGAAGAAAATGAAAATGGATAAATTGTCATATCTCTGAAACTATACATAACACAGTTATGGTTCACCTATTAAAATGACCAGCAAGATGTTATACATGTAACTAAACAAAAGATTTGTTCAGCATTTAATTTTTTTAATATTTTATAATACAAAATTTAATATTTAAAATCTTAAAACCGTATTAAAACTGTTTATTTGGTATAAAAGCACTCTATATGTATCAAAGATACATAAAGATGTTGAACCCATGCCATTGCTAATTATATCACTACACACACACACACACTAAAAAATAAAAATCATCTCGTTTTATTCTGAAGGTTTGACAAGGTCTTAAATCACTGAAAGTGTGCATGAAAAATTTATTCTTAAATTAAAACAGTGCTCTGCACATATGTACATGATTTAAAGAAATATTAACATATTTATATAATTATAATGTAGGCTATGAATAAAAGATCATTTCATTTTTGTTTTATTTATTTCAAATAATGAATATGCACAATAACACACATACAATAAGCATCATGTGGTAACAAAATATATGTTTAAATTAATATTAATTCTTGAAAAGAGGTAATGTATTTAATCCCAATAACTTCATATTGATAGAGAAAGTAATATACCAATAATATAAGTAATATCCAATACATAATTTTATAAATAGAAAATTCTTCTTGCAAAACTCTAAAGTGAGCAGTTGGCCAGGTTCTTTCATTGGTTATCTCCATTGTTAAGCCCCATTTAAAAACAAACTTGGCATTCGCATCATCACAGTCTATGCTATCACACCTCTTCAAAATATTCTTATTTCAATACTGCTCCATCAATATTATTTTGCACTGTGAACTTCTAATGCCTCACTAATCATAAATCCATTATCATAACAAACAGCAACACCTTAGTTTGTAAATCCACCATCTTCTTTCAGTCTCTTTGGTGGTTGGCTACTTGGAAAGTATCTACATTAGTTGTTCTTGCTACTTCAGTTTCATCTAAGCTACTAACTGCATTTACAACAGCTCAGCATGTGCACAATCAGATACTGGAGTGCCTTCTAGCAAATATTTGCATCAATTATTTTATCAACAAGGTTGTTGATGTCTTTACATTTTATTTTTATATTCAGACTTTTAGCACCCAAATCAACCTTGTATCTATGATTACTATGGAGTACTACTAGTGCTAGCTTTATATAAAGTCTGAAGCTCTTTGCAAAAATTTTCATTCATAAACAAAGCAAGAATAATTTGACTATCTGGTTTAAAGAAAGTTTAAAGAACAGTGCACCTCTTGCACTTTTAGTGATTCTGTATTTTATGTTTTTGCATTTTTGAGAGATGGGCAAAACTGAACAAGCCACTCATTCAGACAGCAATCTTTCAAACTTAATTTCTTGGCAAAACTTTGAAGTAGTCAAATCAGATTATCAGAAACTTCATAAACAGCTGTTAATGAATAACATACTTCAACAGCATCTCCTGACTAATACCATACTTTTCACAAAAAGTCCCATCACTAAGTTGTAATGCTTTGGAAAGAACAGTTTCCCAGTTATTACAAGGGGTGTTCTTAAGTTCAGTCATAACCCTGAAGATAAGTTAGTGTACTGCTCATCAGCTAAACAAAAAATATTCCACAAATGTTCAACCCTTAAAATTTTCTTTATGCAAACAAGTATGCTGTAAGTAGGATAACTATTAGCTGCATACTTTTAATAACTTGCTTTTAATGTACAGAAAAAAGTACACATTGATTACCAGCTAAAAGAGTGAAAGGACCAAACAATATTTAAATATTACTCTTTAAAATAAAATAAAGTAAAACATGAAGAAATATTAAGTTAGCTATAAGATTAAGAACAAATGTACAGCAGCCTGCTGTGTTTATTATTAAAAAACGAAACAAGACAGGGGAGGGGGGGACTCCCCCCCAAAAGTGATTTTTTACACTGTAAAACGATGTTCAAATAAGAAACAAAATGGGAAAAGAATTTTTTTAAATATGAGCAAAAAGGAAATAATAAACTAAATTTTAAGTTTGTGTTACAGTAAACAGAACGCTTGAAAGAACTGAAATATTTTAGAGCGACGTTTTTCTACAATTTTAGCATCTAGAGTTATCTTTTCTTGTTGAAATTAACGATGATTTAAAACTATTTTTTCTACATAATAAAATTGTCACCCATACCTAAAATTACATGAGCAAATAAAACAATATTCACAAATATGATCTGCGTCTTTAAAACGAAATATTTTCAAGAAAATAGTATATTTTCACATATTTGCAAGTCACTCCGAGATCGGCCTATATTTGAACGAGTTAATTCGGAAACTGTCAATAATTCTACTTCAGTACTTGAAAAATAATAATAATATGCTTACAAAAAATTCAAGAAAATGAAAATAAACTTTAATAAACGCTCACAAATAGATCTGACCGATAAATGGTTTCAACTGATCGTATAGGGCAGAATAATCAGCGTTAGCGTCGGTACACCGTGTCTCAGAAATGAAAGCCTTGACTGTGGCGTGAATTGAGAAAGACGCTACGGGGTTTTGAATTCAGCAAGAACCGCATGGACTAATAATCCCATATTGTGTCATGTTTTTAGAAAGAGGTTGAAATGCTGAATAAAATGATATGTTTTCCTAGTTTTTGTGAAAAATATTTCATCCCCAAAATTTGTCTCAAATTTTTAACTTAAATTTTTTGGGGTGTTATTCTTAACATACGATATGGAAAAAAATATGAGTGTATAGAGTTATCTCTCTTCTTTTTAATGGACCAATCAGAATTTCGCCAGCCTATCAATGCGGTTCCATCCAAAAAGTTAAAATATGGTACCGAAAAACGCGAATTTTACTTTTTCGGCCGTGAGGCGCCCGATAAGAAATTTTCGACGTAACCCTAAGGTACTTTCGTCAAAGTTTATGGATACAATAATAAAGTTCAGATGAAAAGCAAGAATATACTTTAAAAGATGAAAGATAGCTCTTTATTTTTTATATAAACATCGTTAGTCCAGGTTTAGTGTGAAGAAAACTGTTGTGAGTCAAAGTTCAGTGAATTTGCGTGCAAAAGAGTGTTTGACCCCAATAAAACAGCAGCGGTGGGACTACCTACTGAGAGTATTATTTTGTAATCGCAATGTGGATATAGAACCGTACTTAAGTCCCTTGTCAGATAACATCATTTTGCTATTAAAGTCGTATGGAAATCCTACAGGGTTTATATATATATATATTCACACTGTTATTGATTATTGATAAACTGTCAAGTATTGATAGGATAGTGAATGAAACAATTCCAATCTTACTTTATGGCTTTACATCCACAGAAGACTAAATATGGACCATTATTTGACTGGCTTGAGCAGTCTGCATTTCGACAGATCACTGACTTCACATCTGCGAGGGAGCACTGAGCAGGATATTTCCTGTTCACTTTGTGTGGATCACTCCTAGTGAATGGATTATTTATCTGGAAAAAATGATACAGAGTTAAAATTACAGTTGATTTCCATCTAAAGGATTATTTTCCTAAATAAGGCATATGTATACACAATGAGTAAAATAATTAATTATAATTAATTAAAAATAAATTAGTTCAGATTTTAAAATGTGGAAGGGATGCTAATGTTCATATAAATCAATAAATAAAACTTTTTAATATATTCACAGTATTTCAAGTAATAATATTCGTGACACTTTAGTTATGGAATTAGTAATTTGATAGTAGTGTTTGAACTTTGTGTTAAATATAAAAGTGTAAAATAATTGATCTACGAACATTCTTTTAACTGTAAATATATAAAATAATTATTCTAGGGACATTCTTTAACTGTTAAACTGTAAAATAATTACACTAAGGACAATGTTTAATCTGTCTATATATAAAATACTTCAACTAAAAACATTATTAAAACAGTCAAAATGTAAAATAAAAAATCTAATCACATTATGAGATTTGTCAAAATGTAAATTGTCAATGGACATTGTTTTACCAATAACAAATTAAAATAAATACTCTAAAACATGCAAAATAATAACTCTAAAGATTGTTTTATGTATCAAAATATAAAATATTTATTATAAAAGCATTGTTTTAATTCTCAAAACCCAAAATAATTACTCTAAAGACATTGTTTTAACTGTTAAAATGTAAAATAATTTCACTCGAAAGAGTGAATAATCTCAAAATGATTGAGCAGCTTTTCGCATCAGAAAAACTCCAGAAATGTCAGACATAATAATACATTTGAATTTTAGGGTATAACCAATCATGAGGAAAACAAGAGTTACGGAAAAGCGAAGTAGTTATTCATGTCAGTTAAGAAAAAAATGGTTTAGTATTTTTCATTTAATCATAAGTTTATATCTCTTTCCAAACCATGAATTTGAAGCTTAACTTTACTAACACTCTTTTCTATGATGAAGTGTAATTTTGCATAAATAAAGTGCAAATATAGATTACCTTTAGAGTTTAGTAAAACTGATGTAGTTTTTTTATTTTTGAAATAGAAATGTACATTAACTTTGGTAAAACTGTTGTGAATTTTCATTATTAAAACACAAATGTAGATTATCTGTAGTAAAACAAGAGACTGAAGTATTTCATTACTAATTACAATTCTTTAGTAAAACAAACGGAGATTTTCATTACTTAAACAAAATTATAGATTATCATTATTATATGTATTGATAAATAAAAATGACATATTAATATCCACTCAGTTACGTAGCCAATATATTTCGGCAGTTACAAGATTAATTAGTGTTTCAGGGAAGCAAAACTTAACTTCGTTTGCTTATTATATAATTAATATCAGCATCGTGCAGCTTATCTTCATTAATACAAGTGAATATTGTCTTCAATTAAACACAAATTCAGGTGACATTTGGAAAGAGTTTGAATCTTTAATAAAAAGAAAAGAACAAGTCTATCTTCTCTCATCATATGGCAGTATATTATATTCAAAAGAGACAAGTATTTGTACTTGCTTTTCATTCCTCATAAGTTATATTCACAGGAAAATGGAAGGCGACTTTATTGCATGTCACAAGAAGGCAGTGTATAAAGTTGTAAAATTAAATAAATAAATAAAGAACAGGGTTAAATGTCTCAAATCACGTAAGGCACCTTTGTGTTCATTCTTTTCCCACTACTAAAAGTACTATTAGTTGATTTTTAGTAAGTCTGTGTAATTATCGTGCTGAGTGCATTATTTAGTAATCGCATGCGGATGTAGAACCGCATTTATGTCCCTTGTCTGATATGGAAATCCTACAGTTTTGTTCTTTTTTGTTGTTGTTGTTGTTGCCTACATGCACTCTGTTATTGATTTGATAAACTGTCAATTATTAATACAATAGTGAATGAAACAATTCCAAACTTACTTTATGGCTTTACATCCACACTAGACTAAAGATGTATCATTGCTTGACTGGCTTGAGTAGTCTGCTTGTCGACAGATCACTGACTTAACTTCAGCGAACGAGCACTGGGCACAAAACCGGTCGTCCTCTATGAAAAAAAATAGGCCAAGCTGCTGTTCTAAATCCCTCCCACCACTACTCTTTTCCTTGAAAGTTGATTAGTTATAAAACACGTTCCATTAATGTGCATTATAGTTTGAAGATTTTTTGCTCTTTAATATATATAACACTCTATCATTGTTTTGCTCTATTAATGTGTACAAAAAGATGTGCAATTTTGTCTTCTGATAATGTGTTAATAGTTGTACACAATGCTATCTTGATGTTTAACGATATTTTCGGTTTTTGAAGGATTACTGTAGGTAGTGAGGGCCTTCCTCTTTTCGATAAGGATGGTTGTGTTGTGCGTTATTGTGTTTGGCTGTTGTTTCTCTTCGTCTGCCTGTCGTCTATAACAGGTGTGTCAAACTCAAAAAGAACCATGGGCCGCATTAGATACTTTGAGTATACCGGCAGGCCACACCGACAAATCTGAAAAACACTGTAATCTTATTGAATTATATTTAATTAATTTACACGCCTACTACAACGGATTTATTAAGCTAACGCCCCACAACGCCAAATATAACAATTGTAATCCAACATTTATTTAAGAACATTCAATCATTTTTATCTTTAATCAGTGTTTTGTCCTGAGGTTTGAAATCCAACATTTATTTAAGAACATTCAATCATTTTTACTCTTTAATCAGTGTTTTGTCCTGAGGTCTGATGCCTCTTTTCATGACAATTTTTCGTATATTTGGCTGAAATGTATTTGCAGTTCTGACCTTCATCAGGGATGACAAGTGTTCATCGGTCAGCCTTGTTCTCTGAGAAGTTTTTGTTAATTTCATGAAGGAAAATAACTGTTCACACACTTAGGTGGAACCGAACATTGCCATAATCCTAGTTGAAAACTTTCTGAAGTTTGTAAACTTTTCAGGAAGGTATGAATAGAAGCCAGGTATCCCGACTTCTGGATACTTTGCTTTGAGTGTAGAATCAGACTTCATTTCTAATAGCTCCATCTGCAAGTTTTCCTCTATTTGACAGCATTAAAGTTGAATGGTGCCGAGAATAATGCAAAATGGTATTCAAAAGATGAGAAATCACTAAATCTTTCCTGGAATTCTTTTGACAATAACTCTAGGTGACTCTCACATTTAGCAAAGGTAAGTACAGATTCACCACTGGCCTGGGTTTTGAGTTCTTTGCAGTTAGGAACATGAACCAAATTTTCACGTGACAACTGTGTCTTCCATAAGCTTAGTTTTGTAATGAAACACTTGATGACGTCGTACAACTGAGTGATGAGTTTGTTTTTGCCTTGTAATTTCAAATTAAGATCACTTAAATGTGCAGTAATGTCCACAGCAAACGCTAGATCCTGGAGCCAACTTTCATCTTTTATTTCATCTGTGTTTTTACCTTTCATCTCCAAAAATAAAGTACTTTCTGGTCTCAGCAAATAAAATCTTTTCAGCACTTTGTGACACGACAACCAACGGACTGCTGTGTAGAATGGAACATCGGTGAACTGACTATCCATGTCTTCTAACAGCTGACTGAATTGACGATGGTTGAGAGCATTGCATTTATAAAGTTCACTGTTTTTTGTGACCACACCTAAGCACGTGATTCAATTTTAAAGTCTTTGAACACAAATGTTGCTGATGAATAATGCAGTCTTTCTGACCACACTAAGCCAATTGTAAAGTCTTTGAACACAAATTTTGCTGATGAATAATGCAGTCTTTCTGACGACACTAAGCACGTGATTCAATTGTAAAGTCTTTGAACACAAATATTGCTGATGAATAATGCAGTGAAAAATGTGCAAATGATGAATCTGGATACGAGTTCTCAATTTTTGTTCGCAACTTGGCAGCAACACCATCCATTATGTCTGCCTACCATATTCGCAGCATCGTCAGTAGATAAACATACAAGTTGACTCAAATCAAAATCATAGTCATGCAGAATCTGCTCGACACTCGCTGTAGTGTCATGCATTGGGATTAGTTCAATCAGTTCTTCATAAATATTAAATTCACTGTCACACAGGCCCTAATAAAAACTGCAGGCTGTGCTATTCCACTGATGTCAACGGTCTCATCAATAGCAATAGAAAAATGTTTACATTTAGATGACGCAGCCTTCAACTGTTGTTTCAAATCATCTGCCATTTCATCAATCCGTCCAGCAACAGTGTTCCTGGCTAACGAAATCTCCTTGAATAACTGTGCTTTCTGTGGGCACACAATGTCAGCTGCTTTTACAAGGCAACGCTTTACGAAATCTCCTTCACTGTAAGATTTCCAACTCATGGCGACCTTTCGGCTGAGTTCATAGCTTGCAGTAATGGAAGCAACATTGGCTTATCTATTTTTGGTAAAACATATCTGTTGCTGTATCAAGTTAGCCTTCAATTCCTTGAGTCTTGAAACACGCATTTAAGCCCTCATATTTATCGCAAGATCGATGGTTGGTTTCATAATGTCTTTTTAAGTTGTACTCTTTTGGCGTGGCAATGCTGTTATTGCATACTAAACAATGTATCATTCCATTTACCATTGTACAAAAATACTGTAGTTCTCATTTTTCTTGAAATACTCGCCTTTCTTCATCAAGTGTCATTTTCTTCTTAGCTGAAGGTGCTGTAGCCATTTTAAACGGTGTCAGTTTACGCAGTACTTCATAAAAACAAATAATATAATTACCGGCACGATTCCACAAGATACAATTTATTATTGTTTTAAAATTTTAACATGGCAATAACAACCTGTCTGCTACTTCCAGTCAATGTTTCCAATTTTCATAGATAGAAAACCCTTACTAGCTTAAAATAGCCGTATTGTTTTCTAATACGTGGCAGTCTCTATCAATTCTACCATTGGAAAACTATAATTAGATTACTCATGTGATAGAAAGGGAGCATTTTCCTGGTAGGACTTATTCTTTAGATGGAAATAGATAGAAAACCTTGTATTCATTATTATTTTTCAAAGGATGAAGTTTATGCTCTTCCTTTATTTCGCAAAGTCATGTCGACACAGATTTCGTTAGTTGCTATGCTGTTTGCATTATTTCAAAAACAGTGTGTATGAATCTAGTGACTGTATCCAGAAAATCAGATTGATTATTGATCATTTCAGTATTCAGGTCTGTTTATTTTCCATGTGAAAATTTTTGTGTGGCTAATGTTTGGTGTTTTGGAAAGTTATTTTAGGTTTCAGGCAGTATATAAAATCTAAATATGTAAGATTTGGAATCAAATCATACAAAATCTGCGAGATTATTACAGCCTGATTTCAATATGTTCACAATCTTACCAAGCATATGGAGCCAGGTCATATGTGAAAAAAATATTGTTCTTTACTTCATTTGCATATATTGAATGGACTTTCAACTGTAAGTGTTAAAAAGAATGTGCATTGGACTCCTGTGTTGGGATATATAGAAAACAAAGTGTTTCTTTACTTCAGTTGGATGTGCGAAATCATTTGAGTATTGGATTCCTATGCCAATTCTAATTTATTGTATACAATTATAAATCTTCACATCTAAAACTTATATTTGCTAGGGGCTGGTACTTTTTGTGTATTGAAACAAGAGCTTTAATTAAAATATATTATATTTAATATTTAATATAAAAATTTACATATTTCTAAATTATATATAATTTCAGTGATTTTACTTCATCATTCATTTTTGTCATGTATACTCAACATGTACTTTTACTTGAATCTTTCCACAAATTTGAACTATTTTTGAAATGAGGAAATAATTTTCAATTACAAAATATCTAATGAGTGAAAAATATGCAGAAGAAAATAGTATTTTTGCATGAAATGAGCTATTGCTTGACAGTTCTGTGATTTATATTTCACTTAAGGATGAGATGTGTTTTTCTACATTTGGAAGCTTTCATCAGACACATCCTGGATGCTATATATATTGAGTAACAGGACTTGGGGTTGCATGCTTGATTCTCTGTCTCAAACTTTTATGGGCGAGACCTCTAATGAGGTAGCACCTTGTATATTTATTTAAAAATACCGCCGAACCACCACCAAATCATTTGGACTTCATAAAATTCATACTTTAGGGGTGTCAGGTCCTCCTTGTCGAAGATTTTAAGAAAATCGAACTCGATACTGATAATAAAACACTGAAGTTCAACAGAAAGTTTTATTATTTATTTGTGAATTTAAAAAAATATATATTATACTTTTAAAATTGTCTAGCAAAAGGTAGGAATATAAATTTTTTAAATCCATTCATAACTACAATTTCTTTTTATTTTTTAGTAAGCTCACCATTCAATTATCACTAAGTGGCAAATAATTTGCCAGAATGATACTATGCATAAATTTCTAACCGGACAGTCAAGAATTTAATAATAAGCTAAACTTCATCCACCGTCTTACATATTACACAGAAATACATTCACATTTAAATATATATGTTAGTATGAGAAAAATCTTCACACGTATCAATAGTACAAACAAAATAAAATTATTTACAACAATAATGTAATCTAATTAGGTGAAATTAAAAGTTGAGAAAGTACCAAAAATAGTTTTGAATTAATTGCTGTATGTCATATTGTTTCTTTTATGTGTTATAAATGTATGAGTAAACACTCTTTGCACTTAACAATAATACAAACAAAAAACATTTATATATCTTTTTTCTTCTATGTGTTATAGATGTGTATGTGTGTGTGTTGGTAAGAGTGTTCATGAATTATTTTACAGAAAATGTCTTTTCAATTGTATGAAAGTGTGTGTGTACTGAATAAATGACAAAATTTTTAAATGTTTTATTCAGTGAATACTTTATACGGCTTTTCCATAGTATAACCATCCATTTATGCTGACAAAGATGACTGATGTGAAAATGCATGTTGACTGGTCAATTTGTATAGCCTTTTTCCAAAAGCATATTGACTTTGTTAATAATGTACTAATTTGCCAATAGGCAAAACTACAAATGTTAGAAGAAAGATTCCATAAATGAATTATAAAGTAATAGTATAAAAATAAATATTTTCACATTGTTTCATTTATCATAATAATGTTCAATTTAACAGTTTTATGTAAATATAAAATTATTTATGCATATGACAATGACTCAACAGATATAGGTTAAAATAATGTCATGGTTTTCCCCGACTACATGTCTCCAACTGACTGGTAACTATTTGCAAAATTTCTGTTTATGATGCTCATTTTCTAACTCTCTCTCTCTTAATGAATTCCCAGCAATGAACGAAATTGAACATGGTGCATTCTTTCCATGGACGAATAGATGCTAAATACATTTCAGCAATATTACCAAATTTAAACTTTGGACATAGAATAATAAAGCCCACTTCCATTCTCTATTACTTTAGTCTTTTCAACTTCCTATCACTTATCCCACAACAAATTTCAAAAATAAAGTAAAAGTTTGTAATAACTAGATTTAAGATTTCTCTGTCTATAAACCAGTCTCCAAAATAAAGTATACACAATTGACAAATTGTATTAAAATGTCAATTATTAAAATGACAACAAAGACATTCTACAGATTGTTAAATGTTCCATTCTCAATAAATATAGAATATTAATGTTGCATCAAAATAACAAAGTACTCAAATAAATTTGCAAAATAATTACATGTCAAGCCTATACAAACAAGATGCCTTAAAATGTTTTGTTTTGAATATTACAATATGTCCATGTGATATCAATTATCCCTCCAAAGTATAAAAGTTCCTAAATAAAAGATAAATGAAAATTAATAACAACACTCACTATGTAATTCTGAACAGTACTATTTACACCTCCACTCCAGTTGGTTAGTTTTACATTTCATTACACCTGAAATAATCCACAATGATGTTCTGTTTGCCAGGCATGTACCAAATATTTATGTTATATTTTTGAAGGAGTAAACTCCTCCTCATCAACTGCCCACAAGATGTGTTGTTTGCACCTAGTACATTAACAGCTTGTGGTCAGTTTCCAATATGAACGTCTTTCTATATAGTTATGGATGGAACTTGGTAATTGCAAAAATTATGCTCATGCATTCTTTCTCAGATATGGAGAGGTTCCAGTGAGCAGCCATCAACTTAGGACTCACACACACCACCAATGTTCCCTCTAAGATGCGCGGCCGTGCAGCTCATTAGAAAATGCTGAGTAGAAATTTCAAAATTCCACGCACGTTTTGGTAGCAAGTGCAAGCAACCCTCAGTTCTGAAAATACTGAAAAAAGTTCTGCGTGCACTGGAAAAAGTTCCGCACACAAAGGAAAAAGTTTATATATGGCATTCCCCAGTATGAACACTCATGAGCATTGATTAGGTGCTAGAATGAGAAAAGGCATTGTTACATTGACTACATTTATAGGGCTTTTCCCCAGTATGAACCCTCATGAGCATTGATTAGGTGCTAGAATGAGAAAAGGCATTGTTACATTGACTACATTTATAGGGCTTTTCCCCAGTATGAACCCTCATGTGAACTGATAAATTGCTAGCTCGAGAAAAGGCTTTGTTACATTGACTACATTTATATGGTTTTACCCCAGTATTAAGACGCTTGTGCATTGATAAATGGCCAAACTGAGAAAATGCTTTATTACATTAACTACATTTATATGGTTTTACCCCAGTATGAAGACGCTTGTGCATTGATAAATGGCCAAACTGAGAAAATGCTTTATTACATTGACTACATTTATATGGCTTTTCCCCTAGTATGAAGACGCATGTGCATTGATAAGTGGCCAGACTGAGAAAATGCTTTGTTACATTGACTACATTTATAGGGCTTTTCCCCAGTATGAACACTCATGTGAACTGATAAATTGCTAGTTCGAGAAAAGGCATTGTTACATTGACTACATTTATATGGCTTTTCCCCAGTATGAAAGCGTATATGCATTGATAAGTGGCTAGACTGAGAAAATGCTTTGTTACATTGACTACATTTATATGGCTTTTCCCCAGTATGAAAGCGTATATGCGTTGATAAGTGGCTAGGGTGAGAAAATGCTTTATTACATTGACTACATTTATATGGCTTTTCCCCAGTATGAACGTGCATATGATTTGATAAGTGGCTAGACTGAGAAAATGCTTTGTTACATTGACTACATTTATAGGGCTTTACCCCAGTATGAACTCTCATGTGCGCTGATAAGGTACTTGAATAGGAAAAGTCTTTGTTACATTGATTACATTTATAGGGCTTTGCCCCTGTATGAACATTCCTGTGCATTGATAAGGTGCTAGAATGAGAAAAGGCTTTGTTACATTGACCACATTTATAGCGCTTTTCCCCAGTATGAACACTCATGTGATTTGATAAACTGCGAGATTGTGAAAAGTCTTTGTTACATTGATTACATTTATACGGCTTTTCCCCAGTATGAACTCTCATGTGCATTGATAAGGTGCTACAATGAGAAAAGGCTTTGTTACATTGATTACATTTATAGCGCTTTTCCCCAGTATGAACACTCATGTGACTTGATAAGTTGCTAGAATGAGAAAAAGCTTTGTTACATTGACCACATTTATAGGGCTTTTCCCCAGTATGAACACTCATGTGCCTTGATAAACTGCTAGAATGTGAAAAGTCTTTGTTACATTGATTACATTTATATGGCTTTTCCCCAGTATGAACTCTCATGTGCTTTGATAAGTCGCTAGACCAAGAAAAGTCTATGTTACATTGACTACATTTATAAGGCTTTTCCCCAGTATGAACACTCATGTGCTTTGATAATGTGCTTGAATGAGAAAATGCTTTGTTACATTGACTACATTTATAGGGCTTTTCCCCAGTATGAACTCTCATGTGCTTTGATAAGGAGCTAGAATGAGAAAATGCTTTGTTACATTGACTACATTTATAGGGCTTTTCCCCAGTATGAACTCTCACGTGCGTAGATAACTTGCTAGATTTTGAAAAGGCTTTGTTGCACTGACTACATTTATACAGCTTTTCCCCAGTATGAACACTCATGTGTTTTGATAAATTGCTAGAATATGAAAATGCTTTGTTACATAGACTACATTTATATGGCTTTTCTCCAGTATGAATGCGCATGAGCTTTGATAAATTAGAAGAAGTTGAAAATACTTTGTTACATTGACTACATGTATACGACATTTCTCCAGTATGAACACACATTTTATATGATAAATCAGAAGTACTTGTTAAAACTTTGTTACAATGACTACATTGATATTGTTTTTTTAATCAATATGAATACTCAGGTGTTGTCAAAATGGCAGAGTGTAAAAATAATTTTGTTACATTGATTACATTTATATGGCCTTTCTTTAGTATGAATTTGCATATGTTTTGATAATCGAGAAGATTTAGTCAATCTTTGCTGTACTGATAATATTTATTCAACTTATACTACAGTATAATTATGAATGTGTTCTAATAAATGGCGAGAAAATGAAAATACTTTCCTAAACTGACAGCTTTCGTACAGTTTTTCAAGAATGTGAATATGCATATGTGCTGGTGAAGAAGAAGATTGAGAAAAATTGCTTAATTAATCTGATCACACTTGTATGGCTTCCATTGATAAGATATTACATGTATGTTGATTGACAGTATAGCTGAGAATCTGTTCTGTTAAACTAATCACGTGAATACAGGTTTGTCGTTTATAAAGGAGGAGATTGTGAAATTTCTTTTTTTTGCATTAGTCACATTTCAAAGGTTTTACTCTTATAAGAACTATCTTGATGACGTCACAATACGTACACCTTTCTGGAAGGCATGACTTCTAAGCCTGTCTCCGACTGGCACGAAGATTTGACTCTGAAGTTGTGATGATTTTTCTTAGCAAGGCTTTCCTTTTATTTAGTTTTACAGAGTTCAAGATGCAGGATGAAAATAAATATTTAAGTACACAATTAAAAAATGTTTAGAACATAACCAAATTAGAAGTCAACTGAAAGTAATAAAATAAAGATGAACAGTTAGAATAAACTTCACTCATAAATTTTTACTGTTGTGAATCATTATTTCTTCATCAGAAATTATTTGTCACTGTATCTAATCCAACTGCAATAAACGGACGGAATTCTTTAAAAATAGAACGTCATTGTTCTGATTACTGTTCTTTGTATGTATCCAAACATGTTTTGATGTAAAAAAATTCACAATTTTGATGTAACGTTTCCCGTATTTCATAGGATATTTCCAGTTCACTTTGTGTGGATCACTCCTAGTGAATGGATTATTTATCTGGAAAAAATGACAGAGAGTCAGAGTTAAAATTACAGTTGATTTTCATCTATAGGATTGTTTTCCTAAATAAGGCATATGTATACACAAAGAGTAAAATAATTAAATTAGTTCAGATTTTAAAATGTGGAAGGGATGCTAATGTTGGTAAAAATCAATAAATAAAACTTTTTAATATATTCACAGTATTTTAAGTAATAATATTCGTGACACTTTAGTTATGGAATTAGTAATTTGATAGTAGTGTTTTGAACTTTGTGTTAAACATAAAAATGTAAAATAATTGATCTACGAACATTCTTTTAACTGTAAATATATAAAATAATTGTTCTAGTGACATTCTTTAACTGTTAAACTGTAAAATAATTACACTATGGACAATGTTTAATCTGTCTGTATATAAAATACTTCACCTAAAAACATTGTTATAACAGTCAAAGTGTAAAATAAAAAATCTAATCACATTATGAGATTAGTCAAAATGTAAAATAATTGTCTATGGACATTGTTTTACCAATCACAAATTAAAATAAATACTCTAAAACATGCAAAATAATAACTCTAAAGGTTGTTTTATGTATCAAAATATAAAATATTTATTATAAAAGCATTGTTTTAACAGACCTGCCTACCCCCCACCTTAGGAAACCAGAAGATCACTGGTCCAAAACCAGAAGATTTTGAATGGAAACCAGAAGATTTTATGCGGAGTCTGGCTTTTTAATAGAAATACCAATAATATAAAATAAATGCAAAATAAAAAAAATAATGTTAATATTTGTAAATAAACTTACCAATAATGTAATGATTAATGCAAAGCACAACAATTTGTCTACATTTTGTCTAGTCTCCATTCCACTGTTTATTTTAGATGAATTTTTGTCAAGCACACCAAGTGTTAGGCAGTTTTATTTAGATATTTCTTTAGACTTCATTTGAAGAAGTATCTTCACATTTCAGAATAATGGGCCATTGAAGTACCACATCATGGTTTTCACTTTTACAGAAATTCATTAAATATTTCATAAATGGATTCTTTTAAAAATATATATTTAACTTTTTATTATCTAATGTACAAGCCACAAAAAGGAACATGTGCCTATTGAAAAATTTTAAGAAAAAAGTTATGATTTTTTTTTATTGTACCCATCTAAAATATATATTTTGGGAGAACATGTAGAATTTAAAAAAATAAAATTTACTTAAACCTAAAGCTTATAGGCTTTCATCCATGCACAACCTTTTAATTTTATGTATGAGAAACTAGTATACCAAATTTCAGGGACATGGAATAATTACAACTATTCCAAAGGGGTCTTAGCATTTAGTTCAAGTTCAACAGAGGAAAAATGTCATTTTGAGAAAAACACATTTAAAGTAAAATAAAGACTACAGAACTTTAAAAGTGTTCAAGTGGTTTATTTTTTTAAAAATAAATATACCCTATCCATACTACATTGGACTGCTCTTAGTCATTTAGCTCTCTCAGAATTAAATATACTAATACTATATATTACTATCCTTTACATCCTCAGTGTACAGTCTTTTATTTTCTAATACTACATAGAACCAGAATATTGCAAAGAAATTTTTTTTAAAATATATTTATCAATCCACATTAATAAAATTTGGAATATATGTTGTCTTTGTTATGAGAAAGCAATACCAGTTATTAGTTTTAGAATATCTGGTTCAGATTTTAATTTATAAATGATTTAAATATATAAAACATCTGTATTTTTCTAAATTTACATGTCCATTAGACAAGAGTAAAAAACAGTGAAAGTCTTCCTGTAACATTTAAAATGTTATTAAAAAGACATTATTCTTCAAGAAGCATGCTTTGTTAATTAAGAATTGGATATGATTAATATTATTATTTTTAATGTTTTATGCATTTCTTTTGTCTTCAATGTATGTGTATTTATTATCATGCCTTCTAAAATTCTATTATAATAATGTGTGTACTGCGTAATCACAAAATATCAACGGCTAATTTACAAATACATGTATATATATAGGCCTATATATATTTCTAATTTTTTATTATTTTTTTAGCAGAAATGATTAAAATAAAAAATTCGACTAAATCAAAATGTTCACAATTCCGTAAATTACTTTCAAACAAAAATGACTCAGGATCATTTCTTTATCGCCGATGATCTTTTGTTTTAAAACTTGTGTTACTTTTTTTTTAAAAATAAATTTTGAAGCCTTACATATTATATAAGAATAATTACAACGGATTCTAGAAAAATGATTATTTGAACCTCGATGCGGTTTCAAACTTAGGCCTACCGTTATTGAAAACGCCAATCTTTTTCCTAGCATTGCAATATAATTCGTCAAAGTAGCTCGTTTTGGACGGATAATTTCTGAAGAAAATTGCATAGACTGTCTTACATGTAAGTTGAATGTTATTTATTAAAGTAAATATTTCGTAATTGTCACGCATATACTATCGCTACGTGGCCGCCATTTTGAAAAAGCGAACTTCGTCTATCGGTCGAACGGGCAGTAAAAACGTTATGAACCGAATTTGCTTATCCCGCTAAGCTCTGACTTCTCAACATAAAAAATATTTAAAGAAAATGTTTATTTCACGAGCGAAATTCTGTTTTGTCAACTAAAATTAATAACGGCCGACGAATAAGATTCCGGAAGTGTTAGAAAAGGACTCGTATGCTGAAGAGCTCATAGCAGACGACAGAGAAGCAGTTAGAGTTACGCCGCCGTTAGCTCTATTGAACGCACGGTAAATTTTTCGTCCTGTCATAATCGATCGTGAAAAAAAAAATTGAAAATGAAAATGAAAGCGGAAGATTTCTTTTGGAAGCGGAAGAGCGGGAGATTAGAGGTAAAAGCGGGAGATTCTTCCGCTAAAAGCGGAAGGTAGGCAGGTATGTAGTACTGAGAGCATTATTTTGTAATCACAATGTGGTTATAGAACCGCACTTAAGTCCTTTGTCTGATAACGTCAT
This sequence comes from Sinotaia quadrata, assembly GCA_028829895.1. Taxonomy (NCBI): domain Eukaryota; kingdom Metazoa; phylum Mollusca; class Gastropoda; order Architaenioglossa; family Viviparidae; genus Sinotaia; species Sinotaia quadrata. The sequence continues at coordinate 11,334,291 of CM054179.1, forward strand.
TTTGCTATAAATATATTAAAGTCGAATGGAAATCCTACAGGTTTGTTTTTTTTTATATATATTCACACTGTTATTGATTACTGATAAACTGTCAAGTATTGATAAAATAGTGAATGAAACAATTCCAATCTTACTTTATGGCTTTACATCCACAGAAGACTAAATATGGACCATTATTTGACTGGCTTGAGCAGTCTGCATTTCGACAGATCACTGACTTCACATCTGCGAGGGAGCACTGAGCAGGATATTTCCTGTTCACTTTGTGTGGATCACTCCTAGTGAATGGATTATTTATCTGGAAAAAATGATACAGAGTTAAAATTACAGTTGATTTCCATCTATAGGATTATTTTCCTAAATAAGGCATATGTATACACAATGAGTAAAATAAGCGGTTTGGATGGGGGCGAAAGGAGCTAAATGTGAGAACTTTGTTACGTGTCCAGTTTTTATTTAGAGACCCTGCTTAGGAATTTTACAGAACCTTAATTTATTAGTTAAATTAATTTCTCCTCTTTCCCTAAACAGACTGGTTGCTCAAATTTATCTTTCGTCTCATATGAAAATGCGTCTTTGTAGTACAGACAAACAGATTAACGAACAGACAAACTTGCGTACAAAAGCTGGCTTGGTAACCATTAAAACTCTCTTAAATTATTATGCATTCAGAATGTTACATTTAGCTCAATCAACCCTCATCCAAACCACGATTAGGTCTATATGCATAAAATTACTACGAAAGAGGTCTTAACAAATAAAAAGAATTTTAATATTTAACATATAACAATAACAAATTAATTACGAAGACACTGTTTCTGATTTAAACTAAGGCAAGTATCTCAGTGCTCTTACTTAGTAAGTTAGAGTTATGTTCGAGACACTTTTTGCTCGATACTACTGTTGAATCAGGAGCACAGAATAGTTACTCATCTGTCTCAGTAGAATCTTGATAAACGTATGGTCTAAAGGTCAGCTTGATCCTTCCACATATCAAATGATACATGCGACGTACTTGTCAGTAGTTTTCAGTAACCCATCGTCTCACGACAGTTACACTAAAGATGCACTTAGACTTAGTATCATCAACGGTGGCGGCACGGTACTTCTAACGTCGTCCGACCAAGGTTGAACAAAGGAACATGCACCCAACGTAGAAACGAAGGTGGCAAAGAATACGTAGAAACGTAGAGTAAAAGAAGAACCCGCTCTGGAATAGAATTTAATTCCTGTGAGCGATTTGCGTTTACATTCGCAAATCCGAAGCACGTGATCGATAACAATGCGCAGAGTTTAAATCTTCGACTATCGTGTCTTTTACAATATATTTATATTCATTAGTTCAGATTTTAAAATGTGGAAGGGATGCTAATGTTCGTATAAATCAATAAATAAAACTTTTTAATATATTCACTGTATTTTAAGTAATAATATTCGTGACACTTTAGTTATGGAATTAGTAATTTGATAGTAGTGTTTGAACTTTGTGTTAAATATAAAAATGTAAAATAATTGATCTACGAACATTCTTTTAAATGTAAATATGTGAAATAATTGTTCAAGGGACATTCTTTAACAGTTATTAAACTGTAAAATAATTACACTATGGACAATGTTTAATCTGTCTATATATAAAATACTACACCTAAAAACATTGTTATAACAGTTAAAGTGTAAAATAAAAAATATAATCACATTATGAGACTTCTCAAAATATAAAATAATTGTCTATGGACACTGTTTTACAAATCACAAATTAAAATAAATACGCTATTGTCATTGCTTTAACTGTCAAATGTAAAATAATTTTCCTAGTGGTATTGTTTAACTGACAAAATGTGAAATGAATAATCTTTGAACATTTTTTGGTATGTGACAATATAAAATAAATATGCTACTGTCAATGTTTTAACAGTCAATATTTGATATAATTGCACATACGAACATAAAATAGTTTTGACTGTCAAAATGTAAAATGAATACGCTAAGGACATTTTTTTGTCTAACAAAATGTAAAATAAATATGTGATGGATATTGTTTTAATTGTCAAAATGTAAAATAATTCCGCTATTTACATTGTATTAACTGTCAAAATTAAAAATAATTCCTTCATAGGCATTGTCTTCTCTCTCAAAAGTTAAAATAAATACTCTAAAACATGTAAAATAATAACTCTAAGGATTGTATTATGTATCAAAATATAAAATATTTATTATAAAAGCATTGTTTTAATTCTGAAAACGTAAAATAATTACTCTAAAGACATTCTTTTAACTGTCAAAATGTAAAATAATTACTCTAAAGACATTGTTTTAACTACCAAAAGGTACAATAATTTCACTCGAAAGAGTGAGTAATCTCAAAATGATTGAGCAGATATTGGTGTCAGTAAAACTCCAGAAATGTCAGACATAATAATGCATTTGAATTTTAGGGTATAACCTATCATGAGGAAAGCAAGAGTTACGGAAAAGCGAAGTAGTTATTCATGTCATTTATAAAAAAAAAAAGGGTTTAGTATTTTTCATTTAAGCATAAGTTTATATCTCTTTTCAAACACTGAAGTTGAAGCTTACCTTTACTAACACTATCTTTACTAAAACTTTCTTTTCTATGAAGAATTGTGGTTTTTCATAACTGAAGTGCAAATATATATTACCTTTAGTAAAACGTGTGGAATTTTCATTATTAAAACACAAATGTAGATTATCTTTAGTAAAACAAGAGACTGAAGTATAATATTACTAATTTCAATTCTTTAGCAAAGAAAACGTTGATTTTCATTACTAAAACTCAATTGTAGATTATCCTTAGTACATGTATTGTTAAATGACATTTTACTATCCACTGAGTTACGTAGGCAGAGTATTTTGGCAATTACAAGAACAATCAGTGTTTTAGGGAAGCAAAACTTATCTTCGTTTGCTTTAATTAATATCAACATTGTGCAGCTTATCTTCATTAATACAAGTGAATATTATCTTCAATTAAACACAAATGCAAGTAACCTTTGGAAGGAGTTCCAATCTTTAATAAAAAGAAAAAATAAACAAGTCTCTCTTCTCTCATCATATATCAGTTGTTTATATTCAATAGAGACAAGTATTTGTACTTGCTTTTCATTCCTCATAAGATATTTACAGGAAAATGGAAGTTGACTTTATACATGTCACATAGAAGGCTGTGTATTACGATGTAAAATTAAATGAAGAAATAAAGAAAACGGTTAAATGTCTTAAATACACAATTTTCTTAATGGACAGGCACCTTCTGTGTTTCATTCTTTCCTCTACTATTAGTTGATTTATTTTTAAGAGTGTGTAATTATCGTGCTGACTTTAATTTAGATAAATGATAATTATTGATATATACCCTACATTTTACAAAATACAAGTGTACATATTTACATGATAAACATGAAATGTAATCACTAGTAGTAGTACTGAGAGCATTATTTTGTAATCACAATGTGGTTATAGAACCGCACTTAAGTCCTTTGTCTGATAACGTCATTTTGCTATAAATATATTAAAGTCGAATGGAAATCCTACAGGTTTTTTTTTTTTTTATATATATTCACACTGTTATTGATTACTGATAAACTGTCAAGTATTGATAAAATAGTGAATGAAACAATTCCAATCTTACTTTATGGCTTTACATCCACAGAAGACTAAATATGGACCATTATTTGACTGGCTTGAGCAGTCTGCATTTCGACAGATCACTGACTTCACATCTGCGAGGGAGCACTGAGCAGGATATTTCCTGTTCACTTTGTGTGGATCACTCCTAGTGAATGGATTATTTATCTGGAAAAAATGATACAGAGTTAAAATTACAGTTGATTTCCATCTATAGGATTATTTTCCTAAATAAGGCATATGTATACACAATGAGTAAAATAAGCGGTTTGGATGGGGGCGAAAGGAGCTAAATGTGAGAACTTTGTTACGTGTCCAGTTTTTATTTAGAGACCCTGCTTAGGAATTTTACAGAACCTTAATTTATTAGTTAAATTAATTTCTCCTCTTTCCCTAAACAGACTGGTTGCTCAAATTTATCTTTCGTCTCATATGAAAATGCGTCTTTGTAGTACAGACAAACAGATTAACGAACAGACAAACTTGCGTACAAAAGCTGGCTTGGTAACCATTAAAACTCTCTTAAATTATTATGCATTCAGAATGTTACATTTAGCTCAATCAACCCTCATCCAAACCACGATTAGGTCTATATGCATAAAATCACTACGAAAGAGGTCTTAACAAATAAAAAGAATTTTAATATTTAACATATAACAATAACAAATTAATTACGAAGACACTGTTTCCGATTTAAACTAAGGCAAGTATCTCAGTGCTCTTACTTAGTAAGTTAGAGTTATGTTCGAGACACTTTTTGCTCGATACTACTGTTGAATCAGGAGCACAGAATAGTTACTCATCTGTCTCAGTAGAATCTTGATAAACGTATGGTCTAAAGGTCAGCTTGATCCTTCCACATATCAAGTGATACATGCGACGTACTTGTCAATAGCTTTCAGTAACCCATCGTCTCTCGACAGTTACACTAAAGATGCACTTAGACTTAGTATCATCAACGGTGGCGGCACGGTACTTCTAACGTCGTCCGACCAAGGTTGAACAAAGGAACATGCACCCAACGTAGAAACGAAGGTGGCAAAGAATACGTAGAAACGTAGAGTAAAAGAAGAACCCGCTCTGGAATAGAATTTAATTCCTGTGAGCGATTTGCGTTTACATTCGCAAATCCGAAGCACGTGATCGATAACAATGCGCAGAGTTTAAATCTTCGACTATCGTGTCTTTTACAATATATTTATATTCATTAGTTCAGATTTTAAAATGTGGAAGGGATGCTAATATTCGTATAAATCAATAAATAAAACTTTTTAATATATTCACTGTATTTTAAGTAATAATATTCGTGACACTTTAGTTATGGAATTAGTAATTTGATAGTAGTGTTTGAACTTTGTGTTAAATATAAAAATGTAAAATAATTGATCTACGAACATTCTTTTAAATGTAAATATGTGAAATAATTGTTCAAGGGACATTCTTTAACAGTTATTAAACTGTAAAATAATTACACTATGGACAATGTTTAATCTGTCTATATATAAAATACTACACCTAAAAACATTGTTATAACAGTTAAAGTGTAAAATAAAAAATCTAATCACATTATGAGACTTCTCAAAATATAAAATAATTGTCTATGGACACTGTTTTACAAATCACAAATTAAAATAAATACGCTATTGTCATTGCTTTAACTGTCAAATGTAAAATAATTTTCCTAGTGGTATTGTTTAACTGACAAAATGTGAAATGAATAATCTTTGAACATTGTTTGGTATGTGACAATATAAAATAAATATGCTACTGTCAATGTTTTAACAGTCAATATTTGATATAATTGCACATACGAACATAAAATAGTTTTGACTGTCAAAATGTAAAATGAATACGCTAAGGACATTTTTTTGTCTAACAAAATGTAAAATAAATATGTGATGGATATTGTTTTAATTGTCAAAATGTAAAATAATTCCGCTATTTACATTGTATTAACTGTCAAAATTAAAAATAATTCCTTCATAGGCATTGTCTTATCTCTCAAAAGTTAAAATAAATACTCTAAAACATGTAAAATAATAACTCTAAGGATTGTATTATGTATCAAAATATAAAATATTTATTATAAAAGCATTGTTTTAATTCTGAAAACGTAAAATAATTACTCTAAAGACATTCTTTTAACTGTCAAAATGTAAAATAATTACTCTAAAGACATTGTTTTAACTACCAAAAGGTACAATAATTTCACTCGAAAGAGTGAGTAATCTCAAAATGATTGAGCAGATATTGGTGTCAGTAAAACTCCAGAAATGTCAGACATAATAATGCATTTGAATTTTAGGGTATAACCTATCATGAGGAAAGCAAGAGTTACGGAAAAGCGAAGTAGTTATTCATGTCATTTATAAAAAAAAAAAGGGTTTAGTATTTTTCATTTAAGCATAAGTTTATATCTCTTTTCAAACACTGAAGTTGAAGCTTACCTTTACTAACACTATCTTTACTAAAACTTTCTTTTCTATGAAGAATTGTGGTTTTTCATAACTGAAGTGCAAATATATATTACCTTTAGTAAAACGTGTGGAATTTTCATTATTAAAACACAAATGTAGATTATCTTTAGTAAAACAAGAGACTGAAGTATAATATTACTAATTTCAATTCTTTAGCAAAGAAAACGTTGATTTTCATTACTAAAACTCAATTGTAGATTATCCTTAGTACATGTATTGTTAAATGACATTTTACTATCCACTGAGTTAGGTAGGCAGAGTATTTTGGCAATTACAAGAACAATCAGTGTTTTAGGGAAGCAAAACTTATCTTCGTTTGCTTTAATTAATATCAACATTGTACAGCTTATCTTCATTAATACAAGTGAATATTATCTTCAATTAAACACAAATGCAAGTAACCTTTGGAAAGAGTTCCAATCTTTAATAAAAAGAAAAAATAAACAAGTCTCTCTTCTCTCATCATATATCAGTTGTTTATATTCAATAGAGACAAGTATTTGTACTTGCTTTTCATTCCTCATAAGATATTTACAGGAAAATGGAAGTTGACTTTATACATGTCACATAGAAGGCTGTGTATTACGATGTAAAATTAAATGAAGAAATAAAGAAAACGGTTAAATGTCTTAAATACACAATTTTCTTAATGGACAGGCACCTTCTGTGTTTCATTCTTTCCTCTACTATTAGTTGATTTATTTTTAAGTGTGTGTAATTACTAATTATCGTGCTGACTTTAATTTAGATAAATGATAATTATTGATATATACCCTACATTTTACAAAATACAAGTGTACATATTTACATGATAAACATGAAATGTAATCACTAGTAGTAGTACTGAGAGCATTATTTTGTAATCACAATGTGGTTATAGAACCGCACTTAAGTCCTTTGTCTGATAACGTCATTTTGCTATAAATATATTAAAGTAGAATGGAAATCCTACAGGTTTTTTTTTTTTTTATATATATTCACACTGTTATTGATTACTGATAAACTGTCAAGTATTGATAAAATAGTGAATGAAACAATTCCAATCTTACTTTATGGCTTTACATACTTTATGGCTTTACATCCACAGAAGACTAAATATGGACCATTATTTGACTGGCTTGAGCAGTCTGCATTTCGACAGATCACTGACTTCACATCTGCGAGGGAGCACTGAGCAGGATATTTCCTGTTCACTTTGTGTGGATCACTCCTAGTGAATGGATTATTTATCTGGAAAAAATGATACAGAGTTAAAATTACAGTTGATTTCCATCTATAGGATTATTTTCCTAAATAAGGTATATGTATACACAATGAGTAAAATAAGCGGTTTGGATGGGGGCGAAAGGAGCTAAATGTGAGAACTTTGTTACGTATCCAGTTTTTATTTAGAGACCCTGCTTAGGAATTTTACAGAACCTTAATTTATTAGTTAAATTAATTTCTCCTCTTTCCCTAAACAGACTGGTTGCTCAAATTTATCTTTCGTCTCATATGAAAATGCGTCTTTGTAGTACAGACAAACAGATTAACGAACAGACAAACTTGCGTACAAAAGCCGGCTTGGTAACCATTAAAACTCTCTTAAATTATTATGCATTCAGAATGTTACATTTAGCTCAATCAACCCTCATCCAAACCACGATTAGGTCTATATGCATAAAATTACTACGAAAGAGGTCTTAACAAATAAAAAGAATTTTAATATTTAACATATAACAATAACAAATTAATTACGAAGACACTGTTTCCGATTTAAACTAAGGCAAGTATCTCAGTGCTCTTACTTAGTAAGTTAGAGTTATGTTCGAGACACTTTTTGCTCGATACTACTGTTGAATCAGGAGCACAGAATAGTTACTCATCTGTCTCAGTAGAATCTTGATAAACGTATGGTCTAAAGGTCAGCTTGATCCTTCCACATATCAAATGATACATGCGACGTACTTGTCAGTAGTTTTCAGTAACCCATCGTCTCTCGACAGTTACACTAAAGATGCACTTAGACTTAGTATCATCAACGGTGGCGGCACGGTACTTCTAACGTCGTCCGACCAAGGTTGAACAAAGGAACATGCACCCAACGTAGAAACGAAGGTGGCAAAGAATACGTAGAAACGTAGAGTAAAAGAAGAACCCGCTCTGGAATAGAATTTAATTCCTGTGAGCGATTTGCGTTTACATTCGCAAATCCGAAGCACGTGATCGATAACAATGCGCAGAGTTTAAATCTTCGACTATCGTGTCTTTTACAATATATTTATATTCATTAGTTCAGATTTTAAAATGTGGAAGGGATGCTAATGTTCGTATAAATCAATAAATAAAACATTTTAATATATTCACTGTATTTTAAGTAATAATATTCGTGACACTTTAGTTATGGAATTAGTAATTTGATAGTAGTGTTTGAACTTTGTGTTAAATATAAAAATGTAAAATAATTGATCTACGAACATTCTTTTAAATGTAAATATGTGAAATAATTGTTCAAGGGACATTCTTTAACAGTTATTAAACTGTAAAATAATTACACTATGGACAATGTTTAATCTGTCTATATATAAAATACTACACCTAAAAACATTGTTATAACAGTTAAAGTGTAAAATAAAAAATATAATCACATTATGAGACTTCTCAAAATATAAAATAATTGTCTATGGACACTGTTTTACAAATCACAAATTAAAATAAATACGCTATTGTCATTGCTTTAACTGTCAAATGTAAAATAATTTTCCTAGTGGTATTGTTTAACTGACAAAATGTGAAATGAATAATCTTTGAACATTGTTTGGTATGTGACAATATAAAATAAATATGCTACTGTCAATGTTTTAACAGTCAATATTTGATATAATTGCACATACGAACATAAAATAGTTTTGACTGTCAAAATGTAAAATGAATACGCTAAGGACATTTTTTTGTCTAACAAAATGTAAAATAAATATGTGATGGATATTGTTTTAATTGTCAAAATGTAAAATAATTCCGCTATTTACATTGTATTAACTGTCAAAATTAAAAATAATTCCTTCATAGGCATTGTCTTCTCTCTCAAAAGTTAAAATAAATACTCTAAAACATGTAAAATAATAACTCTAAGGATTGTATTATGTATCAAAATATAAAATATTTATTATAAAAGCATTGTTTTAATTCTGAAAACGTAAAATAATTACTCTAAAGACATTCTTTTAACTGTCAAAATGTAAAATAATTACTCTAAAGACATTGTTTTAACTACCAAAAGGTACAATAATTTCACTCGAAAGAGTGAGTAATCTCAAAATGATTGAGCAGCTTTTGGCGTCAGTAAAACACCAAAAATGTCAGACATAATAATGCATTTGAATTTCAGGGTATAACCTATCATGAGGAAAGTATGAGTTACGGAAAAGCGAAGTAGTTATTCATGTCATTTAAGAAAAAAAAAGGGTTTAGTATTTTTCATTTAAGCATAAGTTTATATCTCTTTCCAAACAATGAAGTTGAAGCTTACCTTTACTAACACTATCTTTACTAAAACTTTCTTTTCTATGAAGAATTGTAGTTTTTCATAACTGAAGTGCAAATATATATTACCTTCAGTAAAATTGGCGTGGAATTTTCATTATTATTATATTAACACAAATGTAGATTATCTTTAGTAAGTAAGACAAGAGACTGAAGTATAATATTACTAATTTCAATTCTTTAATAAATAAAACGTTGATTTTCATTACTAAAACTCAATTGTAGATTATCATTAGTACATGTATTTTTAAATGACATATTACTATCCACTGAGTTACGTAGGCAGAGTATTTTGGCAATTACAAGCACAATCAGTGTTTTAGGGAATCAAAACTTATCTTCGTTTGCTTTTAATTAATATCAACATTGTGCAGCTTATCTTCATTAATACAAGTGAATATTATCTTCAATTAAACACAAATGCAAGTAACCTTTGGAAAGAGTTCGTATCTTAGTTTAATAAAAAGAAAAAATAAACAAGTCTCCTCTCATCATCTATCAGTTAGGTTTTTTTTTCTTTTACATTCACACTGTTATTGATTTGATAAACTGTCAAGTATTGATAGAACAGTGAATGAAACAATTCCAATCTTACTTTATAGCTTTACATCCACAGAAGACTAAATATGGACCATTATTTGACTGGCTTGAGCAGTCTGCCTTTCGACAGCTTGCTGACTTCACATCTGCGAGGGAGCACGCGGCTCAAAACCGGTCGTCCTCTATGAAAAAATAGGCCAAGCTGCTGTTCTAAATCCCTCCTACCACTATTCTTTTCTTTTTACGGTTGATTACTAGAAACAAATAATCTGTTCCGTTAATGTGCGTTATAGTTGAAAAGTTTTTGTCTTTAATACGTATAACACTGGAGCATTGTTTTGCTCTCTTAATGTGTATAAAAGATGTGCAATTTTGATGGATGGAGTGTAGGGGCGCTTCCGGCTTCCGCGCTGGGTGAGGGGGGTGTGGGGGAAAAGGGAGGGGGTGGTTTAGCCCACTGGCTATGTCAAAGTAGTTCTCATGTATCGTTTCCAATTGGACAGTTGTCCGCAGAGTTGTTTGGTGGCTTACTCGTTACCTCATGCCTGGCCGGTCAAGGCTGTGTCAGTCGTTCTGAGCTCTTGTTGTTCGGGTGTATCCCTTTTTGTTTTTCTTTTTAAGTATTTATTTTTTTTTTATTTTAAAAAAACAACAAAGAATCCAACACCCTTCTTGTTTTTGTCCTCTTTTTTTTCCCTTTTATATTATTTAGCAGTTCTGATTATTATTATTTTTTCCCTTTTATTTTTTCCTTTCTCCTGTTAATCTTTTATCATTTGGCTTAGGGCCTATTATTTGTTCCATTTTACTTGTTTATTTCTTTACTCTAGATTTTGCTTTTATTTACCTGGTTATAATAATTTAATTAGTTGTTTTTATATATCCATTATTATTTCCTTATTTACTTTGTAATTTTGTTGTATAAATTTAGGTGGTCCTCCCAATCATTACTTTAGTCGACCAATGGTGGGGCGGTAGGAGGCATCACTGGGGAAGCAGACGGAATGTAAAAAAGGACAGACCTCCTGGGTGCAATGAGGTTGGGATGAAATAATAAACATATATATGTTACTACATGCACTTTCCAGACGATACTTCAACAATACAACACACACACACACACACACACACACACACAAAGTTCCTTTAACACATAGGTCCCATCCGGGGAAAAAACATAGGTTTATAATCCGACACTAGCTCCCAACTCATACCCAGTGGGTGACTGAGTGGAAGCAGATTACCGGTACCGGTTTGGGGGGTTATAGGTCTTGGGAATAAATCAAAAATCAAGGTTTGGGGGGTAAATTTCACACTGAAACCAGAGCACCCCTTTAGGCTTCGTTGCGAGCTGTGTGTCTGAGGTATCCAGTGTGAGATTGTGGGGACTATAAAAAAGGTGATTATATATCTCGAGCTATGTGATGTAACTCGCGCATCGGACCACCGACGGAGAAGCACGATCGAAAATATGGAAAAACGCTCCACCCGATCGACTATCAACTCTACTACCCTGCCCCTTTCAGGGACGGAGGAACAAATAGACATTAGCCCTTTGCCCTTTTCAGGGCCGGGTGAACAAGACGCAATCAAGAAACACGACAGAGCCATGGAGATCACCATCAATTCAAGAAAACACGGAAAATTCAACATATGGCTGTCTTATATCTGCCTGTCATTCGACGACCGTATAGACTGCTTCAGTAGTCCATATAAACTTCTACTGTTTAATTTATTTCTAACAAATAACCAAAATGCTTTACGTGAGGCTTTTCTGGTACATCAGTTTTATACGAGAGGAGGCCCAAGAACAGGGAAAACGAATCACAAACATCACCAGTCGACACGTGCGATAAGGAAACTAATATACACATAGTCTGGAAAATTCCGCCAAAGACCAAAATTAACTCCACACAGACTATGAAGGAAAAAGATAAAGGGAAAACGGCATTTTCTCAGACTCCAGTATCAATGACGGAAGACAAGAAAACGCAAACGCAAAGGACCACAAGTGAGGAAAAGAAAACTCAAACAGAGACAAAGAAGAAAAAGGAAAAACCTCATAAAGCCGCTAATACACAGACTACCAACATCGAGACGAAGGAAAAAAAAATCCAAACGACAAACGTCCACATGAACGAACCTCAACAATCGAACGAATTTGATAACATACTGGACCAGGTTTCAAGGGAACTCGAGGCCGTACCCCTCTCACCTATACCAGCGACGCCGCCTCGACCACCAACAACGGCGACAACTACAACAGCATTAACATCAGAATGCCAGCCCACACCACCACCAACAACAAAACAGGGCGAAAAGAAAAAAAGACGGCGCCCGCCACCACATATTCGGAGGCAACAACAGTGCCCTCGACAACAACCTCAACAACATCGCGGACAGCAACAACAACAACAACGGCAGTACCAGGAACAACATTACCCCTCTTGGGGTTATTTTAACCATCCAATGGCTGATTTAATCCAACTGCTACTCGACCATCTGTACTGGCCGCCAGCGCCCACCTTCAGGCATCCCAACGGACACCGGGGACAGCCACGACAACAACATCAGCAACGCCACCAGTGAAGAGATCGGGAAGTCGAACAACCCGGGCACATGTACACACTAGGTATAGATCTGGTGTGTTACTAGCCTGGGCTCTGTAAGACCCCCCCCCCCTCACCATAACACCAGAAACGGCAACAACATCAACGCCACCGCCAGGAACAACAATAACATCGACTTCAACCCACGGACCACCGGGTTTGGAGCCCGCCTTTGCCGGCCAGACATGTTTTCTCAACGGGCACACGCAGCAGCAGAAAGGCACCCCCCCTCCCTCTCCCCCCTCTCCAAACGCGAAAGCGGCGGAAGCCGGAAGCGTTCCCCACATTAACAACAACTCGAGCTATGTCTATAGTAGGCATCTATTGCTCGAGAACCATCTCGCAATACCAGTGTGCAATTTTGTCTCCTGGTAATGTGTTAAATAGTTGTACACAGTGTTATCTTGATGTTTACACAGCGGACCGTTCACTAGAGAGCATGAAGATGGTTTTGTCGTTAAAATAGGTGAACTCACCGATAGCATGTAGCATGTGCTATTTATACAGTATTCAAACGTGTAGTGATTCGGAATATTTCTCTTTTTGCTTACTTTTTTAATAATGACGGATTAAAATAGCTATTTAAGAGAATGCGAAAAGTCACGTTGTTTATATATATATATAAAGAAATAAACACGACAAGCACTCTTTTTTTTCCCTTTTTTTTCCACACTCCACACTTCGCATCGGACTACCGACGGAGAAGCACGTTCGAACTCAACATGGAAACTCGCTCCACCCGATTGACTATCAACTCTACTACCCTACCCCTTTCAGGGACGGAGGAACAAGTAGACATTAGCCCTTTGCCCTTTTCAGGGCCGGGTGAACAAGACGAAATCATGAATCACGCCAGAGCCATGGAGATCACCCTCTATTCGAAATAACGCGGAGAATACGACCTATGGCTATCTTCTCGTTGCCTGTCACTCGACGATGAAATCGACTGCATAAAACTTCCATATCGAAGACTACTGTGGGGTTTATTCTGCACAAAAAAACGAACGTGGTATACGTGAAGCCTTTCTAATACATCAGCATTGGAGCCATTCGAGAAGAAATCCAAGAACAGCGGAAAACGAATCACAAACATCACCAGCCGACACGTGCGATAATGAAACAAATACACACATAGTCTGGAAAATTCCGCCAAAGACCAAAATTAACTCCACACAGACTATAAAGGAAAAAGATAGGCAAAACGGCATTTTCTCAGACACCAGTATCAATGACGGAAGAAAAGAAAACGCAAACCCGAACGACCACAACTGAGGGAAAAAAAATTCAAACAGAGGCAAAGAAGGAAAAAAAACATCTTAAAGCCGCTAATACTCAGACAAATAACACTGAGAAGAATGAAAAAGAAATCCAAACAACAAACGTCCGAACGAAAGAACATCAACAACCGAACGAATTTGATACCATACTGGACCAGGTTTCAAGGGAGCTCGAGACCGTACCCCTCTCACCTATACCAGCGACGCCGCCTCGACCACCAACAACGGCGACAACATCAGAATGCCAGCCCACACCACCAACAACACCAGAACAGGGCGAAAAGAAAAAAAGACGGCGCCCGCCACCACATATTCAAAGGCAACAAAAGCGCCCTCAACAACAACCGCAACAACATCGCGGACAGCAACAACAACAACACTGGCTGTACCAGGAACAACAGTACCCCTCTTGGGTTATTTTAACCATCCAATGGCCGATTTAATCCAACTGCTACTCGACCATCTGTACTGGCCACCAGCGCCCACCTTCAGGCATCCCAACGGACACCGGGGACAGCCACGACAACAACAACAACGCCACCAGTGAGGAGGTCAGGAAGTTGAACAACCCGGGCACATGTACACACTGGGTACAGATCTGGTGTGTTACTAGCCTGGGCTCTGTAAGACACCCGCCCTCACCATAACACCAGAAACGGCAACAACATCAACGCCACCGCCAGAAACTACAACAACATCGACTTCAACCCACGGATCTCCGGGTTTGGAGTCCGCCTTTGCCGGCCAGACATGTTTTCTCAACGGGCACACGCAGCAGCAGAAAGGCAACCCCTCTCCCTCTCCCCCCCCCCCTCTCCAAACGCAGAAGACGGAAGCGTTCCCCACATTCAACAACAACGACAAGCAGTCGCAGTATGTGTGCTTCCCATAGCAGACAATCTCTGTCAATTCTACCATTGGATAACTGTAATTAGATTGCTCATGTGATAGAAAGAGAGTATTTTCCTGGTACACAAACAAATCTGTACTAGGCCAGCAGCCAATGTGTCTTCATTCTTCTGAGAAGAATTTTTGCAAGTCATGACTTCATATTGAAATGTGTTTGATTTTTTTATAACACTATTTGTGTCCCCACAGCTCGATCAAAGTATGACCCAGATGATGATTCTTCTAAATTTTTATTCTAAGGAAGAATGTTTCCTAACCCCTAGTAAAGTCATGGATGGAAGTTCTGATGTTACAGGCACCAGTCGCAGCGTGTGGCTTTTATTTTGTGACACGCTGATCAGAAAGCCCCTTCCTTTTGTGGGAAGCAGAGTACAGATCCCATTTGCACATAATGCTACAACACACGATATTTTTCAAGCATTTTTTTCAGAGAATTTCGTGCAAATAATCGTCATGTACACAAATTGTCATGCATCAGTACTGCTTATGCAATCGAACATTCAATAAGAGTCCCTTATCAGACATTGACGTAATACAGAGGTATCTGAAGTTTTTCAATTTTTAGGGCTTATTCTTTAGATGGAAATAGATAGAAAACCTTGTGTTGATTGTTATTTTTCAAAGGATGAAGTTTAAGCTCTTCCTTTATTTCGTAAAGTCATGTCGACACATTTCGTTTGTTGCTAAGCTGTTTACATTATTTCAATAACAGTGTGTCTGAATCTAGTGACCGTATCCAGAAAATCAGATTGATTATTGATCATTTCAGTATTCACGTCTGTTTATTTTCCTTGTGAAAATTTTTGTGTGGCTAATGTTTGGTGTTTTGGAAAGTTAGTTTAGGTTTCAGGCAGTATATAAAATATAAATATGTAAGAATTTGAATCAAATCATACAAAATCTGCGAGATTAAACAGGCTGTTTTCAATTTCATTACGTCACAATCTTACCAAGCATATGGAGCCAGCTCATGTGTGAAAAACATTGTCGTTCTTTACTTCAGTTGCATATATTGAATGGACTTTCAACTGTAAGTGTTAAAAAGAATGTGCATTGGACTCCTGTGTTGGGATATATAGAAAACAAAGTGTTTCTTTACTTCAGTTGGATGTGTGAAATCATTTGAGTATTGGATTCCTGTGCCAATTCTAATTTATTGTATACAATTATAAATCTTCACATCTAAAACTTATATTTGCTAGGGGTTGGTTCTTTTTGTGTATTGACTTGAAACAAGAGCTTTAATTAAAATATATATTTAATTAAAATATAAACATATTTCTAAATTATATATAATTTCAGTAATTTTACTTCATCATTCCTTTTTTTGTCATGTATACTCAACATGACTTTCACTTGAATCTTTCCACAAATTTGAACTATTTTCGAAATGAGGAAATAATTTTCATTTACAAAATATCTAATGAGTGAAAAATATGCAGAAGAAAATAGTATTTTTGCATCAAATGAACTATTGGCTTAACAGTTCTGTGATTTATATTTCACTTAAGGATGAGATGTGTTTTTCTACATTTGGAAGCTTTCATCAGACACATCTCGGGTGCTGTATATATTGAGTAACAGGACTTGGGGTTGCATGCTTGATTCTCTCTCAAACTTTTATGGGCGAGACCTCTAATGAGGCAGCATCCTGTATATTTATTTAAAAATACAGCCGAACCAAACCCAAATCATTTGGACTTCGTAAAATTCATACTTTAGGTGTTTCAGGTCCTCCTTGTCGAAGATTTTAAGAAAATCGAACTCGGTACTGATAATCAAACACTGAAGTTCAACAGAAAGTTTTATTATTTATTTGTGAATTTAAAAAAATATATATAATACTTTTAAAATTATCTAATGTCTAGAAAAAAGTAGGAATATAAATTTTAAAAATCCATTTAAAACTACAATTGCTTTTTATTTTTTAGTAAGCTCACCCATTCAATTATCACTGAGTGGCAAAGTAATTTGCCAGAATGATACTATGCATAACTTTCTAACCTGACAGTCAAGAAGTTAATAATAAGCTAAACTTCATCCACCATCTTACAGATGACACATAAATACACACACTTTTATACATTATGTTAGTGTGAGAAAACACTCTTCGCACTTAATAATAATACAAACAAAATAAAATTATTTACAACAATAATGTAATCTAAATAGTTAAAATTTAAAGTTGAGAAAGTGCCAAAAATAGGTTAAAAGTATATGCTGCATTGTCACATTTATATGTCTTTTCTCTTTTATGCGTTATAGATGTGTGTGTGTGTGTGAGTGTGTGTGTGTTGGTAAGAGTGTTCATGAATTATTTTACAGAAAATGTAATTTCAATTATATGAAAATTGAGGGGGTGTGTAAAGATAAAATGACAAAATTTAAAATGTTTTTTAACCTTTGGCCATAGAATAATAAACTCACTTCCATTCTCTATTACGTTAGTCTTTTCAACTTCCTATCACTTATCCCACAACAAATTTCAAACATAAAGTAAAAATTTGTAATAACTAGATTTAAGATTTCTCTGTCCATGAACCACTCTCCAAAATAAAGTATACATAATTGACAAAATGTATTAAAATGTCAATTATTAAAATGACAACAAAGAGATTCTTCAGATTGATAAATGTTCCATTCTCAATAAATATAGAATATTAATGTTGCATCAAAATAACAAAGCACTCAAATAAATTTGCAAAATAATTACATGTCAAGCATATAGAAACAATATGTCTTTAGATGTTTTTCTTTGAATATTACAATATGTCCATGCATTGATAAGGTGCTAGAATGAGAAATTCGTTGTTACATTGACTACATTTATAGGGCTTTTCCCCAGTATGAACTCTCATGTGCTTTGATAAGTCGCTAGACCAAGAAAAGTCTTTGTTACATTGACTACATTTATAGGGCTTTTCCCCAGTATGAACTCTCATGTGCGTTGATAACTTGCTAGATTTTGAAAAGGCTTTGTTGCACTGACTACATTTATACAGCTTTTCCCCAGTATGAAACTCATGTGCTTTGATAAACTGCTAGATTGAGAAAAGGCTATGTTACATTGACTACATTTATATGGCTTTTCCCCAGTATGAACAACCATGTGCTCTGATAACTTGCTAGATTTTGAAAAGGATTTGTTGCACTGACTACATTTATACGGCTTTTCCCCAGTATGAACACTCAAGTGCATTGATAAGGTGCTAGATTTTAAAAAGGATTTGTTACACTGACTACATTTATACGGCTTTTCCCCAGTATGAACACTCATGTGCATTGATAAGGTGCTAGATTGAGAAAATGATTTGTTACATTGACTACATTTATAGGTCTTTTCCCCAGTATGAACTCTCATGTGCGTTGATAACTTGCTAGAATGTGTATAGGCTTTGTTACATTGACTACATTTATACGGCTTTTCCCCAGTATGAACATTCATGTGCATTGATAAGTTCCTAGAATGAGAAAAGGCTTTGTTACATTGACTACATTTATAGGGCTTTTCCCCAGTATGAACACTCATGTGCATTGATAAGTTGCTAGAATGAGAAAAGGCTTTGTTACATTGACTACATTTATACGGCTTTTCCCCCGTATGAACTCTCATGTGCATTGATAAATTGCTAGTTCGAGAAAAGGCTTTGTTACATTGACTACATTTAAAGGGCTTTTCCCCAGTATGAACTTTCATGTGCGTTGATAAGTCACTAGACCAAGAAAAGTCTTTGTTACATTGACTACATTTATAGGGCTTTTCCCCAGTATGAACACTCATGTGCTTTGATAATGTGCTTGAATGAGAAAATGCTTTGTTACATTGACTACATTTATAGGGCTTTTCCCCAGTATGAACTCTCATGTGCTTTGATAAGGTGCTAGAATGAGAAAAGGCTTTGTTACATTGACTACATTTATAGGGCTTTTCCCCCGTATGAACTCTCATGTGCATTGATAAATTGCTAGTTCGAGAAAAGGCTTTGTTACATTGACTACATTTAAAGGGCTTTTCCCCAGTATGAACTCTCATGTGCTTTGATAAGTCGCTAGACCAAGAAAAGTCTATGTTACATTGACTACATTTATAGGGCTTTTCCCCAGTATGAACACTCATGTGCTTTGATAATGTGCTTGAATGAGAAAAGTCTTTGTTACACTGACTACATTTATAGGGCTTTTCCCCAGTATGAACTCTCATGTGCTTTGATAAGGTGCTAGAATGAGAAAATGCTTTGTTACATTGACTACATTTATAGGGCTTTTCCCCAGTATGAACTCTCATGTGCGTAGATAACTTGCTAGATTTTGAAAAGGCTTTGTTGCACTGACTACATTTATACAGCTTTTCCCCAGTATGAACACTCATGGGTTTTGATAAATTGCTAGAATATGAAAATGCTTTGTTACATAGACTACATTTATATGGCTTTTCTCCAGTATGATTATGAATGCGCATGAGCTTTGATAAATTAGAAGAAGTTGAAAATACTTTGTTACATTGACTACATGTATACGACATTTCTCCAGTATGAACACACGTTACATGATAAATCAGAAGTACTTGTTAAAGCTTTGTTACAATGACTACATTGATATTGTTTTTTTTATCAATATGAATACTCAGGTGTTGTCAAAATGGCAGAGTGTAAAAATAATTTTGTTACATTGATTACATTTATATAGCTTTTCTTTAGTATGAATTTGCATATGTTTTGATAATCGAGAAGATTTAGTCAATCTTTGCTGTACTGATAATATTTATTCAACTTATACTACAGTATAATTATGAATGTGTTCTAATAAATGGCGAGAAAATGAAAATACTTTCCTAAACTGACAGCTTTCGTACAGTTTTTCAAGAATGTGAATATGCATATGTGCTGGTGAAGAAGAAGATTGAGAAAAATTGCTTAATTAATCTGATCACACTTGTATGGCTTCCATTGATAAGATATTACATGTATGTTGATTGACAG
This sequence comes from Sinotaia quadrata, assembly GCA_028829895.1. Lineage (NCBI taxonomy): Eukaryota > Metazoa > Mollusca > Gastropoda > Architaenioglossa > Viviparidae > Sinotaia > Sinotaia quadrata. The sequence continues at coordinate 11,354,249 of CM054179.1, forward strand.
TATAGCTGAGAATCTGTTCTGTTAAACTAATCACGTGAATACAGGTTTGTCGTTTATAAAGGAGGAGATTGTGAAATTTCTTTTTTTTGCATGTCACATTTCAAAGGTTTTACTCTTATAAGAACTATCTTGATGACGTCACAATACGTACACCTTTCTGGAAGGCATGACTTCTAAGCCTGTCTCCGACTGGCACGAAGATTTGACTCTGAAGTTGTGATGATTTTTCTTAGCAAGGCTTTCCTTTTATTTAGTTTTACAGAGTTCAAGATGCAGGATGAAAATAAATATTTAAGTACACAATTAAAAAATGTTTAGAACATAACCAAATTAGAAGTCAACTGAAAGTAATAAAATAAAGATGAACAGTTAGAATAAACTTCACTCATAAATTTTTACTGTTGTGAATCATTATTTCTTCATCAGAAATTATTTGTCACTGTATCTAATCCAACTGCAATAAATGGATGGAATTCTTTAAAAATAGAACGTCATTGTTCTGATTACTGTTCTTTGTATGTATCCAAACATGTTTTGATGTAAAAAAATTCACAATTTTGATGTAACGTTTCCCTTATTTCACAGGATATTTCCTGTTCACTTTGTGTGGATCACTCCTAGTGAATGGATTATTTATCTGGAAAAAATGACAGAGAGTTAAAATTACAGTTGATTTCCATCTATAGGATTGTTTTCCTAAATAAGGTATATGTATACACAAAGAGTAAAATAATTAAATTAGTTCAGATTTTAAAATGTGGAAGGGATGCTAATGTTGGTCTAAATCAATAAATAAAACTTTTTAATATATTCACCGTATTTTAAGTAATAATATTTGTGACACTTTAGTTATGGAATTAGTAATTTGATAGTAGTGTTTGAACTTTGTGTTAAATATAAAAATGTAAAATAATTGATCTACAAACTTCTTTTAACTGTAAATATATAAAATATTTGTTCTAGTGACATTCTTTAACTGTTAAACTGTAAAATAATTACACTAAGGACAATGTTTAATCTGTCTATATATAAAATACTTCCCCTAAAATCATTATTATAACAGTCAAAATGTAAAATAAAAAATCTAATCACATTATGAGATTTGTCAAAATGTAAATTTTCTATGGACATTGTTTTACCAATCAAAAATTAAAATAAATACTCTAAAACATGCAAAATAATAACTCTAAAGATTGTTTTATGTATCAAAATACAAAACATTTATTATAAAAGCATTGTTTTAATTCTCAAAACCCAAAATAATTACTCTAAAGACATTGTTTTAACTGTCAAAATGTAAAATAATTTCGCTCGAAAGAGAGAGTAATCTCAAAATGATTGAGCAGCAGTGGCGTCAGTAAAACACCAGATATGTCTGACATAATAATGCATTTGATTTTTAGGGTATAACTTATCATTAGGAAAGCAAGAGTTACGGAAAAGCAAAGTAGTTATTCATGTCATTTAAGAAAAAAAGGGTTTAGTATTTTTCATTTAATATCAGTTTATATCTTTTTCCAAACCATGAAGTTGAAGTTTATCTTTTCTAACACTCTCTTTTCTATGAAGAAGTGTAGTTTTGCATAACTGAAGTGCAAATATATATTATCTTTAGTAAAACTAGTGTGTAATTTTCATTATTAAAACACAAATGTAGATTATCTTTAGTAAAACAAGAGACTGAAGTATATCATGACTAATTTCAATTCTTTAACAAAGCAAACGTTGATTTTCATTACTAAAACTTAATTGTAGATTATCCTCAGTACATTTATTGTTAAATGACATATTACTATCCACTGAGTTATGTAGGCAGAGTATTTGGCAATTACAAGCACAATCAGTGTTTTAGGGAAGCAAAACTTATCTTCATTTGCTTTTAATTAATTTCAACATTGTACAGCTTATCTTCATTAATACAAGTGAAATATGTCTTCAAATGCAGGTGACCTTTGGAAAGAGTTCCAATCTTTAATAAAAAGTAAAAATAAACAAGTCTATCTTCTCTCATCATATATCAGTTGTTATATTCAATAAGACAAGTATCTGTACTTGCTTTTCATTCCTCATAAGTTATATTCACAGGAAAATGGTGACTTTATACGTCACATAGAAGGCTGTGTATAACGATGTAAAATTAAATAAATAAAGAAAGAAAACGGTTAAATGTCTTAAATACACAATTTTCTTAATGGACAGGCACCTTCTGTGTTCATTCTCTTTCTTCTACTATTAGTTGATTTATTTTTAAGTGTGTGTAATTATCGTGCTGACTTTAATTTAGATAAATGATAATTATCGATATATACCCTACATTTTACAAGTGTACATATTTACATGATAAACATGAAATGTACAATATTCATTCAAAAATATTTCTTCTTACTTCGTGTAATCACCAGTATTGAGAGCATTATTTTGTAATCGCAATGTGGATATAGAACCGTACTTAAGTCCCTTGTCTGATAACATCATTTTGCTATAAATAATATTAAATATATTAAAGTCGTATGGAAATCCTACAGTTTTTTTTTGAATTTTATATTCAAACTGTTATTGATTTTTGATAAACTGTCAAGTATTGATAGAATAGTGAATGAAACAATTCCAATCTTACTTTATGGCTTTACATCCACAGAAGACTAAATATGGACCATTATTTGACTGGCTTGAGCAGTCTGCATTTCGACAGATCACTGACTTCACATCTGCGAGGGAGCACTGAGCAGGATATTTCCTGTTCACTTTGTTTGTGTGGATCACTCCTAGTGAATGGATTATTTATCTGGAAAAAATGATACAGAGTTAAAATTACAGGATTGATTTCCACCTACAGGATTATTTTCCTAAATAAGGTATATGTATACACAATAAGTAAAATAATTAAATTAGTTCAGATTTTAAAATGTGGAAGGGATGCTAATGTTGGTATAAATCAATAAATAAAACTTTTTAATATATTCACCGTATTTTAAGTAATAATATTTGTGACACTTTAGTTATGGAATTAGTAATTTGATAGTAGTGTTTTGAACTTTGTGTTAAATATAAAAATGTAAAATAATTGATCTACGAACATTCTTTTAACTGTAAATATATAAAATAATTGTTCTAGTGACATTCTTTAACTGTTAAACTGTAAAATAATTACACTAAGGACAATGTTTAATCTGTCTATATATAAAATACTTCCCCTAAAATCATTATTATAACAGTCAAAATGTAAAATAAAAAATCTAATCACATTATGAGATTTGTCAAAATGTAAATTTTCTATGGACATTGTTTTACCAATCAAAAATTAAAATAAATACTCTAAAACATGCAAAATAATAACTCTAAAGATTGTTTTATGTATCAAAATACAAAACATTTATTATAAAAGCATTGTTTTAATTCTCAAAACCCAAAATAATTACTCTAAAAACATTGTTTTAACTGTCAAAATGTAAAATAATTTCGCTCGAAAGAGAGAGTAATCTCAAAATGATTGAGCAGCAGTGGCGTCAGTAAAACACCAGATATGTCTGACATAATAATGCATTTGATTTTTAGGGTATAACTTATCATTAGGAAAGCAAGAGTTACGGAAAAGCAAAGTAGTTATTCATGTCATTTAAGAAAAAAAGGGTTTAGTATTTTTCATTTAATATCAGTTTATATCTTTTTCAAAACCAAAGTTTTTCAAAGTTGAAGTTTATCTTTTCTAACACTCTCTTTTCTATGAAGAAGTGTAGTTTTGCATAACTGAAGTGCAAATATATATTACCTTTACTAAAACTGGTGTGGAAATTTCATTAAAACACAAATGTAGATTATCTTTAGTAAAACAAGAGACTGAAGTATATCATTACTAATTTCAATTCTTTAACAAAGCAAACGTTGATTTTCATTACTAAAACTCAATTGTAGATTATCCTCAGTACATTTATTGTTAAATGACATATTACTATCCACTGAGTTATGTAGGCAGAGTATTTGGCAATTACAAGCACAATCAGTGTTTTACTTTTAGGGAAGCAAAACTTATCTTCATTTGCTTTTAATTAATATCAACATTGTGCAGCTTATCTTCATTAATACAAGTGAATATTGTCTTCAATTAAACACAAATTCAGGTGACTTTTGGAAAGAGTTCCAATCTTTAATAAAAAGTAAAATAAACAAGTCTATCTTCTCTCATCATATATCAGTTGTTATATTCAATAAGACAAGTATTTGTACTTGCTTTTCATTCCTCATTAGTTATATTTACAGGAAAATGGAAGGTGACTTTATACATGTCACAAAGTAGGCTGTGTATAATGATGTAAAATTAAATAAAGAAATAAAGAACAGGGTTAAATGTCTTAAATACATAATTTTCTTAATGGACAGGCACCTTCTGTGTTCATTCTCTTTCTTCTACTATTATTAGTTGATTTATTTTTAAGTGTGTGTAATTATCGTGCTGACTTTAATTTATTATAATTATTGATATATACCCTACATTTTACAAGTGTACATATTTACATGATAAACATGAAATGTACAATATTCCATTCAAAAATATTTTTTCTTACTTCGGGTAATAACCTGTACTGAGGGCATTATTTTTTGTATCGCAATGTGGATATACAACCGCAGTTAAGTCCCTTGTCTGATGTCATTTTGCTATAAATATATTAAAATCCTACAGTTTTTTTTTTTAATTTCATATTCACACTGTAAGTATTGATAGAATAGTGAATGAAACAATTCCAATCTTACTTTATGGCTTTACATCCTCAGAAGACTAAATATGGACCCTGGCTTGAGCAGTCTGCCTTTCGACAACTCACTGACTTCACATATACGAGGGAGCACTGGGCGCAAAACCGGTCGTCCTCTATGAAAAAAAATAGGCCAAGCTGCTGTTCTAAATCCCTCCTACCACTATTCTTTTCCTTTACGGTTGACTAGTAATAAATAATCTGTTCCGTTAATGTTCATTATAGTTGGAAAGTTTTTGCTCTTTAATACGTATAACACCGGAGCATTGTTTTGCTCTCTTAATGTGTATAAAAGATGTGCAATTTTGTATCCTGATAGTGTGTTAAATAGTTGTACACATTGTTATCTTGATGTTTACACAGCGGACCGTTCACTAGAGAGCATGAATAAATAAATGAATTTTTGTAGTTAAAATAGGTGAACTCACCGATAGCATGTTGTATGTGCTATTTATACATTATTCAAAGCCTTTGAAATGTGACTAGTAATTCAATAACATAATTATTTTTCTTTTGCTTATATTTTTAATAATGACAAAATAAACTAGATATTTAAGAGAATGCGAAATCATGAAGCTTTTTTTTTTTTTTTTTTTTAAAGAATGAAGTGGTAGTTGCATTGCACTTGCAGTATGTAACTTTCTTTAGGCCTATAGGCTATAATTTTCCATATTCTATTCATGCATAAGCATGCTTTTCATGTAGATATAAATAACAAGCCTACAGTGTGAAAATTTAAAACATATTTACACGAAATTGGAGTGGGGAGGTGGGTGGCTAGACATTTAGGAATTGAACTCTCTTTCGGGAGTATTAGGGATAAAGAGATTTTAAAATATCGTAGTTTTCCAGTTGACATACCCTCTCCCTAGAGAAACATTTTGCCATCAAGCTCAAATAATTACGCACAGAATTTATTATATTAAGTGTTAATGCAATTCAATATTATTTATTGATTAAAACATTATTAATACTATTTCATATTATTACTATATTAGATTAATTAAATGATTTATGTCAATTTCCTATAAATCATTTTTTATATGCCTGGTTCAGGATAATTTTAATAAGGGGAAAAATATTAATTTTTATATAGTAATATTTATTACATTTACTTATATATGTAATAATTAACACACTACAGTATATATAGTAATATTAATTACATTTACTTATATATGTAGTAATTAGCAACACTATAACAATGAGTTCATATTGATATAAATACAGGCATATATTTTATCCCAAAGATTTTTTTTTAAAACTTCCGATAAAGATACTTGGACAGTAGAGTTGTCAGTCACTATTTTAAAAAATAAATATTTTATTACTTGTTTAATGTCAGCGTGACATGACCTTCGTATACTCTGTGCTTCGTAAGTGACTTATCTCCTTGGATTCCCCATGGAACAAAGGGCCTCAACAACAGTTCTCCATCAGAGCCTATTTTGGACAGCCTTTTTTTAGTTCACCTCACGACAGGTTGCAGCTCTTATTTCCTCTTCACAGGATTGTCTCCTGGTGGTCTTAGGACGACAGATCCGTCTCTTTCCCTGGGGGTTCCACTGCAATGTCCTGCCGGGGTTTCCTCAGGGTGTGCCCTTTCCATCGCCATTTCCGCCTTATAACAAATCTGCTGATTGATGGGATCTTGGTTTGTCCGCTGCCACAAATCAGTGTTCTTTAGTTTGTCTGCCCACCTGATCTTCAGTATGTTGCGAAGGCAGCCGTTGACGAATACGTGGAGTTTGTTGGTTAGGGTGTTGCTGACTCCAGGTATCTGAGCCATAGAGGAGGACAGACTTAACGTTGCTGTTGAAAATTCGTAGTTTGTTGCGGACGGATAGGGATGTTGACCTCCAGACTGGTCTCAGGGTAATAAAGGAGTGTGTTTCGTAAGAACCAGAATTAAAATAATTCAGTCAAAGAATGTGCTAAGACTTGCTGATGTAATATAAACAGGGACGCCTTATTGAGGCTGTGATGAGTAGGGAGATAGGTCCCCTGAAAGATGAGATGTAACTCTGGGACTATCTATGTTAATAATGAGCTAAACGTCCTCCACCGTCTTACAGATTACTTAGAAATACAGTCACATTCATATATATGTCATTATGAGAAAACACTCTTCGCACGTAACATTAATATACAAACAAAATAAAATTATTTACATCAATAATGTAATTAATTAGGTGAAATTAAATGTTGAGAAACTACCAAAAAATAGTAAAATGATTTGCTGTAGTGTCACATTTGTCTTTTCTCTTTCATGTGTTATAGATTTGTGTGTGTGTGTGTGTTGGTAAGTGTTCATGAAATGTATTACACTAACTACAGAAATTGCTTTACTGCACTGATCACATTTATGTCTTTTCAATATTAATTAAATTAAATTATATATGTAATAATTAACAGCCTTACAATATATATAATATTAATTAAATGTTTTTATATATGTAATAATTAGCAACACTGTAACATAGAATTCATAGTGTTATAATACAGGCATATGTTTTATACAAAGAATTTTTTTAAATGTCTGATAAAGATAATGTGACAGAGCAGAGTTGTCAGTAATTATTTAAAATTAAAAGAATATTATATTGCTTGTTTAATGTCAGCATGACATGACTTTTGTACACTCTGTGTTTTGTAAGTACCGGAATTAAAATAAATGAAGCAAAGAATGTGCTAGAACTTGCTGATGTAATATAAACCAGTCTTATGTTGGTGAGTAATTCTAGTATCAATTCGTTAAGATTTACAAAGAACGGGACCAGAAATGGGCTGAGAAAAAAGATTTCATGTTGAAAGGAATTCTATTCTCTAATTATTGTTGTATTCTACTTAGCTAATGAAAATATCTTTCTGATATCCCTTTTGTTGTGTGTTATAATCCATGTTATGTTCTACTCAGCTAGTTAAAATATCTTTGTTGTCACTTTTGTTGTGTTATAAAATATATGTTGTGTTTAAATTAGCTAGTGAAAATATATTTCTGTTGTCAATTTTGTTGTGTGTTATAAAATATATGTTGTGTTTAAATTAGCTAGTGAAAATATATTTCTGTTGTCAATTTTGTTATGTGTTATAAAATATATGTTGTGTTTAAATTAGCTAGTGAAAATATATTTCTGTTGTCAATTTTGTTGTGTGTTATAAAATATATGTTGTGTTTAAATTAGCTAGTGAAAATATATTTCTGTTGTCAATTTTGTTGTGTGTTATAAAATATATGTTGTGTTTAAATTAGCTAGTGAAAATATATTTCTGTTGTCAATTTTGTTGTGTGTTATAAAATATATGTTGTGTTTAAATTAGCTAGTGAAAATATATTTCTGTTGTCAATTTTGTTGTGTAATATAAAGGTGATTGCACTTCTAAGTACAAGATTATCATGTGTGGTAAATGTATGATTAAAGTTAATATTTGTGAATATTAAATGTATACATATATTGAAATATATATATACACACACAGATAGAGAGATAGATAGATACACATAGATAGTTATATTTGTCAATATAACAAAACACTCTTCACACTTTGACAATAATACAAACAAAATAAAATTATTTACAACAATAATGTAATCAAATTAGGTGAAATTAAAAGTTCAGAAAGTAACATAGTTTTAAATTATTTGCTGTATTGTCACATTAAAATGTCTTTTATCATTCATGCATTATAGATGTGTGTGTTAGTAAGAGTGTTCATTAATTATTTTACAGAAATTGCTTTGTTACATTGATCACATTTCTTTCTTTTCAATTGTATGAAAATGTGTTCTGATAAAATGGAAAAATTTTTAAATGATTTGTTGCAGTAAATACTTTTATATAGATTTTCTCTAGTATGACCATCCATTTATGCTGACAAAGATGACTAATGTGACAAATCATCTTGACTGATCAATTTGTATTGACTTTTCCCAATAGAATTGTTGCCGGTGTAATAATGTACTAATTTGCCAATAGGCTATACTACTACTATTAGAATGAAGATTCCACAAATGAAGTACTAAATTTAATATTAATAATACTAAATGAGTAAGTAAATAAAATATTTCCACGTTATTTTATTTATTATAATAAGTTGCCTTCTAATTGTTATATGTGAATAGAAAATTATTTATGCATATGACAATTACACAACTGATACAGTTTAAGATAATGTCATGGTTTTCCCCGATTACATGTCTCCAACTGACTGGTAACTATTTGCAATGTCTTCTCTTGATGATGCTCTCTCTCTCTTAATGATTTCCTAGCAATGAACAAAATTAAATAAGGTGCATTCTTTCCATGGACTCCTAGATACTGAATTCATTTCAGCAATATTACCAAATTTAAACTTTGGCCATAGAAGAATAAAGCTCATTTCCATTCTCTATTACTTTAGTCTTTTGAACTTCCTATCACTTATCCCACAACAAATTTAAAAAATAAATTAAAAATTTTTAATAACTAGATTTACGATTTCTATGTCCATGAACCAGTCTCCAAAACAAAGTATACACAATTGACAAATTGTATTAAAATGTCAATTATTAAAATGACAACAAAGAGATTCATCAGATTGTTAAATGTTTCATTCTCAATAAATACAGAATATTAATGTTGCATCAAAATAACAAAGCACTCAAATAAGTTTGCAAATAATTACATGTCAAGCCTTTACAAACAATATGCCTTTAAATGTTTTTCTTTGAATATTACAAAATGTCCATGTGATATCAATTATCCCTCCAAAGTATAAAAGTTACTAAATTAAAGTAAAATTAAAATTAATAACAACTCCTGTTATGTAATTCTCAACAGCACTATTTAAATCTCCATTCCAGTTGGTTAGTTTTACATTTCATTACAACTGAAATAATCCACAATGATGTTCTGTTTACCAGGCATGTACCAAATGTTTATGTTATATTTTTGAAGAAGTAAACTCCACCTCATCAACTGCCCACAAGATGTGTTTTGTTTGCACCAGGTATGTTAACACAAAAATATCAGCTTGTGGTCAGTTTCCAGTATGAAAGTCTTTCTATATAGTTATGGATGGAACTTGGTAATTGCAAAAATTATGCTCATGCATTCTTTCTCAGATATGGAGTAGTTCCACTGAGCAGCCATCAACTCAGGACTCACATACACCACCAAAGTTCCCTCTAAGGTGTGCGGCTGCGCAGCCGTGCATCTCATTAGAAAATGCTGTGCAGAAATTTCAAAATTCCGCGCACAAGTTTTGCTAGCAAGTGCAAGCAGCTGCCAGTTCTGCGCACACAGAAAGAAGTTCTGCACGCACTGGAAAAAGTTCCGCACACAAAGGAAAAGGTTCTGCGCACACAGGAAAAATATTAGAGGGAACGTTGTACACTACTAGGAACAACCGACAAAGAGGACTGTTCCTACTACACTATTACTTGCATCTGTCCTGATGATGAAATCTTTACTCACATCTGTCATGTTTACCAAAGCATTTGAGATTAGACAGGCCTTAAGGGTTTTAAAGTCTAATTCACATGCATCATTCCATATGACGTTACTGAGTTGTTGGTCCCTGATTAAATCAGTGATTGCACTGAAATTGAGTAGAAATTTTCTGTAATATCCATGGATTTAATGCATTCTGTAGCTGCTTACTTTTTGCTTGATTTAGCCTTAATGTACCATGATGAACATATGATCTAGAAAATTGAAGGTTTTGAACCCAATATAACACTTAATCATCAGTGCTGTCAGCTTTGTTTTTCTAAGACATCTAAGAATAAATCTCAGAGCTTTAACATGCTCTTCCCATACTGCTGTGGTAATCAGTAAGTCATCCATGAAGTTATAGCTATACCCCTAAATCAGGTGAAGGCTCATCATACATATGAACACACTCAGTGAATCTTGTAGACTTCTTGGCATGACACACCACTCATATGCTCCATCTGGTGTAGAAAATGCTACTTTCTGTTGTGGCTACACTCATTTGCCAGTATCCTTCGGCTAAGTGAAAGTTTCAAAGATAAATTCTGGGTTGGGGGAGGATTTCTATGTGAGGTTGGGTAATGCAATTAAGTCTCCTGTAATCTATGCAAAACTTGTGTGTGCCATTGTGCTTTTGTTCTAGATCTAAGGAGATGAATATGCTGATGTAGATAGTTCTAATCCCTTCAACTTCAAAATTTCCTATGCTTTTGCAATAATTGTATCCACCTCGGCATGGAGAAGATTTTATGGTGTCAATTTCAGTATGAAATCTGTCAGTTGTCCTTCCTGGATTAGCGGTGACTACATCACTAAATTCTGCTATAATGCTTTTTTTTGTGCTTAGATTTAGGTCAGCCAAAGTTTCATCAATCTTGATATCTATGTCCTTCTCACTCTCAATGTATTTTTCAAGTAGGTTAATGTGAAAAACATTCCCTTTTCCATTCACTTAATGTTGATAGTTACACTCAATATTTCTTTTTTGTAATACACGTTTTGTTAAATGAGAAGACTGAGAAAATATTATGTTACATTGACCACATTTATAGGGTTTTTCCACAGTATGAACTCTCATGTGTGCTGATAAATTCAGAGATTTTGAAAATGATTCGTTACATTGACTACATTTATATGTTTTTTTCCCAGTATGAACACTCATTTCTTTTGATAAATTGCTTAGATTCTGAAAACGCATTGTTATACTTGACTACATTTATATGGTTTTCTCCAGTAGGAGTATGCATGTGATTTGATAAATCGGATATACTTAAAAAAGCTCTGTAACAGTTACTACATTTAAATGGCTTTTCTCCAGTATGAACTGTCATGTGCATTGATAAGTTTCTAGAATGAGAAAATGGCATTGTTACGTTGAGTACAATTATATGGCTTTTTCCCAGTATGAACACTCATGTGATTTGATAAACTGCTTGACCGAGAAAAGGCTTTGTTACATTGACTACATTTATAAGGCTTTTCGCCAGAATGAACACTCATGTGTATTGATAGTTTTCTAGAATGAGAAAAGGCTTTGTTACATTGATTACATTTATATGGCTTTTCCTCATTATGAACACTCATGTGCTCAGATAAATTGCTAGACCGAGAAAAGGCTTTCTTACATTGACTACATTTATAAGGCTTTTCCCCAGTATGAAATCTAATGTGCATTGATAAGGTGCTAGAATGAGAAAAGGCTTTGTTACATTGACTACATTTATATGGCTTTTCCCCAGTATGAACACTCATGTGTGTTGATAAACTGCTAGATTGTGAAAAGGCTTTGTTACATTGACTACATTTATATGGCTTTACCCCAGTATGAACACTCATGTGCTTTGATAAATTGCTAGATTGAGAAAAGGCTTTGTTACACTGATTACATTTATATGGCTTTACTCCAGTATGAATGTGCATGTGCATTGATAAGTTTCTAGAATGAGAAAAGGCTTTGTTACATTGACTACATTTATATGGCTTTTCCCCAGTATGAACTCTCATGTGCGTTGATAGCTTGCTAGATTGTGAAAAGGCTTTGTTACATTGACAACATTTATATGGCTTTACCCCAGTATGAACACTCATGTGCGCTGATAAATTGCTAGTTCGAGAAAAGGCTTTGTTACATTCACTACATTTATAGGGCTTTTCCCCAGTATGAAGACGCATGTGTGTTGATAAGTGGCTAGACTGAGAAAATGCTTTGTTACACTGACTACATTTATATGACTTTTCACCAGTATGAACACCCATGTGCATTGATAAATTTCTAGGATGAGAAAAGGCTTTGTTACATTGACTACATTTATATGGCTTTTCCCCAGTATGAACACTCATGTGCTGTGATAATTTGGTAGAAGCTGAAAATGCTTTGTTACATAGACTACATTTATATGGCTTTTCCCCAGTATGAACACTCATGTGCTTTGATAAATTGCTAGAATCTGAAAATGCTTTGTTACATAGACTACATTTATATGGCTTGTCTCCAGTATGAATGCGCATGTGCTTTGATAAATTAGAAGAAGTTGAAAATACTTTGTTACATTGACTACATATGTATGGCATTTCTCCAGTATGAACACACGTTACATGATAAATCAGAAGTACTTGTTAAAGCTTTGTTACATTGACTACATTGATATTGTTGTTTTTTTTTAATCAGTATGAATACTCAGGTGTTGTCAAAGTGGCAGAGTGTAAAAATAATTTGTTACATTGATTACATTTATGTGTCTTTTCTTTAGTAAGAATTCGCATATGTTTTGATAAACGAGAAGATTTTGTCAATGTTTGCTGTACTGATAATATTTATACAACTTATACTCCAGTATAATTACAAATGTGTTCTAATAAATGGCGAGGAAGTGAAAATACTTTCCTACACTGACAGCTTTAGTACAGTTTTTCAAGAATGTGAATATGCATGTTGCTGGTGAAGAAGAAGATTGAGAAAAATTGCTTTGTATGGCTTTCTTTGATAAGATTTTACATGTATGTTGATTGACCATATAGCTGAGAATCTGTTCTGTTAAACTGATCACGTGAATACGGCTTTGTTGTTTATAAAGGAGGAGATTGTGAAATTTCTTTTTTTGCATTAGTCACATTTCAAAGGCTCTATCAGTAAGAAGCAGAAAAATCAGCAAATGACTTGCTAACTTGAGAATAATTTACAAGGTTTATGGTGTGTAAGATTTTGTCCAATAGGAATACGAATATGTGTTGATAAATGAGATAATTCATAAATTGCTTTTCTCTACCACTATTGTAAAGCCATTTAAATATTTTGCTACACTCATTACATTTCTATGAATTTTCTCCAGTTTGTGAACATTTTGTGTTTTAATAATATAGCAATTCTGTTAAATGTTTACTTTAGAGATCGCTATTATGTCTTTCTTCCATTATAACTTATAAATTAATTGACTGTGGAATTGGTGACTGTTTATTTGATTTTTATACAGTTGACGACAAATGATTTATATATTGTATATCAATCTGTGCCTGATTCTTATATCATAATGATTATAGAAATGTAAATGATAAATCTTTATTAATCATACCTAATCCCGACTGAAGTGTAAAGAGAACTTATAAAAGGTTTAACACTTGTAGTTTTCACAATTTTCTATCCACATCCGGGCTTTATCTTACATTAACGTTTGTTCAAATATTTACTTTACTCTTATAAGAACTATCTTGAAGACATCACAATACGTACACCTTTCTGGAAGGCATGACTTCTAAGCCTGTCTCCGACTGGCACGAAGGTTTGACTCTGAAGTTGTATTGATCTTTCTTAGCAAGGCTTTCCATTTATTGAGTTTTACAGAGCTCAAGATGCAGGATCAAAATAAATATTTAAGTACACAATCAAAAAATGTTAAGTTCATAACCCAATTAGAAGTCAACTGAAAGTAATAAAATAAAGATGAACATTTAGAATAAACTTCAAATTTAAATTTTTCCTGTTGTTAATCATTATTTCCTCATTAGAAATTATTTGTCACTGTATCGAATCCAACTGTAATAAACGACGGAACTCTTTAAAAACAGAATGTCATTGTTCTGATTAAAGTTCTGTGAATGTATCGAAACATGTTTTGACATAATAAATTCATAATTTTGACATAATGTTTCCCTTATTTCTCAAAATATATCCTATTCTCTTTGTCTGTGTGGTTCAATCCAGGTGAATGGATTATTTTATCTGTAAAAAAAAAATGATACAGAGTTAAAATTATAGATGATTTCCATCTATAGGATTGTTTTCCTAAGGAAGGCATATGTATACACAATGAGTAAAATAATTAAATTAGTTCTTATTTAAAACTGTGGAAGTGATGCTAATATTTGTATAAATTAATAAATAAAACTTTTTAATATATTCACAGTATTTAAAGTCATAATATTCACGATACTTAACTAGTAGAATTTGTAATTTGATAGTAGTGTTTTGGACTTTGTGTTAAATGTCAAAATGTAAAATAATCGAGCTACGAACTTTTTTAACCTGTAAATATATCAAATAATTGTGCTATGGACATTCATTAACTGTCAAACTGTAAAATAACTATGCTATGTATAAGGTTTAATCTCTCAAAATATAAAATATTTCCCCTAAAGACATTTTTATCACTGTCAAAATGTAAAATAACAAATCTAATCACCTTGTGCGACTTGTCAAAATGTAAAATAATTGCTCTATGAACATTGTTTCACTAATCACAATATAAAATAAATACACTATTGACATTTCTTTAACTTTCAAAGTGTAAAATAATTGCTCTATGGACATTGTTTCACTAATCACAATATAAAATAAATACGCTATTGACATTGTTTTAACTATCAAAATGTAAAATAATTTTGCTAATCGTATTGTTTTCACTGTCAAAACATAAAATAAATAATCTATCACCATAGTTTGATCTGTGAAAATATCTTTCTATTGTCCCTTTTGTTGCGTAATATGGTGATTGCACATCTAAGTGGAAGATTATTATTTGTGGTAAATATAAGATTAAAACCTTAATAGTTGTGATTAACAAATGTATACATAGGATTCAAATCTATGTTACAAGAGTGTATGGCTAGACATTAAGTAGATAGTCTATAGAGATATACAGTTATCTATAGGGTTGATTGTATTTATATGCATGATATATGCATATTTATGTGGGCATTGATTTGTTCAGCAGCATCTTAACTGATTTGAGAATCTTGATGAATATGGAGTTAGGTCCCCTGAAAGATGAGATATAACTTTGAGTCTATGTTAATAATGAGCTAAACAACCTCCACCGTCTTACAGATTACACATAAATACCACACTGGTATGTAGTCATATGAGAAAACTCTCTTCACATGTAACAATAATAAAACAAAAATATTATTAACAACAATAATGTAATAAATTTATTTAAAATTAAAAGTTGATAATGTACCAAAATATCATGAAAATGATTTACTGTATTGGTCACATTTATATGTGTTGATAAAAACACTCCTGAATTATTAGAAATTGCTCTGTTACATTGATCAAAATTTTGTCCTTTCCATTGTACGAAAACGTGTGTTCAGATAAAATGACAAAATATTAAAATGTTTTGTTGCAGTGAACACATTTATATTACTTTTCTCTTGTAAAGATAAAGATGGCTAATGTGAAAACATGTTGACTGGGCAGTTTGTATAGCTCTTCTCCAAAAGCATGTTGCAGTGTTAATAAAATACTAATTTGTCAATAGGCAATACTCCTATTATTAGAACAAATATTCCATGAATGAAGTATTAAATATAATATTAATAATACTAAATGAGAAGTAAGAATAAGTAAATGAAATATGTTCACATTATTTCACTTATCATCTTAAGGTGTATTTTAATTATCTTATAGGAAAACATTATTCATGCATATGACAATTACTCAAGAGATACAGGTTAAGATATGTATCTGTAAATTCCACAATTTGAACCACACAAATATAGTACTCATATTAAGAGTGCTAATAATGAGTTTTTATGTACACAACTTATTACACAGTGAATACAGTACTCATATTTAGAGTGCTAAGAATGTGTTCTGCAGTAGAGAACTTTTCAAAGTATATGTAAAATTTCAAAAATATATTAAACATAATTGCACAAAGATGTATGCAATCTAGGAAATAAATCACATATAAATTTTATATTCAATACGTATTAGTAATTTATTTGAAGCAAATAACGTAACTGGTTGAATAAATACACAACAGAAATGCATAGGACCAATTTATATCACTTAATTGCACCAGTTGTGACATAAAAATGTACATCACATCATTTGCTTTTGATTTCATCTGCATATTTCATGCTTCCATTCATTTACCAAACTTTTATTTGTTTTTGCCTACATTTTCTTCATTAATATTTGTTTGAACTTTTAAATGTCTCAGCTGTTACTGTTCTACGATGTATGACATTTGATCTCTGAAATTCTTGTCCTACTGCATGCATGACTGTTTATTTGTGTGATAACTGTAAGTAAATTTACATATGTAAATAACTATGTATCACCTATTGTCACAGGAAATGAGGGACAGAAATTATATTTTATTTCATTTTAAAAAACCGCTAACAAAACTAATTGAAGTAATCCGAGTTTTGTTATTTTTCGTATGTAGCATGTAACTTCCAGTAACGGTCACCTAAGATCTCTTTAGTAGACAGACGTTCGTGACGCAGTGTGTGTTAATTATCATATTGAATATATATATTAGTTTATGAAGAATATGTATATTAAATAAATTGGGACAACTGCGCAATACCGTCACATGTTGTTGACGAGTGAAATGGCCAGTGCGCATTAGGATTGACCACAGGAAAGCGTGCATCACGATTACCACTATATATCCAAGGCAAGAATCATGTCACAGGACATAGCTTCTGGAAGTTTTGGAAACATTCAGTGAAACTATATAAGAGGCAAAATGAAGACTTTTACTCCCAATGTTGAAAACGTCGATTCGTCTGAAGCCAGTCTAACTTCACGTATGAATTATCTCATGTACAGAGGTTTCATAAAGGAAAGCTGCAATAATCTCTTTCCATCCGTTTTCCATCCGTCTGATGCCATATATTGAGTAACGAGGCAAAATTACTCAGTATAATTGTTGGCAAAGTGGAAAGTTCGCTGTCAAGAAAAACCCGATGCATGCGACGCTGGTTGTATGCAGTTAACGACACGAGGGACCAACTTATTCTTCTCCCCCTGTCTCAGTTTGGTTTGACAGATCTATCCCGCTAATTGAGAGGCTAGCACCGAGATTTTCTTACAGACAATCCGGATTTCTACACTCAATGTAATGCGACGACACATCCCACTGGACGACCCCACCCGATAATGCTCAACGTCGTTGGGATGTCCGTTTCCACGACAACCGGTACAACGATAATTATCGAGGCTGACAACAGTCAGCTAAATTTCAGATTTCTCCCCAGTGATAATCTGAAAGTGGTGCCTAGATTCTGCAGAATCTTCACCTGTAATGCGACGCCTCCATTGCGTCGATCTTCACTTTGAAGTGCCGCTATAAGTGACGTGTGAGATTACGTCATCTCCTTGGAACTCTGACATTAATAGTGAGTAATCATTAGCACGGCTAACGCGCACATACTTAAGTCTAGGACTCTTAAGAAAATGAACACTATTATATCGTTTGTAAAATAAGAACTCTAATGTTAAAAGTAATGCTTATTTTACATGTGAACTATTGTTAAAGCGGCCCCATTTGCCGCATAAGAATTGTGTAATTAATCTTTATTTTATATTTTGAATTTCATCATTTTCATCTCCCCTTATTTCCCACAGAGTGTATGACATTGGAAAGTTGAATGAATGATCAATCACTGTGCGAAAGAGTAGTGCCCCCTTTTAAATCGGGAAATAAATAACCTGATTTAAACATCTTTCAACTCTCTTGTTATTCATAGTTTTTGAGAGGGACGAAAGAATTTGTACTATTGTTTTGCACCGTTCGTCTGTTCGTCCATTTATTCACATTTATGATACACACTCACAACACACACCGCCAATAAAACGTTCCTTGGCATGACATTAATAAATTGGGCCCCACCCAAACATCAATGGCGTATGTCATGTGTGTCTATGTAACAACTTGACGCGACGTAGTACTGGCACACGTCACGGGCTTTTCTTGGAGGTGCACCGGAGCAGGCCAAAAATAGACTTCACCCCTTGCATCTCTAACTTCAGCTCGGGTCGGCTTGTAACGAGCCTCCCGTTTTGTGACACCTATCTAATTTAGCAAGTGCTCAATTTTATGTCTTAGCTCTATAAACAAATAACTTGTACACAACACATAATTTCTTATTCATTTATTTTTTTTTACAATCACTTATTTTTTACTCATCTATTTAATAAGAATTTGTGTGTAATATTTTATTAATTTGTAATGTTATAACTATTTATTTATATCAAACAACAAATGTTCAAAATATGTATTATACTAGTTAATATTAAACATATGTTATGGGAGTTTGGCCATACTTCACAAAGAATATTACTTGCTATTTTAAAAAGAATAACTGTTACAAAATAATGATATTAAAAATAACAACATTCCCCAATGATCTGACAGCAAGAGCAAACTATAATTCTGCTCAAAATCTAATGCTAAACTGTGTACTGGTGAGCATAATAAATTGTTTCTATTATTGTTAATAAAAATGGAAAGAAAACTATATAGTATTTGCAACAGATAAATATTAATAAAAGAACAAGTATACTTACAAATGAAATTACTATTAATGTATAGCTTATAGCATAATATATTTAAAACAAAACGAACACATATACATGACAATACTCTGAGATCATTACTGTTCTTTATAAGAGTTGTTTTGAACAACAAATTAAGTTTAAAAAGTTAACATTATCAAATATTTGCTAAAGAAAATTATGAGTATTTTGAAAATACTTTGTTACATTTATCTAATTTATATGCCTGATCTAAACTGTGATTATGCATGGGTCTTGATACATTACAG
Source organism: Sinotaia quadrata (assembly GCA_028829895.1). Taxonomy (NCBI): domain Eukaryota; kingdom Metazoa; phylum Mollusca; class Gastropoda; order Architaenioglossa; family Viviparidae; genus Sinotaia; species Sinotaia quadrata. The sequence goes on from CM054179.1 coordinate 11,373,531, forward strand.
ATTGTGAAAATGCTTTGTTACATTGACTGCATTTATTTATATTGCTTTTCTCCAGAATGAATACATAAGTGGCTTGATAAAGTGCCAGATTGTGAAAATGCTTTGTTGCAGTCACTACATTTATGAGGCCTTTCGCCTGTGTGAGTATGCATATGTCTTGATAATGTAGAAGAATTTGAAAATGCTTTTTTACATAGACTACATTTATATGGCTTTTCGGCAGTATGAATATGCATGTGATTTGATAAATTGCCAGAGTGTGAAAATGTTTTGTCACATTGACTGCATTTATATGGTTTTTCTCCAGAACAAATACGCACGTGGCTTGATAAACTGCCAGATTGTGAAAATGCTTTGTTGCAAAGACTACATTTATAAGGCCTTTCACCTGTGTGAATACGCCCGTGTTGTAATAAATGAGAAGAATCTGAGAATGCTTTATTACACTGACTACATTTATATGGTTTTTCCCCAGTATGAATACGCATGTGTCTTGATAAATTGCCAGAATGTGAAAAGGCTTTGTTACATTGACAACATTTATATGGCTTTTCCCCAGTGTGAATACCCATGTGTGTTGTCAAAGTGTCAGAGTGCGAAAATGCTTTGTTACATTGAGAACATTTATATGGCTTTTCCCCAGTATGAACACTCATGTGTCTTGATAAATTAAAAGAATCTGAGTATGCTTTTTCACAAAGATGACATTTATACAGCTTTTCACCAGTATGTATACGAATGTGTTTTGATAAAGTGTGAGATTTTGAAAATGCTTTGTTACATTGACTACATTTATAAGGCCTATCACCGGTATGTATACGCATGTGTGTTGATAAATTTGAAGAACTAGTGAATACTTTTTGACATAGACTACAGTTGTACGGCTTTTCTCCAGTATAAATATTCATGTTTTGTGACTAATTATATGAATAAGATAATGCTTTGTTACAATAAATAATTTATATGGCTTTTGCTTGTATGAATTTGTATGTTAATTGTTATGATAAAATCAGAAGATTTTGACAATATTTGATGTACTGACAATATTTATACAGTTTTTACTCCAATATGAATAAGAAATTGTTCTGATAAATGGCCTGAAAGTCAAATAACATGCTGCATTGTCCGCTTTAGTATGGTTTTTCACCACTGTGAATATGCATGCGTGTTGGTGATAAAGAAGAGTGTTAAATTGCTTTGTCAATCTGTTCACTTGTATGGCTTATCATTGGAAAGAGTTTATGAGTTGATTAACACTGAGAAACTCTTTTGATACACTGAACACATGATTACGGGTTAGCCATTTATGAGTGAGAATGAGAAATTACTTTTTTGCATTGTCACATTTGAAAGATTTTCACTAGTATGAAACAGAAAAATTTGAAAAAGACTTGTTAACATGAACATAATTTATGATGTTTAAGGTGTATAAATTTCTTCTGGTATGAATACAAATGTGTGTTGAAAAAATGAGATAATTTGAAAAGTACTTTTCTCTATGACTATGGTAAAGGCCATTAAAAATATTTTTATACAGTGATTACATTTCTATGAATTTTCACCAGTGCGTAACATTTTGTGTTTTAGTTACATAGCAGTTTTTGTCACACATCGCAATTATTTCTTTTCTCCAGGGTAAATTATTAGAAATTATTCGTCACTGTATCAAATCCAACTGCAATAAATGACGACACTCGTTAAGAACAAAATGTCTTTGCTCTGATTACAGTTCTTTGTATGTATCGAATACTGTTTTGATGTAATTAATTCACAATTTTGGTGTAACGTTTCCCTTATTTTTGCAGAATATCTCCTGTTCACTCTTTGTGTTATTCCCTCCTGATGGATGGATTATTTATCTGGGGGAAAAATTACACAAAGAGTTAAAATTACAGATGATCTACTCCTATATAAATAAAGCATATGTATGCACAATGAGTAAAATAGTTAAAAGTTGAGACTGAGGAAGTGACACTAATGTTCGTATAAATTAATAAATAAAACTTTTTAATGTATCCACCATAGTGAAAGTCATAAAATTGGAAACATTTTAATTGTGGACTAAGTAATTGATACTGGTCTTTAGGACAGTTGTTTAACTGTCACAATGTAAAATAATTGTGTTATGGATATTGCTTTATTTGTCACAATATAAAGCAATTGTGCTATGGATATTGCTTTATTTGTCAAAATAAAGTAACTGTGCTATGCATATTGCTTTATTTGTCAAATATAAAGTAACTGTGCTATGGATATTGCTTTATTTGTCAAAATATAAAGTAACTGTGCTATGGATATTGCTTTAATCGTCAAAATGTAGAATGATCAATCTATTGACAATGTTTTAACTGCCAAAATTGAAAATATGTGTATATGCAAATTGGAAAATTTTTAATCTTTCAAAATATAAAATAATTGCACTATAGACATTGTTTTCACTATTGAAATGTGAAATAGCAATGCTAATTACATTGTTTGACTTGTCAAAATGTAAAATAATTGTCATTGTTTGACCAGTCACAATATAAAATAAATATGTTATTTATTGTTGTAACTGTCAAAATGTAAAATAAATACACTTAAAGATTGTTTGATTTGTCACAATGTAAAATAAATATGCTATAGGTGTTTGACCTGTCACAATGTAAAGTAAGTAAGCTACTGATGTCATTTGAACTGTCAAAATGTAAAATACTTGCAGTTGCACTATAGGCATTGTTTGACCTGTCACAATGTAAAGTAAGATACTGATGTCATTTGAACTGTCAAAATGTAATTGTAAAATACTTGCACTATAGACATTGTTTGACCTGTCACAATGTAAAGTAAGTAAGCTACTGATGTAATTTCAACTGTCAAAATGTAAAATATTTGCACTATAGGCATTGTTTGACCTGTCACAATGTTAAGATAATAAGTTAATTTCAACGTTTTAATTGTCAAAATTTAATATGGACATTGTTTGACCTGTCACAATGTCAAGATAATAAGTTATTTTCAACGTTTTAATTGTCAAAATTTAATTTGGACATTGTTTGAGATCTGTCACAATATCATTAAAAATATGCTATGGACATTTTTGGACTCTCAAAATGTAAACTAAATTTGCTATGGACATTGTTTTAACTGTCAAAATGTAAACTAAATTTGCTATGGACATTGTTTTAACTGTCAAAATGTAAACTAAATTTGCTATGGACATTGTTTTAACTGTCAACATGTGAAATAAATGCACTATGGACATTGTTTTAACTGTCAAAATGTAAAATAAATACGCTATAGACATTGTTTTAACTGTACAAATATAAAATAATTTTGCTCGAAAGAGAATATCAAAATATTGAGCAGCATTCGGTGTCAGTAAAAAACAAGAAATGTCAGGCATAATAATTCTTTTGATTTTTAGTGTATAACTTGTCATTACTAAAGCAAGTGTAACAGAAAAATTAATTAGTTAATTTCATTTAATACAAAATGGGGTTAGCATCTTTCATTTAATCATAAGTTTATATCTCTTTCAAAACCATGTAGTTGAAGCTTATCATATCTAACACTCTCTTTACTATGAACAAGTGTAGTTTTTCAAAACAGAAGTGCAAATATAGATTATCTTTAGGAAAACCACTGTAGTATTTTATTACTGAAACACAAATATAGATTACCATCAGTAAATCAGGTGTGGATTTTTCATTACTGAAATACAAATGTAAATTATCTCCAGTAAAACAAGAGACTGAAGAGGTATTTCATTAGTACTTACAATTCTTTACTAAAAGTAAAACAAACGTAGATTTTCATTACTAAAACACAAATGTTGATTATCATTAGTATATGTAGTGTAAATTGCCGTATATCTAGCTATCCATTCAGTCATAGCGTTTCGTTTCGGCAATTACAAACACAAATCTTTGTTTCAAGAAAGTAAAAGATAGCTTATCGTTAGCTTATCATTAATATCATCATTGTGTAGCTTATCTTCACTAGTAAACGTGTATATTATCTTCATTTAAACAGAAATGCTGGTACCATTTGGAAAGTTTTTTGAATCTTTAGTTTAATTAAAAAAAAAAAAAAGGCCCTATCTATTTTATCAGATATGTTATAAGTACTTATAACATACTTATAAGTATGTTATACTTATAAGTTATATTCAATAAAGACAATGTATTTTATCTTGTTTTTTTTCCCCTTATATTTACAGGAAAATAGAAGGTGACTTTATGCAGGTTACATAGAAAGTTGTGTATACAGTTGTAAAATTAAATAAAGAACAGGGTTAAATGTCTCAAATCGTGTAACTTTCCTAATGGACTGGTACATTCTGTGTTCATTCTCATTCCTCTACCATTAGTTGATTTATTTTTAATTGTGTGTAATTATCCTGATGACTTAGATAAATTATCATTATTGATATATACCATCCCTTTTGCCAGTGATGATTATATATAATGATAAACATCAAATACACAATATTCCATTGAGTTACATGAACTGACATTTAAAATCGCTTTGGATATAGAACCGCACTTATTTCCCCTGTCTGATGACGTCTATATGCTATAAATATATTAAAGTCCAATAGAAATCCTACAGAGCTAGTACTCACACTGACAAAATAGTGAATGAAACATTTGCAAACTTACTTCTTGGCTTTTACATCCATAGAAGACTAAAGATGGACAATTGTTTTACTCAATTACTGGCTTGAACAAGTTGCCTCTCGACAGCTCGCTGGCTTCACATTCCGGTCGTCGTCTATTTAAAAATAGGCCAAGCTGCTGTTCTAAATCCCTCCCACTATTCTTTTTCCGTTAACTTCTTCGGTTCACAGGAATTGCTGGAAAACTTTTCATCGTCAAGATGTTCTCAGGCTTTGTTTGGTTCTTGTGGAGCCTTCCTCCCTTCTCTTGTATTCAGAGAGGGTGGTTGGAGGTGCGTTCTGCTGGTGTTGGGTGTTTCGTGTACGTTTTTGTGTCGACTGGTACCGATCCTCTTCCCTCTGTGTTGTTTTAAAAATATAATTAAAAAAATATATATAAGTCTATGCCTTTTAGGTAGGTTTGTTTAGGGTTGGGCTGAGTTCGTGTTTTTTTATGTGTTGGTTGAAAAAGATTTTTTTTTCTTTTTAAAGATAGTAGTGGTGGGAGGGATTTAGAACGCTAGCTTGACCTATTTAATCGGCATCGACCGGTTTTGCGCTCCTAGCTCCCTTTAACAAATGTTTTGAGGTCAGCAAGCTGCCGAGGTGCAGACTAGTCAGTCATCAATTGTCCTTGTTTATACTCTTCTATGGATGTCAAAAGATAAAGTAAGTATGAAAAGGATTTGTTCAGTTTATTAATACTTTATATTTTTTTTTGAATAAACATAAAGACTACAAGCGACGTACGCGGAGGAGAAGTTTTAGGATTAATTAGTAAATATATTTATAGCTCAGTGACGTATTCAGGCAGGGGAAGTAAATGCGGTTCTATTACCGCATTGCGATAACAAATATGGAACTAAATACTTGTGATTAAAAGCAAAAAAAAAAAAAAAGATTTATCATTATTTATTTAAAAAATTATTAAAAGATTTATCATTATTTATTAAAAAATATGCACTCTAAAGATGTCATTAGTGACGTTGAGAAGTTTTTTCTAAATTAATGTAAGCACGATAATGCCACACAATTCAAAATAACTCAATAAAAGAGGAAGTTGTCCATTAAGTGATCACACAATTTGAAACATTTTAGCCACGTTCTTTTAGTCACAAAATTTATTATCACAGCTTATGCACAATCTTTTGTGTGACATGCGCAATCACCCTCCTATAACTATAGGCAATGTAAATATCTTTTGGGATAGAATATAAAGTAGACCTACTGGCTACTCCCATGTTTAAGAACAAATATGATAGATCACTAAAGATTCAAGACTTTCCAGAAGGTAGAAATATTTATGTTTAAGTGAAGATAGATTACTCTTGTATTAATGAAGCTACACAAGGTTTGCTTTCTTGAGATTAGGTAATATTTGTGTTTTAAAAGACTGATACACTCCTGATATGTAACAAAGTAGATAAATAATACAATTTACACTTGTTTAATAAAGATAATCCACATTTGTGTTTCAGTAATGGAAATCTACACTTGTTTTATTAAACTTCATATTGTGTTTCAGTAATTTAAAACTTCATGTATTTAACTGAAGACAATACATGTATGTATTTTGGTGTTTCAGTAATGAGAGAACTGCACTTGTTTTACTAAAGCTAATCTACATTTGTGTTTCAATAGTTAGGAAACTAAAATTGATTTACTAAAGAGAACCTACACTTGTGTTTCAGTAATGAAAAAACAAACAACTTCTTTCGCTAACACAACCTTTATTGGTGTTTCAGTAATGAAAAAAAACACACACTTCATTTACTGAAGATATACAACATTTGTTTCAGAAACAAAAAACTCCTTTTACTGAAGAAACTTTTGTTGTTGTTTCACTTTCAGTAATGAACAATCAACATTTTATATTTACTAAATGAAAAATTTATTTTACATTATTGTGTTTCAGTAATTACTTATCTGCATTTTTATTTTTCAGTAATGACAAAATGCACTTTTTGTTTACTGAAGATAATCTACTTTTGCATTTCAGTAATGACATATTACTGAAACACTACACTTATTTTACTAAACATAATGACATTTGTGTCAATTATGAAAATCTACACTTATTTTACTAAAGATAATCTACTTTTGTGTTTCAGTAATGACAAAACCACTTGTTTTACAAAGAATAAGATAACCTGCATTTTTTGTGATTCAGTAATGAAAAAATACACTTATTGTGAAGTAAGATAACCTAAAGTTTTAGTAATAAAAACTATTGTTATTTTATTAAAGATAATGTACAGTTTTGCGATTCAGTAATTTAAAATTACACTTGTTTTATTAAGAAAATCTATATATATATATATATATATTTGTGTCTCAGTAATGAGAATACTACACATGTTTTACTAAACATAATCTACAATTATGTTTCAGTAGTGGAAGAACTACACTTGTATTAAAGTGATGCTTCAGTGGTTTTAAAGAGACAGAAACCACACTTGTAATTAAAAGAGATACTAACTAATTTTTGCTTAAATAACTTTACCTAATTTGTATTTCCATAATGATAAAGTACACTCTTTGAGTCTTTCTTTAGCAACAATAATTTATACTCTAAAAATCAAAAGCATTATAATATTATACATGACCTCTAACCTCTGACATTTTACTGCCACCTGAATGATGCTCAATCATTTTGCAATTATATCTGTTCCTAGCGAATTTATTTTACATTCTGACAGTTAAAACAATGCTCCTAGCTTATTTACTTTACATTTTGACAGTTAAAACAATGCTCCTAGAGAAACAGTTAAAAACAATGTCCCTAGAGAATGTTGGTCACTATAAACTATTGAATAATCTAGGACAACACAACTAATTAACATCAACACTTCTGGTTGCTCGACAAGCCTCCAACTCCAAGTGAAGATGTATTCTTCACTTAAACACAGAACAGGGACATAGACAGCACATACATTACAAATTCAATTTTATCAAAATAAAGTGGAGACATTGAGGAATAATATGAAGATGGGAGAAAAATTAATAAAGAATTTAAATATACAAAAAATGAATAATAAAAAAATTAGAGAAACAATCAAATGACGATCCATAATTCTCAATCTAGCTATCTAAGGGAGATCTAGCCTGCCCTAAAGTTCATCTTTCATCTAGTAGTATTTTTCGCCCTAGAAAGTTTATATTTCTTATATAGTTTTTCCTCCAGTCTTTCTACTTAATAGTTTTTTTTTTGTTTTTTTTATGAAAGTCTATTACAAATAGACTGTGCAACAGATACAAATAGACACTCTGAGACATTAATGTACTGAGGCACACTTAACTTATTTCACCATCTGGTGACATTTCTTTTTCTGCACTGCTACACACACAGGGCAGCCTCCATCTTGAGGTCCTGTTGTCTGCTCCTCATGCCACAAATAGCTCATCATGAGGCTCTATCACAACCTAGCCAAGAAAATGCTTTAGACTGTAGGCCAGATCCAAACAGGTCCAGAAATTAAACATCAAAGGAGAATAACAACAATAACAGGGGCAGAAGAAAACCAACCAAACAGAACAGGACAGAACCCTTTTAATTTCTGCCAAAACTAAGGTAGAACAAGAACAAACACTGTATTGAAGATTCCTGAATTTTGTCACAGAATCATTTACTCCTTTTTCATTTAGTTATTCAAACACACATTCTTTATAATCTTTGATCTAGCCTGGACCCTCTCCTTCCTGCCGAAGCATGGGGTGACTCTAAGTTAGGTAATTTAATTTTTGTCCATTGCTCTAAGTTATTTTCTATGTCACATGATGTTTATAGTGCACCTTGACCCCTGCCTACTCATTCATGATGAAAATTGAAATACACTGTGGCTGGTTCCTGCATGAGGCTAAGATCTCGAGTTTTTAATTCCATTTTTCCATAGATAGACTGGTGTTTTGCTCACTACTGGGTCAAGGTCGGATTTACAGGCTAAATAATTTATTTTAATTAGCTTCCACTTGCCCTACAATGCATTTTAACTGAAAAACATCCAGTCAGCCTCTCTTTGTAACTTGGATGATTGGGCTAAACGTTTTACTTCTAAATCAGTACACCGTATACTGCTTGAATTTATGTACATGTATTTTACTATTTTCATATTCATTGAAATGTGAATGGGTAAAAAGTAGTATCTTATTCTTAGTCTCAGGAGAGACTGGCAGAATTTAGTTTACATTTTGACAATTAAAAGAAATGGTCCTAGCGAATTTATTTACATTATGATAGTTAAAATACTGTTTCTAGTAAATTTTATTTTACATTTAGACAGTTTCAACTTTGTACCTAGTGAATTTACTTTACATTGTGACAGTTACAACAATGTTCTAAGCAAACTTATTTTACAATTTGACAGTTACACACTGTTCATAGCGAATTTATTTTACAATTTGACCGTTAAAACAAGGACCAAAAGACTACTAACTCCACAATTAAAATGTTGCTAATTTTATGATTCACTACTGTGAATACACTAAAACAGTTTTATTTATACGAACACTAGCAGTCTTAACTATTAACTAACTAATTCAATCATTTTTTTCATTGTATCTCCATATGCTTTACAGTTGTATAGACAGAAATTAATTGTAATTTTAATTCCCTATGCCATTTTTGTTCCCAGTTGAATGTTCCATTCATCAGGTGTGCAGCACACAAGAAAAGTGAACAGGATATATTCTGAGAGTAAAAGGGAAATCACATACATGTATTTTAAACTGTGTATTTATTATGTCAAAACAGAGGATTCAATACAAAAACTATAATTATCATTTTTTAAGGAGTAAATTAAAGGAGTGACATCAATATTGTAACTGGATTCGATACATGGACAAATAATTCTATTTGTGAAATTATGATCCACAACTGCAAACATTTATGACTGAAGTTTATTCTAACTTTTCATCCTGATCTTATTACTCTCAGTTGAATGCTATAAGCATAATTTTGGTTGTATACTTAATCCAGTGCCTTGAACTTTCTAAAACTGAATAAATGGTAAGCACTGCCAAGAAAGATCCTTACAGTTTCAGAATCAAAAACGAGGCATAGACAAGATCAGAAGATAAACCTTCCAAAGATGATACATCAGAGAGATAGTTACTGTAAGATTGCAACAACTTTTATATAGCAAAAAGCCCTGGTGTGGATAAATGAAAATAATCAGTGAGATATTCTCATAAAGACTTGAATTAAACCTTTAACAAATTCTCTCTCTACAAAATTAAATGGAGATTATGCTGTTATGAGTAATATTAAAGATAAATCAAGAAATCTTTATTAGCTTTATAATGTAAGAATCTGGAACACAGGTATACACAATAAATAAATCAAACAACACAACCATCAATTTCACAGTCTTCTAATTTACAACTCCCACAAGAGAAAAGACAATTGCGATCTTTGGTGAAAACATTTCACTATTTATCAACACATGCAAAATCATACAAAAGAGAAGCCAGTCAAGTGCAACCAGTGTAACAAAGCATTTTCACACTCTTCGTCTTTTTTTAGTGCACATGCAAATTTAAACTGGTCAGAAGTCGCATCAGTGTGACCAATGTAGCAAATTATTTTCACATTCTGGCCATTTATTAGAACAATTTCATACTAGCAAAAAGCCATATAAATGTTCTCTATGCAACAAACACTTTTAAAGTCTTCTGATTTATCAAGAAACATGCATATTCAGACTGAAGAAAAGCCTTATAAATGCAGTGAATGTAACAAAGCATTTTCTAGTTCTTGTACTTTATCACACCACAAGAATACTCATACTGGGGAAAGGCCACATAAGTGTGGTGAATGTAACAAAACTTTTCCCTATCCACAGTCTTTAACACAACACATGGATATTCATACTGGAGAAAAACCATATAAATGTGATGAATGTAACAAAGCCTTTTCTAGTTCTTCATATTTAACGCGTCATATGCGAATTCACACAGGAGAAAAGCCATATAAATGTAGACAATGTAAGAAAGCATTTTCATTTGCTACTTCTTTATCACATCACATGTTTAGTCATACAGGAGAAAGACCTTATAAGTGTAATCAATGTAATACAGCATTTTCATTTGCTACTTCCTTATCATATCACATGTATATTCATACAGGAGAAAGGCCATATAAATGTAATCAATGTAAGACAGCATTTTCACGACCTTGCCATTTATCAAGACACATGCATATTCATACTGGAGAAAAGACATATAAATGTAGTCAATGTAACAAAGCATTTTCAAGTTCTTATAATTTATCAATGCACTTGAATATTCATTCTGCTGAAAAGTCATATCAGTGTGGTCACTGTAACAAAACATTTTCACAGATTCCTTATTTATCACAACACATGCGTACTCATATTGAAGAAAAGCCATATAAATGTGGTCAGTGTGACAAAGCATTTTCTAGTTCTCCTAATTTATCATACCACATGAATAGTCATACTGGCAAAAAGCCTTATAAATGTGGTGTATGTAACAAAACATTTTCAAGCCCTCAATCTTTATCACAACACAAACGTATTCATACTGGAGAAAAACCATATAAATGTGATGAATGTAACAAAACATTTTCACATTCTGGCAGATTATCAAAACACCTTCATATTCATACAGGAGAAAGGCCATATAAATGTGGTCAATGTAACAAGGCATTCTTTAGTTCTTCTACATTATCACACCACATGAATATTCATACTGGTGAAAAGCCATATAAATGTGGTGAATGTAACAAAGCATTTTCACATTCTCAATCTTTATCACGACACACAAGTATTCATACTGGAGAAAAACCTTTTCATTGTGATGAATGTAACAAAGCATTTCCACTGTCTAGTGAATTATTAAACCACATTCGTATTCATACTGGAGAAAAGCCATATAAATGTAGTCATTGTAAGAAATCATTTACAATGTCTTCTGCTTTATCAAAACACGTGAGCATTCATACTGGGGAGAAGCCATATAAGTGTGATCAATGTAGCAAAGCATTTTCAAGTTCCTCTAATTTATCACAGCACATGAATATTCATTCTGGGGAAAAGGCATATAAATGTGGTGAATGTAACAAAGCATTTTCAAGTTCCTCCAATTTATCACAACACATGAATATTCATTCTGGGGAAAAGCCATATAAGTGTGATCAATGTAGCAAAGCATTTTCACGTTCCTATACTTTATCACAGCACATGAATATTCATTCTCGGGAAAAGACATATAAATGTGATAAATGTAACAAAGCATTTTCACGTTCTGGCAATTTATCAAAACACCTTTGTATTCATACTGGATAAAGCTGTAGAAATGTGTCCACTGCAGCAGCATTTTCAGTCTTCACATACATATTCATACTGAAGAAAAGCCATATTGATATGGTGAATGTAACAAAGTGTTTTCAAGTTCTCCTGCTTTATCACAACACATTCTTTCAGAAAAAAGTCATCCATTTAAGTTTGGTGAATGTAACAAAGCATTTTCAGAACATTCTAATTTCGAAACATGCATATTCACAGTGAAGAAAAGCCATGTAAATGTGGTCACTCTAACAAAGCATCTTCAAAGATTTATAATTTATCACATTACATGAGTACTCATAAAGGAGAAAAACCATATAAATGTGATTAATGTAATAAAAGATTTCCATACTCTTATAGGTTATCAACAAACATATGAGGTCATTCTGGAGAAAAGTCTGTTCCGTGTGGACACATCAGTTTCACATATTGATACCATATCAACACATGACTATTTATATTAGTAAAATTCCTATAAATGTGATTCATGTAGCAACACATTTTCAGACATTTATAGTTCATCAACATGCATGTCTCTTCATTTGATTCATATATTTTTTAAAAGTCATATATATACATGAGGTCATTGTAACCAAGCATTTTCACAGTCTAGTTCTATATTAACACTCATGCTTGTCCATATTGTAGAAAATGTATATGACTACGGTCAGTGTATCAAAGCCTTTTTATTCCGTATATGAATGTGGTCAGTGTGAGAAAACCTGTCAGTGTAACAAAGCCTTTTTACTTTCTTCTAATTTATCTAGCCTTGCTTGACTGATTGTGGATAAAAGACTTTACAATTGTGGTCAATAAAACTGTGTTTAAAGTCTTTAATATATGTGTATATATATTATATTTATAAAAGAGAAACATGCAACATTGGCTGGTCTCATTCTTCTAAATCTTAACCATTGGATTATAAAACTACTCATCCATTTGGAACTGGTTCTAGATTATTCTTTACCTGAGTTGTTTACTCCAACTTTGACACTTAGAAAATATCGTCATAAGCAGTATCCAAAGTCAGGTCATGTTAACATTTAACAATTTATATCACAATTAAGTTTAGAAATAGGGATAGGCAAATTTACTCTGCCACACAAAGTAATTAAATTTAGTCATAAATTAAGAAATTTAGTAAACATGTTCTTTTCAATTATTTAGGAAAAACATATTGGTCTCAGATGTAAGAACTCATGAACAAAAACAAGATCCTTATACTTCCCATTCTGTATAGTAGATCATGTTAATTTATACTGAATGTCAGTAATCAATCAATGGCAAGTTTAAGTGCATGTTAGTATTATGGACAGAAACCTGTATTTTTCTTAATTACTACTAAAGTACTAGGAACAGTTTCAGTTTCAATTGGCTCTTGAGTTGTACTTTGTTATTATTGGCATTGCTATTTATTATTTATTCCCTGGCAACCACTGCTTAACCTCTAAGAACTGATAGCACCACGATATATATAATCAGTACTTTGTAGACTTTAAACTGATTTTATGTATTTTTGTTTTGTATTTAATCAACCTTTTGTATTATTTGCTATGAATACATTAATAACACATAATCAGTATACAATTGATGTATGATTGATTTGCTAGTTTGAAAAAATGGGTACATGAGAACACATTCTTTGTACTCTAAATATGAATACTATATTCACTCTGTATAAAATTGTGAAATTTTCAGTACCTATTATATAAATCTTGTGAATAATTGTTATCTGTATAAATTAAAATTTACCTTTTGATGATAATTAAAATGATGTGAAAGTATTTCATTTCTTATTATTTCTTCTCATTTAGTATTATTAATATTATATTTAGTATTTCAGTGAATTTCATTCTAATAGTAGTAGTAGTACTTATTTGCAAATTAGTGCTTTACCAAAATATGTAACATCCTATAGGAGAAAAGCTACACTATTGTGACCAGTAAACATGCATTTTCACATCATTCTGCTTTATCAGCACAAATGCATTGTCATACTAGAAAAAGCACTATAAATATATTCAGTGAAGCAAAGCATTTTCATGCTGCCATTTTATCACAATCCACACATTTCCATGTAGTAGGGAAAAAACCATATAAATGTCAGTGTAACAAAACAATTTCTGTCACACCATTCAACAACACACATATGTTCTCATAACAGAGAAACACCATATAAATGTTACCAAAATAGCAAAAACATGTCCACATTCTTGTACTTTATCAGCTCTTAATTTCGTCTAATTTGATGTGAAGTGTGTTTTCTTGTACTGATATATACATATGACTTTGAATGTGTGTCTTTGTGTGTAAACCTGAATATAATGTGACACCTCCAGATGCTAATAAATGGATACAATGCCACATACACACTTACAGAGGAACTTAAATGGAAACATCACCAGTTTCTGCTATGGCATCCCGACCAAGATTGTTCTAAAAAATACAGATATATAGTGTGATGACATCCAAGCTGGTTTTGATTATTAATATTTAATTCTATTATTTAATAATACATAACTAGATAAATTAGAAGTGGATGGCAATCTTAATTTTATATACTATTAAAATCACAGATCCTTGTTCCTCTTTCATTTGGCAGAGCCACTGGCATTTCAGAACTCTATTTGCATGCATATTCACAAGAAGTGGACATTCTACTGACACAATTATCATTTCTCACAGGAGGAACTTTTTGCTGAAGCAGCAACTTGATCTGTATTTAATTTATATTAACAAGCTTCCATCCACTGACTATTACTCCAGACATAAATTAAATAATGTGCAGAAGTAGTTATAAAAATAAACAATAGATGTATTAAATCAACAAGCATATGCAAACAATTACTGTTGATACAACATTAATACTAACTATGAAGAAAATGTTTGAGTACTGCCCAATGCCTATATGTTAATATGGTAAATAAAAGAATAATAAGATCCAAAATAGTTCAAGAAATTCTAATTTTCATCACAAAATTAGATCAAGAAGGTACAGAAGAAAATCAGTTAATACATGCATCATAACCTTTTGATACAATGTCACAATCAGTAATGTTTGGAATACCTATTTGATTGTTGATTTAATATATTTTTTTGTTAAATTTATTGACCTTGCACATATTGATAACCTTGTGTTAGAGAAGAAAGTGGGTGGATGGGGCTTGCTAAATATAGATTAAAAGACGGATTTATCTTCTCCTTTGCTAAGAAGTTTTTCACCTACGGAAATATTTTGTGACGGTAAAATGTTTGTCTTAAATGTTGTGGAAGAGTGAAAACGTTTATAGCCCCGTGTCTGAGAGAAAAAGTTTATAGCCAAGTGAGAGAGACGAGTGGTGTCTGCTGGAGAATTAATAAAGTAAGATTCTCATCACTTGTACATAGTTATGGATGATTAATTAATAATAATAATAAGCATTAACTAAGTGGCAAAGGCATCGGACGTATCCCTCTTACCTTTGCCAGAGCCACCAATAAGAACATCAAGGATAACAACAGGATCATAGCTTCTACCAGATGAAAAAACGTCAGACACTAGAGCACAAAATAAAATGAAAAGAAACAGAACGCCTCCGCTCATCAGGCGAGACACAAGTCATCAGCAAGAAAACATTGGAAAATAACACCATCTAAACAACACTGTTAGCCTCCCTTGTGAGAATGTGCCACGTATTTTGAACACCATCTAAACAGGACTGCAAGCCTGCACCAAGCAGACACTTCATAAACGTGAACGCAGTGTACGAAACGGCAAACATCATCACTCTACAACTTTTCAGTCTATCACCCGTCCACTCTTGTCATTCATCTCGTAGCAACAGCGGCACACCTCGTACCGTAGTAGCTTAGTGGTGGGAGGGATTTAGAACGCTAGAAGGCACGACTGGTTTTGCGCTCCGAGCTCGATTAGAGATCTAAGTCAGTGAGATGTTGAGAGGCAGATTGCTCAAGTCAGTCATTAATTGTACTAGTTTATTCTTCTATGGATATCAAACCATAAAGTAAGTTTGGAAATGCTTTATTCACTGTTAACAGCATTTATCAATAACTGTGAGCTACAAGCGATATATGCCGACCAACAGGAAGACTGGGCTCTGAGATATTTATAACTCAGTGACGTTATCAGACAGGGGAAATAATTTCGGTTCTATTACCACGTTGCTATGACGAGTGCTCTCAGTATTTGTGATGTTCATGGATGCCCGGAATAACATGCTTTCAGTATTTATTATTAGTTAGGTAAATATATAAATTTTGAAAATTGGTGGTTATATGTAATTACTGATAGCGAGAAGTTTCTCTAAATTAATGTCAGTACGTGAATGCCACACAATTAAATATCACTCAACTAATATTAGAGGAAAGAGAAATGCCTGTCAGTTAAGTGAGTCATAAGATTTGAGGCATTTTAGCTCTGTTCTTTCTTGTCACATAATTTATTATTACACTTAACTGCATACTTTTATGTATGACATGCACAAAGGTGACTTTAAGTTCAAATATCAGTCTGTGTGGGATATCTTTTTTTTTATGAAGAGATAAGATAGATCCGTTTTCACCAAAGGCTCAAAATTTTCCAGAAGATATGAGTATTGTGTTTAGTGAAGATAAACTACACAAGTTTAGCTTTCCTGAAACAAATTCGATACAGTCCTGCTGTGTAACAAAGCAAATAATATATCGTTAGACGCTTGTTTTACAAAAATGTACCTTTGCATTTTAGTAATGAAAAGCTACGCTTGTTTTTATAAAGATTATTTACATATGTCAGGCCATTTACCTATTTGCATTAATAAAGATAATCTTCAATTGTGTTTTATTAATGAAAAACTACACTTGTCTTATTAAAGATAATCAACATTTTTGATTCGTTAATGAAATTTGCTCTTGTTTTAGCAGTTAAATCAACTTCCTTAACGCAATTGTTTGACTTTTTGACAGTTGAAATAATATCCGTAGCAGAATTACTTTACATTTTGACAGTTAAAATAATGTCGATAGCACAATTGTTTTACACTTTGACATTTAAAACAATGTCCAAAACATTACTATCAAATCATAAAGTGCACAATTAAAATGTCGTGAATGTTATAACTTTCAATACTGAGAATACAATAATCAGTTTTATTACTTAAATTATATGAACATTTCCTTAATTTCTGCAGTCGTAACAGTTAAGTTTTTCAATTATTTTTCTCATTTGAATCTCTGTATGCTTTACTTAAGGAAAACACTTGTATAGAAAGAAATCAACTGTAATTTTAATACTCTGTGTATTAATTTTTTCCCCAGTTATATATTTCGTCTACCAGGAGTACAGCACACAAGTAGTTAACAGGATACATTTTGTGAAAATAAGGGAAACATTACGCCGAAATTGTGCATATATTACGTCCAAAAAAAAGAGGATTCGATACAAAAAATTGAAATCAGAACAAAGAAGACAAGTTCTTTAGGAGTGACAACATTTATTGTGGCTGAGTGCGATACAACGACTAATTATGATCCACAGCTGCAAACATTTATGAATGAAGTTTATTTAAACTGTTCATCATGGCTGTATTGTTTTCAGTTGACCGCTAAAGATAATTTTATTGTTTACTTACTAAATAGGTTTAGTTACTAAACATAATTTTATTGCTTACTTACTAAATAGGTTTAGTTACTAAACATAATTTTATTGCTTCCTTACTAAATAGGTTTAGTTACTAAACATAATTTTATTGCTTACTTGCTAAACTTAACTTTATTGTTTACTTAAATATATATTTTCATCCTGCGCCTTGAACACTAAAAAACTGAGTAAATGGTAAACACTACTAAGAAAGATCCTCACAGCTTCGGAATAAAACTTTGGTGCCAGTGGTAAGCCGTCCCAAAAAGACACCAGTGATTTGTTCGCTTACACTCACCCCAGAAGCCGCATTAGAACTTTCATCTTCACGATGTTCTCGGTCTTGGTCAGACTGGTGAATATGCATACTGGTGAAAAACCGTTGGAAAGCTGTCAACGTAACAAATTATTTTCACAATCTGGCCAGTTACACGTACACTTGCGTATTCACACTGAGGAAAAGCCATATAAATGTGTTCAGTGCAACAAAGCATTTTCAAAGCCTTCTCATTTATCAACACATATGCATATTCATTCTGGTGAAAAACCGTATAAATGCTGTGAATGTAGCTAAGCATTTTCACAATCTGGCCAGTTAAACGAACACTTGCGTATTCATAGTGGAGAAAAGACGTGTAAATGTGTTCAATGCAGCAAAGTTTTTCTACAGTCTTCAGATTTATCAAGACACATGCGTATTCACACTGGAGAAAGGCCATATAAATATGGTCAATGTAGCAAAGCCTTTTCACGTTCTACTACACTTGAATATTCATATTGGAGAAAAGCTATATATATGTGATAGATGTAGCAAAGCATTTTCACGCGCTCGTACATTATCAGTACACATGCGTATTCATACTGGAGAAAAGCCATATAAATGTCATAAATGTAAAAAAGCATTTTCATATTCTTCTAATTTATCACAACATAAGCGTATTCACACTGGGGAAAAGCCATATTAATGTTGTCACTGTAACAAAGCATTTTCGTGCTCTCCTACTTTATCAGAACACATGAGCATTCATTGAGGAACAAATCCATATAAACGTGGTTAATGTAACAAGACATTTGCATAGTCTTAATCAAAGCATTTTCACGATCTGACACTTTGTTAAAACACGTGTATTCATATTGGAGGAAAAGTCATTTAACTGTAGTGAATTTAACAAAGTATTTTCCCGTTCTTCTATTTTATCACAACACATGTTTATTCATACCGGAGATAAACCATGTTAATGTCATGAATGTAACAAACCATTTTCTTTTGATTGTAATTTAAAGCTGTATAAATGTGGTCAATGCAACTGAAATTAAGGAGAGTGCTATGTTTCAGGCATATTTCATCTCTAAACTCCTTTCTTTCTTACACACACTCTCCACTTACAAATCCTGCAACAATACTCATTAACCCGATACAAACACAGCATTAGAAATATAGCAAATCAAAATTCACAAGTATAATGTTCAACATAAACAATTTAGTGAACATAGAAATAATGGTTCAGTTACATAAAGCATTCTCTAATTCAAATCATTGATCAGTAGCAAGTGTGTATGAAATATTCTAAGTCCATTCTTTCTTTATCAGTCAGTTAACTTACCATAAGCTAACGATTGACTTTATGACTGGACTCGAGTTATGTTCATATCAAAGGGATTAGAATAGAGAACTTTCTTCAGCAAAGTAATTTTTTTATCCCCATTGGATGAAATTGTTATGAATAAGTATGAGACTGTTAATCAGAAAAAAACTACTCATCTGCTTGGAACTGATTTGGATTAAATCAGCAAGTGCTAACATATTCTTCACCTTAGTTGTTCTTTAAAAAAACAACAACTCTGGTACTTACAAAAATATCATCCCGAAGGTCATGTCACGTTGACATATAACAAATTATATAAGAATTAAGTTTGGAAATATTGACAGGCAAATTTACACTGCCACAAAGCCTTTTCATTACATATAGAAATATGGTCATTGTGACAAAGCCTTTTTATTTCCTATATTAATGTTTTCAGAGTGACCAAACCTTTTACTTACCTAGGTGAACACTGTCAGTGTAGCATGGCATTTTCATTACTTATGAATATGGTAAGTGTAACAAATCTTTTTTATTACCGATATCAATGTAGTCATGTAACAAAACATTTTTATTATTTATATGAATATGGAAAGTGTAGCAAAATATTTTTATTTCCTATATGAATGTGGCCAATGTAATAAATCCTTTTTTATTTCTTTATAGCAAAAAAAAAAAAATGACGTTAGCAATTTACCTTTACGAGTGCTCTTTTTTGTTCTTCTCTGTTATCAAGCATCATCGTCTACTTCTTTCTCTGAATAAATAAAAAAAAAATGATCTGTGATTTTTTAACAAACTTTTTCCACTGCAGTCTTTGGGGATCTGGAATCTGTGACGACTTAGTCCTTGAACAATATTGGATTCTTTTATTCACCATGACTTTTCGTATTTTCTGAAATAATAACTAGTTTCATCTGCCATCATTAAAAAATATACTATTGATTTGAATATCGCAAAGTTCATTCTGTAAAAAATAAAAATAAAAAGATGGGCTCCATGCTACAAGCAAGTGGTGAGCTTACTGAAACAAACAAGACAACGCAGGCGATTAGTTAGTGAACGCTCCGCTGTGTACGCAATTAACAGAGCAAAAGTAGGTACAGCTATTAACACATTATCAGAAGACAAAAATGTGCATCTATTATTCACATTAATAGAAAATAATAACTGTACAATTATTATGCAGAGAACACAAGAATTTTATTAGTAGTAATCAGCCTTCCTTAAAAGGAAACGAGTAGTTGTGGGAGGAATTTAGAACAGCAGCTTGGCCTATTTTGAATAGGGACGACCGGTTTTGTGCCTCTCGATCCCTTGCAGCTGTGAGGTCAGCGAGCTGTTGTGAGGCAGATTGCTCAAGCCAGTCAACAATGGTGCGTGTTTATTCTGCGGATATCAAACTATAAAGTAAGTTTGGAAATGCTTTATTCTCTGTTCTAATAATAGTTTTCTTAAAAAAATCAATAACAGCGTAAGTTACAACGACGAAGGACTCTATGATTTCCATCCAGCTTAATTTATTTATACTACAGTGACGTTGGCAGACAGGGGAAATAAGTGCGTTTCTCTTACCGCAGTACGAAAATGAGTGCGCTCAGTACTTGTAATTCTCCACAGTGTCAGAAAAAACAAAGTGAATGGAATATATTTACTTTGAAATGGTTGATATATGTCATTAGTGACGGCGAGAAATTTCTCTAAATTAATGTCACCACGATAAAGCCACACAATTAAAATAACCCAACCATTATTTGAATAAAGAGAATGAACACTGAGAAGGCGCCTGTCGATCGAGTCACGTGATTTGAGACATTAAATTTTAGACCTGTACTTTCTTGTCAAAAAAATTATTATTAGAACGTCATGCACACATATGCATAAAGTCACCTTCATTTTCATGTATATAACATAAGGAATAAAAAAGCGAGTTCCAATATCTGTCAATAACATACTCCCCAAGCTAAAGATTGAAAAAAAACTTTCCAGAAGGTATCTGCATTTGTGTTTCATTGAAGATAAATTATTCCTGTATTAATGAAGACAAGTTACACAAAGTAATTTTGTTTCAGGGTTTGTGTGTGTATTTGCCGAGACATCCGGCTTTTTAACTGAGTGGATAAGTAATACGGCAATTTATACTATTTGCATTAAAGATAAACTGCATTTGGTTTTCAGTAATGAAAAACTACACTGTGTTTCAGTGCTCTAAATAATGTTAGAAGGGAAGCTCATGGAATTGACAATAACAATTTAAACAATAAACTTGTGGTTTTGTTATGAAAAGCACGTGAAAAGACTACTTCAACTTCGCCATCCGAGGTTACATAGAAATTATTATCTCTTATCTCTATTTATAACTCCATTTCTGTTCTCAGATAAGAACTGTCTTGTGATTTGTATTGACACTTATCTTTTGAATTGTGTCAGGATATATAAGACTGTGTAGATATTAAAATTATTCAAATGTGGTTTCATGGAAATATTGATCATTTGATGTCAAGTAATCCTTTTCATTGTATTTGTCATATGTATATTTGATTGTTGATTTAATAAATTTATTGTTAAATTTATTGACCTTTTTACACATATTGATAACCTTATCCTGGAGAAGAAAGTGGGTGATTAAAGATGGATTTATCTTCTCCTTTAGTAAGAAATTTTCATCCTATGGAAATATTGTGTGACAGTAAATGTTTGTCTTGAATGTTGTGGAAGAGAGAAAACAGCGCCCACATATCCGTCAAGTGAGAGAGACTGGTGGTGTCATGTGCAGAATTATTAATAACATAAATTAAGATTCTCATCACTTGTGATTGGTTAAGGATGATTAATTAATAATAATAAATAAAACCATTAACTAGGTGGCATTGGTTTCTCACAATTGTATAGAAATTAGAAGGAAATCAACTGTAATTTCAATTCTTTGTTTTCATACTTTTTCAGTTATATAATCCGTCTATCAGGGGTGCAACACTCAGGCAAAGAAGACAGGGAATATTCTGCAAAAATAAGGGATACATTACATCGAAACCGTGCATATGTTATGTCAAAACAGAGAATTGGCACTGCTAAGAAAGAGTCCCAGCTTCAGAGTAAAACCTTGTTACCAGTAGTTGATAGTTTCAGATGATATAAGCCATCCACAGAGTGCACCTGTACTGTGACATCAGCGATTGGTGTTTTTGTAAGATTAAAATAAATATGTGAACAATGGTTATGTAACGATAAAGCTCGGATGTGAATAAATGACGAAATATTTGGAGACATTCTAAAAAAAGGCTTTTGTTAAACCTTTGACAAGCTCTCTTTACACATAAATCAGACTTGTGTTATTGTGAATTATACTAAATGTAAAGCAGTAAATCTTTATTATCTTTATAATACAAGAATCAGTGAAAAGCAATAAATCATTTATCATCAATTGAAAAAAGAAACAAAACAGCCAGCAATTTCATAGACTTGAAATTTTCAACTAGTGGATAGTCACTCTAAGGCTAATTGTGATCTTTAACGAAAGCATTTTCCAGACCACGTTTTTAATTCACAAAGTATTCACAAAGTGGGAAAAGTCCATATAAATGTAATTAGTGTAGTAAAATATTTTTAATGGCTTTCTGCTTTACCAGAGCCATATGGAGTGACCAATGCAGTAAAGTATTTTCTGAATTACCTCATTTATCAACACATATTCACTTTCCTACTAGAGAAAATCATTACATGTACAAGAAGGGATTGTGACAGTCTATTCATAGTCACAAAATGTCATGTAAATGTAATATATATAATAAAATCACATTCATGATATATACACATTCGTGCATATACTCGGTGAAGTGAAGTGCCTCGTAAATTATGGTCAAGGTAACAAGTCATTTTCAGATTCTTCTGTTTTGTGCAGGTGACTAGTGCAACAAAGCAATAACACATTCTTCTTTATCAGCACACATGAATATTCATACTGGTGATAAGTATATAAATTTTGTAAATGTAGCAAAATATTTTCACATTTTGGCCATTTATCAGAATATTTTCATATTAATACTGGAGTAAAAGCTTTGTAAATATTCACAATGCAAGATACATTTTCAAAACCTGATTCATCACAACACATGGGTGTTCATTCTGGGGAAAAGACATATAAATGCACTCAATGTAACAAAGCATTATCAAGTTCTTCTAATTTATCACAACACATGCGTATTCATACTGGGGAAAAGCCATATAAATGTTGTCTATGTAACAAAGCATTCTCATATTCTTCTAATTTATCACAACACTTGCGTATTCATAATGGAGAAAAACCATTTAAATGTAATCAATGTAACAAAGTATTCTCAAGTTCATCGAATTTATCACAACACATGCGTATTCATACAGGAGAAAAGCCTTATAAATGTACTCAATGTAACAAATCATTCTCATATTCTTCTAATTTATCACAACACATGCATATTCATACTGGAGAAAAGCCCTATAAATGTAGTCTGTGTAAAAATGAATTCTCAAGATATTCTATTTTATCACAACACATGAGTATTCATACTGGGGAAAAGCCATATAAATGTAGTCAATGTAACAAAGCATTTTCACACTCTGGCACTTTATCAAAACACATGAGTGTTCATACTGTGGAAAAGCCTTATAAATGTAGTCAATGTAACAAAGCATTTTCACACTCTGGCACTTTATCAAAACATATGAGTATTCACACTGGGGAAAAACCACATAAATGTGGCGAATGTAGCAAAGCATTTTCCAGTTCTTCTAATTTATCACAACACTTGAATATTCATACTGGAGAAAAGCCATATGAATGTGATACATGTCAGAAAGCATTTTCACTTGCTCGCACTTTAACAGTGCACATGCATATTCATACTGGAGAAAAGCCATATATATGTGATAAATGTAACAATGCATTCGCATGTGCTAGTAATTTATCAGTACATAAGACTATTCATACTGGTGAAAAACCGTATAAATGTGGTCAATGTAACAAAGCATTTCTACGCTCTTCTTCTTTATCAGACCACATGAATAGTCATATCGGTGTAAAGCCGTATAAATGTAGTCAATGTAACAAAGCATTTTCATACTCTGGCAGTTTATCAGATCACTTGCATATTCATACTGGAAAGCTGCATAAATGTGTTCATTGCAGCAAAGCTTTTTCAAGTACTTCTGATTTATCAAGACACAAACGTATTCACACTGGAGAAAAGCTATACAAATGTGGTCAATGTAACAAAGTATTTGCACAGTTTTCTGGTTTATCACAACACATGAATATTCATACTGGAGAAAAGCCACATAAATGTTGATGTAATAAAACATTTGCATACTATTCTCCTTTACCAACAAACATACAGAGTCATTCTGGAGAAAAGAAAGAAAAATTCTGTAATGTTAACACACCTCTTTCATGCCATATCAAATCAACATGTCTTCTCATGCTGCTAAAAATCCTGTTAATGCGATTTGTGTCGCAAAGCATTCTCACACATTTCTGGTACATTGATATTCATTCTGTCTTGTACACGGTAAAAGATCAATATAAATTACATCGCTGTAATCAAAACTTTTTCACAGTCTTACTTTTTATCAACACTCATTGTTGATCATACAGTAGCAAACTATATAAATGTGGTCAGTGTAACAAAACCTTTTTATTACCCATATGAATGTGGTCAGTGTAACAAAGCCTTTTTATTACCCATATAAATGTAGTCGGTGTAATAAAGCATATTTATTACTCATATAATAAATGTGGTCAGTGTAATAAAGCTTTTATTACCCATATGAATGTGGTCAATGTAAGAAAGCCTTTTTATTACCCATATAAATGTGGTCAGTGTAGCATAGCCTATTTATTACCCATATAAATGTGGTCAGTGTAATAAAGCCTTTTTATTACCCATATAAATGTGGTCAGTGTAATAAAGCCTTTTTATTACCCATATAATTTATAAATATGGTCAGTGTAACAAAGCCTTTTTATTACCCATATAAATGTGGTCAGTGTAACAAAGCCTTTTTATTACCCATATGAATGTGTGAAGTGTAGCAAAGCCTTTTTACTTTGTACTAATTTATGAAGATTTGCTGACAAATTCTGGAATAAAAACATAACAATTGTGGTCAGGAAAACTGAATGTTTAAAGTCTTTTGCTTTGACATAAGCTATGTATACTGTTATTATATTTATATAAGAAAAACACATAGATAAAATTACTTTGCAAATGAAAAGCTAGAAATAATAATAAAACATTAAGTGCTATCGCTTTTCTTGCAAATTAAAATACAATGTATTCATATTGCATCAATGCATATTTTGTATAGGTTTAGAACAAACATTATTTGGAGATAACCAAGTTATTTGCTATGAATGAACAAACATTATTTGGAGATAACCATGTTATTTGCTATGAATGAACAACACAATTAACAATATATATAAAATATATTTTGCTCTAAAACTTTATTAAACAAAGTGATTTCTGATATCCGGACAAATGTTTCCAAAACAAAGGAGTGACTGTGACTGGAGGGGGGAAGGGAATACCTGGACTGGTATGATAGTGAGTAAAATTCAAGTGTAAACTACAGTAATTCACCAAGTATTATATCATCACTACTAACAGAAAGGGCTTTATCAAGAATTATATCATCACTACTAACAGAAAGGGCTTTACCAAGTATTATATCATCACTACTAAAAGAAAGGGCTTTACCAAGTATTATATCATCACTACTAACAGAAAGGGCTTTATCAAGAATTATATCATCACTACTAACAGAAAGGGCTTTATCAAGAATTATATCATCACTACTAACAGAAAGGGCTTTATCAAGAATTATATCATCACTACTAACAGAAAGGGCTTCTCCTTATCAATTCGAATCAGATGAAACACAAAGTGATGGTGATTCCAAACGATTTATTCAATTGCATAGATTGCCTGCAATGATAATACAGATTATTAAATCAATATAAACAGTCCTCATTGACAACACGGATTACTA
The DNA here is from genome assembly GCA_028829895.1 of Sinotaia quadrata. Taxonomy (NCBI): domain Eukaryota; kingdom Metazoa; phylum Mollusca; class Gastropoda; order Architaenioglossa; family Viviparidae; genus Sinotaia; species Sinotaia quadrata. The sequence continues at coordinate 11,399,700 of CM054179.1, forward strand.
TTTCAATGGAAGCAGACACATGAACACTGGATGTCAATATGCCTATCGGGTCCGGTAACTACCACTATTAACTTCTCTAATCAATGGATTAAATGAGTGCTAGCAAATAGATTTATTAAGTAGGATGCAGATCTATAGTTTCACCAGCTGCATAACTTCTAACTTTCTCTATGTCAATATCAAGTATTCTTCTCTAGCAAATATTAGATAATATTAACACTTGAAACTTAATTTGTTGTTATAAAAACCTGCGAACAAAGAACAGTAATAATTACCGAGGGATGTCATGTATATGTGCTTGTTTTGTTTTAAATATGTTATGTGTAATATGCTATAACTTCTACTTTTATTATTAATAGTAATTTTATTTTACAAGTAAAGATGTTCTATTATTAATATTTAAATGTTGCAAATACTCCATAGTTTAGTATTAGATAATGAGCCGTTTTATAATTTGTTCATGTTGTCAAATCATGATGGGAAAGCTGTTATGTTTTATTTTATTTACAAATAAGTTTTTCTTTTTAAAATAGCAAGTAATATGCTTGTATTTGGTCATTCTCCCATAATCTGTGTTTAATATTAAATTTGTATACTATATATATATTGAAAATATGTTGTGTGGGATATTGGTAACTAATAATAGCATTACAAATTAATAAAATATTACACACAAAGAATATAACATAAACATTCGGTACATACCTGGCAAACAGAACATCATTGTGTATTATTTCAGTTGTATGGAAAAGTAAAACTAACAAACAGGAATGGAGATGTAAATAGTACTGTTAAGAATTACATAGTGGGATTTGTTATTAATTTTCATTTATCTTTTATTTAGGAACTTTTATACTTTGGAGGGATAGTGGATATCACATGGAAAATTGTAATATTGGAAGAAAGACCTTTTAAGGGCATTTGGTTTGTATGGTCTTGACATGTAATTATGTTGCAAATTTATTTTAGTGCTTTATTATTTTGATGCAACATTAATATTCTATGTATATTGAGAATGGAACATTTAACAAAGTGAAGTATCTCTTTGTTGACATTTTAATACAATTTGTCAATTGAATACCTTATTTTGGAGAGTGGTTCATGGAGATAGAAATTTTAAATCTATTTATTACAAATGTTAACTTTATTCTTGAAATTTGTTGTGGGATAAGTGATAGGAAGTTAAGACTAAAGTAATAGAGAATGGAAGTGAGCTTTATTCTTCTATGGCCAACACACACATCTATAACAAATGAAAGAGAGAATGTGACAATAGACAAATAAATCAAAATTTTTTTTTGTACTTTCTCAACTTTTAATTTCACCTTATTTGATTACATTATTGTTGTAAATAATTTTATTTTGTTTGTGTTATTGTTAAGTGTGAAGAGTGTTTTGCCATATTGACAATTATAACTCTATCTATATCTATCTATCTATCTATACGAATGTGGGTGTATTTTTATGTAATCTGTAAGACGGTGGAGTAAATTTAGCTCATTATTAATATTGATGTCGTGCTGACTTTAAACAAGTAATATAATTATTTTCTTAAAATTAATGACTGACAACTCTCCTCTGTCACAGTATCTTTATCGGACATTTAAAAAAATTCTTTGTATAAAACATATGCCTGTAATATATCACTATGAACTCTATGTTACTGTTTTTTAATTATTACATATGTAAATAAATTTAATAAATATTACTAGATACAAAAATTTTTAAATATTTTCCCCCTTCACAAAATGATCATGAACCAGGCACATAAAAAAAAAATTTGATTTGTTGGAAGTTGACATAAATCATTTGTTTTGATTCATCTAATATGGTAATAATATAAAACAGTGACAATACCATTTCAATCAATAAATAATACTGAATTGGATTGGCACTTCATACAATAAATTCTGTGTATGATTATTTGATCTGTACGGTAATATGTTTCTCTAGGGAGAGGGTATGTTAACTGGAAATCCACGATAATTTTAAGATTCTTTTCCCCAATACTCCCATATCTTGGCAATTTCTCAGAACACGCTTATTCATACCGCCGAAAATGCCATATAAATGTAGACTATGTAATAAAAAGCATTCTCACATTCTTTTTATTTATCAAGAGACCTGCATATTCACACTGGTGAAAGGCCATATACCTGTAGTCAATATAACAAAGCCTTTTTCAAGTCCAAAACATGAGTTAGCACTCTAAATATGAGTACTGTATTTGCTGAGGGTTAAATTGAAGAATTTATTGGTACATACCTTAACCTGTATCTTTTGAGTAATTGTCATATGCATGAATAATTTTGTATTAACATAAGACAATTAAAATGCACCTAATGATGATAAATGAAATAATGTGAAAATATTTCATTTTCTTATTATTACTTCTCATTTAGTTGTATTATTAATATTAAATTTAGTACTTTGTTCATGGAATCTTTGTTCTAATAAAAGTAGTATTAACTATTTACAAATTAGTCTTTTATTAACGCATGCAACCTGCTATTGGAAAAAGCCTATACAAATTGACCAGTCAACATGCATTGTCATATTAGAGAAAAGCCATAAAACTGTATTCATTGCAACAACGAATTTTTACATTTTGTCATTTTTATCACGACACACATTTTAATACAATTGTGATGAATGTAGCAAAGCAATTTATGAAATACAATTCATGAACACTTAACAAAAACTACAACACATAAAAGAGAAAAGATATATATATACATTTGACCAATATATCAAATTATTTTCATGAGTTTTTGGTACTTTATCAACTTAATTTGATTACGTCATTGTTGTAAATAAATTCTTGTTTCTTGTGAAAAGTGTTTTTTCGTACTGACAAGTGTGAGTGTATTTATGTGTAATCTGTAAGATGGTGGAGGATGTTTAGCTCATTATTAACATAGATAGTCCCAGAGTTACATCTCATCTTTCAGGGGACCTATCTCCCTATTCATCAAGGTCCTCAAATCAGTTAAGACAGCTGAAAACATCAATGCCCACAGATATATACACACACATATATATATATATATATATATTATCTATTAAGTGTATACCCATACTCTCTTGTAACAGATATTATTTCAATTATATGTATACATTTGTTAATCACGAATATAAACGTTAATAATACATTTACCACAGATAATAAACTTACACTTAAATGTGCAATCACCTTCAGTGCACAACAAAAAGGAAAACCTTAAGATATTTTCATTAGCTAAGCAGAACACAACATAAAATATAACACACAACATCATCTAGGGTTCCCAAATTCATTTCTTGACATGAATTCACAGAGGATGATCATGTCACGCTGGCATTTAACAAGTAATATAAAATTTAATTTTTAAAATAGGAACAGGCAACTCTGATTTGTCACATCATTACCGGAACGTTTAAAAAAAATACATGCCTATATTTAGTGTATTATATTACTATGTACTCTATGTTGCTAATTATTACATATATAAGTAACTATAATTAATATTGCTATAAAAATCATATTTTCCCCTTCTTAAAATGGTCCTGAACCAGGCATATCAAAAGACTTGATTTATTAGAAATTGACATGTCTCATATAATATTTAGATTCGTCAAATATAGTAATAATATAAAATAGTGACAAGACCGTTTCTATAAATAAATAATATTGAATTGCATTAGCTCTTCACATAATAAAAACTGAGTGTGTCAGTTGGATAAACCCACGATGAATTTTAAACTCTTTCCCCTCAATACTCCCAAAATGGAGTTCAATGCCTAAAAGTCTAGGTAACCTCCTCCCCAATCCAGTCCAGTGAATTATGTTTTAAATTTTCACACTGGATGCTTGTTATTTACATCTACATGAAAATCGTGGTTATAAATAAACAGTAGCATTAACCATAATAGTAGAAGGAAAATTATAGGAAGAAAATTCAGTTACATACTGCAAATGCTTGTGATGCTTCATTATTTATTTAATTTATTCTACATTGGCATTTTCTTAAATTACTAGTTTAATCTGTCATTAAAAATATAAGCAAAAGAGAAATTATTCTATTAACGAATTACTACTGGTTTAATATTGCATAAGTAAACTATGCTATATGTTATCGGTGAGTTCACTGAAGGTAACGGCATAAACTTCGCAGGCGTCCTAGTTAGTGAATGGTCCGCTGTCTGAACATCAAGATGTCATTCTGTACAACTATTAAACACATTTTCAGAATCTGTTATACACATGAATAGAGCAAAACAATTCTCCTATATTATAAATATTAACAGAACAATAACTTTACAACTATAATGCACATTAACGGAATAGGTGTTTTATTACTAGCGATGAACCTTAAAGGAAAAAGAGTTGTGGTGGGAGGGATTTAGAACAGCAGCGTGGCCTAGTTTGTAAACACGACGACGAGTTTTGTGTTCAGCGCTTCATTGTAGATGTGAAGTCAGCGAGTTGTCGAGGGGCAGACTGCTAGCTCAAGCCAAGCCAGTCGAAAATTTTCCATCTTTAGTCTTCTGTGGATGTACAGCCATAAAGTAAGTTTGGAAATGTTTTATTCACTATTCCATTAATATCTGACAGTTTTTCAAATCAATAGCAGTTTTAATACAAACTATGTATGCCAAAATAAAGCCTCTACGATTTCCATTGGATTTTAATATATTTATAGCACAATGACGTCATCATACAAGGGGAAATAAGTGCGGTTCTATATCCTCATTGCGATTACAAATGCTCTCAAATAATTGCGACTCAGAGTTCGAGAAAAAACAAATTCTGAGTGGAATATTGTGCATTTGCTGTTATCACTACAAATGTAAATATATACATTTGGAAAATGGACTATATATATCAGTAATGATAGTTTCTCTAATTTAAGTCATCACGATAATTACACACAATTAAAAACAAATAATCTAATATTGAGGAAAGTAAATTAACACAGAGAATGTGCTTGTCCATTAAGAAAGTTACGTGATTTGAGACATTTAACCCTGTTCTTTTTTTAATTTTAAAACTTTATACACAGCCTTCCATGTGAAATGCATAAAGTCACCTTCCATTTTCCAGTAAATATATAGGCAATGAAAAGCAAGTTCAAATATTTCTCTATTGAATATAAAATGCTGCATAAAATGAGAGAAGATATAGATAGATAGATAGATTCTAAAACTTTCCTAAGAGTACCTGCAGTTGTGTTTAATGGAAGATAATATACACTTGTATTAATGAAGATAAGCTACACAATGATGATATTAATAATAAGCTAATGAAGATAAATTTTGCGTTCCTGAAACAATTATATTTGTGTTTGTAATTGCCGAAACACTCCGGCTACGTAACTGATTGGATAGTAATACAGCAATTTACACTTCATGTACTAATGTTAATCTACATTTGTGTTTTAATAATGAAAAATACACACCTGTTTTACTAAACGTAATCTACATATGTGTTTTTAGTAATAAAAGATTACGCCTTTTTACTAAAGATAACCTAAATTTGTGTTTCAGTAATAAAATACTACACCTATTATACTATAAGTAATCTACATTTGTGTTTCAGTAATGAAAAATACACACCTATTTTACTAAAGATAATCTACATTTGTTCTTAAATGTCAGTTATTAATTTGCTTTTCCATAACTCTTGCTTTAGTAATAATAAGTTATATCCTAAAAAATGAAAAGCATTATTATGCCTGGCCCTTCTGGTATTTAACTGACACTGAATACTGCTCAATTATTTTGAGATTACCCTCTTTTCCGAGTGAAATTATTTTACATTTTGATAGTTAAAACAATGCCCATAGCGTATTTCTCTTATATTGTGATGAGACAATGTCCGTAGCGCAATTATGTTACATTTTGACGGTTAAAACATTCAAAATAGCATATTTATTTGACATAATGACAAGTCAAGCAATATCTATGGATTATTTATTTTACAATTTTGACAGTTATAAACACTGTCCTTAAGGTATTTATTTTACATTTGACAAATAAAACAATATCACTAGCAAAATTATTTTACATTTTAACAGTTAAAGCAATGTCCATAGAGCAATTATTTTACATTTTGACAAGTCAAACAATGTGATTAGCATTGTTACTTTACATTATGACAGTTAAAACAATGTCCATATCTCCATTATTTTACATTGTAGCAGTTGAAACAACTTCCTAAAGACTACTGTCAAATTACTAAGTCCACAAGTGAAATAGTATGACTCTCAGTATGGTGAATATATTAAAATTTTTATTTATTAATTTATACGAACATTAGCATCACTTCCACAGTCTTAATTTTTGACTAATTTAATTATTTTACGCATTGTTTATATATATATATTCTTTATTTTAAAAAAAAAATCATATAGACGGAAATCAATTATAATTTTAACTCTGTTTCATTTTTCTCCCAGATAAATACTCCATCCATCAGGAGTGAATCACACACAAAAAGTGGACAGGATATATTCTGTGAAAATAAGAGAAACGTTGCACCAAAATTGTGAATTTATTACGTCAAAACAGGATTCGATACATACAAAGAACTATAATCAAAACAAAGACGTTATGTTCTTATGGAGAGTTGTCGTTTATTGCAGTTGGATTCGATACAGTGACAAATATTTTTTAATCAGAAAATTATGATTCTCAAATGTAAACTTATGACTGAAGTTTATTCTAAATGTTCATCTTTACTTTATTACTTTCAAGAAAAATAGACAACACAAACAACAATTTCACAGTCTTCTAATTTATAATTTATCCTGGGGAAAAGGCATAATTGCTATCTGTGACAAAACCATTTCACAGAACTGTTATTTTATTAAAACACAGTGTTCACACACTGGAGAAAATCCATAGAAATGTAATGAGTGTAGCAAAATATATTAATGAACTTTTGCTTTACCATAGCTATAGAGAAAATCATTTTTTGAATTATCTCATTTATCAACACACATTTGTATCCATACTGGAGAAAATCTATACAACTTAAACTTCGTAAATTATGGTCAGGTTAACAAGTTTTTTGACTTGAAAATCCTTGAAATGTGACAAATGCAAAAAAGTATTTTCACATTCTCCTCCTTTATAAATAAGAAACCTGTATTCACGTGTGATTATTATAACAAAACAGTTTCACAGCTTTACTATCAATCAACACACATGTAAAATCTTATCAAAATAAGCCATACAAGTGTGATCAGATTAACAAAGCAATTTCACAATCTTCTTCTTCACCAGCACTCATGCATATTCACATTATTGAAAAACCGTACTAAAGCTGTCAGTGTAGGAAAGTATTTTCACTTCCTCGCCATTTATTAGAACACTTTCGAGTACAAGTTGTAGAAATACTCTCAATACAAGAAACACTTAAAAAAATCTTCTTATTTATATATCACAACATATGCATTTTTATACTAGAGAAAAGCGATATAAATATAGTCAATGTAACAAATCATTTTTTAAACTCGGCCACTTTGTCAAAACATGAGTATTCACACTGGCAAAAAACCATATCATTGTAGTCAGTGTAACAAAGCTTTTTCAAATATGTGTTATTTATCACAACACATGTGTATTCATAATGGAGTAAAGCCATATAAATGTAGTCAGTGTAACAAAGCATTCTCAAATTCTTCTAATTTATCAAAGCACATGCGTATTCATACTGGAGAAAAGCCATATAAATGTAGTCTATGTAACAAAGCATTTGTAAGTAGTTCTGATTTAACAAAACACATGCGTATTCATACTGGAGAAAAGCCATATAAATGTAGTCTATGTAACAAAGCATTCTCACGTTCTCCTAATTTATCAACGCACATGCGAATACATACTGGCGAAAAGCCTTATAAATGTAGTGTATGTCAAAAAGAATGCTCATTTTCTACTAATTTATCAAGACACATGCGTATTCATACTGGCGAAAAGCCTTATAAATGTAATCAATGTAACAAAGCATTTTCACAATCTGACTCTTTATCAAAACATATGAGTATTCATACTGGAGTAAAGCCATATAAATGTAGTCTATGTAACAAAGCTTTCTCAAGTACTTCTGATTTATCAAATCACATGCGTATTCATACCGGAGAAAAGCCATACAAATGCAGTCAATGTAACAAAGCATTTTCACACTCCAGCATTTTATCAAAACACATGAGTATTCATACTGGGGAAAGGCCGTATAAATGTTGTCAATGTAACAAAGCTTTTCTACGCTCTTCTACTTTATTAGACCACAAGCGCAGTCATACTGGAGAAAAACCATACAAATGTGGTCTATGTAAAGAAGCATTTTCAAAGTCTGGACATTTCTCAAGACATATGCGTATTCATACTGGAGAAAAACCGTATAAATGCGGTCAATGCAACAAAGCATTTACACAGTCTGGCCATTTATCAGGACACATGCGTATTCATACTGGAGAAAATCATATCTAAATGCGGTCAATGTAACAAAGCATTTACAAAATCTGGCCATTTATCAAGACACAAGTGTATTCATAATATTAGAATAGGCATATACATGTGGTAAATGTAACAAAGCATTTTCATAATCTTCTCTTTATCACAACACGTGCGTAATCATACTGGAAAATGCCTTATAAATGCGTTCAATTGTAACAAGCACTTGGATTTCCTTCTACTTTATTAAAATATATGATTTTTCATACAGGAGAAAAGCTGCACAAATGTGATGAATGTAACAACAAAGTATGTTGAGGTGCTTCTAATTTATCACAATACCTGTGTATTCATGTGGTCAATGTAACAAATCAGTGATCTGATCTATCAAGGCACAGGAATATTCACTCGGGAGAAAAGCCATATAATTGTCAATGTAACTAATCAGTGATCTTATTTATTAAGGCACAGGAGTATTCACACTGGAGAAAAGCCAAACTAATGTGGTCACTGTAATAGTGCATTTTCAAGTACTTCTGCTTCTCAAAACACATGTGCATTCGTGCTGGATAAAAGCCATATCAATATATTGTATGAAAAAAATCTTTTTTTAAATTTCGTTTTAACTTTATCCTAATATATGAAAATTCATACTTGAGAAAAGACATAAATGTGGTTAAAGTAATAAAACATTTGCATATTATTGTTGGACAAAGAGATTACTGATTTCCTAATATGTTTTTGACAATCACAGCTCAATGAATGACTGCCTTCAAATCTTGATGGGAAATCTGCTATTTTTATACTATTCAAAAGAAAGTTTTTCTTTTTAAAATAGCAAGTAATGATCTTCTACCTGAAGTTTGGCCATTCTCCCATAACCTGTGTTTAATATTAATTTTGTATACTATATATATTCAAATTTTGTGTGTGGTATAAATAAATAATAATAAAACTACAAATTAATAAAATATTACACACAACTTATTAATGCAAATTAATAAAATATTACACAACTTATTAATACAAATTTAAACAATAATATCTTGATCGAAAGAAACAAAATTAATAAATAAATTAAGCATTACTCGCAACTTACTTGGTTTATTGACCAAATCTATTGCTAAAATTGAAATGTGACCTAGTTCATTGCATATTCAAATTTTCTTGTACAAAAAACATTGCAATATAATTAAATTTATTCATAAATGAAGTGCTTTAGTAACATTTTCCTTTTAAGTAATTTAGGAAAAGCATCTGTTGGCTTCTGGTGAAGCAATCCATGATTGACAGTAAGATACTTAAGTTTCACATTCCAAAGAATAGATAATTATATAATGTTAATCTATTTTGAATGTCAATGATATTAAATACCAGTTTTAAGGTGAATTTTATCATTATGGGCAGAAGCCTGTATTTTTCTTCAGTACTATGAACAGGCTCAATTTCAATTGGCTTTTGAGACAGATAGGATTGTAATTTGCTATTACTAGTATTATTATTTATTATTAATTCCTTGGCAAATACTGCTTAACCTCTAAGAACTGCTTGCACTAAAGTATATATAATCACAGCTTTATAGATTAGAAATTGATCTTATGTCTTATTGTTGTGTATTTAATCAACATGTTCTATTATTTGCTACAAATAAATTACTAATACATATAGAATATAAAATGTATATGTGATTGATTTACTAATTTCATGAGTATTATTGCAATTGTATTTAATTTAGAAATTGTACATATGCATTTTCATATAACAGAAAAACTATATAAATGTCAATGTAAAAAAGCAATTTATATGCATATGAGTGTAATTTCTCTAACGGTGGGATAAGCTTAGCTAGTTATTAAAACAGATAATCCCAAAGTTACATCTAATTTTTCAGGGGACCTATCTACCTATTCATCAGAGCCTCAAATCAGTTAAGACACACCTCAATGCCCACATATATAAATACATGTAACAATAATGCAAATATATATCTTTGCACAATCAACCCAACAATTGTATCTTTACAGCTAAACTACTTGTGTATACCCAAGCTGTCCTGTAATCAATATATATATATATATATATATATATATATATATATATATTTGTTGATCACAAATGTAGATATACATTTACCACAAATAATAATCCTGCACTTAGATATGCAATCGATCACCTTCATAGTGCACAACAAAAAGAAAACAGACAGATATTTTCGCTCGTTAACTAGGACACAAAATAGATTATTTGTCTATCTAACTAGGACACAAAATAGATTATTTGTCTAGCTAACTAGGACACAAAATAGATTTGTCTAGCTAACTAGGACACAAAATAGATTATTATTTGTCTAGCTAACTAGGACACAAAATAGATTTGTCTAGCTAACTAGGACACAAAATAGATTATTTGTCTAGCTAACTAGGACACAAAATAGATTTGTCTAGCTAACTAGGACACAAAATAGATTATTTGTCTATCTAACTAGGACTCAAAATAGATTATTTGTCTAGCTAACTAGGACACAAAATAGATTTGTCTAGCTAACTAGGACACAAAATAGATTATTTGTCTAGCTAACTAGGACACAAAATAGATTTGTCTAGCTAACTAGGACACAAAATAGATTAGTTGTCTAGCTAACTAGGACACAAAATAGATTATTTGTCTAGCTAACTAGGACACAAAATAGATTATTTGTCTAGCTAACTAGGACACAAAATAGATTATTTGTCTATCTAACTAGGACACAAAATAGATTATTTGTCTAGCTAACTAGGACACAAAATAGATTATTTGTCTATCTAACTAGGACACAAAATAGATTATTTGTCTAGCTAACTAGGACACAAAATAGATTATTTGTCTATCTAACTAGGACACAAAATAGATTATTTGTCTAGGACTCACAAAATAGATTATTTGTCTAGCTAACTATTTTGTGTATTTTTTTTGTAAACACACAAAATAGATTATTTGTCTATCTAACTAGGACACAAAATAGATTATTTGTCTATCTAACTAGGACACAAAATAGATTATTTGTCTATCTAACTAGGACACAAAATAGATTATTTGTCTATCTAACTAGGACACAAAATAGATTATTTGTCTAGGACTCACAAAATAGATTATTTGTCTAGCTAATTAGGACACAAAATAGTATATAACACACTATGCCTAGGGATCCCAAATTCATTTCTTGAAGTGGAATTCACAGAAGAAGACATTCCCATCCCAGATGAGCCACCAGATAAGTAATGTCTAAGACGGTGGGGTAAGCTTAGCTCGTTGTTAACACAGACAGTCACATAGTTACAGCTTATCTTCCCGGGGACCTATCTACATATTCATCAGCGACTCCTGTTGAAAATCCGCAGCTTGTAAACACACAAACACATGCGCGCACACACACGCACACACCCACACACCTCTGGCCAGACTAAAGGAAGACAACTATAATGCCACAGTGATGTCACAATAAAAAGGTGGTGGCAGTTAGAGGGTGATGATAGAAGACAGTTAACTCAACCATGAAATCAGACTAAGACCACCTTAAGAATGGTGATTTAATACAAATTAATTCTGAAAAGGCATTGATGAAATACAAAATGTAAACAAAATATAAGACTAAAAATATTTTCAAAAAAAAATGAAGAGTTAAAAAAATTCGTCTAAACAAAATACATTCAAAAGATAATTAATTTGATACATCAATGCAAAATAATAAACTAATCCCTCTGTTAATTAATATCTAAATATAAAGATAGATATTAGGAGTAAACATCAGCCATATATGACAGCAATGACATGGGATGAAACAAGTACAGTTTAGAAACTCCACCCACTAGTCTTCCAATACAAAACTTTAAATTGTGTATTTCAGTAACGACAAACTACTTTTGTTGTACCAAAGATAATCTACATTTCTGTAATGACAAACTACTTTTGTTTTACTAAAGATAATCTACATTTCTGTAATGACAAACTACTTTTGTTGTACCAAAGATAATCTACATTTCTGTAATGACAAACTACTTTTGTTTTACTAAAGATAATCTACATTTGTGTATTTCTGTAATGCAGAACTCTTTTGCTGTACTAAAGATATTTTTTGTTGTACTAAAAGTACTCTACATTTTAGTAATGACAAATTACTTTTATTTTATTAAAGGTAATCTATATTTTTGTATTCCAGTAATTAGAGAACTACATTTGTTTTACTAATTGTAATCTGTATTTTCCTTTCAGTAATAAAAGCATTACTAATTAATTAATTAACTTGACTAAGAACGTTTCCTTGAATTGTCTGTGCAAATTGAATGAATAAGTAAAACAACATGCTGTGCTTGTGATGTTCATTTTTCTAAAGTTAGATTTTAAAAATTTATATATAATTGATGTGTACCCAATATTTGGCATACTCTAGTTAACAGGTTTATAACCTAAAATATTTCATGTTACGATATACGTGGTGTTTGTAAGATATTTTAAGTTCACTTGAAAATTCCAGTAAATATCAGTCAATTGTCCAATAGAACATGAGTGTTTACACACATGAATAACGTTCAAGAAAACTGTTTGGCTACTCCTTTATTATTTTACTTTATCTCCCCTCAGTATCTCGTGAAGGCGTATTGTATGCCGACGAATAAAGAGAAAATTGCCAGGAAAATGACGTCAGTAATGTACCTTTACGATCGGTTCTTTTTAAGCCGCCATAGTCCTTTACAGGCAGTATCAACATCCGCATTTTTTCTGAATCAAAAACATTTCATGTAAATTTTTAATACACTGTGTCCACAGCCGCAGTCTTTGGAGACTTTCGGGATTTTGTGACGGCATATTACTTCAACATTCCTGGCACTCTTTTACTCACCGGAACTACTCGTATTCTCTATATTAACGAATTACTACTGCTTTGAAAACTGCATATTTCATTTTGTTTTGTTTTGTTTTTTAAAAACAGAAGGCCCATTCCACATGCAAGCGTGAGTTACTGAAACAAACGGCAAAACCACACGCATTGACTACATTATCGGAAGACAAAAAAGTGCATCTATTATACACATCGATAGAACAAAATAATGTCCCAGTATTATACACACTGACAGAGCAAAAACTGTACTGCTATTATGCACCTTAACACAACACGTATTTTATTATTATCGGCCTTAAAGAAAAAAAAGCAGTGGCGGGAGGGATTTAGAACAGCAGCTGCTTGGTCTATAGACGACGACCGGTTTTGTTCGCCGTGCTCCATTGCAGATGTGAAGTCAGTGAGCTGTTGTGAGGCAGACTGCTCAAGCCAGTCATTTTTTTCTGGATGGAAAGCCATTAAGTAAGTTTGGAAATGCTTTATTCTCTATTAACAGCTTTTTAAAATCATTAAAAGCGTGATCTACAAGCTCTCTATGCCAACAAAAAAGTACGTTGGATTTCCATTGGACTTTAATATATATATATCTGAAGGACGCCATCAGACGGGGGGGGGGGGGGGGGAACGCGAAAGTGGCGGAAGCCGGAAGCGTCCCCTACATTCAAGAAAGACGGGGAAATAAATGTGGTTCTATTACCACTTCGATTACGAATGCTCTCATCATTTGTGATTCAACAGAGTGCCAGATAAAACAAACTGTGAATGGAATATTTGTGCATTTGCTGTTTATCATTATGTGGAGCAGTAAATGCGCCTATCCCTATTTCTAAATTTAATTATTATAGAAATTGTTATATTGTCAAAGTGACTCGACCTTGGGCACTCCTTATGATGGTATAATTTGTGTTGGAATAGGCACTCGAGTTGGGAATATGCTAGAAATTGCTGATGCAATGCAAACCAGTTCCAACTTAATTGGTAGTTTTTATTATTCTATGATTAAGATTAAGAGGTCAAGATCAGCCAATGGGCTGAGATCAATAGTGTACCTGCTGTAGAGAATTCTATTATCTAATCACTTTGAATTTTATGACAAGAAGTCCCATCGTGAACGTCAGCCATTAGCTTAATGGAGAGTTTATTTACTTATTAAGAGAGAATAGACTTAAACATTTTGTGTATTTTTGCTATTGATATTTTATAATTGTGTTCTACATAGAAATCTCTTATTTGAGTAGAGTATTGATTCTGCAAATTGTGAACTATGATGATAAACACCTGACATTTCTTCAAGTGAACTTGCTTATAAAAACTATAAGCAAACTATAATTATTATGCTCTGTGTGTGTGTGTGTGTGTGTTGGACTAATAAATACTGTTGCAGGAAAAGGTAAGTTGAGACTTGAATTTAAGGAAGAATGGAGTTAAAATGGAATAAAATGGAAACTTAGCACTGTTCCCTGATTGTATTTTACAGGGAAAAAGCAGACTTTCCTTGTTTTATCTGAATCTCCTGGTTTGTTGATTATAAACCACTACAACCATAATAGATGTTAGAAGTATCTACCTCAGTGTGTTAGTGTAAGGAATACACTACATTCCATTGATGATTGTGGCATGATTTGCTTACTACATCAAAAAAATTCTGGTACAAGGAAGTTACTGGAAATTGCTACAATTGTTGTTCTGCTTGAGGGAGCTAAATTGGTGAAGGAGCACCAGATTAGCCTCGAGAAAATAGCAGTGAATCAGTGTTCAACAATGTGAGTAGGGAATCACATAGAATTGACAGTAGTAATGTGAACAAATAGCCTGTGGCTTGTTACAAAAAGCATGTGAAAGTCTATTGCGACAGTGCCTAAACAAGGTTATGTACAAACTATTATCACTTATTCTAATAACTCCATTTCTCTTCTCTGATAAGAACTATCCTGTGAACCTAAATTGATGAATTGTATTTTAGGATATAAGTCTAGATAGATATTAAAATTATTTGAACATCATTTCATGGAAATATTGAGGTCAAGTATTCTATTTCATTGTATTTGTTATATGTATATTTGGTGGTTGACCTTCTTACACATATTTATAACCTTATTTTGGAGAAGAATGTGGCTAGATGGGGGCTACTAAATATAGATTAAAGACAGATTTGTCTTCTCCTTTAGTAAGATGATATCCACCTATGAAAGCAATGTGTGATGGTAAACGTTTGTCTTTTTATGTTGTGGAAGAGAGAAATCATTTACAGCACCAAAATATCTGCCAAGTGAGATAGATTGGCGATGTCTGTTCATAACTAATTACAAGATATGAGAATCTTAATTTTTTATTAACAATTCTCCAGCAGACTCCACTTATCTCTATCACTTGGTAGATATGTGGGTGCTGTAAATATTTTCCCTCTTCCACAACATTTACTGTAACACAATATTCCATAGGTGCAAAACATCTTACTAAAGGAGAAGACAAATCTGTCTTTAATCTATATTAGTGTGCCCCCATCCACCCACTTTTCTCCAACATAAGGTTATCAATATGTGTAAGAAGGTCAGTAAATTTAATGATACATTTATTAAATCAACAATCAAATGTACATATAATAAATACAATGAAATGGATTACTTGACATCAAATATTTCCATGAAACCATGTTCGAATAATTTTCCCACCACAGAGTCTTTATCCATAAAAATACAATTCAATAAATCAAATTATCAATACAAATCACAGGATAGTTCTTATCGGAGAACAGAAAAGTACAATTCAACAAGTCAATACAAATCACAGGATAGTTCTTATCGGAGAACAGAAAAGTACATTTAAACAAATCAATACAAATCACAGGATAGTTCTTATCGGAGAACAGAAAAATACAATTCAACAAATCAATACAAATCACAGGATAGTTCTTAGTTCTCGGAGAACAGAAAAGTACAATTCAACAAATCAATACAAATCACAAGATAGTTCTTATCGGAGAACAGAAAAGTACAATTCAACAAATCAATACAAATCACAGGATAGTTCTTATCGGAGAACAGAAATGCAGTTATTAGAGATAAGAGATTTTACATAAACCCTGTCTCAGTAGTCTTTCATGCACTTTTGCAACAAAGACACAAGTTTGGTGTCCACAGTTATTACCTCAGTTCCATGTGTTTCTTTTTAACATTGAAATCACAGTTCTGCTACTTATTCTCTTGAGTTATCCAGGGCACTCCTTTTTGCCATGTCAACTCCTTCAAGCAGAACAATAAATATAGCAATTATCAGCAACTTCTCTACACCATAAATTGCTCATGTAGTCAGCATATCTTGCTGCATACATCAATGGAGAATAGTTTATTCTTACACTTACATTTACAAACAGCTCTCCACCTTTATCATGGTTGTCAGAGCAGTTTGCAAACAGTAAACCAAAAGGTTTGAATCTTATACAAAAGGAAAAGGTGGCTCAAATCACAATCAGGGAGTAGCACTAAGTTTCCAGCCCATCACTTTATAACTTCATTCTTGCTTACATTCAAGTCTCAACTTACAATTTCCTGCAACAGTATTTATTAGCCTGATACACTCAAATGGCTTAATAAATACAGCATATCAAAACAATGACAAATGTTAGCATACTACACTCAAGCATCTTAATTCAAATATTTGTAGAAATAATTGTCTTTTCGGATAATACATATGTAAAACACAAGCATAACATATCAATAACAAAAATGCATGAAATATTTCAAAGTCCGTTCTCTATCAACCAATCAGTTAACTCACCATCAAGCTGAAGGCCATCTTTCAAGACTGGACTTTAGTTGCCACTTCAAAATCAAGTGATCAGAGAATAGAATATTCTACAGCAGATAAACTTTTAGATCTCAGCCCATTGGCTGGTCTCGTTCTCATAAATCATAACCATTGGATAATAAATCTACTCACCCAGTTGGAATTAGTTTGCATCAGCAATTACTAGCGTATTCACATGGGTGTTTACTTCAACTCAGACACTTGCAAAAATGCCATCATAATTAGTACCTAAGGTCAGGTCACTCTGACAAATTAACAATTTATATAACAATTAAATTTCAAAATAGGGATAGGCAAATTTACTCCACCACAATCTACATTTGTTTTTCAGTAATAAAATACTACACTTGTTTTACCAAGGATAATATTATTTGCACTTCAGTTGTAAAATATTACACTTCGTCATAGTAAAGAGTGCTAAAAATGTTAAGCTTCAACTGCACGGTTTGGAAAGAGATATAAACTTAAGATTAAATGAAATATACTAATCCCATTTTTTTTCATTAAATGACAGTAATTAATTCGTTTTTCCGTAACTATAGACTGATATCTTATACCCTAAAAATCAAAAGAATTATTATGCCTGACCTCTAACCTCTGGCATTTTAGTATCACGGAATGCTGCTCAAACTTTTTGAGATTACTCTCTGTTCTTAGTGTAATTACATCACATTTTGACAGTTAAAACAATGTCACAATTATTTTCATTTAGACAGTTTAAACAATGTCCATAGATTATTTATTTTACATTTTGACTGTTAAAACAATGTCTACTGTGTGTTTATTTCACATTTTGACAGTTAAAAAATGTCACAATTAATTTCATTTTGACAGTTAAAACAAAGTCTACAGCCTATTTATGTACATTTTGACAGTTAAAACAATGTCACAATTATTTTCACTTTGATAGTTATAAAGTCCATAAAGTATTTATTTTACATTTGGCATTTAAAAGAGTCTACAGTGTGTTTATTTTACATTGTGACAGTTAAAACAAAATCCATAGAATATTTATTTTACATTGTGACAGTTAAAACAAAATCCATGGCGTATTTATTTTACATTTTGACAGTAAAACCAATGTCCATAGAAAGTATTTTCTTTACATTCTGACAGTTAAAACAATATCCATATCACAATTAATTCCTTTTGGCAGTTAAAACTAATGACATAGCATATTATTTTGACATTGTGACAGTTAAATTAATGTCCATAGATCAATTATTTTACATTTTAACAGTACAAACAATGTCAATATCGCAATTATTTTACATTATGACAGTTAAGATAATGTCCATAGCACAATTATTTTATAATTTGTTAATTAAAACAAAATCCACAATAGCAATTATTTTACATTTTGATAGTTAAAATAATGTCCATAGCATAATTATTTTACATTTTGACAGGTCAAACAAATATTTAAAACAACATCCTAAAGACTAACATCAAATTGCTAAGTCCACAATTAAAATGTTCAAATGTTATGGATTTCAATACTGTGAATATATTAAAATGTTGTATTTACTAATTTATATGAGCATTAATGACACTTCAACAGTCATTGACTGTTTTAATTAACTAATTTAATTATTTTTCTCATTATATATACATATGCTTTATTTAGGGAAACAATTGTACAGAAAGAAATCAACTGTAATTTTAACTCTGTGTCATTTTTCACTCCAGATAAATAATCCAACCATCAGGAGTGAATCACACAAGCAAAGTGAACAGAATATATTCTGTGAAAATACGGAAGACGTTATGCTGAAATTGAATTTATTACATCACAACAGGATATGATACATACAAAGAACTGTAATTAGAACAAAGATGTTATGATCTTAAAGTGTGTCATCATTTATGTTCATCGTTATTACTTTCAGTTGACTTCTAACTATGTTATGCTCGTGAACATAATTTTGATTGTATACTGAAATATTTATTTTGATCCTGTGTCTTGAGCTCTGTAAATCTAAATAAATGGAAAGCCTTGCTAAGAATGATCATCACAACTTCAGGGTCAAACTTTCATGCACAGTCGTAGACAGGATCAGAAAATAAGGCTTTCAAATAGTTGTAGGTATTGTGACGTCAGTGAAATAGTTACTGTACGATTAAAATAACTATGTGAACAATTTTACATAACAGAAAGCCATTTATCATCAGCTCAACAAAAATAGACAATACAGCTAACAATTTCTCAGTCTTTTCATTTCTGTCCTTTAATTTACAACTTACACTGGAGGAAAGACATAACTGCGATCTGTGATGATAACATTTTTAAGACCTTCTATGTTGATTTTTTATTAAAACAAAGTGTTCACAAACGGGAGAAAATCCAATGAAATGTAATCAGTGTAACAAACTATTTTAATGGTGTTCTGCTTTAGCAGATCCATACAAGAAAGCATTTTTTAATTATCTTATTTATTAACACACATTCATATAGATAGAAAAGAAAATCTATACAACTAAAGTTTCGTAAATTACTGTAGCATTAAGAAGCCATTTTGAGATTTTTCTGTTTTTTACTGATGAAAGCCTTATAAATGTAGATTATGGTCATGTTAAGAAGCCATTTTGAGATTTTTCTGTTTATTACTGATGAAAGCCTTAGAAATGTAAATTACGGTACACATTAACAAGTCATTTCCTGATTTTTCTGTTTCATACTGATGAAAGCCTTAGAAATGTAACTAATGCAAAAAGTACTTTCACATTCTCCTTTTTAAACAGCAAACCCGTATTCACATAATCAGTGTAACAAAACAGTTTCTCAGTTTACTATTAATAAACAAACATGTAAAATCTTACCAATGTAGGGTTATACAAGTGTGACCAGGTTTAAAAAGCAATTTTGCACTATTCTTCGTAAACACACATACATATTCACATTGGTGAAAAACTGCTCTAAAGCGATCAATGTATAAAGCATTTTCACTTTCTGGCCATTTATCAGAGCACTTTCATATTCATACTGGAGTAAAAGCTGTATAAATATTCTCAATACAGCAAACATTATCAAAATCTTGTGATTTATTACTATGCATGCATATTCATACTAGTGAAAAACCACATAAATTAGATCAATATAACAAAGCATTCTCAAGGTCTTCTAATTTATCACAAACATTTATATTCATAACGGAGGAAATCCATTTAGTCAATGTAACAAAGCATTATCTTCTTATAATTTGTCACACAGCATGCATATTAATACTGGAGAAAAGCCTTACAGATGTAGTCAATGTTTCAAAGCATTTTCTCACTCTCACACTTTATCACAGCACATGAATATTCATAATGCAGAAAAGCCATATAACTGTAATCTATGTAACAAAGCATTCACAAGTTCTTCTAATTTATCAAGACATATGCGTATTCACACTGGGGAAAAGCCATATAGATGTAGTCAATGTAACAAAACCTTTTCTCAGTCTGGCAACTTATCAACACACATGAGTGTTCATACTGGGGAAAAGCCCTATAAATGTGATCAATGTAGCAAAGTATTTTCACAATCTAGCAGTTTATCAAAACACATGCGTGTTCACACTGGAGAAAAGCCATATAAATGTAGTCAATGTAACAAAGTATTTTCACAATCTAGCAATTTATCAGCGCACATGAGTGTTCATACTGGAGAAAAACCATATAAATGTAGACTCTGTAACAAAGCATTTTCACAATCTGGCAATTTATCAAAGCACGTGCATAATCATACTGGAGAAAGGCCATACAAATGTAGTCAGTGCAGCAAAGCATTTTCTCAACTTTGCACTTTATCAAACCACATGAGTGTTCATACTGGGGAAAAACCATATAAATGTAATCTATGTAACAAAGTATTCAGATGGTCTTCAGTTTTAACAAATCACATGCGTATTCATTCAGGCGAAAAGCCATATAAATGTAGACTATGTAACAAAGCATTTTCACAATCTGGCCATTTATCTGTACACATGCATAATCATACTGGTGATGGGCCATATATATGTACTCTATGTAACAAAGTATTCACATGGTCTTCTAATTTATCAAGACATATGCGTATTCATACAGGTGAAAAGCCATATAAATGTAGTCTATGTAACAAAGCATTTTCACAATCTATCAATTTATCAATGCACATGAGAATTCATACTGGGGAAAAGCCCTATAAATGTGATGAATGTAGCAAAGTATTTTCACAATCGAGCAATTTATCAGCGCACATGAGTGTTCATACTGGAGAAAAATCATATAAATGTAGACTCAGTAACAAAGTATTTTCACAATCTGGCAATTTATCAAAACACGTGCATAATCATACTGGAGAAAGGCCATACAAATGTAGTCTATGTAACAAATCATTTTTATAATCTGGACATTTATCAAGCCACATGCATATTCATACTGGTGAAAGGCCATACAAATGCAGTATGTGCAGCAAAGCATATTTTCGATTTCACACTTTATCAAACCACATGAATAAACATACTGGGGAAAAGCCATATAAATGTAGTCTATGTAACAAAGCATATTCACAATCTGGGAGTTTATCAGGCCACATGCTTATTCATACTGGCGAAATGCCATATAAATGTAGTCAATGTAATAAAGCGTTCTTGCGTTCTCGTCAATTAGCAAGTCACATGCGTATTCATACCGGAGAAAGGCCATACAGATGTAGTCAGTGCAGCAAAGCATTTTCACATTCTTGCAGTTTATCAAGCCACATGCGTATTCATACTGGTGAAAGGCCATATAAATGTTGTCTATGTAACAAATCATTTTCACAATCTGGCCATTTATCTCAACACATACATATTCATACTGGGGAAAAGCCATATAAATGTAGTTAATGTATAAAAGCATTCTCACATTCTTCTCATTTATCAAGTCATATGCATATTCATACTGGCGAAAAGCCTTATAAATGTAGTCACTGCAACAAAGCATTTTCACTATCTGGCACATTAACCAAACACATGAGGGTTCATACTCAGGAAAAACCATATTAATGTAGTCAATCAACAGTCCCTTTTCACTATCTGTTAATTTATCCAAACACATGCTTATTCACACTGCTGAAGAGCTGTATAAATGTAGTCTCTGTAATAAAGCATTCTATGATTCTTCTCACTTATCAAGACACATGCTTATTCATACTGTTGAAAGGCCTTATAAATGTACTCCCTGCAACAAAGCATTTTCACAGTCTGGCACTTTATCAAATCACATGAGTGTTCATACTACGGAAAAGCCATATCAATGTAGCCATTGTTACAAAGCATCTTCACACTCTCCCACTTTATCAAAACACAAATGTATTCATACTGGCGAAAAGCCATATAAATGTAGTCACTGCAACAAC
The DNA here is from genome assembly GCA_028829895.1 of Sinotaia quadrata. Taxonomy (NCBI): domain Eukaryota; kingdom Metazoa; phylum Mollusca; class Gastropoda; order Architaenioglossa; family Viviparidae; genus Sinotaia; species Sinotaia quadrata. The sequence continues at coordinate 11,422,181 of CM054179.1, forward strand.
CATTTTCACAATTTGGCACTTTATCAACTCATTTACATATTCTTTCCAGATAAAAACTGTATAAATGCAGTCAATGTAACACTTTAGAACAGGCATATGCCTGAGATAAATATAACAAAGCATTTTCGCAATTCTTTGGCAAATATTAGATAATTTTAACAGTTGAAACTTAATTTGTTGTTCAGAACAACTCTTATAATGAACAGTAATTAAATCAGAGTAATGTCTTAATATGTATGTTTTGTTTTAAATATATTAAGCTATAAACTCTACATTTATTATTAATAGTAATTTCATTTCGAGGTATAGTTCTATTATTAATATTTATCTGTTGGAAATACTATATAAGCTATAAACTCTACATTTATTATTAATAGTAATTTCATTTGGAAGTATAGTTGTTCTATTATTAATATTTATCTGTTGGAAATACTATATGATTTTCTTTCTGTTCATACTAACAATAGGAACAATATATTACTGCTAATAGTCATAGAGTTTAGTATTAGATCTTGAAAGATTTATACTTTGTTCTTGCTGTAAAATAATGGAGGAATTATGTTATTCTTATATTATTTTAAAATAAGTATTTCTTTTTAAAATAGCAAGTAATATTCTTGTACCTTAAGTTTATGCCATGCTCCCATAACTTGTGTTTAATATTAATTTCCATAATACATATACTGAAAATTTGTTGAGAGATAAAAAATAATAATAACATTACTAATTAATAAAATGTTACACACAAATTCTTCATAATATAATATAAATAGTAAAAAAATTGATTGTAGAAATTAAAATGAGAAATGAAATTAAGTATTGTGCACACATTTTTTGTTTATAGAGAAGAGATATAAAATTGATCTCTTGCTAAAATTGATATGAGATACATGGTTATTTACATATGTAAATTTACTTAAAGTTATCACACAAATAAACAGTCATGCATGCAGTAGGATAAGAATTTCAGAGATCAAATGTCATAGAACAGTAATAGCTGTGCCATTGAAAAGTTCAAACAAATATTACTTAGAAAATGGAAACAAATAAAATTTAGGTAAATGAATAAAAGCTCGAAATCTGCCGATGACATCAAAAAGCAAATATGTCACTGGTACAAATTCTGTGATGTAAATCTGTGTCCAGATTTGTGCATGTTAGTGATGTAGATAGAAATTGATCCTATGTATTCTTGATGTGTATTTAATCAACCTGTTATATTATGCTTTAAAATGTTGTGTACATGAGAACATATTCTTATCACTCTAAATATGACTACCTTATTCACTGTGTTATAGTTGTGTATGAGACCACATTATTAGCACTATAATATTACTGTATTCTCTGTGTATATGAGAACACATTATTAGCACTCTAAATATGATTACTGTATTTGCTGAGGGTTAAATTGTGGAATTTATTGGTACATATCTTAACCTGTATCTGTTGATATTTCATCATATGCATGATAATTTTGTACAATCATCGAGCAACTTTGTGTTAGTATCACGCCCGAAAGAATAAACATTTTTAAATGTTGATGGTTCAGTTTACACAGGACTAAGAAACTACCACTATATTTCTATATATAGATTATAATTTGAAATCTATGTTGGGATTAGTATTAATAAATATGTTTTATTAATTATTCTTATAAAGCTAACCTCATAATTGCTAGATTTATGCATTAGGGTATGTGTACAGTTTTACCCCACTCATTTCGCTATTGTAATGTTTTAATGAAATAGTTGATTAAAAAGAATTGTTATTTTTGAAACACTTGTGAAAGTCCTTTTGGTATATTTTTACTGAATATATTATTTGTAATTTGAGGTGCATTGATGTAACTAGATTTATGTGCCTGAGGTGATAGGAAATGTAGGAAGCTTTATGTGCAGTGCATGGCAAAAACCATGCAGGGAGAGAGTATGGAAAGAATTGTGTGAATTGCGTACATTGTGAGATTTTCTTCTTCACTGGGATTCTCACACAATAAGGACTCATACAGTAATAAAAAGAGAGACTAACTTGTCTTTGATATCACAGTGATAGGATTGGACCTATTTTCCTGGGGTCATTGCCATTTTTTGAGCACCCATTCAGTTATCTTGGGAAATAATCCGGCTGCTTAAAAACAGTGGAAGTTCATTGGAACAAGATTGTTTTCACTCTAGTGGAAAGAATTTGAACCACTATAGTGTCAGGGTAAAGCAGTTGTCTACCCAGAGACAGCCAGAGGCCTTGAACCATACCTATTCCAAGGGTGGACTGATTGCACCTGGGCAACTGTGTAATGGAAGGCAATACCACGCCGTGAGGATACCCCACTGATGGCAAGATGCGACATCAACCCGTCGCTGAAATAGCAGTACATTGTGAAACATCTAGACGTAACCTACTGACTGATGGTCATCTTTATGGATCACATTCAATACTGATCTTTGACACCAGCTAGTGTGTCATGAAGGAAGGTCAGGTATATGCAACCCCGCAAGTCTACGTTTAGACTGCAGTTTCAGTTGTCTTTGATGTTACTGCAGAATGTTTATAACATCGTTTTTTTTTTCATTGGATTGGCTCTATACAATTTTCAAAAGGTTTATGAGTAACCAATACTTAAACTATTTAGAGAAACCTCAGTGAACATAATTAATAAGACTGATTAATCTAAATTGCTATTTACTTTATGTACTCAGTGCACATACTTAATAAGACTGATTAAGAATCTAAATTGCTATTTAATTTATGTACTCATTATTATTATTATTATTGCAAGTCTACGTTTAGACTACAATTTCAGTTATCTTCCTTGTTTCTGCATGGTGTTTTCTTCATCTGACTGGCTCTGTACAATCTTCAAAGGGTTTTTGAGTAAGCAGAACTTAAACTATTTAGAGAAAACCCAATGCACATACTTAATAAGACTGATTAAGAATCTAAATTGCTATTTAATTTATGTACTTGTAGAAATGCTTAGTAGCTCAGAGCTTTCATTGACACCTTTTCAAAAGTAAACTTTATGCCCGTAAAATCATTGTCGATAGCAGAGATTACCACTTTATTATGTGTTTAAATTTATTGCTTTTTAAAGTAAACTTTATGCCAGTAATATCATTGTTGATAGCAGAGATTACCACATTATTATGTGTTTAAATTTATTGCTTTTTTGGACACTGTTTACATCACCACTCATCACTTACGACACTAAACCCCAACCCCCCAAAAGCATTTTTATGAATAAATGATTTGCAGGGTGAATGAATTATCACCACATGAAAGAAAACCCATAGAGCAATAAAAACTTAAAATTTAATCATACTCTTCAAACATAGTACATGTATCTCATCTATTTTTGCTTTGAAAGAGTGAGTGCAGTGCTGTTGTTTCCATATATATATAAAATCCAACGTCCAGGTTTAGGTAGACATTGATTTTAAAAATGGCATTAGGTGGACCTTGTGTATATATACAACCTTCAAAACCACACTTGAATTCACAAGAAAAACTATTGAAATATGACAAATATCAAAGGCAACTACAATAAAGATAATAGAAATATCAGTTAAGACACAGCTGAACAAATCAATACACTCAGATATATGTACATATCATGCATATAAATATATCTAAGCACAACCAACACTACAGATAACTGTATATCTCTACAGACTATCAACTTAGTGTATACCCCATACACTCTTGTAACGTAGATTTCAATCATATGTATACATTTTGTGGAATGTTTTTGTACAAGTGTACAGCAATTTTTGGTTTGGCTTCACTGTAATGACAAAATTTAAGTCTGGGCTATCTTTGTTTTAAATTGCACAGCACTGCAGTGAGTGAACTTCTCAGTGCTAATGTAGTGTGCTGTGTCCAGAGTTCGTGCTTTATCCTTGTACATTGTTTTAGGGAATTATTAACTAAAGTTGAGGTTTATATAATTAGATAGGAAATGGTTTGTAGTTGGTTATAATATATTTTTGTATGCTAATTTATATTAATTTCTTAGTGTATTTTAGGATTTATTCATGACACACGAATATAGTTATTTAATTTATTTTGTACTTAATCTTTTAAATTATACCTTAGGAAAGCATTGTATTTAAAAAGTATTTAGTTTAGTTTCCTTAGATAGTGAAAGTGTAATATAACTCTAAGTAGTTTAAGAGTAAATTATATTTAAACAAAAGTAAGAAAGCACATAAGAGTCAATTAGCACTGATTTCAGTCTGTGTCTGAGTTGTCTACTGGGGCTCTCTTTATGGCCAGGGCTTTCACGATATAGATGGACATGAGAGTGTGACAAAGGATGGTTGGACAGTATGCATACAGAAGAACGGTGAAACAAAAACAAACTATTCATGCTGACTACTGCTCCCCACCCGTGACAGGATCGAATGCGAAAGAACTTGAATGGAATTAATTTTTCTCGTCTCATTTAGTTTCGTCTCCTCACTTGTTCACCACACATTCATTCACTTGACAGTACAGTGTGTGAAAGAGCTTCAATTGAATTTCTCGTCTCTCTACTTCAAACAGTCTCTCTTGCTCACCACAGACTTTCACTGCACCATTTGGGATTCAACCACAAATTACATCATCAGGACACAACACTTATTTTCAGCATTATCCCCACATACACATCATTACCATGGACCAGATCTAAACAATTTAATCACAACTTTTATCATAGCCATCTCTTTTGTAAAAAAGAAAAAATTAAACGACCCCAAGTACCCTACTCTTCCCCCTCAACACAACCAGCATTATCGGTCTATGATCTTTACGCTTTAGCTAGACTGAGGGGGGGGGGATCTACCTCCCACTCCCTTATCATAAACTAATATTCCATCTCTAGATGAAAACACCAACTCAGCAACCCATTCACCAGCTTCACCTGCAGCTCCCCAAGACCTGGGGCGAGAGCTCATTGGGCCGCCCCAGAATCCAAAGTCCAACACAGTGCAACAACACAACAACATTTCTGAAAGCAGGGACCACACCTCTACCAAACAAGGTAATATACTGCCTTCTTCTTATTCAACCTCTACACCCACCCAAAAATTCAACCAAAAAACACACCAAGAACAAAAACTCACAATTATCTTCTCCCCCTCACCAACCACACCACTACCTCGCCACCATGATGGACACATACCTCAAATACAGAATGAACTTCAACTACACGCACGAGACCACAGTACTAAAATAATCAAACTAGGACAAATTACAATAAATTCACCCAGTCACTCATCACGCATTCCAATTTACAGAAGTTCACACCATACTGAGCACCAAAGTCACAAACAAATTAATCAAACCACAATACACATACATAAGGAATTTCCTCTCTGAACGAACTTTAAACACAAATAAACAACACTATTAGACTACCCGCAGCACACTCCAAGGACGTTCACTGAGTCCTACCCTATATAATATAGCCATCTGTGACATAGACACGACCTTGAATGACACAAACACTCAAATTACAAAATTTGTTGACGATTCCTGACTCTCCCACCCCTATAATGATGCGAAACAACTCCAAAGAAACCTTCAGCAAACACGTGACCAACTAGAGACCTGGGCTGACCCCTGGGGACTAGACTTAGCCCCTGAAAAAACAAAAGCAATCGACTTCTCAACCAGACGAAATAAAATCAAGCCTACCCTAAACATCAAAGGAACACCAATAACGTACACTAAATCCACAAAATTACTATGCATCACATTTGACAGCAACATCATTTTCACGAAACACATAATAAACATAGCACTGAAAGCCAACAAAACCCTAAACCTACTTAAAATGACAAGAGGGAAAGACTGGGGAGCAGACACACAATCACGACAACCAGCAACTAAAACACTTTTATATTCCATAATAGACTATGGCATTACCACATACTCAGCCCCCCTACATCCCAAAACTAAAAAAAAAACCTACAAACCATCTAAAACAAAGCCATCAGAATAAGCATCCACACCCTAACATGCTCTCAAAATACAGAGCTTATCAAACATACAAGACAACTCACTACAATTGACAGAAGAAACCTAAAAGCCCTAAAAAATATTAGCCACCAGAATACAACTAAACCAACTAATACTCAGTAACCTATCAACAGAAACTCTCCTCTACATTCATCACCCTGGCTAGTAATCATCACCTAACTGACTATTCACTCCTAGGCATCAACAAACACATCCATCTACTCACAAAAAATCGTAAGATACTAGAGAACATCAACAAATACTACCCTGATCACAACAAAATATACCAAACAAAATGGATCAATGACAGACACACAGCAGAGTTTAAAAAAAAAACTACTTAGAATAAAATATATGCCCGTATTATATCACAATGTACATTATATTATAGTGCTGCTATTTATTACATATATAAATATTACTATAAAAAGTCAAATAATTTCCCCCTTCCTAAAATTATTCTGAACCAAACATATTATAAAAAACTTGATTTATTGGAAATTGACATATCTAATATACTAATATTTTAATAATAAAACAGTTACAATACCGTTTCATATTGAATTGCATTAGCACTGTGTGATAAAATCTGTGTGATTATTTGAGCTCGACGTCATATGTTGCATTAAGTAGCCAATGATGCATGTTACAGGTGAGGTCACTGAAGGTAACGACATAACCATACGCATGCGCATTAGTTAGTGAAAGGTCCGCGTGTAAACATCAAGACAGCAGTATGCACATTATCAGAAGACAACATCGTTCATCTATTATATAGAGCAAAACAATTCTCCAGTGCTATACAATATTAAAGAGCAAAAATTGTACAACTATAATGCGCATTAACGTAACAGGTGTTTTATTTCTAGTAATCAACCTTGAAGGAAATGAGTAGTGGTGGGAGGGATTTAGAACAGCATCTTGGCCTATTTTTTTTAATAGACGACGACGACCGGTTTTGTTCCCAGTACAGTGAGTACACCCTCAGAAATGAAGTCAGCGATCTGTCGAGACTCAGACTGCTCAAGCCAGTCAACAATGGTCCGTCTTTAGTCTTCTGTGGATGTAAAGCCACAAAGTAAGTTTGGAAATGTTTCATTTACTATTCTATTAATGCTTGACAGTTTTTCAAACCAATAACAGTTTGAATACAAGCTGTCTATACCTACAAATTGGACTTTAAGCACAATGACGTCATCAGACAGGGGGAAATAAGTGTGGTTCTATCTCCAAATCGCGATTACAAAATTAATTAATGCTCTCAATACATATACTTGTGATTCCCCAGAGTTAGAAGAAAAACAAACTCTGAATCTAATATTGTGTATTTGCTGTTTATCATAGAAATATATAGACATGGAATATATATATCAATAATGATAGTTTCTCTAACTTAAAGACAGCACGATAATTACACACAATTAAAAATAAATCAACTAATAGAGGAAAGAGAATGAACACAGAGAATGTGCCAGGCCATTAAGACAGTTGCTCGCTTTGAGACATTTAACCCTGTTTTTTATTTCTTTATTTAATTTTACAATTTATACACAGCCTTCTCTGTGACATGCATAAAGTCACCATCCATTCTTCTGTAAATATAACTTGATAAGGAATAAAAAGCAAGTTCAAATACTTGTCTCTATAAGAAGAGAGTAGATTGACTACATTTTATTAAATATTCAAAAACTTTCCAAATGTTACCTGTATTTGTATTTAATGAACATAAAATACACTTGTATTAATGAAGATAAGCTACACAATGATGATATTATTATTAATGATAAACTAATGAAGGTAAGTTTTGCTTTCCTGAAACACTGATTTGTACTTGTAATTACCGAAACACTCTGGCTACGTAACTGAGTGGATATTATTAATATGGTAATTTACACTACTTGTACTAATGATAATCTTCATTTTGTTTTAGTAATGAAAATCTACGTTTGTTTTACTAGAGACAACCTACATTTGTGTTTCAGTAATGAAAACTCCATAACTGTTTTACTGATGGTAATCTATATTTGTGTTACAGTAATAAAATACTACACCTGTTCAGTTTTGAAAAACTACACATGTTCATAGTAAAGATAGTGATACAAATATAAGATTCAACTGCAACGTTTTGAAGAGATATTATCATATATATTAAACATTTGATTTAATGAAAGATCCTAAACCTATTTTGTATTAAAGGAAATTAACTAATTATTTTTTCCTTATCTCCTGCTTTAGTAATGACAAGATATACCCAAAAAACAAAAGCTTTATTTGGTCTGACATTCCTGTTGTTTTACTGACATCGAGTGCTGCTCAATATTTTGAGATTCTCTTCAGAGATAAATTATTTTAAATTTTGGCAGTTAAAACAATGACATAGCATATTTATTTTATGTTTTGACAGTTAAAACAATGACCATTGCAGATTTATTTTACATTTTGACAGTTCAAACAACGTCCATAGAGTACTTTTAATGACATTGTGACAGGTCAAACAATGACCTGTCACAATACCACAATCATATTACATTTTGACAGTTAAAACTTTGAAAATAGCGAATTAGTTTGACATTGTGACAGGTCAAACAATGTCCATACCACAATCATATTACATTTTGACAGTTCGAACTTTGAAAATAGCGATTTAGTGTGACATTGTGAGAGATCAAGCAATGCATATAGTGCAAATATTTTACATGTTGACAGTCCAAACGATGTCATTGAGTTATATACTTTACATTCTGAAAGGTCAAATAATGTCATTATCTTACTTATTTTATATTGTGAAAAAAATCAAACAATGTATTTAATTTCCATTTTAACAGGTCTAACAATCTTCATAGCATATTTATTTTAAATTTGGACAGTTAAAACAAAATCACTAGCACAATTATTTTACATTTTGACAGTTACAATCCATAGCATATTTATAATGTGACCTATAAAACAGTGTAAATAGAGGAATTATTATTTTACATTAGGACAAGTCAAAACAATGTGATTTGCATTGTTATTTTACATTTTGATAGTCAAAACAAGGTCTATAGAGCAATTATTTTAGATTTTGAAAGATAAAATTGTTACATAGCGAAAATAATATTTTCTATTTTGCCAGTGAAAACATTGTCAACAGATCAATTAATTTACATTTTGACAATTAAATCAACATCCATAAAACAATTATTTTATGTTGTGACAGTTAAACAACCATCCTAAAGACTATTGACAAATTACTAAGTCCACAATTAAAGATACATTAAAAAGTTTTATTTATTAATTTATATGAACATTAGCATCACTGTCAATGTTTTAACTTTTAACTAATTTAACTACATTACTCATTGTATGTACATATTCGTTAATTAGGAAGGCAATCATATGAATGGAAATCAACTGTAATTTTAACTTTCTGTCATTTTACCCCAGATAAATAAACCTTCCATCAGGAGTGATTCACACAAACAAAGCGAACGGGATATATTCAGTGGAAATAAAGAAATGTGCCAAAATTGTAAATGTATTCCGTCAAAACAGGCTTTGACACATACAAAGAACTGTAATCAGAACCAAGACGTTATGTTCTAAAGGAGTGTCGTCATTTATTGCTGTTGGATTCGATACAGTGATAAACAATTTCTAATAAGGAAATTATGATTCTCAAATGTAAAAATTTATGACTGAAGTTTGTACTAAATATTCATCTTTCTTTTATTACTTTCAGTTGATTTCTACATAGGTCATGCTCCTAACATAATTTTGATTGTGTACATAAATATTTCTTTTGACCCTCCACATTCATCTCTGTAAAACTGAATAAATGGAAAGCCTTTTAAGAAAGATAATCACAACTTCAGAGTAAAATCTTCTTGCCATTCGTAGACAGGATCAGAAGACACGCCTTCCAGAAAGGTGCATGTATTGTGACGTCATTGAGATGGTTATTGTAAGATTACAATAAATCTGTGAACAACTTTATGTAACAAAATGCCATCTGATGGTTATTGTAAGATTACAATAAATATGGAACCACTTCTATGTAATAAAACACCATGAGATGGTTATTGTAAGATTACAATAATTATGGGAACGACTTCTATGTAACATAAAGCAAACATGAAGATAAATGATGAAACATTCAGAGACAAATTCTGAAAAAAAAAATTGGTGCTAAGACTTCTAAAGAATCTCTTTACACTTAAATCAGGATTATGCAATTATTAATTATATAAATGAAAATCAAGAAAAAATTATTATCGTTATTATGCAAGAATCGGCAGATGAAAATCAATAAATAAATCATATATCATCAACTCAAGAAAAATAGACAATACAGCCAATAATTTCAGTCTATTAATTTACAATTTAGAAAAGAAATAATTGGGATCTGTAAAGAAAACATTTTTCAGACTTGAATGTCATTAAAACACAAATTGTTCACACTGGAGAAAATCATTAAAAATGTAATCAGTTTAGCAAAATATTTTTAATGTCTTTTTGCATTACTAGAGCCATAGAGAAAAGCACTTTTTGAATTATCTCATTTATCAACACACATTCGTATTCATGACAGAAAATCTATACAACTTAAACCTAAGTAAATTATGGTCAAGTGAACAAGTCTTTTAAAGATTTTTCTGTTTCATACTGATGAAAATCATTGAAATGTGACTAATGCAGAAAAGTAATTTCACATTCTCCTCATTTCTAAACAGGGAACACATATTCATGTGAACAGTGTAACAAAATAGTTTCTCAGTTTTACTTTTAAACAACACGCATAAACTCTTACCAATGACAAGCCATACAAGTGAACAGATTAACAAAGCAATTTAACACTCTTCAGCACATATTCGTATTCACATTGTGAAAAACTATACTAAAGCAGCCAATGTAGCAATGTGATATCACTTTCTGGACATTAACGAGAACAATTTCTTATTTATACTGGAGAAAAGAACATTATAAATATTCTCTTTTAGCAAACATTGTCAAAATCTTCTAATTTATCACAACACATTCAAATTTATACAAGAAAAAGCCATATAGATTATTTAATGTAACAAAGCATTACCTTTTTCTTATTTGTCACAAACCATGAATATTCTTACTAGAGAAAAACCATATAAATGTAGTCTATGTAACAAAGTATTCACATGGTCTTCTGATTTAAGAAAACACATGCTTAGTCATTCAGGCGAAAAGCCATATAAATGTAGTCTATGTAACAAAGCATTTTCACAATCTGGTACTTTATCAAGACACATGCATAATCATACTGGTGAAAGGCCATATAAATGTAGTCAGTGCAGCAAAGCATTTTCTCAGCTTTGCACTTTATCAAAACACATGAGTATTCATACCGGAGAAAGGCCATACAATTGCAGTCAGTGCAGCAAAGCATTTTCTCGATTTGACACTTTATCAAACCACATGAGTATTCATACTGGCAAAAAGCCTTATAAATGTAGTCTATGTAACAAAGCATTTTCACAATCTGGCAGTTTATCAATACACATGCATATTCATACTGGAGCAAAACGATATAAATGTAGTCTATGTAACAAAGTATTCGCATGGTCTTCTAATTTATCAAAACACATGCGTAATCATACAGGTGAAAAGCCATATAAATGTTGTCTATGTGACAAATCATTTTCACAATCTGGCTATTTATCAAGCCACATGCATATTCATACTGGTGAAAGGCCATATAAATGTTGTGTATGTAATAAATCATTTTCACAATCTGGTTATTTATCAAGCCACATGCATATTCATACTGGTGAAAGGCCATATAAATGTTGTCTATGTAACAAATCATTTTCACAATCTGGCTATTTATCAAGGCACATGAATATTCATACTGGAGAAAAACTATATAAATGTAGTCTATGTAACAAAGTATTCACATGGTCTTCTTATTTAACAAAACACATGCATATTCATACTGGCGAAAAGCCCTATAAATGTAGTCAATGTAACAAAGCTTTCTCAAGTACTTCTATTTTAGCAAATCACATGCGTATTCATACTGGAGAAAGGCCATACAAATGTAGTCAGTGCAGCAAAACATTTTCTCAACTTTGCAATTTATCAAACCACATGAGTATTCATACTGGGGAAAAGCCATATAAATGTAGTGTATGCAACAATGCATTTTCACAATCTGGCAGGTTATCAAGACACATGAGTATTCATACTGGAGAAAAGTTATATAAATGTAGTCTATGTAACAAATCATTTTCACAGTCTACCTATTTATCAAGACACATGCATATTCATACTGGTGAAAGGCCCTATATATGTTGTCTATGTAACAAATCATTTTCACAATCTTGCTATTTATCAAGTCACATGCGTATTCATACTGGAGAAAGACCATACAAATGTAGTCAGTGCAGCAAAGCATTCTCACATTCTTGCAGTTTATCAAGACACATGCGTATTCATACTGGTGAAAGGCCATATAAATGTTGTCTATGTAACAAATCATTTTCACAATCTGGCAGTTTATCAAAACACATGCTTATTCATACTGGCGAAAGGCCATATAAATGTAGTCAATGTAACAAAGCTTTCTTGCGTACTTGTCAATTAGCAAGTCACATGCGTATTCACACCAGAGAAAGGCCATACAAACGTAGTAAGTGCAACAAAGCATTTTCACAATCTGGCAGTTTATCAAAACACATGCGTATTAATACTGGCAAAAAGCCATATAAATGTAGTCTATGTAACAAAGCATTTTCATTATCTGGCAATTTATCACGACACATGCGTATTCATACTGGGGAAAAGCCATTTAAATGTAGTCACTGTGAAAAAGCATTTTCACAATCTAGCAATTTATCTCAACACATGCGTATTCATACTGGGGAAAAGCCATATAAATGTAGTCACTGCGAAAAAGCATTTTCACTATCTGGCCATTTATCTCAACACTTACGTATTCATACTGGGGAAAAGCCATATAAATGTAGTCAATGTATAAAAGCATTCTCAGATTCTTCTCATTTATCAAGACATATGCGTATTCATACTGGTGAAAAGCCTTATAAATGCAGTCACTGCAACAAAGCATTTTCAGAATCTGGCACATTAACCAAACACATGAGTATTCATTCTCGGCAAAAGCCATGTTAATGTAGTCAATAAACAAGCACTTTTCACAATCTGTTAATTTATCCAAACACATGCGTATTCACACCGCCGAAGAGCTATATAAATGTAGTCTATGTAATAAAGCATATTCACACTCACCCACTTTATCAAACACAAGCGTATTCATACTGGCGAAAAGCCATTTAATGTAGTCACTGCACCAACCATTTTCACAATTTGGCACTTTATCAACTCATTTACATATTCATTCCAGATAAAAACCATATAGATGCAATCAATGTAACAAATCTGTTTATTTATCAAGACACAACTATTCACACATAAGAACGGGCATATCCATGAGATAAATGCAACAAAGCATTTTCGCAATTCTTCTACAGCAAATATTAGATAATGTTAACATTTGAAACGTAATTTGTTCTTCGAAAAAACTCTTATTAAGAACAGTAATGATTACAGAGTTATATCTTTATATGTTTGTTTTGTTTTAAATATATTATGGTATAACCTCTACATTTATTATTAATAGTAATTTCATTTGGAAGTAAATTTGTTCTATTGTTAATATTTATCTGTTGGAAATACTATATAGTTATCTTTCCATTCATACTAACAATAGGAACAATATATTACTTTTAATAGTCATAGAGTTTAGCAATAAATTTTGAAAGATTTTACTTTGTTCTTGCTGTCAAATGATGTTGGAATGATGTTATTTTTATATTATTTTAAAATATGTTTTTCATTTTAAAATAGCAAGTAATATTCTTGTACCTTAAGTTTGTGCCATGCTCCCATAACTTGTGTTTAATATTAATTTCCATAATACATATACTGAAAATTTGTTGTGATAAACATAAATAATAATAACATTATGAATTAATAAAATATTACTACACAAATTCTTCATAAAAATATAAATAATAAAAAATTGATTGTAAAAATTAAAATGAGTAAATAAATTAAATATTGCGCACAAATTATTTGTTTTCTAGAGCTAAGATAAAAAGTTGAGCTCTTGCTAAAATAGATATGTGATACATAGTTATTTACATATGTAAATTTACTTAATCTCACAAATCAGACATTCATGCATGCAGTAGAACATTAAATTCAGAGATCAAATGTCACACAACGTAGAACAGTAATACTAATAGATGAGACATTGTATAGTTCAAACAAATACTAATGAAGAAAATAGAAACAAACACAAATAAAGTTAGGTAAATGGATGGAAGCGTAAAACAGTCATTTGAAATCAAAAGCAAATTATGTCACAGATACAAATGCTGTGATGTAAATCTGTGTCCAGACTAGTGCATGTGAGTGATAGAAATTGATCCTATGTATTTGTGTTGTGTATTTAATCAATCTGTTATATTATTTGCTACAAATAAATTACTAATACATATTGAATATAAAATTTATATGTGATTTATTTCATAGAATGCATAAATATTTTTGCAATTGTGTTAATATAATTTTGAAATTTTACATATATTTTTAAAATGTTGTGTACATGAGAACACATTCTTTGTACTCTAAATGTGAGCTATGTATTCACTGTGTTTAGTGTACATGAGAACACATTATTAGCACTCTAAATATGATTATTGTATTCGCTGAATGTTAAATTGTGGAATTTATTGGTACAATCTTAACCTGTATCTGTTGAGATTTTGTCTATTGCATGAATAATTTTGTATTCTCATAAAACAATAAATGATGATAAATCAAATAATGTGAAAATATTTCATTTACTTAATATTATTTTTTTCTCATTTAGTATTATTAATATTAAAATTAGTAGTTTATTCATAGTATCTTTGTTCTAATATATATAATAGTAGTATTACCTATTGGTATATTAGTACTTTATTCATAGTATCTTTGTTCTACTAATAGTAGTATTGCCTATTGGTATATTAGTACTTTATTCATAGTATCTTTGTTCTACTAATAGTAGTATTGCCTATTGGTATATTAGTACTTTATTAACACACGCAACATTGTATTGGAGAAAGGCTATGCAAATTAACCAGTCAACATGTATTTTCACATTAGTCATCTTTACAAGAACAAATGCTTTGTCACACTAGAGAAAAGCCATATAAATGTCATACTAGATAAAGGCAATATAAAGGTATTCTTTGCAACAAAGCAATTTTAATTTTTTGTCATTTTATCAGAACACAAACACTTTCATACAATGGAAAAGATATAAATATGAAAATGTGACTGTCACAGAGTAGGTGAGTAGACTCATCAAAGAAATTTTAAAATATTAATTCACATAACCTTTTTCATTGCCCTTATTTCTATTGTCAGGCCATGAGCTGCACAATGACCGAGCAACTTCATGTTAGTATCACGCTAGAAAGAATAAGTGTAAATGTTGATTTTGATGCAATTTATACAGGACTATGAAACCACCATATATTTCTTTATGGTAGCATATAATTTGAAAGCTAAGTTGGGATTAGTATTAATAAATCTTATTTTATTAATTATTCATATATAATTCTAAGGCTCATGTTGTTAGTTTGTATCGACCCATGTATTCACCACTCCTATCAAATTCTTATGTACCTATCTATTAAAGGCAGTTGGAAAACTTTCAGAGATCTACAAACAGTAGACACTGACACTCTTAGACATGCGTGCACTCACACCTGGGCCAAACAATTAACAGAAACAATCATCCTAGCCAGCAAATAAAACCATTTACCTTACCAACCCACCTCCCATACCCCACCCCCCACTAAACCTTTGGTGGAACCAAGCACTAGAATCTCTTAAACAGCAAAGTAAAAAGCATTTAAATATCTCAGAGCAAACCCCTCCAACCCAATCATGAGGCAAACCTACAATCATTTAAATGCTGAATACAAACCGAAAATCACCACCAAAAGGAGAAACAACTAACAAAATCCTTGCAACACTTTAAACAAAAACAGTGTACTCTTAACTCTTAACATTTTGAGGAAGAAAATCAGCCAACTTGCACAAGAGTAACCACCAAACACAACATCCCTCCCCCTCTAAAAGATCCAAGACAACTTACTACAATTGACAGAAGAAACAAAATAAAAACCCTGAAAATAGTGGCCAACAGAATACAACTAGGAGACAACCGTCCAAACAATGTTCTACTCTGAAACACTAAATGGGACAAAAGAGGTAAGGGCTCAAATCATCTAAAGAAAAAAAAATCAGCAAATGGACAGATCACATCCCACCACCACCATCAGAACCAGAACACTACTAAGCCAACTAATACTCAGTAACACACCAACTCACCAGAGCACTACTAAACCAAGTAATATTCATTAACATACCAACACACCAGAACACTACTAAACCAACTAATACTCAGTAACAAACCAACTCACCAGAACACTAGTAAACCAATATTCATTAACATACCAACTCACCAGAACACTACTAAACCAACTAATACTCAGTAACCTAATAACTCACCAGAACACTACTACACTAACTAATAGTCATTAACATAACAACAGAAACTTTCCTCTACAGTCTACATCCATCACCCTGGCTAGTAATAATCCCTCATTGACTATTAACTCCAAGACATCACCCTGGCTAGTAATCATCCCTCATTGACTATTAACTCCTAGACATCAACAAACACGTCCATCTACTCACACAAAATCATAAGTTACTAGAACACTTCAACAAATACTACCCTGATCACTACAAAATATACACATAAAGATCCAAAACAGACACAGTTCTAACACTACTTAGAATAAAATATATGCCCCTATTATATCACTATGTACACTATGTTAAGGTATTGCTATTTATTACATATATAAGTAAATATAATTAATATTACTATAAAAAGCCAAATAATTTTCCCCTTCCTAAAATAATTATGAACCAAACATATAAACAAATCGGAAGTCATATAAATAACTCTACTTATTTCTAGAATTATACTTGTTAATGTTTAATGTATTAAGTCATATAAATAACTCTACTCATTTTTAGAATTATACTTGTTAATGTTTAATGTATTAAGTCATATAAACAACTCTACTCATTTCTAGAATTATACTTGTTAATGTTTAATGTATTAAGTCATAAATAACTCTTCACATTTCTAGAATTATACTTGTTAATGTTTAATGTATTAAGTCATATAAACAACTCTACTCATTTCTAGAATTATACTTGTTGTCACCACCCACCCTCCCTACTCCGGCCGGAGGGGGAGGGATGGTGGCTTTGTCGGCTCCACGTAGGACTTGCATAAAGAGAATTACAAGTCGCACACAGAATACCAAGATGGTTGTTTGGCTCGAATTTAATTCTGCGTGTAGGTTACGTATTGCCGACATATTTGCATGTGTGCTTGCATACAGGTAGGGGTGAAGTGTAGACGGCACAGACGACACAACGTGTAACAACGACAGCAACCACTCTTTCGAAACCATAGACAGGAGGAAGGCCCAATATCGGAGTACAAATTCAAGTTTATTGGTCTATGGCAGGGGTGCACAAACTTTTTAGGCCAGAGGGCCACATTTCCAATTGAGAGTGCATGGAGGGCCGCAAGTCAGATTGCGCATGGATGACAACACAAATAATGAAATAATGTCTTTACATTCGTTTTTGCCTTATTAACCTAGATTTAGTCTTTATTAGTGAGAAGGGTGAGCCTGAATGTTGTTAACAACTTTGTCAATATTTGGTTCGAGTTTTGTAGTCGCCAGCCTCAAAATCGAACAGAGATTGTTGTCGGTCAAATTCGATCTCAGCTTGTTCTTGTTCATGTTCATTACTGAAAACGTTTGTTCACACAAGTATGTGCTGCCGAATTCTGATAACAACTTGCAAGCCAAGTCCTTGACATTTCTGTATGTGCTCGAGCTGAGACTTCCATAAAATGTTAAAATGTTGTTCTGCTGAAATGATGACTTCAGTTCAGATGAACATTGAAGATCAATGACCTCCAGTTGACAGTGATCAGGCACGGACTCTACACTACATGAGAAAGGATCGCGAATGAAGTTGAATAAGTCCTTGTGCTCCTTGAAGGCATCAAAGCGTTCAGTAAATTCCTTCAGCAATGTTTCACAATTGCAATGGTATCTGCTGAAGTTACATTGGTACTCCTTCTGAAAAGCTGAACAAATCAGAAAATGACAAAGATTTCCAGCTTGCAGATTCGAACAGAAGAGCCTTCACTTCAACGTGAATGACTGCAGCTCCTGGTACATATCTAAGATGAAGTGATCTTTGCCTTGGAGACGCTGGTTGAATCTATTCAAGTGATCTGCCAAGTCTGTCAGAAATGCCAAGTATGCCAATCACTGTTTGTCAGTAAACACAGCCGTGTCTTTGCCTTTGAGTTTGACAGTAAGGAATTCACAAATTTCCGTTCGCAACTCAACAAACCGTTTTAATACCTTTCCTCGACTCAGCCACCTGACATCTGTGTGATACGGAATGTCTCGATATTCTGCCTAGATGTCTTCAAGAAATGGTCTGAACTGTCGATGATTAAGTCCTCTGGATCGTATGATCGTATGAACTGGTTTGATTTACTCCAACAAGCACAACAGAATGGACATCACCTAAGGCTATTATTTAGTTCTGGCATTACAAAAATGTCGCATTATGCAGTGCCCAAGGTCGAGTCACGTTAACATTAACATAATAATTAAATTTACAAATAGGGCCAGGCAATTTTGCTCTGTCAAAAGAATAACATTTACAGACTGTTTATATTACTTGTTAAAATGCAATCACAGTAATATTTATTCAGTGTTAATTTTACTTGTTATAATTTTTAGTGGCTCCTAATAAAGGACTAATATATTCTGTTTACAAATATATATATATATACTCATTGGAGAAATAATCATATGTTACACGTAAACATTAAGAGTAAATAAGAAGTAAAATTTTAGTGAATGTGATTAAATATCAAGTATGTGTTAATAATATTTACTCTGAATTATTTTTTAATATTAAAACTACAACTGTTTAGCTAAAATAAAAAATTATTACCCAATGTTTACAAAAACAAAAAGATTTATTAATGCACATAAATCAATTTCTTAACCAGTATTCAAAAATAAATAATATTTTTTAATGTATGCATTCTAATATTTATTAGTGTTAATTTGTTGATTACTGTTTATTGTTTCATATTTGCTTAACTTGTAATGTAAATCACACATGTGTCGAAAAACTGTTTAACACAATTGACAGTTTTACCTTATACCAAATATTTTATGATTTGATGTTTCAAATTAAATCATATACATTCAGATTGAATTGTATTTTTCTTCAATAAAATACAAATACAATATAGCAATAGCTTTTAACCTGTAGTTCATACTGATTCAGAATATATACTATTGCAGTGTGAACATCTAACGTTCCCGCTCCCCTAACTTCGAGCTCTTCTTGTTTACACTTTGACAGGCAGTGACAGCCTTCCGTCTTCCCCTATGGCGCACAGTGTAGTCGGTCCCAATACCTGTTGGAAGGACTCGGGCGATAGACGGCTTTTATCCACGTGTAGTTGGATGCGTACACGAGCCCTAAATTACTGGGTCACGTCCGCACCGACTAAGAGCTTTGTGTCGAAACTTGCGCGACACGCCTCGCTGCCTGCCGATATTCTGACAGCAGAGGACCTGCCAAAGGAATCGCTAGGGCGGGACGGGGTGACATAGCTATTAGTCTAGTCTTCAAGGCGTGCGCGCGCAAGCTTGACGGGAACACAGTGACCGATGTATGTTCTCCTGTCTTACAATGTAGATGGCAGAAAGAGCACATCTTGTGTTGGAGTTATATTGCAAAGAGGCAATGTTTAGGTCACGGACACGGCATCGTGTATAAGCTTGATGTATGTGTCTGGATTTATAAATGGGTCACATACAGATGAAAACGACTGTTTAAAAATCGACCTGTGGAAAGAGTATTGTGGGTGTTGATGTTTTGTCAGCAATGAGAAGCGTGTAAAGTTGTTTTGATTTGAAGAATGCAAAATTGCGTTTGCGTGAGTGCGTTTATGCGGCATAGAATGGGCGTGCTTGCTAGTTGTAGACCTAACCACATGAGGCCGAAATTTGCCCAGGGAACCGTTTTGCCAGTGACAGTTTTTGCCCACCTGGACCATCAACAAATTACGAATTTTAATTTCTATGTTTACTACCTCCACCCCTTCCTCTCTACCAGTAAAAACATGTTACCTCTTTTCATCAACTCCTGTTTCACTGTGCACGGGGTAAAAACATGTTCCCTCTTTTCATCAACTCTTGTTTCACTGTGCACGGGGTAAAAACATGTTCCCTCTTTTCATCAACTCCTGTTTCATTGTGCACGGGGTAAAAACATGTTCCCTCTTTATCAACTCCTGTTTCACTGTGCACGGGGTAAAAACATGTTCCCTCTTTTCATCATCTCCTGTTTCACTGTGCACGGGAAATCGAACACAGTTTTTTTTTCCTCACTGTCATAATCTTTTGTTGGCTATGTACCATGGACAAAACTATGGTATTAACCATTTTGTCTTTGCAGAAAATTGACAGATGTCGGCTTTTGAACAGAGTAAACATTTTGGCACACTGGATGCCATACATCATCCGGGCTTGTGGCGCAGAATCGATCCCCGAAAATTGTGATTCATTCGACCCACTTTATTCTTAATGAGTTATCTGCTCTTCCTCTTCTTCCGCCTAGGTAGAGTCCTTTTGTATTCGGTAGGTTCAGCTTCGGCCTTGACATGGCCATGGAGCCAGTACCTATCCTTGACATTATGAACTAACCTATCGTCTGACAGACAGTAGTTACGGTCAACTGTTGAATTGCTCATTTTGACATCTTCCTTCTTAGGATCGTTTTAAAGTCGTGTATGGTGTTGTCATCGTGGATTTTTTTCAAAACTGGTTCCAGACAGAGCAGGTACAGTAGCGGCGACAAACTGACCCCTCCCTGACGGAACGTGACAGATGGAAGGGGGTGATATCGTATTGATTAATCCCGATTATCAGTGAAAGTTTTGAATCGATCTTTTTTTTCCTCATCTGGGCCCACTTGCCTCCAGCAAGAAGGACCGATTGATGGTCGCTTCTAGATCCACTCAAAGGAACTTGTATTAAATAATACTGCAGACAGGCCTAAACACAGTAGCCAGACTATCTAATAAAAATAAAATAGCAACAGTATTTAACCCTTTATTTCTATGTCATCTGGACTAGAGGAAAAGGATACTAGAACGTTGCTTGCTAATGTAGGGGGCGCTTTAGGCTTCCGCCGCTTTCGCGAATACTAAAACGTGTTAAAATATTTAACATATATATATAGGTTTACGGAATACAAATACTCCAGTACTGGAAACTGAATCCCTTTGAGCACAACAAAGATCTGCCCTAAGTTTAAACATTAACATTTCCTAACGAATCTTGATTCTTCTCACCGATCTCTGAAATGACGTCATCATTAATGTACAACTTATAATCAGTCATGCTACATCTTCATTCTCATAACTCAATAGAAAAAAATACAATTTAAATTGCCAGTTTACTGGAATAAATCTATGATACGCAATCTTCATTCACAAAACTCAATAGAAAAAGTACAATGTAAATTACCAGTTTACTGGAATAAATCTATGATGCGCAATCTTCATTCACAAAACTCAATAGAAAAAGTACAATGTAAATTACCAGTTTACTGGAATAAATCTATGATACGCAATCTTCATTCACAAAACTCAATAGAAAAAGTACAATGTAAATTACCAGTTTACTGGAATAAATCTATGATGCGCAATCTTCATTCACAAAACTCAATAGAAAAAGTACAATGTAAATTACCAGTTTACTGGAGTGAATTATTCACGTGCACGGGAGGAGAAACAGGAGAGGACGAGTGAGCCAACGACTGCTTTTGTCAGTCCATCTCAATTTTTATACCAATTGTTTCTCTGGCCAGGTCAGCATTCATAGAAACTGACCCCTTTTAGCAGTCCATCTCAATTTTTATACTAATTGTTTCTCCGGCCAGGTCAGCATTCATAGAAACTGACCCCTTTTAGCAGTCCATCTCAATTTTTATACCAATTGTTTCTCTGGCCAGGTCAGCATTCATAGAAACTGACCCCTTTTAGCAGTCTATCTCAATTCTTATACTAATAATTGTTTCTCTGCCAGGTCAGCATTCATAGAATTAAATGCTTTAAGTACAACACATTCTAGTCAACATAGATACACACATACAAACACAGAAGTAAATACTTCTAGAACAATATTTTTCAACCAATGTACTGGAGAGAAGTTTGTGTCCTGTGTTTCATTTTTCTTACAAAAATAATTATTATTTATTTCCTATTCCTAAGACTAATTATTTCTATACAGAACAATTTTAAACAGTATCAGGACAGGTTATGATTCCCCGGTGCTTCCACCTAAGAAGATTCTATTCAAACAAATTTTTTATAAACTATAAACTTTTTTAACACTTCTTTATGGAATTTACACTAGAAAGAAACAAATGTTATTCAGAATTATACTTATACAAATTCTATACTGAAAATACTATAGAGAAAAATGCTATTCAACATACAGATTTTTATAGCACTTAAGAATTCTGTTTTCTCACTTCATTCTTATGTCAAAGTAACAGTTTAACGGCTCTAAAAGTAACATTCAGCTAGCCGGTAGTAACAGTAACAGCCAGGTAACTGGTGCTAACAGTAACAATGAGTTAACCGGCATTAACAGTAACAATCAGTTAATCGGCACTAACAGTAACAATCAGTTAATTGCCTCTAACAGTAACAATCAGTTAAAACCGGCACTAACAGTAACAATTAGTTTAATGATTCTAACAGTAACAATCAGTTAACCGGCACTAACAGTAACATGCAGTTTAACTGCTCTAACAAGAACAATCATTTAACCGACTCTTAACAGTAACAGTCAGTTAATCGGCCCTAACAGAAACCCTAACCGGTCCTAACAATAACACTCAGCCACCTCTAACAAATAAATTCCTGGTAACACTGTATTTCTGTATTCTCTGTAAATCAAGTCTGCTTCAGGCTGGGGGGCGGTATGTATGCTGGCTTGTAATTAGCACGCTAAATGTCGTCTGTTAATATTGTGATCTAGTAATGTCATTGAATAAACACCAATAGCGATTCTAAAAACTGTCCTCCCGTGACGAATTTGACGCGCGATCCTGACACGGCTTTGTAGTTTGTTTTGTTTTTGTTTTTTCTCGCTGACTTTTCTCCAGAGGATGCAGTAAGCCTTTTATCAGAGATATTCTCAGCTTTGGAGGTCCTCTGGAGAAAAACTTCATCTCCTCACTTGTTTCTGGAGAGGGCGGGGAGTGGTTGTGTGTTGAGTAGATGTAGTGTGTGTGTCGGTGCATGTTGTCTTGTGAGTGTCTGAAAGTGTGTGTGTGAGTGTAGGTGAATGTGGTGTGAGTGAAGTGTCGTCACAGACTATATATAGGGTAACATTCCATTTTCATTCCAGCAAGCATGACTAGACAGCTTTAATATCTCTTGTATTTTGTTATTAGCAATGTGCCCATTCGCAGGCTATACTGCCCCCCCCTCCCTCTCTCAGTTTGCTTGCTGGATTAACTAAATGTGTTTTAGTTTTTTTATATTTGCTTGAGCATGTCGTCTTTACGCATGACTTAACAAGGAAGTGATTTAAGTTTCTATCACTGCCTAAATTAGCAGTACACCCAGTAGCTTGGCTTTGAAAAAAAAAAAAGATAATCAAAGAAGAGAAATCGTTCTTATTGTTACGAACGAATGAACGAGATAGATAGATAGATAGATAGGTAGATAGGTAGATAGATAAATAGATAGATAGGTAGATAGATAGATAGATAGATAGATAGATAGATAGACAGGCATACAGACATAAATATAGATAGACAGATAAATAGAGACAGACAGATAGATAGATATATAGATAGACAGACCGATAAATAGATAGACAGACAGATGAATAGAGAGAGTGAGACAGATAGATAGATTATGAAAATGCATTTACATTTTATTTAGCTTGTTGCCACATAAAACGAATCCAGGAAGTTCTATTATGGCTTGGCGACGCTAGCTGGCTTTATGCCAGTTTGGCAATATGACCGGATTGTGCCAGTTTTTAGACGCATAATTAGAAATTGACACCTTGAACCTGTACACACCTGTGTGTAACTTTTCGACACAGAAATAAGAGAAAAGTTTTAGATTAATTAATATGTGACATCCGGAGTGATTATTATCGTTGCTGTAATCATTTGTGTTTGACAAGATGTAAATTATTCAGCATGATGCCACACAAGTGTCATGCCAATTGGAATGAAAAATAATGATCTGACCTTGGTAAGTACGAGTCACTTGGGAGAACTTTTTCTGTATACGTATACGGACGTTTTAGAGTATCATCATATTAGGAATGATTGTCTTCTCTTGTTGTGGCACTAATTTCTTCTTCCCTTTGATATTTACATATGTAGTGAACATTTTACCATCATTGCAATATAATGACGTATGCTAACATGGGTTTCATAAATGAAGTGCATTAAACGGGTGCCCTATTTGTGTCGGGGTAATCTAGTCGCAAAATAAAATGTCTGCTGTGGGTCTCATATGCATTTGTGAATACATTTTAACGGACAACATGCAAGGATGGTTTTGCTGAAAACTAAGTTAATAAGGTGAGCAGTTGTTAAAAGTTCAATGATTACCTTGTGTACTAATTAATAGGTCAAATATTTCCTTGTGTACTAATTAACAGTTACAGTTCACTGATTTCCTTGTGTATATAATATCGAGAATCTTTTAATTTAATATGTGTTCGTATATTTTGTTAATTAATCAAGAACATTAACATGTGCTCTAGATTTTGTAATTACTCAAGTATGTGGTGTTACATTATACATTAACGTGTCATAGTTTTGTAATTAATCAAAGTACATGGTATTACATTATACATTATCATACGTTCTGGTATTTGTAATTAATCAAATATCTGACGTTACATTATAAATGAACATGTGCAGTTATATGTAATCAAGTATCTTGTGTAACATTACACTTTGTAACCTGTATCCTGATATTTATAATTAATCACGTATCTTGTGTAACATTACACATTTTAACATGTGTCCTGATATTTGTAATTAATCAAGTATCTTGTTAAATATAATACTTATTAATTTGTGTCCTGATATTTGTAATTAATTAAGTATCTAGTGTAACAGTATATTTTGTAACCTGTATCCTGATTTTATAATTAAGTATCTTATGTAACAATATACTTTTAACCTGTATGTTGATATATGTAATAAATCAAGAATATAGTGAAACACTGTACATTTTAACCTCTAATATCCTGATAATTGCAATAATCTTTAAATACTTTTCTTCTGACGTGATGGTTAATAGTTAATAATTATTTTTTTGTAAATACAGATCTTGCAATTATTTATTTATGTATTTTTATTTATTTGTTTGTTAATTAGCACAGTTCATTCAAGAGTAAAATTTTCTTTCCAGGAATAAGCTTCAGGAAGCGTGTAAAACTGTTTCTTGCCACAATGGCTACTGACGACAAGAGTACAATAGAGGACTGGATAAAATGTATACGTCAGTGGTATCCTGACCTTCACACAAAGACTTATTTTTTACCTCCCTTTCATTTTCATCGAGTGCATTACGAAGAGCAAATGGTTGCTGACAAGAAAGTCTTTGTACTTCCTGACCTGCACAGTGTAAGTTTTTGTTTTTAATTTTTCATCCAAACAAAATGGTTGTTTGCATAATAAATTATTTGATTGCAATTTAACAGACAGCTCGGAAAGTCCTCTCGTCCACTGTCAGTCAGCTGACTCGGTGACTACACATCTAACAGTTCTAATCCCTTCCGTCGTCTTAGCTCGCAAAGAGCGTAAAAAAATTAAATGACCATTAACACTTTGGTCTAAATTAAACAAGAGTAACTTCCCGGCGTCACAGTAGGCTTACAAAGTATGAAAGTCATTTTATCATGAAAAGATTGGTGTGAAAATCAGGTAATGTTGACTTACAAAGTAAAGTATGAAAGTCATTTTATCATGAAAAGAATGGTGTGAAAGCCAGGTAATGTAGGCTTACAGTGAGTGTCCGAAATAAAAGTTGTCATTTATTGAGCCGTTAAAAATATATCTTGTCTTGATAAGTTCTACGAACTGAAGCTTGAGGTTTTTTTGTGTTATTAACAATATGTCGCAATGTTTCACATGTCTTCGTTTTCCTGTGGAAACTGCGCCTCAAGCACGTTATGTTTATAATGATGGTTCATTTATTTATTTAGTTAGTGATGCTAACGCCACTTGGTGGATGATTATGATTATTATTACTAATTAATCACCCATAACTAAGTACAAGTGATGGGAATCTTAATTAATGTTATTAATAACTCTCCAGAAGATGCCACTCGTCTCTCTCACTTGGCGGATATTCGGATGCTGTAAACGTTTTGTCTCTTCCACAACATTAAAGACAAACATTTACCGTCACACAATATTTCCGTAGGTGGAAAACTTCTTACCAAAGGAGAAGATAAATCCATCTTTTAATCTATATTTAGTGATTTCAAAAAAAGTTTTAGACCTCTAACTAATACAGAGATTGGTCGAGTGACATAAATGCATGCTTCAATTTTCAGGAGTCGTATTAGATCTTTGAAGAATAGATAACAATTTAAAGTTCCCTGATAAATAGAACAATACTAGCATGAGTTTTAAGTACTAAAATAAACTCCAGTGTTGTCTGATAAATAGAACAATACTAGCATGAGTTTTAAGTACTAAAATAAACTCCAATGTTGCCTGATAAATAAAAAGTTATACCAGTATCAGTTTTAAATACATGTACTAAAATAAACCCCAATGTTCCCGGATAAATAAAACAACAATGGCTCGAGTTCTAAATACTAACATGAACCCATTGTTCCCTGACAGATAGGACAATACTAGCACGAGTTTTAAATACTAAAATGAAACCCAGTTCCCTTGATAGATAGGACAATTATAGAACTAGTTGAGTTGGAAGAGAGTGAATTGGCGGTAGATGATTAACACTGTCGTCCTCTATTCTGCACTCAGTTTCACTGAGTCAGATTACAATTACACTTGATGATACCCATGGGAAATGTAGGTAATAGTAGCATATAATAACCAGATGAAAAAGAGGGTAACATTGAAATAGGATAATCGAGTGAAAAGAATGAACAGCCATATCATAACTGAAAAGAAAGGGAGGTAACATTGTTAATTGGTAACCAGAAGGAAATTGAAGTAGCAGTGTTGTACGATAAACCAGAGGGAAAGTGAGATAATATAACCATATGGGAAAAGCAACATGAAAATGATAACGAGAAAGAGAGACATATTTGTTTATATTATAACCCTGCGACACCTGAGGCAATTGTGATTAACATTAATGCTCACATTCTTTCAGCAGACATAACAATTAAGAAGAAAGTGTCAATAATAGCACATTTAAAGTGAAAGTATGACTGACCTCTTCAATTTAGATATCGTCTTTCAGAAAGCACAAATAGGTCAAACGTCTTTCAGTAAACACAAATAGGTCAAACGTCTTTCAAGAAACACAAATAGGTCAAACGTCTTTCAGAAAACACAAATGAATCAATTGTCTTGCAAAAAACACAAAACGCAAATAGATCAATCGTCTTGATCACATTAGAATAGAATTTATGTTTTTAAATTTTCAATAAACAGGCATTCACCATCGCATTTGTAGTAGTCAACCTATTGTTGTGGCAATTGTTTGTATTATTATTTTTTCACGTGGTTGTAACGCCCATTTATTTGATTTTAATAAATAATGCCAAGAAGTAAAATATTTATATACAAAAATGTGACGTAGTTGAAAAGTGAATAGTGGCATTGTGTTTAATCTCCATTCAGAAAAACATGAATCACAGTGACGTACGTGAAGATAGAACCATGGAACTTCTGCTCTCCAGTCTGCGAGCGTTAGGGAAAGAGGGGAAAGAAGTCATGATGGTTATTTCCTGGTTGCAGTTCCACAATTACCTGAATAAAATCTCTACAAATTCTCCTACCGCCTCTCTTCCACGCATTACACCATTTACTGGCAAGAAAAAATCTGGAGGTCCACGCCAGAGGGGAAGATTTGACATACTTATAATTCATAAACAATACAGTTTGATTTCAATCAAAGTGAAAAGTTTGGGCTCGGACATCAGCCAGACGGTTGACACTTCCATGATAGTTAAATGTGTTCAAGAAGCAACCACTCAACTGGAAAAGACAGGAAACACACTTAGATATTTAGTGTCAGATGTTCCAGATGTCAAAGTGATTTCAGTTATGGCTCTGCCATACATCACATCCTCACAACTGACGCAAGCCCTCCACAGCAATCCGGAAGTGGAGAAGGTAAGAGAAGCATTATTACCCGGTTCTGTACTAGTATTCATTACTGAGGTTGGGATGAAATTAGTTCTAATGGTGTTAATAGAGAAAGGGGAGACAACAAAATTGCTTATCAATAATTTGCTGGTTATTCTCATGTAAGGTGTTAAAGTAAGTTAAACCATCTTAATGAACACCCATTGAGTAAATACTCCAAGGATTGTGAAGTCATGATTTTGAAACTTTCATTAGATTTTGAGCGTTCTTAACTGTTTCGGAGTTGTACATTATGTATTCATCCTTGTATGATTCTGATTCTGATTGCTATTTTGTACTGGACTTTTTGAAATGTATAACTGATTAATTTCTGCCGCTGTGTATATTGTTAAGAATAATTTATTTAGTCTATCTGTTGTTATTTTCGTGTTAAATTTTCTGTACTTTTCGCACTTCTTTGTGTATTTAATTGAAAGAAATCTCGAGCATACAAGAGAGGGCGGTTGTGGTGTAAGAAAATCACAAATGTAAGAAAGTCGGAATAAACAAGATTTGAAAGTTAAATGCCTTGCATTGCTGAAAGAGATTTATGCCAGGTCGGCCTTTATTCTGGAGCAAAGGTATCTAAATAAATGCCTGGATGGGAAAGTTGTTGATAGGCTATAATCTTTGAATTTGCATTTCCTTAGCCATGTAGACCCCGGTCCTCAAGATAATGAATTTGCATTAATTGGTGCTTTAAATTACATTGATTAATTAATTAATAAATTACACATTTGTAAGAGACATTTTCACTTACTTTTTAAAAAACTGTCACAAGTACATATTCCTATGAATACATAGTCTATATTATTCACAAACAGCGGTTGAGCGAGTGTCTGGGTGTACCTGGAACCGCTGACAGCATGCAGTTCTGTCTATGCAAGGACCATTTGTTGACTGGCGACCTGCAGGACGACAACCTAGCCACTAACTTGCCAAGGTTCCGAGACTGGTGGCGTCGGTGTGTCTATTCAAATGGACAACCGTCATGCATGACTTCCTCTCGCTATGAGGAGCTTGTCGCAAGGTCTGCGTTTGTAAAATATTTTAATTTTTCATTATTGTCATTTCAGTTGCATTTGTGAAGAAAAGCTATTTATTATGGCGGGAATATACCAATAATATCTCTACACTGAAATGAAAATCTCACCACATTACATCGTTACGTATCCTTATGTAACTTAAATTATAAGCATCGATATTACAATGTGATAAAACGTTTCAAATTGTTATCGTTTGCTTATACCTAGTTGATTTCCTTTAGCATTTCTATATGCCTTTTTAAATGCACATCCTAGAGTCACGAATTTGTAATAAATATAAATTTATAATGAAATACGGGGTTTTAAATTAATAAGGAAATCTGTAATATTTTGGAATATATTAAAAAATATATAGGCAAAATTTATATAGGAAGGAGAATACCATTTGCCCTTCGTGACCTTGGACCCAATCTTTACATTTTATGTTCTTTTAATCGGATAATCATTTATTAAACTTTAAAATTCACTGTATTAAGCTTTATACTACATTATGTGTATACACTTTTGTCATGGCTAAAAGTTTTAATCGTTACATTGTACAACTACTTCCACATATAACTAGATTTTGCGGTCCAGCAACTACTGTCGAGATTTTCTGTGTACAACGACCGCGTTTAGTAGTGAGGACGATGGGAGATGTTTTGGCTGAAGTTGGCAAAAGACTGACCCAGCTTGTCCTCTGTCCTGAACAAATTGACCTTCTGCATGACCCCCCAGACATGGCGTTTCTCACAGGGCCGCCAGGGGCTGGCAAGACGACGGTTCTCGTAATGCAGGGACTTCAATGGCTCAAGGAAGGATATGACGTCCATGTGGTCAGTACGTGGACTTCAAGCCGTGCGGTGTCATACGTTATTGAGTGCCAGTTGTTGGTAACACGTGACCATATGAACAAAAGTGAGTCGATGTCCAAGGGCCAGGACACAAAGAGCGTTATGGACATCACACCGCCGAAAACAAGTCATGTCCACAGACACCAATACTATTTTGAAAGAGAAGAAGGCGTGGATAAAGCCTTGATTGACCTTGCGAAAGCGAGCGAATCTACCGGGCCACTCTGCATCCTGGCAGACGAGGCGGGACCGGACCAGAGGTGATTTATTAATATGAGATATTTAGTAATTTGTTAAGATTGTTGTTAGTTAAACTGTAAGTGACCATATCAAACAATTATCAAAACAAACAGACGCAAACACAACACACACACACACACACACACACACACACACACACACACACACACACACACACACACACACACACACACACACATACACACACACACACACACACAAATAAATGCAGAAACACACATATGCGCGCCACTCACGTTCGCTTCTCAACAAATATATTGATTCTAGGATATATTGTTTAAATAAAATTCGACATTGCAACACATGATTTTGGGTCTGTTTATATGTTCAGTATTCTTCACGGTTTTATCATCGCCATCAAACGCCATCTGTCTGTGTGTTTGTGTGTGTGTGTGTGCGCGCGTGCGCGCGCCTTTCTCGCTTTCTCTCTGTCTTTTTGTGTCTGTCTTTCCGTCTCTCTCTCTCTCTCTCTCTCTCTCTCTCTCTCTCTCTCTCTCTCTCTTATTTTCTCTTGACTCTTACTTGGAAAAAGGTTTCAATTATTATTTCACCTAAGAAAAATATATGGTAATTAAGAGCAATTTTATACATTTGTAAATATATAACAATAACCATACGTTTTAACTTTTGAACTAATATATATATATATAATTCTGTTTATATCTAGATTTCTCCTTATCTCTAGATTTCTCCTTATCTCTAAAATTCTGCGTAAATATAAACATTTGTTTATATCTATAATTCTGTAATCTCTATAACTAAGTTCATATTTTTTAATAAAATCGGTCGATATTTGCTTTATACGTACGATTTATTATAGAGTGTAACATTTATTTAATTTAATGTTTTAATTAAATATACGTTAGCACATCCCTTTTCGCATTTTGAAATAAATAGAAGACGTGTTAATTCAGAATTCTATATTGATTTCTTTATTTTTATAATATTATGTCATTCTTAAAAGCACAAAATAATGCGTTTCTTATTGTACGTGATATATCTACATCCTTTTGTCTATCAGTGAAAACTTCAAACTATTCTGCGACAAGCTTTTGCACCAGGTGACCACCAATGTGCGCCTCTGGGCTGCAACTATATACCTGAAGTTCGAACCCCCGTGTTTTCAAGAAAGAACATTTGTGTTCAGACGATCACTGCGGTTACCGTCTGTTGTGGCAAAGGAAGTGAAACAAGCTCCAGAAATGCAGAAGCACAAAATTGTCCCTGACTACATAGATGGTCAAGTTAGCATTCCAGAAGCGGAAATTATATGGATCGAACACCGTGACGGTAAATCTGGTCACACTGGAGAGAAACCACATGATTGCAGTGAGTGTGGATGTGAAATAGCCAGAATCCTGCATGAACTTGGTAATTTGTTTGTTTAATGCAGTTGTTTCTATATGTGTAATAGAATTCTTACCTCTCTTGTATCTGTCTCTCTGTTTGGTGGGGATTAACTAAAAACTACGAGATGGATTTTGATCAGACTTTTACTGCTGAGTACCTGAGTGCCCTAGAATCAATATAGGCTATTTGCATTCATCACGTTCTCCATTAAAGGAGTCATAAAACTACGAACGTATTTAAACGTATGCACACAGGCCATGTCTCTGACCTCCATGCACTGTCAATGTGTGAATGGGCATAGTGTCTATGATTTCTTAATGTGTGATAACATTCATTTATTTTAAATAATTATCTTCCCAAATTCAATTTCTCCTGCAATCATACACTATGTCCACGACAGGGTCTTCATCTTTCTGCGGTCTGGGAGTGACCAAGTCAAGCGCTGGGGTACGTCACTAATTACATCTTTCCTCCAGGTGTTACTAGTCCAAGATAACTGGCCCTAACTGAATTATTCTCGTCAGTCTCAAAGTCGTTATCCAGCCCTCACAATTATCTCCCCAACTAAATGACGGACCTACCCTAAGAAATGTGTCTTTAGACCGTCTTTTGTCGTCATGTATTACATCATTTGGCGAGCCCCCACCATCATCTCTAACACATTTACCACTTCAGAATGACAAGAGTGGATAGGTAAAATAATAATAATTTATTAAAAGAAAAGACCAATAATAAATCAATTACAAATAGAATAACAATTAATTTACACTCAAGGCGATATATCAGAGATTCACAGATCTCTCAAAGTTTATCACTCTAAACTTTAATTAAGAATATTAATCATATATTAATTTCCTAGAACCATTACTAAAAAATAATACAGTCTGAACATGAAATAATTTCAATACATTGCCTAGAACAATTACTAGGTCTTCAAATGATCAAGAAAATTATCTTTGTTGTAATCACTAAAAATAGACTATAAAGAAAAGAATCAAAATCAGAAATTTACATTAATCACAGAACGATTACAGACATATGATGCAACATAAGTAAGCATTCACCTGATGTAATTTGTGATCATTGTCTCCGTCTACGCCCGGTGCTGTCGGCTGGTGCAGAATACTGGCTACGGATGAACAAGCTTGCAAAAGTCTTTAATTTCACTCTTGCCAGAATGTTCACAGTTCATGTCAGGAACTTGGTTACACACACACTGTTCTAGTTGTTAGCGAAGTGTCCTGGGTTACGATTTTAGTTCAAACGAAATTCTCATACAAGTCAGTTATTAACTTTGTTGCACTAAAGTGCTGAGTCATTTATTACTCTGCTAATTCGTCAGTTCGTAGATTTCTCCACTTGGCAAATCCCATATTACTGGTGAAATTTATGTACCAATACAAGTCTCCCCAACAGTATTATCTGGTTTGAAAAGTCACCCTCTCCATTACAGGCCGTCTTGCCTGTGTTACGCGTAATATCCACATGCGTTTCTGTATCTCTTCCAAGCAAATCTGGTTAGACAAATTCTTACTGTTTGCAAACCTTTTCCGTTGTCTTTTTGATAAACTGTGTTTCTCGCAACAGTCTAGCAATGCTCAATGACAGTATCTGTAGACCAGGGTAATCAGGGCTAAGGTCTCTAGTGAAGTTAAAGCTGAAGTTCTCAGTGCAGCTGGAATGTTAGCTGGTAGAACTCTGATGTTACCTTTCATTAGAATCTTTGGATGTAACCTTGTGAAGTAACCATTTGACTTCCAAGCTGTGGAATATACAAGTATTTTGCATACATCAGTTTATGTTTTGCTAAGCGTTAAGTCTGTAATTTTATTCTTGGTTCTCATTTGAATTTCTTTACAAGTGTTTTGCTTGATACCAAGAATAACATTACAATTTCAATCATTTTAAATACAAACATTTGTAAGAAAAATACAACTTGAAAGTTGAAATAAGGAAAATTTCGAATCATTATTTACAAGTATAATTACCATTTCAGACATCTCTTATTCTGTCTTATTCTGCCCTATCACCACAGGAAGTCATTGCAGGCCTCAGGAAAACTCATAGTGAAATTAATTAGCTCTGTCACCCTATTTAAGCAATCGGGTTTTCGAGTCAGGGTTCGAGTACACCCTCAGGTGCAATTAATGCCATTGTCTTGACCCTTTGTTAAATAGTCATGGTTGGGCAAGCATGCACTAAGAGGTCAATGTTCCTATTGTTGTCTCGACTCCTTAGATGCTAACTGTGATGGGTTGAACCTCGCTACCTGCGCCTGTGATACACAAGCAGTAATATCATCAGAGCGGGCGTCTGTCGATCATATGAGAGCTACGCGGATCCCGCTATTCAATTCACTCTTTTGTCTTCCTTTTCTCAACAGGATCAAAGTCGGTTGTCCAAAACAGCTTACGAATATTTTACATGGCAAAATTTGGAGTTAAATTTTGCCATAAAGGAAGAAATAAAATTCAAAATAAAATAGAATTTATATTAAATTTATGTTAATGTAATAATCTGCATTCTCGTCTTTACACAATGCTTCGTGGATTTACTCTGACCTCTGTGCACTCTAGATGCTTCTGGATTCACTCAGATTGCATTTTTTAAATTCTAGGTATTAGATTTTAGGCTGTAGTAAATATTCTACTTTGGTGGATTACATTATGCTATGATGTTAGATCTAATTTTTTGCAATGTCTCCCCAAAAGAGATCAAACCTCAATTCAGTCTTGCCAAATGCAAAAGGAAAGCCACTAAGTGGCTCATGAAAAGCCAGTCACAGAGAGATGAATGTCTAAGTTCACACATATATGCAGTCCACTTTGAAAATGTTCAACAGCATGAGACGTGCTCAGCCTCCCAAATACGTTGGCAATCAGTTTCTACAATAGCTGAAAGTGTAGTTGAACATCAAAGAAGTCTGCATACTGATCATGAGCACCATGGTATTACGAGAGAGCTGAAAACTTCGCAAGTATGTTAAAGCATTGGGATCTGATAGACATTTCTCAAGTTATCAATCAGTCAATATTCTCCACATAAATTCGAAACCAAATTTCAACCTAGTTTTAAAATAAGACTTGGCATATGAACACTTCAGATTTCCATGACACTTAAATATAAACAACCACATTTGGGGGTATCCTGTATTAACATTCTTACCTGACAATAAAATCAAACTAAAAAAATAATTTTACTTTAAAGCAAGCAAAACCATGGACGTATCTAGTATTTATAAAAATAGTATCAGTGATGGGATATTTGTATTTAACTCTATGAAATCTATAAGCCGTTTACCATCAGAACAGTAATAATCTTGGCAGTAAAGGGAGACAATGTCTTAGTGTTTAACAAAATCTTTCAAGTTCCGTGACGTGAACTCATCAAATTAGTTCCTAGACTCACCAACTCTCCAGCTCTCTGTTGCAGGATGCTGAGTTTAAAAAAATATTTTTTAAAGTAAAAATTAAAATGTAATGAATCCCAATGTAGATTTCAACTCTTCCTTCTAATAAAGCATTTATCACTG
Organism: Sinotaia quadrata; assembly: GCA_028829895.1. Taxonomy (NCBI): domain Eukaryota; kingdom Metazoa; phylum Mollusca; class Gastropoda; order Architaenioglossa; family Viviparidae; genus Sinotaia; species Sinotaia quadrata. The sequence goes on from CM054179.1 coordinate 11,457,817, forward strand.
TTTAATTACGCGTCATTTATCACTGTTTAATTACACGTCATTTATCACTGTTTAATTACGCGTCATTTATCACTGTTTAATTACACGTCATTTATCACTGTTTAATTACACGTCATTTATCACTGTTTAATTACACGTCATTTATCACTGTTTAATTACACGTCATTTATCACTGTTTAATTACACGTCATTTTTCACTGTTTAATTACACGTCATTTTTCACTGTTTAATTACACGCCATTTATCACTGTTTACTTACACGTCATTTATCACTATTTAACTACACGTCATTTATCACTGTTTAATTACACGTCATTTAGAAGTATTGGCACGCGGTTATACCTTTAAATAGAATTTTAAGATAAAAATAAAAATGGGTGCCAATAAAATATAATCGATTATATAGTTTGACACAGTTATGTCGCCCATAAATATTTCCGTTATTTTGTCCCTGTAATCAGTTGTTAATGAACAAGTGTATTCAAAAGATTGAAAACTACTTAAACATGTTCCGGTACAATCAATCTGGTTGATGTGTGCGAATCTCTCTCTCTCTCCATCCTCCTCTCTCTGTCTCTCTCTCGATATATTTCTCTCTCTCTCTCTCTCTCTCTCTCTCTCTCTCTCTCTATATATATATATATATATATATAAATGTGTGCGTGTGTGTGTGTGTGTATCAAAAACGAAAAATTATGTTTTTGAATGCTTTTAACTTCATTCCCATGTGTTCTGTGTACGTTGCCGAAGGTAACTGCAATATTTTTTTCTAAATTGGATACCTATTTAAGAATATATTCAACTAAATTACTTAACAAAATACAAATTTCGCTGGTTAATATCTGCTCGACAACATAAAATTATGAAATTCAAGGATTCGATTGAATCACATTCTAAAAGTCATTTGAAAAGTCATACGGCAGTCATTATCAAAAACAATTACATCAGCTTTTTTAAGTTCATTGGTTATTTCAGCAAGTTCGTTTAGCGAAAGCAGTACCTTCATAACTTTTAAATCATATCTGTAAAATTGAATGAAATTGTATATGAATGTATATTTGCCCTATGTATCTGTAGGTGACTGTGAATGGATGTTGTGTCCCTGATTGCTTAATGTGTGATAAAATTCATATTTTAATAATTATATCTCCACATTCAATTTCTCCTGCAATCATACACTATGTCCACGACAGGGTCTTTGTCTTTCACGGTCTGGGGTACGTCAATAATTACCTCCTTCCCCCAAGTGTTACTCGTCCAAGATAACCGGCCCTATCTGAACTATTCTCGTCAGTCTAAGAGTCGTTGTCTAGGCCCTCACATTTATCTCCCCATTCGATGACGGACCTACCCTAAGAAATGTGTCTTTAGACCGACTTTGTCCTCGTTATTACGTCATTGGCTGAGCCCCCCACCGTCATCTACACATTTACCCCTCTTCAGAAATGACAGAGTGCATAGGTAAAATAATAACAATTTATTAAAATAAAAGAAACAATAATAAATCAGTTACAAATAGAATAACAATTAAATTACACTCAAGGCAAGATGTTATAGATTCACAGATCTCTCAAAAAGCTTATCACACTAAACTTTAAATTAGGAATATTAATCATGTGTTAATTCCCTAGAACAATTACTAGAAAATTATACAGTCAGAAAAATGAATAGTTTCAATACGTTGCCTAGAACAATTACTAGGACTTCAAATAAGGAACATATATCTACATTACAATCACTATAAATGGATTATAAAGAAAAGAATCAGAATCAGAAATTACAATAATCAAGGAACAATTACAGACATATGACCCAAGCATAAGTATGCATTCACCTGATGTATTTGTGATCGCTGTCCTCTGTCTATGGCCTGGCGCTGTCGACTGGTGAACAATGCTGGCTTCAGATTAGCACACCTGGAAAAGTCTTTCACTTCACTCTGTGCTGGAATGTTTGAAAGTTCTTTCTGTCAGGAACTTGTTTACACATATACAGAGTTTTGGTATTTCACTTTGTTAACTAAGTGTCCTGGGTTACAGTTCCAATCCAAAAGGAATTCTTACACAAAAGTCAGCTATTTAAATTCGTTGCACTTAATACATGAGTCACTCATTACCCTGTTAGTTTGTCCATTTCATCTACTTCCCTATTTGGCAGAAACCCATATTACTGGTGAATTTCATGTACCATTACTGATCTCTTAGACAGTATTCTCAGGTCTGAAAAGACACCTCTCTGTCACAGACTGTCCTGTCTGCTTCATGCGTAATACCCACGTGGTGTTTCTGTATTTCTTTCCAATAGTTCTGGCTCAGATGAAGTTTACTGCTTGCCTCCCCTTTTCCATTGTCTTCTTGACCAACTGGGTTTCTTGCAACAGTCTGGCAATGTTCAAGTGACAGTACCTTTAGACCAAGGATACTCAGGGCCAAGGTCTCTAAGTTGAAGATAAAGCTGAAGCTCTCAGTGTAGATGGAATTTTAACTGGTAGAACTTTTGACTTCCGAAGCTGTGAAATATACAAGTGTTTGCACACATCAGCTCATGGTTTACTAAGTGTTAAGTCTGTAATTCTATTCTTGGTTCTCATTTGAATTTCTTTACATGCATTTGCTCGATACCAAGACTAACATTACAATTTCGAATCATTTTAAAATGCAAACATTTGCAAGAAATAATACAACTCGAAATTTGTAATAAGTAGAATTTGCAAATCATTATTTACAAAATATATTTACCATTTCAGACATGTCCTTTCTGCCCCAATCTCCGCAGGAAGTCTTAAGGGACTCTGAGAATATCATAGTGAAATTAAATTTGCTGGGTCGCCCTATTTAAGTGTTTGGGTTTTTCGAGCACCTTCTTACCTCGGGCGTAATTAATGCCTTTGTCTCGATCTTTTGTTAAATAGCCACAGTTGGCTGACTGTGTTTTAAGGATCGGTATTCCTATTGTTGTCTCGACTCTTAGATGCTAACCGCGATGGGTCTCCTTGCCTGCTCCTGTGATACACGAGGTGTGATGTCATCAGAGCGCTATCACCATGAGCGTCTGTCGAACACTCGAACTACGCGGATCGCCGCTATTCAATTTACCCTCTGTGTTCTTTCTTTCTCAGACTGGATCAAAGTTGGCTTCCAAAACGAAGATTAAGAAGATTACACGGCAAAATTTGGAATTAAATTTTGTCGTAACGGAAGAAATAAAAATTCAAAATAATTAGAATTTATATTAAATTTAGATTAATGTAGTAATCCGCATTTTCGACTTTACATTGACATTCTTTGATTGATCAGTTCCAGAGTGCAATTTGTGTTCATACTGACAGACAGACAGACAGACACGACAAGACAGGACAAATAGAGAGATGCAATGCTATAAGAAGTTATATGACAAGAGACAAATTATAACAATGTTTCACAGACAGGTTCGTAATATGGGATGAAATATTTCTCTAACAATGTAGGCTCTTACAGGGAACATTATACTGAAATAAGTTTTATCATATTAATATAATCATACCTTTTGCAGGTGTAAATAATGAAGGCCTCAGTTTTATCATATTAATATAATCATACCTTTTGCAGGTGTAAATAATGAAGGCCTCACTTTTATCATATTAATATAATCATACCTTTTGCAGGTGTAAATAATGAAGGCCTCAGTTTTATCATATTAATATAATCATACCTTTTGCAGGTGTAAATAATGAAGGCCTAAGTTTTATCATATTAATATAATCATACCTTTCGCAGGTGTAAATAATGAAGGCCTCAGTTTTATCATATTAATATAATCATACTGTTTCCAGGTGTAAATAATAAAGACCTCAGTCCCTTAAAGTACCGGAACGTTCTCGTGCTGAATGAAGAACCTGACGAAGATTGCGGTCTGGTGCAGGGTCTCCGGGCATCCAAAGTACCCGTACGTGTGGTTACAGAAGATGATGATGATGGCATTCGAGACACGGCACTAGCAGAAAAGGACGTGGTGACCTTTATAAGCCGTAATTACATTCGTGGCCTTGAAGCAAACGTGGTCGTAGCAACTGGCTTGAAGCCAAAAGACGCTAACTACAAAACAGACAGACTTCACACCATCTCACGAACTACGGCCCAGCTGGTGTGGATTCAGTGGTGATTTGTTTCACTGGTCGAATATTTCTCACATTCTAAGTGTGATTATATATCAGGCCGATTGGTGATATGTTTCACTGGTCGAATATTTCTCACATTCTATTCATATATCAGGCCGATTGATGATGTGTTTCAGGCCATTTCATACAGGACGACTGGTGATGTGTTTCACTGGTCGAATATTTCTTACATTCTAAGTTGGTTATACAACAGGCCATTTCATACAGGACGACTGTAATTGACTGAAGACTTATAACATTTTTTCAGAGGCAGACAATGACTCCTCAGAAAAAATCAAAACAATTCCTCATGAATTGATAATGAATTATCTATCCATGTGCTACACGTTGTATCGTCTTTTAACAATATAGCAGTTAGAGTGACGTTTTTATACAATACCAAGCACCACAAACGAAATATTTATTGTTAAGTCTCAATTAATTTGGTGTGCTTATTTGCTTCGAGTAGAGTGCAAGCTTGCTGAAATTTCGTTTATAAAACAAAACAAAATAAAATAAAATAAGTATGAATTTCATTTTTATATTTCCAACAATCTAAAAGTATCATAATAATCCCATTTGGACTAATTTTTGCTTCTGTATCAACAATTTACTTTTTGTTTAAGGTGTTGTGTTGCACTAACAAAAGTTTGTATGGAAGAAGTAGGAGTGATAGAAAGAAGTGAAAATGCGCAGTTTGTAGAAGTAATCTTAGGTGAAGCAAGCTTAAAAAAATCAGGAAAAAGGACTAGTGTGAAAATGCTACCATTTACCATTTCTAATTTTAATTCCATATCTTTCATGTAAGAAGGCATCCCGTTATTATTTTATTAGAAATATTTCTTGAGTTTCATAATTTAAAACTATGGAACACGCCAAACACACTTTCAAATATACACAGGCTCAGAGTGAACATCACAAATCAGAGACGAGGCATACAGAGTCTGCGAATACAAGTAAACCGACAAAAAAAAATATGCATCCGATTATTTCTGGGGTGAAGTACTGCATTAGATGATTTTTCCCCCCATGAAATGTATTTATGATGTGCAAGCTTAAATATTACTGTGGTATAAAATGCAAACGTTGACTAAGTATCATTTAGGACAACTTCAGAATGTACGCAACCAGAAAGGTAACTTTATACATTTTAACAAATGAAAACCAAGTGCAACGTATTTTATATTTAATTTTATAGGCATCTTTACCTGAGCAGAATTAGGTTTCGCTCAGGTTGTAATTAAGAGTACTAATAATAAAGAGAACACAAGAAAAAATACATATTAAATATATCCCGATGTAAGACCGGATGTGACGTCGTCGAAATATCAAACCATATACATTGTCACGGGAATGTAAAACTGGACGTATCGTCACGGGGTATGGATATGATTTCACAATATCAATCTGGATTGAAAGCCAAATGCAGTCATGTACAGAAATAATATCCAACACTTTTATATCCGGCTGTAAAATTAACTTGTATGTCTTAAAAGATGTTAAATTGAATATGATTTCATGGGTATAATATGACTTTACACTTATACATGTATAAACCGGAAGTTAAACAGAAAATGATGTCGTACATAAAACTAACCTGATGCAAAGCATATAAAAATATCACAGAGTTTATTAATCTTTCGGATTATTGTAATACTTAATTTACCCGTATCTTACAAATAAATTTATATGTGGCAGAAAGATTGAGCATTAAATAATCAGAAACGATATTTTTGATTTTTCTAAGGTGATTTCCGCTTTCTCCGAAAGAATGTCGGTCGTTAGTTGAACATGCAACCAACTTGAAAAGGGAGGTAATAATTGCACTTGGAAAGCGTAGCTTTGATACAGCTACCGTTAGGTAATAGTGGATAATAGTCTTGAATTAAAATTGCTTAACTTTTGGAAGTGGGATGACAATATATAGAAATTAAGTCATGCAAATCATACCGAGATAATTGCGGAGATACTCGAACGGTCGTCAGACTGGGAGATCTATTGCTGACAGGCAAACCTAAGCTAACTCTCTCTCTCTCTCTCTCTTATAGAAACAATAAGAACGGGATGAAGTATGGGTCACGTGATCTACAGCTGACAGGTAAACGTAAGCCAATTATTACTTGCAGAAATACTAGGAACTGAGTGAAATATGGATCACTTGGCCAAGTTAACTTTGTGGAATTACAAATCTCTTTTCCAGAATGTGGTGTAATGAATACAGGTCGGTGAAAAAAGGAAAGACTGTTAAAAGAGTAACAAAATAGTCTCGAGCTCTACAGGGTAGTGAAAAGTTTTACTATTTAATAAAAGAGTGAAAGGCTATTAAATTCAATTTTTAAATAAAAAAGGAAATTTTATATTCTTTATTGAGATCGTATCTGTATCTCTTGGGAATAACATTTTCAGGATCTTCCAGTTTTGCCACTATTTCAAACTTCAGTTCTTTCTGGTAGACATTTTGAGACCCAGGACAGGTCAAGCTTTGGGTATATGAGATTTATGAGGTATATGAGAAGCATATGAGATTTCTTCCAAACGTGTTCCTCAGATGGTTCCACAGTTCTGCTATCGTCAGAGACTGATGTAAACGTGACCCAAAACCCTGCAATAGACCGATTTTTATTGTAAACGTATTTCCCAAACTTCTGCAATGGTCTGGGGTTTGTTTTATATGTGCTTTACAGACAGACGGTCTTATCAGAAAGACTGCTGGCCATTGCAAATGAGCGAATCGAGAAATTACGTGTTGCATTGTTGCATCAGAAATGAATGTCTAATATTCATAATTTAATTCAGAAGTATTTTTATAGTGTGCATTGTATTAATTTGCAAAGTTATGCCATTCTCACTATAACATAATGGTCTGATTAATATGACATACATTTAAATTTAAAAGGATTAAGAATATAATTATTCTATTGCTGCCTGATGTTTACATGCCTGACCTTTGACATCTGCATAACACCTGTGGCAGAATTATCGACCAGAAAGGCAATATCAAACCAACACAAGGCCTACAATTCGACATCGGAAAAATCAAAAAAAATGTTTCAATGGGGAAAACGATATAAATATCTAGGGATACTGTCAAGAAAATATACAGAGTGAAGTAAAGTCCTAAGTTAAAAGAGAGTGTAAAAAGCGAGTTAGACAAGTTCAAAAATCAAAGCTAAATAGGGCTAATAAAATATAAGCCCTTAATGCTTAGGCATTACCTGTAATTAGCTACACTGAAGGTATCATAGATTGGACAACAAATGAAATAAATGAACTAGACAGAAAAACAAGAAAACCACTCACAATTCATAAAGCCCTACACCCAAAAGCAATGTAGATAGACTATATGTATCTCAGAAAATGGGAGGCAGAGGACTCAAGAAAATCAAAGATGTCATCGAAGGAGAAGTTATAGGCCTGAGGGACTACATCTGCAAAAACAGCAAAGATGAGTCACTGATAAAAGCAGTAAAGATGACTAGATTATACCAAACCCCAGAAACAAAGAAACCTGTGAGAAAACAGCAAAAAAAAACATTAGCAAACAGATGGAGCCAAAATCCTCTCCATGGTCACTATGTGCGAGAAGCTGATGAATTATCAACAAAACAATCAACATACAGGTGGTTGAAAGTAGCAGGTTTGAAAGCAGAAACAAAAGCATTAATAACAGCAGCACAAGATCATGCCTCAAACGCGAAATCACTCAAAACCAAAATCATTAAAATCTCAAATGATTGAAAATGTAGACTCTTCATAAACATGGATGAAACAGCAGAATGTATACTAGCTGGATGTCAGTTTGTTTGTTGTTGTTTATTTTTTTTTTTTGCTGGAAAAGAATACACCAAAAGACATAACGAAGTGGCAAAAATCGTACATATGTGAAAACTATGGAACAAAAGTCGCGGAAAGAGCATGGATGCACCATCCCAGAAGCAGTCACCGAAACAAGAAGTAAAAAAAACCTTTTTGACTTTGAAATAAGGATGGATCGAGTGATTTCTTTACGAAAATCTGATATTGTAGTTGTTAATAAGTCCAATAGAACAAGTGATGTTGCTAAACTTTTAATGAAATTGCTAACATCAAGTGTCTGGGTTGCCGTCTCAGGAAAGGGACGCTACTGGAACACGACTAAGATCGTTTAAAAAAAGAGTGATCTTTCATGTGCTGATTTCTTGTAACTGTCAAGGTCAACCATGTCAACGCACAAGGATAAGCCAGCGAAACCAGTTAAAAATGGGTTCTTCTGTGTTTTTCTTCAAATGTGCTTTTGGTCACTTTATTTTTTCTTGACAAAACTATTGCACAAAGTGATCAGAGGTAGAGAATTATACATTTCTGGTGAGAGCCACAGTCTCTATAGACCTCGGTCCCCCAACACACACACACACTCACATCTGAAGCCTCGTCTGTTCGGCCTCATCAATTTTCACCTGCACGTCAGTGAACAAAGAACGTGACGAGGCTGCAATTTATTTTTTAATGCTGACTTTACCCTGCGAGCTCACAGGTAAGATTTCCATTTTCTGTTGAAAACAAGCCTGAGACTGAGAGACATTTTAATTTGTCTTTAATTTTGTATTCTGTGTGCTAATATTAATTTTTTGTTCCGTCGAAATGATAATCAAGTGCAAGAAAACAAATATTGACACGAAAAATTTATTATTGATTATGTACGTTGAAATGTCGAACGTCAGTAAGTAAAACGCAGACGAGATAGAAAGATAATTTAAAGATAGAACTCGACAGGCAGACTGAAAGAAGAAGTATAGGCCTACATGGAACTGGCCTGATTAAAGTTTATCACATTGATATCATTATGATATTAGTACTAAGGCCTGTCTCTTATCTGGTCCCTGTCAGTTATATATAATAACATAGACCGCAACACAAAGACAGTTCTAATAAAATATAGCTCATTAATATTCAACAGAAAAAATAATTAATTACATTTTCTATAACAATACTGAAATAAACAAAAATGTCTGTTCTGCATTACAACAAAAGTAAAACAAAGTAAATATAAACCCATTGTAAATTAGATACCTCAGAGCAGGTAAATAGAAGATTAGTATAAGAGAAAGCACGACAAATCGTTTCTATAATTATATTACAATTAAAAACAAGTGTGTGATATAGCATTATTAGAACCTGTGAGGACAACGCCACTTAGTAAATGATTATGATTATTATTAATTAATTAATCATTCATAACTGATTACAAGTGATGAGAATCTTAATTTATATTATTAATAATTATCCAGCATACACCACTCGTCTCCCTCGTGGTGCATATGCTGGCGCTGTAAACGTTTTCTCTTTTCCACAACATTAAGACAACATTTACAGTCACACAGTATTCCGTAGGTGGAAAACTTCTTACTAAAGGAGAAGACAAATCCATCTTTAAACTATATTTAGTGAGCCCCCATCCACCCACTTTCTTCTCCAACATAAGGTTATCAATATGTGTAAGACGGTCAATAAATTTAACAATAGATTTATTAAATCAACAATCAAATATACATAGGACAAATACAGTGAAGTAGATTACATGACATTGATATTTCCACGAAATAACATTCATACCATAGCGATAAGCCGTAATTTTAAAAGACAATAGTTCCTGAGTATGGCTCCTGAAATGTCAAACATTATTTTTAAAAGTAAGTTTTGGACAAAATACTGGAGTTCGATAAAGAGATATGCGAACTTAAAAATACATTTATGAGTTTAATTAGAATTTGTATTGTATACACATTTATCTCATCAGATTATCTGAGTGCATTGTCTGCATGTGGATAAATGTAAAAAAAACTTTATTAGGAATAATACTAGGAATTAAATTTATATCACAAAAATTATCCCATCAACGGACTGACGGATGGACGGACGGACGGACAGACAGACAGATAGATGAAGGAGGCAGGACTATGGTTCGAGTCTTGTTTGATGCATTTGGCTTGTATGTAAAAACCAGAAATAAGCCTCGGCCCTTACAATAGGACACTCGTGGAAACCACCAAACCCGACACCAAGTCTTCAGTCTCCCACGTCTGCAGTCCAGGACTCCACCAAACCCGACACCAAGCCTTCAGTCTCCCACAACACTCTACGTCTGCAGTCCAGGATTCGTATTTCTCGTAGAAACCACCAAACCCGACACCAAGCCTTCAGTCTCCCACAACACTCTACGTCTGCAGTCCAGGACTCGTATTTCTCTTAACTCGTGCTTCACGCCAGTTTGCACGAGGTCAGAGCAAGGTATATAATCAAACAAGAGCAGATAATAAATCATGACAGAAAATAAAACAAGACAGTAAACCAGATATCAAATAAGTCACAAATAGGAGAGATACTAAAAACAAGAGAGGTAAAATAAATATTTAAAACTACTTCAGTTAAAAAAAAGACAGATTTTAAAAAGAACAGGATAAATATAAAACAAGATAGATTGAAAACTAGACGAATATTTAAGCAAGATAGATAATAAAACAGGATGGAATTAAAACGGGACAGTTAAAACAAGATGGATTATAATTGAACACGAGAGGATTAAAACAAGATGGAATTAAAGCAAAACAGATAATTGAACAAGAGAGATAATAAAACAAAGCAGATAAATGAACAAGATTTATAATAAAACAAAATAATTACATAACAGAAGATAAAATAATATAGATGATGAAACAAGACAAATAATAAAACAGGATATTTTTTTAAAGGGAAGATAATCAAATAAAATAGATATTGAGATAATAAAATATGATAGACAATCATACAAGACAAAATAATAAAATTGCATAATCAAACAACCGAATAAGGCAAATAAACAAGATAAACAATAAAGTAGACAGATAAACACAACAGATAATCAAACGCAATATCATTCTATTTCATTTTATCTGACTTTTCATATTCCCCTGCTGGGAATATCACGGAGCGATATCAACAAGCTGCTTTCCGGTCGTCAAATGTTTGAAAATTAAAAGGCTAAATTCAATATCCATTAAAACTACTCAGTAAAGAGACAACAATCTACTTAATATCTTTTGGAGACCAGGTGCATAATTCTTCAGATTTTAGATCAATACAGTTTGGAGAAGATAGATTAGTCTGTATTAACTATTTTGATATAATTTAGTGTATAGTATTGCGATCGTTAGTTTTACTTTCAAAGTGACTGACGATTTATTTCATAAACTAAACGAACAGATCGAAACGACGGTCAGGCACGCCAGTTACGAATTCACACTGCAACTAGTTCAGACAAGACATTTGCGATAGTAGCCCTAATGTAACACTAGGTCACAATAACATCCAACATTTTTTTCCTCGGGGTGGGGGTGAGCATAAAGTTTACTTGGCCAAAGCTGTGTCAACTTTTACCATAAATAATTGACTTGCAGTGGTAACTCACTATCCTGTTTAGTCGTTAGAAAAAAACTCCTTGCAATAGATCAGCATTAACAGTAATTTAGTGTTTTGTCGGGGGGGAGGGGGGGGGCGTACTTTAACCAAGATAACAACATGTTTACGGTTGACGCAAACCGGTCCCAAAATATCTGTCCCAGTTCATTCATCACGCCATGTTCTCTGAGTTGCCCGAGGCTTGCTAGAGGGTATTGTTTTTGCCTTGTCTGTTATCATGTTTGATACGGTGATTTCTTTTTAAAATGCTCTTTCTGTATGACTAATATTAGTGTCTGTCCGCTCGTGTGTCTGCACTATTGATTTTGTTTGCTTTTATTTGTCTGAATAGATCGCTTCAATATCTGCACTTACCTCATAGTGTCTAACTTGTATGATTATTATTATGCTTCCTTGTGTGTATGCACATATCGCCTTGGTATTTGACAGAAATTAGTTGATTCCTTGTGCGCTGTTCTTCTGGATGGCATTGGTGTCTATGTGATACAGCTACACTTTGGATGAATGGAATCAGTGACTAATTAACTGGCTCAGTGAATATCATGTTTCTCTGTTTCATCGTTTGTCTGTTTGCCAGAATGATTTGTATGTCTATTGCCTGCTTGTTTGTTTCGTTGTCAGCAAGGTATTGTTTGCATTGATAACTTTACATATTGCTGATATATTATTATTGCGATTAAGATGATGATGAGTTGGAAGATGCACGTATTTTTCTTACATTAATAAAGTCCTAATTAGTAGATGATATATGCAACACATATTGGTTTTAATTGATGTTGATATTGTTTTTATCATTTTCTTCAAGCACACTGCAAATGAGTTATGAGTGAGAATAGCGAAGCAAGCCTGTCTGATGTAGATTGCTGGCTTCATGAATTATGAGTGAGAATAGCGAAACAAGCCTGTCTGATGTAGATTGCTGGCTTCATGAATTATGAGTGAGAATAGCGAGACAAGCCTGTCTGATGTAGATTGCTGGCTTCATGAATTATGAGTGAGAATAGCGAAACAAGCCTGTCTGGTGTAGATTGCTGGCTTCATGAATTATGAGTGAGAATAGCGAAACAAGCCTGTCTGATGTAGATTGCTGGCTTCGTTGTATTCGTCATTGGTATCCTGACCTCCACACGAAAACGTATTTCATACCACCTGTTTATTTCAATCGAATACAGTACACACAACACAGCATCGCCGGTCAGGATGTTCTGGTACCTGGGATACCTGAGGGAGGAGTCAGTCAACCATGTGCATCAACTTCTACTTCTTCTTCACAGGTAGGCAAACATAAAGGAAAGATCCTACAAGAAAAACACTACATGAATAATTACTTTTTCTAAAAGTTGCTGCAGAGACAGGATGTTAATTTAACAACTTTTCCTCAACAAAATAATCCTTTGATTTCCCTAGTCGTTAAAATGCATGTTCTTCTAAATTTAAAAACTAGTTTTATCCTTTGCTCTGCATGGTTGACAATGGCCTTATCAGAAACCAACAAAATCCAGTGATTGCCTGTGTTTAGAGACTATGTATGCTAAACCATGCAATTATTATAATGATCCTATTGTATTTAGAGACTGTGCTAAACCAAGTAATGATTATAATGGTCCTGTTTTGTTTAGAGACTATGCTAAAATAAGTAATGATTATAATGGTCCTGTTTTGTTTAGAGACTATGCTAAAATAAGTAATGATTATAATGGTCCTGTTTTGTTTAGAGACTATGCTAAAATAAGTAATGATTATAATGGTCCTGTTTTGTTTAGAGACTGTGCTAAACCAAGTAATGATTATAATGGTCCTGTTTTGTTTAGAGACTATGCTAAAATAAGTAATGATTATAATGGTCCTGTTTTGTTTAGAGACTGTGCTAAACCAAGTAATGATTATAATGGTCCTGTTTTGTTTAGAGACTATGCTAAACCATGTAATAATTATAGTGATCTTGTTGTGCTTAGTGACTATGCTAAATCGTGTAATAATTATAATGATCCTGTTGTGTTTAGAGACTATGCTAAATCATGAAATAATTATAATGATCCTGTTGTGTTTAGAGACTATGCTAAACCATGCAATAATTATAATGGCCCTGTTAATCACGAAAGCAATGCTCATTTGTTTCTAAATGCTTTTCAGAAGTAATATTTGAGAATACTCAATAGTTTGGTTTAAAAAAAAAAAAAAAGAATTTTACTCTTCTATAAACATCGCCCATAAACAGCAACAAAACTACACATATTTGGTATAAATTTTAAGTAAGCACCCTACACCAGCTAATTTTGATCCTGACACAAAATCATCAGCCTCAAGTGTTAAAAACTCAGCTTTAGGACTACAAGCTCCAGACGTTGTCTCAAGGCAAGTACAAAATTAACTAGATAACATTGTCTCAAGACAAGTACAAAATTAACTAGATAACATTGTCTCAAGACAAGTACAAAATTAACTAGATAACATTGTCTCAAGGCAAGTACAAAATTAACTAGATAACATTGTCTCAAGGCAAGTACAAAATTAACTAGATAACATTGTCTCAAGACAAGTACAAAATTAACTAGATAACATTGTCTCAAGACAAGTACAAAATTAACTAGATAACATTTGCGCTTACTTCAGTGGTATTATGACATATCCACACTCCCAAACTTGATATTTTTATGGGACAATCATAGTCCTTAAGCTGTCTTATTTTTGTTATATTTGTACCTATAATGATTGCTGCCGTTAAAATGTCTGATTTATGGGATAAATCATGTTAGGGCAGACTAATGTGATATAATGTGAGAATTGGGTGTGTTAGAATGATTTAGAATGATTATTGGCAGCACTGTTGATTACTGCCCTAGGCTAACTTTTTTCTTTAAAACCATAGACAAGGCTTAGCTTGAGTTCTACCTGACTGATTTGTTTATGTGCCACACCTTGGTCTGCCTGTAGTGTGCTAATAGACTAATATTAGACTAGTAGTAACATAAATAGACAAAACAAATACTGCGATCTTCTAAAATGACATTTAGGGTTTTCATGGTGTTCCCTGGCTTTATTAGATCGGGGTCCATATATATTAAGAGAATGTGTAATGTTACAGCAATATTATTATGAAGTGTGTGTCAAAGCAACACTTATGTTCGAGTTTTCTTATGGTGATACACTTCCTACATAAGCACACACAGAAGCTCTTTCCAGTTTTAACCATTTCTAGCTCAAAGCTTTGTGCTACTTTTCAAGAACTGTGGCACTCTGATGGCTATCATTCTAGTTATCCTTGAACAAGTTGTCAATCTCTCATCCACAGTCATCAACACTTGTCTGGAAAATGTTTTCTGAAATGTGCAGGTGGTCTAGCACTATCCTCTCGAGAAGACAAGTAAAGCAGATCAGTATTTGTTTGTTTTTATTCTGGAGAGTTCAGACTTTAATGAAATAAGTCTCATCAACCTGAGCTCACACAAGAGCCTCAGTTTTTACTGCGCTATGCTTTATTATAGTATTATTTTATGCAGACTTTGCCTGTCTGGTGTGTCAGCAGTAAATATTGATTTGTCTGTTTGACATCTCTGATGCAGCCAGAAGCAATAATTTACACTTTTTTTTAAACATCACAAGTTACCAACCCAAACATCAGACTCTTCTATTCTTTCTGTCAACAAGTTGTCTTATACATTCTTTTTCCAGTGACGTACTCTATAATTGTCAGTAAATGTGTTCACTAGTGAATATCTAATTAAACTTGAAAGCATGTTGCTTTGTTAGTGTTTTGCTCTACTCTTGAATGGAAAGTTCAAAGTGTTAGCTAGCCATGATGTATGGATGGAACAATATGTCTGTAGATATTGGTGTTACCTATTGTTTGTTGGAAAGATTGACGACTAGAATATAAAAATAAATACACAGTTTTGAAAACTAACGATGCGCGTTATATATGATTCCCCTGAAATATTGTGCTTTTTCCATTTTTGATGGATTTGTGTTTATTATTGAACAGCAGTCCTGTCTTCTTCAGCCAGTCAATCGAGTGCTGGACAGTGACACTCGAGATGACCGTGCCCAAGAACGGGTACTCTTGCAGCTGTGCGCATTGGCAGAAATGCAGAAAGAAGCAATGGTCGTTGTTTCACAACTGAAGTTTGGCCAGTACCTCAACATGTCTTGTTTTGCTGCTGCGGCGGCACACTTTCCGCGACCTCCTGACCTTCCGGAGCCCTATAGGCAGGGTGATTTTGACTTGCTCATCATCCACAAACAGTACGGTCTAATTACAGGGGAGGTAAAAAGTGTAGGAGCCAACTTCAGCCAACTGAACCAATCCCCACAGAAGGAGGCCAGTTTAATAGTGCAAACTGTGCAAAAAGCTGTGAAGCAGCTGAACAAAGGGGAGACAGTCCTGAAACACCTAGTGTCCGACCTGACAGGTGTCAAAGTCTTCAAGATTCTTATTTTACCTTTCATCACTTCCGAAACACTGGCACAGACTCTAGGCGCCAATGACAGAGCAGCTCGGGTAAGAAATAATGAATGGCAGGTTGGTGTGTGCCTTAAGACTCTACTAAAATTATCCACTGTTATAAATCTATTAAATGGCAGGTTGGTGTGTGCCTTAAGACTGTACTAAAATTATCCACTGTTATAAATCTATTAAATGGCAGGTTGGTGTGTGCTTTAAGACTGTACTAAAATTATCCACTGTTATAAATCTATTAAATGGCAGGTTGGTGTGTGCCTTAAGACTGTACTAAAATTATCCACTGTTATAAATCTATTAAATGGCAGGTTGGTGTGTGCCTTAAGACTGTACTAAAATTATCCACTGTTATAAATCTATTAAATGGCAGGTTGGTGTGTGCCTTAAGACTGTACTAAAATTATCCACTGTTATAAATCTATTAAATGGCAGGTTGGTGTGTGCCTTAAGACTGTACTAAAATTATCCACTGTTATAAATCTATTAAATGGCAGGTTGGTGTGTGCCTTAAGACTGTACTAAAATTATCCACTGTTATAAATCTATTAAAGGGCAGGTTGGTGTGTGCCTTAAGACTGTACTAAAATTATCCACTATTATAAATGATGCTCTCAACCATAGTCCCTAATTATTGCTCTGATTTCTTTAATTGAGACTATAGAGCGAAAGACAGAACTAAATGTCTATTTATTGATTAGATGGAATGATCCATGAAAATATTAATTAGTTGGTTGCTTGGTTGGGGGTTGGGTTGAATAATGCCTGCTTCTAACATTTTTTGGTTTGGAAAATTAAAAATAATTTATGATATTATAAATTTAAGAGCATTTTGTTCTGGTAGGAAGAATAGTCTGACAAACACCCAGTTCAGTTCTCTAAACAGGTCTTTATAGCACAAACAACTACTATTTTTTCTGAACTAAATCATTCTTTCATTCAGAGCTTCAAGCAAGCAACATGAGATTTCATTCTTCTGTGGAAATTTCTAATTAGAAATAAGTCATTTAATCAATTTTAGATTGTTTCAAATTGTGACAGAAATACAAATGATATGACCTTAACTTTGACCCCCAAACAAAATTATATAGATGAGTATAGACATGTTTCACTTAGCAATTGACCAAAAGAATTATATACTGACATTTCTTGCATTCCCGATTGTAAAATAAATCTGTAATAATTGTTTTTGTGAATGAAGGTAAATAAATAAAATATAACCATTTCAAATGCAAGACTATTGCAAGTCATCATCAAAATTCAAAATAGCTATGCTTTTGTGAATGTGTGTAAATAAGTAAAAGAATCATTGTATATGCAAAATTATTGCAAATCATCAAATCAGCATACTAGACAGTCACATTTATAAC
This sequence comes from Sinotaia quadrata, assembly GCA_028829895.1. Classification (NCBI taxonomy): domain Eukaryota; kingdom Metazoa; phylum Mollusca; class Gastropoda; order Architaenioglossa; family Viviparidae; genus Sinotaia; species Sinotaia quadrata. The sequence goes on from CM054179.1 coordinate 11,475,212, forward strand.
TAATGATAGTCAAAGAGACATAGTCACAGAAGTAATTTATAACTAATGATAGTCAAAGAGACATAGTCACAGAACTAATATATAACTAATGATAGTCAAAGAGACATAGTCACAGAACTAATTTATAACTAATGATAGTCAAAGAGACATAGTCAAAGAACTAATTTATAACTAAGGATAGTCAAAGAGACATAGTCACAGAACTAATTCTGTACTGCAAACACTAATAATAAATTAATTAAATGATTCTACCAGATGTAAGTAACATAGTGTGCAGAACATTCTAGAAATTGCGTTTGCAGTACTATTAGTAACTTGCTATCGAGAAAATGAGGCCATGATCCTATATTTAGAATATATGGATAAATATCAAACAACAGCAATCGTTTATTTCCTAAAATCACCATTTATTATCAGAATGAAACCAAGGCAACCGCAATAGATACAGTATTGATATTTGTGACAGAATACAGAACACATCATATACAGAAACCAATATTGATATTTATAACAGAATATATATTTACCATATCAAAAGCATAATCAGTATTATTATACTTCTAGCTTATAATTCACCTAACTTGTTCATGAATTCCATGCATTACTTTTTCATACAGTTAAAGCATTTTGGATTATTTCGTTAATTTACTGTAAAACTTGTTTCCAGCTATAGAAATAATAAGTCCATCAGTGATCCTTCTCTGCCACTCTTTGAATTAAATGTCTCTTCTTTAGTAGTTACCCTCGTGTACTCTGACGTGTTAAAGGCCCATTTCTGTTCTAACCATGACTAGGCCCTGTACTGACGTGTTAAAGGCCCATTTCTGAACTAACCATGACTAGGCCCTGTACTGACGTGTTAAAGGCACATTTCTGTACTAACCATGACTAGGCCCTACACTGTCGTGTTAAAGGCCCATTTCTGTACTAACCATGACTAGGCCCTGTACTGACGTGTTAAAGGCACATTTCTGTACTAACCATGACTAGGCCCTACACTGTCGTGTTAAAGGCCCATTTCTGTTCTAACCATGACTAGGCCCTGTACTGACGTGTTAAAGGCCCATTTCTGTACTAACCATGACTAGGCTCTGTACTGACTGTGACTGGATTCTGTGTTGACTGACTAGGCCCTGTACTGACTGTGACTGGATTCTGTGTTGACTGACTAGGCCCTGTACTAAGTTTGACTGGATTCTGTTTAGACTGACTAGCCCCTGTATTGAGTTTGACTGGATTCTGTTTTGACTGACTAGGCCCTGTACTGAGTTTGACTGGATTCTAATATTGACTGACTAAGCTCTGTGCTGACTGTGACTGGATTCTGTGTTGACTGACTATGCTCTGTACTGACTGTGACTGGATTCTGTGTTGACTGACTAGGCCCTGTACTAAGTTTGACTGGATTCTGTTTTGACTGACTAGCCCCTGTATTGAGTTTGACTGGATTCTGTGTTGACTGACTATGCTCTGTACTGACTGTGACTGGATTCTGTGTTGACTGACTAGGCTCTGTACTGACTGTGACTGGATTCTGTGTTGACTGACTGGGCTCTGTACTGACTGACTGGATTCTGTGTTGACTGACTAACACTGCACTGACCTAACTCGGGCATGCTCTTCCCTCTACAATGAAATTAAGACAACTCAAATTAAACATACAGTATATGTATAGTGTCGCATATGCATTTTATTCTTAGAGAGGCTGGGTTGTTGTGGATATATGGTGGTTTTGTTGATGAGTATTAACCTTGCAGGCTTTAGGCGAGTGTCTGGGCATTCCTGATCAACCAGTCACTGAATGCGTCTCCAGGTGTCTTTGTGCTGACCAACTTTCGGACACTGTCAAAAGTGGACAGACCTCAAATACAGCATTAGCAGAATTGAGTTCCTGGTGGATCCGCCAGGCTGCCGGCAGCTGGTCTGGAGCCACTCTTGCACCTGATGTATATGAACAACTAGTGGTTAGGTTTGTTGTATAATAACTCCTTTGTAATAACTCGTTTAGTTTATATTTAGTAGAGAAATGCAAGTGTATGAACTACTAGTGGTTAGGTTTGTTGTATAATAACTCGTTGGTAAGTATTTATATTTAGTAGAGAAACGCCAGTGTATGAAGTACTAGTGGCTAGGTTTGTTGTATAATAATCGTTGGTAAGTATTTATATTTAGTAGAGAAACGCCAGTGTATGAAGTACTAGTGGCTAGGTTTGTTGTATAATAAGGCGTATGTAAATGGAGAAGTAGCCATCATAGATTTTATTTTTAAACTGAAAGAGGTTGAGAAATTTGACCGAACTTCTAAACTGAGCACTATATATGCATTGCCCTACTACCAGAGATTTTTCAAGATGCCGACTCAAATGACTCTGGAACGTTTGTTTTCTGCCCTCAGAACCTCCATTTCCTATTTGAGAGCAGCAATGAAGCCGGACCTTTTAGAAGTGGTCTTTTAAAGAGCCAATTCAATTTAGATAGACATTATTACATAAAACATATTTTGAAGTTTTTTGTGTTAAATTATTGTACAAGTGAAAAATGCACACAGCTTGCATCGAAATTGATGACGTAGGCTTATTTGTCATAGTCGCGACACGCGCACACATGTACGCTTACGCGCGCGCGCACACACACGCACACACACATACACCCACACATACATTCACGCACACACATACAAAAGCACATTCACACACCCATACGCGCACACGTACACACACTCTCGCACACACACATTCACGCACATACAAACGCACCATCGCACGCACGAACAAGCACAAACTTTCATTACATACATTCTCTCTCTCTCTCTCTCTCTCTCTTTCTCTCTCTCACACACACACACACACACACACACACACACACACACACGCACACACATTTACACATATTTGTATACTTTAATGTAAATGTATTTTGCAGTCAAATGATATATTCACAGCTCTGAATTTAGAGCTCATACTAAATCATGTGAACATTGGCCAACATACGTTCAAACATTTGCAAATGTAATCGCATTATATAATCAGTAATAGTGATTATGTAATTCAGTGTATTCACTCTGTCTCCTGAACGATCGTTTCAGATTCTGTGGTCCTGCAACAACAGTCACCATTTACTGTGTGTCCAGCCCGCGTCTGACAATCAGGACACAAGGAGAAGGCGTGTCCGAGACAGGAGAAAGAATGGCCCGGCTGGTCTTACTTCCAGAACAATTGGAATTGCTCACTTTGCCGCCTCGTCACGTGTTTCTCACTGGGCCGCCAGGTACAGGCAAAACCGTTCTTCTTCTTCTGCAGGGACTTCAGTGGCTGCAACACGACCACGACGTCCATGTGGTCAGCATGTGGACCGGAAGTCGTGCGGCGTCCATTGTCATCGAGCACGAGCTGGTGAAGACCATGGCCCTGTGGTCCAGTGAGAAGAAGTTTTCCAAGAACGTCGTCAGACATCACTGTGATGGCGTGCAGGAAAGGGACGTAATAGCTTTTGCAAGGAATCTGGTGACCTCGTTAGAGACAGGCTGTGAGTTGCATGTCCTGGTAGATGAAGCTGGGCCTGATGATAGGTGTGTTATGTTTGTGTTATATAAAGCATCTGTGTTACACATAAGGTCATAGGCACTAGTATGTTTATACAGAAGGTGATGTTGGATGTTTTGAATGCAGTGTTGAACGTTAATAATTATATTATCGTTTTGTTTTGTATATGTCATATTTTTGCTGATGGTGAGAGTTTGAATCAGGATGTTAAATAAATAAGAACAGGATTATTATACGTATTTGTTAGAAGAGGTTTATTTTCCGTATTTGTGGGTGTCTGGGTTTGTATAATCTGTTAAATTATAGAATATTGGAGAGGTTTAATTTACGTATTGGTGGGTGTTTGGGTTTGTGTTATCTGCTATAGATGATTGGATTATAGTCACAGATAGATAGTAATAACTAACAAAAAGATGGTAATGTATTCCTCCCGGCTTGCATTTATATAGACTCAAATGAATAACTGAAACATAAATACGTTTATGCATATAGATATATGTCTCACAGAATATATAAATCTGTTGCAGTCATATTTTTTCTACATTAAGATATACATGTATCATATAATATATACATTTGTTGCAGTTGTCTTTTTTTCTACATTAAAATATACGTGTTTCACAGAATATAAAAATCTGTTGTATTGCTTTTTCTAATTTTTTTTCTCTATTGAACTTGACACATTGTGCTACTAACAGAGACGTAGTCAGCAATAAAGATATGAATTTACTTCTCTTTTTATTTCATTGATGTTTCAGGGAAGGGGTGTGGTAAGTAGAGATTATAGGTCATCTGTTCACAAGACGGTGAAGCAGTGTTACTTCCTTTAAGCTCCCTTTTGGTAGGTTTAGGGATTGCTGTATGTCTTTAAATACTTCTTTTAATTTTGCTGTGGTGTTTGTACATATTGAAATATGTACAGCTTCATTAATAGGAATAACAATTCACTTCCGTAATATATTTAAATATAATTGTGTTTGAAATTTATTTCACTATAGTCAAAATGTGCCCTTCCCTGCGTTTTTCTTTGGTATAATATTCACCATTTTCAAAGACCCAACCGCTCATGCCCTCTGTAATGTAGTACCAGAGTATATATATTTTTGTTGTTATTGTTTGACAGTAACAATTTTACCTGCTTTTGCGATAAGCTGATTTGTCAAGTACCGGAAGTGAATTTATGGGCCGCCGCTGCGAAGCACCACCTGCGACCGCCCTGTCTTCCGGAAGTGAAGCTTACGTCACCTCTCAGGTCACCGCCTGTCGTCGTGAGAGAGGTCAAGGGCGCGGCAGAAATACAACGCCTAAACCATGTATATGACTACACAGACAGCCTTGTTCTTGCTCCAACTGATGGACCCAGGGTCAAGCGGATTGTGCACGAGGACGGCAAATCGGACCATTGCGGACGCAGAGCTGAGAACTGTGAAGCCTGTGGCAGTGAGCTGACGAGAGTCTTTGCAGAACTGGAAGTTGGCGGGATGGTGATGTCAGCGACAGCTGGTGAGTAGGAGACTGCACTGTTCTATTTTGTACAATTGAACAACATTATAAACCAGACAGCCCTGTACTACCTTGTACATCTTTAACGACCAGCGTTACAGACCAGACTGAATTGTGTTATTTTGTACAATTTGAGCAATGGTCATTATACTCCAGACTGAATTATGCCATTTTGAACAACCACGTTATAGGCTAGACTGAATTGTGCCATTTTGCACAACTTGAACAACCAACATTATAGACCAGACTGAATTGTGCCATGTTGATTTTACCCGTTTGTACACACACAATAAGGTGTCATATATTCTCAGGTGCAAATAATGGCCCCCCACCCCTAAAATGGAGTGACGTCATTGTGATGTGCGACTTCCCACGGGAAGACCGGACAGACAACAATGGCCGCATCATGTCGCAGGATATTGGTCTGGTGCGAGGTATGCGGGCCTGGGGCGTGCCCGTGCGAGTTGTGGAGAAGGGAGCACACGAGGACGCCATTCGGGACACTGCGCTTGCTGCATGTGACCAGATGACAGTGACGCACAGAGACGAGGTGCGCGGTCTGGAGAGAAAGGTGGTCGTGTTGGCAGGGTGTGGAGGGGAACGAAACGTCATGTACGACCGGCTACACGCTGCGTCTCGGTGCTCGGCACAACTCGTTTGGATCCACTGTAAATGAGATCTCGTTGACCTGGATTGCGTGTTTAGTTATTATATAGTGTGTGCGTGTGTAGTTATTGTATAGTGTGTGCGTGTGTAGTTATTGTATAGTGTGTGCGTGTGTAGTTATTGTATAGTGTGTGCGTGTGTAGTTATTGTATAGTGTGTGCGTGTGTAGTTATTATATAGTGTGTGCGTGTGTAGTTATTATATAGTGTGTGCGTGTGTAGTTATTGTATAGTGTGTGCGTGTGTAGTTATTGTATAGTGTGTGCGTGTGTACTTATTGTATAGTATGTGCGTGTGTAGTTATTGTATAGTGAAGTGTATCGTGTGCGTGCGTGTATAGTTGTATTATGAGTGTAGGTGCGTATGTGAGGGATGTGTGTAGTCATATTAAGAGCATGTTATATTGTGTGCGCTCTGTGTATGTGGTTATATCTGGTGTTTAATTATATTAAGTATGTGTATATTTCGTTACATTAAATTTGTGTATTGTGTTTAGTGAGTGTGTGTAAATATATTGCGTTTGTAGTTAAATTAAATATGAATGTATGTGAGCGCGCGCGTGTATATGCGTGTGTATATTAAACAAGATTTGTGTTTGCACGTGTGCATATGTGTGCGTGTTTATATATATTAAATGTGTCTGTATATGCATGCATGCGTGTATAATGCAGAAGGGTGTGTGTGTGCAAGAGTATATGTATTGCGAGGGGAGCACGTATATGTTTGAGTGTGTAAATATTTGAAAGACGTGTGCATATATTTATGTGATTTAAGGGCGTGTGCAGGTTTATATATATATATGAGTGAGTGAGATTGCATACGCACATCTTGTCACATGTATGTTGTACATATAAAACAAGTAGTACCAATGTGGGATTGTTGTGGAAGGATATTGAGCGATATGAAATGTTATACAAACATGTATTCTTGATCAGTGTAATTTGAAAATTATAACCCAGCTGTATATGTGTGTGCGCAGGCGATGCAATAGATATACAAGTATTTATATTGGGGTTGCGTGTATATGTTTGAGTGTGTAAATATTTGAAGGATATGTGGGCATGTATGTGTGTGTATGTTTGTGTTTATGTTTGCTCGTATTTGTGTAAAGTATACATGCGCAAAGAGTATGTATGTGCGTGTGTGGACTCATGCTTGTGAAAACATGAAAGGATTAGTTAACTAAGTCCGAATAAACCTGTGACACATTGACTGACTGGGCAGTTTGCAGCATCTTGCGCACGTACAGAAAACTTGATAACAGATGGCCGTTATTCCGAGATGCGCATTACTCGGCTTAAACGAGATTCCTTTTAACGGGTATATAAATACACGACATAAGCATTGACAGTATCACCATAAGAATTAGTTCCAAATACTTTTTTTTTTTGCAACCAGACTATTTTACAGTTTTTAAATTTACAAATGGCTCAATATGTCAATTTTATGTACACAGCTGGTATAAAAATTGCACGCGGTGCAATAATCTGTACAATCAAGCTTTCTCTTTCAAATTAAAATGTACATACACACCAACACACATACTCACTGTTTGCCCGAAATCTTTTATATATGAATGGGTTGGAGGGGGGGGGGGGGCATAGCGCTCAATGCAAGTTAGTGAGATGCAAATTAGACTGAGCACAAAGTGTATGCTGGGGGGACTTTGTATGCGAGTTGGAGAACTTTGTTTGAGAATGGGCACTCAATGTATATTGGAGAATTTTGTGTTTGAATAGGGTGGGGCTTTCGATATGCTAGTATAGCGGTATGTGAATAGGGCAGATCACTCGATATGCTAGTGTAATGGTATGTGAATATGGTGGGTCACTCGATATGCTAGGTTAGCGGTATGTGAATAGGGTGGGGCACTCGATATGCTAGGTTAGCGGTATGTGAATAGGGTGGGGCACTCGATATGCTAGGTTAGCGGTATGTGAATAGGGTGGGGCACTCGATATGCTAGGTTAGCGGTATGTAAATGGGATGTGACACTCGATATGCTAGTGTAGTGGTATGTGGTTGAAAATCTAACAATGTGTCGAGTTGTGTGTGAATGTGTAACAACGCGCCAAGACTGCAACGACAGCATTTCATCACTACATTCTTCTTGCCCCGGTGTTCAAATTGATTAAACATGAAGAAAGAAAAAATGAAATAAATACATATCAGTTAACAGGTAAGGCTCGTGAAAAAGTAAAAGATTCACTTTAAAAGATAATAATAAATAAATTCTTTATACTACTATATTGTTTTGGGGGTAGTTGGAGAACTAATTTGATTTTTGATTGGATGTCTGAATCAAAAGTGCCTAAGATATCGTTACATGTATGGAATGGTCTAGATTTACTTTTGATGGATATTTTAAAACCACCGAAGAAGAAAAAAACATTTGTCTCCTTGACAGGGCCCCATCTACAGCAACTGTCCTAGGCAACGTTATTGAACTGTTTGGATTTTAGTTTTGAAACTTCTGAGGGTAAACAACTTATTAATATCTCCTTGACAAGGCCCCATGTACTACAACTATTAATAGCAAAGTCGGTGAAGATCCGAATTTTTAGTTCACAGATGATGAGAAAAAACAGTATATTTATCTCCTTGAAAGGCCCCCGTCTACAAAGCCATTCATCAACGTCATCGAATGTTCTAGAATCTATATTGTTTTGTTAGTGATGTTGGAACTGTGAGTGGCATTGAAGAATGGCTACATAAGAAAAGAAAATATGTGTTGAGACAATTGCACCTAGTCTTTAGAAACTGCAATGGAGTCAGTAGCCAGCATCTCAATTGTTTATGACAAAACAAAGTCTCCTGCGATTTAAATAATAATATAATTCGCTCATAATCTCGATAGGGAAAAAAACAGCAACAAGAAAGAAAGTAATAATTAAAGCAGTAAATTATCTAGCTGTAGTTTGCAAAGAGTAATAAGTGGTTTATCAAAACTATGGAGTTATTTCGCGGCAATATCGTCAACTTTTTAATGCATGTAATTTGTTGTGAGTGAATTGTGTTGTGGTAGTGTGACAGCTAAGGGGTTTGAAACTGACAGTTGCAGCAGTGCAGCTGGCCTGCATGGTGTGACGTGTTCAAATATGCGCAGCGTTTCTTCTAGCAGAATCCATCTTGTGCTCTCAAAATGCTGGATGCTAAACAGCTCGCGTGCTGTTCCTTGACGTCATTCATACACACGAAGTGTCTGCCTTTACTACACAACCCCAGAGCAATTTAGACCCTAAGCGTCTAGATTTTGTTTTTTGAGTTGTGTAAGACATTGTTGTCTGATGGGATTAATTATATTTATCGCCTATCCTACCCCAAGAGCTATCGCATGTTAGTAGGCTATTTACCGACTTACGGTCAAGGGTATCTGTACGGTTTTTAGGACAGGGTGCGGTAAAGTTTGGGGATTTTGTGTTCTAACAGCGAGTGTACGTAGTGGATTGTGTACAATTTTCCTTTGTTACTGGTCTTTTTTTGTACAAGGTCTGATAGTATAATCTTACTATTTTCTCTATGATGAACTATTTTTGTTAATTTTATTGATTTGTTGATAGAATTGAAATGTATCTGTCAATTATGAAAGAGAGTAACAGGCCAGATTTCTTATAAGGAGTGCAAGATTAAGAGGTTAATAATACGCTAAAGGGGATTGGTATTAATGACGTTAGCAAGACGTTTGCACTAGCCTGGTTCTTATGATATTTAGCAAGATAAAAATGGCACATTATAAAGACGTTTGGCCTTATATTAGACTATATGTTGTACTCTACAGGTTCTTATGACGTTAGGACTACGTTATATTCACCTGGATCTTAGGACGTTACAACTACGTTATATTCGCCTATGACGATAGGACTACGTTATATTCACCTGGATCTTCTGACGTTAGGACTACGTTGTATTCGCCATGTTCTTACGACGTTAGGACGACGTTGTATTCTCCAGGTTCTTATGACATTAGGATTATGTTCTACTCGCCAGGTTCTTATGGCGATAATAATACTTTGTACCTGGCTGGTTCCTAATGACGTTAGCAAGACGTTAATTGTTTAATTGGAGTGGGTGGGGGTGGGTGTATTCTGAGTTCAGACCTCCATAGCAGTTTATTAATACACACACACACACACACACACACACATTGCAATGACACAAAAGTGAGGAAGAAAAGTTGTCTTTTAATAAATAGTATTTAAATAATTAAATATTAGATAACAAATCTGCAGACTGACCAGAACAAAGTTTACCTAAGAGGAATGTTCAAATTCCTTCAAATAAGAGCTATTGTCTCTAAACCCAAGATTGTCTTTCTTCAACAATGTTAACTGAGATCTAAGTGTCGCGAGTACCTAAAGATAGTGAGACTTCTTCTTATTAATAATCAATAATCATAATGATCTGACAATTAATAATCATAATGATCTCACAATTAATTTGTCTCCATCCCTCACCCACTACTGAGGCTCAAACATACAGCCCATGGACAAAGACAGATCAGTGTACTGGAGAGCATTAATAACAATTTATTCCAAATAAGCAAACGAAAACTATAAACAGTAAAGATAGACTTGAAACTAGTTTCACTTTCTGTATCGAACTGGACAAGGAACACTGATGCTTCATAATTGTTCCGGTACGTTAGGTGAACAAATGTGACAATTAGTCTAATGAATTTGAATATTAAAATTAAAATTATAAATAAAGGAGAAAACGAACTACATTATGTCAAGTATTGAAGACTGGTGACGTAGTTGACATAAGTTGAGATGACCTAAAGTTCAATGACATGAGAAGGTCGAAAAAATAAACTATACATGTATAGAGAGTACGAAATGAGAAAAATCAAATTCACAATTTGTACATTTTGCATCGGGACAAAGGTGATGGACATAAACACACATTCACACAAAAGATTATATTGTACAGATAATATGCAACATTGGGGGATTGTTGTGAAAGGATAAGATGTGATATGAAACCATTTTACAGACCTGTGTTCTTGATAAGTGTAATATGATAATTATAAAATAGCTGTGTTTGCGATCATCTAAAATTAGAGAGCCCAGCTACATTACGCAATATATGACCCGGACAACTTTTTCCACAGAAATGTCTCCTTTTACGCTGCTCAATTAAATTAAATTATTTCGCTGTTTGGGAACGTTTCAAAGGATCTGCCTCCAGACAGACAGTCTGAAGGGAGGAAGCACTTGAGACTTCTGGCCAATCTTAGAAAACTCTCTACAGTATTTATTCACTGAGAATTTTCTTTCGTTAATGAAAGAGTTACCCACAGCCAAGTGACTTTTGAAGTCGAAGAGCTAACAACTTTTTAGTATGGAGACTAAAAAGTTGTTTTCTTTATGATTAGCATGGAGACTAAATAACTGTTTTCTTTATGATTAGCATGGAGACTAAAAAGTTGTTTTCTTTATGATTAACATGGAGACTAAAAAGTTGTTTTCTTTATGATTAGCATGGAGACTAAATAGTTGTTTTCCTCATGTTTAGTATGGAAACTAAAAAGTTGTTTTCTTTACAATTAGCATAGAAACAAAAAAGTTGTTTTTTATGATTAGCATGGAGACTAAAAAGCTGTTTTCTTTATGATTAGCATGGAGACTAAAAGGTTGTTTTATTTATGATTAACATGGAGACTAAATACTTATTTTCCTCATGTTTAGTATGGAGACTAAAAAGTTGTTTTCTTTACGATTAGCATAGAAACAAAAAAGTTGTTTTCTTTATGATTAGTATGGAGACTTAAAGGTTGTTTTCTTCATGATTAGGATGGAGGCTAATAGGTTGTTTTATTTATGACTAGCGTGGAGACTGACTTGTTTTCTTCATGTTTGGCATGAAACCGAATGGTTGCTTCTTTTTTTTTTCATAATGTTTGGCATAGAGACAAAATGCTTTCACAAATATTTTGCATGTAGTCAGAATGGGTTGTTTCCACAAGACTGAAAAAAAAACATAGGACTGCTAATGTGAGGTCGTCCTGTAATCCAGTCAGCTAAATGTGAGTTCGTCCTGTAATCCAGTCATTAAATGTTTAGGGTCGAAGTAATTGCAAAAGAAACACCTGTCATTGTAAAATGTCCACGAGCTTCCCGAATAACATAAAAATTAGAATTTAGACAAAATAATAGATAAATAAAAATAGTTAAATTACCCACCCACCCACCCCCGACCACCATTTTGTTTTCAATAGTTGAATGATGCTGATAGTATAATGAGCTTTATGCATCAGACAGAAAATGACACATTTAGTACAGTACAATGTGTACATGTAATAAAATATAATTACTGCCATGCTGACATTACGTGTTGTGCAGCCGTTGTGCCGAAATGAGAAGTGAGGCCAGTATGTGAAGTGAGGCCAGTGTTTATAATCGTTCTTGTAGCTCGGTATGTGCAGCTTGGAATCCTTGACGAGAAAAGGCGAACCCTTGCTAGAGAATAGAAACCTTAGTCAGAAACAACGATCACTTTAGGAAATGACGAAAACTATAGGAAATGACGAAACATTAGAGAAGATACACTATTGTCGAATAAAGACGAACCATTGGAAAAGATACACTATTGTCGAATAAAGACGAACCATTTGAAAAGATACACTATTGTTGTATAAAGACGAACCATTTGAGAAGATACACTATTGTCGAAAAAAGACGAAACATTGGAAAAGATGCACTATTGTCGAAATAAAGACGAATTCTTGTCAGAAAATGCCTACTCTTGTCGGAAAAGACTAATCCTAGTCGGGAAAGACTGATTTTGCTAGGTACATCTAATGTGCTGTTTATGTAGGCCCTACTACCCATTTCTTCTCTTCTCAATCTATTCAACTGTTCGTTCATCGTCGAATTTTTTCTTTCTGTCTTATTCTTGTCTGGTCTTTGGTAGCCACGTCAAAATAACGAGCATCCTAGATATGAACGGCATTTGACGTCACCAATAGTAACCTCCGGGGTCCTCTCTAGAGGGTCTTTTGTCAAGTACGTCTCGTAGAATTTTTCTACAGAAAAGCACTAAATAAAATTCCTCTGTTATTTATATCAAGCATGTCTCGTAGAATAATTTCTACAGAACAAAAGCACTAAATAAAATTCCTCTGTATGTCTCGTAGAATAATTTCTACAGAACAAAAGCACTAAATAAAACTCCTCTGTTATTTATATCAAGCATGTCTCGTAGAATAATTTCTACAGAACAAAAGCACTAAATAAAACTCCTCTGTTATTTATATCAAGCATGTCTCGTAGAATAATTTCTACAGAACAAAAGCACTAAATAAAATTCCTCTGTTATTTATATCAAGCATGTCTCAATGAATTTTTCTACAGAACAAAAGCACTAAATAAAATTCCTGTTATTTATAGTAATGCTTGCTGAGTAATCTTCTCTATATTTCATGAGCTTCTGGTTTGGAGAAGAATTAAGTGTGTATATTTTAATCAGGTTGAAATTATGATGATTGGTAAAGGGTCTATCGGGTTTTCCCTATTATTTATTACAGTGCGTCGGCTCTCACATCCGTGTTAGTCATGGACCGCGCCATGTTGTATGCGGTGTTTGTATAATTATGATTGACTCGATATTTTTAACTCCCTCATAATATTCGTTTATTCACTGTAAGAGTGAATTGTGACATCATTTAACAAGAAAGCTTCTGTTCCTTTTCTGGATTTCGTTGTGTTACCTGAAACTGGATGATTGCTGACCGATGACATCACTCCACTACTTTATCTTAGTTTCAGTTTTAGTCCCAACTGGATGTTAATCGACTTCCGTTTTGTAACTGCGATTTATAGACTCAACACGTTTCGTGGAAACCCCGGGATTTTTTAAAATTTATTTATTTTTATTTTATTTTGGGAGATGTAAATTTTAGCTATAAAATGTTCAAAAGAGATAGCAGTTTTACAAAATCCATTTTCCAATTTGCAATTCCCAGAACAAGTTGACACCATCGTCGCTGTCGAAAGATTACATAATCGAAGGGAAATATTCCATTACAAATACAAATACAACTTACGTATTCAGCACGTATGCCGAAACTCACTTGGGCTCCAAATGCGCATGCGTGCAAACAGACAGACCCCCAAGCACATTGACTAATAACTGTATGTAGAGACATGTTCGAAATGTAAACTCATTAATGCCCAGACAACGTTTTGAAAGCCTTAAAAATATTTCGTGCACTTTTGCTATTGATATGTTATAATTGTGTTTACGTAGAGATGTATTATGTGAGTAGATAATTATTTCTACAAATTGTGAATTATGATGCTTATATGTAGTGTACTAAACACTTGACATTTTTCCTAGTGAACCTATTCATAAACTATTATGCTGTGTTCACGTATCAGGCTAATAAATACTGTTGCAGGAAACTGTAAGTTGAGACTTGAATATAAGAGAGTTAATGGAATTAAAGATGAATAAACTGGAAAATTAGCGTTTGTTCCCTTGATCATATTAATAAGCAGCTTTTTTTTGTTTTATCCGAATCTCCTGGTTTCTGATTTATAAGCTGCTATGACCATGGTAGATGCGAAAAGTAAATAACCCCCAGTGTGCAAGTGTAAGGAATACATTGCACTCTGTTGATGTATGGTGGCAAAGTAGGCTGACTACATCGAGCAATTTCTGGAACAAGGAAGTTACTGGAGACTGCTACAGTTGTTGTTTTGTTTGACGGAACTAATATGGCAGAGTGCCAGTTTAGCCTGGAGAGAATAGCCCTGACAGGGTACATAAATGTCAAGACTAAATATAACCACTTAAATATGTAGTTATTACAAGAAACAGTTACAGAATTAATTAAATGAGTAATTGAAGGGTTAAAATAATTAAATCAAGTCAGAGGATATCTAATTATAATTTATATTTTAATTTCAATTATCATAAAAATATCGAAACCAATTTTTAATGTCACACTAGATAACCGTCAGTGTATATATATATTTAGGAACACAACCAGATTTCATTCTTATTTTCACGATTTTTACTAGTACATGTATTTAATTTAAAACATAGCAAAAACAGATGACATTTGCACACAAAACTGTCAGTGATGACATTTGCACACAAACCAGTCAGTGGTGAAAATTGCACACAAACCAATCACATAGATTTTTAAATGAAATTCTGTAATCATTGCTTTTACTTATTTCATTTGTAAGAACTCTATCAAAGCAGATTTCTTTTAATATAAGCCAATACATGGCATATTCACAGAATCAGATTTTAATTAAAATTCCATTTCATTTCTTTTTACTTATTCTATTTAAAAGAACACGTACAGCAGGGAAAAAGAGATTAAATTGACATAGAACACTTTACATTCACGAACACAATACAGAAAATGTTATAATCGCGAACATATACAGAACACGATATGTTCAGAAACCAGATACAGAACATGTTATATTCACAAAGTCAAATTTCTTTCTATTATTATTTTTTATTGGCAGAACAATTCTGTTCCTCCTTTTTCGTTGCTTAATCTAAATTCTAATATTCGTGAAACACCATTTTGAAATGTTTGAGGATTTTTTCCTGTGCCAACCGTTAGTCGCTATGACACGTTTACCAATGGCGTTGCTCGATAATCTTGTTCCAACTGTCAAATTTTGTTCACAACTCAGATAATGATTTAAATTTATTTTAAAATGCTGATATTATATAACCAGCCAATGGCATGAGTACGAGTAACGGTATGACAGCTCAGATTCATTTCTCTCAAGTTTGTCTCTTCCTCACGAACACGATTACATAGGTACACAATACGTCATCATGAAAAATGTGACAAGAGCGTAATAACAATACGTTATCATGAAAAATGTGACAAGAGCGTAATAACAATACGTTATCATGAAAAATGTGACAAGAGCGTAATAACAATACGTTATCATGAAATGTAACAAGAGCGTAATAACAATACGTCATCATGAAATGTGACAAGAGCGTAATAACAATACGTTATCATGAAACGTGACAAGAGTGTAATAACAATACGTTATCATCAAATGTGACACGAGTGTAATATCTTTACGTATGGAATATGAAACATTATGATATTTCAAGTACATTAAAAGGCTATTACGCTAACACACATGCAAATGATAAATAAAAAGAGACATTGCGCTGTTTGTTTGGGTTTTTTTTTACTCCTTAATTTATTTTCTCCAGAACCAATCAGTTGAGCCGAGGTTAGTGGGACTCGGCAATTCTTTTTAAAGGTCATTGCGCCCTGTAAATAATGCGAAAGCATAATATCTTGCACAAATTCAAAGGAAGTACTAAAAATAAAATAAAGGCTTTCACCACTGGTGGTGGTGTGCCTAACATACCACTCACATTTTTATCGATTTTTCTCTCGCGCGAGAGTGATGTTTCAGCCTTTACCTTGGAAACTTGTTTTTCTGGCCTGGTTTGCGAAAAGTAGGTTAGACCTGACGTGCACAAACGGCAATGTTGTGCCTGACAGTGTTTACAGAACCAGTAAACAAAAGAAAACTTTCAAGTCATTTAGGATCAGTGGAGAAAATAAGTTAAACATGACATGACAAGGCAATTCATAAGACAATTAAGTCATTTTAAACAGACTGGTTGATACGATGTTTGAAGTTTTGCGTGCACAGATTTGTAAACCTACTTAGAAATGTGTCATTATAACTCAAAATGCTGACACGTCATCCGTACATATAGTCTAAAAAAAAAAAAAACCCAGATCAACAGAAAGAGAGAAAGAACATTAAAGACGGAGAAATGGAGGGAAAGGAGAACAGACACACAACACCGTACGGGATCATTATATACGTGTCGATTGGCACGTACGCACGCACACTAAATGTTTTTAGTAAGCACTTAAAACATTGATAGAACTAAGCAGTGCATGTACAAGGATTTCCTCATTGTCGCTGAAAGAAAAATTAATGCAACGAGGTAGAGATGACATTTTCAACAGTTAATTTTTTTTTTATTTTTAAAGCCACTCATTTCACAGTGATGACATTAATTCACCTCGATCATCACTTATGTACGTGCGCGCATATTCCAGACACACATGCATGCACGCACGCACATACACGCCATAATCCTGTAAGTAGTGTTGCTGTTGGACTATTTGTATGTTGGACCTAGTGCGCTTTAAAAAAAAAAAATCTCTGCATCAATATGAATCTCACGCGGCCCCTGACAAGAAAGTCCACGATTATAACAAAAGAAGGACATGTTGACTTTTAAAAAAAAAAATGATTACGGTTAATTGGAGGTGTTGGTTCTGTTGACTTCTTTTCTTCCCTGATTTCTACAAGAGACTTCATCGGGGTACGTTCTCAGTCCTGTTTGGAATCCGGGAGACTTGCCTCCCTTGTTTTGTTCTCAGGGAGGTGGTGTGTTGGTGGCGTGGATGCTCGTCCAGCGGTATCGCTCTCTTCCTTCTTTGTCCTCGTAGTTTTCCTTGTTGTCCTGATGAGGTGAAGAGTTTTGGTTTGTTGGAGGAATGTTAATGAACGCGATATGAATAATGTGTTCGTGCTGTTTCTGGAGATAGCTTGAATATATATTTTTTTAGTGTTAGCGAAGAGGAGAAGAAAAAGAAAATCTGTTGTTTTCAACTCTGCGGTGTGGATAGATTCTTTTGTTGTTGAGCAGTTAAATCATGCGAAACGACAAATTATCTCCCAGCTTTAAATTTTGCTGCTGAACAAATGGCCCTGATTATTTATCTTATTAGTGAAATGTCGAAATGTCTGCAATCTGCATGATGAACAGTACAATGCATTTTCCACCATCTTTTTCCTATGTGTGTGTTGTTGTTTTTTTTTTTGTGTGCGTGTGAATGTGCTTCGTGTCTACTCCTGGCTGCAGTCTGGGTCAGGCGAGCCTATGCTCCCCTTGTCAATTGGGGTGGTTCTTGTTTTTTATTTTAGTTCAAGGTCGTGCCATCGGTTGCAGCCGATTGCAACAATTAAAGACTGAGCGAGAGGCGAGAGGAAGATCAAAAAGGGTACTCTGCAGTCTCTTAATTAGTGGAATATTTGCTCATGTCAGTTCGATCAGATAAAGCACATCATTTTTTTGCATACATAAAACTGATGCACAAATATACGAGCCTAAACTTTTTTTTAGAACATGTTTCTGTGCACACAATTTACAGAGCACAACAATTTGTATGATTCGAGAATGGTTACAGACAACTGCTACTCTGCTAACCTAGTTCTAAATAAACAAAAGAAAACTGTTGTGGCGTATATTTGTACAAAGTATTGCAGTGTACATGTTTATATATGTGTGTGTCGGGTGTGAAAAGAGAACTGTATATCAATAACGAATATATTTTGCAACGAGTAACCTACTTTGACCTTCACTGGCAACAAGATGTTTACAGTCTAGAATCTGGTGGGTGGGTGGGTGACTGGAGGTTCTATCAAGGAGTACGTTGTTAGTTTACAATTTTACATTCTTCCTCAAAATTGCCGGTCAGAATTTTTTTCTCCACACTTTAGTAATGGGCTACTACATAAGAGAGAATTTTATTAAAAGAACAAATTTAATGATCTCCTCATTCAATGAGCCTCACTAGTGTTACTGATGTCAGATTAAGAATATGGGGCCCTGTTAAGGAGTGCATAATTACCAAGTTACTTTGTTTTTGAAAAATAGTCTTATTTTCACTCACTTATTATGAAAAGGATATTTTTTAAACACATACTGGCAATAATGGACTGCTTAACTAAACTTAGATAAGAAATACCATCTATTACAGTCTTTCAAAAGATGATCAGACATTACTGGAAAATTCCCAAGGCGTTTTTGCATATGACATCATTTTCTATATATAGTTGCACGTGCCTGTCAGCGAATGGAAATTTCCAAAGCTGTGTGCATACTACGCCTCTGCAGGATTATTGGCCAACGCATTTATTTTTAGTGTTAACGACAGCTGACGTCGAATATATTTCTAGAGCTTTCCTCAGGAAGACATATAAATAGAGCTCGCCCGCGTAGAAAGCCCACAGCAGAACAGCGAGGCGGTTAGAAACGTTAACTACCTGCCATCTCGGCAGGGAGTGGCCCCGAGCAGCACCGCAGAAGCTTTACAGCAGTCTGAATCAAGAGACAGGTAGGTAAAAAGCTTTATTTATTAAATGCGAGAATTAGATTTTATTTTATTATGCTTTATTTTTTCTGAAAGGCTGATAAATCTTTATTAAATGCGAGCATTAAATTTTATTTTATTATGCTTTATTTTTACTGAAAGGCTGATAAATCTTTCTGTAATTCAGACTCTTTACTGTTGTGTCGAACATGTATACAGACTGAAAATGCATTGGTATTTGGATACGTTGAAGATTTACTTAATAAAATTACAAATGATTGGTGAAAAATCTTACTAACTTCTGTTTATAAACACGTACATGAGATTGGGTATATAAAAGCATATAGTTATATGGGTAAACAGTGCAGAATCATCACAACAATAAAAGATTTTAAAATATGGATGACCATCTCTGTACACAACTGTCTTTATTTTAGAAAAAAAGGATAGGTCTAGGTCCCCCCCCCCCAAGAGAAGGCTTAGCTTCAAATAAAAACGAAAATAAGTTCTTTTTTCATAAGTTTTCATTTGTGCTTTGCTAATTCAAACGACAGTTGTGTACGGTGCTGTTGGGTCCTCCATATGCAGAACCTTTGTCAGATTGTGTACGGATTGCCTGCTTTCTTTGTTTCAGTATTATATTTAATTACTATGTAAAAGTCAAAGGGGATAAGTTGCAATTTTCACTGTTTTAAAAACATCCCACTGTCCTAACGGGCCTAGTCCTGTCAAACACTAGGCCTATAGGTAGAACTATTTGAACAGCCCTTTAAAATGCTGTTCTAATACAACATTATTTTAAAATAGTTTGACTGGGTAACTAATAAGGTGGTGGTGAACAGCGTACCAGTAAAAAGGCTGATATTTTTAATAATAATAAAGTATGTTGTAATAATATAGGCCTAGCTAGGCTGATCTCATTGCTGTAATAATTAGCTAGGCTGATTTCATTCAGTAACATGCTTAATCAACTAAAGTGCAAATACATAGTCGGAAATGTTAATACTAACATACAGTGATACATATCTAATAGCTGGCACCCGCCCTATGCTGCCTTGTTGAACATCCATCTGGTATTTTATCTTAATTCACTGCTACTATGTACATACCAGATTGATTGTAGTATTCAAGGCACTTTTAATGCTTATTTGGTATCTCCAGTTTTGAAATTTCATTTAGTATTGGTTTATTGTCAAACGATTCAAGATTGTATCACTGTATCACAAATACACCTAGGATGGGTGTCCACAGGCATGCATTTCACATCACGTGATTTGCATGATGCAATGCTCTTGGTATCAGTTGTCGAACTTTCTTTTGTGCAGATGTTTCTATGACTCAGGCTCAGCCACGTCACTAAGACCCGTGGCGATGACGTCATAATGGACAGGGCAGTAAAGGACAGATCACTCGTATGTAAGTCCCGGGAGGCGGGCATTCGGGCAGTAAGGTCCAAATGGCCCTCGAAAGCTGGTTTTTATTCGGGGGGGGGAAATACCGCCATTTTAAAATGTCCGCCATGTAATTTAGACGAGAAGTATTGGCTTGATCAACTCACCCCTCCTCTTCAACTGTGCATTATCTGCCCCTCCATTCCACTGTGCTTTGTGGCCGTATCATTTACTTAGAATATCAAAAAAGTACTCGGGGCCCAAAAGAATTTTGGCGTGTTTTATATAGACTTGCTACAGTAATTTACTACGTTAATTTACAAAATCATTAATTTCATGTTAAGTTTACAGACTTGCCTCATTATTAATTTACAAAATATTTTACTCTTTGGTATTTCAACATTTGGCAAAACCTGGGAAATTTGCATTTTAATTCTGTGACCACTAAATGAATCCGATGTCATTTGTTTTATTCGAGATTCATAATTTTTTTAAGCTGCTTTGAACTGTGCAACATATAATCTGATATTCATCTAGTCATTACCACGTTTGTCAATACTGATGTTACTAGTTTGATTAGCACGTCTATGCCAATTCAGGTATGCACATGCATTAAATGTATTGTGGTTTTCAAACAAGCTGACAACTAGCATTTATTCCTATCTAAATCAGTTTATTTCAATTATTTGACGTTACTGATTAGAATGTTTTAATGTCACACTAAACACTGTGTAATTAAGTTGAATGGAGTGATTATTAGTATTGTCTAGATGAATTGTGTAATTAATGCTGTAATTTAGTGTGTTCCTGATTATATAATGTTTTAATATGTTAACCCGACACATTGTCATTATTATGCTTATTGGGGAAAAACCCATTATCTGGATGCATTATGTAATTAAATTTAATATAGTTAAGTTTATTATATATAATCACATTGTCTTTTCAAGTCTTTTATGGAAATTCCCTCTTAATTTTAATCCTGCTCTTATAATGGAGTTAATTACTGCTTCTATTAATGATATTAGATATTACAGTTAAACATATGGAATTTCATTACTGCCGCTATTATAATGTTACAGTTAAATTTAGAGTTAGTCTGGTCTATATGAGTAGCAACCCTGATTCATAATGAAAGTAAACATGGAATTGAATGTTTTCAACTTGTATTCTGCTACAGCTAAGTTATTTATGTTTAATTCAGTAATCTTCAGCGATTAGAATATGTTTCAAATATCTGCTGCAAGATATTGTATTTCTTTCCCTTTCCCTCGGTTAAAACTTCACAATTTTGCATACTATATTGTGCTGTTTTACGTATTATGGTCATTATGCATTATATTACACAATAGTTACTTTTGCTTAGTAGACCACCTTTGTACCAGTAGAGTTATATATGTACCCATTAGCAGCAATTGTGTATTATTATGCACACCTTAACAGACACCCTTTTATATTTGTGTTTTTTTTAAAAACTGAGTTGAAATGGTAACTTATTTCAGTGCCAGGAGTATTAGACTATACTGTATATATATATATGTATCATGTATGTGTACACATTAGAAGCAATTGTACCCTATTTACATATACTTAGCAGATACCCTGTATATTTTTACTTTTATTTTTAGGAGTTGAAATAGGAACAGCATTTAATGTAAATTATTATACAAAAATGAAATGCTAAATTTTGTTGAAAGCCATTGTTTGTTTTATAAATGAGAAATTACAAAAAAAAACAAAAAAACCCAACCCCCCCCAAAAAAAAAAAAAAAAAAAAAAGAAGAAAAATGTCAAAACACAACTTAAAAAAAAAAGAAAAGAAAATAATTTTAAAAAAAGAAGAGAAAAATGTCAAAGCACAACTTTAACAAAAAAAATGGAAATAATAAAAAAAGAAAAGAAAGATGATGATGAGGGGGGAAAGAAAAGAAGAAAAACTTGTGAGAAAAAGTCCACTGTGTGACTGTATGCTGTAGTGTAAGAATGTGAAATTGATAACCATTGTAAGGCATGGGTGCATTTATTTTTTTTCTTGATGTCAAACCTTTGGTACGGTTTTCGTTGCAATTATTGCATTATAAAGAGACTTGTGATTTAGTATTCCTCTAAACAACTGCTTTCCCCCAAACATATTCTCTACACATACAACTGTTAAGTTTTGTGTTCTCCCTCTACATTTAGTTTACTGGTCTCCATTTATACATTATGATAACTCGGTTGAGTGTTCTCTATTGACACATTACAATTAGTGTTCTCTACTCATTATTACTTAGTATTCTCCCTATGCATATACTGTATTAATAACTATTTTTTGTTCCTAAAAGTATTTTCGTCTTACACAGAAGCTTGTCTTGTACAAAAGCATGTCACGAAACCTTTGCAAGATGCCATTGAGAAAATTATTAGCTGCTTTTGTGTTCCATTAAGTCTTTTGATGTTATAAAGACTGTCACACCCATTGATCGTTGTTACTGATTATTGCAATCACACACTACTCATATTTATTATTTAGACTATCTTCCTGACTATGTCTACTTTGTGAAAGTATTGTTTGTTGCCTCATCAGATTTGTAATATATGTGAACGGTATTATTTGAATTTATTTAAACTTTTCTGAGACACATTTCATATTGCCACTTAACACCTGAAATCTGTGCAATTTCTTTATCCCATTTCCTATATTGAAAGTAGGAAGTATAGCATGTGACCATTTAGCAGCTCTGGTTCGCTCATCTTCAGCACCTAACAGTCCTTAATCCCATTCTACCTGTAGAATGTGGGCAAGCCCACAAGCAAGTGACCTGACAGAAAGTAAAACGAGTTAGCAGCTAACTGTCCTCTCCATCCTGCCTGTCTTTTATAAATTTAACAATTCAGCAAGTGATTAACCTCAAGTGTCTCCATTTAAATTCATTTTTATTTTTTAATGTAAATTACATTTCCTAACTGTATGCTGAACATAGAACAGTAGCATGGAACTACTAGACATTTTCCCCATTTTGTATGAGACAGTGAACAGTTGAAACAACAGACACCCAACCCAGCCACCCCATTTTGTGGAAAACAGACTAGCTCCGACTTGCAGTTGTACCATTCCTTTACAGTCAGTAACCAGTTGGCAACTCAAGCCTGACATTTTTCTATAACCAGTTTGTACAACTAGTGACCTGTTGGCAGCTCTAACCCGACAGTCTCATTCTGTGGATGGCCATTGACCAGCTCCAACCTGACTTCTGTCAATACAAACCTGACTTCTGTCATACAAGTCTTGTCCAACTCCACCACCTCTCGATACTACATGTCGATACAACTCCACAATGACAACACCTCCAATCTGACTTCTGTGATGCTACAACTCCGCTTTACTAAATATCTAATACTCCACTTGACTACACCTCCAATCAGACTTCTGTCAATACCACATAAAAAAAACTCCACTTTACTGCACCTCTAATCTGACTTCTGTTGATACAGCTCCACTTTATTACATGTCCAATCTGACTTCTGTCGATAATACAGCTCAACTCTACTACACGTCCAATCTGAGGTGATACTCCAACTCCTACAACTCCATCCACTTTGCTACACCTCCAATCTGACTTCTGTTGATACAAAAGCTCCACTTTAATACACCTCCAATCTGACTGATACCACAACTCTACTACACGTCCAATCTGACTTTGGTGATAACTATGACTCCTACAACAAAATTTACTACACCTCCAATCTGACTTCTGTGATACAACTCCAATAATGCCACTTTACTACACCTCCGATCTTACTTCTGTCGATACAGCTCCACTTTACTATGCATCCAATATGACTTCTGTCGATACTACAGCTCCACTTTACTACACGTGCAACATGACTTATGTCGATACTACAGCTCCACTTTACTACATGTGCAACATGACTTATGTCGATGCTACAGCTCCACTTCACGTCCAACCTGACTTAATGTCTATACTACACCTCCAACCTGACTTCGTGATACTCCACTTGACTACATCTCCAATATGACTTCTGTTAATACTACATACAAAACACTCCACTTTACTACATGTCCAAAACTCCACTTTACTACACGTCCAATCTGTCTTCTGTCGATACTACAGCTCCACTTTACACGTCCAATCTGACTTCTGTTGATACTACAGTTCCACTTTACTACATGACCATTCTGACTTCGGTGATACTCCTACAACTCCACTTTACTACACCTCCAATCTGACTTCTGTTGATACTACAGCACCACTTCACCACCAAAATGACTTCTGTTGATACTACAGCCCCACATCCAATCTGACTTTGGTGATAACTACAACTCCATTTTATTACACCAGTTGAAGTCCACAACTCCAATAACTCCACTTTATCTGACTTGCATTGATACTACAAGTCTTCTCCAACTGCAGAAAATAGTATTATTTCACCCTCATTTGATATCATTGCTTCTCAAAATGACATTATTATACGCCCAACAGCTACACATCTGACGACATCAAATCTGCAGACTTTGCCATGCTACTTTAACTATTCTACTTTATATATCTCTGCAAGTGAGTGCTTCTTGATGCTGAAAATGTATTTTGGAATGTCTTGCCCACCTGTTGAAAGCTGCAAGTTTTAAAAATCCTGCTTTTGGTCTTATGATAACTGGGGTCATGTTCATTTATACAAATGTGCATCTCTGTCCTCTGTAATAGGGTGTACTGAATGACCAGAGTTGACTTTACAGGACAGAATCAGCTGAATTGTGAAAAACTTTATGGTTATTGATGGTTTTCAGCCGCTTATTTGCTTGCTTCATGCAAGTTTGTATTTAGATAGGTAACTAGTGGATTACTGCCACAACTAAACAACCTTCTAAAAGAAAAGATATCATCCACCTCAACCAATCCACCAAAGAATTCTACTCACTTCCAATGCCCTTTGTTAAACTCTTAAGCTCTATGCTAAGACTGTTACCACACTACTTCATCTCATGCAGAGTGATTAAATTACTTAGTGCAATTACTTGCTTTGCCATTTAAACAACTACTTGTATCACTAGAGATCTTGCCTTACCATTTAAATCCTATGGAAATCTTAGGAATGCATCTACTTGCGTCACTTAATCGAGGTGTGTATTTTAAGGGTCACGTCATCACATCCTATACTGGAATGGGTTAATAAATTGGAAGTATTGTCATAAATATATGGACATAACCTTAGTGTATTGAGATTGTTTTGAGATTTGGGAGTGTATTATGTATTATCCACTGTGGTAATGAAAATGCATAGCACGAATCCAGAAACATATTTCAATCAGTTCAAGGGTTATTATATGTTCTGATTACTTAAGTGTTATTTGTTTCCTTAATACTTATAATTACATTCAATAGTATTGTGTAATCAAACATTATCGTTGACAGTGTGGCTGTTGTGCAAATTTTATTTTGACATTGTTCCCATTTGATTAATTCACCAAGTTACTCAAATGACCTCACACCACTTATGTTAACTGATTCCGGACACCCCCCACCCCCCACCCCCCCGGTTATCTGATCTTAAACAATCACCTCGGTTTTCCACTTCCTTTATAACCTTCCCATGCCGTAGATTCAGAATACCTCAGATGCCCTATGTTTCATTGCCCAAGCCAGAGAACAGAGAACTTCATTTCCCAAGCCAGAGATTGAGAACCTCATTGCCATAAGATATGCCAAATGGTTCATTGTCCAAGCAAGGGATTCAGAGTAACCTCATACCAGAGATACCAAGTACCTTATCACCCTAGAGAGGATTACTGCTCCTCCTGTTTCTCCAGTCCAGGCCCTGGCTTTCCGTTCATTAAGTGACGATGTAAGACAACTGGCTTTCATCAACTACCTCATTTCCAGACCCTGGCCTTCATCACCCTACCTATTTCTCCAGTCCAGACAACTGACTGATCATCTTTCTTCTATCGACCAACCTACCTCTTCACATTATTATCATCACTCTCATCTAAGAACAGGGAGTACAAATTACTTTTTAACATTTAATTGATTAAACTCTTTTAGCATATCTTTATTTACGAAGATCTAACACTACCATTGTACTCAAATTAACCTGTCTAACAGAAGTACTGATCAGCAGGCCTCTCCCCACCCCAAAGTTACCCAAGTCATGTCTCCTTTGTACCATTTTTTAAAGCAGATTTGACCACTAGCATTCTAAAAGACTGAAAATTTGATCATGATGCATAATAATGTCTTATTTCTCCTTTAAAAGAAAGATATTAAAAGTTGTTAATTTTGGCATTTCAGTAGAGAATAAGAAAGATATTTAACAGGTTCTTCATTTTCATATTTTAATTTTTCTAATAGAAAAACACAGAAAGTGACTCACTGGTATCACACATTACTTTTCCCCCACCTACTGCCCAGTATCTCTCTCCTATTTTACAGCTGACTTTGACCACTTGCTCTTGAAAGTGAAAATACAGCCATCAGAAGTGATACTGTCGGCAATCTGCACAAGTACCATTGCAGCTGGTTTCTGAGGCTTAATGTCCCTCTTAACGGTATTGCATCAATTATCTTTCCCCTCACCTACTGCCCAGTATGTATCTCCTACTCAGCTGACACACACCACTACTAACTCTCGAAAGTGACTGAAAATTCATCCATCCGATGTGATGCTATCGGCGATCTACACAAGCTTCCATGCAACTGGTTTCTGAGGCTTAATTTAATTTTTTTTACACTAATTATTTATAAGTAACTATTTTCACTCAAATTAGCAAATCCCTATAAGAATACGTTTCAACATTTAATTTTTAACATAGCAGGTTTGTACCCTTGGCAAGAACTTGTTTTTTTTTGTGTGTTAAATTCTATTATTTTGATACCTTTTTATTGACAGTAGTAAGAGGAGAAAAATTATAACATCTTTCCCTCTTGTTCAGCTTTTAGTAAGCATTTTAAAATTGGATTTATTTAAAGGTATTATAAAATTTTCCTGATACATAAGGGTTCCTATTGCCTGAATATGTCCCCCCACCCCTTCATATGAATATAACAGTATTATCATACTGTAAGAGCATCATTCTCCACCTATTGCCGTATACATATCTCCTGTTTTACAGTGACTTGACTACCACTAGCGGTCGAAAGTGGCTTCAACCTTTTTTGAGTTTTGTCCACGTGCTTATCAGACTTGCCATCAGCAAAAAGGAACATGCAATTGGTCGTCTCTGAGGCTTGTTAATTTTTGCAATCTAATTATGCAAGTAACAGGACTTTTCTCCCTAAGCAAGTTACAGGAGTTTGACTCCAGTCAAGTAATGTTTTTTTTAAAAAAAAGTACATTTTGTTCCTTTTCACTCTATTTTTAATCAGTGATAATTAATTAAATTTATTTAGTTAGTTCCTTTTCACTCTTATTTTTAATCTGTAATAATAAATAACCTTAATTTTAGTTATTTACAATTACAATTTTAACTTTTGGTGGCATTTTATAAGTTTTGAATTCATTTATGGATGGATTATTTTCCCATTTCAGTTTTTTGTTGTTTCAGTTCTTGAGTTATTTTACTTTTGACCATCTTTTGAGTTGGCCATCTTTTTATAACTTTTATTGTTCAGTAATCTTTTGCATATTTTAAAAATTCATCTTTTGATTATCTGACTTTATTAAGGACTTCATTTTGTTGAGCAATCTTTCTGCATTTTTAAAATGAATGACAGCAATACTTTTAAAGTTTATTGTTGCTATGAATTTTATGAGTTTGAGGTAAATAGGGGGTCTGGGGGTTAACTCTTTTTTACTTTAAAGGTTTGGCAGTTCAGTCAGTAAATCAGCAGCACGAATGCGTCTCATTCTGGCTGTCAAATACTGATGGTGTGTTGACAAAGCTTTCAAGCTGAAAGACAGACCAGTCATAACCTTGGGCTCCCTTTGTGAACTCTTTTCTTCCTGTACACACGTTCTAGACTGATTCTCCAAAGAGTGCTCCCACCCAACATGCCCTCAGACTTGTGGTGCATTTCTTCCATATCTATGATGGGTAGCATATGGTAAAATTTTTGAAAATTTTCTCCTATAGTTTTACTTTGATTTATATTTATGCTGTTGGCATAATAATGTTGTTTTTTTACTCTTTAAAAAACGGAAGGCAATTTTTGCATTTTCTGTTTGTCACACGGTAGAGTGTGTACTTGAGAAAAAAAGTAGATTGCAAGTATTTTTGATCATTTAAAAATTTGATATGTGATTTCTGATTTCTTAAAGCAGTTTCTGATTATAAAGCTTTATAAAAGCAAGACATAAGTTTTAAAAGTGAACGATTCTTTTAATAAATTTTTATCATTAACCAATGTGTAGTTGAAAGTATTTAGGTAGTTGTATGTGCTTTTCTCCCAATATCTCTTCAGCAGCACGTTCCTGGACATATGTCATCATTTAAAACTTGCCAGCCAGTGATTATTCCAACATCAGCTGGTGTGTAGCAGATCTTTTTCAGCCTCTGTAATCTGTCTGATCCTTGCTGCTATAGTGTCTCACTAGTCTATGCGCGCCTGCGCCCATGGAGCTCCTAAAATATTTCCTGATTCACATCCAGTCCTGCCTGATGAAACTGCATCATTATTATATACAGAAGACTTCATCTTTGTTTCTTCAGTCTTGTCAGTTCTTACCTGAGGTATTTTGTGCATGCTTATTTTGTCAGAATAATTGAATTTAGTTTATTGCCGTTAACGTAGGAAAGGTTTAAAGATAAAATTATAGGAAAGGTTTAAAGATAAAATTATTTAAGCTGAAATCTTATGGAGGAAATTTAAATATGTTGATACTTCATTCTCTATTCATAGATGTAATTTTGATTTCTTGAGAGTATGGAAGGTAATAGGAAAGACAAATCTCTTGTGAATTAAATAATAAATAGTAAGACTCCAGGTGACTATGAATTACAAATATAAAATCATTTTGTAACTTAACACTGCTTTCAAATGAGCAAATATGGATTTGGGAAGGGGTGGGGGGAGAGCAGATAAATTTCCCTTCTTCTTTACAGTTTTCTGCCTTTGGGGTGAAACATTGCCTCCCGATGTGTTGATGGCTCTAACTTGCTGTAATGCGGAAACACGACTGTCTATGGTCTGTAATGTGGATGGAACACGATTGTCTCTTTATGGCCTATTATGCAACCACTTGATGTTCATCGTTTCAAATGCTTCCAGTTGTAATTTCTTACTGGCCAGGTGGCTGTATGTTTGATTATATTAAAATATTTAGTATCTTTTAAAATAAGATTGGATGAATACTTTTTTATGACTGTTAGGATTGAGATAAAGAAGAGTAAATTTTACTTTATTCCATATTGAAAGATTGGAGAACTAATTGGGTATCACAGTGTAGAGAAGATGGAAAAAAAGAAAGTGTGCCTTTTCCAATTACAGTTTTCAAAAAGTTTTCCTTTAATTGATCCATTTCTGTACCATTTTTGGCAAAAATACCATGGAAGATTGGAGAACAATTTGGTATCACATTAGTGTAGAGATGATAGAAGATGGAGAACAATTTGGTATCACATTAGTGTAGGGATGATAGAAGAGAGAATATGCTTTTTCCAATTGCACAAAGTTTTCAAAAAGTTTTCCTTTAATGGATACATTTCTGTACAATTTTTGGCAAAAAATATAGACTGATACTGGTGCTTAGGTGTATGTCTGCCCAGTACTCTAAATTTACAAACGCAAATTTTAATTTTTAGGGTTGTACAGCTGATATTTGTCAAGTGCGCTTGCTTGCTCACCTTGCACAATTGATTTGGTGGTGACTGAAGATGGGCGGTGCCATCCTGAACAATTTAGATAATTCAACAGGTTCTGGGTATACTGGTGTTTATTTTACTTATTTGGTTTACACATTTGAATTTTATTAAGTTCATAAGTTAAAACTTGCTTGAAACAAAATAGTTTTGAAGCACGAGATTTTCTGTGTAATAATTTTAAGTTCTTGTAACCAACTCTGGTTGATAAAGAGCTACTTTAATGTTACTTTTTAAGTTACTTGTTTATCTCATAGCTATTTTAATGTTATTTTACAGGCTACTTATCACACTTAAAAGTTAGTTATTCACATGATTAGTTAGTGAACTGGTTGGTTTTGGTTTTAAATTTTAAGTTTATAAGTTAAAACTTGCTTGGAACAAATAGTTTTGAAGTTTAAGATTTTTCATGTAATAATTTTAATAAACTTTGGTTTTAATAAATAAGGTTTTCACGCTAATGTCCTGGTTTTTCACAGCTACTTTAATGTTATTTTATAAGCTGCTTACACGTAAGGTACTTATTACCGTTGCAAATAAGTGATTCATGGGATTAGTTAGTAATATGGTTAATTGGTCATGTAATTAAGAGTCCCATTACCACCATTCTTAGTAATATTTGCACGTTAGTATTTTAGTAATATTTCACATTCATTCTAGAAAACGTTTTGGCCCCTGATAGTATATTATTAGACTTTTAACAGTTCCTTGGTAAGTATATAGTGGAACTATTCGTGGATGCCAAAGAACTGATCTGGGTCTCATCCTTGTCTCAACCTCCATTTTTATCACCATCACTCTGTGCGTGGAGTTGGAATAGTTTGGTCATTAGAGTACCCTCTGATGCTGGCATTTTGCATTGTGGCACATGGAAGATAAATATGGAGTGGCTAACCTGTATGGCAGTTTTACCTCCTGGCAGCCTGGCTCCATCATTCTGGGTGCTGCATGTTGCTGTATTTCTCTGGAAGCTTGGTTCCATCATTCTGGATGCTGCTTGATGCTGTATTCCTCCTGGAAGCTTGGTTCCATCATTCCAAGTGCTGACGAGCATCATTTTGACAACTATTTGGCAGACAACTATTTAAACTGGGGTCTTGTTGAACCCAACTGGAGGAGCTGCTTGAGCACAAGAATTTGGTTCCATTTGGTCTGGAAAAGTCATCGCTGGATGTTACCGGATTCTTTGTTAAATATCCCTGGGGTTCACATGTAAGTTCCCTATCTCGTTACCCTTGTTTTAAAGGATTTGTACTGGGGGGGGGGGGGATTTCATCACTAAGGCCTTTACTGTTCATTAGGTCCTGTAGCCACTTGCTATTTCAAGACGAAAGGGCCCTCCTCTGCTAAAAGTCTTCCGAAGATCTAGTCTCGCTGGATGGGAAAGCATACCATTGGGAGGGGTCATTCATTGCTGGTCTTTGCTGAGTGGGGAAAGTTCAACATCAGGGTCCTGGAAGGACTGGTCAGACTGCTGAAGGTCTTCATACATATGGGTCCTGGACGGTCTGGTCATTTGCTGAGGAATCATTCTCCTGGATCTTCTTCACTCGATGGGGCAGTCTTCACACATCTTTGGGGTCCTGGCAGATCTGGTCACTTTGCTGAGGATTCATTCGACACCTGGGGTCCTGGACGGTCTGGTCATTTGCTTCTCCTGGATCTTCTTCACTCATGGGGCAGTCTTCACACATCTTTGGGGTCCTGGCAGATCTGGTCACTTTGCTGAGGATTCATTCGACACCCGGGGTCCTGGACGGTCTGGTCATTTGCTTCTCCTGGATCTTCTTCACTCGATGGGGCAGTCTTCACACATCTTTGGGATCCTGGCAGATCTGGTCACTTTGCTGAGGATTCATTCGTCACCTGGGTCTTCACTGGATGGGGGGAAATTGTCCTGCAATGTCTTCGGGGTCCTGGAGGGTCTTGTCACTTAGCTGAAGAATCGATCATCGCCTGGGTCTTCACTAGATTGGGAAACGTCCTGCAGAGTCTGTTTACTGAGCGTCAAGGTTCATAATGGTGTGGGGGGATCATCTGGGTCATCAACTGCAGACTTGTCTTCTCTCAAGATGCACTGCTTTCCAGGGCTGCTTTACTCTTCACACCTCTGCTCTTTTGTCCATCACCTTAAAATTTTCATTGGATTGTTGCGCACTTTTATCTGTCAATTTGTTGTTTGTCCAAAGTCTAAAATAATTACAATAACCAAAAGTAATTTTTTTTTTTTTTTTTTTTTTTTTTTTTTTAGTACCAATGTTATTCCTGCAGTGTTCACTCTTAAATATGAATCTTTTATCTATGTCAAATATTTGAAACCAGATCTTGTCAATGTCATTCTTCCATTGTTTTCTTGCATACAACAAATTGTTAATCGACATTTTTTTTACTAACTTGGCATTTAACATTTAAGTTGCAATATTAATTTAATGCGATTAATTTGCACCGATAATCTTTGCATCTTTTTCTTTCACAAAAATAATCTTGTTAGTAGTGATGCTACCAAAAAGCATAATTTTTCACACATACTCTTGTCTTTCTTGTTAGTATTGTAGTTTTTGAAAAGGTATTCATTTCCAGTAACAAAAAGCTTTGTATAAACTTTACAGTTAAAATTCTAAGCGTAAAAAACTACATGTGTTGGTTGACTGTTTTGAAAGACTGAAACTGTTACTAACATATCCAACAACTAAAATATTCAGTTTTTTACTAACATATCCAACAACTAAAATATTCAGCATCAACCTACTGAGTGTTTTAAATGACATTCAACATCTATCTAATCTACCTGTAACTTAAATATTAAACAATAAATGTGAAATTGTTCTATTCAACATCTACATGTAACTAAATATTTAGCATCTATCTACTCCCTGTTTAAAATGTGACATTGTCACGAGTAATTTTATGAACAATATTTCAGATAATTTTCCTAATTTTTCAGATCAATTTTTACTTCAAAGACTTTCTTTCAAGTTACTCTGTACTGGTGTATTACATTTACTGGTATATTACAATAATTATTTATATCTTAATTTGGCACATGTTTTCTGTTAAAAGAGCTTTTATGATGTCATTTGAAGTTATATGGCATAAATACTGAGAAGCATCTTACAGCCTTCTAATTTTTGGCAGGCTTCTAATTATATAGCACATTCATAACATAATACCAAGACCCATCAGATTTCATATATTCTACACATATGACTTCACATACTAATCATTAAGAAACATTACATACTTACTTACTTACTCATATTCACACAAATAGCATAAATAATAGGAAATATCTTGTCTCATTTGACATTAAATTTTATCACTGTATTACAACTTTTCTCCACTGGCTTTCATTAAATTTTGTTAAGTATAGTTAGTTAATGGCATATATGCTAGAATATTTCTCTTTACTTGCATTAGTTCTGACATAGGTACTGATAGGTATCTTGAATTTTTATTATTATTTATTATTTAAAATAAAGCTAAAATGATGTTATGGCAGTAGTTACACATCAGTTAATTTTATAGATATGATTACTGACGGAAACTTCTTGATAAATTCAAATTATGTTAAATGTTGAGTTTGAATGTTTTTATCAATTTATGTGGTACTGCAATAAGCCTGTTTAGGAAATATTAAATCATTTTGGTAATTTGTTCTCTAGGTATTTCAAAATGGTTTAATGGTGTTCACTACGTTTAACATTGATTAACATCTCTTGATACTGTATTTCTGTTTGGTATTCATACACTTTATTGCTAGTAAACAATTTATGGTACAATTTTATGAACTCCTTGAGGTACAGTGTTTATAGTAGTTTTTCTGACTGTTTGAAATAAAAGGTAAGATTGAAATCTGATTTTAAAAAAATATTTGTAGAAATGAAACTTAATACTAACTTAATAATACTTGTAAAACTACCTAAAAGCACAAATAAATCTGGAAACAAATTTTCCTGTCATTTTAATTTGTTTGGTGGAATATTTTATGTACTGTATGTTTGTAATGTTACAACTGGTTATATGTTTTATATCTAGTGTGATTGCTATTTAATATTAAATGTTGCTGTGAAGAGGAAAAACTAAACCCACGTTAATAATAGCAAAAGGTTAATTTTAAGGAAGGAATCATTTACACAATATACATGTACTATGGATATATGAAAATGGTAAGCC
The DNA here is from genome assembly GCA_028829895.1 of Sinotaia quadrata. NCBI lineage: Eukaryota > Metazoa > Mollusca > Gastropoda > Architaenioglossa > Viviparidae > Sinotaia > Sinotaia quadrata. The sequence continues at coordinate 11,509,399 of CM054179.1, forward strand.
TGTATTATATATTAACAATCAAACATTTTCAGCAACTTGTGCATGCACACACCCCCCTCTCACCTTTCAATACTGTATTCTAAAAGTACGCCTGTATAATTTACATCATAGTAATAACTTAACCCAGTTAAGGAGATTAAACTAGTATGCAACAAACCATTTCAATACTTTTTATCAATAGGACACTTGACTTACACAACTACTTTTGACATGACTAACGTCCATTACTTGTACAACTTAGTGTGATGCTACTTGTGATGAACTACATTAAAGGCTGGAGTCTGTTTTATGAACTACACCTGTCATTAAAGGTAATACATTACACTGTAGCACAACTGCAATATGTGATACTGCAATAGATGACTGCAAAATAACAGTGTACATTATTGTACAGTAATGGGAGACGATGGTAGAAATCTACCTAAGCCATGTTTGCTGGAGTGATCAAGGTAATAAACATTGTACATTTGCTAATAGTATATACATCATTGGTTTGATGTAAAAGCCAAAGAACATGGCAGTTATAGTTTGGAAAAATGTGAAAACAAAGTGTTTAGGCAGTTTTACGGGAGATTACTTTAAGAGTAAAGTGCATTTAGGAAGGTGACATTAAATAATATGTTTTAATTATAATAGGGAAGTTTTAAGAAAAATAGAGTATTGGACTAAAGCTGTTTTGTATTTAGGAAGGTGGTATTAAAATACAAATTTAAAATTAGGAAGGTATACTTTAAGAAAAAGTACTTAACAGTATTGGACTAAAGCTGGTGTTTTTTAAAATATATGAAACTGATTTAGTACTATACCAATGTGTGTGTTAAGTAAATATGTACCTGGCTTAAAAAAGATTAGAAGGTTTTTATAGTAAGATATCCTACTGTCTTTGTAAAAGGCCTTACCTTTATTAAATATGGAAATTTTGTGATGTATCAAAGCTTACTTCGATTAGATTTAGAAATTTGTTGTTAAGTAAAATGGTACTCAATACTTTAGAAATTTTGTTATGTTTTATAAAAGCTTTATTTGACTACATTTAGAAATTTGGTGTTAAAAAGTTTAGAATAGTAATGGGTAATTAGTTAAGAATGGAAGTCTGAAGACAGTTTATAGAGAGCACATATCCACTTCTGAATTGTTAATAATTGTTCCAATTAAAATTCCCAAGTTCAGCTTTATATTCCAGCTTCCTGATCTGGTTCCAACATCAAAACCCTATTTTAACACCTTGGACAGAAAATCAAATCTAGATGTAGAGCCTAGCTTTCAAAATTCTGTTCCAATACCGAAATCATCTGTAATGAAATTTATATCATTGCTAATTGATATTTTCACACATTCAAACTGTACATAGTAAATTGGCCACAATTCATTTCATTTAAATACATAACCACATAGACCTCACTGTGCTAGTACTATGAGTACTTTTCGCAGGTCAAGATAGATAATTCATCATACATGGCATATAAGAATGTTTTCAATTTGAATATTATTTCATGACTAATACCTAAGAGACTTTATCTTTCTGGAAAATATGAATGTTATTGTTAATTAGGACTTTTCTTTATCTCTGGTTTGCTTTTAACTGAAGCTCTTGAGCCTTAACCATCTATTTACTGCTGTGAACATTAGCCACACTATGCACAGTTTATTCTCACTTATCACTCACAGGTTCATTTTTGTCCTTAATTTAGCAGCTCATAGCACTTTTAAGTGTTTGAAACTGTTCTAGAGAAACAATGAAGTTAGCTAATAAGTAGCAGTTCATGGCCCTTTGATATTATTTTAATGAAAAACATAACATGGTTTACATGTTTTTACAAGAACATGCAATGTTTAAAAGGTGTACATAATTCTAAAATGTTTGTAACGTGACTGGAATGAAGAAAAAAAAATATACCAACAGAATTAAATTTGGTATATAGTGTTTAAAAACAAGTATAAAGTAAACATGAAGCATGATTATTTGAATATTTTATATTAGAAAATAGAATAACATTTGAAACTAAAAATACTCGTGTTAAAAATATTCTAAGGGGTATTTAAATATGAAACATTTTAAAGCAAAGGTAAAAGTATGAACAACGCTACTGGTTTTTAAACTGTTAAAAAGTGTTAAGCAAAGGCTTTATCTAAAAATGTGTAACAGGTTAAACCAAATGTACTAGTGTTAACAAGGCTGTATTTAAAATGCAAAAGCTATGGCGCTGGTCAAAAAATATTTAAAATACAAACCGAAAAGTGTTAAAATATTCAAAGTGTATTTATGGGTGTACAAATATTAAACCAACCAACATAACTGGTGTTAAAAATAATACAAAGTGTATTCAAATACAAAGCCGATTTTGAAGTAAAGGTATTTAAATATGTATTTAAAATAAGCAAACCAACCAACATAACTGTTGTTAAGTGCTGCAGAATGTACTTTAAATACAAAACCAATATGAAGAAAAGGTACTGGTGTCACATTATGAAATACAGTATTAAAATAAAGCAAAATATTGATGTTAAAACATTCATAGAAGTATTTAAAATATGAAAACTATATAAAACAATGGTGTTTTAAAGGCATTTTAAATGCAAAACCATTATAGAGCATGTGAAGGTACTGTACTGTAAGGGTATGGTTTTAAAACCAATATAAAACAAAGGTACTAATGCTAAATGATTCAAAAACATTTACAATGAAGTACTGGTGCTTAAATAAAAATGTATTTATTATACGAAATTGAGGTACTGGTGTAAAGCATTATGGTGTCCTAGAAAATGTATTTGTTATACAAAATCTTTTATTTTTAAAAAGTTGAAATATTAACAAACAAAATTGCAAAGCCAATATTAAAAAGGCACAATACTGATGTTAGCAAAGATGCAGGTATTAAGCTATTACAGTGTATTACAAAGTTAATTTTTTTTTCTAATTAGGGTAATGATATATAAATTAGAAAGTAGTTTTTAATTTAAACCGCAGATCCATTATAATGTGGTTGACAAATTTGAGTGAGTGCACATATATATAAAGTTTACATGACCATTCATTTTCTTTATTGACTATGCTACTCATTAAATTGCATCATACTTAATGAAAACTAAAAACTTTCTTTGGCATACCCTGCAAAATCCAATTCTTGACCATTGTCTTAATTGTGTATATAAACTTAAATGAACAAAATTGGAATTCAGTTCTTGATTGCATTTTAAGTGAACTGTCTGTAATAGCAAGCAGAAAATGAGGTTCAAGCCACATTATATGGGGTCTACAGTGTATTTCACTACTTTTATTATGAAACATTAAGATGTAAACCAAATGGAAGAATCATAAATAAACTGAAACTGAACATAATTAACAATTAAGGAAATTAATATGTTTTAAAATATAATTTAATAAGAATTAACTGAAAATGATAAGTAAAAAACAAACAAGCTAATCAAATTAAACAATTTGAATCTGTTATTACAGTTGTATACATTTCGAGGAAGGAGTTAAGTTAAAATGGTACCATTTATAGTAAACAAACTTTTACAATTTGACAGTACTAGTACAACTCGTAGATAATATACATTCCTGTATTGAAAGAAGATGTATAATGGTATTAGTAAATTATAACATATTGTAACTTTTGTGGGTTTTTTATTTACTTAAGAAAAATATTTTAAATAGTGGTGTTTGGACTAAGATTGATTTACAAAAGTGTTAATAAATAAAAGTATGAAATTGTGTGTTGAGATGGGTTTGCTAATATGTTTATAAGTTTTACAGTAGTACTAAAAAGTGATACTGCTTTCCTGTCAGTTTAAAATGGTACTAAGAAAATTATTTAATGTGTTGTAAGAAAATATGCAGTTTGCTGTGTTTTAGAATATTACAATTTGCTAATAAGGTATGATAATTTGAAAGGAATCTATGTATATATTATTTAAACTATAAAATTATGCTATGACAATTTATAATACATGTACATGTATATATTTTTGAAAACTATAAAATTATGCTATGACAAATTTTTAAAGTATTCTCTTGTACACAATGAGAGATTTTTTAATATATATTTAGCCACTGCAGTAAGTTTCGAAGGTGTATTGAATTTTAGAAAAGCCTGTAAAACAAAAAAGTATTTAGACATATGAAAATGTTTACAGAGCACATGGTTAGCTTCCTCTATTTTTCTCTCAGAATCCTCTTCTAAATTCTTGTTGAACTCTTAAAATGTCTGTTGTCAGGCCCTTCTTCAGAATTATATTATTGTTGCACTCCATAAAACATCTGTTCCTGCTTCAAATTCTTTGCTTTTATGTTAGATTGTCACACCATATAGATTCCAACACCAAAACCTTCTGTAGTGATTTTCTAAGTATTTTATATAAAAATTAGCTACACTTCTTTTCTTTCAAATAACCTCACTGACCTTACTAGGATCCCTTGGTTTCACAGGTTTATAGTAATTATAAAATTTTTTTTTTAGCATTGTTTAACGATTTTTACTTATGGTCACGAGTCATCATTTGTATAGTAGTAATTATGAATGTTTATTAGGGTTACCTTTCTTTTTCAATCATCTTTTCAGTGCTAAAATTTTGTTATGTTGTTAAAATAAGTATGTTTAAAAGACAACACTAATATGTATCAAAGGTACTGGTGTAAGTTATTATGTATGAAATACTGAAGGTGCAGGTGTTAATACAAAGCAGTTGTACTGTGTTAAAATGTAAATAAGTGTATTTAAATATGAAACCAATATACAGCAAAGATATAGAGTGAAAATATTAGAAAGTATACTTAAAATATGAAAACCAATTTAAAACAAAGGTGTTGGTGTAAATTATTATGGAACTGGACTATTCAAATGTGTAATTGAAATGTGCAATTAATATAAAGCAAAGGTACCAGTGTATTCTAGGTGAAAGCACAGTGAATGTTATTAAATATTAGAAAAGTATTCAGAGGTGTACAGCAAAGATTCCAGTGTTGAAATTTTAGAGAGTGAATTTACATTTTTTTTTTTTAAATAGAGCAAAAACTACTGGACTAAAAATATTGATTTAATGATTATGCAATTGTCTGATACTTAAGCAGGATAAATATTGTTCCAAATTAACATTTAAAAATTGTACAAAAGATGTTAAGATGTGTTTTACTAGCAAAGCCTGATGTATTTCTAGAAACTGACTGCCCACATATATGAAGGCACAATAGAACATAATTCAGAGTTACTAAAGTTAAATACTAGTAAATATTTGTAAAATCCAAAATCAATAATAAGGTATCGTGTTAAAACCAATATTAAAACAAAGATGTGGTGCAGGTGTTATTTATTATTTTGGTTTTAAAATATTCAGGGCTATTTGATATAAAGCTATTAAAAAAAAACCATTGTAAAAACAAATATTCTGGTGTTAATATATTCCAAAGTGTATTATAATGATGTACTGGTGTTAAATTATTTAAAGTATATTTGATATAAGAAAGCATTTTTTAAAAGTTGCTGGTGTTAAATATATTCAACGACGTACTTAAAATATGAAAGCAATGTATAAAGCCAAAATATTGGGTTCAAACCAATATACAGCAAAGGTTGTACTGGTGTTTGAGAATTAGCTAAGATACTGGTGTTATTTATTTTGGTGTTAAAATATTCAAGTTTATTTAATATAAAGTATTATGTTTAAACCAATATAAAAACAAACATGCTGGTACTGATGTTCAAACTATGTAAAAATGAAAATATTGGTTTTAAAATATTCAAAAGTATAATGATGATGCACTTGTGTTGAAATCTTTAAAGGTTTTATTTAAAATGAGAACACAATGTTTAGAGCCAAAATATTGGGTTCAAACCAATATACAGCAAAGGTTATACTGGTGTTTGAGAATTAGCTAAGATACTGGTGTTACTTATTATGGTGTTAAAATATTCAAGTTTATTTAATATAAAGTATTATGTTTAAACCAATATAAAAACAAACATGCTGGTACTGATGTTCAAACTATGTAAAAATGAAAATATTGGTTTTAAAATATTCAAAAGTATAATGATGATGTACTTGTGTTGAAATCTTTAAAGGTTTTATTTAAAATGAGAAAACAATGTTTAAAGCCAAAATATTGGGTTCAAACCAATATACAGCAAAGGTGGTTCTGGTGTTTGAGAATTAGCTAAGATACTGGTGTTACTTATTATGGTGTTAAAATATTCAAGTTTATTTAATATGAAGGTATTTTGTTTAAACTAATATAAAATCAATTGCTGGTACTGATGTTATTTATTATGTAAAACAAAAATATTAAAAAAGTTTATTTCATATGATGTACTGATGTCAAACTATTTAAAGTGTTTGATATAAGAAAGCATTTAAGTGACTGGTGTTGAAATATTTAAAGGTGTATATAAAATGGGAAAACAATGTATAAAGCCAAAATATTGGGTTCAAACCAATATACTACAGCAAAGGTGCTGGTGTTGCTCTATTAGAAAGGGTATTTTAAATACTAAACCAATATGAAGCAAAGGTATTGATGTTGTAGAATTAGCTAAGATACTGGTGTTATTATGGTGCTAAAATATTCGAGATTATATGAAGGTATTAAGTTAAAACCTAAAGGTGTTAAAGTATTCAAAAGTGTATTTACAATAGTGTCCTTGTGTTAAATTGGAAAGTTTATTTGTTATATGAAAATATTTTGGTGTTAAAATTTGAAAGTGTATTTACAATAAATAATGTACTGCTGTTATTCTATTTAAAAGTTTGGTGTTAAAGTATTACAATGTTCTGGTGTTAACCTTGAAGTTTTTTTAGATGTTGTTAAAATAGTAAAAAAATGTATTTAAAATGCGAAAGTAATGTATAAAGCCGAGGCACTGGGTTCAAACCAATATAAATAGCAAAGATGTTGGTATCACAATATTAGAAAATGTATTTAAAATACTAAAACAATAAGAAGTAAAGGTATTGGTGTTAAAGCATTCAAAGGTGTATATGAAACCAATGTAAAGCAAAAATAATTGTGTTTACAAAAAACAGTAATTAGCAAAGGTACTGAAATAAAAAATATCACATGAAGCAAAGATGGTGTCTGGTATTAAAGTGTTAAAATATTCGAAAGTTTGTTGAAAATGCAAAAGCACTCCTGTGAAAACCAATGTAAGCCATAAGTCAGGTGTTAAAATATTCAGAAATGTATTTATATAATATGATTAACAAAAAGAAAAGGGTTGGCTGATTTACTGGTGCTGAAATCTTGGGTGTTAACCAATTAAAATCTTTACTGGTGTTAAAATATTCAAAGTGACTTAAAATGTGAAACTAATAATATAAAAACAATGGTACTGGTGTTAAAAACAATACATAGCAGAGGTATGTGTGTTATGCATTAAAAGGTGTATTTAAAGTATGAAACCAGTATTAAACAAAGGTTGTGGTGTAAATTATTATAAAGTTCAAATAACCAAACTTTATTGAAACTATAAAACTAATATGAAGCAAAGGTGAAAATATTATAAAGCACGGTGCTGGGTTTCAAAGCAGTATAAAGCAAAGGCATTGGTGTAATTTATTATGGAGTTCAAATAATCTAAACTTATTCAAATCTTTATGAAAGCTATGAAATATGAAAAAAGGTAGTGGTCTTTAACCATCAGAAGCAAAGGTACTGGTGTTAAAATATTGGTAAATTTAAATACAAACTCATGCAGAAATTACTGCAATATTGTGTTACAGTGTTTAAAAGAAAAATGTTTAATACAAAGGTGTGGTATCAAAACCAATATAAAACAGAGGTGCTTGTGTTAAAATATTCAAAAGTGTATTGACAATATGATACTAATGTTTAAATATTTAAGTGTTTTTGATTCATGAAACATTTTTTTATAAAGTGCTGGTTAAAATATACAAAGACATAATTAAAATGCAAAGTCACTATAAAGAAAGAAAGCATACTGTGTGAAATGTAAGAATAAGATACTGGTGTTAAAACTATTGGAAAGTTTATTTTTTATTTAAAATATGAAATTGGTATATGATCTGGTGTTAAACAAATATATATTTTATGAGTGAAAAATATAAAACAAGGTAGTACTATTAATAAAACAACAGTTTTTAATTACCTGATGTAATAAAAGTGAAAAAGCAAATCATACAATTGTCTAAAGGTATATCACAGTATAAAAAATATTTTAACAGGATATCATTAAAAATTATACAAGAGGTGTTGAAAGTTGTATTTAAGCTGGTTATAAATGGTGTGTTTTGGCAAATTTAGATTTTGGTGTAAACATAGGTGGCTAAAAAGAAGTGTTAAAATATTGTAAAGTTGTGTGTATTTAAACTGGTTATAAATATAATAAATATAATGGGTGTTTTGCAAATCCAGATTTTGGTGTATAACATAGATGAGTCATTATATTAATATGTTTTATGAGATTATAGTATTTATGATTTTGCAATCGACTACAAGATATATAGCAGCATAAAATTTATTAAAATATATTAGCACTTTGAAATTATGCAAATGGCAAGTGTACTTAAATTGATTATAAAGAGTGTTCTGCAAATTTTCAGAGGATTCCACAATTTATAAATTTATTTAAAGATCATGATGAGTATAGTATTTTAATAGTTCACAGCAATTTCAAATATTTGATATTTTTGTAAAGATATGATCAATAAAGCAAAGCTTTACACAAAGAATCTAATGCAAAATGCTACTTTTACTTGATATTAAAGCTGGTGTTTAATTGAAATTCAGAATGCATGAAAAAATTAATTAAAATTGAAGCCTTAAAAGTATACAGCAAAAAAAACTAATGGTTACATTTATAAAATCATGCTATTTATATATTTCATGGCATTTGCCTCACTACTCTGCAGCTGTACTCAAAATATGTACATGATTGAAAGGTGTACTTAATATGGTTACTATTATGTGTATTACTAGCAAAACCTGATGTATTTCTAGGAACTAAATATTTAGGTGGTACTATAGTTAGAACATAATTAAGTGGTTTGGTTATTATTATATGTAATTCTAGCAATATTTGGTGTTTTTTAGGAACTAAATGTCAAAGAATAGAAAATAATTAAAGATTCATTTGAAGTTTAAGAACAATTAGTAATTAGTATGGTTACTATGATGTGTTGTATTAGCAAAACCTGAGGTATTGCTAGGAACTTACTGTCCATAAATGTTAGGGAGGTAAGGAATAGAACATAAGTCAGATTTTCTGAGGTTAAGAACTAATAAATATTTATACAGTCTAACATTACTAAGTATTGGAGTATTATAGCAATAAACTAGTTGATGACAGTGTTGGTTTTTTTTTAAGTGTACCTTTTCCAAAAAAATGTTACTGTTGTAAAGCAATATTGAAAATGAGTTATTACATACAAGGAAATATTAAATGCAACATTTCTCCCTCTATATATAGTGTTTAAAACCAGTATAAAACAAAGGTCAAGGTGTAAAATATTATGGAGTTGAAAATAACCAAACTATGCTATCAAGCATAGGTACCCGTTTATATGGAGTTCATATAATCAAAACCTATTCAATACTTTATTAAAACTATGAAACTAATATGAAAATAGGTACTGGTATTAAAATAAGCATAAACAAAGGTTCTGGTGATAAAATATTAGTGAATTTAAATACAAACCCATGCAGAAAGGTACTTATTAACTGTATTATTGTGTTAAAGTGTTTAAAAATCTGTTTAAAGGTATGGTTTCAAAACCAATATAAAATAAAGGTGCTGGTGCTAAAATATTCAAAAGTGTATTGACAATCTGGTACTGATGTTTAATTATTTAAGTGTTTTTGATTCATGAAACTTTTTGTCTAAAAAGTGATGGTTAAAATATTCAAAGATGGGTACTGGTGTGAAATCTAAGAATAAGATACTGCTGTTAAATTTATTATTTTAAAAATATGCAACCAATTTAAAAAGAAAGGTGTTGGTGTTAAAATTGTATATGAAAAATGAAATTGGTATATGAGCTTGTGTTAAACAAAGGTGTATTTCTTGAGTGAAATCAATAAAACAAGATACTACTCTTAATAAACCAACAGTTTTAAAAAGTGTTTACCTGATGTAACAAAAGTGATCAAGTGAATCATAAACTTGTCTAAAAGGTATATCACAGTATAAAAAAATATTTTAACAGATTATCATTTAAAAATTATACAAGAGGTGTTGAAAGTTATGTTTTTAAACTGGTTATAATTGGTGTGTTTTGCAAATCTAGATTTTTGTGTAAACTTAGGTTACTAAAACTTATACAAGAGGTGTTAAAATATTGTTGGAAGTTGTGCATATTTAAACTGGTTATAAATATAATGGGTGTTTTGCAAATCTAGATTGTGTTGTTTAACATAGATGAATTGTCATATTAATAATAAAAAGTTTATGAGATTAAATGATTTTGCATTTGTCTACAAGGTATATAATAGTATAAAATTTATAATAATAGGTTAGCAGTTTGAAATTATGCAGATGGAATAAAGTGAACTTACATTGATTATAAAGAATGTTCTGCAAATTTAAAAATTGTTGTAAGATTTAGAGGTTTCCATAATTTATAAAATTTACTAATGATCATGATGAGTATAGTATTTTAATAGCTCATAGCAATTTTAAATATTTGGAATTTTGATAAAGATACTGAATAAATAAAGCAAAGCTTTATACAAAGAATCTAAAGCAAAATGCTACTTTTACTTGACATTAAGGCTAGTGTTTAATTGAAATTCAAAATGCATGAAAAAATAATTGAAATTGAAGCCTTAAAAGTATACAACTAGATAGAACATAAGGGTTAGTGGTATAAAATCGAGGTATAAATTCTATCTATTTAAATATTTCATGGCATTTGCCTCGTTAATCAGTAACTGTACTCAAATATGTACATGCTTGAAAGGTGTACTTAGTAATATGGTTATTATCATGTGTTGTACTAGCAAAACCTGATGTATTTCTATGAACTAAATATTTAGGTGGTACTGTAGAACATAATTAAATGTTTTGGTTATTATGTGTTGTGCAGGCAAAATTTGAAGTATTTCTGGGAACTATATGTCAAGAGGAACTAGTGAATAGACATATAATATTTATTAATAGAAATAATTAATATTTATTAAGTACTAGTAAATATTTAGTGCTTAAAGCAGTGTTGAAAAATTAGTTATTACAATCAAGGAAATATTAAATGCATAATTTCTCCCTCTATATATAGTGTTTAAAACCAGTGTAAAACAAAGGTCATATAAAATATTATGGAGTTCAAATAATCAAAACATATTCAAAACTTTATTAAAACTATGAAACTAATATGAAACAAAGGTACTGGTGTTAAAATCAACATAAAGAAGAAAGGTGCTGGTTTAAAATATTAGTGGATTTAAAATATTCAAAATTGTGTTGACAATATGGTACTGATGTTTAATTATTCGAGTGTTTTTGATTTATAAAAAGTGTTGGTTAAAATATTCAAAGATATAATTAAAATGCAAAGTCAGTATGAAGAAAGCAAAGGTACTAGTGTGAAATCTAAGAATAAGATACTGGTGTTAAAATTATTCGAAATTTTATTTTAAATATGCAACCAATTTAAAAACAAAGTTTTTGGTGTTAAAGTCGTAATTAAAAAATGAAATTGGTATATGAGCTGGTGTTAAACAAAAGTATATTTCTTAAGTGAAATCAATGAAACAAGGTAATACTCTTAATAAACCAACAGTTTTAATTTTAAAGTGTTTACCTGATGTAACAAAAGTGAAAAGCAAATCTACAATTGTCTAAAAGGTATATCACAGTATAAAAATATTATTTTAACAGATTATCATTTAAAAGTTATACAAGAGGTGTTGAAAATTATATTTAAACTGGTTATAATTGTGTGTTTTGCAAATCTAGATTTTGGTGTAAACATATGTGACTAAAAATTATACAAGAAGTGTTAAAATATTGCTTAATCTTGTGTATTTAAACTGGTTATGAATGGATTTTGCAAATCCAGATTCTGATGTATATCATAGATGAGACATTATATTAATAATAATAAGTTTTATGAGACTTAATGATTTTGCAATTGTCTACAAGGTATATAGTAGTATAAAATTTATACTAGATTAGCTGTTTGAAATTATGCAAATGCTCTTAAATTGATTATAAAAGTGTTCTGCAAATTTAAAAATTAGTGTAAGATTCAGAGGTTTCTATAATTTATAATATTTACTAAAGATCATGATGAGTATATGATTAAATCAAGTGTAAAACAAAGGTCATGGTGTAAAAAAGTATTATGAAGTTCAATTAACCAAACATTATTGAAACTGAAATTCATGTGAAGCAAAGGTACCAGTTTTTATGGAGTTCATTTAATCAAAACATATTCAAAACTTTATTAAATCTATGAAACTAATATGAATAAAATGTACTGGTGATAAAATATTAGTGAATTTAAATACAAACCCATGCAGAAAGAAGGTACTTATCTACTGTATTGTTGTGTTACAATGTTTAAAAATCTGTTTAAAGGTATGTTTTTGATTCATGAAAACTTTTTTCCTAAAGTGCTTGTTAAATATTCAAAGATATAATTAAAATGCAAAGTCAGTATAAAGAAAGCAAAGGTACTAGTGTGAAATCTAAGAATAAGATATGGATGTTAAAATTATTTGAAAGTTTATTTTAAATATGCAACCAATTTAAAAACAAAGGTTTTGATGTTAAAGTTGTATAAGAAATGAAATTGGTATGAGCTGGTGTTAAAACAAAGGTATATTTCTTAAGTGAAATCAATAAAACAAACAGTTTTAAAAGTAGAATCATACAATTGTCAAAAGGTATATCACAGTTTTAAAAAATATTATTTTAAAAGATTATCATTTAAAAGTTATACAAGAGGTGTTGAAAGTGTGTATTTAAACTGGTTATAATTGGTGTGTTTTGCAAATCTAGATTTTGGTGTAAACATGTGACTAAAAATTATACAAGAAGTGTTAAAATATTGCTTAATCTTGTGTATTTAAACTGGTTATAAATATAATGGGTTTTGTAAATCCAGATTTTGATGTATATCATAGTGAGACATTATATTAATAATAAGTTTATGAGATCTGATGATTTTGCAATTGTCTACAAGGTATATAGCAGTATAAAATTTATTAAAATAGGTTAGCTGTTTGAAATTATGCAAATGCACTTAAATTGATTATAAATAGTATTCTGCAAATTTAAAAATTGGTGTAAGATTCAGAGGTTTCTATAATTTATAATATTTACTAAAGATCATGATGAGTATATGATTAAATCAAGTGTAAAACAAAGGTCATGGTGTAAAGTATTATGAAGTTCAATTAACCAAACATTATTGAAACTATGAAACTCATGTGAAGCAAAGGTATCAGTTTTTATGGAGTTCATTTAATCAAAACATATTCAAAACTAATATGAATAAAAGGTACTGGTGTTAAAAATAGTAGTAAATTTAAATACAAACCCATGCAGAAAGGTACTTATCTACTGTACTGTTGTGTTACAATGTTTAAAAATCTGTTTAAAGGTATGTTTTTGATTAATGAAAACTTTTTTTCTAAAGTGCTTGTTAAATATTCAAAGATATAATTAAAATGCAAAGTCAGTATAAAGAAAGCAAAGGTACTAGTGTGAAATCTAAGAATAAGATACTGGATGTTAAAATTATTTGAAAGTTCATTTTAAATATGCAACCAATTTAAAAACAAAGATTTTGGTGTTAAAGTTATATATAAGAAATGAAATTGGTATATGAGCTGGTGTTAAACAAAGGTATATTTCTTGAGTGAAATCAATAAAATAAGGTAATACTCTTAATAAACCAACAGTTTTAAAAGTGTTACCTGATGTAACAAAAGTGAGAAAGAGAGCCATACAATTGTCTAAAAGGTATATCACAGTATAAAAAAATATTTTAATAGATTATCATTTAAAAGTTATACAAGAGCTGTTGAAAGTGTGAGTTTTGTAAATCTAGATTTTGGTGTAAACTTAGGTGACTAAAAATTATGTAAAAGATGTGTTAAAATATTGCTAGAAGTTTTTGTATTTAAACTGATTATAAATATAATTGGTGTTTTACAAATCCAGATTTTTGTGTCTAACATAGATGAATCATTATATTAAGTTTTATGAGATGTAATGATTTTGCAATTGTCTACAAGGTATATATCAGTATAAAATTTAGTATAATATGTTAGCTTTTTTGAAATTATGCAAATGAACTTAAATTGATTTTCTGCAAATTTAAAAATTGGTGTAATATTAAGAGGTTTCCATAATTTATATTTACTAATGATCATGATGAGTATAGTAATTAGTATTTTAATAGTTCACAGCAATTTCAAATATTAATTTACACAAATTATCTAAAGCAAAATGCTACTAGAGAGTTAAAATATTTCAAAGAATACTTGACATTGAGACTGGTGTTTACTTGAAATTCAGAATACATGAAAATTTCATTGAAATTGAAGCCTTAAAAGTATATTGCAGGATAAGGGTTACTGGTATAAAATTGTGCTATCTCTATGTTTCATGGCATTTGCCTCCTTACTCTTCAGCTGTACTCAAAATATGTAAATGTTTGAAAGTGTACTTATAATATGGTTAGTATTATGTGTTCTAGAAAAACCAGATATATTTCTCAGAACTAAATATTTAGGTGGTACTATAGAATATATTTAAATGGTTTGGTTATATTATTATGTGTTGTGCTAGCAAAATTTGGTGTATTTGTAGGAACGAAATGTCAAGAAGTACTAGTGAATAGAAATAGAATATTCAGAATAGAAATTAAGATTTATTGAAGTTAAGTACATGTACTAGTAAATATTTAGCATTTAAAAGTTGTATTTAGTTAAGATGTATTTAAGTACTAGTCAATATTTAGTGATTAAAAGGTGTATTTTGTTACAATTTATTGAAGTACTAGTCAATATTTAGAGCTTAAAAGGTGTATTTAATTAAGATTTATTGAAGTTAAGTCTGATAAATATTTAGTGCATAAAAGTACTAGTAAACATTTAGTGCTTAAATGGTGTATTTAATTAGGATTTATTAAAGTACTAGCAAATATTTAGTGCTTAAAAGGGTTATTTAGTTATGATTTACTAAGTAAAGTACTAGCAAATATTTAGTGCTTGAAATGTGTATTTAATTAGGTTTTATTAAATCTAAGTACTAGTGAATATTTAGTGTTTAAAAGATGTATTTAATTAAGATTTATTAAATTTAAGTACTAGTGAATATATAGTTCTTGGAAAATGTGTTTAAGATTTATTGAAGTACTAGTAAATATAAAAGTGTATTAAGAGTTATTGAAGTTAAGTGCTAGTAAATATTAATTGTTAAAATGTGTATTTAGTTAAGACTTAAAGTTACATACTAGTAAACATTAGGCATGGAGCAACAAGATTGGTTTAGAGAATTATTATTATCTTTATGTATAGATTCCTAATTATTTAGTGCTTAAAAGGTGTATTTAGTTAAGATATATTAAGTACTAGTCAATATTTAGTGTTTAAAAGGTGTACTTAGTTCAGATATATTAAGTACTAGTCAATATTTAGTGCTTAAAAGGTGTATTTAATTAGGATTTATTAAGTGAATATTTAGATTTTAGTGCTCAAAAGGTGTATTAAGATTTATTGAAGTTAAGTACTAGTAAATATAAAAGTTGTATTTAGTTAAGATATATCGAAGTTTAGTACTAGGCAATATTTAGTGCTTATTAAGTTCAATGTATTTAGTGCTTAAAAGGTGTATTTAGTTGTGACATATTGAAGTTAAGTACTAGTAAATATTACAAGGTGTATTAAGATTTATTGAAATTAAGTACTAGTAAATAAATATTAAAAGGTGTGTTAAGATTTATTGAAGTTTAGTACTAGTAAATATTTAGTTAAAGTTAATTACTAGTGAATATTTAGTGCTTAAAATGTGTATTTAATTAGGATTTATTAAGTTAAGTGAATATTTAGTGCTCAAAAGGTGTATTTAATTAGGATTTATTAAGTTAAGTGAATATTTAGTGCTCAAAAGGTGTATTTAAAATTAAGATTTATTAAAGTACTATTGAATATTTAGTGCTTAAAAGGTGTATTTAGTTAAGATATATAGAAGTTTAGTACTAGCCAATATTTAGTGCTTAAAATGTATATTTAGTTAAGATTTATTGAAGTTTAGTAAAAATTTAGAGCTTAAAAGGTGTATTTAGTTACAATTTGAAGTTAAGTACTAGTCAATATTAAGTGCTTAAAAGGTGTATTTGGTTAAGATGTATTGAAGTTAAGTACTAGTAAGTATTAAAAGGTGTATTAAGATTTATTGAAGTTAAGTACTAGTAAATAATAAAAGGTGTATTATTTAGAGCTTAAAAGATGTATTTAGTTACAATTTGAAGTTAAGTACTAGTCAATATTAAGTGCTTAAAAGGTGTATTTAGTTAAGATGTATTGAAGTTAAGTACTAGTAAGTATTAAAAGGTGTATTAAGATTTATTGAAGTTAAGTACTAGTAAATAATAAAAGGTGTATTAAAATTTATTGAAGTTAAGTACTAGTAAATATTATAGGTGTATTAAGATTTAATGAAGTTTAGTACAGCAAATATTTAGTTAAGATTTATTGAAGTTAAGTATGTGTACTAGTAAATATTTAGTTCTTAAAAGGTGTATTTAGTTATGATTTATTAAAGTTAAGTACCAGTAAATATTTAATGCTTAAAAGGTGTATTTAATTAGGATTTATTAAAGTTAATAGTAAATGTGGTGTATTTAATTAAGTACTAATGAATATTTAGTTGCTTAAAAGGTGTATTTAATTAGGATTTATTGAAGTTAAGTACTAGTAAATATTTAGTTCTTTAGAGGTGTATTTAGTTAAGATTTATTAAAGTTAAGTACTAGTAAAATATATAGTGCTTAAAATGTGTATTTAGTTATTAGTAATAGTATGGTTCCTAGTAAGTTTTGTATTAGTAGAACCTGAGGTATTTGTACTAACTGTCCATAAATGTCAGGAAGTATGAATAGAACTTATTCAGATTTACTGAGGTTAAGAACTAATAAATATTTGTACAGTCTGAAAGTACTAAGCATTGGGACTATAGCAATAAACTATTTGAGGACAGTGGGTTTTTTTAAATTGTACCTTTTAAAAAAATGTTCTGTTGAAAAATTAGTTATAAATATTACATACAAGGAAATAATAAATGCAATATATGTCATTACATTTTTATAATTATGTGTAAATGTTTAGACTTATACTCTTCTATAATGAAATGGTAATACCAACCCACCCATCCCAGAGGTTACAAATAGCTATTTTATCTGCATCATGGGTTTTCTTTCCTTTCATGCCAATAATAATCTTCTTTACGTTGACTAATGCCACTAATCTGATCTACCAGAATTGATTCTACCATCCCCTGTCCAGAATTTCACAGCAATTTCTACTATCATATACTTATGTGCCTGTTGAAGAAAGTTAATAAATTGATTTTGCATAATATATATAAATGCAGAGAGAAATAGATTAAGAAGATATTTTTAAAAAATTTATTAATAGGATAAATTATTCAGTACTGAGTTATTCTATGATTATAAACTTTGTAAACCCTGAAACCATATGCTGCATTTCTGAAATATATACAAATTCCTAATTTTAGCATTGGCACATTCCCCAGTTATTGATAAGTACACATGCTCTCATCTAATTGATGAATGTCACATCTTCTGGTTTGTAACTAATAAAGGAAATCCACACAGATGGACTGGATTTGTAATTGTAACTATTAAATAAAATTCCACACAGAAAGGCTAATAGTCCAGCCTCTTTTAACCTGCTTTAACTCTTCTAGATACTGACATAGCTATTTGACTTGCATCTTCATACATGCAACCATACATCTTGCTCACTGTGTATTCTATTCACATCCATTCCACATGATCTACAGATGCCTTTACGTAGCACTCTTTTAACAAACACTAAAAGTAAATATAATAAATAAAGTAAAAGTAAAAATAATAAATAAAACATAGGTGCAAGTATGGTAGGAAAAATTGTTTAATAAAACATTAATAAGGGAAGATTACCTACCTTTTCAAGTAGAACTTTGAATTGTTTTAAAGATATTATTAAAGTATGAAAACTAAAAATACTTGATGTGTTGTGGTAAAAATGTCTATTGGTGTTTTTAAAAATAGTGTTAAACTTTTCACATGATGTATTTTAAATCTGTTTAAAATTTTAATTAATTAATTTTGTTATATCATTTATATTGCAATCAACACATGGTAACTTCATTTTGTTATGCTTTTTAATTGTATACTCAAAGTTCTATTGATGAAAAAACCCAATATGGTATGAACATTTTTTAAAAATAGTTTTAACATCCAATGGTGGAAAACGTAAAAATATTGATTATATATATATAGAGAGAGAGGAAACTTTCATATACTTTTTCCCCCACAAAATTGTGAAAAGATAAAATATGAAAGATGGTTTGTAAAAATAATTTAATTTGTAATCATTCCAATAAAAGCCCCAAGTTTCTTATTAGAGTAATAATACCACCATTTTAATTCTTTTAGTTTTTTCTTAAACTTTGTAACCCATTATAATGTAATATCGGACTTGGGCCATATACATATTCAGATTATTTTGTTTATATTATTATTTTTTATTAATAAAAATTAAACGAACATTGAAAATGAAATAAGCCAGCAAAGATCCATAAAACTAATCAAGTTAAAATAATTTGAATCTCTTATTCCTGGAATACATTACATTAAATTAAGACTGTGTTTAGTGGTGGACTAGATTGATAAGATAGTTTATAAAAATGTTAAAATGGTGTAATAATAAGCATATTGAAATTTGCGTAATGATGTTTTAAAATTGGTAAGAAAATGTTGCAGTGGTGTAAGTTTACAATGGTCAAGAAGAAAAATAATTTAACAAAAGTATTGGAATAATATATGTAGCAAGAAAATAAGAATTTTGCTCAGAATGGTGATATGTTTAAGTAAGAAAATTTGCACTCTGAATCTGATATATAAGGATACTGCAGTTAGATGTTAAATATGTGGAAATGTTTGGAACTTTATTTTCTTCTAAAAAATATAAATGTTAAAAAGGGTTATGAAACTTATAAAAAGTATGCAATTTGCTCTGTTAATGTGCATTAAAGAAACTGTATAAATTGATATGATTGAAAGAATGCTGAAAGAAGTGTATATATTGTACAAAATAATATAATTCTGCTAGGTTCTTACATATTTTTCTAGGTGTACTTAAAATATGTAAATGAATACATTTCAAAGGGTAACCATCTAAATGGAAAATAAAACTTGATGTACATTTATAAAAATAGTAAATATAAGCTGTTAACCCTAACCCAATCCCTAAATACTACTGATAACAGGTCCTCAAATAGGACACATTATAACTATAGAAATCTTTAATGCAATAAAGATAACAGTTAACAAGCAAATTTGGTAATGAATTAGACAACAGAAATTGTTACAATTCAAAGGTAGTATTCGGTATTGGAGAGTATGCTTGCAGTTGTGACTTGTGTGCAGTCTTTAAAAATATTTATAGTATGACAAATTTAAAGTTAGTTTGAAAGTCACTGCCTTAAGTTTCAGAGGTGTATTTCCTTTTTAAATCTTGTAAAGCAAAAAAGTATTTAGTGGTATTTAGAAATACAAAATTAGTTAACAGAACATTTCCTGTTTTTCTCTCAGAATCCTCTTAGTAACATCTTAAACATATAATCAAATCTAGTTGTAGACTCCTACCATAAACCTTTGTATTATTACACTTTTCACTCAATATTTTTGCAGTAGAAATTTTGTATTAATTAACAGTCTCACACATTCCTTTAATTAAAATAATTAACCACATTGACCTCACAAGGGGCCTCTTTTTAGTTTCTTATGCTTTACTAACATTACCAATTTTATCACAGTTTGGTAATTTACCATAACTGTGCTGTAAGAATGTTTTAAAATTGAACATTATTTAAACAATATTACTTGTGGACGTGACCATTCTTCACCATCTTTAGGTTTCCTTTCCTCTCTGGGTCTTCTCACAACTTGCGGGTTTGTTTCCTGTATGCTGCCTTCTAGAACCATCTGTCATTGATATCTTGTTCTGTTAATCTTTCAGGTCAAACATTCTAATGGATGCAGGTTTTTTTGTGTGTGTGTGTATTTTATCATTGATTCCATTTATATCTTTCATGCTTCATAGCTATTTAATAATTTCATACAAAGTTAGAATGATTCTGCAGAATATGACAGTTTTTAAAGTGTTTCCTGGTATAAAATACTTGTAAATGCAGCAAGATTTAATAATTATGCAATTGTTTATAAGGTATATAGCACTGTATGATTTATTTGAGCAGATTATCAGTTAGGAATTGTGCAAAATATGTTATTTTTTAAGTTGTTATAAAAGGTGTGCAAATCCAAATATGTATATATATGTGACAATCATGGCATTAATAATAATAAGTTTTATCAAATTCAGAGATTTAACAATTTTTAAAATGTGACTAAGGATCAGAAATATAATTCACTGAATATAATATTTAGCAGTTCATAGCATTTTTAGTATTTGAAATTTCCTAGTGAAATTGTTCTCCAAAGAAACTGGTGTTAATGTGTATTTAAAATGTGAAACCAATATATAGTAGAGGTGATGATAAAACTTTCAGAAAACATGAAACCATGTAAAGGTTCTGGTGTTAAGTGTTACATCATTAAGATAATCTAATGTTCATTGAAAATATGAAACCAATATAAAACAGGTGCTTGTGTTAAAATATTCAAAAGTGTATTTACAATGTGAAACAAAAAACAGGTACTGATGGGTTTTAATAATGATATATTTTATAAAAAAATTAAAATGGTTTTTATGTGAAAGTTGTGTTAGGTAAGATTACTTTTATTATATTTAGAATTGGTATAATATGAAGCAAAAAAAAATAAAATAGCAGCAATTTTGCATAGTTATAAGTTTACAATGGTTCTAAGAAGAATTTAACTATAGTGTTAGAATAATATATGAAAAAAATATGCAGTTTCAATGGTAATGCATATTAATGAGAAAAAAAATGCAATTTTTCTCTCTGAGCTGGTATGTAGAACACATTTCCAAACTGTTGAAATGATGTACAGTACTTAAAATGAATATGGCTAATTTAAAATGATATTTTTTTTCAATAGTTAAATTTAGCTGAAATAGGAAATTCACCAACAGTGGCTTATTGATTTGAAGTGAAGTAATTAGTATTGGAGAGTATAATAATAGCAGTTGCTATTTGTGCTATGTAATATTTTAAAATATTTAGGCTCAAATAATTTTTAAATCACTTGTTCATGATTGAAAAGCTAGTCATATACATGCCTCCTGAGGTGAGTTTGAGAGGTGTATATAAAACAGAAATATAATTTAGCGACATTCTAGAAATGTAAAAATAGAGTTATTTAAACATGTTAGCTTCCTCTTCTCCTCTCAGAATCCGCTTCTGAATTTTGCAATTATTGCTCTCATAAACTTCCTTTATATTTTAAAATTCCATGATTCAACTTATTCCAACTGACTTACAACTTAATATATTAAGCTGTGGCTCTTACATTGCATAGTTTCAACACCAAAGCCATCTGTAATGTAATTAACAGTTTTCTGAGCAATGCTTTAAGTTTAAACAGATAATCAATTCTATATGTAGACCCTTTCTATAATACACCCTACATGCTTTACTCACAAGTTTTGCAGTAGAAATTTTGTATGAATTAATACTCTCACATTCATACTAGTACATGGTTAATTAAAACACAATAGATCTAATTGAAATAAGTAGTAACTACACTGACCTCACCTGACCTTGTTTCTTTCACTTAACCCTGAATTCTTTCACTGTTTGTTGCTAAATCCATCATTCCTAATGTGTCATACAATTTTTTTTTAATCAAACATTATTTCATGACTTAAAATATTCATCATCTTTCTTGTAATTATGAATATTAATTACAACTTCCTTTTATCTCTGGTCTCTTCCAGTTGCCTTAAAATTGATGTAGAGTTACATGTGTGTTGGGTTTGTTTTATGTATACTAGTCTAATCTCATATCAGTGATATGCCTCCATTAGTTAATCTTTTATGTTACAGATTAAACATTCTTGCAATGCTACTAAAATATAGAAGATTTTTTTTGTATTTTTATCATTAATGTTTTTAATCATTCTCATTTATGCTTCATATTTATTTAATAATTAATAAATGGTGTTCTGCAAATCAGGGGCTTCTTTAACCAAAACTGGAATTCTATTCTCGACTGCATTTTAAGTGATCCCTTTTAATAGCAAGCAACAAATGAGGTCCACCTATTGACCAAATTGTTCGTGATTCTGCATTATATAGGGTCTGCAGTGTGCAATACTATAGAAATTATTCCTTTTATTTTGAAACATTAAGAACATATATATATATATGTTTACCAAGTAGAAGAATCACAAGTAAACTGAAACATTTAAGGAAAAATTAAGTTAATGAAAATGATTAATGCAACTAAAAGAATGTTGTAAGAAAATATGCAGTTTGCTATGATATAATGTGTATTAGTAACAAAATTTGCAAGTTTGCTCTTATTTCTTCTTAACGTTCACTTCTTTTCCCCAAAGGAATTGCTTGGAAACATTTCTTATCGCTCTTATGTTAAAATGTTATTAGTAAAGTTTATAATATAAAAATATGCAATTTGCTCTATTACATTAAAAGTGTACAATTTAGTAATAAGGTATGAAGAAAATTTGGTGAAAGAAATATATATAGGGTATGATAAAAATTATTTTGAAAAATATATATATATATACAGAATATGTGTAAATCAATGAATATATTTCAAAGGGTAGCCATGTAAATTGAAAATGAAATCTTATTTGTAAAACACATAAAAATTAGATAATTGAACTATTGAAATATTGTTCAGTATTATTAACATGGTCATCTAATAGGATGTTAATTTGTAATGTACTAACTATTCAGACAATTAGCTAAGTTGATAATTAATGTCTAATTTAGTTCAAAGTAAGATATTGCAGAGATTAATAACAATTTATTTTTGTGGTCTCTAATCTCTTAGAATATTTGTAGATTTTGACAATTTAAAGAAAAATATTCCCTTGTCTTTCATGGCAGATTTAATAGTTGATCATTTTGATAGGCACTGCAGAAAGGTTCAGAGATTTATTTTTTTTTTTTTTTTAAAGCCTGTAAAACATTAGTATTTAATGGTATTCTAGAAATATAAAAGTAGTTAGCAGAGCTCATGGTTAGCTCCCTCTTCCTCAAAATCCATTTCTTAGGTTGATACTTTTTGTTCTCGTAAATTCAATTTCAATTTCAATTTCCTTGCTTCAGCTTATTCCACCTTCAATATGAAGCTCTGGCTCTCACAACCACATAGGTTCCTAAACTGAAATCCAACTAGAGTTTTACCATAATAAGCATCTTTGAATTATTACATGATTCACTCACTATTTATGGAGTAGAAATTTTGTATGAATTGTTATTCTTACATTCAATATGTACACAGTAAATTACAATTATTTTCATTAAAGATTATGCAATTGTCTAAAAAAAAAAAAAGTATACATAGCAGTATAAAAATTATTGTACCAGATTATCAGTTAGAAATTATACAAGATGTTAAAATATTGTTTAAAGTTTTAGTTAAAATATAAATAAAAGGTATATTTAAAATGGTTATAGAAATCCAAATATTAGTGTAAACATTGACAATCACTACGTTGCTAAGTTTAGTAAAATTCTGAGGTTTAACAATGTTAAAAGATTAGTGTAGATCTTAGTGGATCATAGCACAGTTTCAAGTATTTGAAATTGACCTGTTGAAAATATTCTGCAAAGGTACTGGTTGTAAAATATTCGGAGGTGTAATGGTTTTGTACTGGTACTGGTTTTAAAATATTCAGAGGTATAATGAAAATGCAAAATCAGTATAAAACAAGGGTGTTAAATATTCAAAGGTGTATTGAAAATGCAAAACCAATGAGAGCAAAGATACTAAATACTAAAATTTTGAATATAAATCCAGTGTAAAGCAAATATACAACAAAGGTGCTGGTGTTCAAAGTGAATTTAAAATACAAAACAAATATATAACAAAGATGTTGTGTTTAAACCAAAATGAAGTGAAGATACTGAGGTTAAAATATTAGAAAATACTTAAAGTATACAGCAGATGTGTTGGTGTTAATATATTAGAAAGTTTGAAACCAAAAGGTGCTGATGTAAAGTATTGTGAGATTACTACAGAAAGAAAAGGTACTCTTGGTAAAACCAATATATTGCAAAGGTGTCGAAACAACAAACAAAAATTATTTTAAAATGCGAAATCAATTATAAAGCAAAGGTACTCATGTACAGTATGATGGTATAAAATATTAGAAAATATTCAAAGGTGTACAGCAAATGTGCTGGTGTTGAATTTTTACAAAGTTTGAAGCCAAGTTATTGGTGTAAAGTATTAAAAATATTGTAAAGGGTATTTAAAATTTAATCCAATTTAAAGAAGGAAAAGGTACTTGTGGTAAAACCAATATACAGCAAACTGCTGTAAAGTATTAATGGGGTTATTGAAAATATGAAACTGTTAAGCAAAGGCCAATCAATATAAACCATGTGCTGGTGTTAAGATGAATTTAAGTATGAAATTAAGGTACTGGTGTTTATCTATTACATTAAAAGAATCATGAAAATTTGGTGAAATTTTATATAAGGTATGATAAAAATTATGTGGAAGAAATTTATATAATATAGAAAATAAAAGAATATGTAAATGAATATATTTCAAAGGATAACGATGTAAATTGAAAATGAAACCTTATTTGTAAAACATTAAAAAAATTAGATTATAAGTGAACTATTGAAATGGTGCTTGGTATTTACATGGTCTTCAATAGGATGTTAAGTGTAATGTAGTAACTATTCAGACAATAGGTAATTTGATAATGAATGTCTAATTTAGTTCAAAGTAAGATATTGTAGAGATTAAAAATTTTTTTTGTGTGTGTGGTCTCTAATCTTTTATTTTAAAAATATTTGTAGACTGACAATTAAAGAAAATATCCCCTTGTCTTTCACGACAGATTTAATAAGTTGATCATTTTGATAGGCACTGCAGAAGCCTGTAAAACGTGACTATTTAGCAGCATTCTAGAAATATAAAAATAGTTTAAAGAGTTCATGGTTACTCCCCCTTCTCAAAATCCACTTCTTAAGTCTATAATTTTTGTTCTCATAAGTTCTATTTCAACTTCAATTTCCTTACTTCAGCCTATTCCACCTTCAACTTTGGCTCTTGCACCACATAGGTTCCTAAACTGAAATCCACTATAATTAACTATTTTCTAACTAACGCCTAAAATAGATGATTAAGTTTAGATGTAGTTTTACCCTAATAAACATCTTGAATTATTACATGATTCACTCACTATTTCTGTAGTAGAAATTTTGTATGAATTGTCATTCTTACATTCAATATGTACACAGTAAATTACAATTATTTTCATTAAAGATTATGCAATTGTCTAAAAAAAAAGTATACATAGCAGTATAAAAATTATTGTACCAGATTATCAGTTAGAAATTATACAAGATGTTAAAATATTGTTTAAAGTTTTAGTTAAAATATAAATAAAAGGTATATTTAAAATGGTTATAGAAATCCAAATATTAGTGTAAACATTGACAATCACTACGTTGCTAAGTTTAGTAAAATTCTGAGGTTTAACAATGTTAAAAGATTAGTGTAGATCTTAGTGGATCATAGCACAGTTTCAAGTATTTGAAATTGACCTGTTGAAAATATTCTGCAAAGGTACTGGTTGTAAAATATTCGGAGGTGTAATGGTTTTGTACTGGTACTGGTTTTAAAATATTCAGAGGTATAATGAAAATGCAAAATCAGTATAAAACAAGGGTGTTAAATATTCAAAGGTGTATTGAAAATGCAAAACCAATGAGAGCAAAAATACTAAATACTAAAATTTTAAATATAAATCCAGTGTAAAGCAAATATACAACAAAGGTGCTGGTGTTCAAAGTGAATTTAATATATAACAAAGATATAGTGTTTAAACCAAAATGAAGTGAAGATACTGAGGTTAAAATATTAGAAAATACTTAAGTATACAGCAGATGTGTTGGTGTTAATATATTAGAAAGTTTGAAACCAAAATGTGCTGGTGTAAAGTATTGTGAGATATTACTACAGAAAGAAAAGGTACTCTTGGTAAAACCAATATATTGCAAAGGTGTCAAAACACCACACAAAAATTATTTTAAAATATGAAATCAATATAAAGCAAAGGTACTCGTGTACAGTATGATGGTATAAAATGTTATAAAACATTCAAAGGTGTACAGCAAATGTGCTGGTGTTGAATTTTTACAAAGTTTGAAGCCAAGTTATTGGTGTAAAGTATTAAAAATATTGTAAAGGGTATTTAAAATTTAATCCAATTTAAAGAAGGAAAAGGTACTTGTGGTAAAACCAATGTACAGCAAACTGCTGTAAAGTATTAATGGGGTTATTGAAAATATGAAACTGTTAAGCAAAGGCCAATCAATATAAACCATGTGCTGGTGTTAAGATGAATTTAAGTATGAAATTAAGGTATTTATGGTGTTTATCTATTACATTAAAAGAATCATGAAAATTTGGTGAAATTTTATATAAGGTATAAAAATTATGTGGAAGAAATTTATATATATAGAAAATAAAAGAATATGTAAATGAATATATTTCAAAGGATAACGATGTAAATTGAAAATGAAACCTTATTTGTAAAACATTAAAAAAATTAGATTATAAGTGAACTATTGAAATGGTGCTTAGTATTTACATGGTCTTCAATAGGATGTTAAGTGTAATGTAGTAACTATTCAGACAATAGGTAATTTGATAATGAATGTCTAATTTAGTTCAAAGTAAGATATTGTAGAGATTAAAAATTTTCTGTGTGTGTGTGGTCTCTAATCTTTTATTTTAAAAATATTTGTAGACTGACAATTAAAGAAAATATCCCCTTGTCTTTCACGACAGATTTAATAAGTTGATCATTTTGATAGGCACTGCAGAAGCCTGTAAAACGTGACTATTTAGCAGCATTCTAGAAATATAAAAATACATGAGTTTAAAGAGCTCATGGTTACTCCCCCTTCTCAAAATCCACTTCTTAAGTCTATAATTTTTGTTCTCATAAGTTCTATTTCAACTTCAATTTCCTTACTTCAGCCTATTCCACCTTCAACTTTGGCTCTTGCACCACATAGGTTCCTAAACTGAAATCCACTATAATTAACTATTTTCTAACTAACGCCTAAAATAGATGATCAAGTTTAGATGTAGTTTTACCCTAATAAACATCTTGAATTATTACATGATTCACTCACTATTTCTGTAGTAGAAATTTTGTATGAATTGTCATTCTTACATTCAATATGTAAACAATAAATTACAATTACTTTCATTAAAGATTATGTAATTGTCTACAAGGTATATATAGCAGTATAAAAATTATTGTACCAGATTATCAGTTAGAAATTATACAAGATGTTAAAGTTGTAGTTAAGGTGTATTTAATATTGTTATAGAAGTCCAAATATTAGTGTAAACATTGGTGACAATCACTACATTGCTAAGTTTAATAAAATTCTGAGGTTTCACAATTTTAAGAAATTACTGTGGATCATAGCACTTTAAGAAGTATTTGAAATTAGTCTATTGAAAGTGTTGTGCAGAGGTACTGGTTTTAAAATGTTCGAGGTATAATGAAAATGCAAAACCAAAATAAAACAATGGTATTAAATATTCAAAGGTGTATTGAAAATGCAAAACCATGGAGAGCAAAGATACTGGCTATTTATAAAGTGTATTTAAAATTTAATCCAATTTAAAGAAGGAAAAGGTACTTGTGGTAAAAACAATATACAGCATACTGCTGTAAAATATGAATGGGGTTATTGAAAATATGAAACTATTAAGCAAAGGCCACTATATATCATGTGCTGGTGTTAAGATAAATTTAAGTATGAAATTAAGGTACTGGTATTTATTACATTAAAAGAATCATGAAAATTTGGTGAAAGAAATGTTTAAAAGGTATGATAAAAATTATGTGGAAGAAATTTATATATATAAAGAAAATAGAAGAATATGTAAATGAATATATTTCAAAGGATAACCATGTAAAGTGAAAAACCTTATTTGTAAAACACGTTTAAAAAATTAGAATATAAGTGAACTATTGGTGTTTGGTATTACATGGTCATCAAATAGGCTGTTAATGTTTAATGTATTAACCATCCAGATAATTAGCTAAGTTGATAATGAATGTTTAATTTAGTTAAAAGTAAGATATTGTAGAGAATAATAACAATTTATTTTTGTGGTCTCATAAATATTTGTAGACTGTGACAATTTAAAGAAAATATTCCCTTGTCTTTCACGACAGATTTAATAAGTTGATCATTTTGATAGGCACTGCAGAAAGGTTCAGAGATGATTTAATTTTGTAAAGCCTGTAAAACATCAGTAATTAGCAACATTTTAGAAATATAAGTTTAAAGAGTTCATGGTTAGTTCCCTCTTCTCTCAAAATCCATTTCTTAAGTCTAATTTTTGTTCTTAAATTCTATTCCGAATTTCAATTTCCTTGCTTCAGCCTATTTTACCTTCAACATTAAGCTCTGGCTCTCACACCACATAGGTTCCTAAACTGAAATCCAACTAGAGTTTTACCATAATAAGCATCTTTGAATTATTACATGGTTCGCTCACTATTTCTGTAGTAGAAATTTTGTATGAATTATTATTTTTACATTCAATATGTACACAGTAAATTACAATTATTTTCATTAAAGATTATGCAATTGTCTAAAAGGTATATGTAGCAGTATAAAAATTATTGTACCAGATTATAGATGTCCTAATATTATTGTAAACATTGTTGACAATCTACGTTGCTAAGTTTAATAAAATTCTGAGGTTTCACAATGTTAAAAGATTACTGTAGATCTTAATGGATCATAGCACATTTTTTAAAGAATTTGAAATTGACCTTTTGAAATTGTTCTGAAAAAGTACTGGTTGTAAAATATTCGGAGTTTAATGAAAATGCAAGACCAGTATAAAACCAAGGTGTTATATATTCAAAGGTGTATTGAAAATGTAAAACCAATGAGAGCAAAGATACTGGTTATTTGTTTTAAATATAAATCCAGTGTAAAGCAAATGAACTAACAAATATACAATAAAGGTGTTGGTGTTCAAAGTGAATTTAAAATACAAAACAAATATATAACAAAGATGTTGTGTTTAAACCAAAATGAAGTGAAGGTACTGAGGTTAAAATATTAGAAAATACTTAAGTATACAGCAGACATGTTGGTGTTAATATATTAGAAAGTTTGAAACCAAAAGGTGCTGGTGTAAAGTATTGTGAGATATTAATACAG
This sequence comes from Sinotaia quadrata, assembly GCA_028829895.1. Taxonomy (NCBI): domain Eukaryota; kingdom Metazoa; phylum Mollusca; class Gastropoda; order Architaenioglossa; family Viviparidae; genus Sinotaia; species Sinotaia quadrata. The sequence continues at coordinate 11,538,984 of CM054179.1, forward strand.
AAAGAAAAGGTACTCTTGTTAAAACCAATATATTGCAAAGGTGTCAAAACACCACACAAAAATTATTTTAAAATATGAAATCAATATAAAGGTACTCATGTACAGTATGATGGTATAAAATATTAGAAAATATTCAAAGGCATACAGTAAATGTGCTGGTTTTGAATTACATGTATTACAAAGTTTAAAGCCAAAAGGTTATTGGTGTAAAGTATTAAAATATTCTAAAGTGTTTTTAAAATTTAATCTTATTTAAAGAAAAAATGTACATTTGGTAAAACCAGTATACAGCATTCTGCTGTAAAATATTAATGGGGTTATTGAAAATATGAAACTGTTAAGCAAAGACCAATATAAACCATGTTAGGATGAATTTTATTGAAAATATGAAGCTTAAAGATGAATTTAAATATGAAATTAAGATACTGGTGTTTATTCAAAAGTTTAGAGATGAAACCAATGTAAAACAAAGGTACTGGTTTTAAATATTCAAAAGTTTATTTAGAAAAAAGAAAATTTGTATTTCAGATACGAAGCCAATATATTAATATCCATGATCAAAATATGAAAACTGGTGTACTAAGTGCTTATTATGTAATTAATAAATAAAAATGGCATTCAACCACTTAAATATTTACTTACTGGTGTATATTAGAATATGAAAACTGGCATTAAAGAGCCTAAAGGTTTGAAATATGAATAAATTGAGGTCTTAAATATGTACTTACTGGTGTGTACGTAAACTAGAAAATGGTGTTTATGTGTTTAATAAATAAAGTCATTAAAATTAAGGTTAAATTAATTTAAAACAAATCAATAACAAATGAACAAAATTGATTAATTCATTAAAGTGCTTATTATGAATATACTAGCATTAAGTGCATTACGTTGTATGTATTTTCTGGTGTGTATTTAAATAAGAAAATGGTATTATCATAATTAAACACTGATTGTAAAACAAACTAAAAAGGAAGCTGATCAAAATTAAACACTGAATGTAAAACAAAACTAAAAAGAAAACTGATTACAATTAAACACTGATTGTAAAACAAACTAATAATAATAAAAACCTGATCAAAATTAAACACTGAATGTAAAACAAACTAATAAAAAAAAACTGATCAAAATTAAACACTTGAGTGTAAAACAAACTAAAAAAAAAAAAAAACTGATCAAAATTAAACACTTGAGTGTAAAACAAACTAATAAAAAAAATCTGATTAAAATTAAATACTGAATGTAAAACAAAAAAAGTACTGAATGTAAAACAAACAAATAAAATTAAACAATTTTTTAAAAAAAATTAAACAATTTAAAAAAAAATTACCAAAAGTAAACACTAAATGTAAAACAAACTAATAAAAAAAATAAACACTGAATGAAAAACATTTTAAAAATTAACACTGAATTAAAAAAAAAACTGACCAAAAATTAATACTGAATGCAAAACAAACTAATAAAAAAATAAACAGAAACAGTAAATGTAGGTAGAACTAATCAAAATTTAAAATTTATTTGACAAAAATCACAAAGTGAAACAACTGAAAGCTATGAAATAAAATGAAACTAATACAAACTTTTGAAAACATAATTTAATAAAATTTAAATAAAAACTAACTTTAAACACCTGAAAATAAATAAGAAATAAAATATAGTTCTTTAAAAAATATTTGGAATCTAATAAATATAAAACTTAAGCAAATGAATGTACAGGGTGGCCCAAAAGTAGGTTTACAGTTATTAAACTACCTTTTTGATTTGAGATTTGAAGAATGTTGCAATGTTTTTGTTTATGTTAACAGGTATAACGAATTTCCCACTGTTCTAGTGTCGAATTTTCAAATAAATAGTCTACGTGATAAGTGTAAACCAACTTTTGGGCCACCCTGTATACATAGCAAACAAAGAAGTAAGAATCACAGCAAGAATAAAAAATGAATTTAAAAAAAAATAAAAATTTACAAAATAAAGGTAAAATTAAAGTTTTTTTTAAACTAATGAAATAAATTGAATACTACATAGTTTTAAAAAATTTTTTTCTTCACAATATTAACTATGAAAGATCAAGTAGCACTTATAGTGGCAAGTGTTCAAAGTATGTTGGCAAATGTGAGAATTTTTTTATTTGCTAAGAGTTTTTGTTACCCTTGTCTTTTCATGACGGACAGTCTTGCTTCTTAAAATTTGAGTTATGGTTTTTTTTTGAGAAAGGATTAGTCTTATAGTGTATAACTGTCTTATTTCTTTTGACAAAACTTGACAGTCTTTATAATTACAGATGGACACAAATCTAACCCACCTGATTGTTTTTAATAAACAAAGCAATTTTATTTTTATTGTATATGTTACCATTTCATATGACTGTCCTTAGACTCGTTAATTTTGACTGTCCTTAGTAGCAATATAGACTCACTTATTGCTTGATGCTTGTCTGCATTCTGCATAACTTACAAAACATTGCCTGTTCCATGATAGGCCTTTGGTGATATAAACTGTTCCATGTGACAGACTTTTAATACTGGGCATAACTATTATGACAATCTTTCATTGATGTACAGTGTTCCACTATTAAACAATATTTCATCACTGATACTGATAGACATTGCCTGTTCCATGTGGGGCTTTATGATGATGCATTTAGCCTATTCCATGTGACAGTCTTCTAATGATGACCATAACTAGTTCCATATGACATAGCTTGTCCCACATGATCGACATAATGTTTCATAGAACCGTCTTTCATTGATGGACTTGGGCTGTTTCACATGACAATCTTTTGGTCATGGGCCTGTTTATATAGACTTTCTTTAAGTGCTGGATGAAGAAATATTCTGTTTAATAATGCACATGGATCCAGTTCATAACAACAAACTTATAATGGTGGACTTTGACCCATTAGTGTAGTTTAATAATGGATATGACCAGTTTCTTATTAAATGACTCTTTACTAATAAACACCCATTCTGACATTTTTTTTTCTATAGTAAGTCTTCATGGATATATTTGAAAGTCTTTGACAAAAGCATTCCATTTGACTGTTTTATTTTTTAAAGTGGACTTTACACAAATCCTAGCTTATTTTATGATGGTTTTCAATGCACTTAAGACATGACAGTTTTTACTAAGAAATTTAAAGTTCAGAGCAGTAAAGTGAAACCATTTCAAATTTCATGCGGAGACATGTTTAATGGAAATGCTAATGATGAAACTTTTTTAAAAGTAAAGCTACTTTCATTAGCAATAGAAATGCATTCAATATCCTTTCCTTGGTAATATAAGTTATACTTGCATAGTGAATGGTGCTTACTTTCATTAGCAATAGAAATTCAATATCCTTTTCCTGGTAATATTTGTTACACTTGCATAGTGAATGTAATAGTATTTATATATTGAATTTTGGGCAATATATGCTAAATTTTCAATTACCTGTAAAGATTTTTACAATTGTGTTCATATTTCTGAATAACTTAAAATTTTTTTAATTAAAATTACACTTTCATTTCATAAGCAAATATAAAAATTCTAATTTTCCAGAAAACCTATAAAATTCATACACTTGTTATCTACTCTTCATGTGTGAATACTTTTATTTCATTGAAATTTAATAAACATGAAAATGCTGATTTTTTAGATTACCTGTAAAGATTTCTAAACCATGAAAAACTTTTTTATAGTATTTGATTAAAATATTTTTATTGAAATTTGGTAAATACACTGGTGCCTTGATATTATTACACACTTCGCATATCATGGATCTGCATACAAGGCGAACTGCCTGTGGAGCCTCCTACCTTTTTTTTTTTAAAGCTCTTCAGAGTTAACAGCACAGTATCAAATCAACTGGCTCAATTTCCAAATGTTTCACCTAAAAGTACTTCAGTTGCAGTCTATAATCTACTTAACTAAAGAGAAAAGAAAAACAAAAATCAAATCTTTTTTCAAAAAGTTAGTATAACTTTCATGTCCTCATGCAAAAGACTTCATGTTAATGCTAGAAATCTTTGTATACATGATTTTCTAAATGTTGAAATTATATGGCTTAAAGTATGTGTGAAGAGTAAGTTGATAAACAGTAGTTGCATGTGACACGAGTTCATAAATGACAGAAAGAATCCCTAGTTGGCCTCACATACAACATGGTAGTAGAATTTGGGGGACCCCCAAACCATGTTATATTGAGGCACCAGTGTATCCAAATGTTTATTAGAACCAATAAAGATTTCTACACCTGTGTTTATATTTTATGAATAACTATATTTTATCATTTTCCTTAAATGCCTTTATTAAATGTAATTTCATTGGGTTTTTTCCTCTCAGCACTGCACTGTGAATAACTATTTTTATATATTTTTGTTGAATACATTTATTAAATGTAATTTCATCATTTTTTCCTCCCAGCATGCCACTTCATACTTGTGAACTATTTTTAAATATTACTTTTTTTCGATGCCTTTATTAAATATAATTTCTTTGATCCATTCCCCCACCCCAACCCCCTTTAAATATACATTTCTAATAGAAATATGCAACAAGTCTTTTGGAAAAGTTGGTTTTGTATGTACAATTTATTATTAATAGCAACAGTTTATATGACTGTTTAAATAAAATACATTACTATTTTTTGCATAGAGATAGGAAAGAAATACTGGTATGGATACTACTATTTGTTTCTTTTTTAAAGATTACAAATGCAATAAATATATGTCAACAAGAACTGGAAAAATACTTTAAAACATGCCTTAACTTCTGAGATAGGTCTGAATAGAAATATCAATAAATGTGAAAAATATGCCTTTATTATGTATTGAGAAAAGTCTGAATAAAGAGAAATATCAATAAATTATAAAAATATATAAATACTTGGTTATGACATAAATACATAGGTGTAATAAAAAAATAGATGTTGACAAGGGAATGAACAGAACTAGTCTGTTTAATAAAATGCTTTCTATAAAAGTCAAATAATTCTACAAAAATAGAAAAACAAATTTTAAAAAACTAAATAAATCAACCTAAAAATTACTCCCGTGTTTTGAGTTATGATTGTATGTGTGCGCGTGCTTGCATGCATTTGTATTTTATGAGTGTGTCTTTATATTGTTGTATATGATGCTGGTTTTCTGTTTCTAAGCATACACAAGCACAATACAACAGCCATTCATCTTCATACATCACATGTAATAACAGTTTTCTGAGCTTCTAAGCATAAACACACACATCAGCTATTCAAATACATTTTTGCACACTATACATGTGAAAAACTTGATATATTTCTAAAATTTTTAATATTTTTACATATTAGACATAAGCAATCTGAACAATCTAGGAACAGTACTTAAAGTGAAACATAATGCTATACGAGATGAACTCTTTGAAGAGTTTTTATTTCAAGAGTGAAGTTTTGCATATATAAACACAAAGCTTGTCTTCATTAGGGGAGAAGAGACAATGAACACGTATGTGCTTCTTTTTATTAACGGGGGAAACATCAGCTGGTAATTATTTTTTTTAAAAATAGATGCACACCATACACTATTCACTAAATTTCCCTTTACCAAAGTTACACATTGCAGACATCAAAATAGCCATTAATTGTCATGATAAACATTCCTAAACTGCACACAAAAGACATCAAAGTACTGAAACCATTCCTAAAAGTGAAAACTTGGTAGGAATGACTCACCCATTAATTATGTTGTCTGTAATTAAACTACATATTAAACAGATGAAACTAAAACTAGTTATGATCAATAAACCCGATAATTGTCATGTTACTTCTACATACAAAGTTTTCTATTGGGAAGATACCCATCAAGAAAGTCCTTGTGAAAAATATTAATTAGAGCAGTTTTCTTAAAATAGTAGTTTCCAATTCTATCCTAAATAACCATTAAACTGATTTTCAAAATAAAACTTATTATAATATGAACAAAGAGCAAAAACTTTACAGTGATAACACCCCCACCCTGTCTGTGCCAGTCTTTTATTTAACCTTTGAAAAATCCAGTAAAAAAGGGATTACAACTAAAGAGGAACTTGCAGTAATAAAAATAAAGCCTAAATGTAGCAGCTTTATTGCATAATCAATAATTTTTAAATAAATTAATAAGATAATCAATCACACACACACAGACAAAATTAAAATGGTTCCATTGTATAAAGTTTTTCCTTTGTCTATTTTTTAAAACAAAATAAGGTCTTCAATTATTTGTGATGTTAAATACAACACTAATATCAACTAAAAATAACAGATTTTAAGATATGCCAATTAAATAGCACAGATTGACGAAACAACTTTTTTAACTACAGGATTCTATGCAAGTACTGAAGTTAAATAATTTATGATGAGCAGCAGTATGTGATTTTTCAACCAATGTTCAATGTCAAAATGAACAACATACTTAATATTCATACAAATGTCATCAACATTACAATAAGTATTATAAATAATTTGAATGACATCACACTTGGTCAATATCATCACCTTAAGAGTTGGCTAGTCAATATGGACAAAACACTATAACAATAACAGTAGCATATCTACATGATTAATAAATCAATGTTAGTAGCATAATATTCAAATTGATATGAACAATGCATTCGATATTCACTCTTTATCATCTAGTCAAAACAAATATTAAATGCAGGAGCATCATATTTTCATCACTATGAATACACCCGATATTCACAAACTTATCTAGTCATCCACACTTATTATCCAATCATTAACACTACATTTGATATTCTGTTACCTAGCCAATGTATATGAAACCTTGTTATCTAGTCAGTGCATACTAAATGCTTGTGACGTTATCAGTGTCGGTGTACACTAAATACAATAAAGAACTGATGATGCTCAAGTCTTGTATACTAATACTATTCTCGTCACTTGCTGTCCTGTGTTGTCTAATCTTATATTCAGGACACCTATTCTCAAGTCACTCATTACCCCACCTGTCATCTTGTCAGTGTGTACTCACAACACTTGCCACAAAATACTAATATTTATAGTCTCTGAGAACTGTACTAAATTTATACTAACCATTAGCAAAGTTGTTACATTATTAAACATGAACTATGCACAAACCAAACGATACTTATTAATCAAAGATAGTTGGTTTGGTGCTACACAAAACGTTTACTCTAAAAATAGAGGCTTTTCTAGTACACCATACATACACACAAGGATTTATAAATGTTTGCATGAAAGTGAAGGAAATAACATCCTTAAAACTGTTTCTTTATACGGACAGACATTCTAAAATTTTTATACACCATCTCCTCCCTTCCCCACCCAGAAGTTATTTATTAACTCCTCATATTTATGAACCCTTGTACATATATTGTCATAAAATGCATCAAATAGCATTTACCTAAGTGACTACAAAGCCATTTCCATATTTATCCAATGTGAGAATCATAAAGAATTATAAATGATTCACAAACTAATCCGCAAAGGCTATTACACTTTATTTCTGCACCATAAAACTGTACCACAAAAACTGCAAAATCTCCAGCTGAGTTTATTTCTCCTTGGCACAAAATTCTGCATGGTGACGAATGACTATTGGAATTAAAATCTCTTCAATTTCTGTTCCCTTGGCAATATCTTCTGCTGTCAGTGTGACAGGCTCTTCACTATTTTTGGTTATTAGAATGACCTCTGTCTTACGAGTGTCTAAGACATTGGCAACCACAAGCTGCAACAGGAATTATTAAATGTGAGTATACAGTGCTTGAGCAACCACAAACTGCTATATAGAAATTTAATAAATTGAGTACAGAGGGGTTAAAGAATGAAAATTACATTTCAAATGAATGTGGGTTAAATAAAATTAATAAAACTTTACCCTTATTCTGATAATCTGGGCATTTATGTTCCAATGGCATTAAAAAGTGCAATAATGACTGCAAGAGATGAGTTATTGTTGCTATCTGTTGGAAATTTAGTGGGGTGGATAGCCTGATGGATGACTATTGGTTAGGGTCAACTGTGTGGTTGATACAGCCTGGGAAGTGCTGAATGCACAAGTCAAACTGAATAGATTATGATTGAACGACAACAAGTGAATGGATGAATAGGGGCAGTCAGCTGGGTAAATGATGATATCTGGATAGATGACAGTCGGATGAGGGCAGCAGAAAAATAGCTGCTTGAATGAAGCCATTTAGATGGATGGGGATAGTAGGACGGGTAAATAGTGATAGAAACAGATGACTGAGGCAATGGTGATGGAGATGGCTGGACTGATAAATGGATGAATCAAGATATTTGTATGAAAGGGGGCAGTCTGAATGAATGAGGGTTAATATATACGTGAGGATAGTCAGATTAATGAAAGTTAGTTGGATGGTTGATAAATGATCAACAGAAAGAAGTGGGCAATGAGGTGGGAGTAAATATCTTGAAAATTTATGATGGAGGGGGGAAATATGGCGTCTGGAGGATGAAGAGACAACCAAAGGAATGAAGAGAACAGCTGTATGGATGACATGAAAGATTGATAAATACACCCTTCTTAGCCAATATTTAGAAAGTAAAATCCCTATGCACATCCTAACCATTACTTGGTCCAGACATCTCATATCAAAGTATGGATATCCAGTCCAATGCACATCTTAACCATTACTTGGTCCAGACATCTCATATCAAAGTATGGATGTCCAGTCCAATGCACATCTTAACCATTACTTGGTCCAGACATCTCATTTTAAGGGTGCCTATTATAACAAAGCAAATACATGAACATGCTAAAAAGCTTTGGCTTCAGCAAAAAACTGTGTTTTTAATGTATGAAAAGACAGTCACACAGTTACATGAAATTTGACTTATTATAAAATGGTGGTCATCCGCATACCTACAATAATAAACACTTACTAAATAAAGTCCTTACTACATATAACCATCTACATTATATATAACGACAAACATATCTATGTAAAACTATTTCTTAGACACTGAAGAAGCCGTTTAAAAGCATTTGTAGAATTTACACATTTATACAAAATCTTACTTGCTAATACTCAGTCCAAGGGTTTGAAAAACCTTAAACTCAAAAGTAACCATTTTATCTTGGAAAAAATTGATATTATCAGAGTTCAAAATGCACTTGATCCTACAGACTAATTCACAGCTGACTAAACAAACCAGTATACTCTGCTGATATACTGAAAGGTAATTTTTACTTTCTTACTGTCCAAGGACACATACAATAAGAAACACAATTATCAGCAAACTGTTTAAACAATGTACATAAGAACACACACATGTATATCGGCCTTATCTCATTAGACACAAAGGATAAATGTGCAGACTCTCAAATACCTAGGTCAGCCTCACCTTGGAAGTCATTCACAGCTGTATAAAACCTTACCTTGTGCTGATACAGTTCAAGGGCTTTTCGGGCTTTCTCAATCAAAATGGACTTATCAGTTTCCAGCTGAAAACAAAGTTAAGAATGTAAACTTTCATTAATCTAAACCTGATAGAAAATGCAACATTAAATATTAATGTCAGTAAGAGAGTAAATGCAACTCCATTCTCCAGACATCTCCAAACAACTCCATTCTCAAGACAACACCATTCTCTAGACATCTCCATTCTCCAAATCTCCAGACGAGTGCCAAAGTAGCAGCCACAGTAAGTCAGTTCATACTATCCATGCATACTGCAGTCTTGTACAGATTTAGTACTCTATAGAGGAATGCTACTCCATATGACATAGAAATCACTAGCCACTGTTATATGATCTTGAAATGTTGACCACACCTTAGTGACCAAAATGTATATGATGCTCACCGTCCAACAATGTACAGCCATGTTCCCTGGACCTCCTCTAAATTAATACTTAATGTAAATACACAAGTGGAGAAATGCTGCTTGTGTTAATAAATGTATTCAGAGAAAAAAGTAGGCATGTTTATACCAGTTAGTGAAGACTCGATGGGCCTGTATTAGAAAATCAGTACATCAGTAAACTTAAGTGGAGATTTAGTGCAGAATGCCACCAATGGAGAATTAATGTCATTATATTTCAGTGGAGATTTAATGCACCATATCCATACACTTCAGAGAAGAATTAGTACAATGCATCAATATACTTTGTCAGAGAGTTAGTGCAGTATATCAATAAAATTCAGTGACACTTCCATGGAGAATTAGTGCAGTATGTCAAAAGAATTCCAAGGAGAATTAGTGCAGTATGTCAAAAGAATTCCAAAAGAATTAGTATAGTATGTCAGTATACTAAATGGAGCAATACGGTAAGATTAGCAGAGAAAAGAATGGAATGGAGAAAACTGGTTGTCAGGTCTTCAGGGTGCCCCAACGGTCGACAAGACTAAGGGATAGATAGATAGTATACATCAGGTGAGAATGTGTGCAGTACGCCAATACACTTTCACGGAGAATAAGGCAGTATGTCAATATAATCAGTAAAGAATTAGTGCAGCATGTCAATTTAACCAGGTTGAGAATTAGATCAGTGTCAATGCACTTCAGAGGAGACAATGCAGTATATCAATATGCATAAGAGGAGAATTTGAACCATATATTAGTACACTTCAATGTAGAATAGTTATAGTTTTTCAATGAAGAATAAGTGTAATATGTCAAATATCGTCTATGGAGAGCTATTGCAGTATGTCAATAGACTTTAATGAAGTCTCCACTAAATTGACATAACAATGCAGCAATTCTTCAATGATTATGTCAATTTAGTGGAGAATTAATGCAGCATATCAATACACTTCAGTTGAGAATTAAGGCAAAATATCATTTAATTTCAGTAGAGATTTTAATGCACATATCAGTCAACTACATTGAAGATTTAGTATAGTTCGTCCATACACAAGAGGAGAACAATACATTACAGTGAAGGATTAGTGCAGTACATCAATTTACTTGAGAGTTAATGCAGTATGTCATTATATTTCAATGGAGATTTAACGCACCACATCAATACACTTTTCATTGAAGTTTAGTGCAGCTTGTCCTTGTACTTCAGATAAGAATTATGAAGTTGTCAATATACTTCAGTGAAGAATTAATGCAGTACATCAATATACTTAATTTTAGTGCCACGTGTGCAACTCTAGAATAAAAGTATACAATATTGTGATAAGTACCCCCCATGATCTGCTAGAATTGAGACTATAAATCATTAAGAAAAATAGTTTATCACTAATTTCATATTAAATATAATTATGCAATTATTATTTACAAATAATTGATCTAAACTGTTATTTGATTTATTTTATGTAAGAAAGAATAAATAAGTAAGCATTATTCAATTTAGAGAAGAAATGCTGCATACCTTGAAAGAAACTACAAAGGCTTCTGGAGTCCAGTCCTTCACCAGAGGTTGCAACATTTTAGGTACAAGTTGCAAAGATAACTGTAATGGTCCATCTGCTGATTGAATCTTGTGTTCTGGCTAATCACCCATGCAGAGCAAGCAGATCATCATAAAGAGTATTTCCAGGAAAAGAAAAAATAAATATCAGCAAGTTGTTATTTATGACAGTGATCTGTTTGAAATCTCATCAAATGTCTTAAGATAGCAAAATCCAACGCTGTACATGTGACATTCCTGCCAAAGCAGCACACAGTTTGATGCAATGATCCAGATTAACAAATCAGCAACGCCGAGAACAAAATCTAATAATGTAAGCACATATAACACAATGATCATTCCAATGGCCCAGATTAACAATCCAGTAATGCTATCATCAAGGTTTCATTCCACAAATAAAATTTATATTAAATAATTAAAAAATATTAGCTTATTTCAGTGCAACATGAAACATTCAAAATGCTCTAAGACCTAACCTTTGTCAAAAACGTGCTAAGAAACTTAGAGAATTCATATTTTATTCTTTAGGAGCATAAGTGACAAAACCACGAACATTGCATTCTCTTACAAAACTCCACCATAGTTACTCGTTTAGATGAACACTCAATCACATTATCGAGATTAATATTTAATTTAATATCTTCGACCTGCTAATTTTATTATTGCTATAGTTGTGCTATCTGTTACTGTTTTGGGTGAATATAATAGAATAATTCAAGTTCTGTACAGTATCAGTAGTGAAAGTGATTTTGTTGTTGATTTGGTACTGAACAGTGGTGCTACAGCTTACATTATTATTCAAAAAGCAACAATTAAATGATATTTGGAGAAAATAAAAAACGATCAATTTAAATACCCACTTGTAAAGAATATTTTTCAGTAAGGGAAATCTCACTAGCAAAATAGAATTCTCAATGTATTAATTTAATTAATACATCTCACTAGCAAAATAACATTCTCAATGTATTAATTTCAATTAGCATTTCACACTAGCAAAGTAGCAAAATAACATTCTCAGAGTATTACTCTTAATTAGTACATCTCACTAGCAAAATAACATTCTCAAAGTGTATCAATTTTAATTAGTACTTTTCAATGTATTATTTTTTTAATTAGTACTTCTCACAGGCAAAATAACATTTTTAGTACAGTTAATTTTAACAAGTACTCATCATTAGCAAATGGTATTCTCAACATATTAATTCTAATTTATGCTTCTCATTGGAAAAGAATTAATTTTAGTACTTCTTTATTTGTGAATTCTCTGATAAAAACTGTACATAAAAATACCCTGCTTTCACTGTGGAAAAAAAGGAAAGGAAAGAAATTTTCTAAGGAGTATGAACCTTAATGGCACTCAAATGTACCTGAAAATCATATTTCTGCATTCAAAAAATTTACAAGCAATGCTCATTGTGTGCTAATTTGAACTGTGCATTGCCATGATTGAAATGAGTGACCTTGTAAAAGAAATACTCATTTTCTAATTATTCAGAAAAAGACCATCTTCATCATTGATGCTCCAACCAGAAATTAAATATTTAATCTTTACCAAGCTGATTCAAGAAAAAAATGAAATATTTCATATACCAAGTTGTTGCAAAAATAAACCTTCTTAACAACAAGAAAACAATTATTTTTAAAATATAAATATAGCACGTCTGAAAATAATTTTTAAAAAAAAGGAAGAAAGCAAACATGCATACCATCATGCTGGCAGGAATGTAAAAGTCCGACACTGCTGCAGCTAAATACAACATAGCAGAATTTCCAAGTGGTCGCAGTGCAGAGCATGCAGCACGCAACAGGTGAAAATAATCTCCTAATGATGTGTAAGACACCAGCAAAAGTCGTTTTTGCTTCTGGGCATCATTGTAACGCTTGAGAATGGGTAACAATACTTTGGCAGCATCCTGACAAACTGGAAAATAATATATTGATTCTAATGACAATAGTATCAAATGACAGTTAAGGAAATATACAATTTGTGACACCAATGTCATCTAGTTGATGGTTATGATTATTATTAATTAATCATCCATAACTAATTATAAGTGAGGAGAATCTTAATTTATGTTATTAATAATTCTCCAGAAGACATAACTCATCTCTCTCACTTGGCAGATGTGTGGGCGCTGTAAATGTTTACAACATTTTAAAGACAAACATTTACTGTCACACAATATTTCTGTAGGTGGAAAACTTCTTACTAATACTACATAATAACATTTTAAAAAGAAAAATGTGAACAAAGAAAGCAATGTATACTCAAAAAGTGTATTTTGACAGTATCTAAAGATACAGGATTAGCATATTTTGACAGTATTTAAAGATAGAATATAAGATTATATGTGGAGATTGGAGTCATTTGTGAATATCCAGTTGAAAAATAAGTTTGCCATTGTGCTCCAGGTTAGCTGTAAGTGGGTCACCCCACATAGGGAAACCAGAAGGCAGTTACCACCAGAGGTTGATAATGATAATTGATATACATCAAATGTAAATTGCTCTACATTTGTGCTTGATACAAATATTTTTCTAATGAAACTTTAGTAAAATATGATATTGTCTCATAATATGTTTAATCTGGCAGCTAATTTTATTTTAATAATATCCACTCACCCGTGATTACTGGCTCTGGTCTAGTGGAATCAACAACTAGGGAATCCAGTAGATGAGGCCACATATGTCGATGGAATGGTTCCAGAGTCCGCAGTCGATACAGGAAGAGCACAGCATAGCCATGATCAAGGAAAAACTCTGCAGATGCTGAACCACGAGTTCCAATGCTGAAATTGTCGATGAATCGAACTGTACGACTCTCAAGTGGCACAGATGTCCCACCAGACTAAAGAATTTTGAAAAGAATTTTGTTTTTATAACAGCCTTCATGCTGGGACATTTCTAAATTTGTAATGTCATTTGCTGCTGGGTTTTCTTGATTCTTTTACCTAAACATTATTATTTACTGTTTGGATTCTGTATAGAAGTAAACTAAAAATGTGAAGCTTCTTACAAAAATAGTGCATTTAGAACAAAACCTATACCTGGCAACTTAAACATTCTTGCTCCCACACCACTTCTCTTTCTTCAACACTAGTGTTATAAATTTAATCCAATGAAGTGAAAAAATGTAATAATATACAACTTTACAAGTCTAAAATAATATTTACAAAGTTAACTCTAGCAAAGTTCTTAATCTTAAGCTGAGATGCTAGTGGCAAATATATTTTGTAATAATTTTGTTATTTTATCAGCTAAACTGCTTAATGTACTTATAGTGCATATAATTTGAACTGATGAAAACAATTCACATAATATAACTTGATTCTCAATATTTATTAATATTTGAAATCAAATAGACATATAATTATTTCAGACAATAAAAATGTTAAGTACAAATGTAATTAATTAAAATTTAAATGGCAAATTTTGAAGTACAATAAATATATTTCAGCATGCTGCAAATCAAACCTATTTAGAACACTTATAATTTTATAACAATGTTACAAAAGAAGAGTGGATAGGTGCCAACTGTAAATTAACATTTTTTTTAAAAGTAATTTTTAATATTAAATTCCCGTATATTATTTATTTATTTATGAATTTTCTCCAAGTAGTCTTATTCTTAACATCATTAATAATTCTGTTCTATTTCTAATCATGTGTATCTTATTCTAGATAAGCTATTGCTAGTCATGAGTATCCTTTTGTATGTGCATATCTCTCTCTTTCTCACACACACACACACACACACACACATGCACGCACGTACACACATCTACTCTTGCAAAATCACCAATAAAATTATTAAAACTAATGTTTATGGCGCACCTTTACTCTCCTCAGAAAACAAAACCAAAATAATACAGTTTTGCTGCTATAGTGTTACTATTAGTCTATTAATAAGTACCATTATTAGCACTACTCGTATACTTTGTAGTACGAAGAGAACTTTTTTCTTTTTTCCTCGCTAAGTTTTTATTGACTAAAATAACAAACAAAAACCATAACATTAGCAATTTTCTAATGGTTCAATGTGACAGTATAACCATTTTTACCACCTTTAGTAGCTTCCCTTCGCTCTATTTCGGCTGAGCATGCATATAAAATGAAGAATGTAAAAAAGTGCTACTTACGCTTACAAGAACAACTTTTACATTATTTGATTTTTGGAGTCGAACAAAAGAGTCTATTGATTCATTTTTGTCATGGAATTTCTCTGGCAGAGATGTCTGCTCAAAGAAGGCATCTATTTCGCAGTGGCCGGAAGTCATCCTCTAAAGAAGAGTTACACGGAAACAGCCGTCTGCTAACGGAGACGAGCGATTGATATGTTTGAATTGTTCATCGTAAATAGTATATATATATATATTTGATTCAGAAATAAGAATCAAACGTACAATTTTTTCAAAAATGTTTTCTAAATAATAACAGTGATTTATGAAAAACGTAATTTTGTATGTTAGCTAAAAAATTGTCTGACATAATTTTTTAATTTACATGATCGTGCTAGCAGTATTCCACAAATGAAACTTCAAAATGTTTCAATCACAGTGAAATACTTTACAATGTGACATTTCTTTTTAATATAAATTTAATCTGGACAGCTCTGAAAATTTTATTTCTTCAACTGAATAGCTTAGATAAAATTAGGGATGAAAATGCACTATGGGCAGTTCTATCTTTTTATTTCTTCATCTGATTGTCTCAGAAAAAAATTAGGCCTACTCTTTTTTCTAATTGACATTTCTCACCAGGTTTTTTAAATTTAATTTAATTTTGTTTTGGAAGGAGGTTATTATGCTTACATATATTTTATAAATTGTACGCTGATTGTTTGCTAAGGATACATAATAAAGTGTTTTTCTTAATTATTGTAGTGTTATTACTACAACATATTTTTAATATGCAGAGCAGCAAAATCAAAGCTGAAACAAATCAGCACTATTCACAAGGTGATGCTACACAATCCTTGAGTTCATTAGATTTAAACTTAGGTCCACCTGTGCATATGAGCAGCAATTTTTTTTCTGTGTCCTGTTAGTTGTGATGTTTTTGACCTCTACCCTTTGGATGCCAATTGTTTGCAGGTCCTCTTTGAAAGCTTGATGCCAAGTTTTGCATGACTTAACTGCCTGCCATTGTGTCTTGTGAAGAAATTTTGAGAAGTTCAAATCAGCTATGATATGTTTAGAGCACAAAACCCCTAAAATTCACTTCTCAATATCTGAACTGGCTACATGTTCACAGCAGAATATAAGATCTATTCTTTTCGTTATGCTTCACTCTCTAGTTCCAGCCCTAATACCTGTCTGGGTCTGGGACACTGACATTCACTCTTTGTTGCTGGTAATGATTATTATTAATCATCCATAACTAATTATAAGTAATGGAGAAATCTTAATTTATGTTTATTAATAATTCTCCCAGGAGATACCACTCGTCCCTCACTTGGTGGATTGTACCTGTATAATAAAAGTTTTCTCTCTTCCACAATAATAAGACAGACTTTTTACCTTCACCACAATATTTTTGCAGGTGTAAACTTTTTACTAGAGGAGTAATAAAAATCCGTCTTTGTTTATATTTAACAAGCTCCCATCCCCATCCACTATTACTCCAACATACAGTTTAATAATATGTGCAAGAATGTTAATAAATTTAACAATAAATTTATTAAATCAACAATGAAATATACATATGACAAATACAATGAAAAGATTATTTGACATTAATATTCCACTAAACAACATTAAGATAATTTTTATATTATTCAGTTTTATATTCTAACACATAGTTCAGCAGTCAGATTAGTATAGTATCAACATAAATCACAGGGCTATTCTTATCCTAGAAGAAATTGTATAAACTATTCTCATATCACTCTATAACCTTTTCAATGATGTAAATTTCAAGTCTGTGTGTTGTTGTAACAATGTCACAAGTTTATTGTTCACATCAGAATAGTCAATCTTCATTGGGTTTTGCTAGGCACATTGTAGAATGTTCCAACTGTGTAGATCCCTCAAGACTAATCTAGGCACACATTTGCCACATTAGCTTCTTGAGTAGGCAATCACAGTAATGAACTTCTAGCACTCCTTTTACTAGAAAGTTCCACACTGGAGTCAGACACGCTGATGCACACAAACAGGGTGCAGTGAATCAACACAACTTCCACACTCTAGGATGAAAACTTCTCAAATCCACCACAAGCATAAAAAGAAGAAAGAGAAAAAAAGGCTTGCTCCTTTCTGAAACATCATATCAGAGAGCAACACTAAATTCCAAGTTTAATCTATTCTCCATTCTTTCTTACAATCATTTTCAACTTACAATTCCTGCAACAGTATTTATTAGCCCGATAGATCCATGCAACAAAGTAAATACAACATAATTATGAAAGTGTTTCTGCTAGAAACAATGTCATGTGTTTAACATCTTATATACAAGTAGCTTAATTCACATTTGTAGAAATAATAGTATATTCCAGAGGTAGGCAAACTTTCCAGTGATACACAAATTTACACCTTGTCACAGGCCACATAGTTCATTAACTGATTAAGTAAAATAATTCATATTTGAAATAGCAAAAACAAAAGGTTTTTCTAAATAGTATCATAATTAATTTTCAGTTGTTAATATGTTGGTATTATTTCAAAAGAAATATTATTTCAACTTCAAAAGAAGCACATTTATTTGATAAGCAGGATCAGTGCGAATGATGCAGCTGATCACATTCATTGACCAATTTGTCAAAATTTGGTGACAGAAGTTGCTCGTGCTGATCTTTAAAACAGAGTGAAGATTTGAATCTATGAGAAACAATCTTTTCTTTGACTTGTTGACTTTCATAGTAGAGAAAGTTTGCTCACAAATGTAGGTTGATGCAAACAACACAAACATCTTTCTGGCAAATTCTTTCAGATTTTGAAACTTTCCTGGGTGCAGAGAAGCATAAAACTTAGTCAGGGGTTTGGTTTCAATAGTTCTTCTTAAGGAATTGTCGGCCTGCAAATCAATCAGTTTTATCTGCAGTTTTTCAGTGGCTGATTCAATGTCACAAGCAAAGGGTGAGCTGAGCATGTCAAACTGTTGTTCCATTGCCTTGAAATCAGCAAACCTCCAGATAAATTCTTCTTTTAAAGCCGTGATCTGACAGCTGTACTTGTCAGATAATACTTGTGAAACTTGCTTCTTCAAAAGCGGAAATTGAATAAAGTTCTGCTCATTCAGCTGCTTGGCAAAAAGTTTAAGCCCCATTTGAAAGGATTTCACCTCCGCGTACAATTCATGAGCAAATATACCTTTTCATTGAAGTTTAGTGTTCAGCTCATTCAATTTTTGCATTATGTCCACAGTAAATGCAAAATCACAAATCCATTCATCGCTCTACATTTGTTTTGAAAAGTCACAAGAGATATCTTTCATAGGAAAAAACACGAGAATCTCTGCTTTGAGGACCCACATCCTCTTTAGTACCTTGATTGACCCACCCGGTGGGAAAAAATATCAGAGATATATGAATAGAATATGAAACAAGCCAAACAAAATTCTATTGAAATTTCTATGGCTTTTTCCACTGGGTGTGTATTTGGCATCACTTGGTACATTTCTCTCAAAATTAGAAAGAAAATTTACATTGAGAAATTTAAATAGCATAAACATAGGCTGCATGAAAACCCTTGGCAGGCCACATGAAAGCCCTTGGTGAGCCACATGCAGTCTGTGGGCCGTAGTTTGCCCACCCCTGGTCTATTCACATAATACATCTTTACATCAAATTACGAAACATATCAATAGCAAAGTGCACAAAATATTTCGAAGTCCATTCTCACTCAGTCAATCAGTTAACTCACCATAAGCTAACAAAGACCAGACTGATGCACTCCTTGGTTGTATCTGTGTTCTTATATGCATGTGAGTCATGGATCCACACAGCAGATCTCAAAAGGAGGATACAAACTACTGAAATGAGATGCATTCAAAAGTTGCTAGGCATTTCGTATAGAGATCATGTCACAAATGACGAAGTGAGAATTAGACAAGCCATTGGGCCCTATGAAGAGCTATTGGCCATTGTGGAAAAAAGCAAAATGAAATGGGCATGTCACATGATCAACAGGGCTTGCCAAGACAATCATGCAAGGTACTGTGCAAAGAGGGCAAAGGAGAGGAAGACAGAGGAAAAGATGAGAGGATAACATCTCAGAGTGGACAGGACTGAAGCTGAGTGATACAGTAAGATATCAGAAAGGAATTGAGGAAGCTGGTTGTCAGGTCTTCAGTGGTGCCCAAACAGTCGGCAAGACTAAGGGATAGATAGATGGAAGCTAACAATCGCCTTTTTATGACTGGACTTGTTTACATATAATCAAAGTGAATAAGATAAAACTTTCTTCAGCAGGTAAGTTTCAGTCTCTACCCATTGGCTAGTTCATTAATTGTATACTTTAAACTATGGATAGCAAATGTTACTCATCCACTCTGGAATGGTTTAGATTATTCAGCATATTCCTTATCTGATTTGTTATTTTAACTCCCATACTTACAAAAATATTGTCATGCACAGTACCCAAAGGTCATGTCACATTGACATTTAACAAACTATATAATGATTCATTTTTTAAATAGGGATAAGCAAATTTACTCCACCAGTCTCACATATGTATTATTGTATATTCTTGCTAGAAGCTTGCATTTGGTTTCAGGCAGGCATTTTCAGCACTTGTAAAGCTAAGTGTAAGTCATAAAATCAACAGTTCATTTTGTCAGGGCTCTGCTCTTTTGAGCGATGATGTAGAGATAGCATGTTTACTTTTTCATAAGCAATAATAACCATGACTCTTCTGTGTTGTTTTTGCTTCAGATGCACATTTTATAATTATTTTATTTACATTTCTGCATTTATTTTTGTTATGTATCATCATTTTGCCTGTGGATTCATTTGTTGTTATCTTTAGAAGTCTTTTGTGATTAAGTATTTTATACAAAGACCTTGTGTATTTTATGTGTAATTATTGTTAAATACTTGGAACTTGGAGCTGTTGTAGAATTTAGGATTTCCAAAGTTAAGTCTTCATTATTTTTAATCATTTGCATTAACCATTTTATTTTAACCTAAAAATGTTTTCAAAAATATTTTATTTTATCATAATCATCTTATTAAATTTTTTTTAAATAAGTGCATGTATATTTAAAATTGTGTAGTAAGCGCACATGTTTGGTAGATCTTATGCAGACAGAAAATTGTGTGAAAACAGTGAGAAAGGGGATGCTTATGATAAAATTGTGTAGACACACTATATTGTATATGCATATACACAGTAATGTTCTTTAGATGTAGAAGGTACATTTTTCAAACTATATAATTTTGTAGGAATATTCTCTACAATTTACACATAGTTTTTAATCAAGTCTTGCCAATTTTCTCTAATTGGTATAAAAGATTGTATTTAGATAAGATTAGTGTCAGGGTGGAAAAGAATATATTAGTTTCTAACCTTAAATCTGCTCTGTTGCAAAGTCAAAACAGTAACTAACCGATAACTTTTAAACCATAAATCTGCTGTGTTGCAAAGTTGTCAAATCAGTCACTAGCCGATAACTTCCTAATCTTAAATCCAATCTGTTATGAATTATCAAACCAGTTGATCGTCAATAGCTGATAAATGAATATTATTTCCCAAATCAATTTCCAGTTGATCTTACATGTATTGCAGAGTTCTCAAACTAATTACTAGTTGATAACTACAGAACTCCACTGTGTTGTGTAGTTTTGAAAGCACTTATTAATAGCAGTTTTATGTCCACTTTGTGCAGTTATCAAACCAGTTGCCAGCTGATCTATAGATCACTAGTTTTGTTATTCTGATCCCTTAAATATTATGTACTTATATGTATATACTTTTTCTAATACTCAATTATCAAAGCAACATAAAATATTTATCTGTCTTCCTATCCCTAATATATATATTTTTTAAACATATGTACCTAAATGGATACATATTATATATTTGCGTGTGCATCCCTTCAGGTGTATGAGTTACTAATTTGGAACTGTAGCTGTGAGGTAAAGATGCCAGCCTTGTATACAGAAGGTCAAGGGTTCATGCCAGACCTTGGTCATTGGGATTTTTCTCAGATAATCCTCACTCCCCTCTATTTCATGAATGTTTAGTTTAGTGGCTAAAATTGTAAAATTTCATTTGTAAAATATATTCAGTATTTTATTTAAAATTGCTTTTTGTATGTATCTTATCATTTGCCAATATCCAAAACTGATTCATGAAAAACAAACATTCAAAACACTACACAAATTAGTAAGAAGACTGTATAATTTATTCCTGCTCCAGTTTATAAACAATACATATACAAAAAAGCATTGTAGAGATTCACATTATAATAAATACTAAACAAAACATCACTATACCTCACAAAAACATTGCATTCACATTTATAAACATGTTTTAATTAATTATTTAAAGTTTTATATTCCTATACTGCCAAAACCTTTCATGAAGTTACATTATTAATATTACACTACTGTTTCTATTGTTACATGTAACTTGTGTTAGTTTTTATTTTTAAAATCTGCTGCATCAAAACTGATTTTGTTACATTATTTTTGCACTGCACACACATACAAATCCTTTACATGGCATGGCCTGAGAAAAAAATTAAAAATAGAATAAAGAATATATCATATATTTTCCTGCCCTCCCCCCCCCCCCCCCTTTAATTCAGCTGTCCATTCGATTACAGATGCTAAAACAAAGAGAAATGCATTTATAATACAATTTGAAAGACTAATTTCCAGCTATGCATATTTCTTGCATTTGATTAACATCCATAAACTGTCATTGGACACCCATTTATGCTTATATAATTTATAAAGCAAGATATAAATCAAACAAAATGTTACTGTCAAGAAAAAGTATTAATGAAAAGTACTTTTCAAATATTTTTTTTATAAAACCAATCTTGTAAAAACATTTTAATGGATGCTCGGGTTGATGCTCTTTTTGTATGAGAAAATGTGCCAGTATAAATGTAATGCTACTTCCTGCCAAATGTATTTGGTATTTCAGAGATGTCGGAATGCAGTACCATTAGAACAAAGCACTTTATATTGTATATAGTTTCTTGTGTATGGTTAATAGTAAAAAGTTTCTTTAACAGGTTGATGACAAATATCAATTCACTCAGGAAGCACACATAAAAAAACATCCCACAAATATTGGTTGGTGATGGAATTCGTAGTCAAGAGTGCAGGGCCATGTTCTCAATGCAAATGCAGCCAGAGAAACACCTGGAAGTATTTACACCTGTCGGTCCCCATATCTTTCTGCATAAACTGTTTTCTTTCAACAGCACACAGTGCCATCATCATCATGTGACCTCTTTTGTATGCACACACTGGTGGTTGAGAAAAATCACTTACAGGATTGATTAGCTGAAGTTCCAGTTGATCTTGGCCACATATATTTAAACTTGTACATGGGTATGTTTGAAGAAAATTTTACTCCAAAGGCCATGAACAGTTAAGGAAATGAACTTTGAAAAGAATCATTCTGAGCACCCATGAAATATGCAACATAATGTACATGCTCGGTATAATATGAATCCAGAGTATAGGCCAAAAATATGAATATTCATGGCAATTTCTTGAGTCTAGAATTTGGGGCCTCACTGCATAGCAACTGATTTGGTTTGTAAGACACACATTAAAGTCATTAAAAAAAATAAAATAATTAGAGACTGGAAAACTGAAGAATATATTTCAATCCTCCTCCATCCCCCCCCCTTACATAACATTATTAAATAACTGCTCTCCTCTACAGACTAGGATGTAAGATGCTAGTACCAACAATGCAACAAAAAGTATTAGTATAATGAGTGTACAAAATAGTATACACACAATTTTTATACATATGTTGTAAGCAGGAGGAAGCACAGTTCAATATATACAGAGCACACAAAAACAACATTCACGTTGTAAGGTCAAGTCTCTGTGCTTTGTCAAGTTCAAGCTATGCTGCACAGAGCATACATCCTGGGGTACCAACAACTTTAGACAGAGAGATTAAAAAACAACTCACTTTTAAGATACAGCTGTATCATGGCACATGCATGTACACTCACTGCTAGATTCATAACTACATTGTGTTGATTTTGCAGAAAGCAATTCATGAATGGATAAACATTATTACTGAAATATGTGTTACAATTATTCATTTAAGTACACAGCATCCACAAACATACATTAGCCCATGAAGAAATAAAAAGTGAAATAAATAAAATGAACATGCATGATGAAAAACATCCAAAGCAAAATGGATACTCACTTGTATACAATACATCCATGTGCAGAAATTCCAGTTAATGTAGTAGTAGTGTGACATGAGTGATGACAGTGGTGCATGCTGTATTTGGAATAAAATAAATTCCCACTATTTTTATAATTATATCCAAACCAGGGCCTGCCATGGATTCAACATTGTTTTCCAATATCAAAGAAAAATATGGTCAGCAAGGATATTTTAGACATAAGACACCATTTTCTGGCTTCAGAAAAATTAAAACCATAAACAAAGAAAATGATAAATGACAAAATAGAATGTAAAAGAAAACAACATACTTTACAGAATTGTTTGCATAATAATAACAAGAAGGGTTGTCTCAAGCTGTAATTAATAGTATTGACACAGAAATGACATTTAAAAAAAAATACAGAGTGCAGATGGTGACAGGAATTAAAATAATGAAAGTGAGGACAGGAGAGTGGACATCATATTACAACCTATTATCAAGAGACCAGTTAGTTAGCACAAAGCAATGGAAGTGCAATATTTTGAAGAAAGTACAACTTGGGAGTGCAAATGTCATCGACCAGTTTGAAAAAGCGCAAGAGCCATCTTTTATCACAGAGCAATCTTTACTTGACTAGGACAGCACTGAGGTCTTTAAGTCAATGAGTTCTGTCTTCATGCTGGGTCATGCTCATCATATTGGCAAGAAGAGGGTCAACATCTCAAAGGAGTAAATACAGGGTAGGCAGTTGAGTAGTCATAGTAACTTCGTAAGCTTCACTCTTAATAAACATCTGGCCTAATGCATGAATACAAAAACATACAGGATTTAAACAAGGAAACATGTAGCTAAGTCCTACTTAAAAGGTGTCTTTAAAAGAACAACAACCAACAACCCACCACACCTTCAACAACCTTATTATTTCAAACAAACCAAGCAAACTAGAACTTAGTTGTCCTGATATTAAAAAGGCACTTTGTACAGATGAATGCATGCACACAGATAATCCAAACATTAATTTGCATGCCATATGTCAGGGCCAAATTTCACGGAAATACTTTTCTACTGAGTATAGACAATGCTGGGTCATTTAAGGGTGCAAATTAACAGCACCAGGCAGCTGAAATCCAGGAAATTCAGTCCCAATACTTGTATGTCATGCAAGCACAAGCAAACCCAGAAGACAGAAGTTCCATACACAAAGACATCAAAAACATCAATACGTTATCAATATCACCAGTAATGTGCTGTACTTAATAACACCTAACTCAACTCACAAATACCTAATGTTAGGCTTAAGAGTATGAAATTGTAAAATAAAACAGTCATGGGAGACAATTAGTTACCATTTAAAAAAAAATCTTAACATGTTTATAAACCCACTTGTTATTTTTAAATGAATTTCTTTGCCTTTTGGGGGTCTCAAAATCTTAAACAAAACAATATAGTCCTTTTAAAATGAAAAGAGCAACAGGGTTAAAGAAATTGTCTAAACACATATGGATAAGTCTCCAACTAAAATTAATTCTTGTTATGTGCATTTTATATCACTTTAATATCAAGAGTTTCAAAAAGCACCTTGGAGAAAGTCACTATTTATTATCAAGACTCTTCAGTCAAAGTATAAGCAAACAACAATGGAGTACTCACCAAGTCAACACTTTCAGTGCAACATATTAATGACTACAATGAACAAAATTACACAAACTACACGCATTTGAGGTAAAAAATTAAAGTGTGATCCTGCAAGAATAAATCTTATTTATCAGAATCCTCCATGTCTGCTACTGAATGTACATGCAGTTTTTTATGATGTGCAAGACCAATCTAACATATGACAAAAATTTCCTTAGAAATTGAAAACAAGTTTAAATGAAATAAACAAGAAACAACTAAAGTTGCATAATAAATACAAACATAAAATTACCCACCCACCCCAATCCAGTTTTTCTTTTAAAATTTAAAAAATAAGAAAACCAACACAAAAATACAAGGAAACAAAGATTACTGAAAACTTATCTGTAAAATTGTAGACTGGAGTTTATGATTCATTATCATATGCCTCATGAAGAGTAAAATATACAATCATGTAAAAAAAAAAAAGACTAAAATGAAATGTGTATGCACATCTAATTTAAATGGCATTGCACCATTACAAACAAAATAAAAACCCACATACATTTTTGGGATTAGAGACCTGATGAGACATTAAATGAACTAATTAAGATGACAGCACCAGTAGAAAAACATCAAACATGTCAAAGTCTAATCATATTTTTTGTACATTGAGACAAGTTTATGTTAAAGTAGAGTTTGTGCACAATCTACATTCTGGCAGGATTGGTCTGATTCAAACTGCACGGGGTTGGGGGGGGGGGGGGGGAAGGAAGGGATAAATTCTTGTTGCAATTTGTGCACAATCTACATGCAAGCTGGTATAGATTTGTGCTAAAGTAGTTATGCACAACTCAATCTATGATAAACACAGCAACACACTGAGGTTAAATAACTACATATGTGATTAAACCATATAAACACATTGAGAGGTTTGTAAACAACTATAATGTCATTATGTAAGAGTCAGATTTAGTAGTCTTTGAGTTGTAAGTATAGTGTCTATATACCCCATCATCTTCATCTTGTCATCTAGAGCTATGCACTTCTTTCATTCTGGTCTTGTCATCTAGAGCTATGTACTACTCCATCTTTCTGGTCATAGAGTTATGATTTCACGGGAGCAGCAAAAGTGAGGTGAGTAATGTCACGAAATATTAGGATCTCATGAATTAGTGAATATCAATATCACAGTTTACATACATTTTCACCCTGAAGGTATATATTTACCTAACTGGAAAAAATTCTTTTGATCTCTATTAAAAGTGCCCAACTAACTGGTGGCCTTTTCTGACAGTGCCACAAAAGGACTGCCTTACTGCATGATGACTTGTGCAAAGAACTGTAAAAGGCTTTCTTCAACACATAGGACTTATTTAAGGCGCTTTGAAAGGCTTTAAATGTCATATATATCTTGGGGACTAGGTCAAACCCCGCAAAACAAAACAATGGACGTGTAATGAAGGCTTCACTATACATTATTATAATGACAGTCTATTTTTTCATTTCTTAATTATGTGAACAAAAGTAATTAACAGATACTTTTTTCCTAGAAAGAAAAAATAAAAGTTGAGAAACAGACTGTAATGAAAAGTGAATATACATATTAAGCTTTTATTTTACTTTGGTATAAACTGCTGAAGTTTTCTCTGCAAAGATCTAAATATATAAAAATATTCATAATAAATATATAATTATAAAAATATTATCTTGTAAAGGTTCCTCAATCTGCCTCAATCAACTTAAAAATATAATAAATATAATGTTACAAAATTAGTAAAATCTTAATACAACCTGGTGCTTTGCTATCATCTTTTTAGTTAAAGACAAATTCATGACAACATCTCTCAACACACCCTTTCATTAGATATCCATTTTCATTGTTGCCCAAATCCACCCAGAATTATATACCAAGTTCTTCACACTCAGAAAGAAAATGCTTCACATGAAAAAAGGATACGAAAAGATTATGAGTTGCGAAAGTCATGGAAGCAATAGCCTAAACCAAGGAAGATGGAAATATTTCTAATAAGCCTATGAATCTATATTTTAAATATAACAATGCAATTACAACAGTCTATTGTCCTGACATGATACAACTTAACATATGATAGCAAATTCATTTCGGTATGCAACAGAGCATGGATAATACATATTTAGTGTGAAAATTGTCTCAATAACTTTGCTTCAGTGTTTGGTTTCCATGTCAATGGTAGAATGAATATTCAGCAAATGTTGCACTACTGATTCTCATATAGGTATCCAGATCAAAATGCACCCAATCCAGCATTAGGCAGTGGGTCAAATACCTGCACTTGTATAACATGGTCTTAGTGACAAACTTTAAAAGTTGCTGGCACAAGGTGAATGGCACTAACATTACATGTAATATACATTTGGTCAAGTGAATGACAAAATTAAAATACAAAACATGTCAACATTCTGAGTCACACTGCTGAAGCAGTTCAATGCTACACATGTTCTAAGCCCGAGGAGCATCTCAGGGTCTTGTCCCCAGGTACTACTCCTGTTTGTCACAACTCACGAGTCAGGTAATGACGCTGCATCGAAGCAAGTGGCAATTGCACCCAGATAATGACACTAAACAATACATCTACAGTTGCTGTTCTTATAGTGAAACAATTTTCAATTGACAAGCATTACCCACAATGTACATTTACAAACTGCTCTTCAGAGTGTTTGACATCAAAGGAAATTTTATTTTGTCTCTGGGACATAAATCTCAATGTCACCAGCCTCTTGTTGTTGCTGCTTCATGGCTGCACGTTTCTCAGCCAGCAACTTTTTACGTGCTTCATCTCTTGCTTTAGCAGTGGACCTGGCCTTCTGGGTGCGCTCTGGTGATGAGTCTGGTGTGTCTTTGTTGTTGGGTTTCAGTCCCTTTCGCTTGGACCCTGAAAGAACAAGTATCCTAGTAAATCTCCAATAATCATTACTAGAATTGCAGTTTGTACAATCTCAATCAGTTATAAAATACTTGTTACTAGACAGTCACTAAAATAAGAAATGAAAATATAATAGCAGTATCATACAAGCAATCTAAGTTATACTTATCAACCTTCGGAGGTAAATTATAAATGCTATTATTAGTATTATCATACCTGTCAACTTTCAAATTACAATACAGGAATTTATTTTGCAAATTTTTATTTCAGGCAATCTAAAAGAAAATTACTATATAATATCAATTCTTTTCAAACCTATTAGCATTTTAGAGTAAACATCAAATCAATTAACCAGAAAAAATTCACTGTAAATAAACAAAGTGCATATTTAAATACTTAAATGAATAATTATAATAATAATAAAAAATAATTGTGTATGTAGTGTGAATGAAAACAATACTAGAATCAAATTTAGAGATGCATTTATTATTTTATGTTTTAGGCATAATTTAGCTATTTTTTACAATTCTGTAGTCAAGAATAAACACATAATTTAATTAAATTTATCTATGAAATAAAAAATTTTAGTCTAAGATCCCCAGAAGTTTTTGTCTTATCTCTTGGAAAAGTATTATACAATTCACAATTGGAAAATTTCCCAACATTTTTTTTTTCAATGTGTCATCATTAAATAACAAAACAACTTGAATTTGATAACATTTTTTTTTTTAGTGATTTATCTAACTACTGAACTTACATATCCAGTGATCATTTTTGTTGTCTTTTCTAAAATAATCAAGAAAATTGTATCCAAGTTTTATTTCCTAATGAATAAATTCAGATGATTCAATTAAAAAAACAAAGCCTTGTTGTCTAAAGCAGAATTTATGATTTTGCAAAAGAACTAGAGACTTTGTGATGCATGAATTATTGAATACCATACAAGTTTAGGACATCTTGTGAAAGACAGAAATTCATTAAAAAGTCTAGAGACTCTCATGAGAGTAAAATGCATTCTAAATATTTTTTTCCATTTGAAAACAAAATTATATTTCAAGAATGTTTATATTTATTTTTACTTCTGTTAAACTTCTATTTTGATTGCTTTATTAGTACTCAGAATTATTAAAAATAATAATAAATATTTTCTATAAATCATTCATATTTGTTGTGGAATTGCAATAATTATATGGTTTGCTTGGCATAATGCTAATCCACATATGCTCATTAGTTCTGCTGATATACATAAATTAATACAGAGCATATTATCTATATTTTTTGGGGGGGAGTGGTGGTGGTGGTGGTGGTCCTTCATTTACATCAATGAACTTTAATAATTACAAACACTAGATAACATGCCAAGCATAGAGCCAATCGTAGCAGAGGATATGCTGGTCCGAGATTAACTTTGGTAAGCACAGACAGCAAGTAACATACCAGTGATAACAGAGGACGTGTTGATCTGAGATTAACTTTGGTAAACACAGCAAGTAACATACCACTGATAACAGAAGGTGTGTTGATCTGAGATTAACTTTGGTTAGCACAGACAGCAAATAACTTGCCATTGATAACAGAGGTGTGTTGGTCTGAGGTGAACTCTTCAGTTAGTTTAAAAACAGAGTAACATGACACAGGTATGGCGAGAAATAGCAGAAAGTGTACTGGTCTTTACATAAGCTAAATTTATAAGTACAGACTGAAGATAATTCAGATTTTAGAAGTAGTGGAGTGTGTCCTGTCTTAGATCAGTTAAATACATACAAAAGGTAACATACCAGGGGTGTGGCCAGGGGTAGCTGAGGGTGTGCTGGTCTGAGATAAACTGCCTGACTTGGGGCTGGAACTTGCAGAGCTGCGACGTGATGGCTGAAACATAATTATTTGATTTGCAGTTTATATATATTGTGACAGAGCAAAGTTTATATATATATATGCTTGTTTCTATTTTTCACTATTTAATTATATATTTGTTGCTAATGTTAACGTAACCCAACTTTGGGCACTGCTTAAGAGGATATTTTGTAACGACTGAGTTGTTTTGCTTCTTGGTGTCATGAGAACCAGTTCCAAGCAGATGAGTAGTTTTTCTGACTAATAGTCTCATACTTGCTCATAACAATTTCATCCAATGGGGATAGACCAAAACTTACCTGTGAAGAAAGTTCTATATCCTAATCACTTTGATTCTGACCTAACTTAAGCCTAGTCTAAGGGTGATTGTTAGCTTATGGAAGGAGCATGACTTTTGATGTTTTGTAACCTTGTATCTGCTTCAGACTGCAGTGACTAGTGTATTTTACGAGATCATGTTGGTGTGTATCCAGTTTTGTTGTCAAACTTATCAGTAAAGTGTTGCTGTTAAGTTGATTCCTTTGAAGTCTGTTCGAGAACCAATACAACATAAATTGAGGCTTGAGTTTGGTCTCGAGAATTCAAGAAGTTTCTGGAACATTCCTTGTGCTTGGGTACTGCACACAAAAAAGATTCTGGAACACTCATCAAGATGTACTTTGATAGTGCATAAGGAATTCTGGATAATCTCCATAGTGTTCTTTGTGAGCACATCAAAGATTCTGGAACAGTTGTGTAAATGAGAATGAAAGTGACTTGTTGCAAGCCGCATGATTGTGAACACTTGCCAGCGACAACTGCCATCATTGAAAAGGTTATGTACATTGACTATAATTATCTCTCAAAAACTCCACTCTCATTTTTTTGATGAAACTGTATCTATGAACTTGATTTTATATATGAATGTATGAATGTATTTAATCAAATATTTTGTTGTGATGTAAATGTCAATGCTCTATTTATTATATTCATAAGTTGTATATCTGATTGTTGATTTAATAACCTTCTTGCACATATATTAAAACCTTATGTTGGATTAATATTGGGTGGATGGGGGCTCATTAAATATAAATAAAAGACAGATTTTTATTACTCCTTTAGTAAGAAGTTTCCACCTGCAGAACATTATGCAACAGTAAAACGTCTATCTTATTATTGTATATAGAGCAGACACCCTTATAATCTGCCAAGTGAGAGACATTGGTCTTGTGAGAGAATTATTAATAACTATAAATTAAGATTCTTGGTCAATTGTAATTAGTTATGAGATGTTAATTAATAAATAATAATCATATTGAGTGAAGGGTGCCCAAAATGTCACACACACACACACATCCATACCATCATAGTATCAAATACCAAATATCTAAAATTCAATGGCTAAAATTTTAACAAAATCATCAGCAGTCTCTAATTAATGCATACAACATTATCAGATTAGTTAGATCATAAGAAAATAATAATAATTCTGGAAGTATTCATGAATGAATAAATATAACTAGGCACAATAGTTATAAACTATAAGAAATGTATTGCATTGGTTGAATTGTATGTGAGTTACTCCCCCTATGTCATCTACTCCACTCTCTAACAGCAATTTTCTTGTTTAAATTATTTTGTTATTATTTTAAAATTATATAAATATGTAAAATATATAATTTACAATAAATATGTATTTTACTCTTGATGTTGGCAATTAAATGATTTGCTTTTATATCTCCCTGTTTGCCTAGGACTTAACACTGGAAGCAGAAACTGTGAAGGAAAAAAGAATTGCTTATATCTTGATGAAACATAGTAACACACTGTAGGCAGTCAGTATTTTCAGACTGGTTAGATGACTACTGAAAACAATTCAAAAGCAATTGTGTATCACAAATATAAGGCTGGAAAGCAAGTCATTTATTTTAGAACTCCCAGCAACAATTCATGGGCTTTTATAAACAGCGTGCAGCAATACAGGCAGTCCCTTACTTACGGCATAGTTCCAGCTTTTTTGACTTAAAGTTGATTTTCACTCTGTCAGATTTTCACCTCCGCCAATATCTTTAGCGGCAGTCATGCTAATGTCTATCATATATTCTATCATATATTTTCTCTGTGAGCCTGTCTACCGCCATGGCACAACATGGACAAAAACAGTGCGGCACTGAACTGAGAGCTGTAACTAGAAACTTTATGCTGTAAGGACAGAGCACTGTAGCTTCGAATCTGCCATAATTCAGGGACTGCTTGTACAAAGAAGATAATTTTGACAAATTTAAAACCTGCATATTTAAACCTATCTGATAATCATGTATTCAATGTACCTGATAGACACGAGACTGACACTGAATGAAACTTTGATACAAGTGATTTGTTTTGTTTAGCATTGTGACATTTGGGGCCATCAAGTATACTGTTCCAGAGAGGCTGATGTTCAAGATAAATGATTTTAATATTGTCAAGTTTTGATTAAAGTTCACACTTTTAGGTTAAAGGCTTACGGGGCCATCAATTACTGTTTTATACAGACTGATGTTCAAGATAAATGATTTTATATTGCCAAGTTTTACTAAAGCTTACACTAACTCCTAACTGATGAGTGATTCAAAAGCAGTATTATTACTCAAAATAGCAAGCAAATATGAAAATGCAATGTTTCCATTAACTTATAATGAAAAAAAAAATTAAAAGCAACATGAAAATCTTGTGCATTCTGTAACAATGCATATGTTGACTAGTGCAAATCTTGTGTATTTCATTACAAATGTGACAAGGCTACTGTAAATCTTGTTTTATAACAAATGTGAGGAAGGCTAGTGTAAAGCTTGTGTTTCATAACAGATGTGATGAAGGCTAGTGTAAATATTTTGTGTTTCATAACAATTGTGATGAAGGCTAGTGTAAAGCTTGTGTGTTTCACAATAGATGTGAGGAAGGCTAGTGTAAATCTTGTGTTTCACAACAATTGTGATGAAGGCTAGTGTAAATCTTTGTTTCATAACCAATGAGGTGACGGCTAGTGCACTGCTCTTTCTTGTGTAGACTCATTAGATGCCTTGGAAATTTTGTTTAATCAAGAAGTCATAAGACATGACTTGGGAAGATAGTGTGCAGTGCAGGTGTAACAAGAGATGGCTTTACTTGGCATGTTCAGGTCCACCAACTCTAGGTTTACGCAGGGTTTTATAAGCTCTTACTTTGCATGTTCAGGTCCACTAACCCCTAGGTTTACTAGGGTTTTGTAAGCTCTTACTTGGCATGTTCAAGTCCACTAACTGCAAGGTTTGCTTATTAATGCTTCAAATTGTTGTATTTACAGGGATATGGATCTTACTCTGCATATACAGATCTATTGCCTGCTAGGCATCATGGTTTTTATAAGATCTTTACTAATACCAACATACTGTCTGCTTGGTTTGTTTATTACTGCTAAAAATTGTTCCTATATTTAAATGGATACACGCTGTCTTACTGTGCATATATAGGCCTACTGATTGCTAGGTTTACTTATTAATGCTTAATATTGTTGGTGTATTTACATGATACAGGTGAGCTTACTCAGCATCGCCTATATATACTTATTAATGCTTAATATTGTTGGTGTATTTACATGATACAGGGGAGCTTACTCAGCTTTGCCTATATATACTGACTTGTTTAGGGATCTCCTTCCAGCCATTCTCACTCATGTGCTGGATCTCTGCGAACATGTCTTCCACATTGTCCACTTGAATCTTGATCATATCCCAGAATCCCTGTAGATCTTCCCAGAGTGGTACACGGTCTGTGGGGTCTTGGTGCTGCAAACAAAGAATTCACAGAATTACTCAGGTTGTGAGATCGAAAATGCTGTTCACACTACAACTGCTCACTTGATCATGACACTGACATAACAACTGCTACAAAAAAACAACAATATATAGCAGATACTAGTAAGTATGAATGGTGCGTACCTCAGAATGATTTTGATACATGTACAGATAATGTTAACTGTCTAACAATGACATTGATACATAGTAGATACTGATAATGGTAACTCAAGCACGAAGATACTGAAATAACAGATAAATATATATTTATATAGCACACAGAGAATGATATATGACAGATAATTTAAATGTCATACAACATTATTGATATATATATAGGTAAATGCTTCTCACTGACATGGACACTTAGCAGATAATGGTAAATGCCACACAGAAACATTGATATCTAGAGAGAGGTAGACAGTAGTTTAGAAGAGTTAACCATACAGGTAAGTACCCACTCAAGGGAATGGTACAATGATAACAATACTGTGCCACAGACGGGCACTAGTGTAGAACAGATAATGATAATAAAAAATAATATGCTCCACAAAGATACAATAAAGATAACCACAATGATAATATTCCTCACAAAGATACAATAAAGATAACCACAATGATAATATTCCTCACAAAGAAACAATAAAAATAACTACAATGATAATATGTCTCACAAAAGATAGGATAACTACAATGATAATATTCCTCACAAAGATACAATGTCAGTATCACCTACAATGACTGACATTATATAGTGAGTAAATGTATTTGTGCTACATACTGACAGTGTAAAATGTAACTGGCTACATAATGACAATGAATGATGCAAAGTGAACAATAGTAATAGTATTAGTATTTATTAAAATATAGACAACAGACTTAAGTCACTGTCATTTAGGAGGACAAGTTAATCAAGGCCACAAAGAACCATCTTCAGTTACCGTTAGCACAAGGCTATAAACAGTTACTGAATATTCATATTCCTTCATTCAAGGGGAACAATTTAGGGTTTTAGACAATTGCTGAATATTCATATGCCTTATGACAAGGTAAACAATTTAGGGCTATAGACAATTGCTGAATATTCATATGCCTTATGACAAGGTAAACAATTTAGGATTATAGACAATTAGTGAATTACTTATATTCCTTGGGTCAAGGTAAACAATTTAGGATTATAGACAATTAATGAATTACTTATATTCCTTTGGACAAGGTAAACAATTTAAGACTACACACAATTAATGAATTACTTATATTCCTTGGGATAATGTAAATAATTTAGGATTATAGACAGTCAATTAATGAATTAATTATATTTCTTGGGACAAGGTAAACAATTTAGGGCTATTGACAATTAATGAATTACTTATATTCCTTGGGACAAGGTAAACAATTTAGAGCTATAGACAATTAATGACTTATATTCCTTGGGAGAAGGTAAACAATTTAGGGCTATAGACAATTAATGAATTAGTAAATTACACCTACTCCAGACTATATACCACAAGACTACATTTTCTAACAAATATATATCAACATGCTAATTACAGATATCACAGTAAGGACAAATAAAATAATTTATATGTTAATATAACCTAAAAACACATTTTATAATAAAACTAGATAAGTATGAATTATTTCATAACTATACTGAAAACACAGATGAATGTTGTAACTGCAGGCTTATTAGTTATATGTGCCTCACAATACATAGAAATACTAAGTTATCAAAGATTAAGTATATTGTCTGACAATTTATAGCACCTACAGATATGGCAGATAACCAACTTCACATAAATAGTCATTTGGTGAACAAGCACAGGATTTTGTAATCAGGCCATTCCACTTTGGTGTACCATGACATTTCAGTCAAAACTAAACAATCCAGTGCAGAATTGTTAAGACTGGTAAACTTATTCAGTACAATATAAGTCTAAAAATAACTTGATAATATGATAAGTTCAAAGTGAATATCTCTTAAAAAATTGTGTAAGAATAAGGCTAACTGGTAAAGTACATTTTAAAAGAAGCATAGAAAGGAGAAATGGAGAAGGCTGTACTTAGTAGTAGAGACTGGGGAAATGAGTCAAAGATTAACTGCATGTACTTATGAACATAACAGAAGATATGATGACTAAATTTAAAGTGCATACCATATGTTGCTGACACAACTCACGAAATTGCTCAAATTTCTGATTTATCAACAGATTGGATTTGCCAATAGCTGCTCTCACACGACCATTCACTGCAATATATAACAAAAAGAAAAAATACTTAGACAAAATATTGTTCTAAAATATTATTAATAAAAATATTGTTCTAAAATATTAATTACAGAAGCATATCATATATGTATAATATTTTAGTTAGATTATACATTAATTTAAACTTCAAATGTATGAGAGAAAGAAAAAGGAAAGAAAAAGAAGTGGCAGATAACTGTATAGCCATGTTTAAGACATGATCACTAGTAGACTGATGAATGTGTAAGATATGACAAACATGACTGACAGTGCTGTTTGGTTGCTGTTTAAGACATGACCATTGCATATGACACTGGACATTGTGTTTGATAGTTGTAGTTTAGTGGCTATGTAAACAACCCTTGAAAATCCCACCCACCAGCTCGCAATTTGTGAGTGGAAAAGGTCATTTGCAAGCTCAGAAAATAACATTTAAGGTATCAAAAATCATGATTTCCTATTCATAAATGCATGGGCGGCAGGAATATAGTCACTCAGCAACTCAGATCAGATTTTTAATTCTGAAGCAGGGTTGTCAGAGTCATGGAGATGGCTGGGTTTTTTTTTTTTTAAGGAGAGTCAGAGTCAGTAAAAATGGCTTGACTCAAGACTCCTAATTTTATGAGGTTTGAGGCTAAGGTAGATC
Organism: Sinotaia quadrata; assembly: GCA_028829895.1. NCBI lineage: Eukaryota > Metazoa > Mollusca > Gastropoda > Architaenioglossa > Viviparidae > Sinotaia > Sinotaia quadrata. The sequence continues at coordinate 11,575,713 of CM054179.1, forward strand.
CACGTTTGAACATGATGGGGTAAATTAAAAAAAAAATGAAATAACATCTCAAGGTAGTTTTTAAAAATTATTATTTAGTACATTTTAAGCAACAGAAGTGAAAAGTACTTTGAGAAGTATACAAGAGAAAGATGAGGCAATAGCTAGGTTGCTACATGACAGCATTCAATTACCTTCACCAACAATAACCATGAAGATTGAGAGTTGAAAAATATCTAGACATAAGACTGATCTAAACATCAATGCTTAAATTTCGAAAGTTTCTGAGAAATTCCATCAAACTCCATTCAAAACAATTTTTTATCAAGCACTAAAAGAAGTTGAGAAATGTGACTGTTCTCTGAAAAACACAATAACTGCTGCCCTGAGATTATATAACATGCTGTTTTGACTCTCACTGTGTCATCACTGACTCAAGTCACTGTGGAATGTGTTTTCTGCCCTCAGAATAATTAAATCCAATTTGAGAGCAGCAATAAAGCCAGATCTAAAATGGACCACAATATATAAACAAACAACTGTGAATTAAGAAGAACGAAAATAAATCAATTATATTTAATACAATTTGATACACTTTTAAAAATGCAATTTATGAGTATGGAAAAACTAACAGATGATGCACTTTCAAGAAAAAGTAAACATTTAGTAAATATAGTTGATATTTATAGCTGACTTTGCAATTAGATATTCACATGTGAAACAGTGGCCTGACAAGTTTGCTCCCTTGTTCTGCCACATAACATAAATGGCTGTGCTTGTTGACATTTTGTTTTTTTTTCTTTGGTCTCTTTTACATAGCTAGTCAGTCTGAAATGACCCTATTTTTTTTTCTTTTCTTTTTTCTTGTTGGGGGAGAATTGTTTCTTTTTCATTAAAAAAAAAAAATGAGTCTTACTCTTACAACTCTTTCTTGCAATGCAATTTTTTACAGGTCAGGACTGAAAAAGCACACGACAGGCACTCATACTAGTGAACAACGTTAGACAGGGCAAACTTCAAACTATTCTTGCTGTAATGTTGCTACATTACTTAAATCAATTGGGCACACTGCATACTTTACCACTACTACTTAGCTGCAACAGGAAAGATCTAAAACTGAACTGACATGCTGTAACATTGATTTTTGTGCATTAGCCAAGTCAGGTTTCATGATGTGAACTGACATGCTGTTAACACTGTTCTCTTAACTTTTTATATTATTTAATTTAATGTATTGTGTCAGAGCATAAGCATTATATTTCTGTATTACATTTGTGTACAGTTAGTTGGCTTGCTAAGGAAAATGCCAGAATACTGTAGTGGTATTCTACTCCTAAGAGATTGTGATATGCATTAAGGAAAGAAAGCAAACATTTTTCATAAGAAACATCCATCCATTGACAACTTCAGGGCATATTATTAGTGTTTCTACCAACATTGTAAAATTAGAATATTTTATAACTATTTCTCTCATATCTCACCATGGTCAGCCAAGTTCTACAGTAGCAATATATTTAATCCATAGTTCTGTGTGTTCATTTTTAGGTGGAATTCAGTTCACAGATAAAATTCAATGTGAAATTATGATCTGCACAAAGTAATAAAACTAACAGTTTTATAGCATGCCACTTCACTCTGAGATCTGACCTCTTTAACGTAGTAAAAAAATAACAATGTTTTACAGCCTGATACTTCACATGATGTGTAATGTATACACATAACATCTTAATTCTTATATTATGTCAGTTTTGTGTGAAATCTGATCTGTCTTAAGTATAAAAGTTTCAATGTTACAGCATGTCAGATCCAACTTGTTTAATGTATAAGAGTAACAGTGTTATATTCATGCCATCTGGCTTGGCTAATGCACAAAAATAACAGTATTACAGCAAGCCAGTTTAGTTTTAGATCTTCACAATATGATGTAGTTAATTATTAGTGTTACAGTGTATGTCATTTCAGTTTGAGATCAGACTTGTCTAATGTACACAAACACTCAGGCATTAATTTGCAAGCCAACCAATTACATAAATACACTCCTCCAACACTTTGAAAACTAAATGTACACACAAATAATATAAACAAAACACAAACAATGGCACTGTCATTTAAGCCAATGAGCATATAAATATCAACTAACTGAATCAGACACTCTGTGAATTACCCTTTATTAAGTCAACTAACTCAACATACAACAGTCAAAAACATTTAACACAGACTGACATTTTCTTCCAAGAAGTAAATATTTAATATGGACTAATGCAAGAATTGAACAGTATAATTTAGATTGACCTTGAAAGAAATAATTAACACATTTAATATGGGCTGACCTTGCAAAAAGTAATCACATAGTTAATATTAACTGACCCATGCACAGAAGTAGTTGATACATTTAATATGGACAGATATTGCAAGAAGTAATTGACACATTTAATACCAAATGATTTTGAAGGAAGTAACTGACACATTTTATATGGCTTGACCTTGTAAAAGTCAATGATGCAATTTATGTGGACTGACCTTCTTCTGGCAGATCCTGAGACCGCATCATGGCTTCTGCCTGGCTAGCCTGTTGTCGAAGCTGTTCTTCTTCCATGGCAGTCAGACTTAAGAAATACTCTCCATCCTAAAAGAAAACTGAAAAATCATTCTGCTGTCCACATACTATAACATGATATGTCATCATTACCATTAACTATGTAAAAGTGTCGTATTTCATTGTTTAATAAGGTACTACATTTTACTGTGAAATGTACTGAATTTATATGTTTAAAGTACTAGAGTTTTCTGATACTAAATTTTAAAGGAAAGGATTTACTTTTCATTGCATAAAGATAATAATAGTTCTACACTTTGCTGTACCAAGGTATTAAACTTTATTGGACAAAGGAAATACACATTTTATACAATGATAATATACCTCATAAAGAAAGATACTGGCAATAACAGAATATTAATTATGGTAATGATACACTTGTAGTTGTACAACTTTATGAATAGATAATATTAATTATTACAGATCAATATGCAAAGAAAAATATTTAAAGAAAAATAAAGGCCCTCACACTAATTACTAGTAAAAATGCACTTGAAGTTGAACAATAATATCATCTCGGTTAAAGATATTTACATCCCACAGAGTCATGATTATAACCATATCAATGCATAGCAAACATCAATAAATTTTAGGACATTAAAGTGGAATTTTAGGAGAATGTGGCAAATACATTTCAAAATTAACACTAAAACTAAATTTAGATCACTTAAAGTAGCAATTTACATGAGAATCTATCTATCTATTAAATTTATATATACTAAATATATGTCTGTGGCTTTGCTTGCATAAATGTCAGTTTTGAAAATATGTTGCTTAATGTACAATACATTTGGCTTCACTTGCAAAAATGTTGGCAGAAATTAGACTGTTAACTATCCATTTTTGTTTATTTACAAAATTTGATCCGAGTGCTTCTTTGTATACAATAGTGTGATTCTTGTTATTTAAGGCACAAAGAGATTGCTGCTGGTGCTGACCCTAAAGTTCACAACGTACAACTATTCATGTGAGAAGCCTGAAGCTGGATTAAGATTTGATCTCTTGTGGGGAGGCATTGAAAAAGAAGAGGTAAGTACAGAGCATAGAGCAACCCTCCAAAATCCAAAGTAAAATATTTAAATATTTACTACCGCTTAAAATCTAAAACCCAGAATGAGAAACATAAATCGTCTGCTATGCATGGAGGCCATAGCAATGTATTAGCCAAGGCCTGAATGTATGCACTTCACTTTTAATGGAAAATGTTCATAGTTTTAGGGCTACCAATGAACCCCATTATGAGATAGTGTGATATTTTACAACCTGTCTTGATTTTAGGGCACTAAGGTCCAAGTTCAATGAAAATTTGTCTAGCACTTTTTTTTTACTTAAGCTCACTAAACCTCACAACCATATCAATTTTATTACATGTATAGATATATATGACAGAGGCAAATTCTGCAAAATTTATCCTTATTTTTAGAGTTAGACCCAGGTGACATTTTTTTTGTGAGTATTTATACAGCACTGAGGGAAATACATTTTAAAACACCAACATCAGGTAACTGACATTTAATGAGTATGAATACTCTGAGACTGTAGCAAATGCATTTTATTTTTAAAATCAGCACCAATTTTCAGTTATTTAATGTGGCACTTCATGTTGAGTAGAAAATACTGTAATAAACACATTTTAAATCAGTCACTTAATTTGCATTTTATGTGAGCAGATGACACATGGTATATAAAATTTTTGAATGTGAATATATAACTGTGGCAAATATTCTGTCATATCAATACTAGTTTAGGGTCACTCAGATTGCTATTTTACGTATATATCAGTGTCAAAGATACGCTTCACAATTTACACTGACTGGTCATTTCAAGAAGCATACTAATTTACAGACTAATCTAATCAAAGGACATAATAATTGCTGGTAGATTCCTCACAAAGATTCAACTTATTTCTCTACAAACACTCCCATTCCTCAATAACTGAATAAGGCAAGAATCTCAGTAACTCTACAAATATTCCCACACCTCAGTAAGACAAGAACCATATTAACTCCTCAAACACCCCAACACCTCAAGACCACAATCATATTAACTGCACAAACACTCCTACACCTCAAGAAGAACAACCATATTAACTTCACAAACACTCCCACAACTCAATAAAAAAAAAAACATATTTACCACCACCAACCCCTCCCAAAACCCCACCAACTTCTTATGTTTTCAAACAAACAAACAAACAAAAATAATGTTTCCTTGAACTCTTCAACACACTCATTCTTAAAGAACTAGACTGACCTTGACAGGGTTTCCAGTAGGGTAGTGTCCAGCATCTTGCATGGTATGCCCATTCAAGGTGAGAGGCAGGCAAGATTGGCCATTATGATGTGCTTCTGCCATGCTATTAAGAGTTGCCTGCAAATGCCCTTGTGCTGGCTCTTTAGGACTCTTAAAAGATGGCATGCTGGAGTCTGGAGAGCTAATGTCAGAACGTAGTGACAAGGTGCTGGAAAAGGGCGACCTGGTCGGGATGTTTTTGTATGAGGAATAGCGGCTGTACTTTCCGTAGCCGCTGACAGCACAGCTTAGCTTGAGGTATGAGGGTTTATGTGCAGTTTCAGTGGGTGACAAGGGTGAAGCATTTTCCTTGTCACTGTATCTTAAACATGATTCAGCAAGCTCCTGTCCTAACAACAGTGCATCTTTGTGATGATGCTGTGGTGTTGACACAGAATCGGTGGTGCTGGCTACATCTGACTGTACTTGACTCTCATTGGAGCTGAAAAGGGAATGGCTGAGCACTATTTTCTTGGAGAGGTTTGAACCTGCTGAGTGACTGGTTCCACTTAACAAGGAAGGTTCACTGGCTGTGCAGAGAAAAATATAAAGAGCAATCTTAATTAAACACTCAACAATAACCATCAATATCGAAAAGGGAATAAAATGAGTAACTGTAGGCAGATCTCAAAGGACTGTTCCTATTATTCTGCAGAAAAGATGACACACTCTACCCACTGAATGTGAATGACAGTTTCAATAGCTTGCACTTTATACAGAGTGAGTCAGTATCACTATCAACATAGATATATCTAAAATATCGTACTCCACAGTAACACTACAGTACTGCAGTATGAATGCTGCACAAGGAAATAGAAATGAGGATGTGGAACATTATTTGATATATATTTTTTTTTCTTTTTTAAAGTTTCTACAATAAGCACAGAGGCAAGGATGTGTGTCACATTTGAATGAAAGCAAATAAAATCATACTAAATTAGATCAAATGATAAAAACTCTAATGTGAACTTAAACTAGTTCTGACTATGAAAAGTGTATAAAAATGTCTACTCTAATGTCACAAGATGTTATGATGAGGTCAGGCTGATGTTTTTATTAACTGTTGTAGATCACATTATTATGCAAACAAGCACTTTTTCTAGTATCATTTAGTATGCACATCTTTGGGATTAAATGAAATATTTACAAACAGCAAAAGAAAGTTTTAAACTCAACTCTGTGCAATGGCATTAACTTTAAAATGATGATTAAAATTTGTTACTGAGGTTCAAAGCTACAAGCAAAATGAATAAAAATTTTTAAAAAAAGAGAATTAACATCACCCAACAGTAGAACTAGGCTAGATAGAGGATATAGTTTGCATTGTATGTATGTCATAAATAGCAGTGGTTGGATTTTATGCAAGTGCAAAGAAATATTGTAATATAATGTACATTATATGTAAGTTCAACAACAATGGCTGGATTCTACACAAGTGCAAAGAAATACTGTTATGTAGTGTGTATTATATGTAAGTTCAACAACTATGGCTGGATTCTACACAAGTACAAAGAAATACTGTTATGTAGTGTGTATTATATGTAAGTTCAACAACAAAAATGAACAATGGCTTGATTCTATTACAAATGCAAATAAATATTGTGATATAATGTGTATAATATAAAAATTAAACAACAATGGATAATGGTTAGATTATACACATGTACAAAGAAATATTGCGATATAGTATTGTAAGTTAAACAACAATGGCTGGATTATACACAAGTATAAAGAAATGGAGTGATATATAGTGAGTACAAAGAAATACTGCAATATTGTGTAGTTAAACAACGATGGCTGGATTCTATATATGTACAAAGAAATGGAGTGATATAGTGAGTACAAAGAAATACTGAACACAACTCCAATATTAGAATTATTTTAATAAAAAAAGTAAACTGACATTAATTACAAGGCAAAGGTAAGCTTTTACATTCAGATTATAAATGAATGACTGCTGTATTCTGATTGATTGACACCGGATTCTTTGTGTATTTATGAAAAGTTAATATTTGGTACACAAATGATAGATTATAAATATTTCATGTCCATAAATGTCAGTAAATTCTCATTCATGCTAGGTGTGTATGTATGTTGGCTAAGGCAGTGTAAAGTATGTGTAGATGAGTAGCAGTATCAGACAAGTTATATATTCAATTTCAATCAAAGAGAACAAGCTCTACCCCAACCCCCAGCTGCAATTTCAACATTTACAAGGAGAAGAAAAACTTAGCAATAACTGAAAATAAATCATAACTTGCATTCAATTTTCAAAGGAAAATAATTATATGGAAACAAACCTAGATCATAAAAAAACCTCTGGTAACAGGAAACCACTATAGCCTTTAGGACAGTAATGAATGAAGTGGACTTTGATAAGAGGAAGATCAGTATTTATTGGTCTATAAGTGCAACTCACCGATACAAACAAGAACACAAATCACTTTTACAATGATGAACAAGTGAAAACTTCCACATATGCTTTATCAGAATATAAATTGATTTGAAAGTATCAACTGCATAATAGCAAAGAATGCATTTCAATTAGTACAACTGAAAGTACTATTCTCAGTAAAGTTTATGAAGTGATCTGAACAACATCTACTAATAGTACTATTCTCAGTAAACTAAAGTGATCTAACATCATCTAAAAATACTATTCTCAATAAACTAAAGTGATCTCAACAACATCTACAAAAAGTACTATAATCAATAAACTAAAGTGATCTCAACATCTACTAAAAGTACTATAATCAATAAACTAAAGTGATCTAAACAACATCTACAAAAAGTACTATTCTCAATAAACTAAAGTGATCTCAACAACATCTACAAAAAGTACTATAATCAATAAACTAAAGTGATCTAAACAACATCTACTAAAAGTACTATAATCAATAAACTAAAGTGATCTAAACAACATCTACTAAAAGTACTATAATCAATAAACTAAAGTGATCTGAACAACATCTACTAAAAGTACTATATTCAGTAAATTAAAGTGATCTAAACAACATCTACTAAAAGTACTATATTCAGGAAATTAAAGTGATTTAAAACAACATCTACTAAAAGTACTATATTCAGTAAATTAAAGTGATCTAAACAATATCTACTAAAAGTACTATTCTCAGTAAACTAAAGTGATCTGAACAACATCTATTAGTATTAAAAGTATTATTCTCAATAAACTAAACTGATCTAAACAACATCTACTAAAACTAGTAAAAGTACTATTCTCAGTAAAGTGATCTAAAACAACATCTATTATTATTCTCATATCAACTATTGATGTCATTTCCAGTGATCCAATAAAGCAATTTATTCACTACCATTAGTATCACTTCTAGTTATTCCAATGTTTTCAGTGAAAGCAAATTTCCCTTAACATCTACTTTAACAGTACTTTTAATTTGTAATAAAGTGACTTTTGCATCAACAAAGAAAATAACTCTTAGTGACTCTTCCATTCTTGTTCAAAACCGTCAATGCCACTGTTAGTGATTCCACTGTTTTCGGTAATTTATGCAGCAACATTGTCACTTCTAGATATAAAATTATTTTGGGTAAAGCGAATAATTATACACTACCATTAATGCCATTTCTAGCGATTCCACTGTTTTTGGTAATTTATGCAGTAACATTGTCACTTCTAGATAAAAAATTATTTTGGGTAAAGCAAATTATACACTACCATTAATATCATTTCTAGTGATTCAATTATTAATGTAATTTCTAGATGCCATAGTTTTCTGGTAAAGCAAATTACTCATCAACATTAACATCATTTCTAGATTCCATCATTTTCTGGTAAAGCAAATTACATATCAACATTAATGTCATTTCTAATGATTCATTGTTTTCAGTAAAGGACATGAAGCATTATGAACCACTGCCACAAACAGAAAAATAATGTGTTAATGGGAGCAAGATGTCAAGAGAATTTCTATTCCTGTACATTTTGACCTAGAAAGCAAATTTCATCCTACATTCCAATTTCCAGTCCAAACTGTCAAGAATTTTTTTAGTTCTTTTTCCTTTCTTATTTTTCAAAGTGAGCTAACACTAGCAAAACAATGAACAAAGAAAGTGATGCTCCGTGAAAAGAAAATTGACAAAGAGTCAAACTCAAACTCAAAGTGTGGAATGAGGCCTATGAAAAAGTGTCTTACCTGGCCTATAATTAAAATGTGAAACTGAGTGTAGTTCAGAGGCACTATTTTGAAGAGTACAGGACGGGTGATAAAATGGAGGCTTGTTTGGGATGGCATTAAAGATGGGGAATCCTTAAGATGTAGGGAACAATGGCCTAGACGCAAAAGTCATGGTGACACAATTAGTCCAATGTGCCATCTGCTGTCAGCCTTCCAGCTGTCTTCCTCAGACTAATTAACAACCCTATTCTAATCCTTTCATTGGGAACAAGCTAAATATGAATCAATACTGGTCTGGTGCCAAGAAAGTTCAGATTCTTGAAAATGAGTCATTGCATGGGATTAAATCTATTATTCTAATATGTACTACTACTAGTAAACTAGTAGTATTAGGCCACTTAGTGACAAAAGTGATAGTTGCAACTGAGATTGGGGAGGAGGTTTGTGGAAAAAATGTTTTACTTTAGTGGCAAAGTACCCTATTGTCCTGGAGAGAGATGTTTGGGTGGTAACAAAATAATGGCAGTGGTACTGGTACAATGATAGTGATACTAAGAAAAATATTAAATTTATTTTCCCATTTGATTTGCAAGGATAGTTTTATGTAAAGTATTTTTACAACAGTCTGTTGGAACAAAGGCCTTTTCTACACATGAATGAGATACTTTTATGTAAAGTATATTTACAACAGTCTGTTGGAACAAAGGCCTTTTCTACACATGAATGAGAGAAATAATTTATCGAGTAAAATATATTTTTTGAAAAAATAAAGAAAACTATACGAAAAAAGAATAATAATGAAAAATTATGAAAGCCAGTCATAACTGCAAAAAGTAATGTGTTTATTCGCCACTAATTACATACACACACAAAAATCAGTTATTGCAACACTGCACCAAACCAAAACTTAAACTGCCTGAGTGGAAGAGCAGTGGAAAGAGGGATGGGAGGACTAAAAAATAAAACAAACTTGTTTCAATAATCACCTTTCCTTTGCAATAAACTGCATTCAAACCAATTCACCATGCCCAGCAACCACAACCAGACAGTATACATCGCTAAGCAAGGCGTCAAAAACAACAAACCTGGAGTATTCTCAGGCAACAAGAAATGCAAGTCTGGATATACACTAATTTGACTAGATATAATATTTTCATGAGTCTGTTGGGGTTTTTTCTTACCGAACACCCATTCCAACCACCCACCCTCTATCTTACAAGCGTGCCACCCCGATCGGTAAATCGTCAACCGCTAGCTAGCTCACTGAGTCAAACTGAACACAGGCTATCGATCTGCCGTGATTCTTCGCTCCTGTATGACGTAAACTAATTGTCAGATGTAATTTGCTGTCTGCTAACCTTACACTGCACTCCGCCCCGTCCCCCCCCTCCCCTGAAAGCCACTATTTCCTCTCGTCTGTAACTCGGTGACGCGGAAACAGTTTAAGACAACGAAGAGTATTTAAACTCCTCTACGTCTTTAGTCTGAACGCGATCAAAAGACTCCAGCCACTGCACTTATACTCAGGGCAGGCGACCTAAGATTTCAGTCACTAACTGCACTAGTACCCAGGGCAGGCGACCTAAGATTTCAGTCACTAACTACACTAGTACCCAGGGCAGTGACTAACCAGACGAGCACAGGTGTTAAATACATTATGAACATGCTTAAACAGCAATATTTTAATAGATATTTAAACAAAATAAAAACATTGTAACTTCGCAAAGTTTTTTTAATTTAATAAAATAATTTATAATTATAATTGTCACAGGGTATACTGTAAACTTGAAATTATAATGTCTTTAGTAAATAAGATATCTTAGTCTCTTAGAGAGAGTATACACTGTACTTTCAATTCAAACAAAAATCATTTTCTGCTGACGTTAACTTTAATCCGGGATGGAAAACAATTGAAAAACCTCGAATGTACAAATAAATGTCCAACTTTGGGTAGCAAAACTTGAAATCCACTCTATTGTAACTGCTTTGACAGCTAATCTATTACTTATTTATCCGTTGACAATATACAAATTTCCAAACCTAAGCTTATACAGATTTACTATTTAAGTAAGCCTGTCACTACAATCACATCACTTATACAGATTTACTATTTATGTAAGCCTATCGCTACAATCACATCTAATCACTTATACAGATTTTACTATTTACGTAAGCCTATCGCTACAATCACATCTAATCACTTATACAGATTTACTATTTATGTAAGCCTATCGCTACAATCACATCTAATCACTTATACAGATTTTACTATTTATGTAAGCCTATCGCTACAATCACATCTAATCACTTATACAGATTTTACTATTTATGTAAGCCTATCGCTACAATCACCATCTAATCATTTATGTAGCCCGATTGTCCAAGTGAACAAGTTTTAAATTAATATATTTTTTCTTTAAATGTTTACACACAAAAATGCAATGACTTTCACCGTGAAGTTTCGACTTAGATGAGAAGTGGCGCATGATTTTGTGACGTTAAAAAGAAGTAAGTGGAGTGGCAATTCCTTGAGGCAAATCAATTCAGTGCACGAGTACCAACAGACGCGCTATCTCGTTTCAAGTCTAATACTGTTTTGTTTCTCTTGCAAAGTGAGCTGACAAAAAGCATTGGTCAGCGGACTCAACAGTCAGTTCTAATGGATCATGCTGACAAACTCAAAATAACAATAATGATAATTCGTAATGATTACAGTTAGTTCCACGGATCATACTGACAAACTCAAAATAACAATAATGATAATTCGTAATGACTTAAAGTTAGTTCCACGGATCATGCTGACAAACTCAAAATAACAATCATGATAATTCGTAATGACTTACAGTTAGTTCCACGGATCATACTGACAAACTCAAAATAACAATAATGATAATTCGTAATGACTTACAGTTAGTTCCACGGATCATGCTGACAAACTCAAATACACAGGCGCATGTGAGTAGATCACGCTGAGACCGCTCTGGTAGTCATTAAAAGTTCTCCCGTTACATACATACGTCAAAAGTTTTCTATAGGTGTACACATGCTTAAATTCAAATAGTCCGTAAGGTGTTCAGCAAAGTAATGAACTATTCTATCGTTTGAAAATAGTTGTGTCGAGTTGAAATTGTTGACAAATAGCTTTATGATGTCACAGAGTTCATGACCTTTTGGCTAGTGATAGGCAGAAAGAAAGCAAGTTTATGTCCAAAACAGTGTACCTTATGGTCATCACTGGCAGAAGTCCGGTTGATAAAAAGACTGTATCTATAAGTTTATTCTTAGCATTTCATTCCAAACATCTATACCCAATGTGAAGTTGCCTTTAGTCTTAGACTATAAATAGCCTTTACTTTCAGCCTGACAGTAGAAATTCCCTACTATTCTCATATCTGAAACGAGTTGCTTTTAGAAATTGGGCATAATTTCACAAAAACTAAGTTTGCTAAAACCCTACAAAACATTTTTCACCTACAACCAACAATCCCGAACTTTCAAGGTCTCTGATTTTCTTTCGAAATACAACTCTATGGGTTTATTCCTGCATTATCGGAATGTTAATTTGTTTATTTCCGCATTATGAATGCCGCGTGTTCATTCCTGTATTATCTTAACGTTGTGTGTGTACGTGTTAGGCCTACTGTATGTTTATTATTGCGTGCTACTGTGTATTTTATAATAAATTATTTTGTATTGTAATATTTAGTGTAGTAAAGGGGGTTTTGAGTTTAAAAATGATTATTGTAATATTTAGTGTAGTAAAGGGGGTTTTGAGTTTAAAAATGATTGTTGTAATATTTAGTGTAGTAAAGGGGGTTTTGAATTTAAAAATGAAGAACTAGATGCTCTTATAAAATAGGATTATTATTATTACTATTGAGAACAAATTCGTTAATTAAATTAAAAACAAGTGTGTATCATTTCTACTTAAGTAGAAGTCTCTGTTATTATTCTGTCACCTAAACGAAAACACGGTTTCTCCTGTTACGTAACAATGTGCATAAGTGTCTTTCGTGAGAATTTAAAAAAAAAATTCTGAATCGCGTGTATTTTGAGTACTTGACAATAACCGTTGACTCTCTTCTCCAAAGGTAAACTATTCAATGCAGTTTCTGAGCTCAAGATTCATACGATAACTCACCGGAGAATGGAGACAGCGAACTTCCCCTCGCCCGGCGGCCAATACTGCAATAGATTCATCGATAGATGCATTAACAGATTCATCAATAGTCGCTTCCTCGAGTTCAGCTACATGAAGGAGAGTGTGTATCTGGCCACTGGCTTGAAATGCGCTACCTCCAGCCCGACTCCCACGAGGCAGGGGAGAGAGGGAGGGTAGCGAATCTGTCCGGACGAGGTAAATCTACTCAACCGCCCTATCCTCTCGCATCACCGTGCCCTTCCGTACTGCCCTTCCCTCCTGTCTGACAGATTGTGAATAGCACAACGGCGCGGAAATGTAGGGGCTTGGACGGGGAGGAGGTAGAGACAACAAGGGTGTGTGTGAAAGGAGAGGTGGGAGGAAAAGATGAGAGGAGAAGAACAATGCTCAAGTTGCATCCCAGCTGCTGATGACAGGCAGCATTCTCCCCTCGCTATCTGCTTTTGAAAGCACTTTTTTTGTTGTGGTTGTTTCCTCTCCCTGTGTATTGTTTTATTTTCGGTGATAAGAGAGAAAAATATATGAATTAGTCACTCACGATTGTGTGTGCTGTATTTCAATGTCGATTACGAAGCAAGTCTGCCCGCATACACACAGAAGTTTGCTGAGTATTGTAGGCTTTATGTCTGTGACGTTTTTTTTTTTTTACTCCGAGAGTTATCTAATCTTTTGTTCTGCATAGCAACAATCTGTCGCTCCGTACAACAACTATCTACACGTTGCTGAGCTGTTTACAAAGAAAAAACTTTTAATTATTATTCCTGTAAAGCGCTAAATCATTCATGAACAATAAACAACTGTAAATAAATAAACTTCACGATATGTACATAACAAAACTTTACATATTTTGAGATACATGTATAAAAATAGACCATCGTCAGTGTTGTGTTCAACTGGACTGTTATTCCACCCCACAAAAGCTTATTCCCCATAGTCCACCTGAAGGTTTACAAAGCAAAATGATGTCACTAAAATTCGCCCCCCCCCTCCCTCTCGTATGTCTCGCACACTGCCCCGTGGAGAAAAAAAAAGTCAAGCGATCAGGCGTAAAGAGAAAGGAAACGGAACATTCCAACAAGTTGAAAGTTCATCATGGGAGGGGCAGGGAGATGGGGAGATAAGCACAAACACTGCACAAGATGGCGTCTGAATTCATAAAATGCAAGCTCAACAAAATCAGCAGATGAATCGAAAGAAACTTTTAAATCAAACAAATGGCGATGTAGATGCGCTTAATAATAAAGAAATAATGAAAACAGAAGTTAAAGATGGAGTAAAAGACATGGAGAGTGGTGTGTGCCTGTTTGTGAAGGTGGTGGTGGTGTATTTTTACAAAAGTATCACTGTCAGAAACTCAATCGAAATGCCTAACACCGGCACTAGTACAGCCCTCAATGAAGTTTTAGTGCAGAACGAGAAAACTGTCGGCAGTTTACACAGCTAGTGATATAAACATACACCACACAAAGAAACACACGAAATAGTAATACCTTCATCTCACCACCACCACCACCACCACCACCACCCCTACACAAACACACGTAGGGTAATACCTTCATCTCACCACCACCACCTCAATACACAAACACACCATAGTGATAATACCTTCATCTCACCACCACCACCCCAATACACAAACACACGTAGTAGTGGTAATATCTTCATTTCACCACCACCACCTCAACCCACGTAGTGATAATACCTTCACCTCACCACCACCAACCCAATACACAAACACGTGTAGTAGTAATTCGCACACACCCCTCCAATCCCTGCAGTTCTACCTGGCAAGACAGCTGGCAAATGTGTAGTAAGTACACCTGAGCAGCAGTCAGGAAAACTTTACGTTCCACATATTAATTTCAGAAATGAATTGTGAGCCTTGACAAAGACGCGTGAATGTGTGTGTGTGTGTGCATGCGTGCATGTGCGCGCAGTCAAATCCCAAAGGAAACAACTAAAAGGACAAATGTGGTTTGGTGGGCATTGGTGGTTTGGTAGGCATTGGTACTAAATGATAGAGATCTGTACTACTACTAGTGACTGAAGAAAAATGTCCCATGACTGTAAAACCACAGTATATACTGTAGTAAAACTACTGTGTACATACATACTGTGTAACCCCTGTAACTATAAAACCACTATACATGCACATAATTATATGCACACCATGGAACCCCTGTAACTGTAATACTACTGACTGGAATATACATGATTAATACCGTAGAACTCCTGCAACTGTAAAAGCACTTCGGTATGTAGAATAAACGTACACTGTATATATTGTGGAACTCTTGTAACTAAAAATATTGAGTAGAAACCACATGCATGCACTGTGGAACCCCCATAACTCTGTGTGCTTATGTGCATCTGTAATACTGTGGAACCCCTATGTAACATTTTTATACATGTTTCTACTGCTGCATTACTAACCTGCTGCTGTATTACTCACATTTATAGTATTCTGTATACATATTTCTGATGCTATGTTACTTATATGTATTATGTATAGTGTTCTGGTACATATTTCTGAATCTGTGTTATATGTATAGTGTTAAGGTCAATATTCTGAATCTGTATTACTTATAGTTATATGTATAGTGTTAAGGTCAATATTCTGAATCTGCATTACTTATATGTATAGTGTTAAGGTCATGAATCTGTATTACTTATATGTATAGTGTTAAGGTCAATATTCTGAATCTGTATTACTTATATGTATAGTGTTAAGGTCAATATTCTGAATCTGTGTTACTTACTTGTGTAATGTTCTGGTATGTTACTACTGCTCTATTACTCACATTTGTAATCTGGTATATTTTTACTGCTGCATTGCTCACATTGCAGTCTTCCAGTATGTTACTACTGCTGTATTACTCACATGTATAGCCTTCTGATACATTTCTACTGCCATATTACTCACACTTATACTAGTTATACTTATAGTCATCTGGTATGTTTCTACTGTTGTATTGCTCACATTGTAGTCTTCTGGTATGTTTCTACTGCTGTATTAGTCCCATTTGTAGTCTTTTGATATGTTTGTATTGCTCACATTTGTAATCTGGTGTATTTATGTTTGTATTGGTGTATTACTCACATTTTTAGTCTTCTGGTATGTTTGTATTGGTGTATTGCTCACATTTGTAGTCTTCTAGTATGTTTCTATTGTTAATATTGTGTTTCAAGTTCTATCAGCAACAATATTTGGGGAAAAAAAACCACTTATTTTATCACAAATGATAACAGCACCAAAAAAAATTTTTTTTTCATAGTATTTAGTAATGTCATTTCGTGGATATTTCCACTGAATGCTAAGACATTAAATGACCTTTGAACAACTGAGCCTGTAGTACAGTATTATTTCATCTTGATATTATATTAGTAAACTGAGTCTGTAGTACAGTAGTAAAAAACTAGTATTTCATCTTGATATTATATCAGTAAACTGAGCCTGTAGTACATTTCATCTTGATATTATTTATATTAGTAAACTGCAAAGAAAAACCCCAAACATGTTTTAGTATATTGAGCCCATTGACAAGTAAATGAACACCACCCAGAGCTGATTTAAGTAAATGAATCCCTTCCACCTGAATTGTTTAATATTTTTGAATTACTTTATTTGTCTGACTGCACCCCTCCATTAATTGATAATGATTAAAACCTTTTGCTAGTGTGTACCCACAGGAAGGCATTCAGTATTTGAAAACTTACACAGTACTTAGAGTATGTTTCTAATAACTGTGGAGAAGTTTTCCACTTGAGTTACTTTTGACTGGCAGCCAAGTGATTCAACTGCTTACAGAATAAATAAAATTATTTAAAGTAAAATTTTAAGTAAAGTTTAAAAAAGCCAGAACATATTTGTTTTTGTGTTGGGTTTAGGTGGTTATACCACACTTCTGCTTGAACAAATATCAGATAATAATTAATACGCTATATTATAAGGATACTATATAATTATAAATGTAAAGTTATTTACTCTTCACTTATTCAATAATTGCATTTATGTATTTTAGTCTTAACAACCTTAGTAATACCATTATGAAATGTAATGTTTGTCATCCCTCTTTAGTGAATTATTGCAGTGGTTGATGTTATAGTCTTATCAATATTTTTAAATACTATAACACAATATAGAGTTTCTTATTCTTTACTTAGTGGAATGTTTCAAAAATGCATCTGAGTGTTATCAGTAGTAATATCATTAGCACTAATGCTGTTATTGCCACTTGAAGGCATGCACACAAATAGTGAAGTACTACAAGTTACAAGCTAATTAAAGCACAGAGCTCAAAGTCATCTCCCTACCAAGACCTCAGAACATTATTTTCATTTGCTAAAAAGTAATATAGCTATTCTGTCCACTTAAATGGTTTTTCCTTCCTTTTTTAAGTCTTCTTGTACATCCTGTCATGTTTCAAGCTTTACTTAGAAGTAATGAGTCCTTATAGTATAGTTATACACAAAACACTCAAAACCTTTCTAGTCTGTGTTTTATTAATTAACATCTTTAATACTAATAGCAGTAGTTCTTTGTTAAGTTTTGTTTCTTATAACTGTCGTGCTTTATTAATTAACATCATTAATAGCAGTAGTTCTTTGTTAAGTTTTGTTTCTCATAACTGTCGTGTTTATTTGTTATCATTGCTAATAGAATAGTGTTTAGCAAATTATTTTTACTATTATACTAATAATAGTGGTGCTTTATTCAGTTATTATCGTTATTAACAGATGTAGACAGTCATACTCATACACACATCATCTCTTCATTAGTCCTTAGACTCTGGGGCTTAAAGTATTATCTTAACACAGGGATTCCACAATGTATTCACACTAATCACAGTAAAGTCTTTTAATTTTGGACTTAAGACTTACAATGGAATATTTTGCTTAAAACTGAAAAGTCTTAAGCAGTCCTACAGTGTTTTCATGGCTACCAGGGTTTCATAGCATTCAATAATATAGCAGCAGAATAATAATTAATAGTAACAGAGTAGTAAAAACATGTATAAAAAATGCTACACACAATAATGTTACGTTTCCAGTATTTATTTAAAGACCCTGCTTAGAAAATTATAGAACTTTAATTTACTATTTAAATTAATTCTCTCTCGTTTAACCTAAACAGACTGGTTGCTCAAATCATCATTCGACTAAATTAAAAATGCATCTTTGTAGTCTAGATCACAGATTTACGAAACTGATAATTTGCGTACATTAGCTAGATTGGAAATCGTTAAAAACTCTCTTAGATTCATATGCATTCATTACGTCATTCGTTTAGCTCAGACAGCCCCCATCCAATCCCATTTGGTCTATATGCATACAATTTACTACAAAAAGAGGTTCTTAACAAAATGAAATAGATTTAATAAGTTTAACAATTAACAGCAACGATTAATTACGACACGACGTCTTAATTCTACACCGCGTTGTTCTCTCATTTACCGTCCTGGTTAAAAGTTCTAACGAGAATTTGCTTTTCTGTTGCCAAATAGTCACTTGATTCTGGACCCTAGTAGATATACTTAACTACACTCTTGGTCGCATGTGGGGTTCAACTGGTTAGAACTGGTCCACATCCTTTGGCTCATCGTCAGTACCGCATAGCATAACAGTCAATGTCCACTCAATTACTGCATCGCTAATGTACTTGCGACGATCGTTAACCGTAGTTAACACGATGTACTTTTACGTATGGGTCATGAAGACGCCCGAGTCGGTGTACGACTCAAGAAGTACGAAGGTAGAGAGGAATAACATAAGAAGAACCCGGCTGAAACAAAGGATTTGGGCTCTGTAACTATTTGCGTCTATATTCGCAAAACCCAAGCACATGTTTCTTTGTTTAAGGTTCTGAATTTAGAATCTTTGACTATCGTGTCGTTTACAATTCAAATATAGTTATATTTAAATATACATTGTGGTTCACGTGTGTGTTACATATAACGTTACACGAACGTATGAATTCTCAAATATTTACAGCATTAAAAATTGGAATTCACACAAAGGATTAATTCAAAATGAAGCATGAATGCTTTACAATTTTACACGAAAAATTATATGCAAGAACAATTTGAATTACAAAGAAGAATTCACCACGTGCACAGACATACTGGCGGCACTAGGGAATTTACGATTTATATAAATTAAAGATAAGAAAAGGTTACAATAATTTATATACAATAACTTTTAGATTTGTCCCTTTACATCGAAACACGTGCTTTGGCTAAAATAGCGCTAAGCTGCACAAAATACATACATCAATTCAATTACAAAATACAATCAATAAATGCAATAGATACTGTAAGAAGTAGACGTGTTATTGTTACCTCTTCAAAGTAGATTTTACTGCTCTAGCGCGGGTTCATCTTCGACTCTCTTACGACTCTGGTATGGCGGCGGGACGGAGCTATGTTAAAGCTGCCTGGTGTGTCTGCCGGTCTGGAAGTGAGTGAGGGATTTTGGCGCGTATGATCGTATTTTAGGAAACTGCATTGAACGCATCACGTGACCGTTCACGTGGTATGTTGTTGATCTCGAAGGTGCTGGACACTGGCCTAAAGTTATGCAACAATCTGACCTTGCTAGAAGCTTCTAGATACTGATGTATCACGGGTGAATTTCAACAAAGGTCCGTTCAAAAATTTAATTTTGAAACGAGCAATTGGGTCACGAGGTCATGACACAGAATTTGTCACACATCGTCACACCCCCTTGCTTTTGAGGCGTTTATCTTACCAAAAGATAAATGCCTCCTACAAATTATGTGTTATAAAATGTAGAAGTGCAAAATGAAGAAAAAATTTACAATTAAAAAATTTCAACATAACCAGAAATAATGTAACGCGGCAGAGAAATCAACTCTAGATTAACGGCACTCTCATACAATATTTCTCTCCTCAGAAATCAAAGAAAAATGATTTAAGAAAAATCAAATAAAATGATTTAAGAAAAACGTTCAGTCTAATTGAATAGACATCCATCCAATGGAATAACATGTTCTGAAATTCTCACTATCTGTCCCAATAATCAATAGTTCACACACAACCTAGTTTGATCTAACCAGATTATTCAGAATAGAAATCCAACATCAACCAATTCCACTGAATACGTATCCAACAATAGTGTGATCAAAAAATTGACTTCCAATGAACAACACTATCAATATGCAGGTTATGAAAAGTTCCAGATATTGATTTCCTGTATCAACCAAATATCAGAGTTTGTGAATTACCAACTCTAATGAACTATCTATCAGTCCACCTGTCATATTCAGAGTTACAACACTAACACAACTCAATCAGTGTTATAGCTTGTCCCAAGTTTTTATGAAATGTCTAACATATTTACAGCAACAACCACCAACTACGGTACAACAAGAAAATAATGAAAATTCAAAGAAAGTGTCAAATCATTATTTCTACTGTTGCACTATCCTGCCTAGCACAATCTTCGTAGTTCTGTCCCAATCCCAATACACGTCGTCGCCCATGTGTGTCAACATGTCTATGGCATGACAACTGCATTCTTTCTTTCTTACTCTGTTCGTCAGAATGTCACTGTGAGGTGCAATATATTGCATGTCAAGTTTAGACTTT
The DNA here is from genome assembly GCA_028829895.1 of Sinotaia quadrata. Taxonomy (NCBI): domain Eukaryota; kingdom Metazoa; phylum Mollusca; class Gastropoda; order Architaenioglossa; family Viviparidae; genus Sinotaia; species Sinotaia quadrata. Next base: position 11,596,503 of record CM054179.1, read on the forward strand.
TCATTTCTTGTCCGGTAAGTACGTCCTTGAAGTGTTTTATCGTCATGATCTCTTTTGAAACTCTCCAAAGTACTTGTCAAGTTTAAAATGTTTTTGGTAGTGTCAGTTTCTGCATGACTGGTCTCTACCCGGTCTAACAGTTTCAAACTTCTCGATACGTTCGGTATCCTGTCAGTGTCACTGTGGCCTTGACTATGCGATGTCAGAGTTTCAAATCTATCGCTCTTAGCCTTGTCACTGAGCTCACGCAAATGGAAATTTGCTCTCTTGGTGTTTCGTGCATCTGTAGTTACGTCATTGTGTACACATTGAACGTCTCTAGTTCGCATGCACTCAACGTCTTTCGTCGGAATGGCGTCAGATCTACTATGGGTCCATTTCGCATCAAGTCTAACGTCATAGGTTTGCAAATGTGCTCTGTCACGGCTACCAGTCTCTCTGAAGTACCTGAATTGCAACATTAGCTTCTCCCCTAAATCTGGAGGTTCTGTTCTCCTGATTTTATCATAGACTGAAGTGAAATACCTCATCCCACTAGTTGTTTTCTGTTTTAACCCATTCACAACTAGGTGTTCGACTGTTATGTCTGTCAATTTGTCTCTCTCCTTGACAACATAAGTCTGTGTCTCTTTTGTGACTCTAGAATTGTCTAACTCTCCACTCGAGTATTTTCTAGTCACTGTGGGGTCAGACTCACTCGCTAGCAAGTCAGATTCCCGTGGTTGTATGAACAAGGGTTCTGTCTTAAACTCTCCAAGAGTTACTGATTGTCTCCCCTGGACCATACCGTTTATTGAACTAACATAATCTGTCTCCACTGACTCAGTTAATTCAATGTGTCTCCTCATCAAGTCGTCAGAATCTATGATGGAAATTCTGTCAGTTTCAGTCACTAACTGGCAGTGAATGTTACCTGTCTCTATTACACTGAATAACATCACTATGTCTACTCTCTGTGTGTTGTAGGTTACACTCCCACTGTTTCCTCTATCATAATTCTCTGCATCTGATGTCAGTAACAGCCCTGATGCCCCACCTACTCTGGTTATCAGTCCGTCACTCCGGTTTTCATTGTCTATCGATCTAGTTCTGTCACTCATTTGTACTGTGTCTTTGATCAATTTGGGATTACACTCCGTACTAATCATTAGTGAATCAAGGAACCTATCAGTTAATGAAACCCCCTCCTCCTTACTTCTACTTGTCTCAGTTTTTGGTACGTACTCATGACATTCCTCTATCTCAACAGGTGAGTCAATAAAGGTAGTCCATGTACCGTGGCTTCTGTCTACGTCACTAATTCCATTAAGTGATTTATCTGCAGACAGTTCTGCCATGTCTCTGACAACTGCGTGCATACACGTCAGTACACATGCATTGTTATCGTCGACCGTCCCTGTACAGTTTTCGACTATATCTTCTTCCATGTCACGTTTGGAAAAGAACTCTGTCTCAGCTCTGACAACTGTCATGTCATCTGAAGTAAATGAATTTATCATAGGCACATTGTCTTCGTCTGTAATGCTACCTATGCTGTCATCTGGATCAAATACTTCTGTTTCCCTGGCTATCAATGTGTTAGCACTCGAAACCTCGCATAACGCAATAATCTTGTGTTCCAAAATTACGTCATGACTCACGTCAATCATCGGAGATCGAGATCTACCGATGTCAGTCTTCGTAGCGAGCACATTCTCTCTTAAACTAACAGTTCGGTCAGTAGACTCAGTCGATGCGTCACTGCCCTTCAACAATACACAACCGATAGAATCTGTTTCTATCTTCTCATGCATATTTGTCCTGTCAGAAAAATCAGTCACTGTGTTGCTAGAAGTTTCATCACACCTTAACGGTACACAACCGATAGAATCTGTCTCTATCTTATCATGCGCATTCAGTCCGTCAACCAAGGTGTCACACGTACACGGCGGTGTATGTGTTTGTCCAAATTCTACACGTGTTATTAAGTCCTTAACAACAGTGTCTTTTCTTGTCTCTGTTTCAAGATCAAGCTTTGGTGGTGCGCCAACTGTTTCTGTAAACTGGTTAGCAAGTTGAACTGTAATGGTTTCGTCAAAACATTTGTTTTTGTTTTCAATCAAACTGTCTAATTCGTCTGCTGTGCTTGGTAGTGCGACTAATTTCTGTGTGTCAGTCTCCACGCTCGCGGTGTTTGACCTCGGCAAGTCAAAGTTCACGGCCTGACCTTCCTGTCGTAATTTGTCAACAGTACTTTCCCCAGCAATTTTAGACTCTGTTTTGATTTCTGTCCACAACCATTCTAATTCTAGACTTTCTTTCCTTTCAATAAGCCTTAGCCTCTCTTTCTTCAACTTTCTAATTTCGAACGTTAAGTCTCGCATTTCAGCCTCCCCTTCCCCTTTGAATCGGAAATCTTTATCACACAACTGTTTTGCTCGTGAGCTTATTGAAGATCTAATTTCTTCCCTGTGTTCTATTTCCTTTTCATTGAGTGCTAGCAAGATGAAAATACGTAGCGGTTCACCTCTATATTCTAGTGATATGCCTATCTTCTGTTCGCGTTTTAGAATCTCCATGAGCTGTAAGCTCCCCATCCGTTCATCGACCCTTAGATCTATCAAAGTCGTAAGGTGATCATCTTCTATCTCTATCCGTTCCATCGCTAACGCGCCATCGAGTTTTATTCGTTCTAACTCTTTCGCGTGTTCCTCTCTCCTCTTTTCGCGTTCCTCTTCCCAGTCTAGTTCAGTTCTAACGAAGTTCATTAACTCGTCTTCCGTTCGGTATCCGATCAAGGAACCTATCTCTCTCAGACTCGCAATAGTCTGTTCGAGATCCGAAGTGTCCATCTTATTTATTTAGCGCGTCTGGCTACAATAAATATCTCTCGTGATTGTGTATCTAACCGTAGGCGATAAAACTCCGCTTTTATCCCACAATAACTTTTAGGCTACGACCTTACAAAAATTATTGAATTTATTCAGAACACCTTCCGAAATAAATTACGCGTTGGTTACACGTTCACCTGCTTGGCTACAAATCTGTTGTCTCCAAGGCTTCCGTAATGTCACGGCTCCGACCATACAACATTACACATTATACTTAGCACCCTAAATATAATAGTCCGAAGTCTGTTACTACCGATAACTCTCCTAGCTGGCGGTATAACACGTCGACCTCTTACAATGAAGTATCCAGTAACACAATACTAAATAAATCATCAATAGCTAACATGACATATTTAACTACGCTTAAATATATCAACATTAACTAACATGCACGCTACTCTGCAAAAGAATACATGCACATGTCACAACAAAAGCAAGATAAATATTTCAACAATCCTGAATCAATAGAATATTGGCAATTCTCAGATGTTCGTTTGTTTCTAGGTTTATGATGCGCCCTATGTATAAAAAATGTTACAATTTAATACATATCAATCCCATGACGAGGCCACACTTGTTACGTTTCCAGTATTTATTTAAAGACCCTGCTTAGAAAATTATAGAACTTTAATTTACTATTTAAATTAATTCTCTCTCGTTTAACCTAAACAGACTGGTTGCTCAAATCATCATTCGACTAAATTAAAAATGCATCTTTGTAGTCTAGATCACAGATTTACGAAACTGATAATTTGCGTACATTAGCTAGATTGGAAATCGTTAAAAACTCTCTTAGATTCATATGCATTCATTACGTCATTCGTTTAGCTCAGACAGCCCCCATCCAATCCCATTTGGTCTATATGCATACAATTTACTACAAAAAGAGGTTCTTAACAAAATGAAATAGATTTAATAAGTTTAACAATTAACAGCAACGATTAATTACGACACGACGTCTTAATTCTACACCGCGTTGTTCTCTCATTTACCGTCCTGGTTAAAAGTTCTAACGAGAATTTGCTTTTCTGTTGCCAAATAGTCACTTGATTCTGGACCCTAGTAGATATACTTAACTACACTCTTGGTCGCATGTGGGGTTCAACTGGTTAGAACTGGTCCACATCCTTTGGCTCATCGTCAGTACCGCATAGCATAACAGTCAATGTCCACTCAATTACTGCATCGCTAATGTACTTGCGACGATCGTTAACCGTAGTTAACACGATGTACTTTTACGTATGGGTCATGAAGACGCCCGAGTCGGTGTACGACTCAAGAAGTACGAAGGTAGAGAGGAATAACATAAGAAGAACCCGGCTGAAACAAAGGATTTGGGCTCTGTAACTATTTGCGTCTATATTCGCAAAACCCAAGCACATGTTTCTTTGTTTAAGGTTCTGAATTTAGAATCTTTGACTATCGTGTCGTTTACAATTCAAATATAGTTATATTTAAATATACATTGTGGTTCACGTGTGTGTTACATATAACGTTACACGAACGTATGAATTCTCAAATATTTACAGCATTAAAAATTGGAATTCACACAAAGGATTAATTCAAAATGAAGCATGAATGCTTTACAATTTTACACGAAAAATTATATGCAAGAACAATTTGAATTACAAAGAAGAATTCACCACGTGCACAGACATACTGGCGGCACTAGGGAATTTACGATTTATATAAATTAAAGATAAGAAAAGGTTACAATAATTTATATACAATAACTTTTAGATTTGTCCCTTTACATCGAAACACGTGCTTTGGCTAAAATAGCGCTAAGCTGCACAAAATACATACATCAATTCAATTACAAAATACAATCAATAAATGCAATAGATACTGTAAGAAGTAGACGTGTTATTGTTACCTCTTCAAAGTAGATTTTACTGCTCTAGCGCGGGTTCATCTTCGACTCTCTTACGACTCTGGTATGGCGGCGGGACGGAGCTATGTTAAAGCTGCCTGGTGTGTCTGCCGGTCTGGAAGTGAGTGAGGGATTTTGGCGCGTATGATCGTATTTTAGGAAACTGCATTGAACGCATCACGTGACCGTTCACGTGGTATGTTGTTGATCTCGAAGGTGCTGGACACTGGCCTAAAGTTATGCAACAATCTGACCTTGCTAGAAGCTTCTAGATACTGATGTATCACGGGTGAATTTCAACAAAGGTCCGTTCAAAAATTTAATTTTGAAACGAGCAATTGGGTCACGAGGTCATGACACAGAATTTGTCACACATCGTCACAAATAATAATATAGCAGTAGAATATTACTTATTAGTAAGAGAGCAGTAGAAAAATGTAAGAGAACACTGTAAATGATAGTAACATCAGAAACATAACATATAATATCAGAAACTGTTCAAATAATAGCTTCAGAAAATACATATGAATTATCATTAACATTGTTCAAAGATGGTTACCATTATTTACACACTTACTGAGAATATTAGGCCTATATTAAAAATAGTATCAATATCATTTACAGAAGTTTACTGAACTCTTCTGGTGTTAGTATTCAATAATAAATAGTACAGAATGGTGAACTGTAATAAAAGTTACTACATGTATTATAATTATGGTTACAAAATGATAAAACTTTAAAATAAAAGCAGGGATGCATTAGTGAACAGGTTAGGAGAAAGGAAAAAGTCATTAAAAAATATCTAAAGTATTTCTAAAAAAATTTATATATAAGTGAGTATAATTGCATTACAAATTTTAATAGAATCATAGACTAGTTAAACACTATAAATTTAACAAAAACTGTATCCTTATGGTGAGTGTAAACTAACATGCTCACAAAACAAAAAAAACAAAAAAAGACTTAAAAAGAAACAGAGAGGGTCAAGACATCAAACAAATCAAAAACTGTCTTAAACTAGTTAAAGTCCCCACAGTGTTGACTAAATTTTGTTTTTTAAATGTCAGACTGAAAGTGGGTGGAGTGGTTGAATGGAGGTAAATATACAATCCAAGTACAGTAAGAGTAAGGCAAGAAGAAAAGAGATTGAAAAAAGGGGGGTGGGCGATAGGTCAGGTGGGTACAGGAGCAGACTAAGAAAGAGTCTGAAGCTTGCTGGCTGATGAGTCATGACACTCTTTACTGCTTCATTGGTGTGTGGGTGGGTGGGTGGGTGGGGGAACCAGAAAGACAACAGCTGCACAGAGGCTGGGGCTGCATCTCTGATTTCAAACACTCACATTGGTCAGAGTCAAATCACACACACACACACACTCTCTCTACAAGCATACTACAGTGATACTGATAGTATGATACAGGCTAGTTGGGAGCCTGATGCCAAGAATTTTCAATTTAACAGTTGGTTAAACCAGCATCCATGAAATTGAAAGCCTCTGTCAGGATGTGACTGACAACCTAGCATTTGTCACAGAACAATGGCCTATGAAATGCGAACAGTATTAAACTAGCAATAGGGTTTCAATTTCAACCAGAAGACAATGATATATTGCATTACACAGACATTCATTCACAATGAACCAACTGAGACAAGCAACTCTGAATGTGAATTTAACCTCCAGACATGTTTTTTTGTTAAATCACTCAAATCCAAAGATATGGTTAATGAAAGACTATCAACATTGTGCTTGATAACTGTATGGTATTGCTATTTTTCATCTATTTCTAAAATTCTAACATATTAATTCTGATGGATTTAATCACTTATTCAAAGAATACTGTAAAGTACATAAGCAATATCAATAGACTATTATGGTACAGGTTGGTCTGTCTAAATGGGTTCAAAAACTGTAACAGTTATGATTAATGCTTGAAAGTGATTATGTTGCACATAGCTTGAGCTATGTAATTAATTCTAATACAACTAATCAGTGACGACTTATGAAAATGATTTGCAAATATAACAAGTGATAATTTAGGTATACAACTAATCATTACTGTTAAGATAAAAGTTATAAGAGAATATTTTGGTTTACAAAGTGTTTTTCTAACTATTCATTATCTATATGCTATTAGTGAATAAAGTAGTATAAGCTGGTTCATGGTTGACAGTGAAAGTAAAAATACTAACCTATTGTTGAACACTTAATTTTACTTTAAGGACATTGTTCTGCAAGTGATGCAATAACTTCTAACAAATAGTTTTCTATTAAAATATCTTAGCCATAAACATTAAAAAAAAAATTATTTCAAGAAATGTAAAGGCTGTAAAGCATTGAAGTAACTTCACAGTCACACCCATTAAAAATCTTCAAAAATCATTCGTCTTAACCACATGTTATTAATTATTTTCTTTTCTCACTGTTTGCATCAATTCCAACGACTATGCAAAGTGTCAACACTGATTCCAATATTATCTTCATTCCTTTCAAAACAATCTAGCGATGAATACAAAGCCAGCAAAACAAAACAAAAAAATCATACACACACGTTTGTCTTATAACTACTCTCTACTAAAACAACAATGAAATAACAGGCCTATATCCACAAAACGTGGCAAAGACGTTGCACTTACCCATTTTTGTCACCATAGCATCAACCGTTTTTTTTTAATTCTAGAAATGATCAACACCAAACAGACATGAAGTTTATGTAAGACAACAGGCCCGATTGCTTGTAAACGGCAATCTGAGTTTCAGTGATATCAGCAAAGGTGGCGAGGATGTAAAGCTGTGTTCAGACTTGAGTGTCCAGTGTAAACAAGAACTTTCCTATCACTCAGCATGGCCTCTAGACCACTTGAAGACAGGCAGCGAGCGACAACATTGCCTAAGAAGGACTGAAAGGTCAAAGTTGAACTGACCGCCCTGTCTGGCACTAGTATAAAGGCATGTCCGCACGTGTTCACAGGAAATGTGTACGACAGGCTTGCGGTAAATTACCAGACCGGCAACCTTGTGAGTACACTCGGTGCTACGAACTCTCGCCAAGTTACTGGACGGTGATATGTAGCATAAGTGCGCCGGTTACTCAAGCAAGAAATATTTAATTGCCTGTTGGTGTTATTAGTATCACGAGTGTGCTTGACTGGTAACATATTTTTTTTCATTCCCCAGATGGTTAGAATAAACTGGACAGGCGTATAAATCCTCTCAGTTATGGTTAGTGCTGACGAAGCGAACCTCACATCACCTGTTGCTTACGTCAAGTCGGCACCCACCCAACCACATGCCCTCACAATAATGATGTGCATATGTACGAGTGAACATGTATTCGTGTGTCTACAATGACCTGAACTGTCAGCATCTTTTTCCCAGCATCCTAGTGACTGGCGTGGGAAAACACAATCAACATGGAAGTGTGTCAAACGTATCGCCACGTAACGTCTCTCGACTTGCTCCTTTCCTGGACTGAATGTTTGAAGTATTGGCCGAGCCCGTTGGAATCCCACGACCTGAGAAAACCCTCCGAGTCCTTGTAAGGAGTGGAAAGGACTTAACAAGGCATGTGACGACACGCGAGATCTAAATTCCAAACAAGCAACATCAATGAAATTACGAAAACTGTGCGGCTAGCACATAACACACGCCCAAATGAATACAAGGCAGCTGAAGGCGAGTCACATTGGTACTGACATTTGTAGTCAGAATGTCATTCATGCGCAACACCGACCTACTCTACTTTCACACCTCGTAAGGCAGACAGGCACCATACAGTTATAAATAAATATCTATGGACATTTAAATCTTCAAACTATTCAAATCGGCGAACTCCACAGCACCTCTTTTTTTTTCCTCCCTCCCTTTGTCGTGATTCATTTATCGTGATATAAAAACGTGGTTCTGACAATCGGACCTGTAAACGTGCACTATTCTAAGCTATCCACCCCTCAGACGACTGGACACAGACCATTCTAAGCTATCTAAGGAGTTCGATGGCTGAGAGATAAAGGCATGTAGGGCGTGGGTTCAAGCCTAGCCTTGGTCATTCGAATTTTTCTTCGTTGATCTACACCATCCTGGTCCACAATATGGAATTTAGTAGCACCGGTTTTTAGCATTTAGAGCTTTATGCACAGTTGATATATATATATATAAAATACCCATGCAGTATAACTTTTTAGACTCTCATATGTTGTTAGCATTTAGAGCTCTTCACCCAGTTGATACATATACATAAAATATCCATGCAGTTTAACTTTTTAGACTCTCATGTATACATTTGCAATGTCCTAGGCTAAACTTCTGGACACCAATACACCATTAGATACCGACTGATTTTATAAAAAAAATACTTATAATGTTTGTGGATTTTGCAGATACAGGATGATACCTTGGATATTTTAAATGCACACTGAAAGCATTCACGGTGATTCATTTCTTTTATTTTTAATTATCAACAATAAGGCAATTTTAAAGAAAGTATATAATATTAGCAGTCTTTATATACGTTTGCACCTTTTAAACATTTATTTTTGAACACACTCTTCAATCATTTGCATCTTAATTAAATCAAACTTTTAACTTTAATCCTATTGGTCAATAACTTTTAATAAAGGCTTTGATTTTAAGTCTTTCAATCAACAAATTTAGTTTCCAGAGAGTTCAATCTGTCTCTTGACAAAAGCAAGTCAAAAGCTTTTAATTCTATCTTCACTTTTCATAGTGCTTTCTTTTAAATTGCATATTTTGCAGTGATCTATGGCATAGGGGTTGTTTGTAATGAAGAAATAAAACTTTAAAAACCTGTGACAGAAGGAAAAAAAGATGAAGGAATAAATGCTATCTTCAAATACCACCTGAATTACAAGTAATTGCTGAAGGAATTGCATGTGTCATAGTCAATGCTGAAGGAATAGGGGGAAATGACAAATATCAATATTTGCTGGAACAGTGGAAAATATTAAAAGTACAGCAGTCATTGCTGAAGGAATAGTGAGAATCGTAAGTATCAATATTTGCTGGGGGGAGGAGGGGGGGAGAGAAGGAAAGAATTAAAAGTACAATAGTCAGTGCTGAAAGAATGAGAGAGAATTACAAGTACTACAGCTTTTGTTCAAGAAATGGGAGATAATTATATGTACAATGGTCTCTGTTGATGGATTGGGAGAAAATCACAATAGTCACTGCTAATGGAAGGGAAATAATTTCAAAAGGCAGAAGATTTTTTTCCCCTTTTTAGTGCCTGTAATATTATTTCCTTTCATAATAATGAAAAAGAAGAGGATAGTGTTTAGTTATTTTCTTTTAAATAATCATTTTTCAGTTTGTAACAAACAAAAAAGTCCCTTTTTTCCTTTCGGTCTTAGTTCGGGTAAAAAAGATGCACCGGACGGACAAAGGGTTCTGACATACAAGTGTTCTATGCTGGAGTCTCTAAAAGCCTTTCACGGCAGTCATGAACGACCATCTCACAATCTTTAGCTCAGCAAGAATACATTTACAATAAGACAATAATTAGTCAAGAAAGACGTGCAAAATTAAACCTACTGATGCTGAAAACAACCACTGTATAGTGACAACACGTACATAATTATTGCACTGATGCACGTGACAGCGGCTAGACCAGGTTTTCCAGTCCGTGATACACACGCCTAGCAGATCACGGCCTCCATAAGAATGAGGACGGATGACATCAAGCCGTGACGCAGCATTCTATATTTAGCCCTTCGTCGCTCGCCTCATCGATATTCTGTGCATTTAACATGAATGGGGACGTAACTCTGGAATGTTGGGATTTTCCTGAACAGCGATATGATATCTATGACAGTGTGCGATAGTGCTATAGATATGAACTAGTGGAATGTGCTGGGACTTCGATTGCCTTTGCTTTTTTCCATTCTGGCAAAATTCTTTTCTATTTAATGGGAAAGAAATATTCCGTTTCTGGGAGTATGCAAGATTATACTGTACCTAATAGAAAAACCTGGCAAAGCCCGGGTATAGAAAGCAATTATTATAAACGCATCATTTAATGTTTCAATATGCCCCGAGGGGCGGACCCTGACTACTCTTATGTCCATCTCTGGGATGAGGGTAACCACGTCTCCATGCAAATTTCAGTTTCCTGGGGTCGTGAATCAAATAATGGACGCACACAAGACACCTTTTCTGCTTTATGTATAAATTATGGTTTATGTCTATAGACTGAGACTACAGAAACGACACAGAAAAAAATAAATGAGATGAGGTACAGGAGAGAAATAGTGATCCATCATTGAAGAATGGGTATTTCAATTTAAAGAAAGGCACATTGATTCATCAATAACCAATGGGTATTTCAAGAGACTAGACACAGAACTGGACGTGGATTCTACGGGACACAAAACAGAACACTGATTCGACACGGGAGAGGACACTGATTCGATTAAACACAGAACAGTACACTGATCTGAGTAGTAACAGGACAGGACGTTGATTCGACTAGACACAGGACAGTACACTGATATGACTAGTAACAGGACGTTGATTCGATTAGACACAGAACAGTACACTGATATGACTAGTAACAGGACAGGACGTTGATTCGACTAGACACAGAACAGTACACTGATATGACTAGTTAGAGGACAGGACATTGATTCGACTAGACACAGAACAGTACACTGATATGACTAGTTAGAGGACAGGACATTGATTCGACTAGACACAGGATAGGCACGCTGATTCATCGCTAAGCGATGAGTAACATATTTTTGAGCCAAAAGATAACAGTTGTATAAAGTATTCCCACATTACGTCAGAACAACTGTATAAAGTATTCCCAAATCACTCAGAACAGTTGTATAAACTATAAAGTATTCCCAAATTACTCAGAACAGTTGTAAAAAGTATCCCCACATTACGTCAGAATAGTTGTATAAAGTATTCCCAAATTACTCAGAACAATTGTATAAAGTATTCCCACATTACTCAGAACAATTGTACAAAGTATTCCCACATTACTCAGAACAGTTGTAGAAAGTATTCCCACATTACTCAGAACAATTGTACAAAGTATTTCCACATTACTCAGAACAATTATACAAAGTATTTCCACATTACTCAGAACAATTATACAAAGTATTACCAAATTACTCAGAACAGTTGTATAAAGTATTCCCAAATTACTCGCGAAGTGTATCTTTAGAAATGCTTTCACTGATGGATTTCAATACGTCAGTGCTTTCCGCTTCACGTCTGTTTGAAATCATGCTCATTTGTCTGAAATTGTGCTCATTCATCAGAAATCTTGTTCATCTGCATTGTTTGAAGAAGGTATAACGTAACATGTAATAAATGGATTTGTTTGATTGCAGACTTTCAGGCAAAAATTAAGTGTCTTGGTCCGTTTCTTTTCTTTATGAATAGTGTGAGCAGCTACGTACATGTAAAAGGCTGTAACCATTTCAGCGATACAGTCCCAACTGACGCCACAAGTACAAGTTAAGGCTGTAACCATTTCAGCGATACAGTCCCAACTGACGCCACCTGTACAAGTTAAAGCTGTAACCATTTCAGCGATACAGTCCCAACTGACGCCACCTGTACAAGTTAAGGCTCCTGGGAAGTGTCCTTTTAATAAATAACTTACTACTCTGAAAAGTGGCGAAATATTCTTGCCACCGCCACAATAGTAATTAGGTAATTAATGTCAAACTCGTCATACAGCTAGTTGGTATTTCCAGAATTGACATCATTGTTCGCTCCCGTTGTTTTCCACTCTTAAAGAAACACGGATCCTTCCCTGTAACGGAACTGCACTGTTACGGAGAATCAATACCAGAGATGTTTTCCCAAAGGCAAGCAGACAGAACGCAAGGCTGGGTCAACAACCACAAGGTCACAAACATAAACGCCGTCAATGTGCGAGTCAGGCAAAGTGTTTGGTGACGTCACACAGGTGGGCATTGTTTGCTCACTCGCGCCAGGCCTGGTTGTCGCTAATGAGCATGTGAGGCGAACGAGGAGGCACGAGGCCGAAAGTGGACAGAAAATAAAGTGTCACGGCCCGCAGTGCAGTGCTGTGCGCGCTAAAAGTCCATGTCCTGCATTCCACTTCCTGTCTTGAGGAGGAGGGGGGGGGGTGTTAGCAAAATGAGATTTGCAAGCTTTTCTACTTCCAGTTGTCTCCCGTGGTCTGTGTGGAGGTCTAGTACTATCTTATTGGCTTGTTACGAGCTATCTAGATATAGTCCAACCGATCGACTGATTAGCCACTTGTGCAACTGATTGTTTTGCATCTTATGAAGTGTACTAAAGTCCAATCCATTGACCCAATCGATAACGTCACATGACATAAATAAAGTCCAACCAGGAAGACCCAATCGATATCGTCATATCATTTTAATAAAGTCCAACCCAACTGATAGCGTCATAGGATTTAAATAAAGTTCAACCAGGGGACCCACTCGATAACGCCGTATATTTCAATGACACATATCGATTGAATGACTGATAGATCAGCACCCATTTCCGAAGAGTTTGCGGATTAGAAAGCCAAAAGAGGCAACGATTTCGATTTTCTTTACCTAACTCTCCACCACATTTCCTTCACTTGAACTTACAAACAACCGCTAGCCCCACCCACCCATAAATCACCATCCACCAAACAGTTTGCAAACAAGAAAAATCCATTTCTCAAAATGAGTTACTTATGGAAGAGTGGATAGCAAAGAACTGAGGGAAGTCACACAATCGAGAAACTGCGGTTACCTTAGCTAATCTGTCATGCACATTTGTCGACTATGACTCATTCGCGTTTATCGAATCAGCGAAGCGTGCTGGTTTGTCGATACACCCAATCGTGTGAACCAAATCGATAAATTATGCTGGTATAAAAGACGTCAGGACAACAAAATCTTACAATCGAACGCAAGACGCGTAAAAACAAAACTAAAAATGTGAACTAAACAATAAAATATTGCAAAATCTTGAACTTTTCGCATAACAAAGATTGATTAACAACATACATGTATTATAAAGTATAAGTTCTTCCTGTGCAGATCTCTAAAGCCCTACATTAGATAAGGGAAGGATGAGAAAAGAAAAGGAACAGTCCAAGAAATAGACAGGAATGAAAAAAGAGTAACAATCACAAGGACACGAACACGAAAATAAAAAAGAAGGCAGACATAGAGAATGGACAATGAAGCGCCCATGCAGGAACGAAAAGAAGGCACAAATACAAGAATGAAAAGAAGGCACAAATACAAGAATGAAAAGAAGGCACAAATACAAGAACGAAAAGAAGGCACAAATACAAGAACGAAAAGAAGGCACAAATACAAGAATGAAAAGAAGGCACAAATACAAGAATGAAAAGAAGGCACAAATACAAGAACGAAAAGAAGGCACAAATACAAGAATGAAAAGAAGGCACAAATACAAGAATGAAAAGAAGGCACAAATACAAGAACGAAAAGAAGGCACAAATACAAGAATGAAAAGAAGGCACAAATACAAGAATGAAAAGAAGGCACAAATACAAGAATGAAAAGAAGGCACAAATACAAGAACGAAAAGAAGGCACAAATACAAGAATGAAAAGAAGGCACAAATACAAGAATGAAAAGAAGGCACAAATACAAGAACGAAAAGAAGGCACAAATACAAGAATGAAAAGAAGGCACAAATACAAGAATGAAAAGAAGGCACAAATACAAGAACGAAAAGAAGGCACAAATACAAGAATGAAAAGAAGGCACAAATACAAGAACGAAAAGAAGGCACAAATACAAGAATGAAAAGAAGGCACAAATACAAGAACGAAAAGAAGGCACAAATACAAGAATGAAAAGAAGGCACAAATACAGCATTAACAGGAAAGTACACAAAGAGCAATAACAAGAAGGTACAAATAGACCAATGAACAAGAATGCACACATAGAGCAATGAACAAGAAGAAATGTAAATAAAGACGAAAATGTATAAAATGATAAAAAAGAGTTATGAACAGTTATGTGGTATTTGCGGTATTTGTGTGCGTGCGTGCGCGCGTGTGTGTGTGTGTGTGTGTGTGTGTGTGTGTGTGTGTCCGTGTGTGTCTGTGTCTGTCTGTCTGTCCCTTAAGTGCATTCATACACGAGTGAACATCCAGGACCTGTACACTGAATGAAAAGAGCTAAAAATATCCATGACACGTACACAGGAATGAAAAGAATTAAGAGCAGCCATGACACATACACAGGAATGAAAATAGTTACAGTTACAGTAAGCAAAAACGAAGACAATTATGAGCACGGTCAGATGAATCGTACACAGGAATGAAAATAGTTACAGTAAGCAAAAATGAAGACAGTTATGAGCACAGTCAGATGAATCGTACCCAGGAATGGAGAGAATTATGAACACTGTAAGATGAATCGTACAAAGGAATGAACAGAAATACGCGCGTGCGGGAATGAATAAAATTACGAATGCTGAACAGCCTGACAGACAGCACGCCACTTACATGCGTACAACACCTGCACATGGCGAGCTCAACACCTCCCTCACCACAGATTACACTAGATTCAATCCGGCCTAACTCGTGTTTCACTATTGCATGTGCTAAAAATAGCAAATTTGCTTCAAGCCTAAAATAGTTCATCAAACTGATGTTTAAATTTATTACTAAGTCAGCAAGAACAAAATATGTATGCAAGATATGCTACCATGCAAACCGAATGACGATGGCTATACTTAAAGTCGTTGTCACTAAGAGTTATTTTTGCGATATGACGATGGCTATACTTAAAGACGTTGTCACTAAAAGTTATAGCACAACATTTTTGCGATAAGACGGAATATAAAACAATATGGCTCCTGGTTTTTTATTTTATTTTATATTAAATGCTTCTGATTTGTGACAAGACTAAACGCAGACTTTGAATTCATTAAAAATAAAAGCAAATGACTCCATGTTTGTATTTTGGTAAAGGATTTTATCTTAGTGTTTATAGCAATAGCCCCTACATGAAGGCGAGCTGTGTTGAAGCATGCCTTGAAGTACAAACCACTACTCCATACTTCTCTCCTCCGCTGTTCATTACACTAAAACATATCTTCTACGTCTATTTCACGTCACTGTCATAACCCACCACACCATACCACTTTCCTCCACAGTTCATTACACTAAAACATATCATACCTTCTACGTCTGTATATTTCACGTCACTGTCATAAACCACACCATACCACTTTCCTCCACATTCATGACACCGTTGGAAACATGGCCACCATAATCTCCAATAATAATATCACTCTAGTTATACGCACACTCTCAATCAAACCAAATATGTCATCTCTTTGAATACATGCATTGTGCCATTTAAGCTACAAGCATAACCTCATACTTCAGGTACAATATCATTCAAAGCGATGTGTGTAATTTCATGAAGCAATATTTGTAATCACATTCAAGTTACATGCGTCATATCATTCAAGTGACCCGTGTAATATCATTTATACTACACGTGAACTACCTATTTGTATTTGCATTGTTGAAGGATTTCTTCAAAGAGACGTTTGTTGTTGGCCTTGGTGTCTAGCAACGTTGATGCCTGAAACTGTCACTAACATTCCCATTCTAAAATCACTTGAGAGAGTGGTGGGGTTCTTGGCTAAAAGTTAGATAAGTTTGCATAAGCGGATGTCCTTCTCTTGAAAAAGAGACAGGATTAGTGTTTGGGGATGGACGCACATATAGGTGTGTTGATAATTACGTGAGGAAAGAAACCAAAGTCTGTCACTTTGTTGTGAATTTGCTCTTTAAAGGGATGCAACTTTGAATAAACAGGCATCAGCAGGCAATCAAAGCAATAACGTGTTTGCATTTAGCTCAAAGCTCTGAAGCAGTATTTACCTCAAAATTACATTCAAAAGTTCCCCAAATTGATGTATTTACCTCAAAATTACACTAAAACGTTCCCCAAACTGATGTATTTACCTCAAAATTTCATTCAAAAACCCCTCACATCGATGCATTTACTTCAACGTTACTGTCAAAAGTTCCCCAAACTGATGCAGCATTTACCACAGTCAGTTAAAAGCTCTTCATAACGAGGCAGCATTTACCTAAATGTCCACTAAAAAATATCAATCCAAGTCCCAAGCATTGACGAAGAATTATACCAATACCTAAGTTAAATAGTTCACCGAATAACGCTGCATTTAGCTCAAAGCCCAAGTCCAATATAGTTCACTGAATAACGCTGCATTTAGCTCAAAGCCCAAGTCCAATATAGTTCACTGAATAACGCTGCATTTAGCTCAAAGCCCAAGTCCAATATAGTTCACCAAATAATGCTGCATTTAGCTCAAAGCCCAAGTCCAATATAGTTCACCGAATAATGCTGCATTTAGCTCAAAGCCCAAGTCCAATATAGTTCACCAAATAATGCTGCATTTAGCTCAAAGCCCAAGTCCAATATAGTTCACCGAATAATGCTGCATTTAGCTCAAAGCCCAAGTCCAATATAGTTCACCAAATAACGCTGACATTTAGCTCAAAGCCCAAGTCCAATATAGTTCACCAAATAATGCTGCATTTAGCTCAAAGCCCAAGTCCAATATAGTTCACCGAATAACGCTGCATTTAGCTCAAAGCCCAAGTCCAACATAGTTCACCAAATAAGGCTGCATTTAGCTCAAAGCCCAAGTCCAAAATAGTTCACCGAATAACGCTGCATTTAGCTCAAAGCCCAAGTCCAACATAGTTCACTGAATAATGCTGCATTTAGCTCAAAGCCCAAGATAGTTTACCAAACCCTGCTGCATTTAATTCAAAGCCCAAGTCCAAAGTCCAATGTAGTTCACCAAATCATGCTTTATTTAACTAAAAGTCTCAGTCAAAAGTGATACTACATTTAGTTCAAAGCTCCAGTCAAAGGTCCAAAGCTGATACTGTACTGAACTCAAGGCCCCAGTCAAAGATCCATATTGACGCAAGCTCCAGCCAAAGCCTTCACATACTGATGCCGCACAGAACTCTCGGATAAGACGGTTTCTAAATTATGAATGCGACAAAGCTAACAGTGTGAACGTACCAGGGATTAGTGTGAACGTGTTTTGCAAGCCGGCCCCTGGGAAATAAGCAGTCAAGTGTTTGCTGACCTGTAGGCTACTATCACAAATGAACCAAATATTTTATTTAGAAAGTATTTCAATACATGCATAGTTTTGGGAACATCAACAAGTCTTAACTTTACAAGCTGAAGGATGTAGCTGGTCATTTCCCTTCTTATATTACTTGTGCTTCTTTTATCTAAAAATACATGTATGTCAGGAAAATAATAATTTACAATAGCTTACAACATTATTGTTTTATTTATTCATTACATTTTATTTCCGTGTCAAACCCAGACTAAAATTAATTAGTTCTGTAATTATGGCTTATGACTCTGGTGTGTGCAGGATATGGGAAGCAGTCAATAAGCCAAAATCTGTGAGCTGTTATGGCGTGAGATTTTAAATGAGTTTATTCCACGAGTTTATTACATTTATTAAAATTCATCAATGTGTATACACACAAAATAAAATGTTTCAAATAAATATTTTGTGTCAATAACCAATCTATGTTAGTTCCCTTTCACTGCTAGGGATGCCTGTTTAATAATCAACTGTAAGGAGTCTGTATATCCTATCCACTTTATTTCCTTTCCCCATAAACTTATTATAGACACCTGTCTTGAAAATGTACGCCCAAAGGCCCAACTAAATCCATAACAGTTCCTGCATACACTCTATAAACAAACAGACCAATTAAACCCGTAACAGTTTTTGCATATCTCTATAAACAAACATCAAACAGGGAAAAAGTATCTGGTCAAGTATTCCAAGGTGGTAAAACGGGGAAACTGTTCAAACCCCGCATGAAGAACACTCTGCACACTGCATGAGGTAAGCTGCTTACATTGCAGAAGATTATATTCACACCAAATAAAGTAAACTGTTCACACCAAAGAAATACATTGTTCATACATATAATGTCATTCTGATTCTTCATATCAAATGTAGTAATTTATTTACAAGCTAAGTAAACTGTTCACCACAACTCTGAAAGTGTTCATAGTTCATGGATTAAACTGCTCACACTACATAAGTAAACTCTTCACACCAAATTAAGATAACTGTCTATATCGCATGAGGTAAACTGCTGACATAAAATTAAATTGTTCAATTTCAAACAGCATGACGTAAACTATTCACACCAAATGAACTAATTTCAAACAAATGAACTATTTATACCAAAATTATATTACAAACAAGAATAGTAACAAAAATGAATGGTGTCCATATCATTCTACACTTTAAAAACAACAACAACAAAACAAGAACAAAATGAGTTGTCTCTGGTTCCATCTGTACCAATTTTTTCACTACAAAAAATGAGAGGTCTCCATTTATTTCCTTGAGTAACATTTAAAATTATTGATGCAGGTGTCGTCCATTTCTATCTGTACTAATTAACATAATTTACACTGTAAACGAGAGTGGTGTCCATTTCTATCTGTACTAATTAACATAATTTACACTGTAAACAAGAGTGGTGTCCATTTCTTATCATCATCTGAAGCAAAACTCCTGGTTACTGTTTAGACAGAAAATAGGAAGATGTATGGGAGGAATGAGTGAGAGGAGAGAAACAAATACATATGCCCTTTTGACATAAAAATACAGAAAAGTTTGTGGAGGTTGAATAAAAATCAGATATATTCACACATATACAAACATTATGTCTACTTCAAGGGTGAAGTCTGAAGATTTATTAAAAAAAGCGATCCTTACCTGTATGCTGACATTTTGCATATTATTGCTGACTTGCATGCACAAACATTGTACTCATGTTTATGGCAGGAATGCCAGTTTTTCTTGCTATACCTGGATTTGCTTATGCGCAAAACCTGCTTCAGCTGTTTTCTTTTTTCTTAAATCACCTTTTTTATTTTTATTTTTTTATTTTACAAAATCACCCCTCTATTAACAAAATCACCTCTCTTATTACATAATTACTCCTCATAAAAACATTACCTCTTTACAAGTTTACTTCTCTTATTTGAAAATCACATCTTCTTAAATAATCATATATTTTATTTCAATATCATGTCTCTCACTATTACAACTTCTCTTGTGGTATTTATAATCACCTCTCGTATTTCAAAATCAACATTTTTATTATAATCACCTCTCTTATTATTACAAACAACATCTCTTATTATATAATCACCTCTCCTATTATTACAACTTTTCTTATTTCAAAATCACCACTCTTATAAATTCGTCTTACTTTGTCATCTTTTCTACACAACTGAATTTTCCATGTGACAGTCGACACCTATGTTCAGGCTAATCGCACAGTTGCATGACTCAGTGTCTTTGGTTGCATGCATTTGTAAAGGGCTCCCAGTTTGACTGAGGTAAACAATCAGATAGGTTTAGGTAGCTAGCGCTTTACTTTCCATGGTAAATAAGGATTGATAGCAGGACGAGTTAGATTAGGGGCTATGCTGTCTTCATGCTATGAAAGTCAGCACAATGCACATTTAGGATGTCTCATTCTTTGAGATGTGTAAGTTTTAAAACTATTTGAAAAGCATTAAACAAGGAGAGATATAATGAGTGCCGAGTAACTACCATAACACAGATGCAACATATGTTACTAAGTTAAAATGCAAACAACAAGACAATGGTTATTAGAGTAACTACCTTAACACAGAGATGCAACATATGTTTACTAAGTAAGACAAATTTTAAACAAGACAACATAATGTGTAGAGTACTACTAACTACCATAATGAAAAAATACAAAATACATTAATACTAAGACAAACCTCAAAAAACAAAACAACATAATGTATAGAGTGATTACCATAACAGAGTGATTACCATAATACGGGGATTACAAAATACAGTACTAAGATTTAAAAAATTGTGCAGAGCAATTACCATAATACAAGATACAACATACATTCCTAAAATAAACCTTAAACAATGTGTAGAGTGACTACCATAAACAGAGATATAACATACATTCCAAAGATAAACCTCAAAGTCAAACAACAAGACAACAATTTGTAGAGTGATTACATAATATGGAGATACAATATATCCTATGTGATGCAGCCATTTACACCTCTGGAGACAACATTTTGAGTGTGCATGTGTGCAAGTGTGTAAGAGTCTATATGTGTATGTGTGTGAAAGAGTCTATATGTGTATGCGAAAGAGTCTATGTGTGTGTGTGAAAGAATCTATATGTGTATGCGAGTCTATATGTGTACATACTACATATGTGTGTGTGAAAGAGTCTATATGTGTATGTGTGTGTGAAAGAATCTAATGCGTATGTGAAAGAGTCTATATGTGTTTGTGCATGACCGATAAGGAGAAAGACTGATATTGTCAGCATCACCCTTAACGACCACCCCAGCCATGTTTGTACCCCCTCCCTCTTCTTTTTGAAAGTAATGTAATTAAGGCTTGATTGACTGCTAATTGACTGTTCTGCATATGTTTACCTCAGTCTGCTTGCTAGTCACATAGACCTAAAGATTCTCCAAAACAAGCAATCCTTCTGGAAATGGTCATAGTTGTCAATTATTCCAAAAGGTTGGTTAAATTTAACATAAAATAATCAAGCTATGTCACACTATTAGAGAAGCACCTCTAATTCTGGACTTTCTTATGCTGCAATACTTACAGAACAGAGAAATTCTGGTTTCTGCTTGGCTCAAGGCTACATGCCAGATGCACTTCTGGACTGGCTACTATCCTATTCATTCTAGAACTAGTTGTTAGTAACCCAACATTAGACAACAATCCTGCCACCAGGAAAGACACCACTTGCAAGACCACAGCTACTCTAGAATAATTCTCCACAATGGAAATAATACACTGCAAATTACTGATAACTGGAAAGCATATGCCATAATACCGCTAATACAGCCAGAGTACCTCTAATATAGCTATAACATCTCTGTCAGGAAATATTGGGCAAATTATGCCGAATTATGGAAACATTATTTTTCATTTTATTAATCGTTTCCTGACTATCTATTTAATTTATGAGAGACTTCCACTAAACAACTATGCTCAGCTGATGTAATAACATGTTTACAGGTATGTGGGTCATGCTAAAAGGTGAAGGAAAGGCCATTAACCAGATATGAGATGCCCATATTTGGTTACTTGCGTTCTGTATTGTGAGGTAGCGTTAATCCACCAGCTGACCTTGAGTCGTTCATATATACATGTGAATGAATCGAAATTCTTTAGACACTCAGATTATTCATCCACAGTGCCCATCATCCAGAGATAGAGAACCATGTCCACCATTTTGACCATGCATAACTTCACATAGTGGTAAATATAGTTGGCTTCTCTAAAATGTTGTATTTATCACTGGTAAAATAGTGTATAAAATATTTATGTGATTGTTAAATGATTGATGTATTTTTCTCGCAGAAGCTAAATGGCACTAGTGATTGATACATTTTGTAGAATGATCAAGACAGAATAACCATGTATGTATTGCTATACTCCACTGTTAAATTGTTTGCACTCAAGACTATGAAAGCTTGCACTCAAAACTGATAGGTTTGCATTCAAGACTGTATGATAGGTATGCACTCAAGATGATGAAAGCTTGAACTAAAAAGTGTATGATAGGTTCCCACTCAAGACTATGAAAGCTTCCACTCAAAAATGTATGATAGGTTTGCACTCAAATCTGTCTGACAGGTTTGCACTCAAGACTGTATGATAGGTTTGAACTCAAAAGGTATGACTGGTTTGCACTCAATACTATGAAAGTTTGCACTCAAAACTGTATGAAAGGTTTTCACTCAAGACTATGAAAGCTTGCACTCTCAAAACTGTATGACAGGTTTGCACTTAAAACTGTATGATAGGTTGCACTCAAGATTGTATGATAGGTTTTCACTCAAGACTGCATAATAAAGCATGCACTCAAGACTGTGAAAGCTTGCTCTCAAAACTCTATGATAGATTTGCACTCAAGACTGTATGATATGTTTGCACTCAAGACCGTATGATATGTTTGCACTCAAGACTATGAAAGCTTGCACTCAAAACTGTATGAGAGAGATTCGCACTCAAAACTGAGAGATAGGTTTGCACTCAATCCTATGAAAGCTTGCACTCAAGACTGTATGATATGTTTGCACTCAAAACTGTATGATAGATTTGCACTCAAGACTGTATGATAGATTTGCACTCAAAACTGTATGATATGTTTGCACTCAAGACTGTATGATAGATTTGCACTCAAAACTGTATGATATGTTTGCACTCAAGACTGTATATGTTTGCACTCAAGACTGTATGATAGATTTGCACTCAAGACTGTATGATATATTTGCACTCAAGACTGTATGATATGTTTGCACTCAAGACTGTATGATAGATTTGCACTCAAGACTGTATGATATGTTTGCACTCAAGACTGTATGATAGATTTGCACTCAAGACAGTATGATAGATTTGCACTCAAGACTGTATGATATGTTTGCACTCAAGACTGTATGATAGATTTGCACTCAAGACTGTATGATATGTTTGCACTCAAGACTGTATGATAGATTTGCACCCAAGACTGTATGATAGATTTGCACTCAAGACTGTATGAAATGTTTGCACTCAAGATTGTATGATAGATTTGCACTCAAGACTGTATGATAGATTTGCACTCAAGACTTTATGATGGGAAGCACGCAAGTTTACGTACGATAGGAAACCGCGGTTGAGAAGAATGCAGGAAGGTTGATATAACACATAGAGTTCACGCCATAAACATAAACGTTTACATTAAAAGCAACATTTACTTGGGCTTTTCTTGCTGTCGACATGTTGCCATTTATAACTCAGTTCAATCGTCTATTTTTAGCCTCTGTAGACTTTCTTAAGTGATATTCCAGAAGCAAGCGCTACTTGTCATGGGACTTCATTCGACACGTAATGGAAATACATTTCCTTTCACTGCCTGTCAACAGGACATTCTGCAAGCCAACGGCACTGCACCTTCACAGGCTATCTATACACACGGAAACATTATAGTCCCAGTTCTAGAGAATAAATGAATGTACAACTATTGATCGTTAAAATACTGTATTGTATACAGAAGGTAGCATAGTTAATATGTACGCAGAGTGACTGAATAAGCGCTTACTGAAATACGGTAAACCTGTTTACATACAGGTCGTACAGAAATGTGTACTATCAACTAATTCTATATGTATATACATGTCGTGCACCAGCGCTGGTCGAGTGGGCTTTAGTGAGAATTATCAGGTTGAAAATACATACGTTGGTCTGTGTATTATCAGTGTGACAATGTGTGTATTCGTAGGTCATGTGTTATGTATTTTTAGAAAAAAGATCGTGGATTTAGTATACCCTTATGTGTGTATTATCAGTGTGAGAGTATATGTAGTTTTGATATATACTTTTACGTGTGTATTTTTAGTGTGAAAGTACATGTAGTTTTTATATACAATTTTCTGTGTGTGTGTATTTTGGTGTGAAATTATATGTAGTTTACTTTTATGTATGCATTAGCAGTGTGAAAGTACATGTTAGCTTTACTACATTTTGATCTGTGCATTATAAGTGTGAAAAAATAAAGTAGATTTAGTATACTTTAGACAAAATATTAGGAGTGTGAAAGAAGAAAGTTTGTAAGCCTCTTAGGCAATGGCAGAGCGTTGAAAAACTTCAATGAACACAAGGCGGGAAAATTTGTTCAGCAGACCTCGTTCGCTACAGTAACTGCCAAATATCAGGAGCAAAGATTCGATAAGAGTAGACCTACTGACTTGAGATATCACTCGGGAGAAAGCAATTTTTTTTTTTTAAGTATTTTTATTTTTTCCCAGGCAGCGGTTTCGCAGCCTGCTCAGATTTCCGATTCATTTCCAAAATGTTCCCGGGATGCGAGCGCGGATTCGGAAACCAATTTAGCAAACTGGCATCTAGCACACGAGTCCTGCAAGTACCAACATTGACGTGAGAGTTCTCAAGAAAACACGTGACGCGTGGCAGAAATGAATGGCCGGTGCACGGCTTGAACCAGTAGTGAGTTTTACAAATCCTGGAGCTCGGACCTACTTCGATAGGATGGGCAAACTTGATGCTTACCTGTCTTCACCTGCGTTTGGTGGCGGAGTTTTACGGCTTGTGTAAAGTCCACTTCCCCCCCATAGGACTATCTTCAGTCTAAAACACTTAACATGACTCGCTCCCGGCACCGCTCAGCACCGGAAAATCTTCAAGACAATCTTGTTTCTGCCGCTCTTACACGTACAAGACAGCGCACTGCTACTTGCTAGCAAGGCTTTGCCAGCACACGCCGCTACCAGAAAGGCAGTTTAAGGTGCTAGTGACGCCAAAAAAAAAAAAAAAGAAGAAAGAAGAAAGACAATATCTAGGGTGGCTAAGACACGCGACTCCTATTTCTTGATTGGGTGTAATTTGATAGTGAAGGCTAGCGAGTGGAAATTTACAGAAAAATTTAAAAAATCAATCGTGTAAATAAATAATATTCTGAATATGTCTTCTTGTATAGTATCCTGCTTATCGATGTGATCTAGTACTTGTTTTCAAAATAATCAACAGAAACAATCATGATTATTACAAATATTACGAAAATCACAGTGCTGATTGACTGTCCAGAAGGATAGACGGGGCGAGGGGTGGGTGGGTTGAAGCTGGAACCGACTGCCCGCTAGCAGACTTGTGTATATACGCACTGGTGATTTCATTACTGATAGCGGTGCATTAGTGGCTGCTTTATGTGCGACAAACTGTCACCGTGAACTGCCTACAGATCTATTCTAACGGCAAGTTGATCTGCGAGTCTGCATGACTGGATTAGTGCCGAATTCTCAAGCCCTCTGCCGCATAAACTTTCCCCCACCCAAAACCGGACAAATAAATATCTGACTCAACGTTCAAGTGAAAGTTACATACAATCAGACTTTGCAGTATAGTATGTCCATAGAATCTCAGCTCACTCTCAGTATCCTACTGATTAAACTTCTGTCAGTAGTGTAACCGGCCATAGAAATCTCATTTCAGTGCTAAAAACTTCTGTTAGCAGTGTAATAGGCACAGAGAAATCTCATTTCAGTGCTAAAAACTTCTGTTAGTAGTGTAAGAGGCACATAGAAATCTCATTTCAGTGCTATAAACTTGTTAGTTAGTGTAAGAGGCACATAGAAATCTCATTTCAGTGCTATAAACTTGTTAGTTAGTGTAAGAGGCACATAGAAATATCATTTCAGTGCTATAAACTTGTTAGTAGTGTAAGAGGCACATAGAAATCTCATTTCAGTGCTATAAACTTGTTAGTTAGTGTAAGAGGCACATAGAAATATCATTTCAATGCTATAAACTTGTTAGTTAGTGTTAAGAGGCACATAGAAATATCATTTCGGTGCTAAAAACCTTTTATTAGCAGTGTAACAGGTACACAGAAATCCCATTTTATTGCCAACCCCAATGCCAAAACAAGATTTCACTTTGCAGTATAATTACTAATACTTTTAATAGACCTATACAAATTTCATTTCATTCTCTGCCCATTCTGCTAAAATTAAACTTCAATTTGCAGTGTAATTAGCAGTAGACCTGCCTTTAGAAATATCATTTAAATGTCAACCCCTAATGGGAAATGAAGACTTCGTTTTGCAGTTCAATTAGTACTAGAACGACAGAAAACTCATCTCACTGTAAAACACTTTGCAATGTAACAATAATAGGACCCTACAAATCTCCTCTCAATATCAACCTCCTACTGTTAAAAATAAAACTCCTCTTTATAGTATTTTATTAGTATTAGGCACATTACAGTATATTAGTATTAGACACATTATATATAGTATATGAGTATTAGACACATTATAGTACATTTGTATTTATTAAGCACATTATAGTATATGAGTATTAGGCACATTATAGTATAATTGTATTTATTAGGCACATTATAGTACATTTGTATTTATTAGGCACATTATAGTATATGAGTATTAGGCACATTATAGTATATGAGTATTAGACACATTAGAGTACATTTGTATTTATTAGGCACATTATAGTACATTTGTATTTATTAGGCACATTATAGTATATTTGTATTAGATACACATATAGTTTATTAGTATTAGACACACTATAGTACATTAGTACTAGGCACATTATAGCATACAGCTAGCTGTCAACTTTTGACTGATTGACTTTATGACTGTGGCCTGACCATATATATGTACTGTATATCTATCTGGCAGTGCATTTGTAAGATGTGATGAAAAATTAAAATGAAAGGTAGTCCGATGTACGACCAAATCAACATCTGACCAGTCATTAAGTTGATGACTCAATGTATTAGGCACATGGACAATTCATTGTCAATCTCTTAATTTAGAAAATAATATTTATATCTGCCATTTAATAGGCCCTCAGAAATCTTAGCTCACTTTCAATGACCTGTTAGCAAATGAAGACTTTTGAAGACAATATAATCAATCTCAGTCTCACATTTACAACAATAAGACTTTTGCTTACAATGCAATCAATTACAGTTCCAATTTATAACAACCAGAATTCTGTTTACAATCTAACATTAATTAATAAGCCCATTAAAGTCACAGCTTAATGCAATCTGCTATTGGTAAAATAAAACTTCTGTTGGAAATAGGCCCATAGAAATCTCATCTTACTCCCAATCACATAATACTAATAAGATCTATACAGAAATTTTAGCTTACTGTCAATCTCCTATAAAATAAAGCTTCTGTTTACAATGCAATACTCATAGCTCACAAAAGTCACATAAATCTTAATACATTAATTCACTGTCAATCTCCAATATGAAAAAAAAAAGATTTTGTTGGCAGATCAATTGACTGACATAAATATTACCTTGCTGCCAATCTCTTACTGGTGGCATTGTAATAGACCCATAGTATCCTACTGGGAAAACAGGACCTCTTTGCACTGTAACAGACCCATAGTATCCTACTGGGAAAATAGGACCTCTTTGCACTGTAACAGACCCATAGTATCCTACTGGGAAAATAGGACCTCTTTGCACTGTAACAGACCCATAGTATCCTACTGGGAAAATATGATCTCTTTGCATTGTAACAGACCCATAGTATCCTACTGGGAAAATATTACCTCTTGCACTGCAATAGAAGCAGGCACATAGAAACAGTTAACAGCCTCTTAGTCTTACTGGTACAGCAAGAGTTTGTTTGCAATGTAATATGCCCACACCACACTTACTGTTAGTCTTCTATTGGTAAAAAAAAAAAAATGAGACTTCAGTTTTCAGTATAAGTAGTCCATAAAAATAGCATTTCACTGTCAATGGTCACATCATGGACAGGGGAGAGCCCCCTAAAGCTAATTTGACAGACAGTTCTCCAAGTAGTTCAACAGAAAGCACTGACTCAGAGATGTCAGGGCTGCCTTGGGTTTGATAGGATACAACCCTTTAACAACACTTTTCTAGAATAAAATAACAGTCTTGCTGCAGTTAAGTAGCAGAGAATGAAACAGTTTGTGCACTACAGCTGTTGTGATTGCATTACAATACAAATTATGAAATGTGTACTGAGAACAGCTAAAGGTGAAACATGAAAGAAAGTACCTGTACTACTGATTTAAAGGAAAGAAGAGTTAAAACTAAGAGTACAAAGGAAAGAGGAGCTAAGAGTAAGACTAAATGAACAAAGGAGAGAAGAGCAAAGACTAAGAGTACAAATGGAAGAGCTAAGACTAAGAGAGTGCAGTAATGACTAAGAAAAAAGGAGCAAGAGTTAAGAGTGAAATAATGACTAAAACGAAAGAAGCAAGAGCTAAGACTAAAAGTGCAATAATGACTAGAGTAAGAAAGAGAGACCTGGGAAAGATCAGACATGTAAGCAAAGCACCATTGTAATGACACACCACTAACTTGGATACCTGCCCAATTTCAACCTATTATTCATAGTTTTGTATTCCCAGATAATGATTTATACATCAACAGTGTGACACAGACTACCAATTCAGCATATAATTTACAAGCATTACATTATCATTCACACATTGTGTGTGTGTGTGAGAGAGAGAGAGAGAGAGAAAGAAAGAAAGAAGCCTTTATAACTATATTTTTAAACAGGACAAACATTAATTTAAAGACAATGCCAAACAAAACCACATAATTCCTTAATACCTTTTCTTATTTCTTCTTTATTTTTATGTTTTCTGCCGGAATATGTACTGTCTAATTCTGATAAGCACACTGCTTTTAAGTATTAAAGAATAATGTCATAACTTCATTTATTGTGCTTGAAACTAATTAATTTGCCATGCCTAATACTTCTGTTTATTATGTCTGAAATTTCTGTTTCTTTTGCAGGGAAAGATATTAAGATAAATAGAGTGGATAAAAATGTATTAGCACTTCATTATTCAGTATTAATTTATAAAATATAAGATATAATATGGAACTCTTCCACTTTACTGATCTGTGAATACTATGGACAATGTCTGTGCATGAAGTGTATGTGACAGCTACACAGTCACAATCATAGGCACAATGTCATCAACACTAAGTTCTAATTCACACTGTATCAGAGCTCAGTGGTCTTCAGGATAAAATAAAAAATTCAGAATATATTCTTATTCACACATGTTAAGGTTAGGGAAAGGATTATTTGTGATTAGAAATATATGGATTAGTTTAATTAGTTTAACTTTTCTAACTACATTATCTTAACTTGTAAATGTCATTTTTGCAAAGCAGCAGATGACTAAGTGATTAACAGTCCTTGATTCTAGGGGCTGAACTTTTTCCAGTGAGGTGGAAATGTGTCATTCTGTCTCAAGTTGTCATTATGGTAAACCAGCATTAAGGATAAGAAATTTTACAATTTTGAACTGACAGATTTACATATGACTCATTTTAAAAAATAAAAAGTAGACAATAATTATCACAAGCAAATATTCTTTTCAAATCTTAGCAGAGAGAGTGTTTTTCATATGATTGCTTAGGGTAAAATAAAAACTCAATAGCAAATTCTAAAACCTGGATAGTGACACCTTATAAAAACTGTCTACGTTTAAACTTACTGGGAATTAATTGATAGCCATGAATGAGGCAATGATTAGATGAGAATTTTACATTTAAACTTACTGGTTCACAGAATTAATTAACTGACTGTCATGAATGAGTCAATGACTAGGTGAGAACTTTTCATTTTAACTTACTAGTATATGGAATTAATTGAGTCATGAATGAGGCAATGACTAAATGAGAATTTATATTTAAACTTACCAGTACACAGAATTAATTAACTGACAGTCATAAATGAAGAAGCAATTAGATGATAACTTTACACTTTCACCACAGTGTAATAAATTGATATCATGAATGAAGAAGCAATTAGATGATAACTTTACACTTTCACCACAGTGTAATAAATTGACATCATGAATGAAGAAGCAATTAGATGATAACTTTACACTTTCACCACAGTGTAATAAATTGATATCATGAATGAAGAAGCAATTAGATGATAACTTTACACTTTCACCACAGTGTAATAAATTGATATGAATGAAGAAGCAATTAGATGATAACTTTACACTTTCACCACAGTGTAATAAATTGATATCATGAATGAAGAAGCAATTAGATGATAACTTTACACTTTCACCTTTGTGTTATCAAAGTGGATACTTTAAACTTACTGTGACTGAGGGTAAAGTCTTGAATGATGATGAAACGATGGGTTGTTAATGTTGTACAGTGAACTAAACTCACAACTGGACTCGCAGTTTTTCTCTTGATCCAACAAATGCAAAGGTCTGATGCCTATACTGATACTTCTTCACCTGGGAAATGAATACAGCTTCATACCTTGCCACATGCTATGCATCTCAGCATGAATCATAAAAATACTTATCACAGCATCCTCAACGGGCACAAAAAAAAAACATGCACAGAGCCTGTCTTTGATGGCAGTAAAAAAGAAAATAGAATACAGTGCAAATGCAGGTAACGAAAGCAAGATATTCACAATTAAAAGTCAACACACACTGCAGTAAGATAAGGATACTGAACAGACAACCGCATGTATGAAAACGGAATACAAATTAAAGCAAAACAAGTTCAAATGTAGTTTGACTTGATGGAATGCTTTCAAGTTTCAATCACTATTACGGATGTTATTAATGTTGGTCTAGCTTCACTCCTAGCTACAATATTGCTGATGCTGACAAATACAATGGGTCAAGTTAACCACACTGATTTTAACTAAAATAAAATTAATTACAGAATGAAATTGGTACATTTACCAAATACTTGTATCCTAAAAATAAACTATTTACATGACTGTTCATGACATAAAATGTATAAGGTCAGCAAGGATCACTATTTTTAAGAACACAGGTTTTCAAAACAAAAATTACAAGTGGTAATGATTAGATATAGAATTATCAGTATTTCTTAAAGTGAAACATTTTGTTGTCCCAGAACCTTCAGTATATTATTCAACAGTAAGAAAAGCTGTGAAATAAGAACAAGTCTTCTTCAATTGTCTTTTGTCACTATCTGCTAATTTTATTTATTTACTTCTTATATTTATAAACAAAAGTAGTTTAACTATTTTCATCAACTCTCATGTTTGCTCTTCCATTTACTTGTTTATAGCTATAAAATCGATTCATTTCTCCATGAAGAAAATGCAAAAGAAATGTGATATGTGTTAATACCATTCACTTTTTTTTTCCCTCATGGTCCACTTTACTGCCTGCATAATATTCAAACTTACTTAGTTTTTATAGCAAGCCTGTACTGCTTCTAATGTTTCATGCAATGAAACGGCTTGCTATTCTATTCAGTTGAATTCAAATTTTATGTCTAAAAACTATAAATAAAGCTGAACTATACAGAATATCTGTATCATTTATTAAAATCTGTCTTATTAAAATTAGTCATACTTAGCCTGAGCTTAGCTGATAATTCATTTACACATTCTGCTTAGTTAGACTTTATCTTTTGGTAGGTGAAATAGTTTAAAAGTGAATCCTTGAAGAATATTTAAACACAGATATAAAGTCAAACTCTGATCATTTATGATATAAAAAGTAGCTTGATACTAATAATGTGATAAGATTTTATTTTTAAGTAATTTATAAGTAATTTAATTCAAACACCAACACAAAAAAACCTGAAAAATGTATATGATTACTTGGCAGAAAGAAATATACATATTTGATGTAAAGAATGAGATCTATACATAATGTTATATTAAAGACTAAGCATAAATATAATCACAATTTTATTAAGCATGATGTATTGATAACTGAGAAAGACTGACAAATTGTGTTCAACTTCACTTATCCAAAAATTCTATGCCCAATTTTTTTTAAAAAAGCATTACAATGTTGTTTTTTTTAAAATCATCACCACCACAATCAAATAGTAAAGTTTAGTTCAAATGATCCAGTTTTAAAAACAATCAATTTCACTGACAAATAACTAATAATATTCAAGTGTTATTATTAAAATACTATTTGCACATCATTGCTTAATTCCTTTAGAAACAAACGCATTAGAATGTTCTCTGCGCAGCTGACTCCCTGAAATTTGTAGCATAAAATCAAATAAATTTAGATAGTTGAATATAAAAAATACAATTATATATATATAATTAAGAAATGCTTCATTTAGGAAATTTTTGTTATTTTTTTTTAAACGGCTAGTCTTCAACTCTTTAAAGTTTAATACTACTTTGGCTAATACAGTAATAACATAATAATTAATATAGATCTCAGTTTATAAAATGCAGTCATGTATTATTAAATATTATATGTATTTAAAATGAATGAGTCATCAATTTCTTTTCTCTTTTACTATGCTTGTTTCTTTTCTTTAACAAAAACATATATCCTTTTTTAAAATAACAATAAGGTTAAAAGAGTTGTCTCCCTTATTTCAGTGCTGAATCATCACAAAGATAATCAACTCTTATATACAGTTACATAATAAAACTTAGTTATCTGATTTATCCTGAATTTTATGAAAAGAAATGTGTATATGAGTCACCATGAAAGAGAACTTACTGGCAAAATATGCATGAACTTTATCAACAGGAGAACCATGCCAACGTAGGATTTTGCATGTTTTCAATAATTACACATTTACAGAGAGCATAATATTTAATAACTAGAAACAAGAGTAGTTATAATATTTTACTAGCATTTGATCTTATAAGTTATATATTCAACAGTTATACATGTCTAACAATTAGAAACAGTTACCGAGTTAGAATTGCAAAGATTTCCTGGTTTATAATATATTTTAAACAATTGCACAAGCCTAACAATAATATAAATAATAATTAGAAACAACAGTTAGAGTGTACATTCTGCAAAGATCTATGGGTACAAATTGTCAACAGTTAAACTACAGTAATAACAAGCAGCTAAACAACAAGAATCACCAACAACTAACATGTGATTGCCATCAGAATGTATTCATATACACACAGCACAATAAAATAACTAGAAACACACTGTGATTGCCACCAGAATGTATTGATATACACACAGAACAATAAACTAGAAACACACTGTGATGCCATCAGAATGTATTGATATACACACAGAACAATAAACTAAAAACACACTGTGATTGCCACCAGAATGTATTGATATACACACAGAACAATAAACTAGAAACACACTGTGATTGCCACCAGAATGTATTGATATACACACAGAACAATAAACTAGAAACACACTGTGATTGCCATCAGAATGTATTGATATACACACAGAACAATAAACTAGAATCACACTGTGATTGCCATCAGAATGTATTGATATACACACAGAACAATAAACTAGAATCACACTGTGCACGCTAAAATTATAAATAACTGCCACTAACAATTACAATTTATATAGTGTTAGTATTAACTTAGCTTACTTAACATTTTAATATTTATATGAACAACTATAACTATTAAGTGAAAAAGCAAGCTACAGGGGTCACATTTTAACTAAAGTATTCTCCTAATTAACTGCTATAGTTATCATTAAGACTATATAATACTTGCCTTAAGTTATAAAATGTAATGTTCACACATATAATATAGCTGTAACACTTCTGAATTATAAAACATTAAAACTGTGACAAAACAAGTTTCATTGAATTTACAAGATAAAACTACTGTTGTTTATTTTTCCCTATTTGGTATTTTCATGATTTGGACTGACTTTTGCATAGATCCACAAATTAGCATGGAATTTGTTGGTTTTAGTTGTAATATTTCAAATGTTAGAGAATATTGTAATGTTCCCCCTTTTCTCCATCTGCCAATTATCAAATTACTAACTTCTAACAGGTGGAAAGAAGGTGGATGTTAATAGATCCAAAATTAACATTTTAAAAAATATCAGTGCAAAGTGGTTTCTAATCAAGTTTTCTTTTCCACCAGATAACCTCCTGTTAGATGTTCAATTAAACTTTCAAAACAATATCTACTAAAAATTAAACAAATATAATTATTTATTTAATCTAAACTTATATTTAACATGTCTACTTTAGTACTTATGGTTTAATCACCAAACAAGTAGCAACAATGGTTCAAACACCCCACAGAACATACAGGACAACATTCTCTTTTCTTAAGCTCTCAAGTTAATGATACTATTCATTCAAGATTACAAATTTCATAGCAACTGTCATCACTTTTAGGAAATTAACATGAATGATAATGCCAACTCTAAAATCTTATCCCAGGATTTGCAGAGATCTTGAAGTCCTGAACTTGTTTGAAGGATCGCAGATATGAGGTAAGAATAGACTGGTCAGCTGTATAAGTGACTGCTTCAACTATGCTAATTAAGCATGATCTGATGCTTCAACGCTATATTTTTGCATGCCTCGCAAGAAAAAAATGAAAATCAGGAAAACACAAATAAAATCATTCACCCTTTACAATGATCATAATTACAATATCTAACAGAATAATTTAGTTTACACTCAAAAAGAAGCACTTATTATCTATTACAAATCAAGTAAACACAAATGCATCTTTAGCTATACTTTGTAGCTACTTGTAATACTATTACATCTGGTCAAATGATTAATTATGTAAGAATGCATACTTTCTGCATATTTCCCAGTTAGCCTTATTAAAAGAATGAAGAATACAAAGGAACAAAACCATTTCAATGCAATGAACTGTGAGGTTCCTACTAAATATTATTAACAGCAATAATAACACCAATATATTAATTTATTAGTAATAGTAATACAATAATATACTAATTAATAATAGTGATATACTTAACTCAGATACACAGAGACCGTTTATAAAATTCTTAAAATATAACAATCAATTACCAAACAATGAAAATGGTAGAAAGTCATCTTACTAAATTAATTATTCTAGATTCATCCAAGAAAATGTGCATTTAAACTTATATTAATAACTGCACCATATTATTAATTAGTGCAGTCTTAGTTAAAAATGACAAGAGTAGTGCTTTTTAGTTTGTTGTAAACTACATTATTAATGTTTTAAATTATCTACCCTTTCTAGAGTCAAATGTACATTATTTTCCTTGTCCCTTTCTTTTCTCTCTAAAGTCAAATTTAGTGTAATCAAAAATGCACAGCACACAATGGTAAAGCGTTACTAATGCAAATTCTAAATTAGTGGAATGAGAAGGTTCTACAGAAGAGCCCTATTAGTAGTAGAAATAGAAATAGTAGTCCAAATTATAGGAATATCATTAATATATGGTTATAGCCTACATATTTTAACTGAAAACTGATAGTGTCTACTTTCAGAGGTCAACTGCATATGAAGAGTTAGGCTGTAGCATATGCAGCTAGTTTTCCCACTGTGACCATATATTTGATACATAATATGTTTGATCAGTCATGAGGAAACCATTTACAAATTAATACACAACTGAATACTTTAGTGGAAGAATCCTGCTGTGGTTGATTATTTCTTGTGAGAAAGATTAGTGTTGTATATAATATAGTTTATAAGCACACAATTTTAACAAAACTTGCCCTATATGATGAAATTAGCATCAGTGGGAGAAAAATTATTCAGTGCTATATCTGCCAAAAAGGTGTGTTATTGCTAGTTCTGATTTTTAAAAAAAAAAATTTCTCTCTTCTAGTTGCTTCCTTCATCATTAAACTTAATGAACAGTTTGACAAGACAATCTTTTGACATATTTAATAATAATCTTTAGTATTTTAAGGTTTAATAATAAGAAGAAAAAGAT
This sequence comes from Sinotaia quadrata, assembly GCA_028829895.1. NCBI lineage: Eukaryota > Metazoa > Mollusca > Gastropoda > Architaenioglossa > Viviparidae > Sinotaia > Sinotaia quadrata. The sequence goes on from CM054179.1 coordinate 11,632,583, forward strand.
TAATGTTAGTTAAAATATTCAACTGTTCAGCAGAAGCATACACTTATTGTTAGTATCTATTAATATCTCACTCACATATGATATGAATTTCTACTTAGGAAATAACCTAAATTCATATATTTTAATATTTAATAATGTGCAAGATAACAGATGGATGATACTTTGATAGTGATGTTCAACACAAAGCCTATAGTTAATAATTCCTCATTCATGGATACCCACAGATTATTATTTGACATTGTCCACAAGTCTCTAATTTCTTGCGTTTGTGATCAAAGGGAGATAATCTCAAACTGCTTCTACTGTTCAAGTCTGGCATTCTAATAAAAATATAATGTACAACAGTCTTATTAATATACAGTAAGTATATTTTAAAAAGCCTGAGAATTAAAGCTTTAGCAAAAGCCTATATTATTTATTAATGTAATAATAAAATAATGATATGCAATTCAAGAAAATTAATAAAATTAATTTTTAACAAAAACAACAAAAACAGAACTTGGGTGGTTTGCTAATAAACTAAAATGCAATGCATGTAGACTGAATAGTAATAATACACTGAAAATAAACATTGCACTAAAATAAAGAATACATCTGACCACCAAGGATAAACAAGAATTTATCTATACTAAGTTTCCAAACAGACAAAATGCTACCAAAATATTGAAAAAAGAAGGACTTTCTACAACTGAACAATTATTAGTGATTTCAGACCTTAATACTGATATCAAAACATTGAAAACATTCCTGAGAATGTTATTAATAAATGTGTACTAAATGATTTCAATCTACTTCCATCTTTAGTAATAAACGTTGTGTGTTTTAAAATTGTTAATGTTTCTGTTGGTACAACTTACCTGTAAGATTGAAGTCAAGAGAACACTCGCCAATAGACTCATCTCCTGAGATGGTGCTAATGGTTGAAGCCTGAAGCAGGCGTACAGATCGTGGAGGAATCACATTAAGTGAACGTGGGGGTTCTGCCTTACTCAACCGAGCACCACCATCCACTTTTTCATCTGAAACGGTTTCCTTATCACTTAACTCCCTGAATGGATTCTCTTGAAAATCAGTTGTGGGCCTAGTATCATCAGTTATCTCCCTTGCTGCTGTTTTATAAACTGAGGTTTGCGATGTGGCACTCTTGTGCTGCTGACTCTTGCAACTTTCTAACATTTCATGGCTCTCTGATGGGCGATACGGACCCCCATATTGGGCTTTTATTGCACGATATCGCTCTTCTAGTTCTGAATCTGTGTTAGTGCTGTGTGGTAAGCGTTTGTCTTTAAATTCTCTATACACATCTTTCTTACCCAGGTTTGTTGTTTCTATTGATTTGAGCAAACGCTGGCTTGATTGTGGCAAGCCTCCTTGAGGCTTTATTTCTCCCTGCGAACTGTCTTTTTGGTTAGCATGCTGGTCATCCATTAGACTATCAGGACTAGACAGATCTGTAGACTGGGGGCTGTCAGCACTTAGCGGAGATTCCACTTTACTTTTAACCTCTTTGTGCTGCCCACCAATTAGTTTTAAAAAGGACTTGCGTATCCTGTTACGAGACAACTGACTGGAACTAGAGTCCTGCGGTATTGGGTTATGAGAAACAGGGTTTGTATTGTCTTGGTCCAAGGAGACATCGGAAGCTGCTGGCAGACTTTGTGAGCTAGCTGATTTTGGCCCACTGGGAGTAGCACTTTTTGCAGGTTTTCGACCAAGACGCGGGGAGATTCGTCGAAAGAAGTTACTGATGGAGGTGCTGACAGAACGCTTGGCTGGTGTCAGTTGGTTTGATGTATTAGTACAGCTCTTAGAAACAGCAGATACAGAACTGCACCTACACAAAAATAAAATTCAATTGTATTTTATTAGTGAAATTTCTAGGCAGAATACTTGTTCTATATTTGTTTAAATGGTACATGTTTTTTGAAAACATAATCATATTTCAACAGAAACAGTTGATCTAATTCTTTACTGGAATTTGCTTGACTACTGCAGTTGAGTTCATTTTACATAGAGTAACAGTTCAGCTAACTCACATTCCACTAAGGAGTATCAGTTTAACTTTAACTTACTCTACAGAGTAGTAACAATTTAATGCATTCAACACAGTAGTAAACACTTTAATATATTCTACAGTAGCATTAGCTAAATTCTATTCTAGGCAGCAGTAATGATTCGATGTATTTTCCATGGTAGCAATAGTTAACCTCTTATCATAAGGAGCAGTAATGATTTAATATATTGTAGTTTTTTGTACATTGCAGCAATGGTTAAACCTTTATTCTATGCAGCAGTAACAATTTAATGTCTTCAACAAAGTAGTAACAGTAGTACTCATTTTACATCAAAGTAACAACATAACTCATTCTTATTCCATATAAGAGTCAGTTTAACTTCTACTCAGTAGTGATAATTAGATAATTAAATGCATTGTGCTCAGCAGTAATAGTTAAACTCTTATTCCACACAGTCATAATGAAACAACATAATGTATTCAAACACACTTGACAGGCTTAAAAAATATTAATGTTTCATACAAACTTAATTGGCCATTTTATCTCTATAAAGCATTAAACATAAATTAACAGAGACAAATATATTTTTTTTTAAATTCTAGTCATGCAACTTACAAGGATTCAATATGGTATGGGCACCTCTAAAGTCTAATAAATCAGCAAATATTCTGTCAGTATTCAAACTCCTACAAGGTTCAATGCAACACATTAACATTCATCAATGCAACAATTGTATATATTTATTGGTAATGTTGGATTGAAAGTATGCTTTTTGAATAAATTAATAAGAAAATTAAATACTGCCAAGCAAGGGCAGATAATCTCAGAGATCATATCTTTAAGACACACTCTATATAAACAAACATGTCTTTCACCAGTGTTCAGGTCCTTAAAATACAGCTTTTATATCCAAAATGTTTTTCACTCATTATCTAAAGTGACAACAAAGGGAAGTAGGGAGGTCAAGCAATGAGATCTGGTGCATCAAGCAGTGAAGACTGATTCTTGTAAACCAAAGAATGGTGACCAAAGACTACATAGGAAAGAATATGTTATTGTAACCTAGTGTAACCTAGTATAGATGCAAAAAAATTGAAAAGTTCTAATCCCACTATCCTCCCATGCATTTAATAAATTTTATGTACATTCATCTTAGACACCTTACTTCATCAAATTTTCATTTAATTGTCTTTGATTTTCTGAAACAAGATGGAGATTCAAGAACTTTTCTCATGATTAATATATTCACTTTGCAACCTTTTCACTCATAATATTTAGACCAAAACAGCAGTTCTTTCACAATACCAAATGTACATATATATTTAATTCAAATGTAAACTTACTAAACAAAATGTAATACGCGATTACCAATCTAAAATGGTTTGTTTGTAGGAAGTGCTTTATGCAGCCAGGTAGATTGCATTACACAATAATAGCATGGTGCACTTTTCTGAGTACAACAAATAAACTTTCTTCCTCTTCCTTTATTAATGTTACCTTTGCTGTGCCACTAGTCCTCCATTCTCTCTATTTCCTGCAACAGGTTGTGCTTTCTCTTCAACCCCCGCATCCACAAGTGCTTTAACCTCACTACTGTAGTGGTCAGTGATGGCCTTACGATAGCTATGTGAGCGTTCATACTGACTGTCTCGGAGACTGGCAACAGCAGACACATGTGCCTGAGGCTGTATGGTTACATGGTCATCTGCAGACAGGGCATTTTCTTTGTCGCCCTGATGGGACAATGTGATATGCAATGGGCCATGGGTAGGAGAGCTACCAAAGCCAGGTTCAGAAAGATTCTGCCTTGAGTTCTGCGATTCTTTTAAAATGCCATGAAGGCTTGTTCCAGTAACAGGACTATGGTCTTGGCTACTGCCAATGAAGCTGGCATCAAGGCGGTCTTTATCTTGAGTAGACCAATCCATTTTGAGAATTTGATGTGACAGATCACGAAGCTGTAGAGAGTAGTCAAGTCCTGAATCTTTTGACTGAACAGAAGTGTTCATGTGTAAGAAGTCAGATTTGACGAGATGAGAGGGACTAGACTCTAAATCTCGACTAGACAGTTCTGTAAACATACTGTCATCTGTATCAGAGTGACGTACTGTGACACGAGTGTCATATGTAACTCTTTTGGGACTTTTGGCTCTTACGTGTCGAACCCTACCCACACGCTCACTACGACTGCTCTGAAAGCTGCGCAAGCTGGAAGTAGGACTAAGAGAACGACTCCTATCTGAAACGTTCAGACGCTCAACAGACTGTCTAGCTGAAAAACTTGTACGGTATGGCTGAGGTATGCGATATACCACGTCCATGTCACTTCGAGATGCTTTAAGCCGAGGACGCTCAGGACTTCGCCTTCGTGTTAGACGATCAGTGATAACTGCATCCCGACTACGACGACCACTGTCAAGCACAGACACTGGGCCTAGAGTATCCATGCTCCCAACTGCTGCCTTGTGTTATGTCCCTTGACTTTACACAAATGTCAGGAGAATGACAGGTTATGTCAAGAAGCTGGTCTTACAATGCTCCATACTTTACCTGAAAGAAGACAAAGATAATGATTATTTAAAAATAATTGTTTCAAATGTATATCCATAAATATGAGAACGAAGTGAAGAATCAGAGAATATTTGGACAAAATAAAATAGTCAAAGCAGATACGCTTGTGAGAGAATAAGTGACTAAATCATGGTTTTGTTGGATATTGGATATTTTTTTAACACAAATGATTTATTTTCAATTATTGCACAATGTAAACAAATATTTAATACGACTTTGAGACCAAAACAGCAAATAAATAATAACTTGACCTCAGTCAAAGCCAATTAATAAATGAAATTAAAATTAAATACTTTACATATGATACCTGCAATTTAGTTTTCATTCGACTTTAATAGCTACATCAGGGGTGCACAAACCGCGAACCGCAGGCTGCATGCGGCCCTCGGCGGACTTTTGGATGTTACCATTACTACGAATTTAAAGCGCATTATTTCATTAATTGTGTTGATTTTTCTACTGAGCCATCCATGTGGCGGCCCCCCAGACACTATCAATTGGAAATTTGGCCCTCTGGCCTAAAAAGTTTGTGCACCCCTGATCTACATGCATTAATCAATATTATTCCATCACATTTTAAAGTCACATTAATTATTTAATAGTGAAATGAGTAGATTTTCTCTATTAAACATTAATGCTTATATGTTTAAAGCTATATTTAATATTTAACTATATTAATAATACAGTATGGCATTTTGATTTGCATATTAATTAGTAGTATCCAAACAATTAAATGTAGAAGATTAGTAATGCTATCTGACTTTGTGTGTCAACATATTAATTATATTACCCAAGTAATTACTTGCACAAGACTAGTAATGTTGTCTGATTTTTTATGCCTATATATTAATCGCCATTATCCAAATGTGTACATTATTGTTAGATCCAGTTTGGTAGTATAAATTAAATTATCTCTACTTCAGCAGAGTCTAAGTTGCTTCATCAATTATATTCCTTTCCATAATTTAAAATACTGATCAACAGCAAATAACTTGGATTTTGCTGCATCCTGTTTAATCACAAATATTTCATAGGCATCACAAGTGTACATTACAATTATCCAACCCTGGCAACTTAGATTAAGCAGGAAAATGTTCATTAATTAGAGTCATTTTAAAAAGATAATCTGCAAGACATAAGATCTACATAACATTATTATTTGTGCTCAATTTCTAATCACCAGCCATAGAAAGAACCTCTGCATCAAACAACAGCTGAAAGATAACTTACCAGTCCCAAGAGTGTTGCCAGTCACGAAAATTATTGATGTTTCTAGTTAACATTAAGAACTTGCTGAATACAACAGATTGGCTCTGGCAGCCATGAAATGATCTACTAACAATTATGATTAAATTAAACACTCCTGTGCAGTAACAGTGGTGATTTTCATTGGAGAGAGAGGCAATATAATCTGAGACTGGGAAAAGCATGAGGGAGAAGCATAGTGGTTGTGATGGTTGAGGGAACATGTCTTTTTCTCTGCAGGTTTTGTTTTCACTTGTTTGCTGTGATGGTTGAGAGAAAGCATGTCTGTTTCTCTGCTGGTGTGTGTGTGTGTGTGTGTGTGTGGTTGTTGTTCATTTCTTGTGATTTGTTGAGAAATGATAGCTGTTGCTATGCTGGTTATGCTGGTTTTGCTTTATTTTGTTGTTTTTTTATAATGAGCTGGAATAACAATGTTATTATTATTAAAATTTTGTATAGTGAGTCAAATCATGAAGATATTTCAAAACAAACATACAGAAACTAATAACTGATTTTCATAAATAGAAGACATAACCATATGCCCCCCAAAATGTATTTAATCAAACACAAAAGTGAGGAGTCAAATGAAAATAACAGATGTGAATATAATTTTGTAATTGAAAGCCAATATATATAAAGTGTTCTCTTTATAAATACATATTAAAACTTAGAAATATTGTCATGTAACATTCACAAAATGAAATGAATAGATATGTGAGCCGGTTCTGACTGGGATGTGTGTGCATTCAACTAGTTTAAGCTCTTTATAGCACTGTCTTTAAAGATGTATTGCACAGAGACAGTGATGCACAGCTGTGTACAAATGGAGCCCTTAGTTGAGAATGGAGAATGAAAGGAGGTGATGATAAGGAGGTAATGGCAGGCATTGGAACTGGGTGGATTGGCAGTTAGTTCTGAAGGTATGTAGGTAGAGAGTAGGCCCAGGGAAAGAACACATAAAAGAAGGGTGCAACTGTTACAGCCTGGGGTACTTCTATGATGAAATGATTGCAGGCATCCCTCAAAGGACTACAAATCATCCTGCTTACAACTGGTATTGAAATGGGAGATAACTGCCCCACCCATTGTATCACTTTCACAGAACAAAAGCTGTGCTGTTTATGGGAGGGGAAGCATTGGTGGGACAGACAGCTCTTGATTATGGGGCATACTGAATCAACAGTGATATGGTATTAATGGTAATGGATGATCCTGGGGCAAGCTGGTTCAGTGCCTACCCATAATAAAAGCTACTGTGAGGTTTGCTACTGTCTTTCAAAGGCACAGTGTATAAATTCAAAACAATTCTTATTTCATTTAAACAGTGTACCAGAACAGAGCTTTGCAGGACAGATAATTCAGCAAATTTAATAAAGAAGCTCATTCTCTATTTTATAATCACTGGTTCTGCTTGGTTTAATTTCAACATAGTTTTAAAAACTACTTGTATTCTCACCAACTTCGCACGCTCAAAACTTTAAACTGTATGTTTTGGGAGAATGCCATGTCGCTTTGGGCCGAAGCTGTTTTCCTGGTCAATACAGTTGATGTGCAATTAGAACATGCACATTCACTCAATTGTATGCACTGGTGTCAGGGACTCAAATCATGCTGGGCACAATCAATAATTTCTCAAGGTCCAGGCAAATCAAAAGGCCAATGTGCTCTGCTCTTCAGAACTGATCTCATTTACACAAAAATTTACATAAAGTTGCAAAATACTGCAATTTACAATTTAACTCTTTCTATTCTGCACAAAAAAATGTATGCAGCAACAACACTACTAAAATTATTTCATTCAAATCTCCTTAAAGAAAGAAATAAACATATTATTAATTAGTATTTCAAATCAGTTCTAACACAATTTGCATTTCCAGTTCCAGAATAGACTAATCTAATGTGACTGGTGTCCTTTGGTTTGTATAGTCTGTTTGGAAAGTGGCAATCTGGTGTGGCTGTAATTTCCCAAGTGAAAACTTTGTTATATACTACCAGCCTGTAGCTATATACTACCAGTCTATGACTAGCTTTAGTGCTTATTTTAATAACACCATTGTTCCAAATTGTTAAAATAACATACTACTAATCCAAACAACAACAAAAATGTCTATAGAAATGTTAGTACGGTAGCTCAAGAAATAAAGAATGCATATAATGATATGGTTAAATATTGAAACATGCAATCAGAACATTAGACCAAGACTTGCAAACAGAAGACCCATAATGCTTTCAGTTTCAGTACAGTAGTACAACAATTATTTAGTACAACAGTCTAATAATGCATACAGTACTGCAATAATATACAGAGTACAGTAAACCAATAAAGTTCAGAGTAGCCCAAGGATGCTTGAAATAGTCTGTGAATTAGTACAACAACAGCCAAAGAATGTGTACTCTGCAATAAACCAAGCAAGCATACAGTGCAATAGCACAATAATGTTAACAATAACATAGGCCTAGAATTTTAACAGTACAATAGCCCAAGTATGCAATCAGTACAAGAGTCCAAAAATGCAATCAATACAATCACTGAAAAATGTATTTAGTGCAGGAGCCCACGCAGTACAACAATAGCCCTAGAATGTTTACAGTACAATTGTCAAAGTAGGCACAGAGCATAATAACCCAAGAATGTTTATAGTACAATTGTCAAAGTAGGCATAGACTAAGAATGTTTACAGTACAATTGTCAAAATAGGCATAGAGCATAACAACCCAAGAATGTTTATAGTACAATTGTCAACAAAGTAGGCATAGAGCACAATAACTCAAGAATGTTTACAGTACAAATGTCAAAGTAGGCATAGAGCACAATAACTCAAGAATGTTTACAATATGATGGTACAATATTTACAATAAACCAGGAGTGCTTATAGTAACCCAAGAATCTTAAAGAACAACAGTTTTAGAATGTTTACACTAGTTAAGTACAACAACCCAAGACTGCTTATACTTTTACAGTGCAACAGTTCAAGAATGTTTAAGATACAATAGTTCATGAATGTTTAAGATACAATAGTTCAAGCAGGTATACAGTACAATAGTCCAAGAAGGTATATATTAATATTCTAATTATGTTAACAGTATAGTAGTAAATGCAGCTTTACAGTACAATAGTCCAAGAATGTTTACAGCCAAGAAATAACACAAAAAAGTTTAGAGCACAACAGCCCATGAATGCATACTTTATAACAGTCCAAGAATGCAATAATAATAACAGCCCAACAATACACTTCATTATAATTATAAAATAATGATCTAAGAATGCAATTCAGTAAAATATCTAAAGAGTGCAATAAGCATAGCAGTCCATGAATGAAACAGTAGAGAAATCCAAGAAAGTATACATAAGTCCAAAAAAGTGTATGGCACAGAAGTCCAAAAAAGTATACAGTATAGAAGCCCTATGATGCATACAGTACAGTAATCCTTGAAAACATGTAGTTCAATAGTCCAAAAATGAAAACCTGTTCAAGCATTCATGTTAAATAAAATAATAATATAAAATAAAAATAATAAAACTGAAGGAAACAATAGTGGACATAAACAGTATAAATTGTACTATTTTGTTAATATTTTTTAAAAGGCAAAATTTAAATTAAAATATTATTATTATTGTTTATAAGTCTAAAATTGCATTTAGCCTTATTTTTACACACTAATATTTATAATATTTATTTTGACACATTAACACCAATAATAGTAAACAGATTACATTTATTTCAACATGCTAATGAATAAAAAGTATAAACAAACTGTCAAAGGTTAGCATGGCTACATCCTAAAGTGGATCAATACAAGTCAAATATTCATTTGTTGAATTATATCTCTCTCTTATCAATATTAAGCACAGCTGCCTAATTCATCAGTGTAATTTTCTAGATACACCATGGCAGAGAGCTGAAGCATATAGAATAATACTGTTTATTGGTTACTTCTTGCACACTGTGTATTATTTTGTAGTCTGTAATGCATTTCAAATCATACAATATTTATTGGCTGATATCAGTAAGTCAGACGTAAAAACTGGTTAAATGCAGACTTTATATACATTAAAATGTATATGCATGTTGTAAGTGATTGTGCCGGTTGGTAATAAATAACCATAGCTATAAATATATCTTCATTGTCTACTGTAACTGTAAGTACATGTATTGTAACAAAGCTTGTGAACTATGAACAGGTTTGTGCACAATCATGAAACACCTGTGAACTGAAAGTGTGATGTGAATAGGATTCAGTCTTGACACTTTTGTTTCACATAGTAAGTATACTTGTACAGTTGTACTAATACCTGCCCAGTTCAGAAACAACTCTAGGGGTTACTGTTAAGTGTAAAGGTCAGCACAGAGACTCTGTAGACATCTAGACCCCCTTTCCAGTGCTTCATGAAAGTCAAAGTGTGAGCTGCCTCATTTCCTGAATCAGTCATTTAGGGAGGGAAATGTTATTCACTGAAAGCTTCATTCCCACTAGTTAGGTGAATAGATATTTGACTAAAACAAAGGTTCTGCTTCCATTAAAACTGAATTACATGTCTATCTGCACGAATAAATTGCTGGCTACATAATATTAACTAAAATATGTTTGCCTGATTCTACTGTGCTGAAACAACAGTACATAAATTAAATGTAAGCATGAATTGCCAGTAATATCAGAAACCAGTTGTAGTAACATTTTTAAATATAAATATTTCAAGTTTAAGTTTTATGAGAAATTGGTCAAGATAACAATTCTAAGTGAGAATATTTTAACTTTCAGCACCTGTGATGTGAGAAATAACTAAAGAATACATGACACATGCCAGTGATATCAGAAACACGACATGACAATATGCCTATGGTTCTATATTCTAATATTCACTTGTTACTCCCAGTGTCATGTAAGTAACACACACACACACGCACACACATGCACACACTGATATATTATGCTCACCAATGTCTTGAGAATGTCATACTTTTACTTCCATTTGTGAATATTAAGTGCAAAGGAAATAGTCAAGGAAATGTATATATCACTTTTAGGGACAAACAATTTAAGTGCAAAATATTAGAAATAGTCATAGTCTATACAACTTCTAGGGATGAATAAGTGCAAGGAATAAAAGAAATAGTCTTAGTTTTAGCACTTTTAGGGATGAAAATTTAAGTGCAAGGAATAAGAAAAAACAATCATAGTCTTTAGCACTTCTAGGAATAAATAATTTAGGTGATCATGCCAAGAGAAGTATAGTGCAATATTAGTATGAATATTTTAAGAGTCACTGATAAGAAAAAGAAATTGGAGCACTTCTAAGAATGAATACTTAAACTTAACGAGCCAATAGTCAGAGTAGTTGTTCTAAGAATAAATATGACAGTGACATAACACATCATGATTGCACCTCACGGTGGGAATTGTTTAAATAAGTATAAGTAAAATCCACTTTCAATAAAGCATTAAAAGTCTCATATAGATATATATCTTGTATGTCATGTATATGAGTCTTTCATTTCATTGCAAATAATCATTTATTTTTAAATCACATCTATTTTGGTATTTAACAAATATTATGTAAATTAATGTTCTTTGCCAACTTTCCATCAAGTGAATTAAAAGTTCATTTTGAAATTAAAACAGCTTTTCAATACAATATGGGTTTGCTATATTTCAAGAAGCCATATAATTCTTCTTTACATTATTTTGTCTAAATGAGTAAAGTGATAATATGGACAGGAACAAAAAAACTATTGCAAAAGAAAAACAAGCAATTGTGAATTAAATATATTTCTTTTAAAAAAATCACTCTAGAAATTCACTAAGCTTGCACAGATTTCTACTTCACTCATTAAACTTATTAATACTTATTATTATAAAATGGCACAGCATATTACATACAATAAGCTGTACCATTTCATAGTGAAAAACAAACATTATATATAACATGTATATATCACACTTTTTATCTCTCTTGCAACCTGTGACAACTACACTTTACTCTAAAATGCTAGGCATGCATATACATAATTAGCATTTCAGCAGCATGACAGGCAACTCACACTGCCGTGTTTATGGTGCAGCAACAGCCACATGGCTCAATAACAATTATAATGCATTGTATAGGGTGACTAATCGGGAGCTCAAATTCTGTCGAAATGGGTTCAAAAGCATGCATGCCCTGCCCTGTACAGGTAAGATGTTGAGTGCCCAGAGTCGTCTTAAGTAATTTATTTATAAACGCAATACATCACAACAATACAATGTAGCATCTACAAGGTAGAGTGTTGATTTTTGAATTGCCTCAAAAGAATGTTTATTATATAGAAAATATAACGAAAGATATTTGATTAAATTAGATGTTTATAAGGCGCCATATTACCACCACACACAAAAAAACAAAAAAAAAATAAAAATTGAGCGTGTATGTAAATGTTTTTCCTAACATTTCATTCTTACCCAGCAAGTGAAAGCTCCAAGCATTCCAAGTTTAACAGTTCTGATAGATATCATCAAAGGTTATGGCCGCCACACAATAAACAATAGTAGAGAACGGGACCAACACGTGAACAACAGAATAACAACAGTGAGGCAGTGAAAGGGGGTAAAAAAGCAGCCACATAAATATATACAACACAATTCATCCTCTTCGCCGCATATCCTCAGCCTGGCAACGCCATCATCTATCTAAACCGCGCACGCACGCACGCACGCACACAAAGCCTGGCTTCGAGCAAAGCAGTCAATGATCAAAAAGAAACACCGCTCACCTTCAGAAACTGGTCAGATCGAACAGAATGGCAGTCGGGAAAGAGCCACAGAAATTACCCACCAGAAGCGAAAAGAGAGACGTTAATAATAGCTCCGAAGACAGATGGAAGGAAATGAAGCAGAAGGAAAAAGAATTGATACGTGATGCAGCTGTAGTTCGGCGGGGTTTGGCGGGAGGCCCAGCGTGTGATGTCTGGTGGTGGTGGTGAACTCAATGGGGAAGACGACGGCTTGGCAGAATGCGGCGCTGCGCTAGCTGTGGAATCCGCTTTTGCCTTGCAACACACACACACACACACAACGAAATGCCTGAAAGGATGGCACAGATAGGAAGGCTGACGGCATCTGGCTGCTGTAAATGCAGCCGGTATACAGAAAGAGGGGGGAGTAGGGGGGCTAACGCTTGGCAATACTGATAAAGCACAAGGTCTTCGTTTCCGGCCATGATTCACAGGAACCTCTACCAATAATACCTGTAATGGTGCTTGCATAATATTATTTCACTATCAACCAGTAGTCAAATAGAGTGGCATCATTCCGTGAGAAACCATTCTTGGCATGACAATTCTAAAGCTACAAGACTAAGAAATTCGTCCGCGAAATCAACGAATATTGGAAACTTATGTTAATACCTCTTTATCATTTCATGAATGATACCGCATACAGGTAGAACGTCACCTTTCAACTCTTCATGCTATAACAGTGGATACAGGTAGAACGCCATTTTATAACTATTAATGCTTTAACAGTGGATACAGGTAGAACGCCATTTTATAACTATTAATGCTATAACAGTGGATACAGGTAGAACGCCATTTTATAACTATTAATGCTATAACAGTGGATACAGGTAGAACGCCATTTTATAACTATTAATGCTATAACAGTGGATACAGGTAGAACGCCATTTTATAACTATTAATGCTTTAACAGTGGATACAGGTAGAACGCCATTTTATAACTATTAATGCTTTAACAGTGGATACAGGTAGAACGCCATTTTATAACTATTTTATAACTATTGATGCTAAAACAGTAGAATAACATAGAACGCGACCTTCAACTCTTAATTTTATAGCAGCATATACAAGAAGAGCACCATCTTACAACTCTTACCAGTAATTACATGTGGAATGCCATCTTATAACTCTTAACGCTATAAAACTGTTAGATAAAAAAGAATGTCGTCTTCTTAATGTTATAACATTAGCAGGAGAGAAAGAAGGAACGCCACTTACAAGTCTTAATGCTAAAACAGAACATAAAGAAGGAACGCCACTTACAAGTCTTAATGCTAAAACAGAACATAAAGAAGGAACGCCACTTACAAGTCTTAATACTAAAACAGAACATAAAGAAGGAACGCCACTTGAATGCATTTACAACTCTTAACGCTATAACAACGGATAAAGAAGGAACGCCGTGTACAACTTTTAAAACTACAACATTAACATCAGATAAAGAAGGACCGCCATCGTAAATTGGATGAGACAGATTTTTTTTAAAAGATTGTTTTTTGTTATCTTTTAAATTTAAATAGATCCCTGCCCACTCTGTTCATGTGTTAACCACTAGTCCTTAACAGCGTTATCATCTGGTCATTTATTGTTGATTAAATCTTAATAATTAGTGTAATAGATTAGACGTATTCAATCAGATCAGTGACTGACCGACATGTACGTTCTCATAAGCATGCCTTGCTGTACTGTACGTTAGTTCAGCCTATCTCGTATGATTTTTTTCACAAGACATTATGTCTCTGACAGTTGGTCACAACCCACTTGCTTTCGAACTTCTGCCGAAAAGTTCAGTCAATCTTCTCTCATTGACCACGAACTTTTGCCCCCAAAATCAGTCAGTCTTCAATCACTGTCACTGAACTATTCCTTAAAAGTTCAATCTTCATTAAACGGCCTCGAACTTCTGCCCAAAAGTTCAGTCAATCTTCATTATGTAATTAACATTTCCTGAAAATGGTCTCAAGTTACATAATGCCTGCTGTCTGACGATCTTTAGTATACTGGATAGGGCTCATAAATCCTTTACATAACAAACATCCGGCCTTGAAGTAAAGCTACAACAAGACTAATTGCAATCACCGGTCGTCTTGACATAACAAACACCCGGCCTTGAACTAAAGCTACAACAAGACTAATTGCAATCACCGGTCGTTTTGATAGTACAAAAATATTGCCTAAATTAATATCTACACAATAATAATCATAAAATATAATGATATATATTTATGAGCGAATATGCTCCCTCACATTATGTATCTTTACATATAATGTTTTGCATATTGTTTAAGTCCAAATACAGAGAAAGCTTTGAAAAATGTTTGGCGCCCGACACTCTGTTAAAAACGTGAATGTGCTCTTGGCCATAAAAAGGTTGGGAACCAATGTTCTACCCAAAAGGTCAGTCGATCTTCACTTACTGCCCTCGAACTTTTGCCCCAAAATTCAGTTAGTCTTCGCTTACTGCTCTCAAACTTCTACCCAAAAGGTCAGTCAATCTTGACTTAAATAGCTCTTGTTATAAATACTGATTGTTTGCTGTTCCTGCACAATTAACGGTGTTGTCTCTGTCTGAATCTAGAAAGTCCTCCCTTTATTCCTGCCTTTATCTGAAAGGCACACTTCAAAAGTGTTTAGCGCCAGCTATTTTGTTGTCAGAGCCTGGTGGGGTTAATGATGTCAGCAGGTGCTATTTGGGGAATACTAGAAGTCGCCTGACAACAGCTAAAGTAATCTAGAGGCACTAAAACTAGTTGGTCGCCTGACAACAGCTAAAGTAATCTAGAGACACTAAAACTAGTTGGTCGCCTGACAACAGCTAAAGTAATCTAGAGACACTAAAACTAGTTGGTCGCCTGACAACAGCTAAAGTAATCTAGAGACACTAAAACTAGTTGGTCGCCTGACAACAGCTAAAGTAATCTAGAGACACTAAAACTAGTTGGTCGCCTGACAACAGCTAAAGTAATCTAGAGACACTAAAACTAGTTGGTCGCCTGATAACCGCTAATATTTTATAGGGATGTTAGGAGTCACCTGACAACCCCATATAATTAAGAGTGTTAAAAGTCAAATGACAACCGCCGAATGTGTGATGAGACGTGTGGGCCGAGTAATAAGTGACACAATAATTCATTAATAAAATAGCACCCTCAACCCCCACGATATACGAGCGTATTATTTTGTTAAACACTACAACAGTGTACAGGTGAAAAGCCAAAAACTTACACAAGTAAATGTTATAAAGTGTACAGGTGAAAAGCCAAAATCTTACACAAGCAAATATTAGAACAACACAATCTTAAAACTCTCAAGTCTAGAACACCATCTTACAACTTTTAGTCTAGAACAACAGCAGATGTAGATAGAACGTAATATGGCAAGGTCTAACTCTCTAACAGTGGAGTCAGTTAGAAAGCCATCTTAAAACTTTTCAAGATTCAATCAGCATTATATAGGCAAGACGCCATCTTACAACTCTACAACCTACGTCAGTACATACAGTTAAGACTCAATCTTACAACTCTATAAATACATCATTACATACAGGCAAGACGCCATCTTACAACTCTACAACCTACGTCAGTACATAAAGGCAGGACTCCATCTTACAACTCTATAAAATACGTCATTACATACAGGCAAGACGCCAATTCTACAACCTATGTCAGTACATACAGGCAGGACTCAATCTTAAAACTCTATAAAATACATCATTACATACAGGCAAGACGCCATCTTACAACTCTACAATCTACGTCAGTACATACAGGCAGGACGCGTCTTACAACTCTATAACATACATCATTATATACAAGCAAGACGCCATCTTACAACTCTTAATAGTTAGAAACAGTTACTTTCACGACTATTCAAAACAGGCTCTAACATGGTTGCCATTCACTGTAAGCCAAGCTTTCCCATAGATGTTTAAAAGAAAACAGCGATTTAATAACGCTTTGCACTCGAGCAAATTGATTTACCTTATCACACTGGTTGAACCGTTGCATGCGCTCTCTTCACGCAGTCTGATTAAACTAGTTACATGCACAACAAACAGAAATTCAGTGTCTGGATTGAAAACCCGTTTTACATTAATTAATTAACTTTTTTGTATATTGATTAAAAATAATAAATAAACAATTCAAGAGTTGATATTTGTCTGACTGGAAAATACAAGGCAGAGATTTCCTGACAGACTTCGGACTAGTTTCAAGTAATTTTACTCTGGATACAAATATGCACATTACCTTGTTTTACATTTTGTCAAGATGGCAAGTTTATGATGGATGACGATAAATTTTGATACCGCGCAGTCAATATAAAAGTGCTCTCTTTCTTTCACACTCACACACACACATACACATACACACACATACATACACACGCACGCACGCACGCACGCACACACACACACACACACACACACACACACACACACATGATTTCTTATGATGTACAAAGAAATAAAACTTGCGCTGCAGGGGGTACGTGACATGATTTACTGGGAATTCAGAGGAGAGGGGAGGAAACACCTGCGCAAATAAGGACAGGTAAAATCACGCCACCCCACGAAAAACATTCCACCCCAAACAGAAATTTGAAAATATCTCAGCTCAGATATCATATGTGAAAAGATATATCAGACTCCATCATATGTGAAAAGCAGTCCATTCACATAAAGTACAGAAAATATACTCCCTGATCTATTAGCAATGCTGTAGAAAGTGTAGAAGAATGGCGTTCTATAAAAAAAAAATACTCCCTGGATCTACTGGCAATACTATAAAAGAATGGCGTTCTATAAAAAAAATACTCCCTGGATCTACTGGCAATACTATAAAAGAATGGCGTTCTCTAAAAAAAAATACTCCCTGGATCTACTGGCAATGTTATAAAAGAATGGCGTTCTCTAAAACTATTAAAGAGCCATATTCCAAGGAACCTAAATAATAAAACTAAACCAAATTAACCCCTCATAGACCCAAAGACCAACGAAAAACTCCACATGACACTCGTCTCGGTAGCTACAGAAAACACCCAGGTGCAAGGACCATTAGAAAACAATGACACTCGTTTCAGGAGCTACAGAAAACATCCATGTGCAGGGATCCATTAAATACCGTCTACCATGAACTGGTAAAAGGACTCAGGTCTCAGGAACTAAATCTTCCATCTTACAAATCAATAAAAACACTCTCAACTCATAAATGAACTATTCCACATCACGAACTGGTAGGAGCACTACAATCTCAGTAACTGCAGACACGTTCCAGCTCCAGGGAGCTGTAAAATCATTTTGTCCCAGAGTTTGCTGAGAGTCCTTCATCCCAGAAAACATCGATTTTGCAAACCGCAAAAGCTTAAGAACAAATTAATGCTGCACTGTGTCAATACCACGATATACGCATGCATCATATTGTAAGGACTATCATGTGGGCATTACAAGAGTAAAAATTATCATGTGGGTATTAAAAGTGTGATGATTATCAAGTGGGCATTACAAGGGTAATGATTATCATGTGGACATCACAAAGTACTATCAGGTGGGCATTACAAGAGTAAGGATTATCATGTGGACATCACAAAAGTACTATCAAGTGGGCATTACAAGGGTAAGATTATCATGTGGGTATTACAAGTGTGGGGATTATCAGGTGAACATTATCAAAGTACTATAATGAGGGTATTATAAGAGTAAGGACTATCATGGATTACAAGTGTACGGACTAAATGTGGGTATTATAAGAGTAAGGACTATCATGGATTACAAGTGTAAGGACTAAATGTGGGTATTATAAGAGTAAGGACTATCATGGTTTACAAGTGTAAGGACTAAACTGTGGGCATTATAAGAGTAAGGACTATCATGTAAGTATTAGGGCATTATAAGAGTAAGGACTATCATGTAAGTATTAGGGCATTACAAAAGTAAAAGGGTTATCATGAAGGCATTACAAGTGTGAGGACCAAATTGTGGGTATTATAAGAGTAAGGACTATCATGTAAGTATTAGGGCATTACAAAAGTAAAAAGGTTATCATGTAGGCATTACAAGTGTGACTATAATCAGTTATAATCAGCTACAGCTGACGCGATAGAAGGTATAATACACAACTGTGTTCTTGTTTGTTCTCTCCGCAAACTCTCTCAAACTATTTTTTCTTGTTACAAAAAACAAAATGAAATAAATAAACACACTTCTCAACCCACAATAATATATCATGGGTTGGCCTAGATAATATAATTCTATCAGGAGTAACACAACAATACTTATATACTCCAAAAGTACATATAAATACAACTATGAAATGAGCACACAGAAAAAACAGTATTCAGAGTACACCAAAGGGTAACTTATTATGAACTTATTAATTACATGTATTAAACTTGTGTTTGTTTGTTAGACATATATTAAGTATAAAGTATGCCAAAGGTAACAAAACTCACATATATATATGAAGTTAACATTTTACTTAAAGAAACCAGTGATTGTTTATTATTAAATATAGTTTGCCAAAGGTTACGAAAACCACATTAGAAAAGTTAATAATCGCCTTCACGACACTTCAATTGTTTCACACAAAAATGCGTCACTAAACAAATTCAAAATAAAATGGAAATCATTTTTCATCAAAGCTAGAATATGAAAACATTCCATCGATAACACGAATACGAGTAGCGAACCTCAATCAATCAGAGTAGAAACATGAAGGTTCAAGGCGGAAATAGGTGTTTTGCTGTGCCTCAGGACGGACGCTGGGTTTGCGGCGTGGTGAGCCAACACTTGGCATTTACGATAGCAATACTTTGCAGAATGGATAAGAAAAACCCAAAGTAGCTATACTACAACTGTCATAGAAATGTAAGCTCTTTAATGAAAATCTGCTATGTTCACGCTTCATTTCGTGGCGACAGTATCTGTATCAATTTGATCGCGACACCCATCCGAACTATATATATATATATTTTTTTTTTATTGTTAGGAAACTGCTGTCACAGTTCTTTTATATAACTTAATAAGTAAGGAAAATACTTTTAACCCATCTACAGTGAGGTGTTTTCACACAAAGCAATACTCATGTATACTCAAGTGTTTTCAGAATAAGCAATACTTTTAACTCGTCTGCACTGAAGTGTTTCCATAGCAAGCAATACTTTTAACTCATCCACACTCACACGTTTCCACAGCAAGCAATACTTTTAACTCATCCACATTCAAGTGTTTTCACAATAAACAATACTTTAATACTTGTAAGATGCGCACACTGAAATTCCTCCGCCTTACGCAATCCTTTTTAACTCAACTTGTCTACACTGATGTAACTGTTCATCCATAGTAAGCAACACTTAATTTGTCTACAGTACTCTACACTGATGTAACTGTTCATCCAAAGTAAGCAACACTTAATTTGTCTACATTGATGTAACTGTTCATTAATAGTAAGCAACACTTAATTTGTCTACACTGATGTAACTGTTCATCCATAGTAAGCAACACTTAATGTGTCTACAATTAAGTATACGTACTTCCACAGTTAGCAACAATTAAATAAACTTATCTGCATTTGGAGTATTTCCACAGTAAGCAATACTGTGAACTCCACTTAATCACAACAAAGTATTTCTAAGCTAAGCCATAGTATAAACTCGGCGTGTATCTTTAATAAGCACCACCTTCTTCTGGGCAAAACGCCCTAGGGTCAAGGGTCTGCCATTATTCCTGTCGGGTACATCTGCCTAGGACTGTTTGGTATTAAAAGCAAGAAGCACGAGAACATGATGTCAGAGACAACCGGTGATAAAAGAATTGTTCTTAGCAGACGAACCCGGAATTTGCGGACAGAGTTTGCTAAGACAAAGGTGGACATCATCAGGAATCTTGGGTTCGAATCCATTCAACTCGCACTACATACAACTGAATGCAACAAGGACAGGTCTAATTACAGAAGACGTCAATTTAAGCTAGCAAAATTTCGATGTGACGTTTTCTAAATTGCAGCAATACATTTTATTTTAGAAGCATTTTTAGCAATATATTGGTGCAGTACTTCGATGCTTATTGTGTTTTAGAACGTTCTTTCCCCCCCTTCCTATTAGTAGCATTAAATGGCAAATGCTAATAAAAATTTTAAATAAAAAAATACAAGAAAAAAACAAATATGATTGTGCTGAGTGATCGATGGGTTCTAACAGGTTTGCTTAAATCTACCTCGACAAAAATGTACACATCACAGAAAGAAAAAAAAATTATATTTAAAAAAAAAAAACGATCCCAAAGTAATACAAAGAGTAACTTACCAATATTATTTTCTTTCTCGGCCTACTGTAATACAGGCAACCACCCCGGATACTTTTGCAGTGGACAACCGCCAACGTCCTGACACCAGCCGAGTAACAGCGACCTGCTACGCCCTTGACTCCCGATAAATAAACACCTCGCTGGGCGCGCGCCTTGCTCACAAAAAGGAAGAAAGAAAACCACTACAGAAGCCAAAGACGATTCCAGAAATAGACCTCTGGAACCTGCCAGGACGTAAGAACCACTTTGCACGTGCAGCAGTTGTGTTGACGGTGAAAATAAATGAACAGTCAGGCGTGCACACAAGGAGGAAAATTTGTCCACTAGAAGTTGGGATCCCGAAAAGTGAGCCTAGTTTGGACGAAAGTTATAAACATTCTAAGATACTGGACATCCCGCACGCATTGACCCCACAAAAGGGGGGAAAAACGACGATAACAACTTCTGTGCATATTCTTCGACGCCAGTGCCAGGAATTCTAAGAGTGAGACTGGTACGGTGCCAAGTCATGACCTTCATGAGCATTCTTCTAGAAAACGAGCAAAAGAGAGGAGAAAAAAATACGTTTGGCGCATTAGCCCCCACAGCAGAGCCAAAGGCAGTCGCTGTAACGTCTTTGGCTCCACTCCAAAAAAGAAAAAATGCTCTCCACTTAAAACAAGCTCCCACACAGTCTCCAAGATACCTTACTTACACGGAACGGTGACCGCTACTTCCACTCACGCCCAATTTCACTGCATTTTCAATACGCCCCCACCCCCATTCCTCCCCTTAAATACCTCGCATGCATCTGTGTATACATACCGAAGTTTGCTCTCGGGCTTTACTGACAGGAGAGACCCGACAGGAGGGGTTGTCCGGGCAAGGTTGACAGGACTTTGCTGACAAGGCAAGGTTGGACTGACAGGGCAGGGCTTGACTGATTGGTCAGGGCTGGGCTGACAGGACAGGAATGTACTGTCTACTGCTATTTTCATTTGATCTCTTATCATGACCTGTCGAAGTTGTAAAATGTATTACTCGATGTGCCCAAAATGACTGGATGTGAGTGACAGTTCCTTTCCATCAGTTCCACGTTATATATTACAGTTTTAAAGGTCAGTGTGTGCTAATAACACTCAACTGCACTATTTGACGTAAAGTTCTCTTCAATAATACACTATTTGACGTAAAGTTCTCTTCAATAATACACTTACGTTCATTATAGTGTCCTAAAGCTATCACCGTATCCATTCAGAAGTACAAAGATATTTTGAGAACATGATTCAGAAGTTTAATAGTGGATTGTGCTTGTTGATGGTGGTACAAGGATTCCCTCCTTCCTTTCTAGTGGAATTTGGATTGTTTGTAAAAAAAAAAATAAATAAATATTTATTTAAATACATTCTTAAATAGATGTGACCAATTCTGGAAATCATTAGATAATTTAAAGAAAACTTTAAGCATACTGTTTTAATTAAGCAATGCTGAAAATCCCGGTTCAAATTAAAAGTCTTCATTTTAAGCAATTAGCAAGACTAGAAAATACTGTAAACAACAATTAGACAGACTTCAAAGTATTTTTTTTTTAAACAACAATTAGAAAGATCTCAAAAGTTTGCGTTAATGTAGCAATGCTTACCCATTTACGGCGGTTATATTTAAGAATAAACTAAAAAAAAAAAGTATTTTTGCCAAGCAATCCAGATGCAACAGGATAATGGTCACTGTTATCAGAATTAAGACGCAAATTGGAAGATTAGTGTTTGGAATCATATTCCCAAATTATCTTTATTTTTCAAACGGGTTACAATTATGTACATTACATAACTGATAAATCATTTCTGCTTACTTCTAGACATATGCTAACTTTAAATATAAACTGTTCTGGACTCTGAAGACATGTCTACCTTGGTTTAAATATAAACTGTTCTGGACTCTGAAGACATGTCTACCTTGCTTTAAATATAAACTGTTCTGGACTCTGAAGACATGTCTACCTTGCTTTAAATATAAACTGTTCTGGACTCTGAAGACATGTCTACCTTGCTTTAAATATAAACTGTTCTGGACTCTGAAGACATGTCTACCTTGCTTTAAAACTAAGGAGATGACCAGCTACAGACTATGGTTCAGAATAGCGGGTCTCCTCTAATATGAGGTATTACGTATGACGTCAGTCGATCAATCGTAAATTCATGGTGTGCCGTGGAAATAAAGATTAGTGGAAAGTGGCGAAGAGCAGAGTTTATTTCTTTTATGTCTACACTTATCTGTCAATCCACTTATTCTACATGATTAAATCAGAGATCACAGACATTTAACTGTAACTGATGCAAACCGATTAATATTATCATAATGACGGTTAATGCTCATTTGTGGAACAAATGTGTCACTGTCACCACCGAGTCATCTGGAAACATATACATGGAGAACTACAATTTTTTAAAACATGAAATAGCGATGGATTGGGGCAAGGTTTATAACATGAAAGCGTAAGTAGACAGCAGTTATCAAATTTTCTTTTAACATAGCATTTGCTAGGTCTTGTTATTGTAAATCTTAACCGTTGGATAATAAAAAACAAAACAAAAGAAAACTACTCATCCACCTATAAACGGTTTAGATTACATTAGTGAGCCCAGCACATTCTCCACACGAGTTGTTTACTCTTGGCACTTACAAAAATATCGTCATAAACACTGCCCAAGGTCAGATGACTTTGACATTTAACAACTTATATAACAATTAAGTTTAGAAACGGGGATAGGCAAATTTACTCCGCCACAGTGTCCTTATGTTTAAACAGTGTAAACAACATCATCATATATACACAGTGTCCTTATGATTAAACAGCGTAAACAACATCATCATATATACACAGTGTCCTTATGATTAAACAGCGTAAACAACATCATCATATATACACAGTGTCCTTATGTTTAAACAGCGTAAACAACATCATCATATATACAGTCAGATTTCGACATCTAGGGCGGTAGAGTCCATCTAGGGTGGTCAGCTTGTCTGCAGCCTTAATTGGCTTTGTCCAACAGTCTGACGGACGGTACCACAGACTGCAAAAAAGTACCGTCCGTTGGTCTAATACACAGAAGTGTTCGTAGCTAATTCCTCTTTCCTACCAAAAAGTACCGTCCGTCGGTCTAATACACAGATGTGTCCGTAGCTAATTCCTCTTTCCTACCAAAAAGTACCGTCCGTCGGTCTAATATACAGAAGTGTCCGTAGCTAATTCCTCTTTCCTACCAAAAAGTACCGTCCGTCGGTCTAATACACAGAAGTGTCCGTAGCTAATTCCTCTTTTCTACCAAAAGTACCGTCCGTCGGTCTAATACACAGAAGTGTCCGTAGCTAATTCCTCTTTCCTACCAAAAGTACCGTCCGTCGGTCTAATACACAGAAGTGTCCGTAGCTAATTCCTCTTTCCTACCAAATGTTCAAGAACGACGAGTTGAGGCGAGGTTTACGAAGTTGTTCAGAAAATCACCACAACAATTTTCACCTATTTTATGTTTGGTTATTACTGCACTCTGACTCTCTGCTACGATGAGCAGCAAGAGGGTTTGATGGATTTTCTCGATCGGGCTGAGAAAATAATAAAAAGAAAGCCTTTCCCATCAACCTGAGAAGTCAAGCGGTAGGGCAGAAATTAAAAATGGAAAAACACCTGGTCTCGGTTCGCCCCTAACAGCCCAGCCCAGCAATCTTGCCTAACCCCTAATACCTCACACACCCGGTTTCCTTCCATCAATCATAATCAAGAACAAATGTTAATAATTGTTTTTATTAAAAATATTTTCATATTTATTTTTAATATGACTACAACTTATCTACAAGCTTAGCCCCATCGTGAAGGAATTTCTAACCAGTTTTCTCGCTCCTTTTAAATTAAATCTATAAAACAAAAATATATGTAACATTACATGCATGTGGACTTCATCAGCAAGCTGTTATCTCAAATCTCTAAACTGACTTCTTTTACAAAATCAAGCAGTCTATTTACGGTTAGCATGTTTTCAACTATCTCATATCGTTCTTCAGCAAACTAAACTAGTGCTAAACCTACTGATTACAAAAGGACAAGAAACAACTATCCCATGCTTCAGACAAGGACAATAAATGACTATTCCATAAATGGAACAAAACAATGGCTATTCCATATATCAAAGGACAACTAACAACATATTGGACAAGATATGACTATCGTTTGATTATGACATGATATGACTATCTGATGATTACGACATGATATGACTATCCCATACATTAAACAAGCAACTAAATGACTATCCTACACATCGGATAAGAATGACTATCCCACACAAGGATAATAAATGACTATCTCACACATCAAAGACAATTCATGAGACTATCCCGAATAGTAGACCAAAGTCAATGACTATCATCCTAGGTATCAGACAATGGCAATAAATGACTATCCCATAAAAATATAAACGTTCAAGGGTTAATTGACAAAAGAAAATTTCGCAACCGTTAGCATGTCAGATAAGAGAAAATTCCACAACTTTTAACACAAATAGTATCTCAACCGTTGAAAATTTATCAAGAGACATGGCAACCCCTCTGAGCATTTACTGTCAAATTAACAGCTTGCTGTCTAACACTAAGGAAAGCCTGGTGGCAGGCAGATTGTTTCAGGAGGTAAACATCTTAAGAGGTTCAAATAACAAACATTATATGAGATTTTACTCATGCCTGACATAATGCAGGTGATTTTCCTGATAGCGACTTCTTGCACGAGTTATGTGTACATGCTCAAACACTACTAATGTGCCATAAGACAATAAGTGAACAGGAGTGCAAGCAATAACATAATGAATACATTTCTAATTATCTACTTGTGCCATAAGACAATAAGTGAACAGGAGTGCGAGCAATAACATAATGAATACATTTCTAATTATCTACTTGTGCCATAAGACAATAAGTGAACAGGAGTGCGAGCAATAACATAATGAATACATTTCTAATTATCTACTTGTGCGGTTCTAGAAAGTGGCACCTATTCTGTCAAATGCCTCGTGGCTTCCTCCTATTGCTGTTTCTAAATGAAGCAAACCAGATTCCAACAACACAATCAACTTAATGTGTGAGCACATGTGACTCGGTTACATTCGTTCTGTCTCTCTCCAGATGTGTACTCTCGCGTGTTCCCCACACCACAATCAACTTAATGTGTGAGCACATGTAACTCGTTACATTCGTTCCGTCTCTCTCCAGTTATGTACTCTCGCGTGTTCCCCACACCACAAGATCAGTGCATAGATGCATCGACCGCGGGCGATACTATCATACATACTGGAAAAACCATTTATATAAGAGAAAAAATAAACTAAAAGAAAGAAAAATTATCAGCTGGGAAGAAATTAGCTTAGTGCGGATGACAATCGGATGTCTCAGTCATTTAATAATTTCAAGCAGATTTGTTCAGCTCCATTTTATGGTCTCTAGACTATCTTTATCAGGGATGCACAAACCCGCGGCCCGAGGCAGGGCTCTGTGCGGCCCCAAGAGGACTTTAGGATGTTACTGACCGACAACAATCTCTGTTTGATTTTGAGGCTGGCGACTACAAAACTCGAACCAAATATTGACAAAGTTGTTTTCAACATTCAGGCTCACCCTTCTCACTAAAGATTAACCTAGGTTAGTGAGACAAAAAGGAATGTAAAGCACATAATTTCATTATTTGTGTTGTTTTTTTCTGCTGAGCCATCCATGTGCAATCTGACTTGCAGCCCTCC
Organism: Sinotaia quadrata; assembly: GCA_028829895.1. Taxonomy (NCBI): domain Eukaryota; kingdom Metazoa; phylum Mollusca; class Gastropoda; order Architaenioglossa; family Viviparidae; genus Sinotaia; species Sinotaia quadrata. The sequence goes on from CM054179.1 coordinate 11,659,248, forward strand.
ACGCACTATCGATTGGAAATTTGGCCCTCTGACCTAAAAGGTTTGTGCTCTATATGATAACAAAAATCTCATCTCTATGACTACAAAAATCACATCTCACAGAGTGCGTGAATACACTGATTAAATCTCTAGACTGCGTATATGAATATTAGAATGCAGATAGACAGACAGGCAGATAGATAGATAGATAGATAGATAGATAGACAGATAGATTAAAAATACAGATTACATCACCTAGACTATGTATAGAATACATTATGTATCTCTAGACTGGCTAAGAATGCGCATTATATCTCTACTCTGATTAAGAATAGAGATTAAATCTCTAAATTATACATAATACATATTGTATCTCTAGACTTTAATTTTGAATGCATGTTATATGTCTAATCTATGATTAACAATACAGATTAAATCGCTAAACTGTGTAAAAAAAAAAAAAAAATACACTACATCTCTAGACTTTATTTTAAAATGCACGTTATATGTCTAATCTATGGTTAAACATATAGATTACGTCACTAGACTATGCAAGCAAATACATATTGCATCTCGAAACTATAAGGATACAGATTACGTCACTAGACTATGCAAGCAAATACATATTGCATCTCGAAACTATAAGGATACAGATTACATCACTAGACTATGCAAGCAAATACATATTGCATCTCGAAACTATAAGGATACAGATTACATCACTAGACTATGCAAGCAAATACATATTGCATCTCGAAACTATAAGGGTACAGATTGCACCTCTAGACTATGTTTAAGAATACAGAGATTACATGTAACCATTCGCTCCTTCATTGCAGCATGAAAATATAGAAACATTTATATGAGTTTCACTCTCTTATAGGACGCAGTTCTCCCCCTTTCTCTTGGACCCTCTCCCAACCATCTTTATTTATTTATTTTAAAGGTCGGCTTTCACTTTTACAACGATCTTGAAGGTAAACAGAAAAAAATATAGTAAACGCTGAAATGGAAAAGGTATTTTCACCCCGAAGAACCAATTAGCTTGCATAACTCCATAACAAACAAGTCTTACAAATCAAAACAACTGCCGAATGTTAAACACTAAAATGGAAAAGGTATTTTTATCTCGAAGATAGTAAACCAACTAGCTTGCATAACTCCATAACAAACAAGTCTTACACATCAAAACAACTGCCGAATGTTAAACACTAAAATGGAAAAGGTATTTTTATCTCGAAGATAGTAAACCAACTAGCTTGCATAACTCGATAATAATTAAGTTTTGCAAATCAAAACAGAATTGCTGAATGCTAAGTTAATACTAAGAGCGGGATACTACGCACTTCAAGAAGAAGAAAGAACAGAGCCCGTCTGAATGAATTCCGTTGTAAAAGCCCCACATCCACTCATCCTGACAAGAGTTGCGGCCCTTTGATAACTGAATTTGTTTATCACTGCCGAGGCAGCGTTAAAATGGAAGAAACATAATATTGCATTTGTCAAGGCGAAGTCGGTCTTGATTGACAAAGCATGACAAGGACAAGCGCGGCCCTTCCATCAGTGTCAACAGTCCAGTGTTGGACTGTGTGCTGGAAGATGTCACAAGTCCGGGGGAGGAAGAAAGAATTTCAACGCCTTGCGAGACGCTATGACATATTTGATCGTTTTTTCTCCATCGATTCTCTCTCACTCTGCGGGTGTAACGTTTGGTGATAAACAGCCGGAACAAAACTCCGTCATGCATATACATTTATTTTATTTTCATTGACATCACACAGTAATTATGTGTGCGTCAATAAGCGTGTACCCAATCACACAGTAAGAATGTGGGCAAAACAGCGTGCATTCAATCACGCAGTAATAAAGTGGGCAAACTGGCATGTATTCAGCCACACAGTAAGAATGTGAGCAAATCAGCATGCATTCAATCACACTGTAAGAATGTGGGCAAAACAGGGTGCATTCAATCACACAGTAACATTGTGGGCAAACTGGCATGTATTCAGTCACAGTAATCATGTGGGCAAATTAGCGTGTACCAATCACAGTAATAGTGTAGGCAAATTGGCGTGTTCAATCACACAGTAATCATTTGGGCAAATTAATGTGTACTTAATCACCAAGCAATAAAGTGGGCAAATTAGTGAGTATTGAATCACACACAGTAATAAAGTGGGGCAAATTATGTGTATTCAATCACACAGTAATCATGTAAGCAAATTAGCATGTATTCAACCACCACACGGTAATCAAGTGCGTAAATAACCGTGTATTCAATCACGCTGTAATCATGTGTGCAAATAAATGTGTACTTAGTCACCAAGCAATAATGTGGGCAAATTTGGCGTGCATTCAATCACACAGTAATAAAATGGGCATATTAGCGTGTTTTCAATCAAACGGTAATCAAGTGCGTAAAAAAGTATGTATTCAATCATGCAGTAATCATGTGGGCAAATTAATGTGTACTCAATCACCAGATAATAATGTGGGTAAAGTGGCGTGTACTCAATTACACAGTAATCATGTGGGCAAATATGCATGAAACTCAATCACACCGTAATATTTTAAAAATAAGTGTTGTCACAGCAAATCGTACATTTGTATCAGGCAAATTAGTGCATACTTACAGCAAAAACACTCAGTACGCATGTAAGTCAATCAGAGTGTGTTCACACGAAGTTTGTAGGCACTTTAACATATACTCACGTCACACTGTAAGCATACAGGTAAATTAGAGTGTACTCACATCAAACGTGTAGGTACAATAGCGTGTACCCATTTTACACAATAGGTGTATATAGGGTATTTAGCGTGTACCTGCAGCACATCGTAAACGTGTGGAGAAATCAGCATGTACTTATATCAAGCATGTAGGTACATTGGCGTGTGAGTCACATCAACTGTGTAGGTAAATTAGCGTTTAAGTCGCATCAAAAGCGTATGTTAATTAGCGTGTAAGTCGCATCAATCGTGTAGGTAAATTAGCGTGTAAGTAACATCAAACGTGTAGGTAAATTAGCGTGTAAGTAACATCAAACGCGTATGTTAATTAGCGTGTAAGTCGCATCAATCGTGTAGGTAAATTAGCGTGTAAGTAACATCAAACGTGTAGGTAAATTAGCGTGTACTCACATCAAACGTGTAGGTAAATTAGCGTGTAACATCAAACGTGTAGGTAAATTAGCGTGTACTCACATCACGCAATAAACGTGCGGCTACATTAGTTTATCTTCAAATTAGCATAACGGGAAATTAGCGTGTCCCCACATCGACCAGTCAACGTGAAGGTAAAGTAGCATGAATTGACATCACACATCAAGCATGTAGATAATCTGCGTGTACACGCATCACACAATGAAGGGGAGACTAGCATGCAACTTGCTGCTGCTCGACTTCGTGGCACCGCGTGGGCCTAGAGGGGGGACGACTGAGCTGTTGTGCGACACAACTAGAGCGTAACAAACGCATGCGTGTCATGATAAGCACTGTTTCCACATATAGAATAAATAACAGCTATAATATTTTTTTAAATTAAATGTCTAATTAAGACAACATATATATTTATTATATTCTAATTATCCACCGTCTATGGGTAGCAATTAGCCATTAAAAAAAAAAAAATCTGTATCCTGTTCAAAATAATTAATATCTTTATATGATTTTTCGGACTTAATTTAGATTGAGTTGTTTTATTACACCCCAAAAGAACACCTAATAATATTTAAACGGCATTAATCAAAATGATTTTAATCAAGATGAAAGCATGCAAGCACTTCCTAAGAACGAATTTTTCTGTGGTATAAGGGTTAAAGAAGCGGTTAACGATCCAATGAATATGCACACCTATCTGCATTTCAATAAAAATTTAAGAAGTATTCGTGTACAACCCGGAATTAGAATAGCGCTGAAGAAACATAAAATAAGTTAAATCGTAGCCTAATTTAAAAAAGAAATTAAATTATACATTGTAGCCAACTTTAAACCGCAGAATCATGACTGTAACTTTATTTACACATCAATGAGATCTTATTTCACCACATAAAGTAGTAAAAAAATTATTGATGCCGACAAAGTTAGGCTTCTTTTAACCAGATAAAGCAAACCTTATTTACAGCAACAAAGCCCGTAGTTAAATATAAGCCTTGAGTAATGATTGGTTCTTTCCTCTAAATTCTAAAACAAAGTACTTTGTTATCCCCGTGAGAAGGCCTTCGTTACTACTGAACGTTGGGAACAGGTAGCAAGGTATGCACGATTCAACTGACGCAGTTCAGTGCCGCTGTGTGTAACTGTAGTACTGGGAATTAAGTCTTGAAAGCGATCAATCACAGGGGATAAATAAAATCAGTCACTACATTTTTCCTTGCGGCTGGTGTATACTGAATTTGTTGTTTGTTTAACGTTCAAACTTTCATCTCGCTGTCATACTGTTGTGTATTGAGTTTGCTTAGCGTTCACTCCCGAAGTTCGTTCACTTCGCGGCCGCACTGCTGTGTACTGAATTTGTTTTGCGTTCACATCCAAACTTCATTTATCTCGCGACAATACTGATCTATACTGAAAACGTCCTGATATAGAATGTGACTGCCCTATAAATATGTAAAATGTAATATAATGAGGGAGAAATTGTAATTAAGTACACGTTTCAAACAAAATTTTCAATCCCTTTAAAAATTTAAAAATAAATTAAAATAAGCCACCTTCTCACTTTATGAAGATATATTTCGAAGTACATGCATCAAAAAAACATGATGTCATGCATTTTAAACAAAGGCAACTCTTGGTAGACACAAACAAGAGTAGTCCCACTTACATAAGATAAGCACCCGGGTGAATTGAACAAACAGATAATAATAATCCTACTATATAAAATGCTAGACCCTCAAAGGAGTCTGAAGTCGATATGCCAGAAATATTAAAAGTGTTAAACAAATGTCACGAACTTCAGGCGAAATATAGACATAAACCGAAGCAAAGTGTTGACCCCATTGACTACATAAGCTGTAGCAGACTCCTGATTCGATGGCTACATTGAGCTCGGGGCTCCACTATACGTCTTAGTCACTTCAAAACAAAAATAAATAGCAAGATCTCAAGTAGCACACAAACACGTTCAAAGTAAATCCCACGTGAGGCGCCTGTTTTTGATTTTAATACAGTTTTGAAAAAGGACTCGTCGAATTTCTTTCGGAATTGCACCAGATTAAACATAAGTCCTGTGAATGGCTGGCCAACGTCAACCCGGACCACCTCCTCCTTCCCCCGACGCGCGCGCACGTACACATACCAACTACTAGAAATTTCTCTAAACAAGTAGTACATTTTGCCTATTTTTAAAAAATAAATATTATTATTAATTTGATGGACTCACTATATTCAGCACAACAGTCACCAGCTCGACGCCAAATTTTTGTTTGCCGACTAATAAAATGTATTTACCCCAACCGGCGTCGTTGAATATATCTTGTAATAGTGTAAACACATAAGAAACACAATATTTAAGATGTCGTTTTATACAGCAGTAAATCTTGGCCTAAATACAAAAACGCAAGAGCCCAGATATTTAACGAAAGTGCCCGGATATCCATCGCTCTCTATTTACGATTGGAATGAAATAATACTTAATAAATATCCTTTTTAGAGTCTTGGAGCTAGAATTATTTTTGCTGAAGAAAAAAGTCATTGAGAGGTTTATTTCTTATATTATTTTGTAAGTTTACTACATTTTAAAATGTTATTTCATTTGCTTTTCACCCTGGTTTGTATTTATAAATGACAGTTCGATCAGGAGTTTTACCGACTTTTTGGATAACAACTGGTGGATGCATCAATTAAATTAAAAGAAAATACATGAAACAATCAATAGAATGAAACTTAAAAACCACTCTATCAGTCTATGGAGGAGTAAATTTGCCTGTCCCTACTTTTAAGCTTAATTATTATATAATTTGGTAAAGTCAACATGACATTCGGGTACTGTAAATGATTATATTTTTCTAAGTACCAGAGTTAAAATAACTACTCAGGCAAAGAATATGTTAGAACTTGCTGATACAACCAAACCGGTTCCAAGTGGATGAGTAGTTTTTCTGACTAATAATCTCATACTTGTGCATAACAATTTCATCTGTTGGGAATAGACCAAAAGTTATTTTGTTGAAGAAATTTTCTAATCACTTTGATTTTGACGTAACTCAAGTCTGGTCATAAAGGCAATAGTTAGATTATGGTAAGTTAACTGAGTGATAAAGAAAGAACAGACTTAGAAATATTTCAAACATGCTTGCTACTGATCTAGTGAATTGGAGAATGCATTATTTCTATGTAAACTAATTTGATTACACTGTACATTATACTTGTGAATTTTGATCAATGCTTTATTTTTTATGTGTATTGGGCTAATAATATCGTAAGATTTGTAAGTTGATAATGTATGGTAACTGAGAAAAGAGTTTAGAGATGAAATATGCTTATGGCTAGTGCTGCCTTTAATTTGAAAGGAGCGTGCCTTTCTTGATGTTTTGTAACCTTGTATCTGCTTCAGACCTCAGAGACTACTATACCAGATCACGCGGGTGTGTATCCAGTGTTGTCATCGAACTTATCAGTAAACATGTTGTTAAGTTGATTCTTGTTAATTCCGTTTGAGAGCCAATACAATGGAAATTGAGGCTTGAATCTGGTCTTGAGAATTTAAAAGTTTCTGGAACATTCCTCGTGATGTGCTTGGAGAGCGCACACGAAGATTCTGGAACATTCTTCATATTGTGCGTTGAAGTGCATATGAAGTTCTAGATGATTCTCCAAGGTGTGCTTTGTGAGTGCACTGAAGATTCTACAACAGTTATGTTAATGTGCCTAGAAGGAGTACATTTGACTGTTATCTAGTAAGAAAGTGACTTGTTTGTTTAATGTGCCTAGAAGGAGTACATTGGACTGTCATCTAATAAGAAAGTGACTTGTGTAATATGCCTAGAAGGAGTAAAATGGACTGTCATCTAATAAGAAAGAAAGTGACTTGTTGCATATCCTATTTATGGCTAAAAATCATGTATATAAAATGCAACCCCTACCACCAAAGATCATGTGGTTTGTGGCTTCAAATAGTGATGTATTTAAGACTGCCTCTACATGGCTAGCCATGAACACAAACTCAAAGCAAGAATAAAAAACCCTGCTCAATATGTCATGCACATCATTAACCTGAAATACTAAAAAAAAAACAAAAAAAAACCCTTAACCTCCATATTGTGAGATGGAAAAGTCTGGAGAACGAGGTCATGGACAAATCAAAACAATGTCAAGGTCATTTATCCAACAATCTGCATTTACATTTAATGAGAAAAGCAGATGCATTAATTTGCATTTGTTTAACTACTAATTAATTAAAATTGTTTAGCATTATTGTCATAAAGTAAACCAAAACAACTATATGCACATCCAAGACATATATCACATTCACAACTACCTCAGAAACAGTTAACTCATACCTACTATGAAATTAATTTTACTTAAAGCGCACAAAAAACCCATTATATTTGAATAAGCTACTTTCTCTTCAGTTTAATGTAAAATTAAATGGCTTTCACAATGTGAAGCAATTCAAATTTTAATCTTATTGTTCTTCTAAAGATATTATAAGCAAAGACATTGTCGATGACTCACAGCCAACATCTGTGTTGCAGACTGTCTTGTATTTCTAATGTACTCTATAGCATATGCAAATAGCAATTAATATACAGTACTAAACTATTTGGTGACTGTAGTCCACTAAGTCAAAAGACAAGAAAACTAATAAGAAAATAGATCAGAGGAAAAGACAAGGAAAAAAACACAAACACCAAGTACTCCATATTAACATATGATCAACAGCTGGACTGGAGCTAATCCCATGAAAAGTAGAGCAGCTTGTAGTTATAAGTAGTATATTTTAAAGTTTATATCTCACACTGGCCTATTTAAGGATTAGAATATTAACAGGATGTATTTTACACTCTCAAACATTTGATTGCAAGACACTGGAAGCTTTTAAAAAAATAAATCATACATACAACTATGAACTAATATTATAATTTCAATAATATTATAAGCTTCACAGTAACTGGCTCTTGCCTCAGTTTTGATTGTTGATCTTGTAAAGTTTAAAAGGAAGGATGGCAAAATTCCTGTTTCCTTCTATTTAATTTTAATTATCTTATCTGAATATACAACTTTACAAGGTATTCATGTAGCTCAGGTTAGGCTGATCAATATCTTTCTAGATAGGTTAATGGAACCCACTAGGAAAAGGTGAGTATGTGTGTCATGTATCCTGTTTACATGAGAACCCCACACTGATACATTTATAATTTAAAATTAGTGGCTGCTTTCATTTTCAGTATTTAAAAAAAATAGAAAATTTATATCTGATTGGATAAACTTGAATTTACTCAGTTTAGAAACCTACAAAAGACAATGAAAGAATAGTACAAGCACTAAGAATAGTACAAACGCTATCTAATTTATCAAAAGTAAAAGAAAATCAATAGTTAGAGTTTAAAAGTATCCTAACACCTCCATGATTTTTGGTAAATTGTTGCTCAAATCTGAATTCTGTAAGACAAAGACAATAAATGTGATCATTCATCAATTGTTAAGTTAAAATTATTTTGCAAGAATATGTGAAAGGTTTAACTCTGGGTGAGTTTTATGGAAGTACACATAGGATGACATAATTATGAGAAAATGTGTAATTATTACTTCAGAATGGTAAAAGAAAGCATGTATGAGAAACATACAATGAGAAAACTCTTTTTCTACTGCCTCACTGTTTATACTCACAATAGCAGTATAATTTCAACCCTTCAGAGGACAAAAAAAAAAAGATATGTGGCTTGCATCATTTTTAATAAATGTTCAATCCATCTGATTAAGTTTTGCATCTCCTTTGACTACAGATTACATCCCATCTGACTACATTTTGCCATACCTTTGACTATATGGTACAATTATTTTGATTACACTATGCATTCACCTTGACTACACTCCATCCCCTTAGGCTACTCTTTGTATCCCTGTGAACTATATGTATCCCCTTGGATTAGAGTTTGCAAATGCTTTGATTACACTGTGTATTTTCCTAGATTAAAATATCTGTTCCCTTAAACTTAATTTTGCATCCCCTTATGAGGTCTATATATTAAATGTTGACACCTGTTTTGGTACTCTGTGCAAGTTACATAAGGTCTGGTGTGTGTACTGTTAATATAGGCAAGTGATTCTTATACGCAAACTCATAGTCTTATTTATTCCTCAGTTTTCAAATAATATAATGCTAATTTTATTTTGACAATTTTAAGTATTTTTAATGAAAATAAAATATAACATCCTTTCAATGCAGCAACACAACAATTATTCAAAATATTTATAATTATTATTAAAAGAGTTATTCCCATTGGAGGGTGGGGAGGGGTGTGTGGAGTGGAATTGGGATTCTATCTCTTATTTTAAGTATTTTCAATGAAAATAAAATATAACATCCTTTCAATGCAGCAACACAACATTTATTCATAATGTTTATAATTATTATAAAAGAGTTATTCCCATTGAGGGGGGGGGGGGTAGTGTGGAGTGGAATTGGGATTCCCAAAACTTATTCTTTTCCAAGAGAGCTGGCTGTTTTTATAACACTAATACTGTCTAAATCTGCAGAAGACAGAAAAGGAATAAATGGGCAAAATTATATCTAACAAATTCAGCAGAGTTGTGTCCCCTCTATTATTATTATTATGTTCAAACAGAAACATATCTCATGGGAAATGCATGTTTATTAATCAAATTAAAAAAATTGTTGAATAGTTTGGTCCTCATGCAGTGCCTATAAATATATGCAATGAATCATGTTATCCAACACATTTCTCAAACTTTCATTGACATTTCTATAATTATAACAATTATTATAATTTCAATACATGTAATAAACTAATATGTGCACACATTATGTATGAGTTGTGTTACTTATTGAACAGATTTAATTATCCCAAAAATTACATCAAGGGGTTAATACCAAATTATGTGAAAACATTTGAAGTACATTTCATTTTTTGTAGTTGTTCATTGGTGTTGTTTTTGTTTTAGTACCAATTTTTGACTCAAAGTTACTTTTATAAGGAGATTTCAATATGTGTTGACATTATCTGCCAATGAAACTAAGTGCACTATGCAACAACATACTATGTGTAAACCTGAAGTTGAAAGAAAGAAAATTATTTTTTATAAACAATGACAAGTGTTTGTAAGTGTAAATCTAACTTCTTTATGATGGTGAGGAGGGGTTCTTCTTTCTCTCATACTATTTGCATGAATTGATCTTGTCATTGCCAAGGTACCAGTATTCTATATTAATGCTAAATCAGTAAGTTCTAAATGTAATGAATGTTCTTTTATTTACTGAGATTTTGTTACTACTACTAGGTATGTCTTGACCTGCAATACAAAGAGACTGAACATTTTCAAGAGGCTCTCAAAACTCTTCGTCATCAATAGTACTGTCTTGTCTGTGTCAATTTTTTTCAAATTTAATTATAAATTATTTATACATGTACACGTAAATCAATTTTTATGTTAGCACTTGTAAATAGATTTACTTGTTAAATATTTTCATTTTGTATTTGGAATCATTGTTTATATACTCAAAATACTGTGAATTTTTTGTTGTTGTTCATTTATATGCAGTTGATTATAATTATATATATAGATCTTGTTTAATATTGTATGTGTAATAGAGCTTTAAACGATATTAGAAATTAAAAATAAATAAAAGCTTTTAGTTTTACTAGACCACAAACACCAATAGTTTTTAACTTTAATATTGCTATTTTCAATTTATTGTTAAAAAAACAAAACAATCAAACAACCCTATCTATAATTATTTAAAATCGATTAAATTATTTTAAAAGTGCTACAGAATGTTAATGGTATATACTACTTACTAGCCCACTGCAAATAATTAAAATATAATACAACATGAAAATTCACTACTGTCTATGAATAAACAATACATTTAATTGTTATACACAGATCTATTCAGATAAGTCTCTCATGTCATACTCATATCAATTTACACACTTCACTCTTTATCTAATAATGTAATATTGTTATTATTAACTATATTGTCCTGAAGGCTACTTAACCAAAACATCATCACTTGTAATTGTTTTTGTAATCTATAAAGCATCTGAATTAGCAAATTGCACTGGTTACATTATGTTTATTATTCTATGCTAGCTACTATTCCTAATGTTGTGGAGTTTGCAGGAATAAGCACTAAAGTAACATTTTGATTTACTGATTTAGTGCACAAATTTGATGATTTTCTGTAATATTCTAATAAAGTGTGATATTTTAATACAATTATTTCTTGATGCAACTTGGATAAAATTAAAGATCATTTTTTTGTTTCACACGATGCTGTATTTTATTTAATGTGGCATAAATGATGTTTGAAGAAAAATAATTACTTAATAAAAAAAATTAAGTAAATTGTATTGATACCAGTTTTACCACATTTATAAATTTGAAGTGATTTTTAATAAATTATTATATAATAATTATATGCATATAGTTTTTTAAGTCAGCAAACAATGATTGTATCAGATAGACAGAGTACAAACTCCTCTTTCTTTTATTATTTAAACCATATCTGTAACATATTTGGCCCCAATGATAAAAACAGGCCAAAACTTCTTGATACTTTATTGTTTTAAATCTATGCAATTTATAATGTATTAGTTATTACAAGTGCATTTATGTAATGAAGTGCTATATTTGCACAAAGTTTGTAAAACAACACATTATCTGAAAACAAATTCTTCATTTTCATCATTTACTGATTTAGAATACAGTATATCTTTCTGTTATAATGTTAACATTGCCATTTCATAACTGAAGATTTTACTTTTTAATAGTGTATCAAAAATGAGCATTTATTCATCTTCTAAACTTATATATTCAAATGATGATATTTCATAAACAACTTGAGATTTAGAAGTTTGCAAGCAGCCTTATAATTATATCATCTAATACCATTATAACATGTTTTACTCTGAATCAAATTTGAAAAATTGCTTGGGACTACCTACTACTATTCTACTGTACTCAGTAATACTGAACTAACTATCTAACACTTTTATTTATATAGCAATATATACCAAAGACATTATTGTTTTAAAATAACATTAACAGGAAAAAATGGGCTTTTAAAATGTATGTGTGGTGTGTCTGAGGTCCCAGTTCTTGTGGGAAAAAATTGTTGAGAACCACATATAAACAGAAATAAATTGGGGTGGTCGGTATGCATAAAACACTTAACAAAATTCCTTTTTTAAATAAATGATTATCTTTTACACAGAATGTAAGAGAGGTCAAATAAAGCTACCCAAAAAATAAAATAATCTGATTTGTTCAGTTATAATTTCACTTTTTAAATAGCTGAATACTTCAAACTATTACATTACTCTTGCTCTCACGTATCAACTTATATAATCTTTCTTGTTTTTTTTTTTGTTTGTTTGTTTTTTATTTTAGATTTGCCAATGCAATTGTAATGAAATTGTATTTGAAAACAAAACAGACTAATTTTATTTACAAAATTACTGTTCTCCATGGTTAAGTCCCTTTTATTTTTATTATATATTTGTGTGTATGTGTGTGTGGTGGGACATATGTATAAGAAAACCACTTTTGCAAGGAAATAATGATATTAAAAAGATCAGCATTCAACCTGTATACCTTTACTCTTCACATTCCCTAATCTCAATCAGTCAATGGTCGATGGTTTCCAAGAATAATAAATCAACTACATTCTCTGTAGTGTAAATCATTATAGACGTGCATAAAAGACGTCAACATCAAATGCTGTAAGTGAAAACTATTATTAATACAAACCTCACTCTACGCAGAACAATAGAAGCAGATCCAAGCATTGGTCAGACTCGGACAAATAAAACGTTAGAATTTGCCGCCATGACAGACGTCGGATCTCATTTTCGACGGAAATAAACGAAGAAGAACGAAGGATCGGTCAAAAAGAATATATTTAACATGAACACGACGATTTTTTTGTAAAGTACAGTAACTGATCACCATAACTTATTAAAAGTAATTTAATTAATGATGCATTTTAAATTTAGGAATATCATTATTTGATACATTCAGCGTCAAGAAAACTGATGGAACTAATTGCTGTTATTTTCTATTACATTTTTAAAAAATATTTTTTGGATTATTTTTGTAATATGACTTATCTGAATATTTGCCCGTTTGTAAAATTACTTTAGTGAATATTATAATACTTAGCAATGTTCATGGCTCATCTCGAAGCGTTTTTCAATTCAAGGGAAGTAATCTGTGTTGTCAAATATTGAAGCGTATTCGAGTTAGTTCGCCAGCTCTCTGTCTCTCTCTCACACACACACAAATAACTCAGTAAAATAAAATATGAATTACTAAAAATAAGACTTTAGATTACATTAGAATATGTACAAATTTTGTCAAAATGCGATTTCTAGTTTCACTCTCTATCACCTTTTACGAAAAGTGACTTGTGCTTTGTCAAATGTTCTTTATTTATTCTCTTACGTCCACTCATAACAGCATTTTACAACATATTGAATGAAACAATTTTGTTGCTTTCATAATTATCTGCGTAATATCATGTTTTCATTTGCATTATGCAATTCACTTATTAAGTTTAAACATAAAATTTGTTAATACAAAGTATGAAGTTTGGTGTGATATAATCATTCTGTGTTGTAAAATCAATACATACTATTATCAGGCATACTATACTAATTGCTTTCTATCCATGCAAATGTACTGAAATTATATTATACATTTTTTTTGTTCTTTTCTAGAGTATTAAAATTACTTATATTTATAAATGTACTGTCCATATCCACAGTCATTCATATATATGTTGCTGATAGACACTTGTATTCTCACGCACTGTCCATATCCACAGTCATTCATATATATGTTGCTGATAGCTTATGCAGATTCTTATGCAGTTCCCATACTATATATAAAGGTTGAAATCTGCGTAGATGAAAAGAAAGTTTTGCACATTTCCAAGAGTGGTAAACATATTGACTTCTCAGAAATTATTGTTATATATTATTGATTAGAATGTTGTGTAGAATAGTTGTCTATTCTTATTAATGATTGTTGTGTGAAACTAATGCATATATCTTTCAGAAAGGTATTCTGTAGCATTAGCGATCGTAGATGACAAAATTGAGATAAGCACATGTTGTGTGCTATGCTTTATGTATTGTAAAACCATTTGTAACAAGCAAAGCTAAATGGGAGTTTGAGATAATCATTCAAGGTGAATTTAATGCAAACCATTAATTGATTATGCTTGTATCTATTGAGATTCATGTAAATGTGGAAATGGAAATATTATTGTCTCATTTGTAAATGTTTCTCCATGAAGAGAATTTTGTAAAGGCATAAGCAAGCTAAACTTCATGCCGTAACCTCATGAGATCAGGACTTCAGCATGTTAAGGGTGAACAAAAAGGGGTCACTACACTCCTTGACACAGGTTATGAATTAGACTTAATTGTTACATATTATGTAATCTTAAGGTGCAAGTTTATTACACCATGCAAAGTTTCCATTGCTAGTGACATTGTAACTAGCCCAATCAAATTTTGGGACACAGACACATCACATCTACAACTGACACCTCCATTTTGGAAGATGCAGCATTTGATGAGACAGAGGATAGATCTGAAACAGAACATTTTATAGTATTTACCGGAGTGGTTGTGAAACAGGAAGTACAAAACCCAGAGGGTGACAGTTGTGACAAACTGGAAGTTTGAAGTTGATAAGAAAGACAGTACAGACATTTGTAACTCTGAAGCAAGCAACAAAGAGGAACAGTTGCAGACTGAAGAATCAATTCGGGACACCTGTGCAAACCACACCCAATTTTACTCACAGACCTGACCTACAGTTAAAGGGAGAGGAATGGTATAGTCACTCTGAAAAGGGAGCAGGGCCACATGAACTGACAAACCTACTGCAGCAATGTGAGGATCAGAAATCCAAAAGGCCATTAAGACTGAGCGGTCATTCAGAAGAAAAACAGACTTTGACACATAGTGCTGAATTAGGACACATAGAAAGTAGGACACAAGATGCAGTTGTCATAGGATTGAGTGGCTTACTTCAGACAAGTGACAGAGTGACTGAAAGACACATGAGAAAGATAAATGACAGTAAACAAGTTTACAATGCTATATTAGAAGGAAAATTGGTGTTTGAACTTGATGTCATTAAGACAAGCTGTGTTGATTACACAAAGTGCTATGCATAAAGAAAATTACTTTAGAATTGTCATTTTGTAATATTTGAATTAAAAACTAATACACAAAATACTATATAAATAAAGGTTTTTATTTCTGCCTTAGTGGTCCACGAAATATTTATCCTATTTTCACCGGTCTGCAGGTGTAAAAAGGTTGAAAACCACTGCTGTACAGCTTTGATTTTTAATTGAATGTAATGTTACCAAAATCAACAGTTTTACTATTAATTTCTGCAAAATTTACAATTCATAAATGTATCCCCCTCCAGTAATTGGAACATTGAAAAGTTTGACAATTTTAGTTACAACAAAGTAACCCATAGCACATCAATAGGATGTGAAAACAACGTAGTAATTCTCAGTGCACAAAAATCTCTCAGATTTAATTCGGAGTGGAGTATCTGACTAAAAAGAGAATAAAATTAAGACAAAATATAATTATAAAATTATATATCTGATAAAAGTAATTGTTTTACTTTTTATTTCACTGTTGAAATGTTTTAATGACATTTAAATATATGTAAAATAAATGAAAGAATTTTTATGCATGATAATATTGCATTAAAAATAATGTATAAATTATTTACCAAATTGAGTGTGTGTTGTCTTTTCACGGTGTGAGTGGTACAAGTTCTGAGTGTGGGTTGCCTTTTCATGGTGTGAGTGGTACAAGATCTGAGTGTGTGTTGTCTTTTCATGGTGTGAGTGGTACAAGATCTGAGTGTGGGTTGTCTTTTCATGATGTGAGTGGTACAAGATATGAAGGTCACTTACTTTCTTTTGGAGGCTGCCGATTAGTCTGCCCAAGGGGACAGGATCATGCTTGAGCTTCTTTTTTGCAATACCATCTTCAGGTTGTGGCATAAAGTCTTCTGGACAAAAGTGTCTGCCACAAACTCTTGTGCTTTGTGAAATCTAAAAATAATTAAACATGATAAAACTCAGTATTAGATCAATATGTCACTACATTACCTCATATTATATTAAGACAGGCACAAAACTTTTCGTAAACAACTGCAGGCTTTATTCAGGTTATTGTGTAATAAGGTAGAAGGAACATATCTAAGCTTCAACATGTGATGCTAATTATTGAGTTTGCACACAGTAATCTGCAATTAACATAGTATAAGCACCAATATTAATTAGATTATAATTTATAATTACATAGCATACACATAAACACATGATATATCTAGTTTTACCAAATCTAGACTCTCCAAAAGAATAGACTATCTAAAATATAGCCTCATATTGATAGAAACAGATCACTAACTGCAAGCAGATTTTGTACATTTCTGTATACATAATTATGCCAGTACTTAACTAGTAAGATATTTACCCACAAGTAAGGGGCATATAATGTACTGTTAAAGGTGTTTCAATGTACAGTACAAAAGAAATAATGCAATTATTAAAATATAGCATCAAACATGCAAAAGTGAACTTATAATTACCCAAATCCTAATTAATCTTTGTTAAAATAATTTATGTCATTGCTAGATGTCTTCACAATGCTGTTATGAATTTTATATAATTTATAAATATCAAGATGAAATTAACATTGAAACTTAATTCTAAGTAGGAATAATTTATTTAGTACTTCTAGTTATAATTTTTAATTGAGAAGATGTGTGTGTGTGTGTGTGTGCATGGTATGTAATGAAAATCACTATTATTGTTAGTATTGCAGCAAAGATTAATTCATTAATCAATAATTATTTTGAAAATAATTAGTAAAAGTCGAGTAATATTTCACAAGAATTAAGGAAAATGGGTGATAAGCCACTAGTATTTATTTACTAACATACAGTTAAATAGTGAAATAAAATAGAGGTGAACATGATACTTTTTAGTTTTCTAACATAGAATCTTAAAGTCTTTAAAAAATGTATAATGATTAAGGAACAAATTACTCTTTAAAATTGTACACACAAAAATTATATATTTTATTAACTTACATTACGAGGAACTGTAAAATATGTTGCTTACCTTGATGAGAGCATCTTCGCCTCTGAGGATTTTTATAATCCAATGTTTTCTCACTTGTTCATCCTTGGGTGATGTATGAAATGATAAAGTTGGACACTAACAGCACTACACAACATGTGCGATGACAATTACTTGTTAAGTCGGGACATTGTCAGTGTAACATTACATGTGGTCTTTGCAAAGCGTCAACAAATGAACCAGAAGTAACCAAACCTCCTTTCATGCATAATTTTCTGAAATAGTCCCCATAGACCATGGCCAGTGACAAGTACAAAATTAATTACAAGTACAAGTACAAAATGAATATAGTGACATCATCCATGTAAATGTGAGCATTTGCATAACAGCTGACCTCGTAGAAATTTGGAACTTAACACTTGAGTTTGTGACTATGCAAACATGTCATTTTCTTCTGTTATCTCTTTTCAAAACATGTCAGAAAGATTATGAAAATTAGGAGTAGGAAATTGGAAGAATTGCAAAAGTCTGTACTTAGGAAGAAGAATTTATTTATGTTGAGCTTACTTCTATGAATCTGTATGCTTATTACTGGAATCCATTTCAGTATAGTCTTAGCTGTGCTCTAGATCAAAATATTATTGTTGTTTAACTATTTTAAAACTTATATTTGTGCCCTTTTAACTTGCAAGCATTTCAAATTAAAAAATTCTACACACCAAAGAAATGGCTTTGATTGAAAAGTTAACATAATTACAGTAAATGTAAGTCTTATGTATGCAACCCAAGCTTAACAACTCTTCTTATTAATGTGTAAAAGCCACTCCTCATCTACCAATTCATCTAACTCTACTATTGCTGATTGCAGGATTACTTATGCTAGTGTACTCAAATCTAGTCTAACTCTACTATTGCAGATTGCAGGATTATTTATGTTAGTGTACTCAAATCTAGTCTAACTCTCTACTATTGCTGATAGCGGGACTACTTATACTAGTGTACTAAAAATTCTTGTACATACTACCTCTCCTGTTGTGGTTCTCATTTCTCAGGTTGTTTCTGGATCCTTGACTGGGCCTCCTGATTCCATTAATCTTTTCCTTCAACTGTTATAGAAGTTTGTAGCACACTTATGAATGAAGACTCAGACTGATTAAACAGTACATTTCCAGGCAGATTTAATACTTTATTGAAATAATATAATATCCACATCCTGATAAATCAACATTTTTATGCTATCTCATGTTTTGATTAGAACTGTTTTTGAATCCTTTCCGAGTAATTTGGGAGGTGTGGGGGAAGGGGAACTGCTGGCCTTTCCTCTTATTAATCATAAAGTGATGAAAAAGTGAAAACAAATGTTGTCACTGTCTGTAGTGTATGTGATACAAGTTGGAAGACTACTGATGACATATATTAAGATTTATGATGTACCAAATTATTTATTTTAAATTTTTGTTCAAATTATTTGTTGGATAAAATAATTAAAAGTATTTCAATACTCAAAATTCCACAAAGCAATCTACTAAATAGCTTTCAAATGGCAAAACCTGAATATGATTATACATTAAGTGTTGAGTTATCCTACTTTAGACTTCATTTATTAATATGGGTTCACAAAGTGCTTAAAAGAAAAATTCATTATGATTAGAAATAAAAGTAAAAAAATATTATCCTTTTACTAGTTCAAATAAATCATATTGAAGGTTCTATGCTCTGATGATTAAAGTTCAATGGTTGTCATAGCATATTTAGAGTTAGTAAACTGTCTTGTATTTTCTGATAAGTTCTGAAACAGTCTAAAACTACTATTTTGACAGCAAATTCTTCACCAAATATCTGTTTACTTTAGAAATTATCTTCTTTAATACATTAATCTAAATAGTCCTTTGCAAGAGAATCTTCCAACAAATTTCTACATCTGTTGATTGGCAGCAATGTTTTTGTCTGTTTCATACTTTTTCTTCATTAAAAAAAGAAAAAATTGAGTTTGCAAAAAATTCTTTCTGATCCAACCAAACATTATTACCTGTCAGACATCACGGAACCGACGTGGATATGACGTGCTGTGTGTCAGCTTCTGAGGGCTTTGTTTAGATTCATTGAGTGGTTTTAAACTTGACTATTTTTCCTATCCACACTTTATCGCATTGAGTGGTTTTAAACTTGACTATTTTTCCTATCCACACTTTATCGCATTGAGTGGTTTTAAACTTGACTATTTTTCCTATCCACACTTTATCGCATTGAGTGGTTTTAAACTTGACTATTTTTCCTATCCACACTTTATCGCATTGAGTGGTTTTAAACTTGACTATTTTTCCTATCCACACTTTATCGCATTGAGTGGTTTTAAACTTGACTATTTTTCCTATCCATACTTTATCGCATTGGATGGATTTAAAGTTGAATGCTTTTGCAGCTTTTGGTCTCGAGAATTCATGAAGATTATTTTGAACATTCCTCGTGGAGTGATTGATTAGCGCACACAAAAGTTCTGGAACGCTCCTCATGATGTGCTTTAATAGTGCATACAAAGTTCTGGATGATAATCCATGTGTTCATTGTTAGTGCATCAAAGATACTGGAACAGTTGTGTATGTACCTAGAAGGGGTACGTTAGACCATCATCAAATAAGAAAGAAAGTGACTTGTTGCAAACCACGTTATGCTAGTGACAGCTGCCATCATTGAAAGGTTATGTACATTGACTATAATTATCTCTCTAAAACTCCACTCTCATTTCTATGATGAATTATATCTATGAACTTATATATATATATAGGATAAACTGAATGAATGTCTGTCGTATAATCAATATTTTTGTGATGTAAATGTCAATGCTCCTTTGATTATATGTTGTATATTTGATTGTTGATTTATTAAATTTACTGTTAAATTTATTAACCTTCTTGTACATATATTAAAGCCATATGTTAAAGTAATAGTAGCTAGATGGGGGCTCTTTAAATATAAATAAAAGACGAATTTTTATTACTCCTTTAGTAAGACGTTTTCACCTGCAGAAACATTATGTGACAGTAAAACGTCTATCTTATTAACATGTAAAGAGTCGAGTTTTACAACACACTTATAATCTGCCTAGTGAGAGACATGTTAGTCTTCTGGGAGAATTATTAATTATTATAAATTAAGATTCTTGATCACTTGTAATTAATGTGTTATTAATTAATAAATAATAACCATAGCGAGTGAAGTGTGTCCAGAGATGTCACATAAAGTGGAGTCTCTGTCCAGTGATGAGTTCAAACTTGCTCAAAATTATTAAATGTCGTAGTGTTGAAATTAGTCAATGTAGAAAATGACAATATGAAAAAATTGTTGAGCTTATGAACCTAAACAGAGAAAACTAGACTAAAAGCAGAGCTCGAGAAGATATAGTTGACTAGTGAAATAGACATTTAGAAAGCAGTCTTATCTCACTCATTAATTTTATAACACTATCTAGAACTTGTCTGGCTTTGTCTATTCTTTTTTCCTTTGAAACTGTTCAATTAACCTTTTGAGTTATATCATTGATTGTATTATTGTATTGATACTTGTATTACCATAGTTTCTATTATTGATGTGTGGAGATTATATTGTCAAGAAATGTCATGAGAAGATTAAACTATCGAGGACGAATGTTAATTCTTTTTGGGGATTGGCCAGTTACTATCGAAAATTCATCCCCAAATTAGGCGCTATCGAGAAACCAATCATGGTTATTACTACTACAACAGTATAGGTATACGGTAGAAGTAATCTAAGGCACTGACAACGTAGGCACCAACTCTATTTATCCAGAACAGTAGGTATGCTGTAGAAGTAATCTACGGCACTGACAATGTAGGAGCCAACTCTATTTATCCAGAACAGTAGAAACAGAGAGATAAAGATTCCAGCATATGAATCGTCTTGTAAACTGCTGTGAGATCATTGTTTATATACTCGTATCTACTTTGTTGTAGAGAGAAGAGATAAATTTTAACCAGATTCGATTATATGATGCTAACATATACATATTGTATTCTTCTATGATAAGAAGAAAAGAAATAGTGATAATGATTTTTGTATGATTTGTGTTTGTATTTCCTTAAATGTAGAGACATAATGGGTCATGTCTCTAACTTATAACAAAGGAACATTATAGTGATTTCCCTGATAAATTGTGCTTATATCTCTTAAGTGTGGAGACATAAACTGGTCATGTTCCAACTTAAAATGAGAGAAATTAATATGTTGCTTGATATTTAATGCTCATTGTTTATTGAGGCATATTGATTAATCTCTTATTTCTAAACTGTATAGAATGAATTATTCATATATCTTAAAACTGATATAAATTATTTTGTCTTACAGTTATTTGTTTCATATTATGGTGAAAGGTTCACCAGTAACATTTGAAATTTTTTATTTTTTAACCCAACAGTTAACATCTCAAAAAGGAGGGGAATAAGCAGAATAAATGTGCCTATCCCTATTTCTAATCTTAATAATTATATATTTGTTGCCAATGTTAATGTGACCTGACCTTGGGCAACTGCTTATGATGTCAAGGACATACATTTCATTCCTAGTGTGTACAATACAGTGATGTCTTATCTACTGTTTCTATAACTGAATAAATTACACCTTATTTTTCTTACAAATCAATTTAAATTTCTTATTCATTCATATATCAATTTTAGTCATATAAAATTTAGCACTTGGCATTCAATGACAAGTTAAAAACAGAACTGGCCAGATGTCAAATAAGTTTAATGTCATCAATATTGGCCTGTGTGATGTGATTAATGTTGGCCTGTGTAATGTGATTAATGTTGGCCTGTGTAATGTGATTAATGTTGGCCTGTGTAATGTTATCAATGATGATCTGTGTGATGTTATCAATGTTGGTCTGTGTGATGTTATCAATGTTGGCCTGTGTGATGTTATCAATGCTGGCCTGTGCAATTCAGACATTACTTATCATTGAACCATGACTGTCAATGCTGGCCCAAGGGAGACAACATATCTTAGAACTAGTGGTATGATACACAAAAGCAAATCATTTACAACTCAAAGAGTTTATACATTTTATTTATCATTAACTTGTGATTTAATATTTTCAGTTATTTCTATATGTAAAAATAAGATAATTTCTACAATCAATAATTACATTTAATTAAATCCAAATAAAAAGAACAATTCATTCCACATAAAAGTATAATTACAAAAAATATATATAACAATAGGGGAGACAACTAAGTGAAGTAACCAACATATTGTGATTACTGACATATGGCCATCTTAATTAAACAAGAATTAATATTATAACCACTGTGATTTATGTTATATCCACTATTATTATTTTGAAAGAGGACTTGTCCCACTATATTCCATATAAAGTGTATAATCAAGGTACAATTCCAACTTAAAAACACAATCAATTCCACATAAAAGTACAATTCCAATTTAAAATATACAATCAGTTTCACATAAAAGGTACAATTCCAACTTAAAAAATACAATCAGTTTCACATAAAAGCTACAATTCCAACTTAAAAATACAATCAGTTTCACATAAAAGGTACAATCAATTCTTTGTAAGTACAATTAATTCCACATAAAATGTATATTTAATTCCTCATAAAATAAATACAATTAATCCCAAATAAGTACAATTAATTTCACATACGAAACAATTTTTTGCACACAATGATTACACACGATTGCTTCCAAATAATTAAATGCAAATATTTCCATCTCAACACAATATATATTCAATAATGTCTTTATACATTGTGTACTTCAATCCCTCTTTCTCCATTCGGTATGCTTAGATAATTCCATTTTATGATACGTATCTTTATTCTTTCACTTTACAAAATTTATTTTTAAAATGTCATCATTCAAAGTGTATTCCAAAGTTTTCTTTCCCATACAATATATATTTACTAATGTCATGGGATGCATACTTCCATATATATTAGTCATAATGTATTCAATAATGTCATTATATAAAGCTATATTTAAAGACCAAGTGAAATGGAATCTAGATCAGCTACAGATAAGAATAAATCCATATGAAATTGGTAATTCCCATTCTTAGAATCAAGATTTCAAAATTTAAATTTTCAGTGATTTGTATAAATGCATCTATTTCAGTACTGAAAGTAAATATTTCTGAAAGAAATCAGAGCTCTCGTTTATTTCTGAGACTGACTTCTCACCATAGCAACACACCATGTGATGTCACAATGTGGCTCTACAATCTGCGTGCATTGTCTGACACAGTGTCTTGTGGTAAACACTGTGGCTTGAAAAATTCAAATATGGTTAAACATTGCAATGCACAAGACGATGGTAACTATGTCTATACAATGCACAAAATAAAAAATTTCAAAAGTGTCTGTCCACATTCAAACATCAACAGATACACCAAAAATTGTCTGTCCACACTCAAACATCAAGAGATACACCAAAAATCATCTGTCCACACTCAAACATCAACAGATACACCAAAAATCATCTGTCCACGTTCAAACATCAACAGATACACCAAAAATCATCTGTCCACGTTCAAACATCAACAGATACACCAAAAATCATCTGTCCACGTTCAAACATCAACAGATACACCAAAAATCATCTGTCCACGTTCAAACATCAACAAATACACCAAAAATTACATCTAGACCAGTAAAGGCAAAATGTGCATTTCTAATAATAACATCTTAAAAGCTGATAACAGTATTTTTGGGATGAAAGCTGTAGTGATGAACGTTCTTTCCTGATTTCTAAGATGATGAAAGTTTTGATGGCAGTAATTCACTAACTGTGGCATTTGAAGAAGACTTTACTATCAGATGTTAAGCCAGAGGTAGAAAGTATCTGATGCCTGGTTGCTGGAGCTTTTTGCACACTGTCTTGTTTGCAGTGCCCCAAATCCAGATTTAAAGAAATACATCAATGGTACTGTGCTAAATGTTGATGTGAACATGGTTTAAGTGGAAATTGTGCAGTGAACAAAGGTACTGTGCTAAATGTTAATGTGAACTTGGTTTAAGTGGAAGTGGTGCAGTGAACAATGGTACTGTGCTAAATGTTGATGTGAACTTGGTTTAAGTTGAAGTTGTGCAGTGAACCTGTTCATAGCTAAATGACAATGGAGAAACCATCTTGCATCAGCTGCCATTATTTTTCCTGGTTATATCACATGCAAAAATAATAAGATTTTTTTAGTTTATAAAAGTAGCTATGTATACTCTCCATCATTTTCACAACTTTCAAAAGCTGTATACCCAGCATATTATTAGAAATTTGTATGGGAAAATTCTCAAAAATGTATTTTGCAAAAACTTAAAACCAGTAAACAACCACTTGTGATGGCAGATAATGTTGGCACTATGCAAAATATGACAGTTAAACATGCTTTGATCTATTATCTGGATATAATGTGGATTTTCAATTAGTACAAACAAATTGGGTCAAAAGTTGCAATCATATGGATTTAGAGGGTTTCAAAAGGTGCACCAGGTATTTTGAATCTTTATGAATAAAAATAGCAGAAGCTGTCAGTGACAGATAACCACTTATCTGATGTACCTTTGATGGATGCAGGTTTCAAAATCAGTTCCAAAAAAAAGTGTTAAAACTCGGCAATCAAAAAAAGACATTTTAAAATTAGGGACTTGCAAATCTTAACATTTTCCTTATTGGATTGCTGACAGAAGCAATGGTGATGTTGATGTTATACTATCAAAGTTGAATAGCATACAAAATCATATTACTAAGATACATAACCAAGAAAATGAGTTATTTCCACAATGCTTACATGACATGTTCAAAGAGAATGAAAAAGCAGAAAATGATTAAGACCACAGAGCAAAACACATGCAAGTATTTGTAAAAAAATTATTTCAGACAAATTACTCTCAAAACATGTAACCCAATTTTGAAACACCGTATACAAGTTCTTTAGAGGCATTTCACACTGCCATTTTGCACTTTGCACAATGAACATACATTTTTGGTTTGCAGAAATGATCCAGACTGGCTTTAGCTGTGACGCATCACAATGAAAATACTAACTGATTGCAGACTGGCTTTAGCTGTGACGCATTACAATAAAAATACTAACTGATCGCAGACTGGCTTTAGCTGTGACGCATCACAATGAAAATACTAACTGATTGCAGACTGGCTTTAGCTGTGACGCATCACAATGAAAATACTAACTGATCGCAGACTGGCTTTAGCTGTGACGCATCACAATGAAAATACTAACTGATCGCAGACTGGCTTTAGCTGTGACGCATTACAATAAAAATACTAACTGATCGCAGACTGGCTTTAGCTGTGACGCATTACAATAAAAATACTAACTGATCGCAGACTGGCTTTAGCTGTGACGCATTACAATAAAAATACTAACAGACCGCAGGTTAAACTTCAAAAGGCATGAATAAATTCAGAGTTCATTTCCTCAAACAAAATAAAGGACAAGCATCTGTTTCCCCAATACTGCAAAATGCTTCATATAATTATGCTAGTAATTTAATGGCAAGTGTAGTGGACTATAAAAAAAAACAACTAGTGTTTATAAGGATGTCCTTTATTTAATTAAACTTTTGTAAATTAACATGTTTCACAAAGCTGTTATCAATAATATTAATTTATTTTAAACAATTTCTAACAAAAAAACTATTAAACTTGTTTCATCAACAATATTTAATCAATGGTTAAATGGTTTTCAATCAATAATATAACTGCCAATACAATGTGGGGGCAACATATCTATATGTATAAATATTGAGTCCAGAATTTACTAACATTCAATATGTTAGTATGAACAAATAATTTTATAAACAAATTATTTTTCTATATGTTATCCCAAGGAAAGTATATTATTAAAAATAATTAAAGAATAAATCAATATTATTGTAACAAAACTTTGCAATTTATATATAAAAACAGTAATTTGTAATCGAATATCTGACTGCATCTTGACACATATGAATGATTCTTATGACCACCAAATTTAAGACAAGGGGATATGTTTAGTTCTTCCTGTTTTTTTTTAAATTTTTAATTTAAAAATGCTAGTATTTTTAATGTTATCATGTTGAAATATTTACCTCTTTCCCTAATTCAGCTACCACATAACAAAAGATCTGAATAAATTTAATACACACCTAAATATGAATATTTTTTTAATTCAAGTGAGTTTTATTTATGGTATGACAAATGTAAATTTTAAAAAATATATTCTAAGTAAATATTTTAAGTGAATTAGGATTATAAAGTACTTTATATGTACAGAGTTTTAAAAATATATTTATTATTTTTGATAAATTATTGTAAGTGGCCAAAATATACCTGTGGAATTCTTCATTTCTTGGCTGACCTTTTTTCTTCACAGAACTCTGCAAATGCATTCTCCAGCACAACCATATTGAGACACACAACAAGAAAGTTTGGATGGTGTGTATTGCAGTTACAGCCTGCACAATTCATCCTGTAAAATATTTTGTTTGTCGTCTTCATGACATCACTTACAATCTTTTTGTGAAGGCTGAATTATCACTTTCCACATTTGCCCCTAAATAATAAAGATAGAAAACAGTGTTCATGCAATAATTAAAAACATTCTTGGTAAATTAATAATGAATATTAGTTGGTAAATGTCTAAAAGTAGTTGTAATGAATTATTAAAATTATTGCTTATTGCAGTTTTAATTTGATATTACTTATTAGTGTTTAAACACTCTTGGTAAATTAATAATGAATATTAGTTGGTAAATGTCTAAAAGTAGTTGTAATGAATTATTAAAATTATTGCTTATTGCAGTTTTAATTTGATATTATTGTTAACATGTTTATTAGTATGATTAGTTAACTATTAATTAATAAATGACAATGAATACACGGTATAAATACACTGTTGTTGTTGTTTAATTACTGTGCAATATCAAGTGACTAAGAAATATATATATTCATCAAACCCTTATTATCATCATTTATCATCATTTAATCTGAATTCATATGAATGCATTTTATTACATCAGAGGTTGCTTGTGTGTTAAATGTATCATAATATTTTACTTTATATTCTGTAGCATTATTTTTAACATTATTTATAAGTGTATATGATAAATTTTGTTAAATAGATACCCTTATGATTCTAGCCACAACCAGGACAAAAGTCTGCTGTTAAATGTAGTTGGTAAATCCATTAGAAGGCATTAGATACTTATTATTATGCATTCCATAACAAAACTACTCATGCACAAATGAATATTTGAAGTAACTTGATCATAATTAAATATTTTACTTTACAGTTTATGGTTTCATAATGCTGCATATTAGCAAAGTTATGGAATTTTGTTACACCAATTAGACCACCACTAGTAAAATGGTAAGAAACTGGTAATTTTCTCTCTGTAGAATCCTAGCCATTTTTGTTTTTGTAACTGTCTGATTGTTACTTTAGGTCATGTAAAGATAATATACTAATAACTGTAATATTAATAAGAAATGTGTATCTTTAAGCTTTATAAGACTAATCAAATATTAATATAACATTGGTAATTAATTATTAATTTTAAAAGCTTTTGATTTACAATACTAAATAAATAAAATGGCACATAAAACAAATAATAAATACACACAACACATATACAGACATTCATACTTAAAAATGCAAACATTATATATCTGAAAATGAAAGTACTCTAGTAGTAAGTAAAGTAGTTAAAAATTATATATATTTATAATATAAATGATAATCACTCATTTAGAAACATTACTATACTGATAGTCTCTAGTTAGCAAAGGAATTTTAAATTATATACAGAATGATAATCACTTATTAAAAAAAAAAACTATAGTGCTATTCTCTGACTGTTAGTAGAGATCATTAATACTATCAATCATAGTGATAAATATTGGTAACAAATGTCATATATATAATTTTGTACTTAAGCTTTCATCATTCATCTAAAAATCATACACAATTCATTTAAATAATAGTTATAAATATGTCTATGAACTTAACAATGTCTACAAAGGTATGGTATGTAGTATGCTGACTATATCAGTAAATTAACTTACTAGATATGGTCTTCATCAGTCATTGTTTCCTCAGTATCTCCAACATCATTAGAAATGGTATGCGAACTGCTATCAGATGAACTTTCACTGTCATCAGCATGAATTGGATCAAACTCTTAAAGAGTGCCAGAAAAATTACATTGGTAGCCAAATGACATCACTTCTGATGGTTTTCACCAAAAGGGCTTGTGGAGTTGTGTAACAGGGCAAATCTCAGTCATAATTTATGTTTTTCCCAGACTCCATTTCATCTGGTCTTTAAGGAAGATTTACATGAGAACTATTGCTGCACTGTTCAGATTTATATGACTTTTCACCAGTATGAGTTTGCAAAAGTATTATTAAGCAACAGGTCATGAGAACACTTAGTTGCATTGTTCATATTTATATGGTTTTTCATCACAATGAGTTTGGAAGTTTATAAGGTTTTTCACCAGTTAGCAAGTGTACTACTATTTACTGCATTGCTCACATTTATAAATCTTTCATTAGTATGACTTCGCAAGTACTATTAAATGAGCAAGTTGTGAGAAAACTTAGCAGCATTATTTCCATTTATAATTTTTTTCACAAGAGGCCCATAAGTGTTGTGTTGAACATTTATATGAGAATTCTTTGCTGCATTTGTCACATTTATATCATTCTTTTATGTTTCTTTTTTTTATAACCAGATTGAATTCGCAAGTGTACTAAAATGATCACATTGTGAAAACACTTTCCTACACTGTTCACATTTATATGGTTTTCCACCAGTATCAGCTTACAAATGTTGAGTAAAACAATGACTTCTATGAGAACTCATTGCTGCATTGTTCACATTTATATGCTTTTTCACCAGTATGAGTTTGCAAGTATTATTGTACTATTAAATGATTCTACCATTAGAGAGAGCACTTTGGTGAATTCTTATTTAAATGGTTTTCCACCAGCATGAGTTCACAAGTGTACTGTTATACAACAATGTTGTAAGAATACTTTGCTGCATTGTTCATATTTATAAGGATTTTCACCAGAATGAATTTGCAAGTGTACTATTAAAAGATAGTGTCATCAGAAAATTTCACCAGTATGAGTTGCAAGTGTACTAGTAAATTAGAATTGCAAAAGAACACTTTATGACATTGTTTGCATTTATGTTTTATTACCAATATGAGTTTGCAACTATAGTATTAAGTGAGATTGTTGTGAGAATACTTTGCTGCATAGATATATTTACATGTTTTTTTTTCAGCAGAATGAGTTAGCAAATGTTTTGTTAACTAGAACAAGAAGTACTAAATCCTTTTCTGCAGTATTCACATTTATATGGTTTTTCACCAGTATGAGTTCGCGAGTGCTCTATTAAATACCAGTATTGTGAGAACATTTTTCAACACTGCTCACATTTGTATGATTTTTCTTCAGTATGATTTTGCATGTGTTGCGTTAATGAAGAGTTGTATATGAATTCTTGGCAGCATTGTTTACATTTATATGGTTTTTCACCAGTATGAGATCGTAAGTGCTGTATTAAAGATGATCTGAATGAGAAAGCTTTGCTGCATTGCTCACATTTATATGGTTTTTCACCAGTATGAGATCGCAAGTGTTGTGTTAAAGAAGAAGAGGTTGTGTACCCTTTCTCGCATTGATCACATTTATATGGTTTTTCACCAGTATGAGATCGCAAGTGTAGGGTTAAAGAAGAAGGTGTGGTATACCCTTTCATGCAATGATCACATTTATATGGTTTTTCACCAGTATGAGTTAACAAGTGTTTTGTTAAAGAAGAAGAGGCTGTGTACTTTTTGCTGCATTGGTCACATTTATATGGTTTTTCATCAGTATGATTTAGCAAGTGCTCTATTAAAGAAGACTTGTATGTGAACTCTTTGCTGCATTGTTTACATTTATATGGCTTTATACCATTGTGAGTTTGCAAATGTACTGTTAAAGAAGATTTGCACATGAACTCTTTGCTGCATTGTTCACATTTGTATGGTTTTTCACCAGTATGAGATCGCAAGTGTCTTGTTAAATGAGATCGATGAGAGAACACTTTGCTGCATTGTTCACATTTATATGGTTTTTCACCAGAATGAGTTCGCAAATGTCCTATTAAAGATTGAGAAGAACTAAACACTCTGATGCAGAGTACGCATTTATATGGTTTTTCACCAGTGTGAGTTCGCAAATGTACTATTAAATAACAGTTTCGTGAGAACACTTTGTTGCATTGTTCACATTTATATGGCTTTTCTCCAGTATGATTTTGCATGTGTTGTGTTAAAGAAGATTTGTATGTGAACACTTTGCTACATTGTTCACATTTATATGCCTTTACACCACTGTGAGCTTGCATGTGAACTGATAAAGAAGATTTGTACTTGAACACTTTGCTGCATTGTTCACATTTATATGTTTTTTCAGCAGTATGAGTTCGCAAGTGTAGTATTAGGTGCGAATTGCATGAGAACATTTTGTCGCATTGTTCACATTTATATGGTTTCTCACCAGTATGCGTTCTCAAGTGTAGTGTTAGAGAAGATTTGTATGTGAACACCTTGCTGCATTGTTCACATTTGTATGATTTTTCACCAGTATGAGATTGCAAGTGTGTTAAATAAGATTGATGGGAGAACACTTTGCTGCATTGTTCACTTTTATTTGTTTTTTCACCAGAATGAGTTTGCAAATGTAGCATTAAATGAGAGTTATATGAGAATTCTTTATTGCATTGTTCGCATTTATATGCGTTTTTACCAGTATGAGATTGCAGGAGTAAGGTTAGAGTACTAAACTGTGAAATGTTTTGCTGCATTTATATATTTTTTCACCAGTTTGAATTTGCAACTGAATTAGTTTCTATTGGACTGTACAAAGTGATGTACTGTCGTTCATATTCATAGAATTTTCTCCTATATAAATAACATTATATTCTTTGAAATATACAAAAACAACTGCTTTTTTAAAAACATGTATAGTCATTTTTACTGATAAAACATTTTTTTAAAAACAGAAATCCTCTGATAATAAGCCAATCATGCTTGATATTGCTATGTATGTCCATATCAAATTCCAAAATAATGCAGTTGTTACTGGTTTTGTAAAGCTCATATTTCTGCCTAGTTACAACAATAAATTAATGTGGTTAATTAATATAGTAAAAAAAAATTAACCTGCACTGGTACTGATAAATCTAGCTTAAACTCCTCACAACAACTGATCTCAGTGTACTCACAACTAATCACTTACATTAAACTCATAACAAAATATCTAAATCACAAAAATTCTTTAGCATTCAATTTTCTTCCATTTGACAGTACAACTCCATTCCTCAACTTCCTAATAAAATTTTTTAAATGGAATTCATTCAAAAGACAAAAGAAAGTGAAAACTGCCAATCAAGCCACCATATACAAAATAATTTACTATGACAGGATTTGATGACAATTATTACTCTCTAATTATGAATAATAATTATTATGGACAACAATTACCTACTATTCTTCAATGAACTCTTCCACTCATTACCAGGTTATGGAGAGAAAAACAACTTCAACAATTAATGTAAAAATCATTCTCTTCAAAATATAAATAATATTACAAACTGAATAATAGAATATGAATACCACTGAGAAGTAACTTCTTAAGATGATTTCTAACATTAATTTTCTTTTAATCAGTAAGAAAAGTGAACTCCTCTAGAGCCACAGTATTTTTAGCAAAACCCAATAGTATTTTGTAAATTTGGAGGAAAACAAATTGGTATTTATCAAGTATTTGAATTTTGATCACACATTAAACTGGAAAAAAAAACTTATGTATACTCTGCAGATTGTTCTTCATAAATGTGCCAAGGTAAATGTAAATGAAATGATAAATGTGAATAGGATGAACAATACATAAAGTAATTTTAAGTGAAATGTCAATCATTAATTAAATCAATGGTATGTTCATACATTACTAAGTACATTAACATTTACCTGTAGTTATTACACATTTCATTGTATCATATACTAAGATCTTATTACAATTATTATCTTCTTCTAATCAAATATTTTACTACTGTGCATTAGAAAATTTTATTTAAACTAAAAAGCTTGATTCAATATTTACATACACATGTAATTATGATCACAATGTAATTAGTAAACTTCAATCCAGTGACTCCAGGAAGAAAGTCACAATAACTGTCATTGTATTTCACAATCTACCTGTTAATGTGTTTAATTCTGTTTTATGTAACTCTGGCAGATTAACTGTTGTTGAAACCGAGATATATTGTATGAAACTGAATTTCATTAACTTTGTTCTTTTTCAGAACAAATAAACATTTCATGCCTTGCTCATTTATATATATAGTCTCTCTTCACTATGAGATGATGTTAGTGAAGTGAAAAAGTAATAAGCCCATTGTTTTAAATTATTAATTGCACACAGTGAATGTACGCACAACACACTACCAACGATCCATGTCACTCATCAGTAAGGGCAGTTCTTGAATCACACAATTCTATTTGATGTCATCTCTTTGTCTGCTGTCAATGGGTCTCAGGCAATCTCATGACTGGAAAACAAATATGTTCAATATTTTATAACCAACCTGATGACTGCACAAACAAAAATGAGTAAATTACCACAATAAACACTCATCCCGGGACATGTGAACTGGGTAAATTATTGCTAAAACATTAAACCAAGACATGCATTGTACTCACCGAAACCTGCAAAATAATGACTTTATTTTTTGTCATTTGTCAATCATAATGGCATTAATTTGTGAAATTACCATATTGACAGCCAAAGATGACCCCTTTGTAACAGGTCAGAATAAAATATGTGTTTTAGTTTATAGCTAAAGAGTTAGGTTATCACTCTTCCAAATACTTAGTGTTACATATGGGTGTTGTATTAAATACTTAGTGTTACACATATGGGTGTTGTATTAAATACTTAGTGTTATATATGGGTGTTGTATTTCCTTATTAAAGATGTACAGTTAAGTTCACAGGCACATAATTTTCCCATGTCACAGACTGCAAGACATGTTATTTGATATTGCTGATGTAGGCAAAAGGATATCAAACCACAATGAATGCTTTATCACTTAGAATCAATTCAACAAAACATTTTTAAAATGGTAACAAGCTGTTGTGCGCTTAATTGTTCATTTTGCTTTAGCAAAGGTTCAAATATTCAGTTCTATCAATTATAGAGGGAAACGCAATAGGAGAAAGAGATAGATATCTGCTTGAAAAACTAATATTATGGCAGTTTATTGTCACGAACACTTTGTAATACCTCATAACAGTAATTATTTTCTTAAATCATTACTTGTAAAATATTACTAAATTGGATCAATAACAAGAAAACAGATGGAAAATTAAGCAAAAAAAGAAATAATTGTTTGTAATTTCATTTCTGTGAGAAATAACTCAACAAAATAAACAGTCTTGTATCACTGTTAATGACTGTTGTCTCTATTGGACCAGTACATTCCAGTAAAATATATTTTATTCATTATGTCTAAATATTCATTCTACACATTCTGATTTCAATAAGAGCAAGGAAGATGCTTTTTGCCTACCACTCAACTATGCATCTACTGAAAGACCCGGATGATAACAGAAACAAATTACTTCCCTAAAAGCTTTAATGATACAGTGCTAAAGTTGTGTCCTTTCTTATCAGTTAGTTAATAATACATGTTTGATGCTAAATTATTTTCCTATTAATTATACACACATATTCAATCTTGTTGTCTTTTTTTCCAAACAATCAAAATTGTATTTTGTTTACATTGATATTTTCAGATTTCATAAACAAACTGAATTACAACCTGAAAACATTATATAATAATAATAATGGTAAATATTTAATAATATTTACCAATTCCTAATCAGATAAAATGAAAAAAATACACTTTTTTTTTTTAAAAGACCATGTGAAATGGAATCTAGGTCAGCAACAAATAAGAATAAATCCTCATGAAATGAGTAAATTCCCTTCTTAGACTCAAGACTGCAAAATTTAACTTTTAGAGATTTGTATAAATGCATTTATTTTGGTATATTTCTGAAAGAAATCAGAGCTCTATTTCATTTGCAAGACTGACTTCTCACCATAGCAACATAACAATTAACATGTTGTGAGTGGGAACTACAATCCACGTGATGTGCTGTTCAACAAATTGTCTTGGAATAAATGTGTAGTTTGAAAAATTAAAACATGATATTAATATTGCAGTGGCTATGGCTACATAAATAAAAAATATTCAGATTTTTACATTTCTGAAAGATAAAACATTTCAAAAATGTGGATTACAAAAATGAAACGAGAAAACTTTCATCCGAAAACACATACACTACTGTGCAGTGAGCATTTCCAATAAGACTATGAAATGCAAAACAGACAGTCATTTTGGAGGCTGAATTATACATTAACAAATGCCTAAAAACAGTTGTAATGAAATATTAAAAGAGATACAAGAACCAATTATAACTTGATAGGTACTGGTAACATGATATATATTAGTATGATTAATTAACTATCAATTAATCAAATATCAATGAATATCTGGTATTAATAGATTGTTGTTTAATTACTTTGTATTATCTGATTGAATATTTAAAATATCAACTGAATAAGATGTTTCATATATTAAATATATATTCATCAAATCTTTATCATCAAATTTCAATCTGAATTTGTATGTATGCATTTTATTACATCGGAAGTTGCTTGTGTGTTAATTACATAATATTATTTTACTTTATATACCGTAGCATTACTTTTAACACTATTCATAAAACATAAATGTATATGACAAATTTTCTTGAATAGATAATCTTATTACTATAGCCACTACCAGGATGAAAAGTGGTTTTTATTTTCTGCTGTTAACTTTAGTTCTGTAAATTCATTAGAAGACATTTGATATTTATTATTATGTATGTGCCATAACTACATGTGCACAAATGAATAGTTGAATTAACTTCTTCATAACTGAATATTTTACTTTACTGTTTATGGTTTCATAATACTGCATATTAGCAAAGTTATAAAATTTTGTTGCACTAATTATATCACCATTAATAATATGGCAAAACTGGGATTTTCCCCCTATAATTCTAGCCATTTTTAAAATTATTTTTTGGTAGTTGCACTAGATTTTTAGATCAACTATACAAAATAAACTAACAAATTAAATATTAATAAGAAATGCTATATTTAAGCTTAATAATACTATTCCACTACTAAATTAATACAACACTGGCCATTAATTGTTAATTTTAAAAGGTTTAGATTTACAATACTAAATAAATAAAATAGCACACAAACCAAAATATAAACACACAGAACACTTGTACAGACATTCATGCATATACATGCAAACAAAATATAAAAGAAAAAGGAAGTACTCTACTAGTAAGTAAATTAATTAAAAATTATATTATAATTCTAAAAAAAATTATATATATTTGTAATATGAATCATTTAAAAATATGTCTAATGCTCTTCTTTATATTGTTCATTATTAGTATGTTAAGTAATTTTAAATTGTATACAGAATGATAATCATTTATTTAAAACAAAATCTTACTGCTTTTCTCTAAATGTTAGTATAGATCATTAATACTATCACTTATAATAATAGTAATAAACATAGGTAGTAAATGCAACATATATATATATATGTAATATATATTGACAATTACAAAAATGTACTTAAAAAGCCTTCATCATTCATATAAAAATAATACACAATTCATTTTAATAATACTAATAGTTAGAAATATGTCTATGAAGTTAACAATGACTACAAATGTATGGTAAGCCTACATAGTACACTGACTATATAGTATATTAGAAAAGTAATTTACCAAACAAGGTCATCATCAGTCATTGTTTCCTCGGTATCTCCAACATCATTAGAATTGGTTTGCTAACAATTAACAGTTGAACGTTCACTGTCATCAGTATGAATTGGATCAAACATACATGAAATACCAGAGAAAATTACTTTGGCAGCCATTTGACCCCCATGCCTGACATCATTTCTGCTTGCTTTTACCCCAAGGGATTGGGATTGTGTATCTTAGTAACGGGGCAAATCTCATTCACAAACTGTTTGACCTAGATTCTTTTTCTTCTTGTTTCTTCTTCCAGTAGGGGTTGCTTTCAGCTTGCACGCTTACTTGGTTAAGGATAGATTACATAGTACGCATTTAAAAATAAATGAAATAAAAATTGTGGTCTCAATCAGTTAGCTGAGGAGGATTAATAAAAATAAAGTCTAGTGCATTTTGTTACAACCAGCACATCTTGTTACTATGAAATCACTAGTCTATCGCATCTGGTTAGAAAATTAAGTTCTAGTCCAGCAGACTCAAGACAAAAACTTTGTAACTCAACCATCATCAGTCGCCACCTATGGTGCCCCCCCCCCTCCCCCAGCATTTTACATTACAGACAGCAACTATACAACCAGCAAAAAACCCCAGCACAATTCAAACGTAAACAACACAAAAATACCATAGCTGTGCAATATTACACAAACACACACCAAATCCAGGAGTAATGTACTGCTTTATAAATTACAACAATAAACATAAAACTGACAAGCCATACACTACTAAGCAAATTGCACAAAATAAACACTAAACCTAGAATGAATGTGCTGTTCTGTAAATCACACAAATAAACATTAAACATTCATTATTACATGTATTACACAAATAAACACTAAACCCAGGGAACATGTGTTTTATGTAAATTATATAAGTAAATATTATACTCAACAGTTGTATATGTTATCAAACACCAATATATCCATTTACTTTTGTTTCAAGTGTTATATATTATTTAATTTATAATATATAATTATTTTCTATAAAGCAATTAAATTAAATCAAAACTTTGTCAGTCCAACTCAGTCACTGAAACCTGATGATTATATTTTGATGGTTTATGATATGATGCACCCAGTCATGTAATTATTTTTCTGAGACATTACTGCTGACAGCCAAAACAGACCCCTCTGTAATAGGTAAGAATGAAGTGTGAGTTGTATTTTCGTATTATAAATGCCTATTTAGGTGTCACACATCTAAAGACTTAGTGTTATAACTTATATGATGTGTGTTGTATTTTCTTACTACATTTGCCTAGTTAGATGTATAAACTGTAAATATTTAGTGCTAAAGTTGTGTATTTTTCCTATTAATTACACCATAGTAAAAGACATATTACCTCATTTGCATTAAAAATGTTTAGATGTATTAGCTTTTCAAAGATTATTATTCATAACTGCTGGATTTCAAACATATGTTTAAAGTACTTTTATTTTAATACTGTAATGGTCTTCAGAGAATGCTAAGATGTTTGTGTGTTTGTTTGTGTGTGAGTTTGTTTTGTGTGGAATGGATGTGTTGAAATATACATTAATATACTAATCTTACTAAAGGTAATCGCTATACATAAACCTTACTAAAGGGAGACAATATAAGTAAGGATATCTTAATAGGTAGTTAAATAAAAACATTTTTTTACAGAAAAAAAAAATCATCCATAAGACAGCACATTCACATATACCCACACATACCTCCTTAAGATCCACAAGAGGCAGGCAGGATATGCGTATATCTTAATAAATAAATAAATTAAATTAAAAGCAAGGATGAGGTATGATATATGTATATCTATTTTTTTTAAAATATTAATAAATAAATAAAAAGCTAGGACGAGGCAGGATATATTTAAAATAATAAATAAATAAAAAGCTAAGACGAGGCAGGATATACGTATATCTTTTTGAAAAATAAATATTAATAAATAAATAAAAAGCTAGGACGATGTATAAGCCAATCTTAAAACACTGCCAAAGCAGACACCACCTCAAACCTCCACCCACCCTCATCCAGTCAAGCAAGGAGACAATGTCCATATGGAAGCAACTCAAATCTGAGAACATGAATAGAAAATGAAAAGATTGCCTGAGTGGCAACGTGGGGGTGGGGGTGGTGAGCAATTGAAAGGCCTACATCTGCATCATACTAAAAGTAATTCATCAATAGTGCAATTAGCAAGAAAGTAAAAAGCTTACTATTGCTCTCTCAGATTGTTATTTTGGATGAAACAGGTCTGCAGATTTCACAACGATTATGTAAAGCTGTATTATATTCATAAGAGACTCTGCTGTGTTCGCTGCAAACGACCTAGTTTCGCTTTGATTGGCGTGCAAAGCTCACTGTCGACCGGCGACCTACTTTCGCCCAACATTTTAACTGTATTGACCTTCACTTTCAACTTTGCATCGCGTGGTACCGAATTCAACAGTTGTCGGAGGGCATTAACGGTATTAAAAGTGTTTATCTGCTCCAGTGTTCTTGTAGATACATACTTCCCCCTTCGTTAATTACGTCATCTATATGCTGGTGTAGACTGACGTAACTCCATGACTAGACTCCGAGAACAAATTGATAATTTTCGCGTGTGCAATTGTCAATGCAACAACAAAAACCTGAAGCAGCAAGAATAATTTCTTTTAAACAGTCGTCTTCAGCAATATTATCCTAATTGGAAGACTGATTTTGTGCAACGAATTTGGCAATACAGTTGACGTATTGAGCTTGATCCAGTGACCTTACACGCAAGTCTGTCAAGACCAGGGGTTGGCAAAGTCCGACCTTTAGGCCAGATACGACCTAGCTAGTATTCCAGTCTGGCCTAATGCCCCCCCCCCCCCAGTTATTTATTATTGGATCAGGCCTAATTGAATTGTCGTGGTTTTGTTCTCCTTCATTTCAACAATCTAAATACAGTTTATTTTTAAAAAGTAAGAAAGCCGAAATTATTTTAATTATACAAGCACTGGCTTAAAGTTCAACATTAGTGTATGTACTGTAGGTATGACTGGCCTAATCAATCCACATAGGTAATTTTTTTTTCCTAACTTTTGTCCATCCCTACCCCTAGAAGTGTCTTCTCTTTATTACACATTAAATTGCACAAAATAAAGTGCTAAGACTTTTATTCAAGCCTAGTAATGGTGTACCTTTGACCTTTTCTGGCCTAGTGTGCCTTCTTGACCTCCTAAAATGGCCTAGTAAGTAGTAGTCCAAAAAGTTTGCCGGCCTCTGGTCAAGACTAACATACTCGCCACCGCTTTGCTCAGATGTGACGTCACACACGTGTGTGTAGTTTTCAGGCTTGGTGTCGATGTTATTGTTTCTGAATCACAGCCTTTAGAAACAAATTACTGATATCACATATAGAAACTAAAAGGTTAATAAAATAATCACTGATGTTGAGACATTAAAGTGATCTTTTACTATAATGTGAATACTGATAGAAGTTATTTTCAAGAGCCTCTTTCCACATTCTTTGTGATCTAATTACTAAACTGACAGTAGGGTGGGGGGATGAAAAAATATTTCAGAGTTCAACAGATAAATCTTACTAAAGGGAGGCAATCGATACAGGTTATTAAAAACAACCAAAAGTAGTACCTTCAGAAGAAAATTAGATTAACTACACTTACTCTTTTGTTGTGTTGAAACAGGTGGTACGTTAAGTTAAAGACATCTTTTAAGTCGCCAGTCCGTTCATATACTCCAAAGGGTTTCACAGGACAAGTCACTCGTGAATTAAACTAACGACCTAAAGTTTACTGTTTGGCACGCAGGCTCGGTTTACTGTCGACCGGCGACCATCTT
The DNA here is from genome assembly GCA_028829895.1 of Sinotaia quadrata. Lineage (NCBI taxonomy): Eukaryota > Metazoa > Mollusca > Gastropoda > Architaenioglossa > Viviparidae > Sinotaia > Sinotaia quadrata. The sequence continues at coordinate 11,699,331 of CM054179.1, forward strand.
TTTTTTTCTGTCAAGTTAGTTGTACTGGCCTTGAAGGTCGCAGCCGTAGTTAACTTTGGATCATGAAAATACAATCAATGTTCTCCAATGGGCGAGTCACTTAAGTGCCTCGATGATTTCGCGAATAATTCTAAAAGTAGAACTTGTATAGGAGAACTGGTTGAGTTTGATGTCAGCAAATGACCTAGTTTTCGCTTTGACACTAAGGCTTTTGTGAGAGACTTTTCCCTCTGTTTAGCAGTACATGTAATGACCTTCAGTTTTGTCTTGGCGGTCCCAGTCGTATTTAGCTCATGAAATTTCAAGTGAATCTTTTCCTTTTTTTTTTTTTTTTTTTACATCGTTCATGCATTTTAGTAACGTTGAAACACACGTGATTCCATTAAATTAGTGCATTTATTGGTTTTATTATTATTTTTTAATGAATATGATAAGGCAGTCACCAATATGTTTTGTTGTTTTTGACAGTTTTTTAACAGTTCATGACAAAATATTTTTAAAGCATTTTGTTTCTAAGTGTAGAATTATAAAGTCCCTTGCGGTGTTTGTGTAAAAGTACAGGTCAACCTCAAAATGTGAAGAAAAAAAAGAGTTTACAAAGATGTCAAATACTGACGATTTGAAGTAATTATTAATGTGTTTAGAATTATGATTGGATCAGACTGCAAACAATCATTGACTGATTTAATATTTTCCTTCAAACTATTACAGAAGTTTGTAGCACACTTCACGAATGAAGACACCGAGCAGTTTGACTGATTAAACAAGAGACAGATTTAATGCTTTTTATGAAGTTAGCCTGATAATTCAATACTTTTAAACTGGCTCGTGTTATGCTTAGAAGTATTATTACTGAATTCGGGAAGGTACTGAAGAGCGTGTGGTGTGGTGCCTTTATTCACCAACATTATAGACAGATTAATCATGGAGCCGTTTCGTTTGTTTTATTCAACAGTTTAAAACTCTTTATCAGGAGAGCCGTCAATGTGGTAAAGCAGAGTGGTGAATGGGAAATAACTCTATACGAAATATTATCCAGGAAATTTGGCAGAGCTGCCTCCCATTGACCGTATGTCGCGACAAATCAACAGAGAGATATTGGCGAAGTTCAAAGTTTTATAAATAAAAATAATCTCGAATATTTAATGTAATAAAAAAACATTTTGGTTAATTTCATGTCCTATAACTTAAAAAAGTGTATATTTATTTAAATGAATATTTTAAAAAACTTATAAGTATATAGGTTTCTCAGTGCAAATAACGTTATGTATTTTTGTAAATTATTATTTCAGTGATTGCATTCTTATAAGTTTGAATTGTTGGAGAAATAACTGTTTACAGTTAATGTGTACATATTCATTTTGACTTCAGGACTATTTATCTCCCCATTTTTCGTATTCTTACTATTATTAAATCACTGATAAGTATCTTTACATTGTTTCAGAGATACCTAAAAAGAGCATTTAATTAGCACCTGGAAATTATTCTCTTTTTAGTATGTTTGCCTTGTTTGTCCACTATTTGTACTGTCCTGGTTTGGAGTTCGGTTCTGAGATGTATTGTATCTTGCCTTGGAGTTTAGACCTAGATCTATTGATAACCTGTCTTGGTTTGGAGTTCGGTTCTGAGATGTATTGTATCTTGCCTTGGAGTTTAGACCTAGATCTATTGATAACCTGTCTTGGTTTGGAGTTCGGTTCTGAGATGTATTGTATCTTGCCTTGGAGTTTAGACCTAGATCTATTGATAACCTGTCTTGGTTTGGAGTTCGGTTCTGAGATGTATTGTATCTTGCCTTGGAGTTTAGACCTAGATCTATTGATAACCTGTCTTGGTTTGGAGTTCGGTTCTGAGATGTACTGTATCTTGCCTTGGAGTTTAGACCTAGATCTATTGATAACCTGTCTTGGTTTGGAGTTCGGTTCTGAGATGTATTGTATCTTGCCTTGGAGTTTAGACCTAGATCTATTGATAACCTGTCTTGGTTTGGAGTTCGGTTCTGAGATGTATTGTATCTTGCCTTGGAGTTTAGACCTAGATCTATTGATAACCTGTCTTGGTTTGGAGTTCGGTTTTGAGATGTATTGTATCTTGCCTTGGAGTTTAGACCTAGATCTATTGATAACCTGTCTTGGTTTGGAGTTCGGTTCTGAGATGTGTTGTATCTTGCCTTGGAGTTTAGACCTAGATCTATTGATAACCTGTCTTGGTTTGGAGTTCGGTTCTGAGATGTGTTGTATCTTGTCTTGGAGTTTAGACCTATATCTACTACTCATGAACTACTGGGATTTAATTTTCGATTAGAGTTCCGGTCTGAGACAAGATGTAGATTCCATATCTTCTTGTGTTTGACTTGTTTTATTTTTCTTAGTGTGACAAATTGTGATCATCATAAAATATCAGTGGTGCCATCATATTATTTTTTCTCTGGAACTTCTGGTTTGAATATACGTATATCAGAAAAGAATTTATTCATTTGGAAATCATGTGCTTGTATTTCCTGTTGAACTGGAACCTCAGCGTGGTATATATTATAAAGGAGAAACATTTATTTGGAATTTCTTGAATAATTACATTTGGTTTTAGTAGTGCTCTTCTGGGTATATTTTCCAGCAAAATCAGGATTTGTTCAGTGGACTTGTCTATAGGATCCGCCATGATATAATATGGTGAATGTATTCTATTCCATTTATTTTTTGCTTTTGTTCATCTTGCGCCAACCTACTTTGATTAGTTTTAACAATTTTGTAGCATTGTAGTAATTTGTATCTGCACAGACATTTTGTAGAATGGGACATTTTAAATTTATTTATTTGTTTTTTTTATGACATTTACCAAAGAAACAATGATTCTCTATTATAGATAATATTTGGTTTTTTATGACATTTACCAAAGAAACAATGATTCTCTATTATAGATAATATTTGTTTTTTTTAATGACATTTACCAAAGAAACAACGATTCTCTATTATAGATAATATTTGTTTTTTTATGACATTTACCAAAGAAACAATGATCTTAGGATTCTCTCTTACAGATAATATTTGTGACTGTAGGACATTTTATTCACTGAGAGCTTGATTTTATATGCCTAAGTGTACGTGTTTGGTAATATTTGTAATATCCAATATACACTATTCATCAAATAGTTTGTTAATAAATTCTTGTTTATTAAATGAATGAATGTTCTTCATTTATATTGAATGACACAATCAATTTAAATAATGTTTAAAACTATTATAAGTTAATTAGGACTCAATTTGTGGAGATATAACAGTTCAAACACGAAAACTAATCTTTGCTCTCACTTCATAAAACATCACCACCAGTAGGGTGTCAGATCTAAGTAAATTAACTGGTCAATTCACATCTGCTTTGATCTAAATGTGCATCATTAAGAAAGTTGATCTATAAATAATGGCCATCAAATAAAGAGATAACTAACTGATATTATACAACTATAAATTTCAGGATGAAATGAGAGACGTATTACTTATGCATTAAAAGCAGAGGTTTTTTTCTTAGTTTAATAATATTTTTTAACTGAAATTCAAAAGTTCAGACAATTTCCTACACAGATTATTTTTACATCATCTTAAGTAAGTGACCCTTTAATGGCCTAGCTGGGTCACTTTTCCAGAGAATCATCCATATTCAATTATTACTATATGTAAATAATTTCTACCATCGATAAAAAAAAAGTACAATTTATTCTAAAAAGTAAACTTTTATTCCACATAAAAAGTGCAATTCATTTGATAAAATAAGTTGTTACAAAAAATTACATAAAATATACATTCAACATAAATATTTCTTTAAATTGTTCATACATTTCAGTATTTACTCTCTATTATCTCATCTTACTGCTAGTTCACCTAGTAATGCTTGTAGTCTTTTGTCTTGTTATAAATACATCAGTGAACACAATCAACAAGGGGCAAAATATGGGAGATAACTGAGTGAAGTAACCACCATATTGTGATTACTGCCATATTGCCATCTTAAACAAGTATTAATATTATATCCATCATTAATAATTTTGAAAGAGGATTTGTCCCACTATATTCCATATAAAGTGTACAATTAAGGTGCAATTCCAACTTAAAAATACAATTAATTCCACATAAAAGTACAATTCCAACTTCAAAATGCAATCAATTCCACATTAAAGGTACAATTCCAACTTAAAAATACAATTAATTTCACATAAAAGGTACAATTCCACTTAAAAATACAATCAATTTCACATAAAAAGTAAAATCAGTTCATCTTAAGAAGTACCATTAAGTCCACATAAGTACAATTAGTCAACATAAAATATATATTCAATTCTTCATAAAATAAATACAATTAAATCCACATTAAAAGTGCAATTAATTCCACATGATACTAATTTTGTGCAAAGTTATCTCCACTTACAACAATTATATATGATTGCTTCCAAATAAGTAATGCAAATATTTTCAAATTTCTATCTCCTACACATCTATATGGTTTTTACCATTATAAGTTTGTATGTTTACGATTAAATTAGAATTACATGAGAACACTTTCTTTAATCGTTCACATTCATATGTGTTTTCACCATTGTCAGTTTGCAAATTTACTTTTAAATATTGTTTCTGTGTGAACAGCTTGCTATATCGGTCAAATGTATATAGATTTAAACAGTATGAGTTTAAATGGTTTTTCACCAATATAAATTTGCAAGTGCTTAGTTAATGGAGAATTGTTCACATTTATATGGTTTATCACCAGTATGACGTTGTAAGTGTCCTGTTAAAGAAGATTTGAATTTGAAGTCCTTGCTGCATTGTTCACATTTATAAGGTTTTTCATCAGTATGAGTTCGCATGTGTGATGTTAAATTAGAGCTGCATGTGAACTCCTTGGTGCATTGTTCACATTTGTATGGTCTTTCACCAGTATGAGTTTGGAAGTGAAATGTTAAAGAATATTTGCATGCAAAGTCCTTGCTGCATTGTTCACATCTATATGGTTTCTCACCAGTATGAGTTCGCAAGTGTACTTTTAAGGAACGTTTATATGTGAATTCCTTAGTGCATTGGTCACATTTGTATGGTTTTTCACCAGTATGGGTTTGCAAGTGTACTTTTAAAAGATCTTTCTCTCTGAATGCCTTGCTGCACAGTTCACATTTGTATGGTTTTTCACCAGTATGAGTTTGCAAGTGCTTAGTTAATTGAGAATTGCATGAGAACAGTTTCTTGCATTCTTCACATTTATATGGTTTTTCACCAGTATGAGATTGTAAATGTAATCTTTTCATGTGAAGTATTTGAAACATTTTTCACATTTATATGGTTTTTCACCTGTATGAGTCCGCAAGTGGACAGTTAAATAAGAATTGAACGAGAATACTTTGTTGCATTGTTCACATTTATATGGTTTTTCACCAGTATGAGTTTGTAAGTGCACTGTTAAAGAAGATTTGTATATGAACTCCTTGCTGCATTGAACACATTTAAATGGCTTTTCACCAGTATGAATCAGCATGTGTACTTTTAAATGAGACCTGTTTGTGAAGTCCTTGCTGCATTGTTCACATTTATATGGTTTTTCACCAGTATGAGTTCGCAAATGCTGAATTAATTGATAATTATAGAACATTTTGTTACATTGTTCACATTTATATGGTTTTTCAACATTATGAGTTAGCAAGTGTACTCTTAAGGAATGTTTCTGTGTGAACTCCTTGCTGCATTGGTCACATTTATATGATTTTTCACCAGTATGAGTTCGAAAGTGCTGAATTAATAGAGAATTGAATGAGAACACTTTCTTGCATTGTTCACATTTATATAGTTTTCCAGCATTATGACTTAGCAAGTGTACTTTGAAAGAATGTTTCTGTGTGAACTCCTTGCTGCATTGGTCACATTTATATAGTTTTTCCGCTGTATGAGTTTGCAAGTGCTTAATTAATAGAGAATCAGAAGAGAATACTTTTTTTGCATTGTTCACATTTTAATGGTTTTTTTACCTGTATGAGTTTGAAAGTTCTTCTTCTTCTTTACGATCACTTCTTTTCCCCACAGGAATTGCATGGAAACTTTTCATCTTCTTGATGTTCTCATTTTTTTTTGCATCATGCTGTGACTGTTGTAGGTCCTCTTTTTTTAACTTTATTTTATTTGGTAGCTTTTACCTTTGCCTTTTTTTTTATGGAGATGGGGTAGGTTTGCGTGAGGAGGTGCTGGGTGATGGATGTGTGAGCTTTTGATTTTTGTGGTCTTGGGTGTAGTAGTGCTTGTGATTTTTTCCACGTCTTTCTGTTGTAATATGTGTTAGTGAGTTTGTTTGTTTTTAATTAAAGGAGGTGGAGAGTGTTTGTTTGAATGAGGTATGTGATGGGTGGGTGGTGTAAGTGGTTTTGGTTATGTTCTTTTGGGTATAGTGGTGTTTGGGTGGTGAACAGTAGTTGTAGTAGGATTTTTTGTTTTTTTTAGAGTAATAGTAGTGTTTGGGTGGTGAACAGTAGTTGTAGTAGGATTTTTTGTTTTTTTTAGAGTAATAGTAGTGTTTGGGTGGTGAATGGTAGTTGTAGTAGGTTTGTTATTTCTCTGATGACTTTCTTTCTTATGTGTATTGGTTACATTGTAACAGAAAGTGTTCTATTGTGTTGTTTGTCCTACAGTAAGTGCATGATTTTGGTTCAGTTTGGTTTGTGTGAATCTTGTGGAGTTGTAGCTTAGTGAGTTAGTCTATACTTTAGATTGCTCTGATGTAGGTTATATTGGATAGCTGGGGATGAAGAGTAGGGGTCTTTCTTTTGTATATATATTTGATTTGTGAATGAATTTCTGCTGTGTCTATTAGTGTGTTTAGTGGCTTTCCTTGTTTACTAACGTAGTTTGCTCCGTTGTCTTCTGTTTCATTTCCTATAATGTTGATGTGGATGGGAATTCAAAGTAGTGTTAATTTTATGCCTTTTTTCCCCAGTGTAGCTATGTGTTAGGATATTTGGTTTGTGATTTGTGCTCTTGTTGATTGGAAAGGGTTTACTAAGTTTTACAGTGTTGTTTGTGTGTATGAGTATTTGTGTTTGTGTGGGTGGGGTGTTTATTGCTAATAAAAGTGCTTTTATTGATTGCAGTTAGTTCTGCTATTAGGATTGAGTGTTTTGGGTTCAGTTTGTATGTGTGTGTGTGTGCTGCTGCTCCTGTTCCTGTTGGCTCTGGATCCATTCGTATATATGTGGTAGTGATTGGGGTAGTTGGCTTTTGTGGGTTACAAATATTTGGGGGGGGGGGTGATTGTCATCAGGGTTGGTTTTTGTTTTTTGGGCCTTCTGTGTTGAATGAGATCAAATTTTGTTTTTCTATTAATCTTTTAGTTTGTTGGTAAGGGGGTAGTTTATTTCCTGTCCAATTAGGATGTTTAGCATTTTGTTGTCTTTGGTGAGAGTATTGGTAAAATACTTAATACAGTAATAAAATTTGATTCACATGTCTGATGTATTAAAACCATAGTAAAGTATTTGACATTCATATTTTAGTGTTTTTGTATATCAACACTACACCTTTAAACAAATATTTTAGTATTCTTATTCTGAATTGTTTGGTCATATTCTAATTCCCTTTATTCAGACATGAAACAGAAAGATTTCTTCATTTAAGATATTTTTTTTTAATGTGTGTATTCTATTTCAGGTACTCATGACACATTTTAATGTTTTTATTCTATTACAGGTACACATGACACATTTTATTGTGTTTATTCTATTACAGGTACACATGACACATTTTAATGTTTTTATTCTATTACAGGTACACAGGACACATTTAATGTGATTATTTTATTACAGGTACACATGACACATTTTAATGTGTTTATCCCATCACATTCAAACATATGACTTCCAATGTATTTTACTGTATGCCAATACAATTCATTTTAATGTGTTTATTCTATTACATGAAAACATGTGACATTTTAATATGCTAATTTTACCAGAGATTAGATTTACAGATTCATTGTTGGCACAAGGAAAAAAATATCTTAGAATCAGTGCTATGAGACACAAAAGCAAATTATTTACAACTCAAAGAGTTATATATTTCATACAACTTCTGATTTAGCATATTCAATTATTACTATATGTAAAATAATTTCTACAGTCAATAATTGAATTTAATTAAATCCAGATAAAAAAGTACAATTTATTCTACAAAACGTAAAATTTTATTCCACATAAAATTTGCAATTCATTTTACCAAAAAGTAGTTACAATATAAAAAAAAATATCAATGTACAGTTAATTCCACAAAATATTTCTTGTTCATACAACTCAGAGTTTACTCTCTCTATTATCTCCTCTTGCTGTTAGTTCACCAAGTAATGCTTGTAGTCTTTTGCTTTGTTATATATACATCAGTGAACACATTGGGGAAAAATTTGGGAGACCACTAAGTCATGTAAACATCGTATTGTGATACTGCCATATTGCAATGGTACACAAGAATTAATATTATAAATGCCTTGATTTACATTATATCCATCTTTATTACACTGAAAGAGGACTTGTCCCACTATATTCCATATAAAGTGTATAAACAAGGTACAATTCCAACTTAAAACACAATCTATTCCACATGAAAAATACAATTCTAACTTAAAAATACAATCAATTCCATATGAAAAGTACAATTCTAACTTAAAAATACAATCAATTCCATATGAAAAGTACAATTCCAACTTAAAAATCAATTCCACATGAAAGTACAATTCTAACTTTAAAATGCAATCAATTCCTCATAAAAAGAACAATTCCAACATTAAAAAAATACAATTAATTCCACATAAAAGGTACAATGCCAACTTAAAAAATACAATTAATAAAATCAATTCATTTTAAGAAGTACATAAGTGCAATTAGTCTAACTAAATGTATATTCAATATCTCATAAAATAAGTTCAATTCATTTCACATTAAAAGTACAATTAATTTCACATATGATTACCCAAATAATTAATGCAAATATTTCCAAATTTCTATCTCCATTAAATATGTATTCAAAAATGTCATTGTACAAGATATATTTCCATATTTCTTTCTCCATAAAATATGTATTCAATAATGTCATATGAAACAAAATTTAAGGTAAAAGTATAAAAGAGTTATGTAGATTAAGAAAATGTTACCATCTTTATAAGTGCTAAATGAATAATGCTCAAAATATACAATATATGACTAAAATAGATGCAAATTACAAGTACTTTAATAATGTACTAGTACAAAAAAAAGTGGAAGGAGGCTCAACCTATTTGATTTAGGTACATGTATGATGCTGTTCGCACAAGTTTCAAGCTGTCATCATATTAAACTGTGTTCTGAATTAGTTAATATTTTCTTATTTCTGTCACAATTGTTCTTGCAAGGTTTTTGTTTAATATTTCTTCATATATGTCTTGCACAATAAAACCATATACATGTCAATAATGCAACTACTGTTTTCAAAGAGCATGTAAATAAAATATCTTGAAATGAAGGAAATTTTGAAATTCTTTGTCTGCATTTTATGTTGTTGGAAAAGCTGTAGGTCAAGCTAACTTTTAAGTGTTAGTAGAAATTACAAAATAAAATATTTATTCTAAGTAGAAACATCATTTAAAAGTAAGATGTTCATAATTTTAATGAAAATAAATATAATTATGTTAAATATAAAGAATGTTTTGAAATAAGTGTGTTCTATTTCATATTTGTTAACACAGTACGACTTTACATCTTCATTTGAAATTTATAATATGTTGGCTCTTTCTAGACACAGTAAAAATAGTTTTAATAATAATATCTTGAAAAAATACATCAAGCCACAGGATTTCATTTTTAACTACATACTAATATAAAACCATAGTATTTATCATTAAATATGGTAAATGAAATGTTCTAATTATTTTAAATCCATTTCACTGTATTGCTAATTTTCATTTTCAAATGATGCAATACATATTTATGAAACTGTTATCGATTTTATTTATCTTGTCAGTTTTTCTTTTAAAATCTCAAACAATAAATACACTGAATGAACTAAGGTCTTTTACACAACCTTTTAATAACCACTATTTTAATAACTATATTTTTTATCTCTTACAGTTATTGATTTAGTTCAAGGAATTGAGTGGATGTAATTACAAGTTCATAATAATATATTGAAATTTTCAAAGATAAATAGAACCTGTCAATGTCTACATTTGGGTAAGGACTTTATGTATTTTGTGAAGTTTTCTTGTTTTTCCATTCAGATCACTGATTGTATTTGTTTTCCAGTCTATGATACAGGCAGTGGAGCTGATTACAAATACTGTGTGTGCATTAACTTTGACTTTAGGACTTTAGTAACACATTTTACAAACATTTCCTATCTTATTCATATGCGGTTTTAACAGTAAAATATCACGAGTGTACTTGTAACGAAGAATGGACATGAGAGCTCTTTACTATATTGGTCACATTTATTTGGTTTTTCACTATTATGAGTTTGCAAAATTAGTGTTAAATAATACTGACATGAGAACTGTTTGTTACATTGCTCACGTCTATATGGCTTTTTTATTGGTGTGAGTTCACAAATGTACAATGAGAGTTGCATGAGAACTCTTTACTTCGTTGATTTCATTTCTCTAGTTCTTTAGCAGTATGAGTTTGCAAGTGTACTGTTAAAATGAAGAGATTAAGAACTCCTTATGGTAGTGTTCACATTTATGTTTTTTTCAACAAGTGGTGTGTTAAATTGGAATTGTGTGAATTCTTTGCCTTATTCTTCACATTTATATGATATTTCACTGGAATGCATTTACAAGTGTTCTGTTAAAAAGTAAGAAGTTGTACACTCTTTCATGCAATATTCACATTTATAGTTTTCATTTTAACCAGGATGAATGAATTCACAAATGTTTGAAGAGGAAGATTTGATTGAAAACTCCAGGAAGAACTGTTCATATTTAAATGATTTTACACCATCTTGAGCTCACCAGTGTACTAGTAAATGAGAATGTCATGACAACACTTTGCTGCATTGTTAACATTTATATGGATTTCCATAAGAATGAGTCTGCAAGTGCTTTCATAAAGAATGATAAGTTGTGAAAACTCTTCTGCATTTTTAACATTTATATAGTTTCTTTTTTAAGCAGTATGAGTACTATTAAATAAGAGTCATAAGAACTTTTCCTGAATTGCTACATTTGTAAGGTTTTTCACCAGTATTAATTTGCAAGAATACTACTATAGGAGCCTACTGTGAGAACACTTTGCTCAATTGTTTTTATTTATACAGGTTTTTTTATTTTTATATCAGGATGATTTCAGAAATGTACTATTAAATGACTGTGTTGTGGGAATACTTCTTTGGTTATTATTATTATTATTAATTTATTTATTAATCGACCATAACTAATTACAAATGATGAGAATCTTAATGTATGTTATTAATAGCTCTTCAGCAGACACCATCCATCTCTCTCAGGTGGCAGATATGTATGTGGGTGCTGTAAATATTTTCTCTTCCACCACATTTCCATAGGTGGAAACACTCTTACTAAAGGAGAAGAGAAATCTATCTTAATCTATATTTAGCGAGACCCCATCCACCCACTTTTGTCTCCAATATAAAGTTGTCAATATGTATAAAAAGGTCAAGAAATTGAACAAGAAATTTAATCAATCAAGAATCAAATATACATAAAACAAATACAATAATAATGTTTACTTGACTTCAATATTTCAACAAAACCACATTCGAATAATTTTAATACTACACAGTCTTATATCCTAAAACACAATTTAACAATTTAGTGTCAGTACAAATCACAGGATAATTCTAATCAGAGAACACAAATGGGTTATTAGAGGTAAGAACTAATAGTTTCTACATAATCTTTTACAGATGAAGCCACAATTGTCTTTCTTTTTTCTTTTCATACCAGTCACAAGTTTATTATCCAGAACAACTCCATATGTTTCCTCCTCATGTCAAAAATGATGATTCATTGCTTCTACTCTCCAGAAATCGTATTTTGAGCTGGCCTGCTCAAGAAGGACAATTGTGGCAATTTCCAGTAACTCCCTTGCCACCATACTTCAACTGAGTGTAGTGTATTCCTTACACATGCACACTGCAGTAAATGATTCCCACATCTACTATGGTCGTAGCATTTTACAATGAGTTTACATATATACTGTGAAATGATTATGTTGTAAGAATTCTTTCCTGCATTGTCTACATCTATAATTATTTTTAACCAGTTTGAGTTCACAAGTGCACTTTTCAACTAGAATTAAATTAGAACTTTTTTTTGCTTTCTGGACATTTATGATTTCTTCACCAGTACGAGTCCTCAAGTTTACTGCTAAATGAGAAATGTAAGGAACACTTTGTAGCATTGCTCACATTTATATGGATTTTAATATTTATAAGTTCACAAGTGCACTGTGAAAAATGTTTCTGTGTAAATTCATTGGATACATTGTTCACATTTCTATGGCTTTTAACATATATGAGTTAGCAAATTTTTCATTAACTGAGAATTGCATGAGAACACTTTGTTGCATTATTCATATTTATATTGTTTTTCACCAGTATGAGTTCATAAGTGTAATATTAAATAAGATTTGCATATGAACTCCTTGCTGCATTGTTCAAATTTATATGGTTTTCACAAGTATGAATCAGCAAGTGTTCTATTAAATAAGAATGGCATATTTGAGGCTTTGTTCACATTGATATGGTTTTCCAACAGTATAAGTTCATAATTGTAATAGAAAAGAAGATTTACATTTGAACACCTTGTTGCATTGTACACATTTATATGGTTTTTCAATTGTGTGAGTATGCAAGTGTACTTTTAACCTTTACTGGGCATAGAAGATGAACGCGTCCATACATCGTATCGGGCAAAACGTTCAAAAGCTTTCATATCAACTAGTGCTCTTTTCTTCTCATATCGTTTGAGAAATAATGAGACTTCCGGTGTCTGCTTCCTTGTGTTACATTTCTACGATAATTGACACGCATTTTGAAACTTTTTTTCTTGCTGTGTTCATTTTTTCATAAAGTTTTCTTTGTTTTTCATGTTTAGTGTTTCAAATGGATTTCTTAGAATCGTCGAGTAATAGTGAGGAGTTTACTTGATTTATCAGATAATGAGTGAGAGAAGTTGATTTTGAATCGGATGATAGGATTAGAAGTGACATTAACATCAGATCTTTCCAATTTTGGAGGAGAGTGCATCAGATTCTGAGGATATTGAAGACTAGTAGGGGGAAGAGGTATCTGAAGATGCACATGGATGGAATAGTAGTACTTAGCACTGAATATATCAGAATTTATAACAGAAACGGGGCCGAATGTGACTGTAACTAATGATAGTACTCAGCTGACTTTCCTTTACCAGTTTTTCAAAGAAGAAACATCTGAGAAGACAGCAGAACAAACGAACGAGTAACAATGTCCAAAAATTGTGGAAAAACAAAATGGTGATCCAAGTTGGAAGAAAACTAATGCCACTTAAATGAAGGATTATTTTGGACTTGATTTTGATAGGAATTCACAACCTGCCGAGAAAAGAGATGTATTGGTCGCCTGTTGATAGATTAGTGTTCCTGGCGTTAACAAAGTGTAAATACATAGTGTATGTAGCTGACAATCACTGGACAATATTTTTTTTGGTGTAAATATATATGTTTATGCATGGATTCAAATTAAACACCGGAAATTATACTACAATTAAGGATATTAATAAAGCTGCTTTCATTTTGCATTTTATTTCATTGATATATATGGACTAATACCTAAGATATGATGTTTTACTAACGTCTAAATCTCACTGAAATCCTGAAAATTCTTGCCTGCACAGAGCTTATAAAAGTAAAAATGAATTGCTCAGTAAAGAGTTAAATAACAACAGCATTTGAACTCCTTGAAGCATTGACACATTTATCTGTTTTTTTACCAGCACGAGTTCGTAGGTGTACTGTTAAAGAAGATTTGCATGAGAATTCCTTGTTATATTGTTCACATTTATATGGTTTTTCACCAGTATGAATTCGTAAACGTACTCTTAAAGTAGGTTTTTGTGTGAATTCCTTGCTGCATTGTTCACATTTATATGGTTTTTTCACTAATATGAATTCGAAAGTGTGCTCTTAAAGAAGATTTTTGTGCGAATTCCTTGCTGCATTTTTCACATTTATATGGTTTTCACCTGTATGAATTCTTATGTGTTCTCTTAAAGAATATATGTATGTGAATTCCTTGCTGCACTGTTCACATTTATATGGTTTTTCACCAGTATGAATCTGCAAGTGTTTTCTAAAAGATTTGGTTGTGAATTTCTTGCTGCATTGTTCACAGTGATATAGGTTTTCACCTGTATGAATCTGCAAGTGTTTAGTTAAAGATTTACTGCATATAAACTTTTTGCAACATTGTTCACATTTATATGGTTTTTCACCAGTATGAATCCGCAAGTGCACAGTTAAATAAGAACTGGTGGAGTACACTTTCTTGCATTGTTCACATTTATGTTTTTTTTTCTTTTTTCACCTGTATGAATCTGCAAGTGTTTAGTTAAATATTGACTGCATATAAACTCTTTGCAACATTGTTCACATTTATATGGTTTTTCACCAGTATGAATGCGCAAGTGCACAGTTAAATAAGAACTGGTGGAGTACACTTTCTTGCATTGTTCACATTTAAATGGTTTTTCATCAGTATGAGTCCACATGTGATCTTTTAAATTAGAGCTTGTGGTGAATCCCTTGCTGCAATTTTCACATTTATATAGTTTTTCACCAGTATGAATCCGTAAGTGTTTAGTTAAAGAATTACTGCTTGTAAACTCTTTGCAACATTGTTCACATTTATATGGTTTTTCACCAGTATGAATCCGCAAGTGTTGAGTTAAAGAACTACTGCATGTAAACTCTTTGCTGCATTGTAAACATTTAAATGGTTTTTCACCAGTATGAGTCCGCAAGTGTTTAGTTAAATCAGATTTGCGTTTAAACACTTTGCTGCATTCTTCACATTTATATGGTTTTTCACCAGTATGATTTTGTAAGTGTAATCTTAAAGAAGATTTGTACGTGTATGCTTTGCTGCAGTGTTCACATTTATATGGTTTTTCACCAGTATGAATCCGCATGTGTACTTTTAAATTAGACCTGTTTGTGAAGTTCTTGCTGCAATGTTCACATTTAAATGGGTTTTCACCAGTATGAATCAGCAAGTGTTGAGTTAAAGTTGAATTGAGTGTAAACGTTTTACAACATTTTTCACATTTATATGGTTTTTCACCAGTATGAATCAGCAAGTGTCTAGTTAAAGAATCACTGCAATTAAACTCTTTGCTGCACTGTACACATTTAAATGGTTTTTCACCCGTATGAGTCCTCAAGTGTTTAGTTAAATTAGAATTAGTGGAGAACACTTTCTTGCATTGTTCACATTTATATGGTTTTTCACCAGTATGAATCCGCATGCCTGTATGAATCTGCAAGTGTTTAGTTAAATATTTACTGCATGTAAACTCTTTGCAACAGTGTTCACATTTATATGGTTTTTCACCAGTATGAATCAGCAAGTGTTGAGTTAAAGAATAACTAGTGGAGAACACTTTCTTGCATTGTTCACATTTATATGGTTTTTCACCAGTATGATTTTGTAAGTGTAATCTTAAAGAAGATTTGTACGTGTATTCTTTGCTGCAGTATTCACATTTATATGGTTTTTCATCAGTATGATTTTGTAAGTGTAATCTTAAAGAAGATTTGTACGTGTATTCTTTGCTGCAGTATTCACATTTATATGGTTTTTCACCAGTATGAATCCGCATGTGATAAGTTAAATATTTACTGCATGTAAAGTCTTTGCAACAGTGTTCACATTTATATGGTTTTTCACCAGTGTGAATCAGCAAGTGTTGAGTTAAAGTTGAATTGAGTGTAAACGTTTTACAACATTTTTCACATTTATATGGTTTTTCACCAGTATGAATCAGCAAGTGTTGAGTTAAAGTTGAATTGAGTGTAAACGTTTTACAACATTTTTCACATTTATATGGTTTTTCACCTGTATGAATCCGCACGTGTCTAGATAAAGATTCACTGCATGTAAACTCTTTGCTGCATTGTACACATTTAAATGGTTTTTCACCCGTATGTGTCCTCAAGTGTTTAGTTAACTTATAACTAGTGGAGAACACTTTCTTGCATTGTTCACATTTATATGGTTTTTCACCAGTATGAATCAGCAAGTGTTGAGTTAAATTTGAATTGAATGTAAACATTTTTACATTTATATGTTTTTTTTACCAGTATGAATCAGCAAGTGTTTAGTTAAAGAATTACTGCATGTAAACTCTTTGCTGCATTGTTCACATTTAAATGGTTTTTCACCAGTATGAAACCCGATGTGTGTTTAGTTAAATTATAACTGGTGCAGAACGCTGTCTTGCATTGTTAACATTTATATGGTTTTTTCACGAATATTATTTTGGAAGTGTAGTCTTAAAGAAGATTGTATGTGAAATCTTTGCTACATTGTTCACATTTAAATGGTTTTTCACCAGTATGAAACCCATGTGTGTGTTTAAGTTATTAGATCATTTGAAATCCGTGCTGCATTGTTCACATTTATATGGTTTTTCACCAGTTTGAGTTCGCAAGTGATTAATTAATTGAGAATTGTATGAGAGCTCGTTGCATTTAAATTTATAATTTATAAGGTTTTTTGTGACCTCTTTCCTTGTTTTTCACAAGTATGAGTTTGCGAGAAACTTGTGAGAAAACATTGTTGCATTGTTCACATTTATATGGTTTTTCACTAGTATGAGTTTTCACCAGAATGATTTTGCAAGAGTAGTATCTAATGAGTTTGGTGTGAGAAACGTTGCTGCATTGTTCACATTTATATTGTTTATCACAACAATGAGTTCGCAAAAGAAACCCTATGCTGTAGTGTTTGCATTTATATGGTTTTTTACCAACGTTGATTTTCAGTTTTCTATTAAAGTGAAACACTTTCCTTCATATTTATATGGCTTTCATCAGTAAGTGTTCGTAAATGTATTTTGCTTCATTGTTCATATTTATATCGTTTTTCACCAGCATGAGTTCACAATTGCAGGAAAACTCTATGGCTCTGTTTACATTTATATGAGGTTTTTCTTATTTTTAACAAGTATGAGATTGCAGGAGTAAGTTTAGAGTTCTGAATTTGAAATGGTTTTGTGCATTAATATAATTTTTCATCAGTTTAAATATGCAAAATGAATTTGTTTTTTTATTGGAATGTAAGAGTGATGTACACTGCTGATCATACATACTATTAGAATTTTTCTCCAATATGAATAATTTTGTATTCTTAGAAATATATCAAAAACATTTGCTTTTTAAATATATGTATGTGAATTTTTTAATGAAACATTTCAAAATAGAAATCTCTTGATGCTAAACCCCTTGTTCAAGATGACTGTATATGGAAATGATGTCCACATCAACAACTACAGGAATGCAGTTGTTACATTTTTTTGAAGCTCATTTAACTTTGCCAGGTTACAATAAAAACTTAACCTTGCCTAGTACTGACAGATCGAGTTTAATCTGATCACAACTTATCTCAGTGACCTAAAAATAATCACTTATATTAAAATTATAATAAAATACCTTTCATTAAATCACAACATTTCTATCATTCAAAAGTCTAAAGTGAGAACTTCCAATCAAAGCCACCATGTACAAAATCAGTTACTATAGTGACAGGATTTAATTATTACAATTATTACTCATCTATTTGTGGCTGGTAACTATTATGGACAATTACCTACTGTTCATGAATGAACTCTTCCATTGATTACTAACATTAATTTTCTTTAAATCATTAAGTAAAGTGATCTTCTATACCGCCACAGTATTTTTAGCAAAACCCAATAGTATGTTGTAAATTTGGAGGACAACACAAATTGCTATTTACCAAATATTTGATCTCACAAGTAAAATGTAAAAAATCTATATATACCCTGCAGATTGTTCTTCGTAAATATGATAATGTAAATGGCAGAAATAATATATCAAGAAATTTATATTTAAATGTCAATCTTTAAGTAAGTAAATGATATGTAGATATATTAATAAATATTTACCTGTAGTTATTACATATTTTATGGTACCATAAATTAAGATTTTATTACAATTATTATCTTTCTAAAATCAGTACTTCTAATCAAATATTTTATTAATACACATTAGAAAATTTTATTTAAAGTAAAAAGCTGAATTAGATATTTACATACACATGTAATCATCATAGTGTAATTAGTAAACTTCAATCCAGGTACTCCAGGAAGAATAATCACAATAACTGCCATTCTATATCACAATTTACCTGTTATTATGTCTAAATTGGTTTTAGATAACTCTGGCAGATTAACTGTTGTTGAAACCAAGAATGGGTACCTTACAATAAATTATCAAATAAATTAACAAGCACCTGCTGTGAACATTCCATTCACCAGAAATTAAAGCATAAACTGGTTTAGCTTGCATTAGACATCTCCTGGTTAAAGATATATACTGCATGAAACTGTATGAAAATATTAACTTTATTCTTTTGCAGTTCAAATAAACATTTCATACTTTCTTCATATAAATAGTTTTTCTTCACTTCGAGATGACATTAGTGAAGTGAAAAAAGTGATTAGCCCATTGTTTACAATTATTAATTGCACAGCAATGAATGTACTGATAACACACTACCTGATCCATGTCACTCATCAGTAAGAGTAAGGCACTTCTTAAATCACATGATTCTATTTGACATCATCTCTTTTGTCTGCTGTCAATGGGTCTCAGGAAAACACATGGCTGGAAAACAAATATGTTCAATGTTTTATAACCAACCTGATGACTGCAAAATGAAATGAGTAAAATGCCACAATAAACACTCATCACAGATCATATGGACAGTGTAAATTACAGCTAAACATTAAACCAAGAAGACGTGTATTATATACTCAGATAATGAAACATGCAAAAGAATGACTACATTTTATGTCATTTGCCACTGCAATTTGTGAAGTTACCATATTGACAGCCAAAGAAGACCCCAAAGAACAGGTCAGAATAAAATGTGTGAGTTCTGGTTTATTATAGTTAAATAGCTAGGTTTCTCTATTACAAATGTCTAGTGTACATATGTGTGGCAAACATTTCCACCCCTTCCTTTATTTGTCACTAGTTTCATGCACTTTTATCTATGATATCTTTTCATGATGAAATTTGTAGAGCACTTGTAGATTACTAGACATTGTCTGGAGAAGTATCATATTCATAATTAAATGACAATATTATAATTCTTGGTAGAATTCAATAATGTAAGTTCCTCTTAGTGTGTGAGTCCACCTTAACCCGTTCGTCGTCTTCGGGATGATTTTGGCGTCTTAAAAAAAACTGTACACACCTCTTCAGGACGAAATGGGATGCCACACCCGCAGGCTTGGCTAAAATGATCATGCTATTAAAAGAGATCCAACTAGAGTGAAAGAAATATGTGGTCTGCCTCAGAAACCGCAGTGCTCTAAATTCTAGATATTATAATTAGATATTATAATTAGGAAGTTCATGTGACTGAATTCCCGAGGTTTGTAACACAACCCTGCATCTTCCTGGAAAGTTGGCAGACTCTACGAATACGTAATCTATCTAAATATGGCAAGGGCACATTTTCAGTTGGATTATTGTGAATTTGCTTGTACTGCTGGATCAGAGTGTGAGGAGAGTAGTTTTTCTTCATCAGAAGAGGATATTGAACAAGAGGATATTCCACTTTTAGATGAAAGAGGTGACATCTTTTGTTATCTTAAATACCATACAATTGATGTTGGCTAATTTACTTGTAACTAAACTGTTAGTCATTGTTGAAACTTTGTTGCAAGTATGATGCAACAAATTTAAATCTATGTAAAATAATGTTTATGATTCAGAGACCTTTTATCATAACCTGGAACTGTAAAATGTTGTTTATAACTTTGTGATATTTATATTGTTTGGTTTGTTAACTTTATTTTGTTAGTGCTGTATAAACCGTACGTAGAAAAGTATGTGACTTGTGAGAGGACAAGTAGTGAATTCAATGTTTTCTTGTGGGGAAATAGATATTTGCATTCAGTAATTGTAAATATACATGTAGAGGCTGAGGAGGTACTAAGGAGGAGGCAATCAGTGTCTGCCCATCCGAATTTCTACAGAAGAATTATTGTTGTTTCTCTAAATCCATTGGCAGATTCTTGAAATACCTTTACATCTTTCTTTGGCAACCTTTTTCACCTTTTACACTTTTAAACTGGACTCAGCTTGCAGTTGTTTTGGGAATTTGTTAGACAACCTTTGTGCATTGTTTACTAGCCCCACAATGCCAGTGGATGATGATATGACATCATCTACTACAGTGATAAAAAACAGAAAGATAGGAAACTTCATTCAGGTCACACTGACTCTTTCAAGAAACTATTTAACTTTCTCTATCTGTGATGTGCATTCTTCACACTGTCTGAACGTCAGCTGATTGAACTTTGTTAACAGACACTGTTTCCTCTAGGTGTCTCTGGAGAGATCTAGAGATATGTTCCAAGAACACAATTATAAAGAGTCAGTAAGAGAGCCCCTTTCAGGCCTGTAGCTATTTTGGACAATCAACTATATTATATTTGTTTGTGTATTTCTGTACATCTTTGTATATGTCATTATCTGTATTTGATCAATGTTGAATTGATGTGTGGTGTGTAGTTAATTAAATTGTTAATAAATTACAATTCTTCGTTATCAACATCCTGACCTTGTGTTATAACTAGGTTAAAAGGTTAGGAGTAGTAGCGGGGGGTTAATAATTACATGTAATCGCATTATGGATGTTGTATTTCCTTATTATAGATAGACTGTTAAGTCTACCAGCACACAGCTGTCCAATGTCACAGACAACAAGACATTTCATCTGCTGTTCTTGTCATAGGCAAAAGGATATCAAACAACAGTGA
Organism: Sinotaia quadrata; assembly: GCA_028829895.1. NCBI lineage: Eukaryota > Metazoa > Mollusca > Gastropoda > Architaenioglossa > Viviparidae > Sinotaia > Sinotaia quadrata. The sequence goes on from CM054179.1 coordinate 11,720,388, forward strand.
AAGATTTATCATTTAGAATCAGATGAACAATTCATTTAAATATGGTGGTAACAAGCTGTTGTGCGCTTAATTGTTCATTTTGCATTTTGCTTTAGCAAAGGTTCAAATATTTGTTTCTTTCAATTATTGAGGGAAATGCAATAGGGGAAAGAGATGGATATCTGCTTGTAAAACTAATAATTTGTAACAGTTAATTGGCCTACTTATCAGAGTTTGACATGTTTACTCTAAACTCAATGCTGCCAAAGAGTTGTAATATGCTCAGTCATGAACACTTTGTAATACTTCATAACAGTAATTATTTTTCTAAATCGTTAATTGTAAACATATTACTAAATTGATCAAATTACAAGAAAACAAATATTAAATTAAGCAAAAACAGATTATTGTTTGTAACTTCACTCCGGTGAGGAATAACTCAACAAACTAAACAACTTTGAATCATTATTAATTACTGTTGTCTGATTTGGACCAGTACATTTAAAATATATTTTATTCAGCATGTCTAAATATTAATTACTGTTGTCTGATTTGGACCAGTACATTTAAAATATATTTTATTCAGTATGTCTAAATATTAATTTTAAATATTGTACTATATAGTGATTGAATACTAACGCTGTATTAGAATAATGTAGTTATAATTACATTTATTCAATAATTATTGATTATGAGATAATTAAAGATGTGTTAAAAGCAATTACCATTAAAAAATAGTGTATTGACTATGAAAAACCCATTAACAGCATCACCGTCCCATTCTAAGGCCAATAATCTCTATGAATCAGGTAGAATTATTTTATTGTCATCGAGTTCTAATGTCCGATTATCTTCATAGTTCCATTTTGATCAGGAATCAAGATGTTCAATGTAAATTATGCTGAAAATTGGGAGTTTATTGAATTTTTTATTAATGTACATGTCAGAAATGTTGTTGGTTAAATAATTAGAAGTGCAATTCTGAATTTTGCCTAAAAAAAATATTTGTGAGATACTGCACTCACATACCACTGATCTATTCATCACAGAATGATTTCATTACATCAAATATGCAATGCAACACCAACAGTGGTCTAACATCTGCTTTAATACTTTTTATTTCTGTTTACTTGCATGTGTAAAACAATCAACATTATGACAGACTTTTTGACAGATATTTTGACAGACTTTGTAACAGATGAAGTGATCAAATGGACAAGCACTTTGAAAGATTGTAACAGTAAGAATTTGCTTGTAATAATGAAATCAAAGAGTAATGAAATAATTTATTGTAAGGAAAGCTGAGATAATATGGTTTGCTTTACTAACCACCCCATCATGAACTATACTTATTTATCAGTAGTAAGAGATTTAAAAATGCTTTGGGAAACAATTCGGTAAATGTTCCAGAAGATTTAGGCCAGGGTGTGCAATATTTATCATTGGTGGGTCATTTTCAACAATGGAACAACAATTAGGGCCAGTCACCTGTCAAAAATATGTAATCTAATTACAACTAGTGTGTTGAGTTATGAATAAAAATGGTTAGCAAGGGCCACATTGACTGACCTGGCAGGCTGGGTTGTGGCCCGTAGGTCACCTGTTGCACACCCTTATTTAGGTGAATAATCTTAAGGAAAAGAATAAAAGTTAGTCTTAATCTTTATAAATTAATAAATTCAATATTTGTTTAAGTGTGCTCTAAAGAGAAATAGTCTAATCCTTATTGACAGTAAATAACCTTCATCGTTTATTGTGATAATTAATTATTTTGTGTAAACAACATTTTTTTAAATTTAAATTATTATATTATTTGAATATTACTAACAGAATTTTATCTTCCAGAATGATGCATAGAAATTCAAGGGATAATTTTTCATAATTAGAAGCTGATGTAATCAATTTAAAGTAAGTGCTTCTGACAGCTGATGTATATAGTTAGGTAATATTTATTAACAAACATTCCTTTATTAACAAACATTCCTGTGTTAATTAAACTTTATTATCAAATTCTAAAGATTGAGCTTTATACTAAAACTATCAATTCTCGTGCATAAATTATCAAATTCTAAAGATTGAGCTTTATACTAAAACTATCAATTCTCATGCATAATGACAACAGTGTCTGATGAGCACTTTGAAAAGAAAACAACAACTACAATATATATTCCATAAATAGTAATGCTCACAAACAATCTTTAGCAATTACTTGCTTTCAGGCAAACAGAAAATACCTGAACCTTGCATGACCTTCAGAGAAAAGATCACTATCAAGGTAAATTCAGTCTAGCTCTGTATGAGTCATACCAGTGTGTGTGTGTGCATGCCTGCATGTGCATGTGTGTGTATGTGTGTGATGCTGTCAACGATTTTATTTTGTCAGTGCATTTCAGGATACTGACATTTACACAGGAATGTTCTGAAAGACTAGTAGTTTATTTTGAATGTGATGCATTCCCACAGAACGATCACAAAAGTGGTCTATAGTGTACTCAATGAATGAATGACACCTCACAATACGCTTGAACAGTTGATGCTGCGTGTACGCAATGACAGATATTGTGAGATACTGAAAGGTCAAACTCATGATTATTATTCATTGACGGATATACCTCAAAACCTATGTAAAAACACTCTGGTAGAATTACTGAGATAATGATTTCTAATTATAATAACTGAAGTTAGCCATTTATTATTAAGCAGAATATGTCAAAAAAATATTCAAAAGTATTCAATTAATAGCAGACTTCACAACAATGGTAAATTTCTCAATACCTTGCAAGAGAGGGTAGACAAACGTGCGTGTGTGTGTGTGTGTGTATGAACTTTGACAAGCATGAAGAAAAATTTGGCATAAAAGTGACACCACTTTCCAAACCTACCATGGACAAACCTTTCTTGACGACTGTAGAGTATTATTATATCTTGTATCTCATGGTCACTGCAATCAACAGATATGCTGGTGCCTTTGCTTAACCTGCAGTATACACATTGACAATTATTTAACAACTTATTTTCTCTCTTTTCCAACATTTATATATCTAATGTATTTTATTGTCTCCACATTCAGTTCACAATGGAGGATTTTTGCATCATATTCTAGAAGGTGCTATAAAAATTAAGCAACAACAGGCAAATTGTTGTAATCAAATAATGTTACTTCTCTCCCATAATAAGAAAAACAAAATAAACTGATGTTGTTATGAACTATAAAGTGAACAAATTAACAAAGTGTCTTCCTGCAATTAGTGATTTTGTCAACTTCTTTGATCTTGAAATCTGCTTTGACAAACTGGCACCATAAAGTGATTAAATTTTTTTTTTGCAGGCTATAAGTCTGACTGGTAATCTATTAAAATAGCTTGCTAACTTTCTTTCCAACATAAATACATGTCTGAGGATAATAGTGGATAACTGTTTCTAGTTTCAGGCTATCTGATATAGGGGCTTATTATGGAGCAGATATCTCCCATCTATTTTCCAAAAATTTAAGACACTGGAACTAATAAGTTTATGTTTCCAGATTTTATAAGGTTAATTTGAGGTGATAAATCTGTGGGTAATTTATAAATTTACATCTGGAAAACCTGCACTCATCTCCAAGTAATCCTTAATAATTACCAGAGGGACAGACAGTATGTATTAGGAATGTCTTTGTCTACTGAAAAGACAAAAATTATTCTATTTTTATATTCAACAATTGAATAAACTAAATTTTAATTTTATTACTGTGGCAAGGTTAAGATTGTTGATAAGGTAAAGGTTCTTGAAGTCTTCTTTGATAGTACATTTACCTGGAAACATCAAATTATTCACTCCGCATCTAGTGTAATTCAAATTCTTAATTCAGAATGTAAGGGTCCTGACTTGGGATTAAGGTATATAGAACCATAGCATTCTGACTTTGTCCTTAATGAGAAAATGGATGGCATATGGACAGGATGATCTTTTTACTGCTTTCACCTGACTTTCTGACTTTTCAAGAATTAGTCTAGATCTCACAAAGTGGCACAGGGGATTCCTGTCCAGGGACTATCCTGGCTTTACATGAGCTATCTGGAACAACTCATGTAGATATTGTTAGAAGACTTTTTTGTTTTACATTTATTATAGAGACAGTAGAAATGTTGATAATGTGTAATAATGCTAGAACTTCAATTAAATATTTTAATTCTACTTGTTGTATGATAGAAAAGCTACCTAGATAAGTTAATCATACATTTTGAACCTTACTCATGTCATTGTTCACATCATTGTTATTATTAACTCTATTGCACTGATGAAAAGCTGTTTTGCCAAAATGTTCACACTTGTGGTTGTTGTCGTACTGTATGCCTATAAAGTGTTTGGAATATTAAGTTTAACTTGTGCCTGAAAACACTTTTATCTTTGGAAGTCACATGCAGTCTAGTGAATTAAATTAATTTTAAAAATTCACTGAGACACTATTGTTTAGTGGTTAAATACTGAAAGCAGCAGTCCTAAATGTGTTTCTACTATTATTAAAGCTATATAAGCATGGTGATATTAAGTTTATCTTTATCTATTTTAATTTCAGGTGCAACAAATCAATTTTTAAAACTGTCCTTTGGACAGATTACGTGTATCTATTGCCTGTGCAAAATAATTTTATCAAGGTTTCCTTAATCTCTTTAGTCAAATATACATAATTTTGTAATAATATTTTTTAATTTTACAGTATTTTAACATTTTTGAAATTCACACAAATACTCATACATACACACAAGAGAGATATGTTTTAAAGTAGTATTTGTCAAGAGGTGTTAATGCACAATATTAAGATTGTTTACAGTGACTGACTCACAATGGCATTATGTAGCCACACTTTCTCCTTGATCTGAAAATAGTCCAAACATTATCCAGAGGAACGTTTAACCCTTACCCTCTTCTCTGGCCTAATTAGTATTCTAACTTATATCCAAAGGACCATTGTGAGCAATTCTTGATAGCATGTAATGAATGGGTCATTCGAACTACCCTGACCAGCAGACCATCAAGATAGTCCACTGAGACAACACACTGATTCTCCTGGAATCAAATACAGTAGTTACATATACTTCACAGGAGTTATCTCCCATTGTTGCTGGTGATTAATACAGCAAGAAACCATCTGCTGTCTATTTAAATGTTGAAGGTATTTACTTCTATGTCTGGACATTATATCTCTGTTTTATATTTACTTCTATGTCTGGATATTTTATCTCTGTTTTATATTTACTTCTATGTCTGGACATTATATCTCTGTTTTATATTTAGCATTAATCATGTTCTCTTCTTTAGCTTACATTCTGTTTAGGACATTAGATTTTATGATTCTATGCTTGAAAGGATGTTCTGTCAGGGAACACAGATTGATGAACTTTAAGTCCCTGTGCAGATCAGAGCCTTATCTTCGACATTGAGATTTGCGAGTGCTGAGACAAGAAAGCAATGGAAGAGTGGAATGAACCATGGACCAGAAACTATGTGCACAGTTCAATGGACCCACATGTGCCACTGCTATAAAGACCCACTAGGACCCTAGATAACAATGTCAGGCACTATACTGAGATAAGTTCAACAGCTTCAACAGTTCAATAGTTACAGTTAGCTTCAATTGCTTCCCTTGCTTCTTCCATATGCTTCACAGCATAATAACTCTTTATCAAAGACTCATATAGTTCTGATTACGAACTCTATTTCCAAATATCTTTCACAATTCTTTTATATTCTTTTACAACTAAGTGTAACCAACAGATCTATTGTTATTTCACTATTAAATATGTATAATAGTTAATACTTAGATAACTCGTGCTGAAGTGGCATACTTACATATTATATGTTGTTAGTTTATCACTTTTTTTTAACATTCCAAACTGTATGTATAGGAGTAGGGGATGGAGGAGACTGTCAGAGCTTTAATCCAGCCAGACACTTTTCTATTCTATCCTACCTATCTTCTTTCTGAGTGACCAGATAGGGAGTTGGCCTATAGTTAGTTACTGGAAGCCCATGATAGTGGAGAATTAACACCTTGCCCGTAATGAAAAATATTAATATTGTTTACATTGGTAAAAATAGCAGATTTCATAAACAACTGAATTACAACACGAAAAAGTATTTTAAAAATTGCCAAAATATTTAATAATTACTAATACCTATTCAGATCAGTTGAATAATTTTTTTTTAAAAGATGGATTTAGAAGCAGATTGATTTCATGGTAATCATTTAATAATAAAATAAAATCTAGTTCATTTTGTTACAATGAAATCACTCATCTAGCGCATTTTATTACAGTGAAATGATTAGCACATAAAATTTAGTTACAATGAAATTACTAGCAAATTTAATTACAACAAAATCACAAGTCTATCAAATTATGTTACAAAGAAATCACTGGTCTATCAAATATTGTTACAATGAAATCACTGGTCTATCAAATTTTGTTACAAAGAAATCACTGGTCTATCAAATTTTGTTACAACGAAATCACAAGTCTATCAAATTTTGGTACAACGAAATCACTAGTCTAGCGCATTTTGTTACAACGAAATCACTACTCTATCAAATTTTGGTACAACGAAATCACTAGTCTAGCACATTTTGTTACAACAAAATCACTAGTCTAGCACATTTTGTTACAATGAAATCACTGGTCTATCAAATTTTGTTACAAACGAAATCACTAGTCTAGCACATTTTGTTACAACGAAATCACTAGTCTATCAAATTTTGGTACAATGAAATCACTGATCTATTGCATCCAGACATAAAATCACGTTCGAGTACAGCAGACAAAATCAAAGGGATGTAACTTATTCATACTCAATCACTGCCCGTGGTGATTCCCCTTTACCGTTTCGCATTATAAACAGCAAATTAAAATGTATTAGTGTATACCCAGGGAGACCCAAAACATGCAATTTAAACAGTAACATACACACAAACACCGAAGCTGTGAAAATTACGCAAATAAACACTAAATCTAGAATACATTTGGTGTTATGTAAATTACACAAATAAACACTAAACCCAGAATATATTTGGTGTTACGTACATTACACAAATAAACACTAAACCCACACCATACATGTGCTGTTAAGCAAATTACACAAATAAACACTAAAATTAAAAGTCATGTATTTCTATGTAAATTATCACTCAGTATTAGGCTCCACAGTCGTATGTATTATCAAACACCTTATGTCCACTCACTTTTGTTTCAAATTTTAAGTTATAAATATAATATATGATTATTTTCTATAAATAAATTAAATTATAATATATGATTATTTCCTATAAATTAATTAAATTAAAACATCATCAGTCTCACACAATCACTGAAAATGGATGATTATATTTTGAAGGTTTATGCTATGATGAACTGTCATTTAAGCATTTTTTAAAGAAATTACTGTTGATATTTTTTTTAATGACCCTTTATAACAGGTAAAAAATGAAGTTGTGTGTTGTATTTTCTTATTATAGGTCTAGTTCAGTGTATAAACTGTAAATATTTAATGCACAGTTGTGTCTTTTCCCTATCAATTATAGCTACCTCAACGCTCAACCCGCCCTCATCCAGAGTCAGGCGAGGGGACATTGTTTTTATGGGAGCACTCAAGCTGAGAACATCGAAAGGAAAATGAAAAGATTGCATATGGCTCTTAATTCTTATATTGTGGAAATAAACATTGGGGTGGGGAGCTACATTTTACTAAAGGCAATCAATAGTATGATTTGCAAGAAAGCAGACGGAGAGTAAAAACTTACTTTTTCTCTGTCAGAACGCAATTTTGGGTGCTACGAGTCTGCAATCCTTCAGATTTCAGAACCATTCAAAGAGCAAAGCTGTATTTTGCGAATACAGAGACCCGGATGTGTTCGCTGTCGGCAAACGACCTACTTTTGCTGTTTGGCGCGCGTTGCTCATTGTTGACCGGCGACCTACTTTCCTCTCAGTTTAGCTGGCCTGGCCTTCAACTTTGCATCGCAGCCGTCGCTTGTTAAAGTTAATGTAAATAATTAAGAAATTATTTATTATAACAGAATGTTCAGGAATATGTAACTGTATTTCAAATATCTTCTCCACAGTAAAAGGTGCATTAGATATTATAATTAGGAAGCTCATGTGACTGAATTCCCGCGGTTTGTAACACAACCCTGCTTCTTCCTGGAAAGTTGGCAGACTTTACGAATACGTAATCTATCTCAATATGGCAAGCGCACATTTTCAGTTGGATTATTGTGAATTTGCTTGTACTGCTGGATCAGAGTGTGAGGAGAGTAGTTTTTCTTCAGAAGAAGAGGATATTGAACAAGAGGATATTCCACTTTTAGATGAAAGAGGTGACACCAATGCCACTGAATCTAGTAACGAAACCGGTCGCCCGCATGGCGACATTTTGAGTGTATCGAGTGACGCACGCGTCGCCGCGAGCACAGAGATTCAAACATTTGCAGGCTGTAGTGGGGTAAAAATGCAGTTTCCAGAAAATGCTACAGTTCTTGACATTTTTCAGGCACTTTTACCAGAGAATTTTGTACAAAAGATTGTCGAGTACACTAATATATATGCATCTCAGCAACTTTTGCACGATAACCTTTGTGCTACAAGTCGTATCAAGAAATGGCATGATACACAGGTGTCTGAAGTATATCAATTTTTGGCACTTATTTTTTTGATGGGAATATGTAGACTACCCACATTGAAACATTATTTTTGTAAAGATGAAGCCTATGGCCAACCTTTATTTTGTAAAGTAATGTCTGGCCTAGATTTTATTTGTTACTAAATTACCTACATTTTTGCGATAACTCTGTCTCCGATCCTACCAACTGTATCCACAAAATTCGATTGATTATTGATCATTTCAGACAAGTATTTTCATCCATTTATGTGCCTGGAGAAAATATTTGTGTGGATGAATCCCTGATGTTGTGGAAAGGTCGTTTAGGATTCAGGGAGTATATAAAATCTAAACGGGCTAGATTTGGAATCAAATCATACGAAATTTGTGAGAGTCTGATGGGGTATGTTTACAATTTCATTATGTACACGGGGAAAGACACTGAGTACACTTTTACTGATGGAAATCAGGTTGAGAAAGTTGTTCTAACTCTTTTAGAACCACTTCTAGGGAAATATTACAAGGTGTACACAGATCGCTTTTTCACTAGCCCCACCTTAGCACGCATTCTTTTGGCAAACAACACATACATATGTGGAACTGTCATGGGAAACAGAAAAGACACGCCAAAGAACTTTCCAGACACTAAACTCACTCCAGGACAAATTGAAATTGTCCATAATGATGGTGTTTCTTGTTTTGCATGGCAAGACAAGAAACAGATACTCATGGCGATGCTAAGCACAATGCATCATGACAGTGCAATAATAAATACAGGCAAAAATCATTACAAAACAAAAGAACCAATTCTGAAACCAGCTTGCATTTGTGATTACAACAAATATATGGGAGGGGTGGATTTGTGTGACAGTGTAACAACTGCATACCCTAGCATCAGAAAAACAATAAAGTGGTACAAGAAAGTTTTCTTTCACATTCTTGACATTGCACTGTACAATGCCTGTGTTGTTTACAAGAAACACACAGGTAAATCAATGACATTGCTAGATTTCAGAGATGCAGTATTGAAGCAAATACTAGAAAAATATCCTGAGGTCAATGTTTCTAAAGGTGGTCACGCTTCTGCTGACAGTTTGCCACCATCTAGACTGATGGGTAAACATTACATTACACTTTTCCCTCGTATTGATACAAGTAAACCAACACCGAGGAAAAGATGTCGCCTTTGTGCAGACCACAAAGTTGAGAAAAGGACACGTCACCTGTGCCCAACATGTGATGTCTTATCCCCTGCTTTGAAAAATTTCATTCAAAGCAGACATTGTAAATTCTTTTTTTCTAATTCTTCTTTCTTGTTTTTGTCTATTTTCTTCTTTGTATTATAGGAACATTTTGAACATTTATTTTCATAATTTACAACATATATATATATAAAACATATGTAATTCAGCAACAAATACTTTATATTTATTTTCTTTTCATTTACATTATTACATACTACAAAAATTTTAATATTGTACTATATAGTGATTGAATACTAACACTGTATTAGAATAATGTAGTTATAATTACATTTATTCAATAATTATTGATGAGATAATTAAAGATGTGTTAAAAGCAATTATCATTAAAAAATAGTGTATTGACTATGAAAAACCCCATTAACAGCATCACCATCCCATTCTAAGGCCAATAATCTCTATGAATCAGGTAGAATTATTTTATTGTCATCGAGTTCTAATGTCCGATTATCTTCATAGTTCCATTTTGATCAGGAATCAAGATGCTCAGTGTAAATTATGCTGAAAATTAGGAGTTTATTGAATTTTTTATTAATGTACATGTCAGAAATGTTGTTGGTTAAATAATTAGATGTTGTTGGTTAAATAATTAGAAGTGCAATTCTGAATTTTGCCTACAAAAAATATTTGTGAGGCACTGCACTCACATACCATTGATCTATTCATCACAGAATGATTTCATTACATCAAATATGCAATGCAACACCAACAGTGGTCTAACATCTGTTTACTTGCATGTGTAAAACAATCAACATTTTGGCAGACTTTTTGACAGATATTTTTGACAGACTTTGTAACAGATGAAGTGATCAAATGGACAAGCACTTTGAAAGATTGTAACATTAAGAATTTGCTTGTAATAATGAAATCAAAAAGTAATGAAATAATTTATTGTAAGGAAAGCTGAGATAATATGGTTTGCTTTACTAACCACTCCATCATGAACTATACTTATTTATCAGTAGTAAGAGATTTAAAAATGCTTTGAGAAAAAATTCGGTAAATGTTCCAGATGATTTAGGCCAGGGTGTGCAATATTTATCATCGGTGGGTCATTTTCAACAATGGAACAAAAATTAGGGCCAGTCACCTGTCAAAAATATGTAATCTAATTACAACTAGTGTGTTGAGTTATGAATAAAAATGGTTAGCAAGGGCCACATTGACTGACCTGGCAGGCTGGGTTGTGGCCCGTAGGTCACCTGTTGCACACCCTTATTTAGGTGAATAATCTTAAGGAAAAGAATAAAAGTTAGTCTTAATCTTTATAAATTAATAAATTCAATATTTGTTTAAGTGTGCTCTAAAGAGAAATAGTCTAATCCTTATTGACAGTAAATAACCTTCATCTTTTATTGTGATAATTAATTATTTTGTGTAAACAACATTTTTTTAAAGGTTAAATTATTAAATTATATTATATTACTAACAGAATTTTATCTTCCAGAATGATGCATAGAAATTCAAGGGATAATTTTTCATAATTAGAAGCTGATGTAATCAATTTAAAGTGAGTGCTTCTGACAGCTGATGTATATAGTTAGGTAATGTTTTCTCATTATACAATGGCAGATCGGCATTCCAGTTGACAGCATCTGATTGATTATTATATTCATACTATACATTTTATATTGAGGCAGTTAAGGCTGAAGATGGTGATAATATAGAATAATTATGTGTTGTTTCCTTTTTATAAATGAGATGTTTGGTGTCAAGTTTACCGCATTAATGAAATTAATATTAAATTTAAATCACATAATGTAAACATAAATAAATCAATTCTCAAATAATAGAAGTATTTTTTTTTTTAGGACAGGCAATACCCCACGCACACACTGCCCCTGCTATTATTAATGTCTACAATGACATTCAAACTAATTTCAATAATAATTCATCATCTTCAATAAGCACATTCTCACAATATAGACCTCTTTATTTTTAAAGGAGAGGAAATATAACGAAAGTTACATTTCAAAATTATATCACAATCAAAAGTTCCAATTGCTACAAAAATGGTATCAGACCAAGACCATCTTAGAGCACAGTTCAAATCAGTGAAATCAAAATTTTAATAAACAATCAAGTTTGTGTTAATTTGACTCATCTTAAAATTCAAATTCAATAGAAAGACCTAATATCAAACTAGCACATCAAATCTTTATTAACAAACACTCCTGTGTTAATTAAACTTTATTATCAAATTCTAAAGATTGAGCTTTATACTAAAACTATCAATTCTCGTGCATAAATTATCAAATTCTAAAGATTAAGCTTTATACTAAAACTATCAATTCTCGTGCATAAATTATCAAATTCTAAAGATTAAGCTTTATACTAAAACTATCAATTCTCATGCATAATGACAACAGTGTCTAATGAGCACTTTGAAAAGAAAACAACAACTACAATATATATACCATAAATAGTAATGCTCACAAACAATCTTTAGCAATTACTTGCTTTCAGACAAACAGAGAATACCTGACCCTTGCATGACCTTCAGAGAAAAGATCACTATCAAGGTAAATTCAATCTAGCATATATGAGTCATACCAGTAAGAGTGTGTGTGTGATGCTGTCAACGATTTTATTTTGTCAGTGCATTTCAGGATACTGACATTTACACAGTAATGTTCTGAAAGACTAGTAGTTTATTTTGAATGTGATGCATTCCCCCAGAACGATCACAAAAGGGGTCTATAGTGTACTCAATGAATGAATGGTACCTCACAATACGCTTGAACAGTTGATGCTGCGTGTACGCAATGACAGATATTGTGAGATACTGAAAGGTCAAACTCATGATTATTATTCATTGCCGGATATACCACAAAACCCATGTAAAAACACTCTGGTAGAATTACTGAGATATTGATTTCTAATTATAATAACTGAAGTTAGCCATTTATTATTAAGCAGAATATGTCAAAAATATATTCAAAAGTATTCAATTAATAACAGACTTCACAACAATGGTAAATTTCTCAATACCTTGCAAGAGAGGGTAGACAAATGTGCGTGCGTGCGTGTGTGTGTGTATGTGTGTGTGTGTGTGAACTTTGACAAGCATGAAGAAAAATTTGGCATAAAAGTGACACCACTTTCCAAACCTACCATGGACAAACCTTTCTTGACGCCAGTAGAGTATTATTATATCTTGTATCTCATGGTCACTGCAATCAACAGATATGCTGGTGCCTTTGCTTAACCTGCAGTATACACATTGACAATTATTTAACAACTTATTTCTCTCTTTTCCAACATTTATATATCTAATGTATTTTATTGTCTCCACATTTAGTTCACAATGGAGGATTTTTGCATCATATTCTGGAAGGTGCTATAAAAATTAAGCAACAACAGGCAAATTGTTGTAATCAAATAATGTTACTTCTCTCCCATAATAAGAAAAACAAAATAAACTGATGTTGTTATGAACTATAAAGTGAACAAATTAACAAAGTGTCTTCCTGCAATTAGTGATTTTGTCAACTTCATAGATCTTGAAATCTGTTTTGACAAACTGGCACCATAAAGTGATTAAACATTTTTTTTGCAGGCTATAAGTCTGACTGGTAATCTATTAAAATAGCTTGCTAACTTTCTTTCCAACATAATACATGTCTGAGGATAATAGTGGATAACTGTTTCTAGTTTCAGGCTATCTGATATAGGGGCTTATTATGGAGCCGTTATCTCCCATCTATTTTCCAAAAATTTAAGACACTGGAACTAATAAGTTTATGTTTCCAGATTTTATAAGGTTAATTTGAGGTGATAAATCTGTGGGTAATTTATAAATTTAAATCTGGAAAACCTGCACTCATCTCCAAGTAATCCTTAATAATTACCAGAGAGACAGACAGCATGTCTAAGTATGTATTAGGAATGTCTTTGTCTACTGAAAATACAAAAATTGTTCTATTTTTATATTCAACAATTGAATAAACTAAATTTTAATTTTATTACTGTGGCAAGGAGGTTAAGATTGTTGATAAGGTAAAGGTTATTGAAGTCTTCTTTGATAGTACATTTACCTGGAAACATCAAATTATTCACTCCGCATCTAGTGTAATTCAAATTCTTAATTCAGAATGTAACTTTGTAAGGTCCTGACTTGGGATTAAGGTATATAGAACCATAGCATTCTGACTTTGTCCTTAATGAGAAAATGGATGGCATATGGACAGGATGATCTTTTTACTGCTTTCACCTGACTTTCTGACTTTTCAAGAATTAGTCTATAGAGTCTAGATCTCACAAAGTGGCACAGGGGATTCCTGTCCAGGGACTATCCTGGCTTTACATGAGCTATCTGGAACAACTCATGTAGATATTGTTAGAAGACTTTTATGTTTTACATTTATTATAGAGACAGTAGAAATGTTGATAAATGTGTAATAATGCTAGAACTTCAATTAAATATTTTAATTCTACTTGTTGTATGATAGAAAAGCTACCTAGATAAGTTAATCATACATTTTGAACCTTACTCTTGTCCTTGTTCACATCATTGTTATTATTAACTCTATTGCACTGATGAAAGCTGTTTTGCCAAAATGTTCACACTTGTGGTTGTTATCATACTGTATGCCTATAAAGTGTTTGGAATATTAAGTTTAACTTGTGCCTGAAAACACTTTTAACTCTGGGAGTCACATGCAGTCTAGTGAAATAAATTAATTTTAAAAATTCACTGAGACACTATTGTTTAGTGGTTAAATACTGAAAGCAGCAGTCCTAAATGTGTTTCTACTATTATTAAAGCTATATATGCATGGTGATATTAAGTTTATCTATTTTAATTTCAGGTGCAAAAATCAATTTTTAAAACTGTCCTTTGGACAGATTACCTGTATCTATTGCCTGTGCAAAATAATTTTATCAAGGTTTCCTTAATCTCTTTAGTCAAATATACATAATTTTGTAATAATATTTTTTAATTTTACAGTATTTTATCATTTTTCAAATTCACACATATACTCATACCTACACACAAGAGAGATATGTTTTAAAGTAGTATTTGTCAAGAGGTGTTAATGACAATATTAAGATTGTTTACACTGACTGACTCACAATGGCACTATGTAGCCACACTTTCTCCTTGATCTGAAAATAGTCTAAACATTATCCAGAGGAACATTTAACCCTTACCCTCTTGTCTGGCCTAATTAGTATTCTAACTTATATCCAATGGACCATTCTGAGCAATTCTTGATAGCATGTAATGAATGGGTCATTCGAACTACCCTGACCAGCAGACCATCAAGATAGTCCACTGAGACAACACACTGATTCTCCTGGAATCAAATAGTTACATATACTTCACAGGAGTTATCTCCCATTATTGCTGGTGATTAATACAGCAGGAAACCATCTGCTGTCTATTTAAATGTTGAAGGTATATATTTACTTATATGTCTGGACATTATATCTCTGTTTTATATTTATCATTAATCATGTTCTCTTCTTTAGCTTACATTCTGTTTAGGGCATTAGATTTTATGATTCTATGCTTGAAAGGATGTTCTGTCAGGGAACACAGATTGATGAACTTTAAGTCCCTGTGCTTTTACGGCAGATCAGAGCCTTATCTTCGACACTGAGATTTGCAAGTGCTGAGACAAGAAAGCAATGGCAGAGTGGAATGAACCATGGACCAGAAACTATGTGCACAGTTCAATGGACCCACATGTGCCACTGCTGTAAAGACCCACTAGGACCCTAGATAACAATGTCAGGCACTATACTGAGAGAGGTTCAACAGTTCAATAGTTACAGTTAGCTTCAATTGCTTCCCTCGCTTCATCCATATGTTCACAACATAATAACTCTTTATCAAAGACTCATAAAATTCTGATTACAAACTCTAATTCCAATTATCTTTCACAATGTTTACAACTAAGTGTAACCAACAGATCTCTTGTTATTTCACTTTTAAAAGATGTATAATAGTTAATACTTAGATAACTCGTGCTGAAGTGGCATACTTACATATTATATGTTGTTAGTTTATCACTTTTATTTAACATTCCAAACTGTATGTATAGGAGTGGAGGGGGAGGATTGTCAGAGCTTTAATCCAGCCAGACACTTTTCTATTCTATCCTACCTATCTTCCTTCTTTCTGAGTGACCAGATAGGGAGTTGGCATATAGTTACTGGAAGCCCAGGATAGTGGAGAAATAACACCTTGCCCATAATAAAAAAATATTAATATTGTTTACATTGGTAAAAATAGCAGATTTCATAGACAAATGAATTACAACACGAAAAAGTATTTTAAAAATTGCCAAAAATATTTAATAATTACTAATACCTATTCAGATCAAGCGAACAATTTTTTTTTAAAAAGATTTAATTTAGAAGCAGATTGATTTCATGGTAATCATTTAATAATAAAATAAAATCTAGTGCATTTTGTTACAATGAAATCACTCATCTAGCGCATTTTATTACAATGAAATCACTGGTCTATCAAATTTTGTTACAATGAAATCACTACTCTAGCATATTTTGTTACAACGAAATCACAAGTCTATCAAATTTTGGTACAATGAAATCACTCCTCTAGCACATTTTGTTACAACGAAATCACTACTCTAGCACATTTTGTTACAACGAAATCACTACTCTAGCACATTTTGTTACAACGAAATCACTACTCTAGCACATTTTGTTACAATGAAATCACTACTCTAGCACATTTTGTTACAACGAAATCACTAGTCTAGCACATTTTGTTACAACGAAATCACTAATCTATCAAATTTTGGTACAATGAAATCACTGATCTATTGCATCCAGACATAAAATCACGTTCGAGTACAGCAGACAAAATCAAAGGGATGTAACTTATTCATACTCATTCACTGCCCGTGGTGATTCCCCTTTAGCGTTTCGCATTATAAACAGCAAATTAAACTGTATTAGTGTATACCCAGGGAGCCCGAAAACATGCAATTTAAACAGTAACATACACACAAACACCGAAGTGTGAAAATTACGCAAATAAACACTAAATCTAGAATACATTTGGTGTTATGTAAATTACACAAATAAACACTAAACCCAGAATATATTTGGTGTTACGTACATTACACAAATAAACACTAAACCCACACCATACATGTGCTGTTAAGCAAATTACACAATTAAACACTAAAATTAAAAGTCATGTATTTCTATGTAAATTATCACTCAGTATTAGGCTCCACAGTCGTATGTATTATCAAACACCTTATGTCCACTCACTTTTGTTTCAAATTTTATATTATTTAAGTTATAATATATGATTATTTTCTATAAATTAATTAAATTATAATATATGATTATTTCCTATAAATTAATTAAATTAAAACATCATCAGTCTCACACAATCACTGAAAATGGATGATTATATTTTGAAGGTTTATGCTATGATGAACTGTCATTTAAGCATTTTTTCAAGAAATTACTGTTGATATTTTTTTTAAATGACCCTTTATAACATGTAAAAAATGAAGTTGTGTGTTGTATTTTCTTATTATAGGTCTAGTTCAGTGTATAAACTGTAAATATTTAATGCACAGTTGTGTCTTTTCCCTATCAATTATAGCTACCTCAACGCTCAACCCGCCCTCATCCAGAGTCAGGCGAGGGGACATTGTTTTTATGGGAGCACTCAAGCTGAGATCATCGAAAGGAAAATGAAAAGATTGCATATGGCTCTTAATTCTTATATTGTGGAAATAAACATTGGGGTGGGGAGCTACATTTTACTAAAGGCAATCAATAGTATGATTTGCAAGAAAGCAGACGGAGAGTAAAAACTTACTTTTTCTCTGTCAGAACGCAATTTTGGGTGCTACGAGTCTGCAATCCTTCAGATTTCAGAACCATTCAAAGAGCAAAGCTGTATTTTGCGAATACAGAGACCCGGATGTGTTCGCTGTCGGCAAACGACCTACTTTTGCTGTTTGGCGCGCGTTGCTCATTGTTGACCGGCGACCTACTTTCCTCTCAGTTTAGCTGGCCTGGCCTTCAACTTTGCATCGCAGCCGTCGCTTGTTAAAGTTAATGTAAATAATTAAGAAATTATTTATTATAACAGAATGTTCAGGAATATGTAACTGTATTTCAAATATCTTCTCCACAGTAAAAGGTGCATTACAAATATGAAGATGTATTTCAAAGTTGATTATTCCTAACTACTGGATTTCAAATGCGTTATTAAAGTGTTTTATTTTAATATTATGCCAGTCTACAGAGAATGTCAAGATGTGTATGTAAGTCTGTGTAGGGGTTTGACTTTATGTGTGTGGAAATAGGCATTAATACACAAATCTTACTAAAGGCAGTCGCTCTACATAAATCATAATATAGAGACAATCGATACACATAAACCTTGCTAAAGGGAGACAATGTAATCATACTAAAGTAAGGCAATTTTTATTGATAAGTTAAATAAAAACATTTTTACAGAAAATAACCACAATTCACTCATCACATTCCCAACAGAAACAAATACCCACACACAACTCCTTCACGCATATTTTTCTAATTAAAAGCATTTGTTTTGTTGTACCGTTAACATCTTCTGCTAGACAGGAATCGCATGGAAACGTTTTATCTTCTTGATGTTCTCGGTTTGGGTCTTCTGTGTTGAATGAGATAGAACTGTGTTTTTCTAGTAATCTATTAGTTGGTATGGGGGGGTAGTTCTTTTCCTGTCCACTTAGGATATTTAGCGTTTTGTTGGTTTTGGTGAGGGTATTTTCTATGTTTGATGAATTTATATTTTCGTCGAAGGTGATTCCTAGGAATTTGTGAGTCTTTGAGTATTTTATGTTGGTTTGTTTTTGTTTTAGTGGGGGAGGGGAATGTTTTGTTTGTCGGGGCAGAGAAATCTACAGCTGTTGTTTTGTCAGGTGCTAGGTCTAAGACTCTAACTCCTACTTGTCCTTCCAGTCTTCAAGATTTTTAAGGGTGTTTTGAAGAGATTCTTTCAATGACTTTGTTCTTGATGTGCGTTGTAGAGATTTTTAAGGGTGTTTTGAAGTTTCATTCAATGTCTTTGTTCTTGATGTGCGTTGTACAGTGATGAATCATCAGCAAATTGTATTAGTTTGTGTAGGTGTCAGTTATAAAAGTATGCATCAACTAAACTGAACTAATACAAATTGTGTTGTAAAAGTATGCATTAATGGAGCCAGTCCACATAGTGTTGTAAAAGTATGCATTAATGGAGCCAGTCCACATAGTGTTGTAAAAGTATGCATTAATGGAACCAGTCCAATGGCATTAAAAAATGTGCATTATTGGAACAAGTCCATATTGTGTGATAGATTTGTCTCCCTTACATGGCATCGCAAAAAAGGCCGGGACTCTAATGCAAGGCGCGGGGAACGTTTTGGGGTATTACCACAAATCTGCTTGTGTTAAATGAAATTACCCCCCGACTTCAAAGTAAACAAAAACATGTTAATTGCTTTCAAAATGAAGAATAAATGCTCTCAAAATCAAGAATTAATAAAAACTCTAAAAGCCACATGTTGGACTGTTATGATGACGTAAATCACGATAAATGTCATGAACTAGTGACGGCAAAAATTAATGACGTCAAAAGATTTCTGCAAACGCAGTGCGATTATCAACGTTGAAGCGTGGGTAGATACATGCATCATATATGATTTCAAGAGCTTGTAAATTTGGGGAACATAGAAAGAGACTTTTACAAAATATCTATATACATAAACATCTGCAAAGTGAACACCATTTTCAAAGACAGCTTGTTGAATTTCCTGTGTACAGTATGGATACTTCTGTGGTTTCTAGCACCAGGTTAAATAACTATCTTTTTGTCGTGTTTTGCTGGCGGGGGATTGGGGAGGGGGTCTCCACCTTTCTCATTGACTTTTAGGTAGACGGAATTTGGGCTGGTGCTAACAGAACAAACAGTATACTGTTGGCAGCATGCATTTGACATTATAATCAACTTAACCAATGTTCCATACTGAGCAATGATGAAATACTAATTAACTTTAAAAAATTGTGTTGTGGTCATGTGTGTCTTTGTTAAACAGGGTGGGGCTGAGAGCGCAACCATTAGTTATTTCTCGTGTGGTAAAATGGCTGTTTTTTTATTTGTACTCAGTATGTGTGGTTTGTAAGAAAGTTTTTGATGTAATTGTATATGTTACCTCTTAGTCCAAGTTTTTGATGTAATTGTATATGTTACCTCTTAGACCATGTTCGAGCGCTTTGAAGATTATTCTTGCCATATTTTGTTGAAGAGTTGAGTTAGATTGTTTATTATGTTGTTTGGTAGTGGTCTGAGGAACTGGTATGGAATTTTATCTTGACCTGGAGGTGTGTTCTTTTTATTTTTACTTACTTCGTGAAAACGTAAAAACATTAATTCATTCTTTGCACTGAAACCTTTCCTAAAGGAATCTGAATATCAGTCAGGTCCTTACAATAATGTTGCATTAAAATGTCCTCTGTTTTAAATAGGATAAGCATGATTAGTTACAATTTATAGATTAGAACTGAAATTTATGAAAAACATAATTCCATCTTTGTGTGGAGGAATCCGAACATCAGTCAAGTCCGTCTGGTTTAAAATTGTCAGTTACATGATATGAGGTACTGAATACATGATAAAAGAAATAATAATAAATTAATTGGTGTAATTGTATTCTTAAATATTAATTGGTTGAGACTAATATTACTACTAATACTAATAATATAATTTGATGTATTGGTAAAATACTTAACACACTAATAAGATTTGATTCACAGGTCTGATGTATTAAAACCATAGTAAAGTATTTGAAATTCATGTTTTAGTGTTTTTGTATATCAACACTACACCTTTAAACAAATATTTTAGTATTCTTATTCTGAATTGTTTGGTCATATTCTAATTCCCTTTATTTAGACATGAAACAAAATGATTACTTCATTTAAGATATTTTTTTTTAATGTGTATATTCTATTTCAGGTACACATGACACAATTTAATGTTTTTATTCTATTACAGACACACATGACCATTTTAATGTGTTTATTCTATTAAAGGCACATATGACACATTTTAATGTGTTTATTCTATTACAGGCACACATGACACATTTTATTGTGTTTATTCTATTACAGGCACACATGACACATTATAATGTGTTTATTCTATTACAGGTACACATGACACATTTTAATGTGTTTATCCCATAACATGCAAACATATGACTTCCAATGTATTTTACTGTATGCCAATACAATTCATTTTAATGTGTTTATTCTATTACATGAAAACATATGACATTTTAATATGTTAATTTTACCAGAGATTAGATTTATAGATAAACGAGCAGTTCTTCCTAATTTAAATCAAATTCTTTCACAAATTTCACTCCTAGTTTGTTGGATACAGTAAATTGTGATGTTTTACCCACTGATTCTACAAGTGAATATATTACACCTTATTATGCTTACAAATCAATTTAGATTTATTATTCATTCATTTCAAATTTAGTCATATAAAATTTAGCACTTGTTTTCTAGTGACAAGTTTAAAACAGAATTTACCAGATGTCAAATGAGTTTAATGTCATCAATTAAGGCCTGTGTAATGCAGACATTACTTCTTTTTGAAAAACAATGTGAATGTTGGTCTGTGTAATGCAGACATTACTTCTTGTTGAACAACAATGTCAATGTTGGCCTGTGTAATGCAGACATTACTTCTTGTTGAACAACAATGTCAATGTTGGTCTGTGTAATGCAGACTTTACTTCTTGTTGAACAACAATGTCAATGTTGGCCTGTGTAATGCAGACATTACTTCTTGTTGAACAACAATGTCAATGTTGGCCTGTGTAATGCAGACATTACTTCTTGTTGAACAACAATGTCAATGTTGGTCTGTGTAATGCAGACATTACTTCTTGTTGAACAACAATGTCAATGTTGGCCTGTGTAATGCAGACATTACTTCTTGTTGAACAACAATGTCAATGTTGGCCTGTGTAATGCAGACATTACTTCTTGTTGAACAACAATGTCAATGTTAGCCTGTGTAATGCAGACATTACTTCTTGTTGAACAACAATGTCAATGTTGGCCTGTGTAATGCAGACATTACTTCTTGTTGAACAACAATGTCAATGTTGGCCTGTGTAATGCAGACATTACTTCTTGTTGAACAACAATGTCAATGTTGGCCTGTGTAATGCAGACATTACTTCTTGTTGAACAACAACGTCAATGTTGGCACAAGGAAAAAAAATATCTTAGAACTAGTGATATGAGACACAAAAGCAAATTATTTACAACTCAAACAGTTATATATTTCATTAGATTCTGATTTAATATATTCAATTAGTACTATATGTAAAATAATTTCTACAGTCAATAATTACATTTAATTTAATCCACATAAAAAAGTACAATTTATTCTTCAAAAAGTAAAATTATATTCCACATAAAAAAAATGCAATTCATTTTACCAAAAAGAGTTACAAATAAGAAAAATATATCAATGTACAGTTAATTCGACAAAATATTTCTTTAAATTGTTCATATAAGTCAGTGTTTACTCTCTATTATCTCCCCTTGCTGTTAGACCTAGTAATGCTTGTAGTCTTTTGCTTTGTTACATATACAATTACGTCAGTGAACATAAACACATTGGGGCAAAATTTGGGAGACCACTAAGTCATGTAAACATCGAATTGTGATTACTGCCATATTGCAATCTTAAACAAGAATTAATATTATAAACACTGAAAGAGGACTTGTCCCACTATATTCTATATAAAGTGAATAGTCAAGGTACAATTCCAACTTAATAATACAATCAATTCCATATAAAAGGTACAATTATACAAAAATGGTAAAATCAAATCATCTTAAGAAGTAACATCAATTCCAAATAAGTACAATTAGTAAATATAATGTATATTATTCAATATCTCATAAAATAAATACAATTAATTTCACATTAAAAGTACAATTAATTTCATATATGATACAATATTTTGCATGTACATTATAATTATATATGATTGCTTCCAAATAATTAATGTAAATATTTCCAAATTTCTATCTCCATACAATATGTATTCGAAAATGTCATTGTACACGATATACATGTATTTCCATATTTCTTTCTCCATAAAATATGTATTCAATAATGTCATTATATGAAACAAAATTTTAGGTCAAAGTATATAAGAGGTATCTAGATTAAGAAAATGTTACCATCTTTATAACTGCTAAATGAATAATGCTCAAAATATACAATATATGAATAAAATAGATGCAAATTACAAGTACTTTAATAATGTACCAGTACAAAAAAAGTTGAAGGAGACTCAACCTATTTGATTTAGGTACATGTTAGCTGTTAGATGTACTGTTAAAGAAGATTTGTACGAGAATTCCTTGTTACATTGTTCACATTTATATGGTTTTTCACCAGTATGAATTCGTAAACATACTCTTAAAGTAGGTTTTTGTGTGAATTCCTTGCTGCAGTGTTCACATTTATATGGTTTTTTCACTAATATGAATTCGAAAGTGTGCTCTTAAAGAAGATTTTTTTTGCGAATTCCTTGCTGCATTTTTCACATTTATATGGTTTTCACCTGTATGAATTCTTATGTGTTCTCTTAAAGAATATATGTATGTGAATTCCTTGCTGCACTGTTCACATTTATATGGTTTTTCACCTGTATGAATCTGCAAGTGTTTTCTAAAAGATTTGGTTGTGAATTTCTTGCTGCATTGTTCACAGTGATATAGGTTTTCACCTGTATGAATCTGCAAGTGTTTAGTTAAAGATTTACTGCATATAAACTTTTTGCAACATTGTTCACATTTATATGGTTTTTCACCTGTATTAATCCGCAAGTGCACAGTTAAATAAGAACTGGTGGAGTACACTTTCTTGCATTGTTCACATTTATGTTTTTTTTCTTTTTTCACCTGTATGAATCTGGAAGTGTTTAGTTAAACTTGATTTTTGTGCAAACACTTTGTTGCATTCTTCACATTTATATGGTTTTTCACCAGTATGAATCCGCAAGTGTTTAGTTAAAGGAGATTTTTGTGCGAACACTTTGTTGCATTCTTCACATTTATATGGTTTTTCACCAGTATGAATCAGCAAGTGTCGAGTTAAAGAATTACTGTATGTAAACTCTTTGCTGCATTGCACACATTTAAATGGTTTTTCACCTGTATGAATCCGCAAGTGTACATTTAAATCAGATATGGTGGAGTACACTTTCTTGCATTGTTCGCATTTAAATGGTTTTTCACCAGTATGAGTCCGCATGTGATCTTTTAAATGAGAGCTTGTGGTGAATCCCTTGCTGCATTTTTCACATTTATATGGTTTTTCACCAGTATGAATCAGCAAGTGTCGAGTTAAAGAATTACTGTATGTAAACTCTTTGCTGCATTGCACACATTTAAATGGTTTTTCACCTGTATGAATCCGCAAGTGTACATTTAAATCAGATATGGTGGAGTACACTTTCTTGCATTGTTCGCATTTAAATGGTTTTTCACCAGTATGAGTCCGCATGTGATCTTTTAAATGAGAGCTTGTGGTGAATCCCTTGCTGCATTTTTCACATTTATATGGTTTTTCACCAGTATGAATTCGTAAGTGTTGAGTTAAAGAACTACTGCAGGTAAACTCTTTGCTGCATTGTACACATTTAAATGGTTTTTCACCAGTATGAGTCCGCAAGTGTTTAGTTAAAGGAGAGTTGTGTGAAAACACTTTGCTGCATTGTTCACATTTAAATGGTTTTTCACCAGTATGAGTCCGCATGTGATTTTTTAAATGAGAGCTTGTGATGAATCCCTTGCTGCATTTTTCACATTTATATGGTTTTTCACCAGTATGAATCAGCAAGTGTCTAGTTAAAAATTTACTGCATGTAAACTCTTTGCTACATTGTTCACATTTATATGGTTTTTTACCAGTGTGAATCAGTAAGTGTTGAGTTAAAGAACTACTGAATGTAAACTCTTTGCTGCATTGTAAACATTTAAATGGTTTTTCACCAGTATGAGCCCGCAAGTGTTTAGTTAACTCAGATTTGCGTGAAAACACTTTAATGCATTCTTCACATTTATATGGTTTTTCACCAGTATGATTTTGTAAGTGTAATCTTAAAGAAGATTGGTATGTGTACTCTTTGCTGCAGTGTTCACATTTATATGGTTTTTCACCAGTATGAATCCGCATGTGTACATTTAAAGCAGATCTGGTGGAGTACACTTTCTTGCATTGTTCACATTTAAATGGTTTGCCACCAGTATGAGTCCACATGTGATCTTTTAAATGAGAGCTTGTGGTGAATCCCTTGCTGCAATTTTCACATTTATATGGTTTTTCACCAGTATGAATCCGCATGTGATAAGTTAAATATTTACTGCATGTAAACTCTTTGCAACAGTGTTCACATTTATATGGTTTTTCACCAGTATGATTTTGTAAGTGTAATCTTAAAGAATATTTGTATAGGAATACTTTGTTACATTCACCACATTTATATGGTTTTTCACCAGTATGAATCCGCAAGTGGTTAGTTAAATATTTACTGCATGTAAACTCTTTGCTACATTGTTCACATTTATATGGTTTTTCACCAGTGTGAATCAGTAAGTGTTGAGTTAAAGAACTACTGAATGTAAACTCTTTGCTGCATTGTAAACATTTAAATAGTTTTTCACCAGTATGAGCCCTCAAGTGTTTAGTTAACTCAGATTCGCGTGAAAACACTTTAATGCATTCTTCACATTTATATGGTTTTTCACCAGTATGATTTTGTAAGTGTAATATTAAAGAAGATTGGTATGTGTACTCTTTGCTGCAGTGTTCACATTTATATGGTTTTTCACCAGTATGAATCAGCATGTGTACATTTAAAGCAGATCTGGTGGAGTACACTTTCTTGCATTGTTCACATTTAAATGGTTTTTCACCAGTATGAATCCACATGTGTACATTTAAAGCAGATCTGGTGGAGTACACTTTCTTGCATTGTTCACATTTAAATGGTTTTTCACCAGTATGAATCCGCATGTGTACATTTAAAGCAGATCTGGTGGAGTACACTTTCTTGCATTGTTCACATTTAAATGGTTTTTCACCAGTATGAGTCCGCATGTGATATTTTAAATCAGAGCTTGTGGTGAATCCCTTGCTGCAATTTTCACATTTATATGGTTTTTCACCAGTATGAATCCGCATGTGATAAGTTAAATATTTACTGCATGTAAACTCTTTGCAACAGTGTTCACATTTATATGGTTTTTCACCAGTATGATTTTGTAAGTGTAATCTTAAAGAATATTTGTATAGGAATACTTTGTTACATTCATCACATTTATATGGTTTTTCACCAGTATGAATCCGCAAGTGTTTAGTTAAATATTTACTGCATGTAAACTCTTTGCTACATTGTTCACATTTATATGGTTTTTCACCAGTGTGAATCAGTAAGTGTTGAGTTAAAGAACTACTGAATGTAAACTCTTTGCTGCATTGTAAACATTTAAATGGTTTTTCACCAGTATGAATCCGCATGTGATAAGTTAAATATTTACTGCATGTAAACTCT
Organism: Sinotaia quadrata; assembly: GCA_028829895.1. NCBI lineage: Eukaryota > Metazoa > Mollusca > Gastropoda > Architaenioglossa > Viviparidae > Sinotaia > Sinotaia quadrata. Next base: position 11,746,882 of record CM054179.1, read on the forward strand.
TTGCTACATTGTTCACATTTATATGGCTTTTCACCAGTATGAATCCGCAAGTGTTTAGTTAAATTTGAATTTAATGTAAACATTTTACAACATTTTTTACATTTATATGTTGTTTTTTTTACCAGTATGAATCAGCAAGTATTTAGTTAAAGAATTACTGCATGTAAACTCTTTGATGCATTGTACACATTTAAATGGTTTTTTACTAGTATGAGTCGATGCATTGTACACATTTAAATGGATTTTTACCAGTAGGAGTCCTCAAGGGTTTAGTTAATTATAACTGGTGGAGAACACTTTCTTGCATTGTTTACATTTATATGGTTTTTCACCAATATGATTTTGTAAGTGTAATCTTAAAGATTGGTATGTGAATTCTTTGCTACATTGTTCACATTTATATGGTTTTTCACCAGTATTTAACCCCATGTGTGTGTTTAAGTTATTAGATCTTCATTTGAAATCCGTGCTGCATTGTTCACATTTATATGGTTTTTCACCAGTTTGAGTTCGCAAGTGATTAATTAATTGAGAATTGTATGAGAGCTCGTTGCATTTAAATTTATACTTTGTAAGGTTTTTTTGTGACCTCTTTCCTTAATTGTTTATCACAAGTATGAGTTTGCGAGAAACTTGTGAGAAAACTTTGTTGCATTGTTCACATTTATATGGTTTTTCACTAGTATGAGTTTGCATGTCTACTTTTTAAATTAGAATTGTTTGAAAACTCTTTGTTGCTTGTTCACATTTATATTGTTTTCACTGGAATGACTTTGCAAGAATAGTATCTAATGAGTTTGGTGTGAGAAACGTTGCTGCATTGTTCACATTTATATTGTTACCACAACAATGAGTTCGCAAAAGAAACCCTATGCTGCAGTGTTTGCATTTATATAGTTTTTTACCATCGTTGATTTTAAGTTTTCTATTAAAGTGAAACACTTTCCTTCATATTTATATGGCTTTCATCAGTAAGTGTTCGTAAATGTATTTTCCTTCATTGTTCATATTTATATGGTTTTTCACCAGCATGAGTTCACAATTGCAGGAAAACTATGGCTCTGTTCACATTTATATGAGGTTTTTCTTATTTTTAACAAGTATGAGATTGAAGGAGTAAGTTTAGAGTTCTGAACTTTGAAATGGTTTTGTGCATTAATATAATTTTTCATCAGTTTAAATATGCAAAATGAATTTGTTTTTTTATTGGAATGTAAGAGTGATTGATGTACACTGCTGATCATACTATTAGAATTTTTCTCCAATATGAATAATTTTGTATTCTTAGAAATATATCAAAAACATTTGCTTTTTAAATATATGTATGTCAATTTTTTTACGAAACATTTCAAAATAGAAATCTCTTGATGCTAAACCCCTTGTTCAAGATGACTGTATATGAAAATGATGTCCACATCAACAACTACAGTAATGCAGTTGTTACATTTAGTGAAGTTCATTTAACTTTGCCAGGTTACAATAAAAACTTAACCTTGCCTAGTACTGACAGATCGAGTTTAATCTGATCACAACAACTTATCTCAGTGACCTAAAAATAATCACTTATATTAAAATTATAATAAAATACCTTTCATTAAATCACAACATTTCTATCATTCAAAAGTCTAAAGTGAGAACTTCCAATCAAAGCCACCATGTACAAAATCAGTTACTATAGTGACAGGATTTAATTATTACAATTATTACTCATCTATTTGTGGCTGGTAACTATTATGGACAACAATTACCTACTGTTCATGAATGAACTCTTCCATTGATTACCAGGTTATGGAGAGAAAGGCACAACTGCAACAATTAATGTAAAAATCATTATCTTCAAAATGGAAATAAAATTAAACATTGAATAACACAATATGAATATCATTGAGAAGTAATTTCTTAAGATGACTTCTAACATTAATTTTCTTTAAATCAGTAAGTAAAGTGAACTTCTATACCGCCACAGTATTTTTAGCAAAACCCAATAGTATTTTGTAAATTTGGAGGACAACACAAATTGCTATTTACCAAATATTTGATCTCACAAGTAAAAGGTAAAAAATCTATATATACTTTGCAGATTGTTCTTCATAAACATGAAAAGGTAAATGAAATGATAAAATGTAAATAGCAGAAATAATATATCAAGAAATTTATATTTAAATGTCAATCTTTAAGTAAGTAAATTATATGTAGATATATTACTAAGTACAATAAAGTTATTGTAGTTATTACATATTTTATGGTATCATAAATTAAGATTTTATTACAATTATTATCTTTCTAAAATCAGTACTTCTAATCAAATATTTTATTAATACACATTAGAAAATTTTATTTAAAGTAAAAAGCTGAATTAGATATTTACAAACACATGTAATCATCATAGTGTAATTAGTAAACTTCAATCCAGTTACTCCAGGAAGAAAGTCCAATAACTGCCATTCTATTTCACAATTTACCTGTTACTTAATGTGTCTAAATTTGTTTTAGATAACTCTGGCAGAATTAACTGTTGTTGAAACCAAGAATGGGTACCTTACAATAAATTATCAAATAAATTAACAAGCACCTGCTGTGAACATTCCATTCACCAGAAATTAAAGCATAAACTGGTTTAGCTTGCATTAGACATCTCCTGTTAAAGATATATACTGCATGAAACTGAATGAAAATATTAACTTTATTCTTTTGCAGTTCAAATAAACATTTTATACTTTCTTCATATAAATAGTTTTTCTTCACTTCGAGATGACATTAGTGAAGTGAAAAAAGAGATTAGCCCATACTTTACAATTATTAATTGCACAGCAATGAATGTACTGATAACACACTACCTGATCCATGTCACTCATTAGTAAGAGTAAGGCACTTCTTAAATCACATGATTCTATTTGACATCATCTCTTTTGTCTGCTGTCAATGGGTCTCAGGAAAACACATGGCTGGAAAACAAATTTGTTCAATGTTTTATAACCAACCTGATGACTGCAAAATGAAATGAGTAAAATGCCACAATAAACACTCATCACAGATCAAACGGACTGTGTAAATTACTGCAAAAACATTAAACCAAGAAGACGTGTATTATATACTCAGATAATGAAACATGCAAAAGAATGACTATATTTTATGTCATTTGCCACTGCAATTTGTGAAGTTACCATATTGACAGCCAAAAAAGACCCCAAAGAACAGGTCAGAATAAAATTTGTGAGTTCTGGTTTATTATAGTTAAATAGCTAGGTTTCTCTATTATCACATGATGCATGCATTCCTGAGAAGTTAACCAGTAAGATCTAACCAAAGGCCATCTACTGGCCAGATGGAGCTGACCAAAGGATGCTAAGAGAATACAGTGGGAAAACACATGTCGTGTGAAATTATCTTGTTCTGGAATCACTTGCCAAGAAACTCCACACAAAATAAGATGTGTTCCCTTGCTCAGGTCTCCGCCTGGGAGTCACGCAAAAAAATCTCACCCGAGTAAAACACAAGAGTTATAAGTTCTAAAATTGTAACTTCCATGTTTCCTTTTCAGCTAAATAGAACTGTATTTTTGTCTTTCTTTCAACTGAGTAATAATGTATTTTAATTTTCATGTATAACTTGTGAGCTGTTATTATTCTAAGACATCTTTTGTTATCTTAAATACCATACAATTGATGTTGGCTAATTTACTTGTAACTAAACTGTTAGTCATTGTTGAAACTTTGTTGCAAGTATAATGCAACAAATTTAAATCTCTGTAAAATAAAAATGTTTATGATTCGGAGACCTTTTATCATAACCTGGAACTGTAAAATGTTGTTTATAACTTTGTGATATTTATATTGTTTGGTTTGTTAACTTTATTTTGTTAGTGCTGTATAAACCGTACATAGAAAAGTATGTGACTTGTGAGAGGACAAGTAGTGAATTCAATGTTTCCTTGTGGGGAAATAGATGATTGCATTCAGTAATTGTAAATATACATGTAGAGGCTGAGGAGCTACTAAGGAGGAGGCAATCAGTGTCTGCCCATCCGAATTTCTACAGAAGAATTATTGTTGTTTCTCTAAATCCATTGGCAGATTCTTGAAATACCTTTACATCTTTCTTTGGCAACCCTTTTCACCTTTTACACTTTTAAACTGGACTCAGCTTGCAGTTGTTTTGGGAATTTGTTAGACAACCTTTGTGCACTGTTTACTAGCCCCACAATGCCAGTGGATGATGATATGACATCATCTACTACAGTGATAAAAAACAGAAAGAGAGGAAACTTCATTCAGGTCACACTGACTCTTTCAAGAAACTATTTAACTTTCTCTATCTGTGATGTGCATTCTTCACACTGTCTGAACGTCAGCTGATTGAACTTTGTTAACAGACACTGTTTCCTCTAGGTGTCTCTGGAGAGATCTAGAGATATGTTCCAAGAACACAATTATAAAGAGTCAGTAAGAGAGCCCCTTTCAGGCCTGTAGCTATTTTGGACAATCAACTATATTATATTTGTTTGTGTATTTCTGTACATCTTTGTATATGTCATTATCTGTATTTGATCAATGTTGAATTAATGTGTGGTGTGTAGTTAATTAAATTGTTAATAAATTACATTTCTTCATTATCAACATCCTGACCTTGTGTTATAACTAGGTTAAAAGGTTAGGAGTAGTGGTGGGGGGTTAATAATTTCATGTAATCGCAATATGGGTGTTGTATTTCCTTATTATAGATAGACTGTTAAGTCTACCAGCACATAGCTGTCCAATGTCACAGACAACAAGACATTTCATCTGCTGTTGTTGTCATAGGCAAAAGGATATCAAACAACAGTGAAAGATTTATCATTTAGAATCAGATGAACAATTCATTTAAATATGGTGGTAACAAGCTGCTGTACGCTTAATTGTTCATTTTGCGTTTTGCTTTAGCAAAGGTTCAAATATTTGTTTCTTTCAATTACTGAGGGAAATGCAATAGGAGAAAGAGATGGATATCTGCTTGTAAAACTAATAATTTGTAACAGTTAATTGGCCTACTTATCGGAGTTTGACATGTTTACTCTAAACCAGGGGTGCACAAACTCCGGCCCGCGAAGAGTTGCCGAGTGGCCCGCCATGTCAAACGAAAAAGTCAAATGTTTACTCATACACTGAGTGATTTGAAACAAAGCAGCACCTCCTGACCCATTTTTCCAGGCGCTCCGCGCAGATGATGTCTGCCCACTGACATAACACTCACAGAGGCAAGAGAAAAAAGCTATACCAAGATAGGCAGCAAACCCCACACATATATGCTTGCCCCTTCCTGTAATATGGTTGGTCAGTAGCTGTTATGCCTTAGTGTCCGATCTACCACATTCTGTTGTTTATTTTGATTGTATTTTTGTGACAAAATGGCAGCTAATCGTAAAAGAAAAGTTGACAAGGAAAACCGGCAGTTTAATGATGACTGGATAATGCACTTGTCCACACCAGCATACTTGGCAGCACATACTGCTGCAAACAGGCTTTCTCACAGATGAAACTGAACAAAAGCAACACCTGCAGTCAGCTGACTGATGATAATCTGGAAGCAATTTTGCATCTTTCAACGTCAAACATCAAGCCTGACATTTTGAAGCTTGCAGATGACATGCAGCACTATCCATCACACTGACTTTGTGAAAGTTGACGTATCATAACATTTTTAGAATGAGTCTTAGTATACAACTTCTTTGTCATAATTATAGTCTTAATCATCATTTGTGTGTTCTTAGATGTAATGTTGCTTATATGGGACGATTTTGATCTTCACTTTTTTGTGGCCCCCGATGGTTTCGACAAGTCAGATTTTGGCCCCCGACTCAAAAAGTTTGTGCACCACTGCTCTAAACTGTAAACTCAATGCTGCCAAAGAGTTGTAATATGCTCAGACAGTCATGAACACTTTGTAATACATCATAATAGTAATTATTTTTCTAAATCGTTAATTGTAAACATATTACTAAATTGATCAAATTACAAGAAAACAAATATTAAATTAAGCAAAAACAGATTATTGTTTGTAACTTCACTCCTGTGAGGAATAACTCAACAAACTAAACAACTCTGAATCATTATTAATTACTGTTGTTTGTATTGGACCAGTACATTTAAAATATATTTTATTCAGCATGTCTAAATATTAATTACTGTTGTCTGATTTGGACCAGTACATTTAATTTATATTTTATTCAGTATGTCTAAATATTAATTTTAAATATTGTACTATATAGTGATTGAATACTAACACTGTATTAGAATAATGTAGTTATATAATTACATTTATTCAATAATTATTGATTATGAGATAATTAAAGATGTGTTAAAAGCAATTACCATTAAAAAATAGTGTATTGACTATGAAAAACCCATTAACAGCATCACCATCCCATTCTAAGGCCAATAATCTCTATGAATCAGGTAGAATTATTTTATTGTCATCGAGTTATCCGATTATCTTCATAGTTCAATTTTGATCTGGAATCAAGATGCTCAGTGAAATTATGCTGAAAATTTTCCGTTTCATTACCATTCTGATATCAACAAGTTCAAGGAAGACACTTTTGCCTACCATGCAACTGCACATATGCTGAAAGAAGACTCGGGTGATAAGAGAAACAAATTACTTCCCTTTAAGCTCTAAAGACACAATGCTAAGATTGTTATTTCCTTATTAATTAAACATACATACTCAGTCTTAAAGATATGTCTTTTATTCTTATCAATCAAAGAATGTATATTATATTCCCAGAATTAAGTTATTAATTTTGTCTGGTATATTAAATAAATGATGTTATTGTATAAGCACTGTACAATAACAAGAGAGGAATTTAGCTACTGAGGGTTGTTGGTGGTAACGCTATTGTTTTTACATCACCATAGATGAGAGGTTGGTAGAAGAGGGTGAAAAAGTTGTGCCAGTTTGGTGCACACTCTCAACTGCCCTCCATCAGTGCGTTATTTCTATTGGGGGGGATGCTATTGAATTTGTTATTAATGTACATGTCAGAAATGTTGGTTAAATAATTAGAAGTGAAATTCTGAATTTTGCCTATAAAAAATATTTGCGAGGCACTGCACTCACATACCACTGATCTATTCATCACAGAATGATTTCATTACATCAAATATGCAATGCAACACCAACAGTGGTCTAACATCTGCTTTAATACTTTTTATTCCTGTTTACTTGCATGTGTAAAACAATCAACATTTTGACAGACTTTTTGACAGATATTTTGACAGACTTTGTAACAGATGAAGTGATCAAATGGACAAGCACTTTGAAAGATTGTAACATTAAGAATTTGCTTGTAATAATGAAATCAAAGAGTAATAAAATAATTTATTGTAAGGAAAGCTGAGATAATATGGTTTGCTTTACTAACCACTCCATCATGAACTATACTTATTTATCAGTAGTAAGAGATTTAAAAATGCTTTGGGAAACAATTCGGTAAATGTTCCAGATGAATTAGGCTAGGGTGTACAATATTTATCATTGGTGGGTCATTTTCAACAATGGAACAACAATTAGGGCCAGTCACCTGTCAAAAATATGTAATCTAATTACAACTAGTGTATTGAGTTATTTATGAATAAAAATGGTTAGCAAGGGCACACTGACTGACCTGGCAGGCTGGGTTGTGGCCTGCGGGCCACCTGTTGCACACCCCTAATTTTGGCGAATAATCTTAAGGAAAAGAATGAAAGTTAATCTTAAGCTTTATAAATTAATAAATTCAATATTTAAGTGTGCTCTAAAGAGAAATAGTCTAATCCTTATAGAAGTAAATATGTTAACCTCCATTTTTTATTGTGATAATTATTTTGTGTAAACAACATTTTTTAAAGTTTAAATTATTATATTATTTCAATATTACTAACAGAATTTTATCTTACATAGTGATGCATAGTAATTAAAGATTTAATTTTCATAATTAGTAGCTGATGTAATTGTACTTCAGTTTAAAGTGAGTGCTTTTGACAGCTGATGTACATAGTTGGGTAATATTTTCTTAATATTCAATGGAAGATCAGCATTCCAGTTGACAGCACCTGATTGATTATTATATTCAACCTATACATTTTATATTCAGGCAGTTAATGGAGAAGATGGTGATAATATAGAATAATATGTGATGTTTTCTTTTTATAAATGAGATGTTTGGTGTCAAAGATACCGCATTAATGAAAGTACCTAATATTAAATTTAAATCACATAATGTAAACATATATTAATCACTTGTCAAATAATAGAAGTAATACCCCATGCACACACTGCCCTTGCTATTATTAACTTCTACAATGACATATTCAAACTAATTTCAATAATACTTCATCATCTTCAATAAGCACATTCTCACAATATAGACCTCTTTAGTTTTAAAGGAGAGGAAATATAACAAAACTTACATTTCAAAATTATATCAGCAATCAAAGTTCCAATAGCTACAAAAATGGTATCAGACCATCTAAATCAGTGAAATCAAAACTTTAATAAACAATCATGTTTACGTTAACTTGGCTCATCTTACAATTCAAATTCTATAGAAAGACCTGATATCAAACTAGCACATCAAATCTTTATTAAGAACCATTCCTGTGTTAAACTTTCTAATCAAATTCTAAACTATCAATTCTCATGCATAATGACAACAGTGTCTGATGAGCACTTTGAAAAGAAAACAACAACTACAATATATATTCCATAAATAGAAATGCTCACAAACAATCTTTAGCAATTACTTGCTTTCAGGCAAACAGAAAATACCTGAACCTTGCATGACCTTCAGAGAAAAGATCACTATCAAGGTAAATTCAGGCTAGCTCTGAATGAGTCATACCAGTAAGAGTGTGTGTGTGTGTGCATGCCTGCATGTGCATGTGTGTGTGTGTGTGTGTGTGTGTGTGTGTGTGATGCTGTCAACAATTTTATTTTGTCACTGCATTTCAGGATATTGACATTTACACAGTAATGTTCTGAAAGACTAGTAGTTTATTTTGAATGCGATGCATTCCCACATTATGATCACAAAAGGGGTCTGTAGTGTACTCAATGAATGAATGATACCTCACAATACGCTTGAACAGTTGATGCTGTGTACACAATGACAGTTATTGTGAGGTAGTGAAAAGTCAAACTCATGATTATTATTCATTGACGGATATACCTCATAACCTAGGTAAAAACACTCCGGTAGAATTATCAAGATATTGATTTCTAATTATAATAACTGTTATTCATTAACGGATATACCTCATAACCTATGTAAAAACACTCTGGTAGAAATACCGAGATATTGATTTCTAATTATAATAACTGAAGTAAGCCATTTATTATTAAGCAGAATATGCCTAAAAAATATTCAAAAGTATTCAATTAATAGCAGACCTCACAACAATGGTAAATTTCTCAATACCTTGCCAGAGAGGGTAGCCAAACCATTGTGTGTGTGTGTGTGTGTGTGTGTGTGTGTGTGTGTGTGTGTGAACTTTGACAAGCATGAAGAAAAATTTGACATAAAAGTTACACCACTTTCCAAACCTTTCTTGATGACCGCAGAGTATGATTGTGTCTTGTATCTCCCTGGTCACTGAAATCAACAGATATGCTGGTGCCTTTGCTCAACCTGCAGTATACACATTGACAATTATTTAATAACTTATTTTCTCTCTTTTCCAACATTTATATATCTAATGTATTTTATTGTCTATATCTAATGTATTTTATTGTCTCCACATTTAGTTCACAATGGAGGATTTTTGCATCATATTCTGGAAGGTGCTATAAAAGTTAAGCAACAACAGGCAAATTGTTGTAATCAAATAATGTTACTTCTCTCCCATAATAGGAAAAACAAAATAAACTGATGTTGTTGTGAACTATAAAGTGAACAAATTAACAAAGTGTCTTCCTGCAATTAGTGATTTTGTCAACTTCATAAACCATAACTGTGTTATGTATAGTTTCAGAGATATGACAATTTATCCATTTTCATCGTAAATATAAATTTTATAATAAAATTAAAAATGTAAATTAAATAAATGATTTAACATAACTTAACTTATATATTTTGATAGAGAACAATTTACTGATCATTTTGACATGTGATCCAGCTCTGTGTGTTGTATAGTTTTAGAGATATGACAATCTGCCTTTCTACGTTTTCCCTATAACACTTGGTTACTGCTCTGTTTTGGTTAAAATTAGTTGAAATGGCCATTTTCAGCATCAAATAATTTCTTCACTTTTGTTGCTATGCCTTTGAAAAAAAATAGGCATTAACCTCATAACAAATGATTTAATAATATGCATTCTGGATATACTTTGTTCATCAGTTGATTATGCTAAGGTGCCATGAATATTCCTCCAGTTTGTTGCATTTTGTAAGCAATTTTATGAAACAAAATCATGTTTTCCTTCGAAATTTAGAATAAACTTAAATTTTGATTCTGCATTATGTCTGTTTTTTCGTGTTGTCTGTGATTATGTTAATTTAAAATGTTGGAGTGTTGATCAGTGTGGTTTATATTTTACTTGTACTGAACTTGACAAACTGCACATTCTGTGTTGTATGATGGGGAATGTTCCCATATATATTTTATATAAATTTTCATTGTTGTATTTAAATTGAATGTTAGAATGACGAGTGCGTATTGCGCCCTGTTGATTTAGAAGAGAGGTCGTGAAACGAATGAGTGTGCATGGGGATAGATTTATTGACCGGTGTCGGATGTTTGCTGTGCATGTGCGGGGCTTTGGTTGACAATGGAAAAGGGGCCCCTGTAGCTACAGGTCAGCATGTTGTTAGGAGGGCATAAATGATATTAGCACTAAAGAATTGGCCAGGTCAAAAGGGTGATAAAAGCCCCACAGTGAAAATTTTATCTTCACTGGTTCCTGAAAATCGTCTGGAGAGAAGTCCTTCCCAACATACTGGGTTGTATATGCAGAGCAAAACCCTGGCTGAAATAGGTAAAAACGTCTTTGTATTGTGTGAACGGTTTGGTTTTATTAGGATGTTATATGCTATGTTATTTTTATGCAAAATTGCCGTTAATGACTTTGTTCTTATAATTTTTATCTTGTTAACTTTTCTTTTATTAAATTTCTTGTTATTATTTTAAACGCGTATTTGTTAGTGAGTAATTTCTATCGTTGCTTCGTGGTCCAAGTGATAATCTCATGATTGTGTCTTGTCCTCTGTTCATCTATTTATAATCGTTATATATATCTTTATTTATAAACATTAATTCTCAGAAATGAGTGGGGGCGGAGCCAAAACGGTGACATACCAGTATATCCGCGTAAAATTTGCTAATATACATATCTAACCAGTGACCCATACTCTGCACCGGCACTTGTAGATGTCTTGTATCATAACTAATTACACAGTTGGTATAATTCACTATTAAAAAGTCACCCCAGAGTATAGCAGCGACATATTAGTTACATCTAAAAAAATGTTGATCACAAATTACAACACAATTGACAATAGTTCAAAAAGTATTATAGCTATCATATTTTTTTTCTGTACAACCTTATTTCATCAGAACACATATTTTGAGCATAAAACATTTGTACAATATCAAGTAGAAAAAAATTAGTGGGACTACCTATTTTTAGTGGGGGAGAAAAAACTAAGCCATATGGTTTGGCCACAATTTAAATATCAACAAAAGAAATTAAGACCACTTTCTCACTCAATGGCTGTACACATTATTTTCAAACTACCAAAGATGGCTGCATCCCAGGTTAGTTAACAGGTATCATAAATTATAATTAAAATATTTTCACAGTTCACAATTCATACTAATTCTAATTTAAACAAAAATAATTTCACAGTTCACAATTCATATTAATTCTAATTCAAACAAACTAATTTCACAATATTCATGCATCACTAATTACATTTATTAAAGAAATACCCATTTCTGAGTTCACAGTTTTCAATGGCTCCAATTAAAACAAGAAAATCATTGCAGGTATCACACATTCCAATTAAAAGACATAAAAATAAAACTGAAATTAAAATAGCATAAGAAATTACAGCCAGAAATCAAATATTGTTGTGAATATTAGATGCCCAATCAAATACTATCATTAATATTAATTTATCCAAATTCTGATGAAACTGAAGATAGCCACTGTGAATATTAAGACAACCAAATCAACATGAATATTAATACAGCCTATACTTCTGTAAATATTAACAAGCAAATCAACATGATTATTAAGACAGTCAATCCAAATACAACAATGAATATTAATTAAGACAGTCAAATCAAATACAACAATGAATATTAATTAAGACAGTCAAACCAAATACAACTGTTAATATTAAGACAGTCAAATCAAATAATGTCAGTAATAACGGGTCATCCTGAATTATTTCTGAGAATTACACATTCACATAACATTTTTAAAGATCAAGGGAGGAAATCCAGATTTCAGTTCAATCAAACGCTCTTCGAGAATATAATGTTTAATTATTCCCATTCCAAACTTTCAAGAAATAATATATTATTATAACAGAATGTGACTGTATTATCAAATATATTCGTCATAGTAAAAGATACATTATCTCAGGAACATTAAAAATCAAAATGTTTAGATGTATGTGTAGCTTTTCAAAGATGATTGATTATTCATAACGGCTAGATTTCAAACGTGTGTTATAAATATTTTAATTTTAATAATATGACTGTCCACACAGAATGCTAAGATGTATGTGTAAGTATGTGTGAGTTTATGTTGTGTGGGATGGTTGTGTTGAAATAGGCATTATACTATAAATCTTACTATAGGTAATCGCTATATATAAGTCCATATACAGGCAATCGAGACACATAAACCTTACTACAGGGAGGCAATTAAATCTCACTAAAGTAAGGCAATCTTAATTAATAGATAGTTAAATAACAGCATTGTTACAGGAAAAAATTGCACTATTCAGTATTCACTCATCAAATTACCAACACACCTTAGAAATTAGAAACACACACACCTCCTTTAAATCCACACTAGGCAGGACTTAAATTAATAAAAATCAAGGACAACGCAAAAGCCAGCACAAAAACACTGCCAAAGCAGACACCTCCTCAAAACTCCAACAGTCCTCATCCAGAATCAGGCGAGGGGACACTGTCCATTTGGGAGCACTCAAGTCTGAGAATATCGAATGGAAAATGAAAAGATTGCCTGAGGCTCTTGTGTGGAAATGAAAAATTGGGGGTATACATTTTACTAAAGGCAATCAATAGTGTGATTAGCAAGAAAGCAGACGGAAAGTATAAACTTACTTTTACTCTGTCAGATCGCCATTTGGGGTGAAACGGGTCTGCAAGCTTTTAGATTTCACAACAGTTCAAATTGCAAAGCTCATAAAAGACCCGGATGTGTTCGCTGTCGGCAAACGACCTAGTTTTGGCTGTGTTCGGCGTGCACCACTCACTGTTGACCGGCGACCTACTTTCCTCTCAGTTTAGCTGGCCTGGCCTTCAGTTTCAACTTTGCATCACATTCACAGCCTTCGTTTGATAAAGAAACCCTGTAAATAATTAAGAAATAATGTTTTATTATAACACAATGTTTAGGAATATGTAACTGTTTTTCAAATATCTTCTCCACGGTAAAAGACATTCTCTCAGGTGCATTAAAAATATGTAGGCCTAGATGTGTAGCTTTGCTTTGAACTTTGAAGTTGCTTACTCGTAACTACTGGATTTCAAACGTATTAAAGTGCTATTTTTAATATTATGTCAGTCCACAAAGAATGTCACAATGCATGTGTAAGTCTGTGTATGGGCTTGACTTTATGTGTGTGGAAAGAGAATACACAAATTTTACCAAAGGCAGTCGCTACACACAATTCATAATATAAAGGCAATCATACACATATACCTTACTAAAGGGAAGCAATATAATCATACTAAAGTAGGGCGATCTTAATTGATAAGCTAAATAACATTGTTACAGGAAATATCATCCGCAGTACACTCAGCACATTCTCAACACACCTCATTTAGATCCACAAGAGCCATGATTTAACGTAGATCTTTTTAAATATAAATAAAAAAACAAAGGTGATGCATAAGCTAGTCTGAAAATCCTGCCATTTCAAACCTCCATCCACCCTCACGCAGAGTCAAGCGATGGGATATTGTCCATTTGGGAGCAATTCAATTAGGAGAACATGTGGAAATTAGCAATTGATACATCTACATCTTACTGAAGGCCATCAATAGTGCGATTAGCAAGAAACCAGACTGAAATAAAAACTTACTTTTGCTAGGTCATATTGTCATTTGGGGTGGCGCGAAAGCGGCGGAAGCCGGAAGCGCCCCCCTACACTCAATCAATCAATCATTTGGGGTGAAACATTTCTGCAAGACATCAAATTTAACAACTACTCAAAAAGCAAAGCTGTATTTTGTTCACAAGAGACCCGGATGTGTTCGCTGTGGGAAAACGACCTAATTTCCGCTTTGTTTGGGTGGCCTTCAGTTTTAACTTGGCATCGCTGCCTTTGTTCACTTAAGAAATTGTAAATGTAAATGTATCAATGACATTGGGCTTACACTGTAGCAAAGTTGAAACTGTAAGGTGACTAAAATTACCGATTGCATTTATTACAAGAAATATGTGACATTGTCACAGGGATGGGGGGACTCAGAATTAATATTTTATTTCACTTAAAATCACGTATATACCACTAAACAAAACGGGAAGTAAGGGAGGTAATTCGCAGTCAAGGACGCAATTTTTGTAAAGCCTCACCCTAACGCGTAGATAACTTTTAATTTCTAAACACTAGTTCATCCACTTATATCATTTAGATAAGACTGACTGTATGTAATACCCCTGGAGCGCGCCCGCCCCTACAATTGATGAAACGCTAACAGGGAGCACCAAATACACCAACCATGCAGAGAAGAAGCAAATCGTACTGAATCACCTATATGAACGATATAAAGACCACCAAAAAATCTATACAGACGGCTCCAAAACAAGCAAAGGCACTGGCGCAGCGGTACTCACACCCCACTGTCTTTACACATACAAACTACACACCGCACACTCCATAATGACCACCGAAACGGTTGCGATACAAATGGCTCTACAAGAAGCTCTACTCAACCCCCGCCCACCCCAAAATCTCCTGATAGTCACCGACTCACTCTCTGCACTTAAAGCCCTCAACAACCCATATAACACGCAGAGAGCATACAACATGGACAACATCAGACAGCTTATCCTAAAACTACAAAATAACCAGACAACTACAGACTTCTTATGGATCCCCAGCCACATAGGAATCAACGGAAACGAAACAGCTGATAAAGGGGCGAAGAGGGGCACTACAGAAGGAAAAAACATCTCAACACCAATATATACAATGGAAATCTAAGCAGTGATAAATAATAAGAACCCACCCCTCCCACCGGCAACGAAGAATAAGCTGGCATACCAAGCAATCAACAGGCTAAGACTAAAAACAACAAGACTCTCTCTCACACCACCCTAATTCCCAAACGAAAAGATGCTATAGATGTCACACTGACAACACGATCACCCATTTCCTCACAAGCTGCATACAATACGCAGAGGAAAGGAAAAAACTGAAACAGGTGATTACAAACCTAGAGTTACCCTACACGGAACACACGATCCTATATCCTCCAGCAAAACACCAAAAAACAATACACAAAGCACTGGAAAAATACCTAACTGACACAAACACCATAAGCCCCATATAACAAACCGCACATAAGCAAATGCAAACCCAGACCCGAAATTCAAAACAGCGCTCCCCGTACAATAATAGTACCAAAAGGAGAGTGGCTCCGCAAAGAAGTCAAGAGGAAAAAAAAATTATTAAAAAAAAAAAAATTCCCCACCCCACCCGACGCGACGATCAACGCAAGTCGGCCCCTCCCGCACCTTGGACAAAGTGAAGGATGCGAAGCCCTGGTTAGAGCGCCTCCAATGTGAGAACATCGCTGATGAAAACCTTAAACCACGCTCAACCAGGAGCAAAGAAAACGTGACAACAACAACAACAACATGCACAGAGGAGCAAACACACACACCAACACCTTACATACAGATCCCTTCCCACCAACGGAGGGCGGCTGAGGGTGTGCGCCAAACTGGTGCTGCCTGTTTCACCCCCTTCCGCCAGCCCTCCCGCACCCTGGACAAAGTGAAGGGTGCGAAGCCCTGGTAGAGCGCCTCCAAAGGTGAGAACATCACAGATGAAAGCCTTAAACCACCTCAACCAGGAGTAAAGTTAACCTGACAACAACAACAACAACATACTTATTTACGAAGAAGAAAACCAATGCATAGTAGAAGTGCCCGGGATCAATGTTGTTTACGACAAAGAAGGCCAATGCACATTAGAAATTACCACAGAGAGCGTGTGGTACGACCAGAAATAGTTGTTCAAGGACAAAACCAGTCACAAGACTAAAAAAGATCTTAGCACACCTAGAACTGTTAGGAAATAAAAACTTTAAATTGTACTTTTTGATCGATCTGAAATTTATTATTATTGTTATAATCTTTGTGAATAGAAATTCACTATGATTTGGGTATTTGTATACAATGTGAATTTAATATGATGGCTAATGTAGGCCTATTTTTGTATACGAATTGTTGATGATATGATTAACTTTTATTTGACACTTTTGGATTATTATCATTTTTATCTCCCCTTATTTCTCACAGAGTGTATGACATTGGAAAGTTGAATGTATGACTAATCACTGTGCGAAAGAGTAGTGCCCCCTTTAAATCAGGAAATAAACAACCTGATTTAACCACTTTCAACTACCTTGTTATTCATAGTTTTTGAGAGGGGCGAAAGAATTTGTATTTGAATTGTTTTGTACCGTTCGACTGTTCGTCCATTTATTCACTTTCATGATACTCACACACAACATACACAGCCAATAAAACGTTCCTTGGCATGACATAATAAAACTGGGCCCCACCCAATCATCAATGGTGTATGTCATGAGTGTCTATGTAACAACCCGACACGACGTATTACTGGCACATATCACACGGGCTTTTGTCGGAGGTGCACCGGAGTGGGCCAAAAAAGACCTGTATCTCTAACTTCAGTTTGGGTCGGCTTAACAGTCGGCGGGTTTGTGACAGACATACTTAAGTCAACTTCTGTATTTCTTACCCTATACAATATGTATTCGATAATATTCTTATTTAAACTGTATTTGATATTTCTTTTTCCATACAATATACTTCCATAATTCTTTCCCCTATAATATATATATATATAAAAATTCAATAAGGTCTGTCACAGTTAAGGGGAAGTAATCGTTTAAATTTATTTCTCTTTTTTATAAATGTTATTTCCCTTGTTACCGAGCAATGTCTATACATGCATGGTCAGAACGTTTGAGAGCGTGCATATTTGTTCATGCGTGTATTGTAACAATGCACTGTTTTATTTATTCATTTGATGATTATTAATTATGTAGGTATGGATAGAAGTTGTATTTAGCTATCTATAGTGTGGTTATAAAGATAGGGACTATATTCAGTTATTTAATTTTTGAGAACGCGCCTTTGAACAAATTAAATGCACTCATTACAATATATGTTTACAACTTTAGGAACTTTTGGGCATGCTTTTGACTTGACTCAAATCTGGATCAAAGATATCGCCAGTCATTTATACGCACTGGAGACACGTGTGTGTGTGTGTGTGTGTGTGTGTGTGTGTGTGTGTGTGTGTGTGTGTGTGTGTGTGTGAACAACTACAGAGATGGTGACAAGATTTACAAGTTTGGTTTTTTTTTCATTTCAGCCAGCAATGGTCTTTTCGAAATTTTGAGAATATTTGCGAAAATCCCAGCAAATGTTCGCCCTTTAATTAGACTGACTGAATAGTGGTCAAGTTTCCAACGACACAACTTTTGCATGGACCAGGTCAGTACGACCTCGAACCCAGTAGTTCAACAATTCCAATCCCTGTTAGTGGCTATCTCTAGCGTCCATTGCAGAACTGAGAAGACAGGGTCGGGCCAGTAAGGGGCATGTGTGGGCATCTCCTTTACAAGTAATTGTTCTTACCATTTGTCACTTGTCTCTTTTCAACGTGGAGTACTTTCAGCGTAAATCAATGCAAAAGGGCCACAACTCGGGTTGAAGTGTTTCCATGCTTGAGAGGAAATGTATTAGTTACAATTTTAAATGAACTGAATTTACTTCATGGAAAACTAATCGAAGTTAATTCTGCCCTTGCACGAGTTATAATTTTGATGATAAACTGGATGTAATTCATGGAAAACTTAACATTAATTCTGTCTTTGCGTGGAGGAATTCAAACATGTCAGGTTGTTGTATGATGAGATATTTTAAAATAAAATTTCAATTTTAAGTTATCATTTCTATGATGATATCAATTGTTACTTTTAAAATTCAGAATGATAAAATTTATTTGTATAATGAAAGTCTGTGATGGTCATAAGAGTAGAGAAAACAAGTTGTTTTGATGGAGCACATTACGAGAAGTGGGTGAAACGTTATTGTTGTTTTGAACCGTTTAACCTAACGGGATGATCAGTGTGTACTGTGAACGTGGAGATTGGTGTACATGGCTTGACCGTGACCCCATTGTAGGGTTATCTAACTTTTACACTTATGTAACTGTGAACTCACTTTTAGATAGGTGACTTGTATGTAGATGTTAGAAAGTCATAAATATTAATTAGTTCTAGATGTATACTTGAATCAGATTGATTGATAGAATTAGACAAGGTAGAGGTCAGTGGAATCTCTCGTCTAGGGTGAGAAAAACGTTATTCTTTAGAGTAACTCCTGCTAAACGTAATTTAATCTAAAGTCAGTCATGCATGCTTTTAGGGAAAAATTCCCTCAAACTAGTATGGGATCATGTGACGGGCGAGAGTAAGAATGCTGTAATACCTAATTAATATTAATTAACAGGATTACATTTCACTCTGGACGAGTAACACCTAGAAGTGGAAAACAATTAGCTTAATTGTAGACGCTAGGGCTTGACTTAGTCTCCCAGACTGCAAAAGACGAAGACCCGGTCGAAGAATGGGTTATGATATGAATATTTGTAAAGTAATTATTAATTCACTGAACCTTGTAGGAAGGTTATATAACCCCACATTTCACACGGTCATTCTTTAGAATGTGACAGTCGAGCCAAGTTAATACAATAATTATATTTAATAAGGAGTTTATAGTTTCCGTTTGTTTGAGGTGTAATCTACAGGCACCACACAGACATTGAAAGTACGTGTCCTAGGCAACTGGGAACTATTTGACCCACATATGACCCCGCAGAGAACACACCCTGTGTCAAGGAGAGTTACTCTAGCAGCCTCGCTGCTGAATATCTGCAGTCCTGACAGCACAATATGCGCGTGTGTGTGTGTGTGTGTGTGTGTGTGTGTGTGTGTGTGTGTGTGTGTGTGTGTGTGTGTGCGTGTGTGTGTAATTAGCTCATGAAATTTCAAAATAAATGATTTTGTTTTACATAGGTCATAGGTCATGAACTTTGTAACGTTGAAAGTGTAGGGTGATAACACTTAATTGGTGCTTTATTGTTTAAAAAACAACATCGTCGAGATGAGGCAGTTATCAGAATACCTTTCTATACGGAGTTAATGACAATTTTTTTTTTAAAGCATTTGTTCGTATCTGTACAGTTAAAAAGTTCCATGCAAAGTACAGGCCAACCTCAAACTGTTAATAAATGTTTACAAGTTGTAAAATACGTTGAAGTAATTATTAATGCGTTTAGAATTACGATTCGGATCTGACCTCAAACAATTTTTCACAGATTTAATGACAAGATAAATGGGTTATGTAGGATTGGGAGGGGTGGAGGGGGGAACATTCCTGAATATTTTTTTAAAAAAGATTTTCTCAGAAATATAGATCTTTGTAGTTTTACATAATAAAGATGAATAGCCATTAAAAGTTTTTGTCAGAAAGTCATTTTCTCACTTAAGATGTAAGACAATCAATCTGCTTATACTTCCGCTAGACACTCATCAATGACAAATATATAATTAATCTAGTGACGTCATCCATGTAGAAGTAGCACAGCTGATCATAAATTTGAGACTCACGATTTGGTTACGACTATTGTTGTCATTTTGTTCTCTTTTCAGAACAAGATAGAAAGCATAAGAAAATTTGGATTAGGAAATAGGAAACAATTATACAAGTCTGTACTTAGGAAAAAGAATACTATTTATATTCAGCTTACTGCTATGAACCGGTATGCTAATTATTGAAATCTATTTTTAGAGCACACATACCTAGAATGGAATGAAATTGTAGTTGTACTCTAGATTGAAATATATTATTCTGTTTATCAATATTTAAAATTATATTTGTGTTCTTCTAACTTGCATAAGTTCTAGTTCTTTTCCCTTCAAACTGTTACAGAAATTTGTAGCATATATCAGACACTGGGCAGTTTGACCCAGACTGTTTAAACACAATTTTTCCAGAGAGATTTAATACATTTTGTGAAGAAATTATCCACATCCTGATAAAACAATACATTTAAATTCGTGTATGTGTTTGTGCTTTTACGTCGTCAGTGTAGTTCGTGTTGACCTTCATCATCAAATGTCACTTGATCTGGAGTGCCTCAGTGGGACCCACAGCCTCACATTTGTGTTCTAGGGCTGGCGGAAAAAGGGTTAAGAGGGTCACACCAGTTTGTTGCACACCCTCACCTACTCTCCGTTGGTGCGTTCTGTGCGCGCGTGTATGTGTGTGTGTGTGTGTGTGTGTGTGTGTGTGTGTGTGTGTGTGTGTCTGTATGTTTCGACAGCACCGGAGCTTGCGTTCATCATTTCGTCATCAGACGTTGCCTGGAGGGCCCTTGTGTTCGAGGTGGAGAGCGGGAGGCGGAAAGGGTAAAACCTTAGCAAACCCTCTAAGTCTAACGCAAACTGTTGGTGGGTGTGCTTCACTCACGCTCACCCCTTAAGCTGCAATAGAGTCTGACTAGACCTTTCATCTTCACGATGTTCTCAGTCTTGGTCTGCTTCTGAGGGAATCGCGGTGCGTCTGAGGTGGAGGGAAGGAGGGCTGGCGGAAGGGAGAGAAACAGGTCGCACTAGTTTAGCGCACACCCTCAACCGCCCTCCGTATCGAGAAGGGGGGAGGTGTGGAACCCTGTGGTTGGGACTTATAAATATTATTCAATCCCCTTTTGAGTAAATTTGAAAGTGTTTGGAAAGGTCTGGATGGGGTGGTGTCTGGTCAGAATCTGCTGGTGTCTTTGTTCACCATATAGTATAGACATACTCCGTCAGTCCTAGGCTTTTTCAACATTTTAAACTTTTCAGGAGAGCCCTCAGTATTTGTATACCAAATGAATCATGCGATCCAACCAAAATGAGATGCAAGGGAAATAACTCGATGCAATAGTATCCAGCAAATATTGGCAGAGTTGCCTCTCATTGATTGAGTGTCCCGACTACTCTGATTGACGGACGATTAGACGAAATTGAAAGTTTTATAAATAAAAACAATATTGAATAGTTCATGTAAAAAATAACTTAGGTAATTTCTTGTTTTAAGTTATTTATATAAAAGTCCTCAGTGTACCAATATAGGTTTGCCATTCTGGACATAAGATATGATGTTTAAAATTATTTATAGAAAAGTCCTCAGTACCAATATAGGTTTGCCATTCTGGACTAAGATATTATGTTTAAAATTATTTAGAGAAAAATCCTCAGTACAATATATGTTTATGTTTATGAGGTAAACATTTAGGAGCATTTTGACTGTCACAATGTCCAAGCATGTTATTTTTCAGAGGACAGAAACTGTAACTTTTTGTGTTCGCCATCGCGTCGGCAATTGTGACTATTTCGTTTTTTGTGCTGTGTGTTCCTGCGTCGACAATTCAGCGTGTTTTCAAACACTAGTAAGTAGGAAAACTTTTATTTAATGAATAATTTTTGCGGTTATCGCCGCAGTTCTAAGTAGAATTAACATTCGTTGACGTTGGGTTTTTCCACCCACTCATTTTAAGCTAGTAAATTTTAAGGTTAGATATTTTTCTGCGGTCATTACCGCTGGTTGTGCTGTAGTGGGGCTATGCCCAAAGTATTTTTGTGCCACTCGATTTTGGCGGAAGTAGTGAAAACGGTCATCACTGTTCATTGATTGATTATTGTGGTTTATTCATCATATCTTTTAAAATTATTTTTTCATTTTCCATCGCTCGTTTCCCCGCCCCATGGTGCCATGTGTGGATGTTACCGAATGAATGACTAACACCGTGTGAGAGTTAAGCCCGTTTTCCATTTTAAAATCCTTTGTAAAAATTAAATTCTTTGTTAACTCTTTCTCAAGAGTTGGGCTTTCTTTCTCGGGTTTTGAAAGTGTATGTTGGTGCGGTTGTTTGTTTGTTCGTTCCGTACGTCCCTCACACGACATTCACACGCCTACTCAGACACACTCACGCCGGTTTTCACATTTTACCCCACATCTCAGAATAAAGTTTATCCTATCCCCCACAAGATTATTCGTGGTGTCTGAGTGTGAGAATGATCATCAACATCTGATCGTTCGATGTGATCCCGGCAAGTCACGGTTACTGGGTCTGACCCCCCCCTTCCCACCGAGGAGGAGATAGGGATCCAGTAACGACAAACAAACAAACCCGCGACAAAGTTAATTATTTTATTTTATAATTTATTTTGTGAATTATATTGTAAGGAAGTATTGTATTTAAAGAGTATTTAATGAAGTATTTTTTGAAACTTTAAGTGTTATATAACTCTGGGTAGTTTAGAAGGAATTTATGTTAGAACAAAAGTACGTTAGCACAGAAGAGCCCGTTTAGCATTAATTTTAGTACAGTTCCAGAATTGTCTAGTGGAGTCCCCTTTGCCGCCCGGACATTTTAGATATATTGTGTGTGAGAGAGTGTGCGAGGAGGGTCTTGTGTTCGTCTTTGGCCGGTCTTTTGGAGAGTGGTCAAGAGAGGAGCGTGGTTGGCAGTGTGTCGCGTCGCCTAAATAAAGATCATGAAAATGTAAACAGGTGTTGCGTGTTCTGTCTCTGTGGCTGTGGCTGCCGTAGCGGTATTGTCTGATTGTCTCGTCATCTCCGTCGTTTCATCATCTCCTCGCATCCTAGGGTGACCCATAACAACAACAACACCACACCCCATCACACTTATATAACGCAAGCCAGTTCCAACTAGATGAGTATTTTTTTTATTATTATTCAATGATTAGGATTTACGAGAACAAGACAGCCAATGGGTAGAGATCAAAACTTTACATGCTGTAGAGAATTCTATTCCCTGATCACTTGAATTTGGTGTGGCAAGAAGTCCAGTTATGAAAGGCAGCTTTTTGCTTAATGGTGAGTTAACTGTTTGATCGAGAGAGAATGGACTTAGAAATATTTCATGTACTTTTGCTATTGATATGTTGTTATATTTGTGTTTTATGTAGATATGTATTATGTGACTATTATTTCTACAAATGTTTGAAGATGCTCATTTATTGATAGCTAAACACTTGGTATTGTTCTAATGAAACTGCTCATAAAACTATAATGCTGTATTTATGGTGCTGTGTGCATGTATTGGGCTAATAAATACTGTTGCAAGAAACTTAAGTTAGAAAGAATTGAATTAAAAAGGGATAAAATAGAAACTTAGTGTTTGTTCCCTGATTATATTTTTATGGGGACAAAGCATTCTTTCCTTGTATTAATTGAATCTCATAGTTTACTGATTATATTTTTATGGGGACAAAGCAATCTTTTCTTGTATTAATTAATTGAATCTCCTGGTTTACTGATTATAAATTGCTGTGATCATGGTAGAAATGGGGTGCCTCTAGCGCAGTGTGTAAGTGTAAAGAATACACTACATTCCATTGATGTATGGTGGCAGGTATGCTGACTACATCGAGCAAATTCTGGTACAAAGAAGTTACTAGAAATTGCTACAATTGTTGTTATGCTTGAAGTAGCTGACATGGCCCAAAAAAGGTGCCCAGGTTAGCTTCAAAAGAATAGCAGCATATCAGTGTTTTCAACGTGAGGAGAGAGACATGTTGAGTTGAGATGGACAATAACTTGTGACATTGTTGCAAAAGTACATGAAAGACTATCAAGACAAGTTATGTAGAAACTATTATTGCTTATCTCTAATAAATCCATTTCTGCTCTCTGATAAGAACTCTCCTGGGATTTGTATTGACACTAATCTATAGGATTGTATTTTATGATATAAGACTGTGTATTATTAAAAATTATTCAAACATGATTTCGTGGAAATATTGATGTAAAGTAATCTTTTTCATTGTATTTGTTATATGTAATTGGATTCTTGATTTAAAAAAATATATTGTTGAATTTATTGCCTTCTTGCATATAAAGATAACTTTAAGTTTAAAAAGAAAGTGGGTGGATGGAAGCTCACTAAATACTGAGTAAAGATGGATTTGTCTTCTCTTTTAGTAAGACTTTTCCACCTACAGAAGTATTGTGAGATGGTAAATGTTTGTCTTTAATGTTGTGGAAGTGAGAAAACGTTCAGTTCCCACATATCTGCAGTGACAAGTGGTGTCTTCTGGAGAATCATTAATAACATAAATTAAGATTGTCATCACTTGTAATTAGTTATGGGTGATTAAATAATAATAACAGTCATAACTGATAACTGGCATTGCATAAAGAGGGTAGGCTCTGTAGAGTGATGAGTTCAAAATTGTTAAACTAATTGTCATAGTGTTGAAATTAGTAAATAGGGAAAACGATTGTTGAAAAATGTGTTGAGCTTAGAAACTAATGGGAAATCCTAGATTAAAAACAGAGCCGGAGAAGATTACTTGTCGAACAAATTAGACATTTTTAGAAAGCAGTCTTATCTCACCCATCATTGTATAGCACTATCTAGTCTATTCTTTTCTCTTTTGAAATTTTTTTTTTATTAACCTTTTGACTTTTATATATTTTTTGATTGCATATTGTATTGATACATGTATTATAACAGTTCCTTTATTCTTCTTCTTTACGATCACTTCTTTTCCCCACAGGAATTGCATGGAAACTTTTCATCATCTTGATGTTCTCAGTTTCTATAGATTTCTTGTGGGGCCTTCCTCCTTACTCTGTTCTAGGAGGGTAGTAATGTTAAAAAAAATTTAAAAAATTGAAGTTATGGAATTAGTTTTCCACTTGCCTGTCGTTTACAGTTTACTTGCATGCTTTATTCTTGTGTCAGTTATTGTATGCATTGTTTTTCCTAGGAATTTTGTTAATATATGTATAGAAATTATTATTATTCTTTTTAAATGTGAGGAAGCTATTTGTAACTTCCTCTAAGTTTGTGGTTTTATTTTCTATTACTTATTGTGTAATGGTGTGTGTGTGGTGGATTGTGTGGAGATTATATTGTTTTCACTGATTGAATATTTACTAGTTGCTTGAGAGTGTGGATATTATACTGTTGACACTGTGCATTTTAAATAACTATATTTTAATTTATCAGTTGCTTGAGTGTGTGAAGATACTTTTGTAAAATCAATCAGATAGCACACCAATCATCTAGTCGTTTGACCATGATAGAGTGTTTTGTGATTTTTTTTTTAAAGAATGGATACAGCTGAGAAAGAAGAAACTGGTGATGTATGTCTTTTGGGAAGTGAAGTTTTAGATTAAGCTATAAACTATGAGAAAGACCAGATAAAACTAGAAATAAAAAGAAAGAACCAGAAATAAGTGAGAGGGCAGCTAAGGTTCAGGAATGCCAATGCAAAATATCATTTTCATTCTATTAACAAAAAAGAGGAAAACATGGAAAGACCACATGACTAGGAAGTGTATTTGCAAGCACTTTTGTTTGAGTTAGGGTTAGGAAGTACCACAAAATTCAACTCTTTTTTTACCCTTCTAACTCTTATATGGTAGAACCATTAGGGGACCCATATTGATTGTTACTCAAACCCTGGAAGAACACATCTGAGTGCTACAGAACATTTGAAGGAATGTAACCTTACTGCTTGACCAACCAAGTTTCTTTGGAAATTACAAACTGAAATATTTGGGACATACAGTGGGACAAGGTCTCCTGTGGCCAGAGGCATCAAAAGTGAGAAAACTCAAAGAGATGGAGAGTCCCATCTCCAAAATATATGTTAAATCCTTTTTGGAGTTGACCAGTTACTATTGCAAATTCATTTCAATGTTTAGTGCATCGTCAAGCCACTCAGTGATATGATAAGCAAAGGCAAATCTGAGGTAGTGATTGTAATGATTTTTCTGGATGAATTGTTTGTATTTCTTCTTTAAGTATGAAAACATAAACAGGTCATGTCTCAACATATAATGAGATAAATTAAGATATTTGATATTTTAAAGCAAAGTGATTGTTGAGGCATATAAAATTATATTATCTTTATTTCTAAAACATGTTGAATTAATTATGAGTATGTCTTAAAACTGACATATAAATTTCTATCTTATAAATAGTAATTCATTATGTATTATGGTGAAAGATTCACCAGTAATGTTTGAAATTTAATCCTAATAGAGCAGATGTCAATGCGACAGTTAACATCTATAAAAGGAGGGGTTATGTGGCAGAGTAAATTTGCCTATCCCTATTTCTGAACTTAATTATTACATATTTGTTACAATGTTAACATGACCTGACCTTGGGCACTGCTTATGATATTTTTTTGTAGGTATCAGAGTTGTAGTAAAAATCTCATGAAGAGAATGTGCTAGAACTTGCTGATGTAATCTAAACCACTTTTAGGTGGATGAGTAGTTTTTATTACTTATGGTTAAGATTCACAAAGAATGAGACCAGCCATTGGGCTGACATCAAAGTTTACATGCTGAAAAGAATTCTATTTTCTAATCACTTTGAATTAGGTGTGGCTGAAGTCTGGTCATGAAAGACAGCCATTAGCTTAATGGTGAGTTAACTGATTGATTAAAAGAGAATGGACTTAGGGAATATTTCATGCATTTTGATGTTGATACACTACACTTGCATTATTATGTAGAGATGTATTATGTAAGTACATGTAGACTTCTACAATTGTGAATTATGATACTTGTGTGTAATATGTTAAACACATGACATTGTTTTTAGTGAACAAATTAATAAATTTTTATGTTGTATTTATTATTCTGTATGCATATATCGGGCTAATAAATACTATTGCAGGAAACTGAGAGACTTAATGTAAGAAAGAATGGAATTAGAGATGATAAACTGGAAAACTTAATTGTTTGTTTCCTGATTATATTTTACAGGGAAGAAGTAGGCTTTCAGACTTTTCAGGATTGCTGGAATTTCACAATTTTCTTCCTTGTTCACGGTTTATTGATTTATAAACCGTTAAAACTATGGTAGATTCGAGAAGTCTCTACCCCAGTGTGTGAGTGTAAGGGTACACTGCACCTGTTTAAGTATGTCAGCAAGAGTGCTTGACTACAATGTGGAATTTCTGGAATAAAAAAGGTACTGGAGATCACTGCATTGTTCTGCTTGTGGGAACTAATATGGCGATTAAGTGTCCAGATTAGTCTTGAGAGAAAAGCAGCTTATAGAACACTCTACAGTGTGCTAGAGAAGCACATGAAGAATTGACAATTCTATTAGGAACGATAAATTTGTGACTTGTTACAAAAGAGCATTAAAGATTATTGTGGCATGTTGTGTACAAACTATTATCAGAAATCTCTTTAACTCCATTTCTATTCTTTGATCAGAATGATCCTGTGATTTATATTGATACTAATCTACTGAATTATGTGTTAGGATTCAAGACTGTATAACTAAGAACTGAAATTATTCGAATGTGGTTTCATGGAAATATTTATGTCAAATAATCTTTTCATTGTATTTGTTATATGTATATTTGATTTCTGATTTAATAAATTATTGACCTTCAGACACATATTGATAACCATATGTTGGAGAGATAGTGGATGAAGGGGGGCTCATTAAATAAATAGTGGCTGGCAGGTAGAGAGATAACTGATATTTTATAACTATAAATTTCAGTATGAAATGAGTGACTTATTACTTATAAATTAAAAGCACAGCAAAGGTAAAATTTCTTTTCTAATTCAATGGTCAGACTTCCCTTGGTTTCTCTTATTATGTGGAAATGAAGTTTACTATTTTTCTATCTAATTCAAGGGAAACTTTTCACAAGTTGAACCATTAAGCAGATTTTAAGTTAACTATTTTCCCTAGTAATTAAAATGGAAAACTTTTCAATGATTTAGACTGGATTTGAAGTTGAGTGAATTTTCCAGTGAGTTTATCTGAAATTGACTTAATGGTAAACTTTTTTACAGTTCCACACAATACATGGACTTATCTTTTTGTATAAATAGCTGGTAATTTATTTTGCCATCTCTCAGATTAAATGATTTTAAAGTTGACTATTTTTCTAAACCACTTTGTCACATTGATTGGATTCAAAGTTGAATGGTATTGCAGCCATGAGAAGCACTTATTCCAAAAGAACTTCATAGTCTGAAAGACACCTACTTCAGGAAAACATATCAACATTAATTCATTCTTTGCACTGAAACTTTCCTGAATCTGAATATCAGTCAGGTCCTTACATTAAAATGCCCTATGTTTATAAGTAATAGGATAAACAAAATCAGTTACAATTTATAGATTAAAACTGAAATTTATGAAAAACATAACAACAATAATTCCATCTTTGTGTGGAGGAATCCGAACATCAGTCCATCTGTCTAATATTGTCAGTTACATTATATGAGGTACTGATAAAAGAAATAATAATAAATAATTTAGTATAATAGTATTTATAAATATTAAATGATTGAGACTAATATTACTACTAATGCTAATAATATCCTGTGATGTATATGGTAAAATACTAACACACTAATAAGATTTGATTCACATGTCTGATGTATTAAAACCATGGTAAAGTATTTGACATTTATGTTTTAGTGCTTTTGTATATAAACACTACACCTTTAAACAAATATTTTTGTATTCTTATTCTGAATTGTTTGGTCATATTCTAATTCCATTTATTTAGACATGAAAGATTTCTATACTTAAGATATATTTTTTTAAATGTTTTTATTCTATTACGGGCACATATGACACATTTTAATGTGTTTATCCTATCACAAGAAAGCAGATGACATTTTAATATGTTAATTTTACCAGATGTTAGATTACCAGATTACAGATAAACAGCAGTTCTTCCTAATTTAAATCATATTCTGACACAAATTTCACTTCTAGTTGTAGGATACAGTAAATTCTGATATTTTACCCACTGATTCTCACTATATTTCATATAAAGTGTATAATCAAGGTACAATTCTAACTTAAAAACACAACCAATTCCTTATAAAATATACAATCTAACTTTTAAAAAAATTCAATTCCAAATAAAAGGAACAATTCCAACTTAAAAATACAAACAATTCCACATAAAAAGTACAATTCCAACTTTAAAATACAATCAATTCCACGTAAAAGATAAAATTCTAACTTAAAAATAAAATTAATTACACATAAAAAGTAAAATCAATTCATCTTAAGCAGTGCCATAAATTCCACATAAGTACAATTAGTCCACTAAATGTATATTCAATTAATTACACATTAAAAGTACAATTAATTACACATAAAAAGTACAATTAATTTCACATATGATACATTATTTTTTGCGCATAAGTTATAATTATATATGATTACTTCAAATAATTAATGCAAATATCTATCTCCATACAATATGTATTCAAAAATGTCACTGTACAAGATATATATTCATATATCCATAAAATATGTATTCAATAATGTCATTATATGAAACAAAATTGAAATTAAAAGTATATAAGAGTTATGTAAATTAAGAAAATGTTACCATCAATATAACTGCTAAATGAATAATGCTCAAAATATATTCACATTTATATGGTTTTCAAATGTATGAATCAGCAAGTGTTATGTTAAATAAAAACTGCATGTAAACCCTTTGCAGCATTATTCACATTTATATGGTTTTCCACCAGTATGAGTTCATAATTGTAATAGAAAGATTTATATTTGAACTCTTGTTGCATTATACACATTTATATGGTTTTTCACTTGTATGAGGATGCAAGTGTACTATTAAATAAGATCTGTATGTGAACTCCTTGCTCCATTGCCACGTGTATATGGTTTTTGAGTATGAGTTCGTAAGTGTACTGTTAAAGAAGATTTACATTTGAACTCCTTGCTGCATTGTTCACATTTAAATGGGTTTTCACCAGTATGAGTCCGCATGTGTATTCTTACATAAGATTTGACTTTGAATTCCTTGCTGCATTGTTCACATTTATATGGTTTTTCACCTGTATGAATCCGCAAGTGTACTCTTAAAGCAGATTTGTCTGTGAATTCCTTGCTGCATTGTTCACATTTATATGGTTTTTCACCTGTATGAATCCGCAAGTGTCTTTTTAAAGTAGATTTGTCTGTGAATTCCTTGCTGCATTGTTCACATTTATATGGTTTTTCACCAGTATGAGTTCGTAAGTGTAAATTTAAATAAGATTTACAGATGAACCCCTTGCAGCATTGTTCACATTTATATGGTTTTTCACCAGTATGAGTTCGTAAGTGTAATGTTAAAGAAGATTTACATGTGAAGTCCTTGTAGCATTGTTTACATTTATATGGTTTTTTTACCTGTATGATTCTGAATGTGTACTCTTAAATTAGATTGGGATACAAATGCTTTGCAGCATAGTCCACATTTATATGGTTTTTCACCAGTATGAGTTCGTAAGTGTAATGTTAAAGAAGATTTATATGTGAAGTCCTTGTAGCATTGTTCACATTTATATGGTTTTTTACCTGTATGATTCTGAATGTGTACTCTTAAATTAGATTGGGATACAAATGCTTTGCAGCATAGTCCACATTTATATGGTTTTTCACCAGTATGAGTTCGTACGTGTAATGTTAAAGAAGATTTATATGTGAAGTCCTTGTAGCATTGTTCACATTTATATGGTTTTTTACCTGTATGATTCTGAATGTGTACTCTTAAATTAGATTGGGATACAAATGCTTTGCAGCATAGTCCACATTTATATGGTTTTTCACCAGTATGAGTTCGTAAGTGTATTGTTAAATAAGATTTACATGTAAATTCCTTGCTGCATTGTTCACATTTATATGGTTTTTCACCACTATGAGTTCGTAAGTGTAATGTTAAAGAAGATTTATAAGTAAATTCTTTGCTGCATTGTTCACATTTATATGGTTTTTCAAGTACATGAATCCACATATGTTCTGTTAAGCGAGTACTGCGTGTAAACCCTGCGCAGCATTGTTCACATTTATATGGTTTTTCACCTGTATGAGTCATCATGTGTATTCTTAAATAATATTTGGACTTGAATTCCTTGCTGCATTGTTCACATTTATATGTTTTTTCACTAGTATGATGAGTTCGTAAGTGAAAATTTAAGTTAGATTTACGTATGAACTTCTTGCTGCATTGTTCACATTTATATGGTTTTTCTCTTGTATGAGTTCGTAAGTGTACTTTTAAATAAGATTTACATGTAAACTCTTTGCAGCATTGTTCACATGTATATGGTTTTTCACCTGCATGAGTTTGTAAGTGTAAATTTAAGTTAGATTTACATGTGAACTCTTTGCTGCATTGTTCGCATTTATATGGTTTTTCACCTGTATGAGTTCGTAAGTGTAATGTTAAAGAAGATTTATATGTAAACTCCTTGCTGCATTGTTCGCATTTATATGGTGTTTCACCAGTATGAGTTAGTAAGTGTAATATTAAAGAAGATTTATATATGAACTCCTTGCTGCATTGTTCACATTTATATGGTTTTTCAAAAACAGTATGAGATTTCAAGTGTAGTGTTAAAGAAGATTTGTATGTGAACACTTTGCTACATTGTTCACATTTATATGGTTTTTCACCAGTATGATATCCCAAATGTACTGTTAAAGAAGATTTGCAGTAGAACGCCTTGCCACATTGTTCACATTTATATGGTTTTTCACCAGTATGATATCCCAAATGTACTGTTAAAGAAGATTTGCAGTAGAACGCCTTGCCACATTGTTCACATTTATATGGTTTTTCACCAAAATGATATCTCAAATGTATTCTTAAATAAGCTTTGGATGTGAACTCCTTGCTGCATTTTATACATTTATATTGTTTTTTACCAGTATGAGATCTCAAATGTGATGTTAAATAAGATTTGCATGTGAACGCCTTGCCACATTGTTCACATTTATATGGTTTTTCACCAGTATGAGATTTCAAGTGTACTGTTAAATAAGATTTGTATGTGAACGCCTTGCCACATTGTTCACATTTATATGGTTTTTCACCAGTATGAGATTTCAAGTGTACTGTTAAAGAAGATTTGTATGTGAACTCTTTGATACATTGTTCACATTTATATGGTTTTTCACCTACATAAGTTCCCAAGTGTTGTACTAAATGCTCATGTTTTGAGAATACTTTGATGTTTTGTTGACATCTATTTGGTTTTATTGTTAAAGAATATTTCTGTGTGGACTCCTTCCTAAATTGTTCACATTTATATGGTTTTTCACCAGATTAAGATTGTAATTGTTCTATTAAATTGTTTCCAGAGACACTTTGAATCATTTTTTCAAATTTATGTTTTTTCACCAGTATGTGTTTGCAAATGATAAAGACCTAAACTCTTTAGTGCATTGCTCACATTTATATGGTTATTCACAAGCATGAGTTCAAAGTTCTAGCATTAAATGAGAATTGCATGAAAAATCATTATTGAAATTCCACATTTATATGGTTTTTTCTTTAAATGTATGAGTTTGCAGGAGTATATTTAGAGTACTAACCTTTCAAATAGTTTGATGCATTTATATTGTTTATATTGGACTGTAAGTGTGATGTTCTTTACTGATTATACTATTAAAATTTTACTCCAATATGAATAGTATTGTATTCTTAGAAATATATGAAAATTATTGCATTATAAATACATGTAAGTATTTCTTCAGATAAAACATTTTATAAAAATAGAAATCACTTCTTGTTAAGACACTTGTGCAAGATAAATATGTATGGAAATTATATCACATCAACAACTATAATAATGCAACTGTTATTTTTTTTGTAAAGCTCATTATCCTTGCCTCTTTAAGATAAAATCTTAACCTTGCCTAATACTGAAAAATCTAGCTTAAACTGATCACTATAACATATCTCAATTACATTAAAATTATAACAAAATATCTACCTTTAAATCACAATATTCCTAACATTCATTTTCCTTCTGTTTGACTTCTGACAGTACAACTCCATACTTCAACTTCCTGATGGAATTTTTTTAATGGAATACATTCAATATCCTAAAGTGAGTAAAAAATTTCCAATCAAGCCACAATATACAAAATCAGTTTATATAGTGAAAGGATTTTATGATTACAATTATTACTTTCTAATTATGGCTGGCAACTATTATGGACAACAATTACCTACTGTTCATGAATGAAATCTTCCATTGATTACCAGGTTATGGAGAGAAAGGCACAACTGCAACAATTAATGTAAAAATCATTCTCTTCAAAATGGAAATAAAATTAAATATTGAATAACACGATATGAATACCAATGAAAAGTAACTTCATGACTTGTAAAATTAATTTTCTTTTAATCAGTAAGAAAAGTGAACTCCTCTAGAGCGCAGTATTTTGCAAATTTGGAGGACAACAAATTGCTATTTACCATGTATTTGATCACAAGTAAAATGTAAAAAAAAACACTTTTATATACCCTGCAGATTGTTCTTTATAAAAGTGACAATGTAAATGAAATGATAAATGTGAATAGCATAAATAATATATAAAGAAATTTAGATTGAAATGTTAATCTTTAACAAAGTCAGTGATATATTACTAAGTACATTAACAATTACTTGTAGTTATTTCACATTTAATTGTATCATACACTAAAATCTTATTACAATTATTATCTTTTTAAAATGAATACTTCTAATCAAATATTTTATGAATAACCATGAAAAATGTATGTAAAGTTAAAAGCTTGATTAGATATTTACATACACATGTAATGATCACATTGCAATTAGTAAACTTCAATCCAGTTAATCCAGGATAAAAGTCACAGTAACTGCCATTCTGTTTCACTATCTACCAGTTAATGTGTCTAATTCCTTGTTTTGTAACTGTGGCAGATTAACTGTTGTTGAAACCAAGAATGGGTACATTACAATAAATTATCAAAGAAAATAACAAACAGATGATGTGAACGTTCCTTTCACTAGACAGTAAGGCATAAACTGGTCCAGCATGAATAAGACATCTTCTAGTTACATATATACTGTATGAAACTGAATTGTAATAACTTTGTTCTTTGCAGTTCAAGTAAACATTTTATGCTTTGTTCATTTAGAAATATATAGATAAACAGTTTCTGTTCACTATGAAATGACATTAGTGAAGTGATAAAGATTATATCCCATTGTATTAAATTATTAATTGCACAGCAATGAATGTAAGCATAATACACTTACCAAAAATCCATGCCACTCATCAGTAAGGGCAGTTATTAAATCACACATATATATTTGGCATCATCTGTTTTGTTTGTTGTCAATGAGTCTCAGTCAACTGCAAAACTGGAAAACAAATATGTTCAATGTTTTATAAACAACCTGAAAACTGCAAAATGAAATAAGTAAATTGCCACAATAAACACTCGTCATAAATCATATGGACTGTGTAAATTACTGCAAAAACATTAAACCAAGAAGACGTGCATTATTATACATATTGAAACATGCAAAATAATGACTATATTTTATGTCATTTG
Organism: Sinotaia quadrata; assembly: GCA_028829895.1. Classification (NCBI taxonomy): domain Eukaryota; kingdom Metazoa; phylum Mollusca; class Gastropoda; order Architaenioglossa; family Viviparidae; genus Sinotaia; species Sinotaia quadrata. Next base: position 11,781,834 of record CM054179.1, read on the forward strand.
CCACTGCACAAGATTTATCAATCATAATGGCACCAATTTGTGAAGTTACCATATTGACAGCCAAAGATGACCCCTCTGTAACAGGTCAAAATAAAATATGTGAGTTGTAGTTTATTATGGCTAAATAGTTAGGTTTCACTATTCCCAATGCCTAGTGTACATATGTGTGACAAATATTCCCACCCCTTCCTTTATTTGTCACTAGTTTCATGTACTTTTATCTATATCTTTTCATGATGTAATTTGTAGAGCACTTGTTCATATTATTGATATTTATTCAGTATGATTTAAAAGCAAATGTCATTCACTGCACGCGATGAGAAAAACCCACAACACAAAATAATTTGGTAAATGTTACTGATGATTTGGTGAATAATCTTAAGGAAAAGAGAGAAAAGTGATAACTTTATAAAGTCAATATTTGTATAAATTTGCTCTAAAGGCAAACAGTCTAATCTTTAGTGACAGTAAATGTGGTAAACTCCATCTTGTACTGTGATAATTAATTATTTTGCATAAACAACATTAATGAAAGGTTAAATTATTGTATTATTTCTTGATTACTAATAGAATTTTATTTTAGAGGATAATGCATCACAATTCAAGAATTAAGATTTTAATAATTAGAAGCTGATGTAATTATAGTTCAGTTTAAAAAGAGTGCTTTTGACAGCTGATGTATTTAGTTCGGTCAAGTCTTTTTATTATATAATAGTAGATCCGCATTCCAGATTTATAAAGAATAATAAATTAGTATGATGTTTTCTTTTTATAAATGAGATGTTTAGTGTTAAAAGTACCGTATTAATGAAAGTAAACCTAATATTAAGTCTAAATCAAATAATATAAACATAAATAAAACATACCAAACAACAGAAGTATTTTTTCAGGACTGACAATACCCCCACCCTCCCACCCCATTATTACTAGCATCTACAATGACATATTCAAACTAATTTCAATAATATTTCAATATTTTCGTTAAACACTTTCTCATTCCTTAGCACATACATATATTTTAAGAAAGAAGGAGAAATATATACAAAAGTAACAATTAAAAATTATATATGGAATCAAAATTTTGAATGCAATAAAAATGATACTAAACCATCAAAACAGTGAAATCAGAACTTTAATAAACAATCATGTTTGTGTTAACTTGCCTCATTCTATAATTTAACTTCTAAAGTTCTATAGAAAGACCTAACATCAAAATAGCACATTCAAATCTTTATTAAGAACTATTTCTGCATTAATTAAACTTGATAATCAAATTCTAAAGAATAAGATTTATACTAAAGCATTCAATTCTCATGCATAAATGACAACAGTTCCTGATGAGTACTTAAAAAAAGAAATCTGCAGTAATAATACTAATATACTTTCCATAAGTGTTCAATGCTCACAAACATGTTTCAGCAAATACTTGTTTTCAGGCAAACAAGGTCAACCTGACCCATTCATGACCAGCACAGAAAAGATCACATATCAAAATGGGTGCTACCAAACATAGATAAACTCACTTTTGCAAATAAACCCATTGTTTCGGTCTTGCATAGCACACACATTTTTTAGTTACCATGAGGTATGTGAGCGCAAAATGATCGTCTAGTACCAGTAGCTAGCGAAAAACCTATGTATGTTAAAAAAAAGCGCGTCAAATAGGGGTTCCCGTCATGCCATGTGCAGACCATGAACCCACAGAGACCAGAATATACGTTTGTGTGTGTGTATGCATGCATGTGTGTGAACTTCAGCAAGCATGGAGAAAGATTTGGCATAAAAGTAACACCACTTTCCAAGCCAACTACAGACATACCTTTCTGGACAACTGTACAGTATGTCTTGTATGTCTCTGGTTGTTGCAATCAACACAACAAATATGCTGGCACCTTTGCTCACCTGCAGTATAGAGATTGACAATTATTTAACAACTTATTTCTCTCTTACCCATCATTTATATATATCTAATGTATTTTATTATCTCCATATTCAGTTCACAATGGAAGATTTTACAGCACATTCTGGAAGGTGCAAAAATAAACATTAAAAACAGGCATACTGTTGTAATCAAATAATGTTATTTCTCTCCCATAACCATGGTATAGGAAAAACAAAACTGCTAGTAATGCCACCATGAAATTAAAATTAACAAATTAACAAAGCATCTTGCTGCAATTAGTGATTTTTCAATTTCTTTGATCTTAAATCTGCTTTGACAAATTGGAACCATAGCGTGATTATAAAATTGCAGGCTATAGGACTGGCTGGTACTGTATTAAAATATTCTGTTAATTTTCCAAGGAGAATGTCTGAGGGTAAGAGTGGATAACTCTGTTTCTGGTCTTAGACTACATATGTATTTGAAATGGGGTTTATGCAAATTATCACAGTAATCATTGCACTCAACAGTTGTATATATTATCAAAAACCAATATGTCCAATCACTTTTGTTTCAAATTGTATTTAAAAGATTATCATATATATTTATTTTCTATAATTAATTAAATTAAATTAAAACTTTGACTGTCCTACTCAATCAATGAAACTGGGTGAATATAATTTGATGTTTTATGATATGCTGTACTCAGTCATGTAAATATTTTTCTGAGAAATTTCTGTCGGCAGCCCCAAAATGACAACTTTGTAATAGGTAAAAATTGAAGTTGGGAGTTGTATTTTGTTATTATGGATGCCTATTTTGGTGTCACAAATCCAAAGACATAGCGTTATAAGATGTGTGTAGTATTTACTTACTAAAGATGTCTAGCCAGCTGTATAAACTGTAAATACTTAGTGCTAAAGTTGTATCTTTTTCCTATTAATTACTGCTGTGTATTCCATTTTAAAGTTGTCTTTTTGCTATCAATTACAGATGTGTATTCAGACTTAAACTTCTGTCTTTTTCTTACCAATTATAGTTGAATATTCTGCCTTAAAGTAATCTTTCTTCCTTATCAATTACTGATGTGTATTCAGACTTAATTTTTCTTACCAATTATAGATGAGTACTGAGTTTTAAAGATGGTTCAACAGAACTCAAGGTCATATTTGAGACTTTTACTGGAGAAACTGCTAAGCCATATGGTTTGACCACAATTTAAATATCAAGAAATATCAGGAAACTAAGACCATTTTCCTTCTCAATTGCTGCAAACATTACATGACCAAATTACCAAAGATGACTGCAACCATAGTTTTTACTAATTCTAATTAAAACAAACTAATTTCATATTGCTCAGGTATCACTAATTCTAATGAAGGAAATACTCATTTCACAGGTTGATGATTAGGCTCTCTCTCTCTCAGATATCACTAATTCCACTTTAAAACAACAAATTCATTTAAAAGTTCACAAGTGTCCCTAATTCTATTAAAATACCATTTCACAGTTCACACTTACTTGTTCTAATTATAATAACTGAAGTTAGCCATTTATTATTAAGCAGAATATGTCAAAAAAATATTCAAAAGTATTCAATTAATAGCAGACTTCACAACAATGGTAAATTTCTCAATACCTTGCAAGAGAGGGTAGACAAACGTGCGTGTGTGTGTGTGTGTAAGAACTTTGACAAGCATGAAGAAAAATTTGGCATAAAAGTGACACCACTTTCCAAACCTACCATGGACAAACCTTTCTTGACGCCAGTAGAGTATTATTATATCTTGTATCTCATGGTCACTGCAATCAACAGATATGCTGGTGCCTTTGCTTAACCTGCAGTATACACATTGATAATTATTTAACAACTTATTTCTCTCTTTTCCAACATTTATATATCTAATGTATTTTATTGTCTCCACATTTAGTTCACAATGGAGGATTTTTGCATCATATTCTGGAAGGTGCTATAAAAATTAAGCAACAACAGGCAAATTGTTGTAATCAAATAATGTTACTTCTCTCCCATAATAGGAAAAACAAAATAAACTGATGTTGTTATGAACTATAAAGTGAACAAATTAACAAAGTGTCTTCCTGCAATTAGTGATTTTGTCAACTTCTTTGATCTTGAAATCTGCTTTGACAAACTGGCACCATAAAGTGATTAAAAAAATTTTTGCAGGCTATAAGTCTGACTGGTAATCTATTAAAATAGCTTGCTAACTTTCTTTCCAATACATGTCTGAGGATAATAGTGGATAACTGTTTCTAGTTTCAGGCTATCTGATATAGGGGCTTATTATGGAGCAGTTATCTCCCATCTATTTTCCAAAAATTTAAGACACTGGAACTAATAAGTTTATGTTTCCAGATTTTATAAGGTTAATTTGAGGTGATAAATCTGTGGGTAATTTATAAATTTAAATCTGGAAAACCTGCACTCATCTCCAAGTAATCCTTAATAATTACCAGAGAGACAGACAGCATGTCTAAGTATGTATTAGGAATGTCTTTGTCTACTGAAAAGACAAAAATTGTTCTATTTTTATATTCAACAATTGAATAAACTAAATTTTAATTTTATTACTGTGGCAAGGAGGTTAAGATTGTTGATAAGGTAAAGGTTCTTGAAGTCTTCTTTGATAGTACATTTACCTGGAAACATCAAATTATTCACTCCGCATCTAGTGTAATTCAAATTCTTAATTCAGAATGTAAGGTCCTGACTTGGGATTAAGGTATATAGAACCATAGCATTCTGACTTTGTCCTTAATGAGAAAATGGATGGCATATGGACAGGATGATCTTTTTACTGCTTTCACCTGACTTTCTGACTTTTCAAGAATTAGTCTATAGAGTCTAGATCTCACAAAGTGGCACAGGGGATTCCTGTCCAGGGACTATCCTGACTTTACATGAGCTATCTGGAACAACTCATGTAGATATTGTTAGAAGACCTTTATGTTTTACATTTATTATAGAGACAGTAGAAATGTTGATAAATGTGTAATAATGCTAGAACTTCAATTAAATATTTTAATTCTACTTGTTGTATGATAGAAAAGCTACCTAGATAAGTTAATCATACATTTTGAACCTTACTCTTGTCCTTGTTCACATCATTGTTATTATTAACTCTTTTGCACTGATGAAAGCTGTTTTGCCAAAATGTTCACACTTGTGGTTGTTGTTGTACTGTATGCCTATAAAGTGTTTGGAATATTAAGTTTAACTTGTGCCTGAAAACACTTTTATCTTTGGAAGTCACATGCAGTCTAGTGAATTAAATTAATTTTAAAAATTCACTGAGACACTATTGTTTAGTGGTTAAATACTGAAAGCAGCAGTCTAAAATGTGTTTCTACTATTATTAAAGCTATATATTCATGCTGATATTAAGTTTATCTATTTTAATTTCAGGTGCAACAAATCAATTTTTAAAACTGTCCTTTGGACAGATTACCTGTATCTATTGCCTGTGCAAAATAATTTTATCAAGGTTTCCTTAATCTCTTTAGTCAAATATACATAATTTTGTAATAATATTTTTTAATTTTACAGTATTTTATCATTTTTCAAATTCACACATATACTCATACATACACACAAGAGAGATATGTTTTAAAGTAGTATTTGTCAAGAGGTGTTAATGACAATATTAAGATTGTTTACACTGACTGACTCACAATGGCACTATGTAGCCACACTTTCTCCTTGATCTGAAAAGTCTAAACATTATCCAGAGGAACATTTAACCCTTACCCTCTTGTCTGGCCTAATTAGTATTCTAACTTATATCCAATGGACCATTCTGAGCAATTCTTGATAGCATGTAATGAATGGGTCATTCGAACTACCCTGACCAGCAGACCATCAAGATAGTCCACTGAGACAACACACTGATTCTCCTGGAATCAAATAGTTACATATACTTCACAGGAGTTATCTCCCATTATTGCTGGTGATTAATACAGCAGGAAACCATCTGCTGTCTATTTAAATGTTGAAGGTATATATTTACTTATATGTCTGGACATTATATCTCTGTTTTATATTTATCATTAATCATGTTCTCTTCTTTAGCTTACATTCTGTTTAGGGCATTAGATTTTATGATTCTATGCTTGAAAGGATGTTCTGTCAGGGAACACAGATTGATGAACTTTAAGTCCCTGTGCTTTTACGGCAGATCAGAGCCTTATCTTCGACATTGAGATTTGCAAGTGCTGAGACAAGAAAGCAATGGCAGAGTGGAATGAACCATGGACCAGAAACTATGTGCACAGTTCAATGGACCCACATGTGCCACTGCTGTAAAGACCCACTAGGACCCTAGATAACAATGTCAGGCACTATACTGAGAGAGGTTCAACAGTTCAATAGTTACAGTTAGCTTCAATTGCTTCCCTCGCTTCATCCATATGTTCACAACATAATAACTCTTTATCAAAGACTCATATAATTCTGATTACAAACTCTATTTCCAATTATCTTTCACAATGTTTACAACTAAGTGTAACCAACAGATCTCTTGTTATTTCACTTTTAAAAGATGTATCATAGTTAATACTTAGATAACTCGTGCTGAAGTGGCATACTTACATATTATATGTTGTTAGTTTATCACTTTTATTTAACATTCCAAACTGTATGTATAGGAGTGGAGGGGGAGGATTGTCAGAGCTTTAATCCAGCCAGACACTTTTCTATTCTATCCTACCTATCTTCCTTCTTTCTGAGTGACCAGATAGGGAGTTGGCATATAATTACTGGAAGCCAGGATAGTGGAGAAATAACACCTTGCCCATAATAAAAAATATTAATATTGTTTACATTGGTAAAAATAGCAGATTTCATAGACAAATGAATTACAACTCGAAAAAGTATTTTAAAAATTGCCAAAAATATTTAATAATTACTAATACCTATTCAGATCAAGCGAACATTTTTTTTTTTAAAGATTTAATTTAGAAGCAGATTGATTTCATGGTAATCATTTAATAATAAAATAAAATCTAGTGCATTTTGTTGCAATGAAATCACTCATCTAGCGCATTTTATTACAGTGAATTGATTATTAGCATATAAAATTTTGTTACAATGATATCACTGGTCTATTAAATTTTGTTACAATGAAATTACTAGCATGTTTAATTACAACAAAATCACAAGTCTATCAAATTTTGTTACAAAGATATCACTGGTCTATTAAATTTTGTTACAATGAAATCACTACTCTAGCACATTTTGTTACAACGAAATCACTACTCTAGCACATTTTGTTACAACGAAATCAATACTCTAGCACATTTTGTTACAACGAAATCAATACTCTAGCACATTTTGTTACAACGAAATCAATACTCTAGCACATTTTGTTACAACGAAATCAATACTCTAGCACATTTTGTTACAACGAAATCACTAATCTATCAAATTTTGGTACAATGAAATCACTGATCTATTGCATCCAGACATAAATTCACGTTCGAGTACAGCAGACAAAATCAAAGGGATGTAACTTATTCATACTCAATCACTGCCCGTGGTGATTCCCCTTTAGCGTTTCGCATTATAAACAGCAAATTAAAATGTATTAGTGTATACCCAGGGAGACCCAAAACATGCAATTTAAACAGTAACATACACACAAACACCGAAGCTGTGAAAATTACGCAAATAAACACTAAATCTAGAATACATTTGGTGTTATGTAAATTACACAAATAAACACTAAACTCAGAATATATTTGGTGTTATGTACATTACACAAATAAACACTAAAATTAAAAGTCATGTATTTCTATGTAAATTATCACTCAGTATTTGGCTCCACAGTCGTATGTATTATCAAACACCTTAAGTCCACTCACTTTTGTTTCAAATTTTATATTATTTAAGTTATAATATATGATTATTTTCTATAAATAAATTAAATTATAATATATGATTATTTCCTATAAATTAATTAAATTAAAACATCATCAGTCTGACACAATCACTGAAAATGGATGATTATATTTTGAAGGTTTATGCTATGATGAATGTCATTTAAGCATTTTTTAAAGAAATTACTGTTGATATTTTAAAAAAATGACCCTTTATAACAGGTAAAAAATGAAGTTGTGTGTTGTATTTTCTTATTATAGGTCTAGTTCAGTGTATAAACTGTAAATATTTAATGCACAGTTGTGTCTTTTCCCTATCAATTATAGCTACCTCAACGCTCAACCCGCCCTCATCCAGAGTCAGGCGAGGGGACATTGTTTTTATGGGAGCACAAGCTGAGAACATCGAAAGGAAAATGAAAAGATTGCATATGGCTCTTAATTCTTATTTTGTGGAAATAAACATTGGGGTGGGGAGCTACATTTTACTAAAGGCAATCAATAGTATGATTTGCAAGAAAGCAGACGGAGAGTAAAAACTTACTTTTTCTCTATCAGATCGCAATTTTGGGTGCTACGAGTCTGCAATCCTTCAGATTTCAGAACCATTCAAAGAGCAAAGCTGTATTTTGCGAATACAGAGACCCGGATGATTTCGCTGTCGGCAAACGACCTACTTTTGCTGTTTGGCGCGCATTGCTCATTGTTGACCGGCGACCTACTTTCCTCTCAGTTTAGCTGGCCTGGCCTCCAACTTTGCATCGCAGCCGTCGCTTGTTAAAGATATTGTTAATTAAATAATTAAGAAATTATTTATTATAACAGAATGTTCAGGAATATGTACTGTATTTCAAATATCTTCTCCACAGTAAAAGGTGCATTACAAATATGAAGATGTATTTCAAAATTTATTACTCCTAACTACTGGATTTCAAATGTATTATTAAAGTGTTTTATTTTAATATTATGCCAGTCTACAGAGAATGTCAAGATGTGTATGTAAGTCTGTGTAGGGGTTGACTTTGTGGAAATAGGCATTAATACACAAATCTTACTAAAGGCAGTCGCTATACATAAATCATAATATAGAGACAATCGATACACATAAACCTTGCTAAAGGGAGACAATGTAATCATACTAAAGTAGGGCAATTTTTATTGATAAGTTAAATAAAAACATTTTTACAGAAAATAACCACAATTCACTCATCACATTCCCAACAGAAACAAATACCCACACACAACTCATTCACGCATATTTTTCTAATTAAAAGCATTTGTTTTGTTGTACCGTTAACATCTTTTGCTAGACAGGAATCGCATGGAAACGTTTTATCTTCTTGATGTTCTCGGTTTGGGTCTTCTGTGTTGAATGAGATAGAACTGTGTTTTTCTAGTAATCTATTAGTTGGTATGGGGGGATGGTAGTTCTTTTCCTGTCCACTTAGGATATTTAGCGTTTTGTAGGTTTTGGTGAGGGTATTTTCTATGTTTGATGAATTTATATTTTCGTCGAAGGTGATTCCTAGGAATTTGTGAGTCTTTTATGTTGGTTTGTTTTTGTTTTAGTGGGGGAGGGGGGGAATGTTTTGTTTGTCGGGGCAGAGAAATCTACAGCTGTTGTTTTGTCAGGTGCTAGGTCTAAGTCCTACTTGTCCTTCCAGCCTTCAAGATTTTTAAGGGTGTTTTGAAGAGATTCTTTCAATGTCTTTGTTCTTGATGTGCGTTATAGAGTGATGAATCATCAGCAAATTGTATTAGTTTGTGAAGGTGTCAGTGATAATTGTGTTGAGGTCATGTGTGTCTTTGTTAAACAGGGTGGGGCTGAGATTGCAACCATTAGTTATTTCTCGTGTGGTAAAATGGTTGTTTTTTATTTGTACTCAGTATGTGTGGTTTGTAAGAAAGTTTTTGATGTAATTGTATACGTTACCTCTTAGTCCAAGTTTTTGATGTAATTGTATACGTTACCTCTTCGACCATGTTGGAGCGCTTTGAAGATTATTCTTGCCATATTTTGTTGAAGAGTTGAGTTAGATTGTTTATTATGTTGTTTGGTAGTGGTCTGAGGAACTGGTATGGAATTTTATCTTGACCTGGAGGTGTGTTCTTTTTATTTTTACTTACTTCGTGAAAACATAAAAACATTAATTCATTCTTTGCACTGAAACCTTTCCTAAAGGAATCTGAATATCAGTCAGGTCCTTACAATAGTGTTGCATTAAAATGTCCTATGTTTATATTAAATAGGATAAGCATGATTAGTTACAATTTAGAGATTAGAACTGAACTTTATGAAAAACATAACAACAATAATTCCATCTTTGTGTGGAGGAATCCGAACATCAGTCAAGTGAGTCTGGTTTAAAATTGTCAGTTACATGATATGAGGTACTGAATACATGATAAAAGAAATAATAATAAATTATTTAGTGTAATTGTATTCTTAAATATTAAATGATTGAGACTAATGTTATTACTAATACTAATAATATCCTGTGATGTATATGGTAAAATACTGAACACACTAATAAATAAGATTTGATTCACATGTCTGATGTATTAAAACCATAGTAAAGTATTTGACATTCATGTTTTAGTGTTTTTGTATATCAACACTACACGTTTAAACAAGTATTTTAGTATTCTTATTCTGAGTTGTTTGGTCATGGTTTAGTGTTTTGTACAACACTACACCTTTAAACAAATATTTTAGTATTCTTATTCTGAATTGTTTGGTCATATTCTAATTCCCTTTATTTAGACATGAAACAGAAAGATTTCTTCATTTAAGATATTTTTTTTTAATGTGTGTATTCTATTTCAGGTACACATGACACAATTTAATGTTTTTATTCTATTACAGACACACATGACCATTTTAATGTGTTTATTATATTAAAGGCACATATGACACATTTCAATGTGTTTATTCTATTACAGGCACACATGACACATTTTATTGTGTTTATTCTATTACAGGCACACATGACACATTTTATTGTGTTTATTCTATTACAGGTACATATGACACATTATAATGTGTTTATTCTATTACATTTACAGGTACACATGACACATTTTAATGTGTTTATCCCATCACATGCAAACATATGACTTCCAATGTATTTTACTGTATGCCAATACAATTCATTTTAATGTGTTTATTCTATTACATGAAAACATATGACATTTTAATATGTTAATTTTACCAGAGATTAGATTTATAGATAAACGAGCAGTTCTTCCTAATTTAAATCAAATTCTTTCACAAATTTCACTCCTAGTTTGTTGGATACAGTAAATTGTGATGTTTTACCCACTGATTCTATAAGTGAATATATTACACCTTATTTTGCTTACCAATCAATTTAGATTTATTATTCATTCATATCAAATTTAGTCATATAAAATTTAGCACTTGTTTTCTAGTGACAAATTTAAAACAGAATTTACCAGATGTCAAATGAGTTTAATGTCATCAATGACGGCCTGTGTAATGCAAACATTACTTCTTGTTGAACAACAATGTCAATGTTGGCCTGTGTAATGCAGACATTACTTCTTGTTGAACAACAATGTCAATGTTGGCCTGTGTAATGCAGACATTACTTCTTGTTGAACAACAATGTCAATGTTGGCACAAGGAAAAAAAATATCTTAGAACTAGTGATATGAGACACAAGCAAATTATTTACAACTCAAAGAGCTATATATTTCATATAGATTCTGATTTAATATATTCAATTAGTACTATATGTAAAATAATTTCTACAGTCAATAATTACATTTAATTTAATCCACATAAAAAAGTACAATTTATTTTTCAAAAAGTAAAATTATATTCCACATAAAAAAATGCAATTCATTTTACCAAAAAGTAGTTACAATATAAAAAAAATATCAATGTACAGTTAATTCAACAAAATATTTCTTTAAATTGTTCATATAAGTCAGTGTTTACTCTCTATTATCTCCCCTGCTGTTAGACCCAGTAATGCTTGTAGTCTTTTGCTTTGTTACATATACAATTATGTCAGTGAACATAAACACATTGGGGCAAAATTTGGGAGACCACTAATTCATGTAAACATCGTATTGTGATTACTGCCATATTGCAATCTTAAACAAGAATTAATATTATAAACACTGAAAGAGGACTTGTCCCACTATATTCTATAATTCTATATAAAGTGAATAATCAAGGTACAATTCCAACTTAATAACAATCAATTCCATATAAAAGGTACAATTATACAAAAATGGTAAAATCAATTCATCTTAAGAAGTACCATTAATTACAAATAAGTACAATTAGTAAATATAATGTATATTATTCAATATCTCATAAAATAAATACAATTAATTTCACATTAAAAGTACAATTAATTTCATAAATGATACAATATTTTGCATGTACGTTATAATTATATATGATTGCTTCCAAATAATTAATGCAAATATTTCCAAATTTCTATCTCCATACAATATGTATTCGAAAATGTCATTGTACACGATATACATGTATTTCCATATTTCTTTCTCCATAAAATATGTATTCAATAATGTCATTATATGAAACAAAATTTTAGGTCAAAGTATATAAGAGGTATGTAGATTAAGAAAATGTTACCATCTTTATAACTGCTAAATGAATAATGCTCAAAATATACAATATATGATTAAAATAGATGCAAATTACAAGTACTTTAATAATGTACTAGTACAAAAAAATGTAGCAGGAGACTCAACCTATTTGATTTAGGTAAATGTATGCTGTTTGCATAAGTTTCAAGCTGTCATCGTATTACACTGTGTTCTGAATTAGTTAATATTTTCTTATTTCTGTCACAATTGTTCTTATGAGGTTTTGTGTTTAATATTTCTCAGTAGAAATTTTATCTTGCACAATAAAACCATATCATGTCAATAATGCAACTATGTTTTTACAGATCATGTAAAAAAAATAACTTGAAATGAGGGACATTTTGTCTGCATTTTATGATGTTGGAAAGCTGTAGTTCAAGCTAACTTTTAAGTGTTAGTAGAGATTACATATAAAATAGTCATTCTAATTAGAAACATCATTTAAAGGTAAGATGTTCATAATTTTAATGAAAATAAATATAATTATGTTAAATATAAAAAATGAAATAAGTGTGTTCTATTTCATATTTGTTAACACAGTACGACTTTACATCTTCATTTGAAATTTATAGCATGTTGGCTCTTTCTAGACACAGTAAAAATAGTTTTAATAATAATATCTTGAAAAAATACATCAAGCCACAGGATTTCATTTTTAACTACATACTAATATAAAACCATAGTATTTATCATTAAATATAGTAAATGATATGTTCTAATTATTTTAAATCCATTTCACTGTATTGCTAATTTTCATTTTCAAATGATGCAATACATATTTATGAAACTGTTATCCATTTTATGGATCTTGTCAATTTTTCTTTTAAAATCTCAAACAATAAATACACTGAATGAACTAAAGTCTTTTACACAACCTTTTAATAACCACTATTTTCAATAACTACATTTTTTATCTCTTAGTTATTGATTTAGTTCAAGGAATTGAGTGGATGTAATTACAAGTTCAAAATACAAATCACAATAATATTGAAATTTTCAAAGATAAATAGAACTTGTCAATGTCTACATTTGAGTAAGGACTTTATGTATTGTGTGAAGTTTTCTTGTTTTTCCATTCAGATCACTTATTGTATTTGTTTTCCAGTCTATGATACAGGCAGTGGAGCTGATTACAAATACTGTGTGCATTAACTTTGACTTTAGGACTTGAGTAACACATTTTTCAAACATTTCCTACATTATTCATATTCATATGGGGTTTTAAAAGTAAGATATGACGAGTGTACTTGTAACGAAGAATGGACATGAGAGCTCTTTGCTATATTGGTCACATTTATTTAGTTTTTCACTATTATGAGTTCGCAAAATTAGTGTTAAATAATACTGATGTGAGAACTGTTTGATGCATTGCTCTCGTTTATATGGCTCTTTTAATGGTGTGAGTTCACAAATGTACAATGAGAGTTGCATGAGAACTCTTTACTGTGTTGATTTCATTTCTCTAGTTCGTTAGCAGTACGAGTTTGCAAGTGTACTGTTAAAATGAAGAGATTAAGAAATCCTTATGGCAGTGTTCACATTTATGTTTTTTTTCAACAAGTGGTGTGTTAAATTGGAATTGTGTGAATTCTTTGTCTTCTGTTCACATTTAAATGATTTTACACCATCTTGAACTCACCAGTGTACTAGTAAATAAGAATGTCATGACAACACTTTGCTGCATTGTTAACATTTATATGGATTTCCATAAGAATAAGTGCAAGTGCTTTCTTAAAGAATGATAAGTTGTGAAAACTCTTCTGCATTTTTAACATTTATATAGTTTCTTTTTTTAGCAATATGAGTACTATTAAATAAGAGTCATAAGAACTCTTTGCTGAATTGCTACATTTGTAAGGTTTTTCACCAGTATTAATTTGCAAGAATACTACTATATGATCCTACTGTGAGAACACTTTGCTCAATTGTTTTAATTTATACAGGTTTTTTTTATTTTTATATCAGGATGATTTCAGAAATGTACTATTAAATGACTGTGTTGTGGGAATACTTCTTTGGTTATTATTATTATTATTAATATTAATTTATTTATTAATCGACCATAAGTAATTACAAATGATGAGAATCTTAATGTATGTTATTAATAGCTCTTCAGCAGACACCATCCATCTCTCTCAGGTGGCAGATATGTATGTGGGTGATGTAAATATTTTCTCTTCCACAACATTTCCATAGGTGGAAACACTCTTACTAAAGGAGAAGAGAAATCTATCTTAATCTATATTTAGCGAGAACCCATCCACCCACTTTTGTCTCCAATATAAAGTTGTCAATATATATAAAAAGGTCAAGAAATTGAACAAGAAATTTAATCAATCAAGAATCAAATATACATAAAACAAATACAATAATAATGATTACTTGACTTCAATATTTCCACAAAACCACATTCGAATAATTTTAATACTACACAGTCTTATATCCTAAAACACAATTTAACAATTTAGTGTCAGTACAAATCACAGGATAATTCTTATCAGAGAACACAAATGGGTTATTAGAGGTAAGAAATAATAGTTTCTACATAATCTTTTACAGATGAAGCCACAATTGTCTTTCTTTTTTCTTTTCAAACCAGTCACAAGTTTATTATCCAGAACAACTCCATATGTTTCCTCCTCATGTCAAAAATGATGATTCATTGCTTCTACTCTCCAGAAATCGTATTTTGAGCTGGCCTGCTCAAGAAGGACAATTGTGGCAATTTCCAGTAACTCCCTTGCCACCATACTTCAACTGAGTGTAGTGTATTCCTTACACATGCACACTGCAGTAAATGATTCCCACATCTACTATGGTCGTAGCAGTTTACTGTGAAATGATTAGGATGTAAGAATTCTTTCCTGCATTGTCTACATCTATAATTATTTTTCACCAGTTTGAGTTCACAAGTGCACTTTTCAACTAGAATTAAATTAGAACTTTTTTTTGCTTTCTGGACATTTATGATTTCTTCACCAGTACGAGTCCTCAAGTTTACTGCTAAATGAGAAATGTACGGAACACTTTGTAGCATTGCTCACATTTATATGGATTTTAATATTTATAAGTTCACAAGTGCACTGTGAAAAATGTTTCTGTGTAAATTCATTGGATGCATTGTTCACATTTCTATGGCTTTTAACATATATGAGTTAGCAAATTTTTCATTAACTGAGAATTGCATGAGAACACTTTGTTGCATTATTCATATTTATATTGTTTTTCACCAGTATGAGTTCATAAGTGTAATATTAAATAAGATTTGCATATGAACTCCTTGCTGCATTGTTCAAATTTATATGGTTTTCACAAGTATGAATCAGCAAGTGTTCTATTAAATAAGAATGGGATATTTGAGGCTTTGTTCACATTTATATGGTTTTCCAACAGTATAAGTTCATAATTGTAATAGAAAAGAAGATTTACATTTGAACACCTTGTTGCATTGTACACATTTATATGGTTTTTCAATTGTGTGAGTATGCAAGTGTACTTTTAACCTTTACTGTGCATAGAAGATGAACGCGTCCATACATCGTATTGGGCAAAACGTTCAAAAGCTTTCATATCAACTAGTGCTCTTTTCTTCTCATATCGTTTGAGAAATAATGAGACTTCCGGTGTCTGCTTCCTTGTGTTACATTTCTACGATAATTGACACGCATTTTGAAACTTTTTTTCTTGCTGTGTTCATTTTTTCATAAAGTTTTCTTTGTTTTTCATGTTTAGTGTTTCAAATGGATTTCTTAGAATCGTCGAGTAATAGTGAGGAGTTTACTTGATTTATCAGATAATGAGTGAGAGAAGTTGATTTTGAATCGGACGATAGGATTAGAAGTGACATTAACGTCAGATCTTTCCAATTTTGGAGGAGAGTGCATCAGATTCTGAGGATATTGAAGACTAGTAGGGGGAAGAGGTATCTGAAGATGCACATGGATGGAATAGTAGTACTTAGCACTGAATATATCAGAATTTATAACAGAAACGGGGCCGAATGTGACTGTAACTAATGATAGTACTCAGCTGACTTTCCTTTACCAGTTTTTCAAAGAAGAAACATCTGAGAAGACAGCAGAACAAACGAATGAGTAACAATGTCCAAAAATTGCGGAAAAACAAAATGGTGATCCAAGTTGGAAGAAAACTAATGCCACTTAAATGAAGGATTATTTTGGACTTGATTTTGATAGGAATTCACAACCTGGCGAGAAAAGAGATGTATTGGTCGCCTGTTGATAGATTAGTGTTCCTGGCGTTAACAAAGTGTAAATACATAGTGTATGTAGCTGACAATCACTGGACAATATTTTTTTTGGTGTAAATATATATGTTTATGCATGGATTCAAATTAAACACCGGAAATTATACTACAATTAAGGATATTAATAAAGCTGCTTTCATTTTGCATTTTATTTCATTGATATATATGGACTAATACCTAAGATATGATGTTTTACTAACATCTAAATCTCACTGAAATCCTGAAAATTCTTGCCTGCACAGAGCTTATAAAAGGAAAAATGAATTGCTCAGTAAAGAGTTAAATAAGATCAGCATTTGAACTCCTTGAAGCATTGACACATTTATCTGTTTTTTTTTACCAGCACGAATTCGTAGGTGTACTGTTAAAGAAGATTTGCATGAGAATTCATTGTTACATTGTTCACATTTATATGGTTTTTCACCAGTATGAATTCGTAAACGTACTCTTAAAGTAGGTTTTTGTGTGAATTCCTTGCTGCAGTGTTCACATTTATATGGTTTTTTCACTAATATGAATTCGAAAGTGTGCTCTTAAAGAAGATTTTTGTGCGAATTCCTTGCTGCATTTTTTCACATTTATATGGTTTTTCACCTGTATGAATTCTTATGTGTACTCTTAAAGAATATATGTATGGGAATTCCTTGCTGCACTGTTCACATTTATATGGTTTTTCACCTGTTGGAATCTGCAAGTGTTTTCTAAAAGATTTGGTAGTGAATTTCTTGCTGCATTGTTCACAGTGATATAGGTTTTCACCTGTATGAATCTGCAAGTGTTTAGTTAAAGATTTACTGCATATAAACTTTTTGCAACATTGTTCACATTTATATGGTTTTTCACCAGTATGAATCCGCAAGTGCACAGTTAAATAAGAACTGGTGGAGCACACTTTCTTGCAATGTTCACATTTATGTTTTTTTTCTTTTTTTCACCTGTATGAATCTGCAAGTGTTTAGTTAAAGATTGACTCCATATAAACTCTTTGCAACATTGTTCACATTTATATGGTTTTTCACCAGTATGAATGCGCAAATGCACAGTTAAATAAGAACTGGTGGAGTACATTTTCTTGCATTGTTCACATTTAAATGGTTTTTCATCAGTATGAGTCTGCATGTGATCCTTTAAATGAGAGCTTGTGGTGAATCCCTTGCTGCAATTTTCACATTTATATGGTTTTTCACCAGTATGAATCCGTAAGTGTTTAGTTAAAGAATTTCTCCTTGTAAACTCTTTGCAACATTGTTCACATTTATATGGTTTTTCACCAGTATGAATCAGTAAGTGTTGAGTTAAAGAACTACTCCGTTTAAACTCTTTGCTGCATTGTTCACATTTATATGGTTTTTCACCAGTATGAAACCGCAAGTGTTGAGTTAAAGTTGAATTATGTGTAAACGATTTACAACATTTTTCACATTTATATGGTTTTTCACCTGTATGAATCCGCAAGTGTTTAGTTAAAGAATTACTGCTTGTAAACTCTTTGCAACATTGTTCACATTTATATGGTTTTTCACCAGTATGAATCCGCAAGTGTTCAGTTAAAGTTGAATTGAGTGTAAACGATTTACAACATTTTTCACATTTATATGGTTTTTCACCTGCATGAATCCGCAAGTGTCTAGTTAAATATCTACTGATTGTAAACTCTTTGCAGCATAGTTCACATTTATATGGTTTTTCACGAGTATGAATCCGCATGTGATAAGTTAAATATTTACTGCATGTAAACTCTTTGCAACATTGTTCACATTTATATGGTTTTTCACCAGTATGAATCAGCAAGTGTTCAGTTAAAGTTGAATTGAGTGTAAACGTTTTACAACATTTTTCACATTTATATGGTTTTTCACCCGTATGTGTCCTCAAGTGTTTAGTTAACTTATAACTAGTGGAGAACACTTTCTTGCATTGTTCACATTTATATGGTTTTTCACCAGTATGAATCAGCAAGTGTTGATTTAAATTTGAATTGAATGTAAACATTTTTACATTTATATGTTTTTTTTTACCAGTATGAATCAACAAGTGTTTAGTTAAAGAATTACTGCATGTAAACTCTTTGCTGCATTGTTCACATTTAAATGGTTTTTCACCTGTATGAAACCCGATGTGTGTTTAGTTAAATTATAACTGGTGGAGAACGCTTTCTTGCATTGTTAACATTTATATGGTTTTTTCACGAATATTATTTTGGAAGTGTAGTCTTAAAGAAGATTGTATGTGAATTCTTTGCTACATTGTTCACATTTAATTGGTTTTCCACCAGTATGAAACCCGAGGTGTGTGTTTAAGTTATTAGATCATTTGAAATCCGTGCTGCATTGTTCACATTTATATGGTTTTTCACCAGTTTGAGTTCGCAAGTGATTAATTAATTGAGAATTGTATGAGAGCTCGTTGCATTTAAATTTATAATTTATAAGGTTTTTTGTGACCTCTTTCCTTGTTTTTCACAAGTATGAGTTTGCGAGAAAACATTGTTGCAATATTCACATTTATATGGTTTTTCACTAGTATGAGTTTTCACCGGAATGACTTTGCAAGAGTAGTATCTAATGAGTTTGGTGTGAGAAACGTTGCTGCATTGTTCACATTTATATTGTTTATCACAACAATGAGTTCGCAAAAGAAACCCTATGCTGCAGTGTTTGCATTTATATGGTTTTTCACCATCGTTGATTTTAAGTTTTCTATTAAAGTGAAACACTTTCCTTCATATTTATATGGCTTTCATCAGTAAGTGTTCGTAAATGTATTTTGCTTCATTGTTCATATTTATATCGTTTTTCACCAGCATGAGTTCACAATTGCAGGAAAACTCTATGGCTCTGTTTACATTTATATGAGGTTTTTCTTATTTTTAACAAGTATGAGATTGCAGGAGTAAGTTTAGAGTTCTGAATTTGAAATGGTTTTGTGCATTAATATAATTTTTCATCAGTTTAAATATGCAAAATGAATTTGTTTTTTTATTGGAATGTAAGAGTGATGTACACTGCTGATCATACTATTAGAATTTTTCTCCAATATGAATAATTTTGTATTCTTAGAAATATATCAAAAACATTTGCTTTTTAAATATATGTATGTCAATTTTTTAATGAAACATTTAAAAATAGAAATCTCTTGATGCTAAGCCCCTTGTTCAAGATGACTGTATATGGAAATGATGTCCACATCAACAACTACAGGAATGCAGTTGTTACATTTTTTTGAAGCTCATTTAACTTTGCCAGGTTACAATAAAAACTTAACCTTGCCTAGTACTGACAGATCGAGTTTAATCTGATCACAACTTATCTCACTTCTCAGTAACCTAAAAATAATCACTTATATTAAAATTATAATAAAATACCTTTCATTAAATCACAACATTTCTATCATTCAAAAGTCTAAAGTGAGAACTTCCAATCAAAGCCACCATGTACAAAATCAGTTACTATAGTGACAGGATTTAATTATTACAATTATTACTCATCTATTTGTGGCTGGTAACTATTATGGACAATTACCTACTGTTCATGAATGAACTCTTCCATTGATTACTAACATTAATTTTCTTTAAATCATTAAGTAAAGTGATCTTCTATACCGCCACAGTATTTTTAGCAAAACCCAATAGTATGTTGTAAATTTGGAGGACAACACAAATTGCTATTTACCAAATATTTGATCTCACAAGTAAAATGTAAAAAATCTATATATACCCTGCAGATTGTTCTTCGTAAATATGATAATGTAAATGGCAGAAATAATATATCAAGAAATTTATATTTAAATGTCAATCTTTAAGTAAGTAAATGATATGTAGATATATTAATAAATATTTACCTGTAGTTATTACATATTTTATGGTATCATAAATTAAGATTTTATTACAATTATTATCTTTCTAAAATCAGTACTTCTAATCAAATATTTTATTAATACACATTAGAAAATTTTATTTAAAGTAAAAAGCTGAATTAGATATTTACATACACATGTAATCATCATAGTGTAATTAGTAAACTTCAATCCAGGTACTCCAGGAAGAATAATCACAATAACTGCCATTCTATATCACAATTTACCTGTTATTATGTCTAAATTTGTTTTAGATAACTCTGGCAGATTAACTGTTGTTGAAACCAAGAATGGGTACCTTACAATAAATTATCAAATAAATTAACAAGCACCTGCTGTGAACATTCCATTCACCAGAAATTAAAGCATAAACTGGTTTAGCTTGCATTAGACATCTCCTGGTTAAAGATATATACTGCATGAAACTGTATGAAAATATTAATTTTATTCTTTTGCAGTTCAAATAAACATTTCATACTTTCTTCATATAAATAGTTTTTCTTCACTTCGAGATGACATTAGTGAAGTGAAAAAAGTGATTAGCCCATTGTTTACAATTATTAATTGCACAGCAATGAATGTACTGATAACACACTACCTGATCCATGTCACTCATCAGTAAGAGTAAGGCACTTCTTAAATCACATGATTCTATTTGACATCATCTCTTTTGTCTGCTGTCAATGGGTCTCAGGAAAACACATGGCTGGAAAACAAATATGTTCAATGTTTTATAACCAACCTGATGACTGCAAAATGAAATGAGTAAAATGCCACAATAAACACTCATCACAGATCATATGGACAGTGTAAATTACAGCTAAACATTAAACCAAGAAGACGTGTATTATATACTCAGATAATGAAACATGCAAAAGAATGACTACATTTTATGTCATTTGCCACTGCAATTTGTGAAGTTATCATATTGACAGCCAAAGAAGACCCCAAAGAACAGGTCAGAATAAAATGTGTGAGTTCTGGTTTATTATAGTTAAATAGCTAGGTTTCTCTATTACAAATGCCTAGTGTACATATGTGTGGCAAACATTTCCACCCCTTCCTTTATTTGTCACTAGTTTCATGCACTTTTATCTATGATATCTTTTCATGATGAAATTTGTAGAGCACTTGTAGATTACTAGACATTGTCTGGAGAAGTATCATATTCATAATTAAATGACAATATTATAATTCTTGGTAGAATTCAATAATGTAAGTTCCTCTTAGTGTGTGAGTCCACCTTAACCCGTTCGTCGTCTTCGGGATGATTTTGGCGTCTTAAAAAAAATTGTACACACCTCTTCAGGACGAAATGGGATGCCACGCCCGCAGGCTTGGCTAAAATGATCATGCTATTAAAAGAGATCCAACTAGAGTGAAAGAAATATGTGGTCTGCCTCAGAAACCGCAGTGCTCTAAATTCTAGATATTATAATTAGATATTATAATTAGGAAGTTCATGTGACTGAATTCCCGAGGTTTGTAACACAACCCTGCATCTTCCTGGAAAGTTGGCAGACTCTACGAATACGTAATCTATCTAAATATGGCAAGGGCACATTTTCAGTTGGATTATTGTGAATTTGCTTGTACTGCTGGATCAGAGTGTGAGGAGAGTAGTTTTTCTTCATCAGAAGAGGATATTGAACAAGAGGATATTCCACTTTTAGATGAAAGAGGTGACATCTTTTGTTATCTTAAATACCATACAATTGATGTTGGCTAATTTACTTGTAACTAAACTGTTAGTCATTGTTGAAACTTTGTTGCAAGTATGATGCAACAAATTTAAATCTATGTAAAATAATGTTTATGATTCAGAGACCTTTTATCATAACCTGGAACTGTAAAATGTTGTTTATAACTTTGTGATATTTATATTGTTTGGTTTGTTAACTTTATTTTGTTAGTGCTGTATAAACCGTACGTAGAAAAGTATGTGACTTGTGAGAGGACAAGTAGTGAATTCAATGTTTTCTTGTGGGGAAATAGATATTTGCATTCAGTAATTGTAAATATACATGTAGAGGCTGAGGAGCTACTAAGGAGGAGGCAATCAGTGTCTGCCCATCTGAATTTCTACAGAAGAATTATTGTTGTTTCTCTAAATCCATTGGCAGATTCTTGAAATACCTTTACATCTTTCTTTGGCAACCCTTTTCAGCTTTTACACTTTTAAACTGGACTCAGCTTGCAGTTGTTTTGGGAATTTGTTAGACAACCTTTGTGCATTGTTTACTAGCCCCACAATGCCAGTGGATGATGATATGACATCATCTACTACAGTGATAAAAAACAGAAAGAGAGGAAACTTCATTCAGGTCACACTGACTCTTTCAAGAAACTATTTAACTTTCTCTATCTGTGATGTGCATTCTTCACACTTTCTGAACGTCAGCTGATTGAACTTTGTTAACAGACACTGTTTCCTCTAGGTGTCTCTGGAGAGATCTAGAGATATGTTCCAAGAACACAATTATAAAGAGTCAGTAAGAGAGCCCCTTTCAGGCCTGTAGCTATTTTTGGACAATCAACTATATTATATTTGTTTGTGTATTTCTGTACATCTTTGTATATGTCATTATCTGTATTTGATCAATGTTGAATTAATGTGTGGTGTGTAGTTAATTAAATTGTTAATAAATTACATTTCTTCGTTATCAACATCCTGACCTTGTGTTATAACTAGGTTAAAAGGTTAGGAGTAGTAGTGGGGGGTTAATAATTACATGTAATCGCATTATGGATGTTGTATCTCCTTATTATAGATAGACTGTTAAGTCTACCAGCACATAGCTGTCCAATGTCACAGACAACAAGACATTTCATCTGCTGTTGTTGTCATAGGCAAAAGGATATCAAACAACAGTGAAAGATTTATCATTTAGAATCAAATGAACAATTTATTTAAATATGGTGGTAACAAGCTGTTGTGCGCTTAATTGTTCATTTTGCATTTTGCTTTAGCAAAGGTTCAAATATTTGTTTCTTTCAATTACTGAGGGAAATGCAATAGGAGAAAGAGATGGATATCTGCTTGTAAAACTAATAATTTGTAACAGTTAATTGGCCTACTTATCAGAGTTTGACATGTTTACTCTAAACTGTAAACTCAATGCTGCAGAAGAGTTGTAATATGCTCAGTCATGAACACTTTGTAATACTTCATAACATTAACAGTAATTATTTTTCTAAATCGTTAATTGTAAACATATTACTAAACTGATCAAATTACAAGAAAACAAATATTAAATTAAGCAAAAACAGATTATTGTTTGTAACTTCACTCCTGTGAGGAATAACTCAACAAACTAAACAACTTTGAATCATTATTAATTACTGTTGTTTGTATTGGACCAGTACATTTAAAATATATTTTATTCAGCATGTCTAAATATTAATTACTGTTGTCTGATTTGGACCAGTACATTTAAAATATATTTTAGTCAGCATGTCTAAATATTAATTACTGTTGTCTGATTTGGACCAGTACATTTAAAATATATTTTATTCAGTATGTCTAAATATTAATTTTAAATATTATACTATATAGTGATTGAATACTAACACTGTATTAGAATAAAGAAGTTATAATTACATTTATTCAATAATTATTGATTATGAGATAATTAAAGATGTGTTAAAAGCAATTACCATTAAAAAATAGTGTATTGACAATGAAAAACCCATTAACAGCATCACCATCCCATTCTAAGGCCAATAATCTCTATGAATCAGGTAGAATTATTTTATTGTCATCGAGTTCTAATGTCCGATTATCTTCATAGTTCCATTTTGATCAGAAATCAAGATGCTCAGTGTAAATTATGCTGAAAATTAGGAGTTTTTGAATTTTTTATTAATGTACATGTCAGAAATGTTGTTGGTTAAATAATTAGAAGTGCAATTCTGAATTTTGCCTACAAAAAGTATTTGTGAGATACTGCACTCACATACCACTGATCTATTTATCACAGAATGATTTCATTACATCAAATATGCAATGCAACACCAACAGTGGTCTAACATCTGCTTTAATACTTTTTATTCCTGTTTACTTGCATGTGTAAAACAATCAACATTTTGACAGACTTTTTGACAGATATTTTGACAGACTTTGTAACAGATGAAGTGATCAAATGGACAAGCACTTTGAAAGATTGTAACATTAAAAATTTGCTTGTAATAATGAAATCAAAGAGTAATAAAATAATTTATTGTAAGGAAAGCTGAGATAATATGGTTTGCTTTACTAACCACCCCATCATGAACTATACATATTTATCAGTAGTAAGAGATTTAAAAATGCTTTGGGAAACAATTCGGTAAATGTTCCAGAAGATTTAGGCCAGGGTGTGCAATATTTATCATTGGTGGGTCATTTTCAACAATGGAACAACAATTAGGGCCAGTCACCTGTCAAAAATATGTAATCTAATTACAACTAGTGTGTTGAGTTATGAATAAAAATGGTTAGCAAGGGCCACATTGACTGACCTGGCAGGCTGGGTTATGGCCCGTAGGTCACCTGTTGCACACCCTTATTTAGGTGAATAATCTTAAGGAAAAGAATAAAAGTTAGTCTTAATCTTTATAAATTAATAAATTCAATATTTGTTTAAGTGTGCTCTAAAGAGAAATAGTCTAATCCTTATTGACAGTAAATAACCTTCATCTTTTATTGTGATAATTAATTATTTTGTGTAAACAACATTTTTTTAAAGGTTAAATTATTATATTATTTCAATATTACTAACAGAATTTTATCTTCCAGAATGATGCATAGAAATTCAAGGGATAATTTTTCATAATTAGAAACTGATGTAATCAATTTAAAGTGAGTGCTTCTGACAGCTGATGTATATAGTTAGGTAATATTTATTAACAAACATTCCTGTGTTAATTAAACTTTATTATCAAATTCTAAAGATCGAGCTTTATACTAAAACTATCAATTCTCGTGCATAAATTATCAAATTCTAAAGATTGAGCTTTATACTAAAACTATCAATTCTCATGCATAATGACAACAGTGTCTGATGAGCACTTTGAAAAGAAAACAACAACTACAATATATATTCCATAAATAGAAATGCTCACAAACAATCTTTAGCAATTACTTGCTTTCAGGCAAACAGAAAATACCTGACCCTTGCATGACCTTCAGAGAAAAGATCACTATCAAGGTGAATTCAGTCTAGTATGTATGAGTCATACCACTGTGTGTGTGTGTGTGCATGCCTGCATGTGCATGTGTGTGTATGTGTGTGATGCTGTCAACGATTTTATTTTGTCAGTGCATTTCAGGATACTGACATTTACACAGGAATGTTCTGAAAGACTAGTAGTTTATTTTGAATGCGATGCATTCCCACAGAACGATCACAAAAGGGGTCTATAGTGTACTCAATGAATGAATGGTACCTCACAATACGCTTGAACAGTTGATGCTGCGTGTACGCAATGACAGATATTGTGAGATACTGAAAGGTCAAACTCATGATTATTATTCATTGACGGATATACCTCAAAACCTATGTAAAAACACTCTGGTAGAATTACTGAGATATTGATTTCTAATTATAATAACTGAAGTTAGCCATTTATTATTAAGCAGAATATGTCAAAAAAATATTCAAAAGTGTTCAATTAATAGCAGACTTCACAACAATGGTAAATTTCTCAATACCTTGCAAGAGAGGGTAGACAAACGTGCGTGTGTGTGTGTGTGTGTATGAACTTTGACAAGCATGAAGAAAAATTTGGCATAAAAGTGACACCACTTTCCAAACCTACCATGGACAAACCTTTCTTGACGCCAGTAGAGTATTATTATATCTTGTATCTCATGGTCACTGCAATCAACAGATATGCTGGTGCCTTTGCTTAACCTGCAGTATACACATTGACAATTATTTAACAACTTATTTCTCTCTTTTCCAACATTTATATATCTAATGTATTTTATTGTCTCCACATTTAGTTCACAATGGAGGATTTTTGCATCATATTCTAGAAGGTGCTATAAAAATTAAGCAACAACAGGCAAATTGTTGTAATCAAATAATGTTACTTCTCTCCCATACTAGGAAAAACAAAATAAACTGATGTTGTTATGAACTATAAAGTGAACAAATTAACAAAGTGTCTTCCTGCAATTAGTGATTTTGTCAACTTCTTTGATCTTGAAATCTGCTTTGACAAACTGGCACCATAAAGTGATTAAACATTTTTTTGCAGGCTATAAGTCTGACTGGTAATCTATTAAAATAGCTTGCTAACTTTCTTTCCAACAAAAATACATGTCTGAGGATAATAGTGGATAACTGTTTCTAGTTTCAGGCTATCTGATATAGGGGCTTATTATGGAGCAGTTATCTCCCATCTATTTTCCAAAAATTTAAGACACTGGAACTAATAAGTTTATGTTTGCAGATTTTATAAGGTTAATTTGAGGTGATAAATCTGTGGGTAATTTATAAATTTAAATCTGGAAAACCTGCACTCATCTCCAAGTAATCCTTAATAATTACTAGAGGGACAGACGATATGTATTAGGAATGTCTTTGTCTACTGAAAAGACAAAAATTGTTCTATTTTTATATTCAACAATTGAATAAACTAAATTTTAATTTTATTACCGTGGCAAGGAGGTTAAGATTGTTGATAAGGTAAAGGTTCTTCAAGTCTTCTTTGATAGTACATTTACCTGGAAACATCAAATTATTCACTCCGCATCTAGTGTAATTCAAATTCTTAATTCAGAATGTAAGGTCCTGACTTGGGATTAAGGTATATAGAACCATAGCATTCTGACTTTGTCCTTAATGAGAAAATGGATGGCATATGGACAGGATGATCTTTTTACTGCTTTCACCTGACTTTCTGACTTTTCAAGAATTAGTCTATAGAGTCTAGATCTCACAAAGTGGCACAGGGGATTCCTGTCCAGGGACTATCCTGGCTTTACATGAGCTATCTGGAACAACTCATGTAGATATTGTTAGAAGACTTTTTTGTTTTACATTTATTATAGAGACAGTAGAAATGTTGATAAATGTGTAATAATGCTAGAACTTCAATTAAATATTTTAATTCTACTTGTTGTATGATAGAAAAGCTACCTTCTCTCTAGATAAGTTAATCATACATTTTGAACCTTACTCATGTCATTGTTCACATCATTGATATTATTAACTCTATTGCACTGATGAAAGCTGTTTTGCCAAAATGTTCACACTTGTGGTTGTTGTCATACTGTATGCCTATAAAGTGTTTGGAATATTAAGTTTAACTTGTGCCTGAAAACACTTTTAACTCTGGGAGTCACATGCAGGCTAGTGAATTAAATTAATTTTAAAAATTCATTGAGACACTATTGTTTAGTGGTTAAATACTGAAAGCAGCAGTCTAAAATATGTTTCTACTATTATTAAAGCTATATATGCATGGTGTTATTTAGTTTATCTATTTTAATTTCAGGTGCAACAAATCAATTTTTAAAACTGACCTTTGGACAGATTACCTGTATCTATTGCCTGTGCAAAATAATTTTATCAAGGTTTCCTTAATCTCTTTAGTCAAATATACATAATTTTGTAATAATATTTTTTTATTTTACAGTATTTTATCATTTTTCAAATTCACACATATACTCATACATACACACAAGAGAGATATGTTTTAAAGTAGTATTTGTCAAGAGGTGTTAATGCACAATATTAAGATTGTTTACAGTGACTGACTCACAATGGCACTATGTAGCCACACTTTCTCCTTGATCTGAAAATAGTCCAAACATTATCCAGAGGAACATTTAACCCTTACCCTCTTGTCTGGCCTAATTAGTATTCTAACTTATATCCAATGGACCATTCTGAGCAATTCTTGATAGCATGTAATGAATGGGTCATTCGAACTACCCTGACCAGCAGACCATCAAGATAGTCCACTGAGACAACACACTGATTCTCCTGGAATCAAATAGTTACATATACTTCACAGGAGTTATCTCCCATTATTGCTGGTGATTAATACAGCAGGAAACCATCTGCTGTCTATTTAAATGTTGAAGGTATATATTTACTTATATGTCTGGACATTATATCTCTGTTTTATATTTATCATTAATCATGTTCTCTTCTTTAGCTTACATTCTGTTTAGGGCATTAGATTTTATGATTCTATGCTTGAAAGGATGTTCTGTCAGGGAACACAGATTGATGAACTTTAAGTCCCTGTGCTTTTACGGCAGATCAGAGCCTTATCTTCGACATTGAGATTTGCGAGTGCTGAGACAAGAAAGCAATGGCAGAGTGGAATGAACCATGGACCAGAAACTATGTGCACAGTTCAATGGACCCACATGTGCCACTGCTGTAAAGACCCACTAGGACCCTAGATAACAATGTCAGGCACTATACTGAGAGAGGTTCAACAGTTCAATAGTTACAGTTAGCTTCAATTGCTTCCCTCGCTTCATCCATATGTTCACAGTATAATAACTCTTTATCAAAGACTCATATAGCTCTGATTACAAACTCTATTTCCAATTATCTTTCACAATGTTTACAACTAAGTGTAACCAACAGATCTCTTGTTATTTCACTTTTAAAAGATGTATCATAGTTAATACTTAGATAACTCGTGCTGAAGTGGCATACTTACATATTATATGTTGTTAGTTTATCACTTTTATTTAACATTCCAAACTGTATGTATAGGAGTGGAGGGGGAGGATTGTCAGAGCTTTAATCCAGCCAGACACTTTTCTATTCTATCCTACCTATCTTCCTTCTTTCTGAGTGACCAGATAGGGAGTTGGCATATAGTTACTGGAAGCCCAGGATAGTGGAGAAATAACACCTTGCCCATAATAAAAAAATATTAATATTGTTTACATTGGTAAAAATAGCAGATTTCATAGACAAATGAATTACAACACGAAAAAGTATTTTAAAAATTGCCAAAAATATTTAATAATTACTAATACCTAATCAGATCAAGCGAACAATTCTTTTTTAAAAGATTTAATTTAGAAGCAGATTGATTTCATGGTAATCATTTAATAATAAAATAAAATCTAGTGCATTTTGTTGCAATGAAATCACTCATCTAGCGCATTTTATTACAGTGAAATGATTAGCATATAAAATTTTGTTACAATGAAATTACTAGCATGTTTAATTACAACAAAATCACAAGTCTATCAAATTTTGTTACAAAGATATCACTGGTCTATTAAATTTTGTTACAATGAAATCACTACTCTAGCACATTTTGTTACAACGAAATCACTACTCTAGCACATTTTGTTACAACGAAATCAATACTCTAGCACATTTTGTTACAACGAAATCACTACTCTAGCACATTTTGTTACAACGAAATCACTACTCTAGCACATTTTGTTACAACGAAATCACTAGTCTATCAAATTTTGGTACAATGAAATCACTGATCTATTGCATCCAGACATAAAATCACGTTCGAGTACAGCAGACAAAATCAAAGGGATGTAACTTATTCATACTCAATCACTGCCCGTGGTGATTCCCCTTTAGCGTTTCGCATTATAAACAGCAAATTAAAATGTATTAGTGTATACCCAGGGAAACCGAAAACATGCAATTTAAACAGTAACATACACACAAACACCGAAGCTGTGAAAATTACGCAAATAAACACTAAATCTAGAATACATTTGGTGTTATGTAAATTACACAAATAAACACTAAACCCAGAATATATTTGGTGTTATGTACATTACACAAATAAACACTAAAATTAAAAGTCATGTATTTCTATGTAAATTATCACTCAGTATTTGGCTCCACAGTCGTATGTATTATCAAACACCTTAAGTCCACTCACTTTTGTTTCAAATTTTATATTATTTAAGTTATAATATATGATTATTTTCTATAAATAAATTAAATTATAATATATGATTATTTCCTATAAATTAATTAAATTAAAACATCATCAGTCTGACACAATCACTGAAAATGGATGATTATATTTTGAAGGTTTATGCTATGATGAATGTCATTTAAGCATTTTTTAAAGAAATTACTGTTATTTTTTTTAAATGACCCTTTATAACAGGTAAAAAATGAAGTTGTGTGTTGTATTTTCTTATTATAGGTCTAGTTCAGTGTATAAACTGTAAATATTTAATGCACAGTTGTGTCTTTTCCCTATCAATTATAGCTACCTCAACGCTCAACCCGCCCTCATCCAGAGTCAGGTGAGGGGACGTTGTTTTTATGGGAGCACTCAAGCTGAGAACATCGAAAGGAAAATGAAAAGATTGCATATGGCTCTTAATTCTTATATTGTGGAAATAAACATTGGGGTGGGGAGCTACATTTTACTAAAGGCAATCAATAGTATGATTTGCAAGAAAGCAGACGGAGAGTAAAAACTTACTTTTTCTCTGTCAGATCGCAATTTTGGGTGCTACGAGTCTGTAATCCTTCAGATTTCAGAACCATTCAAAGTATTTTGCGAATACAGAGACCCGGATGATTTCGCTGTCGGCAAACGACCTACTTTTGCTGTTTGGCGCGCATTGCTCATTGTTGACCGGCGACCTACTTTCCTCTCAGTTTAGCTGGCCTGGCCTTCAACTTTGCATCGCAGCCGTCGCTTGTTAAAGATATTGTTAATGTAAATAATTAAGAAATTATTTATTATAACAGAATGTTCAGGAATATGTAACTGTATTTCAAATATCTTCTCCACAGTAAAAGGTGCATTACAAATATGAAGATGTATTTCAAAGTTTATTACTCCTAACTACTGGATTTCAAATGCGTTATTAAAGTGTTTTATTTTAATATTATGCCAGTCTACAGAGAATGTCAAGATGTGTATGTAAGTCTGTGTAGGGGTTGACTTTGTGGAAATAGGCATTAATACACAAATCTTACTAAAGGCAGTCGGTATACATAAATCATAATATAGAGACAATCGATACACATAAACCTTGCTAAAGGGAGACAAAATAATCATACTTAAGTAAGGCAATTTTTATTGATAAGTTAAATAAAAACATTTTTACAGAAAATAACCACAATTCACTCATCACATTCCCAACAGAAACAAATACCCACACACAACTCCTTCACGCATATTTTTCTAATTAAAAGCATTTGTTTTGTTGTACCGTTAACATCTTTTGCTAGACAGGAATCGCATGGAAACGTTTTATCTTCTTGATGTTCTCGGTTTGGGTCTTCTGTGTTGAATGAGATAGAACTGTGCTTTTCTAGTAATCTATTAGTTGGTATGGGGGGTGGGTGGGTAGTTCTTTTCCTGTCCACTTAGGATGTTTAGCGTTTTGTTGGTTTTGGTGAGGGTATTTTCTATGTTTGATGAATTTATATTTTCGTCGAAGGTGATTCCTAGGAATTTGTGAGTCTTTGAGTATTTTATGTTGGTTTGTTTTTGTTTTAGTGGGGGAGGGGGGGGGAATGTTTTGTTTGTCGGGGCAGAGAAATCTACAGCTGTTGTTTTGTCAGGTGCTAGGTCTAAGTCCTACTTCCAGTCTTCAAGATTTTTAAGGGTGTTTTGAAGAGATTCTTTCAATGTCTTTGTTCTTGATGTGCGTTGTGGACATTTTTAAGGGTGTTTTGAAGTTTCATTCAATGTCTTTGTTCTTGATGTGCGTTGTAGAGTGATGAATCATCAGCAAATTGTATTAGTTTGTGTAGGTTTCAGTGATAATTGTGTTGAGGTCATGTGTGTCTTTGTTAAACAGGGTGGGGCTGAGATTGCAACCATTAGTTATTTCTCGTGTGGTAAAATGGTTGTTTTTTATTTGTACTCAGTATGTGTGGTTTGTAAGAAAGTTTTTGATGTAATTGAATACGTTACCTCTTAGTCCAAGTTTTTGATGTAATTGTATACGTTACCTCTTAGTCCAAGTTTTTGATGTAATTGTATATGTTACCTCTTAGACCATGTTGGAGCGCTTTGAAGATTATTCTTGCCATATTTTGTTGAAGAGTTGAGTTAGATTGTTTATTATGTTGTTTGGTAGTGGTCTGAGGAACTGGTATGGAATTTTATCTTGACCTGGAGGTGTGTTCTTTTTAATTTTACTTACTTCGTGAAAACGTAAAAACATTAATTCATTCTTTGCACTGAAACCTTTCCTAAAGGAATCTGAATATCAGTCAGGTCCTTACAATAGTGTTGCATTAAAATGTCCTATGTTTATATTAAATAGGATAAGCATGATTAGTTACAATTTATAGATTAGAACTGAAATTTATGAAAAACATAATTCCATCTTTGTGTGGAGGAATCCGAACATCAGTCAAGTCCGTCTGGTTTAAAATTGTCAGTTACATGATATGAGGTACTGAATACATGATAAAAGAAATAATAATAAATTAATTGGTGTAATTGTATTCTTAAATATTAATTGGTTGAGACTAATATTACTACTAATACTAATAATATAATGTGATATATTGGTAAAATACTTAACACACTAATAAGATTTGATTCACAGGTCTGATGTATTAAAACCATAGTAAAGTATTTGAAATTCATGTTTTAGTGTTTTTGTATATCAACACTACACCTTTAAACAAATATTTTAGTATTCTTATTCTGAATTGTTTGGTCATATTCTAATTCCCTTTATTTAGACATGAAACAAAAAGATTACTTCATTTAAGATATTTTTTTTAATGTGTGTATTCTATTTCAGGTACACATGACACAATTTAATGTTTTTATTCTATTACAGACACACATGACCATTTTAATGTGTTTATTCTATTAAAGGCACATATGACACATTTTAATGTGTTTATTCTATTACAGGCACACATGACACATTTTATTGTGTTTATTCTATTACAGGCACACGACACATTTTATTGTGTTTATTCTATTACAGGTACATATGACACATTATAATGTGTTTATTCTATTACAGGTACACATGACACATTTTAATGTGTTTATCCCATCACATGCAAACATATGACTTCCAATGTATTTTACTGTATGCCAATACAATTCATTTTAATGTGTTTATTCTATTACATGAAAACATATGACATTTTAATATGTTAATTTTACCAGAGATTAGATTTATAGATAAACGAGCAGTTCTTCCTAATTTAAATCAAATTCTTTCACAAATTTCACTCCTAGTTTGTTGGATACAGTAAATTGTGATGTTTTACCCACTGATTCTACAAGTGAATATATTACACCTTATTATGCTTACAAATCAATTTAGATTTATTATTCATTCATTTCAAATTTAGTCATATAAAATTTAGCACTTGTTTTCTAGTGACATGTTTAAAACAGAATTTACCAGATGTCAAATGAGTTTAATGTCATCAATTAAGGCCTGTGTAATGCAGACATTACTTCTTGTTGAACAACAATGTGAATGTTGGCCTGTGTAATGCAGACATTACTTCTTGTTGAACAACAATGTCAATGTTGGTCTGTGTAATGCAGACTTTACTTCTTGTTGAACAACAATGTCAATGTTGGCCTGTGTAATGCAGACATTACTTTTTGTTGAACAACAATGTCAATGTTGGCCTGTGTAATGCAGACATTACTTCTTGTTGAACAACAATGTCAATGTTGGTCTGTGTAATGCAGACTTTACTTCTTGTTGAACAACAATGTCAATGTTGGCCTGTGTAATGCAGACATTACTTCTTGTTGAACAACAATGTCAATGTTGGCCTGTGTAATGCAGACATTACTTCTTGTTGAACAACAATGTCAATGTTGGCCTGTGTAATGCAGACATTACTTCTTGTTGAACAACAATGTCAATGTTGGCCTGTGTAATGCAGACATTACTTCTTGTTGAACAACAATGTCAATGTTGGCCTGTGTAATGCAGACATTACTTCTTGTTGAACAACAATGTCAATGTTGGCCTGTGTAATGCAGACATTACTTCTTGTTGAACAACAATGTCAATGTTGGCCTGTGTAATGCAGACATTACTTCTTGTTGAACAACAATGTCAATGTTGGCCTGTGTAATGCAGACATTACTTCTTGCTGAACAACGTCAATGTTGGCCTGTGTAATGCAGACATTACTTCTTGTTGAACAACAACGTCAATGTTGGCCTGTGTAATGCAGACATTACTTCTTGTTGAACAACAACGTCAATGTTGGCACAAGGAAAAAAAATATCTTAGAACTAGTGATATGAGACACAAAAGCAAATTATTTACAACTCAAACAGTTATATATTTCATTAGATTCTGATTTAATATATTCAATTAGTACTATATGTAAAATAATTTCTACAGTCAATAATTACATTTAATTTAATCCACATAAAAAAGTACAATCAATTCTTCAAAAAGTAAAATTATATTCCACATAAAAAAATGCAATTCATTTTACCAAAAAGAGTTACAAATAATAAAAATATATCAATGTACAGTTAATTCGACAAAATATTTCTTTAAATTGTTCATATAAGTCAGTGTTTACTCTCTATTATCTCCCCTTGCTGTTAGACCTAGTAATGCTTGTAGTCTTTTGCTTTGTTACATATACAATTACGTCAGTGAACATAAACACATTGGGGCAAAATTTGGGAGACCACTAAGTCATGTAAACATCGAATTGTGATTACTGCCATATTGCAATCTTAAACAAGAATTAATATTATAAACACTGAAAGAGGACTTGTCCCACTATATTCTATATAAAGTGAATAGTCAAGGTACAATTCCAACTTAATAATACAATCAATTCCATATAAAAGGTACAATTATACAAAAATGGTAAAATCGATTCATCTTAAGAAGTAACATCAATTCCAAATAAGTACAATTAGTAAATATAATGTATATTATTCAATATCTCATAAAATAAATACAATTAATTTCACATTAAAAGTACAATTAATTTCATATATGATACAATATTTTGCATGTACGTTATAATTATATATGATTGCTTCCAAATAATTAATGCAAATATTTCCAAATTTCTATCTCCATACAATATGTATTCGAAAATGTCATTGTACACGATATACATGTATTTCCATATTTCTTTCTCCATAAAATATGTATTCAATAATGTCATTATATGAAACAAAATTTTAGGTCAAAGTATATAAGAGGTATGTAGATTAAGAAAATGTTACCATCTTTATAACTGCTAAATGAATAATGCTCAAAATATACAATATATGATTAAAATAGATGCAAATTACAAGTACTTTAATAATGTACCAGTACAAAAAAAGTTGAAGGAGACTCAACCTATTTGATTTAGGTACATGTTAGCTGTTAAGTGTACTGTTAAAGAAGATTTGTACGAGAATTCCTTGTTACATTGTTCACATTTATATGGTTTTTCACCAGTATGAATTCGTAAACATACTCTTAAAGTAGGTTTTTGTGTGAATTCCTTGCTGCAGTGTTCACATTTATATGTTTTTTTCACTAATATGAATTCGAAAGTGTGCTCTTAAAGAAGATTTTTTTGCGAATTCCTTGCTGCATTTTTCATATTTATATGGTTTTCACCTGTATGAATTCTTATGTGTTCTCTTAAAAGAATATATGTATGTGAATTCCTTGCTGCACTGTTCTCATTTATATGGTTTTTCACCTGTATGAATCTGCAAGTGTTTTCTAAAAGATTTGGTTGTGAATTTCTTGCTGCATTGTTCACAGTGATATAGGTTTTCACCTGTATGAATCTGCAAGTGTTTAGTTAAAGATTTACTGCATATAAACTTTTTGCAACATTGTTCACATTTATATGGTTTTTCACCTGTATTAATCCGCAAGTGCACAGTTAAATAAGAACTGGTGGAGTACACTATTTTGCATTGTTCACATTTATGTTTTTTTTCTTTTTTCACCTGTATGAATCTGGAAGTGTTTAGTTAAACTTGATTTTTGTGCAAACACTTTGTTGCATTCTTCACATTTATATGGTTTTTCACCAGTATGAATCCGCAAGTGTTTAGTTAAAGGAGATTTTTGTGCGAACACTTTGTTGTATTCTTCACATTTATATGGTTTTTCACCAGTATGAATCAGCAAGTGTCGAGTTAAAGAATTACTGTATGTAAACTCTTTGCTGTATTGTACACATTTAAATGGTTTTTCACCTGTATGAATCCGCAAGTGTACATTTAAATCAGATATGGTGGAGTACACTTTC
Source organism: Sinotaia quadrata (assembly GCA_028829895.1). Taxonomy (NCBI): domain Eukaryota; kingdom Metazoa; phylum Mollusca; class Gastropoda; order Architaenioglossa; family Viviparidae; genus Sinotaia; species Sinotaia quadrata. The sequence goes on from CM054179.1 coordinate 11,818,579, forward strand.
TTGCATTGTTCACATTTAAATGGTTTTTCACCAGTATGAGTCCGCATGTGATCTTTTAAATGAGAGCTTGTGGTGAATCCCTTGCTGCATTTTTCACATTTATATGGTTTTTCACCAGTATGAATTCGTAAGTGTTGAGTTAAAGAACTACTGCATGTAAACTCTTTGCTACATTGTTCACATTTATATGGTTTTTCACCAGTATGAGTCCGCAAGTGTTTAGTTAAAGGAGAGTTGTGTGAAAACACTTTGCTGCATTCTTCACATTTATATGGTTTTTCACCAGTATGACTTTGTAAGTGTAATCTTAAAGAAGATTTCTTTGTGAACTCTTTGCAGCAGTGTTCACATTTATATGGTTTTTCACCAGTATGAATCAGAAAGTGTACATTTAAATCAGATATGGTGGAGTACACTTTCTTGCATTGTTCACATTTAAATGGTTTTTCACCAGTATGAGTCCGCATGTGATTTTTTAAATGAGAGCTTGTGATGAATCCCTTGCTGCATTTTTCACATTTATATGGTTTTTCACCAGTATGAATCAGCAAGTGTCTAGTTAAATATTTACTGCATGTAAACTCTTTGCAACAGTGTTCACATTTATATGGTTTTTTACCAGTATGATTTTGTAAGTGTAATCTTAAAGAATATTTGTATATGAATACTTTGTTACATTCATCACATTTATATGGTTTTTCACCAGTATGAATCCGCATGTGATAAGTTAAATATTTACTGCATGTAAACTCTTTGCTACATTGTTCACATTTATATGGTTTTTCACCAGTATGAATCCGCATGTGTACATTTAAAGCAGATCTGGTGGAGTACACTTTCTTGCATTGTTCACATTTATATGGTTTTTCACCAGTATGAATCCGCATGTGTACATTTAAAGCAGATCTGGTGGAGTACACTTTCTTGCATTGTTCACATTTATATGGTTTTTCACCAGTATGAATCCGCATGTGTACATTTAAAGCAGATCTGGTGGACCACACTTTCTTGCATTGTTCACATTTAAATGGTTTTCCACCAGTATGAGTCCACATGTGATATTTTAAATGAGAGCTTGTGGTGAATACCTTGCTGCAATTTTCACATTTATATGGTTTTTCACCAGTATGAATCCGCATGTGATAAGTTAAATATTTACTGCATGTAAACTCTTTGCAACAGTGTTCACATTTATATGGTTTTTCACCAGTATGATTTTGTAAGTGTAATCTTAAAGAATATTTGTATATGAATACTTTGTTACATTCATCACATTTATATGGTTTTTCACCAGTATGAATCCGCAAGTGTTTAGTTAAATATTTACTGCATGTAAACTCTTTGCTACATTGTTCACATTTATATGGTTTTTCACCAGTGTGAATCAGTAAGTGTTGAGTTAAAGAACTACTGAATGTAAACTCTTTGCTGCATTGTAAACATTTAAATGGTTTTTCACCAGTATGAGCCCGCAAGTGATTAGTTAACACAGATTTGCGTGAAAACACTTTAATGCATTCTTCACATTTATATGGTTTTTCACCAGTATGAATCCGCATGTGTACATTTAAAGCAGATCTGGTGGAGTACACTTTCTTGCATTGTTCACATTTATATGGCTTTTCACCAGTATGAATCCGCAAGTGTTTAGTTAAATTTGAATTTAATGTAAACATTTTACAACATTTTTCACATTTATATGTTGTTTTTTTTACCAGTATGAATCAGCAAGTATTTAGTTAAAGAATTACTGCATGTAAACTCTTTGATGCATTGTACACATTTAAATGGTTTTTTACCAGTATGAGTGGATGCATTGTACACATTTAAATGGTTTTTTACCAGTACGAGTCCTCAAGGGTTTAGTTAAATTATAACTGGTGGAGAACACTTTCTTGCATTGTTAACATTTATATGGTTTTTCACCAATATGATTTTGTAAGTGTAATCTTAAAGATTAGTATGTGAATTCTTTGCTACATTGTTCACATTTATATGGTTTTTCACCAGTATTTAACCCTATGTGTGTGTTTAAGTTATTAGATCATTTGAAATCCGTGCTGCATTGTTCACATTTATATGGTTTTTCACCAGTTTGAGTTCGCAAGTGATTAATTAATTGAGAATTGTATGAGAGCTCGTTGCATTTAAATTGATAATTTATAAGGTTTTTTTGTGACCTCTTTCCTTAATTGTTTATCACAAGTATGAGTTTGCGAGAAACTTGTGAGAAAACTTTGTTGCATTGTTTACATTTATATGGTTTTTCACTAGTATGAGTTTTCATGTCTACTTTTTAAATTAGAATTGTTTGAAAACTCTTTGTTGCTTGTTCACATTTATATTGTTTTCACCGGAATGACTTTGCAAGAATAGTATCTAATGAGTTTGGTGTGAGAAACGTTGCTGCATTGTTCACATTTATATTGTTACCACAACAATGAGTTCGCAAAAGAAACCCTATGCTGCAGTGTTTGCATTTATATAGTTTTTCACCATCGTTGATTTTAAGTTTTCTATTAAAGTGAAACACTTTCCTTCATATTTATATGGCTTTCATCAGTAAGTGTTCGTAAATGTATTTTGCTTCATTGTTCATATTTATATGTTTTTTCACCAGCATGAGTTCACAATTGCAGGAAAACTATGGCTCTGTTCACATTTATATGAGGTTTTTCTTATTTTTAACAAGTATGAGATTGAAGGAGTAAGTTTAGAGTTCTGAATTTGAAATGGTTTTGTGCATTAATATAATTTTTCATCAGTTTAAATATGCAAAGTGAATTTGTTTTTTTTTATTGGAATGTAAGAGTGATGTACACTGCTGATCATACTATTAGAATTTTTCTCCAATATGAATAATTTTGTATTCTTAGAAATATATCAAAAACATTTGCTTTTTAAATATATGTATGTCAATTTTTTTACGAAACATTTAAAAATAGAAATCTCTTGATGCTAAACCCCTTGTTCAAGATGACTGTATATGAAAATGATGTCCACATCAACAACTACAGTAATGCAGTTGTTACATTTAGTGAAGTTCATTTAACTTTGCCAGGTTACAATAAAAACTTAACCTTGCCTAGTACTGACAGATCGAGTTTAATCTGATCACAACAACTTATCTCAGTGACCTAAAAATAATCACTTATATTAAAATTATAATAAAATACCTTTCATTAAATCACAACATTTCTATCATTCAAAAGTCTAAAGTGAGAACTTCCAATCAAAGCCACCATGTACAAAATCAGTTACTATAGTGACAGGATTTAATTATTACAATTATTACTCATCTAATTGTGGCTGGTAACTATTATGGACAACAATTACCTACTGTTCATGAATGAACTCTTCCATTGATTACCAGGTTATGGAGAGAAAGGCACAACTGCAACAATTAATGTAAAAATCATTATCTTCAAAATGGAAATAAAATTAAACATTGAATAACACAATATGAATATCATTGAGAAGTAATTTCTTAAGATGACTTCTAACATTAATTTTCTTTAAATCAGTAAGTAAAGTGATCTTCTATACCGCCACAGTATTTTTAGCAAAACCCAATAGTATTTTGTAAATTTGGAGGACAACACAAATTGCTATTTACCAAATATTTGATCTCACAAGTAAAAGGTAAAAAATCTATATATACTTTGCAGATTGTTCTTCATAAACGTGACAATGTAAATGAAATGATAAAATGTAAATAGCAGAAATAATATATCAAGAAATTTATATTTAAATGTCAATCTTTAAGTAAGTAAATTATATGTAGATATATTACTAAGTACAATAAAGTTATTGTAGTTATTACATATTTTATGGTATCATAAATTAAGATTTTATTACAATTATTATCTTTCTAAAATCAGTACTTCTAATCAAATATTTTATTAATACACATTAGAAAATTTTATTTAAAGTAAAAAGCTGAATTAGATATTTACAAACACATGTAATCATCATAGTGTAATTAGTAAACTTCAATCCAGTTACTCCAGGAAGAAAGTCCAATAACTGCCATTCTATTTCACAATTTACCTGTTACTTAATGTGTCTAAATTTGTTTTAGATAACTCTGGCAGAATTAACTGTTGTTGAAACCAAGAATGGGTACCTTACAATAAATTATCAAATAAATTAACAAGCACCTACAGTGAACATTCCATTCACCAGAAATTAAAGCAAAGTTTAGCTTGCATTAGACATCTCCTGGTTAAAGATATATACTGCATGAAACTGAATGAAAATATTAACTTTATTCTTTTGCAGTTCAAATAAACATTTCATACTTTCTTCATATAAATAGTTTTTCTTCACTTCGAGATGACATTAGTGAAGTGAAAAAAGTGATTAGCCCATACTTTACAATTATTAATTGCACAGCAATGAATGTACTGATAACACACTACCTGATCCATGTCACTCATCTGTAAGAGTAAGGCACTTCTTAAATCACATGATTCTATTTGACATCATCTCTTTTGTCTGCTGTCAATGGGTCTCAGGAAAACACATGGCTGGAAAACAAATTTGTTCAATGTTTTATAACCAACCTGATGACTGCAAAATGAAATGAGTAAAATGCCACAATAAACATTCATCACAGATCATATGGACAGTGTAAATTACAGCTAAACATTAAACCAAGAAGACGTGTATTATATACTCAGATAATGAAACATGCAAAAGAATGACTACATTTTATGTCATTTGCCACTGCAATTTGTGAAGTTACCATATTGACAGCCAAAGAAGACCCCAAAGAACAGGTCAGAATAAAATGTGTGAGTTCTGGTTTATTATAGTTAAATAGCTAGGTTTCTCTATTACAAATGCCTAGTGACATATGTGTGGCAAACATTCTCACCCCTTCATTTATTTGTCACTTGTTTCATGCTCTGTTATCTATGATATCTTTTCATGATGAAATTTGTAGAGCACTTGTTCATATTGTTGATATTTATGCAGTATGATTTAAAAGCAGACATGGTGCACTGCATGCAATGAGAAAAATCCCCAACACTCCTACAAACGGATTACTAGACATTGTCTGGAGAAGTATCATAATGACAATATTGTCATTCTTGGTAGAATTCAATAATGTAAGTTCCTCTAAGTGTGTGAGTCCACCTTAAATCTTGTTTGGATAAATGGCATATCACATGATGCATGCATTCCTGAGAAGTTAACCAGTAAGATCTAACCAAAGGATGCTAAGAGAATACAGTGGGAAAACACATGTCATGTGAAATTATCTTGTTCTGGAATCACTTGCCAAGAAACTCCACACAAAATAAGATGTGTTCCCTTGCTCAGGTCTCCGCCTGGGAGTCACGCGAAAAAATCTCACCCGAGTAAAACACAAGAGTTATAAGTTCTAAAATTGTAACTTCCATGTTTCCTTTTCAGCTAAATAGAACTGTATTTTTGTCTTTCTTTCAACTGAGTAATAATGTATTTTAATTTTCATGTATAACTTGTGAGCTGTTATTATTCTAAGACATCTTTTGTTATCTTAAATACCATACAATTGATGTTGGCTAATTTACTTGTAACTAAACTGTTAGTCATTGTTGAAACTTTGTTGCAAGTATAATGCAACAAATTTAAATCTCTGTAAAATAAAAATGTTTATGATTCGGAGACCTTTTATCATAACCTGGAACTGTAAAATGTTGTTTATAACTTTGTGATATTTATATTTATATTGTTTGGTTTGTTAACTTTATTTTGTTAGTGCTGTATAAACCGTACATAGAAATGTATGTGACTTGTGAGAGGACAAGTAGTGAATTCAATGTTTCCTTGTGGGGAAATAGATAATTGCATTCAGTAATTGTAAATATACATGTAGAGGCTGAGGAGCTACTAAGGAGGAGGCAATCAGTGTCTGCCCATCTGAATTTCTACAGAAGAATTATTGTTGTTTCTCTAAATCCATTGGCAGATTCTTGAAATACCTTTACATCTTTCTTTGGCAACCCTTTTCACCTTTTACACTTTTAAACTGGACTCAGCTTGCAGTTGTTTTGGGAATTTGTTAGACAACCTTTGTGCATTGTTTACTAGCCCCACAATGCCAGTGGATGATGATATGACATCATCTACTACAGTGATAAAAAACAGAAAGAGAGGAAACTTCATTCAGGTCACACTGACTCTTTCAAGAAACTATTTAACTTTCTCTATCTGTGATGTGCATTCTTCACACTTTCTGAACGTCAGCTGATTGAACTTTGTTAACAGACACTGTTTCCTCTAGGTGTCTCTGGAGAGATCTAGAGATATGTTCCAAGAACACAATTATAAAGAGTCAGTAAGAGAGCCCCTTTCAGGCCTGTAGCTATTTTGGACAATCAACTATATTATATTTGTTTGTGTATTTCTGTACATCTTTGTATATGTCATTATCTGTATTTGATCAATGTTGAATTAATGTGTGGTGTGTAGTTAATTAAATTGTTAATAAATTACATTTCTTCGTTATCAACATCCTGACCTTGTGTTATAACTAGGTTAAAAGGTTAGGAGTAGTGGTGGTGGGTTAATAATTTCATGTAATTGCAATATGGGTGTTGTATTTCCTTATTATAGATAGACTGTTAAGTCTACCAGCACATAGCTGTCCAATGTCACAGACAACAAGACATTTCATCTGCTGTTGTTGTCATAGGCAAAAGGATATCAAACAACAGTGAAAGATTTATCATTTAGAATCAGATGAACAATTCATTTAAATATGGTGGTAACAAGCTGCTGTACGCTTAATTGTTCATTTTGCGTTTTGCTTTAGCAAAGGTTCAAATATTTGTTTCTTTCAATTACTGAGGGAAATGCAATAGGAGAAAGAGATGAATATCTGCTTGTAAAACTAATAATTTGTAACAGTTAATTGGCCTACTTATCGGAGTTTGACATGTTTACTCTAAACTGTAAACTCAATGCTGCCAAAGAGTTGTAATATGCTCAGACAGTCATGAACACTTTGTAATACATCATAATAGTAATTATTTTTCTAAATCGTTAATTGTAAACATATTACTAAATTGATCAAATTACAAGAAAACAAATATTAAATTAAGCAAAAACAGATTATTGTTTGTAACTTCACTCCTGTGAGGAATAACTCAACAAACTAAACAACTTTGAATCATTATTAATTACTGTTGTTTGTATTGGACCAGTACATTTAAAATATATTTTATTCAGCATGTCTAAATATTAATTACTGTTGTCTGATTTGGACCAGTACATTTAAAATATATTTTATTCAGTATGTCTAAATATTAATTTTAAATATTGTACTATATAGTGATTGAATACTAACACTGTATTAGAATAATGTAGTTATATAATTACATTTATTCAGTAATTATTGATTATGAGATAATTAAAGATGTGTTAAAAGCAATTACCATTAAAAAATAGTGTATTGACTATGAAAAACCCATTAACAGCATCACCATCCCATTCTAAGGCCAATAATCTCTATGAATCAGGTAGAATTATTTTATTGTCATCGAGTTATCCGATTATCTTCATAGTTCAATTTTGATCTGGAATCAAGATGCTCAGTGAAATTATGCTGAAAATTTTCCGTTTCATTACCATTCTGATATCAACAAGTTCAAGGAAGACACTTTTGCCTACCATGCAACTGCACATATGCTGAAAGAAGACTCGGGTGATAAGAGAAACAAATTACTTCCCTTTAAGCTCTAAAGACACAATGCTAAGATTGTTATTTCCTTATTAATTAAACATACATACTCAGTCTTAAAGATATGTCTTTTATTCTTATCAATCAAAGAATGTATATTATATTCCCAGAATTAAGTTATTAATTTTGTCTGGTATATTAAATAAATGATGTTATTGTATAAGCACTGTACAATAACAAGAGAGGAATTTAGCTACTGAGGGTTGTTGGTGGTAACGCTATTGTTTTTACATCACCATAGATGAGAGGTTGGTAGAAGAGGGTGAAAAAGTTGTGCCAGTTTGGTGCACACTCTCAACTGCCCTCCATCAGTGCGTTATTTCTATTGGGGGGGTGCTATTGAATTTGTTATTAATGTACATGTCAGAAATGTTGGTTAAATAATTAGAAGTGAAATTCTGAATTTTGCCTAAAAAAAATATTTGCGAGGCACTGCACTCACATACCACTGATCTATTCATCACAGAATGATTTCATTACATCAAATATGCAATGCAACACCAACAGTGGTCTAACATCTGCTTTAATACTTTTTATTCCTGTTTACTTGCATGTGTAAAACAATCAACATTTTGACAGACTTTTTGACAGATATTTTGAGAGACTTTGTAACAGATGAAGTGATCAAATGGACAAGCACTTTGAAAGATTGTAACATTAAGAATTTGCTTGTAATAATGAAATCAAAGAGTAATAAAATAATTTATTGTAAGGAAAGCTGAGATAATATGGTTTGCTTTACTAACCACTCCATCATGAACTATACTTATTTATCAGTAGTAAGAGATTTAAAAATGCTTTGGGAAACAATTCGGTAAATGTTCCAGATGAATTAGGCTAGGGTGTACAATATTTATCATTGGTGGGTCATTTTCAACAATGGAACAACAATTAGGGCCAGTCACCTGTCAAAAATATGTAATCTAATTACAACTAGTGTATTGAGTTATTTATGAATAAAAATGGTTAGCAAGGGCACACTGACTGACCTGGCAGGCTGGGTTGTGGCCTGCGGGCCACCTGTTGCACACCCCTAATTTTGGCGAATAATCTTAAGGAAAAGAATGAAAGTTAATCTTAAGCTTTATAAATTAATAAATTCAATATTTAAGTGTGCTCTAAAGAGAAATAGTCTAATCCTTATAGAAGTAAATATGTTAACCTCCATTTTTTATTGTGATAATTATTTTGTGTAAACAACATTTTTTAAAGTTTAAATTATTATATTATTTCAATATTACTAACAGAATTTTATCTTACATAGTGATGCATAGTAATTAAAGATTTAATTTTCATAATTAGTAGCTGATGTAATTGTACTTCAGTTTAAAGTGAGTGCTTTTGACAGCTGATGTACATAGTTGGGTAATATTTTCTTAATATTCAATGGAAGATCAGCATTCCAGTTGACAGCACCTGATTGATTATTATATTCAACCTATACATTTTATATTCAGGCAGTTAATGGAGAAGATGGTGATAATATAGAATAATATGTGATGTTTTCTTTTTATAAATGAGATGTTTGGTGTCAAAGATACCGCATTAATGAAAGTACCTAATATTAAATTTAAATCACATAATGTAAACATATATTAATCACTTGTCAAATAATAGAAGTAATACCCCACGCACACACTGCCCTTGCTATTATTAACTTCTACAATGACATATTCAAACTAATTTCAATAATACTTCATCATCTTCAATAAGCACATTCTCTCAATATAGCGCTCTTCAGTTTTAAAGGAGAGGAAATATAACAAAACTTACATTTCAAAATTATATCAGCAATCAAAGTTCCAATTGCTACAAAAATGGTATCAGACCATCTTAGAGAACAGTTCAAATCAGTGAAATCAAAACTTTAATAAACAATCATGTTTACGTTAACTTGGCTCATCTTACAATTCAAATTCTATAGAAAGACCTAATATCAAACTAGCACATCAAATCTTTATTAAGAACCATTCCTGTGTTAAACTTTCTAATCAAATTCTAAACTATCAATTCTCATGCATAATGACAACAGTGTCTGATGAACACTTTGAAAAGAAAACAACAACTACAATATATATTCCATAAATAGTAATGCACACAAACAATCTTTAGCAATTACTTGCTTTCAGGCAAACAGAAAATACCTGAACCTTGCATGACCTTCAGAGAAAAGATCACTATCAAGGTAAATTCAGGCTAGCTCTGAATGAGTCATACCAGTAAGAGTGTGTGTGTGTGTGCATGCCTGCATGTGCATGTGTGTGTGTGTGTGTGTGTGTGTGTGTGTGTGTGTGTGTGTGTGTGTGTGATGCTGTCAACAATTTTATTTTGTCACTGCATTTCAGGATACTGACATTTACACAGGAATGTTCTGAAAGACTAGTAGTTTATTTTGAATGCGATGCATTCCCACAGAACGATCACAAAAGGGATCTATAGTGTACTCAATGAATGAATGATACCTCACAATACGCTCTATAGTGTACTCAATGAATGAATGGTACCTCACAATACGCTCTATAGTGTACTCAATGAATGAATGACACCTCACAATACGCTTGAACAGTTGATGCTGTGTACACAATGACAGTTATTGTGAGGTAGTGAAAAGTCAAACTCATGATTATTATTCATTAACAGATATACCTCATAACCTAGGTAAAAACACTCTGGTAGAATTATCAAGATATTGATTTCTAATTATAATAACTGTTATTCATTAACGGATATACCTCATAACCTAGGTAAAAACACTCTGGTAGAATTATCAAGATATTGATTTCTAATTATAATAACTGTTATTCATTAACGGATATACCTCATAACCTATGTAAAAACACTCCGGTAGAAATACCGAGATATTGATTTCTAATTATAATAACTGAAGTAAGCCATTTATTATTAAGCAGAATATGCCTAAAAAATATTCAAAAGTATTCAATTAATAGCAGACCTCACAACAATGGTAAATTTCTCAATACCTTGCCAGAGAGGGTAGCCAAACCATTGTGTGTGTGTGTGTGTGTGTGTGTGAACTTTGACAAGCATGAAGAAAAATTTGACATAAAAGTTACACCACTTTCCAAACCTTTCTTGACGACTGCAGAGTATGATTGTGTCTTGTATCTCCCTGGTCACTGAAATCAACAGATATGCTGGTGCCTTTGCTCAACCTGCAGTATACACATTGACAATTATTTAATAACTTATTTTCTCTCTTTTCCAACATTTATATATCTAATGTATTTTATTGTCTATATCTAATGTATTTTATTGTCTCCACATTTAGTTCACAATGGAGGATTTTTGCATCATATTCTGGAAGGTGCTATAAAAGTTAAGCAACAACAGGCAAATTGTTGTAATCAAATAATGTTACTTCTCTCCCATAATAGGAAAAACAAAATAAACTGATGTTGTTGTGAACTATAAAGTGAACAAATTAACAAAGTGTCTTCCTGCAATCAGTGATTTTGTCAACTTCATAAACCATAACTGTGTTATGTATAGTTTCAGAGATATGACAATTTATCCATTTTCATCGTAAATATAAATTTTATAATAAAATTAAAAATGTAAATTAAATAAATGATTTAACATAACTTATATATTTTGATAGAGAACAATTTACTGATCATTTTGACATGTGATCCAGCTCTGTGTGTTGTATAGTTTTAGAGATATGACAATCTGCCTTTCTACGTTTTCCCTATAACACTTGGTTACTGCTCTGTTTTGGTTAAAATTAGTTGAAATGGCCATTTTCAGCATCAAATAATTTCCTCACTTTTGTTGCTATGCCTTTGAAAAGAAATAGGCATTAACCTCATAACAAATGATTTAATAATATGCATTCTGGATATACTTTGTTCATCAGTTGATTATGCTATGGTGCCATGAATATTCCTCCAGTTTGTTGCATTTTGTAAGCAATTTTATGAAACAAAATCACGTTTTCCTTCGAAATTTAGAATAAACTTAAATTTTGATTCTGCATTATGTCTGTTTTTTCGTGTTGTCTGTGATTATGTTAATTTAAAATGTTGGACTGTTGATCAGTGTGGTTTATATTTTACTTGTACTGAACTTGACAAACTGCACATTCTGTGTTGTATGATGGGGAATGTTCCCATATATATTTTATATAAATTTTCATTGTTGTATTTAAATTGAATGTTAGAATGACGAGTGCGTATTGCGCCCTGTTGATTTAGAAGCGAGGTCGTGAAACGAATGAGTGTGCATGGGGATAGATTTATTGACCGGTGTCGGATGTTTGCTGTGCATGTGCGGGGCTTTGGTTGACAATGGAAAAGGGGCCCCTGTAGCTACAGGTCAGCATGTTGTTAGGAGGGCATAAATCATATTAGCACTAAAGAATTGGCCAGGTCAAAAGGGTGATAAAAGCCCCACAGTGAAAATTTTATCTTCACTGGTTCCTGAAAATCGTCTGGAGAGAAGTCCTTCCCAACATACTGGGTTGTATATGCAGAGCAAAACCCTGGCTGAAATAGGTAAAAACGTCTTTGTATTGTGTGAACGGTTTGGTTTTATTAGGATGTTATATGCTATGTTATTTTTATGCAAAATTGCCGTTGATGACTTTGTTCTTATAATTTTTATCTTGTTAACTTTTCTTTTATTAAATTTCTTGTTATTATTTTAAACGCGTATTTGTTAGTGAGTAATTTCTATCGTTGCTTCGTGGTCCAAGTGATAATCTCATGATTGTGTCTTGTCCTCTGTTCGTCTATTTATAATCGTTATATATATCTTTATTTATAAACATTAATTCTCAGAAATGAGTGGGGGCGGAGCCAAAACGGTGACGTACCAGTATATCCGCGTAAAAGTTGCAAATATACATATCTAACCAGTGACCCATACTCTGCACCGGCACTTGTAGATGTCTTGTATCATAACTAATTACACAGTTGGTATAATTCACTATTACAAAGTCACCCCAGAGTATAGCAGCGACATATTAGTTACATCTAAAAAATGTTGATCACAAATTACAACACAATTGACAATAGTTCAAAAAGTATTATAGCTATCATATTTTTTTTCTGTACAACCTTATTTCATCAGAACACATATTTTGAGCATAAAACATTTGTACAATATCAAGTAGAAAAAAATTAGTGGGACTACCTATTTTTAGTGGGGGAGAAAAAACTAAGCCATATGGTTTGGCCACAATTTAAATATCAACAAAAGAAATTAAGACCACTTTCTCACTCAATGCCTGTACACATTATTTTCAAACTACCAAAGATGGCTGCATCCCAGGTTAGTTAACAGGTATCATAAATTATAATTAAAATATTTTCACAGTTCACAATTCATACTAATTCTAATTTAAACAAAAATAATTTCACAGTTCACAATTCATATTAATTCTAATTCAAACAAACTAATTTCACAATACTCATGCATCACTAATTACATTTAAAGAAATACCCATTTCTGAGTTCACAGTTTTCAATGGCTCCAATTAAAACAAGAAAATCATTGCAGGTATCACACATTCCAATTAAAAGACATAAAAATAAAACTGAAATTAAAATAGCATAAGAAATTACAGCCAGAAATCAAATATTGTTGTGAATATTAGATGCCCAATCAAATACTATCATTAATATTAATTTAGCCAAATTCTGATGAAACTGAAGATAGCCACTGTGAATATTTAGACAACCAAATCAACATGAATATTAATACAGCCTATACTTCTGTAAATATTAACAAGCAAATCAACATGATTATTAAGAGAGTCAATCCAAATACAACAATGAATATTAATTAAGACAGTCAAATCAAATACAACAATGAATATTAATTAAGACAGTCAAACCAAATACAACTGTTAATATTAAGACAGTCAAATCAAATAATGTCAGTAATAACGGGTCATCCTGAATTATTTCTGAGAATTACACATTCACACAACATTTTTAAAGATCAAGGGAGGAAATCCAGATTTCAGTTCAATCAAACGCTCTTCGAGAATATAATGTTTAATTATTCCCATTCCAAACTTTCAAGAAATAATATATTATTATAACAGAATGTGACTGTATTATCAAATATATTCGTCATAGTAAAAGATACATTATCTCAGGAACATTAAAAATCAAAATGTTTAGATGTATGTGTAGCTTTTCAAAGATGATTGATTATTCATAACGGCTAGATTTCAAACGTGTGTTATAAATATTTTAATTTTAATAATATGACTGTCCACAGAGAATGCTAAGATGTATGTGTAAGTATGTGTGAGTTTATGTTGTGTGGGATGGTTGTGTTGAAATAGGCATTATACTATAAATCTTACTATAGGTAATCGCTATATATAAGTCCATATACAGGCAATCGAGACACATAAACCTTACTACAGGGAGGCAATTAAATCTCACTAAAGTAAGGCAATCTTAATTAATAGATAGTTAAATAACAGCATTGTTACAGGAAAAAATTGCACTATTCAGTATTCACTCATCAAATTACCAACACACCTTAGAAATTAGAAACTCACACACCTCCTTTAAATCCACACTAGGCAGGACTTAAATTAATAAAAATCAAGGACAACGCAAAAGCCAGCACAAAAACACTGCCAAAGCAGACACCTCCTCAAAACTCCAACAGTCCTCATCCAGAATCAGGCGAGGGGACACTGTTCATATGGGAGCACTCAAGTCTGAGAATATCGAATGGAAAATGAAAAGATTGCCTGAGGCTCTTGTGTGGAAATGAAAAATTGGGGGTATACATTTTACTAAAGGCAATCAATAGTGTGATTAGCAAGAAAGCAGACGGAAAGTATAAACTTACTTTTACTCTGTCAGATCGCCATTTGGGGTGAAACGGGTCTGCAAGCTTTTAGATTTCACAACAGTTCAAATTGAAAAGCTCATAAAAGACCCGGATGTGTTCGCTGTCGGCAAACGACCTAGTTTTTGCTGTGTTCGGCGTGCACCACTCACTGTTGACCGGCGACCTACTTTCCCCTCAGTTTAGCTGGCCTGGCCTTCAGTTTCAACTTTGCATCACATTCACAGCCGTCGTTTGATAAAGAAACCCTGTAAATAATTAAGAAATAATGTTTTATTATAACACAATGTTTAGGAATATGTAACTGTTTTTCAAATATCTTCTCCACGGTAAAAGACATTCTCTCAGGTGCATTAAAAATATGTAGGCCTAGATGTGTAGCTTTGCTTTGAACTTTGAAGTTGCTTACTCGTAACTACTGGATTTCAAACGTATTAAAGTGCTATTTTTAATATTATGTCAGTCCACAAAGAATGTCACAATGCATGTGTAAGTCTGTGTATGGGCTTGACTTTATGTGTGTGGAAAGAGAATACACAAATTTTACCAAAGGCAGTCGCTACACGTAATTCATAATATAAAGGCAATCGATACACATATACCTTACTAAAGGGAAGCAATATAATCATACTAAAGTAGGGCGATCTTAATTGATAAGCTAAATAACATTGTTACAGGAAATATCATCTGCGCTACACTCAGCACATTCTCAACACACCTCATTTAGATCCACAAGAGCCATGATTTAACGTAGATCTTTTAACGAATAAATAAAAAACAAAGGTGATGCATAAGCTAGCCTGAAAATACTGCCACTTCAAACCTCCATCCACCCTCACGCAGAGTCAAGCGATGGGATATTGTCCATTTGGGAGCAATTCAATTAGGAGAACATGTGGAAATTAGCAATTGATACATCTACATCTTACTGAAGGCCATCAATAGTGCGATTAGCAAGAAACCAGACTGAAATAAAAACTTACTTTTGCTAGGTCATATTGTCATTTGGGGTGGCGCGAAAGCGGCGGAAGCCGGAAGCGCCCCCTACACTCAATCAATCAATCATTTGGGGTGAAACATTTCTGCAAGACATCAAATTTAACAACTACTCAAAAAGCAAAGCTGTATTTTGTTCACAAGAGACCCGGATGTGTTCGCTGTGGGGAAAACGACCTAATTTCCGCTTTGTTTGGGTGGCCTCCAGTTTTAACTTGGCATCGCTGCCTTTGTTCACTTAAGAAATTGTAAATGTAAATGTATCAATGACATTGGGCTTACACTGTAGCAAAGTTGAAACTGTAAGGTGACTAAAATTACCGATTGCATTTATTACAAGAAATATGTGACATTGTCACAGGGATGGGGGGACTCAGAATTAATATTTTATTTCACTTAAAATCACGTATATACCACTAAACAAAACGGGAAGTAAGGGAGGTAATTCGCAGTCAAGGACGCAATTTTTGTAAAGCCTCACCCTAACGCGTAGATAACTTTTAATTTCTAAACACTAGTTCATCCACTTATATCATTTAGATAAGACTGACTGTATGTAGACATACCCCTGGAGCGCGCCCGCCCCTACAATTGATGAAACGCTAACAGGGAGCACCAAACACACCAACCATGCAGAGAAGAAGCAAATCGTACTGAATCACCTATATGAACGATATAAAGACCACCAAAAAATCTATACAGACGGCTCCAAAACAAGCAAAGGCACTGGCGCAGCGGTACTCACACCCCACTGTCTTTACACATACAAACTACACACCGCACACTCCATAATGACCGCCGAAACGGTTGCGATACAAATGGCTCTACAAGAAGCTCTACTCAACCCCCGCCCACCCCAAAATCTCCTGATAGTCACCGACTCACTCTCTGCACTTAAAGCCCTCAACAACCCATATAACACGCAGAGAGCATACAACATGGACAACATCAGACAGCTTATCCTAAAACTACAAAATAACCAGACAACTACAGACTTCTTATGGATCCCCAGCCACATAGGAATCAACGGAAACGAAACAGCTGATAAAGGGGCGAAGAGGGGCACTACAGAAGGAAAAAACATCTCAACACCAATATATACAATGGAAATCCAAGCAGTGATAAATAAGATTTAAGAACCCACCCCTCCCACCGGCAACGAAGAATAAGCTGGCATACCAAGCAATCAACAGGCTAAGACTAAAAACAACAAGACTCTCACACCACCCTAATTCCCAAACGAAAAGATGCTATAGATGTCACACTGACAACACGATCACCCATTTCCTAACAAGCTGCATACAATACGCAGAGGAAAGGAAAAAACTGAAACAGGTGATTACAAACCTAGAGTTACCCTACACGGAACACACGATCCTATATCCTCCAGCAAAACACAATACACCAAGCACTGGAAAAATACCTAACTGACACAAACACCATAAGCCCCATATAACAAACCGCACATAAGCAAATGCAAACCCAGACCCGAAATTCAAAACAGCGCTCCCCATACAATAATAGTACCAAAAGGAGAGTGGCTCCGCAAAGAAGTCAAGAGGAAAAAAAAATTATTAAAAAAAAAAAAAATTCCTCACCCCACCCGACGCGACGAACAACGCAAGTCGGCCCCTCCCGCACCTTGGACAAAGTGAAGGATGCGAAGCCCTGGTTAGAGCGCCTCCAAAGGTGAGAACATCGCTGATGAAAACCTTAAACCACGCCCAACCAGGAGCAAAGAAAACGTGACAACAACAACAACAACATGCACAGAGGAGCAAACACACACCAACACCTTACATACAGATCCCTTCCCACCAACGGAGGGCGGCTGAGGGTGTGCGTCAAACTGGTGCTGCCTGTTTCACCCCCTTCCGCCAGCCCTCCCGCACCCTGGACAAAGTGAAGGATGCGAAGCCCTGGTAGAGCGCCTCCAAAGGTGAGAACATCACAGATGAAAGCCTTAAACCACCTCAACCAGGAGTAAAGTTAACCTGACAACAACAACAACAACATACTTATTTACGAAGAAGAAAACCAATGCATAGTAGAAGTGCCCGGGATCAATGTTGTTTACGACAAAGAAGGCCAATGCACATTAGAAATTACCACAGAGAGCGTGTGGTACGACCAGAAATAGTTGTTCAAGGACAAAACCAGTCACAAGACTAAAAAAGATCTTAGCACACCTAGAACTGTTAGGAAATAAAAACTTTAAATTGTACTTTTTGATCGATCTGAAATTTATTATTATTGTTATAATCTTTGTGAATAGAAATTCACTATGATTTGGGTATTTGTATACAATGTGAATTTAATATGATGGCTAATGTAGGCCTATTTTTGTATACGAATTGTTGATGATATGATTAACTTTTATTTGACACTTTTGGATTATTATCATTTTCATCTCCCCTTATTTCCCACAGAGTGTATGACATTGGAAAGTTGAATGTATGTGTCACGAAGATCAAGAAATATTAATAAATTTTTTTTTCTCTCCCTCTAAATATTTTCTAACTTTAAACTATGAACGAAACCGCTAAGTTAATTAAAAGAGGGACAGGGTGAAAATGACCATTTTTCAACAATGGGGAAAACTAAGTGTCGGGAACATTAGCTTTAAGTTCGTGCGGAGAATAGGAAAACGATAATTAACTTGCTGGCTGACCAGGAACCCACGCCCATACATTTGTGTCAGAGTAGAAGTACAAGGCAGGCCAGTGTACCAAGTTCGTGAGAAGGTGCTAGGACGCCAATTATGTCCGTGACGAAGGCAGACTGAGTTTTTGAAATGTAAACATCTTTTTTTTAAGAATCACCACTATTAAATGTTTGGTAGTAGGTTAATATTGATTGCTATTGTGTAATTACTATTGTTATGTGAAAGTACTTAGTGAAATAGAAGTTGAGTTATCGGAAAGTTAATCATTGTATGTTAAGTTAAAAAGGTTGGTTTGAGTGTACAACCATGTGAGTTAATGTATGACTTGCCAGGTGGCCATGAGTTGCCAGTAACTGTAGTTTTAAAATAAAAATGCTCTGGGATTTTAGTGTGTGCTCTGAGAGTTAGCTAGAGGTTAAATGGATACGTAAATCACAGTGTCAACTGGGAACTTGATACTTTGGCACTGATAGAACTGGACGCCAGAGGTGGCCAGGATGGGCAGAGAATATTCCTAAGCATGTACAGTGCTGGTTGTAAATGGGCAGTGTTGGATGGGGGATAGTGTCTGTGCTGGAAGGAGGGGTGTGTTCGAGTCATCTCATAGAAAGTGACGTACAAGAGTTTGTGTATAAAAGAGGAGACAGAGCCAGGGGCGGATGAGAAACGTGGAAGAGAAACGTGGAAAATGTAGCGTGTTGTAGGAGAGCGGAACATGCTCTCTGTTTCTCCCTGCTTTGTTGGTACCAAGAAAACTCTTCGAAGTTGGGAGGCAAGCAACTAGAGGGTTCTTGGACCCTGTAACAGTGTGACACATGTCTACCTGGGCTGCGTAAGAGCGCGTCATAATGACCGCTGCAGTTTTTAGATGGGCCAAATCAAATCAGATAGCCATCTCAGGTTTTCAAAGACTCTGTCAAAGACCGCGGGTGATCGATTATTTTCCAGGTAGAAGGCAAATTCCTGGTGGAAGTTTAATGTCACGGCGCTGGGAGATGTTACAGAACGAGATGTTACATAGTGGTAGTAACTATCGTTGGAAGCAGTAGCGGTCATGCATGAGGCATACCACCGAGAACGGCAAAGGTTGGCCGTTGTGAAGAAGAGAAGATGAGAAACGAAGTTAAGGGAAGAGAAGTTGAGAAACGAAGTTATGATGAAGAGAAGAGATGAGAAACGAAGTTAAGAGATGAGATGAAATGGGCAGAAATTGAAGAGAAGAAGAGGGAAGAGAGAACGCAAGGAGAGTTGAGAAATTAGGCCTAACTAGAGAAGCGCACGGGAGCGTGAAGTGTAGCAGCCGTCGTAACAGTGAAGGCGGCCAGGTCGAGACGTCGACGATGTTTTGTTGTATCAGAACCCCCCCCCCCAGCACAAGAAGAAAGTGTAACGATGTGAGCCCAGCACATGGAGAAAGAGCCGATAACGATGTGAGCCCAGCACAAGAGAAAGTAACGAACCATACGAGCAGAGAACAAGAGAGAGTAACGAATTATATGAGCAGAGAACAAGGAGAACGTGACAATACCTATGTGAGTAAAAGAAAATTCTAACTAATTAGGGAAATCTCAGAGCACGTAGCACATAAACATAAGTATAAACTAGAACCTAAAACTAAAACTAGAATCTTAATTAAGCATTAAACTAAAATTAGAAGTAAACCTTGATAGAAAAAGATATTGATGGAACCATTGAAAAGACTTGCAAGTTAAATGACATTTGTTTTGAACTTTGTGTATTATTATTGAACATTGATGTGTGGCGCCAGAATTCTGAAATAATGACTGTTCTATTATGTTGTAAAATGCCTAAGCAATGTTAGAAGTAGTACTGCATGAAGAAATTGAGTTTTGTATTTCTTTGATTTTAATTCATCATTTATCATTTTTCTTTCTTCTTTCTTCCCCCTTTCCCATGGGTGTGAGTGTGGATGGCTGACTGACTAACCAACGTGTGAGAGGAAACCTATAGACCAATAAATTTGAACTTGTACTCCGATATTGGGCCTTTCTTCTGTCTATGGTTTCGAAAGAGTGGTTGCTGTCGTTGTTATACGTTGTGTCGTCTGTGCCGTCTACACTTCACCCCTACCCGTATGCAAGCACACATGCAAACATGTCGGCAATACGTAACCTACACGCAGAATTAAATTCGAGCCAAACAAACATCTTGGTATTCTGTGTGTGGATCTGTCATTCTCTTTATGCAAGTCCTACGTGGAGCCGGCAAGCCACCATCCCTCTCCCCTCCTGTCGGAGAAGGGAGGGTGGGTGGCGACAGTATGACTAATCACTGTGCGAAAGAGTAGTGCCCCCTTTAAAATCAGGAAATAAACAACCTGATTTAACCACTTTCAACTACCTTGTTATTCATAGTTTTTGAGAGGGGCGAAAGAATTTGTATTTGAATTGTTTTGTACCGTTCGTCTGTTCGTCCATTTATTCACTTTCATGATACTCACACACAACATACACAGCCAATAAAACATTCCTTGGCATGACATAATAAAACTGGGCCCCACCCAATCATCAATGGTGTGTGTCATGAGTGTCTATGTAACAACCTGACACGACGTATTACTGGCACATATCACACGGGTTTTTGTCGGAGGTGCACCGGAGTGGGCCAAAAAAGACCTGTATCTCTAACTTCAG
This sequence comes from Sinotaia quadrata, assembly GCA_028829895.1. Classification (NCBI taxonomy): domain Eukaryota; kingdom Metazoa; phylum Mollusca; class Gastropoda; order Architaenioglossa; family Viviparidae; genus Sinotaia; species Sinotaia quadrata. The sequence continues at coordinate 11,839,463 of CM054179.1, forward strand.
TTTGGGTCGGCTTAACAGTCGGCGGGTTTGTGACAGACATACTTAAGTAAACTTCTGTATTTCTTACCCTATACAATATGTATTTGATAATATTCTTATTTAAACTGTATTTGATATTTCTTTTTCCATACAATATACATCCATAATTCTTTCCCCTATAATATATATATATATATATATATAAAAATTCAATAAGGTCTGTCACAGTTAAGGGGAAGTAATCGTTTAAATTTATTTCTCTTTTTTATAAATGTTATTTCCCTTGTTACCGAGCAATGTCTATACATGCATGGTCAGAACGTTTGAGAGCGTGCATATTTGTTCATGCGTGTTTTGTAACAATGCACTCTTTTATGTATTCACTTGATGACTATTGATTATGTTAGGTATGGATAGAAGTTGTATTTAACTATTTTTAATGTGGTTATAAAGATAGGGACTATATTCAGTTATTTAATTTTTTTGTATAGCATTGAGAACGCGCCTTTGAACAAATTAAATGCACTCATTACAATATATGTTTACAACTTTAGGAACTTTTGGGCATGCTTTTGACTTGACTCAAATCTGGATCAAAGATATCGCCAGTCATTTATAAGCACTGGAGACACGTGTGTGTGTGTGTGTGTGTGTGTGTGTGTGTGTGTGTGTGTGTGTGTGTGTGTGTGTGTGTGTGTGTGTGTGTGTGTGTGTGTGTGTGTGAACAACTACAGAGATGGTGACAAGATTTACAAGTTTGGTTTTTTTTTCATTTCAGCCAGCAATGGTCTTTTCGAAATTTTGAGAATATTTGCGAAAATCCCAGCAAATGTTCGCCCTTTAATTAGACTGACTGAATAGTGGTCAAGTTTCCAACGACACAACTTTTGCATGGACCAGGTCAGTACGACCTCGAACCCAGTAGTTCAACAATTCCAATCCCTGTTAGTGGCTATCTCTAGCGTCCATTGCAGAACTGAGAAGACAGGGTCGGGCCAGTAAGGGGCATGTGTGGGCATCTCCTTTACAAGTAATTGTTCTTACCATTTGTCACTTGTCTCTTTTCAACGTGGAGTACTTTCAGCGTAAATCAATGCAAAAGGGCCACAACTCGGGTTGAAGTGTTTCCATGCTTGAGACGAAATGTATTAGTTACAATTTTAAATGAACTGAATTTACTTCATGGAAAACTAATCGAAGTTAATTCTGTCTTTGCACGAGTTATAATTTTGATGATAAACTGGATGTAATTCATGGAAAACCTAACATTAATTCTGTCTTTGCATGGAGGAATTCAAACATGTCAGGTTGTTGTATGATGAGATATTTTAAAATAAAATTTCAATTTTAAGTTATCATTTCTATGATGATATCAATTGTTACTTTTAAAATTCAGAATGATAAAATTTATTTGTATAATGAAAGTCTGTGATGGTCATAAGAGTAGAGAAAACAAGTTGTTTTGATGGAGCACATTACGAGAAGTGGGTGAAACGTTATTGTTGTTTTGAACCGTTTAACCTAACGGGATGATCAGTGTGTACTGTGTACGTGGAGATTGGTGTACATGGCTTGACCGTGACCCCATTGTAGGGTTATCTAACTTTTAGACTTATGTAACTGTGAACTCACTTTTAGATAGGTGACTTGTATGTAGATGTTAGAAAGTCATAAATATTAATTAGTTCTAGATGTATACTTGAATCAGATTGATTGATAGAATTAGTCAAGGTAGAGGTCAGTGGAATCTCTAGTCTAGGGTGAGAAAAACCGTGTAGAGTCCTCAAGACGTTATTCTTTAGAGTAACTCCTGCTAAACGTAATTTAATCTAAAGTCAGTCATGCATGCTTTTAGGAAAAAAAATCCCTCAAACTAGTATGGGATCATGTGACGGGCGAGAGTAAGAATGCTGTAATACCTAATTAATATTAATTAACAGGATTACATTTCACTCTGGACGAGTAACACCTAGAAGTGGAAAACAATTAGCTTAATTGTAGACGCTAGGGCTTGACTTAGTCTCCCAGACTGCAAAAGACGAAGACCCGGTCGAAGAATGGGTTATGATATGAATATTTGTAAAGTAATTATTAATTCACTGAACCTTGTAGGAAGGTTATATAACCCCACATTTAACACGGTCATTCTTTACAATGTGACAGTCGAGCCAAGTTAATACAATAATTATATTTAATAAGGAGTTTATAGTTTCCGTTTGTTTGAGGTGTAAGCTACAGGCACCACACAGACATTGAAAGTACGTGTCCTAGGCAACTGGGAACTATTTGACCCACATATGACCCCGCAGAGAACACACCCTGTGTCAAGTAGAGTTACTCTAGCAGCCTCGCTGCTGAATACCTGCAGTCCTGACAGCACAATATGCGTGTGTGTGTGTGTGTGTGTGTGTGTGTGTGTGTGTGTGTGTAATTAGCTCATGAAATTTCAAAATAAATGATTTTGTTTTACATAGGTCATAGGTCATGAACTTTGTAACGTTGAAAGTGTAGGGTGATAACACTTAATTGGTGCTTTATTGTTTAAAAAACAACATCGTCGAGATGAAGCAGTTATCAGAATACCTTTCTATACGGAGTTAATGACAATTTTTTTTTAAAAAAGCATTTGTTCGTATCTGTACAGTTAAAAAGTTCCATGCAAAGTACAGGCCAACCTCAAACTGTTAATAAATGTTTACAAGTTGTAAAATACGTTGAAGTAATTATTAATGCGTTTAGAATTGCGATTCGGATCTGACCTCAAACAATTTTTCACAGATTTCATGACAAGATAAATGGGTTATGTAGGATTGGGAGGGGTGGAGGGGGGAACATTCCTGAATATTTTTTTTAAAAGGATTTTCTCAGAAATATAGATCTTTGTAGTTTTACATAATAAAGATGAATAGCCATTAAAAGTTTTTGTCAGAAAGTCATTTTCTCACTTAAGATGTAAGACAATCAATCTGCTTATACTTCCGCTAGACACTCATCAATGACAAATATATAATTAATCTAGTGACGTCATCCATGTAGAAGTAGCACAGCTGATCTTATGTAAATTTGAGACTCACGATTTGGTTACGACTATTGTTGTCATTTTGTTCTCTTTTCAGAACAAGTCAGAAAGCATAAGAAAATTTGGATTAGGAAATAGGAAACAATTATACAAGTCTGTACTTAGGAAAAAGAATACTATTTATATTCAGCTTACTTCTATGAACCGGTATGCTAATTATTGAAATCTATTTTTAGAGCACACATACCTAGAATGGAATGAAATTGTAGTTGTACTCTAGATTGAAATAGATTATTCTGTTTATCAATATTTAAAATTATATTTGTGTTCTTCTAACTTGCATAAGTTCTAGTTCTTTTCCCTTCAAACTGTTACAGAAATTTGTAGCATATATCAGACACTGGGCAGTTTGACCCAGACTGTTTAAACACAATTTTTCCAGAGAGATTTAATACATTTTGTGAAGAAATTATCCACATCCTGATTAAAACAATACATGTAAACTCGTGTTGTTGTTAATGTGGGGAACGCTTCCGCGTGTGTATGTGTGTGTGTGTGTGTGTTTCGACAGCACCGGAGCTTGCGTTCATCATTTCGTCATCAGACGTTGCCTGATCTGGAGGGCCCTTGTGTTCGAGGTGGAGAGCGGGAGGCGGAAAGGGTAAAACCTTAGCAAACCCTCTAAGTCTAACGCAAACTGTTGGTGGGTGTGCTTCACTCACGCTCACCCCTTAAGCTGCAATAGAGTCTGACTAGACCTTTCATCTTCACGATGTTCTCAGTCTTGGTCTGCTTCTGAGGGAATCGCGGTGCGTCTGAGGTGGAGGGAAGGAGGGCTGGCGGAAGGGAGAGAAACAGGTCGCACTAGTTTAGCGCACACCCTCAACCGCCCTCCGTATCGAGAAGGGGGGAGGTGTGGAACCCTGTGGTTGGGACTTATAAATATTATTCAATCCCCTTTTGAGTAAATTTGAAAGTGTTTGGAAAGGTCTGGATGGGGTGGTGTCTGGTCAGAATCTGCTGGTGTCTTTGTTCACCATATAGTATAGACATACTCCGTCAGTCCTAGGCTTTTTCAACATTTTAAACTTTTCAGGAGAGCCCTCAGTATTTGTATACCAAATGAATCATGCGATCCAACCAAAATGAGATGCAAGGGAAATAACTCGATGCAATAGTATCCAGCAAATATTGGCAGAGTTGCCTCTCATTGATTGAGTGTCCCGACTACTCTGATTGACGGACGATTAGACGAAATTGAAAGTTTTATAAATAAAAACAATATTGAATAGTTCATGTAAAAAATAACTTAGGTAATTTCTTGTTTTAAGTTATTTATATAAAAGTCCTCAGTGTACCAATATAGGTTTGCCATTCTGGACATAAGATATGATGTTTAAAATTATTTATAGAAAAGTCCTCAGTACCAATATAGGTTTGCCATTCTGGACTAAGATATTATGTTTAAAATTATTTAGAGAAAAATCCTCCGTACAATATATGTTTATGAGGTAAACATTTAGGAGCATTTTGACTGTCACAATGTCCAAGCATGTTATTTTTCAGAGGACAGAAACTGTAACTTTTTGTGTTCGCCATCGTGTCGGCAATTGTGACTATTTCGTTTTTTGTGCTGTGTGTTCCTGCGTCGACAATTCAGCGTGTTTCAAACACTAGTAAGTAGGAAAACTTTTATTAGAGGTGCATTACTAGGTAGGTTAGTTAGAATATAAACATTTTCATAACTGAACTACTTTTCATGAACATTTAACTTTTATTTAATGAATAATTTTTGCGGTTATCACCGCAGTTCTAAGTAGAATTAACATTCGTTGACGTTGGGTTTTTCCACCCACTCATTTTAAGCTAGTAAATTTTAAGGTTAGATATTTTTCTGTGGTCATTACCGCTGGTTGTGCTGTAGTGGGGCTATGCCCAAAGTATTTTTGTGCCACTCGATTTTGGCGGAAGTAGTGAAAACGGTCATCACTGTTCATTGATTGATTATTGTGGTTTATTCATCATATCTTTTAAAATTATTTTTTCATTTTCCATTGCTCGTTTCCCCGCCCCATGGTGCCATGTGTGGATGTTACCGAATGAATGACTAACACCGTGTGAGAGTTAAGCCCGTTTTCCATTTTAAAATCCTTTGTAAAAATTAAATTCTTTGTTAACTCTTTCTCAAGAGTTGGGCTTTCTTTCTCGGGTTTTGAAAGTGTATGTTGGTGCGGTTGTTTGTTTGTTCGTTCCGTACGTCCCTCACACAACATTCACACGCCTGCTCACACACACGCACGCCGGCTTTTCACATTTTACCCCACATCTCAGAATAAAGTTTATCCTATCCCCCACAAGATTATTCGTGGTGTCTGAGTGTGAGAATGATCATCAACATCTGATCGTTCGATGTGATCCCGGCAAGTCGCGGTTACTGGGTCTGACCCTCCCTACCCACCGAGGAGGAGATAGGGATCCAGCAACGACAAACAAACAAACCCGCGACATAGTTAATTATTTTATTTTATAATTTATTTTGTGAATTATATTGTAAGGAAGTATTGTATTTAAAGAGTATTTAATGAAGTATTTTTTGAAACTTTAAGTGTTATATAACTCTGGGTAGTTTAGAAGGAATTTATGTTAGAACAAAAGTACGTTAGCACAGAAGAGCCCGTTTAGCATTAATTTTAGTACAGTCCCAGAATTGTCTAGTGGAGTCCCCTTTGCCGCCCGGACATTTTAGATATATTGTGTGTGAGAGAGTGTGCGAGGAGGGTCTTGTGTTCGTCTTTGGCCGGTCTTTTGGAGAGTGGTCAAGAGAGGAGCGTGGTTGGCAGTGTGTCGCGTCGCCTAAATAAAGATCATGAAAATGTAAACAGGTGTTGCGTGTTCTGTCTCTTCTGCTGTGGCTGCCGTAGCGGTATTGTCTGATTGTCTCGTCATCTCCGTCGTTTCATCATCTCCTCGCATCCTAGGGTGACCCATAACAACAACAACACCACACCCCATCACACTTATATAACGCAAGCCAGTTCCAACTAGATGAGTATTTTTTTATTATTATTCAATGATTAGGATTTACGAGAACAAGACAGCCAATGGGTAGAGATCAAAACTTTACATGCTGTAGAGAATTCTATTCCCTGATCACTTGAATTTGGTGTGGCAAGAAGTCCAGTTATGAAAGGCAGCTTTTTGCTTAATGGTGAGTTAACTGTTTGATCGAGAGAGAATGGACTTAGAAATATTTCATGTACTTTTGCTATTGATATGTTGTTATATTTGTGTTTTATGTAGATATGTATTATGTGACTATTATTTCTACAAATGTTTGAAGATGCTCATTTATTGATAGTTAAACACTTGGTATTGTTCTAATGAAACTGCTCATAAAACTATAATGCTGTATTTATGGTGCTGTGTGCATGTATTGGGCTAATAAATACTGTTGCAAGAAACTTAAGTTAGAAAGAATTGAATTAAAAAGGGATAAAATAGAAACTTAGTGTTTGTTCCCTGATTATATTTTTATGGGGACAAAGCATTCTTTCCTTGTATTAATTGAATCTCATAGTTTACTGATTATATTTTTATGGGGACAAAGCAATCTTTTCTTGTATTAATTAATTGAATCTCCTGGTTTACTGATTATAAATTGCTGTGATCATGGTAGAAATGGGGTGCCTCTAGCGCAGTGTGTAAGTGTAAAGAATACACTACATTCCATTGATGTATGGTGGCAGGTATGCTGACTACATCGAGCAAATTCTGGTACAAAGAAGTTACTAGAAATTGCTACAATTGTTGTTATGCTTGAAGTAGCTGACATGGCCCAAAAAAGGTGCCCAGGTTAGCTTCAAAAGAATAGCAGCATATCAGTGTTTTCAACGTGAGGAGAGAGACATGTTGAGTTGAGATGGACAATAACTTGTGACATTGTTGCAAAAGTACATGAAAGACTATCAAGACAAGTTATGTAGAAACTATTATTGCTTATCTCTAATAAATCCATTTCTGCTCTCTGATAAGAACTCTCCTGGGATTTGTATTGACACTAATCTATAGGATTGTATTTTCTGATATAAGACTGTGTATTATAAAAATTATTCAAACATGATTTCGTGGAAATATTGATGTAAAGTAATCTTTTTCATTGTATTTGTTATATGTAATTGGATTCTTGATTTAAAAAAATATATTGTTGAATTTATTGCCTTCTTGCATATAAAGATAACTTTAAGTTTAAAAAGAAAGTGGGTGGATGGAGGCTCACTAAATACTGAGTAAAGATGGATTTGTCTTCTCTTTTAGTAAGACTTTTCCACCTACAGAAGTATTGTGAGATGGTAAATGTTTGTCTTTAATGTTGTGGAAGTGAGAAAACGTTCAGTGCCCACATATCTGCAGTGACAAGTGGTGTCTTCTGGAGAATCATTAATAACATAAATTAAGATTGTCATCACTTGTAATTAGTTATGGGTGATTAAAAATAATAACAGTCATAACTGATAACTGGCATTGCATAAAGAGGGTAGGCTCTGTAGAGTGATGAGTTCAAAATTTATCAAAATTGTTAAACTAATTGTCATAGTGTTGAAATTAGTAAATAGGGAAAACGATTGTTGAAAAATGTGTTGAGCTTAGAAACTAATGGGAAATCCTAGATTAAAAACAGAGCCGGAGAAGATTACTTGTCGAACAAATTAGACATTTTTAGAAAGCAGTCTTATCTCACTCATCATTGTATAGCACTATCTAGTCTATTCTTTTCTCTTTTGAAATTTTTTTTTTATTAACCTTTTGACTTTTATATATTTTTTGATTGCATATTGTATTGATACATGTATTATAACAGTTCCTTTATTCTTCTTCTTTACGATCACTTCTTTTCTCCACAGGAATTGCATGGAAACTTTTCATCATCTTGATGTTCTCAGTTTCTATAGATTTCTTGTGGGGCCTTCCTCCTTACTCTGTTCTAGGAGGGTAGTAATGTTAAAAAAAAATTTTAAAAATTGAAGTTATGGAATTAGTTTTGCCTGTCGTTGTTTACAGTTTACTTGCATGCTTTATTCTTGTGTCAGTTATTGTATGCATTGTTTTTCCTAGGAATTTTGTTAATATATTTATAGAAATTATTATTATTCTTTTTAAATGTGAGGAAGCTATTTGTAACTTCCTCTAAGTTTGTGGTTTTATTTTCTATTACTTATTGTGTAATGGTGTGTGTGTGGTGGATTGTGTGGAGATTATATTGTTTTCACTGATTGAATATTTACTAGTTGCTTGAGAGTGTGGATATTATACTGTTGACACTGCGCATTTTAAATAACTATATTTTAATTTATCAGTTGCTTGAGTGTGTGAAGATACTTTTGTAAAATCAATCAGATAGCACACCAATCATCTAGTCGTTTGACCATGATAGAGTGTTTTGTGATTTTTTTTTAAAGAATGGATACAGCTGAGAAAGAAGAAACTGGTGATGTATGTCTTTTGGGAAGTGAAGTTTTAGATTAAGCTATAAACTATGAGAAAGACCAGATAAAACTAGAAATAAAAAGAAAGAACCAGAAATAAGTGAGAGGGCAGCTAAGGTTCAGGAATGCCAATGCAAAATATCATTTTCATTCTATTAACAAAAAAGAGGAAAACATGGAAAGACCACATGACTAGGAAGTGTATTTGTCAGCACTTTTGTTTGAGTTAGGAAGTACCACAAAATTCAACTCTTTTTTTACCCTTCTAACTCTTATATGGTAGAACCATTAGGGGACCCATATTGATTGTTACTCAAACCCTGGAAGAACACATCTGAGTGCTACAGATCATTTGAAGGAATGTAACCTTACTGCTTGACCAACCAAGTTTCTTTGGAAATTACAAACTGAAATATTTGGGACATACAGTGGGACAAGGTCTCCTGTGGCCAGAGGCATCAAAAGTGAGAAAACTCAAAGAGATGGAGAGTCCCATCTCCAAAATATATGTTAAATCCTTTTTGGAGTTGACCAGTTACTATTGCAAATTCATTTCAATGTTTAGTGCATCGTCAAGCCACTCAGTGATCTGATAAGCAAAGGCAAATCTGAGGTAGTGATTGTAATGATTTTTCTGGATGAATTGTTTGTATTTCTTCTTTAAGTATGGAAACATAAACAGGTCATGTCTCAACATATAATGAGATAAATTAAGATATTTGATATTTTAAAGCAAAGTGATTGTTGAGGCATATAAAATTATATTATCTTTATTTCTAAAACATGTTGAATTAATTATGAGTATGTCTTAAAACTGACATATAAATTTCTATCTTATAAATAGTAATTCATTATGTATTATGTTGAAAGATTCACCAGTAATGTTTGAAATTTAATCCTAATAGAGCAGATGTCAATGCAACAGTTAACATCTATAAAAGGAGGGGTTATGTGGCAGAGTAAATTTGCCTATCCCTATTTCTGAACTTAATTATTACATATTTGTTACAATGTTAACATGACCTGACCTTGGGCACTGCTTATGATATTTTTTTGTAGGTATCAGAGTTGTAGTAAAAATCTCATGAAGAGAATGTGCTAGAACTTGCTGATGTAATCTAAACCACTTTTAGGTGGATGAGTAGTTTTTATTACTTATGGTTAAGATTCACAAAGAATGAGACCAGCCATTGGGCTGACATCAAAGTTTACATGCTGAAAAGAATTCTATTTTCTAATCACTTTGAATTAGGTGTGGCTGAAGTCTGGTCATGAAAGACAGCCATTAGCTTAATGGTGAGTTAACTGATTGATTAAAAGAGAATGGACTTAGGAATATTTCATGCATTTTGATGTTGATACACTACACTTGCATTATTATGTAGAGATGTATTATGTAAGTACATGTAGACTTCTACAATTGTGAATTATGATACTTGTGTGTAATATGTTAAACACATGACATTGTTTTTAGTGAACACATTAATAAATTTTTATGTTGTATTTATTATTCTGTATGCATATATCGGGCTAATAAATACTATTGCAGGAAACTGAGAGACTTAATGTAAGAAAGAATGGATTTAGAGATGATAAACTGGAAAACTTAATTGTTTTTTCCTGAATATATTTTACAGGGAAGAAGTAGGCTTTCAGACTTTTCAGGATTGCTGGAATTTCACAATTTTCTTCCTTGTTCACGGTTTATTGATTTATAAACCGTTAAAACTATGGTAGATTCGAGAAGTCTCAACCCCAGTGTGTGAGTGTAAGGGTACACTGCACCTGTTTAAGTATATGGACAAGAGTGCTTGACTACAATGTGGAATTTCTGGAATAAAAAAGATACTGGAGATCACTCCATTGTTCTGCTTGTGGGAACTAATATGGCGATTAAGCGTCCAGATTAGTCTTGAGAGAAAAGCAGCTTGCAGAACATTCTACAGTGTGCTAGAGAAGCACATGAAGAATTGACAATTGTATTGGGAACAATAAATTTGTGACTTGTTACAAAAGAGCATTAAAGATTATTGTGGCATGTTGTGTACAAACTATTATCAGTAATCTCTTTAACTCCATTTCTGTTCTTTGATAAGAATGATTATGTGATTTATATTGATACTAATCTACTGAATTATGTGTTAGGATTCAAGACTGTATAACTAAGCACTGAAATTATTCGAATGTGGTTTCATGGAAATATTTATGTCAAATAATCTTTTCATTGTATTTGTTATATGTATATTTGATTTCTGATTTAATAAATTATTGACCTTCAGACACATATTGATAACCATATGTTGGAGAGATAGTGGATGAAGGGGGGCTCATTAAATAAATAGTGGCTGGCAGGTAGAGAGATAACTGATATTTTACAACTATAAATTTCAGTATGAAATGAGTGACTTATTACTTATAAATTAAAAGCACAGCAAAGGTAAAATTTCTTTTCTAATTCAATGGTCAGACTTCCCTTGGTTTCTCTTATTATGTGGAAATGAAGTTTACTATTTTTCTATCTAATTCAAGGGAAACTTTTCACAAGTTGAACCATTAAGCAGATTTTAAGTTAACTATTTTCCCTAGTAATTAAAATGGAAAACTTTTCAATGTTTTAGACTGGATTTGAAGTTGAGTGAATTTTCCAGTGAGTTTATCTGAAATTGACTTAATGGTAAACTTTTTTACAGTTCCACACAATACATGGACTTATCTTTTTGTATAAATAGCTGGTAATTTATTTTGCCATCTCTCAAATTAAATGATTTTAAAGTTGACTAATTTTCTAACCACTTTGTCACATTGATTGGATTCAAAGTTGAATGGTATTGCAGCCATGAGAAGCACTTATTCCAAAAGAACTTCATAGTCTGAAAGACACCTACTTCAGGAAAACATATCAACATTAATTCATTCTTTGCACTGAAACTTTCCTGAATCTGAACATCAGTCAGGTCCTTACATTAAAATGCCCTATGTTTATAAGTAATAGGATAAACAAAATCAGTTACAATTTATAGATTAAAACTGAAATTTATGAAAACCATAACAACAATAATTCCATCTTTGTGTGGAGGAATCCGAACATCAGTCAAGTCCATCTGTCTAATATTGTCAGTTACATTATATGAGGTACTGATAAAAGAAATAATAATAAATAATTTAGTATAATAGTATTTATAAATATTAATTGATTGAGACTAATATTACTACTAATGCTAATAATATCCTGTGATGTATATGGTAAAATACTAACACAAACAAGATTTGATTCAATGTCTGATGTATTAAAACCATGGTAAAGTATTTGACATTTATGTTTTAGTGCTTTTGTATATAAACACTACACTTAAAAAAAAATATTTTAGTATTCTTATTCTGAATTGTTTGGTCATATTCTAATTCCATTTATTTAGACATGAAAGATTTCTATACTTAAGATATATTTTTTAAAATGTTTTTATTCTATTACGAGCACATATGACACATTTTAATGTGTTTATCCTATCACAAGAAAGCAGATGACATTTTAATATGTTAATTTTACCAGATGTTAGAATACCAGATTACAGATAAACAGCAGTTCTTCCTAATTTAAATCATATTCTGACACAAATTTCACTTCTAGTTGTAGGATACAGTAAATTCTGATATTTTACCCACTGATTCTCACTATATTTCATATAAAGTGTATAATCAAGGTACAATTCTAACTTAAAAATACAACCAATTCCTTATAAAATATACAATCTAACTTAAAAACAATCAATTCCAAATAAAAGGAACAATTTTAACTTAAAAACACAACCAATTCCATTTAAAAGGAACAATTCCAACTTAAAAATACAAACAATTCCACTAAAAAGTACAATTCCAACTTTAAAATACAATCAATTCCATGTAAAAGATAAAATTCTAACTTAAAAATAAAATTAATTACACATAAAAAGTAAAATCAATTCATCTTAAGCAGTGCCATAAATTCTACATAAGTACAATTAGTCCACATAAATGTATATTCAATTAATTACACATTAAAAGTACAATTAATTTCACATATGATACATTATTTTTTGCGCATAAGTTATAATTATATATGATTACTTCAAATAATTAATGCAAATATTTCCAAATATCTATCTCCATACAATATGTATTCAAAAATGTCATTGTACAAGATATATATTCATATTTCTTTCTCCATAAAATATGTATTGAATAATGTCATTATATGAAACAAAATTTAAATTAAAAGTATATAAGAGTTATGTAAATTAAGAAAATGTTACCATCAATATAACTGCTAAATGAATAATGCTCAAAATATATTCACATTTATATGGTTTTCAAATGTATGAATCAGCAAGTGTTATGTTAAATAATAACTGCATGTAAACCCTTTGCAGCATTATTCACATTTATATGGTTTTCCACCAGTATGAGTTCATAATTGTAATAGAAAGATTTATATTTGAACTCTTGTTGCATTATACACATTTATATGGTTTTTCACTTGTATGAGGATGCAAGTGTACTATTAAATAAGATCTGTATGTGAACTCCTTGCTCCATTGCCACGTGTATATGGTTTTTGAGTATGAGTTCGTAAGTGTACTGTTAAAGAAGATTTACATTTGAACTCCTTGCTGCATTGTTCACATTTATATGGTTTTTCACCTGTATGAATCCGCAAGTGTACTCTTAAAGCAGATTTGTCTGTAAATTCCTTGCTGCATTGTTCACATTTATATGGTTTTTCACCAGTATGAGTTCGTAAGTGTACATTTAAATAAGATTTACATATGAAATCTTTGCTGCATTGATCACATTTATATGGTTTTTCACCAGTATGAGTTCGTAAGTGTACATTTAAATAAGATTTACATATGAAATCTTTGCTGCATTGTTCACATTTATATGGTTTTTCACCAGTATGAGTTCGTAAGTGTAATGTTAAAGAAGATTTATATGTGAACTCCTTGTAGCATTGTTCACATTTATATGGTTTTTCACCTGTATGATTCTGAATGTGTACTCTTAAATTAGATTGGGATACAAATGCTTTGCAGCACTTATCACATTTATATGGTTTTTCACCAGTATGAGTTCGTAAGTGTACATTTAAATAAGATTTACATATGAAATCTTTGCTGCATTGTTCACATTTATATGGTTTTTCACCAGTATGAGTTAGTAAGTGTAATGTTAAAGAAGATTTATAAGTAAATTCTTTGCTGCATTGTTCACATTTATATGGTTTTTCACCAGTATGAGTTCGTAAGTGTAATGTTAAAGAAGATTTAGAAGTAAATTCTTTGCTGCATTGTTCACATTTATATGGTTTTTCAAGTACATGAATCCACATATGTTCTGTTAAGCGAGTACTGCGTGTAAACCCTGCGCAGCATTGTTCACATTTATATGGTTTTTCACCTGTATGAGTCATCATGTGTATTCTTAAATAATATTTGGACTTGAATTCCTTGCTGCATTGTTCACATTTATATGTTTTTTCACTAGTATGAGTTCGTAAGTGAAAATTTAAGTTAGATTTACGTATGAACTTCTTGCTGCATTGTTCACATTTATATGGTTTTTCTCTTGTATGAGTTCGTAAGTGTACTTTTAAATAAGATTTACATGTAAACTCTTTGCAGCATTGTTCACATGTATATGGTTTTTCACCTGTATGAGTTTGTAAGTGTAAATTTAAGTTAGATTTACATGTGAACTCTTTGCTGCATTGTTCGCATTTATATGGTTTTTCACCTGTATGAGTTCGTAAGTGTAATGTTAAAGAAGATTTATATGTGAACTCCTTGCTGCATTGTTCGCATTTATATGGTGTTTCACCAATATGAGTTCGTAAGTGTAATGTTAAAGAAGATTTATATGTGAACTCCTTGCTGCATTGTTCACATTTATATGGTTTTTCAAAAACAGTATGAGATTTCAAGTGTAGTGTTAAAGAAGATTTGTATGTGAACTCTTTGCTACATTGTTCACATTTATATGGTTTTTCACCAGTATGATATCCCAAATGTACTGTTAAAGAAGATTTGCAGTAGAACGCCTTGCCACATTGTTCACATTTATATGGTTTTTCACCAAAATGATATCTCAAATGTGTTCTTAAATAAGCTTTGGATGTGAACTCCTTGCTGCATTTTATACATTTATATTGTTTTTTACCAGTATGAGATCTCAAATGTGATGTTAAATAAGATTTGCATGTGAACACCTTGCCACATTGTTCACATTTATATGGTTTTTCACCAGTATGAGATTTCAAGTGTACTGTTAAATAATATTTGTATGTGAACGCCTTGCCACATTGTTCACATTTATATGGTTTTTCACCAGTATGAGATTTCAAGTGTACTGTTAAAGAAGATTTGTATGTGAACTCTTTGATACATTGTTCACATTTATATGGTTTTTCACCTACATAAGTTCCCAAGTGTTGTACTAAATGCTCATGTTTTGAGAATACTTTGATGTTTTGTTGACATCTATTTGGTTTTATTGTTAAAGAATATTTCTGTGTGGACTCCTTCCGAAATTGTTCACATTTATATGGTTTTTCACCAGATTCAGATTGTAATTGTTCTATTAAATTGTTTCCAGAGACACTTTGAATCATTTTTTCAAATTTATGTTTTTTCACCAGTATGTGTTTGCAAATGATAAAGACCTAAACTCTTTAGTGCATTGCTCACATTTATATGGTTATTCACAAGCATGAGTTCAAAGTTCTAGCATTAAATGAGAATTGCATGAAAAATCATTATTGCAATTCCACATTTATATGTTTTTTTCTTTAAATGTATGAGTTTGCAGGAGTATGTTTAGAGTACTAACCTTTCAAATAGTTTGATGCAGTTATATTGCTTATATTGGACTGTAAGTGCAATGTTCTTTACTGATTATACTATTAAAATTTTACTCCAATATGATTAGTATTGTATTCTTAGAAATATATGAAAATTATTGCATTATAAATACATGTAAGTATTTCTTCAGATAAAACATTTTATAAAAATAGAAATCACTTCTTGTTAAGACACTTGTGCAAGATAAATATGTATGGAAATTATATCACATCAACAACTATAATAATGCAACTGTTATTTTTTTTGTAAAGCTCATTATCCTTGCCTCTTTAAGATAAAATCTTAACCTTGCCTAATACTGACAAATCTAGCTTAAACTGATCACTATAACATATCTCAATTACATTAAAATTATAACAAAATATCTACCTTTAAATCACAATATTCCTAACATTCATTTTCCTTCTGTTTGACTTCTGACAGTACAACTCCATACTTCAACTTCCTGATGGAATTTTTTTAATGGAATACATTCAATATCCTAAAGTGAGTAAAAAATTTCCAATCAAGCCACAATATACAAAATCAGTTTATATAGTGAAAGGATTTAATGATTACAATTATTACTTTCTAATTATGGCTGGCAACTATTATGGACTATTACCTACTGTTCATGAATGAACTCTTCCATTGATTACCAGGTTATGGAGAGAAAGGCACAACTGCAACAATTAATGTAAAAATCATTCTCTTCAAAATGGAAATAAAATTAAATATTGAATAACACAATACGAATACCAATGAAAAGTAACTTCATGACTTGTAAAATTAATTTTCTTTTAATCAGTAAGAAAAGTGAACTCCTCTAGAGTGCAGTATTTTGCAAATTTGGAGGACAACAAATTGCTATTTACCAAGTATTTGATCACAAGTAAAATGTAAAAAAAACACTTTTATATACTCTGCAGATTGTTCTTTATAAAAGTGACAATGTAAATGAAATGATAAATGTGAATAGCATAAATAATATATAAAGAAATTTAGATTGAAATGTTAATCTTTAACAAAGTCAGTGATATATTACTAAGTACATTAACAATTACTTGTAGTTATTTCACATTTCATTGTATCATACACTAAAATCTTATTACAATTATTATCTTTTTAAAATGAATACTTCTAATCAAATATTTTATGAATAACCATGAAAAATGTATGTAAAGTTAAAAGCTCGATTAGATATTTACATACACATGTAATGATCACATTGCAATTAGTAAACTTCAATCCAGTTAATCCAGGATAAAAGTCACAATAACTGCCATTCTGTTTCACTATCTACCAGTTAATGTGTCTAATTCCTTGTTTTGTAACTGTGGCAGATTAACTGTTGTTGAAACCAAGAATGGGTACATTACAATAAATTATCAAAGAAAATAACAAACAGATGATGTGAACATTCCTTTCACTAGACAGTAAGGCATAAACTGATCCAGCATGAATGAGACATCTTCTAGTTACATATATACTGTATGAAACTGAATTGTAATAACTTTGTTCTTTTGCAGTTCAAGTAAACATTTCATGCTTTGTTCATTTAGAAATATATAGATATACAGTTTCTGTTCACTATGAAATGACATTAGTGAAGTGATAAAGATTATATCCCATTGTATTAAATTATTAATTGCACAGCAATGAATGTAAGCATAACACACTTACCAAAAATCCATGCCACTCATCAGTAAGGGCAGTTATTAAATCACACATATCTATTTGGCATCATCTGTTTTGTTTGTTGTCAATGAGTCTCAGTCAACCGCAAAACTGGAAAACAAATATGTTCAATGTTTTATAAACAACCTGAAAACTGCAAAATAAAATAAGTAAATTGCCACAATAAACACTCGTCATAAATCATATGGACTGTGTAAATTACTGCAAAAACATTAAACCAAGAAGACGTGCATTATTATACATATTGAAACATGCAAAATAATGACTATATTTTATGTCATTTGCCACTGCACATGATTTATCAATCATAATGGCACCAATTTGTGAAGTTACCATATTGACAGCCAAAGATGACCCCTCTGTAACAGGTCAGAATAAAATATGTGAGTTGTAGTTTATTATGGCTAAATAGTTAGGTTTCACTATTCCCAATGCCTAGTGTACATATGTGTGACAAATATTCCCACCCCTTCCTTTATTTGTCACTAGTTTCATGTACTTTTATCTATATCTTTTCATGATGTAATTTGTAGAGCACTTGTTCATATTATTGATATTTATTCAGTATGATTTAAAAGCAAATGTCATTCACTGCACGCGGTGAGAAAAACCCACAACACAAAATAATTTGGTAAATGTTACTGATGATTTGGTGAATAATCTTAAGGAAAAGAGAGAAAAGTGATAACTTTATAAAGTCAATATTTGTATAAATTTGCTCTAAAGGCAAACAGTCTAATCTTTAGTGACAGTAAATGTGGTAAACTCCATCTTGTACTGTGATAATTAATTATTCTGCATAAACAACATTAATGAAAGGTTAAATTATTGTATTATTTCTTGATTACTAATAGAATTTTATTTTAGAGGATAATGCATCACAATTCAAGAATTAAGATTTTAATAATTAGAAGCTGATGTAATTATAGTTCAGTTTAAAAAGAGTGCTTTTGACAGCTGATGTATTAAGTTCGGTCAAGTCTTTTTATTATATAATAGTAGATCCGCATTCCAGATTTATAAAGAATAATAAATTAGTATGATGTTTTCTTTTTATAAATGAGATGTTTGGTGTTAAAAGTACCGTATTAATGAAAGTAAACCTAATATTAAGTCTAAATCAAATAATATAAACATAAATAAAACATACCAAACAACAGAAGTATTTTTTCAGGACTGACAATACCCCCACCCTCCCACCCCATTATTACTAGCATCTACAATGACATATTCAAACTAATTTCAATAATATTTCAATATTTTCGTTAAATACTTTCTCATTCTTTAGCACACATATTTTAAGAAAGAAGGAGAAATATATACAAAAGTAACAATTAAAAATTATATATGGAATCAAAATTTTGAATGCAATAAAAATGATACTAAACCATCTTAGAGTACAGTTCAAAACAGTGAAATCAGAACTTTAATAAACAATCATGTTTGTGTTAACTTGCCTCATTCTATAATTTAACTTCTATAGAAAGACCTAACATCAAAATAGCACATTCAAATCTTTATTAAGAACTATTTCTGCATTAATTAAACTTGATAATCAAATTCTAAAGAATAAGATTTATACTAAAGCATTCAATTCTCATGCATAAATGACAACAGTTCCTGATGAGTACTTAAAAAAAGAAATCTGCAGCAATATACTTTCCATAAGTGTTCAATGCTCACAAACATGTTTCAGCAAATACTTGTTTTCAGGCAAACAAGGTCAACCTGACCCATTCATGACCAGCACAGAAAAGATCACGTATCAAAATGGGTGCTACCAAACATAGATAAACTAACTTTTGCAAATTAACCCATTGTTTCGATCTTGCATAGCACACACATTTTTTAGTTACCATGAGGTATGTGAGCGCAAAATGATCGTCTAGTACCAGTAGCTAGCACACACATTTTCTTAGTTACCATGAGGTATGTGAGCACAAAATGATCGTCTAGTAACAGTAGCTAGCAAACACATTTTCTTAGTTACCATGAGGTATGTGAGCACAAAATGATCATCTAGTAACAGTAGCTAGCACACATTTTCTTAGTTACCATGAGGTATGTGAGCACAAAATGATCGTCTAATACCAGTAGCTAGCGAAAAACCTATGTATGTTAAAAAAAAGCGCGTCAAATAGGGGTTCCCGTCATGCCATGTGCAGACCATGAACCCACAGAGACCAGAATATACGTTTGTGTGTGTGTATGCATGCATGTGTGTGAACTTCAGCAAGCATGGAGAAAGACTTGGCATAAAAGTAACACCACTTTCCAAGCCAACTACAGACATACCTTTCTGGACAACTGTACAGTATGTCTTGTATGTCTCTGGTTGTTGCAATCAACACAACAAATATGCTGGCACCTTTGCTCACCTGCAGTATAGAGATTGACAATTATTTAACAACTTATTTCTCTCTTACCCATTATTTATATATATCTAATGTATTTTATTATCTCCATATTCAGTTCACAATGGAAGATTTTACAGCACATTCTGGAAGGTGCAAAAATAAACATTAAAAACAGGCATACTGTTGTAATCAAGTAATGTTATTTCTCTCCCATAACCATGGTATAGGAAAAACAAAACTGCTAGTAATGCCACCATGAAATTAAAATTAACAAATTAACAAAGCATCTTGCTGCAATTAGTGATTTTTCAATTTCTTTGATCTTAAATCTGCTTTGACAAATTGGAACCATAGAGTGATTATAAAATTGCAGGCTATAGGACTGGCTGGTACTGTATTAAAATATTCTGTTAATTTTCCAAGGAGAATGTCTGAGGGTAAGAGTGGATAACTCTGTTTCTGGTCTTAGACTACATATGTATTTGAAATGGGGTTTATGCAAATTATCACAGTAATCATTGCACTCAACAGTTGTATATATTATCAAAAACCAATATGTCCAATCACTTTTGTTTCAAATTGTATTTAAAAGCTTATCATATATATTTATTTTCTATAATTAATTAAATTAAATTAAAACTTTGACTGTCCTACTCAATCAATGAAACTGGGTGAATATAATTTGATGTTTTATGATATGCTGTACTCAGTCATGTAAATATTTTTCTGAGAAATTTCTGTCGGCAGCCCCAAAATGACAACTTTGTAATAGGTAAAAATTGAAGTTGGGAGTTGTATTTTGTTATTATGGATGCCTATTTTGGTGTCACAAATCCAAAGACATAGCGTTATAAGATGTGTGTAGTATTTACTTACTAAAGATGTCTAGCCAGCTGTATAAACTGTAAATACTTAGTGCTAAAGTTGTATCTTTTTCCTATTAATTACTGCTGTGTATTCCATTTTAAAGTTGTCTTTTTGCTATCAATTACAGATGTGTATTCAGACTTAAACTTCTGTCTTTTTCTTACCAATTATAGTTGAATATTCTGCCTTAAAGTAATCTTTCTTCCTTATCAATTACTGATGTGTATTCAGACTTAATTTTTCTTACCAATTATAGATGAGTACTGAGTTTTAAAGATGGTTCAACAGAACTCAAGGTCATATTTGAGACTTTTACTGGAGAAACTGCTAAGCCATATGGTTTGACCACAATTTAAATATCAAGATAGGAAACTAAGACCATTTTCCTTCTCAATTGCTGCACACTTTACATGACCAAATTACCAAAGATGACTGCAACCATAGTTTTTACTAATTCTAATTAAAACAAACTAATTTCATATTGCTCAGGTACCACTAATTCTAATGAAGGAAATACTCATTTCACAGGTTGATGATTAGGCTCTCTCTCTCTCAGATATCACTAATTCCACTTTAAAACAACAAATTCATTTAAAAGTTCACAAGTGTCCCTAATTCTAATTAAAATACCATTTCACAGTTCACACTTACTTGTTCTAATTAATAAAACTATTAAAATAAAAGTACTTTAAAGCCCGTTTGAAATCCCGTGGTTATAAGTAATCATCTTTGAAAAGTTACACATCAAAATATTTTTAATGCACCTGAGATAATGTATTTTTTCTCTGTGCTGAAGAGATTTGATAATACAGTGACATATTTAAGCAGGTTCTATTATTATAATAAATTTCTCTTGAAATTTTTTTATGGGACTGCGAGTAATTAAAAATTATATTGTTGCGCAACAGCTGAACTGAAACTGGATTTTCACCTTGATCTTAAACAAAGTTGCATGCATTTATACATCTCTAAAAGAATTAAGGAAGACCTAATTAATATTCATGACAGCTTTTGATTTGACTGTCTTAATATTTAGATTAGAATTGTATTTGATTTCACTGTCTTAATATTCATGTTGATTTGGTTTGTCTTAATATTCACAACAGTATTTGAGTTGTGGCTGTAGTTTCTTGTGGTAATTTAATTTCTGTGCATTTTCATTGGAATGTGTGATCCCTACAATGAATAATATTGTGATAGTCCCCAGAAACTACTAAGACGTGTGTGTGTGTGTGTGTGTGTGTATGTGTGTGTATGTTTATGCGTTTGAATCTATGTCGTATGGGTGAGTGTGTAGAAATAGACATTAATACACAAATCTTACTAAAGGCAATAGGTAGTCAAATAACATTACGAGGGGGGGGGTCATCCAGAAAATACTCAGCACATTCCCAAATACCCACACACATCCAAGGACGACCCAGAAGCCAACTTCAAAACCTGCCAAAGCAGAATGCCTCAAACTCAAAGCTCCACCCGATTCATCCATTCAGGCGAGGGGACAATGTCCATTTGGGAGCAACCCAAGTATGACAACATCGAATGGAGAAAGAAAAAAAAAGATTGCTTGAGGCTCTTTGTGGCAATGAAAACAACGGGTTGGGGAGCTACATCTACATCTTACTAAAAGGCAATCAGTAGTGTGATTAGCAAGAAACTGAAGGAAAGTACAAACTTACTTTGGCTGTTAGATTGTCATTTTGTGGTCTGCCAGCCTTCGGAGTTCACAACGATTCAAAAAGCAAAGCTGTACATTGTTCACAAGAGATTCAGCGCGAAAGCCGAAAGCGCCCCCCTACATTAGCTAGCATGTTCACAAGAGTCCCGGCTGTTCGCTGTCGGCAAACGACCTAGTTTCTCAGTTTGGCGTGCATTGCTCACTATCGACTGGCGACCTACTTTCCCCCCACTCAGTTTTAACTGTACTGACCAATTTCAACTTCGATCCGCGGCCGTAGTTTGCTTAGAAATTGTAAATGTATCAATTATGAAATCGTGTATTCACCATTAAAATTACCAAGAGCATTTATTACAAGAAGAATATGATATTCCAGTCGCCATTTTATTACTTATTTCCTAAGGACTGTGAGCTCAATATATGGAGAGGACACAAGGGCAAACACTGTCGTCAATCGTCCGCCATATTGAAAACATTATGTTATTGTAGCGTGTGTGACATCGACTGAATTCGGTACATTTATACCCAAGTTCATGAATCTATAATTGGACAAATATAATTAATATACAATTCAAACAAACCAGAATGGAAAAGATAATCAGGCCTATCACTTCACTTAAATAAATATTAATTAAATGCATACGTGTAAAGCGATACCCTTAAGTTTTAGAAAAATGTACTCCGTCTACTTAAGAAGTATATTTATGAAAGATTTGGAAAAATCGTTAAAATTATATTTACATTGTTAATGCAATACTTGCCTGAATTTGAAAAACCAAATTAATCTATTCATTTATTTACATTGTAGTTATTGTCAAAATGTGCATCGAAGGCTATAGAGTTAGCTCTACAGTGTAGTTATTGTCAAAATGTGCATTGACGGCTGTAGGGTTAGCACCATAGAAGTGTTTAATTAGTATTATTTATGAAACAATCGTTATTGTAAGAGCTAACTCTGAATTAGTGTTGTCAAAATTCATGTTCACAATAATCCAGATTGAAGAAAATGCTGGTGTAAATGAATCTGGATTATTGTGAACATGAATTTTGACAACACTAATTCAGAGATAGCTCTGAATTTCTAGTGTCTGTAAACTGATAATTTGCTAGTTTTGTATATTATTATTATCTTTCCATACTCATCATGATCAATGTTAAGTTGGTATTTTATCATTAAGATTGTGTAGTATATGCTTTGATTTTGAAAAATTCAAGATACCAACTTAAATATATTCAAATTTTTTTTTTAATGTGGCTAGAAAATTTTAAATGTGTTTATTCACAAACATTTTTCTTAAATGCGATGCATGCCAGGTTAATGTGAAATATTAGGTGATTGTAAACTGTAAGTTTAAGGTTCCAATAATTTCAAGAATGTTAATTTGATCACTTAAAATATAAACTTTAAAAAATTTTTAAATATTAAAAACAAAATAGTTATGAGAAATGTCTAATAAAATCCATTATATATGATTCTATAATTTACAACTAGCATTATAAATATTTTAAATTGAAAGTGCTGTGCTATTTTTATGAAATGGCTACTATATATTAGTATTTAAAAAATATAATTATCTCATCAGATTATTTGTAACTGTAGTAGTGGTATAAGTTATATCGTTACATTGTGTTAGTCAAGTTAAGTAGACAGAGAAAATCAAAAGTAATAGTGAAAAATCAGATTTGATATCCATGGTTTAAAATGTAGAAGAATAATAAATCTTTTTAATTAATTAAAATTTATTTCCAATTATCCCATCCATTCACACTACACTGTATATCAAAGAAGATTTTCTAAAATCAAGTTTCCCCTATATTAATATTTATTACAGTCAAATACAAAAATAATTATTATATTAATTATGCTTTAAGTCTGCACTGACAAAGTTTGAAGAACATGCTATTTTAAAATAAAAAGTAATATTTAGGGAAATTATATTTATTTTTAGTAAAATTTTATGCACACACACTCTCTCACACATCCTTTACCTTGAGAAAAATATATGATGTATAATTTATGTAAACATATTTGCAAGTGTATGCACATAGTGGCATATTTTATCAATAATGAATGCTTCTCAGCTGATTGTCTATAGATTTGTTGTTTCCAACATTTGTTTTTTCCCTAAATAACTGCACTAAAACTTCCACTAGTGACCTAGAGGAAATGCCTTCACACACACACACACACACACACACACACACACACACACACACACACACACCCACACACACACACATGTTGCAAATTAATATTTTCAAGAATGTTTATTTAAGGTATAAACTTACGCAATACTTAAAACAAAAATTATTATAATAAATGTCAAATAAAATTAATTAAATATAATTTACAATGTTAACTAAGGCATATTTTGAAAATAATCTATGCTTTCCAGAATGTAGTCTTCAGCACTCTTGTGTTAGGCTGGTATTTTGAAATTGTCGCACTAAAACTTCCATTGTGACACATCCGCAATACTGGCTACCATTGAATGCTCTCTCCACTCGTATAAAGATCAGTGGTTGAGGGTTAATGACAACATTATTTTATTATTTGGTTTCATGTGTAATGTTGCAAAGTCCCATTACTGAGTGTTTGTGTGATGGATTCAGGACAACCGCAATGTGCGCACAGACATTTCAAAGTGGTCACTATTGTGAATGAGATCAGGAGCATGCCTTCACACACACACACACACACACACACACACACACACACACACACACACACACACACACACACACACACACACACACACACATACACACACACATAATAAAATTAATCTAGTGTACATCAGCCTGTATAGATAATAACTAATAAAGCATGTAAGTAAACTGTAAACAATGACAGGCAAGTGGAAAACTAATTCCATGGCTTCCATAGGTCTTCCACAATTTTGTATTTTTTTTTTAACATTGCTACCCTCATAGAACAGAGTAAGGAGGAAGGCCCCACAGGAACTCTACAGAAACTGAGAACATCAAGAAAATGAAAAGTTTCCATGCAATTCCTTATGCCTTAGTTAACATTTCCTGTGGGGAAAAGAAGTGATCATAAAGAAGAAGAAGAAGAAGCCTGTATAGATGTGAACATTTGGAATATGTGAAAGTTGAAAGAAATTCCAAAGTCCGAACTTAGGAAGAAGAACATTTGGTTTCGACTTACTTGTATGAACCTTTAGCTTAGTACTTGAATCCATTTCTTTCTTGACTCCTTGTTTAGTGCACATGCACTCAAAATCAATATTTTACTTCTGATCAAGAAATTATTGCTGCTTATCTAGTTTTTAAAATTATTTTGCATTCTTATAACTTGCACGACAATTCAAATAAACATTTCGACATGACGAAGATAGAGTTCAAAAGGTAAGTGTCATTTGTGGCATCATATGCCACTCTTGTATCTATGTGAACTTGCCCACCCAGAGAATTCTGTAACACCTTTCACTAAGTAATGCACACTGTATTAAGACTACTGTAATTTCCTTTTAAAAGTACTTCAAAACTATTCATGCCATTCAGTCCACTTTAATTTCCCCTTCCCCATTCCAATGATACATTAAGGAGACCTCCATTGACACTAGTCCATCCCTACAGTCTGCTGACAGTAATGAATATTTCAATCTATTGTATAAAATGTCCTATGTAAATTTGTAATAATGTTACAACTCCATTTTAAAAGTCTGATTTATTTACTATGTGATAATAAAGTGAAAAGAGGAAGGCTCCACATGAATCTTCCCAGAGATGAGAACATCTAAAGAAGATGAAAAGTTTTCACGCAATTCCTTTGGAGCAAAAGAAGTTATTGATGTTACTACCACTACTACTACTACTACTGTGTAAAAGTGTACCTGCCTTCTCTTTAAATAGTAAATAATTCATTAACCCAACTAGCAGTAGCACAAATCATATGGCCCAGTGTTGGCCCTAAGTTGTGCTTATTTGTTGACGTGCAAATCATTGCAACTTTGGTCTAACACTGGCAAGAGTACATTTGCCAACACATATCCAACATTAAACTGAAGTTAACAACTGTTTGTCAATGTTTTTGTTTCAATGTATGCACAATAACCAACCCTTTCCCAACTTTATTTTACTGTTCCCCAATGTTGGCCCAACATTTTATTTCAATGTAAGCACAATAACCAAACATTTCCCACACTTTAACCCAACCTTCTTTTACCATT
Source organism: Sinotaia quadrata (assembly GCA_028829895.1). Taxonomy (NCBI): domain Eukaryota; kingdom Metazoa; phylum Mollusca; class Gastropoda; order Architaenioglossa; family Viviparidae; genus Sinotaia; species Sinotaia quadrata. The sequence continues at coordinate 11,865,609 of CM054179.1, forward strand.
CACCAACGTTCACCCAACTCTCCACCAATCATCAAAAATGTAAGCATGAGATTCAACCATTATCATTAATCAAAAAAAGAAAAGCTCATCAAATGTATATTAATCTGTAAAAAGTTTTCATTATCTTTCATACATACATAAATTCATATAGCTTCTAATTTAATATTTGGGGATTCTCTAGAAAGATGATCCATGAGTGTGACATGAGGGTTAGAATTATTAGTTTCTTTATATACTAGCAAGAGACAGACCTTTGGGGTACACTTTACAGCAAGAATTGTCATATTTCATCAATTGGTATTTGCGCTCTAACAAGAAAAAATATTTTTATCTTGATAGGCACTGACATAGTCTTTCATGTACAATCGTAACTGGTACTACTTCCATTTGAAACAAAAAAGGAAATTATTTTAATGAATCTGTCTACTGTATGGAAAATTGGCTATGCACATTTTTAACCTTCCACCATGACCTTGTGACTTATTTTTATAAAAATTAGTTCATCTCTTATGGGATTCTTTTTAAAATTTTTTTTTAGTTGTTTACTTGTAATGGGAAATTTTGGTAATGAACATTTTACCTTTTACGGATAAAATTGTTTTTAGTAAATCTTGGCTTTATTTTGTTAAAATCATCTAAGAATACTAATGATATTCATCCATGCTAAAAATAAACCGGTCACTGGAAGTTCAAGCATGCTGGAAGGTCATTGTATTTAGCTTGTTTGTAGTGCGTATGTGTCAGTAACAAAGCATTGTGAGTGTTCATAAATTTTTTTCGCATCAATCATTGTGTATTATATTATAAAAATATAAACCCATAAACATGGCCTATCTGGGTCACTTTTCCAGAGAATCATCCATATTCAATTATTACTATATGTAAAATAATTTCTACAGTCAATAATTACATTTAATTAAATCCACATTAAAAGTACAATTTATTCTACAAAAAGTAAAATTTTATTCCACATAAAAAGTACAATTCATTTAACAAAAAAGTAGTTACAAAAAATTATATAAATGTACAGTTAATTCCACATAAATATTTCTTTAAATTGTTCATACACCTCAGTGTTTACTCTCTATTATCTCATCTTGCTGTTAGTTCACCCAGAAATGCTTGTAATCTTTTGTCTTATTATATACATCAGTGAACAAGAACACTTTGGGGCAAAATATGGAAGATAACTGAGTGAAGTAACCAACATATTGTGATTACTGCCATATTGCCATCTTAAACAAGAATTAATATTATAACCACTGTGATTTTGTTATATTCATCATTATTAATTTTGAAAGAGGACTTGTCTTACTTCAATATATTTAAAGTGTACAATTAAGTTGCAATTCCAACTTTAAAATGCAATCAATTTCACATAAAAGGTACAATTCCAAATTTAAAATACAATCAATTTCACATAAAAGGTACAATTCTAACTTTAAAATACAATCAATTTCACATAAAAGGTACAATTTCAACTTCAAAATACAATCAATTACATATAAAAGGTACAATTTCAACTTCAAAATACAATCAATTTCACATAAAAGGTACAATTTCAACTTCAAAATACAATCAATTTCACATAAAAGGTACAATTTCAACTTCAAAATACAATCAATTTCACATAAAAGGTACAATTTCAACTTCAAAATACAATCAATTTCACATAAAAGGTACAATTTCAACTTCAAAATACAATCAATTTCACATAAAAGGTACAATTTCAACTTCAAAATACAATCAATTTCACATAAAAGGTACAATTCCATCTTTAAAATACAATCAATTTCACATAAAAGGTACAATTCCAACTTTAAATACAATCAATTTCACATAAAAGGTACAATTCCAACTTCAAAATACAATCAATTTCACACATAAAAGTACAATTTCAACTTCAAAATACAATCAATTTCACATAAATGGTACAATTCCAACTTACAAATGCAATCAATTCCATATAAAATGTCAATCAATTCATCTTAGTTAAGAAGTACCATTAAGTACACACAAATGCAATTAGTCCACTTAAAATGTATATTCAATTCTTCATAAAATAAATACAATTAATTCCACATTAAAAGTACAATTAATTTGACATATACAATTTTTTGCACATAAGTTATCTCCACTTATAATAATTATATATGACTGCTACCAAATAATGCAAATATTGATTGCTTCAAAATAATTAATGCATATATTTCCAAATTTCTATCTCCATACAAAATGTATTCAAAAATGACTTTATATAATATGTACTTCAATATTTCTTTCTCTTTTCAGTATGCTTTAAAATAATTCCATTTTATGATTCATATTTCTTTCACTTTACAATATGTATTACCAGAATGTTGTTGTACAAGGAATATTTCCATATTTCTTTCTCCAAACAATATATATTCAATAATGTCATACAAAGCATACTTCAATATTTTTTACTCACAATATGTATTCAATAACCATTATATGATAAAAATATTTAAGGTAAAAGTATACAAGAAGTATGTAGATTAAGAAAATTTTACCATAAATATAACTGCTAAATTAATAATGCTAAAAATATACAATATATGATTAAAATAGATGCAAATTACAAGTACTTTCATAATGTACTAGTACAAAAAAAGTTGCAAGAGGCTAAACCTATTTGATTTAGGTACATGTATGCTGTTCACATAAGTTTCAAGCTGCCATCTTGTTTATTGCATTGTTTTAAATATTTTCTTATTTCTGTCACAACTCTTCTTATGAAGATTTAAGTTTAATATTTCTTTCTAGAAATGTTATCCTGCACAATAAAACCATATACATGTCAACAATGCTACTATGTTTTCACAGATCATGTAAAGAAAATATTTTGAAATGAGGGAAATTTTGAAATTCTTTGGTCTGCATTTTATGATGTTGGAAAAACTGTAGTTCAAGCTAACTTTTAAGTGTTAGTAGAAATTATATATAAAATATATGTTGTAAACAGAAACATCATTTGGAGGTAAGTTAATCATAATTTTAATGCAAATAAATATAATTATGTTAAATGTAAAGAATGATTTGAAATAAGTGTGTTCTATTATCTCTATTTCATATTTGTTAATTCGCATGCACATTACTGACTTTACATCTTCATTTGAAATTTATAACATGTTGACTCTTTCTAAACACAGTAAAAATAGTTTTTAAAAAATCTTGAAAAAATGAATCAAGCCTCAGGAATTAATTTTTAACTACTTATTAATATGAGTCCTTTGTATTTATCATTAAATACTATAAATGATATGTTCTAATTATTTTAAATCCATTTCATTGTATGGCTAACTTTCATTCTCAAATGGTGCAATGTATGTTTATGAAATTGTTGTCCATTTTATGGCTCTTGTCAATTTTTTTACTCCAAAACAATAAATACAATGCATGAACTAAGGTGTTTTACATAAAATTTTAATAACAATTCTTTTCAATAACTACATTTTTATAACTTGTCAATATAGAAGTAATTTAAACTATGCAACTATATGATGTCACTGGTACGACTAAATGACAAAGCTTTTTAATATTAAATATTTAAGAATGATTTGCTTCACTGTTTACATCTGACTGGACAGAAAATAGTTTTCTGCATTAATCATATCTTTTAAAAGTTTTTTTTAATTACCAAACTGAATGCACAATGAAGTGTTACAAGAAAAAATTCTGACAATACTTTCCTACATTGTTCACATTTATATTTTTACACCATTATAAGCATCTGTACTATTATAAATAAATTAGAATGCTATGATGCATATTTTTTTAACAGTATGGATTTGCATGTGTAATTTGCATTGCCCAAAGTGAGAGAAAATTTGCTACATTTTTTCACATTTAAAATTACTTTTACAAACTGTTCTATTAAATAAGAGTGTTGTGTGAATGTTTAACTACGATGTTCACAATTGTATGAATTGTCATCGGTATGAGCTAGCAACTGTACAATTAGATTATATTGGGTTGGGAATGCTTTGTAACAATGTTCACATTTGTATTGTTTTCATAGGAATGAGTTTGCAATTGCACTTTTAAATGAGAATGTTGTTAAATAATGTAGTGGAGTACATTTGCCTTTCTCTATTTCTAAACTTAATTGCTACATAAATTGTTAAATGTCAAAGTGACACGACAAAAGGGCAAACAGCCCAGGTTGAGAATATGCTAAACATTGCTGATACAATCCAAACCAGTTTCAACTGGATGAGTAGTTCTTCTGACTAATAGTCTCACACTTGTTCATAACAAATTTATCCAATGGGGATGGATCAAATGTTACTTTACTGAAGAAAGACTATATTCTAATCACTTTAATTTTTGATGAAACTTGAATCCCGTCATAAAATTGATCGCTAGCTTATGGTAAGTTAACTTACTGATAAAGAAAGTATTGACTCGGAAATATTTCATACGTTTGTAATTGATCTGTGATTTTAATTGGAGAATGCTTTATGTAATTGAAACATTATTTATTTGTTCACTAATTTGATTACAATGTACATTATATTTGTGAATTTTGATTGATGCTATATTTCTTATGCTGCATGTATCGGACTAATGAACACTGTTGCAGTAAATTGAGAATATTTGTAAGAGAGACATGAGTTTTAGAAATGAAATATGCCTGAAATTTAGCAATGTCTTAATTTCACTTTTGCAGAGAGGAGCATGCCTATTTTGTTTGGCATATTTGTTCTCCTTCAGACCATAGTGACTACTGTACTCTTCCGGATCATGTTGGTGTGTTTGTGTCCAATGTTTTCATCAAACTTATTCATAACTGTGTTGCTGTAAGATGATTTCTGTGAATTCAATTCAAGAGCCAATATGGTGAAAATTGAAAATTTAGTTTGGTGTTGAGAATTTATGAAGATTATTTTGAGCATTCCTCTGTGTGCATGAGTAGTGTACATGAAGATTCTAGAAGAGACTGCGTGATGTGCTTTGTTTGTTAGTGCAATTTTAGTTCTGGATGGTTCTCCACTGTGTGCTTTGTGAGCACATCAAAGATTCTGGAACAGTCATGTAACATAATTAGAAAGGGTATGTGGGACAGTCATCTAAACATGAAAGACTGTGACTTGCTGCAAATGACATGAATGTGAATACGTGTTAGTGACAGCGGCCATCATTGAAAAGGTTATGTACACTGACTATAATTATTTCTCTAAAGCTCCACTCTCATGTCTATGATGAATTATATCTATGAACTTGATTTTATATATATGTTAATGTGACTATGCTAGAATCAATTAAAGGATTGCCTAGTATTAATCGAACACTGGTGTGAGGTGATGTAAATGCCAATGCTCTTGATTAAATTCATACGTTGTACATTTGATTGTTGATTTAATAAATTTATTGTAAAATTTATTGACCTTTTTACAAAATTATTGGAGAGTTAGTGGGTGGATGGGGGCTCAATAAATATAGGTTAAAGATGGATTTATCTTTTCCAATGGTAAAAAGTTTTCCACCTAAGGAAATATTCTATGATGGTAAATGATTTTCAACCAGTGTGAGTTAGCAACTGTAGCATTAAATGAGATTGAATAAAAACTTATTTAATTCAATTTAATTTAATTCAAGCAATTAGATATAGACCACCAACTAAAGAAATTAGAGACTAAAGAAACATCTTTCAAATACTGCCATCACACGTCAACATAAATGCAACATTAAACTACAAATTCCAAATATTACTATAACAATGGCTACCAAAATGCAAAAGCAAAACAGACAGAACACACAACCAAAACAACTAAAAATAATTTCATGGAACAGTAATGGTATAAAAAAAAAAACACCATACCTTCACTGCATAATCAAAGAACACTCCCCAGATATAATTTGCATACAAGAAACGAGACTTCCAGAAAACACAGAATTAAAAATTCAAGAGTACATTACTGTCCAGGTAGGAGCAATTAAACAAAAAACCAAGTACTGTGGAGGACTAGCATGCTTAATTAAAAATAACATTAACTACACTAGGGTAGAAAACACAGATGTCCATCTAACAATTTCTCAAATAAAAAACATCAACAACATATCACAAATATATACATCAATCCACGCACACAAACAACAAGTATAGGACTAGAAAAAATCTCCCTCTTTGAAAATCATATAATTATGGGAGATTTCAATGTGCTACACCCATGCTGGTCAAAGGGAAACAAAAACAAATGCAGCCAAATTTTATTAGTCTGGATTATAAAGGAAAATCTAACTTTTCTAGCCCCCCCTCAACCAACAAGACACCACACCTCACTCTAGATACCACAATTATAACTGATGAAGACAACTATACCAGTGACCACCATCCCATAATAATAACTCTAGATACCACAATTATAACTGATGAAGACAACTATACCAGTGAACACCATCCATCCCATAATAATAGAAATAAATAACAAACAAATATACCACTCAGACACAACTGTGAACACAACATGGCACATATCAAAGGGAAATTGGGACACCTTTAAATGAAACTTAGAATTAACATCAGAACAGCTACTAACACATGACAGAACAAACACATGGGCCACCAACATCACGGAAGCCATCACCAAAGCAGCAAACTTAGCATTTCCCCTAACACAAGCAAACACTCCCACACCCCTCAAACCCCTGGTCCCCTTGGGACCAACAACTAGAATAAACCAAAAAGGAAGGAAAAAGGCACTCAGAAAATACAGAAAACAACCAAACAATGAAATAAATAGCTAAAACACAATACTACAACATCAACACAACTCAAAATTCAGCAATAAATAAAGCAAAGAAAAAATCCTGGGAAAAGGTATGCAATCAACTAAACAGAAAAACACAGCACCAGGCCAAGACAAAATACCTTACCAATTTTTAAGAAGACTACCACACAATATACTACATAATCTAACACAGCTCTTCAACAAAATATGGAAAACAGGTGATATACCAACACTCCGGAAACAAGCCAACATAACACCAATACCAAAACCAGATAAAGATCACACTCAACCAAACTCATACAGACCAATCTCCCTCCTTCCAACCCTAGCAAAAACACTAGAAACAATAGTAAATAGAAGACTCACATACAACTTAGAAACAAATAATCTACTCTCTCCAGAACAACATGGGTTCAGACCCAAAAGATCCATCACAAATGCCACCAATAGATTAGTAGACAACATCATGATAGATAGACTACAAAAAACCCATTCAATAGCAATCTTTATTGACATATCAAAAGCCTTCAACATGGTTTGGCACCCAGCAATACTAATTAAAATGCTTCAAATGAGAATAGGAGGGAACATATACAACTATGTTAAAAATCCTTCAAAACAAAACATTCCGAGTGCAAAGCACACACAGTCCACCATTAGACAAATAATCAATGGCACCCCACAGGGAAGTTCTTTCAGCCCCACCCTCTTCAACATAGCCACACATGACCTAAACAAAATCACCGCAGACACAAAAACACAACTAACACAAAAAAATAGAATACTTAATCCAAGATCTCCAAAACACCCTAAAAAACCTGGAAGACTGGACAAATAAATGGGGATTTGACCTTGCACCAGACAAAATGACAGCCATAGACTTCACTGATCCAAGAGACAGAAATTACCCCACACTCAAATTAAAACAATCAAATATTAAATACTCAAAGACTCACAAATTTTTAGGGATCACATTTGATGAAAACATTAATTTCAACCAACACATAGAAAACACTTTAATCAAAATGAACAAAACACTAAACATCATTAAAACAACAAAAGGGAAGGACTTGGGGGAGGACACGACCACTCTACTAACAGTCACAAGAGCACTAATATACTCAGTAATAGATGATAGAAGCACAACATACACAGCAACCAACAACCCTAAAATTAAAAAAAACTACAAACAATTCAATAAAAAGCTCTTAGAATAAGCATAAACACACTCAACAAACACAAAAAATAAAGAAATATTAAAACAAACAGGACATTCAACACTAATAGAAAGAAGAGACAAACAAACACTCAAACAAAGGACTAATAGAATACAACATGGGAAAAATCTTCCCACAAATACACATCTACAAAACAAGAAATGGGATAAAAAGGGATACAACATGCCAAAAGCAACAAGAATAAAAAAACAAGTGGACAGAAAATAAGCTACCCCCATACCAGCAAACTAAGAAATTAATAGAAAAATACAAATTGAACTCACTAAAATCAGAAGATCCCAAAACCAACCTCAGCCCACCCCAGGACAATCAATACACCAAAAATAGACTTAACACTACTCAAACAACCCAAAAAGCACAACCAACCACACTTAGCAAAACAAAGAGCACTAGAACACATAAATAAAAATACTTCAACCATCACCACATATACACTGACAGATCCAAAAGCAAAATGGGAACAGGGGCAGCAGCACATGCACCCACATTCACACAAACATACAAATTAGATAAAAGACATTCAATACTAACAGCAGAACTAGAAGCAATCCAAAAAGCGCTGACAATAGCAAAAAACACCCTAACAACCAAAACACAAATACTCATATGAGTATGAGAATACTCATACTCACAGACTCACTAACATCACTACAAAATTTATCTAACCCATTCCAAACCACAAGAGCACAAATCACCAATGCAATATGCAGACAAATAACTACACTAGAAAAAAAAAGAAAGAAAAACAACACTGTTATGGATCCCCAGTCACATAAACATAACAGGAAATGAAACAGTGGCCAAAGGAGCAAAATATGGTAGCAAACATGGAATACCTCTACACACCCCAATACACATATCAGAACTAAAGCACAAATAAAATAAATCTTTAAAAAACAAGTTACCCACACCACACCACCCATACTCAATGAACATAACACACAACAGAGCAATAAACTAAGATACAACTCCACAAGATTTACACATAACCTAAATAATGAACTAAAATCATGCATTCACTGTCAAACAGACAACACAATAGAACACTTTCTACTACATTGTAAAAATCAGAGAAGAAAGAAAATGCTTGACTGACACAATGAGACTATTACATTTACCAGTTATGACACAAACACTACTCTTTCCAAATAAATATCACCAAAATCACATTCACCAAGACATCATCACTTATCTCATTCACACAAACACACTTCACCTTCTATAAAAAATAAATATTAATCAAACCCACCACACACAACCATTACACACTAAATAATAAAAAAGAAAACCACAAAAACTTAAAGAAAGTTACAAATAGCTTCCTCACACATTTTTTAAAAAAATCGATACATATATTAACACAATTCCTAGGGAAAAACAATGTATACAATCATTAAAACACTACTAAAACATGTAAGTAAACTGTAATCAATGACAGGCAATTGGAAAACTACTTCCATAAATCTTCCACATTTTTTTTTTAGAACAGTACTACCCTCCTAGAATAAAAGAGTAAGGAGGAAGGCCCACAGGAACTCTACAGAAACTGAGAACATCTAAAAGATGAAAAGTTTCCACACAATTCCTGTGTGGAAAAGAAGTGAACATAAAGAAGAAGAAAGAACACTTTGCTGCACTGTTCACATTTATATGGATTTTCACCAGTATGAGTGCACAAGTGTACACCTATGTGAGAACTACATTAGTACAGTTTGTTGCATTGTTCACATTTATATGGTTTTTAGACAGTATGAGTTTACAAGTGTACTTAAGCTACATTTATATAATAAATCCTTGCTGCATTGGTCACATTTATATGATTTTTTTACCAATATGAGAGTGCAATAGTACTTTTAAAGAATCTTTCAATCTGAAAGCCTTGCTGCATAGTTCACATTTATATGGTTTTTCACTAGTATTAGTCAGCAAGTGATTACTTAAATTTGAACTGAGTGAGAATCTGAAAGCCTTCCTGCATAGTTCACATTTATATGGTTTTTCACAAGTATGAGATAACAAGTGTACTTTTAAGTTATGTTTATATATGTACTCATAATTTGCATTGTTCACATTTATATGGTTTTTAACCAGTATGAGTTCGCAAGTGTACTTTTAAGCAACGTCTATATGCGAAATGCTTGCTACATTGGTCACATTTATATGGTTTTTCACAGTATGAGTCCGAATGTGTTTATTTAAAGACTCTATCAATCTGAATGTCTTGCTGCATAGTTCACATTTATATGGTTTTTCACCTGTATGAATCCGCATGTGATCCTTTAAACGAGAGTTCTGTGTGAATCCCTTGCTGCATTGGTCACATTTATATGGTTTTTCACCAGTATGAGTCAACAAGTGTATATTTAAAGAAAATTTCACTTTGAATGCCTTGCCGCATAGTTCACATTTATATGGTTTTTCTCCAGTATGAGTCCGCAAGTGTAGTTTTAATGATTGTTTCAAGCTGAAAGCTTTGCTGCATAGTTCACATTTATTTGGTTTTTCACCAGTATGAGTCCGCAAGTGTAGTTTTAATGATTGTTTCAAGCTGAAAGCTTTGCTGCATAGTTCACATTTATTTGGTTTTTCACCAGTATGAGTTAGCAAGTGTGAACTTAAAGAAGATTTGAGTGAGAACACTTTGTTGCACTCTTTACATTTATATGGTTTTTCATCAGTATGAATCCGCACGTGCTCTTTTAATTTATAGCTTGTGGTCAATCGTTTGCTGCATTGATCACATTTGTATGTTATTTTTTCACCATTGTGAATCTTCAAGTGCACATTTAAGGAATCTTTCCATTTGAATGCTTTGATACATAGTTCACATTTATATGGTTTTTCACCTGTATGCGTGTGCAAATGTTTTTTTAAAGACTCTTTGCATCTGAATGATTTATTGCATAGTTCACATTTATATGGCTTTTCACCAGTATGAGTCCGCAAATGTAAACTTAAACGATAATTACTTAAGAACCCTGTGTTGCATTCCTCACATTTATATGGTCTTTCACCATTGTGAGTTTGCAAGTGTAATCTTAATTCACTTTTGAATCTGAAGGCCTTGATGCATTGTTCACATTTATATGGTTTTTCACCAGTATGAGTATGTAAGTGCTCTTTTAAAAAATCTTTCCATCTGAATGCCTTGCTGCATAGTTCACATTTATATGGCTTTTCACCAGTATGAGTCCGCAAGTGTAAACTTAACTGAATTTTACGTGAGAACACTTTGTTGCATTCCTCACATTTATATGGTTTTTCACCATTGTGAGTTTGCAAGTGTAATGTTAAACTACATTTGAATCTGAAGTCCTTGCCGCATTTTTCACATATAAATGTTTTTTTATATTTATATGGTTTTTCACATTTATATGGTTTTTCACTGTTATGAAATTTGTGCAAGTGCACTTTTAAGTGCACATTCTGTCTGAACTCCTTGCTGCATTGGTTACACTTATATGGTTTTTCACCAGAATGAGTACGTAAGTGTCGGGTTAAATCAGATTTAGATACAAACTGCTTGCTGCATTGCCCACATTTAAATGGTTTTTCATCAGTATGAGTCCACAAGTGCTGTTTTAAAGTACCTGCTTTTCTGAATGCATTGCTGCATAATTCACATTTATATGGTTTTTCACCAGTATGAGTACGTAAATGTACTTTTAAAGAATCATTGCGATTGAAATCCTTGCTGCATAGATCACATTTATATGGTTTTTCATCAGTATGAGTCCACAAGTGCTGTTTTAAAGTACCTGCTTTTCTGAATGCATTGCTGCATAATTCACATTTATATGGTCTTTCACTGGTATGAGTACGCAAATGTACTTTTAAAAAATGTTTGTGTGTGAAATCTTTGCTGCATAGATCACATTTATATGGTTTTTCAATGGTATGAGTACGCAAATGTTTTTTAAAAGAAGAGTTGTGTGTGAATTCCTTGCTGCATTGTTCACATTTATATGGTTTTTCACCTGTATGAATCCGCAAGTGTACTCTTAAAGCAGATTTGTTTGTGAATTCCTTGCTACATTGTTCACATTTATATGGTTTTTCACCAGTATGAGTTCGTAAGTGTAAATTTAAATAAGATTTACGGATGAACTCCTTGCAGCATAATTCACATTTATATGGTTTTTCACCAGTATGAGCTCGTAAGTGTAAATTTAAATAAGATTTACAGATGAACCCCTTGCAGCATAATTCACATTTATATGGTTTTTCACCAGTATGAGTTCGTAAATGAACATTTAAATAAGATGTAGATGTGAACGACTTGTAGCACTGTTCACATTTATAAGGTTTTTCACCTGTATGAGTTCGTAAGTGTAATGTTAAATAAGATGTAGATGTGAACGACTTGTAGCACTGTTCACATTTATAAGGTTTTTCACCTGTATGAGTTCGTAAGTGTACATTTAAATAAGATTTACGTATGAACTCCCTGCTGCATTGTTCACATTTATATGGTTTTTCACCAGTATGAGTAAATGTACTCTTAAATGATCTTTGTGTGTGAAATCTTTGCTGCATAGTTCACATTTATATGGCTTTTCTCCAGTATGAGTCCGCATGTGTACTTTTAAATGAGCTGTAGTTGAAGTCCTTGCTGCATTCATCACATTTATATGGTTTTTCAACATTATAACTTTGCAAGTTTACTTTTAAAGAATATTTCTGTTGAAATCCTTGCAGCATTCTTTCACATTTACATAGTTTTTGACAAGTAGGAGGTAATAATTGTTCTGTCAAAGAAGATTTAAATATGAACTCTTTCTGCATTGTACACAATTAAATGGTTTTTCATCAGCAATAGTCTGCATGTTTAGGTTTTTTTTATTTTTTATAAGAGATGACTGTGAACTCCTTATTGAAGTGTTCACATTTATATGGGTTTTTTTTTTTTTAACCAGATGAGTTCACAAGTAGCAAATTAACAGAGAAATGCATGAGAACAATATGTTTCATTGTACACATTTATGTTTTTTCAAAAGTACCAGTTTGTAAGCATAATGTTAAAGATTTGAATGTGAAGTCCTTGCACCATTGTTTATATTTTGGTTTTTTTTTTTTTTTTAACCAGTATGAATTTGGAATTGTACTAAAGAAGATTTGCCTATGAACATCTTGATGCACTGTACACATTTATATGGTTTCTTGCCAGAATGAGTTTGTAAGTGCAGTTTGTTTGAGTTTTGTTTGCTAGACTGTTTACATTTATATTGTTATTCAACAGAATGAGTTTGCAAATGTCATGTTAAAAAAGCTATAAGAACAGAACTCTAAGTTGTAGTGATGCCATTTATATATGATTTTTCATCAGTGTCAGATTGCAAGTGTCCTTCCTATTGAGACACTTTCCTTCATATTTTTTATGGTTTTTCAACAGTGTTCGCAATTGTATTTTACTGCATTGTTCACATTTATATAGTTTTTCATACTATTAGAATTATTCTCCAATATGAATTATATTGTATTCTCAGAAATACATCAAAACCGTTGCATTTTAAATACATGTAAGTCAATATTTTGATGAAACATTATAAAATGACTGTATGGAAATGATGTCTACATCAACAACTACAATAATGCAGCTAGTACTTTTTTGTCAAGCTGATTTATCTTTGCCTGCTTACAATAAAAACTTAACCATGACTAATACTGACAAATTAAGCTTAATCTGATCACAACAACTGATCTCAGTGACCTAAAAAATAATCGCTTACATTAAAATTATAACAAAATACCTACCTTTAAATCACAAAATTTCTTAGCATTCATTTCCTACTGTTTGACAGCTAACAGTAAAACTTCATACCTCAACCTCCTGATTAATTTTTTTAATGGAATTGTTCAAAAGCCTAAAATAAGTGAAAACTTCCAATCAAGCCACCATGTACAAAATCAGTTACTATAGTGACAGGATTTAATGATTACAAATGTTACTCTCTTATTGTGGCTGGTAACTGTTATGGACAACAATTACCTACTGTTTATGAATGAACTCTTCCATTGATTACCAGGTTATGGAGAGCAAGGCACAACTGCAACAATTAATGTAAAATTCATTCTCTTCAAAATGGAAATAAAATTAAATATTGAATAGCACAATATGAATACCACCGAGAAGTAATTTCTTAAGATGACTTCTAACATTAATTTTCTTTTAATCAGTAAATAAAGTGAACTCCTCTATAGCCACAGTATTTTTAGCAAAACCCAAGAGTATTTTGTCAATTTTGGGGTCAACAAACTGCTATTTAATTAACAAGAAGCTGCTGTGAACATTCCATTCATCAGACAGTAAGGCATAAACTGGTCCAGCATGCACGAGACATCTATTAAAGATATACTGTATGAAACTGAACTGTATTAACTTTATTCTTTTTCATTTCAATTACTTGAAGATTTATATGAAAACTCCTTGCTGCTTTGTCCACATTTATATGTCATGTGTTGTTCATTTACAGTTTCTCTTCACTATCAGATGACGTTAGTGAAGTGAAAACAGTGATTAGCATGTTGCTTTAAATTCACAGAAGAGAATGTACACATAACACACTACCAATGCTCCATGTCACTCATCAGTTAAGGGCAGTTCTTAAATCACACGAATCTATTTGATGTCATCTCTTGTGTCTGCTGTCAATGTATCTCAGGCAACCACATGGCTGGAAAACAAATATGTTTAATATTTTAAAACCAACTTTATAACTGCAAATTGAAATGAGTACACTGCCACACTCATCAATGATCTTATGGACTGTGTAAATTACTGCAAAAACATTAAACCAAGAAGACATGTATTATATACTCAGATAATGAAACATGCAAAAGAATGACTATATTTTATATGCCATTTGTCAGTGTAATTTGTGAAGTTACCATACTGATAGCTAAAGATGACCCCTCTGTAACAGGTCAGAATAATGTGAGTTGTAGTTTATTATAGCTAAAAAGTTAGGTTTCACTATTACAAATGCCTAGTGTACATTTGTGTGACAAATATTCCCACCCCTTCCTTTATTTGTCACTAGTTGCATGCACTTTTATCTATGATATAGTTTTATGATGAAATTTGCAGAGTACTAATTCATATTATTGATATTTATGCAGTATGGTTGAAAAGCAGATGTTGTGCACTGCATGCAATGAGAAAAACCACAACAGTCCTACAGATTACTAGGCACTCCCTGGAGTAGTGGTGGAATTCAATAGTGTAAGTTCTAACGAAAACGCGAGTCTAAATCTTGTTTGGATAAATGTCTTATCGCATAATGCAAGCATTCCTGAGAAGTTAGCCAGTTAGAGCTAACCAGATGGAGCTGACCAATATGTGCTAAGAGAAAACAGTGGGAAAACTTCTGGGAAATTATCGTTTTTTGCAAACAGAAACTCCACAACATGTGATCCCTTGCTCAGGTCTCTGCCTGGGAGTTGCACAAAAAAAAAGCCGTGAGTAAAACACTGAGTTCTAAATTCTAAAATTGTAACTTCCATGTTTCCTTTTCAGTTAAATAGAAATGTATTTTTGTCTTTCTTTCAACTGAGTAATAATGTATTTTAATTTTCAGTATAACTTGTTAAGCTGTTATGATTCTAAGACATCTTTTGTTATCTTATTCAGTAGAAATACTTTGCAATTAATGTTGGCTAATTTACTTTTAACTAAACTGTTAGTCATTGTTGAAACTTTGTTGCAAATATGATGCAACAAATTTAGATCTCTGTAGAATAATGTTTATGATTCAGAGGCCTTTTACCATAATCTCGAGATGTAAAATGTTATTTATAACTTTGGATATTTCTATTTCCATTCTTTGGCTTGTTAACTTTATTTCAGTAATACTGTATAAATCATACCTGGAAAAGTATGTGACTTGTGAGAGAACAAGTAGTCAAACTCATTGTTTCCTTGTGGTGAATTAGATAACTGTATTCTGTAATTGTAAAAATACATATATAGGCTGTGGAGTTACTAAAGAAACCGGCAGTTAATACCTGCCCATCCGAATTTCTACAGAAGAATTATTGTTGTTTCTCTACAGCCATTGGCAGACTCCGTTAGGTACCTTTACACCATTCTTTGGCACCTTTTACACTTTTAATCTAGACTCAGCGTGCAGTTATTTTGAGAATTCGTTAAGCCTGGCAGTGTGCATTGTTTCCGAGCCATGCAAAGCCAGTGGGTGATGATGTGATGACGTCATCTCTAAAGTGAAAAAAACAGAGAGGAAACTTCATTCAGATCACATTGACTCTTGCAGGAAACTATTTAACTATCTGTGGTTTGCATTTTTCACATTGTCTGAATGTCAGTTGATTGAACTTTGTTAACAGTTACTGTTCCCTCTAGATCAGTGCTGTGTAACCTCTGTCAGGCTGTGGGCCACTTAAAAAATTGTAATGAGGCCAGGGGCAGCAATGTTGCCAGGCAGACGAAAGGAGTGCTTAAGGCACCAGGGCAAAAAGCCCCTTACGACTAGGGTCTGGGTGGAGCCCTAGTCGTCAACGCTTTTGGGTGCATTTGGAATAAAATATAGTCTGTTTTAACCATCAGGCTTTCTAAATTTTTGTTTCTTTGACCTGATGTTGGTCATTGCAGAAAATCCTGCTTCACAAATGTAAGTGTTTCTAAACATGGTCAAAAGTTTTTGCAACATTTCGATATGTGCGGAAACTCATCACAAGACACATATTTCTCTATAAGCTCTAATGACACAGTGCTAAAGTCATGTCTTTTCCTATCAGTTAAAGATATATATTCAATGCTAAAGTTGTTTTTTTCTTATTAATTAAACATACATATGCAGTCGTAAAGTTATGTCTCTTTTCTTTTCAATCAAATAATGTATATTAAATTCCAGAAATAAGTTTTTAATTTTGTCTGTTATATTAAATAAATGATGCTATTGTATAAGCACTATTCAATAACACATGAGGAATTTTGCTACTGAATTTTTATTTTTATTTGTAAATGTCAAAAATTTTGGTTAAATAATCTGAAGTGCAATTTACCTAAAAATATAAATTTGAGGCACTGCACTCACATGCCACTGTTCTATTTGTCACAGAAAGATTTCAATGCAATGTAATACCAAGAGTGGTCTAGCAGCTGTTTAATACTTTTTATTCTTGTTTTCTTTGCATGGATAAAAAAGTTCATGAATATTTACACCACAGATGTACCATTACTAACAAACCTTTCTACTTCATATTGTAAGTTGTATCAAACAACTTTTCTAAAAGTTAAATTATACATTATTTCAATATTACTAATAGAATTACACAATGATGCATAGAAATTGAAAGGATAAATTTTATAATTAGATGTTGATGTAATTGTAGTTCAGTTTAAAGTGAGTGCTTTTGACAGCTGATGTATATATATAGTTGGGTCATATTTTCCTATTATACAATAGTAGATCAGTATTCCAGTTGACAGATGATTGTTGATTATTAATATTATAATTATACTATAATTATTATGTTCAGGCAGTTAATGATGAAGAGGTGATTATATAGAATAATAGATTAGTGTGATGTTTTATTTTTATAAATGAGATTTTTGGCTTTAAAGGTACCACATTCATGAAAGTAAACCTAATATAAATTTAAATCAAATAAAATAAACATAAATAAAGAGATTGACAAACAATAGAAGTATTATTTTAAGGACTATCAATAGCCTCACCCCCCCCCCCCCCTACTATTACTAACATCTACAATGACATTCAACTTATTTCAATAATACTTCATCATCTTCAATAAGCACATTCTCTCAATATAGCGCTTTTTAGTTTTAAAGGAGAGGAAATATAACGAAAGTTACATTTCAAAATTATATCAGCAATCAAAGTTCCAATTGCTACAAAAATGGCATCAGATAATCTTAGACCACAATTCAAAACAGTGAAATCAAAACTTTAGTAAACAATCATGTTTATGTTAACTTGGATCATCTTACAATTCAAATTCTATAGAAAGACCTAATATCAAAATAGCACATTCAAATCCGTATTAAGAACCATTCCTGTGTTAATTAACCCGTTCGTCATCTTCGGGATAAATTTGACGTCATAAAAAAAATTCTACACGTCTCTAGGACGACAAAAATGGACGCCACGCCCGCAGGCGTGGCTAAAACGATCATGTCATTCAAAAATATCCAACTAGAGAGAAAGAAATATGTCGTCTGCTTCAGCAACCACTGTGCTCTAAATTCTATCTTTAGATATTATAATTAGGATGCTCATGTGACTGAATTCCCGCGGTTTGTAACACAACCCTGCATTCTTCCTGGAAAGTTGGCAGACATTACGATTACATAATCTATCTAACAATGGCAAGCAGACATTTTCAGTTTTTATGAATTTCCTTGTACTGCTGGATCAGAGTGTGAGGAGAGTAGTTTTTCTTCGGAAAAAGATGATATTGAACCACCCTCTATTTCACTTTTAGATGAAAGAGTTGGCATCAATGCCATTGAATCTAGAAACAAAACCGGTCACCTTCATGGCGACATTTTGAGTGTATCGAGTGACGACGTATCGCGAGCGTAGAGACTCAAACTTTTGCAGGCTGTAGTGGGGTAAAAATGCAGTTTCCAGAAAATGCTACAGTACTTGACATATTTCAGGCACTTTTACCAGAGAATTTTGTACAAAAGATTGTCGAGTACACTAATATATATGCATCTCAGCAACTTTTGCACGATAACCTTTGTGCTACAAGTCGTATCAAACGATATCATGATACACAGGTGACTGAAACATATCAATTTTTGGCACTTATTTTTTTGATGGGAATATGTCGACTACCCACATTGAGACATTATTTTTGTAAAGATGAAGCCTGTGGTCAACTTTTATTTCATAAAGTAATGTCTGGCTGTAGATTTTATTTGTTACTAAATTGCCTACATTTTTGCGATTACGCTGTCTCCGATCCTACCGACCGTATCCACAAAATTCGATTGATTATTGATCATTTCAGACAAGTATTTTCATCCATTTATGTGCCTGGAGAAAATATTTGTGTGGATGAATCCCTGATGTTGTGGAAAGATCGTTTAGGATTCAGGCAGTATATAAAATCTAAACGGGCTAGATCTGGAATCAAATACGAAATTTGTGAGTCCGATAGGGTATGTTTACAATTTCATTATGTACACTGGGAAAGACACTGAGTACACTTTTACTGATGGAAATCAGGGTGAGAAAGTTGTTCTAACTCTTTTAGAACCACTTCTAGGGAAATATTACAAGGTGTACACAGATCGCTTTTTCACTAGCCCCACCCTAGCGCGCATTCAATTGACAAACAACACATATGTGGAACTGTCATGGGAAACAGAAAAGACATGCCAAAGAACTTTCCAGGCACTAAACTCACTCCAGGACAAAACAAATTCTTGTTTTGCATGGCAAGATACAGGAAAAAATCATTAGAAAACAAAAGAACCAATTCTGAAACCAGCTTGCATTTGTGATTACAACAAATATATGGGAGGGGTGGATTTGTGTGACAGTGTAACAACTGCATATCCATGCATGAGAAAAACAATAAGGTGGTACAAGAAAGTTTTTCTTCATATTCTTGACAATGCCTGTGTTGTTTACAAGAAACACACAGGTAAATCAATGACATTGCTAGATTTCAGAGATGCAGTATTGAAGCAAATACTAGAAAAATATCCTGAGGTCAATGTTTCTAAAGGTGGTCACGCTTCTGCTGACAGTTTGCCACCATCTAGACTGATGGGTAAACATTACATTACACTTTTTCCTCGTATTGATCCAAGTAAACCAACACCGAGGAAAAGATGTCGCCTTTGTGCAGGCCACAAAGTTGAGAAAAGGACATGTCACCTGTGTTCAACATGTGATGTTGCCCTGTGTCTTACCCCCTGTTTTGAAAAATTTTATTCAAAGTAGACATTGTAAATTCTTTTTTCTAATTCTTCTTTCCTTTTATCTATTTTCTTCTTTGTATTACAGGAGCATTATGTTTGAACATTTATTTTCATAATTTACAAAATATATATATAAAACATATGTAATTCAGCAACATAATACTTTATATTTATTTTCTTTTCATTTACATTATTACATACTACTAAAATTTATTTGTAGCCTATATTTTCTTCTTTTACTCCTGATGAAATCGAATACATACTCAGTACTTTTTATTTTTACCTGACAAGTTATCTGTGTATTCATTGTACAATACAGAATAGCAGTGTATACAACATTTCTAAATGTTACTGATGATAATAAAATTTTCTGCATCTGCATTTCTGCTTCACTAAGTCTACATCTGCAATTTTATTATATATATATATATATAAATCATCTTACCAAGCAGCGTTACCTTCTTCATTTTCTGCATTGGGATTTGTGAAAAACAATTCTTGAACTGGACATGTGTGCAACCAGTATTTCTTCACTTGGATTTGTGCTTCACTAACCGTGACTGGTGTGTTATCTACAAGTAAAATTTTCTTGGGTGGGGGAGGACACTATTTTCTTCTTCATTTTTCTGTTCCTGGATTTTTGAAAAAAATTATTGTTCAACTGGAAATATGCTCAACTAGTTTTTCTTCACTTCAGTGGAACTTGTAAACTGTCATATAAATAAGAATGAGGTCTATTTTTCTACATTTGGAAGCTTTCATCAGACACATCTCGGGCATTGTTAGCATTGAGTAAAAGTACTTGATGGTTGCGTGCTTGAAGCTCTGTATTTTAGGACTGACGGGTGGGACTTCTGATGAAGCGACACCCTGGATTTAATTCCTAAATATCGCTGAAACATCCCCACAAAAATTGGACACTTTTATATTTTTGTGGTGCGATGTAAAGTCCTCCAGGAATACGACAACGATGATGAAAATCACAAGTCAACAAAAAGGTAAGAACACTATTTATTATTTACTTATTTTTGAAATAACTTTTAAAGAAAGTTGATAATTATATAATATGTCTACAATAGTTTAAACTTTAAATTTTGAAAATCCATTACAAATTACACTCATCTTTTCATTTTTTAATACGGCTACCGAGAAAATTGTTGCTGAGCGGCAAATATGCTTGTCACAGAGCTGACGACCAATGGATTAAACTTAATTATCAAATTCTAAAGAATGAGCTTTATGCTAAAAGTAAAACTATCAATTCTCATGCGTTAATGACAACAGTATCTGTTGAGGGCTTTGAAAAAAAACACAAGTATAAATAATTAATACATATTCCATAAATTGTAATGCTCACAAACAAGTTTTGGCAATTACTTGCTTTCAGGCAAATAGAGAATATCTGACCCTTGCATGACCTTCAGAGAAAAGATCACTATCAAGGTGAGATCAGTCTAACTCTTTATCTGAGTCATACCAGAAAGTGTGTGTGTGTGTGTGTGTGTGTGTGTGTGTGTGTGTGTGTGTGTGAACTTCAACAAGCATGAAGAAAGATTTGGCATAAAAGTGACACCACTTTCGAAACAAACAATGGACAAACCTTTCATGACAACTGTACAGTATGATGTCTTGTATCTCCCTGGTCGCTGCAATCAACACAACAGATATGCTGGTGCCTTTGCTCAACCTGCAATACAAACATTGACAATTATTTAACAGCTCATTTCTCTCTTATCCAACGTTTATATATCTAATGTATTTTATTTTCTCCATATTCAGTTAACAATGAAGGATTTTACATACATTTTTGAAGGTGCTATAAAAACTTTAAAAAATTTGTCACAACATTCATATTGTTGTAATTTTCCCTTCATCATGGCTTAGGAAAAACAACAGTCATATTGTTGTAATCAAATAATGGTATTTCTTTCCCTTAATCATGGCTTAGGAAAAACAACAGTCATGTTGTTGTAATCAAATAATGGTATTTCTTTCCCTTAATCATGGTTTAGGAAAAACAAATGTGCTACTGATGAGGATGTGAATTAATTAACAAAGTGGCTTCCTGCAATTAAGTGAATTTCTCAACTTCTTTCAACCTGAAATCTGCTTTGACAAACTGGCACCATAAAGTGAATAAAAAACTGCAGGCTATATATAACCGGCTGGTAATGTATTAAAATATCTTGCTAACTTTCTTTCCAACAGAAATACATGTCTGAGGGTTATAGTGGTTAACTCTGTTTCTGATTTTAGACTATCTGATATAAGGGATTATTATGCAACAATGAAATCACTTGTCTAGCACATTTAGTTACAATGAAATCACTAGAACATTTTGTTACAATGAAATTACTAGTCTATCAAATTTAGTTACAATGAAATCACTCGTCTAGCATATTTTTTTTACTATGATATCACTGGTCTATTGTATCTATATATAAAGTCACGTTTGAGTTTAGTAGACTTAAATCAAAGGGATATAATTTATCCATCGTCAGTCAGCCTGTGTTGATTCGCCTTTAGTGTCTCGCATTATAAACATCAAATTAAACTGTACAAAAGTGTACAACAAGCGAGGCGGATTTGCCCCCACCGATGGATGGCAGTTGAAGGTATGCGCCAAACCATTGCAACCTATTTCACCCCCTTCCGCCAGCTCTCCTGCCCTCCACCTCAGAAGCACTGAGACAATGGGGATCCCACCGAACCCAGAAGTAGACCAAGACTGAGAACATCGTGAAGATAAAAGGTCTATTGCAGCTTCTGGGGTGTGAGCGAAACACATACAACCAGCGAGCCCAAAATCGTGTAATTAAACAATAACCAACACAAAAACACAGAAGCTGTGAAAATTACACAAATAAACACTAAATCCGGGAGTATTGTACTGCTTTATAAATTACTACAATAAACACAAAACTTAAAGACATACTTTTATGTAAATTACACAACACTAGAATGCATTTCTGTTATGTAAATTACTCAAATAAACACTAAACCCAAAATACATGTGCTGTTATGGAAAGTACACAAAAAAACCCCACTAAAATTAGAAGACATGCATTTATATGTAAATTATCACATGAATTTTTATGTAAATTGTCCAATCAGTACTAGGCTCCAAAGTTGTATATATTATCAAACACCATTATGTACACTCACTTTTGTTTCAAATTTAATATTATTTAAGTTATAATATATGATTTTTTACTATAAATTAATTGAAATTAAATTAAAACCTCATCACTCCTACTCAATCACTGAAATGGTATGGTTATATTTTGATGGTTTATGATATGATGCACTGTCATATAAGCATTTGTTTAAGAAATTACTCTTGACATCAAAAATGGCCCATCTATAACAGGTAAAAAATGAAGTTGTGTGATGTATTTCTTATTACAGATGTCTAGTTAAGTGTATAAACTGTAAATATTTAATGTCTCAGTTGTGTCTTTTCCCTATCAATTATAGATGTGCATTCAGTTTTTAAAATGGTCCAACAGAACTTAAGGTCATATTTGAGATTTTTACTGGGGGAAAAAACTAAGCCATATGGTTTGGCCACAATTTAAAATCAACAAAGGAAACTAAGACCACTTTCCTTCTTAATGGCTACACAAATTATTTTCATGACAAAATTACCAAAGATGTCTGCTTCCCAGGTTGAAAGTTACTTCACTGTATCACAAATTCTACTTAAAACAAGGAAACTAATTTCACAGTTACAATTCGTACTAATTCTAATTCAAACAAACTAATTTCACATTCAGGTATCACTAATTTAGTAATTACATTTAAAGAAATACTCATTTCAGAGTTTGCAGTGTTCAATGGCTCCAATTAAAACAAGAAAATCATTACAGGTAACACACATTCCAATTAAACACACAGAAATAAAACTGAAATTAAAATAGCACAAGTAATTACAGCCAGAAATCAAATATTGTTGTGAATATTAAGATGCCCAATTCAAATACTTCCATTAATATTAAGTTAGTCCAATTATAGTGAAACTGGATATAGCCACACATTCATTAATGCTATGAATATTAAGACAGTCAATCAAATAGTGTCACGAATAAGGGGTCGTCCTGAATTATTTAAGGGAATTATCCATTCACACAACATTTTTAAAGGTCAAGGGAGGAAATCAAGATATCACCTCAATCAAGTGTTGTTCGGGAATATAATTTTTAATTACTCCCATTCAAAAGTTTCAAGAAATAATTTAATAGAACAGAATGTGATTGTATTATCAAATATCTTCGCCATAGTTAAAGATATATTATCTAGGGTGCGTAAAAACTTTTTCATGTATTAGCTTTTCAAAGATGATTATTATTATTTATAACCTAACTGCTGGATTTCAAACGAGTGGTTAACATATTTTTAAATCTTTAAAAAAAAAAAAAAAAAATCAATGACGAAGCATAAGTCAGCCTCAAAACACTGCCAAAGCAGAGACACCACCTCAAAGCTCCACCCACCCTCATCCAAAGTTAGGCGAGGGGACACTGATCACATGGGAGCAGTCTGAGAACATCAAATGTAAAATGAAAAGATTGCCTGAGGCTCTTCAGTGGCAATGAACACAATGGAGGTGTTGAGCTGCATTTTACTAAAGGCAATTAATAGTGTGATTAGCAAGAAAGCAAACGGAAAGTATAAACTTACTTTTACTCTGTCAGATCGCCATTTTGGGCGAAACGAGTCTGCAAGCCTTCAGATTTCACAGATTCAAAAAGCAAAGCTGTATTTTTGTTCCTTTGTTCACAGAGACCCGGATGTGTCCGCTGTCGGCAAACGACCTATTTTCGCTGTTTGGCGCGCATTGCTCACTGTTGACCAGCGACCTACTTTCCCCTCAGTTTAGCTGGCCTGGCCTTCAACCTTGTATCGCAGCCGTCGTATAGAAATTGTAAATGTAAATAACGAATTGTTTCTTAATTAACAGAATGTGCAGGAATATGTAACTGTATTTCAAATATCTTCTCCACAGTAAAATACATTCTTTCAGCTGCATTAAAACATGGAGATGTGTAGTTTTTCAACGTTGCTTTAATCCTATGTTCAAACTCGTGTTAAAGTGCTTTTATTTTAATATTATGTCAGACCACAGAGAATGTCAAAATGTCTGTGTAAGTCTGTGTACGGATTTGACATTATGTGTGTGTGGAAATAGAATACACAAATCTTACTAAAAGGCAGTCGCCTTACATAAATCATAATATAATGGCAATCGATACACATAAGCCTTACTAAAGGGAGACAATGTAATCAAACTAAAGAATGGTAATCTTCATTGATAAGTTACGGTAAAAGATGCCCACTCTCTCTAAACGCTTTTCCAGCTATGGACAAAAAAAATAAATGCGGTGCATTCTTTCCATGGACGCACAACATGAATGATGTGAATGCGACAATGCAACATAAAACTGGAAATATAACAATTTTGGCTTGCTAAAAAAAAACAACCCTCAATTTTTAAAGGTCGAGTGCACTTTTTAGCATATTGGAAAAACTTTCCAAAAAATCCCACGTGCTCGAAGTTCAAGGACGCTTTAGTAAAACAATAAAAACAACACACATATGCTTGAAGATGAAGGAGTCCTTAGCATTTCACACTGAAGGATACTCAGTATTAGAAAACTATATATAGATTACTTATTTTCACAGGACAATCCAAAACTCTTAAACTAGACTTTTCTCCACTTCATTTAGCAAATGACCTTGACCATCTTTTTTAACGAGTACTCTGTTTCATGAAGGTGACAAATGCAAAATAACGCTCGCCATGTGAACACTCCCATTTCTTCAAAGGTTTGCCCTTGGACGCGTTAGCGTTTTGCTCAGACGTATACACATAATTTTAATTTGAAAACTATAAATATATATGTCATTCGCCATTTTATTTCTTATTTGTTGAGGGTTAATGACAGAATTACTTTTATAAGCACTTGATGTCTTGCTAGTATTGTAAAGTCTCATTACGGAGTGTTTGTGTGATGGATTCAGTACGACCATAATATGTGAAAAACATTTTTAAAGTGGTCAGTATTACGTGTTTGAGTGGGAGCATGCTTTCATGTATGTTACTCTTAAAAAAATTTATCTGAGATGAATTATATATACACACATATATAACATACTACACATGATAAAGTTCTTACGTGTTTGACAAGCAAGAAAATATTGTGTAAATTCATTTCATTCATAAATAATTTAAAGAATTTAATCTACTTATTTCCCCCATGGGCCCAAAAGTATATAATTAATCTAGTGTGCATCATCCTGTTCAGATTTGAACTTGGTAAGAAGAATACTTATTTCCAGTTTTCTTTGTATGAACTTGTATGCTTAGTACTGGAATCCATTTCTTACTTGACTCTTTGTTCAGTTCTCATGCACCTCCCTTCATATGAAAATCAATATTTTATTAAATAAGAAATTGTTGCTGCTTTTCTAGTTTTAAAAATAAATTTGCATTCTCATAACTTGCAAAACAAATCAAATTAACATTTCCCCATTCCCAAACAACTGCTCCGCTTGTTATTCTGACATGCAAAGGACATAGAGTTCAAAAGGTCAGTGGTGTTGGCATTATGTGATACTATTGTAGCTATATGACCTTGCCCTCCCAGAGAATTCTATAACACATTTCCTAAGTGATACACACTGTAGTAAGATTATTGTATTTCTCCTAAAATGTGCTCCAAAACTACTTGTGCTATTCCTTCAGCTTTAACTCCCCCCTCCCCACTCCCAAGATGCATTTAGGAGACCTCCATTGACATCACAACCACCCTACAGTCCACTGACAATAATTGATGATTTCAATCTTTAGTATAAAATGTTCTATGTAAATTTGTACTAATGTTAGAACTCCATTTAAATATTTAATTCTACTTACTGTGTGATAGTGAAACTGAATTCTCTTTAGTTAAGTTAATCACACATTATTAATTCGACTCATGTTCTTGATCACACCATTGTCCTCATGAAATCTGTGTTTTGCCAAAACGTTAACCCTCGTCGTAATGTATGCCTTTAGAGTGTTGTGAATATTCATGGTTCATTAATGTCTGGAGACAATTTTTAAATTTGGGAATTGCATGCAGTCGAGTTAAATTAATTTTTTTAATTTTCACTTTACATTTTAAATGCACTAAGACAGTATGCGTGACACAATGCCACTCTGGTTATTGGTTATGATTATTATTGCTATTAATCATCAATAACTGAATACAAGTGATGATGATCTTAATTCCTGTTATTAATAATTCTCCAGAAGACATAACTCGTCTCTCTCAATTGGTGGATGTGCGTGCACTGTAGAATTTACTCTCATCCACAACATTAAAGACAAACATTTACGTCACACAATATTTCCAAGGTGAAAAACTTCTTACCAAAGAAGGAGATAAATGCTTCTTTAATCTATATTTAGCGAGCCCCCATCCACCCACTATCTCTCCAACATACAGTTATCAATATGTGTAAGGTCAATAAATGTATTAAATCACCAATCAAATATACATGTAGCAAATACAATGAAGAAATTATTTGACATCAAAATTTCCAAGATCCACATAATAGTTCCAATAAAACTGCTGATCTTTATCCCCAGACACTCACTCTAAAAAATTAATCAGAACACCTGATATGTGGGTTTTGTAGACGTTTCCTCTCTTCCATAACATCAAAGATGTTTACCATCACACAATATACCCATAGATGAAAATTTTCTTACTAAAGAAAAAGATAGATCCATCTGTTAATCTATATTTAGTAAGACCCCATCCACCCACTTTATTCTCAAAATTATGGTTATCAATATGTTTAAGAAAGTCAATAAATTTATTAAATCAACAATCAAATGTACAACATATGAATGTAATCAAAAGAGCGTTGACATTTATATCACTTCACAGCAATGTTCAATTAATGCTGGTCATTCATTCAGTTTATCCTAGCATAGACATTAGCAGTCAATTAACATAAACATATAACCAATTTCATGGATACAAACACACACACACACTCACACACACACACACACACATACACACAGAGAGAGATGACTTTATATAGTATTTGTCAAAAGGCATTAATGCAAAATATTAAAATTGTTAAAATTAATAGATAGTAGATTTCAGAACAACTGAATTTTGACCAGAAAAAAGAAGTAAAATAAAAATGTCCAATATTTAATAATTACCAAAAAATATTAAGATCTAGAGAGAAATTGCAATTATTTCTCTTTTAAATGATGGATTCAGCAGGTGAATTATATTGTACTCATTTAGTAATTCTTGAATTAAAAATTGAAGTCCATCATTTAACTTCAACTGAAAAATAAAATATGATGTTTAAAATTATTTATAGAAAGGTTCTCAGTACCAATATATGTTTTAAGAGCTAAATTTTAGGGAGCATTTTGACTGTCTCATTGTTTGCTGCTTTTCTAAATGAATTCTCTAACTGAATGTTTTTTTTCACCAGAGTGAATAAGTAAATGCAATTTACTGGGACACTGACAGTTCTTTCCAGCATTGTACACATCATTGTACACATTTATAAATTTTTTAAAATCTGAATTGAATGCTATGAAGTAACAGTACTTTAAAACAGGAGAGTGACATTTTAAAAATACACTACTGAACTACACTATTGAATTTGTTGCAAAATTTCTTTTATAATGATTTCATTAATGCACAGTACATGATTTCATCTTGACAACTCTGGTAACTGGTTTGTCTCCAACATTGAAGTAGATCCAGGCCCACTGATTCATACTGACAATGAATGGACTGCAAATCTTCATACACCATTTATGGTCAACGATTTTAATGCAACTTGCACAGAGGCTGTGTTTCCTGATGGATTTGATGTAATGACTGCAACAGTACTGGATTATTTTTCTTTGTTATTTCCTGATGCACTATTGGTCCATAACACCAACAGGTAATGTGTATTTCACCAAGGTGACTGTACACGTGACAACTTTGAGCAGACAACACTAGTAGAGAAGAAAGTACATATTGCATGCAATATTTTGATGGACTGTCTCACTGGTTTTCCAACAAATGCAATGAACTAGGATATTTTATAAATAGAACTTTTGAATGATACAATCATTTTGAATAACCTTTTAAAGCTATTATAAGTTAATTAGGGCTTGTTTTGTGGGTGATGTAACAATTCAAACATGAAAGTCATTTTTGTTCTCACTTCATTAGTTCATAAAACCCCACTGTCTATAGGTTGTCATAAGCAAATCAATTGGTCAATAGAAAGCTGTTTTGATCTAAATGAGCATCATTGAGAAAGCTGATCTATAAATAGTGGCTGTCAGGTAGAGAGATAACTGATATTTTATAACTATAAATTTCAGTATGAAATGAAAGTGACGTATTACTTATAAATTAAGTAGAGCAGAGCAAAAGTAAAATTTCACTCCTAGTTTGTAGTACCCAAATTTCACTCCTAGTTTGTAGTACACAAATTTCATCCTAGTTTGTAGTACACAAATTTCATCCTAGTTTGTAGTACACAAATTTCACTCCTAGATTGTAGTACACACATTTCACTCCTAGTTTGTAGTACACAATAAATTGTGATGTTTTACCCACTGATTTGACAAGGGAATATATTACACCTCATTTTCTTTACAAATCAATTTAAAATTATTCATTCATATAAATTTAAGTCATATAAAATTTAGCATTGGGTTCCATTGACAAGTTAAAAACAGAATTTACCAGATGTCAAATGAGTTTAATGTCATCAATGTTGGCCTGTGTAATGCAGACATTAATTATTGTTGAACAATGTTGGCCTGTGTAATGCAGACATTAGTTATTGTTGAACAATGTTGGTCAGTGTAATGCAGACATTAATTATTGTTGAACAATGTTGGCCTGTGTAATGCAGACATTAGTTATTGTTGAACAATGTTGGTCAGTGTAATGCAGACATTACTTATTGTTGAACAATGTTGGCCTGTGTAATGCAGACATTAGTTATTGTTGAACAATGTTGGTCTGTGTAATGCAGACATTAGTTATTGTTGAACAATGTTGGCCTGTGTAATGCAGACATTAGTTATTGTTGAACAATGTTGGTCTGTGTAATGCAGACATTAGTTATTGTTGAACAATGTTGGTCTGTGTAATGCAGACATTAGTTATTGTTGAACAATGTTGGTCTGTGTAATGCAGACATTAGTTATTGTTGAACAATGTTGGTCTGTGTAATGCAGACATTAGTTATTGTTGAACAATGTTGGTCTGTGTAATGCAGACATTAGTTATTGTTGAACAATGTTGGTCTGTGTAATGCAGACATTAGTTATTGTTGAACAATGTTGGTCTGTGTAATGCAGACATTAGTTATTGTTGGTCCAATGTTGGTACAATGTTGGTCCAAGGAAATCCACATATCTTAGAACTAGTGCTAATAGACACAAAACTAAATTATTTATAACTCAAAGAGTTATATATTTCATATAGCTTTTCATTTAATATTTTCAATTAGTACTATATGTAGAATAATTTCTACAGTCAATGATTACATATAATTAAACCAACAGGAAAGAATTACAATTTATTCTACAGAAAGTAAACTTTTATTCAACATAAAAATATAATTCATTTTACAAAAATGTAGTTACAAAATAATATAAATGAACAACAGTTAATTCCACAAAAATATTTCTTTAAATTGTTCATAAATCTCAGTGTTTACCCTCTATCATCTCATCTTACTATTAGTTCACCCAGGAATGCTTGTAGTCTTTTGTCTTGTTATATACATCAGTGAACACGATCACCCTGAAGTAACCATCATATTGTGATAACTGACATATTGCCATCTTAAACAAGAATTAATATTATAAATGCTGTGATTTATGTTATATCCATCTTTATTAAATTGTCCCACTATATTCCATATAAAGTGTATAATCAAGGCATAATTCCAACTTAAAAATACAAACAATTCCACATAAAAGGTATACTTCCAGCTTAAAAATACAATTAGTTTGACACAGAAAGTAAAATAATTTCATCTTAATAAGTACCATTAATTCCACATAATTGTTTACAATTAGACCAGAGAAAATGTATATTCAATAACTCATAAAATAAATACAATTAATTCCACATTAAAAATACAATTAATTTCAGATGCATTCATATGATGCATTTTTTTTTGCACATAAGTTATCAACACTAACAAAAATTATATATATATGCTTCCAAGTAATTAATGCAAATATTTCCAAATTTCTATCTCCATACAATTTGTATTAAAAATGTCTTTATATAATATGTACTTCAATGTTTCTTTCTCTCTATAGTATGCTTTAAATAATTCCAGTTTATGATTCATATTTCTTTATTTCTTTCACTTTACAATATGTATTTCATTGTACAAGGCATATTTCCATATTTCTTTCTCCATACAATATATATTCAATAATGTCATACAAAGCATACTTTCATATTTCTTACTCACAATTTTTATTCAATAATGTCATTATATGATAAAAAATTTAAGGTAAAAGTATACAAGAGGTATGTAGAATAAGAATATGTTACCATAAATATAACTGCTATGTGAATAATGGATAAAATATGAAATATATGATTAAAATATTACAAGTACTTTAATAATGTACTAGTAAAAAAATGTGGCAGGAGGCATTGCCTTAATTTGACTTTTCCAGAGAAGAGCATGACTATTTTGTTTGGCATATTTGATCTGCTTCAGACCATCGTATCTACTGTACTCTGCCGGATTATGTTGGTGTGTTTTGTGTCCAATGTTTTCATCAAACTTATCTATAACTGTGTTGCTGTAAAATGATTTCTGTGAATTCAGTTCAAGAGCCAATATGGTGAAAATTGAAGATTTAGTTTGGTGTTGAGAATTTATAAAGATTATTTTGAACATTCCTCTCTGTGTGCTTTAGTAGTGTACATAAAGATTCTAGAACACACTGTGTGATGTGCTTTGTTTGTTAGTGCAATCTTTGTTCTGGATGGTTCTCCAGTGTGGGCTTTGTGAGCACATCAAAGATTCTGAAACAATCATGTAACGTACTTAGAAGGGGTAAGTGGGTCAGTCATCTAAATATGAAAGACTGTGACTTGTTGAAAATGACATGAATATGAACACGTATTAGTGACACAGCCATCATAGAAAAGGTTCTGTACATTATAATTATTTCTCTAAACTCCATTCTCATGTCTATGATGAATTATATCTATGAACTTGATTTTATATATATGTTAATGTGACTATGCTAGGATCAATTAAAGGATTGCCTAGTGTTAATCAAACATTGGTGTGAAGTGATGTAAATGCCAAAGCTCTTGATTAAATTAATACGTTTAACATTTGATTGATGATTTAATAAATTTATTGACCCTCTTACACATATTGAGAACTTTATATTGGAGAGTTAGTGGGTGGATGGGGACTCAATAATAGGTTAAAGTTGGATTTATCTTTTCTGTCGGTAAGACGTTTTCCACAAAAAGAAATAGTGTGTGATGGTAAATGCTTTTCAACAATATGAGTTTGCAACTGTAGCATTAAATGAGACTGAATGAGAACACTTTGCTCCACTATTCACATATATATGGATTTTCACCAGTATGAGTGCACACCTAAGTGAGAACTACATTAGAACATTTTGTTGCATTATTCACATTTATATGGTTTATCACCAGTATGAGTTAGCAAGTGTACTTTTATGTTTATATCTGTACCACTTACTGCAATAGTCACATTTATATGGTTTTTTACTAGTATGAGTTCACAAGTGTACTTTTAAGCACATTTATATTGCTGCATTGGTCACATTTATATGGTTTTTCACCAGTATGAGTCTGCTAATGTACCTTTAAACCGTTCAGAGTCAGGCAGAAATATGTCAGTTGAAGCCACAGTGTCAGGCTTTTTTGACGCTTACTGATAATTGAATGGGTCAATGTACTAAAAATTAAAAGCGACTGTAATTATCAATGGATTATAAAAATTTAAATTACACCTCTTTTAGACATACAGTTGAACCCACTCATCTTGGCATCAGTTAACCCACCAACACTAGTAATTCGACGTTTTTGAAGTGGAACTGCCAAATTCCCTCTTTGACTTAGCATTTTCTCATTGGTTATGTCCATTCTTTTATGTTGCCGATCCCTAGTATCTCGGGCACAAAAGAGGGCCAAAATTGCCACTTAAGTTGGTTATCTTGACCCCTCTGGTGAATATTCACTAACAATAAATGACCATGTCTTGTTAAAAAACTGCAGCTTAAACTTAAGAAGGGCATTGTTTTCTTCATTTGGTGCGATGGTTGCCATGGGCAAAATAGGCAGACTGTTGCCCTTCAAATGGCTCAGAACCTCTTTTATGTTAGTTAGCCCACTTTTGAAGTAACCGCTTGTAAGATACTTTCAGAGGTGGCTTTGGCATCCCTCTCTCCCCCCCACTGATGGAGAGCGGTTGAGGGTGTGCACCCATTCCTCGTGGTCTCCACCTTAGACACACCAGGAGGCTGTGGGGATTCCCCAGAAGCAAATCAAGAAACGAGTACATCATGAAGATGAAAGGTCTATTGCGGCTTCTGGGATGTGTGAGTGAAACACACACACACACACACAAAATGACTCGTGAATTTAATTTTGATACTGGTTAGCTTTTTGTAAAAACGAACTACTTGTACACCCCACAGATCTTTTTGATTTTGTGAGAAATCTTTGTGTTTGCAATGTTGGAGAATACATGTATGGTACATATATGTATCGAGAATCGATGGTTGACCAAATTCCATCTTTGTTAGCATTTTCTCATCAGTTGATTCTTTATTGTTGCCGAACACTAATACAATGTCTCTTTGTTTGTACTGTACCTGTATCTTGAGCACAAAAGAAGGCCCAAATCACCACTTATTATTTTTAATTTATTAGAAATAATAAAAAGTTTCTTATCTTTTTGTTGAACTAGCAAACATTTTCATCATTTCTTTTTTTTTTTTACAAGTCTACTAAAAAATTAAAAGCAAGTATAATAGACATACTAAGGAATTTTTAAAGTATTTATTTAAATTTATTTCGAATTCAAAAACAAAGAAATAATAAAAAGTTTTCTTATCTTTTTGTTGAATTTGTGAACATTTTCACTGTTTGTATTTTTACAAGTCTACTAAAAAATAAAAAGTATAATTAGTGTACTTCTAAAAAGATTTTCAAAATAAGTATTATGGGGGATATTTTTAAAGAATTTATTCAAATTTAATTACTGAATGTATATTATGATTATTATTTCAAATTCAAAAAGAAGTCTTCACATTTATGTTTTTTCACCAGTATGAGTTCGCAGGTGCGATTTAAAGCTATGTTTATATGTATACACCTTGCTGCATTGGTCACATTTATATGGTTTTACACCAGTATGAGTTCGCAAGTGTGATTTTAAGCCGTGTTTATATGTAAACACCTTGCTGCATTGGTCACATTTATATGGTTCCTCACCAGTATGAGTTGGCAAGTGTGCTTTTAAGTCACGACTATATGAAAAATGCTTGTTGCATTGGTCACATTTATATGGTTTTTCACCAGTATGAGTCTGCAAGTGCTTTTTAAGATCACATTTTTCTCTGAATGCTTTGCTGCATACTTCACATTTATATGGTTTTTCACCAGTATGAATATTCAAATGTACTTTTAAATAGTCTTTCAATCTGAATGACTTGCTGCATATTTCACATTTATATGGTTTTTCACCAGTATGAATCCCCAAATGTACTTTTAAATATTCTTTCAATCTGAATGTCTTGCAGCAGTGTTCACATTTATGTGGTTTTTCACCAGCATGAGATCGCAAGTGTATACTTAAGTAAGAGTTAGATGAGAAACCCTTACTGCATAG
This sequence comes from Sinotaia quadrata, assembly GCA_028829895.1. Classification (NCBI taxonomy): domain Eukaryota; kingdom Metazoa; phylum Mollusca; class Gastropoda; order Architaenioglossa; family Viviparidae; genus Sinotaia; species Sinotaia quadrata. The sequence goes on from CM054179.1 coordinate 11,900,465, forward strand.
TTCACATTTATAAGGTTTTTCTCCAGTATGAGTCCACATGTGTACCTTTAATGAACGTTTCAAGCTGAATGCCTTGCTGCATAGTTCACATTTATAAGGTTTTTCTCCAGTATGATTCCACAAGTGTACCTTTAATGAACGTTTCAAGCTGAATGCCTTGCTGCATAGTTCACATTTATATGTTTTTTCTCCAGTATGAGTCCGCAAGTGTACGTTTAATAAATACTTGAAGTTGAATACCTCGCTGCATAGTTTACATTTATATGGTTTCTCACCAGTATGAGTCAGCAAGTGTGAACTTAAATTACAATTTTGTGAGAACACTTTGTTGCACTCTTCACATTTATACGGTTTTTGACCTGTATGAGTTTGCAAATGTAGTTTTAAAAAATCTTTCCTTCTGAATGCCTTACTGCATAGTTCACATTTATATGGTTTTTCACCAGTATGAATATGTAAGTGTCTTGTTAAAGAAGATTTATCTTTGAACTTCTTGATGCAATGTACACATTTCAATCGTTTTTCACGAGTATGAGTCCGCATGTGTACTTTTAAATGAGAGATGTGGGTGAAGTCCTTGCCGCATTGATAACATATATATGGTTTTTCACTAGTATTAGTTTTCAACTGCTCAATTAATCGAAAATTGTAAGAGACATTTTGTTGCATTGTTCACATATATATGATTTTTTACCAGTATGAGATTGTAAGACGAATGTTCAAGAAGATTGCATGTATATGGTATTTCACCATTATATCTTTGCAAGTTTACTTTTAAAGAATATTTCTGTGTGAAATTCTTGCTGCATTCTTTCACATTAATATGGTTTTTTACCAGTAGAAGGTCATAAGTGTTCTGTTAAAAAAGATTTAAATAAGAACTCTTTGTGAATTATATGCAATTAAATGGTTTTTCCTGAGTAAGTCTGCATGTTTAGTTTTTTTTTGTTTTTTTATAAGAGATGAATGTGAACTTCTTGTTGAAGTGTTCACAATTTTTTTTATTTTTTACCAGAATGAGTTCACAAGTGGCAAATTAACAGAGAAATGCATGAGAACAATTTGTTTCATTGTACACATTTATATGGTTTTTCACAAGTATGAGTTTGTAAGCGTAATGTTAAAGATTTGATTGTGAAGTCCTTGCAGCATTTTGTTTTTGTTACCAGTATGAGTTTGTAAGTGCACTGTTAAAGAAGATTTGAGTACAAACTCCGTGCTGCACTGTACACATTTATATGTATTTAACGGAATGAGTTTGTAAGTGCAGTATTAAATGAGTTTGGTGTGAGAAGAGTTTGCTGGATTGTTTACGTTTATATGGTTATTCAACAGAATGAGTTCGCAAATGTCATGTTAAAAACTATAAGAACTGAACTCTATACTGAGGTATTTGCATTTATATGGTTTTTCAATGTCAGATTGCAAGTGCCCTTCCTATTAAAGTGAGATACATTCTTTCATATTTATATGGTTTTTCAACTTTAAGTGTTTGCAAATGTATTTTACTGCATTGTTCACATTTATATAGTTTTTCCCCAGCAATGAGTTTATAGGTGCAAAAAAAAAACCCCATTAGATTTGCATGAAAAGTCTTTATGGCACTATTCACATTTATATGAGTTTTTTTTTATTTTTTTATTTTTTAACCAATATGAGATTACAGGAATAAATTTGAGTAATAACCCTAGAAATGGTTTGCTATATTTATATAGGTTTTTTTCTTTATCAGTTTAAATATGCAAAATGAATTTGCTTTTTATTGGACTGTAACTAGTGTAAGAGAAATGTACACTGCTGTACAAACTATTAGAATTTTTCTCCAATATGAATTATATTGTATTCTCAGAAATACATGAAAACCATTGCTTTTTAAATACATGTTAAGTCTATTTCTTGATGAAACATTATTAAAAAAATTAAAATCCCTTGATGCTAAGCCACTCATGCAAGATGACTGTGTATGGAAATGATGTCCACATCAACAACTACAATAATGCAGTTATTACTTTTTTGTCAAACTCATTTATCTTTGCCTGGTTACAATTAAAACTTAACCTTGCCTAGTACTGACAAATCAAGTTTAATATGATCACAACATCTTATCTCAGTGACTCAAAAATAATCACTTACATTAAAATTATAACAAAATATCTACCATTAAATCACAAAATCTCTAGCAATCATTTCCATTCTGTTTGACAGTACAACTCTATACCACAACTTCATGACTAAATTTTTTAATGGAATTCGTTCAAAAGCCTAAAGTAAATAAAAACTTCCAATCAAGCCACCATGTACAAAATCAGTTACTATAGTGACAAGATTTAATTATTACAAATATTACTCTCTTATTGTGGCTGGTAAGTGTTATGGACAACAATTACCTACTGTTCATGAATGAACTCTTCCATTGATTACCAGGTTATGGAGAGAAAGGCACAACTGCAACAATTAATGTAAAAATTATCCTCTTCAAAATGGAAATAAAATTAAATATTGAATAACACAATATGAATACCACCGAGAAGTAACTTCTTAAGATGACTTCTAACATTAATTTTCTTTTAATCATTAAGTAAAGTGAACTCTTCTAAAGCCACAGTATTTTTAGCAAAACACAATAGTATTTTGTCAATTTTGGGGTCAACGAACTGCTATTTAATTAACAAGCAGCTGTTGTGAACATTCCATTCACCAGACAGTAAGGCATAAACTGGTCCAGCATGCATGAGACATCTTCTAGTTAAAGATATACTGTATGAAACCAAAATGTATCATCTTTATTCTTTTAAAGTTCAAGGAAACTTGTCATGCTTTGTTCATTTACAGTTTCTCTTCACTATCGGATGACGTTAGTAAAGTGAAAAAAGTGATTAGCCAGTTGTTTTAAATTCACAGAAGAGAATGTACACATAACACACTACCAACGTTCCATGTCACTCATCAGTAAATGCAGTTCTTGAATCACATGAATCTATTTGATGTCATCTCTTGTGTCTGCTGTCAATGTTTCTCAGGCAACAATTTGGCTGGAAAACAAATATGTTCAATATTTAAAACCAACCTTATGAATTGAGTACATTGCCACAATAAACACTCATCACTGATCTTATGGACTGTGGAAATTACTGCAAACAACATTAAACCAAGAAAATGTATTATATACTCAGATAATGAAACATGCAAAAGAATGACTATATTTTATATGCCATTTGTCAATGCAATTTGTGAAGTTACCATATTGACAGCCAAAGATGACCCCTCTGTAACAGGTCAGAATAAAATATGTGAGTTGTAGTTTATTATAGCTAAGTAGTTAGGTTTCACTATTACAAATGCCTAGTAAACATATGTGTGACAAATATTCCCACCCCTTCATTTATTTGTCACTAGTTGCATGCACTGTTATCTATGATATCATTTCATGATGAAATTTGTAGAGCACTCATTCATATTAGTGATATTTACGCAGTATGATTAAAAAGCAGATGTTGTGCACTGCATGCAATGAGAAAAACCACAACAGTCCTACAAATAGATTACTAGACATTGCCTGGAGTAGTGGTGGATTCAATAGTGTAAGTTCTACTGAAAGCGTGAGTCCACCTTAAATTTTGTTTGAATAAATGTCATATCACATGATGCAAGCATTCCTGAGAAGTTAAAAGTTAAGAGTTAACCAATGGACATCTATTGGCCAGATGGAGCTGACCAATGGGTGCTAAGAGAATACAGTGGGGAAACCCTTGTCGTGGAAAACTATCGTTCTTTGCAATTATAAACATGTGTTCCCTTGCTCAGGTCTCTGAATGGAAGTCACACAAAAAAAGCCTCACCATGAGTAAAACACAAGAGTTATAAGTTCTAAAATTGTATATATACACACATATTCAGTCATAAAGTTTTGTCATTTTTCTTATCAATCAAATAATGTATATTAAATTCCCAGAAATAAGTTATTAATTTTGTCTGTTATATTAAATAAATGATGCGATTGTATAAGCACTATTCAATAAAACATGAAGAATTTTGCTACTGAATTTATATTACTGTAAATGTCAAAAATTTTGGTCAAATAATCTGAAATGCAATTCTGAATTTTGCCTAAAAATATAAATTTGAGGCACTGCACTCGCATGCCACTGTTCTATTCATCACAGAAAGATTTTATTAAATGTGCAATGCAACACCAAGAGTGGTCTAGCAGCTGTTTAATACTTTTTATTCCTGTTTCTTTGCATGGGTAAAATGATCGACATTTTGACAGACTTTGTAACAGATCAAGTGAGTAAATGGACAAACACTTTGAAAGATTGTAACATTAAGAATTTACTGGTAATAATGAATTCAAAGAGTAATGAAATAATTTATTGTAAGGGAAGCTGAGTTAATATGGTATGCTTTACTAACCACTCCTTCATGAACTATACTTATTTATCAGTAGTAAGAGATTTCAAAATGGTTTGGGAAATAATTTGGTAAATGTTCCAGATGATTTAGGCTAATAATCTTAAGGAAAAGAATGAAAGTTAGTCCCAATCTTTATAAATTCATAAATTCAATATTTGTTTAAGTGTGCTCTATAGGCAAATAGTTAAATCTTTATTTACAATAAATGTGTTAACCGCCATCTTTTACTGTGATGATTAATTATTCTGTGTAAACAACATTTTTTAAAAGTTAATATTACTGACAGAATTTTATCTTGCAGAATGATGCATAGAAATTCAAAGGAATATTTTTTATAATTAGCTGTTGATGTAATTGTAGTTCAGTTTAAAGTGAGTGCTTTTGACAGCTGATGTATATATAGTTGGTTCATATTTTCCTATTATATAATGGTAGATCAGTATTCCATTGGACAGATGATTGTTATTTGACTGTTGATAATAATAATTATACTATACTTATTATATTCAGGCAGTTAATGTTGAAGAGGTGATTATATAGAATAATAGATTAATGGGATGTTTTCTTTTTATAAATGAGATTTTTGGTGTTAAGGTACCATATTAATGAAAGTAAACCTAATATTAAATTTAAATTTAAAAAAATAAACATAAATAAAGTAAACCTAATATTAAATTTAAATCAAATAAAATAAACATAAATAAAGAGATTGACAAACAACAGAAGCACTTTTTTAAGGACTAATAATAGCCTCACACCCACCCACCCACCCTACTGCCCCCATTATTATTATCATCTACAATGACATATTCAAACTAATTTCAATAATTTCATCATCTTCAATAAGCACATTATCTCAATATAACACTTTTTAGTTTTAATGGAGAGGAAATAAAACAAAACTTACATTTCAAAATTATATCAGCAATCAAAGTACCAATTGCTAAAAAAATCGTACCAGACCAACTTAGACCACAATTCAAAACAGTTAAATCAAAACTTTAATAAACAATCATGTTCGTGTTAACTTGGATCATCTTACAATTCAAATTCTATAGAAAGACCAAATATCAAAATAGCACATACAAATCTGTATTAAGAACCATTCCTGTGTTAATTAAACTTGATTATCAAATATCAAATTCTAAAGAATGAGCTTTATACTAAAACTATCAATTCTCATGCATAAATGACAACAGTATATGTTGCAAGCATTGAAAAAAACCCACAAGTATAATAATTAATACATATTCCATAAATAGTAATGCTCAAAAACATGTTTTGGCAATTACTTGCTTTCAGGCAGAGAATACCTGACCCATGTTTGACCTTCAGAGAAAAGATCACTTTCAGGGTGAGATCAGTCTAACTCTTTATCTGAGTCATACCATAAGAGTGTGTGTGCATGCCTGCAGGTGTGTGTGTGTGTGTGTGTGTGTGTGTGTGTGTGTGTGTGTGTGTGTGTGTGTGTGTGTGTGAACTTCAAAAAGCGTGAAGAAAAATTTGGCATAAAAGTGACACCACTTTCCAAACCAACTACGGACAAACCTTTCATCACAACTGTATAGTATGTGTGTGTTTGAGTTTATGTTGTGTGGGATGGGTGTGTGGAAATAGACAATAATACACAAATCTTATTAAAGGTAATCGCTATACATATATATTATATAAATCACAATATAAAGGCAATCGATACACATAAACCTTACTAAAGGGAGATAATAATCTTATAAAGTAAGGCAATCTTAAGAGATAGTTAAATAACAACATTATTACAGAAAAAAAAATCATCTACAATAACTAAGCACATTCCCAACAGAAACACACAACTACTTTAGATCCACAAGAATTTTTTTTTTAAATCCCAAATGCTCGAAGGTCAAGGACTTAATTTGTCTTTAAAATAAATACAAATAAAGGACGACGCATAAGCCAGCCTAAAAACACTGCCAAAGCAGAAACCACCTCAAAGCTCAACCCGCCCTCACCCAGTGTCAGGCGAGGGGATATATATATATTATCATTCTGGGATCACTCAAGTCTGAGAATAGTGAATGGAAAATGAAAAGATTGCCTGAGGCTCTTATGTGGCAATAACACAATGGGGATTTTGAGCTACATTTTACTAAAGGCAATCAATAGTGTGATTAGCAAGAAAGCAGACAGAAAATAAAAACTTACTTTTCCTCGATCAGATCGCCAGTTGGGGTGAAAAGGGTCTGCAAGCCTTCAGATTTCACAAAGATTTAAAAAGCAAAGCTGCATTTTTATTCACAGAGACCGGATGTGTTCGCTGTCGGCAAACGACCTAGTTTTGCTGTGTTCGGCGTGCATTGCTCACTGTCGACCGGCGACCTACTTTCCCCTCAGTTTAGCTGGCCTGGCCTTCACTTTCAACTTTGCATCGCAGCCGTCGTTTGCAATGTATATAATTAAGAAACAATTTATTATTATAACAGAATGTGCAAGAATATGTAACTGCATTTCAAATATCTTCTCCTAGTAAAAGACCCTTTCTCTCGGGTGCATTCAAAATATGTAGATGTGTAGCTTTACAAAGTTGAGTACTCGTAACTACTGGATTTCAAACGTGTATTTAGTGCTTTTATTTTAATATTATGTCAGCCCACAGAGAATGCCAAGTTGTGTGAGTAAGTCTGTGTATGTGTGTGGAAAAAGAACACACAAATCTTACTAAAGGCAGTCGCTATGCATAAATCATAATAAAGGCAATCGATACAAATAAATCTTCATATGACGGGTGGAAAATTAAATGAATGCATTGCTTGATTATAAGTCACATTGCAAGTGAAAATTCGAGAATCATATAGCGAATTACCTTGATCGTCGGGTTTTCTTTTTATGAGTACTTTGATGTTGTCTCTTTGTCATACCCTATACGGGATTACACTTGATATCCCACCAATCCTTCTAGTTATTTTCCTTAAGAAAATTCCTCTCTAAGCAAATTCTTTCCTAAGTTAACCGTCTTAGAAAATATCTCCCTCGAGGACAAATCCCTCTAAAACTAAACTTTTCGCTCAGTACAAATTTTGTATCAAGAGGAATTTACTATTGTCCTGTCAAAGCCTCTTTATTTTCAGAGTGATCTACTTTGTCTCTGGCCAGTTGAGCCCTCACTCTGTCTGTTCCAACACAAAGGGGTAAACAATCCCGGAAATAAGAACCAGGAACCCTGCAATAATTTGTATGCAGCTTTAAATATTTTATCTTATACTTGATAATTAAATTGTGAAGAGGGCTCATCCCATGTTCACAATTTTAACTCATCCCATGTTCACAATTTTAAGCTAACTTCTCCTGTTAAAAATATCCATTAGTGCAAAATTAAAACTCACTCTAAAATGATAATTCGACCACATACCTTTTCCTTAAAGGGTGGTTCATTGCACACTGTGGAAGAAATCAAATGGTCCCACCTATCGTTCTTTTCTTTAGTCAAGTATTTTGACCATATGATTCTTTACAACTGTTAAGTAGTTAACAAAAATCTCTTGCTCATGAAGTGGCTGGACTGGAAGTACAGATTTTAAGCTGTTGGTGTCTATTTCTTTACAACTGTTAAGTAGTTAACAGACATCTCTTGCTCATGAAATGTCTGGACTGGAAGTAAAGATTGTAAGCTGTTGGTGTCTATTTCTTTACAACTGTTAAGTAGTTAATAGAAATCTCTTGCTCATGAAGTGGCTGGACTGGTAGTACAGATTTTAAGCTGTTGGTGTCTATTTCTTTACAATTGTTATGTAGTTAACAGACATCTCTTGCTCATGAAATAGCTGGGCTAGAAGTAAAAATTTTAAGCTGTTGGTGTCTATTTCTTTACAACTGTTAAGTAGTTAACAAAAATCTCTTGCTCATGAAGTGACTGGACTGGAAGTAAAGATTTTAAAGTTGGTGCCTATTTATTCTTTTCTGCATGTAGTTGTTATTTAGTACCTCTCCCCCACCACCACCACCACCACGTGGGTTTTTATCCCAATTTGGTGCCCTGAACTCTGCTATTTGTCCCGGTCTAGTGGTAGCCCATCAGTTCAAAATTGTTTATGATTCTAAAATGGTTTTTTCCTGACTATGCATCTCCTACTGACTGGTACCTCTTATGCAACATGTTTTTTCCAATGCCCACTCTCTCTAAACGCTTTTCCAGCTATGGACAAAATTTAAATACAGAGTATTCTTTTCTAATGCCCACTCTCTCTAAACACTTTTCCAATGCCCAATCTCTCTAAACGCTTTTCAATGCCCACTCTCTCTAAAAGCTTTTCCAATACCCACTCTCTCTAAACGCTTTTCTAGCTATGGACAAAATTAAATTCTTTTCATGGATGCACAATAATATTCCAATTCCACATTTCCATAATCTCAACAATTACAAATATATCCAATGAATGGTTTATATTAATTCACACTGAATCATTACTTCAGTCTACTGTTTAATCTCACTTACTATAAATAGTTTTTACAATGAATAATGCACAACATGTGCTTATCTGCATTTCATCATTTATACATATGGTGTGAAATATTACTAGCGCCACATAACCTTTACTTAAAAGGTTGTGTATCAGTTTCATGCAACAATCATTAATAAAAATATACGAACATTCTACACAACATTCTAATCAGTAATATACAACAATACTTTCTGAGAAGTCAATATGTTTACCACTCTTGAAAAAGTGCAAAACTTTCTTCTCCTCTACGCAGAATTCAACCTTTCTGTATGGTGTGGGAACTGTGCTTAATAATGCGTGGGATTTATCAGCAACTTATGAATGACTCTGGGTGAAAATACGTCATCAAATGTCCTTATAAGGGCATCCCGTCAACATTCACCCACTCTTACAGTCACCCTTCTCACTTCTGTACACTTCCAATGCCCACACGCGAGCAATGAACTTTGACCTCAATCCTTTACTGCGTGTAGCGTATACGGGTACGGTAGATTGCGTAATCTGCAATGCGCCGGTCATCAGTAACTAGTAACTATCAATTACTGATTATGTGCTCCTTGTAAATTGCAAAAATTAGAAATGAAAATTCTAAACACCAAAGCAATTGCTTTGATTTAGATGTAACGTAATTAGAGCTGGTAAATGTATGTCTCTATCTACTATATGCATCAGAGCTTAACAAAAACTTTTCTTATCAATATGTAACTGTTGTATCTCTCTATCTACTGCATGCAGCAGAGCTTAACAAAAACCTTTCTTCTTATCAATATGTAACTGTTGTATCTAACAGCTACTCCTAATTTTCCAATTCTTTAACCCTATTATTGCTGATTGCATGATTACTTATGCTAATGTACTAAAATCTAACTCTAAATCTATAGGATGTCAGACCTAAGCAAACCAACCGGTCAATAGAAAGCTGCTTTGATCTAAATGAGCATCATTGAGAAAGCTAGCTGATCTATAAATAGTGGCTGTCAAGTATATAACCGATATTTTATAACTATAAATTTCAGAAATGAAAGGGACGTATTATTTATAAATTAACAGCAGAGCAAAAGTAAAATTTCACTCCTAGTTTGTAGTACACAAATTTCACTCCTAGTTTGTAGTATACAATAAATTGTGGTGTTTTATCCACTGTGAATATATTACAACTTATTTTCTTTACAAATCAATTTAAAATTATTCATTCATATAAATTTAAGTCATATAAAATTTAGCCTTGGGTTCCATTGACAAGTTAAAAACAGAATTTACCAGATGTCAAATGAGTTTAATGTCATCAATGTTGGCCTGTGTAATGCAGACATTAATTATTGTTGAACAATGTTGGCCTGTGTAATGCAGACATTAGTTATTGTTGAACAATGTTGGTCTGTGTAATGCAGACATTACTTATTGTTGAACAATGTTGGCCTGTGTAATGCAGACATTAGTTATTGTTGAACAATGTTGGTCTGTGTAATGCAGACATTAGTTATTGTTGAACAATGTTGGCCTGTATAATGCAGACATTAGTTATTGTTGAACAATGTTGGTCTGTGTAATGCAGACATTAGTTATTGTTGAACAATGTTGGTCTGTGTAATGCAGACATTAGTTATTGTTGAACAATGTTGGTCTGTGTAATGCAGACATTAGTTATTGTTGAACAATGTTGGTCTGTGTAATGCAGACATTAGTTATTGTTGAACAATGTTGGTCTGTGTAATGCAGACATTAGTTATTGTTGAACAATGTTGGTCTGTGTAATGCAGACATTAGTTATTGTTGAACAATGTTGGTCTGTGTAATGCAGACATTAGTTATTGTTGGTCCAATGTTGGTACAATGTTGGTCCAAGGAAATCCACATATCTTAGAACTAGTGCTAATAGACACAAAACTAAATTATTTATAACTCAAAGAGTTATATATTTCATATAGCTTTTCATTTAATATTTTCAATTAGTACTATATGTAGAATAATTTCTACAGTCAATGATTACATATAATTAAACCAACAGGAAAGAATTACAATTTATTCTACAGAAAGTAAACTTTTATTCAACATAAAAATATAATTCATTTTACAAAAATGTAGTTACAAAATAATATAAATGAACAACAGTTAATTCCACAAAAATATTTCTTTAAATTGTTCATAAATCTCAGTGTTTACCCTCTATCATCTCATCTTACTATTAGTTCACACAGGAATGCTTGTAGTCTTTTGTCTTGTTATATGCATCAGTGAACACGATCACCCTGAAGTAACCATCATATTGTGATAACTGACATATTGCCATCTTAAACAAGAATTAATATTATAAATGCTGTGATTTATGTTATATCCATCTTTATTAAATTGTCCCACTATATTCCATATAAAGTGTATAATCAAGGCATAATTCCAACTTAAAAATACAAACAATTCCACATAAAAGGTATACTTCCAGCTTAAAAATACAATTAGTTTGACACAGAAAGTAAAATAATTTCATCTTAATAAGTACCATTAATTCCACATAATTGTTTACAATTAGTCCAGAGAAAATGTATATTCAATAACTCATAAAATAAATACAATTAATTCCACATTAAAAATACAATTAATTTCAGATGCATTCATATGATGCATTTTTTTTGCACATAAGTTATCAACACTAACAAAAATTATATATATATGCTTCCAAGTAATTAATGCAAATATTTCCAAATTTCTATCTCCATACAATTTGTATTAAAAATGTCTTTATATAATATGTACTTCAATGTTTCTTTCTCTCTATAGTATGCTTTAAATAATTCCAGTTTATGATTCATATTTCTTTATTTCTTTCACTTTACAATATGCATTTCATTGTACAAGGCATATTTCCATATTTCTTTCTCCATACAATATATATTCAATAATGTCATACAAAGCATACTTTCATATTTCTTACTCACAATTTTTATTCAATAATGTCATTATATGATAAAAAATTTAAGGTAAAAGTATACAAGAGGTATGTAGAATAAGAATATGTTACCATAAATATAACTGCTAAGTGAATAATGGATAAAATATGAAATATATGATTAAAATATTACAAGTACTTTAATAATGTACTAGTAAAAAAATGTGGCAGGAGGCATTGCCTTAATTTGACTTTTCCAGAGAAGAGCATGACTATTTTGTTTGGCATATTTGATCTGCTTCAGACCATCGTATCTACTGTACTCTGCCGGATTATGTTGGTGTGTTTTGTGTTCAATGTTTTCATCAAACTTATCTATTATAACTGTGTTGCTGTAAAATGATTCCTGTGAATTCAGTTCAAGAGCCAATATGGTGAAAATTGAAGATTTAGTTTGGTGTTGAGAATTTATAAAGATTATTTTGAACATTCCTCTCTGTGTGCTTTAGTAGTGTACATAAAGATTCTAGAACACACTGTGTGATGTGCTTTGTTTGTTAGTGCAATCTTTGTTCTGGATGGTTCTCCAGTGTGGGCTTTGTGAGCACATCAAAGATTCTGAAACAATCATGTAACGTACTTAGAAGGGGTAAGTGGGTCAGTCATCTAAATATGAAAAGACTGTGACTTGTTAAAAATGACATGAATATGAACATGTGTTAGTGACACAGCCATCATAGAAAAGGTTCTGTACATTATAATTATTTCTCTAAACTCCATTCTCATGTCTATGATGAATTATATCTATGAACTTGATTTTATATATATGTTAATGTGACTATGCTAGGATCAATTAAAGGATTGCCTAGTGTTAATCAAACATTGGTGTGAAGTGATGTAAATGCCAAAGCTCTTGATTAAATTAATACGTTTAACATTTGATTGATAATTTAATAAATTTATTGACCCTCTTACACATATTGAGAACTTTATATTGGAGAGTTAGTGGGTGGATGGGGACTCAATAATAGGTTAAAGTTGGATTTATCTTTTCTGTTGGTAAGACGTTTTCCACAAAAAGAAATAGTGTGTGATGGTAAATGCTTTTCAACAATATGAGTTTGCAACTGTAGCATTAAATGAGACTGAATGAGAACACTTTGCTCCACTGTTCACATTTATATGGATTTTCACCAGTATGAGTGCACACCTAAGTGAGAACTACATTAGAACATTTTGTTGCATTATTCACATTTATATGGTTTATCACCAGTATGAGTTAGCAAGTGTACTTTTATGTTTATATCTGTACCACTTACTGCAATAGTCACATTTATATGGTTTTTTACTAGTATGAGTTCACAAGTGTACTTTTAAGCACATTTATATTGCTGCATTGGTCACATTTATATGGTTTTTCACCAGTATGAGTCTGCTAATGTACCTTTAAACCGTTCAGAGTCAGGCAGAAATATGTCAGTTGAAGCCACAGTGTCAGGCTTTTTTGACGCTTACTGATAATTGAATGGGTCAATGTACTAAAAATTAAAAGCGACTGTAATTATCAATGGATTATAAAAATTTAAATTACACCTCTTTTAGACATACAGTTGAACCCACTCATCTTGGCATCAGTTAACCCACCAACACTAGTAATTCGACGTTTTTGAAGTGGAACTGCCAAATTCCCTCTTTGACGTAGCATTTTCTCATTGGTTATGTCGATTTTTTTATGTTGCCGAGCCCTAGTATCTCAGGCACAAAAGAGTGCCAAAATTGCCACTTAAGTTGGTTATCTTGACCCCTCTGGTGAATATTCACTAACAATAAATGACCATGTCTTGTTAAAAAAACTGCAGCTTAAACTTAAGAAGGGCATTGTTTTCTTCATTTGGTGCGATGGTTGCCATGGGCAAAATAGGCAGACTGTTGCCCTTCAACTGGCTCAGAACCTCTTTTATGTTAGTTAGCCCACCTCTGAAGTAACCGCTTGTAAGATACTTTCAGAGGTGGCTTTGGCATCCCTCCCTCCCCCCCACTGATGGAGAGCGGTTGAGGGTGTGCACCCCTTCCTCGTGGCCTCCACCTTAGACACACTAGGAGGCTGTGGGGATCCCCCCGAAGCAAATCAAGAAACGAGTACATCATAAAGATAAAAGGTCTATTGTGGCTTCTGGGGTGTGTGAGTGAAACACACACACACACACACAAAATGACTTGTGATTTTAATTTTGATACTGGTTAGCTTTTTGTAAAAATGAACTACTTGTACACCCCACAGATCTTTTTGATTTTGTGAGAAATCTTTGTGTTTGCAATGTTGGAGAATACATGTACGGTACATATATGTATCGAGAATCAATGGTGGACCAAATTCCATCTTTGTTAGCATTTTCTCATCAGTTATGTTGATTCTTTATTGTTGCCGAACACTAAGACAATGTCTCTTTGTTTGTTTGTACTGTACCTGTATCTCGAGCACAAAAGAAGGCCCGAATCACCACTTATTATTTTTAATTTATTAGAAATAATAAAAAGTTTCTTATCTTTTTGTTGAACTAGCAAACATTTTCATCATTTCTTTTTTTTTTTTACAAGTCTACTAAAAAATTAAAAGCAAGTATAATAGACATACTAAGGAATTTTTAAAGTATTTATTTAAATTTATTTCGAATTCAAAAACAAAGAAATAATAAAAAGTTTTCTTATCTTTTTGTTGAATTTGTGAACATTTTCACTGTTTGTATTTTTACAAGTCTACTAAAAAATAAAAAGTATAATTAGTGTACTTCTAAAAAGATTTTCAAAATAAGTATTATGGGGGATATTTTTAAAGAATTTATTCAAATTTAATTACTGAATGTATATTATGATTATTATTTCAAATTCAAAAAGAAGTCTTCACATTTATGTTTTTTCACCAGTATGAGTATTAAAGTGTATTCTTAAAGAATTTTTTTCTCCGAATGCCTTGTTGCATATTTCACATTTATATAGTTTTTCCCCAGTATGAGTCTTCAAGTGCACTTTTAAAGACTTTTTGAATCTGAATGCCTCACAGCAGAGTTCACATTTATGTGGTTTTTCACCAGTATGACTCTGCAAGTGATAACTTAAATTATGTTTCCATGTGAAATCCTTGCTGCAAAGTTCACATTTATATGGTTTTTCACCAGTATGAGTTCGCAGGTGTGATTTAAAGCAATGTTTATATGTATACACCTTGCTGCATTGGTCACATTTATATGGTTTTACACCAGTATGAGTTCGCAAGTGCGATTTTAAGCCGTGTTTATATGTAAACACCTTGCTGCATTGGTCACATTTATATGGTTCCTCACCAGTATGAGTTGGCAAGTGTGCTTTTAAGTCACGACTATATGAAAAATGCTTGCTGCATTGGTCACATTTATATGGTTTTTCACCAGTATGAGTCTGCAAGTGCTTTTTAAGATCACATTTTTCTCTGAATGCTTTGCTGCATACTTCACATTTATATGGTTTTTCACCAGTATGAATATTCAAATGTACTTTTAAATAGTCTTTCAATCTGAATGACTTGCTGCATATTTCACATTTATATGGTTTTTCACCAGTATGAATCCCCAAATGTACTTTCAAATTGTATTTCAATCTGAAAGTCTTGCAGCAGTGTTCACATTTATGTGGTTTTTCACCAGCATGAGATCGCAAGTGTATACTTAAGTAAGAGTTAGATGAGAAACCCTTACTGCATAGTTCACATTTATAAGGTTTTTCTCCAGTATGAGTCCACATGTGTACCTTTAACGAACGTTTCAAGCTGAATGCCTTGCTGCATAGTTCACATTTATAAGGTTTTTCTTCAGTATGATTCCACAAGTGTACCTTTAATGAACGTTTCAATTTGAATGCCTTGCTGCATAGTTCACATTTATATGGTTTTTCTCCAGTATGAGTCCGCAAGTGTACTTTTAATAAATGCTTCATGCCTTGCTGCATAGTTCACATTTATATGGTTTCTCACCAGTATGAGACAGCAAGTGTAAACTTAAATTACAATTGAGTGAGAACACTTTGTTGCACTCTTTACATTTATATGGTTTTTGACCTGTATGAGTTTGCAAATGTAGTTTTAAAGACTCTTTCACTCTGAATGCCTTACTGCATAGTTCATATTTATATGGTTTTTCACCAGTATGAGTATGTGTCTTGTTAAAGGAGATTTATATTTGAACTTCATGCTGCAATGTACACATTTCAATTGTTTTTCACGAGTATGAGTCCATGTGTGTACTTTTAAACGAGAGCTGTAGGTGGTCCCTGCTGTATTGTTAACAAATATATAGTTTTTCACAAGTATTTGATTACAAATGCTCAATTAATCGATAATTCTAAGAGACATTTTGTTCCATTGTTCACATATATATGAAATTTCACCAGTATTAGTTTGTAAGAGGAACGTTCAAGAAGATTGCATGTATAGCCCTTGCTGCATTGTTCACATGTATATGGTTTTTCACCATTATATCTTTGCATGTTTACTTTTAAAGAATATTTCTGTGTGAAATTCTTGCTGCATTCTTTCACATTAATATGTTTTTTTACCAGTAGAAGGTCATAAGTGTTCTGTTAAAAAAGATATAATAAGAACTCTTTCTGCACTGTACAAAATTAAATGTTTATTCACGAGTCTGAGTCTGCATGTTTAGTTGTTTATTTTTTAAGAGATTAATGTGAACTCCTTGTTAAAGTGTTTACATTTATATGGGTTGGTTTTTTTGTGTGTGTTTTTTTTTTTTTACCAGAATGAGTTCACAAGTGGCAATTTGTTTCATTATACACATTTATATGGTTTTTCACAAGTATGAGTTTGTAAGAGTAATGTTAAAGATTTGAATGTGAAGTCCTTGCTGCATTTTGTTTCTTTTACCAGTATGAGTTTGTAAGTGCACTGTTAAAGAAGATTTGCTTATGAACTCTGTGCTGCACTGTACACATTTATATGTTTTATTGCCGGAATGAGTTTGTAAGTGCAGTATTAAATGAGTTTGGTGTGAGAAAAGTTTGCTGGATTGTTTACGTTTATATGGTTATTCAACAGAATGAGTTCGCAAATGTCATGTTAAAAACTGAAAGAACTGAACTCTATGCTGTAGTGTTTGCAGTTATATGGTTTTTCATCAGTGTCAGATTGCAAGTACGATTCCTATTAAAGTGAGATACTTTCATATTTATATGATTTTTCAACTTTAAGTGTTCACAAATGTATTTTACTGCATTGTTCACGTTTATATAGTTTTCCCCCAGCAATGAGTTCACAGGTGCCAAAAAAAACCCCATTAGATTTGCATGAAAAGTCTTTATGGCACTATTCACATTTATATGAGTCTATTTTTCTTTTTTTTTTTTTTTTTTAACCAATATGAGATTACAGGAATAAATTTAGAGTAATAACCCTTGAAATGGTTTGCTACATTTATATAGGTTTTTCTCTTTATCAGTTGAATATGCAAAATGAATTTGCTTTTTATTGGACTGTAAGAGAAATGTACACTGCTGTACAAACTATTAGAATTTTTCTCCAATATGAATTATATTGTATTCTTAGAAATACATCAGAACCATTGCTTTTTAAATATATGTAAGTCTATTTTTTGATGAAACATTATAAAAAAATTAAAATCCCTTGATGCTAAGCCACTCATGACTGTGTATGGAAATGATGTCTACATCAACAACTACAATAATGCAGTTATTATTTTTTTGTCAAACTCATTTATCTTTAACCGTGCCTAGTACTGACAAATCAAGCTTAATCTGATCACAATAACTTATCTCAGTGACTCAAAAATAATCACTTACATTAAAATTATAACAAAATATCTACCATTAAATCACAAAATCTCTAGCAATCATTTCCATTCTGTTTGACAGTACAACTCTATACCACAACTTCCTGACTAAATTTTTTAATGGAATTCGTTCAAAAGCCTAAAGTAAATAAAAACTTCCAATCAAGCCACCATATAAAAATCAGTTACTATAGTGACAGGATTTAATGATTACAACTGTTACTCTCTTATTGTGGCTGGTAACTATTATGGACAACAATTACCTACTGTTCATGAATGAACTCTTCCATTGATTACCAGGTTATGGAGAGAAAGGTACAACTGCAACAATTAATGTAAAATTCATTCTCTTCAAAATGGAAATAAAATTAAATATTGAATAACACAATATGAATACCACTGAGAAGTAACTTCTTAAGATGACTTCTAACATTAATTTTCTTTTAATCAGTAAGAAAAGTGAACTTTTCTAGAGCCACAGTATTTTTAGCAAAACACAATAGTATTTTGTCAATGTTGGGGTCAACGAACTGCTATTTAATTAACAAGCAGCTGCTGTGAACATTCCATTCACCATACAGTAAGGGATAAACTGGTCCAGCATGCACGAGACATATTCTAGTTAAAGACATACCGTATGAAACTGAATTGTATTAACTTTGTTCTTTTACAGTTCAAGAAAACATTCATTCTTTGTTCATTTACAGTTTCTCTTCACTATCAGATCACATTAGTGAAGTGAAGAAAGTGATTAGCCAATTGTTTTAAATTCACAGAAGTGAATGTACGCATAACACACAACCAATGATCCTTGTAACTCATCAGTAAGGGCAGTTCTTGAATCACACAAATCTATTTGATTTCGTCTCTTGTGTCTGTTGTCAAAGTGTCTCAGGCAATCTCACAACTGAAAAACAAATATGTTCAGTAATTTATATCCAAACTGATGACTGCTAATTGAAATGAACAAATAATAAATAAATAAGTAAATAAACACTTATCCCAGGACATTTGAACTGTGTAAATTAGTTCAAATACATTAAGCCAAGAAGAAATGCATTCTGCTCAGATACTAAAACCTACAAAAGAATTACTATTTTCTTTTATGACATTTACCATTGCAATTGATTTGTCAATCATAATGGCACTAATGGCATTAATGGCACTAATTTGTGAAGTTACCATACTTGCAGCAAAAGATGAGCCCTCTGTAACAGGTCAGAATAATATTATGTGAGTTGTAGTTTATTATATAGTTAAATAGTTAGGTGTCACTCTTTCAAATGCTTAGTGTATATATGGGTGTTGTATTTCCTTATTATAGATGGACAGTTTAAGTCTGCTGTCACATAACTTTCCAATGTCACAGACCATGAGACATATTATCTGCTGTTGCTGATGTAGGCAAAAGGATCTCAAACCACAATGAATGCTTTATCACTTAGAATCAGTTCAACAAAACATTTTAAATATGGTAACAAGCTGTTGTGTGCTTAATTGTTCATTTCACGTTTTTATTTAGCAAAGGTTCAAATATTCAGTTGCTTCAATTACTGAGAGAAAGCAATAGGAGAATGAGATGGATAATTGTTAGAAAAACTAATAAAGTAAAACAGTTAATTGACATACTTATCAAAGGCAGCCATTCATTTTAAACTGTAAACTCATAGCAACCAAAGAGTTATAATATGCTCAAACAGTCGTGAACACATGTAATACTTCTTAACAGTAATTATTATTTTTTAAAATGTTACTTATCAATGTATCGCTAACTTGGATCAATAAGAAAATAAACAGTAAATTAAACAAAAAGAGATTAATGTTTGTAACTTCATTCCTTTGATAAATAAATCAACAAAATAAACATTTACATCATTGTTAATTGCTTCTGTTGTATTAGACCAGTGCATTTAAAATATGTTTTATGTGGGTCTAAATATCAATTTTTAATAGTGTACTATATATTGATTGAAAACTGCGTATCAAACAACAAGAGCAAATTGTTTGTAGTACACTGTATGAGAACAATAATAGCACTTACAATTCCCTTGATTTAATACTTACTGTTTGTGAGATAATTAAAGCTGTGTTTAATCTAATTACCATAAAAAAAAACAGTGCCCTTACTTTAAAAAACTCAACAGCATCTTTTGTCCCATTCTAAATATTCCATATGAATCAATTAGAGTTATTTTATTGCCATTGACTTCTAATGTACAATTCTCCTCATACTGCCATAGTATATATAATGTTGATCTGGTATCAGGATATTCAGTGTAAATTATGCTGAAAAGTAGCTGAGTTTCACAACAATTCTGATATCAACAAGTTCAAGGAAGACACATTCATACCATGCAACTGTGCCAGTGCTGAAAGACCCAGATGATAACAGAAACAAATTACTTCCCAATAAACTCTAATGACATGGTGCTAAAGTTGTGTCTTTTCCTGTTAACTATACATACATATTGAATGCTAAAGTTGTATTTTCCTATTAATTATATATATACATATTTCATTGGAATTAGTTTTGAAAAATGTGTATATTTTCAATTCATTATTTTAAAACTAAATCAAAACCTCATTAGTCCAACTCAATCACCGAAACTGGATGATATTTTGATGGTTTATGATGTGATACACTCACTCATATAAGAATTGTTTTTTTTTTAGAAATTACTGCCAACAGCTAAAGATGACCCTCTATAACAGGTAAAAAAGGAAGTTGAGTTGTGTTTTCTTATTATAAATGCCTATTTAGGAGTCACAGATCCAAAGACCTAGTATTATAAATTGTGTGTTGTATTTTTTCTTATTATAGATGCATAGTTAAATGTAAATACTTAATGCCCCTGTTCTGTATCCTGTTATAGATGTGTATCCTGTTTTAAAGATGGTCCAACAGAACTCAGGTCATAAATGAGATTTTGACAGGGGAAACAGCCAAGTCATATGGTTCTGCCCCAATTTTGAATATCAACAAAAGAACCTAAGACCACTTTCCTCCTTAATGACCGGATTACAAAAGATGGTTGCATCTATCATTCCATGGTTAAAATTAGTTCACAGGCAACAAAAATTCTAATTAAAACAATAAATTAATTTCACAATTCATATTTCTTACTAATTCTAAATAAAACAAACTAATTTTTACATTGCTCAGGTATCACTAATTCCAATGAAAGAAATACTCATTTCACAGTTCACTAATTACAATTACCACAAAATCATTTCACAGTTTACAATTATCACTAATTACAATTTTAAAAAATGCTAATTTAACAGTTTTCATTTGCTCCAATTAAAACAACAAAATCATTGCAGGGATCACACATTCCAATTAAAACCTGGAAGTGAAACAGGAATTAAAATAGCACAAAAAACTACAGCCACAAATTAAACACTGTTGTGAATATTAAGATACCCAAATCAAATACTGCAAATATTAATACAGTCAATTCAAATACTATTTATAGTTAATATTAAGACAGATAAATTACAAAGACTACTGAAATGAAATACTGTTGAGAATATTAAGACAACCAAAGCAACATAAATATTAAGACGGCCACAAATTAAATACTGCTATATATATTAAGACATCCAAGTCAATATGAATCATATTTAATATTTGTAATCACTAGCCTAGTACATTCAAATCAAATATTGTCATGAATACTAACTGGATTGTCTAGAATTATTTAAAAGAATTATGCATGCATAAAGATCAAGGGAGGAAATCCAGATTTCAGATAACTTGAGTGTTGTTGCACTAAAATATAATAGTTTTATAACTTTTAATTACTCACAATAAAAAATTCAAGAAAAATTTATTATTTAACAGAACGTGCAGGAATATTAAGCTGTATTTCAAATATCTTCTCCATAGCTAAAGACATTCTTTCAGGTGCATTATTTTAAATATTTAGATGTGTAGCTTTTCAGTCAAAGCTGATTGCTCTTAACTGCTGGATTTCAAACGTGTGTTAAAGTATTTTTATTTTAATAATATTAGTCCGCAATATATGAGTGTATGTAAGTCTATGTACGTGTTGAGTTTAAATGTGTGTGGGATTGGTATGTGGAAATAGACATTAATACACAAATCTTACCAAAGGAAGTCGCTATAGATAATTCAATAAAGGCAATCGATACACATACACCTTACTAAAGGGAGACAATAACTATTATAATTTTACTAAAGTATGGCAATTTTAATAGTTAAGTAACAAACTGTTACAGAAAATATCATCCACTATACACACTGCACATTCAAAAAAAAAACAAAAAAAACACCAATCCTTTAGATCCGCACGAGGCAGGACTTAAATAAAAATCAAGAACAACGCATAAGCCAGCATAAAATAAACTGCCAAATAAGACACCACCCCAAAGCTCCACCCATACTCATGCAGAGTCAAGCGAGGGGACAATGTCCATAAGGGAACAACTTAAGTCTGAGAACATCCAATGGAAAATGAAAAGGTTGCCCGAGGCTCTTGTGAGGCAATAAAGACAACGGGGGTGGAGGTTGGGGAGCAATTGATACATCTACATCTTACTAAAAGGCAATCAATAGTGTGATTAGCAAGAAACCAAACGGAAAGAAAAAACTTACTTTTGATCTGTCAGATTGTCATTTGGGGTGAAAAAGATCTGCAAGCCTTCGAATTTCACAACGACTCAAAAAGCAAAGCCATATTTTGTTCTCAAGAGACCCGGATGTGTCGGCAAACGACCTAGTTTTCGCTTTGTTTGACGTGTGCTCACTGTCGACTGGCGACCTATTCCACCCCTCACCCCCCCCCCCCAAGTTTAGCTGTATTGACCTTCAGTTTTAACTTTGCATCGCGGCCGTTGTTTACTTCAGAAATTGTAAATGTATCAATTTTAAGTCGGCCATGAACCATAGTAATGTTGAAACTGTACGGTGACTAAAATTACCAAGTGCATTTATTGTAAGAAGTGTGTGATACCATTTTATTATTTATTTGTTGAGGGTTAATGACAAAATTAATCTTATAAGCGCTTGATTTCCAGCTATAGTTGTAAAGTCCCATTGCAGAATGTTTGTGTGATGGTGACTATACAAATAAACGTTTTCAAAGACCAGTATTGTGTGCGCAGGAGCATTCCTTTTATATATATATTTTTAAATAAAAATTTTATTTCTTCAAAATGTAATTTACATTATAAAGTTTTTAAAAGTACTCCAAAAACTATTCATGCTATTCCATCAACTTTAATCCCCACCACCACCAATTTCCCCACTCCCATGATGCATTAAGGAGACCTCATTGACAACCATTGAGCTCTAGATATGGAGAAGATATAAGTGCAAATTCGCTGTCGCCAAACGTCCGCCATAATGAAAAGACCAAAGCATTGTAGCGTCTGTGGTATTGCGCATTTGGCATCGACTATTTTTGTTATATTTATATCCAATTTTATAAATATAATTAAATTTACAATACAAACAAGAAGGGAAAAGATCCTCAGGCCTATCACTTTAGATAATAAATATAAATCAAATGAAATTGTGTAAAGCGATAGCACAAACTTTTTAGGTCGAGGGCCAAATTTCCAATTGATTAGTGGATGGAGGGCCGCCACATAGATGGTTCAGTAGAAAAAACAACAACACAAATAATGAAATAATGTGCTTTACATTCGTAATAATGGTAACATCCAAGAGTTCTCCGGGGGGGGGGGGGCGCACAGAGCCCTGTCTCGGGCCCGCATGCGGCCTGCGGTTTGTGCACCCTTGCTTTACATTGTAGAAAATGTTACTCGGTCTACTTAAAAAATATATATTTATGAAAGATTTGGAAAATTTGTTTAAATTATATGTACATTGTAATTGCAATGCTTGTCTGAATTTGAAAAAGCGAATTGATCTAGCCCATCTGTTTACATTGTAGTGATTTTTAAACTGTGAATTGAAGGCTATAGAGTTAACTCTACCAAAGAGGTTTAATTAGTATCAGTTGTGAAACCATCATTACTGTGAGAGCTAACTCAACATTAGTGTTGCCAAAATTCATCCATGTTCAGAATAAGCCAGTTTCATTTACACCAGTATTTTTTCCAGTTGTGGTGTTCATGTTCTGATATTTTGCTAGTTTTGTATATCATTACCTTTTCATATTCATCATGATCAATGTCAAGTGAATATTTCATCCTAAAGATTATGTAGCATGTGCTTTGATTTGGAAAAATCCCTCTTAAATATATACAAATTATTTTTTCTAATGTGACTAGAATTGTTTAAATATTTTTATTCACAAATATATATTTTTTTAAAATGTGATATAAGAATATTGTTAACATGAAATATTAGGTGATTGTATACTGCAAAGTTAGGTTCCAAATAATTTCATGAATTTTATCACTTAAAATATAAAAGTGATTTTTATTTCTAAACATTAAAACAAAATAGTTAATAAGAAATGTTTAATAAAATTCATTATATATGATTGTATAATTTACAACTAGCATTATAAATACATGTATTTTAAACCAACAGTGCTGTGCCTCTTTTATGAAAAAGCTACCACTATATACTGGCTAAAGTATTAATTATCTTATCAGTGATATAAGTTCTACTATTAGTATTACAGAGTGAAATGTCAGTCAAGCTAAGTAGATAGGGAACAAAAAATAAAAGTGAAAAATCAGATTTGATATCCATGGTTTAAAAATGCAAAAGGATAATAAATCTGTTTAATTAATTTAAATGTATTTCAAATTATAATTAAGAATTGTGATCTATTTACCTATTCACATTATATCAAAGAAGAAACATTATGATTCAGGTAATGTAAGCGTACCCAAAACAAGGCCCATAATTTAAATGAAATGAGATTGTAACTCACCCATGCAAAAGTTGCTTGTCACAAATAATATCATTTAAAACACTTTGTTATATCGTCTTTAATTAATTTAAATCAATAGCACTCTAAATTTTTTTTTTAAGAACTGGAATAACCGAAAGCTTTCAGAGTAATAGAACGGACTTAATGTTCAAATAAATTCATGAAATTTATAATAGTTTGAGACAAATAAGTTTTAAAAAATGTATACACATAATTACCTCCTTCAGTTCTAGGTTTATTCAACAGTTCCAACCCAAAAGTGGAGTGATGCATGGGAAATAACTCAATACAATACTATCGAATAAATTTGGCAGAGCTGCCTCCCATTGATTGTGAGCCTCCAGTACTGTTTTGACGGACGATTAGACACTGAAGTTTTTTTTAATTTTATAAGTTTACAGATTTTGTGTAAAGAAAAGAACATTACCTAATTTTTCATTGCTTTAGTGACTGCGTTCTTTTGTTTTAAATTGTTCGAGAAATAGTGGCATGACTGCAAATGAGAAAGACAACAATTATTACAGCCAAACTGTAATAAAATATAAAACGTGCAAATGCTTTTAGTGAAAAAAAAAGGTATTCAGAAATTTAACGAAAACAATAATCACATAATAAATATTGTGAAATAAAATTCTCGTATCTATCATAATGTGATGATAAGATTAACCAATTATGATGCTACTGTCAGTGTGTGATACTATTTGGAAGACTGCCGATAAAATGTAGGAAGACATTCTTACTTTGGACCTATTAATACCTATTAATATGCATGGATTCACTAAGTGCTTACAACAAAAATTCATTATGATAAATAAATAAGAAGAAATCAAAGTAAAAATATTCTATTTTCAAAGGTACAAATAAATCAAACTTTAAGGCTCTGATGATCCAAAGTGCAATGGCTGTCATTACATTGAGAATTAATATACTCTAATATTTTCTGTTAACTTATGAAGAGATGCAAAACCAATATTTTTATCTTCAACACATGACTAATTCTTCCCCAATTTTCTGCTTATTTCTGTAATTATCTGTTTTACTAAATTTATCTAAATCATCTTTAACAATCGAATCTACTAATAAATTTCCATACCAGTTGATCTACAGCAATGTTTACTGTTTTGTTTCTTACATTTGTTCATAAATAAAGATAAGGAAAGAAGTGAGTTGCACAAAAATATTTCTGATTCAACCAAACAGTATTACTCAAAATGATTTGGACTATATAAACGCTTGCCATTCTGGAAGTAAGATATTATTGCTTTGATTTATTTATATAAAAGTCCTCAGTGTACCAATATAGGTGTGCCATTCAGAAAGCAAGACATAATGTTAACTTGGTGGTTGCATGCTTGCTGCTCTGTCTCAGACTTTTATGGGTGAGGCCTCTGATGAGGCGACACCCTGGATATTTATCCAAAATACCACTGAAACACTCCCAAATCACTTGGGATTTATAAAATTCATATTTTGGGGGTGTCAGGTCCTCTTTGTCAATGATTGTGGAGAAAATTAAACTAGACTCTGATAATCAACCATGTAAGTTCAACAGTAAGGTAAGAGAACTTTTTATTATTTATTTATGAATTTTAAATAAATTTAAAATAAGCTTTTAAAATTCTTTAGTATGTTTAGCATAGGAAGCAATTTAATTTGTTAAAATCCATTTATAATTACAGCAGCTTATCATTTTTTAGTAAGCTCACCCATTCATTTAATGATGAGCAGAAAAACAGCCTGCCATAATGATGCATAGCGTAACTTTGAGACCTTACAGGTAAGAGATTAATAAGTTAGAATCGTATTACTAACCCTTATTGCAAGTTATCAACACAGCAACCGTCCTCTGTATACATTACTGCCGAAGGTACGTGGTTTTGCTTGCCTAACTAATATTATATTCATGTTTATCTCTTAACATTAACTATATTTTATATTGTTATATTTTGCTTATGATATTAAAATGTATGATGACCATATAAGTAAGAGTGTTCTGTCAGAGAACACATGACGACGAATTCTTAGCCCATTTTTGTGTATTTTACTGGTGGATTGGCACTTTTTTCTGAGATATTGATTCGACAAGCACTGAGCTGCAAAACAATGCCAGAATAAAACTACTTTATCTTGGATTTTGACATTGACAAGTATTGAAACGTGAAGCAACACCAGAGAAGAACAACCAGTTCAAAGACAAGTTCAAACAGACCACATGCGTATCTGCTAATAACATTCACTGGGACCTAGATGACACAGGCAATCCTGTGTTATGCAATTATAAAATCAACAACTGCACAGTTTTAGCCAACTTCTCTTAGATTTATTTTAGAGTTTATTCCAGAAACATTCAGTGTTCACTTATAAATTCATTTATAGATCACTCATATGAACAAACCAAATGACTACAGTGCCTGCCATAGGACTCAAAATGAACATTCTCTTACGACACCACATGACTGTGATTAGGGACCATAAACATTTATAAACTCTAATTGTAATTGTTGATCTATTCGCAAAATGCTGTCTTATGTTATTTTTTGTTCAATACATCTATTATAAAATATTGATGTTTAGTCACTTGTGTTTTCACGACTCACATATAATATCTTGTAGTCTGTCACCTGTATTTACTTACTATCCTGACTATGTATCCAGGGGTTTGAGCTATCTTATAGAACTATCACTCTTCTATTCTACATTATTTGTAATGTGTGACCAGCCAGAAGGTATGTTTTGGGGATTAGCCTAAGGTTATGGGCAGCCCAGGGTGGTGGAAAATTAACATTTTGCCCATCTCCCAGCAAAACGACACACCCTCTTATACACTTCATGCATACATGCCACAAGTCAGTTATGGGAAAAATGCTGAAGAGGTACTGATTAAATAAATAATAATAAATCATTTATTATAATAGTATTAATAAATATTAATGAATTACTATTACCATTATTATTACTAATAATATCATGTGAAGTATATAGTAAAATATTAACAGAATAATAAGATTTGATTCAGTTGTGTGATGTGCTATAACCCTGGTAAAATATTCAACATTCATGTTTTAGTATTGCTTTATATCAACACTACACAAAAATATTTTAGTATTTCTCTTCTGAATTGTTTGGCCATATTCTGAAGCCCCTTATTTAGACAGTGAAACATAAAGATTCCTTCATTTAAGATACATATTTTTTTTAATGTGTTTGTCCTATCACATATAAACATAGGGTTTCCAATGTGTTTTATTGTATGTCAACATAATGCATTTTATTGTCTTTATCCTATTATATGAAAACATATCGCATTTCAATATATTAATTTTATCAGAGATTATATTTACAGACAAGCATATGCTGACACAAATTTCACTCCTAGTTTGTAGAATACAGCAAATTGTAATGTTTTACCAATTGATTCTAATACTGAATAGATTACATTTAATTTCCTTACAAGTCAATTTAGATTTATTATTCACTCATATAAATTGTAGTCTCGTAAAGTTTAGCACATAGTTACAAGGGACAAGTTAAAAATAGAATTTGCCAGTTGTTAAATGAGTTTAATGTCATCAATGTTGGCATATGTAAGGAAGACATCACTGAACTAAAATTGTCAATGTTGGCTCAAGGGAGACAAATTATCTAAGAACTAGTGCTATAAGACAACAGAATATTTTTACAATTCAAAGAGTTTATACATTTCATATATCATTAACCTTGATTTAGTAGTTTCAATTACTTCTATTTGTAAAATAATTTCTACAGTCAATAATAACACTGAATTAAACCCATATTAAAAATACAATACATTCCTCAAAAAGTTCAATTACAAAGAAAAAATATATAAAAAATGTACAGTTAGTAAACAAAAAAATGTATATTCAATTCCTTATATTGTTATAATATAAATACAAATTAATTTCACATAAAAAGTAAGAGTAATTTCACAAATAATACAATTTTTGTTGTTGCAATCATCTCCACTTACAATGGTTATACATGATAACTTCCAAATAATTAAGTGCAAGTATTTTCAAATTTCTATAATTTTTTTATACAATATTTCTTTCTACATTCAGTATGCTTTAAATAATTCCATTTTATGATACATATTTCTTACATTATACAATATGAATTTCAATAATTTCATCATATAAATATGCATCCAATTATACAAATAAATACAAAACATTTAAATAATTCCATTTTATGATACATATTTCTTACATTATACAATATGAATTTCAATAATTTCATCATATAAATATGCATCCAATTATACAAATATATACAAAACATTTTTCTTTCTTTATACAATATGTATTAGATTCTGTCATTGTCTAATATAAATTTCTGTATTTCTTACTCCATACAATAAATATTCAATAATGTCATACAAATCATACTTCCACATTTCTCACTCATAATATATATATTCAATAATGTCATTATACATTACAAAATTTAAGGTAAAAGTATACAAGAGATATTTAAGCTTGTATGCTACATCTTTAGCAAACAGATTAAGAGATTGATAGCATAAAAATCACTGAAAAGGCTTGTTAAAAATAGATTTGTTTAATACAAAGTGGTGTACCATTTTCCAAACTTTTATCACTGGAAATATTGTCAACCACTGTTTGGCAGAACTAAAGTCAAAGTCTACCTTTTCCTAGCTTCAGTATGGAGTAAATTACATGAGGGTCTTTATTATGAGAAGTCTTTATATACCCCTCTTTTTCATGAGGAATCTTTATATATCCCTCTTTTGCCACTTAATTTCTTGCTTCAACATCCCTTAGTTTTCTCATAAGGAGGAGAGGGTTTCTGGATGTGAGTAAATTTTGTCTGACTTTGATGCATTTTTTTGTGGTACTTTAAATTATTCTGTCATACATAAAATTGAATTCATTGTTTGAACATAGACAGGTTGATCTCTTCACTCACAGTCAAGCAAATAGAAATATTATTATTATTACTATTAAGAGCTAGATTTAAATTGTTTTTAGAACTAAAAGAGTATTTAATATAGTACCAATCGTTTTTGTTATGTATGGCATGTGTCCATATGGTTTGCACTGGATTAGACTCATGGAGAACTGTGTATAGCCTTGATTTGGAGTGGTATTTTGAGATGCATTGAATCTTCCTGGAGTTCAGCCCTGAAACTACTCATAACCGTTGTTTTCCCATTCAGGAACAAATGGGATTTATTCTTCTGGTGTCATCTGTTGGAATTAACTTTGATTTCCTTTGAGTTATTTTTCCTGTGGAATTTGTGGTATGAATGCATATACAGAATTTATGAAAAGAATGTATTCATTTGGAAATCAAGTTGCATGTATTTCTTGTGGAATTGGAACCTTAGTATGGTACATATTATAAAGGATAAATATTTATTTGGATTTTCTAAGTAATTATATTTGCTTTTGGTGCCCTTTTGTGTATG
Organism: Sinotaia quadrata; assembly: GCA_028829895.1. Taxonomy (NCBI): domain Eukaryota; kingdom Metazoa; phylum Mollusca; class Gastropoda; order Architaenioglossa; family Viviparidae; genus Sinotaia; species Sinotaia quadrata. The sequence goes on from CM054179.1 coordinate 11,930,395, forward strand.
TATTTTCTTGCCAAGCCAGATTTATTCAATGGATTTCTTGAAAGAACTTGCCATGAAATAGTACGGTGGATGTATTTTATTCAATTTTGTTTGTTTGTTTGTTTACATTCTATGTTTCCTCAACTTACATCATCCTAGTTTGATGTGATTAATTTTAACATTTTTGCAACATTGCAGTAATTTGTATCTGTGCAGATGTTTCATTGATTGATTCTTATATGATATTTTATCATAAATAAAACGTCATACAAACATATATATATATGATAAAATAATATAAGAATCTGTTTGATGATATCTGTTATATCAAGTGAACAACAGTGTTTAATATATTTAAAAAAATAAATTGTTGTTTATTTTCTTATTTTCTTTCCTTAGACAGTTTGGGATTGTGGGTGATGGCAATATTTTTGTAAGAGCAAGGCTGATCAGATATCAATCAAATATCACTGTTATTAGTGAGAAGTATAATGGGTTTGCCCAAGATAAAAATCCCTTAAGTATTAATTTTCTTATTAACTCTTTCTTTATTATCTAAGATAAATTAATATTTAATATCTAAGATTAATTAATATTTAATATCTAAGATAAATTAATATTTATTATTAAGATAATTTAATATTTAATATCTAAGATAAATTACTATTTATTATCTAAGATAAATTAATATTTAAAATCTAAGATAGATAATCTTATAGTAAAGGTAGAATGACCATCACAAATTGCTATAACGTTTAAATTTGTATGTTTTTTTCACTAGGACTTCAAAAGTGTATCTTTAAAGCCCGAGCAGTTTTAAATGTTTTGTTGTTATATATTTCACATTTATATGGTTTTTCACAAGTACCAGTTCACAAATGTACTATAAGAGTGATTTCTTTATCAGAAAGAGTTTCCAAGTGTACTTTTAAAGGAGTATATAAGCAGGAAATGCTTTGCTTAATGTTCACATTTACATGCTTTTTCAACAGTTTGAATTTGTATTTTCTTACATGAGAGATTCATGAGAATGCTTTCCCTATAACATTCATATTTAAATGGATTTCACTAGTACAAGTTCATAGGCATACCAATAAATGATTGTGGTCTGTAAACATTTTGCAATATAAATGACCAGAATGAGTTTGTAATTGTAACTTTAAAGCTTGAAAATGTTTTGCAGCATAGGTCACATTTTTTCACTACTCTGAGATAAATGTGGACACTTAAATGAGAGAATCATCAGAATGCTTTGCTAGAATGTTTATATGGGTTAAATAGGTTTTCACTAGCATGGGTTAATGAAAGTGTATTAAATTATAAAGAACCATGAATGCTTTCCAACAATGTTCATATTTGTATGTACTGTCATAAGCATGAGCTTGCAAGTGTAGTTTTAGACATATTAATATTGAAAATTCTTTGTTGAATATTTTATATTCATTATGATTTTTCACACAAGATAGAGTGTAAGCATAACTTTAAAGCTTCATCAGTGAGAATGTTTTGCTACATAGCTCACAATTATAAGGAATTTCATCAATATGAATTTACAAGTGTCGTTTTAAACTAGAAGCATCTATGTATTCTTTGTTGTATTGTTCACATTTATGTAGCTTTTCACCAGTTTGATTTTTGGAAGTATATTTTTATGCAATAATATTTTGAGAATTCTCTGATGAATAGGGGATAGTAAAAAGGCTTTTCCCACCAATATAAATTCGCAAGTGTATATTAAAGCATGGGCAGTTGAGAATATTTTAATACATAGTTAACATTTATATAGAGCTGTTTACCATTATGAGTTTACAAGTGCTGTTTATTTTGGAGTTTTGTTTGACTGTTTTGCTATAATGCCCTGATTTACATAGTGGATATTTTAAATAACCAAAATGAGTTTGTAAATGTATCTTTTAAGCCTCAGAAGAAATAAACTACTATCTTTACATTTATAGGCTTTTCATTAGAATGAGTTTGCAAATGCACTTTTAAGCTGTTCTGTTTAAATGTTTTCCTGAAATGTTCCACAGTTGTATTTTCACCAGAAATGATTTTGCAAGTGCATTGAAGTGGAGTGGAATGTAAATTAATTGCTACAATGTTTACATATATAAATTTCTTCACTAGTATGAGTTAATTTACTGCAAAGTGAGAACTCTTTGTGGCATTATTTATGTTTATATGTTTTTTCACCTGTATGAGTTAGCAATTGTCAATTAAATTATGGCTTCAAAACTCATTTCTGCATTGGTTACATTTATTTGGCTTTTCACCAGTAAGAGTTTGTGGTGCTATTTTATACAATATTATCTAGAGAATCCTTCACTGCATTGTGTCACATATATATGGATTTTCAACCAGAATGAACTAACAAGTATCATTTGAAAGCTGAGCAGTAGAAAATATTTTACTACATAGTTCATATTTATAAGTTTTTCATTCAGAATGAGTTCGCAAGTACTCTTTTAAATGATACCTTTATTTTATAGTGTTGTTACAGTGCTTACATTTATATGGTTTTTTTCGCCAGAATGAGTTCACAAGTGTTCTTTTAAATAAGAGATTTATTTGAATGATTTGCTAAAGTACTTCTTTTTATATGGTTTTCGTTAATATGACTTTTGAAGTAATGTAATATGACTTTTCAAGTAATGTTTAAATAACATTTTGTTGATAAGTTGTTGCTGAATTGTTCACATTAAATGGATTTTTACCAGTATGAGTCTGCAAGTGATGTTTTAGACAATTTTCACTGGAGAAGTCCTTGCAGCTTTGGTCACATTCATATGGTTTTTCACCAGAATGAACTGACAAGTGTCGCTTTAAAGAATGGGCAGTTGAGAATACTGTGCTACAGAGTTCACATTTATATGGTTTTTCACCAGTATGACTTCGCAAGTGCACTTTTAAATGAGAGCTATAATGGAATGTTTTGCTACAATGCTCACACATAAATGTTTTTTCACCAGTATGAGATCGCAAGTGCTTTTTTAAATAAGAGTCACATTTTAATGCTTTGCTACACTGATCATAATTATACTGTTTTTCCCTAGAATGTATTTGCAAGTGTACTTTTAAATGAGGCTTCTGTTTGAATGTTTTGCTACAATATTCACATTTATATGGTCTTTCATTAAGATGAATTCGCAAGTGTGCTTTTAAAGAAGATTTATCGGTAAATGCTTTGCTACATTGTTCACATTTATATGGCTTTTCACCAGTATGAGTTCGCAAGTGTACTGTTAAATAAGAGTTAAATAAGAATGCTTTGAAACAATGCTCACATTTGTATGGTTTTTCACTAGTATGAATACGCAAGTGTGAAGTTAAATGATAAGAATGTAAAAACGCCTTGTTACACTGATCACATTTGTATGGTTTTTCACCAGTATGAGTGTGCCAATGTTTCGTTAAATAATCAGCTCTTGAAAATGTTTTACTACAATGTTCACATTTGTATGGTTTTTCACCAGTATGAGTTTGCAAGTGTTGTTTCAGCTGAGAAGGTCTTAAGTATTCTTTGCTACATTGCATGCATTTATATGGTTTTTCACCAGAATGAGTAAGCAAGTGTTGTTTTAGCTGAGAGGGTTTTAGGTATTCTTTGCCACAGTGGTCACATTTGTATGGTTTTTCACCAGTATGAGATCGCAAGTGGTATTTTAGAAGAGAAGGTGCATGGAATTCTTTAGTACAATGGTCACATTTATATGGTTTTTCACCAGTATGAGTTTTCAAGTGTTGATATAAAAGAGAAGGTGCGTGGAATTCTTTGCTACATTGGTCACATTTATATGGTTTTTCACCAGTATGAGTTCGCAAATGTTGTTTCAGAAGAGAAGGTGTATGGAATTCCTTGCTGCATTGGTCACATTTATATGGTTTTTCACCCGTGTGGGTTCGCAAGTGTTGTTTTAGAATACAAGGTGCATGGAATACTTTGCTGCATTGGTCACATTTATATGGTTTTTCACCAGTGTGAGTTCGTAAATGTTGTTTGAGAAGAGAACGTGCATGGAATTCCTTGGTACATTGGTCACATTTATATGGTTTTTCACCAGTATGAGTTCGCAAGTGTTGTTTCAGAAAAAAGGATGCATGGAATTCTTTGCTACATTGGTCACATTTATATGGTTTCTCACGAGAATGAATTCGCAAGTGTTGTTTTAAAAGAAAAGATGCATGAAATTCTTTGCTACACTGGTCACATTTATATGGTTTTTCATCAATATGTGTTCGCATGTGTTGTTTTAGACGAAATGGTGTGTGGAACTTTTTGCTACATTCCTCACATTTATACAATTTTTCACCAGAATGAGTTTGCAAGTGTTCTAGTAAATGAGCTTTCACTTTGAATGCTTTGCTACATTGCATACAGTTATATGGTTTTTCACCAGTATGAGTTCGAAAGTGTACTGTTAAATAAGATCGATTTAAGAAAGCTTTGAAACAAAGATCACATTTATATGGCTTTTCACCAGTATGTGTTCGCAAGTGTCCTTGTAAATGAGCGTTAATTTTGAATGCTTTGCTACAGTGCATACATTTAAATGGTTTTTCCCCAGTATGACTTCGCAAGTGTACTGTTAAATAAGAGTGATTTAAGAATGCTTTGGGACAAAGATCACATCTGTATGGTTTTTCACCAGTATGAAATCGCAGATGTGAGGTTAATGCACCATGAAATGAGAATGTCCGTGTGCAAAGGTTACATTTGTATGGTTTTTCACCAGTGTGAATGTGCTGATGTATCTTTAAAAGTGGAGCACTTGAGAATGCTTTGGTACAATGCTCACATTTGTATGGTTTATCACCTGTATGAGTTCGCAAGTATTGTTTCAGTTGAGAACGTTTTAGGAATTCTTTGCCACATAGGTCATATTTATATGGTTTTTCATCAGTATGAATTCGCCATTGTTGTTTTAAAGTCTCAGTAGTTGAGAAGATTTTGTTACATAGTTCACAGTTACATGGTTTTTCACTAGAATGAGTTTGCAAGTGTTCTTTTAGATGAGAATTCTGTTGAAATGCTTCGTTATATTCATTACATTTATATGGTTCTTCACCAGTATGTGATTGTAAGTTACTAACCCTAGAAGTGTTTAGATGCATTTATACAGTTTAAATATGCAAATTGTAATTGTATATATTGGACTGATCTACTCAGCAGTTTACACTTATTTATTTCAATATAAATAATATTGTGTTATTAGAAATATGAGAACCAATCCTATACTGAATATATGCACAATTTAATTGAAAAAACATACTTTTAAAAATAGAAATCCATTGTTGCTAAGCCTCATCTACAAGTGTATAAGTGATATTCACATGAGCTGCAATAGTGCGACTGTTGCTGGTGTGGTAAGTTATATTAAACAACCCAGCTTAACACCAAATCTAGCCTGGTCCCAATGTACCTGGTTAATTAACCTACTATAGTTAAAAAAAAACAAAAAAAACATAACCTTACCTACTTATCTAGTGCTGATAAATCTAGTTTAATCTCATCAAAACAACTGACCTCAGAACTATTCACTCACATTAAAATCATAACAAAATATCTGCCTTTAAATCAAAATTATTCTAGGATAAAATTTGCTTTCTGAAAATCAGTAAAACTACACACATATCCCAAATTTCTTGACAAAATTGTTTGAAATGGTACACATTCAAAAGCACAATTTACCACATTATGGAGAGACAAGACACAGCTATTAATGTGAACTTTCTGTTCAAAATATAAATAAATGATGGAATAAAATATGTATCACTGAGAAATAAATAATTAGTTCACCTTCTTACGATGACTTCTAACATTAATTTTGTTTCAGTCATGAAAAGGGAACTGCTCTAAAACTGCAGTATTTACAACAAAACCCAATGGTATTTTGGGGACAACAAATTACTATTTACCAAGTATGTGATCACAAGTAAACTTTAAACAGAACATGTTCAACTCTGCAGATTGTTCTTCATAAATGTGACAATGATTTGACTGAAAAGCCAACAACAAATAAAATATATATATATATATGTTCTTATATTACCAAGTACATTAAGATTTACCTCTAGTTATCTCCCATGTTACACATCAAAATCAGCATAGTACAATTATTTTTTAAATCAATATTTCTAATAAAATATTTTACTAATATGCATTAAATTTTTATTTAGTAAAAATTTGTATTAGATACATATACATGTAGTTATCAAATTGTAATTAGTAAATTGCAATCCAGTTACTCAAGGAAAACCCCCCAATATCTGTCAGTCTATTGCACACTCTGCCTATTAGTATTACTGTGTCTAATTCTGTTTCATTTTATTTTGGCAGATTCACTATTCCTTAGATTGAGATTTGGTGCACTAAAATGAATTATCAAAGAAATTAACACACATTTATTGTGAACATTCCTGTCATAAGACAGTAAGGGAGAAACTTGCCCAGCATGTTAAAGGCATCTTCCAGTTAAAGATATACCGTTTGAAACTGAATTGCATTAACTTTGTTCTTTTTCAATACAAACGACCATTTCATGCTTTGTTCACAGTTATATAGTCTCTCTTCACTATGAGATGTGATGAGTTTAGTGAAGTGTACAAAAGTGATTTGTTCCTTGTTTTAAACAGCAGTGAGTGTAGGCATACAACATTATAAACGACCAGTGTCACTCATCAGTAAGGGCAGCTCCCTGAACTACAAACATTTATTTCAGGTCATCTCTGTTTTATGGTGTCACTGTGTCTTGGGCATTCTCAAAACTGGAAAAGAAATGTTAAATATTTTATAACAAATCACGTTACTACAAAACGAAGTGTGTATATTACCACATTAAACACTAAACCCAGGAGATATAAGTGTGATTATAAATTAGGAGATATACAAGTTTATATTAATATTACAAGACATGAACTGTTGTGTAAAACTACTTCAAAAATATTAATCTCAGAAAACAAACATCATACTCAGTCATTGAAACCTGCAAAACGATGACTATATTGTTTATGTCATTTGCCATCACATATGATTCAGTCTATCATAATACATGTAGCACTAATTTGTGAAGTTGCCATAGTTAGGGTCTCAGTTCCAAATGCTTACTGTTACATGTGTGTCTATTTTCTTACTACAGATGTACAGTTAAGTGCATAAGCTCTAAAGACTTAGTGCTATGGTAGTGTCTTTTATGCTATCAGTTACAGATAACATTAATTTTAAAAAATTAATTATACATACATATTCAATACTAAAGTTATTTCTTATTAATTATACATATGCATTCAATCTTAAATTTTTCTTTAAGATTATACTCAATTTCCTGCAAATGAGTTATTAATTTGGGCTCTACATATCAAATAAATGTTTGATTGGTAAAAGCATTATACAATAAATAACAATAAATGTCACATCTGAGATTGTATAATTGTGTCAGAAACATTGTAGGTTAAATAATCAGAAGAGCAATTCTGAATTTTGCATAAAGCACATAAAAGTGAACCACTGCACACAACAACCACTACTGATCTGTTCAGCACAGAATGATCTTATTATACCAAATGTGCAAAGCAGCATCAGTGATGGTCTAGTAGCTATGCTTTAATTCTTTTTATTTCTGTTTACTTGCATGAGTAAAAAGGACAGACATTTTGAAAGACTGTAACTTAAGGATTTTGTTCATAATAATAAAATAGCTTAATTTATTGTGAGGAAAATTGAGTCAATATGGCATTGTTTTACCAACCATTCCATCATGAACGTTACTTAACTATGATTAGTTATTTGTAGTGAAAGATAAAAAATGGTTTGGAAAATAGTTTTCTGTCCCAGATTATTTGTGTAAATAAACATTAAAAAAAGAACATTTCAGTGCTTTGTCCCAAGGCTAGCTTTGTGCTAGAGTGGAAAATATAAGGTGGGTGTTCAGGTTTGTAAAAATGACAGTTTGGCTGAAATGGCATCAGGAAACATTATTAATTGAAAATACCCTTATATGTAAAAAAACAACAAAAAAATAATGTCGCAATAGTTTAAAACGTTGATCAAAAATAGTTAAAAAAGTTGACCTGATTGAACAAAACTGATGTCATATTTGGATCCAGCACAATAAAACTGTCATAAATCTGTCAAAAAATCTTAGACAGCAAATTTATTGTTGCCCAGTGTTATTAATGTGTTTAAGGTTAAGATTCAGATCAACTGTAGACTATCAAGCAAAAATATTGAGAAAATAATTTAATTCCAAAAGAATATAAGACATTCGCCATGCTTACACTTCCCCTAGACTCAGTCCAGTAACAAATACATAATTAATCTAGTGACGTCATCTAAACAATAATGAAATCATTGATCTAATGATGTCATCCATATATAAATGAATGTATTAATCTGTTCCACAGAGATGACAACATATTAGTGCCATGCCCCCCCAAAAGTTAACAAACTCTTCTTGTCAATCTTTTGCTGCTGTATCTAATAACCATTTCTCATTTCCCAACTCTTCTATTGCTGATTGCAGGACTACTTATGCTAGTGTACTCAAATCTCTTCTAACTCTACTATTGCTGATTGCAGGATTACTTATGCTAGTGCACTAAACTTTCATCCAACACCTACTAATCCTAACTCACCTCTTTTCGCTGATCTCATTACTCCCCTTGTTTCTGGATCCCTGACTCAGCCTCTTGATCCCCTTAATCTTTTCTTTCAAACTGTTACAGAAGCACACTTATTAATGAACTTAATGAGCAATTTGACCCCAAATTGTAAACAACACTTTGCAAGACAGAATTAATACTTTTTATGAATATCCACATCCTGATAAAATCAATAAATAATTTTAACCTTTTGACAAATGTAAGTAAGCAGTTCACAATATTATAAAATTTACAAATTATTTAGTTCTATTGTAATATGATAAAGAGGAAACAAAGTCAAATTAGTTTTCCTAAAACTGAATATTTCTGAATATAACTAATAAATGAAAAACATTAGCATAGGAATACTTCCAGTAAAAAAACCAAATTAAATCCACATGATATGTTCATGTGACATATCCCAGTTTAATAAAAACAATAAAAGTTTTGGATCTGATTTAAGTGAAAACTAAACATTGCAAAAAATCTGCATTTTAAAAATATTATTATTTCTTCATAAAATTTACCCTTTGCAGATAAAAGGAATATTGAATATTGCTTGAATGTATTATCACTTTTAAGAAAACCTTGATACCTTAAATTTGTTGCATTATTTATAACAATGAAAATTAAAGAAAATAGTTCTGTGTATCCATTTAAGTTACAAAAAGAGGTGCCATTTTTCAGTTCAAAACGACTTGTTTTTAGAAATACTGTAATTACAAAATAAACACATACTCATGCAACTATCTTCTGTATCTTTCACATCAATGCTGAACATATGGAATATAAACACGTGATATTTCAATGCTTTGTTTTTAAGAAAACACATTTCTAATGGACCCACCCTTTGTGGTACACTTCCCCAGAGAATGAGCCAAATGCAAGATATACCCATTATTATTTATTTTAACAAATTAACATTACCTATCCTACAGAATGTGAAGTTTAAGGAATATTTTTTTACAAGTTTTTACAAATTAACATTGCCTAATGAGACCTGTTATTTTTATATTTCTGACTTGACCCTTATGCTATTTTACAAAAATATAAACACAACAGATGTTGGTTTTGTAAATTAATCTTACTTTAATTTCTATTCAATGAATTTCTTATCCTTACAAAGAATAACAAAAATGTCAGCATAATCTGCATGACTGGGGAAAAAGGTAAGTTTGTTATAATCTTTAATTTAAGCAAAATTTTATAACAGTGCAATATATTTTAGTAAATTGTACATTATACTTAATTTATTTATCTATTTTATACTGCTGTTAGTTGTTTGTTATTTTCATTACTATTTACTTTTTAAGTTATAATTTGTATGTAACGATTGTTCTCTTATTAAATTGTAATTCTATTATTTATTTGTACCAACTACCACACCAGAAAATATCAATGTATGAATTATAATCAATTAAACCCGTCATAGGCATATGGCCCAAAAAAAAAATACACACACAAAAAACCCCAACATGTTTGCTTGTTAAATTTTTAACTTATTTGTAAATAATATAAAACTGAATACCCACAATGATTTGACAATGGTAAAATATGACAATGCAAAAGTTCATATTCTAAATACAGTGAATATATATCACTAGCACTAATAATTACTAATAATATGTATGTGTTTAGTACTTCCAAGTAAATTAAGTAGTCTTGGCAGCAGATTTATTTATAGCACAGTACCACCATACTTGCTTCAAGTGCAAATTGAAATTAAAATTCTTTCTATTACTTTATTAATATTAAAAGTGCAATGCTTCTTGGGGTGTTTTTTGCTAATTTTTTTTATTACGAAACTCTTTGTCACTTTATGTATGCTCAATAATCATTAACATTGTTTTTATTTCTAAACAATTAGTTAGTTTTAAAGTTAACATTTTATCTAACATTTACTACATTGGAAATTTAGATTAGCAGTTATTCTGCAAGTGGAACAATACATTCTAAGCAATAAATCTATTTGCTAATCATTCAAATATTGCACAGATTTAGTTTGAGTTGTTAATCATGGGGGTTGCTATACACCATGAATGTATTAATATCTATTGCTTTATCTGTTTCCCATGAAAATATCCATCAATGATGTTTGTTTCAGTGAAAAATCAATTTCACTTTTTCTTTCAGACTCAAATTGATAATCTCATCCTTATTTATCAGGAATCATTGGTGAATAATTGCTCTTGCACTTTCATTTCACTGGTTAAGATGCCACAGTCAAATCTGTAATTACCTGGACTTAACAAAAAATTTATTTTAAAAAAACATGTCTGCTAAGGTTTTTCTCTCTAGCTTCTACTGTATAACATTAACAAAGGCCATGATCTCTTTTCCCATGGCTTCTAGAAAAACTACTAAGCATATATTTTATTTCTAATTTCTTTCTGTCTCCCTTTGCTTTGATATTTTGGGTTTTCTTAGTGCAATCATTATATATCAGGATTGGCAGTTGTTTGGTAGCTATTTAAGACCAAATATAAATCTGCCATAATTTTCTATTACTTTCCTCTATTATTTATATCATATCATATCATATCATGAAATCATATCAAATGACACATCCATTTACCTTCATAAATCTCTATCTTCATGAGATATATTATACATATTTATATCATTATATATCATACTTTTGTGTAATTTAACCCGCAATGTACATCTTTAGGTTCATAGTACTTAACCACATAAGAGTCTATTATTACAATAAAGACTAATTAAAATTTAAATGAATAACTAAATAATTATACTATTTTTAATAAGTACCTTAACTAAATGTATGCAATTGAAAAATTTGCAATTTGTTGGTGGGCATTCACATATATACCGTACCTACATTTTTAAAATAATACTTTTACAAATTTTTTAAAGGTTCTTAAATGGTTTTTATTTTTTAAAATACAACCATTTTCTTATTCTTGTATATCCGATAACATATGGCTGGATTTTTGAGGAATGGAAATTATCTAATAATGGTTTTAAATTAACCAACTCTTAGCTTGATAAGTTATACCATTGCTCACTATTACTGCGGTCATAAATCAGTTTCTAAAATGGAATAAATTACAGTTATTTATATATCTTAGCCTATATTATGGTCCATTAAAATATAAATCTTGTATCTGAAATGTAGGCCTAATACACATTTCTATATTCGGTAACTTTCTAATCAGTCTCGCCTTGTCATCCAGACAATCTCATTCGACATGATGATGCCATCCCTTCGGGTGGTGTTGGTGGTTAAAATTCGTTAAACCTAAGGCAAGTCAGTAACGTTAACATTTCTTATTTCCTCCAACCTTAGTAACAAAACAAAATGTCGCACTCCTTTTCTTCCTCACTTAAACTTACTAAAGGGAAACAATCGATACACATAACTTCTACTTATCAAAGGTATCTTTTAGAAGGAAAACAAACGGAAAAGTAAAAACTTACTGTTGTTCTGAGTGATTTGGGGGTGAAACAGATCATCAAGCCTTCAGTTTTCGCAACGATTCTAAATGCAAAGAAGTTATCTTGTTCCACTAGAGACCCGGATGTATTTCTGTCGAAAGTGACCTAGTTATTGTAATATCCGCTTTGGCGAACAGGCTTTGTTCGCTGTCGACCGGCGACCTATTTATCCCAGTCAAATTAGCAGAACTGACCTTGCGGATGAAAGCCGTAGAAAACTTTTGAACTTGCAAATGCAAATCACAGCTCTACAACGGGCAAATCAGTTGTTGTTCAACATTCGTTCATTTCTCGGACATTTATCCGAGTGAAGCGTTTAACCTTGCTGTTCAAGAAACCCGGTGGAGTTCACTGTCAGCATGCGACCTAGTTTTCGCTTTAACGCTCTGGGTCTGTGTTTTTCTTAGAATGATGATAGCTTACAGTCCTGGCTGATGTCGCTGCCTGGCACGAGGTGTGCCGCTGTGATAGAATTGTAGTTGATGATAGACAAAGTTGAGAGTGGTTGACAGGAAAGTTTCAGGGTGGTAATGATGAATGGTGGTCGGTGGGTCCGTGGCTTTGGTTGTCTGGCCAAACGAGGCATGCCTTAGTCCAGTCTTCCGTGGGTAACTGCATTGGTGGCTTATTCTTGGTGTTGTTGTCCTCTTGGTCGTTGATGTTGTCGCTATCCTCATTGAACATGTGCTATAACCCAATGTAGTCATTGTTTAACTTTTTATTATTAAGGACTACAACGTCATATAGGACCAAGCAAAACTTTAGCTGTATGTGGAGGCTGTTTTATTGGCCAGGTATGATGGGGAGACATCACTCGGTACTGTTGGTCATGTGATCTCTGTCAGAGTGAATAGAAATAGGGACCACCCAATTCCACTAGATGAAACCCAAACAATTGATATTCCTTTTAGGTGTGTAGCTATCGATCTTTATACTGTCACTAATAGCCCTGCTACTAAAAGATCTTTGTTATCACTTTATACTGTCACTAACAGCCCTGCTACTAATAGATCACTATCACTGTATACTGTTACTAACAGCCCTGCTACTAATAGATCTTTGTTATCACTTTATACTGTCACTAACAGCCCTGCTACTAATAGATCACTGTATCACTTTATACTGTTACTAACAGCCCTGCTACTAATACTGTAATATATATTTGTATCACTTTATACTGTCACTAATAATTTGGTACATTTTTTTCAAATTAACAATGTAAACAAACTCCTCAGCCCATGTTACTACAATGTTCAAGCCGGCCAACGCTAAAAGCAATTTTTCCAAGAATTCGAATCTTTGAAAGGACTCGCCAAGACAGCTAAAGAAATTGCTGTGAAGCTGGGCAAAAACCCAAATGCCACCTCCCACCCCCGAATCCGACGCAAGAAACGTTTGATCGATTATGGAGCTAAAACACCACACTGAGTGGAATAGCAGAATTTAAAATTGATTTTTAAAAATGCTATACTAGTAGTTGCGGCAGCTTTTCTACATGAAAGATCTGAAACACTCGATTAAAGATCTTATCTCAATTTGTTTGTCTCCGTGTAATAAATGTAATGATATTCATAAAGTTATATATAACTTCATAAAACTAGGTCATATCTCGAAGACTGTCGATGCCACACCACACAACCAAATCAGCCATATAAATGAAATGTATAAATATTGAGTGATGGCCCTTACGATATCCAATGTTGTAACATTTTACTCGCTTTGCTAAGTATTCCATCGTCTACAATCTACATCTATGAAATATTTTTGGGGGAAATGTTTAACAGTATTGTACATTAGTCTAATTTTGAGGAAAAAAAACAAGTCTATCCAAGTTAAGCTACACTGTAGTCCGTGTTAAATTGTATATTGAAGGCTATCACCGACCTCTTAATTCACATCATGTTTCTTCTCCTGAAAAATACTTTGTATAATTATTAAACATATATATGGAGTATGTGTGTATATAGGCATATTTTATGAATAATGAATGTTTTCCAATATATCATCAGCACTGTTGTTTTTAATGTTTGGTAATTCCCAAAAGGCTGCATTGAAACTTTTGCTAGAAATACTTTTTATCATTGGATGTCTCTTATATACAGGATACAGAGGTCTCTGGTTGAAAATTGTGTAGTCCGTGCTTGGACTTTGACAAACACAATAACAAATCAGAAATTTAAAACAAAAAAAAAATCTGATTAGAACTTTGTTCATTTCTTTTTAATTCAGAAACAGTTGTTTTTAAATATAATAGAATATAATTGACATTTTATTTGGTGATTGTGTACTGTAAGTCTAATATTCCAAATGAATATGTTTAAGAATGTATATATTCACAATTTAAAATATAAAACAGTTTACCATTCCCTGATGATGAAAACAAACTTACTTACAATAAATGTATCATAAAATTCATTAGACATGATCATATAATTTACAATGTTAACTGGCATTGCAAATATTTTAAACCATAAGTGCTATTACTATACACTGGCTAATAATATAATGAATTAATTTTATTATCAAGTCTATAAATATTTAGTATTTAATTAAAAAGTCATATAATTTCTACTATTGCATAGAATGAAATATTATTGGGGTGGGGGGTTTAGTAGAAAGAAGAAAAATCATATTTGTTTTACATGGTTTAGATTGTTTTTATAAATCTCCTTAACACATTTAATTGGATTTGGGTCCTATATGTCCCTAAATAATAGCTATATGTCGTAGGGATGTATATATACCGTTCGCATGCAAATTCATTTTTAGTCATTCAAAATGAGCCAATCAGTGTGAAGCAAGTGTGTTTCCCTTAGTAGATGATCTGTATCAATTCTACCAGTAGATAGCTGTAATTAGATTGGTCATATGATAGACCACGCTTCATATTGTGTATTGTGCTGAAAAGGAATTTTTGCAAGTCATGGCTTCAAGTTGGAATGCTCTTGCTTTTACCAAAAGACTTTGTCAACCCACAGCTATATCAGATTATGATTGAGATGATGATTTCATGTTCTGTTTCTTTTGATGAGGAATTTGTGCCAGCCCCTAGTGATTTCATAGAAAATAGTGTGACAATGTCGAGCCGGTCAGCCAACATGGCATGGTGTGGTATTTAATATGTCAGATCATATGGGAAAAAACCAGTGTTTCTTTACTTCATTTGGATGTATAAACTTTATTCATTGGACATTTCACTCGAATTGTTAAAAAAAAATAATGTACAATAGACTCCTGTGCTAATTCTAATTTTTTGTAAACAATTGAAAAATCTTCACATCACCATTCTTATTTGTTAGGGGCTGGCTCTTTTTGTGCCATACTTTCAACTAGTGCTATAATTAAAATTTATATATTTCAAAATTATATATGCATATAATTCAAACCGGCAAATTTTCCAACAAATATATTTCAGCAATTTTACTTTATCATTCATTTTTTTGTCATGCATATTCAACAAGTACTGTCACTTGAACTATAAACAAAAATAAATACATTTGGATGATATTCAACTTTGAGGAAATAATTTTCATTTAGAAAATATTTTAGGACTGAAAATTATGCAGAATAAATAGTACTTTTGCATCTAATCAACTATGGACTTGATATGAATTGTGTATTGGACTTGTATTTGTTTATTCAAAAATTTCTTTTTTACAACATGCTGTGACAGTATGGTCATTTCTTTATGTGGAGTTTCTGAAAACAAAAATGTCTGTGTAATAATCGACAATGGACTTCAATTTGCAATTGGACTTGTATTTGCTTTTCTAAAAGAATTCTTGTGAACATTGTCTTATGACAGTGTAATGATTTTTTCCCTTGCATTTCTTTTGGAAAAAAATCATCACATTCATCGAAAAGTAGGGAAACTTTTTTATTATACATTTATTTTTTTTAATTTAAATATTTCAAAATAACAATTTAAAAATTCTTTGATATGTTTAGCATAGGTAACTATTTACATTTTCAAAATCCATTCATAATAACAGCCAAATTTAATTTTTAGTAAGTTAACCCATTCATTTATCGCTGAACAACAAAACCTCCCTGGATCACACATAGCATAACCAATTGACATGACAGGCAAGAGGTAAATGAATTGAAACATTTATTTCAAATTACAGCTAAATGTTGTGATCTTCATCAATTCACAATGCATCAAATAGGAAACAGTATATTGTGATAACGCAGTCTAAGGAGCTAAGAAACAAGGACCATAAACACCAGTAAAATAATAAAAAAGACTGCCTGGTTCATGTGAGATTTAAATTTAATTAAAAACACCCATGTGTAAACCTATTAATTTTAAGAACTCTGCTGCATATCTTAAAATGTCTTATGAATAATAAACAACTTTGTGAAATGTGCAACAAATCCATTTTTTTTCAAATGTCCTGGCAGGAAACTTCTAAATATTGTTGCACTTTCTGTATCACCAATAAACAAAATGTTCAAAAATAGAGTTACAGATTTGTAATGTTGTGACTCAGGTCATTCTCAAGCATCTAATAACTATGTGAATGCTTTAAGAAATTTTAATTTTCAGTGAAGACTTCAAAACACTTGCACAAACATACTAATTTAATGCTTATTATAGTTAATAGCATACAGTGTTCATTATGATTTGGAAGTAATATAATTAACTGTATTTTTAAAATTTTACAATACCCTAATAATTCTGTAATAATAAACACAATAAATTTACTGTATTTCTTTAGAAGAAATACATATAAACATAACTTAATTGTTTACATTAGTACAGCTTTTCTCTCTATGAGTATGTAAATTTACTTTTATATTGTGGGACTGTAAGGAAAATGATTTGCTGCATATATGTTTTCCCTTGTATGAATTTGCTGAAAAGTATGTAAAAAGTGCTTTCAGCTTTGTAAGATCTTTCTGATATGAGCATCCAAGTACATTAACATATTACAAGATATTCTGAATTCTTTATAGCATTTTTCAAATGAATATAGCTTTTACGTAATGAGTATGCAGGTGTTTTTTTTTTTTTTTACTTTACTGGACAATAATAAATATTACTGTAACATTCACATTTATATGGCTTTTTTATGTATGAGAATGCAGGTATTAAATACACTGACTGGACTGTGAGAATGTTGTGCTGCATTGTTCATTTTTATATGACTTTTCTCCTGTATGAGTACGCAGGTGTTGTGTTAACTGACTAGACTGTGAAAAGACCTTGCTGCATATATGACTGTTCTCCTGAATGAATATGCAGATGATGTGATAAATGACTTATATGGTTTTTCTCTTGTATGAGAAAAATGGGTCCTGTTAAATTTATAGACTTTAAGAATGAATTACATGTACTGCATAAAAATAGTACATTTATATAGCTTTTTCTCTTGTATGAGACAACTTGTGCTTTGATAAATGAGAAGTATTCAAAAATGCTTTGCTGCACTGATCACATTTATAAGGTTTTCCTGTAACATGAGCATCCAAGTGCATCAACAAGTTACAGGGGGTTCTGAATGCCTTAGAGCATTGTTCACATTTATATGGCTTTTCACCTCTATGAGTAGGTAGATTTTGTGTTAACTGACTGGACTGTGAAAATGTTGTGCTGCATTGTTCATTTTTATATGACTTTTCTCCTGTATGAGTACGCAGGTGTTGTGTTAACTGACTAGACTGTGAAAAGGCCTTGCTGCATATTTCACATTTATATGGTTTTTCTCCAGTATGAGTACGCAGGTGTTGTTTTAACTGACTGGACTGTGAGAATGCTTTACTGCATTGTTCACATTTATATGATTTTTCTCCCGTATGAGTACGCAAGTGTTGTGTTAACTGACTTGACTGTGAAAATGCCTTGCTGCAATATTCACATGTATAAGGCTTTTCTCCTGTATGAGTACGCAGGTGTTGCGTTAACTGACTGGACTGTGAAAAGGCCTTGCTGCAAATTTCACATTTATATGGCTTTTCTCCTGTATGAGTACGCAGGTGTTGTTTCAAATGACCGGATTGTGAGAATGCTTTACTGCATATTTCACATTTATATGACCTTTCTCCTGTATGAGTACGCAGGTGTTGCGTTAACTGACTAGACTGTGAGAAAGCCTTATTACATTTTTCACATTTATATGGTTTTTCTCTTGTATGAGTACGCAGATGTTGTGTCAACTGACTGGATTGTGAAAATGTCTTAGTACAATGTTCACATTTATATTGCTTAACTTCTGTATGAACAGGCAAAACCAATGGTAAAAGAAAATGTCCTGCTAATCCTTTATTGCACAGAACAAACTGATAAGCCTTTCTAACTGGATGACTAAGTATAACTGAGTTGTCCATGTCAGAAACTGCAATTTTAAATAAAACCAAGCTTTCTAACTACCTACGATACTAAAAAAATTAGCTTGAAAAAACATTGCAATTAAGGCAATTGCACAAAATTTGTAAAAGTTACTAAAAGTATAACTATATATTTCTGGTCTTTCTGGGCAACCAGTTTAGAAATAACAGTTGTAGTGAGGAAGAAACAGTTTCCACTTTTAACAGAAACCTCTGAATTATAAAGGCTGTATCATATATCCAGAAAGTCTGCTTTACATTTTTACCACATTTTAATATCTATTTAACTCCTATTATAGTGTTTCATTTCCGACTGAATCTGACAGTATGTTTATTATATTTATTTTATTTCTGCACAATGAAGATATTTACCTTAATTTATTTACTTCAGAGCAAATATGACATTACTATGACTAAGTATGTTATTATGATAATTTTATTTTATATGCACAAGTAATTGTATTAATCCTCTGAATCTATGTATTTGAATGAATGCTATCATAAAAATCAGGCATGTTATGCACCAAACACATTCATAAATGTGTGTCTAGTCTCTCTACTGCAGCCACTGATGTTAAAAGAATTTGTACATAGCAGCAAAATAAATAAGAAATACAACACACACATACAATGAAAAGAGCGACACAGAGACAGTAACTGCTTTCTTAGGTTGACTTAAGTTTTGTTTGTGTGGTTGTACTTTCTGAGTCAAGGCAATGTTATGTTGTTATTTACATAATCATATATCAATCAGTCACACAGGACAAGAGATAATGCCAGTTTTCTCTAGAACATAAGACAGTACAACATAAGGATTATTATCACTTTTCCAGAGTAGAAAATGGTTAATTATGACAAGGTTTAATGTATGTCTTAAATATGATAAAGTGTAATGTCAGTCTTAAGGTTTAATGTAAGTCTTCTCTAGAGCAGAAGACAGCAAACATGACAAGGGTTAAAATGTCACTCTTCTGTAGAGATTTACAAGACTGCAAAACATGACAAGAATTAATGCCACTCTTCTGTAGAGATGCAAAACATAAAATGACAAAATGACAATGATCAAGGACACTCTTCATCAGGAGCAGTTCTGGCATACATAATCCCTTCTGATGTAACATACATCTTTTGTCTGCTGTAACTTGAGCTGGACAGGCATTTGACTGAAAAAACAAATATGTCATGTTTTATGCTCAAAGTTGATGGCTAAAAATAACAATGTAATGTTTTATGTTTAAGGCTCAACAGAAACTGTTAGTAAATTAATTGTTGAATTGAAAATGTTGCTGACTGTAACTAAGCTACAATATGTCAAAAACTGAAAGAAATCATTGTGTATTCCTATTAACTTTGTTCAGGATAATACTAATAGACACCTTTGCATTATTTATGCAGGCTACTACAGACATCTAATTATGGTTACCAGATAAGCCAGAAAGCAGTTTGATATTTCAATACCACTTTACCAGCATTTGCGTGTTTACTTGGTATGCATTCACACAGGCTATTAAACAGCCTCATACAAATCACTACACAGGCTATTAAACAGCCTGATACAAATCACTATGAATAGTAAAGGTATTTAGTAATATTCTCTCAACAATAATCTGTCCATGATTACCAAAGTACATTAGATACAAAATACAAACAGTTAAGTAAAAAAATGTCAACAATAAAAAAATAGACTGAAAACATCCACTTCAGCAATGATTCATTAAATACAAGTAAACCCAAAGCATATTACTGCATTTTATTTTCTTCGTGCTCATTAAATGAGATTGATAGAATAATATCAGTCATATAATTATTGGTCATTTAGCAATCCAGGGGCAATAAGTATGAATGTAGCTGTGTATGATCATCAAGCCCCCACTCATGCGCAAAGAGAAAACTATGGCTGAGCACTGAAACCTGTATTAAGTATAGCTTGTAATATTACAGACACATCCACTGATTAACAAGTGAAATGAAAGATGTTATGACATGATGACAGAATTAAGAATGTAATGTTATGCTCTATTACAGTATTAGCAATCAGATAAAACTATATATAGTAAACTGTTTATGCCAGTATTTATATTTTGTTGTATAGTGAATATCAAAATTGTGAGCTTATGTGTGAGATAGTACCAGTCATAACCAAAAATAAATAAATAATAAACATGTTTATTAATAGTATAATCGTGATTGGATTTGTACACACAGCCACCCTGTTTTAACTTTTATGCATATTTGGCACTTAAATTGAACAACAAAGGATCAAATAAAATCTCAGTCACATGCTCACAAATACACTCTTAGTTCACTTGGATGGATCATACACATACACTTGAACTGTCTTGGTGAAAATGGCAAATTGCATTGATATATATTCATTGTTTAGGTTCATTTGGACTGTCTTGATGAAAATGACAAGTCACACTGATATATATTTATAGTTTAGGTTCATTTGGTCTGTCTTGATGAAAATGACAAATCACACTGATATACATCCAATCAAGTGTCGTGTAACAATTTCGCACTGCAAACTCCCACCACTCCTCTCACCTTTTGTCACACTTTACCAACTTCTCCTTTGTCCTACTCCCTACCCGACACTTCAGGAACAATGCGTTAAAGATAAGTTTAAACTTTACGTATTTTAGTCAAGCCAAATTTACACAGAGTAGTTCAGTTTTAGCATATTTAATATTTAGGCGAAATTAGCGACGTAATATCCAGTTAAATAAGTTCATTAATAAAGCACGTGTACTGACACAGGAAGTTGATCATCGTAGACAGGACTTGTATTTAAACTGATATTTAGTGTGGGCTTGTGTTTACCGAACAGAAATTGAATGTAGACTTACTTTTCTAAGTGGTATCTATGGAGGACATTTTGACAATGTTGTTAACCTTCGATCACCGCGCACATTCTAGATATTGACTGAACCTCACTATAATAGTAATATTATATCGAATGCTTGCATATGACAGGTTTTAAACACGTTCACCACAATCCACGTCAATGCTTCACAAATAAATCATTCTAGAGGCAATGGAAAGCGTCTCGTGGGAAAAAAAACAAAAGGGAAGTAATACTTACTTTTATTCAAACTTTCTTCTGTGGTGAAATGAACAGCTCGGTATTAAAATGGACGTGTACAAGCCTTTGCGCCGGTCAGTCCGTCCTCACTCGCTACCAAGCAGCTTTCAAGGGGCAAGTACTCAGCTCGTCTAACTCTGTATTTTGCTGTGCAAACGACCTTGGCCGATGTCGGCAAACGACCTAGATATTGGCTGCACAATTTTAGCTGGTTCACACCCTGTAGCATCTGTACATTTGCGCTGACAGCTGTTATCTGGTCGTGTCCTCCTTCCCTCTTTTAGAAGATCATTACAACTTTCAATAGTTTTAGTACACGAATTTACAGATCAGCAGTCTTTACACTATAGAAAAGTTGAAAAATTGTAGCTTTTATTGTGTTTTTTCAAAGCACTATTTTCCCCTTCTGTTGTGTTGGAAATTTCGATGCAAGGTGTTTCTGCAGTAGGTCAAGGTCAACGCTTCTGCAGTCGTGCCAGGTCAACTTCAATTTGTTGAGTTAAAAATTTAAAACAACTGCGCCTAGCAGAAGACCAAGGTTTTATAAAGATACTGCTGGCATAAATTCAACTACTGGTCATTTTTATGTGGAGATGCGGCATAGTTGGGGAGCTTTTTTAAAAATAATTTTAGGGAATATATGATGTGATCAAGCTTCTTTAACAAATAACCAACACTAAAGCTGTCAAGTAGACTAAGGCCAATGAGAAAACCTGGAGCTAGACGCTCCATCCCATTAGCTAATGTCACTGTTTTGCTGTCTCGCTAGATTACTTCATGTTTGCCTGAGTTGGGGGTCCGGGGCGTGTGTTGGATTCCCTTCACCTATTATTATTTTTTAAACCCTCCTCCCCGACTCATTTATAATAACAAAATAAACTACCGCACGGTTGCTATAAAATCTGAGTTCACCATCTGTTTTGAAGTGTGTCTACTGAAAATGACATTTTTGCGTGTGTAGTTTTGGTTTCGAGTGTTGTGCAGAGCAAGTCTGTGAGAGAGCATGCGTCAGAGTTTGTATAGTACTATTAATCATTAATTTGACTGAATCTAAGTCTTTTGTGATTGGTGTGGTGTCAAGCGCAATCTGCTCAGTAGTCTTGACCAATTGATCTTCAGAAAATACGTTACGGCTTTTATCAGAAAGCCTTATCTTCGAACGCAAAAGCTGCCTGACATAAGTCTGGCCCGAAATGGAATATGGTGGTGGTGATGATAGCGATTTTATGTCACCACTGGAGCTTGCGATGATCATTTCGTCATAAGACCTCTAATCTGGTGACTGGTGTGCCTCAGTGGGGACAGCCTCCGAACACTTGTATTCAAAAATTTGGATAGATGTAAAGCTGATCTAACCGGTTTCGGCGCCCGCCCCTCCCTTAACGTTAATAAGAGTAACAACATATATATGGCTCATTCTCAGTGTACCATGAAGGGTGGGTCAATTTCCTTAAAAATAAAGCATTGAAATATAATGTGTTATATTCTATATGTTCAGAATTGATTTGAGAGATACATAATATAGTTGCGTGAGTATGTATTCATTTATTCTGTAATTATTTGTAAAACAAAACACATAGCCATTTTCTTTCATTTTCATTGCTATAAATAATCCAACAAACTTACTGTATCAAATTTTTGTTAGAAGTGATAATACATTAAAGCAATATTCAATATTCCTTTTAGCATATAAACATGTTAGTGTACATATTTTTATCATTATATACTGTGTGATGTATTTGCTAACTACAAAAATTGTTTTTTTTTCTTTTGTCTGCAGCTATCTGGTGTTGTTGAGCAGTTTCTTCTGTAATTCTGTGAACGATGCACTTTTGGATGTAAAATGAGAATCAATAGATAATTCCTAGTGAAATAAGATTTTACATTAATATACTCTGATTCTAAAATGATCATTCCTAGTGAAATAAGATTTTACATTAATATACTCTGATTCTAAAATCAGTAAAAGTTTAGGGCTAACCGTTCTGGATTCAGTTTTGTACCCATAGTATTTATTAGTTTCATAAATTAATTATTAAGCAAGTGTTTAGGATGGGGTAGGAGATTATAAACTTTAAAGTTAGTTTGTTGAATCAGTACAATGATCATTGTAAATAACTAGTCTTAAATAATTTTTAACTCATGAAAGTTACAATTTGAGTAAAACATAATCAGAATTTATTTATGTACAATAATTCTTGTAATTAATGTCAATTCATGTAGTTTAAGTTAATGAAATTTATTATATGTAAGTACTGCAACAATAATAAGCATTAAGTTTAATGCTGATATACCTGGTTTTGATTCTGAAACCTGATTTGTTTGTGAGTTAATATTTTTTTTCCAAGGATTACTGTACATGAATTGAAAATTTACAAGGATTGTTGTATATTAATTAACATTAATTTACAAGGATTGTTTTATATGAATTAACATTAATTTACAAAGATGGTTGTATATGAATTAACATTAATTTGCAAGTATATAGAATGCGAAGAATGTAATTGTATAATGATAACAGTAAATGACGCATCGACACTGCTGTTTCCAAGCTGAATTTCTTACTGATGAATTTTATACTGATGAAATACCTAATAACGGGAGTAACAGTAGTACAGAGATTTAGTTTGAAGGTCGGGTGCTTTTCTATAATCCTCAAGCTGGGGCCCCTTAATTTTGCAGAGTAACTAGTTCATGTTGCTGAAAGTGTTCTGGTGTTCCAGGGAACTGTCATCATTTTTCGTTTTTGAAAGTGTTCTATCCCAGTGAATCGTTCGTTTTTAAAATGGTACTGAGATTGGTTTGTGAAGGGAAAAGTAATTTTATTAATTTATGAAATAGATTTAAGACCAGTATACAATATTTCAGGTGATTATATATATAGTTATAAATTTTATTTTGTTTTTTTTTCCTTGACTGTTAATTGATCTGTAACATTTCTTTAAAAAATAGGAAAAGAAGATATATTTCTTGTGTGCTGTGTTCATTCTGTCAGTACTTTTAATAATATAAATTTGAAACACTGTAATAAGGTGTTGGAGCTTTTTAATCGTTTTTCCCTCCACCCACCCCGTATATAAACATAAAATGTATATCTTTGCTTGCGTCGTTTTCTACCCAGTCTTGTATTTTACGTCTGACTCCTCCTCTCAACCTTTGCGAGTAGTACTCCGCATTAAAGGTCGAAGTGACCCACTACACGACATGCTTTTATTTTCACATGGAGTTGTTTTTTTTTCTAAAATAGGTTACGCGGCCTGTGTATAAAATAGAATATTTGAAAACCATTATATAACAGTTTAAAAAAAAAGAGTGTATAAAAGAGAATACATGTATTATAAAAAAACAACAACAGACCATTAGAGAAAAAAATAGAATGACTACATGCACACAATAAGATTCTTGCGTGTAAATTTCTTCAAAGCACGGGCCGATATAAAGTGTCGATTTGATTTTCAATTTATTGACTTTAATTAATGTTTCAAGGCACTGCACATGAAGACAAAAGCGAAGGCCAGTACAGTTAATAGAGCACAAATGTATAGACAGGACGCGCCATATTTGACTGAGCTGTTCAACAAAGAGCGAAAATAGGTCGTCTGGCGACAGCCATGCATTGTGCAGCAAACTAAAGCCAGCTGTTTTGCCGACGAGAGTTATTTGCCCCTTGAAACGTGCTAGAGAATGGTCCGACAAATATGATGGCTTGTAAGCTATCATTAACACCATGGCGTCTGTTTCGTCACAACCGAAAAGCTCACTGAACAACAGTGAGTTTTCTTCTTGGTTGGTTTTGATCATTAGTCTGTGTCGATTGCCTCTCGCATGATTTGGTGTTATAGAGTTAGAAACATAAATAGGCACGCTACTTTTGTTTCCCCATCCCTACCCAGACAACTTCTTTCCTCACAGGATAAGCATTAGACTTTTCATCTTTTGATGTTCTTTGTCTTTGAAGATTTCCTCTTCTCAACTTATTCTGAATAGGGCATTCTACTTGTTATTTTGCATGCAGACGTGATCAGTTCATTATAATGCTCTTGGTGACAGTGTGTTTGTATTTGTTAGTTTACTTGTCTGGTTCTTTTTAATTTAAGTCACCGTCTAAAATATTTTAGAGAAGGCGTTTGTTTCTGTAAAGAAATTGATGACTGCCTTGTGGATTAATATTTCTGTTTGTGGCTGTAGAATGTAGATAAAGGAGTGATTGTTTGGAGATTTGGTATCAATTTTTTTTCTTCATTGTATAGCAGACAGTGCATTAGGAAATGTTGTATAGTATTTTCTGATCTACTGCGATTGTAATCATGTTTGACTTGAGATTTTTTGTGTTAGAAATGTTGAATTTAGTTTCACTAAAATAATATGAATAAATAAATTAAGCGCTATGTATGTACAAATTTCAAAAACATTGCAATGTAATTAAATTTATTCTTAAATTAAAGATTACACGCAAACTTATCTTTTTTCTACTCAGAAAAAAAAATATATTGATTTGTCTTATTATGTTATCAACTAATGCATGTTTCCGATTATGTAAGTATAATAAATTCATTTTACTTTGAGAGAATGTTTGATTTTAAAGTTGAAATATTAAATGATTAATATACAAAATCAACAACTGTTATTTACATGTTAGCAGTATGAGGAATGGTTGACTTGTTCGAGAGCCTAATTCTACAGCGAATCGGGGTCATCTGTTGCTACGTTATAGATTAATCCGCAATATAGTTCCTATTATATCTTTTATTTTATAAATTAAGTTCAAATAATTCTCGCAGCAAAATATGAAAACTAAAATATCTCTTCATTAATTTTGTTACCTCTTGTTTTGGGGATTATAGGTGGAACTCTTTAAAGTGAAGTCTACTATGATTAGCGCTTAAGTCCAAATCCAGGTCACGCCATCTTTACTCTGCCAACTAAGCGAGGAGCAAACCTTGTCGCTGGGCGATAACGAATATACAGTCCTCCTAGCTCCAGTGCTAGAATACTACGTTGACATGAGTTAGCTCCCTTTGAAAACGAAAACTGGAGAATGCAGACGGACTAAGAGACGTGACGGCTCGCGGTCGTCTGTAAAGCCATCTGCGCATTACTCGAACAGGCAGTCCATCAGACCAGAAGTAAGCCTTCAGTTAGCTGTTTAGTAGTTAGATTCGAGCACTTAGTATACATTTGCCTTTCGCATTTGTCAAGCACTTTTTAAACAAATGCACGATTACTACTTTATGTGGCTTCATTCAAACGTGTAAGATTACCAGTCAAACACATAAGACTCCAATACTGATAGTATTAATAGTAGGCAGTTCCTAATTTTATTCTACTTGAAATATGTTTTATGCTCAGAATGTATGTTAGATAAAATAGGGTTGTATTGGAAAAATTATGATGATAGCTATAACTTTTTGAGATATCGTCATTTTAGTGTCGTTCACATATTACAATGATAATGAAATATAAAATAACACAGTTATGGTTCACATATTACAATGATAATGAAATATATATAACACAGTTATGGTTCACATATTACAATGATAAGCAGGATGTTATACTAAACAAAATGTTTGTGCAACATTTTATTTCTTTTAATATTTTATAATACAAAATAATATCCAAATGTTTACTTTTTTTTTTTTTACAGTTCATCAGCTCTTCACCCAAATGAATTGATAAACTAATCAAATGGATCATTTACATCAAATTAAAAAATCTTAAAGAAAGCTGTTTTGTCTTAGCATCACCTAGAAATCCTAGATCACCCTAATTTTTTTATCACACTCATTCAGCTGTTCTTTAAAAAGTTGTTAATGATTTGTTTACTTTGGATAATGGAAAGATTTCAGTTCCCCTTTATTTTCAATTTTGTCTGCAGCCTTTAATACTGTTGAGCTTGATCAATTGTCCCATTATCTCCAGTATAATTTTTTTTTATATTCATGATGCTTTATTATCTTGGTTAATCTATGACACTGCATTATCTTGATTAAAGTCTTATTTGCCTGAATGAAAATAAATTATCAGTAAATGGTAGATTTTCCAGCCCAGACAATCTTTGTTATGGTGCCTCAGACCTCTCTTCTTGAACCATTGCCTTTTATTGTGCATATTTGGTCTGTGCACAGTCCCTCTTTATTGTCACAAAGCCATTCTGTCTCATTAGCTGTATGTTGGTGGTATTCAACTGTGCAAATCAAGTTCTCAAATGAAATTGCTTTTTCTATCCCAGTGTAGGGAGATAGGCTTCTGATGCTGAGTTTTGGATGATCCTACTATTTAAAGTGCTAGATCTTTTACTCCTGAACTCAGAAGCTGATGTGTACTGGCTTGGTCTGAAGCAGACAGGCACAGCGATGTGGCAAGTTAATCCTCATTGGCTGTTGAAATTACTTTCTCTAATGCTACCTTCTGATCTTGGTTTACTGTATGAATCATGATATTACTTTTGTGTCTTTCAGCAAATGCATAAAAAAAATTAATGATGTGACATTGGCAAATATGCTAGGAAGCCGATATGTGCATGCATCACTGTTCAACTGGGTTTACCCCATTTCAAATGTTGACTCAAGGGACACCACTCTGAATATCGCCTCACACACTCATGTCAATTTGACATTTCCAAATATTTTTAGTGCTCAGTCCATTTTAGTTGGAATGTGTTTCCCAGAACCTGTTTTGTGCCACCTTATCAATGATTTGACAGTCTTGCAGCATCAGAATTAAAATTATTGATGGATCTGATAAGGGAAAATTGGTCAATGGTAACAATTTAACAGTCAATAAATATGGTTTACAAAGAAATATTTTCTAAGTAAGTATATGAGAAAATCTAATATTATTTGGGATTTAATGAAATTCAACAACTAAAATTTAAATAAAAACACATTCACCAATTGATTCCATCAATCAGAAGATTTCTTTCTTGTGAGTAATAAGTTACAAATGAATAATGATACAACATAATTCATATTACTGCTCCTAAAAGAGTTTCTAATTCTTATTTCTGCCAATCAAGGAATGTTGGTGACATAGCAAATTTAGTTAGTCAATTAGAAATCTGGGGTTACATTTTTTGTTTTTCTCTCTTCAAGTTCAACCCATGTTCACTAATTGTAGAACAGCACATTGGAAGCTGAGACAAAACAGCAGCACTTGCAATTTTTTCCACTGTAGATAATACAGAATCCCTTATATGTTGTTTTACATGCATGCACTTGTCTTGATTATTCTAGCTCTCTGGCTACTATTTAGTGTTGAAGAACTTTCAGAAGCTTTAAAACACTGTAGCTTGGAATATTTGCACAGCATCTAGAACCAGTCTTGTCACTCTACTTTTCCATATTTTACACTATCTACCTGTTCACAACAGAATGCAGTGCAATGCATGTACCTCTCTGATCTCACACTTAAACACTCCTGTTAGAAAGCATGTGCTCGTTACAATTTCACCATTCCAAAAGCAAAGTCATAGAGGCGGCTTTCTTTAGTTTGCTTGCTTATTTACTTTACTGGCTGATTGATAATGGGTCCATTTACCTAGAATTTCTTGTCTTTCAAGTTGAGATGCAAAGAGACCATGACCATTATCAAGAGAACTCTCAAGACATTTCTTCCCATCACCTCACCTGTGCTGAATGTTACTGTAAAAACTGTTTGCATGTACAGCAAACCCAAACAACTCAAACTCTAATTAAACACATTAGGCTCCTTTTTTAAAAAAACTTGTATCCTTTTCCTTTTTTCAAGCAGAACTGCTTGTTTTGAAAAAGGCTCATGTGTTGAAATTGTTTCTCTTGTTAAATTATTTTTTTTAATTTTATTTTTTTAAAAATTATATAGCTAAAATGTACTTATTGTCATAAAATTTGACAACATGACTTTTGACTTGCAGACATCAGCTTATAATGCTTAGTACTTGTCATCCAAGAAACGAACAGCAAAGCAAATATTTTATTTCTAAAAAGTCTAAGGACTTTACAGTAAAAAATAAACATACATGGTTACATAATACAAAGAAAGCTATACATGGAATGTAAGTATTACACAGTTTTAAACTTCTAATAGCACTTAATGCATTTATATACACGCACACTGAAGTACTTAAATAGCATATATAGTAGCATATGGTTATACAACACACACACCACAACTAACTCTTGTGCTGTCTTTCTGCATCTTTGAATGTCCTGAATCCAAGTCAAGAGAAATCAGTCAGAACTCAATGCCTCAGCTATGACTACTGAGTCATTTTGCCTAAATTAATACATTAACTTTTGCCTAAATTAATACATTAACTTTTGCCTAAATTAATAATACATGTACTTAAATTAATAATAGTAATAATATTTGTGACTTGTTCATGCACCATCTTTAATAAAAGTATTAATAAAAAGCTTTGAACCATGTACAGTAGTAAATTAACATTCATTAAACTAACACATCAGAATTAATATTTTACAGATGTAATAAAGTATAAAGAGCCTTCTGAGGTTGACCAGAAAAGAAAAAGTGAAACAGAGAAGATAAGGAAAGTTAAGGCTGATTTGAAAGGTAAAGAAGTTTTGTTTATGAACTATTTTAAAAGATGTTAAGATGAAACTGTGTCTGAGTTTAAAAGGCAAGTGGCAAATAAAATAGATTTGTTTTAAAGAGCTGGGTGGAGTCAGATGGGTACCTGCAGTCCAGCAAAACAAAGTGCAAGACCTTGACTTGTTTTTGTAGGGAGTGGAGAAGAGACATTTGTAAGTTGGGTTCTAGGGGCTCACTAGGGGATCTGAATATCTGTTTAAAACTTTCTGAAGTTAGCAGCTTGATCAAGATATAAGAGAGTTGCAGTAAGTAGGTCATCGTGGCACTAATAGACAAGTGAGAGTTTTGTGGTTTCAATTGAGAGAAGAATGTAAATGGAATTTATTCATCTGCATATTTGCTGTTTGTCGTTTATATAATAGGAGAATACTATCAGAAATGACACCTACATTTCTCAGATATTAGCAACATGTGATGAAGATACCACCCCAAAAGTTAATTGCTTGGAGAAGAGAATCTGAAGAACATAAAGACGATATTTATTTTGAAGTGATTTATTGCTGCTAGATAATTTTTTCCCGTAACTTAACCTCATAATAATAATCATTAATGGTTATTATTTATGTTAATGCTCCAACAAGCTCTAAGCCCACTGACAGCTAAACTCAACTAATATTCATGAGCTGGAGAGTTGGTGAGGGTTGATTGAAGAAAAATCTGAGTGACCAAGGCTGGGCTTGAATCTCTGACCTGCTTGTGTGGCTGGTGCCTTCATCTCACAGCCACTAAGCTCCACAAAAATGCTCTTGCAGTACACTGGCAAATTCCATTTTTTTTGGACAACCATTAAACTTCATAAGTGCTATGGACAGGCATCCTACAGCTGTTAAGCTCCACAAAAATGTGCTCCTAATGCACTAGCAAAATCCATTTCTTTTAGATGGCCATTAAACTTCTAAGTACTGTGGTCAGACAACTGTGAAGCTGTGCCATGTTTGAGAGAGGCTGTATGTAAAGTTAATAAAATTGATCTAAGAAAGGAATCTTGTGCAACACCAAAGTTGAGATGGACTGGGTTGGAGTTTGAGTCATTAATTCACTGAAGTCTTCTGAAATGCATATTATGGATTCATTGTATTATTGCCTAGAATTTCTATTGTTTATATGAACTATTTGCTTCATTAATTCAACAGTTAAATAATTTTAATAATTGTTATTGTTGGAGTTTGAGTTAATTCTTTATTGAAGTAATTTACTTTATAGCACACAACTCCTTAGTTCAGTTTCTTGCATAAACTCATCAGTGAAGAAATGTTTAGTCTGTTTATGTCACATATTATCAAATTGCACTCACCATAAACTCGTGACCTAATATTTGTGGCTTTTGTATTTTTACAGTTACAAGCCTGTCCTGCATGTTACAGCGCACAGAAGAGGTATTATATCAAATGGAGTTATTGAGATCGACATCCTGTTGCTTAGAAGAGCATCTTTAAACCTTGCTTACTTATACTTTATAATTGTGTAATTTACAATTTTTTAATAGTGTTCTTTACTTCTGATACTTAACTAATAACATGAAAATTCACAGAGAAGAAAGGGCATATAACTTTGAACAAAATCACACAAATTGTACCTTATAGCTGCACTGAGACAGAAAAACTGTGCACTAAGCATTTTCCAAACTGTAATTTTTAGAAGAAGCCATATTCATATTTAACCATTTGATTGCTAATGTCTTGTTAAGTGGGTTTTCACTTCATAGGCTTATGTCTTGTTAGTATTATTGTTTTAATGCGCCCAATCTCATTTGTAGGTACAGTAGAGCTATCCAAAGATTTGTAAATATTATTAAATAGATTGTGAGTTAATTTTTTGAAAGCATGCTTATTTTCTTTAATAATTAATTATAATAATTAAATTCTTTAAGTTGCTAGTTCATAATCCACCAGATGTGCTATTTATTTTATCAGTAATAGTGGTGTGAAGTTTTAATTAATGTCTAAAAGAAATTAAAAGCTAGATTAATTGCAGTAATTTAAATCTTCTTTCAAATATTTATTTATGTATAAATATGTGTATTTATGTATATTTATGGTGTGGAGTTCTGCCTGATTTAACAAAGAATTTATTGAGTAGTGATTAATTGAGTTTTTAAAAAATTACTTTATTATGAGTTTAAGGAAGTTAATTTCTAAATTAGTTGTGAATCTGATCTAGGTTAATTGTTCTTGATCTAATTTCTTTCCTTCATGCAATTTTTACTGTTTTACATTATAACAAGTTAATTTCAGTTTCGTGTGTTATTGCCTATAATTTGTAAAATGAATTTTTAAAACAATATTAATAATATTGGACAAAGTTTTCCTGTTTCTCAAGCAGTGTTAAAATTTAGTACAAATCATACCTACATGATTAATATAAATACTTAAGCATATTTCAAATCATATCATAAAAATAAATATTACACTTTCCACTCTATATTCAACTCTAAAACAAATATTCTACATAAAATAAATATAATTAACCAGACTTTAAATTTTAAAGGGAAATAAGTCATCTGTAATTTGAGTGAGAAGTAGAAAGCATCCTAATAAATGTTCCCATATAGAGCAACCTTTTACAGCATGTTTTAATTTTTATTCTCCAAGATTTCTGTGATGAGTACAGAAGATTTTTCCAATTGCAATCTAAAATAATCAATAAAACAATTACTGATTATTTCTTGACAGTTTATATGAGTAATATTCTTTTAAGCTGATTCCTCTTCTTTATTAGCAAAACAGATATATAACGAGTACTGGTTACGTCAAAATACGTAGACAGCAACGGAGCATTATTTTAGTTCATTACTAATATGCACTGAACAGGACAAACACTATCCATGATTATTAAACGGTATATTAAATATGCATAAATTCAAAATAAATCTTGAAAAGTGGTTTTAATTCTCATAGCACTAAGCAACTATTTTAGAAATTTGAAACTGTCCTGTTAGATTGATATTATATATCTATATATAATTTTTTTTAATGTGCAAGATGTTCAGATCTAGAATTCTGTAAAGAGCCAGTGTATGCCTAACTGACTGTTGAAGCTGAAAAGACACATTAAACACAGATTAAATTAAATGCAATTTGTATTATAAGTCAACTAAATTGTTCAAGTCAGACTATAATTTATTAACAATTTGAGCACAGTTGTTTGACCTTTTTAAAAATAAATAATAATAAAATCATATATACTTATTCATTTAGCAGGAATGGTATATAATTGTGATGTATGCAGCAAAGGATTCTCTGACCGTTTTCATTTATCAGCACACTCACGTACTCACACAGGAGAAAAACCATATAAATGTAACCAATGCAGTAGAGCTTTCTCATTTTCTTCAGCATTATCAAGGCACAAGATTATTCATACCGGAGAAAAGCCGTATAAATGTTTACAATGCAACAAGGTATTTTCACTATCTAGTACTTTAGCAGTACACTTGCGTACTCATATAGGCGATAAACCATTTAAATGTGGACAGTGCAATAAAGCCTTCTCACAGTCAGGTCACTTAAAAGAGCACCTGCATACACACACAGAAGAAAGACCTTATAAATGTGAACAGTGCCCGAAAGCATTCTCACAGGCTGGTTCCTTAAAGAGACACTTGATTTCTCATACTGGAGAAAAACCATTCAAATGTGGCCAGTGTAGCAAAGCATTCTCATGGTCTCATAATTTAACTATACACATGCGCACTCACACAGGAGAAAAACCATATCATTGTGGACAGTGCACTAAAGCATTCTCATATGCCAGTGACTTTAAAAAACACTTGCTTTTTCATACAGAAGAAAATCCATATAAATGTGGACAGTGCAATAATGCATTCTCGAAGTCTGGTTACTTAAAAAAGCACTTGCTTTCTCATTCTGGAGAAAATCTGTACAAAAGTGGTCCATGCACTGAAACGTGTTCTTTTAATTTAAAACTACAGAGGCGTTCTCAAAAGCCTTATAAATGTGAACATTGCAGCAAAGCTTTTGCATTTTCTTCTGCTTTAACAAAACACATGATTTCTCATACAGGAGAAAAAAATTATAAATGTGTTTACTGTAGCAAATCTTTCTCATATTTTTATATATATTCACAGCACTTGATTATTCATACTGGAGAAAAACCTTATAAATGTGACCACTGCAACAAAGTATTCTCAAGGTCTTATGATTTAACACTTCACCTGCGTACTCATACAGGAGAAAAACCGTATGAATGTAAACATTGTAACAAAACCTTTTCCACTTCTTCTGCCTTATCAAAACATAAGCGTACTCATACAGGAGAAAAACCATATAAATGTGGTGAATGCCCCAAAGCGTTCTCTCAGTCCACTAGTTTAACAATGCACAAGCGTATTCATACAGGAGAAAAACCATATACATGTGGTCAATGTACTGAAGCATTCTCATGCCCTCGTCAGTTTAAAAAGCATTTGCTTTCTCATACTGGAGAAAAACCATTCAAATGTAAACAATGCAGCAAAGCATTTTCATATTCTTCTTCCTTATCAAGACACAAGATCGCTTGTACAGTAGAAGAGCCATATAAATATGATAATATAATTAATCATTTTCACATACACATGCCTTATCATAATACATGATTACATGGAGAAAAGCATTATAAATTATGATAATTCCCATTATCATAGTGCAATAACAATGGTTTATCATACTAATCAGGGAAAGTTATGTGCATGTTCTCAGAACAGTATTGACAATAGCAAAAAACACCCTAACAACCAAAACAAAATTACTAATACTGACAGACTCACTAACATCACTACAAAATTTAGCTAACCCCTTCCAAACCACAAGAGCACAAATCACCAATGCAATATGCAAACAAATAAATACATTAGAAAAAAAAGAAATAAAAACAACACTGTTATGGATCCCCAGTCACATAAACATAACAGGAAATGAAACTGCAAGCAAAGGAGCAAAATATGGAAGTAAACATGGAATACCACTAAACACCCCAATACATATACCAGAACTGCAAGCACAAATAAAACAAATCTTTAAAAACAAGTTCCCCACTCCACCCCACCCATGTTTAAAGAACTTAACACACAACAGAGCAATATATAGATTAAGATACAACTCCACAAGATTTACACATAACCAAAACAATGAACCAAAATCATGCACTCACTGTCGAACATACAACACAATAGAACACTTTCTACTACATTGTTACAAATACAGAGATGAAAGAAAATGCTTGACTGACACAATGAGACTATTACATTTACCAGTTACCACACAAACACTACTCTTTCCAAATAAATATCACCAAAATCATATACACCAAGCCATTATCACATATCTCATACACACAAACACACTTCACCTTATATAAAAATAAATATTAATTAAACACACCACACACACACCATTACACAATAAGTAATAAAAAAAAGAAAACCACAAACTTAGAGGAAGTTGCTAATTCCATATCTTTCATATATCTTCTAATTTTTATTTTTTAATTTTTAAAAAAAATTTTTTTTAACATTACTACCCTCCTAGAACAGAAGGGAGGAAAGCCCCACAGGAACTCTACAGAAACTGAGAACATCAAGAGGATGAAAAGTTTCCACGCAATTCCTGTGGGGAAAAGAAGTCATCGAAAAGAAGAAAAGAAAGTACAAAGTAAAATTTTTATTCCTGCTTGAGAAAAAGAAAAGACATCAACATAGCAAAGTATTCTCATATTTTTAAAACTTATTAAAACATGTGTTTACACATACATTTCATGCATGTGAACTGTGAGTAAAACATTTCCTGATTTTTAAATAAAAATTTCTTACTCATATTGGAGAGAAGCCATTAAATGTTGGCAGTACACATTTGTTTATCAAGATATTCACTGAAAGAGGACAGAAACATACATGTGATCGGTTGCAATATTCAATGAGTAGTTTTCCATGGAAGTAAATATTAATCCCTGATTATAAATTCCTTATATCATCCCAGATCCTTTTATCTAGCTCCAGACTTTTTGGATACTGTCAGAAATGGGCCTTGGATTTGGCTTGATTCAGACCTCACTGAAAGATGTATCCCACACATAAAATGCACATACTAATAACAATGCCAGGTTGCATTTAATGCAGACCAAAATTCACTTGATGTGAGGCTAGTGCATGCACAGTTGATGCGTTGTGGATACTCCCTTGTCTATGTTTTCTTTATGCTTTACTTACCTTTATGTACTTGTACTCAGTGACTGTTGTATAAGGTTATGTGTTTACAGATGTGGGGGTTTGGTGCTAATAACATTTGTTAAGCTTCTGTCTGTTAAGGGGAGGGGGAGTGATATGCACTATTTTTATTTTTTCCTAAATAATCAAGTATGTGCCTTGAATAACTAGTATAATGTTTAGTATTGATATTTTGTATCAGTAACCTGTTACTAATGTTTGTAACTAATGATGATATTAATTATATTCGGAGTAATAATACAGTTTGTACTAAGATCTATATGATAATTTTTTCGAAATTTACTTTATAAAGAGTAATCAGATGAGTATTCTGAATGAATTTTTACTTTTTATGATTGATATTGTAATGATGGTGTTTTCTGTTTTAATAATAAAGTATGTCTCATGAGCCAAAATGACCAGTCTTTCTTAGTTTGTTTCACATGAGTGATAATGGTGGTTGGAGGTATTTGAATATGTGCGTATTAAGTAGATGAGTTCTTTTCTGTTGCTACAATATATTTCGCTTGCTGTTATAGATGATGATGAGTTGGTGGCTACAACTAAATGATAAAGAGTTGGTGGCTACAACTAAATAAATAAACCATAAATAACATCTTTAGTGGAACTTGTAGAATTCCAACTACATTCTGGAAATTCTGGTACATTGAAGGTACTGGAATTGTTGTAATCATGTTCTGCTGTTAGCCTGTAAGAGGATAAGCATATTTTACAAAATTATGTCTTAACTGAAATAATATTAAACATTTTATTAAATGCTTTATCCCATACTCAGTGCCTCAAAAGATCTAACCACTATTTGAAATAGTGTTACTTATTTTATTATTTACTACAATGGCAGAGGCTGAAATGAAATCCAATGATTTAACTAAATAGTTGCCATATATTCAGTTCCTTGGAATCTGGAATCAAATTTAGGGTGGAAATGGAGGATTAGGAATGGTACACCTAAATCAGTTTGTAAGAAAAGTTCCCCTCCTACCTAACTAACTCATCTTCATGTCATATCAGCATTTCCCACAACTGACAACTGAAGACCTGAATAACCTCTTGTATTCGGATTCCTCCATAAATTGTCTCCATGTAAAGAATTAATTAATGTTTTCTAGGAATCCATTTTAATGTAAGAATTGTAATTGACATATTCCTGTCAAACATGGAAACACTTAGGTAGGTTTGTCCACAAAAATAATCAATTTCCAAACTGTGGAGAAAATCTGACCATTGGATGTGGTAGGGAAAAAACAAGAACAAACTTTTTTAAGTTCACTGAATGGAAGATACTGAGAAAAAGTTATTTAATGAGAGAGAAAACAGGATGAAAGAGGAGTGCTTGACCTTGGAAGAATTACTGATCAGAATGGTGTAAAATGCAGTTTCTAGGGATTGGGAGATTGGAGGCAATAGATATTCTTTAAAACATTTTGAATGTTGAATCAGTGATCTTTGGCTAAAGTCTTTGTTAAAGTGGAAAACATTTTTCAAGGCTTTCTACAAATGGTGGGCCCAGGCATTAGAGTTTTTTTTTTAAAAGGATAATAATATGCACTGATTTAGGAATACTATACTGAAATAAATGTGTACAATTTAAAATAATTGTATAAAATGAAATTATTGTATAATGGATATACCATGTTTTGCATAAAATTTACCAAAAAGTGTGTATTTATTATGTGAAAATGAGTAAATATGTTGTCTAGGATGATTTATATCTCATTTCATTTTATTTCATCATCTTATTTGACAAAGAATTAGTTTACCATGATGTTAAAAGAAAATTGCCCATCTATGCTGCCAACATTAACATTAAATTAGGGGGCTAAACATTCTTCTCTATGCTCACCCACTCCCATTCAGAGTCTTTTGGGGGGACGGGGGTCGGCTAACAGTCATTTGGGAGAGTCTTGCTTAATCCAACAAGACACAAGTCTCAGTACCATACCAGTCTGGGGCTAAGGTATCACGCTTCACTCAGTGTCAAAATAAATTGAATATCAATGCCTTCCCCAGTTATAATATATATATATTAACATTACATTAGAATACATTCAATTATAACTAGTACTTCATTAACATAACTATGACAGCCGATCTACTTTGAACAAAGTGTTATATATCATAAGAGCTAAACATTGCTAGTTAAGTAGTTAAAAATCAATTGGGGGTGGGGGTGTCTTAATTTCAGGCAAGCCAGTTGTACTCCCCTTAAGTAGTGATGTTACAAGACTGACTCCGTCCTTACAGACTGATCATCAGATACAGGCCATCTATATATAAATATATATAGCTAAACAAAAGAAAAAGAGACAACAACCACGACAACACCAGTGAGGACAGGGTTGGGGGGGGGGGGGAATTGAACATCCCGGGTGTATGTGCCCACTAGGTATAGAACTGATGTGATACTAGATTGGGCTATGTAAGATACCCCCCCCCTCTTCCCTGCAACAATGGGGGCAGTGACAACATCAACGACCAACAAACAATAATCCACCACGTCAGTTACTCACGAAGACCGGAATAATGTATGCTTCGTTCGGCCAGACAACCAACGCCAAGGACCCACCGACCACTATTCATCATTACCACTCTGAAACTTTAATGTAAATCACTCTCAACTGTGTACATCATCTACAATTCTACCAACAGCGGCACACCTCGTGCCAGGCGCGACATCAGCCAGGACCGGAAGCTGCCATCATTCTAAGTAAAGAAGAAAGAGGCACAGAACTTGAGTGTATGTCAAAGCGAAAACTAGGTCTCTTGCTAACAGCGAACTCAACCGGGTTTGTTACACAGCAAGGTTAAACGCTTTACTCGTTTAAATGAACGAGAGTTGAACAGTCAGACATAATTGATTTGCCCGTTGTACAGCTGCGATTTGCATTTGCAAGTTCAAAAGTTATCTACGGCTTTGACCATCAAGGTCAGTACAGATAATTTGACAGGGATAAGTAGGTCGCCGGTCGACAGCGAACAAAGCCTGCACGCCACAGCGGATATTGGGTCGCTTGTCGACAGCAAATACATCCGGGTCTCTCGTGGAAAAAAAGATATAGCTTTGCTTTTAGGATCGTTGCGAAAACTGAAGGCTTGTTGACCTGTTTCACCTCAAAATCACTCAGAACAAAGTAAGTTTTTACCTTTCCGTTTGCTTGTTTTTAAAAGTACCATGATCAGTAGGATTTGTGTATACCGATTGCCTCCCTTTAGTAAAGGTGGGGTGTGGGGTGGAAGCATACGCATATTAATGAGGCTGTAGTGTGCCACGCAAGAAGTGAGGGAGAAAAGGGGTGCGACTTTCTTTGTTACTAGAGGTTGCAAGAAATAAGAAAATAAATAACATTACTGTTTGGCCTTAGGTTTAACGATTTCAGCCACCACGCGAAGGGATTGCCTCAAAATGACGGAAGAGATAGTCTGGATGACGTGGCGATACCGATTAGAAAGATAGCGAATATAAATAACAGAAATTTGTATTACATTTCAGAAAGCCTAGAATCTCTAGATGATTTATACTGGACCGTGATATATGTAAATAACTGTAAATTATTGCATTTTAGCAACTGATTTGTGACCACATTAATATTAATAGTGAGGAATGGTACAACTTAAGAATAAGAGTTGATTAATTTAAAACCATTATTAGATTATTTCCATACGGGTAAGGTATAGGCCTATGTGTAAATGTTAAACCCACAGGCACTCCATCCACAAATAGCGTATTTTTTCAGTTATGTACATTTTCTATTTAGCTATGGTACTTAAGATAATAAAAACAGTATAATTATTTAGTTATGCATTTAATTAAAGTCTTTAGTGTAATAATAATACAATTGCTTATGTGGATACGTAATATGAGCCTAAAGATATACATTGCAGGTTAAATGACAGAGAAGTATGACAATTGATATATAATTATAAAAATGTGTGTAAAATAAATAATAAACTAATAATTATAAAGTATATTTTATGAAGACAGAGATTTGTGAAGGTAGATCATTTGATATATTATGATTTAAGAAAATAAATAAGATAGAAAAGTAGTGAAAAATAGAAATGAATGGAAAAATATGGCAGGTGTTTTGGTCTTAAGTAGCTATCAAACAGCTGCTAATCATGAGCTATGTTGAAGGCACTAAGAAAAACAAAACAAAGGGAAACAAAAGAAATGAAGAAAGAAAACTATTATAGTAGTTTTCTCTGTTACAGCAGAGAATCAATGGAAAAAGAGATCATGGCCTTTGTTAATGTTATACAGGAGAAGCCAGAGAGAAAAGCCCTAGCAGACATGTTTTATTAAAATACATTTTTTGTTAAGTCCAGATAATTACAGATTTGACTGTGGCATCTTAGCCAGTGAAATGAAAGTACAAGAGCAATTATTCACCAATGATCCCTGATAAATAAGGATGAGCTTATCAATTTGAGTCTGATGAAAGAAAAAGTGAAGTTGATTCTTCACTGAAACAAACATCAATGATAACATGGATGCATAAGTTAGTTTTAGTGGACACAGATAAAGCAATACATATTAATACATTCATGGTGTACAGTAACCCCCATGATTAACATCTCAAACTAAATCTTTGTAATATTTGAATGTTTAGCAAATAGATTTATTACTTAGAATGTAGATCTATATAGTTCCACTTGCAAAATAACTGCTAACTTACAGTTACACTGTAAATATGAATTTCCAATATTATAAATATTAGATAATATTAACTTTATAACTAATTAATTGTTTAGAAATAAAAGCAGTGTTAATGATTACTGAACATACATAAAGTGATGTAGATTTTTATAATACAAAATTAGCAAATATACAGCAAGAAGCACTGTACTTTTAATATTATTAGTAAAGTAATGGAAAAAATGTTAACTTCAATTTGCACTTGAAGCAAAAAAATAGAGGTACTGTGCTATAATTAAATCTGCAGCCAAGGCTACTTAATTTGGAACTA
This sequence comes from Sinotaia quadrata, assembly GCA_028829895.1. Lineage (NCBI taxonomy): Eukaryota > Metazoa > Mollusca > Gastropoda > Architaenioglossa > Viviparidae > Sinotaia > Sinotaia quadrata. The sequence continues at coordinate 11,971,664 of CM054179.1, forward strand.
CTAATGCTACTAAACGCATTTAAATTACTGCTAATGATATATAATTTAGAATTAGACCTTTTGATTTGTCATTTTTTACTGTTGTCAAGTCATGATGGGTATTTAGTTATTTTTATATTATTTACAAATGAGTTTAAAAAAATTAACAAAAAAATATGTTTTGACTTTTGAGGGGGGTTTGACCATACTCCTATGGCATGTTTTTAATTGAATTAATTATAATTCATACATTGATATTTTTGTGTGGTACAAATAAATAATAATAAAATAATATTATATAATAAGATATAAACAGAACAATCATTACATACAAATTATAACTTAAAAAGTAAATATAAAAATAGTAATAAAAATAACAAACAACTTATACATTATAAAGTAAATAAATAAAGTATAATGTACAATTTACAAAAATATATTGCACTGTTATTTTTGTTAAAGATTATAAACAAACTTACTTTTCCCCCAATCAGGCAAATTATGCTGATGTTTTTGTTATAATTTGTAAGAATAAGAAATTCATTCGATTTTGAGAAATTCATTGAATACAGTAAACTGAGATTAATCTGTTGTGTTTATATTTTAGTAAAAGAGCTTAAGAGTGCAAATCAGAAATACAAAAATAATCAGTACTACCAGGCAATGTTAAGTACTAACCTATACAAAAATATTCCTTAAAGTTAAACTTCACATTCTTAGGGGAGGTAATTTTAATTTATTCTGAAAATAGATAATAATGGATAAAAAGTACAAATGCATTTTGCAAATTATGGATATAATGGACGCACTATTATTATTACTAGTATTGTAGTAAAGCTCTAGAAGTAGAAGCAGTTTTAATTTCACTGTACACTTGAGACAAGAATAGTTGAAATTTGCTATAATTGTTATTTAGTATTAAATGTGTCCATGAACCATTAATATACATTTTAGATTCTACTGAAAATTGGCCTTGTGTATTTGGCTGTTTATTTTATCAACATGTTTATTGTTTGCTACTGATAACTTTATTTTAAAAAATATATACGTATATGACAAAGACATATTTGGACATTTAGTTTGGCCTTACCCTTAATTACTTATTCTTAATATTATTTATATATCTTGCTTATGGCTCATTCTCTGGGGGAATGTACCATGATGGGTGGGTCCATTTGAAATGCGTTTTCTTAAAAATAAATCATTGAAATATCATGTGATTATTTTCTGTATGTTCATACTTGATGATACAGAGAATAATTGCATAAATTTGTGATTATTTATTTTGTAATTATTTGTAAAACAAATTCATTTTGAACTGAAAAATGGCACCTTGTTTTGTTACATGGGTACACATAGCAATTTTCTTTAATTTTTATTGTTAATATTTTAATATAAAAAATCCAACAAACTTGTGGTATCAAGGTTTTCTTAGAAGCAATAATAATTAAAGCAATATTCAATATTCCTTTTATCTTTGCAAACAGTCAATTTTGTGAAGAAGTAATATTTTAAGAAGGCAGATTCTTTGCAACACTTAGTTTTCACATAAATTGGATCCAAAAAACTTTTTTCTTTTGCCAGACTGGGATATGTCACGCAAATGTGCCATGTGTATTCAGTTTGTTGTTTTATTTAACCAGAAGTATTCATGCACTAATGCTTTTCAAATTTATTCATTATATTCAAAAATATTTAGGTTTAGGAAAACTAATTAGACTTAATTGCCTCTTTATCATGTTACAATGGAACTAATTACTTTGTAAATATAAAATAATGATGGTAATATCACAAACTACTTCTTACATTTTTCAAAGGCACCAGATTCCAGAAAGATAACTCTCCCACCATTTTGTCTTTGTGTGATGAGTTTAAGTACTATTACTAAATAAGAAAAATAACTTTCGTTTCTCATTCATACCAAGTGGTTGCAACAGCACAGGTGGGAAGATTTTCAAAACCATCAACTTTTCAAACAGCTAAGATTTATGATAATTTTAATATATTTTAAATAAATTAATTATCGTCGTAAATAGCTTACTTATTTATATGTGTATATATATTATATCCATGTGTGTGTGTGTGTGTGTGTGTTTCTTTTGCATTTGAAGTTTTACATAGCTGTGTGTATGTTTTAAACCTGAGCAAGTAAGTAAATTTCTTGAGTAGTCAAACATCCTGATCCATAGTCACCATGCTTCTATGGCTTTCGATATTTAATCCCAAGTCTACACCCTTACAAAATGAATTAAATTAAAAATTTTAATAGCACTTGATGTGGAATGAATAATAATTTCCTGGTAAGAGCACTGTCAAAAAGTACTCCAAGAAACTTTCATTAAATCAACAAATGCATTCTGTTTGCTTCACTCAGGGTCTCTACATGGTCTTGAAATCCTGAAAAAGTCATTCATTTAGAAATAATTTTCCAGGCATGGAAAATCAGTGAGGAAAAAAACTGGATTTTGGAAAGTCATGGGATTAACTTGGAATAACGAGGGGGATGGGGGTGGGGGAAGAGGGAGAATCAGAAAGCACAGTTCACATTGCTTATCAAAGTTTTACCTCTGTTATCTTATGACAGATCTGATTGGATAAACAAAAATCAGCTTCATTCTTTGTGCTGCCATTATTGCATGCACTGTGATTGAAATTTTGAGTGATTTTATTTTCCAAAATGTCTGGGATTGCCTGGAAAGTGCCACTTTAGCAAAAAGAGGCTGTCAGTAGATGACCTCAAAGTCAAAGACTGGCTGTAAAAACATCCAACTCTTGACTATAAAGACTGGCTATAAAAACATCCAACTCTTCACTACAAAGACTGGCTATAAAAACATCCAACTCTTGACTTTAAAGACTGGCTATAAAAACATCCAACTCTCCAAACTATGGCTACTTGAACATTGTGTGTCAAATCATTGAAAGTCACATGAAAGGAGCAAAACATGTAAGCCCACTAAAGGCTAGGAACTAAATCACCATCAGATACTAACATTTTGTAAACCAGGCTGTAGTTCTGCTGATTTCATTTCGACTACCGATCCTCCATCAGTGAATTCTAATACTACTTTACTAATGCCTGCAGTGTCACCAGTGCCAGTGGTTTAGTTTTAGACACTGAAAGTCATATTTTTTTCAGTTTCATCATACGTGTCAAGAGGTGATGTATTAAAGCAGAAATGCTGTGGACATTAAAAGTTGTTCCTTCACAAGCACACAAGACAGGAATTAAGCTAAGATTGACAAAATAGCTGACTCCTAGACATACTAGCTGTTCATTGTTTGTGCTGTTGCACTAATTTATCACTAACTAGTATAGAACATTGTTTTCATTTTTGACAGTATGCCTTCAAGTTTGTTTTACTATATCAATCAGCTATTTTCTGAAACCCAAATGGCTACTAAAGTGTAGGGAAATGTTTCTTTTAGAAAATATTGGTTTTATACTTTCATGACTGAATGTCCTGGAAAATGTATGAAAATGGTATTTAAAGTCATGGAATTTCAAGCTCATGAACCTTACGGAACCTGTTCAGCTATAAAAATTAAATTTAGCTTTTTCAGTTTTGAAGATAAAAAATAATCTTATAACATGAAAAGGATTGGATTAATAGTTGTTAGTATAACATGAGCTAGGTTAAAATTATTTATGGATTTATCAGGATGTGGATTTTCATCAAAAGTATTAAATCTGTCTTGTAAATGGTGTTTGAAATTCGGGGTCAAATTGCTCTTTGTGTTCATTGATAAGTGTGCTTCTGTAACAGTTTGGAGATCAAGCAGCTCAGTCAGGGATCCAGAAACAAGGGGAGTGACAAGATCATCTAAAAGAGGTGAGTTAAAACTAGTGGGTGTACTGCCTACCTTTTGTTTTGAGCAGAAGAATCTCCTGGTCTTACCTCTAATCTCCTGCTCTTCCACTTATGGAAGTGATTTTCCACTTTCATTTTCAATAATTTTTGATCAGTTATGACAGGACAAAAAATCTGCTTGTCTCATATACAATCACCTGCTCTGTATTGGCCAGCCACCTCATTGGTCAATGTTAGTCATTATGTAAAATATCTGCAGGCTCCAGCCGCACTATAATAAACTGCCAGTCAAAGATAAGTTTGCTCCTCTGGTTGACCAATCATATCTGTTAAAACGCACTTGGTGTTAGGAAGTGTGCCTGGATGTTTTAAACTTAGCACCTATGAAATGTCCATAAATCGGCTCTTTGTAGAATAAAAGATGGCAAACACAGAGTGCGAAATTGTTGAGAAAGAGTTAAAAAAAAGAATTAGTGAGGCCTTCAGAAGAAAATCAAGTTGAAGAGAATAAACCACAAGTGAAAAAAAGCTCTATGAACAAAAATACCAATCAGACTATCACAAAAAGTGTAATTATCAGTGCCCTAGCAGAAAAGGGGAAACCTTTATTTTCTGCACAGGATGCAGATTAGACTTTAAAATTGCACATGGTGGACTGCACAATATCAATAGACATCTTGAAACTGCATCGCATGAAAGCAACATGACTTCCCACAAAGGAGAAAGGCAGCTTACGGTCTTTTATCAGCCAAAGGATTCTGAAACAGATGAACTTAGCTACAAATCACTAGGGCTGAGGTAACTATGTGCCGTTTGATAGCTTTCAACAATATACCTTTGGCTTGTGCTGACATTCAATGGAGACTAGACAAAATAAATTAGACAAATCAAAGACAAATGTTGTGCTTTACATAAATTATTACAATATTAGTAAGTTCATTTATGTGCTTTATGCAAAATTCAGATGTGCTCTTCTATTTATTTAACCTACAATGTTTCTGATACAATTATACAAATTCAAAAGTGACATTTCTCATTACCTATTGTATAATGCTTTTACCAATCAAACATTTATTTGATAATTAAAGCCAAAATTAATGACTCGATTGTAGGAAATTATGACAATATAATCTTTGACAAAATTTAAGATTGAATATGTTTGTATAATTAATAAGAAATAACAACTTTAGTATTGAATATATATGAATGCCTATTTTCTTATTATAGATGTACAGTTAAGTGAATAAGCTCTAAAGACTTGGTGCTTGTGTCTTTTATGTAACGCTAAACATTTGGAACTGAGACTCTTGGCAACTGCACAAATTAGTGCTAAATGTATTATGTGCGATGGCAAATGACATAAACAATATAGTCATCCTTTTGCAGGTTTCAAAGACTGAGTATGATGTTTAATGTTTTTGAAGTAGTTTACACAACAGTTCCTGTCTTGAAGTTTTAATATAAACTTGTATATCTCCAGGGTTTTATTATGTTCATTGTGGTAATTTATAATCACTCTTATATCTCCTGGGTTTAGTGCTTATTGTGGTAATTTATAATCACACTTATATCTCCAGAGTTTAGTATTTATTGTCCTAATTTATAATCACACTTATATCTCCAGGTTTAGTGTTTATTGTGGCAATGTACACACTTCATTTTGAAGTCACAATATTTTTTTTAATAAAGTATTTAACATTTCTTTTCCAGTTTTGAGATTGCCCAAGACATGTTGACATCATAAAACAGAGATGACATCAAAAAAATTTGTGTAGTACAAGAAGCACTGCCTTTACTGATGAGTGACAATTGTCGTTTATAGAGTTGTATATCTACACTCACTGCTGTGTAATTAACAGTTTAAAACTAGGGGCACATAACTTTTTACACTTCACTAAACTCATGACAGCTCAAAGTGAAGAGAGACTATAAAACTGTGAACAAAGCATGAAGTGGTCCTTTGTATGAAAAAGAACAAAGTTATTGCAATTCAGTTTCATAAAGCTTATCTTTAACTGGAAGATGCCTTTAACATGCTGGGCAAGTTTCTCCATTACTGTCTTGAGAAAGGAATGTTCACAGTAGTTGTATGTTAATTTCTTTGATAATTCATTTTAGTGCTCCAAATCTCAGTTTTAAGGAATAGTGAATCTGCCAAAGTTAAATAAAAAGAATTTGACACAGTAATAGGCAGAGTGACTGACAGATATTGTGGGTTTTTCCTTGAGTAACTGGATTGCAGTTTATAATTACAATTTGATGATTTCATAATTATCAGTATTGTACTAAATACAATTTTGTAATGTATATTATTAGTAAAATATTTTATTAGAAATATTGATTTTTATAAAAGATTGTACTTTGCTGATCTTAATGTGTGATATGAGAGATAGATAACTAGAGGTAAATGTTAATATGCATGGTAATATGTGAACATATGTATATATAATCTAAATTACTTTATTTGTTGTTGGCTATTCAGTCATATCATTGTAACATTTATAAAGAACAATCTGCAGGGTAGATCATTAAGGTTAACTTGTGATCTAATATTTGGTAAATAGTAAATAATTTACAAAACACTATTGGATTTTGCTGTAAATACTGCAGTTTTAAAGCAGTTCCCTTTTCTTAATGACTGAAACAAAATTAATTTTACAAGTCATCTTAAGAAGGTGAACTAATTATTTATTTGTCAGTGAGACATATGTTATTTATTTATATTTTGAATAGAATGTTTGTATTAATTGTTGAAGTTGTGTCTTGTCTCTCCATAATGTGGTAAATTGTGCTTATGAATGCGTACCATTTGAAACCATTTTGTCAAGAAATTTGGGATATGTAGTTTTACTGTCATTCAGAAAGAAATTTAATCCTAGAATAATTTTGATTTAAGGCAGATATTTTGTTATGATTTTAATGTAAGTGAATAGTTCTGAGGTCAGTTGTGATGAGATTAAGTAGATTTGTCAGTAATAGGTAAGTAGGTAAAGTTATTTATTTTTTTAACTAAAGTAAGTTAATTAAACAGGTTAAGTTATTATTGTGACCGGGCTAGATTTTGCATTAACAAGGGGTTGCTTATTATAACTTTACAACACCAGCAACAGTGCATAATGGGAATATCACTTAAATACACAGTCATCTTGTAGGCATGGCTTAGCAACAATGGATTTCTATTTTTAAAAGTATGTTTTTTTTCAATTAAATAACTGTGCATATTCAGTAAAAGATTGGTTCTCATATTTTTCTAATAAACAATATTATTCATATTGAAATAAATTATATAAGTGTGAACAGTTGAGTAGATCATTCCAATATATACAATTTCTTTTGCATTATTGAAACCAGTGAATAACTGTATAAATGCATCTAAACATTTCTAGGGTTAGTCCTCTAAACTTACACTTTCAATCTTTTATTGATGAAAAACCATATAAATGTAATGACTGTAACAAAGCATTTCAACAGAGTTCTCATTTACAAGAACACTTGAAAACACATTCTGGTAAATATGAACTATGTAGCAAAATATTCTCTGCTACTGAGACTATAAAGCAGCACTGGCAAATTCATCCTGGTGAAAAACCATATAAATGTGAGCATTGTAGCAAAGCATTCTCAAGTGCTGCAGTTTTAAAGATACATCAGCACATTCACACTGATGAAAAACCATACAAATGTAACCATTGCACACAGACATTTTCAGTGTATAGTACATTAACTTCACACTTGCGATTTCATACTGGTGAAAAACCATACAAATGTGATCTTTGTTCCAAAGCATTCTTAAATATTTCTTATTTATCAGTACACTTGCGAAGTCATACTGGTGAAAAGCCATTTAAATGTATGCACTGTGGCAAAACATTCAAAGTGAACGCTCATTTGCAAGGACACTTGCAAAGACATACTGGTGAAAAACCATATAGATGTGATATTTGTTTGAAAGCATTCTTAAATCGCTATTATTTAACAGTACATTTTCGAACTCATACTGGTGAAAAACCATATAACTGTATGCACTGTAGCAAAGCATTCAAAGTGAAGGCTCATTTACAAGAACACTTGCAAACTCATTCTGGTGAAAAACCGTACAAATGTGAAAACTGTAGCAAAAAGTTCTATGCACCTTTCCGTCTAAAACAACACATGCGAACACATACTGATGATAAACCATTTAACTGTATGCACTGTCACAAAACATTCAAAGGGGAGGCATATTTACAAGAACACTTGCAAACTCATTCTGGTGAAAAACCGTATGAATGTGAAGAATGTAGCAAAAAGTTCTATACACCTTTTCGTCTAAAACAACACATGCGAACACATACTGGTGATAAACCATATAAATGTAACCAATGTACCAAAGAATTCTATGCACCTTCTCTTCTAAAACAACATTTGCAAATTCATTCTGGTGAAAAACCCTACAAATGTGACCATTGTGACAAAGAATTTCATACACCTTCTCTTTTGAAACTACACATGCAAACTCATACTGGTGAAAAACCATATAAATGTGACCAATGTAGCAAACAATTCCATGCACCTTCTCTTCTAAAGCAACACTTGCGAACTCATACAGGTGAAAAACCATATAAATGCGACCAGTGTGACAAAGAATTCCATGCAATTTCTCTTCTGAAACAACACTTGCAAATTCATATTATTGAAAAACCATATAAATGCGACCAATGTAGCAAAAACTACCTCAAACCTTCTCATCTAAAACAACATTTGCTATCTCATACTGGTGAAAAACCATATAAATGTGACCAATGTAGCAAAGAGTTCCTATGGAAATCTAATTTATCACAGCACTTGCGAACTCATACTGGTGAAAAACCATATAAATGTGACCAATGTAACAAAGAATTCCATGCACCTTCTCTTCTGAAACAACACTTGAGAACTCATACTGGTGAGAAACCATATAAATGTGAACTATGTATGAAAAAATTCCATACACCTTCTCTTCTATATAAACACTTGCAAACTCATACAGGTGAAAAACAATATAAATGTGACCAGTGTAACAAAGAATTCCTTTATCCTTGTTTTCTAAAACATCACTTGCAAACTCATACTGGTGAAAAACCATATAAATGTGACCACTGTAGTAAAGAATATCTCACTCCTTCTCAGCTAAAACAACACTTGCGGTCTCATACTGGTGAAAAGCCATATAAATGTGACCAATGTAGCAAAGAATTCTCATGGAACTCTAATTTATCACAGCACTTGCGAACTCATACTGGTGAAAAACCATATAAATGTTACCAGTGTAGCAAAGAATACTTAACACATTCTCAGCTAAAACAACACTTGCAATCTCATACTGGTGAAAACCCATATAATTGTTGTAGTGAAGAATTCGCATGGAATTCTAATTTATCACAGCACTTACGAACTCATACTGGGGAAACCATATAAATGTAACTAACTAGGCAAAGAATTATGTGCACCTTCTCTTCTGAATAAACACTTGAAAACCCATACAGGTGAAAAAACATATAAATGTGAGCAATTTAGCAAAAAAATACCCTGTACCTCCTCAGCTGAAATAACACTTGTGAACGCATACTGGTGAAAAGCCATATAAATGTGAGCACTTTAACAAAGAATACTTAGGATCTCAGCTGAAACAACACTTGCAAATCCCTACTATGAGAAAATAAACATGAGCATTGTAGCTAAACATTCTTAAGAGCTGACTATTTAATGAAACACTGGCACACACACTGGTGAAAAACCATACGTATGTGGTCAATGTAACAAGCATTATTACATTCTTATCATTTAACTTCTGACTATTGTTTTAAAGCATTCTTATTTAACAGTACACTTATGAACTCATACTGTGAATAATGCTACAAAGTGCTCATTTTGCTCACTAACTCATCATACTGGTGACAAAATTTATATATGTAAGTAAACATTGTAGCAAGGAGTTCATTAGTCCACTCCACTTTCAAAATCATTCTGGTGAAAACACAAATGTGAACATTGTAGGAGAACATTTAAACATAACAACTTGCCTTTTTATCCATTCTTTCAAGCTTCATGCATACCTACATTTGGTCTCCAAACAGCTTTTCCAGCATCATACAATGCTGACAAAGAATTTCAAAATCTCTCTCATTTCAAGATATTTGCACTGTGAAAATTTGCTGCATTGTTGGCTTTTATATGGTTTTATTGTGCATAGTAACTCTTCTAGAAAGAAATATAAAAAATAAATTCTCAAAAGAACAGCTGTGTCATAAATCATAAAATATTTCATCTAACAGTTTGATAGAAAGGTTGACAGCTTGAAATTAACATGACCAGTATATAGGTTAAGCCTCCTCCACTATTTTTGCACTAGTATATATGTATATGTAATTAAAGTAGTTGTAATTTACATCTATTCTAATAGTATATTGTTTATTTTAAGCATTAATCATTTAGTAGTTAGATTTATGCAATCACTCTCTTAATCTATCTGTTTGCTAAAGATGTAGCATACAAGCTTAAATATCACTTGTATATTTTTACCTTAAATTTTGTATTGTATAATGACATTATTGAATATATATTGTGAGTAAGAAATGTGGGAAGTATAATTTGTATGATGTTTTTGAATATATATATTGTATGGAGTAAGAAATACAGAAATTTACATTAGATATCAACACTATTGAATACGTTTTGTATAAAAAAGAAATATGTTTTGTATAATTGGATGTATATTTGTACGGGGTAAGAAAATACTTTGTATGATTTTATTATTGAAATGCCTATTGTATAATGTAAGAAATATGTACCATAAAATGGAATTATTTTAAGCACACTGAATGGAGAAAGAAATATTGTATAAATTTTTTTTAATAGAAATTTGGAAATACTTGCACCTAATTATTTGGAAGTTATCATGTATAATCATTGTAAGTGGAGGTGATTTCAAAAAACTATTGTATCAAATATGAAATTTATTATACTTTTTATGTGAAATTAATTTATATTTGTTTTATGAGGCATTCAAAATGCTCTTTATGTGGACTAAAGCTACTTATGTGGAATTAAGTGTATTTTAAAGTTGGAATTGTACCTTTTTTTGTCTTAAATTGATTGTATTTTTTATATGGAATATAGAGGGAGAAGTTCTCTTTTAAAATTAATAATATTGGACATAACATAAATCCATATTGGTTGTAATATTAATTATTTTTTATGATGGCAGTAATCACAATATGGTGGTTTCTTCATTCAGTTGTCTCCCCTATTTTTTTTATTATCATATTTAGCCCCTTGCTGATCATATTTTGCTCCATGCTGATCATATTTTGCCCCATGCTGATCATATTTTGCTCCATGCTGATCATATTTTGCTCCATGCTGATCATATTTTGCCCCATGCTGATCATATTTTGCTCCATGCTGATCATATTTTGCTCCATGCTGATCATATTTTGCTCCTTGCTGATCATATTCACTGATTTATAAATGACTATAAGCATTACTGGATGAACTTGCCCCATGATGATCATGTTCACTGATTCCACTGATTTATAAACGATATATAATGCTTATATATTTATAAGCATTACTGGATGAACTAATAGTAAATTGAGATGATATTGAGAAATGAGAAACTGAGAGTAAACACTGAGATGTGTGAACATTTTAAAGATATATTATGTGGAATTAAGTGTACATTTTTTTTTTTACTAACTGTACATTTTATATACTTTTTGTAATTGTCCTTTTTGAGGAATGAATTGTATTTTTAATATTTAATCCAATGTTGTTATTGACTGTAGAAATTATTTTACAGATAGAAATAATTGAATATATTAAATCTGAAGCTAATGATACATGAAATGTATAAATTCTTTGAGTAGTAAAAATATTCTGTTGTGTCTTACAGCACTAGTTGTAAGGTGTGTGGTTTTCCTTGAGCCAATATTGACAATGTTAGTTCAAGGATAAGTATGTCTTCATTTAACATTGATGACATTAAACTGATTTGACAACTGGCAAATTCTGTTTTTAACTTGTCCTTTGTATCTATGTGCTAAAATTTACAACACTAACAATTTATTTGAATGAATAATAAATCTAAATTGACTTGTAAGGAAAATAATGTCTAATATATTCAGTATTATAATCAATGGGTAAAACATCACAATTTACTGTATTCTACAAATTAGGAGTGAAATTTGTGTCAGAATATATTTTAAATTATGAAGAATTGTCTGATTGTCTGTAAATCTAATCTCTGATGAAACTGAAATATTGAAATGCCATATGTTTTCATGTAGTATGACAAACACATTAAAATGCTCTATACTTATAGTAAACACATTGGAAACCCTATGTTTATATGTGATAGGACAAACACATTAAAAAAGTTATGTATCTTAAATGATGAAATCTTTATGTTTCACTGTCTAACTAAATAAGGGGTTTCAGAATGTGACCAAACATTTCAAAAGAGAAATGCTAAAATATTTTATTAAATGTGCAGTGTTGATGTAAAGCAATATTAAAACATGACCAGGGTTATAGTACACCACACAACTGAATTCTGTTAATATTTTACCATATACATCACAGGTTATATTAAATGATTATTATTAATTTTATCATGTATTGAGTGCATCATCAGGATTTTCCCATAACTGACTTGTGGCATGTATGTGTGAAGTATGGAAGAGGGTTTGTCGTTTTGCTGGGAGATGGGCAAGATGTTAATTTTCCACCACCCTGGGCTGCCCATAACCTTAGGCAAATCCTCAAAACACACTTCTGGCAGGTCACATGTATTAGAAAGATGAATGAGAGATAATATAGAAGTGTAATAGTTCCAGAAGATTTCCTGATACATACAGCCAGGATAGCAAGTGAATACAGGTGACAGACTACAAGATATTACAGGCGAGTCATGCTAACACAAGTGGTCTATGTATCAACAATAAATGTATTCAACAAGATATAACATACGACGTTATGGTTACATTCCATGAATAGATCAATAGTTACAATTAGATTTTATAAATGTTCATAGTTCATAATCATGACCATGTTCATTTAGAGTAATCATTATTTGGTTCATTCACATGAGTGAACTATAAATGTATATTTATAAAAGAATGCTAAATGTTTCCAATTGAACTCTAAAATAAATCTGAGAGAAGTTGACTAAAGTTATGAGATTTTTGATTTTATAATTACATAACACAGGATTGCTTGAGGGCCCAGTGAATGTCATTAGCCGATGCGCATATGATCTGTTGAACTGGTCTTTGGCCCGTGTGTTGTTCTCTGGTGTTGCTTCATGGTTCAATACTCATCAAAGTCAACATCCAAGATAAAGTGGTTTCTGTGTCTCTTACCCACTTAGTTAATGGTTATTATTATTAATTAATTAATCATACATTACTCATTACAAGTGATGAGAATCTTAATTTATGTTATTAATAATTCTCCAGAAGAACTACTAGTCTCTCTCACTTGGCAGATATACAGGCTCATAAATGTTTTCTCTCTTCCACAACATTAAATTCAAACATTACTGTCACACAACATTTCCATAGGTAGAGAACTTCTTACTAAAGGGGAAGACAAATCCGTCTTTAATCTATAAATAATTAGTGAACCCCATCTACCCACTTTCTTCTCCAACATAAGGTTATCAATATGTGTAAGGTCAATAAATTTATTAAATCAACAATCAAAAATACCTATATGCATACAATGCAAAGGATTACTTGACATCACTATTTCCACAAAACCATGTTCTAATATTTTTTATATCCACACAGACTTAAAGTAATAAAGTTTGAACTATTATTATTATTATTTAAATATTATTATTAAAGTTTAAAGTAGTATTATGATAAGATATCTCAAATGTTAATAAATTTAATAAAATCATGAGAAGATAGGCCAAACTGACAACTGAAGGACCTGTGTCGTGAGTACCTTGTGGTAATTTTTAATAATGTATTATGACAATTTACTAGTTAATGTATTAAGACAATTTACTACTGTAGTTGATGTATTATGACAATATACTAGTTAATGTATTATGACAATTTACTAGTTGATGTATTATGACAATATACTAGTTAATGTATTATGACAATTTACTAGTTGATGTATTATGACACTTTACTAGTTAATATATTATGACAATTTACTAGTTAATGTATTATGACAATTTACTAGTTTATGTATTATGACAATTTACTAGTTAATGTATAACACATTTAAAAGGTGATATAATGAGTCAGGCCACTAGTCAATTGACTTACGGCCCCACTCAGCAGATTGAGAAAATAGATACATATGATTATATCACAATTTACAAAGAAGAAACAAAACAAAACTAAAAAGGCTATGCTACACTAATATTTGAAATGGAAAATATATATTGTAGAGGGAAAGAAATATGGAAGTATATTGTATGGAAAAAGAAATATGCAAATACAACTTAAATAAAAATATTATCAAATACATATTGTATAGAGTAAGAAATACAGAAGTTTACTTCAGTATGTCACATACTTCTTGTAATAAATGCACTCGGTAATTTTTTTTAGTCACCTTACAGTTTCAACTTTGCTACAGTGTAAGCCCAATGTCATCAATAAATTACAATTTTTAAGTGAACAAAGGCTGCGATGCCAAGTTAAAACTGAAGGCCAGTACATCTAAACTGACTGGGGTAAAAATAGGTCGCCGGTCGACAGTGAGCAATACACGCCAAAACAAAGCGAAAATTAGGTCGTTAGCCAACAGCGAACACATCCGGGTCTCTTGTGAACAAAATACAGCTTTGCTTTTTGAGTCGTGAAATTTGAAGGCTTGCAGAACTGTTTCACCCCAAATAACAATCTGACCTAGCAAAAGTAAGTTTTTACTTTCAGTCTCCTTTCTTGCTAATCTCACTATTGATTGCCTTCAGTAAGATTTAGATAAATCAATTGCTCATTTCCACACAAGGGCCTCGGGCAATCTTTTCATTTTCCATCCGATGTTCTCAGACTTGAGTTGCTCCCAAATGGACAATATCTCCTCGCTTGACTGCGTGAGGATGGATGGAGGTTTGAAGTGGCGGTATTTTCAGGCTAGCTTATGCATCACCTTTGCTTTTTATTTATTTTTTTTAAATTTATATTTAAAAAGATCTACGTTAAATCCTGGCTCTTGTGGATCTAAATGAGGTGTGTTGAGAATGTGCTGAGTGTAGTGCAGATGATATTTCCTGTAACAATGTTATTTAGCTTATCTATTAAGATCGCCCTACTTCCCTTTAGTAAGGTATATGTGTATCGATTGCCTTTATATTATGAATTATGTGTAGCGACTGCCTTTGGTAAGATTTGTGTATTCTGTTTCCACACACATTAAGTCAAACCCATACACAGACTTACACACGCATTTTGGCATTCTCTGTGGACTGACATAATATTAAAAATAGCACTTTAATACGTTTGAAATCCAATAGTAGAGTAAGCAACTTTGAAAAGCTACACATCTAGGCCTACATACTTTTAATGCATCTGAGAGAATGTCTTTTACTGTGGAGAAGATATTTGAAAAACAGTTACATATTCTTGAACATTGTGTTATAATAATACATTATTTCTTAATTATTTACATTTACAGTTTCTTTATCAAACGACAGCTGCGATGCAAAGTTGAAAGTGAAGGCCAGGCCAGCTAAACTGAGGGGAAAGTAGGTCGCCGGTCAACAGTGAGTGGTGCATGCCGAACTAGGTCGTTTGCCGACAGCGGACACATCCGGGTCTTTTGTGAACAAATTACAGCTTTGCTATTTGAATCGTGAAATCTGAAAGCTTGCAGACCCGTTTAACCCAAAATGGCGATCTGACAGAGAAAAAGTAAGTTTTACTTTCTGTCTGCTTTCTTGCAAATCACACCATTGATTGCCTTTAGTAAAATGTAGCACCCCTAATTTTTCATTTCTATATTATAAAGAGCCTCAGGCAATCTTTTCATTTTCCATTCGATGTTCTGACTTGAGTGCTCCCATAGTTATGGACAATGGTGTGTGTGAGTGTTTGTGTTGATAATGTGATGAGTGAATAGTGCATTTTTTCTGTAACAATGTTATTATTTAACTATCTATTAAGAAGGCATTACTTTAGTGAGATTTAATTGCTTCCCTTTAGTAAGGTTTATGTCTCGATTGCCTGTATATAGACTTATATATACTAGCGATTATCTATAGTATTAGTAAGATTTATGTATTAATACCTATTTCCACACAACCATCCCACACAACATAAACACAAACACATTCCAGACAGCTCATGTGAAGGCAGGATAGTCCCTGGACAGAATCCCCCATGCCACTTAGACTCCATAGACTAATTCTTGAAGATTACATAGACCATTAATTCTTGAAGACTCCAAGAAACTTAACCTTTTCAACAATGTTAACCTCCTTGCCATAGCTATAACACTGAAATTTAGACATCAGTTTTAGAAGACGAAAATGAAACATTTTTTTGACTTTTCAGTAGACAATGACTCCATTACCTAACCAATACTTAGACTTAGACTCCCTCTGGTAATTATAAAGGATTGTTTGGAGATGTCTGCATATTGTCCAGATTTCAATTTATAAATATTTCACAGAATTATATCATCTCAAACATGGAGTATACGACTAGCAAACATATTTATTAGTACCCGCACTTCAAACTTTTAGAAAAGAAGATGGGAGATAACTGCTCCAGGAATAAACCCTATTTCAAATACAAATGTAGTCTAAGACCAGAAACAGAGTTATCCACTCTTACCCTCAGACATTCTCTCTTGGAAAATTAACAGAATATTTTAATACAATACCAGCCAGTCCTATAGGCTGCAATTTTATAATCACTCTTTGGTTCCAATTTGTCCAAGCAGACTTAAGATCAAAGAAGTTAAAAAATCACTAATTGCAGCAAAATTCTCTCACCCCTCTGTTAATTTGTTCATTTTAGTTTCACAGTGGCATCACTAGCAGTTTTGTTTTTCCTATACCATGGTTAAGGGAGAGAACTAGCATTATTTGATTACAACAGTATGCCTGTTTTTTAATTTTTTTTTTTGCACCTTCCACAATGTGATGTAAAATCCTCCATTTGTGAACTGAACATGGAGATAATAAAATACATTAGGTATATAAATAATGGGTAAAAGAAACAAGTTGATAAATAATTGTCAATGTCTATATAAATGTTGGGTAAGAGAAAAATACGTTCTTAAATAATTGTCAATGTCTATATAAATGTTGGGTAAGAGAGAAATACGTTGTTAAATAATTGTCAATGTCTATCCTGCAGGTAAGAAAAGGCACCAGCATATCTGTTGATTGCAGCAACAAGGGAGATACAAGACACTAAGATACTCTACAGCCATCAAGAAAGGTGTGTCCATATTTGGCTTAGAAAGTGGTGTTACTTTAATGGCAAAGCTTTTTCCATGCTTGCCGAAGTTTGCACGCATGCATGCACACACACAAACATGTATTCTGGTCTCTATGGGTTCATGGTCTGCATATGGCAAAATGGGATCCCTTATTGGCTGTGCTTTTTTCGACAGATATAGGTTTCCCGCTAGCTACTGGTACTAGAGGATCATTTTGTGTAAACATACTTCATGGTAACTAAAAAATGTGTGTGCTAGCTACTGGTACTAGACTATTATTTTGCACAAACATACTTCATGGTAACTACGAAAATGTGTATGCTAAACAATATGTTTATTTGCAAAAGTAAGTTTTTCTTAGTAGCAACCATTTTTACACACACAAGCATGTGTAAAAAAAAAAAGGCTTTATTTCTATATTTGATTTCATGTGGAAGTAATGATACTTTTAATTAAAATAATTAATATAAGTTTTATTGTTTTATTTTTTAAATTAAGTATAATCACCACTTACCATTATTTTGTGATACTATAATTATTTTATATTATATTAATAGTAATATGAGTTGTTAACGTTTATCTCTCAATATTTTGTTTCAAAACTATTAACGACATATTTTTAATACGTTAATTTAATTTTAGTGTCATCTACCAATGCTAATGATTTTTTTTCTCCAGTGTATTGTGTTAATTGTTTATTTATTCACTGTAGTAGTAGTGCTTATAACTGAATATTGCATGTATTTGTTCTTATTTATTAACTTTGTTTATTTTCATTTTCCCTGAAAATAAAATGTTTACTGGTGGTTTTTGGGTTGAAAACTGTCACGGTTCGCCTATGTTGTTGTCTGACTGACTGTCGCTGGCCTCTCTCTCCTTCTCGGTCAAAGGGGGGGGGGTCAGGTCAGTTACCGTGACTTGCTGGATCACACCGAATGATCTATTCTAAGGTGTCATACAATCATTCTCACATGCAAATACCACGTTGGTCTTGTGGGGAAATATATTTATTTTGCATGTGGGGTAAAGTGTGAAAATCAGCATGTATGTATGAATGCGGGATGAATGTATTTTGAGGGACGGACAGAATGAACGAACAAACAACCGTAGCACCACACTTGCACCACACACAGAGAGAAAAACCCAACTCTTGATGAAGAGTTAAAAAAAGAAGAAATTTATTCTAACAACTTGGGGCTAATTCTCTCGTACGGTGTTAGTCATTCATTCAAAAAAATACATCCGCTCGGCAACATTCATGGGATAGGGGGGAAAAGAAAGAAAGAAAGAAAGAAAGAAAGAACAATGGATATGATAAATGGTATAAAATAACAAGCAGAATTTATAATAGATCTAGCAGTGAAAACCGCAATACTATCAAATCATGTAATACTATCAAATCATGTACGGAAAAGAGCGGTGATGACCGCAAATAGCAACACTAAAAAGAGCAGCGGTGAAAACCGCAATACTATATCAAATAGTATCAAAACTTCTAATACCAATTTGTGGGTAAAATCCCACCACAAAAGATGAACACTAAAATTATCTCCACTTAGATTAAATGTCTGTATTTATTATTATTAATAAACTTTAAAGGAAATTAAAAAAATCTTGATTAAAATAAAATAATACATTTTTCCTATTAAAACACATGAATCTTTCAAAATATTTTTCTTAAATTGTGTACAAAGTCCAAATGAGAAACATAAAATAAACAATTATAATAAATACATCTACCAATATATTGATATAAAAGAATTAAACAAGATAAATTTGAAAAAATACAACAGAATTTTTTTTTTAATCAACAAAGAACAAATAAAAAAGCAGCTGTTATATTAATTGACATGATAAATAACAAAATCTTCAGTGTTATCAGGGGAACATTTTTCTTGTTTGCGTACTGTATTAAACTTCAATACAAACAAAAAGGACAAAACATTAAATCAAATAATCTGCAAATATCGTAATTGCCTGCAAAAACAATGAAATTGTAAATCTGACAATTGATAAAGAAAATATGAATCATTGCTGATCTAGGTAGCACAATATTTGACTTGGTAAATAAGAATATTTACTGTTTTAATCAGAAATATTATTTTGCATGATCAAAATTATTTTATTTTAAATTATGTAAAAATATACAATAAAATGATACTTTTCCTTGAAGAAAAATAATTGACATTATTATTTTATATATTAATTTATAAGTATCTTTTGTCCCAAGGAAAAATATTACTTTTGTATGAAATACATGCACTAATTGACATAAATTTGATTAAAAATGAAAAGAAAAAGCAGATATCGGCACTATGAAGGTAGAAAGAAAAAGTGTGAAAAATAGCATTATATTAAATAAGTAATTTGAATCTTTCACTGATCTATGCAAAACAATTATTTAGCATGATGGTATCTGATAAATCTAAGCAAAATCTGCTGATCTAAGCAAAACAATTATTTAGCATGATCATATCTGCACTATTCTAACAAACAAATAACCACATTAAGTACAATAGAAAAAATTGGCACACTTCAATATTCTATGGAATTATATTTGGGCTGTGAGGAAAAAATAGAAATTACTTTTTACCCTCTTGGACCTGAGTAGTCCTATGATTGTTAGACTTAGCTTAGATAAAGTAGGATTATGTTTATATAATAGCAGGTCCCATCAGTATGCATTTTTCAGAGGACCCTAAACCCATTAAGTAAGCAAATGCAATATAAATTTCCCTTGAGGGGAACATCAACATAACATTAACATCTTTCCTTAATGGAGAAAGTTTAAAAATTGATTTTCCAAAAATATTCTGAATGCAGAAAGGTGGCATACATGTGCTTATAGAAAAATATGATACTAAAATATAGTGAATATACTATGTACGATATATGTCTGTAAATATTATACTAAAATATAGTGAATATACTATGTATGATATATGTCTGTAAATATTATACTAAAATATAGTGAATATATATATGTATGTAATAATTGACAGCGCCAGTATCTCATATGTTAGTGTAGGAAGTCTTTTTTGCTGTAAAATTGTCAGCATCAAAGATTCAACTTTGATTTTGTCTCTCTTTTTAATCCATCTTTTTTTTCTAAATTTTTGTAATCTGTTAATGTTGTCACCTTCATATGAGACTTTTCCATCAAAGGCATCACGAGTTTTCCAAGTTCTTGAAGACGAGCACTTATGTGATCTTTGATGTGTTCTTCCACGTCTCTTCTTGCTTAATGCATTCACCAAACAGTATAATCAATGATCCTCCTTTGACTATTTTGCTTACTGAATCATCTCTCATTCATGCAAGTACATTTTGATAAAGGGCACTCATTTTCTCCTTACCTACAGGCATCATCATTATCCCAAGCAAGAACATTCACCCTTATCCATCTATCTGGATTCTGTTCACATTTGTGAGTTTGTTTAGACAGCAAAACTTTTTTATACAATGCTTTACAAAAACAGCAAGCAAGAAGATCATCAATATTTCTTTGAAGTTTTGTATACCATGGTATCAAAACACCTGACGGATCCCTCAAGACTTGGTTATTATGATGAATATCAACACCATTAACTGATTAAGCAATCGGACAAATATCTGTCTTCATTCCTTTCATTTTTGTGGGACTTACATTGCTGATGCTAGTTAGGGGCAAAATTTACAGGAATGGTTTTTGTCCCATTTATTTTTCCCTTTTTGTCAGTAACCCTTACACCTGTGCTACTAGACTTTCCAGCACACATAGCTGGAAATATTATTCTATGGCTGTCACTATCAGTAGGTAGACCCACTCATTTTTTATATTTGATATTGTACAAATGTTTTATGCTAAAAATGTGTGTTCTGATGAAATAAAGTTGTACAGAAAAAATTATGATGATAGCTATAATACTTTTTGAGATATTGTCAATTTAATGTTGTAATTTGTGATCAACATTTTTTAGACATAACGAATGTGCAGTTTGTCAAGTTCAGTACAACTA
This sequence comes from Sinotaia quadrata, assembly GCA_028829895.1. NCBI lineage: Eukaryota > Metazoa > Mollusca > Gastropoda > Architaenioglossa > Viviparidae > Sinotaia > Sinotaia quadrata. The sequence continues at coordinate 11,992,884 of CM054179.1, forward strand.
CAAGTAAAATATAAACCACACTGATCAACAGTCCAACATTTTAAATTAACATAATCACAGACAACAAGAAAAAATAGACATAATGCAGAATCAAAATTTAAGTTTATTATAAATTGCGACAGAAAACATGCTTTTGTTTCATAAAATTGCTTACAAAACGCAACAAACTGGAATATTCATGGCATCATACTATTCATAGCATAATCAACTGATGAACAAAGTATATCTAGAATGCATATTATTAAATCATTTGCTAAGTAGTTAATGCCTATTTTTTCCCCAAGACATAGCAACAACAGTGAAGAAATTATTTGATGCTGAAAATGGCCATTTTAACTAATTTTAACCAAAAAAGAGCAGTAACCAAGTGTTAAAGGGAAAACGTAAAAAAGCAAATTATCATATCTCTAAAACTATACAACATACAGAGCTGGTTCACATATCAAAATGATCAGCAAAATGTGCTCTATCTAAAATATATAAGTTAATTTATGTTTATAAAACATGGAACATATTTGTTTTCCAGTTGTGTGGTTGCCTGAGACACATTGACAGCAGACAAAACAGATGATGCCAAATAGATTTGTGTGATTTAATAACTGCCCTTACTGATTGGCATGGATTGTTGGTAAGTGTATTATGCTTACATTCACTGCTGTGCAATTAATAATTTTAAACAATGGGCTAATAATTTTTTTCACTTCACTAATGTCATCTCACAGTGAAGAGAAACTGTATATATATATAAATGAATGAACAAAGCATGTAATGTTTACTTGAACTGCAAAAGAATAAAGTTATTACAATTCAATTTCATACAGTATATATGTAACTAGAAGATGTCTCTTTTATGCAGGATCAGTTTATGCCTTACTTTCTGGTGAAAGGAACATTCACATCATCTGTTTGTTATTTTCTTTGATAATTTATTGTAATGTACCCATTCTTGGTTTCAACAACAGTTAATCTGCCACAGTTACAAAACAAGGAATTAGACACAGGTAGATAGTGAAATAGAATGACAATTATTGTGACTTTGTTCCTGGAGTCACTGGATTGAAGTTTACTAATTACAATGCGATCATTACGTGTGTATGTAAATATCTAATCGAGCTTTTAACTTTAAATAAATTTTCTCATGGTTATTCATAAAATATTTGATTAGAAGTATTGATTTAAAAAAGATAGTAATTATAATAAGATTTTAGTGTATGATACAACGAAATGTGAAATAACTACAAGTAATTGTTAATGTACTTAGTAATATATCACTCACTTTGTTAAAGATTAACATTTCAATCTAAATTTCTTTATATATTATTTATGCTATTCACATTTATCATTTCATTTACATTGTCACTTTTATAAAGAACAATCTGCAGAGTATATAAAAGTGTTTTTTTACATTTTACATTTGTGATCAAATACATGGTAAATAGCAATTTGTTCTCCAAATTTACAAAATACTATTGGGTTTTGCTAAAAATACTGTGGCTCAAGAGGAGTTCACTCTTCTTACTGATTAAAAGAAAATTAATGTTAGAAGTCATCTTAAGAAGTTACTTCTCAGTGGTATTCATATTGTGTTATTCAATGTTTAATTTATTTCCATTTTGAAGAGAATGAGTTTTACATTAATTGTTGCAGTTGTGCCTTGCTCTCCATAACCTGGTAATTAATCAATGGAAGAGTTCATTCACGAACAGTAGGTAATTGTCCATAATAGTTACCAGCCACAATTAGAGAGTAATAATTGTAATTATCAAATCATGTTACAATAGTAATGATTTTGTATATTGTGGTTTGATTGGAAATTTTTTGACTCACTTTAGGCTTTTGAATGTATTCCTTTAAAAAAATTCCAACAGAAGTTGAGGTATGGAGTTGTACTGTCAGCTGTCAAATAGAAGGAAAATGAATGCTAGGAATATTGTGATTTAAAGGTAGATATTTTGTTATAATTTTAATATAATTGAGATATGTTATGGTGATCAGTTTAAAGCTAGATTTGTCAGTATTAGGTAAGGTTAACCAGGCAAGGATACTGAGCTTTGCAAAACAATAACAGTTGCATTATTGTATTTGTTTGATGTGATATCATTTCCATACACATTTATCTTGCATGAGTGTCTTAACATGAAGCGATTTCTATTTTTATAAATTGTTTTATCACAAGAAATACTTACATGTATTTATAATGCAATAATTTTCATATATTTCTAAGAATACAATATTACTCATATTGGAGAAACATTTTAATAGTATGATCAGTAAAGTACACCACACTTACATTCTAATATAAACAAATTCATTTTGCATATTTAAACTGATGAAAAACAATATAACTGCATCAATCTTTTGGAAAGGTTAGTACTCTAAACATACTCCTGCAAACTCATACATTTAAAGAAAAAAACTGTATAAATGTGGAATTGCAATAATGACTTTTCATGCAATTCTCATTTGATGCTACACCTGTGAACTCATAGTTTAGGTCCTTATCATTTGCAAACACATACTGGTGAAAAAACATAATTTTGAAAAATGAATCAAAATGTCTCTGGAAACAATTTAATAGAACACTTGCAATCTGAATCTGGTGAAAAACCATATAAATGCAGCAAAGATTTCAGTTCTTGTAATTCTATTACAAGACATTTGCGAACTCATTCTGCTGAAAAACTATATAAATGTGAACAATACAGGAAGGAGTTCACACAGAAATATTCTTTAACAATAAAACCAAATAGATGTCAGCAAAACAGCAAAGTATTCTCAAAACATGAGCATTTAGTACCACACTTGGGAAGTCATACTGGTGAAAAACTATATAAATGTGAACTATGTAGCCAAGTGTTCACATACAGATCTTTAACAGGACACATGCTATCTCATACTGGTGAAAAATCATATAAATGTGAACAATGTAGCAAAGAGTTCAAACGCAAATCTAATTTAACAGTACACTTCCGCTCTCATACTGGTGAAAAACCATATAAATGTAAACAATGTGGCAAGGCGTTCACCTTCCAATCTAATTTAACAGTACATTTGGGATCTCATACTGGTGAAAAACCATATAAATGTGAACAATGCTGGAAAGGGTTTATGCGCAGTACTCAATTAACAAAACATTTGCAGATTCATACTGGTGAAAAACCATATAAATGTGAACACTGCAGCAAAGATTTCACATGTAAATCTTCTTTAACATTACACTTACAAACTCATACTGGTGAAAAACCGTATAAATGTGAACAATGCAGCAAATATTTCACATGTAAATTTTCTTTAACAATACACTTACAAACTCATAATGGTAAAACAACATATAAATGTGACCAATGCTACAAGGAGTTCATATGTAAATCTCAATTAAAATTACACTTACGAACTCATACTGGTGAAAAACCATATAAATGTGAACAATGCAGCAAGGAATTCACAAACAAATCTAATTTTAAAATACACCAGCGGATTCATACTGGTGAAAAACCTTATAAATGTGAACTATGCTGCAAAGAGTTCATATGTAAATCTTATTTAAAGTTACACTTACGAACTCATACTGGTGAAAAACCATATAAATGTGAACAATGCTACAAGGAGTTCATATGTAAATCTCAATTAAAATTACACTTACGAACTCATACTGGTGAAAAACCATATAAATGTGAACAATGCAACAAGGAATTCACAAACAAATCTACTTTTAAAATACACCAGCGGATTCATACTGGTGAAAAACCTTATAAATGTGAACTATGCTGCAAAGAGTTCATATGTAAATCTTATTTAAAGTTACACTTACGAACTCATACTGGTGAAAAACCATATAAATGTGAACAATGCAGCAAGGAATTCACAAACAAATCTACTTTTAAAATACACCAACGGATTCATACATGTGAAAAACCTTATAAATGTGAACTATGCTGCAGAGAGTTCATATGTAAATCTTATTTAAATTTACACTTACGAACTCATACTGGTGAAAAACCATATAAATGTGAACAATGCAGCAAAGATTTCACATGTAAATCTTCTTTAAAATTACACTTACGAACTCATACAGGTGAAAAACCATATAAACGTGAACAATGCAGCAAAGACTACTCACATCAATCTTCTTTAGCAGTACACTTACAAACTCATACTGTTGAAAAACCATATAAATGTAAAGAATGCAGCAAGGAGTTTACATGTAAATCTTCTTTAAGTAAACACTTACGAACTCATACTGGTGAAAAACCATATAAATGTGACCAATGCTACAAGGAGTTCTTATGTAAATCTCAATTAAAAGTACACTTACGAACTCATACTGGTGAAAAACTATATAAATGTGAACAATGCAGCAAGGAATTCACACACAGATCTACTTTTAAAATACACTTGCGGATTCATACTGGTGAAAAACCATATAAATGTGAACTATGCTGCAAGGAGTTCATATGTAAATCTTATTTAAATTTACACTTACGAACTCATACTGGTGAAAAACCGTATAAATGTGAACAATGCAGCAAGGAATTCAGAGACAAATCTACTTTTAAAAGACACTTGCGGATGCATACAGGTGAAAAACCATATAAATGTGAACAATGCAGCAAGGAATTCACAGACAAATATAAATCAACGATACACATGCAGGCTCATACTGGTGTAAAACCATTTAAATGTGAACAATGCTGCAAACAGTTTGTACAAAGCAGTCATTTAACTGTACACTTGAGGATTCATGCAGGTGAAAAACCATATAATTTAGTGAACAGTGCAGCAAGAAAATAAAAGAAATATTAACTAACTCAAAACACAGTGTAATACAATGGCAGCTTGTAACTTATGCAGACAGCACACATTTACCTAAATGAAATAGGTTGAGCCTCCTGCAACTTTTTTGTACTAGTACATTATTAAAGTACTTGTAATTTGCATCTATTTTAATCATATATTGTATATTTTGAGCATTATTCATTTAGCAGTTATATTGATGGTAACATTTTCTTAATTTAAATACCTTTATATACTTTTGCCTTAAATTTTGTTTCATATAATGACATTATTGAATACATATTTTATGGAGAAAGAAATATGGAAATACATGTATCTCTTGTACAATGACATTTTTGAATACATATTGTATGGAGATAGAAATTTGGAAATATTTGCATTAATTATTTGGTATTAATCATATATAAAAATATAATTTATTAAATTATAACTTACATGCAAAAAATTGTATCATATGTGTAATTAATTGAATTTATTATATGAGGAATTGAATATACATTTATGTGGACTAATTGTACTTATGTGGAATTCATGGTACTGCTTAAGATGAATTGAATTTACTTTTTATGTGGAATTAATTGTATTTTTAAGTTGGAATTGTACCTTTTATGTGGAATTGATTGTATTTTTAAGTTGGAATTGTACCTTTTATATGAAATAGATTGTATTTTGAAGTTGGAATTGTACCTTTTATATGAAATATATTGTATTTTGAAGTTGGAATTGTACCTTTTATATGAAATAGATTGTATTTTTAAGTTGGAATTGTACCTTTTATGTGGAATTGGTTGTGTTTTTAAATTAGAATTGCACCTTGATTATACACTTTATATGGAACATAGTGGGACAAGTCCTCTTTCAAAATAACAAAGATGGATATCACATAAATCACAGTGTTTATAATATTAATTCTTGTTTAAGATTGCAATATGGCAGTAATCACAGTATGATGTTTTCATGACTTAGTGGTCTCCCAAATTTTTCCCCAATGTGTTCACTGATGTAATTGTATATATAACAAAAGCAAAAGACTACAAGCATTAATGGGTGAACTAACAGCAAGGTGAGATAATAGAGAGTAAACACTGAGTTGTATGAACAATTTAAAAAATATTATGTGGAATTAACTGTACATTTATTTTTTTTGTAACTACATTTTTGTAAAATGTATTTAACTTTTTATGTGGAATAAAATTTTACTTTTTGTAGAATAAATTGTACTTGTTATGTGTATTTAATTAAATGTAATTATTGACATAGAAATTATTTTACATATAGTAATTTTTGAATATATTAAATAAGAAGCTATATGAAATATATAACTCTTTGAGTTGTAAATAATTTGCTTGTGTCTCATAGCACTTATTCTAAAAAAAATTTTTTTTGTGTCCAACATTGACATTGTTGTTCAACAATAAGTAATGTCTGCATTACACAGGCCATCATTAATGACATTAAAATCATTTGACATCTGGTAAATTCTGTTTTTATCTTGTCACTAGAAAACAAGTGCTAAATTTATATGACTAAGTTTTATATGAATAAATAATAAATATAAATTGATTTGTAAGCAGACTAAGGTGTAATATATTCACAAGAAATCTTTCTGTTTCATGTCTAAATAAAGGGAATTAGAATATGACCAAACAATTCAGAATAAGAATACAAAAATATTTGTTTAAAGTGTAGTGTTTATATACAAAAGCACTAAAACATGAATGTCAAATATTTACCATGGTTTCAATACATCAGACATGTGAATCAGATCTTATTAGTGTGTTCAGTATTTTACCATATACATCACAGGATATTATTAGTATTAGTAGTAATATTAGTCTCAATCAATTAATATTTATAAATACTATTATACTAAATTATTATTATTTGTTTTATCAGTACCTCATATCATGTAACTGACAATATTAGACCAGATGGACTTGACTGATGTTCGGATTCCTCCACACAAAGATGGAATTATTGTTATGTTTTACATAAATTTCAGTTTTAATCTATAAATTGTAACTGATTATGTTTATCCTATTACTTATAAACATAGGGCATTTTAATGTAAGGACCTGACTGATATTCAGATTCAGGGAAGTTTCAGTGCAAAGAATGAATTAATGTTCATATGTTTTCTTGAAGTAGATGTCTTTCAGACAATGAAGCTCTTTTGGAATAAGTGCTTCTCATGATTGCAATACCATTCAACTTTGAATCCAATCAATGTGACAAAGTGGTTAGGAAAAATAGTCAACTTTAAAATCATTTAATTTGAGAGATGGCAAAATAAATGACCTGCTATTTATAGTAAAAGATAATCAAGTCCATGTATTGTGTGAAACTGTAGAAAAGTTTACCATTAATTTCAGGCAGGAAATAAAGTCAATTTCAAATCAACTAGCTGCAAAATCCACTCAACTTCAAATCCAGTCGAAAACATTGACAAGTTTTCCATTTAAATTAATAGGGAAAATAGTTAACTTCAAATCTGATTAATGGTTCAACTTGTGAAAAGTTTCCATTAAATTAGATAGAAAAATAACATGAAAAACCAAGGGAAGTCTGACCATTGAATTAGAAAAGAAATTTTACTTTTGCTTTGCTTTTAATTTATAACTAATATGTCACTCATGTCATACTGAAATATATAGTTGTAAAATATCAGTTATCTATCTACCTGCCAGCCAGTATTTATTTAATGGGCCCCCCTTCACCCACTATCTCTCCAACATATGGTTAACAATATGTGTCTGAAGGTCAATAATTTATTAAATCAGAAATCAAATGTGCATATAACAAATACAATGATTATTTGACATAAATATTTCCATGAAACCACATTAAAATAATTTCAATGCTTAGTTATACAGTCTTGAATCCTAACACATAATTCAGTAGATTAGTATCAATATAAATCACATAATCATTCTGATCAAAGAACAGAACTGGAGTTATAGAGATTACTGATAATAGTTTGTACACAACATGCCACAATAATCTTTAATGCTCTTTTGTAACAAGTCACAAATTTATCGTTCCCAATAGAATTGTCAATTCTTCATGTGCTTCTCTAACACACAGTAGAATGTTCTATAAGCTGCTTTTCTCTCAAGACTAATCTGGACACTTAATCGCCATATTAGTTCCCACAAGCAGAACAATGCAGTGATGATCTCCAGTACCTTTTTTATTCCAGAAATTCCACATTGTAGTCTACTTTAGGTCTTCTACCTTTCACTAGTTGATTATATTTTTAAAATAAATTATTCACTTGCGATTTCAAAAGCTGGGACCGCCAAGACAAAACTGAAGGCCAGGACAGAGGGAAAAACAGCACAAAGCCTGAGTGTCAAAGCGAAAACTAGGCCATTTGTTGACAGCGAAGTCAACTGGGTCTGAAGAGAAAAGCTTTACTTTTTGAATTATCCGCGAAATCTTCGAAAATTGAACTCAGTGAGACACATAAAGTGACTTGCCTGGTGGAGAACGCTGATTTGCACTTTCAAGTGCAAAAGATAATCGCGGCTGTGGCCGTTAGAGCCATTACAGCTAACTTGATAGAAATAATTATAAGGTCGCTGGTCTTCAGTGAACAAAGCTTGCGCGCCAAACAGCAGAATTTAGGTCTTTGGTTGAACTCGTGAGTGACATGTGAAAGCCGTTCAGGTACACTGATGGACTGACGACAGATGTCGTTTAACTTAACCCTGTTTCGACATAATAAAAACGTAAGTGAAATTAAGTTAATTTCCTTCTGAACGTACCATTTATTGGTTGTCTTTAATAACCTGTATCGATTGCCTCCCTTTAGTAAAATTTATTTCTTCAACTGTTCGATCCAAGCTTGTAATTGACGGTTTACTAGGTAGGTTGTATATATTTTTCAAAATCAAAACATTTACTACACAATGATAAAATACCAACCTAACTCTACACCCTTCAATGCACATTTTGACAATAACTACAATGTAGAGCTAACTCTATAGCCTTCAATGCACATTTTGACAATAACTACAATGTAGAGCTAACTCTATAGCCTTCAATGCACATTTTGACAATAACTACAATGTAGAGCTAACTCTATAGCCTTCAATGCACATTTTGACAATAACTACAATGTAAAGAAATGGATTAGATCAATTCGATTTTTCAAATTCAGGCGAGTATTGCAATTACATTGTACATATAATTTTAACGATTTTTCCAAATCTTTCATCATAAGTAAGGCTTTACGCCAATGCATTTAATTAATATTTATTTAAGTGAAGTGATAGGCCTGATTATCTTTTCAATTCTGGTTTGTTTGAATTGTGTTGTATTATATTTGTCGAATTGCAGTTACCACACACGCTACAATAACATAATGTTTTCAATATGGCGGACAACAGTGTTTGCCCTAGTGTCCTCTCCATATATTGAGCTCACTGCCCTTAAGAAATAAGTAATAAAATGGCGACTGGAATATCATATTCTTCTTGTAATAAATGCTCTTGGTAATATGGTGAATACTCGATGTCAAAATTGATACATTTACAATTTCTAAGCAAACTACGGCCTGCAATGCGAAGTTGAAATTGGTCAGTACAGTTAAACAATGTAGGAGGAAAGTAGGTCGCCGGTCGATAGTGAGCAATGCGCGCCAAACTGCGAAACTAGGTCGTTTGCCGACAGCGAACAGTCGGGACTCTTGTGAACAAAGTACAGCTTTGCTTTTTGAATCGTTGTGAACTCCGAAGGCTGGCAGACCACAAAATGACAATATAACAGCCAAAGTAAGTTTGTACTTTCCGTCAGTTTCTTGCTAATCACACTACTGATTGCCTTTTAGTAAGATGTATATGTAGCTCCCCACCCCGTTGTTTTCATTGGCACAGAAAGCCTCAAACTATTTTTTTTTTCTCCATTCGATGTTGTCATACTTGAGTTGCTCCCAAATGGACATTGTCCCCTCGCCTGACTCTGGATGAGGGGGTGGTGGTGGAGCTTTGAGGCGTTCTGCTTTGGAAGTGTTTTTAAATTGGCTTCTGAGTCGTCCTTGCTTTTTATTTATTTTAAAGATATATGTAAGTCCTTGACCTTCTTGTGGATTAAAGGATGTGTGTGGGTATTTGTTGCTGTTGGGAATGTGTTGAGTATATTCTGGATGATTTTCACCCCTATAATTTTATTTGACCACCTATTCAGACTGCCTTTAGTATGCTTACATTACCTCCCTTTAGTATGATTTATGTGTATCGATTGCCTTTATATTATAATTTCTAATTAGTGATTGCCTTTAGTAAGAATTGTGCATACATGCACTGTCTATTTACACACACACACACACACACACACGACATAGATCCAAACACATACACATCTTAGTAGTTTCTGTGGACTGTCACAATATTATTGAAATAAAATTACTTTAACGCATGGTTATAAGTATATAATCATCTTTGAAAAGCTATACATCCAAATATTTTTAATGCACCTGAGATAATGTATCTTATTTTGTGGAGAAAATATTTGATAACTCAGTGACATATTTATGCAGGTTCTATTATAATAATAATTTTTTCTTGACATTTTTTTAATGGGACTAATTAAAAATTATATTGTCGAGCAACAGCTGAACTGAAACTGGATTTTCACCTTGATCTTAAACAAAGTTGCAAGCATGTATACATCTCTAAAATAATTAAGGAAGACCTAATATTCATGACAGCATTCGATTTGACTGTCTTAATATTTAGAATTGTATTTGATTTCACTGTTTTAATATTCATGTTGATTTGGTTGTCTTAATATTTAGAATTGTATTTGATTTGACTGTCTTAATATTCACGACAACTTTTGATTTGACTGTCTTAATAATTAGAATTGTATTTGATTTCACTGTCTTAATATTCATGTTGATTTGGCTGTCTTAATATTTAGAATTGTATTTTATTTCACTGTCTTAATATTCACAACAGTATTTGATTTGTGGCTGTAGTTTCTTGTGCTCTTTAAATTTCTTAATCAGTGAAACTGGGAGATTATAATTTTATGTTTTATCATCAATAGTCATCTATAATAACAAAATACAACTCCCAACTTCAATTTTTACCTGTTACTAATATTACAAAGTTGTCATTTTTGGCTGCCAACAGTAATTTCTCATAAAAATCTTTACATGACTGAGTGCATCATATCGTAAAACATCAAATTATAATCACCCGGTTTCGTTGATTGAGTTGGACAGAAAAGATTTAATTTAATTTAATTAATTATAGAGAAAAAAAAAATGATAATCTTTTAAATAAAATTTGAAACAAAAGAGAATGGACCTAATGGTTTTTGATAATATATGCAACTATTGAGTGCTATGATTACTGTGATAATTTACATAAAAACATGTGGGTCCTGGCCTCCTGGGTTTAGTGTGTGTGTGTGTGATCGATAGCTGTTTAATGTCACCTCTAGAGTTAGCGTTAATCAGATGTTATCTGTGTAATTTATGTAATGGTGAATGATTTTTATTATTTTAGTGTGTCACGTGTCCTGTTATGTTTAACGACTCTGTCCTATATTAGATTTTCCAAATATCAATATTGGTCATTGTGAGTCTTTGATAAAAAATTACTATGTTGTGAAGCATATGGAAGAAATTATGGAAGCGAATGATAACTATTGAATATTTGAACTGTTGAAACTGTTGATCGTATAGCCCACTGATCTCATTATATTACTCGACAGTGTTGTCTAGGTTCCTAGTGGAGCATTACAGCAGGTGGCATATTGGGCTCCATTGAATTGTGGTTTCTGGCCCTTTGTCCCTTCCACTCAGCCATTGCCTTCACGGCTCATCACTCCTCAAAGTTCATCATCAAAGATAAGGTTCTGATCTGCCAGTAAAAGCACAGGGACTTAAAGTTCATCAATCTGCATTCCTTGACAGAGCATCCTTTCACACATAATCTGATGTGTTAAGCAGAATGTATAATAAGTAGGAGAATAACATGATAAACTACTGTAAAATTTAAAAAATAATAATCACAAAGCATTAAGGAAACCTTTATAAAATTATTTTGCAATTAAGGACAGTTTCACTAATTAATTCATTGCATCCTGAAATTAAAATAGATAAACTAAATAATACATGCAGATAGTTGGATAGATGGATAGATAGATAGATAGGTAGGTAGGTAGATCTTTAATAATAGTAGAAGTATAGTTTGGATTGTTACTATTTATTTAACCAATAAACAATAGTGTCTTTGTGAATTTTTAAAATTAATATAATTTACTAGAATGCATGTGACTCAAAAAGTGTCTTCAGGCATTAATAAAAAATATTGAGAAATTTTATAGGCATACGGTACAACTGCTACCACAAGTGTCAATGTTTGGGCAAACAGCTTTCATCAGGATAATGAGTTAATAATAACAAATATGTGAACTATGACATGAGTAGGGTTAATAACTTATAATTATGTGAAGAGGCAGTAACTTTACTAACACACAGTAAGTAGAATTAAAAATTTAATTGGAGTTCTAGAATTATTATTACAAATTTATTAACCTTTCAACTTTGTCTATAAATGTGAGATGTGAAAGTCCTCTAACAATATCCAAATGAATTATTCCAGACAGCTCATGTGAAGGCAGAATAGTCCCTGGACAGAATCCCCCATGCCACTTAGACTCCATAGACTAATTCTTGAAGATTACATAGACCATTAATTCTTAAAGACTCCAAGAAACTTAACCTTTTCAACAATGTTAACCTCCATGCCACAGCTAACACTGAAATTTAGACATCAGTTTTAGAATACGAAAATGAAACATTTTTTTACTTTTCAGAGGACAATGACTCCATTACCTAACCCATACTTAGACACACTGTCTACTCCCTCTAGTAATTATAAAGGATTGTTTGGAGAGGTCTGCATATTGTCCAGTATATCATCTCAAACATGGAGTATACGACTAGCAAACATATAATTATTAGTACCAGCACCTCAAACTTTTAGAAAAGGAGATGGGAGATAACTGCTCCAGGAATAATACCTATTTCAAATACAAATTTAGTCTAACAGTTTAGTTACAATTAGCCAACATTAATTGCATAGTATTTATACTGAATAAGATAACAAAAGATGTCTTTGAATAAAACAGCTTACAAGTTATGCATGAAAATTAAAATACATTATATATTACATGTACTCAGCTGAAAGAAACATAAAAAATACATTGTCACTCAGCAGAAAGAAAAACAAAAAATACAGTTCTATTTAGCTGAAAAGGAAACATGGAAGTTACAATTTTAGAACTTTTAACTCTTGTTTAAAACTTCTAACTCTGTGCTTAGAACATTTAACTCTGTGTTTTATTCACAGTGAGGGATTTTTTTACACGACTCCCAGTCGGAGTGAGAGAAAACATATAATTTTATGTGGAGTTTCTCGGCAAGTGATTGCAGAACAAAACAATTTCCCACAACATGGGTTTCCCCACTATATTCCCTTAGTACCCATTGGTCAGTCCTGCTGGCCAGTAGATGGCATTTAGGTTAGCTCCAACTGGCTAACTTCTCAGGAATGCTTGCATCATGCCATAAGCCATTTATCCAAACAAGAACTAAGGTGGACTCACGCATTCAGTAGAACTTACACTATTGAATTACATCATGAATGTCACTAGTGTCATTTAATGATGATACTTTTCCAGGGAGTGTCTAGTAATCCATTTGTAAGAGTGTTGTGGGTTTTTATGCACGATGTCTGCTTTTAAATCTTACTGCATAAATATCAATAATATGAATGAGTGCTCTACAAATTTCATCATAAAAAGATATCATAGATAAAAGTGCTTGAAACTAGTGACAAATAAAGGAAGGGGTAGTGAAACCTAGCTTTTTAGCCATAATAAACTACAACTCACATATTTTATTCAGACCTGTTACAGAGGGGTCATCTTTCGTTGTCAAAAAATATGGTAACTTCACAAATTGGTGCCATTATGATTGACAAATCATGTGCATTGGCAAATGACATATAAAATATAGTCATTATTTTGCATCTTTCAGTATCTGAGTATAAATCATGTCTTCCTGGTTTAATGTTTTTGCAGTAAATTACACAGAACATTTATAATGTTGTGTTTATTGTGGCAAATTACTTATTTCATTTAGCAGTTATCAGGTTGTTTATAAAACATTGAACATATTTGTTTTCCAGTTATGTGGGTTGCCTGAGACACATTGACAGCAGACAAAACAGATGGTGCCAAATAGATTTGTGTGATTTAATAACTGCGCTTAATGATGAGTGGCATGGATTGTTGGTAAGTGTATTATGCTTACAGTTACATTCACTGCTGTGCAATTAATAATTTAAAACAATGGGCTAATCACTTTTTTTCACTTCACTAATGTTATCTCATAGTGAACAGAAATTGTGTGTGTATATATATATATATATATATGTAAATGAACAAAGTATGAAATGTTTACTTGAATTGCAAAAGAACAAAGTTATTACAATTTATTTTCATACAGTATATATGTAACTAGAAGATGTCTCATTTATGCAGGATCAGTTTATGCCTTACTTTCTGGTGAAAGGAACGTTCACATCATCTGTTTGTTATTTTCTTTGATACTTTATTGTAATGTACCCATTCTTGGTTTCAACAACAGTTAAAATCTTCCAGTTATCTAAAACATATTTAGACACATTAATAGGTAGATAGTGAAATAGAATGGCAGTTAATCTGCAGGATGTATAAAAGTTTTTTTTTTCATTTTACTTGTGATCAAATACTTGGTAAATAGCAATTTGTTGTCCTCCATATTGGTTTTGCTAAAAATACTGTGGCTCAAGAGGAGTTCACTCTTCTTACTGATTAAAAGAAAATTAATCTTAGAAGTCATCTTAAGAAGTTACTTCTCAGTGGTATTCATATTGTGTTATTCAATATTTAATTTTATTTCCATTTTGAAGAGAATGAGTTTTACATTAATTGTTGCAGTTGTGCCTTGCTCTCCATAACCTGGTAATCAATGGAAGAGTTCATTCACGAACAGTAGGTAATTGTTGTCCATAACAGTTACCAGCCACAATTAGAGAGTAATAATTGTAATTATCAAATCATGTTACAATAGTAATGATTTTGTATACTGTGGCTTGATTGGAATTTTTTGACTCACTTTAGGCTTTTGAATGTATTCCATCAGAAGTTGAGGTATGGAGTTGTACTGTCAGCTGTCAAATAGAAGGAAAATGAATGCTAGGAATATTGTGATTTAAAGGTAGATATTTTGTTATAATTTTAATGTAATTGAGATATGTTATGGTGATCAGTTTAAGCTAGATTTGTCAGTATTAGGCAAGGTTAAGATTTTATCTTAACCAGGCAAGGATACTGAGCTTTACAAAACAATAACAGTTGCATTATTGTATACACATTTATCTTGCATGAGTGTCTTAGCATGAAGCGATTTCTATTTTTATAAAATGTTTTATCAGAAGAAATACATGTATTTATAATGCAATAATTTTCATATATTTCTAAGAATACAATATTATTCATATTGGAGAAACATACTAATAGTATGATCAGTAAAGTACACCACACTTACATTCCAATATAAACAAATTCATTTTGCATATTTAAACTGCTGAAACAAAATATAAATGCATCAAACTATTTGAAAGGTTAGTACTCTAAACATACTCCTGCAAACTCATACATTTAAAGAAAAAAACGTATAAATGTGGAATTACAATAAAGATTTTTTATGCAATTCTCATTTAATGCTACAACTGTGAACTCATGCTTGTGAATAACCATATAAATGTGAGCAATGCACTAAAGAGTTTTTTATCATTTGCAAACACATACTGGTGAAAAAACATAAATTTGGAAAATGAATCAAAGTGTCTCAGGAAACAATTTAATAGAACACTTGCAATCTGAATCTGGTGAAAAACCAAATAAATGCGAAGACTGTAGCAAAGATTTCAGTTCTTGTAATTCTATTACAAGACATTTGCGAACTCATTCTGCTGAAAAACTATATAAATGTGAACAATACAGGAAGGAGTTTACACAGAAATATTCTTTAACAATAAAACCAAATAGACGTCAACAAAACATCAAAGTATTCTCAAAACATGAGCACTTGGGAACTCATGCTGGTGATAAACCATATAAATGTAAACAAAGTAGCAAAGAGTTCACATACAAATCTTTAACAGGACACTTTGGATCTCATACTGGTGAAAAACCATATAAATGTGAACAATGTGGGAAGGCATTCATATACAAATCTTATTTAACAGCACATTTGATATCTCATATTGGTAAAAAACAATATAAATGTGTAAAATGCAGGAAGGAGTTCACATCCAAAGCTTATTTAAGAATACATTTTAGATCTCATACTGGTGAAAAACCATATAAATGTGCACAATGTGGCAATGCGTTCACATCCAAATCTTATTTAACAGCACATTTGATATCTCATACTTTTGAAAAACCATATAAATGTGAACAATGCTTCAAAGGGTTTACATGCAATACTCGCTTAACAGAACATTTGCGGATTCACACACTTGAAAAACCATATAAATGTGAACAATGCAGCAAAGATTTCAGATGTAAATCTTCTTTAACTTTACACTTACGAACTCACACTAATGAAAGACCATATAAATGTGAACAATGCAGCAAGGAGTTCACACGTAAATCTCATTTAAGAGTACACTTACGAACTCATACAGGTGAAAAACCATATAAATGTGAAAAATGCTACAAGGCGTTCATATCTACATCTTATTTAAATTTACATTTACGAACGCATACTGGTAAAACACCATATAAATGTGAACAATGCAGCAAGGAGTTCACACGTAAATCTAATTTAAGAGTACACTTACGAACTCATACTGGTGAAAAACCATATAAATGTGAACAATGCTGCAAGGAATTTACAGACAAATCATCTTTTAATTTACACTTGCGGATTCATACTGGTGAAAAACCATATAAATGTGAACTATGCTGGAAGGAGTTCATATGTAAATCTTATTTAAATTTACACTTACGAACTCATACTGGTGGAAAAACATATAAACGTGAACAATGCAGCAAGGAATTCACAGACAAAAATTATTTAAGAGTACACATGCAGACTCATACTGATGAAAAACCATTTAAATGTGAACAATGCTTCAAACAGTTTAAATGCAGCAGTCATTTAACTGTTCACTTGCGGATTCATACAGGTGAAAAACCATACAAATGTGAACAATGCAGCAAAGAGTTCACATGTAAATCTTATTTAAGAGTACACTTACAAACTCATACTGGTAAAACACCATATAAATGTGAACAATGCAGCAAGGAGTTCACACGTAAATCTTATTTAAGAGTACACTTACGAACTCATACTGGTGAAAAACGACATAAATGTTCACAATGCCGGAAAGAATTTGCACACCTGTCTAATTTAAAAGTACACGTGCAGAGTCATACAGGTGAAAAACCATATAAATGTGAAAAATGCTACAAGGCGTTCACATCTACAGCTTATTTAAATTTACATTTACGAACGCATACTGGTGAAAAACCATATAAATGTGAACTGTGCTGCAAGGAGTTCATATGTAAATCTTATTTAAATTTACATTTACGAACTCATACTGGTGAAAAACCATATAAATGTGAACAATGCTGCAAGGAATTCACAGATAAATCTACTTTTAAAAGACACTTGCGGATTCATACAGGTGAAAAACCATATAAATGTGAACAATGCAGCAAGGAATTCACTAATAAAAATTATTTAAGAGTACACATGCGGACTCATACTGGTGAAAAACCATTTAAATGTGAACAATGCTTCAAACAGTTTAAATGCAGCAGACTTTTAACTGTTCACTTGCGGATTCATACAGGTGAAAAACCATATAAATGTGAACAGTGCAGCAAGGAGTTCAAATGTAAATCTTCTTTAACATTACACGTACGAACTCATACTCAAAAACCTTATAAATGTGGCAATGTAACAAGGAGTTCACATACAGATCTTATTTAATAGTAATCCTGCATACTCATAAAAGTGAAAAACCATATAAATGTGTATATGAATGCAACAAGGAGTTCAAATGTAAATCTTTCTATTATAATTAGGAACTCATACTGGTGGAAAACCATATAAATGTGAACAATGCTGCAAAGAGTTTACATGCAGTTCTTATTTAACATAACACTTGCTGATTCATACATGTGAAAACCATTTAAATGTGAACAATGCAGCAAGGAGTTCCCATGCAAATGTTATTAAATATTACACTTATGAACTCATGCTGGTGAAAAACAATATAAATATGAATAATGCAACATTGTGTTCTCATGAAATTGTCAGTTAATGAACACTTGCAAGCTCATACATGTTAAACCCATATAAATGTGGACAATGCAGCCAATGTATTTACACAGAAGCATTTATCACAGTGCACTTGCGAACTTATAATGGTTGAAAACCATATAAATGTTAGCAATGCTACAAAGTGTTCCATACATTTCTCATTTAGCAGTAAACTTGAGGACTCATACTGGTGAAGAAAACATAAATGTCCAGAATGCAATAAAATGTTCTAATTTAATTCTAGTTGAATAGTGCACTTATGAACTCAAACTGGTGAAAAATAATATAGATGTAGACAATGCCAGAAAGAATTCTTACAACATAGTCATTTAACAGTATATATGTGAACTCATTGTAAACTGCTATGACTATAGTAGATGTGGGAATCATTTACTGCAGTGTGCAAGTGTAAGGAATACACTACACTCAGTTGATGTATGGTGGCAAGGGAGTTACCGGAAATTGCCTCAGTTGTCCTTCTTGAGCAACATACCTGCCTACCTTCCGCTTTTAGCGGAAGAATCTCCCGCTTTTACCTCGAATCTCCCGCTCTTCCGCTTCCAAAAGAAATCTTCCGCTTTCATTTTCATTTTCAATTTTTTTTTTCACGATCGGTTATGACAGGATGAAAAACTTGCCGTGCGTTCAATAGAGCTAACGGCGGCGTAACTCTAACTGCTTCTCTGTCGTCTGCTATGAGCTCTTCAGCATACGAGCTACTTTGACGAATTATATTGCAATGCTAGGAAAAAGATTGGCGTTTTCAATACGGTAGGCCTGTTTGAAACCGCATTGAGGTTCAAATAATCATTTTTCTAGAATCCGTTGTAATTATTCTTATATAATATGTAAGGCTTCAAAATTTATTTTTTTTAAAAAGTGACACAAGTTTTAAAACAAAAAATCATCGGCGATAAAGAAATGATCCTGAGTCAAATTTGTTTGAAAGTAATTTACGGAATTGTGAACATTTTGATTTAGTCGAATTTTTTATTTTTTAATCATTTCTGCTAAAAAAAAATAATAAAAAATTAGAAATATATATAGGCCTATATATATATATTTGTAAATATTTGTAAATTAGCCGTTGATATTTTGTGATTACGCAGTACACACATTATAATAGAATTTTAGATACACATACACTGAAGACAAAAGAAATGCATAAAACATTAAAAATAATAATATTAATCATATCCAATTCTTAATTAACAAAGCATGCTTCTTGAAGAATAATGTCTTTTTAATAACATTTTAAATGTTACAGGAAGACTTTCACTGTTTTTTCTCTAGTCTAATGGACGTGTAAATTTAGAAAAATATAGGTGTTTTATAATTATATATTTAAATCATTTATAAATTAAAATCTGAACCAGATATTCTAAAACTAATAACTGGTATTGCTTTCTCATAACAAAGACAACATATATTCCAAATTTTATTAATGTAGATTGATAAATATATATATATTTTTTAATTTCTTTGCAATATTCTGGTTCTATTTAGTATTACTATTAGAAAATAAAAAGACTGTACACTGAGGATGTAAAGGGTAGTAATGTATAGTATATTTAATTCTGAGAGAGCTAAATGACTAAGAGCAGTCCAATGTAGTATGGATAGGGTATATTTATTTTAAAAATATAAACCACTTGAACACTTTTAAAGTTCTGTAGTCTTTATTTTACTTTAAATGTGTTTTTCTCAAAATGACTTTTTTCCTCTGTTGAACTAAATGCTAAGACCCCTTTTGAATAGTTGTAATTATTCCATGTCCCTGAAATTTGGTCTACTAGTTAAGTACTAGTTTCTCATACATAAAATTAAAAGGTTGTGCATGGATGAAAGCCTATATGCTTTAGGTTTAAGTAAATTTTATTTTTTTAAATTCTACATATTCTCCCAAAATATATATTTTAGATGGGTACAATAAAAAAAATATCCTAACTTTTTTCTTAAAATTTTTCAATAGGCATATGTTCCTTTTTGTGGCTTGTACATTAGATAATAAATATATATATATATATATATATATATACATGTATATATATATTTTTTTAAAATCCATTTATGAAATATTTAATGAATTTCTGTAAAAGTGAAAATCATGATGCGGTACTTCAATGGCCCATTATTCTGAAATGTGAAGATCCTTCTTCAAATGAAGTCAAAAGAAATATCTTGGCCAGTGTATTTCTAAATAAAACTGCCTAACACTTGGTGTGCTTGACAAAAATTCATCTAAAATAAACAGTGGAATGGAGACTAGACAAAATGTAGACAAATTGTTGTGCTTTGCATAAATCATTACATTATTGGTAAGTTTATTTACAAATATTAACATTATTTTTTTTATTTTGCATTTATTTTATATTATTGGTATTTCTATTAAAAAGCCAGACTCCGCATAAAATCTTCTGGTTTCCATTCAAAATCTTCTGGTTTTGGACCAGTGATCTTCTGGTTTCCTAAGGTGGGGGGTAGGCAGGTCTGGAGCAAGCCAGCTCAAAATATGTTATCTTTAGAGTAGAAGCAGTGGATCAGCATTTTTGACATGAGAAGGAAACATATGGAATTGTTGTGGATAATAAACTTGTGACTTTGATATGAAAAGCAAAAAGAAAGACAATTGTGGCTTCATCTGTAAAAGGTTATGTAGAAACTATTATTGCTTACCTCTAATAACCCATTTCTGTTCTCTGATAAGAATTATCCTGTGATTTGTACTGACACTAAATTGTTAAATTGTGTTTTAGGATATAAGACTGTGTAGTATTAAAATTATTCAAATGTTGTTTTGTGGAAATATTGAAGTCAAGTAATCTTTTTTATTGTATTGGTTTTATATATATTTGATTCTTGATTGATTAAATTTCTTGTTCAATTTATTGACCTTATACATGTACATATTGACAACTTTATGTTGGAGACAAAAGTTATTGGGTGGGGTCTCGGTAAATATAGATTAAGATAGATTTGTCTTCTCCTTTAGTAAGAATGTTTCCACCTATGGGAATATTGTGTGACAGTAAATGCTTGTCTCTAATGATGTGGAAGAGAAAATATTTACAGCGCCCACATATAAGCCACCTGAGAGAGATGAATGCTGTCTGCTGTAGAGTTATTAATAACATACCTTAAGACTCTCATCACATGCAATTAGTTATGGACGATAAATAAATAAATAAATAATAATAACAAAAGAAGTATTCCCACAACACAGCCATTTAATAGTACATTTGTGAAATCATCCTGGTAAAAACACTGTTTAAATAAAAACAATTGAGCAAAGTGTTCTCACAGTAGGATCATAGAGTAGTAGTTACTCTTGCAAATTAATACTGGTGAAAAACCTTACAAATGTAGCAATTCAGGAAAGAGTTCTCATGACTCTCTTATTTAACCAGTTTGTCATCCATATGAAAAAACCTGGCCTGGCAGCTCTGTGTCAGGCACATTTGCTGCCCAGCAACAATTTTCTAGAAAGCCGTATTAAAAAATGAAAAGCGAGCCTAATATTGAATGGATTTTCAAACTGTTAATTTTAAACTATTATCAACATATTATAGATTTGGTAAATTTTCTTTGAATGTTGTTTCAAAATTGAAAAATATAATTAATAAAAAGTTTCTTACCTTTTTATTGAACTTGCGATTTTCATCATCGTTGTTGTATTCCTTGAGGACTTTGCATCCTACCATATGAATGTTATAGTGTCCAAATTTTGTGGGGATGTTCCTGCGATATTTAGGAATTAAATCCAGGGTGTCGCCTCATCAGAAGCACCACCCATCAGTCCTAAAACACAGAGCGTCAAGCACACAACCACCAAGTACTTTTACTCGATTACTACACTGCCCGAGATTTGTCTGATGAAAGCTTCCAAATGTAGAAAAACAGATCTCATCCTTATTTATATGACAGTTCAAAAGTTCCAAGTTAATGATGATGTAGATTCATGGACATTATATAATCCCTACTCAGTAAGGTGATTTATATATAATAAAATTGTACATGTAGATAACACACCAGTCCCAGGTAGTGAAGCACAATTCCAAGTGAAGAAATACTAGTTGCACACATGTCCAGTTCAAGAATTTTTTTTAAATCCCAAGACAGAAAAATGAAGAAGCTTACTGCCAGCCACTAAATGCACCAACACAAGTGACCAAAAAATACTCTCCTCAGGATCAGCAAACCTAGGAGCATTGAAATGAGGAATGAAGTGGGAAAGAGGAGTATATAAAGATTCCCTATAATAAAGACACTCATGGAATTTTCCCCATATTTTAGCTACAGGAAAGGTGTACAATGAACTTTGACTTTAGATCTGCCAAATAATGGCCAACCATCTTCCCAGTGTTAAAAGTTGAAAAGAAAAGATTCATTAATTACAAATTTAACAAATCTCTTTTGTTCCTTCTTTCAACCATTCTTTCAATCGTCATACATGCATTCTTTTAGTCTGAATGAATAAAAAAAAAATTCCTGCTGTTTCTACCTTTAAGAACAGAGGCAGTAGTTTAACTGGAGACTGTCAAGTGTGGATAGAACTTAGACATTCAGCAGCTATGATTTACTAAATGTAAATATGTGATATGCTACTCTAAGTGAGAGATTGATTGATCATAAGCAGATCGCTTGCATAAAAACTCAGTATATTGTCTGATCTGACCTTTTATGTCATATATGAAAGAGTGTATAGATCAACTGATGTTATTGTGCTCAATCATTGTGTTTTAAATCTGGTTTGGGGGAAAAAGGCGCATAAAACTTTTAAAGTATAAAAGGAAATAAAAGAATTGTTTTAAAATAGAGATAAAACACAGTGCTAAATTATGTAAAATCAGAAAAGCACAACTACAGAAATTTATTATATAAAATAGATTTAAAATTAATACACGGGACAACATGAATGTCACATAGTCTAATACATGTAGTACATTTGGAAACTCACATTGGTTAAAAAAAAATCCCACATATATGTGAATAGTAACAAAGCTTCCTCACAATCCAAATGTTTATATTACACTTGCTTTCTTCATACTGGCAATAAGTCTTATAATTGTGAACATTTTAGCAAAGCATTCCCATAATGCAGTAGTTTAAAATTACACTAAACTTACGAAAACCCATTAATCTGTGAACAATTCAACAGTGCAATTTCACAACACACTCATTTAAAATTGTAATTGCAAACAATCTGGATATAAATTTTAAAAAAACAATAATACAAATACAAACTTGCTGCAAATTTTCTCACAATCCAGTATCTGCAAATTATACTCATATCTTCTTACTTTTGAGAACCCATACATATGTGACATTGTAGCTAAGTAGCCTCTTACATTCTCATTTAATGAAACATGCTTGAAAAACCATACAAATGTAAACTTTATAGCAAACCATTCTTAAATATTTAATATTAAGCTTTCTCAAGTAATCATCCCAGTGACACCAAATAATTCCAATAGAATACTCTGACAATTGCAAAGTTTAAATTACTTCCATAGTAACAAATAATTCCAATATAGTCATAAATAATTCCAATAAAATACTCTGACAATTGCAAAGTTTAAATTACTTCCATAGTCACAAATTAAAACACCTATTAAATGTAACACTTTGATGCACATTCTCATCTTAAGGTTCAAGCTATCGTGTTTATATATTTATTTGGAATGTAAACTTGTAAACAAAATTTTTTTCATTTCAATATATTATTATGCTTTGTATTTTGAACTTGTAATTACATCCACTCAATTCCTTGAACTAAATCAATAACTGTAAGAGATAAAAAATGTAATTATTGAAAATAGTGGTTATTAAAAGGTTGTGTAAAGGACCTTAGTTCATTCAGTGTATTTATTGTTTGAGATTTTAAAAGAAAAATTGACAAGATCCACAAAATGGATAACAGTTTCATAAATATGTATTGCATCATTTGAAAATGAAAATTAGCTATACAGTGAAATGGATTTAAAATAATTAGAACATATCATTTACTATATTTAATGATAAATACTATGGTTTTATGTTAGTATGTAGTTAAAAATTAATTCCTGTTGCTTGATGTATTTTTTAAAGATTTTATTAAATCTATTTTTACTGTGTCTAGAAAGAGTCAACATGTTATAAATTTCAAATGAAGATGTAAAGTCAGTACTGTGCCTGTGTAACAAACATTTACCTAAATCAAATAGGTTGAGCCTCATGCAACTTTTTTGTATTAAAGTACTTGTAATTTGCATCTATTTTAATCATATATTGTATATGTTGAGCATTATTCATTTAGCAGTTATATTGATGGGAACATTTTCTTAATTTACATAACTCTTATATACTTTTAATTTAAATTTTGTTTCATATAATGACATTATTGAATACATATTTTATGGAGAAAGAAATGTGGAAATATATCTTGTACAATGACATTATTGAATACATATTGTATGGAGATAGAAATTTGGAAATATTTGCATTAATTATTTTGAAGGAATCATATATACATGTAGTTATAACTTACGTGCAAAAAAAATTTCATATGTGAAATTAATTGTATTTATTTTATGAGGAAGTGAATATACATTTATATGGACAAATTGTACTTATGTGGAATTAATTGTACTTCTTGAGATGAATTGATTTTACTTTTTGTATGGAATTAATTGTATTTTAAAGTTGGAATTGTACCTTTTATGAGGAATTGACTGCATTTTAAAGTTAGAATTGTATTTTTCATGTGGAATAGATTGTGTTTTAAGTTGGAATTGTATCTTGATTATACACTTTATATGGAATATAGTGGGACAAGTCCTCTTTCAGTATAATAAAGATGGATATAATGTAAATCAAGGCGTTTATAATATTAATTCTTGTTTAAGATGGCAATATGGCAGTATCACAATACGATGTTTACATGACTTAGTGGTCTCTCAAATTTTGCCCCAATGTGTTTACTGATGTATATATAACAAAGCAAAAGACTACATGCATTACTGGGTGAACTAACAGTAAGAGGAGATAATAGAGAGTAAACACTGAGTTATATGAACAATTTAAAGAAATATTATGTGGAATTAACTGTAATTGATATATGTATATATTTTTTTGTAACTACGTTTTGGTAAAATGATTTTCACTTTTTATGAAGAATAAAATTTTACTTTTTGTAGAATAAATTGTACTTGTTATGTGTATTTAATTAAATGTAATTATTGACTGTAGAAATTATTTTACATATAGTACTAATTAAATATATTAAATCAGAATCTATATGAAATATATCTCTTTGAGTTGTAAATAATTTGCTTTTGTGTCTCATATCACTAGTTCTAAGATATTTTTTTTCCTTGGTCCAACATTGACATTGTTGTTCAACAAGAAGTAATGTCTGCATTACACAGGCCAACATTGACATTGTTGTTCAACAAGAAGTAATGTCTGCATTACACAGACCAACATTGACATTGTTGTTCAACAAGAAGTAATGTCTGCATTACACAGGCCAACATTGATGATATTAAACTAATTTGACAACTGGTAAATTCTGTTTTTAACTTGTCAATGGAACCCCAAGTGCTAAATTTTATATGACTAAATTTGATATGAATGAATAATAAATCTAAATTGATTTGTAAGCAAAATAAGGTGTAATATATATAATATAAAATAATAATAATATAATAATATACCTTGTAGAATTCGAATCTGTGGGTTAAACATTACAATTTACTGTATCCAACAAACTAGGAGTGAAATTTGTGAAAGAATTTGATTTAAATTAGGAAAAACTTCCTGTTTATCTGTAAATCTAATCTCAGGTAAAATTAACATATTAAAATGTCATATGTTTTCATGTAATAGAATAAACACATCAAAATGAATTGTATTGACATACAGTAAAATACATTGGAAGCCAAATGTTTGCATGTGATGGGATAAACACATTAAAATGTGTCATGTGTACCTGTAATAAAATAATCACATTAAAATGTGTCATGTGTACCTGTAATAGAATAAACACATTAAAATGTGTCAAGTGAGCCTGTAATAGAGTAAACACATTAAAATGTGTCCTGTGTGCCTGTAATAGAATAAACACATTAAAATGTGTCATGTGTACCTGTAATAGAATAAACACATTAAAATGTGTCAAGTGAGCCTGTAATAGAGTAAACACATTAAAATGTGTCCTGTGTGCCTGTAATAGAATAAACACATTAAATTGTGTCCTGTGTACCTGTAATAGAATAAACACGTTAAAATGTGTCATGTGTGCCTGTAAGTGTAATAGAATAAACACATTTAAAAAATATGTCTTAAATGAAGAAATCTTTCTGTTTCATGTCTAAATAAAGGGAATTAGAATATGACCAAACAATTCAGAATAAGAATACTAAAATATTTGTTTAAAGCTGTAGTGTTGATGTAGAAAACACTAAAGCATGACCAATCAATTCAGAATAAGAATACTAAAATATTTGTTTAAAGGTGTAGTGTTGATATACAAAAGCACTAAAACATGAATGTCAAATATTTTACCATGGTTTTAATACATCAGACCTGTGAATCAAATCTTATTAGTGTGTTAAGTATTTTACCATATACATCACAGGATATTATTAGTATCAGTAGTAATATTAGTCTCAACCGATTAATATTTATAAATACTATTATACTAAATTATTTATTATTATTTCTTTTATCAGTACCTCATATCATGTAACTGACAATATTAGACAGACTGACTTGACAGTTGTTTGGATTCCTCCACACAAAGATGAAATTATTGTTGTTATGTTTTTCTAAAGTTCAGTTCTAATCTATAAATTGTAACTGATTATGTTTATCCTATTACTTATAAACATAGGATATTTTAATGTAAGGACCTGACTGATATTCACATTCCTGTATGAAAGGTTTCAGTGCGAAGAATGAAATAATGTTTTTATTTTTCACGAAGTGTCTTTCAATCAATGAAGCTCTTTTCGTATAATTGCTTCTCATGGCTGCAATATTTTTCAACTTTAAATTCACTCCATGTGATAAAGTTTGGTTAGGAAGAATAGTCAACTTTAAATCCACTCCATGTGATAAAGTCTGGATAGGAAAAATAGTCAACTTTAAATCCACTCAATTTGAGAGAGGGCAAACAAATTTACCAGCGATTTAGACCAAAAAAATATGCAAGTCCACATAATGTGTGGTGAAACTGCAGAAAATTTCATTACATTAAATTTCAAGCAGGAAATAAAGTCAATTTCAAATCCACTCACTGCAAAAATGACAAATATTGTGTAAAATAATTTATCGTCATTTATGATTTTTTTCTGTTGGGTGTTTTTCTGTTTTCTTTCCGGATATTACTTTTACTGTTATCCCCTTCTTAAGGTGTGTTATTTTAGTTTGGGTAGTTAGTTTGTATATTTAAGTCGGCCTCCCAATCATTACTTTAGGTGTGTTATTTTATTTTGGGTAGTTAGTTTGTATATTTAGGTGGGCCTCCCAATCATTACTCTAGGGGACTTCCGAAAGCCCTGCCTCCAGGGGCATCACTGGGGGGTACAGACGGAATGTAAAAACGAACAGACCTGGGTGCAATAGTTTAGGGATGAAATAAAAGATGCATATATACATTACAATTACAAGAACACCATTTCTTAAAATTCATTCTTCGATGTATATTACCAGTTAAGTAGACACGTGTCATAATGTCAGCACTTAACGTAAGTAAGCAGATAACAAAAGCAAACGAAAAAAAAAGAACAACTTACAACACATACATAAGCAAAAGGTTAACAAAAGCAAACGGGAAAAAAAAGAACAACTTACAACATATAGGTCACATCCAGGGGGAAAAATAACGACACAAGAACAACTTACAACATATAGGTCACATCCAGGGGGAAAATGACGACACTCGCTCCCAACTCATAGCTGGTGAGTGACTAAGTGATGGCAGATTACCAACACCGGTTGAAGGGATTTGGTGTCAAAGAGTAAATTGTAAATCAAGATATGGGGTTAAGTTTCACACTGGAACCAGGGCACCCTTTTATACTAAGTAGCGGGCAGTGTGTCCAGTGCAAAACATCTAAGGGATAGGATAAGATTAAAAATACATCTCAGAACTATGTCTTAAATAGACATCTATTGCGTGAGAACTTTGTCTTTAAAAAAAAACAAACTACTTTTATTTATATTTTTCAGACACTACCCTCATACACAAACACACTATCAAACTACAAATTCCAAATATTACTCTCACAATGGCCACAAAACCTTTCTTACAAACCACACATTCCGAGCACAAATAAAAAACAACCATTTTACCACACGAGAAATAACCAATGGTAGCGCTCTCAGCCCCAACCTCTTTAACAAAGACACACGACTCAACACAATTATCACTGACACCTACACAAACTAATACAATTATCACTGACACGTACACAAACTAATACAATTATCACTGACACGTACACAAACTAATACAATTATCACTGACACGTACACAAACTAATACAATTATCACTGACACGTACACAAACTAATACAATTTGCTGATTCATCATGACTCTATTGCGCACATCAAGAACAAAGATATTTAATCGAAATTCTTCAAAACACCCTTAAAAACCTCGAAGACTGGAAAGACAAGTGGGACTTTGACCTAACACCTGACAAAGCAACAGATATAGATTTCACTGCCCCCCCCCCCCAATAAAACATTCCCCCACACTAAAACTAAAACAAACCAACATAAAATACTCAAAGACGCACAAATTCCTAGGAATCACCTTCGACGAAAATATAAATTCAACAAACATAGAAAATACCCTCACCAAAGCCAACCAAATCGCTAAACATCCTAAGTGGACAGGAAAAGAACTACCCCCATACCAACTAACTAAAAGATTACTAGAAAAACACAGTTTGATCTGATCTCATTCAACACAGAAGACCCAAACACAAACCAGCACTCCCCCTCCCACCGACAATCATCCTCCCCCCAAAATACAGTAACCCACCAATTGTCAAACTCGAACACAAACAACTACCCCAATCATTACCACATATATACGGATGGATCCAAAAGCCAAACAGAGATAGGAGCAGCAGAAAACACACCCACACATACAAAATGAACCCAAAACACTCAATCCTAATAACAGAACTAATTGCAATAAAAAAAAGCACTTATATTAGCAATAAACACCAATCCACACAGACACAAATACTCATACACACAAACAACACTGCAAAACTGAAAGCAAACCCTTTCCAATCAACAAGAACACAAATCACAAACCAAATATCTAAACACCATAGCTACACTGGAGAAAAAAGGCATAAAATTAACACTACTATGAATTCCCAGCCACATCAACATTATAGTGAATGAAACGGCAGACAAAGGAGCAAAATACGGTAGACACAGCAGAAATTCATGCACAAATCAAATATATATACAAAAGAAAGACCCCTATCCCTCTTCATCCCAAAGCTATCCAATATAACCTACATCAGAGCAATCTATAGACTAAGATACAACTCCACAAGATTCACACACAAACCAAACTGTGAACCAAAATCATGCGCTTACTGGAGGACAGACAACAATAGAACACTTTCTGTTACAATGTAACCAATACACAGAGAGAAGAAAAATCATCAGAGAAACAACAAACCTACTGCAACTACCATTCACCACCCTAAACGCCACTATACCCGAAAGAACATAACCAAAACCCCTTACACCACTCACCCATCACATACCTCATTCAAACAAACACTCCACCTCCTTTAATTAAAACCAAACTCACTAACACATATTACAACACAAAGACGTGGAAAAACAATCACTAAGATACAACTCACATTACTACAGCCACAACAAATCCACACAAGCACTACTACACCCAAGACGACAAAATCAAAAGCCCACACATCCACGCAAGCACTACAACACCCAAGACAACAAAATCAAAAGCTCACACATCCACACAAGCACTACAACACCCAAGACGACAAAATCAAAAGTTCACACATCCACCACCCAGCACCTCCTCACGCAAACCTACCCCATCTCCAAAAAAAAAAAAAAAACAACCCAACAAAAAGGCAAAGGTAAAAACTACCAAAGTTAAAAAATCAGTCGCGGCTCGATGCAAACAAAGAAAAACAACCCAAAGCAGCAGCTAACCTCTCTAATTATCCTCCCTGAATACAAGAGAAGATAGGTAAGCCCTACAGAAATCCTCCCCAAAACGAAAACATCAAGAAGATGAAAAGTTTCCATGCGATTCCTGTCTAGCAAAATAAATTAACGGTACAAACAAACGCTTTTTATTTAGAAAGATACGTGCGAAGTTAAGTCCTGCCTCTCGCATATCTAAA
Source organism: Sinotaia quadrata (assembly GCA_028829895.1). Classification (NCBI taxonomy): domain Eukaryota; kingdom Metazoa; phylum Mollusca; class Gastropoda; order Architaenioglossa; family Viviparidae; genus Sinotaia; species Sinotaia quadrata. The sequence goes on from CM054179.1 coordinate 12,023,482, forward strand.
GGAGTTGTGTGTGGGTGTTTGTTTCTGTTGGGAATGTGATGAGTGAATTGTGGTTTATTTTCTGAAACAATGTTTTTATTAACTTATCAATAAAAAATTGCCCTACTTTAGTATGATTACATTGTCTCTCCATTGTCTCCCTTTAGTAAGGTTTATGTGTAACGATTGTCTTTATATTATGATTTATTAATATCGACTGCCTTTAGTAAGATTTGTGTGTTTAACAAACGACGGCTGCGATGCAAAGTTGAAGGCCAGGCCAGCTAAACTGAGGGGAAAGTAGGTCGCCGGTCAACAGTGAGTGGTGCACGCAAAACTAGGTCGTTTGTCGACAGCGAACACATCCGGGTCTCTGAACAAACATACAGCTTTTGAATCGTTCTGAAATCTGAAGGTTTGCAGACCCGTTTCACTGACAGAGAAAAGGTAAGGTTTTACTTTCCGTCTGCTTTCTTGCAAATCACAGTATTGATTGCCTTTAGTAAAATGTAGCTCAACACCCCCAATGTTTTCATTGCCACACAAGGGCCATATGCAATCTTTTATTTTCCATTCGATGTTCTCATTGCTTGCTAATGTAGGGGGCGCTTTCGGCTTTCGCGCTGTAACGATTTAAGTGAGTCAGACTTGAGTGCTCCCATATGAACAATGTCCCCTCGCCTGACTCTGAATGAGGGCGGGTGGAGCTATGCGGTGGTGTCTGCTCTGGCAGTGTTTTTATGCTGGCTTATACGTCGTCCTTGATTTTTATTTATTTATTTTACGTCCTGCCTCTTGTGGATCTAAAGGAGTTGTGTGTGTTTGTTTCTGTTGGTAATGTGATGAGTGAATTTTGGATTTTTTCCCCTGTAACAAATTATAATTCTCTGAAATAATTCAGGACGACCCGTTATTCGTGACATTATTTGATTTGGCTGTCTTAATGTTCACAGTTGTATTTGGATTGACTCTCTTAATATTCACAATTGTATTTGATTTGACTGTCCTAGTATTCACAGTTGTATTTGGATTGACTCTCTTAATATTCACAGTTGTATTTGGTTTGACTGTCTTAATATTGACAGTTGTATTTGGTTTGACTGTCTTAATAATCATGTTGATTTGCTTGTTAATATTTACAGTATTGATTTGGTTGTCTTAATATTGACAACAGTATTTAATTTGTGGCTATCTTCAGTTTCTTCAGAATTTGGCTATCTTAATATTAATGATTATGATGATGCCCAATTCAAATACTATCATTCACAACAATATTTGATTTCTGGCTGTAATTTCTTGTGCTATTTTAATTTCAGTTTTATTTCTATGTCTTTTAATTGGAATGTTTGATGCCTGCAATGATTTTCTTGTTTTAATTTGAGCCATTGAAAACTGTGAGCTCTGAAATGAGTATTTCTTTAAATGTAATTAGTGATGCATGAGTATTGTGAAATTAGTTTGTTTGAAATAGTAAGAATTGTGAACTGTGAAATTAGTTTCCTTGGGTTAATTTTTGATACCTGTGAACTAACTTTCAACCTGGGATGCAGCCATCTTTGGTAGTTTGGTATGAAAATAATGTGTACAGCCATTCAGAAAGAATGTGGTCTTTGTTTCTTTTGTTGATTTTAAATTGCGGCCAAACCATAGGGCTTAGTTTTTTTCCTCAGTAAAAATCTCATATATGACCTTGAGTTCTGTTGGACCATTTTAAAAACTGAATACACATCTATAATTGATAGGGAAAAGACACAACTGAGGCATTAAATATTTACAGTTTATACACTTAACTAGACATCTATAATAAGAAAATACAACACACAACTTCATTTTTTTTACCTGTTATAGATGGGTTATTTTTGGATGTCAATAGATATTTCTTAGAAAATGCTTATAGCATAAACCATCAAAAATATAATCATCTGGTTTCAGTGATTGTGTGAGACTGATGATGACTTAATTTAATTTTAATTAATTTATAGAAAATAATCTTATATTATAATTAAAATAATATAAAATTTGAAACAAAAGTGAGTGGGCAAAAGATGTTTGATAATTAATACATTCGATTGTGGAGCCTAATACTGATTACTGATTGTGATGATTTACATAGAAAGACATGTCTTTTAATTTTAGTGTTTATTTGTGTAATTTACACAACACCAGATGTATTCTAGAATTAATGTTTATTTGTGTAATTTTCACATGTTATGTGTTTGTGTATTAGTTACTGTTTAATTGCACGTTTTTGGAGCTCCCTTTTTTTACAGTTTAATTTGCTGCATATACCGGTAATGCGAAACACTAAAGGGGAATCACCAAAAGCAGTGACTAAGTATGGATAAGTAACTTCCCTTTGACTTTAAGTCGGCTGTACTCGAAGTTGATTTTATATCTAGATGCAATAGACCAGTTATTTCACTGTACCAAAATTTTATAGACTAGTGATTTCGTTGTTACAAAAATGCGCTAGAGGAGTGATTTCATTGTAACAAAATGTGCTAGTGATTTCATTGTAACAAAATTTGATTGACCAGTGATTTCATTGGGACATAGACTTGTGATTACACTGTAATAAAATGCTCTAGATGAGTGATTTCATTGTAACAAAATGCACTAGATTTTATTTTATTATTAAATGATTACCATGTAATCAATCTGCTTCTAAATCCATCTTAAAAAAAACAACATTTGTTCATTTGATCTGAATAGGTATTAGTAATTATTAAATATTTTTGGCAATTTTTAAATACTTTTTCGCATTGTAATTCAGTTGTTTGTGAAATCTACTATTCTTAGCAATGTAAACAATCTTAATATTTTTCATTATGGGCAAGATTCTTGCCTTCCAGTAACAATAGGCCAACACCAAAACACACATTCTATCTGGTCACTCAGAAAGAAGGAAAGGTAGGATAGAATAGAAAAGTGCCTGGCTAGATTAAAGGTCCTACAATCACCCCCCCTCCTATACCTACAGTTTGATATTAAATAAAAGTGATAAACTAACAAAATATAATATACATGTATATGTATACAATTTCAACAAGAGTTATCTGAATATTAACAATTATACATCTTTTAAAAGTGAAATAACAAGAGATCTGTTGGTTACACTTAGTTGTAAACATTGTGAAAGATAATTGGAAATAGAGTTTGTAATCAGAATTATATGAGTCTTAGATAAAGAGTTATTATGCTGTGAAGCACATGGAAGAAGCAAGGGAAGCAATTGAAGCTAACTGTAACTATTGAAGCTGTTGAACCTATCTCAGAATAGTGCCTGACATTGTAACAGTGACATGAGTAAGGTTCAAAATATATGATTAACTTATCTAGAGAGAAGGTAGCTTTTCTATCATACAACAAGTAGAATTAAAATATTTAATTGAAGTTCTAGCATTATTACACATTATCAACATTTCTACTGTCTCTATAATAAATGTAAAACATAAAAGTCTTCTAACAATATCTACATGAGTTGTTCCAGATAGCGCATGTAAAGCCAGGATATTCACTGGACAGGAATCCCCTGTGCCACTTTGTGAGATCTAGACTCCATAGACTAATTCTTGAGAAGTCAGAAAGTCAGGTGAAAGCAGTAAAAAGATCATCCCATCCATATGCCATCCATTATCTCATTAAGGACAAAGTCAAAATCCTATGATTCTTAATACCTTAATCTCAAGTCAGGACCCTTACATTCTGAATTAAGAATTTGAATTACACTAGATGCGGAGCGAATAATTTGATGTTTCCAGGTAAATGTACTATCAAACAAGACTTCAAGAACCTTAACCTTACCAATAATCTTAACATCCTTGCCATGGCTATAAAACTAAAATTTACTTTTTTCAATTGTTGAAGATAAAAATAAACAAGTTTGTCTTTTCAGTAGACAAAAACATTACCTAACACATACTACACACTGTCTGCTTCCTCTGGTAATTATTAAGGATTGTTTGGAGATGAGTGCAGGATTTTTTCACATTTAAATTTATAAATTTCCCACAAAGTATATCATCTCCAAACATAAAATTATTAGTAGCAGCACCCTTAAACTTTTAGAAAAACAGATGAGAGATAACTGCTCCATAAGAAACCCTTTAATCAGATAGTCTGAAACTAGAAACAGAGTTATCCACTATAACTCTCTGACATGTATTTATGTTAGAAAGTTAGTAAGGTATTTTAATACATTACTAGCCAGACTTAATGCCTGCAGTTTTTTTTATTCACTTTCTGGTGCCAATTTGTCAAAGCAGATTTCAAGATCAAAGAAGTTAACAAAATCACTAATTGCAGGAAGACACTTTGTTAATTTGTTCACTTTAATTCACGACATCAATTGCATTTTTGTTTTTCCTATTATGGGAGAGAAATAACATTATTTGATTACAACAATTTGCCTGTTTTTGATAAATTTTTATAGCACCTTCCAGAATGTGATGCAAAATTCCTACGTTGTTAACTGAATATGGAGATAATAAAATATATTAGATATATAAATGTTGGGTAAAAGAGAAATAAGTTGTTAAATAATTGTCATTGTCTCTACTGCAGGTTGAGCAAAGGCACCAGCATATCTGTTGATTGCAGTAACCTGGGAGATCAAGACATTATCAGTCGTCAAGAAAGGTTTGTCTGTAGAAGGTTTGGAAAGTGGTGTCACTTTTATGCCAACTCTTTTTTCATACTTGTCAAAGTTCACACGCACGCACGCACACACACACACACACACACACACACACACACACACACACACACGCACACACGCGGTAGTCAGAAGTTTACCATCATTGTGAGGTCTGCTATTCATTGAATACTTTTTTATTTTTTGTGTGCATATTCTGCTTACTAATGAAGAGATTATAACAGTTATTACAATTAGGAATCAATATCTCAGTAATTCTCCCGGAGTTTTTTTTACATAGGTTATGAGGTATATTCGTCAATGAATAATATTAATAATCATGAGTTTGACCCTTCAGTACCTTTTGTAATTATTACATTTCTAAAAGTTTTGGTAAGCAGTATTTGTGATAATGACATCACTGTGCTATATATTAACTGTGTGGCACTTGAATATGAGTAAAATACACAATCTTATGTTTACAAACCACTTCAGTAATACTGACGTACTAATTACTTTGGCTAATAGTATATATGTAGTACATTAACTTATGCATATAAATAAATTTAAAAGATATAAAAAAGAACTATTGCAAAAACCACTTAGTGCGAGTTCTCAGAAAATTTTTAAATTATGTGGACATTTGTGAGGAATCATTATTTTAATACAAATAAAATGTAAAAGTTTGCTTGTGTATTCCTCAGCATCTGTAAAAGAACTTTTCAAATACTGTATGCAAATTATCACCTCAGATTTGAATTGCTTATTCAAGTTAAAACATATTTTTACATGTGTACATCATTACACCTATGTAAAGTCACAATTTTGTCACAATTTTGTGCTCAAGATATTAGGGTTTGGTGACATAAAAGAATCAACTTAACCGACAAGAAAATGCTAAGACAAAGAGGGAATTTGGCGGTTCCACTACAAAACTATCAACATAAAATGGTTGGCGAGTTAACCAAGGTCAAGATAGGTGGGTTCAACTCTAGTTGATTGTTTAAACATAGCTACAGGCCTGAAAACCTCTCTTACTGACTCTTTATAATTGTGTTCCTGGAACTTATCTCTATATCTCTCAAGAGACACCTAGAGGAAACAGTGTCTGTTAACACAGTTCAATCAGCAGACAATGTGAAGAATGCGCATCACAAGACAGGGGAAGTTAAATAGTTTCCTGAAAGAGTCAATGTGACCTGAATGAAGTTTCCTCTCTCTCTGTTTTTTATCACTGTAGTAGATAATGTCACATCATCACCCACTGGCATTGTGGGGCTTGCAAACAACACACATGGCAGGCTTAATGAATTCCCCAAAATTGCAAGCTGAGTCCAGTATAAAAGTGTAAAAGGTGCCAAAGGTTGCTAAAGAACGATGTAAAGGTACCCAGGGGAGTCTGCCAAGGGCTGTTGAGAAACAACAATAATTATTCTGTAGAAATTTAGATGGGCAGGTATTAACTACCTCTTTCTTTAATACCTTCTGAGCCTCTACATGTATATTTACAATTACTGAATGCAATTATCTTAGTTCTCCGCAAGGGAACAATGAATTTGACCATTTGTCCTCTCACAAGTCACATAATTTTCCAGGTATGGTTTATACAGTATTACTGAAGTAAAGTTAATAAACCAAACAATGGAAATAGAAATATCCGTAAGTTATAAACAACATTTTACAGCTCAAGGTTATGATTTAAGGTCTCTGAATCATAAACATTATTCTACAGAGATCTAAATTTGCATCATACCTGCTATAAAGTTTCAACAATGACTAATAGTTTTAGTTACAAGTAAATTAGCCAACATTAATTGCATAGTATTTCTTCTGAGCAAGGGAGCACATTTTGTGATCGTTTCTCCGCAAGTGATTGCAAAAACAGATAATTTCCCATGACATGACATGGGTTCCCCACTATATTCTCTTAGCAGCTATTGGTCAGCTCATCTGGACAGTAGATGGCCTTTGGTTAGCTCTTACTGGTTAACTTCTCAGGAATGCTTGCATCATGCAATAAGCCATTTATCCAAACAAGATTTAAGGTGGACTCACGCATTCAGTAGAACATACACTATTGAATTACATCATGAATGACACTAGTGTCATTTAATGATGATACTTTTCCAGGGAGTGTCTAGTAATCGATTTGTAGGAGTGTTGTGGATTTTCCTCATTGCATGCAGTGCATGATGTCTACTTTTAATCATATTTCATAAATATCAATAATATGAACAAGTGCTCTACAAATTTTATCATGAAAAGATATCATAGATAAAAGTGCATGAAACTAGTGACAAATAAAGGAAGGGGTGGGAATATTTGTCACACATATATACACTAAGCATTGGGAATAGTGAAATTAACTATTTAGCTATAATAAACTACAACTCACATTTTTTATTTGGACCTTTTATAGAGGGGTCATCTTTGGCTGGCAACTTCACAAATTTCAGTGGCAAATGGCTCATAAAACATAAAATATAGTCATTCTTTTGCATGTTTCATTATGTGAATATATAATACACGTCTTCTTGGTTTAATGTTTTTGCACTAATTTACAGTCCGTATGATTTCTGATGAGTGTTTATTGTGGCATTTTACTCATTTCATATTGCAGTTATCAGGTTGGTTATAAAACTTTGAGCATATTTATTTTCCAGCCGCGTGGTTGCCTGAGACACATTGACAGCAGACACAAGAGATGACATTAAATAGATTCATGTGATTTAATAATAACTGCCCTTACTGATGAGTGGCATGGATTGTTGGTAAGTGTGTTATGCATACATTCAATGCTGTGCAATTAATCATTTAAAACAATGGCTAATCACTTTTTTTCACTTAACTAATGTCAGCTGATAGTGAAGAGAAACTGTAAATGAACAAAGAATGACATTTTTACTTGAACTGCAAAAGAATAAAGTTATACCATTCAATTTCATACAGTATATCTTTAACTAGAAGATGTCTCATGCATACTAGACCAGTTTATGCCTTACTGTCTGATGAAAGGAATGTTCACAGCAGCCGCTTGTTAATTTCTTTGATAATTTATTGTAAGGTACACATTCTTGGTTTCAACAACAGTTAATCTGCCAGAGTTATCTAAAACAAATTTAGACACATTAACAGGTAGATAGTGAAATAGAATGGCAGTTACTGTGACTTTCTTCCTGGAATAACTGGATTGAAGTTTACTAATTACTATATGATGTTTACATGTGTATATAAATATTAATTCAGCTTTTTACTTTAAATAAAATTTTCTAATGCATATTAATAAAATATTTGATTAGAAGTGCTGATTTTAGAAAGATAATAATTGTAATAAAATCTTAATTTATGATGCCATGAAATGTGTAATAAATACAGGAAATGATATTGTACTTAGTAATATATCTACATATCATTGGCATTTCAATCTAAATTTCTTTATATATTATTTCTGCTATTCACATTTATCATTTCATTTACATTTACTTTGTCATGTTTAGGAAGAACAATCTGCAGTGTATATATAAGATTTTTTCAGTTTCACTTTATCAAAAATTGGTAAATAGCAGTTTTTGACCCCCTAATTGACAAAATACTATTGGGTTTTGCTAAAAATACTGTGGCGGTAGAGGAGTTCACTTTTCTTACTGATTAAAAGAAAATTAATGTTAGAAGTCATCTTAAGAAGTTACTTCTCAGTGATATTCATATTGTGCTATTCAATATTTAATTTTATTTCCATTTTGAAGATAATGATTTTTACATTAATTGTTGCAGTTGTGCCTTTCTCTCCATAACCTGGTAATCAATGGAAGAGTTCATTCATGAACAGTAGGTAATTGTTGTCCATAACAGTTACCAACCACAATAAGAGAGTAACATTTGTAATCATTAAATCCTGTCACTATAGTAACTGATTTTGTACATGGTGGTTAGATTAGAAGTTATCACTTAGTTTAAGCTTTTGAACAAATTCCATTAACAAGAATTAATCAGTAAGTTGAGGTATGAAGTTGTACTGTCAGCTGTCAAACAGAATGGAAATGATTGCTAGAAGTTTTGTGATTTAAAGGTAGACACTTTGTTATAATTTAAATTAAGTGATTATTTTTGAGGTCATTGAGATAAGTTGTGATCAGATTAAGCTAGATTTATCAGTATTAGGCAAGGTTAATTTTTTATTGTAACCAGGCAAAGATAAATGAGCTTGACAAAAATGTAATAGCTGCATTATTGTAGTTGTTGTGGACATCATTTCCATACACAACCATCTTGCATGAGTGGCTTAGCATCAAGGGATTTCTATTTTGTTATAATGTTTTATCAAGAAATTGACTTACATGTATTTAAAAAGCAATGGTTTTGATGTATTTCTATGAATACAAAATTATTCATATTGGATAAAATTTCTAATAGTATGATCAGCAGTGTATATCGCTCCTACAGTTCAATAAAAACAAATTAATTTTGCATATTTAAATTGATAAAAAAAACCAAACATATATATAGGCACCAAACCATTTAAGAGGTTAGTACTCCAAACTTACTTCTGCAATCTCATATTGCTTTAAAAGAAAAAAGACATAAATGTGAACAGCGCCATAACTACCTTTCATGCAAATCTCATTTTTTGTTGCACTTGTGAACTCATGCTGGTGAAAACTATATAAATGTGAACAATATAGCAAAATACATTTCCGAACACTTACTGTTGAAAAACCATATAAATTTGAAGGAAAGTGTCTCACTTTAATAGGACACTTGCATTCTAAATGCAAACACCACAGCATAGAATTCAGTTCTTGTAGTTTTTTAACATAACATTTGCTAACTCAGTCTGTTGAACCATATAATGTACACAATGTAGCAAACTTTTCTCACACCAAACTCATTTAATACTGCATTTACAAATTCATTCCAGTGAAAAACCATATAAATGTGAACAAGAAAAAAGTCTCACACAATTCTAATTTAAAATTAGACATGCAAACTCAAACAAGTGAAAAACCATATAAATGTGGAGAATGTAGCAAAGTGTTCTTCAGGAATTCTCTTTTAAGTGTACATTTGCGGACTCATACTGGTGAAAAACCATATAAGTGTGAACTATGCACAAATGTGTTCAGACAAAAATAACTTAATAAGACACTGGCAGACTCATACTAGTGAAAGACCATTTAAATGTGAACAATGCGGCAAAGAGTTCAGACATAAATATAAATTAAGAGAACACTTGCAAATTCATATTGGTGAAAAACCATATAAATGTGGGGAATGCAGCAAAGTGTTCTCTCGCAATTGTGATTTAAGTTCACATTTGTAGGCCCATACTGGTGATAAACCATATAAATGTAAACTATGCAAGAAAGCATTCAGATTGAAAGATTATTTGAAAGTACACTTGCAAACTCATACTAGTGAAAAACCATATAAATGTGAAGCGTGCAACAAAGTGTTCTCACTCAGTTCTCTTTTAAAGTCACACTTGCTGATTCTCATACTGGCGAAAAACCATATAAATGTGAACTATGCAGCATGGCATTTGGATTTAAATCTTCTTTAAAAGTACACTTGCGGACTCATACTGGTGAAAAACCATTTAAATGTGAACAATGCGGCAAGGAGTTCAAAAGTAAATATAGTTTAAAAGAACACTTGAAAACTCATACTGGTGAAAAACCATATAAATGTGGGGAATGCAACAAAGTGTTCTTTCGCAATTGTGATTTAATTTATCACTTGCGGACTCATACTGGTGAAAGACCATATAAATGTAACCAATGCATCAAGGATTTCTCATATAGACGTGCCTTAAATGTACACTTGCGAACTCATACTGGTGAAAAACCATATAAATGTGAACTATGCACAAAGGAGTTCAGAAGTAAATATAACTTAAAAGTACACATGCGGACTCATACTGGTGAAAAACCATATAAATGTGAATTATGCCCGAAGGAGTTCAGACGTAAACATAAATTAAAAGAACACATGCGGACTCATACTGGTGAAAAACCATTTAAATGTGAACAATGCAGCAATGAGTTCTGTCTTAAATCTAGATTAAAAGAACACTTGCAAACTCATACTGGTGAAAAACCATATAAATGTGGGGAATGCAACAAAATGTTTTTTCGCAATTGTGATTTAAGTTCACACTTGCGGATTCATACTGGTGAAAAACCATATAAATGTGAACTCTGCAGCATGTCATTCGGATTGAAATCTGTTTTAAAAGTACACCTGCAGACTCATACTAGTAAAAAACCATATAAGTGTGAAAAGTGCAACAAAGTGTTCTCACTCAGTTCTTATTTAAATTCACACTGGCAGATTCATACTGTTGAAAAACCATTTAAATGTGAACTATGCACGAAGGAGTTCAGACGTAAATCTGGATTAAAAGAACACTTGCGGACTCATACTGGTGAAAAACCATTTAAATGTGAACTATGCACGAAGGAGTTCAGACGTAAATCTGGATTAAAAGAACACTTGCAGACTCATACTGGTGAAAAACCATTTAAATGTGAACTATGCACGAAGGAGTTCAGACGTAAATCTGGATTAAAAGAACACTTGCGGACTCATACTGGTGAAAAACCATTTAAATGTGAACAATGCAGCAAGGTGTTCACACATAAATATTACTTAAAAATACACTTGCAAACTCATACTGGTGAAAAACCTTATAAATGTGAGGAATGCAACAAAGTGTTCTCTCGCAATTGTCATTTAAGTTCACACTTGAAAACTCATACTGGTGAAAAACCATATAAATGTGAACTATGCATGAAAGCATTCAGATCGAAAGATAGTTTGAAAGTACACTTGCAAACTCATACTAATGAAAAACCATATAAATGTGAAAAGTGCAACAAAGTGTTCTCACTCAGTTCTTATTTAAATTCACACTTGCTGATTCATACTGGTGAAAAACCATATAAATGTGAACTATGCAGCATGGCATTCAGATTGAAATCTTCTTTAAAAGTACACTTGTGGACTCACACTGGTGAAAAACCATTTAAATGTGAACAATGTAGCAAGGTGTTCACACATGAATATTACTTAAAAATACACTTGCAAACTCATACTGGTGAAAAACCTTATAAATGTGAGGAATGCAACAAAGTGTTCTCTCGCAATTGTCATTTAAGTTCACACTTGAAAACTCATACTGGTGAAAAACCATATAAATGTGAACTATGCATGAAAGCATTCAGATCGAAAGATAGTTTGAAAGTACACTTGCAAACTCATACTAATGAAAAACCATATAAATGTGAAAAGTGCAACAAAGTGTTCTCACTCAGTTCTTATTTAAATTCTCACTTGCTGATTCATACTGGTGAAAAACCATATAAATGTGAACTATGCAGCATGGCATTCAGATTGAAATCTTCTTTAAAAGTACACTTGTGGACTCACACTGGTGAAAAACCATATAAATGTAAACTATGCAGCATGGCATTCAGATTGACATCTTCTTTAAAAGTACACTTGCGAACTCATACTGGTGAGAAACCATATAAATGTGAACAGTGCAACAAAATGTTCTCATGCAATTCTCATTTAAATGTACACTTGCGGACACATACTGGTGAAAAACCATATAAATGTGAACAATGCAACAAAATGTTCAAATGGAATTCACATTTAAGTGTACACTTGCGGACACATACTGGTGAAAAATCATAACAATGTGAGTTATTTAACAAAGCATTCATAGTGAAAGATTCTTTAAAATTAAACCTGTGAACTCATGCTGTTGAAATTCAAATAAATAAATGTGAATGTTAAATCAAGCAGTTCACACAAACATTATTTGAAAGTACACTTGTAAACTCTCAATTGTAAAACCATATAAATGAGAACAATGTAAGAAAGTTCTTTTAAAATTCTTATTTAATATCAGACTTGTGGTCTCATTCCGCTGGAAAACATGTGAAATGCTACAATTCTATTTTAATAGTGTACATACAAACTCATATTGGTAAAAAGCCAAATAGATGTGTACAATGCAGCAAAGTATTTTGTCAACTTGATTATTTAATAGTACACTTGCAAGCTTATGCTGGTGACAAACTATGTAACTGTGAAGAATGCAGCAAAATAATCTTATACTATTCTCATTTAATAGTGTGTTTATGACTCATTCTAATCATAAATATTTTAAATGTGCACAATTCTACAAATTCGAATTTCATAGTGTAAGACGATGTGAAAATACAAAATGAATTTGCAGTACTTAACCGTGAGTTATGGTAAAATTACACGAACATTCTATCAACAAGAGTTTCACTTCAAATAATCTTATAAAAGTTTTGTAAACATACATTGCACCATTTGTGAATGAAAGTGATACAATGAAATGGATTTAAAATAATTAGAACATATTATTTATAATGGTTTTATATTTGTATGAAGTTAAAAATGAATTCCTGTGGCTTCATGTATTTTGTCAAGATTTTTTAAAAACTACTTTTTCTGTGTCTAGAAAGAGTCAACATGTTATAAATTTCAAATGAAGATGTAAAATCAGTTATGTGCCTGTGAATTAACAAGTATGAAATAGAAATAATAGAACACACTTATTTCAAATCATTCTTTATATTTAACATAATTATATTTATTTGCATTAAAATTATGATATACTTACCTCCAAATGATGTTTCTCTGTACAGCATATCTATTATATGTAATCTATACTAACACTTAAAAGTTAGTTTGAACCTACAGCTTTTCCAGCAACATACAATGCATACAAACAATTTCAAAATTTCCCTCATTTCAAAATATTTTATTTACATGATCTTTGAAAACATAGTTGCATTATTGACATTTATATGGTTTTATTGTGCAAAATAACATTTCTAGAAAGAAATTTTAAACATAAATCCTCATAAGAACAATTGTGACAAAAATCAGAAAATATTTAAAACACATTATAATAGACAATTTGGCAGTTTGAAATTTACACAAACAGCATACATGTACCTAAAACAAATAGACTGAGCCTCCTGCCACTTTTTTTGTACTAGTACATTATTAAAGTACTTGTAATTTGCATCTATTGTAATAACGTTTTACATATTTTATCCATTATTAATTTAGTTATATTTATGGTAACATGTTTTTACTCATGTATACTTTTACCTTAAATAATGACATTATTGAATAAATATTGTGAGACAGAAATATGGAAGTATGCTTTGTATGACATTATTGAATATGTATTGTATGGAGAAAGAAATATGGAAATATGCCTTGTACAATGACATTCTTGTATTTTATTGTATTCTTGTATTTACATATTGTAAAGTGAAATAAATAAATGTGAATCAATAAAATGGAATTATTTAAAGCATACTGAAAATAAAAGAAATATTGAAAGCACATATTGTATGTAGATAGAAATTTGGAAATATTTGCATTAATTATTTGGAAGCAATCATATATAATTATTGTAATGGAGATAAATAATGTGCACAAAATTGCATCATATGTGAAATTAATTGTACTTTTAATGTGGAATTAATTTTATTTATTTTATGAGTTATTGAATATACATTTTATGTGGACTAATTGTACCTATGTGGAATTAATTGTACTTATTAAGATAAATTGATTTGACTTTTTATGTGTAATTGATTGTATTTTTAAGTTGGAATTTTACCTTTTATGTGGAATTGTTTGTATTTTTTAGTTGTAATTGTACCTTATATGTGGAATTAATTGTACATTGTGTTTTTAAGTTAGAATTGTACCTTGATTGTACACTTTATATGGAATATAGTGGAACCAATCCTCTTTCAAAAATAATAATGAAGGAATAAACATAAATCACAGCATTTATAATATTAATTCTTGTTTAAGATGGCAATATGGCAGTAATCACAATATGGTGGTTACTTCACTCAGTTATCTCCCATATTTTGTTCACTCATATTTTGCCACAATGTGTTTGTGTTCACTGATGTATACATAACAAGAAAAAGACTACAAGCATTACTAGGTGAACTAACTGTAAAATGAGATAATAGAGAGTAAACACTGAGATTTATGAACAATTTAAAGAAATATGTTTGTGGAATTAACTGTATATTTATATATATTTTTTGTAATTGTACTTTTTTGTGAAATGCATTGCACTTTTTTGTGGAATAAAATTTTACTTTTTGTAGAATAAATTGTACTTTTCTATGTGGATTTAATTAAATGTAATTGTTGGCTGTAGAAATTAGTTTACATATAGTACTAATTGAATATATTCAATCAGAAGCTATATGAAATATATAACTCTTTGAGTTGTAAATAATTTGATTTTGTGTCTCATAGCACTAGTTCTAAGAATTGTGGTTTTCCTTGGTAAGATTAATAAGATTGGTTCAGTGATTAAAAATGTCTGCATTACAAACACCAACATTGATAATGTAGGTTCAGTGATAAAAAATGTCTGCATTACACAGGCCGTCATTGATGACATTAAACTCATTTGACATCTAGTAAATTCTGTTTTTAACTTGTCACTAGAAAACAAGTGCTAAATTTTATATGACTAAATTTGATATGAATGAATATTAAATCTAAATTGATTTGTAAGCAAAATAAGATGTAATATATTCACTTGTAGAATCAGTGGGTAAAAATCACAATTTACTGTATCCAACAAACTAGGAGTGAAATTTGTGAAAGAATTTGATTTAAATTAGGAAGAACTGCTCGTTTATCTATAAATCTAATCTCTGGTAAAATTAACATATTAAAATGTCATATGTTTTCATGTAATAGAATAAACACATTAAAATGAATTGTTTTGGCATACAGTAAAATACATTGGAAGCCATATGTTTGCATGCGATGGGATAAACACATTAAAATGTGTCATTCTAGCATGACTCGGCAAGAGGCGGTGACTAGCTAGGTAGCTGACTTGTGTGTCGACCGGGTCTCTGTATGCGAGTGACAATTTTACCACGCGTTATCGTATTTATCAAACTGTATTGAATGCGTCACGTGACTGGTCACATGGTATGCTTGTTGATTCGAACTTGCTGGACTGTTGTCTAAAGTTACATAACAAAGGATGAACTCACTGTTGTTTTTTCCTCATGCTGGTGCACGACGGGAGGGTTCTAACAAAGGAATTCAATTCGAATATGATATTCGAGTTTCGGATGTGGGTCAGAAGTTCGTGACACAGAATTCGGTCAGAAGTCTGTCACAGTCATGTGTACCTGTAATAGAATAAAAACATAAATAAAAAATATATCTTAAATGAAGAAATCTTTATGCTTCATGTCTAAATAATGGGTTTCATTATAGACCATAAAATTCAGAATAAAAATACTAATATATTTGTTTAAAGGTGTAGTGAAACCATGGTTTTAATATATCAGACGTGTATCAAATCTTATTAGCGTGTTAAGTATTTTACCATAAATATCACAGGATATTAGTAGTAGTAGTAGTAGAGGTAGTAATATTAGTCTCAATCAATTAATATTTAATAATACTATTATACTAAATTATATATTATTATTTCTTTTATCATGTATTCAGTACCTCATATCATGTAACTGACAATATTAGACCAGACGGACTTGACTGATGTTCGGATTCCTCAACACAAAGATGAAATTATTGTTGTTATGTTTTTCATAATATAAAAGTTTATATCTATAAATTGTAACTGATTATGTTTATCTTATTACATATAAACATAGGACTTATGTATGGACCTGACTGATATTCAGATTCCTGTATGAAAGGTTTCAGCACAAAGAATGAATTAATGTTCTTATGTTTTCCTGAAGTAGGTGTCTTTCAGACAATGAAGCACATTCGGTATAATTGCTTCTCATGGCTGCAATATTTTTCAACTTTAAATCTACTCCATGTGATAAAGTGTGGATAGGAAAAATAGTCAACTTTAAAACCACTCAATTTTTGAGATAGAAAACAAATTTACCAGTGATTTCAACAACAACAAAAAATATGCCAAGTCCACATAATGTGTGAAACTGCAGAAAAGTTTACCATTAAATTTCAGGCAGGAAATAATGTCAATTTCAAATCCACTAAAAACATGGAAGGATTTTCCATTTGAATTAATAGGAAAAATCGTTAACGTCAAATCTACTTAATGCTTGAACTAGTGAAAAGTTTATCATTGAATTAGATTTAAATAGTAAACTTAATTTCCACATAACATGAGAAGTTTTACCTTTGCTCTGCTGCTAGTTTGTGAGCAATAACACTGTCATTCTATACTTAAATTTATAGTTGTAAAATATCTGTTAGTAGTTATCTCTCTATTTGACATCCACTATTTATAGATCATCTTTCTCAATGATTCTCATTTAGATCAAAGCAATTTCCACTTGACCAGTCAATTTGCTTAGTTCTGACACCCTACAGTGGGTTTTATGAAGTGAGAACAAAAATTACTTTCATGTTTGAATTGTTATATCACCCACAAAACGAGTCCTAATTAATTTATAATAGTTTTAAAGGTTATTAAAAAATGATTGTATCATTCAAAAGTTCTATTTCAAAAATATCCTAGTACAGTGCATTTGTTGGAAAACCAGTGAGACAGGTCCATCAAAATATTGCATGAAATTTGTCTTTCTTCTCTACTAGTGTTGTCTGTTCGAAATTGTCACATGTACAACCACCTTGGTGAAATACACATTACCTGTTGGTGTTTAGGACCAAGTCTATCAATAGTGCATCAGGAAATAACAAAGAAAAATAATCCAGTACTGTTGCAGTCATTACATCAAATCCCAGGAAACACGGCTCCTGTGCAAGTTGCATTAAAATCGTTGACCATAAATGGTGTATGAAGATATGCAGTCCATTCATTGTCAGTATGAATCGGTGGGCCTGGATCTACTTCAACATTGGAAACAAATCAGTTACTAGAGTTCTCAAGATGAAATCATTTACTGTGCATTAATGAAATCACGATAAAAGAAATTTGCAACAAATTCAGTAGTGTAGTTCAGTAGTAGTAAAAATGTCAAGTACTGTTGCTTCATAGCATTCAGTTCAGGTTTAATTAAATTTTATAGATGTGTACAATGCAGCAAATAACTGTCAGTGTCCCAGTAAATTGTATTTACTTTATTCACTCTGGTGAAAAAACATTAAGTTAGAGAAAGCAGCAAAAAACTGTCACTGTCTCAGTAAATTGTATTTACTTAATCAGTCTGGTGAAAAAACATTCATTTAGAGAAAGCAGCAAACATTGTGACAGTCAAAATGTTCCTAAAAGTTTACCTCATAAAACATATATTGGTACAGAGAACTTTTCTATAAATAATTTTAAACATCAAATTAGTTTACATATATATTACGTCCAGAGTGGCAAATTGGTACTGAGAACTTTTCTATAAATAATAATTTTAAACATCATATCTTACGTCCAGAGTGGCAAACCTATATTGGTACACTGAAGACTTTTAAATAACTTAAAACATAACTTTTTCTGACAAACCTTTGCAACAGTCGTAATAATTTTAAACAATAATGTTTGGTTGGATCAGAAGGAATTTTATGCAACTCCATTCTTTTCTTTATTTATGAACAAAAGTAAGAAACAAAATTATTGCTGCCAATCGACAGATATATAAATTTGTTGTCAGATTCTATTGCAAAAGATTATTTAGGTGAACTTATAAAAGTAAAAAATTACAAAAATAAACAGACATTTTGTGAAGAATTTGTCACGTGTTGCAGACAAAAATAGTGGTTCTAGACCTCTTTAGTATAATTTTAAAAAATCATGAAATTACGTCATTGCACACTAGCCACAGGTCGGCATCAAATGACGTCATTAATGATTGAGAAATATCCACAATAGTAAGAACACTGGAACAGATAAACTTTTTAAATAAATGTTTAATGCCTTACACAAAAGCCCTTGGAATCCCTAGCATTCATGTTTCAACAAAGTAAAGAAAGGTTTGGCCCTAACTGGTTGAATATGTCAAATCTTCCAAGTTCTCGTCTCCTCCTCCCCCCCCCCCCCCGCATATTGTGCTGTCAGGACTGCAGATATTCAGCAGCGAGCCTCTAGTCTAGAGTGAACTCTCCTTGACACAGGGTGTGTTCTCTGCGGGGTCACATGTGGGTCAAATAGTTCCCATTCTAGGACACGTCTTTCAATGTCTGTGTGGTGCATGTAGATTAAACTGCAAACGGAAACTTTAAACTCCTTATTAAATATAATTATTGTGTTAACTTGGCTCGACTGTCAAATTCTAAAGATTGCCGTGTGAAATGTGGGGTTATATAACCTTCCTACAAGGTTCAGTGAATTAATAATTACTTTACAAATATTAATATCATAACATTTCACCCACTTCTCGTAATGTGCTCCATCAAAACAACTTGTTTTCTCTACTCTTATGACCATCACAGACTTTCATTATACAAATAAATTTTATCATGGCATTCAAAATTGATATAATCATACTTAAAATTGAAATTTTATTTTAAAACTTCTCATCATACAACAACCTGACATGTTTGAATTCCTCCACGCAAAGACAGAATTAATGTTAAGTTTTCCATGAATTACATCCAGTTTATCATCAAAATTATAACTCGTGCAAAGACAGAATTAATGTTAAGTTTTCCATGAATTACATCCAGTTTATCATCAAAATTATAACTCGTGCAAGGGCAGAATTAACTTCGATTAGTTTTCCATGAAGTAAATTCAGTTCATTTAAAATTGTAACTAATACATTTCGTCTCAAGCATGGAAGCACTTCAACACGAGTTGTGGTCCTTTTGCATTGATTTACGCTGAAAGTACTCCACGTTGAAAAGAGACAAGTGACAAATGGTAAGAACAATTACTTGTAAAGGAGATGCCCACACATGCCCCTTACTGGCCCGATCCTGTGTCCTCAGTTTTGGCAATGGACGCTATAGATAGCCACTAACAGGGATTGGAATTGTTGAACTACTGAGTTCGAGGTCGTACTGACCTGGACCACGCACAAGCTGTGTAGTTGGAAACTTGACCACTATTCAGTCAGTCTAATTAAAGAACATTTTCTGGGTCTTTCTCTTCCAAATATTCTCAAAATTTCACAAAGACCATTGCTGGCTGAAATGCAGAAAAAAATCTTGTCACCATCTCTGTAGTTGTTCACACGCACGCACGCACACGCACACGCACACGCACACACACACACACACACACACACACACACACACACACACACACACACACACACACACGTGTCTCCTGTACTTATAAATGACTGGCGATATCCTTGATCCAGATTTGAGTCAAGTCAAAAGCATGCTCAAAGGTTCCTAAAGTTGTAAACATATATTGTAATGAGTGCATTTAATTTGTTCAAAGGCGCGTTCTCAATGCTACACAAAAAATTAAATAACTGAATATAGTCCCTATCTTTATAACCACACTATAGATAGCTAAATACAACTTCTATCCATACCTACATAATTAATAATCATCAAGTGAATAAATAAAACAGTGCATTGTTACAATACACGCATGAACAAATATGCATGCTCTCAAACGTTCTGACCATGCATGTATAGACATTGCTCGGTAACAAGGGAAATAAAATTTATAAAAAAGAGAAATAAATTTAAACGATTACTTCCCCTTAACTGCGACAGTGAACAAAGGCTGCGATACCAAGTTAAAACTGAAGGCCAGGCCAGCTAAACTGAGGGGAAAGTAGGTCGCCGGTCAACAGTGACCGGTGCATGCCGAACACAGCTAAACTAGGTCGTTTGCCGACAGCGGACACATCCGGGTCTTTTGTGAACAAATTACAGCGTTGCTATTTGAATCGTGAAATCTGAAAGCTTGCAGACCCGTTTGACCCAAAATGGCGATCTGACAGAGGAAAAAGTAAGTTTTTACTTTCCGTCTGCTTTCTTGCAAATCACAGTATTGATTGCCTTTAGTAAAATGTGACACCCCTAGTTTTTCATTTCTATATTATAAAGAGCCTCAGGCAATCTGTTCATTTTCCATTCGAAGTTCTGACTTGAGTGCTCCCATAGTTATGGACAATGGTGTGTGTGTTTGTGTTGTTAATGTGATGAGTGAATAGTGCATTTCTTCTGTTACAATGTTATTATTTAACTATCTATTAAGATTGCCTTACTTTAGTGAGATTTAATTGCCTCCCTTTAGTAAGGTTTATGTCTCGATTGCCTGTAAATAGTGATTTATATATACTATAGCGATTACCTATACAGGCTATAGTAAGATTTATGTATTATTCAATATTGCCTATTTCCACACAACCATCCCACACAACATAAACTCAAACACATAGGCTTACACACACATCTTAGCATTCTCTGTGGACTGTCATATTATTAAGATAAAAATATTTATAACACACGTTTGAAATCTAGCAGTTATGAATAATCATCTTTGAAAAGCTACACATCTAAACATTTTTAATGTACCTGAGATAATGTATCTTTTACTATGGCGAAGATATTTGATAATACAGTCACATTCATACACGTTCTGTTATAATAATAAATTATTTCTTGAAAATTTTAAAACGGAGTAATTAAAAATTATATTCTCGAAAAACACTTGATTGATCTTTAAAAAATGTGTGAATGTATAATTCTCTGAAATAATTCAGGACAACCCGTTATTTCTGACATTATTTGATTTGACTGTCTTAAGTTAATATTGACAGTTTTATTTGGATTGATTGTCTTAATAATCATGTTGATTTGCTTGTTAATATTTACAGTAGTAATTTAGTAGTATTGGCTGTATTAATATTCATGTTGATTTGGTTGTCTTAATATTGACATCAGTATTTAATTTGTGGCTATCTTCAGTTTCATCAGAATTTGGCTATCTTAATATTAATAGTAGTATTTGAATTGGACATCTTAATATTGACAACAATATTTGGTTATTGGCTGTAATTTCTTGTGCTATTTTAATTTCAGTTTTATTTCTGTGTTTATTAATTGGAATGTGTGATACCCGTAATGATTTTCTTGTTTTAATTGGAGCCATTGAATACTGTGATCTATGAAATGGGTATTTCTTTAAATGTAATTAGTGATGCATGAGTATTGTGAAATTAGTTTGTTTCAATTAGAATTAATACAAATTGTGGACTGTGAAATTATTTTAATAGAATTTATGATACCTGTTAACTAACCTGGGATGCAGCCATCATTGGTAATTTGGTCAGGAAAATAATGTGTACAGCCATTGAGAAAGAAAGTGGTCTTTGCTTCCTTTGTTGATTTTAAATTGTGGCCAAACCATATGGCTTAGTTTTTTTTCCCAAGTAAAAGTCTCAAATATGACCTTGAGTTCTGTTGGACCATTTTAAAAACTGAATACACATCTATAATTGATAGGGAAAAGACACAACTGAGGCATTAAATATTTACAGTTTATACACTTAACTAGACATCTATAATAAGAAAACACAAAACACAACTTCATTTTTTTTACCTGTTATTTGTGAGACTGACGATGACTTAATTTAATTTTAATTAATTTATAGAAAATAATCATTTATTATAACTTAAATAATATAAAATTTCAAACAAAAGTGAGTGGACACAAGGTGTTTGATAATACATACGACTGTGGAGCCTAATACTGAGTGATAATTTACATAGGAATACATCTCTTTCAATTTTAGTGTTTATTTGTGTAATTTTCACAGCTTCGGTGATTGTGTGTTTAATTGCACGTTTTGGTGCTCCCTGGTTGTACAGTATAATTTGCTGTATATGAGAAACGCTAAAGGGGAATCACCACAGGCAGTGACTGAGTAGGGTAAGTTACTTCCCTTTGACTTTAAGTCTTCTGTACTCGAACGTGATTTTATGTCTAGATGCAAAGGACCAGTGATTTTATTGTACCAAAATTTTATAGACTAGTGATTTCATTGTAACAAATGTAACAAAATGCGCTAGAGGAGTGATTTCATTGTAACAAAATTTGATAGACCAATGATTTCATCGTGACAAAATTGATAGACTTGTGATTTCATTGTAATAAAAAATGCGCTAGGTGAGTGCTTTCATTGTAACAAAATGCACTAGATTTTATTTTATTATTAATTGATTACCATGTAATCAATCTGCTTCTATTTCTAAATCCATCTTCATGGTAATCAATCTGCTTCTATTTCTAAATCCATCTTCAAAAAAAAAATGGTTCACTTGATCTGAATAGGTATTAGTAATTATTAAATATTTTTGGCAATTTTTAAAATACTTTTTGGGTAATTCATTTGTTTCTGAAATCTGCTATTCTTACCAATGTAAACAATCTTAATATTTTTCATTATGGGCAAGATGTTAATTCTCCACTATCCTGGGCTTCCAGTAATTATAGGCCAACTCCCTAACTGGTCACTCAGAAAGAAGAAAGATAGGTAGGATAGAATAGAAAAGTGTCTGGCTGGATTAAAGCTCTGACAATCTCCTCCCCTCCCCTCCATACAAATAGTTTGGAATATAAAATTAAAGTGATAAACTAATAAAATATATAATATGTAAGTATGCCACTTCAACACAAGTTATCTGTATATTAACAATTATACATATTTTAAAGGTGAAATAACATTATATCTGTTTTTTTTTTTAACACTTAGTTGTAAACATTGCGAAAGATAATTGGAAATAGAGTTTGTAATCAGAGCTATATGAGTCTTTGATAAAGAGTTATTATACTGTGAACATATGGATGAAGCAAGGGAAGCAATTGAAGCTAACTGTAACTATTGAACTGTAGAAGCTGTTGAACCTATCTCAGTATAGTGCCTGACATTGTTATTTAGGGTCCTAGTGGGTCTTTACAGCAGTGGCACATGTGGGTCCATCGAACTGTGGGCATGGTTCCTGGTCCATGGTTCATTCCACTCTGCCATTGCTTTCATGTCTCAGCACTCGTCAAAGTTTAACATAGAAGATAAGGCTCTGATCTGCCAGTAAAAGCACAGGGACTTAAAGTTCATCATTCTTTGTTCCCTGACAGAACATCCTTTCAAGCACAGAATCATAAAATCTAATGCCCTAAACAGAATGTAAGCTAAAGAAGAGAACATGATTAATGCTAAATATAAAACAGAGATAAAATGTCCAGACATAGAAGTAAATATAAAACGGAGATATAATAATAATGTCCAGACATAGAAGTAAATATAAAACAGAGATATAATGTCCAGACATAGAAGTAAATATAAAACGGAGATACAATGTCCAGACATAGAAGTAAACATATACCTTCAACAGTATACTATAAATAGACAGCAGATGGTTTCCTGCTGTATTAAATCACCAGCAATAAAAGGAGATAACTCCTGTGAAGTATACATAACTATTTGATGCCAGGAGAACCAGTGTGTTGTCTCAGTGGACTATCTTGATGGTCTGCTGGTCAGTGGTAGTTCAAATGACCCATTCATTGCGTGCTGTCAAGACTTGCTCAGAATGGTCCATTGGAAGTAAGTTAGAAACCAATAAGCCAGACAAGAGGGTAAGGGTCGACTGTTCCTATGGATAATGTTTGGACTAATTTTAGTGCAAGGAGAAAGTGTGGCTACAAAGTGCCATAATATGACAATTAGTGTAAATAATCTTAATATTGTGCATTAATACCTCTTGACTAATACTACTTTAAGACATATCTCTCTTGTGTGTATATGGATTGTTGTTTGTGTGAGTATATGTGTGTGAATTTGAAAAATGATAAAATACTGTAAAATAAAAAAATATTACAAACTTATGTATATTTGACTAAAGAGATTAAGGAAACCTTGATAAAATTATTTTGCACAGGCAATAGATACAGGTAATCTGTTGAAAGGATAGTTTTATAAATTGTTTTGTTGCACCTGAAATTAAAATAGATATACTAAATAACACCATGCATATATAGCTTTAATAATAGAAACATATTTTAGACTGCTGCTTTCAGTATTTAACCACTAAACAATAGTCTCAATGAATTTTTAAAATTAATTTAATTCACTAGACTGCATGTGACTCCCAGAGTTAAAAGTGTTTTCAGGCACAAATGAAACTTAACATTCCAAACACTTTATAAACATACAGTATGACAACAACCACAAGTGTGAACATTTTGGCAAAACAGCTTTCATCAGTGCAATAGAGTTAATAATAACAATGATGTGAACAATGACATGAGTAAGGTTCAAAATGTATGATTAACTTATCTAGAGAGAAGGTAGCTTTTCTATCATACAACAAGTAGAATTAAAATATTTAATTGGAGTTCTAGCATTAATACAAATTTATCAACATTTCTACTCTGTCTATAATAAATGTAAAACAAAAAAGTCTTCTAACAATATCTACACGAGTTGTTCCAGATAGCTCATATAAAGCCAGGATAGTCCCTGGACAGGAATCCCCTGTGCCACTTTGTGAGATCTAGACTCCATAGACTAATTCTTGAAAAGTCAGAAAGTCAGGTGAAAGCAGTAAAATGATCATCCCATCCATATGCCATCCATTTTCTCATTAAGGACAAAGTCAGAATGCTATGGTTCTATATACCTTAATCCCAAGTCAGGACCCTTACATTCTGAATTAAGAATTTGAATTACTTTAGATGCGGAGTGAATAATTTGATGTTTTCAGGTAAGTATACTATCAAAGAAGACTTCAAGAACCATAACCTTATCAACAACCTTAACATCCTTGCCACTGTAATAAAATTAAAATTTAGTTTTTTCAATTGTTGAATATAAAAATAGAACAATTTTTGTCTTTTCAGTAGACAAAGACATTACCTAACACATACTATACACCAGGGGTGCACAAACCGCGGCCCCCGACAGGGCCCGGTGCGGCCCCCAGAAGACTTTAAAATGTTACCATTATTTGTGGCCTGCAAGGAGCTTTTAACATTAATCTGAACAAGGGAGTAGAACAGTGGTCTGCTTTCCCGTGCATGCATCTTGTGCTATGTTGAAAACAAACGCTGGATGCGGTATTGAGGTGAGAGCACTGTGTATTGGGCACATTGTTCAGTTCAGCTGATCAAAGGGTATGTGTTGAAATAGTAGTATCTGCACATCTTTGATGTATGGTGACATCAATTAGCATTAGAAAGACCCAAGTCGACAGGCAGCCAGCCAAAGTTCAGTCTGGGGATGGGGTGAGGTGGCGGGTGGGGGGAAGGAAGGTGAAAGAAGAGTGGATGGCTAAATACTTTATGTGGCATTTTAATGGAGCAGCTATGTGCTTAATTTGTTGTGAGTCTGTTACTGTGATGAAGGACTTCAACTGCAAGCGGCATTACAAAACAAAGCACGCTGCGACTTTTGATGACTTAAAAGGCGCTGACAGAAACAACAAAATTGAGCAACTTTTAAAAGGTCTGTCAGCACAGCAACATTTCTTCACAAAAAAGTCTGAAGAAAACAAGTATTTTGCTCCTGCAAGGTGCAAAGTAGCACATATTGTTGCCAAATCATCACGGGCCGTTTACTGACCCTGGGTGACTTCGTCAAAGACTGCATCCAAGCTGTCCAATATGTCCTGAAAAGGCGGACCTTTTCAACACAGTCCCACTCTCACTGACGACCATTCAAGGCCCTGTCGAAGACTTAGCAACAGATGTTTGTGAACAGTTGTGTGAAAGACTTACTAACTGTAAGTACTTTTCAATTGCTTTGGACAAGAGCACTGACAATGTTGACATAGCACAACTGCTGGGTTTTGTGCGTGCAGTGGATGAGAACTTTGAAATAACTCAAGAATTAGCTGGTATGGCTTCACTACATGGGCGGACGACTGGTGAAGATATTTTTGGAGGAGTGACTTCTGTTCTTGGAAACCTTAAACGTCCAGGTGCCAAAGCTAGCCAGCGTTACCACGGATGGTGCGCCTGCTATGACTGGAAGAGCATCAGAATTTGTTGCTCATTTGCTGCCACATTTGCAGGGGCTTGGAATTCCAACAGATAGTGCCCATATGTACCATTGCATAATTCATCAGGATTCGCTCTGTGCACGAATCTTGAAATTTGACGTCATGAAATTCGTTTTTAATTCTGTGAACTTCATACGATCCAGAGGACTTAATCATCGACAGTTCAGACCATTTCTTGAAGACATCAAGGCAGAATATCGAGACATTCCATATCACACAGATGTCAGGTGGCTGAGTCGAGGAAAGGTATTAAAACAGTTTGTTGAGTTGCGAACGGAAATTTGTGAATTCCTTACTGTCAAAGGCAAAGACATGGCTGTGTTTACTGACAAACAGTGGTTGGCAGACTTAGCATTTCTGACAGACATGGCAGATCACTTGAATAGATTCAACCAGCGTCTCCAAGGTAAAGATCACTTTATCTTTGATATGTACAAGGAACTGCAGTCCTTCACGTTGAAGTTGAGGCTCTTCTGTTCGAATCTGCAAGCTGGAAATCTTTGTCATTTTCTGATTTGTTCAGCTTTTCAGAAGGAGTACCAATGTAACTTCAGCAGATACCATTGCAATTGTGAAACATTGCTGAAGGAATTTACTGAACGCTTTGATGCCTTCAAGGAGCACAAGGACTTATTCAACTTCATTCGCGATCCTTTCTCATGTAGTGTAGAGTCCGTGCCTGATCACTGTCAACTGGAGGTCATTGATCTTCAATGTTCACCTGAACTGAAGTCATCATTTCAGCAGAACAATATTTTAACATTTTATGGAAGTCTCAGCTCGAGCACATACAGAAATGTCAAGGACTTGGCTTGCAAGTTGTTGTCAGAATTCGGCAGCCCATACTTGTGTGAACAAACGTTTTCAGTAATGAACATGAACAAGAACAAGCTGAGATCGAATTTGACCGACAACAATCTCTGTTCGATTTTGAGGCTGGCGACTACAAAACTCGAACCAAATATTTACAAAGTTGTTAACAACATTCAGGCTCACCCTTCTCACTGATAAAGACTAAATCTATGTTAATAAGGCAAAAACGAATGTAAAGACATTATTTCATTATTTGTGTTGTTCTTTTTCTACTGAGCCATCCATGTGCAATCTGACTTGCGGCCCTCCATGCACTCTCAATTGGAAATGTGGCCCTCTGGCCTAAAAAGTTTGTGCACCCCTGCTATACACTGTCTGCTTCCTCTGGTAATTATTAAGGATTGTTTGGAGATGAGCGCAGGTTTTCCGCATTTAAATTTATAAATTTCCCACAGCGTACATCATCTCAAACATACAGTATATCATCTGTTAACATAAAATTATTAGTACAAGTACCTTAAACTTTTAGAAAAACAGATGGGAAATAACTGCTCCATAATAAACCCCTATATCAGATAGTCTGAAACTAGAAACAGAGTTATCCACTATAACTCTCTGACATGTATTTATGTTGGAAAGAAAGTTAGCAAGATATTTTAATAGATTACCAGCCAGACTTATAGCCTGCAGTTTTCTATTCACTTTATAGTGCCAATTTGTCAAAGCAGATTTCAAGATCAAAGAATTTAACAAAATCACTAATTGCAGGAAGACACTTTGTTAATTTGTTCACTTTAGTTCACAGTGACATCAATTGCATTTTTGTTTTTCCTATTAAAGGGAGAGAAATAACATTTGATTACAACAATTTGCCTGTTTTTGATAAATTTTTATAGCACCTTCCAGAATGTGATGCAAAATTCCTACGTTGTGAACTGAATATGGAGATAATAAAATACATTAGATATATAAATGTTGGGTAAAAGAGAAATAAGTTGTTAAATAATTGTCATTGTCTCTACTGCAGGTTGAGCAAAGGCACCAGCATATCTGTTGATTGCAGTAACCTGGGAGATCAAGACATTATCAGTCGTCAAGAAAGGTTTGTCTGTAGAAGGTTTGGAAAGTGGTGTCACTTTTATGCCAACTCTTTTTTCATACTTGTCAAAGTTCACACACACACACACACACACACACACACACATACAAACACACACACACACACACACACACACACACACACACACACACACACACACGCACACACAGGTTTAGCTACCCCCACTTGCAAGGTAGTCAGAAGTTTACCATCATTGTGAGGTCTGCTATTCATTGAATACTTTTTTATTTTTTGT
Source organism: Sinotaia quadrata (assembly GCA_028829895.1). Lineage (NCBI taxonomy): Eukaryota > Metazoa > Mollusca > Gastropoda > Architaenioglossa > Viviparidae > Sinotaia > Sinotaia quadrata. The sequence continues at coordinate 12,052,228 of CM054179.1, forward strand.
GTGCATATTCTGCTTACTAATGAAGGGATTATAACAGTTATTACCATTAGGAATCAATATCTCAGTAATTCTCCCGGAGTTTTTTTTTTACGTAGGTTATGAGGTATATTCGTCAATGAATAATATTAATAATCACGAGTTTGACCTTTCAGTACCTTTTGTAATTATTACATTTCTAAAAGTTTTGGTAAGCAGTATTTGTGATAATGACATCACTGTGCTATATATTAACTGTGTGGCACTTGAATATGAGTTAAATACACAATCTTATGTTTACAAACCACTTCAGTAATACTGACGTACTAATTACTTTGGCTAATAGTATATGTGTAGTACATTAACTTATGCATATAAATAAATTTAAAAGCTATAAAAAAGAACTATTGCAAAAACCACTTAGTGCGAGTTCTCAGAAAATTTTTAAGTTATGTGGACAGCTGTGAGGAATCATTATTTTAATACAAATAAAATGTAAAAGTTTGCTTGTGTATTCCTCATCATCTGTAAAAGAACTTTTCAAATACTGTATGCAAATTATCCCCTCAGATTTGAATTGCTTATTCAAGTTAAAACATATTTTTACATGTGTACATTATTACACCTATGTAAAGTCGCAATTTTGTCCATCTTTTGTGCTCAAGATATTAGGGTTTGGTGACATAAAAGAATCAACATAACCAACAAGAAAATGCTAAGACAAAGAGGGAATTTGGCGGTTCTGCTACTAAACTATCAACATAAAATGGTTGGCGAGTTAACCAAGGTCAAGATAGGTGGGTTCAACTCTAGTTGATTGTTTAAACATAGCTACAGGCCTGAAAACCTCTCTTACTGACTCTTTATAATTGTGTTCCTGGAACTTCTCTAGATCTCTCCAGAGACACCTAGAGGAAACAGTGTCTGTTAACAAAGTTCAATCAGCTGACGTTCAGACAATGTGAAGAATGCACATAACAAGACAGGGGAAGTTAAATAGTTTCCTGAAAGAGTCAATGTGACCTGAATGAAGTTTCCTCTCTCTCTGTTTTTTATCACTGTAGTAGATTATGTCACATCATTACCCACTGGCATTGTGGGGCTTGCAAACAACACACATGGCAGGCTTAATGAATTCCCCAAAATTGCAAGCTGAGTCCAGTATAAAAGTGTAAAAGGTGCCAAAGAACGATGTAAAGGTACCCAGGGGAGTCTGCCAAGGGCTGTTGAGAAACAATAATTCTTCTGTAGAAATTTAGATGGGCAGGTATTAACTACCTCTTTCTTTAATACCTTCTGAGTCTCTATATGTATATTTACAATTACTGAATGCAATTATCTTAGTTCTCCGCAAGGGAACAGTGAATTCGACTACTTGTCCTCTCACAAGTCACATAATTTTCCAGGTATGGTTTATACAGTATTACTGAAGTAAAGTTAATAAACCAAACAAGGGAAATAGAAATATCCGTAAGTTATAAACAACATTTTACAGCTCAAGGTTATGATTTAAGGTCTCTGAATCATAAACGTTATTCTACAGAGATCTAAATTTGCATCATACCTGCTATAAAGTTTCAACAATGACTAATAGTTTTAGTTTTAAGTAAATTAGCCAACATTAATTGCATAGTATTTCTTCTGAGCAAGGGAACACATTTTGTGATCGTTTCTCCGCAAGTGATTGCAAAAACAGATAATTTCCCATGACATGACATGGGTTCCCCACAATATTCTCTTAGCAGCTATTGGTCAGCTCCATCTGGACAGTAGAGGGCCTTTGGTTAGATCTTACTGGTTAACTTCTCAGGAATGCTTGCATCATGCAATAAGGCATTTATCCAAACAAGATTTAAGGTTGACTCACGCATTCAGTAGAACTTACACTATTGAATTACATCATGAATGACACTAGTGTCACTTAATGATGATACTTTTCCAGGGAGTGTCTAGTAATCGATTTGTAGGAGTGTTGTGGATTTTCCTCATTGCATGCAGTGCATGATGTCTGCTTTTAAATCATATTTCATAAATATCAATAATATGAACAAGTAAGTGCTCTACAAATTTTATCATGAAAAGATATCATAGATAAAAGTGCATGAAACTAGTGACAAATAAAGGAAGGGGTGGGAATATTTGTCACACATATATACACTAAGCATTGGGAATAGTGAAATTAACTATTTAGCTATAATAAACTACAACTCACATTTTTTATTTGGACCTTTTATAGAGGGGTCATCTTTGGCTGGCAACTTCACAAATTTCAGTGGCAAATGGCTTATAAAATATAGTCATTCTTTTGCATGTTTCATTATGTGAATATATAATACACGTCTTCTTGGTTTAATGTTTTTGCACTAATTTACAGTCCGTATGATTTCTGATGAGAGTTTATTGTGGCATTTTACTCATTTCATTTTGCAGTTATCAGGTTGGTTATAAAACTTTGAGCATATTTATTTTCCAGCCGCGTGGTTGACTGAGGCATATTGACAGCAGACAAAAGTGATGATGACATTAAATAGATTCATGTGATTTAATAACTGCCCTTACTGATGAGTGGCATGGATTGTTGGTAAGTGTGTTATGCATACATTCACTGCTGTGCAATTAATAATTTAAAACAATGGCTAATCACTTTTTTTCACTTAACTAATGTCAGCTGATAGTGAAGAGAAACTGTAAATGAACAAAGAATGACATTTTTACTTGAACTGCAAAAGAATAAAGTTATACCATTCAATTTCATACAGTATATCTTTAACTAGAAGATGTCTCATGCATACTAGACCAGTTTATGCCTTACTGTCTGATGAAAGGAATGTTCACAGCAGCCGCTTGTTAATTTCTTTGATAATTTATTGTAAGGTACCCATTCTTGGTTTCAACAACAGTTAATCTGCCAGAGTTATCTAAAACAAATTTAGACACATTAACAGGTAGATATTGAAATAGAATGGCAGTTACTGTGACTTTCTTCCTGGAATAACTGGATTGAAGTTTACTAATTACAATATGATGTTTACATGTGTATATAAATATTAATTCAGCTTTTTACTTTAATTTTCTAATGCATATTAATAAAATATTTGATTAGAAGTGCTGATTTTAGAAAGATAATAATTGTAATAAAATCTTAATTTATGATGCCATGAACTGTGTAATAAATACAGGAAATGTGTAATAAATACAGGAAATGATATTGTACTTAGTAATATATCTACATATCATTACGTAAAGATTGGCATTTCAATCTAAATTTCTTTATATATTATTTCTGCTATTCACATTTATCATTTCATTTACATTTACTTTGTCATGTTTAGGAAGAACAATCTGCAGTGTATATATAAGATTTTTTCAGTTTCACTTCTTATCAAAAATTGGTAAATAGCAGTTTTTGACCCCCTAATTGACAAAATACTATTGGGTTTTGCTAAAAATACTGTGGCGGTAGAGGAGTTCACTTTTCTTACTGATTAAAAGAAAATTAATGTTAGAAGTCATCTTAAGAAGTTCTCAGTGGTATTCATATTGTGCTATTCAATATTTAATTTTTTTTCCATTTTGAAGATAATGATTTTTACATTAATTGTTGCAGTTGTGCCTTTCTCTCCATAACCTGATAATCAATGGAAGAGTTCATTCATGAACAGTAGGTAATTGTTGTCCATAACAGTTACCAGCCACAATAAGAGAATAACATTTGTAATCATTAAATCCTGTCACTATAGTAACTGATTTTGTACATAGTGGTTAGATTAGAAGTTATCACTTAGTTTAGGCTTTTGAACAAATTCCATTAACAAGAATTAATCAGTAAGTTGAGGTATGAAGTTGTACTGTCAGCTGTCAAACAGAATGGAAATGATTGCTAGAAGTTTTGTGATTTAAAGTAGACACTTTGTTAAGTGATTAATTAAGTGATTATTTTTGAGGCCATTGAGATAAGTTGTGATCAGATTAAGCTAGATTTATCAGTATTAGGCAAGGTTAATTTTTTATTGTAACCAGGCAAAGATAAATGAGCTTTACAAAAATGTAATAGCTGCATTATTGTAGTTGTTGTGGACATCATTTCCATACACAACCATCATGCATGAGTGGCTTAGCATCAAGGGATTTCTATTTTGTTATAATGTTTTATCAAGGAATTGACTTACATGTATTTAAAAAGCAATGGTTTTGATGTATTTCCATGAATACAAAATTATTCATATTGGATAAAAATTCTAATACTATGATCAGCAGTGTATATCGCTCCTACAGTTCAATAAAAACAAATTAATTTTGCATATTTAAACTGATAAAAAAAAAAAAACATATATATAGGCACCAAACCATTTAAGAGGTTAGTACTCTAAACTTACTTCTGCAATCTCATACTGTTTTAAAAGAAAAAAGATATAAATGTGAACAGCGCCATAACTACCTTTCATGCAAATCTCATTTTTTTGTTGCACTTGTGAACTCATGCTCGTGAAAACTATATAAATGTGAAGAATATAGCAAAATACATTTGCGAACACTTACTGTTGAAAAACCATATAAATTTGAAGGAAAGTGTCTCACTTTAATAGGACACTTGCATTATAAATGCAAACACTACAGCATAGAATTCAGTTCTTGTAGTTTTTTAACATAACATTTGCTAACTCAGTCTGTTGAATAACCATAAAATGTACACAATGTAGCAAACTTTTCTCACACCAAACTCATTTAATACTGCACTTACAAATTCATTCCAGTGAAAAACCATATAAATGTGAACAAGAAACAAAGTCTCACACAATTCTAATTTAAAATTAGACATGCAAACTCACACTAGTGAAAAACCATATAAATGTGGAGAATGTAGCAAAGTGTTCTCCAGGAATTCTCTTCTAAGTGTACATTTGCGGACTCATACTGGTGAAAAACCATATAAGTGTGAACTATGCACAAATGTGTTCAGACATAAAAATAACTTAATAAGCCACTGGCAGACTCATACTAGTGAAAAACCATTTAAATGTGAACTATGCACTAAGGAGTTCAGAAAAAAATATCACTTAAAACGTCACTTGCAGACTCATACTGGTGAAAAACCATTTAAATGTGAAAAATGCGGCAAAGAGTTCAGACATAAATATAAATTAAGAGAACACTTGCAAATTCACATTGGTGAAAAACCATATAAATGTGGGGAATGCAGCAAAGTGTTCTCACTCAGTTCTCTTTTAAAGTCACATTTGCTGATTCATACCGGCGAAAAACCATATAAATGTGAACTATGCAGCATGGCATTTGGATTTAAATCTTCTTTAAAAGTACACTTGCAGACTCATACTGGTGAAAAACCGTTTAAATGTGAACAATGTGGCAAGGAGTTCAAAAGGAAATATAGTTTAAAAGAACACTTGCAAACTCATACTGGTGAAAAACCATATAAATGTGGGGAATGCAACAAAGTGTTCTTTCGCAATTGTGATTTAAGTTATCACTTGCGGACTCATACTGGTGAAAGACCATATAAATGTAACCAATGCATCAAGGATTTCTCATATAGACGTGCCTTAAATGTACACTTGCGAACTCATACTGGTGAAAAACCATATAAATGTGAACTATGCACGAAGGAGTTCAGAAGTAAATGTAACTTAAAACGTCACTTGCGGACTCATACTGGTGAAAAACCATATAAATGTGAATTATGCCTGAAGGAGTTCAGACGTAAACATAAATTAAAAGAACACATGCGGACTCATACTGGTGAAAAACCATTTAAATGTGAACAATGCAGCAATGAGTTCTGTCTTAAATCTAGATTAAAAGAACACTTGCAAACTCATACTGGTGAAAAACCATATAAATGTGGGGAATGCAACAAAATGTTTTTTCGCAATTGTGATTTAAGTTCACACTTGCGGATTCATACTGGTGAAAAACCATATAAATGTGAACTCTGCAAAAAAGCATTCAGATGGAAAGATAGTTTGAAAGTACACTTGCAGACTCATACTAGTGAAAAGCCCTATAAATGTGAAGAGTGCAACAAAGTGTTCTCACTCAGTTCTTATTTAAATTCACACTGGCAGATTCATACTGTTGAAAAACCATTTAAATGTGAACTATGCAAGAAGGAGTTCAGACGTAAATCTGGATTAAAACAACACTTGCGGACTCATACTGGTGAAAAACCATTTAAATGTGAACAATGCAGCAAGGTGTTCACACATGAATGTTACTTAAAAATACACATGCAAACTCATACTGGTGAAAAACCTTATAAATGTGAGGAATGCAACAAAGTGTTCTCTCGCAATTGTCATTTAAGTTCACACTTGAAAACTCATACTGGTGAAAAACCATATAAATGTGGGGAATGCAACAAAGTGTTCTTTCGCAATTGTGATTTAAGTTCACACTTGCGGACTCATACTGCTGAAAAACCATAAATGTGAACTATGCAAAAAAGCATTCAGATGGAAAGATAGTTTGAAAGTACACTTGCAAACTCATACTAATGAAAAACCATATAAATGTGAAGAGTGCAACAAAGTGTTCTCACTCAGTTCTTATTTAAATCCACTTGCTGATTCATACTGGTGAAAAACCATATAAATGTGAACTATGCAGCCAGGCATTCAGATTGAAATCTTTAAAAGTACACTTGTGGACTCACACTGGTGAAAAACCATATAAATGTGAACTATGCAACAAAATGTTCTCATGCAATTCTCATTTAAATGTACATTTGCGGACACATACCAGTGAAAAGCCATATAAATGTGAATGAACTGCAACAAAATGTTCATATGGAATTCTCATTTAAGTGTACACTTGCGGACACATACTGGTGAAAAATCATAACAATGTGAGTTATTTAACAAAGCATTCAGAGTGAAAGATTCTTTAAAATTAAACCTGTGAACTCATGCTGTTGAAATTCAAATAAATAAATGTGAATGTTAAATCAAGCCGTTCACACAACCATTATTTGAAAGTACACTTGTAAACCCTCAATTGTAAAACCATATAAATGAGAACAATGTAAGAAAGTTCTTTTAAAATTCTTATTTAATAGCAGACTTGTGGTCTCATTCTGCTGGAAAACATATGAAATGCTACAATTCTATTTTAATAGTGTACATACAATAGTGTAATTCTTAATAGTGTACATACAAACTCATTGGTAAAAAGCCAAATAGATGTGTACAATGCAGCAAAGTATTTTGTCAACTTGATTAATTAATAGTACACTTGCAAGCTTATGCTGGTGACAAACTATGTAACTGTGAAGAATGCAGCAAAATAATCTTATACTATTCTCATTTAATAGTGTGTTTATGACTCATTCTAATCATAAATCTTGTAAATGTGCGCAATTCTACAAAGTGGTCTCATGAAATTCGAATTTAATAGTGTAAGACGATGTGAAAATACAAAATGAATTTGCAGTACTTAACCGTGAGTTATGGTAAAATTACACAAACATTCTATCAACAAGAGTTTCACTTCAAATAATCTTATAAAAGTTTTGTAAACATACATTGCACCATTTGTGAATGAAAGTGATACAATGAAATGGATTTAAAATAATTAGAACATATTATTTATAGTGGTTTTATATTAGTATGAAGTTAAAAATGAATTCCTGTGGCTTCATGTATTTTGTCAAGATTTTTAAAAAACTACTTTTTCTGTGTCTAGAAAGAGTCAACATGTTATAAATTTCAAATGAAGATGTAAAATCAGTTCTGTGCCTGTGAATTAACAAGTATGAAATAGAAATAATAGAACACACTTATTTCAAATCATTCTTTATATTTAACATTATTATATTTATTTGCATTAAAATTATGATATACTTACCTCCAAATGATGTTTCTCTGTACAGCATATCTTTTATATGTAATCTATACTAACACTTAAAAGTTAGTTTGAACCTACAGTTTTTCCAGCAACATACAATGCAGACAAACAATTTCAAAATTTCCCTCATTTCAAAATATTACATGATCTTTGAAAACATAGTTGCATTATTGACATTTATATGGTTTTATTGTGCAAAATAACATTTCTAGAAAGAAATTTTAAACATAAATCCTCATAAGAACAATTGTGACAAAAATCAGAAAATATTTAAAACACATTATAATAGTTTGGCAGCTTGAAATTTACACAAACAGCATACATGTACCTAAATCAAATAGACTGATCCTCCTGCCACTTTTTATGTACTAGTACATTATTAAAGTACTTGTAATTTGCATCTATTGTAATAACGTTTTACATATTTTATCCATTATTAATTTAGTAGTTATATTTATGGTAACATGTTTTTACTCATGTATACTTTTACCTTAAATAATGACATTATTGAATAAATATTGTGAGACAGAAATATGGAAGTATGCTTTGTATGACATTATTGAATATGTATTGTATGGAGAAAGAAATATGGAAATATGCCTTGTACACTGACATTTTTGAAATACATATTGTAAAGTGAAATAAATAAATATGAATTATTTAAAGCATACTGAAAATAAAAGAAATATTGAAAGCACATATTGTATGTAGATAGAAATTTGGAAATATTTGCATTAATTATTTGGAAGCAATCATATATAATTATTGTAATGGAGATAAATAATGTGCACAAAATTGCATCATATGTGAAATTAATTGTACTTTTAATGTGGAATTAATTTTATTTATTTTATGAGTTATTGAATATACATTTTATGTGGACTAATTGTACCTATGTGGAATTAATCGTACTTATTAAGATAAATTGATTTGACTTTTTATGTGTAATTGATTGTATTTTTAAGTTGGAATTTTACCTTTTATGTGGAATTGTTTGTATTTTTTAGTTGTAATTGTACCTTATATGTGGAATTAATTGTACATTGTGTTTTTAAGTTAGAATTGTACCTTGATTGTACACTTTATATGGAATATAGTGGAACCAATCCTCTTTCAAAAATAATAATGAAGGAATAAACATAAATCACAGCGTTTATAATATTAACTCTTGTTTAAGATGGCAATATGGCAGTAATCACAATATGGTGGTTACTTCACTCAGTTATCTCCCATATTTTGTTCGCTCATATTTTGCCACAATGTGTTTGTGTTCACTGATGTATATATAACAAGAAAAAGACTACAAGCATTACTGGGTGAACTAACAGCAAGATGATATAATAGAGAGTAAACACTGAGATTTATGAACAATTTAAAGAAATATGTTTGTGGAATTAACTGTATATTTATATATATTTTTTGTAACTGTACTTTTTTGTGAAATGCATTGCACTTTTTTTGTGGAATAAAATTTTACTTTTTGTAGAATAAATTGTACTTTTCTATGTGGATTTAATTAAATGTAATTGTTGGCTGTAGAAATTAGTTTACGTATAGTACTAATTGAATATATTAAATCAGAAGTTATATGAAATATATAACTCTTTGAGTTGTAAATAATTTGATTTTGTATCTCATAGCACTAGTTCTAAGAATTGAGGTTTTCCTTGGTAAGATTAATAAGATTGGTTCAGTGATTAAAAATGTCTGCATTACAAACGCCAACATTGATAATGTAGGTTCAGTGATAAAAAATGTCTGCATTACACAGGCCGTCATTGATGACATTAAACTCATTTGACATCTAGTAAATTCTGTTTTTAACTTGTCACTAGAAAACAAGTGCTAAATTTTATATGACTAAATTTGATATGAATGAATATTAAATCTAAATTGATTTGTAAGCAAAATAAGGTGTAATGTATTCACTTGTAGAATCAGTGGGTAAAATCACAATTTACTGTATTCAACAAACTAGGAGTGAAATTTGTGAAAGAATTTGATTTAAATTAGGAAGAACTGCTTGTTTATCTATAAATCTAATCTCTGGTAAAATTAACATATTAAAATGTCATATGTTTTCATGTAATAGAATAAACACATTAAAATGAATTGTATTGGCATACAGTAAAATACATTGGAAGCCATATGTTTGCATGCGATGAGATAAACACATTAAAATGTGTCATGTGTACCTGTAATAGAATAAAAACATAAATAAAAAAAATATCTTAAATGAATAAATCTTTATGCTTCATGTCTAAATAATGGGTTTCATTATAGACCATAAAATTCAGAATAAAAATACTAATATATTTGTTTAAAGGTGTAGTGAAACCATGGTTTTAATATATCAGATGTGTATCAAATCTTATTAGCGTGTTAAGTATTTTACCTAAATATCACAGGATATTAGTAGTAGTAGTAGTAGAGGTAGTAATATTAGTCTCAATCAATTAATATTTAATAATACTATTATACTAAATTATATATTATTATTTCTTTTATCATGTATTCAGTACCTCATATCATGTAACTGACAATATTAGACAGATGGACTTGACTGATGTTCGGATTCCTCAACACAAAGATGGAATTATTGTTGTTATGTTTTTCATAATATAAAAGTTTATATCTATAAATTGTTACTGATTATGTTTATCCTATTACATATAAACATAGGACATTTTAATGTATGGACCTGACTGATATTCAGATTCCTGTATGAAAGGTTTCAGCACAAAGAATGAATTAATGTTCTTATGTTTTCCTGAAGTAGGTGTCTTTCAGACAATGAAGCACGTTTGGTATAATTGCTTCTCGTGGCTGCAATATTTTTCAACTTTAAATCTACTCCATGTGATAAAGTGTGGATAGGAAAAATAGTCAACTTTAAAACCACTCAATTTGAGAGATAGCAAACAAATTTACCAGTGATTTCGACAAAGAAAAATTATGCAAGTCCACATAATGTGTGAAACTGCAGAAAAGTGTACCATTAAATTTCAGGCAGGAAATAATGTCAATTTCAAATCCACTAAAAACATGGAAGGATTTTCCATTTGAATTAATAGGAAAAATCGTTAACGTCAAATCTACTTAATGCTTGAACTTGTGAAAATTTTATCATTGAATTAGATTTAAATAGTAAACTTAATTTCCACATAACATGAGAAGTTTTACCTTTGCTCTGCTGTTAGATTGTGAGTAATAAATCATTGTCATTCTATACTTAAATTTATAGTTGTAAAATATCTCTTAGTAGTTATCTCTCTATTTGACATCCACTATTTATAGATCATCTTTCTCAATGATTCTCATTTAGATCAAAGCAATTTCCACTTGACCAGTCAATTTGCTTAGTTCTGACACCCTACAGTGGGTTTTATGAAGTGAGAACAAAAATTACTTTCATGTTTGATTTGTTATATCACCCACAAAACGAGTCCTAATTAATTTATAATAGTTTTAAAGGTTATTAAAAAATGATTGTATCATTCAAAAGTTCTATTTCAAAAATATCCTAGTACAGTGCATTTGTTGGAAAACCAGTGAGACAGGTCCATCAAAATTTTGCATGAAATTTGTCTTTCTTCTCTACTAGTGTTGTCTGTTGGAAGTTGTCACATGTACAACCACCTTGGTGAAATACACATTACCAATTGGTGTTTAGGACCAAGTCTATCAATAGTGCATCAGGAAATAACAAAGAAAAATAATCCAGTACTGTTGCAGTCATTACATCAAATCCCAGGAAACACGGCTCCTGTTCAAGTTGCATTAAAATCGTTGACCATAAATGGTGTATAAAGATATGCAGTCCATTCATTGTCAGTATGAATCAGTGGGCCTGGATCTACTTCAACATTGGAAACAAACCAGTTACTAGAGTTCTCAAGATGAAATCATTTACTGTGCATTAATGAAATCACGATAAAGGAAATTTGCAACAAATTCAGTAGTGTAGTTCAGTAGTAGTAAAATTGTCTCTCTTCTTTTTTAAAGTACTGTTACTTCATAGCATTCAGTTCAGGTTTAATTAAATTTTATAGATGTAGCAAATAATGCAGCAAATAACTGTCAGTGTCCCAGTAAATTGTATTTACTTTATTCACTCTGGTGAAAAAACATTAAGTTAGAGACAGCAGCAAAAAACTGTCACTGTCTCAGTAAATTGTAACTTAATCAGTCTGGTGAAAAAACATTCATTTAGAAAAAGCAGCAAACATTGTGACAGTCAAAATGTTCCTAAAAGTTTACCTCATAAAACATATATTGGTAGAGATGATCTTTTCTATAAATAATTTTAAACATCAAATTAGTTTACATATATATTACGTCCAGAGTGGCAAACCTATATTGGTACTGAGAACTTTTCTATAAATAATTTTAAACATCATATCTTACGTCCAGAGTGGCAAACCTATATTGGTACTGAGAACTTTTCTATAAATAATAATTTTAAACATCATATCTTACGTCCAGAGTGGCAAACCTATATTGGTACACTGAAGACTTTTATATAAATAACTTAAAACATAACTTTTTCTGACAAACCTTTGCAACAGTCGTAATAATTTTAAACAATAATGTTTGGTTGGATCAGAAGGAATTTTATGCAACTCCATTCTTTTCTTTATTTATGAACAAAAGTAAGAAACAAAATTATTGCTGCCAATCGACAGATATAGAAATTTGTTGTCAGATTCTATTGCAAAAGATTATTTAGGTGAAATTATAAAAGTAAAAAATTAAAAAAATAGACATTTTGTGAAGAATGTGTTGCAGATAAAAATAGTGGTTTTAGACCTCTTTACTACAATTTAAAAAAATCATGAAATTACGTCATTGCACACTAGCCGCAGGTCGGCATCAAATGACGTCATTAATGATTGAGAAATATCCACAATAGTAAGAACACTGGAACAGATAAACTCTTTAAATAAATGTTTAATGCCTTACACAAAAGCCCTTGGAATCCCTAGCATTCATGTTTCAACATAGTAAAGAAAGGTTTGGCCCTAACTGGTTGAATATGTCAAATCTTCCTCCAAGTTCTCTCCTCCTCCCCCACCCCCAGCATATTGTGCTGTCAGGACTGCAGATATTCAGCAGCGAGCCTCTAGTCTAGAGTGAACTCTCCTTGACACAGGGTGTGTTCTCTGCGGGGTCACATGTGGGTCAAATAGTTCCCAGTTGCCTAGGACACGTCTTTCAATGTCTGTGTGGTGCATGTAGATTAAACTGCAAACGGAAACTTTAAACTCCTTATTAAATATAATTATTGTGTTAACTTGGCTCGACTGTCAAATTCTAAAGATGGCCGTGTGAAATGTGGGGTTATATAACCTTCCTACAAGGTTCAGTGAATTAATAATTACTTTACAAATATTAATATCATAACATTTCACCCACTTCTCGTAATGTACTCCATCAAAACAACTTGTTTTCTCTACTCTTATGACCACCACAGACTTTCATTATACAAATAAATTTTATCATGGCATTCAAAATTGATATAATCATACTTAAAATTGAAATTTTATTTTAAAACGTCTCATCATACAACAACCTGATATGTTTGAATTCCTCCATGCAAAGACAGAATTAATGTTAAGTTTTCCATGAATTACATCCAGTTTATCATCAAAATTATAACTCGTGCAAGGGCAGAATTAACTTCGATTAGTTTTCCATGAAGTAAATTCAGTTCATTTAAAATTGTAACTAATACATTTCCTCTCAAGTCTCAAGCATGGAAACACTTCAACCCGAGTTGTGGTCCTTTTGCATTGATTTACGCTGAAAGTACTCCACGTTGAAAAGAAACAAGTGACAAATGGTAAGAACAATTACTTGTAAAGGAGATGCCCACACACGCCCCTTACTGGCCCGATCCTGTGTCCTCAGTTTTGGCAATGGACGCTATAGATAGCCACTAACAGGGATTGGAATTGTTGAACTACTGGGTTCGAGGTCGTACTGACCTGGACCACGCACAAGCTGTGTAGTTGGAAACTTGACCACTATTCAGTGAGTCTAATTAAAGAACATTTTCTGGGTCTTTCTCTTTCTGAGACCAAATATTCTCAAAATTTCACAAAGACCATTGCTGGCTGAAATGCAGAAAAAAATCTTGTAAATCTTGTCACCATCTCTGTAGTTGTTCACACGCACACGCACGCACACGCACGCACACACACACACACACACACACACACACACACACACACACACACACACACACACACACACACAGGTGTCTCCAGTGCGTATAAATGACTGGCGATATCTTTGATCCAGATTTGAGTCAAGTCAAAAGCAGGCCAAAAGGTTCCTAAAGTTGTAAACATATATTGTAATGAGTGCCCAAAGGTTCCTAAAGTTGTAAACATATATTGTAATGAGTGCATTTAATTTGTTCAAAGGCGCGTTCTCAATGCTACACAAAAAATTAAATAACTGAATATAGTCCCTATCTTTATAACCACACTATAGATAGCTAAATACAACTTCTATCCATACCTACATAATTAATAATCATCAAGTGAATAAATAAAACAGTGCATTGTTACAATACACGCATGAACAAATATGCATGCTCTCAAACGTTCTGACCATGCATGTATAGACATTGCTCGGTAACAAGGGAAATAAAATTTATAAAAAAATTTAAACGATTACTTCCCCTTAACTGCGACAGTGAACAAAGGCTGCGATACCAAGTTAAAACTGAAGGCCAGGCCAGCTAAACTGAGGGGAAAGTAGGTCGCCGGTCAACAGTGACCGGTGCATGCCGAACACAGCTAAACTAGGTCGTTTGCCGACAGCGGACACATCCGGGTCTTTTGTGAACAAACTACAGCGTTGCTATTTGAATCGTGAAATCTGAAAGCTTGCAGACCCGTTTGACCCAAAATGGCGATCTGACAGAGGAAAAAGTAAGTTTTTACTTTCCGTCTGCTTTCTTGCAAATCACAGTATTGATTGCCTTTAGTAAAATGTGACACCCCTAATTTTTCATTTCTATATTATAATTAAAGAGCCTCAGGCAATCTGTTCATTTTCCATTCGATGTTCTGACTTGAGTGCTCCCATAGTTATGGACAATGGTGTGTGAGTGTTTGTCACTTTGTGTTGTTAATGTGATGAGTGAATAGTGCATTTCTTCTGTTACAATGTTATTATTTAACTATCTATTAAGATTGCCTTACTTTAGTGAGATTTAATTGCCTCCCTTTAGTAAGGTTTATGTCTCGATTGCCTGTAAATAGTGATTTATATATACTATAGCGATTACCTATACAGGCTATAGTAAGATTTATGTATTATTCAATATTGCCTATTTCCACACAACCATCCCACACAACATAAACTCAAACACATAGGCTTACACACACATCTTAGCATTCTCTGTGGACTGTCATATTATTAAGATAAAAATATTTATAACACACGTTTGAAATCTAGCAGTTATGAATAATCATCTTTGAAAAGCTACACATCTAAACATTTTTAATGTACCTGAGATAATGTATCTTTTACTATGGCGAAGATATTTGATAATACAGTCACATTCATACACGTTCTGTTATAATAATAAATTATTTCTTGAAAATTTTAAAACGGAGTAATTAAAAATTATATTCTCGAAAAACACTTGATTGATCTTTAAAAAATGTGTGAATGTATAATTCTCTGAAATAATTCAGGACAACCCGTTATTTCTGACATTATTTGATTTGACTGTCTTAAGTTAATATTGACAGTTTTATTTGGATTGATTGTCTTAATAATCATGTTGATTTGCTTGTTAATATTTACAGTAGTATTGGCTGTATTAATATTCATGTTGATTTGGTTGTCTTAATATTGACATCAGTATTTAATTTGTGGCTATCTTCAGTTTCATCAGAATTTGGCTATCTTAATATTAATGGTAGTATTTGAATTGGACATCTTAATATTGACAACAATATTTGGTTATTGGCTGTAATTTCTTGTGCTATTTTAATTTCAGTTTTATTTCTGTGTTTATTAATTGGAATGTGTGATACCCGTAATGATTTTCTTGTTTTAATTGGAGCCATTGAATACTGTGATCTATGAAATGGGTATTTCTTTAAATGTAATTAGTGATGCATGAGTATTGTGAAATTAGTTTGTTTCAATTAGAATTAATACAAATTGTGGACTGTGAAATTATTTTAATAGAATTTATGATACCTGTTAACTAACCTGGGATGCAGCCATCATTGGTAATTTGGTCAGGAAAATAATGTGTACAGCCATTGAGAAAGAAAGTGGTCTTTGCTTCCTTTGTTGATTTTAAATTGTGGCCAAACCATATGGCTTAGTTTTTTTTCCCAAGTAAAAATCTCAAATATGACCTTGAGTTCTGTTGGACCATTTTAAAAACTGAATACACATCTATAATTGATAGGGAAAAGACACAACTGAGGCATTAAATATTTACAGTTTATACACTTAACTAGACATCTATAATAAGAAAACACAAAACACAACTTCATTTTTTTTACCTGTTATTTGTGAGACTGACGATGACTTAATTTAATTTTAATTAATTTATAGAAAATAATCATTTATTATAACTTAAATAATATAAAATTTCAAACAAAAGTGAGTGGACAGAAGGTGTTTGAGAATACATACGACTGTGGAGCCTAATACTGATTGTGATAATTTACATAGGAATACATCTCTTTCAATTTTAGTGTTTATTTGTGTAATTTTCACAGCTTCGGTGATTGTGTGTTTAATTGCACGTTTTGGTGCTCCCTGGTTATACAGTATAATTTGCTGTATATGAGAAACGCTAAAGGGGAATCACCAGAGGCAGTGACTGAGTAGGGTAAGTTACTTCCCTTTGACTTTAAGTCTTCTGTACTCGAACGTGATTTTATGTCTAGATGCAAAGGACCAGTGATTTCATTGTACCAAAATTTTATAGACTAGTGATTTCATTGTAACAAATGTAACAAAATGCGCTAGAGGAGTAATTTCATTGTAACAAAATTTGATAGACCAATGATTTCATCGTGACAAAATTGATAGACTTGTGATTTCATTGTAATAAAAAATGCGCTAGGTGAGTGCTTTCATTGTAACAAAATGCACTAGATTTTATTTTATTATTAATTGATTACCATGTAATCAATCTGCTTCTATTTCTAAATCCATCTTCAAAAAAACAAAAATGGTTCACTTGATCTGAATAGGTATTAGTAATTATTAAATATTTTTGGCAATTTTTAAAATACTTTTTGGGTAATTCAGTTGTTTCTGAAATCTGCTATTCTTACCAATGTAAACAATCTTAATATTTTTCATTATGGGCAAGATGTTAATTCTCCACTATCCTGGGCTTCCAGTAATTATAGGCCAACTCCCTAACTGGTCACTCAGAAAGAAGGAAGATAGGACAGGTAGGATAGAATAGAAAAGTGTCTGGCTGGATTAAAGCTCTGACAATCTCCTCCCCTCCCCTCCCTCCCATACATATAGTTTGGAATATAAAATTAAAGTGATAAACTAATAAAATATATAATATGTAAGTATGCCACTTCAACACAAGTTATCTGCATATTAACAATTATACATCTTTTAAAAGTGAAATAACAAGAGATCTGTTGGTTACACTTAGTTGTAAACATTGTGAAAGATAATTGGAAAAAGAGTTTGTAATCAGAGCTATATGAGTCTTTGATAGAGTTATTATGCTGTGAACATATGGATGAAGCAAGGGAAGCAATTGAAGCTAACTGTAACTATTGAACTGTTGAAACTGTTGAACCTATCTCAGTATAGTGCCTGACATTGTTATCTAGGGTCCTAGTGGGTCTTTACAGCAGTGGCACATGTGGGTCCATCGAACTGTGGGCATGGTTCCTGGTCCATGGTTCATTCCACTCTGCCATTGCTTTCTTGTCTCAGCACTCGCAAATCTCAATGTCAAAGATAAGGCTTTGATCTGCCAGTAAAAGCACAGGGACTTAAAGTTCATCATTCTTTGTTCCCTGACAGAACATCCTTTCAAGCACAGAATCATAAAATCTAATGCCCTAAACAGAATGTAAGCTAAAGAAGAGAACATGATTAATGCTAAATATAAAACAGAGATAAAATGTCCAGACATAGAAGTAAAAATAAAATGGAGATATAATAATAATGTCCAGACATAGAAGTAAATATAAAACAGAGATATAATGTCCAGACATAGAAGTAAATATAAAACGGAGATATAATAATAATGTACAGACATAGAAGTAAATATAAAACAGAGATATAATGTCCAGACATAGAAGTAAATATAAAACGGAGATATAATAATAATGTACAGACATAGAAGTAAATATAAAACAGAGATATAATGTCCAGACATAGAAGTAAATATAAAACGGAGATACAATGTCCAGACATAGAAGTAAACATATACCTTCAACAGTATACTATAAATAGACAGCAGATGGTTTCCTGCTGTATTAAATTACCAGCAATAAAGGGAGATAACTCCTGTGAAGTATACATAACTATTTGATGCCAGGAGAATCAGTGTGTTGTCTCAGTGGACTATCTTGATGGTCTGCTGGTCAGTGGTAGTTCAAATGACCCATTCATTGCATGCTGTCAAGACTTGCTCAGAATGGTCCATTGGAAGTAAGTTAGAAACCAATAAGCCAGACAAGAGGGTAAGGGTCAACTGTTCCTATGGATAATGTTTGAACTAATTTTAGTGCAAGGAGAAAGTGTGGCTACAAAGTGCCATAATATGACAATTAGTATAAATAATCTTAATATTGTGCATTAATACCTCTTGACTAATACTACTTTAAGACATATCTCTCTTGTGTGTATATGTATTGTTGTTTGTGTGAGTATATGTGTGTGAATTTGAAAAATGATAAAATACTGTAAAATAAAAAAATATTACAAACTTATGTATATTTGACTAAAGAGATTAAGTAAACCTTGATAAAATTATTTTGCACAGGCAATAGATACAGGTAATCTGTTGAAAGGATAGTTTTATAAATTGTTTTGTTGCACCTGAAATTAAAATAGATATACTAAATAACACCATGCATATATAGCTTTAATAATAGAAACATATTTTAGACTGCTGCTTTCAGTATTTAACCACTAAACAATAGTGTCTCAATGAATTTTTAAAATTAATTTAATTCACTAGACTGCATGTGACTCCCAGAGTTAAAAGTGTTTTCAGGCACAAATGAAACTTAACATTCCAAACACTTTATAAACATACAGTATGACAACAACCACAAGTGTGAACATTTTGGCAAAACAGCTTTCATCAGTGCAAAAGAGTTAATAATAACAATGATGTGAACAATGACATGAGAAAGGTTCAAAATGTATGATTAACTTATCTAGAGAGAAGGTAGCTTTTCTATCATACAACAAGTAGAATTAAAATATTTAATTGGAGTTCTAGCATTAATACAAATTTATCAACATTTCTACTCTGTCTATAATAAATGTAAAACAATAAAGTCTTCTAACAATATCTACACGAGTTGTTCCAGATAGCTCATATAAAGCCAGGATAGTCCCTGGACAGGAATCCCCTGTGCCACATTGTGAGATCTACACTCCATAGACTAATTCTTGAAAAGTCAGAAAGTCAGGTGAAAGCAGTAAAATGATCATCCCATCCATATGCCATCCATTTTCTCATTAAGGACAAAGTCAGAATGCTATGGTTCTATATACCTTAATCCCAAGTCAGGACCCTTACATTCTGAATTAAGAATTTGAATTACTTTAGATGCGGAGTGAATAATTTGATGTTTTCAGGTAAGTATACTATCAAAGAAGACTTCAAGAACCTTAACCTTATCAACAACCTTAACGTCCTTGCCACTGTAATAAAATTAAAATAGTTTTTTCAATTGTTGAATATAAAAATAGAACAATTTTTGTCTTTTCAGTAGACAAAGACATTACCTAACACATACTACACACTGTCTGCTTCCTCTAGTAATTATTAAGGATTGTTTGGAGATGTGTGCAGGTTTTCCGCATTTAAATTTATAAATTTCCCACAGCGTACATCATCTCAAACATAAAATTATTAGTATAAGCACCTTAAACTTTTAGAAAAACAGATGGGAAATAACTGCTCCATAATAAACCCCTATATCAGATAGTCTGAAACTAGAAACAGAGTTATCCACTATAACTCTCTGACATGTATTTCTGTTGGAAAGAAAGTTAGCAAGATATTTTAATAGATTACCAGCCAGACTTATAGCCTGCAGTTTTCTATTCACTTTATAGTGCCAATTTGTCAAAGCAGATTTCAAGATCAAAGAATTTAACAAAATCACTAATTGCAGGAAGACACTTTGTTAATTTGTTCACTTTAGTTCACAGTGACATCAATTGCATTTTTGTTTTTCCTATTAAAGGGAGAGAAATAACATTTGATTACAACAATTTGCCTGTTTTTGATAAATTTTTATAGCACCTTCCAGAATGTGATGCAAAATTCCTACGTTGTGAACTGAATATGGAGATAATAAAATACATTAGATATATAAATGTTGGGTAAAAGAGAAATAAGTTGTTAAATAATTGTCATTGTCTCTACTGCAGGTTGAGCAAAGGCACCAGCATATCTGTTGATTGCAGTAACCTGGGAGATCAAGACATTATCATTCTCTACAGTCATCAAGAAAGGTTTGTAGTAGGTTTGTAAAGTGGTGTCACTCTTTCTTCAGTATCTCAGTAATTCTCCCGGAGTTTTTTTTTTACGTAGGTTATGAGGTATATTCGTCAATGAATAATATTAATAATCATGAGTTTGACCTTTCAGTACCTTTTGTAATTATTACATTTCTAAAAGTTTTGGTAAGCAGTATTTGTGATAATGACATCACTGTGCTATACATTAACTGTGTGGCACTTGAATATGAGCAAAATACACAATCTTATGTTTACAAACCACTTCAGTAATACTGACGTACTAATTACTTTGGCTAATAGTATATGTGTAGTACATTAACTTATGCATATAAATAAATTTAAAAGATATAAAAAAGAACTATTGCAAAAATCACTTAGTGAGAGTTATCAGAAAATTTTAAAGTTATGTGGACAGCTGTAACGAATCATTTTAATACAAATAAAATGTAAAAGTTTGCTACGTATTCTTCAACATCTGTAAAAGAACTTTTCAAATACTGTTTGCAAATTATCACCTCACATTTATTCCAGTTACAACATATTTTCATATGTGTGCATCATTAAAATTTTAGATTTTTTGCTAATGAGTCATCACAGGGATCCAGATAACTGATGTTAAGTCGCAATTTTTGTCCCTCTTTTGTGCCCAAGATATTAGGGTTTGGTGACATATAAGAATCGACATAACCGACAAGAAAATGCTAAGACAAAGAGGGTATTTGGCGGTTCCACTTCAAAAACGTCGACATAAATGGGTTTGTGAGCTAATCGAGGTCAAGATAATTGATTTCGACTGTAGTTGATTGTCCAAAAATAGCTACAGGCCTGAAAACTTCTCTTACTGACTCTTTATAATAGTGTTCCTGGAACTTAGCTCTAGTTCTCTCCAGAGACATCTAGAGGAAACATTATCTGTTAACAAAGTCCAAACAGTGGACATTCAGACAATGTGAAGAAAGCACATCACAGATAGAGGGAGTTAAATAGTTTCTTGAAACTGTGAAAGAATCAATGTGACCTGAATAAAGTTTCCTCTCTCTGTTTCTTCTCACTGTAGTAGATAATGTCACATCATCACCCACTGGATTTGTAGGGCTTGCAAACAACATATTCTGGCAGGCTTAATGAATTCTCAAAATAACTGCAAGCTGAGTTCAGTATAAAAGTGTAAAAGGTGCCAAAGGTTGCCAAAGAACAATGTAAAGGTACCCAGGGGAGTCTGCCAAGGGCTGTTGAGAAACAACAATAATTCTTCTGTAGAAATTTAGATGGGCAGGTATTAACTGCCTCTTTCTTTAATACCTTCTCAGCCTCTACATGTATATTTACAATTACTGAATGCAATTATCTTAGTTCTCCGCAAAGGAACAATGAATTTGACTATTTGTCCTCTCACAAGTCACATAATTTTCCAGGTATGGTTTATATAGTATTATTGAAGTAAAGTTAATAAACAAACAATGGAAATAGAAATATCCGTAAGTTATAAACAACATTTTACAGCTCAAGGTTATGATTTAAGCTCTCTGAATCATAAACATTATTCTACAGAGATCTAAATTTGTTGCATCATACCTGCTACAAAGTTTCAACAATGACTAACAGTTTAGTTACAAGTAAATTAGCCAACATTAATTGCATAGTATTTCTTCTGAGCAAGGGAGCACATTTTGTGTGGCGTTTCTCTGCAAGTGATTGCAAAAACAGGTAATTTTCCACGACATGGGTTCCCCACTATATTTTCTTAGCAGCTATTGGTCAGCTCCATCTGGCCAGTAGATGGCCTTTGGTTAGATCTTACTGATTAACTTAAACCATTTATCCAAACAAGATTTAAGGTGGACTCACACATTCAGTAGAACTTACACTATTGAATTACATCATGAATGACCCTAGTGTCATTTAATTATGATACCTTTCCAGGGAGTGTCTAGTAATCCGTTTGTAGGAGTGTTGTGGATTTTCCTCATTGTGTGCAGTGCATGATGTCTACTTTTAAATCATATTTCATAAATATCAATATCAATGCTCTACAAATTTTATCATGAAAAGATATCATAGATAAAAGTGCATGAAACTAGTGACAAATAAAGGAAGGGGTGGGAATATTTGTCACACATATGTACACTAGGCATTTGTAATAGTGAAACCTAACTATTTAGCTGTAATAAACTACAACTCACATTTTTTATTTGGAACTTTTATAGAGGGGTCATCTTTGGCTGTCAATATGGCAACTTCACAAATTTCAGTAGCAAATGGCTTATAAAATATAGTCATTCTTTTGCATGTTTCATTATGTGAGTATATAATACACGTCTTCTTGTTTTAATGTTTTTGCACTAATTTACAGTCCGTATGATTTCTGATGAGTGTTTATTGTGGCATTTTACTCATTTCATTTTGCAGTTATCAGGTTGGTTATAAAACTTTGAACATATTTGTTTTCAGGCCATGTGTTTGCCTGAGACACATTGACAGCAGACACAAGAGATGACATTAAATAGATTCGTGTGATTTAATAACTGCCCTTACTGATGAGTGGCATGGATTGTTGGTAAGTGTGTTATGCATACATTCACTGCTGTGCAATTAATCATTTAAAACAACGGCTAATAACTTTTTTTCACTTAACTAATGTCAGCTGATAGTGAAGAGAAACTGTAAATGAACAAAGAATGACATTTTTACTTGAACTGCAAAAGAATAAAGTTAATACCATTTCATACTGTATATCTTTAACTAGAAGATGTCTCATGCATGCTGGAAGAGTTTATGCCTTACTGTCTGGTGAATGGAATGTTCACAGCAGCTGCTTGTTAATTTCTTTGATAATTTATTGTAAGGTACTCATTCTTGGTTTCAACAACAGTTAATCTGCCAGAGTTATCTAAAACAGATTTAGACACATTAACAGGTAAATTGTGAAATAGAATGGCAGTTATTGTGACTTTCTCCCTGGAGTAACTGAAGTTTACTAATTACACTATGATGATTACATGTGTATGTAAATATCTAACTCAGCTTTTTACTTTAAATAAAATTTTCTAATGCATATTACTAAAATATTTGATTAGAAGTACTGATTTTAGAAAGATAATAATTGTAATAAGATCTTATTTTAGGATACCATGAAATGTGTAATAAATACAGATAAATGTTTTTGTGCTTAGTAATATATCTACATATCATTACTTAAAGATTGGCATTTAAATCTAAATTTCTTTATATATTATTTCTGCTTTTCACATTTATATTTTCATTTACATTTACATTGTCATGTTTATGAAGAACAATCTGCAGTGTATATATGTTTTTTCAGTTTCACTTCTTATCAAATACTTGGTAAATAGCAGTTTGTTGATCTCCTAACTGACAAAATACTATTGGGTTTGCTAAAAATACTGTGGCTCTAGAGGAGTTTACTTACTGATAAATTAATGTAGAAGTCATCTTTAAAAGTTACTGCTCAGTGGTATTCATATTGTGTTATTCAATGTTTAATTTTATTTCCATTTTGAAGAGAATGATTTTTACATTAATTGTTGCAGTTGTGCCTTTCTCTCCATAACCTGGTAATCAATGGAAGAGTTCATTCATGAACAGTAGGTAATTGTTGTCCATAACAGTTACCAGCCACAATAAGAGAGTAATAATTAAATCATGTCACTATAGTAACTGATTTTGTACATGGTGGCTAGATTGGAAGTTATCACTTAGTTTAGGCTTTTGAATGAATTCCACTAACAAAAATTAATCAGGAAGTTGAGGTATGAAGTTGTACTGTCAGCTGTCAAACAGAATGAAAATGATTGCTAGAAATTTTGTGATTTAAAGGTAGATACTTTGTTATAATTTTATTGTAAGTGATTATTTTTAGGTCACTGAGATAAGTTGTTGTGATCAGATTAAGCTAGATTTGTCAGTAATAGGCAAGGTTAAGTTTTTATTGTAAGCAGGCAAAGATAAATGAGCTTGACAAAAAGGTAATAACTGCATTATTGTAGTTGTTGATGTGGACATCATTTCCAAACACAATCATCTTGCATGAGTGTCTTAGCATCAAGGGATTTCTATTTTGTGTTAATGTTTTATCAAAAAATTGATTTACATAGATTTGAAAAGCAATGGTTTTGATATACATGTATTTCTAAGAATTCAAAATTATTCATATTGGAGAAAAATTCTAATAGTTTGATCAGCACTGTATATCGCTCTTACAGTCCAATAAAAAAAAATAAATTAATTTTGCATATTTAAACTGATTAAAAAAAACTATATAAATGCACCACACCATTTCAGAGGTTATAACTCTAAATTTACTCCTGCAATCTCAGACTGTTTTAAAATAAAAAAGACTCATATTAATGTGAACAGCGCCAAATCGACTTTCCTGCAAATCTCATTTTTTGTTGCACTTGTGAACTCATGCTGGTGAAAAACTATATAAATGTGAACAATGTAGCAAAATACATTTGGGAACACTTACTATTGAAAAAAACATATAAATTTGAATTAAAGTGTCTCACTTTAATACGACACTTGCAATCTGATGAAAATGCAAACATGCAGCATAGAGTTTAGTTCTTATAGTTTTTTAACATGACATTTGCAAACTCATTTTGTTGAATAACCATATAAATGTACATAATGTAGCAAACTTTTCTCACACCAAATTTATTTAATTAATACTGTATTTACAAACTCATTCCGGTGAAAAACCATATAAATTGAACAATGCAACAAAGAGTCTCACAGAATTCTAATTTAAAAGTAAACATGCAAACTCTTACAAATTAAAAATCAAATAAATGTGCACAATGAACAGTTTTCTCATGCAAATCTTATTTAATAGTGTACTTTGTGAACTCATAGTGGCAAAAAAATATATATCAGTGTGAACACTGCAGCAAGGAGTTCACACACAAATATTCTTTAACAATACACTTGAGAATTCATACCATTGAAAAACCATTAAAATGTGTTCTTACAAACTCACTAGTGAAAAACTATATAAATTTGAACAATTAAGAAACGTTCTTTAAAAGTATGCTTGTGAGCTCATAATAGTGAAAATCAAAATAAAGGAGATCAATGAAACAAATGCTTCACAGACAGATCTAATTTAACAGTACACAATTGTTCACTCATACTGGTGAAAAACCCTATAAATGTATACAATGCAGCAATTTCATGTACACTTACAGACTCATGCTGGTGATAAACCATATATATGTGAAGAATCCAACAAAGTGTTATTTTGAAATTCTCATTTAATTGTATATTTGTGGACTAATACTGGTGAAAAACCATATATATGTGTACAATGTAGTAAGGAGTTCAAGAGCAAATCTTAATTAACAATACACTTACAAACTGATAGTAGTAAACATATTAACATATAAATGTAAACAATTTGCAAGGACTTCAGAGGCAAATCTTCCTGAACAATCCACTTACAAACTCATACTGGTGAAAAACCATGTATATGTGAAAAATGCAATGAAATGCTCTCTTACAAATCAGTTAAGCAATTGCGAAATAATACTAATGAAAAACCATATAAATGTGAACAATGCAGCAAGGACTTTAACTACAGATCTCATTTAAAAGTACACATGCGGACTCATAATAGTGAAAAACCATATAAATGTGAACTATGCAGCATGGATTTCTTGAATAGACGTTCCTTAAATGTACACTTGCGAACTCATACTGGTGAAAAACCATTTAAATGTGAACATTGCAGCAAGGAGTACAGATATAAATGTAAATTGAAAGAACACTTGAAAACTCATACTGGTGAAAAACCATATAAATGTGAGGTATGCAACAAAGTGTTCTCTTTCAATTGTCATTTAAGTTCACACTTGAAAACTCATACTGGTGAAAAGCCATATAAATGTGGAGAATGTAGCAAAGTGTTTCTTCGCAATGATGCTTTAACTTTACACATGCGGATTCATACTGGTGAAAAACCATATATATGTGAACTATGTAGCATGTGTTTCTTGGATAGACGTTGCTTACATGTACATATGCGAACTCATACTGGTGAAAAACCATTTAAATGTGAATTATGCACAAAGGAGTTCAGCCATAAACATAACTTAAAATCACACTTGCACACTCATACTGGTGAAAAACCATTTAAATGTGAACAATGCAGCAAGGAGTACAGACGTAAATCTAGATTGACAGAACACTTGCGAACTCATACTGGTGAAAAACCATTTAAATGTGAACAATGCAGCAAGGAGTACGGACGTAAACATAGATTGACAGAACACTTGCGAACTCATACTGGTGAAAAACCATATAAATGTGAGGAATGCAACAAAGTGTTCACTCGCAGTAGTACTTTAAGTTCACACTTGCTGATTCATATTGGTGATAAACCATATAAATGTGAATTATGCAAGAAAGCATTTAAATCAAAAGATACTTTGAAAGTACACTTTCTAACTCATACTAGTGAAAAAAACCATATAAATGTGAAGAGTGCAACAAAGTGTTCTCACTCAGTTCTTAGTTAAGTTTACACTTGAAATTCATATTGGTGAAAAACCAATAAATTTGAACTATGCAGCAAGGAGTTTAGTTATAAATATAGCTTTATAGTACACTTATGAACTCATACTGGTGAAAACCGTATAAATGTGAACTATTTAGCAAAGCATTCACAGGGAAAACATTTTTAAAAGGATACTTGCAGAATCGTACTGGTGATAAACTATAAATATGAACTCTGCAGACTCTTACTGGTGAAAAACCATATAAATGTGAACAATGCAGCATGTGAGTTCAGACATAAAAATAGCTTCATAGTACACTTGTGAAATCATACTGGTGAAAAACTATATAAATGTGAACTATGTTACAAGACATTCACAGGAAAAAATTCTTTAAAAGGACATTTGCAGACTCATACTGGTGAAAAATCATATGAATGTAACCACTGAAGCAAACATTATTCAAATAGACTTTGCTTAAAAGTACACTTGTTTTACTCATACTAGTGATATATACTAATAAACCATTTAAATGTGAAGAGTGTTCTCACTCAGTTCTTCTTTAAGTTTACACTTGCCGATTCATACTGGTGAAAAACCATATAAATGTGAACTATGCAATGTGGCATTCAGATTAAAACATTCTTTAAAAGTACACTTGCTGACTCATACTGTTGAATAACCATATAAATGTGAACGAGACTAAAATTTGTTAAAAAGAAACTTGCAGAATCATACTGGTGAAAAACCATATAAATGTGATCAAAGCAGCAAGATGTACAGACATAAATATTCCTTAGAAGTACACTTGTGATCTCATACTGGTGAAAAACTATATAAATATGAACAATGCAGCATGGAGTCTGGACATAAATATATTCCTTAGAAGTACACTTGCAAAATCATAATGGTGAAAAACTACATAAATGTGAACAATGCTGCATGGAGTTCGGACATAACTTAAACGTTCACTTGCAAACTCATACTGGTGAAAAACCATATAAATGTGAAGAATGCAACAAAGAGTTCTCTTGCAATTGTCATTTAAGTTCACTCTTGTAGACTCATACTGGTCATAAACCATATAAATGTGACCAATGCAGCAAGGAGTGCAGAAATAAGTACTTAAATATTCAATTGCAAACTCATACTGGTGAATTAACTTATAAATGTGAAGAAAGCATTCATATTGAAAGATACCTTGAAAGATAACTTAAGATATTTTTAATAGTACACTTGCAATCAAATACTAGTGAAAAACCATATAAAGAGTGTAACAAAGTGTTCTCACTCAGTTCTTATTTAAATTTACACTTGCAGATTCATATTGGTAAAAAACCATATAAATGCGAACTATGCAGCATGACATTTGGATCAAAACATTCTTTAAAAGTACACTCAAAACCATTTAAATGTAACTAATGCTGGAAAGATTTTTCAAATAGACATTGATTAAAACTATACTTGCTAACTCATACTTGTGAAAAACCATATAAATATGACCAATGCAGCAGAGATTTCTCAAATAGATATTGCTTAAAAGTACACTTGTGAACACATACTGGTGAAAAACCATATAAATGTGAACAATCATAGAAAAAATGTTATAACACTGATTGAGAGCTGGACATGCGTTCACCTGATTGTTATGTGTTCATCGATGTGGACTCATTGCTGAAGCTGCCAGGTGCATTGCGGATACAGATGCAGATAGGTGGCTACTCAGTTCATTATCGAAGCACAAAATGACTGAACCACTTGTATGAATCATGTGCCTTTACTGTCTGAAGTTTCAGTACAGTCACAATTATTCCATCACTGGGATAATTCAGGAGTCTCAGATAAATGACCAGTTACATCAGTGGTGTCCTCTGCTGTTCTCTCCTTGTCAAGATTGGAAGGCTGTGGAAATGCAGATATCAATTATTCATACACTGCAGCTTCCAACATAGATTTCATAGATTGGTTCCCAACCAACTGTTGTTGAACTTGTCATCCCAACTTGGCAACAGAATTCAGTGGTCACAGATTTCACAGCTGTATATTCACACTCACAACTGTAAGTCAACTTTAACTTGCAAACATGAACTTTGACTACTGGTAAATTGTAGCTAGCAACTGTTACTGCAACTGATAACTGCAAACTTGAAACAGTTCTTGTAAACTATAAAACTGGAACTGGTTTAGAGTGCTGTCAGCTCTCTCCTAACAACGTTTTTTAAATCTGTTCTGTTTCTGTCTTTCTCATAACATTAACTGATATCTTTACATAAGTTCAATGAAAACATTGGACACACACATACACACACACCAATGTGATCCGGCAGAGTACAGTAGTCACTATAGTCTGAAGGAGATCAAATATGCCAAACAAAAAAGGCATGCTCCTCTCTGCAAAAGTCAAATTAAGGCAGTGCTAAAATTTCAGGCATATTTCATTTCTAAAATTCCTTTCTCTCTTACAAACAATCTTATCTTACAAAGCCTGCAACAGTATTCATTAGTCTGCATAAGAAATATAGCATCAATTAAAATTCACAAGTATAATGTACATCATAATCATATTAGTGAACATAGAAATAATGGTTCAATTACATAAAGCATTCTCCAATTCAAATCACAGATCAATAACAAACATGTATGAAATATTTTCAAGTCCATTCTTTCTTTATCAGTCAAAGTGATTAGAATAGAGACTTTCTTCAGTGGGGATCCATTCCCATTGGATGAATTTGTTATGAACAAATGTGAGACTATTAGTCAGAAGAACTAGCATATTCTCCAACTGAGTTGTTTGCCCAATGTTGGGTCACTTTGACATTTAACAATTTATGTAGCAATTAAGGTTAGAAATAGAGATATGCAAATTGACTCCGCCACATTATTTAACAACATTCTCATTTAAAAGTGCAATTGCAAACTCATTCCTATGAAAACAATACAAATGTGAACATTGTTACAAAGCATTCCCAACCCAATATAATCTAATTGTACAGTTGCTAGCTCATAGATGACAATTCATACAATTGTGAACATTGTAGCTAAACATTCACACAACACTCTTATTTAATAGGACAACTTGTAAAAATTCCATTTAAATGTGATAAAATGTAGCAAATTTTTTCTCACTGTGGGCAATGCAAATCCATACTCTTAAAAAAATATATCATAGCATTCTAATATTTTATAATAGTACAGATGCTTATAATGGTGTAAAAATATAAATGTGAGCAATGTAAGAAAGTATTGTCAGAATCCTTTCTTGTAACACTTCATTGTGCATTCGGTTTGGTAATTAAAAACTATTTTTACTGTGTCTAGAAAGAGTCAACATGTTATAAATTTTAAATGAAGATGTAAAGTCAGTACTGTGCCTATGAATTAACAAATATGAAATAGAAATAATAGAACACACTTATTTCAAATTATTCTTTATATTTAACATAATTAACATAATTATATTATTTGCATTAAAATTATGATTAACTTACCTCCAAATGATGTTTCTCTTTACAGCATTTCTTTTCTATACTAACACTTGAAAGTTAGCTTGAACCTACAGCTTTTCCAGCAACATCAAATTTCAAAATTTCCCTCATTTCAAGATATTTACATGCTCTGTGAAAACATGATATATGGTTTTATTATGCAGGGTAACATTTCTAGAAGGAAATTTTAAACATAAATCCTCATAAGAACAGTTGTGACAAAAATCAGAAAATATTTAAAACACATTATAATAGACAAGTTGGCAGCTTGAAATTTACACAAACAGCATACATGAGCCTAAATCAAATAGACTGAGCCTCCTGCCACTTTTTTGTACGAGCACATTATTAAAGTACTTGTAATTTGCATCTATTTTATTCACTTTTTACGTATTTTATCCATTATTAATTTAGTAGTTATATTTATGGTAACATTTTATATGTACATTATAATCTATATACCGCTTGTATACTTTTACCTTAAATTGTATTTCATATAATGACATTATTGAAAGAAATATTGAAGTATGCTTTGTATGACATTGAATATATATTGTATGGAGAAAGAAATATGGAAATACCTTGTACAATGACATTCTTGAAATACATATTGTAATGTGAAAGAAAAAAAAAGAAATATGAATCATAAAATGGAATTATTTAAAACATACTAAAGAAAGAAAGAAATATTAAAGTACATATTGTATGTAGATAGAAATTTGGAAATATTTGCATTAATTATTTGGACGCAATCATATATAATTATTTTAAGTGGAGATAACTAATGTGCAAAAAAATTGCATCATATGTGAAATTAATTGTACTTATAATGTGGAATTAATTGTATTTATTTTATGAGTTATTGAATATACATTTTATGTGGACTAATTCATAATTGTACCTATGTGGAATTGATAGTACTTATTAAGATGAATTGATTTTACTTTTTATGTGGAATAGATTGTAATTTTAAGTTGTACCTTTTATGTGGAATTAAATTGTATTTTTAAGTTGGAATTGTACCTTGATTGTACACTTTTTATGGAATATAGTGGAACAAGTCCTCTTTCAAAATTAATAATGATGGATATAACATAAATCACAGTGTTTATAATATTAATTTTTGTGTAAGATGGCAATCTGGCAGTAATCACAATATGGTTATTACTCAGTTCTCTACCATATTTTGTTCACTCATATTTTGCCCCATGGTGACCATGTTCACGCATTTATATATATAACAAGACAAAAGACTACAAGCATTACTAGGTGAACTAACTGTAAAATGAGATAATAGTAAACACTGAGATTTATGAACAATTTAAAGAAATATGTTTGTGGAATTAACTGTATATATACATTTATTTTTTGTAACTGTACTTTTTGTGAAATGCATTGCACTTTTTTGTGGAATAAAATTTTACTTTTTGTAAAATAAATTGTACTTGTTATGTGTATTTAATTAAATGTAATTATTGACTGTAGAAATTATTTTACATATAGTACTAATTGAATATATTCAATCAGAAGCTATATGAAATATATAACTCTTTGAGTTGTAAATAATTTGATTTTGTGTCTCCTAGCACTAGTTCTAAGAATTGTGGTTTTCCTTGGGCCGACATTGATAATGTAGGTTCAGTGATAAATAATGTCTGCATTACACTCGCCAACATTGATAATGTAGGTTCAGTGATAAATAATGTCTGCATTACAAACGCCAACATTGATAATGTAGGTTCAGTGATAAATAATGTCTGCATTACAAAGGCCAACATTGAATGAATAATAAATCTAAATTGATTTGCAAAGAAAATAAGGTGTAATATATTCATTTATAGAATCAGTGGGTAAAACATCACAATTTACTGTATTCAACAAACTAGGAGTGAAATTTGTGTCAGTATAGGAAGAACTGCCCGTTTATCAGTAAATCTAATCTCTGGTAAAATTAACATATTCAAATGTCATATGTTTTCATGTAATAGGATAAACACATTAAAATGAATTGTATTGGCATACACTATGGAAGCCATATGTTTGTTTGTAATAGCATGAACATATTAAAATGTGTCATATATGTTATGAGTAACTGTAATAAGACAAATGCATTTATTGCCCTATGAGTACCTGTAATAGGACAAACACATTTTAAAAAATATATCTTAAATGAAGAAAACTTTATGTTTCATGTCTAAATAATGGGTTTCATTATAGACCATAAAATTTAGAATAAAAATACCAATATATTTAAAGTTGTAGTGTTAATATACAAAAACACTAAAATATGACCAAACAATTCAGAATAAGAATACTAAAATATTTGTTTAAAAGTGTAGTGTTGATATACAAAAACATTAAAACATGAATGTCAAATACTTTACCATGGTTTTAATATGTCAGACGTGAATCAAATCTTATTAGTGTGTTAAGTATTTTACCAATACATCACAGGATATTTATTAGTAGTATTAGTAGTAATATTAGTCTCAATCAATTAATATTTATAAATACTATTATACTAAATGATTTATTATTATTTGTTTTATCAGTACCTCATATCATGTAACTGACAATATTAGACTGACTGACTTGACAGTTGTTCGGATTCCTCCACACAAAGATGGAATTATTGTTATGTTTTTCATAAATTTCAGTTCTAATCTATAAATTGTAACTGATTATGTTTATCCTATTACTTATAAACATAGGGCATTTTAATGTAAGGACCTGACTGATACCTGACTGATATTCAGATTCCTGTAGGAAAGGTTTCAGTGCAAAGAATGAATTAATGTTCTTATGTTTTCTTGAAGTAGGTGTCTTTCAAACAATGAAGCTCTTTTGGTATAATTGCTTCTCACTGGTACAATACCATTCAACTTTGAATCCACCCAATGTGATAAAGTCTGGATAGGAAAAATAGTCAACTTTAAAACCACTCAATTTGAGAGATGGCAAACAAATTTACCAGTGATTTCGACAAAAAAAATTATGCAAGTCCACATAATGTGTGAAACTACAGAAAAATTTACCATTACATTTCAGGCATGAAATAATATCAACATCAAATCCACTGAAATCATGGAGGAATTTTCCATTTCAATTAATAGGAAAAATAGTTAACTTCAAATCTACTTAATGCTTGAACTTGTGAAAAGTTTACCATTGAATTAGATTTAAAATAGTAAACTATATTTCCACAGAATTTGAGAAACCAGGGGT
The DNA here is from genome assembly GCA_028829895.1 of Sinotaia quadrata. Classification (NCBI taxonomy): domain Eukaryota; kingdom Metazoa; phylum Mollusca; class Gastropoda; order Architaenioglossa; family Viviparidae; genus Sinotaia; species Sinotaia quadrata. Next base: position 12,086,018 of record CM054179.1, read on the forward strand.
AGTCTGACCATTGAATTAGATTTAAATAGTAAATTTAATTTCCACATAACATGAGAAGTTTTACCTTTGCTCTGCTGTTAGTTTGTGAGCAATAAATCACTGTCATTCTATACTGAAATAAATAGTTGTAAAATATCAGTTAGTAGTTATCTCTCTATTTGACATCCACTATTTATAGATCGTCTTTCACAATGATGTCCATTTAGATCAAAGCACCTTCCAATTGACCAGTTAATTTGCTTAGTTCTGACACCTTATGGGGTTTTATGAAGCGAGAACAAAAATGACTTTCATGCTTGAATTGTTATATGTCCACGAACTGACTCCTAATTAATCTATAATAGTTTTAAAGGTTATTAAAAAATGATTGTATCATTCAAAAATTCTATTTCGAAAATATCCTAGTACAGTACATTTGTTGGAAAACCAGTGAGACAGGGCCATCAAAATATTGCATGTAATTTGTCTTTCATCTCTACTAGTGATGTCTGTTCAAAGTTTTCACATGTACAGCCACCTTGCTGAAATACACATTATCAGTTGGTGTTTTGGACCAAGTCTGTCAATAAAGAGCATATGAATGAAATGCAGGATGGACTTGAAAAAATTAGAGTTTGAAAAGCTTTGGGTCAAACTGAGTGAATTGACCTCAAGAAAGCGACAGCAGCTGACGGGTCGGCTAGAAATAGATCAGGTAGCATGTCTTCTGCTTTGGATATGCATATTAGTACCAGTACTGATAGCACATATGCCCATTCCACATGAAACCTTAGAGACTATTTCAGTGAGACTGACCTCTCCACTATCAATAGTTACCATGGTGAAATACATCCAGTACCTATTGCGTATGCAAGCCATCAGCTTTCTAGTGCAGACACGGGATATAACACCTATAGAAATTGAACGATTGGCAGTGGTTTGGGCCATAGAGATTGAACGATTGGCAGTGGTTTGGGCCATAGAGAAATTTCAACCTTGTTTGTATGGTCGCAAGTTCATACTTTAGACAGACCAGCAGCTGCTTGTGTATGTAGCCAGAGCTGTTAGTCACTATTAATGCAGTAATATACATTTCACATAGAGTACATTGCAGTAATATACATTTCACGTAGAGTACATTGCAGTAATATACATTTCACGTAGAGTACATTGCAGTAATATACATTTCACGTAGAGTACATTGCAGTAATATACATTTCACATAGAGTACATTGCAGTAATATACATTTCACGTAGAGTACATTGCAAGAAAAAGCAACAATGATGCAGATTTTCTCAGTAGGCGTATAGCCACTGAAGGAAACACAGGTACATGCAGTCCTGCACGTGCACCCATCCAGATTATGAATCTCATAACATGACATCTGTCACCAAGATGTTAACTATTTATAACTTTCTTGATAATCTTAATTATTTAACTCTGAGGCTAAATACTTTTGCTTGTTACTTTACATGAAACCATATTTTTGTAAATACACCATTTTGTAAAGAATAATGTAACTCGTCACACATGTGAGAGGAATGTACATAAGAATTGTTTACACTTATCTTGATATTTCCTGTTTAATCGAGTTCATCGTTATCATTATTATTTGCATTTTTGGAAGTATAATTTAATGCTATTGCAACTTGATGTTAAATTATCACATTGGAATTATTATGAATACTTATCATATCTCTTCTATTTGAAGTTAATGAACCAAATGTATTTTTATATATTGCTAACCTTAACCTTGTACGAGTAGCTATTTTTACCATCAGTGTTAGTGTGTTTTAATAAACTTGGAAACCAAATTTTATTCTTAGTCAGCTGTGTGTGTGTGTGTGTGTGTGTGTGTGTGTGTGTGTGTGTGTGTGTGTGTGTGTGTGTGTGTGTGTCTGTGTGTGTCACATAATGGCTTGTGTAGCCAACACCTACCCCTCCTCTAAAAATAGACTACAAGTAAACCTACCTTCTTGAAAAGCTGACCCTTATCCTTAGGCTGGAAACATATCCAGATGTTCCAGACAACTCACTAAACTAACCAATCCCAACACAGTTCAGTCACATGAAAGAATTACTAGAAAATCACCTATAAATTGTTAGTTGAATGCAAGGTGGCCGTTGAGGGAACTCATATTTTGTCTCCTGGTATTAATAAAGTATAATCATACTACCAACCTTATCACCAGTTATCAACTCAGCAGGTAATCATCCTCTGTATATATTACTGTCAAAGGCATGTGGTTTTGCTTGCCTAACTAATATTATATTAATGTGTATCCCCTGACATTAACTATATTTTATATTGTTTTATTTTGCTTATGATTTTAAAATGTATGATGATCATGTAAATAAAAGTGTTCTGTCAAGAGAATGCATGGGGATAAATTCTTAGTCCATGCATATTTTACTGGCAGAACAGCACTTTAATCTTGGACGCTGGTTTGATCAGTGCTGAGCCGCAAGCAACACCAAGAGCAGAATGACCCACGGGCCAAAGACCGGTTGAACGGACCATGTATATGTCTGCTAATGACATTCACTGAGACCCTAGACTACATGCTAGGCGATCTAAAGTTATGTGTTTATAAAGCCACAGCCACACAGCTTCAGTCAAGTTGTAGACAAACTCTACCAAAGTACTCTAGAGTTCACTCTGAAATATTTAGTGTTCTCTTATAAACTTATTTATATTTTGCTCTTGGGAATGAACCAAATAATTACTGCAGTGCCACAGGACCCCAAACGAACATTCACACGTTTGTGATGATGCACTATAGCTATATATATATCTGTTGGATTATTCGCTATGCATAACCATACTTCTGTCTTATGTTATTTCTTGTTGATACATAGATTACTCATGTTAGCGTGACTCACATGTTATACGTATGAAATGCAGAAAGAAAGAAATGCAAAAAGAAAGAAAGAAAGAAAGACGTGAATTGAATGACACCATAATTATGATGCATGTCATGACAACAGGACATTTCTGTGTCATTTTAACAGTAAGAAGATAAAATAACGTAGAGAAATGGAAGACACCGAAAAATACATTGGTGATGTTGCAGTGAAAACGTAGAGTAATCAGTAAGGGTATATAACACACTGGACAGTATAAAACACACTGAACAGTATAAAACACACTAATTTTATTCATTACAGTCCACACTTACTTCTGTTATTAATAACTTAGTTTTATTATAGTCGTTATCATCATTATTGTCACTTAGTGAAGCTGATGTTCCAGACTGTTATATAGTCGTTTAGGTGACGAAAGTCTTCATTGTAAAACACTTATCACTTATCATTATTCTCACCAGAGTTGACATATCCATCGTTACAATCAAACATCAGAGAGGTTAACAGTTAATTAACACAAGTTGTGACGTACAGCGTGACATGGCGTCAAGTCTTTGTGACCAATCATAACCAGTATTCTCCACAAAGACCACCTTTCTCTCCAGACCATGAACAACATGCCAGTTTGTCACGGTCACAAAATCACCGACACCACGCGCCGTGTCACGAATGGCGGCTTCATCAAACTCCACCACACGCACGGGCACGTGAGATGCACGCAGACCCCGGACCAGACCGCTAGCTGTTTGAATCACTTGACCGTTACTGTCCATATGGTCATCAGCCGGGTAGCCATAACATAGCACAAGGACATCGCGGTATTGCAGAGGTGGAAAACTGATGCTCTTACCTGATATGATGGAAAAAAATAATTTGAATATTTTGCTGCTTACTTATACATCCGTTCATCTACCCATCTATTTGTTCCTCCACCCATCTATTTGTTCCTCCACACATCTATTTGTTCCTCCACCCATCTATTTGTTCCTCCACACATCTATTTGTTCCTCCACCCATCTATTTGTTCCTCCACACATCTATTTGTTCCTCCATCCATCTATTTGTTCCTCCACCCATCTATTTGTTCCTCCATCCATCTATTTGTCCCTCCACACGTTCATTCTTTCACTATCTGTTCATCTATTGTGAAATACAACTCATTCACTCTGTCAAACACTCCACACCCATACCTGTCCGGCCGACGTTGAGTTCTGTTAGAACACGGGCGACTTGATGCCCACACTCTACACAGTCACGTGGCCAGTACTCTGTGTGGTCTGACTGACCATCACGGTGTGTGATTCGCATGACCGCCGGGCCGTCTGTTGGAACAGGAACGCCACTGACCGTGTAGTCCTGGACGTCTTTAGTATACTTTATTTGACCTGCCTCCATCACCTCCCTGACGACGACTGGTGGTGACCTTAGACATATTGTCAGCTTGACCTCTTCCAGACATAACGGCCTGAGTCCATAATGCACAGATGCACCCCACAGGTACACCCCGGGTACTCGTTCAATGAGATGATGACAAAACTCGGTGAAGGATTTTCTGTTTAATACAATGGACAGATGACGCTCTTTAATTTTGTTGACATCAAACATGTACACGGTTATGGCGTATTGATGTTAGGTCGTTATTAGTTTCTGACGTCATTTACAGCGTCCCCCAGGTAATTAAGTTTTCTTTTTTAAAAAAATATTATTAATAACTCTTTGTTAACGTGCTAATTATTTGTTGTGTTTCATGTTTGTCTGTCTGTTTACGTGTTAATCATTTGTTGTTTCATGTTTGTCTGTTTGTTTAGCAATGTACAACCATTCCAACAAATACATTTACTGGCGACATTCTTAATCAGTTAATCGTTAGTATGTAGTGAGATAATATCGTCACTTACTGTGTATGTCCTGGTGTTTGTGTCTTAAGTTAACAGGTTACATTACAAACCTGTTATCAATAGCCTCATCTGCAATCACACATAGTTGTCTCCCTTCACTCAAAGATTCCACTCGTCTGACTGCAGTCTCTACTTCGCCATCTTTCTCAAGGTCAAAATGATGTTGGTGTACACCTGAGTTGGCTGTTGTCGTCTTCATGGTTTCCTTAATTTGATGTTCGATGGCGATCGTTGCTGCACGGCTTCTAACCCACGTACTGACAACATGGACGTCGTGTCCGAGCCGAAGCCAGGCCAGGCCCTGAACGATTAAGACAGTAGTTTTACCTGTTCCAGGTGGGCCCAATAGAAATACCCTGGGAGGTGATCGATTCAAAAGTTCCACTTGCTGTGGAAATAACACGAGCCTGGCCATTGTTTCTCCAGTCGCAGACACTGCCTCCCCAAGAATCCTTATGTCCAGGCGTGGGGCTGTAACGCAGTGGACTTCTACTGTAGTCGCTGGACCACAGAACCTGTAATGGCGAATTGTGATGTGTGGGTAATAGGATAGACGAAAGGCCGGGCATAATTTATTGATCTATTTGATCTATTTATAGCTGACCACCACATTCTTTAAACACTTTGTCCAGTATTTGTGTTCAGCCTTTATTACAACTCGAAATTATTTTCCTTACAGGTCTTTGGCAGAATTAATTTTAAAAGTCCATTTCTTCACCTACAACGTCGATAAAATAAGATGCAAAGCTATTCGATCCTACCATGTCTGTATGACGTTTACATTCATAACCATGTAATCAATGCTATATCCACAACCATGTAATCAGTGCTACATCCATAACCATGTAATCAGTGCTACATCCATAACCATGTAATAATTGCTACATCCATAACCATGTAATCCATTCTACATCCATAACCATGTAATCAATGCTACATCCATAACCATGTAATCAATGCTGATCCTATTATTGAATATAGAGTGGTCATTGTTTTGATTATGAAAAATTTATTGAGTAAATAAGATATGAATAAAGTATAGTTTATAAGAAAGATTAATAAATTAACATCTCGTTATTTTAAATAGGTAAAATAATAAATTCATCTCGCTTTATATTAAATAAAACAGTAATAAATTCATCTCGCATTGCTAAAAAAATCCTTGAGTGAAGCAGGTTGCAAGATTTATACATGCAATTCATCAAAGTTTTCTTTGGTTTTTTTAATTTTTATTTTAAACTTCCACTCTAAGTGAATCTCAGTACGAAACGAGATGACAAACAGAACTCACTTGGACGACTCTGATCTTGAGACGAATAATTTCCATTTTTGATTCTCAAGTAAACATTTATATTTGATATTTCACTAAATCAACAACAACAAAATAATAGTTGAAATACTGTGAAAGTAATTAGTCGCAAAAGAAATAACCTGACTGACGTTGTGGACACCACGTGAGTATTGCAGTGAGGAGGGATCAGAGAGTGTGGATGGTGTGAGGTGAGGTAAGTGAACTGACTGGATGTGTGAGACGTCGGATAAATCAAATTTATGAGATGTCAAATATGTAATGAGAAGTCAAATAAGTCAAACATGTAATGAGAGGTCAAATATGTAGTGAGACGTCAGGTAAGACAAAATTGTAGTGAGACATCAGGTAAGTCAAATGTGTAGTGAGACGTCAAGCAAGTCAAATACGTAATGCGAGATTAGTTAAGATCAACATGTAATGGGACGTCACTTAATTCAAATATATATTGAGACATCGGTTAAGTCCAATTTTTAATGAGACGTCAGTTAAATCAAATATGCGATGAGACGTCAGTTAAGTCAAATATATACTGAGACGTCAGTTAAGTCAAATATATATCGAGACATCAGTTAAGTCAAATTTGTAGTGAGACGTCAGCTAAATTAAATGTGTGATGAGACTCAGTTAAGTCAAATATGTAGTGAGACGTCACGAAAGTCAAATATATAATGAAGGTTCAGTTTAATTCCAGTGTGAGGTAATATCTCAGGTAATATAAATAATTTGAATGCACCATGTTTCTCAGTTTACTTTCTTTGTAACATTTTTCGTTTCAATATTACTCGAATTTTTAGAAGTATTGAATGGTAACATATGTTTGCGTTTAATACAGGAAGAGTTACACATGTGAACAGTAAGGAAAGGTTACACTATTGTGCAGTACTTGAAGGGTTGGCGATTGCCTGCGGCACCGGAACAGATGCAGTTGTGAGGTGCACAGGAAGGGTTACAGTTGTGAGGTGCACAAGAAGGGTTACAGTTGTGAGGTGCACAAGAAGGGTTACAGTTGTGAGGTGCATATGAAGGGTTACAGTTGTGAGGTGCACAGGAAGGGTTACAGTTGTGAGGTGAACAAGAAGGGTTACAATTGTGAGGTGCACAGGAAGGGTTACAGTTGTGAGGTGCACAGGAAGGGTTACAGTTGTGAGGTGCACAAGAAGGGTTACAGTTGTGAGGTGCACAGGAAGGGTTACAGTTGTGAGGTGCACAAGAAGGGTTACAGTTGTGAGGTGCACAGGAAGGGTTACAGGTACAAGAGTTTGAGAGATTAACAAACAATCTAAATTTGCAAGTTTGTCAGAGATCAGGAATTTGATAGAGTGAGTGTGTGAAGTCATGGAATTCAAAGATGGGAGAAAGAGTATTCAAATGAGGTGTAAGAGGTAATTAGTGGTGTGTGACAGGTATAGGTACAGTCACTATATTTATAGGTGTATAGAGGTAGGTAGTGTTTTGTGACAGATACAGTAATTATATTTGTTGGTGTTTAGAGATAGGTAGTGGTTTGTGACAGGTACAGTAATTATAATTAAGAGTGATTAAAAACAGGTGGGGGGAGGATGAAAGAGAAAGAACGATGGCAAAAGCATATTAATAAATTCTAAAGAATGACAGAAATTACAAATTTAAGTGAGCTAGTAAAAATGTAAGACATTTTAGAGATAGAAATTACAAATTTAAGTGAGCTAGTAAAAATGTAAGACATTTTAGAGAGAGGAAAAAAGAGCGAGAGACGAAAGTAAGACAAGTGGAGACAATTTAAAATAAAAAGGATAATTATGCTTCTTCCTTCACTCTTACCGGGCCACCAAGTGCTCATACGCTGTCGACGTCATTAATGGCTGAGGTCCAGACAGATTGACTACCTGCTGCCACCACACACCGAGGTCTTTAAGGACGACGTCATTGGCGTCTGAAGACGTTCGTTTGTCTGAGAGTTGGTCTGACAGCAGACACAGCTTCACGGCATCATCAACACTGTGGACACCAAGACACTGACACAAGACCTGTGTGTGGAGAATATAATTATAAGAACAAACCAAACTTGTACAACAAAGTCAGAAGCAATTCTACAATACTTAAGAAGTAAAAGCATATCCTTTGTAATTCGTGTAAATATTGATATTTTACACATACACGATTTTCCATATACACATTTCGACTTATATGAAATAGTTTGATGCGCAGATAAAAACGTGCGCTATTTTCGTGATGCGGTAAGTTCTGGCATATTGATTTGCTTCTAGACTGTACAATTCCCAGTCGTGATTGATAAGAAACGAAAATGAAAATATGAAAAGGGGAAGAGTAGAAAACATTGCATTCTTCAGAACAGTACACTGTGTAATGACGTGCTGAACTCCCTTGATGACAACATTGCATTCTTCAGAACAGTACACTATGTAATGACGTGCTGAACTCCCTTGATGACAACATTGCATTCTTCAGAACAGTACACTATGTAATGACATGCTGAACTCGCTTGATGACAACATTATTTCTTCAGAACAGTACACTATATAATGACGTGCTGAACTCCCTTGATGAAAACATCAAACACAAACAGCAGTTTATAAAATGTCATGCAAGAATGCAGTCGACTTTGTAAAACATTTTTACAGGACTAAATAGAACTTTTTACAGTCATTCGCACGACTACTTGGAACATTTTACAGTTTCTTTTGCAAATATCATATTTAAAACTACATAACATATGAAGCTATAAAATTAAAGAATTAATTTGAACCTAATAGATTTTTATTAAATTATTAGTCAATTACTTTAAAATATGTTAATTTCGAAGATAAATAAAGTAGCTTTTACAAAATAAATATCATAAAACAGATCTCATCTTGTTTATTTAAACAACAGTATAATATTGTTGAACTAGTGGCCGAAATATATTTATTATTTTTACTTTAACACGGATAGCCAGTTATGACTACTTTAAAAAAAAATTGTTACTTGCATCCGGGTTTCAATAAACAAATATAAAAGTATTCAACACAATATCTAATCATTCGCGTTCATCAGCACTCACTGCGGAATGGGCATTAGTAGTGTTTTGTACTAAACCAGTCTGCTTTTTGTATTAAACTAGGCTGCTTTTTGTACTAAACCAGTCTGCTTTTTGTATTAAACTAGTCTGCTTTTTGTACTAAACCAGTCTGGTTTTTGTATTAAACCAGTCTGCTTTTTGTATTAAACCAGTCTGCTTTTTGTATTAAACCAGTCTGCTTTTTGTATTAAACCAGTCTGCTTTTTGTATTAAACCAGTCTGCTTTCTGTATTAAACCAGTCTGCTTTCTGTATTAAACCAGTCTGCTTTCTGTATTAAACCAGTCTGCTTTCTGTATTAAACCAGTCTGCTTTCTGTATTAAACCAGTCTGCTTTCTGTATTAAACCAGTCTGCTTTTTGTATAAAACCAGTCTGCTTTTTGTATTAAACCAGTCTGCTTTTTGTATTAAACCAGACTGCTTTTTGTATTAAACCAGTCTGCTTTTTGTATTAAACCAGTCTGCTTTTTGTATTAAACCAGTCTGCTTTTTGTATTAAACCAGTCTGCTTTTTGTATTAAACCAGTCTGCTTTCTGGCACCGCATTCCATCGCACTCAGAAGAGTAAAAATGTACTTCCATTCGTAGATAATCATGCAAGATGGGCACTTGGGAGTAAGATCTGTATTTTGAACATTTAGATTGGCTTTGGGCTACAGGTAGGAAATATTAGACATAATTCTTTTATAGAATAATTGGAATGCTTAGATTAGGTTCGGGTTACAGGCAGGAAATATTAAAACAAAATTGTGTAGAATAACTGGAACGTTTAGACTTTAGATTATGTTTGGGCTGCAGTCAGGAAATATTACTGTGTTTAGCTTTAAAACAAGATTGATGGACTGGTGTGCATTGTATGTGTTGTGTTGTGGCTATTCTGTGATGCTACATATTTATTAAGTATTTGAATTTACAGTGTTTTTGTTTTTGAATTTACAGTGTTTTTGTTTATTGTTGCTACTCTTATTTCTTCTGCAAGTAGAAGACGTTTATAAAACATGTTTCTAAAACATGCGTGTATCTTCGTTGGAATATTCATCATCATCAATCAATGTTTAATATCACGATCAAGAGATACCACATTTTACACTGAGAGCTAGCTATCTATCTATCTATCTATCTATCTATCTATCTATCTATCTATCTATCTATCTATCTATCTATCTATCTATCTATCTATCTATCTATCTATCTATCTATCTATCTATCTATCTATCTATCTATCTATCTATCTATCTATCTATCCATCCATCCATCCATCCATCTGTCTGTCTGTCTATCTGTCTGTCTCAGTTATATATCGTTTTATTCACGTTGCATCTTTCATGCATCCTTTCGTTACACGGAAATATATTTTGAGGAATTGCAATGGAATAATATTTTTGAGGAATTGCAATGGAATAATATTTTTGGTGATATTTTGCTTACTGTACAAAGTCGATAAACAGAAGTTATTCCTTTTTAATATTAATAAGCCATTTAAATATATAAAGTGAAACAAGCATTTATTACCACGATGAGCTACTAATAGCTGAGGGGAAATCGCTAATTATAGCAATCCTGTTCAAGATTATTTTTTTAGAGAAAAGTTTTATTATTTAATGCTTTATACGAAATTAAACATTCAAAATAAAAACTATTCCCTAAATATGTCTTACAATTTTAGCAATCTTACCTGACCATCAGATAGATTCCTGCTAATTGCTCGCAGTAATTGAGTAGAACTGATGTTTGGCATTGCAAGAATTTTAGTGATATTATTGTCCGTCAAGTCTGACGTCAAATGCTTTAATACAACCTCCGACTTGTTCAACTGCTTTACCGCCTCTTTAACTTTCTTCATCACCACGTCATCCTCCTGTTGCTCCGTCATCTTTAGCTGACTAAAGTTTGCTCCTACGCTTTTAATTTCTAATGTGAACAATCCGTGTTGTCTGTGTATGATGAGAACATCAAAGTCTCCTTTGTCATAATATTGCTTACGAAGGTCTTCGGGCAGTGTGCAAGGGCGTGGTAGAAGGGCAGCAGTAGCCGCATAGCTAGGTTCACCAAGGTACTTCCCGAACTGTAGCTGAGAAATAACCATCATCACTTCTTTCGGTTGACTGTTATCCGCCAGTGCACGAAGACAATGCAACACACGCTCCAAGGCTTTGTCGTCACGCACGTCACTGTCATACACGGGTTGGAGGTGTAGGTTACATTGGTTACTGTGTAACACTGGTCCGAAAATATTCGGCAATGAAGACTGGAAAAATACCACTTAGAATGAATATTACTAATATCTTAAGAAAACGGATTCTACATGTTTTTATTTTTGAAATAATTCTAAAGCGAATACAGACATGTTCACAACAGATTCAATTATCAGCACAAATGAACATCAGTCTCTAAATTTCTCTTTTATTTTGAAACGGTTTTTAGAAACTATGATCAGCAAAGGCCTGAACTTAATAAATTACAAAGTCAAATTTTGCTTCCATGTACAAGAAGAGAGTTGTCGTAAACGATTTAGAAACTGCCACATTAAGACTCACAACTGTCACAAGACAGAACAGCCTGCACACAGAACAGCATGCACACAGAACAGCCTGCACAAAGAACAGCATGCACACAGAACAATCTGCACACAGAACAGCATGCACACAGAACAATCTGCACACAGAACAGCATGCACACAGAACAGCATGCACACAGAACAATCTGCACACAGAACAGCATGCACACAGAACAATCTGCACACAGAACAGCATGCACACAGAACAACCTGCACACAGAACAGCATGCACACAGAACAGCATGCACACAGAACAATCTGCACACACGATAATATATATATTCACACAATATGTATAACAATATGTATATAAATATTCATACGCACAATAACGATATATATTATGCATGCAGGACAAGGATAACTGTATTAATTTATGACGTCATTAGGACATAAAATAAACGTAATGAATCAAACACCCAAAAGAAATTTATATCATTGCGACTATGGTTATGTAAATATAAAATAACCCTGATTATGACTATTACATTATATCAATAAATAACCAAAATCATTACCACTATTAACACTATACAAATATAGTAAAATAATTATGAATAATACATTAATTAAATGCATTAAAAGAACCGTGATAAGTAATACAAATATGTACATTCATAGCAAATAGCTTGATATGAGAAAAACGCCGCTTTAACAAACGTAAGTAATGTGTTAGGGAAAACAAGAAATTATTGTTACAAATTGATATTACCCTGGTCTGACATTTTTGTTTACGTGATCTAGATTTAGCACTTGACTGTGTCTGACTAGGTCCATCCTGTGGAATTTGAGCCACTAACACCTGCTCGCCAGCAATGTTCTCCACGCTGTACGGTACGCGATTGAAATGAAGGGGAGGTAAGAAATATGTCTGCGTGTGAAGGTCAGGGTACCAAGCCTTTGTACATTGAAGCCAGTAGTCTTCCGCTGACGGCTGTGAAGCCTGACCTTGACACTTATTGGACGCCTGTAAAGGAATAAGCAAAATGTGTTTCAATTAAGCTTTCTGTAAATTCACTTCTGTACGCTTGAGATCATTACAATATCAAAATGATGACCTCTCTACTTGATTTACATAGTTCTGGAGGCAGTTCTGTATCTTGAAATGTGCAGCAATTACAAAGAATAGAAATTACATTTAATATTACGTGTTATCAAAGTTTCATTATTTCTTTTAGTATTGATGCCTGAGATTGAAATGAAAACAGTTTTAAAAAAAAGTTATTGGAACTTAGAAAATATTGGTATAGGCTACAAAGCAGAATAGCTAATATTCTTTTGCAATATTTTTTTTTAATGTCTGCTTGTAATCAGTGTTTGGTAATCTATATCTCCAAACTTTTCTTTTCCATTATTAAATAAATAAATGTGAAAAATTAGAATATTTTCAAGTGTCTTTTCTAGAGTGATCACTTTTTGCCTTCCATTAATCATAGAACGCATCTTTTATTAATTTCTCCGTTCTCGTTTGTCAAACGTCAGAAGTTCGTTACTTCGTTGTTTATATATTATTGTTTATAGTATGTGTTACACTCATAAAGACAGTCTGGTCTGTTTATTTTTAGTTAGTTCAAAACTATTATATAAATTATTACATTCACATAAACTGTAAACATTCATTATATAAAAAATAGCAGATTAAAGTGTATCTCATAAAACAAACGGAAAAACCTACACATAAAAAACAAACAAACAAAAACCACTCGCTGAGTCAACGTTGACAGAAACATTGAGTTTTAGACGTACATTTATTTTAAGTTTTCATTACCATTGTTTGACGTTGTCGTTGCTTTGACCAAGATTTGGCAAACTTTGCAAATGATGTCTTCACTCTGGATCCATCCTGGATTTATATCACCAATCCATCCCGTCAGCAAAGCTCTTCACACTCTGCGACACTTGGCTGAAATGAAAGGGAGGTAAATTATAAGCATTCGATTGAAGTGAAAGGGAGGTAAGAAATAAGCGTGCGACTGAAATACTGTCTCTGTGCACTGGTTCCACGACTTACGTCATGCGTTTGTATTGTATATTTTCCTTCAAATGACGTCTGCTACTTTCTAGTTCGTCATATTTGCCAGAAGATTTACCACCACCACCATCCACACACGTTTTGCTTGCCCTACTTGGACATTTTTAACTACGTTGAGATGCTATTCTTTTAGAAATCTTTTCTTTGTAATTTATTGAAGAATAATGTAATGTACTGGAGAAAATGGAAACACTCAGTTTGCTTTCCCTACGTGAATTTGATAAATTTTTCAGTTTTTTTTTTTTTTTACGTCAAGTAATTAATCTACATGTCATTTCTTTGCAAAAGCAAAATATTAATTCACTATTTATTCTAAACACTCATTGTGACGTCAAGGAAACCTTAGTTATCGGTAATGATGATTATTATCATTTAATCACCCATAATTAATTACAAGTGATGAGAATCTCAATTTATGTTATTAATAATTCCCCCAACTTATCTGTCCTTGTCAATTATCATTTGAAGAATGGCATGTGTATGTTTCTGTGCATTTATGTGAACGTTTGCAAATGCTCAACGTTTCTCTTCTTGTATGTAAACTTACGTATATCTGTTTCTCTTTATGTATGTTAAAGTATGTATGTGATTTCTGTGCATGCATGTGAATGTATGTGTTTGTATGTGTGAGCGGAGTCAACGTGATTTAGGAATGAGAAAGAAGTTTGTAAAACATGTACATTAGGATGGAGAACAAAAACTGAAAAAGAGTTGACACTTACATTTCCACTAACCTTTATTTCGAGTTACTGATGTGACATGTAATACAGCTTGTAGTCACAGTGATTAGTGATGTAATGTGTAATACAGCTTGTAGTCTCAGTGATTACTGAAGTGACTTGTAGTGATTTATATACTTGACTGTAAGCAGCTACAGGGAGGAAGAAAGAATTGCATTGAAATTAATTTACTTCCTTGAATGTAAACTTCAGAAAGACAAATAGATGCATGTTGTATATCTCATGAACTACAAGGATACTGTTAGGATATTTATAAATCTTGCCCGGATCTCCTCAATAAATATTTTTAAAAAAATAGAATGAATAAAAATGTAGATGTAAGAAATGAGTAAAAAATAAAATCTAAATGTTAATGCAAAAGGGAGACAAACAGGAACATATACACACATATGACGTAGCTATTGCATCACCCATCTAGAAGTAAGTTAGTTAACTAATGTATTTTCCCCAGCAAGTCAGACTTTGTTGTGAACCGTGGTCAAACGTAAATCTGACCAGTCCATTATAGTAAACATGCAAAATGGGAGATGTCCTTGATCGTAAGTGTGCACTAAATGAAAGAGGGAAGGGAGGGGGTTGTTTGACGTATGCGAATTCAATAGAATGGAAAGAAGTCAGAAGTATTGTTAATCTTATGTGTGAATGAAAGTTTGGATGCAGCCCTGCCCTGTCAACTGAATAGCTTTTAAATAGGGGAGTAAACCCAAGCCACTTGCTTTTACCACAGTAAAGACACCTGTCAGGTGTGTAGCAGAAGCCCAAATTTCGACGTAGTGTAAATTGAAAGTCTGTTTGAATGATAAGGCAAAAGGCTTGAAAAATAGTGTATGAGATTTTTAGGCTATTATTATAGATTACTTTGATCCTTGGTTTTGCTGAACAAAGTTAGAGTTGGATTTGATAAAATTTTGTGTAAAATGTGATCATGATAATTTGTCATGTATAATTAATTTATGTTTATTTCAGGTTAGTGAGACTGTGTTAAGAGAAAATGATTAGCCTTAATTTAAAGAGCACTATTTAGTTAATGTTAGCAGTCTCTGATTGCTGTATTTATAAATTGCAGGATTTTGCTAGTTTTGTTGTTGCTTGAAAGTTTTTGTTATTTGTCACATAATGACGCTGTGTGGCCACACTTTCACCTTACAGTAAAAAAAATATACATCTAGACCTTATCTCTTGGACGGTGGAGTCTTACCCCAGGGATAAAGTGTGGCATAATTAGTATTCTCACTTACTTTGATTGGCCGCGAGCTACTGACCATCAAGATCCCACTGCAGAGGTAACACGCACTGGTTCTTCTGGTATTAAATAGCACGAATAACACTTCGTATGATCTATGACCTTAATTGTAGGTAATTGGTGTAACATCCGCTGTCTATTATACTGCCGAAGGTCTATGTCTAAATATTATGTCTATGTTTTGCATTTAATATTAATGCTTCTCCTATTTATTATACATTCCGCCCAGGACGTTAAATTGTATGACTATGTGTTCAAGGCTGTGTTCTGTCTGTTCCACACAGGATATTAAATTGTATGACTATGTGTGCAAGGCTGTGTTCTGTCTGGTCCACACAGGCTGACAAACTCTTTAAGTCCTCGTGTTTTATCGGCAGATCGGTACTTCTGTACGAGTTTCTCATCCAGAATATCACTTAATGTGACATTCATCATCAGTGAGTGTTAACGGAAACTCATTTCCGGTAAACCATTAGGAAGTGTACTTATCTACTCCAGACACAAAGCAGACGTAAATATTGCTACGACTTATGCCAAGTTAAACACTGTAATGACTGGGATGTGTGTGTGTATGTTAGTGAGGTTGTGGCGTGTGCGAGAGCGTATGTGTGTGTGTGTGACTTGCAAGTCTGCGTCATATATGCTTGAAGAAGTACAGGTCATTGTGAAATGTTGTCGTAAGGGGAGGGGGGGGGGAGGCAAATATTTCTCCAAAGACAGACAGACAGACAGAAACACAGAAAGACAGACAGACAGACATACAGAAAGAAAGAAAGACAGACAGACAGAAAAAAGACAGACAGACAGACAGAAAGAAAAAAGGAAAGAAAGAAAGAAAGAAAGAAAGAAAGAAAGAAAGAAAGAAAGAAAGAAAGAAATATATTTAAATATTAGAGACGTTCACACTAAGTAACCTCACATGGACTTACCTGACGTCTCAAATATCCAAACAATTTACTCACCTCACCTCGCACCTAGTCACTCGTCAGGACAACAGGACATTTTTGGTTCACTTTAACGAGTAAGAAGATAGAATAACATAAACCGAGGACAACGAAGTCGACATTAGCAATGTTACGACGACATCCCTACACATAGATCATACACTAAACAGTACACGAACACACTGCACGTTTTATACATTACACACTAGGCCTACATCAGGGAATGCTATTTTATATATTATAGCATTTATCATTACCGTTGTAGCGATCAGGAAATAATCCACTTTTTCTTCAATCTGTTCAGTGACGAATTGTTGCAAAGCGTTTATCAGTTATCGTTATTCTCATCAGAATTAACGAAATCGTCGTTTGAGTCGAAACATCAAAACAGTTCAACAGTCAATCAACACAAGTTGTGACGTACAGCGAGACATGGCGTCCAGTCTTTCGAACCTATCATCACCCATATTTTCCACAACGACCACCTTTCTCTCCAGACCGTGACTATTACTCCAGCATGTCACCGTCACCAGATCACCGACACCAAGCGCCATGTCACGAATGGCGGATTCATCATCTTTCTCCACCACGCGCACAGGCACGTGACATGTCCGCAGACCTCGGACCAGACCGCTAGCCAGTGTAGTTACTTGGCCGTTACTGTCCACCCGGTCATCAATCAGGCCTTCATAACATAGTACCAGGATGTCGCGGTATTGCAGAGGTGGAGGGCCGTTACTATTTCCTGGCACATGATATAAAATTATTTCGTAGTTTTGACATTATTATGCATCCATACATCTCGCTAGTCTACTTATTCTTATACACATTCCTTCCTTCATGGTTAAACACCCGTCCATTTACTCACCCATCCACCCGCATTTATTTGTATTGTTTCACTCACCGTCGAACACACCACACCCATACCTGTCCGGCCGACGTTGAGTTCTGTCAGGACACGGGCGACTTGATGTCCGCACTCTACACAGTCATGTGGCCCGTTCCCTGTGTGACCTGACTGATCGTGACGATGTATGATTCGCATAACCGCCGGGCCGTCGGTGGGAAAAGGAACATGACTGATTGTGTAATCGTGGACTTGTTTATATTTCTTTATTTGAACTGCCTCCATCACCTCCCTGACGACGACTGGCGGTGACCTTAGAGGTGCTGTTAGCTTGACCTCTTCCAGACATAACGGCTTGGCTTCATGATGCACGGATGCACTCCATAGGTACAACTCTGACACTTGTGCAATGAGCTGATCACAAAACTTCGGGAAGGTTTCACTATTTCACACAATGGAAAAAGGAAAACGTGTTAGTGTATTGTCGTCAGACAAATGAAGACGTATTAGTGTATTGTCGTCAGACAAATGAAGACGTATTAGTGTATTGTTGTCACACAAATAAAGACCTATTAGTGTATTGTTGTCACACAAATAAAGACCTATTAGTGTATTGTCGTCACACAAATAAAGACGTATTAGTGTGTTGTCGTCACTCAAATAAAGACGTATTAGTGTATTGTTCTCAGACAAATGAAGACGTGTTAGTGTATTGACGTCAGACAAATGAAGACGTATTAGTGTATTGACGTCAGACAAATGAAGACGTGTTACTCAAATATAAGGTTAAGATATAATGATATTTACTGAATGTCGTCATTGGCTTCTAATGCAGGTACTAATCATTTGTTGTGTTTGTCCGTCTGTTAGGCAATGTACACACACACACACAATACAACAAATACATTTACCAGAGACTTTCTTGATCAGTTAACTGTTAGTCTGTTTAGCAATTGACATATAATTGAACAAATAGATTTACTGGTGACAATCTTAATCAGTTAACCGTTAGTCTGTTGTAAGACAAGACAGTCAGTTATGAGTTTGTCTTTGTGAGTGACAATATGCTATATAACAAACTTGTAATTAGTGGCCTCGTCTGCAATCACACACAGTTGTCTCCCTTCACTCAGAGATTCCAGATGTCTGACTGCAGTCTCCACTTGTCCATCTTTCCCAAAGTAAAACAGATGTCGGTGTACACGTGAACTGGCTGTTGTCGTCTTCGTGGTTTCCTTAAGTTGATGTTCGATGGCGATCGTCACTGCACGGCTTCCGTACCACGTACTGACAACATGGACGTCGTGTCCGAGCTGGAGCCAGGAGAGGCCCTGAATAATCAAGACAATGGTTTTCCCTGTTCCAGGTGGGCCCCAAAGAAATACCCGGGGTGGTGACCGATTCAAAAGTTCCACTTGCTGTGGAAATAACACGAGCTTGGCCATTGTCTCTCCAGTCGCAGACACCGCCTCTCCCGGAACCCTTATGTTCAGACGTGGAGCTGTAACACAGTGGACTTCCACTGTAGTCGCTGGACCACAGAACCTGTAATGGCGAAATACAAGGCGTGCAGTAAAGCAGACAAAAGATTAGACAGGTTTTATTTATCCTATATGCTCTCTTTAAAGGTCGGTGAATACATTCTTAACACGTTTTGTACAGAGCTTGCGTTCAGCCGATATTTAATTCGAAATTATTTTTCCTGCAGGTTTTTGCCAGCCATAGTTTTTCCTTCTCTTCACTGAGAACATCGTGAAATAAAGATGAAAGCTGCTGGACCAAAATGTTTTAATGTCGTTTACTACAACAAAAATGCAATGAATATTTTTTTATATTATTGGATATAGAATTTTTATTTTTACATTTAAAACTAGATTGCAGTTTATGTTATATATGGATATTGATTAATAATACTTTAGTCCATATAAATTTAGGGTTATAGTTTAGGGCTTTAGGGTTTTAGGGTATGATATGTTCAATATATTGTATACATGTTTGCACCACACAATTTACAAATGTTTTAGTTTCTTTTCTTTAAATTTGTCACAGGAAATGAGGGACAGAAATTATATTTTATTTCATTTTAAAAACCGCTAACAAAACTAGTTGAAGTAACCCGAGTTTTGTTATTTTACATATGTAGCATGTAACTTCCAGTAACGATCACCTAAGATCTCTTTAGTAGACAGACGTTCGTGACGCAGTGTGTGTCAATATATCATATTGAATATATATATTAGTTTATGAAGGATATGTATATTAAATGATTGGGACAACTGCGCACTACGGTCACATGTTGTTGACGAGAGAAATGGCCAGTGCGCATTAGAATTGACCACAGAAAAGCGTGCATCACGATTACCACTATATATCCAAGGCAAAAATCATGTCACAGGACATAGCTTCTGGAAGCTTTGGAAACCTTCAGTGAAAGCTATATAAGAGACAAAATGAAGATTTTATTCTCAATGTTGAAAACGTCGATTCGTCTGAAGCCAGTCTAACTTCACGAATGAATTATCTCGTGTACAGAGATTTCATAAAGGAAAGCTGCAATAATCTCTTTCCATCCGTTTTCCATCCGTCTGATGCCATATATTGAGTAACGAGGCAAAATTACTCAGTATAACTTTTGGCAAAGTGGAAAGTTCACTGTCAAGAAAAAACCCGATGCATGCGACGCTGGTTGTATGCAGTTAACGACACGAGGGACCAACTTGTTCTTCCCACCTGTCAGGGTTCGTTTGGCAATCTATTCCGCTAATTGAGAGGCTAGCACCGTGATCGTCTCACAGACAATCCGGATTTCTACACTCAATGTAATGCGACGACACATCCCACTGGACGACTCCATCCGATAATGCTAAACGTCGTTGAGGTGTCCGTTTCCACGACAAACAACGATAATTATCGAGGCTGACAGCAGTCAGCTAAATTTCAGATTTCTCCCCCGTGATAATCTGAAAGTGGTGCCTAGATTCTGCAGAATCTTCACCTGTAATGCGACGCCTCAATTGCGCCGTGATCTTCACTTTGAAGTGCCGCTTATAAGTGACGTGTGAGATTACGTCATCTCCTTGGAACTCTGACATTAATAGTGAGTAATAATTAGCACGGCTAACGCGCACATACTTAACTCTAGAACTCTAAGAAAATGAACACTATTATATCGTTTGCAAAATAAGAACTCTAATGTTAAAAGTAATGCTTATTTTACATGTCAACTATTGTTAAAGCGGCCCCATTTGCCGCATAAGAATTGTGTAATTAATCTTTATTTTATATTTTGAATTTCATCATTTTCATCGCCCCTTATTTCCCACAGAGTGTATGACATTGGAAAGTTGAATGAATGATTAATCACTGTGCGAAAGAGTAGTGCCCCTTTTAAATCGGGAAATAAATAACCTGATTTAAACATCTTTCAACTCTCTTGTTATTCATAGTTTTTGAGAGGGACGAAAGAATTTGTACTATTGTTTTGCACCGTTCGTCTGTTCGTCCATTTATTCACATTTATGATACACACTCACAACACACACCGCCAATAAAACGTTCCTTGGCATGACACTAATAAACTGGGCCCCACCCAAACATCAATGGTGTATGTCATGTGTGTCTATGTAACAACCTGACACGACGTAGTACTGGCATACGTCACACGGGCTAATCTTGGAGGTGCACCGGAGCAGGCCAAAAATAGACTTCACCCCTTGCATCTCTAACTTCAGCTCGGGGACGGCTTGTAACGAGCCTCCCGTTCCGTGACATCTGGTGACCACTGACCGTGATCTGACAAGGTAAATTGTGTTGTTGTAAGAAAGTGTCATCTCTTTCCTGCTTTTCTATCTCATCACCATTATGCATTGTTTATTGCATGTTAGGGCTTTGCTATTGAGACTTAGGTGAACTGGATTTTGATAAGACTTATTATTATTGTGTTGAAATAAGTTTTATAATCTTTACGCTATTATCGTTAACGCGTACCGACTCGTGTTTAGACGTACATAGATCGATATTTTGTACGCTACATTAGCAACTGTTGTTTTGCTAATTTTGCTAACTTTGCAAATTTGCGATTAGGATTTCTTTTACTCGTGTTTGTTGTAATCCTAATCACGTGGTAGCTGGTGTTCATACGCACACCACTGCACCACTGTGACCGACAGAGGTCAAAATCCCGCGAATATTCTAAGTCACTTTATCCATACTCATGATAACTAGCAATTTTAAAAATGGCCGAGCTAGTAAACATAAAGAAAGAACTCATGGCTATGGGTAGAGAATTTGGGTATGAAAAAGCCGAGTTAAAGAAATACGTGGATGAGGAGATAGCTAAATGGTATGTTGCGAAAGAAAATGAGGCGAAAGAGGTGAGAGAGCTAGAAGATAAGAGACAGATAGCTAAACATCTAGAGATGCAAACTCTGAGAGAGCTAGAGGAAAAAAGATCGAAAGAGGCTATAGAGCTAGAAGATAAGAGACAGTTAGCTAGACAGCTAGAGATGAAAGACCTGAGAGAGCTAGAGGAAAAAAGAGAGTTAGCTAAACAGCTAGAGATGCAAACTTTGAGAGAGCTAGAGGAGAAAAGAGCGAAAGAGGCGAGAGATTTTAAAGAGAAAGAAATCCAAGATATGAGAGAAATAGAGTTATTAAAGATTCAGTCAGCTAGGGATTTAGAAGATAAAAGGCAGGAAGTAGAAGAGAGAAAGCTTAAGTTAAAAGCTAGAGCACATCAGGAACAGCTTGAATTAGCTAAGCAAGAGGTAACAGCTAGAGAGAAGTTGTTAGATGGGACTGCTAAGCAACAGGCCGAGTTAAATAAACCCCGTACACGGCTAGCTTTCTTTAACCCTGAAGTCGAGACGATTGACGAGTTTTTGACACGCTTTGACAGTTTCATTGCCAACTTTAATTACACTGACATTGAAAAGAAACAACAACTCGGTCAAATACTTCAAGGTGAAAGCTCGCGCGCATTTACTGATCTAACGCGCGATCCCGCTATTACTTATGCAGATCTCAAAACGGGTTTGATGCGTACTTTTCAATGTACAGCAGAAGGCTTTCGAAAAATGTTTAGGAGGGCCGTACCCAAAGCTAATGACACCATGCAAGCTTTCGGTACCCGGTTACGCCATTATCTTGATAGATGGATTGATTTGACAGACATCCGGAAGACATATGAGGGCCTATTTGATTTGATATTAAGAGATCAATTTCTCCATATTGCTCCGCCTGCAATGACGACATATTTGCAGCGAAATCCTCCGACTAACTTCAGTGATATGTTGAAGTTAGCAGACACGTATAATGATTACCCTGATCCGGTAATTACGAGGAGTGCACCACGCCCTCCTCTTACAAATCGGCAGAAGTATACACCAAAACCGAACCGACCAATGACGAAATCGGAAAAACCCGAACCGGTACAGCGGACATATACTAAGTCACAAGACGTACGACGTCACACACGTGACTCCCCACCTATGACATGTTACACTTGCAAAGGGAAGGGGCATAGTTCTCAGAACTGTCCCAGTCCACGTGATGTAAAGGTATGCACTGAAACAGGTGCAACTCTAAAGACCCAACAGGCTACAGTAAACGGACAAAAAGTCAAAATACTGGTCGATACAGGCGCGTCCATAAGCTGCATAAATGCTAAACTTGTACGCCCTGAACAGTATCTAAGAGGTAGTGTCCGCATTCGATGTGTTATGGGACACCTTAGTACATGTCCAAGAGCCACGGTACATGTTACGTCATCCGTATTCTCCGGTACAGTCACCGCCGCAGTAATAAGAGACATGCAGTTCGGATTCATACTATCACCCGGGCAGTGTGACGCACACACTGATGGCATCTATCCTGTTCTCCCCGTAACCACTAGAGCACAATGGGAACGTAGTAAACAAGGACCCCCAGCTCTAAAGATAGTCGAGAATACATTTCCGCAGTTGACCCCAAGTCAACTCAGTCACCTGCAGCAGGAGGACAAAAGCTTGTCCTCAATGCTAAAGCTGGCACGGAAAAACACTATTACGTCCAGCAAGTACGCGACAATTACGTATTTCCTGAAGGACGGACTAGCGTTTCGGCGCACCGACTTTAAGGAAAATGATACTAGAAGCACCACGTGTTTATTTACCCCTACACCACTCAGACAGCTGATTCTTAGCTTTGCACACGATTCCATCATGTCCGGACATCAGGGCGCACGTCGCACTGAACAACGGATTCGTGAGGATTTTTTTTGGCCAGGCCTGAGTAGGGATGTTCGCTCGTACGTTCGTACATGTACGCAGTGTCAACAACATATTGACCGAGGGCGTGTCAGTCGAGTTCCCCTCGAGATAGTACCAACAGTAGAGGAACCATTCCTAAAAGTCGCAGTAGACATTATTGGCCCAATCATTCCCGCGGCCGAAGGAGGATATCGCTATATCCTAACAATCGTGGATTTTGCAACACGATATCCAGAGGCAGTCGCATTAAAGGGCATCACAGCGATCGAAGTCGCAGACGCTTTAATAGACGTATTTTCTCGCACGGGCGTACCTCGAGAAATATTGAGTGACCAGGGCACTCAATTCACCTCAGCAATGATGGCCGAAACAATGCGTCTACTAGCGTGTAAACAGTTGTTCTCATCACCCTATCACGCTCAGTCTAATGGTGCCGTTGAACGTTTCAACGGTACAATAAAGAAAATGTTAATTAAAATGGCCTCGGAGCAACCCGACCAGTGGCCACGTTTTCTAGCACCATTACTCTTCGCGTATCGCGAACTCCCACAAGAGAGTACGGGCTACTCACCGTTCCAACTACTATACGGCAGACAACCTCGTGGTCCCCTTAGGCTAATAAAAGAAACATGGGTCAAGGGAGACACTGTGACCGATGGTAAAGATGTTCACACATACGTAGCCGAACTACGTCAACGTCTGACCGAGACGTGTCACTTAGCACAGGAAAACATTCGCGAAAAACAACCCCGATACAAGCGAAATTTTGACCGTACGGCTGTGGAACGTAACCTCGAACCAGGTCAGCTTGTGTTACTCTTGCGGCCCACGCATAATAACCGCATGCAAATGCACTGGCGTGGACCCTACCGCGTTATTAAGCGTGTGAAGCAGAACGACTACAGCATACAGATAGGAAATAAGCAGAAAACCTATCACATAAATATGCTCAAGCGTTACTATGAACGCAGCGACGAACAGATACAAAACGTGAATGTCGCACTGATACAATTGGAAGACTCCAATTTCAGAACAGACATGATATCCGCCGAAACCACACCTAACCCCGCAGTTACAGTCGATCAAGTCGAGATTGACTCGAACTTAACTGTCGAACAGCGCGACGCAATGTCAAAACTCTTACACAGACACGCGCGCATATTCACCGACCAACCGGGCCACTCAGATTTGGTTGAACACCGCATCAAACTTTTAAGTGACAAACCGATACGCTTAAAACAGTACCCACAGAAATATGAGAGCACAAAGTACATAGCAGAACAGGTGCGTGAAATGCAAGAACAGGGCGTGATTGAACAGTCAATCTCCCCATATTCATCACCGGTCGTCTTAGTTAAAAAGAAAGACGGTACGCTTCGTTTTTGTGTGGACTACAGACAGTTAAATGAGATAACTGAATTCGATGCGGAACCTATCCCAAATCAGGACGAATTATTCGCAAAACTAACTAAGGCGCATTACTTTTCGAAGTTTGACATGTGCAAAGGGTACTGGCAACTGTCAGTTGCTATTGACGACAGACCAAAAACAGCCTTTCCAACCCCGCTAGGCTTATTTCAGTTTTGCCGACTACCGTTCGGACTAGCGAACGCACCCGCAACATTCGCGCGCTTCATGCGAAAATTACCGTTAGAGAGCGTTGACGCATTGAATTTCTTTGATGACATACTGGTAGCAACAGGAACATGGGACCAACATTTATCCTCAGTGGGTGGTCTACTTGATATTCTCGAGCGCCATAAATTGACCGTGAAACCCACCAAAGTACGCGCGGGCTTTCGAGAGATTGAATTTCTTGGCCATATCATAAGTGACGGACAAATAGGCCCTAATCTAGACTTAACTGCAGCCATTCGTGACATGACCTTACCGACTACAAAGAAACAGGTCAGGGCAGTTTTGGGGCTAGTGGGGTACTACCGAAAATTTGTCCCAAACTTCAGTACGCTTCTTAAACCACTGACGGACTTAACTGGGAACAAACAACCCACGAAAATACGATGGACGGCAGAGTGTAGCACCGCCCTCGAAAAGGTGAAGGACATCTTGACCAGTAAACCCGTCCTACAGTTACCAGACTTTGACAAGAGATTTATTGTCAGGACCGACGCATCAGATGAAGGCCTCGGTGCCATACTTCTCCAAGAGACAGATGACGAATACCTACCGGTAGCATACGCTTCTAAGAAACTGTTAGATCGTGAGACACGGTATTCTACGATTGAAAAAGAGTGCTTAGCAATCGTATGGGCACTCAAGAAATTTAGTGCTTATCTGTACTCTAAACCATTCATCCTGCAGTGCGATCATAAGCCGCTGACATATCTGCGCACTAGAATGTATGATAACGCTAGGCTAACTAGATGGACACTCCTGCTACAGGAGTATAGCTTCGTTGTCGAACACATCGCAGGCCGAGAAAATTCGGGTGCCGATGCATTATCCCGGCATGCCATAACCGCGATATAAACAAGAGAGAGGATAGTCTCTCCACAGATGCGCATATAATTCCTGTGGGGACTATCGAATGAAATAAAAAAATTTTTTTTGTTCCTATTTGATTTCCACTCTGTGAGCTCCAATCAATTTTAAGAAGGGGGTTGTCACAGGAAATGAGGGACAGAAATTATATTTTATTTCATTTTAAAAACCGCTAACAAAACTAGTTGAAGTAACCCGAGTTTTGTTATTTTACATATGCAGCATGTAACTTCCAGTAACGATCACCTAAGATCTCTTTAGTAGACAGACGTTCGTGACGCAGTGTGTGTCAATATATCATATTGAATATATATATTAGTTTATGAAGGATATGTATATTAAATGATTGGGACAACTGCGCACTACGGTCACATGTTGTTGACGAGAGAAATGGCCAGTGCGCATTAGAATTGACCACAGAAAAGCGTGCATCACGATTACCACTATATATCCAAGGCAAAAATCATGTCACAGGACATAGCTTCTGGAAGCTTTGGAAACCTTCAGTGAAAGCTATATAAGAGACAAAATGAAGATTTTATTCTCAATGTTGAAAACGTCGATTCGTCTGAAGCCAGTCTAACTTCACGAATGAATTATCTCGTGTACAGAGATTTCATAAAGGAAAGCTGCAATAATCTCTTTCCATCCGTTTTCCATCCGTCTGATGCCATATATTGAGTAACGAGGCAAAATTACTCAGTATAACTTTTGGCAAAGTGGAAAGTTCACTGTCAAGAAAAAACCCGATGCATGCGACGCTGGTTGTATGCAGTTAACGACATGAGGGACCAACTTGTTCTTCCCGCCTGTCAGGGTTCGTTTGGCAATCTATTCCGCTAATTGAGAGGCTAGCACCGTGATCGTCTCACAGACAATCCGGATTTCTACACTCAATGTAATGCGACGACACATCCCACTGGACGACTCCATCCGATAATGCTAAACGTCGTTGAGGTGTCCGTTTCCACGACAAACAACGATAATTATCGAGGCTGACAGCAGTCAGCTAAATTTCAGATTTCTCCCCCGTGATAATCTGAAAGTGGTGCCTAGATTCTGCAGAATCTTCACCTGTAATGCGACGCCTCAATTGCGCCGTGATCTTCACTTTGAAGTGCCGCTTATAAGTGACGTGTGAGATTACGTCATCTCCTTGGAACTCTGACATTAATAGTGAGTAATAATTAGCACGGCTAACGCGCACATACTTAACTCTAGAACTCTAAGAAAATGAACACTATTATATCGTTTGCAAAATAAGAACTCTAATGTTAAAAGTAATGCTTATTTTACATGTCAACTATTGTTAAAGCGGCCCCATTTGCCGCATAAGAATTGTGTAATTAATCTTTATTTTATATTTTGAATTTCATCATTTTCATCGCCCCTTATTTCCCACAGAGTGTATGACATTGGAAAGTTGAATGAATGATTAATCACTGTGCGAAAGAGTAGTGCCCCTTTTAAATCGGGAAATAAATAACCTGATTTAAACATCTTTCAACTCTCTTGTTATTCATAGTTTTTGAGAGGGACGAAAGAATTTGTACTATTGTTTTGCACCGTTCGTCTGTTCGTCCATTTATTCACATTTATGATACACACTCACAACACACACCGCCAATAAAACGTTCCTTGGCATGACACTAATAAACTGGGCCCCACCCAAACATCAATGGTGTATGTCATGTGTGTCTATGTAACAACCTGACACGACGTAGTACTGGCATACGTCACACGGGCTAATCTTGGAGGTGCACCGGAGCAGGCCAAAAATAGACTTCACCCCTTGCATCTCTAACTTCAGCTCGGGGACGGCTTGTAACGAGCCTCCCGCCTGTGACAAAATTACATTTCAAACTGAACTCATACAGAGACAATACGAGGAAGTAAAAATGTCGACGACACTGACCTTGAAGCGAAAAGGTTAATTTCCATTTCTATTATCTAGTAAATATTTCTTTATGTTTGTCATTTTGCTAAATCAACAATGGAATAAATCTGTGTACTGTGAAATCAACAGGGAAATAAATCTGTGTACTGTGAAATCAACAGGGAAATAAATCTGTTTACTGTGAAATCAACAGGGAAATAAATCTGTGTACAATGAAGGTAATTAGATGCAGGGAGAATAACCTGATTGATGTAGTGGACGCCACGAGAGCATTTCAGTGAGGAAAAGTGAGGAGAAGACAGAGAGTGAAATGCATGGATGGTGTGAGATTAGACAGGTAAATTGTTTGAATGTGTGAGATGTCAGGGAAGTCAGGGATGTCAGGCTTGTAGTGAGATTTCAATTAAGTCAGGCTTGTAGTGAGATTTCAATTAAGTCAAATGCGAGATAAATTAAGCTCATTCAGTTTAAACACTATTTATGTTCCGTTATTTCTCAGCGTGGCTGATTGTTACACATGAGTACAGGAGGAGAGAAAGACGAGAAAAATAAAGTGTTCATTAATTAGTCCCCTGCCCGCTTCTGGAAACTAACCCTGTTTCTCAGACACACGTGTGCACAAATAATAAACAGATGCACGGATGCACAACAAAGATGTCTTCTCATGAACAGTCTATTCTTAGGGTAAAAATGTAAACAAATAATATCTAGCTCTAAGGAGAAACCATGGAGTCGTGTCTATGGAATCAAAATAAAACGAGTCTTTTAAAAATCGTCACAATTAGGAGTTTATGCCAACATTTGGTAAAGCAATGCCTTGTATCGCAATGCCTTTTGAGAGTTTTAGGTTTGGTCTTAACTTTCCATTCAGATGACCAAGAGCACCATCCTATCGGCTTGACAACATGTTGCTGTGTAGAGTCTGGTCAAGCTTTGTCGTGTAGAGTCTGATCAAGCATTGTCGTGTAGGGTCTGGTCAAGCGTTGTCGTGTAGAGTCTGGTCAAGCTTTGTCGTGTAGAGTCTGATCAAGCATTGTCGTGTAGGGTCTGGTCAAGCGTTGTCGTGTAGAGTCTGGTCAAGTGTGGTTTGACATCTTCTAGATGCAGACATACGTCACTGAACAATTTATGTACAAACTATTATGAAGCAAGGACTGTCACAGCTTACGTCATTGAACAATTTATGTACAAACTATTATGAAGCAAGGACTGTCACAGCTTACGTCATTGAACAATTTATGTACAAACTATTATGAAGCAAGGACTGTCACAGCTTACGTCATTGAACAATTTATGTACAAACTATTATGAAGCAAGGACTGTCACAGCTTACGTCATTGAACAATTTATGTACAAACTATTATGAAGCAAGGACTGTCACAGCTTACGTCATTGAACAATTTATGTACAAACTATTATGAAGCAAGGACTGTCACAGCTTACGTCATTGAACAATTTATGTACAAACTATTATGAAGCAAGGACTGTCACAGCTTACGTCATTGAACAAACTATTATACACATTACTCTACAACTCCATTTCGTCTGTGATAAGATTTATTTTTGATACTAGTCTGACTGCTGAATCACGTGTTAGAATATTAGAATGAGACCAAATAAATATTGGAATTTCTTGAATGTTGTTTCAAAGAATATTGATGTCAAATAGCCCTCTCACTATATTTATCACGTGTATATTTATTTGATTGTTGATTTAATAAATTTATGTTGAATTTATAAACCTTCTTGCACATATTATTAAAATGTATGTTGGAGTGACAATGGGAGGATGGGGGGTTCATTAAATATAATTAATAATTTGTTAATTATTCATAATTTGTTACTCCTTTAGTAAGAAGATTCCACCTACGAAAATATTATGTGACAGTAAAACATCTGTCTTGTGGTTGTGGAAGGGAGAAGACATTTACTACCTCCGTATAATCCACCAAGTGAGAGACGAGTGGTGTCTCTTGGGAGAATTATTAATAAATATATAAATTTCTCCATTTGTAATTAGTTATGGATGATTATTAATAATAATAAAAATAATAATAATAATAATAATAATAATAATAATAATAACTAGCGACGAAGGGGTGCATGTCGCAGATATCATTTTAGATAATTTTAAAAAGTAAAAGAAAAGACAGTTATAATTAAATTATTTATGCTTGCTTACCTGGCCACCAAAGTCTCATACGCTGTCGAAGTTATTAATGGTTGATGTACGGAAACCCTGACCGCCTGCTGCCACCATAAACAGAGGTATTTAAGGGAAATGCAATTTGAGTCTGAAGGCATTCGTTTGTCTGAGAGCTGGTCTGATAACAGACACTTCTTTAAGGCATCATCAACATTGTGGACGCCAAGACACTGACACAAGTTCTGTGAAGAGCAAATATAATTATTAAAAAAATCCATATTTATGTCACAAATCCAGATTAAATCTCCCAGCAAAGGAGCCTACTTAATGTGTTAGGGGTCAGTACTTTTTAGTGGCTGTGTTTTTAGTTTTATATTTTAATGCCTGTGTATACAGTGATCTTATTTTACTACATAGGTCAAACGAATATTGATATTATTGTGATAAAACTGCTTATTCATGACTTTGTTGAGATGAGAAATTCATTAAAATGTGACGTCATAGCAAACAATGGAATCCGCAGTGTTTGGAATTTATGGAGGCGAGTGAAACATTTTAAAGTATTTGAATCGTGTGTACATATATTTTTTGGTTAGTTTTATTAATGTTAACAGCCACTACTAATAATGGTAGCAGACAACTAGTTAATGGTATACTTGTGCTTTTTAATAATAATGAATACGTTACCTGTGACCTCATTTTAATAATAATGAATAGGCCTACTTTACCTATAAAACTCATTTAAATAATAATGAATACTTTACCTACGACCTCATTTTAATAATAATGAATACTTTACCTATGACCTCATTTAAATAATAATGAATACTTTACCTATGAACTCATTTAAATATCGGAGCACTTAAAGGTATGCGTAGCAATTAACATGCATTATAGAAAATAACTGTCTCACTTTAAACAAGACAACGTCGATGATTTATTAATAATAAATTTCCTCATTATCGAAAGACGTTTATCACCACGCAATTCGCTGACTGCTCGGGCAAGCTGCTAATTATAATTTTTTTTCAATAAGTTATGCATGAAAAGAAACGTAATATTTAATTTTGCAAGATGTAACAGCTTCTGAAATCCGTGACACTATTACCTTCCATTCAGAAGTATTCCTGTTCATTGTTGGCAGTAACTGACCAGAACTGATATTTGGCAGTACAAGAATTTTACTTATACTTTTTATGTCAGCCAAGTCTGAGGTCAAATGTTTTAATACAACTTCCGCCTTGTTTAACTGTTTTACCGCCTCTTCAACTTTTTTCATCACAATGTCTTCCTCCTGCTGCTCCGTCATCTTTAGCTGACTGAAGTTTGCTCCCACGCTTTTAACTTCTAATGTGAACAATCCGTGTTGTCTGTGTATGATGAGAACATCAAAGTCACCCTCGTGGTACTTTTGTTGGAGAAAGTGTTTGGGCAGTGTGCTAGGGCGTGGCAGACGGGCAGCAGTAGCCGCATAGGTAGGTTCACGAAGGTACTTCCCGAACTGTAGCTGAGAAATGACCATCATCACTTCTTTCGGTTGACTGTTATCCGCCAGAGCACGAAGACAATACAACACACGTTCCAACGCTTTGTCGTCACGTACGTCTTTGTCATACACGGGTGACAATTTCAGGTTGTCAGGGTTACGAGACAAGATTGAGCTGGAAACATGAACTAGAGGTGAATCCAACTGAAAAGTAAAATTATTACTCTTTATGAATATTAATAACATCTTAATACTTATTTTAATCATAATACTTCAATCACGAAAACATTTAAAATCTCATCTATAGGGTCTTACGTAGAAGAACGAATGAGCTTCATTCTCAACAATTTTCTCTCTTATCATGGAAGAATTGTAGAATCTGTAACCATAACCAGTAAACATATTAAATATGAAATCAGAGATAAAAATCAAAGATCCAAGGTCAAAGGGATTGTTAGAGAACTTTCGGAAATGATTAGAGATGATAATACTATCATCGCTAAATGAAGCTGGGTACTTAAAGGCCACTCTAGTATGTGTTTAAAAATGTTTTGTCAGAAATGTTTTGTAAAACTCATTTGGACGAATCTACTATAACAGTAAGCATACACATTTACCAACACTCTACATTTAGCACGTACAACACAAACACAACAGTCAGCATACACAGTCAAGAGACACAACAATTAGCACACGTAACAGTAATCACATAAAGCTAAGTCAGCACATGCAACAGCCAAAGCACAACATTACAGAGAAAAAAAGAACAGAAAAGAAAATGGCGAGATTCGAACCTGGGTACTTCAACTTGAAACTACATCCGGCGAGCACGCTAAATATGTACATTACTGGACATTGAAAATAACTTGACACTCTGTTCGATTTCTTATTCTGACATACCATTTATAATACAATAAAATATTATATTTTCAATCTGCTAATTTTGACTTGAAGACGGATGGACTGGGGGTGGGGTGGGGGGATACCCAAAAAAGTAAACAACGACCATGACGACTAATGCAATGAAATAAATATTTAAATATTTCTTAATTATTTCATACACATTATATTGATGACCGTATATTTTACCCTTGTCTGACGTATCTGTTCACGTGACCTAGACTGAAGAGTTTCATTAGTTAGAGATGTCTGGGAAAATCCGTCCTTTGACCTAGATTTAGCAGGTGACGTTGTCTGACTGGGTTTATTCTGTGACTTAGATTTAACAGTTGATGATGTCTGACTGGGTCCATTCTGTGAGCTAGATTTAGCAGATGACGGTGGCTGACTGGGTCCATCCTGTGACTTAGATTTAACTGTTGATGATGTCTGACTGCGTCCATCCTGTGACTTAGATTTAACTGTTGATGAGGTCTGACTGGGTCCATCCTGTGACCTAGATTTAACTGTTGACGATGTGTGCCCGGGTCCATCCTGTGGGATTTGCGGCACCAGCACTTGCTCACCAGCAATGTTTTCCACGCTGTACGGCACTCGATTGAAATGAAGGGGAGGTAAGAAATATGTCTGCGTGTGAAGTTTAGGGTACCAAGCCTTTATACACTGAAGCCAGTAGTTTTCCGCTGACTGAGGTGATGCCTGACCTTGACCCTCTTTTGACGCCTAAAGAAATAAGGAAATGTGTCAAAATAAGCTTTCCATAAGGATAACTCTGCTTTTACTTACTGTACCTGTCAGACCAGTTGTCCACAATATTCACTTCATAACTAGTTGCAGTGTTTTGCAATAGTTTCATGTCATTAAAATGTGCAAAATTTAATTGTCGATAAAGTAAATAAATAAATTTAACGTTAACGTTCTGTTGTAAATCCATGCAAAATGTTTGACAAAAACTTTACTTGCATTGAATTTAACGTCTTACTTTTGAGTACTTTTTAAAATGTGCTGCTTTCATTAGTAGATATTTTCAAATATGTTACTATTATAGAATTTCCCTATTCATTAGTACCGATAATTTAAAACGTACAAATAGGCTACAATTCCCAACCTCACGGTTACAATATTTTAAAACCTGTTTATATGGCATAATTGCTAAATTCACGTATATACATTTTCTTTATAATTAAGCAGTTTCTGTGTAGACTTCATATCTTTATCTTTTGTTTCGGCATGCACGTTATCTGTGAGTTGTCGTTACTGACAAATCCGGATGCTTGGATATATAACCAGAATGAAGTGTTATGTCTACTAAAGCTTAGAAATGTTAAATACATCTTTCAAGTTATTAAAGAAATATTCATCACCATTTAAAGGAACCTTAGTAAGCAAATCATCTGCAAATTGTAATACTAGCTGTTTTGTTGTTTGTGGTGGAGGGGGTTACATTTTCTCAATTTTGTCCCCCTTTAATCAGTTTTTCTTCCCTAAAGACAATGTATAATATTCAAGTTTTAATTTAACCCAGTTAATAATGCTATCGTCAAACGTAAAGGTACATAGCATGTAGGGCATAAAACACTTAATTATTAAATGTAAAGCTTTATAAAGTATACAACTGCATTTTGATAGACATTACATCACAAAATAGCTAAAAATAGATGGAAAACTTGTACAAAAATAAACAATAACATAAATAGCTAAATATCTATTAACCAAATTTAGTCTGGGACGTCAATCCATTTTAAACTTTCATTACCATGGTCATAAGCGTTATTGTTGTGGCCAAGATTTGGCAGATTTCAGTTGACAATCTGGATCCATCCTAGAACTTTTTACTGCCATCTTTTCCCAAGAACAGCGTTTCAGCACGTGACTGAAATGAAAGGGGAAGTAAGTAACTGTGTCTTAAATTAATATTGACTTTGTATATTATGCAGCGTTTGTGTGCTGGCACAGTAATTCGCTCTGCGTATATTTATATTTTTAAAAGTTAGTTTTTTTTTTGTTCTGGCACAGTGATTCGCTCTGCTGATATTTATATTTTAAAAAGTGAGGGTTTTTTTTTTGTTCTGGCACAGTGATTCGCTCTGCTGATATTTATAGTTTAAAACGCGTTTTTTTTTTATTAGCACAGTGATTCGCTCTGCTGATATTTATAATTTAAAACGCGTTTTTGTACGGGCAAAGTGATTCGCTTTGCTGATATTTATAGTTTAAAACGCGTTTTTGTGCTGGCACACTGATTCGCTTTGCTCATATTTATATTTTAAAACGTGTTTCTGTCTGGCACAGTGATTCGCTTTACGTATATTTATATTTTAAAACCTGTTTCCGATGAATTTTATGTATAATAATTATATTTTAAAATACTATTTCAAGAAAACTCTCCTGTTTCTCTTGAATTAATTTCTTTACACTAAACCATCTTCAAAAAATGTGAATTTTCTTCTCACAGTAAACTATCTTTTAAACTGTAGACTATCTTCGAAAAAGTAAACTATTTTCTGAACTGTAAATCCTCATTTAAACAGTAAACTATCTTCTAAACATCAAACTTTTTATTTTACAGTAATCATTTAAAACAGTAAACTATTTTCTTTACAGTACATCCTTATTTAAACAATAAACTATTTTCTTAATAGTAAATCATTATTTAAACAGTAAACTGTCTTCTTTACAGTAAATTATTATAATGATTATTTAAATAGTAGGTTTTGTTTTTTACACATGCACTCAGACAACCACACCAGACTTCAAAGGAACAACACAAACAGAAGCTGATGACGTCAAATCAACCAACACATAAAACCGGACGTTGACACTGCCATTGTCGAAGTCGAAAGAGCACTAGCGGCCCCTGCCACTACCAGAGTCACCACCAAGGACTACAACATCAACCACAACAACGACAACCACAACAGACAGTCAAGAAAAAAATTGCAGAACAGAGCCCCAAAGCTAAAAGACGGCGCCCACCACAACACTTCCGACGACAACAGAATCAGCCACAACAACCACATCCCAAAAAATCCGCAACAACAACAGCAACGTCACCACAACAACCACCGCCGACAACAACGACAGTAATGGCGGCGGCACAGTGAGCAACAGTACATGCATTAGGGATATTATAATTACCCGATTGCAGATATAATTCAACTGTTGCTAGACCACCTTTACTGGCTGCCAACTCATGCCATTATACATCCCAACGGAAACCAGGGACCACAACAACAGCGCCAACACCACTGAGCAAGAGAGGGATTGAACATCCGGGCGCACATACACACTAAGTACAGACTTGGTGTGTCACTAGCCTGGGCTCTGTAAAACACCCCCATGCCCCGCCACAACAACAACGTTGACAACAACACACAAAAGCGCTTTAGTCCAAGGAATTTCGGACTAAAGCCTGCTTTTGCCGACCTGACATGTATCACAACGGACTGGCGCACTACGGAATGCAACACCGCACAGCCACCAGCGACACGCTCGGACATCCATACTCTCATCAACACCAGACTCCACAACGACAAGATGTTCACACCTCCACTACCACAACAACCTACAAAACTAGCTACAAACTCTCTACACTTCAAACTCTCTACACTTCAAAACAGAGACAACACCAGCTACCAGCCACTACAATGAAAATTACAAAAACATAAAACTCGACAACTACTCAACACAACTTCAACCCCCGCCCTCTCCAGAAGACAGTGAGGAGAGGAAGATCCATTAGGAGCAGACCAAGTCTGA
The DNA here is from genome assembly GCA_028829895.1 of Sinotaia quadrata. Classification (NCBI taxonomy): domain Eukaryota; kingdom Metazoa; phylum Mollusca; class Gastropoda; order Architaenioglossa; family Viviparidae; genus Sinotaia; species Sinotaia quadrata. The sequence continues at coordinate 12,122,432 of CM054179.1, forward strand.
GAATATCTTCAGATAAAAAGTCTACTACGGCTTCTGAGTGGATACGTCAGCGGGAAAAAAAAATCTCTCAGATCACTTGGTCTTAAGGCTGAACCGTGAGTTTATTGGTGAGGTTTGTTTTTTTGACTGATAGAGAGAATGCAGGAAGTTGGAAATAATTTACACGTGTTTAGACTTGCTGATTATAATGGTTTGATAATTAGAGAAATTTTGTATACTTGCATTTGTTGATTGTGTTATATGTTCCTAGTGGAAATGGTAATTATGATAAAGTTTAGAATTTAATTGTGATTGTGTTTATACCCATATATGTGAATGGTGCTTAACGATTTTATCGCAGATAAAGTAAGTTTGAGAATTGTAGTCAAGAATAAATGAAAGTGTAGAAACTTAGACAACGTTTGGCCACTCTGGTTTTTTTTTTCCCCCAGAGAACCATGTTATCCACTTCCCTTTGTATTTCATTGTTTGGACTGCCAGCTTCTGCATTTACTATGGCTGTAGTGATCTGCAGTCCTTCCCCTTTGGTCTATGTCGGTACACGGGTCGTAACATCGATCATTACAAATGCTGACAGCAAGGACTGTTGGAAATTGGTTGTGGTGAATTCCCATCAGGAACCAGTACGTTGGGAGCTGGACTCAGTCTCCTGGTCTTGAGAGATTCACGCAGGAATTCATGGGAGTAGTAAGGGATTTGTCATGCCTAAGAGCGCACATTAAAACCAGTGTTTAGCTACAGACAAGTCAATGTATAGCTACAGACAAGTCAGTGTTTAGCTACAGACAAGTCAGTGTATAGCTACAGACAAGTCAGTGTTTAGCTACAGACAAGTCAATGTATAGCTACAGACAAGTCAGTGTTTAGCTACAGACAAGTCAGTGAATAGCTACAGACTCGTCAGTGAATAGCTGCAAACAAGTCAGTGTTTAGCTACAGACAAGTCAATGTATAGCTACAGACAAGTCAATGTTTAGCTACAGACAAGTCAATGTATAGCTACAGACAAGTCAGTGTTTAGCTACAGACAAGTCAGTGTTTAGCAATTGCACGACAGTCATGAGGACCCGCACAAGCACAACTGGCGTCATAAAAATGTTCAAGTGATTATTTTCATTCTACACTTCTTACTCTGATTCTATGATAAAAGTTAGACTGTTGAACTGTTGGGGACAATTAATTTAATTATTTTATTGTCATGATAAGGACTGGATATGTATTCGATAGAACTGAAAATTTTCTTTTAGTAGTTAGTATAAGTGTTTTTTTAATCGTATCCGTTTGAAAAGTGTTTTCCCTTTTTGTTAATTTAATCAGCATATTTTAAATTTTATCTCTACTTCCTATGCATATTAGTAGAAGTATGTCTGAAATAATAGTGGGTGGATGGGGGGCATGTTAATATAATTTAACCAAGACGGATCAAATTACTCTTTCAGAAAGAAGTTCCACCTGCGAGAAAGAAATTATGTCAGTAGAACGTTTGTTTGTTTATATATGTATGTGAGGCAAAAATTGAGTTTTGAAAAAAAACAAGGGACCCGCCAAGTGGAGCAGGGATGTCCCATTGGAATTTTAAATAGTATATAAGCCACTTGCATCTAGTTATGCATTATTAATTGATAGGATATAAAATAATAATAATAATAATAATAATAATAATAATAATAATAATCATCATAACCAACGTGGGCATCGTCACGCCATCTTGCACGAAATAAAACTCTCGTCTTTACAGTAAACAATGTTCTAAAGAATAAAACTCTCGTCTTTACAGTAAACAATGTTCTAAAGAATAAAACTCTCGTCTTTACAGTAAACAATGTTCTAAAGAATAAAACTCTCGTCTTTACAGTAAACAATGTTCTAAAGAATAAAACTCTCGTCTTTACAGTAAACAATGTTCTAAAGAATAAAACTCTCGTCTTTACAGTAAACAATGTTCTAAAGAATAAAACTCTCGTCTTTACAGTAAACAATGTTCTAAAGAATAAAACTCTCGTCTTTACAGTAAACAATGTTCTAAAGAATAAAACTCTCGTCTTTACAGTAAACAATGTTCTAAAGAATAAAACTCTCGTCTTTACAGTAAACAATGTTCTAAAGAATAAAACTCTCGTCTTTACAGTAAACAATGTTCTAAAGAATAAAACTCTCGTCTTTACAGTAAACAATGTTCTACAGAATAAAACTCTCTTCTTTAAAGTTAATCATGTTATTTACAGTTGACCATGTACTTCAAAGGCGTAGCTAGGATATTTTGCGCCCGGGGACGAACTATAAAATTGGTGCCCCCCTCCCCGTTTAATCACCCTTTATTACCCTTGTTCACTTTTTATAATGTAACGTTGTAAGCGTCATTTTGGCGCCCCTGTACCTTGGCGCCCGGGGACATATGTACCCCCCCCTGGCCCCCCCCCAGTTACGCCTCTGATGTACTTTAAAGTTAACCATGTTCTTTACAGTTGACCATGTACTTTACAGCTACCACGTTCTTTACAGTTGACCAGGTACTTTAAAGCTACCACGTTCTTTACAGTTGACCAGGTACTTTAAAGCTACCACGTTCTTTACAGTTGACCAGGTACTTTAAAGCTACCACGTTCTTTACAGTTGACCAGGTACTTTAAAGCTACCACGTTCTTTACAGTTGACCAGGTACTTTACAGCTACCACGTTCTTTACAGTTGACCAGATACTTTACAGCTACCACGTTCTTTACAGTTGACCAGTACTTTATAGCTACCACGTTCTTTACAGTCGACCAGGTACTTTACAGCTACCACGTTCTTTACAGTTGACCAGGTACTTTACAGCTACCACGTTCTTTACAGTTGACCAGGTACTTTACAGCTACCACGTTCTTTACAGTTGACCAGTACTTTATAGCTACCACGTTCTTTACAGTTGACCATATTCCAGTTGTTCTTCCTCTTCAGTTAAGGTTCGTGAGGAAAATCATTAGCGCGCACGGAGATATAAAAAAATTGTAGAATATAAAAATTGAAAAGGAGGAAAACTGTGATAATGGTCATAAGAAGTGTTTTGTTGAACATTATATTTAGTTCTGATCAATAGCGATCGCAATTTTGCCTGTTGTTGTTATTGACACTATTTTACTTTTTATTTGAGTTTATTATAGTTTAGTTTATATATTAATCAGCACAAAAATTTTGATTTCGCGATTTGTATTGCCTGCACTGGTTATAACAAAAACTGGTTATAACTGACGACACACTGTAGACTTTACAAACCAAGAGAAAAGCGTAACAAACTTATTATCATTAATCATATTTGTAAATTGAACAACGGTAAAACATAACCGTCCGTGTACTAGTCTAGTAAAACCCACATACTAGATTTTGTACACACTGTTTTCTTTGTCGTGCAGGCCAGCCGGTCTGCAGCTTTTCTCGCCACGAGCACTTGTTCAGGCCACAACTGAATCATATATAAGTGTTCAGAGATCCTGTGCGGCAGTCATGCATTTCCTTACCGCAAAATAATTTCCGCAACAAGGTCATATCTTCTATACATTAAGGACATAATTACGTACTATGTTTAGTATACATTCAATGTTCTAATTTAATTGTGCAATCAGATCTGATCTGAGTGTGACAGTAGATTGACCACTTGATTATTGCATTCACATCATGGAATATCGTCCGCTACATTTCAATCCTTATCAGTTGAATTTCACAAAATACGATTCACGTTGAATGAAATTAGTATGTTGCATGTGTATCTGTATGAATGTATCTGTATGCGTCTAAGTGTGCGTGAATGAATCAAAAGAAAGGTTAAGGATTTAAACAAAAGGGTACACATTGAAATCAACAACAACAAAAAATCAATATAAGTCGTCGTCTGGCACTTACCTTTTCTGAGATTTTCCGTCTAAGTGTTGCTGAAGTGTAATGCGGCTTGCAGTCAGTAATTAACGTTCCGCGTCTGCACACAGTGACAGGAAAGAAACGCAAATATTGTTGTTGAATGCCATGTGACCCATAGCCATCTGTCAAGTACATTCGCCAATAAATTAAAAATATCGCGTGACCCACAACGATGTCTCAATTACACTTGGCAATAAATGTGAGTTAAAAAAAATTCTACACTTTGAAATCCCTTATCGACGTGACGTCATTTTAAAAAAAAAATTTTAGACTGTAATAGTCTGCCGTAGTTTTGGCTTAAGAGACAGGATGCGCAAGTGGTAGAGCAGTTGGTCTATTGACTTATATTGGTAAACCCTCTGTCATCTATTGGTAAAGTATTTCTCGTTTTGGTAAACCCTTTCTCCTCTATTGGTAAGCAAGCATTCCACACACACATACACAGGTATAACTTAAATTTACAGCTCCAAACACTAAATGAACAACTCAATTTTTTATGGGCAAATTAAAAAAAAATTAAAATTAAAAAAACAAAACTATGTGAGGGTCTCGTACGCTGTATTGACCTTGGGTCAAGTTTAATTTTCGATCAGAAAAATACAAATTGGTGTGTTGGGCAGTGGTCAGTGTGTGATTCCCCCCCTCCCGTCCCCCGCTGACGTTCTCCACAGAGGATGCGTTAGGCTTTTTATCTACAAATATTATCAGCCTTGTTATTTCTCTGGGGGGACTTTCTCTCCTCACTTTTTTCTGGAGAGGGGAGACGGTTGGCTGTGTGAAGGGGGTGTTGTTCATCCTGCATGCCTTGGCCGGGTGGGAGGTGTGGGTGCTTCGGTGAGAGCTACGTCCTGTTGTAGCAGTGGCTAGCTGATTGGTCCTGTTGTATGATTTTTAATTTTTTTAATTATATAATTACTATTAAGTAAAGCCCGCCTTTTATTGGGGGGGGGGGGAGTGCTGACTGTGTGTGTGTGTGTGTGTGTGTGTGTGTGTGTGAAAAAACAACGTTGAGATGGCGTACCGTAGTATATGTACAATTCTTAGAGTTTCTCCTTAGAGGTGTTTAATGCAGTGTGGTAGTCTCCCTTTATACAGGTATTATTTGAGAGTAGCTTGTACACTGTACAGAATCCACGTTTCGTTCAGGGGAAGAGGAAGGATTGTAATTTGAATGGGAGCTGGCTGTAAAGTTGTGTGTGTGTTTTGCGGTGTTTATAGGAGACGTTTAGTTGTGCTGAAGTTGTTTCAATGGATATGTGTGATTTGTGTGTATAAGTATGGGTTGTAGAATATAATTAAAAAAAAATTAAAGTAGTTGAAGTGTCTTGGTCTGCTTTTATTAAAGTAGGTGGAGTGTGTTGGGCTCTGTAACCCCCCCACCCGCCAATACAACAACGGCGACAACTACAACAGCGACTTAGTCAACGGAACCCCGGACTAAAGCCCACCTCCACCGACCGGACAACCCGACAAACAGCACAACACACAAGCGATCAACACCTACGACACGCATCGACACACACACACAACATCTACTCGACACAACCCCCCCGTCCTCTCCAGAAACAAGTGAGGAGATGAAGTCTTCTCCAGAGGACTTCCAAAGCTAAGAATGTCACTGATGAAAGGCTTTTACTGCATCCTCTGGAGAAAAGTCAGCGAAAAAAATAAAAAGGAATAAAACCGCCAGCTCAACAGTCACCACCAACTCGCTACAGACTACAGACGACTTTCTACACTTCTACACTTCGCCAGAACGGCACCCGATGGCGGAAACAAGCATAAAAAACAACAACATAGCACTGATTTCAAAACTTCAATTTTTCTTCACTCTGCAAGCCTCAACTCGACTAAATACACACAGAGAGAGCGGCGTAACCCGCGGGCACCAAGACTGGTGAGTTTCAAACTTGCTGGGCTAGAGCCTGTGGTACACACACCAGCACGCACAGAAGGCTATGAAAAGACCCTAAGAGAGGGGAAAAAAAGGACCACCAACATTCGCAACAAGGAGCAGACATAAAACAGCAACAGACGATAGCCAAACGCAACCCCACAACCCCCCACCCTCTCAGAATACAAGAAAAGAGAGGAAGGCCCCACAGGAATCCACCAAAACCGAGAACATAGTCAAGATGAAAAGTTTTAACGCAAATTCTGTGGGGTAAAGAAGTTATCGGAACTACTACCACTGCTACTCACACCGACGGAGGGCGGTTGAGAGTGTGCGCCAAACTGGTGCTACCTTTTCACCCCCTTCCGCCAGCCCTCTCCCCTCAGAGCACCGCGAGGCAAACCACGACTGAGAATGTCGTGAAGATAAAGTCTAATGCGCGGCTTCTGGAGAGAGAGAGAGGGGGAGAGAGAGACATTAACGAACTGTGCCACATTTTCCAACGTTGAGTTAGATTTTCTTTGACGGTTGCACTAAAAGATGTCAAACTTACTGTGCATTTTGCAGGGGTCGGTTGTTGGCACGCGAGCAGAACGGATATGGTAAGCCGATTAGGTTGTAATTACACAAAATAAACAGTTTTAAGTTAGAAATTATATCAGCCTCACTTGGGATTCACAGAAATATTTTAATTTTACACTCCCATTGAAGAAAGTCAGAACTCATAAAGTTTGATTTATGGTATTACAAAGTCTATCTGTATCTCCTAGCGGATAAGCATTACTTATATTACTTTGTTACGGAGTTAAATCTTTACTTTATCAGTGATACCTTGTGACTCACTGTTTCTGCTTAATAACCTTAAAATAGGTAAACAAATTCGTTACCCAGAATGGTTGCAATTGACCCATTTCATGATTTTATTTTGTTTTGTAAGATCTAAAAATATTTTGCTTCAAACTTTCATGCTAACATGAAGGCTTTTTGACAGAACTCACATAGGAAAAATGCAAATGATTAACTCAATCCCTTTTTTCAAATTGTTTTATGTAATGTTTAATAATTAAACTGTATTACCCCTTCTCATTGCCTTAGATGTATGGTCACTCTGAGATCTTGTTTCTACAGTTGATTCCCTTTAGAAAAATAGTAAAACAATAAATACTTTAACATTACATTGTTCTAACAACCAGCTTCTTATTACTGTTTCAGAAGTGAGTTGTACCACCAAGTACACTTTTAAAAACATAATAGACAGTTGTTCACCTGATTGAATCTACTCTTGCCTTGGTTTTGATGTGTGATTCTTTCAACCAATGAAAACCAGTACTGGACTGTATGAACTTGTGAGGGTGGTGTGGGTGAGTGCTATCACAGTTTGGAGAACTAATCTCCCTAAATTTCTAGAGCAAAGTGAGTGATACATGTGATCCACCACCTGGAAATGAGTTGGAGCATAACTTGACCTTCTTTCCACAGGGTGAAATAGGCCACAGGTGGTTAAGTAAAATATTAGATTTAATTTAATTTAGAAAATTTAACACATTTGTCTGTATAAATTTGTAATAGTTTATTTGTATTCACCCTCTAAATATTAAAATACAAGCATTTTCCCATATTTGTCATAATGATAATTATATACACGTTTGCTGGGACCGTTGAGTAACACACCACTGAGTAAAATTCTGAGCTAACGAATGGACTATGCCACTATACTGCACAACCGCTCTGATAAGAAACATACTGATATAGTCCCACTTTGAGAGAATAAATTGGATGTCAGTGCAAAATTTAAAAAGATATATTTTAGTTGAAATAAAATAGATTCTTAATTAATCATATATGTTTTCAGTTTTTAGAAGTAAAATGATCAACCAATTAAAAACATATTCAGTACATTTATTTACAAACCTTTTGTGTTTTCATCCTGTACATTTATTTATAACCTTGACGGCTTACCATACCATATCATTACCCCATTCTACAGTCTTAACAGTTGCAACACCGAGTGTAGATCAGTAGCTGTGTTCGTGACAGTGATGCAAAATACAAAATAATTTAAACATTTTTAAAACACCCTGCTATGGTGAGTATAAGATATATTTACTTTCATTAAAGTGCATGATCTATTGTTTTGTGTATTGGGAGGTGTAAATAGGCCAGTCAGGAGTGTCAAGGTCGTGTAGTGAATCAACTTAAAAGACGAAGCAGATAAACACATTTAAATCGATCTGTTTTACGCAGTTTCCAAAATATATCTAAAAAAAAAAAAAAAAAAGAGTTGTCGAACTATTAAGAAGAAGACATTTTGATTATTATCAGCTTACTAGTTATCTCTCTTGCTACAAGAGAAGAAAGATGGCAGCGCCATGATTAAAATTAAGCACTGTTATAAGCGACAATCTTAAAAAAATATTATTTTTAAAATAATAGTTTTAATCCACTAAAGTATTTCATAAGCGGATTAGTGCATTTAGCACTCCAAAATATTGTACGATTATTTCGAGCGATAAAAACCGCAAAATTTAATGTAAAATAGATGGAAATGTAAGGTGGCAATATTTTCAATTCTAAAAACCATATAAGCCCTACAAATAATTAAATCACCTTCCATAAACGTGGTTTTCTCTGAAAAAATATAAAAATACAATTTCTCTTAAAAATGTTAATTAATAAATCAATCGACACAATTAAGGCTATATTTACGCTGCACTAAATTATGAAGTTCATGTAGTATACTAAATTACTAGTAACATTCCAGACACCATCTTATTCACGCGTCTGTATGGTGAAAGTGAAAGTTTCCAGGGTTTCCTCCCCTATAACGGGAAATGGGAAGTATTATAATTTATAGCTGTACACTGTACACATTCTGACTAACTTTAAGCGAAGCGTTCAAGTTTTTCATTTATCAAGAAAAACAGATTACTTTCATTCAGAACATATCAAAGACAAATTTTAATTGAATATGTTAAATCTGTTAAAGCAATAAATAAAAATAAATTAATCCTCAAGGGCTTGCACACAGTTTACACATACAAAGTTGTTTATTTAATACTGAATTATAAAATGCCAAGCTTCATTATTAAAGGGGATTGGGGCAAACCATATGTGCATTAGTAAATAAGATTGAATAAGTAAGCACTTAAGTATTATACTATTTAGTATTTAGCAGTACAAAATAATATAACCATTTTACTTAAATATTTACAAAGATTGTACAATAACTTTTGTGAAGCTTACATTGTAGAAGTAAAACAGAAAAAAAGGGAAACTATGGGTAGAGGAAAATAAATTTCAATCTATTATATAGTATTAAGCTCCCAAAGTCAGGAGGTAGTTGGATGTTCACAGAATTTGTGAACTTAGAGCAATATAGATAGATCAAGAGAGAGTGCTTCACTAATTTAAACATGCTAGATGTGGTCAGCAACGAACCTGTAGTTGGTGTATTGACTTGAGAGCACCACCTTTCGTAATCAGAGAATATTTTAATAGGCACACTTTATCCATGTCACAATGCATCTGTTTGCACCCTGTCCATATCACTGAGCATCTGCCTGTACCCTGTCACTGTCACCATGCATCTGCCTGTACCCTGTCCATATCACTGCCAATAATTAGAAAACTTGAGTTAAGTACTAGAGTAGGTGATGTCAGCTCAACAGTTAAGAATGGTTAACACATTCAGAAAGGAATGTTGGTTATCACCAGTTGAGAAAACATCAGAATATATTTACTAGTACCGAAATGTTTATGAAACAAGAAAAATGCTGACCCTTTAGTTGCTTTAGTGTGGAGTGTGTCATAAAGCTGACAGGATAACAAACAATTATTTGCAGAAGTTGCTTTAGCAGGGAGTGTCACAAAGATGTCAAAGTGTCAGGATAACAACAAATTATTTGTAATTGTTGCTTTCACATGGGATGAGTCACAGAGTTATCACTGTCAAGATAATAACAACTTATTTGTAGTAATTGATTTGATGTGGGGTATGTCACAGAACTGTCACTGTCAGGACAACAACAAATTATTTGTAGTACTAATAGTTGCTTTGGTAAGGAATGTGTCACAGCTGTGAGGTTAACAGCAAACTAAGTGTATGTAAACAAGAAAGATAGAGGAAAGTTAATTAGATTACTTAGTGTTTGTACTTTGGGATTATTTTTGCTTTCTTTGTTTTAAAGCCAGGGATTTAAATAATTGTAAATAAGTATTAGAAACCATAATTGATAATAAAAGTACAAATAGTGGAAAGGGCTTTTAGCTTAATCACTGGGAGGACAACATAGTAGTAAAGCAAGTGTTATGGTTAGGGAAGAATAGCAAGAATTATTAACTAGCTTAGTGTTTTAGTTATTTTGGAATAACTGTATGTTGCTTATCATCATTTGGGTTACAAACAGATGTCAGCCGTTTGATAGTAAAATCCCAAAACTGTTGAGGGTTTTTTTTCCCGCTGAGTGAAGAGAAAAGAATAAAGCTGTGTAACCAACTTGTAACATTGCCAAAATCATTTAACCCATCAAATATGTCATTACTTTGGTTATATAATCAACACATATCAAATACATCACCTTGACTATTACATTTGTGCTGTAACCAGGTGATTGTAGAATTTGTAAGTAGCCATGTATCACTATAATTTGATTATTCCCCATTACTCTGCATGTGTTGCATGAAATAAAGATGTATAACAGTGATGGAAATGTGTCAGGTTTATGGTGACTCATATGATAGAAAAATCATGGAAACATACCTAATTTTTGATCTGGAGTGCCCCAGTGGGATCCCTCAGCCTCACATTTTGTTCCAGGTGGAGGGTGGGAGGGTTGGCAGAATGGGGTGAAAAAGGTCACACCAGTTTGGCACAGACCCTCAACCATTCTCTATTGGTGGGTTCACTTCTTTAAAAAAATTGTGTTATGCTCTCTCTCACCCCAGAAGCCACAACAGACCTTTCATCTTCACGATGTTCTCAGTCTTGGGCTGCTTCTGGGGGAGCCCCACAGTCTCACGGTGTGTCTGAGGTGGAGGGCTGGTGGAAAGGGGTGAAACAGGTTGCACCTAGTTTAGTGCATACCCTCAACTGCCCTCTGTTGGTGGGGGATGGGGTGAAACCTCACATTCTTTAAAAAATTACTTTTCAGCATATATATATAAGAATTTAGTGAAAAATCTGGTTGCTACCAAAAACTAGAAGACATAATATATATTCATTATCTTATATTTTTTCGTTTCCTTTCTGCTATAAGAGAATGCCTCATTATTTTTAATATTTTACATGTTTTCTTATGATATTTAAATGGTAAAATTAAGAAAAATAATTTTTTGTTTGTTTTTGTGGAGATGTTTGTACAAGTTAGAAACAGAGTAACCTCCCTTAGAAGTGTAGACCTTTTTCTTTTAATAGTACATAACCACTACATACATTAATAATCAATACATTTTTGTATCATAAATAGGTGAAAAAATATTTACTTGGTAAAATAAGACATGCAAGACCTATTTAAAAATATTTTAACAAATTACTAGTACATATTCAAATACCTGTATTTTATTCTATTTATTATATTTGATAGTTAATTTTGGTGACTGAGGGGTTGAGGTTGTGCGCCAGACTGGTGCAACCTTTTTCACCCCTTTCAGCCGGCCCTCCCACCCTCCATCGGTAATACAAGTGTGAGGCTGTCTGTGGGTCCTGCTGGGGCACTCCAGATCAGATAACATCTGATGATGAAATGACTTATGCAAGCTCTAGTGGTAGTATAAAATTGCTATCACAAGAGAAGAGTTAGAAAGTTATCTACCCCTTCTCTTTGTGGAAGTGAAAGCATGTTAGCATCATTATTTTGTAGATATAAATGTTATGTATTTCAAATAAAACTTTTGTGTGAAACATGGTATTTTAGGCATGTGACCAGATATTTTGTGAACCTCTTTGTATGTGCAAGTATGAGTGTATGAATAAACATATAGTCAGATAGATTTTATATGCATTTAAATTTATTTACATTTTCTTCTTTATATTTAGTTTTGTTATTAATTGCGACTAAATTGTGAGAATATGCATTTTATTTATTTAAATCTAACTGTTATTGTAAAATCTGAGCATTGCAAACTCCCCTTAGAGAATGAATGGTCAGGTATGTATGGGTCTTGTAATACCGGTATTCCATACTTTTTCTTTCTTCAAGAAATCTTCAATCTTTAATCTTCAGCTGATACTGTGTTTTGTATTTTATGAATTCACCTTTGTTTAGTGTGTCCTCTTGTTACAGACCATATTATGTCTGAATATAAAGATCTTGTTGTGAGTAAAAGCAGTATTATATTTCACTTTTTAAAAAACCCAAATGGTCATTGTTCACAAAAGCAGTTTACAAAATACTTCTAGAAATATCATTCTTCTCCAGATTTTTTAAAATAAGATTTCTAATTCACATTTGTGTTTTCTTGTTTTAAAATAAGATTGCAAGCTCTCATTTGTCTCTTGTGATCCTCGTTTTAAAATAAGATTGCTTGTTAAGTTGTACAAATGTGTCTTCTGTGATCCTTGTTTTATAAGATTGCTAGTACATATGTGTCTCTTGTGGTCCTTGTTTCAAAATAAGATTGCTAGTATATATGTGTCTCTTACAGTCCTTGTTTCAAAATAAGATTGCTAGTAGTAGTACATATGTGTCTCTTACAGTCCTTGTTTTAAAATAAGATTGCTAGTAGTAGTACACATTTGTCTCTCCTTGTCTTATAAAATTGCTAATAAATATTTGTCTCCATACACATTGGTTGTTTACTGAAGACCCAATAGCTCAATAAATAACAGTCATGTTTTATTTTAGAGAAAGGTTAGGGTTAGGGGTTTTCTTAGATATAGATTAGGGTTAGGAAATGGGTTTTTTAAAGAGAAAGGTTAGGGTTAGGATTAACTGCAAACAAAGAATGAAAATAAATCCACACACTAAAACTGTTGTTATTTAGAGTTATAGTTTCATTAACTTTTCTTTCCTCATTTAGTTTTGTTTCTGCTAATTTTAAGTTATAATAACTTAAATATTGCGGTAAAAATAGCATCAAATAATACTTTACAGGTACATATGACTTTTGTCCTTCGATATTATGTATACAGACTCCCTTGTTATTTTAAACACTACAGCTGTGTATGGAGCTGTTGGGGCTTTCATACACAGCCTTTGTTTATGTCCTTAAATAGATTTCTTGAAATATGTCTGTCTTCTTGGTAATTTTGTGACATAGCTTCTATCCGCTTATTTATCTTTCAGATCTGTCAGCTGTGAGTATGAAGACACATTATATTGAGTATGAAGACACATTATATACTGTCTTCAGTCAATTCTGCTTATTGAGCTGGAGAAGGCAGTATCCTTAAATTCTCTCTTTTTATCAGGGAGAGCTGTTTCCTGTCACAGAAAAAAGCAGCATGGATTCTTTTGCTGTAATCTGTATTATGTGGGAAGTGTTAAATTAAAACTACACATTTGCAAGGAAAAGAATCAAACTCTTACTAATCAGCATTTTAAAATAAAAATTTGATAGAGATGTATGAATATTTTCTGTTGTTTACTTAATTAATTATCACAATTATATTATTAATTTCTATAATGCATTGACCATATTTTATGAAAAGTATAATCCTGTTATTTTTAAATTATGAAATAGCAGTATTTGTCAGATTGCTGTAAATATGAAGACCAACATCTTTTTGAAAAATAAGAGTTGTGCTGTAATCACATTTGTTTCTTCTGATCACATTTTGCCATACCCATTCTTTCAGAAGATATTTTGCCCCACCCCTTTCTTCAGACATGTTGCCACACCCCTTTCTTCAGAATACATTTTGCCACATCCCTTTCTTCAGACCCCTTCCTTTAGAATTCATTTTTTTTTTGTTTGCTTGTAAAATTTGTGTTGTGAAGTCAGTTGATGTGAAAAAAACAAAAGTGGTTTGTCAATATAATCAGCACATGCTAAATGCATATAGCAGATTATGACTGTGCAGCACATTAAATGTATACAACACAATAAATGTGAAATGTTCTTTTCTTCTATTCTTATGTTGAATCAGAATTAGTTGCATACTGAAATAGTAACACTTTTCTTAAACCCAAAACATGTTTGCAGCTATGTGAAGCTAATTGTACATGTACTAGACTGATTTTGGCTACACATTGATAAGGAGACTTTTCACATCTGCATGACTGATTTGACTGTTGACTAAGACTCTGTGTCCAAATTCATACTACACCTTACATGTTATTGTACAATTTTGCATTTTATTTAATGAGTGTTTTATTTGCATAAATGTAAACATAAGATGCAATCAGATAAAATCTTTAAAATGAATTTTCAGCCATTAGGAAAGACCTGTAAATGTGATAAACTTAGCAAATCATGTTTTTGTCTTCGTTCATCAAATCAGGTGCTTACTCATACTGAAGAAAAGCCATATAAATGCAAGCATTGCAGCAAAACATTCTCCTGGCCTTTTCTCTTATCGAAACACATGGTTACTCATACTGGAGAAAAGCCATACAAATGTGAACAGTGCAGCAAAGTATTTTCACATTCAAATAGCTTATCAAGACATTTGATTATTCATACTGGAGAAAAACCATATAAGTGTGGACAATGCAATAAAGCATTCTGCACATCTTCACACTTATCTGGACATTTGCTTACTCATACTGGAGAAAAGCCATATAAATGTGAACAGTGCAGTAAAGCATTTTCACAGCCATATGGTTTATCAAGGCATTTGGTTATTCATACTGGAGAAAAGCCATATGAATGCAAACATTGTAGCAAGACATTCACTCGGTCATATAACTTATTACAACACATGCTTATTCATACTGGAGAAAAGCCATTTAGATGTGAACAGTGCTGCAAATCATTCTATCAGTCTTCTGACTTAACAAAGCACATGGTTACTCATACTGGAGAAAGGCCATACAGCTGTAGTCAATGCAGCAAAGCATTTGCACGTTCCCATGACTTATCAAAGCACATGTTTACTCATACTAGAGAAAGGCCATACAAATGTGGTCAGTGCAGTAAAGCATTTTCTAGGCCATCTGACTTAACACGACACATGCTAACACATACTGGAGAAAGGCCATTCAAATGTGGACTGTGCAACAAAGCATTCTACAGATCTTCTAACTTATCGCATCATATGTTTATTCATACTGGAGAAAAGCCACACAAGTGTGAACAATGTAGCAAATCATTCTTTTGGTCTTCCCACTTATCACAACACATGCTTACTCATACTGGAGAAAAGCCACACAAATGTGAACAATGCAACAAATCATTCTCTCTATTTTCTAACTTATCACGACACAAGCACATGCATACTGGAGAGAGTAAAAACATACAAAGTGTGCAATGCAGCATAGTATTCTCACATTCTTCTGATTTATTAGATATATCATACTAGTGAAAAGCCATATAAATGTCAGCAATGCTGCAAAATTTTACTCTTCCACTAGAGCACTTACTTGTTCATAGTAGTAAAAAGTCAACAAATAATGAGTAATGCAATGAAACAAAGTCTTATATTTTATCAAGACTGATGCTTACTCATTCTGAAAGAAGCAGGAATATATATATATGGATGATGCAGAAAAGCATTCTGTCTTATGACTCTTCATGTTTCATGCCTATTCACAATGTATCCAATTGGATGACAAAGTAAGACATTCACAAGATCTGTGTGATAATAATTTTGTATTGTTCAATCTGCAGAAAAACTAATATTAAAATTTAGCATTTTCCTGTCAGATATCTATAGATAGATAGGTAGATTTTGTCATATACTTTGGAGAGAGACATAAATGTGAGCAGTAGTGGAAAGCATTACTTAAGTCATATCCATGTTTTAACTTTTTACATTTGTTTACTCACAGTGGAGTAAAGTAATATAATAAATTTTAAATACTTGCAATAGTAAGCTTTGTAAGAAAAATAAAAGCACAGGTTTTTAATTTAAAAAGTAAATAAATAAATATATATAATAAAAAGTAAATAAATATATATATATAATAATTAATTTACCAAAAAGCTAGTGTGTATATTTCAATATGTAAATGATAATCAACTCAGAAATACAAATATGTATACTGTAAAAAATAAATAATTATAATTAAACAGGATTTGCTTTTATGCAGCTGAATTTTGATTAGATATAGGACTGATAGTAATTAATTAGATAACAGTGCTGATAGAAATTAATTAGAACATGGAGCTTATAATACTTAATTAAACACATGGCTGATTATAATTAATTAGATGCAGGACTTAAAGTATTAATTAAACATAGGGTTGATTAATATATATATATGAACAATGTTTCAATGACAGTGATTATTTTTTAAAAACAATTTTAGTTTATTCTTAGTTTTATTCTATATATATAGTGTATATGGAAATGTTAAACATGACACATGAAATAGTTTACAATTGTATATACTTATTTTTGTTGTGATATTAAAATACTTTTGTATATGTAGATGTTGAAATAATTGTATAGATCATTGTGGAAATAACTTTAGTTATAAAATTTGAAAGTAATAAAATAATAATGACAGTACTTGTAATATGTTGGCTTGAGATTATTATTGCTTTTATTTAACTCTCTATTATCACAGCTTTTTACAAACTTAACACCTTGACATCTGAACTCAACCCTTCCAAGCCCAAGTGCAAGATTTGATTTTGCAATCACTGATAGATAGAACTAAGCTTGAATAATGGCCCAAAGAAAACTTTGATAGAACTAAGCTTGAATTTTGGCCCAAATCACCAAACAAAAAGAAACCTTATATGCTTCTTAAGGATGAACATTTATAATAAAATTTCTGCAACATCCAGCATGTTCTCATTGTAAAATGAGCTGGTCTACCACTGACAGAACAGTGGCTCATTATTCTCACTCCCCAGACAAGGGTATGTTCAAATATCTACGGACTGCAAACTTAACCATAATATATTCACCATTGCAGTAAATTTGGTGTTAACCCTTATACTAATCTCAACACCAATAAATAGCTAAGCGGATAAGAATCTGACAGAATAAAAGTTGTTGTAGTCAAATTAAAAATAATTAATTAGTCAGACAATATTAAAAGCATGTTAATGATTACTTTTAATTTATTACTATTTTGTATGGCAGAGGTGTATTAGATAAAGACATTACTATAACAATAGTGCTGATGCATTTAAACTAATCCCTTTGAGTGAAAAATGTAAAGAATTATTGATTTAGTTCATCATGTTTGGGAGAATTTATGACGCTTATCAGAGAGACCATTACATAGAGCTCTTTTTTGACACTAGAACAGTAGAAGTAGTTTAACACATAACAGACTAGAAGTAGTATTATATTTAACTGATAGGCCAGTAGAGTACTATTCTAACAGTATATAACACTTATATATAAAATTTAGAAGGAATAAACAATTGACAGATTAGAAGTAGAATAACTCACATAGACAGTGTATTATCTGAAAACCAGTATGTTACACTTCAGAACACTTGTCAGAGAGACAATGTTTTTATCAAATGTGGTCAGATAAAATTAACTTCAGCTTGTAATGTTTGTATTGTCTCTGTATTAATAAGTGTCTGTAGTAATCAAGTTTGTATGTGTATGTGTTGGAAATGGGAGGGGGGTGGTAACCAGCTAATACAACGTTGCCTGGTCAACGTGTCAGTATTACAAAGTACTGTAGATAGGTTTACATTATTTGTTGATGTGTAGTCTACAGTGATGTTCTTAGGTTTTATTTATTTAGTGCCCTTTTATGTCAAAACTCAAAGTAAAGAAGAAGAAAAAAAAGAAGACACGTTAATGTAAACAAGGCAGCAAAGCATTTAAACACTATTTCAAGTTGTACAATAAATTATTAAGTTCAGTAAATAATATTAACTACAAATTTAAATGTCCCTTTTTCTTTCTACCGTCACCTTTGAGAAAGAAATACTCCAATTTAACAGATACTGTATACATAAATGCAGTTACAACACCTCCAATAATAACCATACGAGATCGGTATTCGAATTAATGCCATACATGCAACCACACTGCCAAACTTGAACATGAGTTATATGAACAATCAGAATACCACCTGTATAAAACTTTAATTGTGCAAATTTAAGTGATTGTACATGTAAGCCCATTTTATCTCTGTGAAACAAATCTATTTGATGACCAATGGGAAAGCGGTGAACAAAGTGTTTTAAAATATAGGGTAGTTTTAAAATATAGGGTAAATGTATATCAGGGTCGCCCTACAGTCTGCTGTTCACCAAAAAGTAAAATAAAATAAACACTTATCCACCATTCGTACAAACAGCTAAAACTAGGCCGCGTGACTCCATGAAGTTGAAGGTCGTTCTAGTGAGTGCTGGCTTGACTTTGGAGCAATCAACTAAGTAGACCAAGTTCTTTTGCGATAAATATAGTCAGTGTTTAGCTTAAAATAAATGGGACTCAACAAGTAAGTGAAAATATTTGATTTTTCTCTGCATTTATTATCAATTAAGCTTGACTGTAAAATAAAATGGCAAAATATGTATAGACAAATCGACCGGTTTTAGCGAACAAAATTCAAGATGGCGCTGAAAGCAATACAGTACATTGTTCATTTTCTAGTTGAGCACTTCAAGCACCTTTTGTTTTTTTTTGTCTACATCGAAAAAAGCAAGAATTTAGTGGAAAAGCGATCGAGTTCCGAATGATTTTATTAGTTTTAATTATTTTTGTTGTACTTTTTGTTTTTTAAAATTATATTTGTGTAATCACCCAAGCGGTCTCAAACGAACCAAAGTATTATTTGATTTACCCAAACTACATATTTTTACTTTAGTAGTAATAGAATCAGTGAGGGAAGAATTAATTAGTCTTCTTTAGAGATCTAAGACTACTGTTGATTCTTAAGTCCGTACACGAATTATAGACCTTTAGAAAAAATATTGAATAAATAAAAATATATGACTATATTAGTATATATACAATTAGTATATATAGGCCTAGAAAAAAGAATTCTTTTATACAAAATTATAGCCTACATCAGTACATGTATTCGAACCAGTTCTCATCCAGTGACCTTCTCACATGAGTCTCACATGAGTCTCACATATGTTCTGTTTGGTGCGTATTTGAAATGTATTAAACAGTTTCTACATTTTAAAATTCTGATTGAATTTAATGCTACTTCTAGTTATTGTTTTCAGTCAATTTGAATTAGATTTACACTACAGTTCACCACGTACATGTACATGCCTTACTAGTTACTTACTATATAATTATAATATATATATATATAGCTCATTCTCTGGGGAAGTGTACCATTTTGTTAAATGAAGTGCAAACATTAAGTGGATGAAATGTTCTTATTTTTACTTGTTAAAGTGTACAACAAAGCCTAATGCTCACATAAAAACTGCAAAAAGATAAAAATTATAAAAATGTTGATTCATTGATTGTATAGGATTAGGAGTTTGAAATCTGTAAAAAGAATGTTTCTGTTGAAAGAAAGATTATACCAGTAAAATTTTTTTTTAAAACCTGAAATAATATTTTAAAATAAGCAATTATCACATTACCACCAACATATCTTCTTTATTAACCTAAATTATTAACTTCAGTTAATGTGGATACATTTTAATTTAAAATAGGGTATAAAATTAAACTTTGTAATGTGGAAACCATAGGCCTAAGCAAATAACAAAATTGTCAGCCATCATAAAAGAAGCTCTATTTTTCTCAACTAAACTGAAAACTGACCAAGTTATTATGCTGCAATGATAATATTAAGTAATAAATAAAGAGTCTATTTAAATATAATTTTAAAATATATAATAATAAGCATAATTGTGATATTTATATTCTTGAATGTAATTCACAGGTTTTTCTACCCTTACTCTCTCACTGTCTCAGTCTCAGGTTTAAACTAAAGCATACACACAGCTGTGTGAAACTTTAAATTCAAAAGAAACCACATGGATGTATACATGATAAATATGTAAGCTATTTACAATGTTAATTTATTTAATCAAAATATATTGAGATTATCAGAAATCTTAAATGTTTTGAAATGTCTATAAAAGTATAAACTATAATTCCAAAAATTTTCATGCCTCTCTTTTGCAACCATATGATCTGAATAGTGAATTGGAAACAAAAGTTATTTTTCTTATTTGAATGGTTAAACTCATCACAGAATGACATGAGAGTTATCTTTTGGGAATATGGTGCCTTTGAAAAATGTAAGAAGTTATTTGTGATATTATCATCATTATTTTATATATATATATAAAAATTTACTAGTTGAGTAGTTCCATTGTAAGGTGATCAAACAGAAACAAACTTACAAAGTCAAATAAGTTTTCCTGAAGCTGAATATCTCTGAATATAAAGGATAAATTTGAAAAGCATTAGCATATGAATATTCCTGGTAAAAAAATACCTAATTAAATCCATCATTCCATGTGGCGTGTTTGAATGACCTATCTGGTTTGATGTATGTGGAAACTAAGCGTTGTGAAGAATTTGCCTTTTAAAAATCCTATTTCTTCACAAAATTGACCTTTTCCACATAAAACTTAAATTGTTAAAAGGAATATTGACAATTGCTTTAAATTAGTTTAATGTATTATCACTTCTAGTTCTAGGAAAACCTTGATACGCTAAGTTTGTTTAATTTTTAGTAACAATGTAAATGAAAGAAAATGGCTATAAATATAATTATCCATGTAATTAAAAAAAGGTGCCACTTTTCAGTTCAAAAAGACCTTTTAAGTTTTATTACAAATAATTTCAAAATAAATAAGCACATATTCACACATCTATTTTATTTATTTCTCACATAGATTCTGAATA
This sequence comes from Sinotaia quadrata, assembly GCA_028829895.1. Lineage (NCBI taxonomy): Eukaryota > Metazoa > Mollusca > Gastropoda > Architaenioglossa > Viviparidae > Sinotaia > Sinotaia quadrata. The sequence goes on from CM054179.1 coordinate 12,143,124, forward strand.
TTTAGAATATAAACATGATATTAGAATGCTTTATTTTTAAGAAAGCATATTTCAAATGGACCAACCCTTTGTGGTACACTTTCCCAGAGAATGAGCCATATAGTTCAATAATGTGCTCAAGATAATCTTTAATTTGGCATCATAATTCATATACTAACTATATCAATGATGCAAAATTGATGTCATTACCCAGCTAATTGATTAGTAAAATGTTGACTGTCTCCTTAGCATGAATAATGAAACATCAGGCATCATACTCCATTATTATAAAGCTATTTGGTTCTTCATTCTAGTTATATTGTACAGATCTTTTATGCTCAAAATATGTGTTCTTATGAAATAAGTTTGTGTACAAAAAATTATAAGGATACTTTTGATAGCTGCAAAGGTGCAATAAATTTTTTTAGATATCAATATTAATTTAGTGTCGTTATTTGTGGTCAGCCTTTTTTTTAGATGTAATGAATGTGTACTTTTCCAAGTTTATTACAGGTAAAAATATAAACCACACTGAAAAACAGCCCAACAATTCTAATGAACATAGTCACATACAAGAAAAAAACAGATATGCAAAATTTACTTTTCAGTTTATTATAAATTGCAAAAGAAAATGGGCTTTTGTTTCATAAATAAAATTGCTTGCAAAATGCAACAAAAACTAAAAGGAATATTCATGGCATCATAACATATGCAACCGATGAACAAAGTACATCCAAAATGCATATTATTAAATCATTTACCATGTAGCTCTTTGCCCATTTTTTTCCAAAGGCATTGCAAAGAAATGTGGAAATTATTGTAGGCTTGAAATGACCTTTTTAGCACACAAAAAACAAAAAAAGCAATACCATTTACCAACAAAGTTTAATACAGAAAACGTAAACAAGCAAACTGTCATATCTCAGAAACTATACATCATACAGATTTCTTTTTTGTTAAACAAGAAACTCTGGAATGATAACAAATGTAATTTTGCAGAATTAAGAAATCATTTATTCAAGAAACCATACAAAATCTACAAATGTTAAGTGCATGAAATTAAAGAATTTCAAATTTTAATATGATTCTCCTGAGATGTCAGATGATAATTTTATGAAAGGTTTTGATTTTTATAAAAATTTTGATTAAGCTTAGATTTCCATTGATACATTCACCTTTATACAAAGTACAAACTGATTCAGAATGTAAAGTGATTTTCTTGCTCATTTCATCATTTTATATAACTATTCACATTCTTTTTGGTTACTTTTTGGCAACAGATTTGCTTGATAGTTATTAAAGAGAAAAGAATCACACTTAAAAAAGCAAAACAAAAGCACACAGACAATATTTTGATAATAAGTTTTGTTTTGAACTGAGCAATGCAAAGGAGGAAGGAGCAATATTGCACACACACACACACACACACACACACACAAAAGCTGCACTGGAACAATCTTCACTGCCCTAAGGTTCTGGATAAAATGGTGCATGTGTGAAAATACATTATTGCTCTGGTCTAAATTAAAGGTTATGAATATCATTACCACTGCAGAATCATACCTGTCATCTTTTTATATATCATATTATATGCGACTTAAGTAAACTGTTTCATATACCCCTGTTAAGCATAGCACACAAATTTGTGCTAGGCATCGCATACAACTTTAGAAAGATGGCTTGAAACCATCACTTGGCAATAGGATTATACTTTTTATAGTGAAGAAATTGTAGTTGTGGCATTTTATTTCTAGGTGAATTTCCATAGATATTGTTGTTGTTGCACTTAATTTACTTGTTCTCTTCTGCACATACAGACACTGAGAGATTTTGACCCTGGAAAAAATTATGGAAAATTACACATCTTTAAAAAAATTATGAAAAGGTACATTAAGTTAGTTCATTTTTTCATTCTGGAATGTAATTGAAAAAGACATCTGATTCTTTAGTAGTTTTGCTTTAAACAAAGCTTGTGACTTTAAAGACGAGGAAATAAAAAGAAATAGTTTTCACCTTAATTTAAATTTTTAACTAAATTTAATTTACAACGATTTTATAGTGCTGGTGCATATTTGAGCAGTCATAGAATATTAATATAAGCCAGAGTTCGTAATGTCAAATAGCAATCATCAAAATATATGCTACCTCTTCTATTCACCCCCCCCCCCCCAACACAGGGCAAATTAAACTTTTTTAAAACATACATTATGCCTCAGATTTTTTTTTTTGTTGGTATTTACAAGTAAGCAATATGATGCCAGAATAATTTAATTTTGTGATAACTAACAAAGTACTCATTGCTGTTAGCAGTGTTCAACTTTTATTTGCAGCATGTAAAACTGAATTATCAGATTCAGACTTAAATCCTCTTAATATGCAATTCAACCTATTTAAAATATTATAGTTCAAATATATTTTGCCCTACAGATAACAAAAACAAAATAACTTTTACTAAAATATATACGGGGATTTGTGAAGAGAGCGCTTGGTGGTTTTGATTTTTAAATATGTAAATTACATGTACATAACATTTGAAACTAATCTGACAGATAAAAGGAAAGTCATGGACTAGATAAGTTAGGTGAGTAAAAGAAAAAAAGCAAGGACATTTAGGCTCATGAAAAAATTTGTTGGTTTAGTGTACCTGACTGACGCCATTTCCCCTCCCCTCTCCCCTACATTTTGACTTAAAATCAACAATAGTGAAATTTTCTAAAAAGAAACATAAAAATTAAAGTTGGTAGTTAAACATAAAGTATGTAGTTCCCCACTCATTTTTTTTTCTAGTTAATATTGGAGAAATCTCTAATCTGATACAATAAGGTTGGAATCAAAGATTTTGATGATAGCTTTAATACTTGTTGAGGTACCATTAATTTAGCTTTGTCGTTTTTATCAACTTTTTTTTTAGATGTACTGAAATACAGTCCAACAATTCTAATAAATATAGTCACATGCACAGGCAACAAGAAAAAACAGAAAAAATGCAAAATTGACATTTTGGTTTAATTGCAAAAGAAAGCATGCTTTTGTTTAAAAAAAAATGCTCGTAAAATGCAACCGGAACATTCATGGCATCATAACATATGCAACTGATGAACAAAGCACACAACCAGAATGCATATTATTAAATCATTTGCCATGTAGTTGTTGCTTAATGTTTTCTAAAGGCATTGCAAAGAAAATGTGGAAATTATTAGAAGCTGAAAATTACCTTTTGGATAAAATGAACAGTCTAATTATAGAAGTAATAACAATTGCCTGCTAAGGGAAATATATGTTTGTTTCTCACTGATTCAGTGATTGGCTCAGTTGAAAGACTAAGATTAAGAAAATGTGTACGTTCTCTGATGACACCAGGATCACTATATCATATAGATGCCTTCACTCTTTGTGACACTAACTGACTAAGGATACAATACCATTACCAGGCAACAGGTTAATTGATCTGTATTAAATAGTCAGAGTTACTGTATTCCTAACATCTAAACACCACTTCACTACACCCACTATGTTTTCTAACAGTAGTAGTAACTAATCTTCTATTCCTTTTTTTTTTTTCTAAATTTTTATTTTACATCATACATTGACAAATATGGTCAGACAAGTCATGCCCTTTTCTGTGATAGCAGCCAAACCTGTTAATATTATTATAGGGAACTAGTTAAAGGATTTTTACTTTGCTTACTGTTTTGCTGAAATAAAAGCTGTGTTATTACTGGTTTAGTTATGCAAAGATATTGATAATAAAAATGTTCTTGGGTATTTTGTGTAAATGATGAAATGTTTTTGTTGCAGTTTCAAGACATGCTAATCACAAAGTATGCATATTGAAGCTGCAGAAAAGGTGTTTAAATGTGACACAAGGGCCAAAGGACATAGTCATCAGTTATCAGACAATATGCATACTCACACAGGAGGAAAACCATATAAATGTGATCATTGTAATAAAACATTCTCAGAGTCTTCAAAGGTATCCCAACACATGCTTATTCATACAGAAGAAAGGCCATATAAATGTGGCCAGTGCAGCAAAACATTCGCAAGGTCTGCTCATTTATCAAGACATGAGTTTATTCATACAGGTGAAAGACCATATAAATGTGAACAGTGCAGCAAAGCATTTTCGAGATCTTCTCACTTATCAAGGCACAAGCTTACTCATACCGGAGAAAGACCTTTCAAATGTGAACAGTGCAGCAAAGCATTTTCAAGATCTTCTCATTTATCAAGACATATGCTTACTCATTCAGGAGAAAAGCCTTATAAATGTGAACAGTGCAGCAGATCATTTTCTTCATCTTATGGATTAATACGACATGTGCGTACCCATGCTGAAGAAAAGTCATATAAATGTGAAAAATGCAGTAAAACATTTTCAGAATCTTCTAAATTGTCAAAACACATGGGTACTCACACTTGAAAAAGTAATGTAAATTTGAACAATGATTCAAACAAAAGCATTTTTAATCTCTTCCTTTGGTTACATCATCATTTTCAGTTATCTTATGAAAAATTATATATGGGGACAATGCAGAAAAGCAAACTTACATTCTTTTGATTGAGCTCATGTGCTTGCAAACTTGTACTGAAGAAATATTTAAACATTAACAATACAACCAAATGTTGCTATTATCGTTTGACATATCAGCACCCTCCTATTTCTTTTTATGGTAGTCCATAATGAACATGAAAAATAGGGCAATGTAGCATTTTGGCACAAGGTAATTCATGCTGGTGTAAAATTAAATAGTAAGTGCTGATTTATTGGATCTTTTCCAGTTTTCATCATCTTATATAATTGATGAATTATTAGGTACATTATTCACCACTTATCTGTACCTTTATTTTGAACATTTCCAGTAAATATGCTTTGTGCCTCATTAGTATTTATGCTATAGTTTTTCATTCTATAAGACTTCCATCCCCTTCCACTGTGTAGTGATATTCTGATAACTTATGTAATGGTTGTTGGGTTTGTTCATTTAGTATATTCATATAAGAGGAGGTAGTGTTGAAGTTTGCTTATACTTGAGTGTTGGATGTGTGCAAGAGAGGGAGGAAGACCAAGGAATATGTATGCCACAGAAGTTATTTTTTACATATTTAACTTGGATAGATTTTAATTAATTGAATTACACATACTCCATTTTTGCTTCGAAAGTGCTTGCAAGAATAATTTAAGTAGACAACATCCTCACTGATTTATTCACATGTAGTATCCCTTGTCTGCTTTAAACCTTAAGTAAACAACATCCCCACTTATTTACTCACTTTTGCTTTTACCTCTTGCTGTCAGGTTAAAAAGTTATGCCATGCGTCATCAACTGGCAGGTTTTTTTTTGCCACTCAGTGATAACGGAATGGATGAGCTTCCCAAAAAATGAAAAGCGGCTGTAATTATAAATGGATTTTAAAAATTTAAATTCCTACATATGCTAGACATACCAAGAAATTTTTAAAGTGTTATTTTAAATTTATTTAAAAATAAATAAATAAAAGTTCTCTTACCTTTCTGTTCAACTTCCATGTTTGATTATCATCGTTGACAAGAAAGACCTGACACCCCCCAAATATCAATTTTATAAGTCCCAAGTGATTTGGGGGGTGTTTCAGTGGTATTTTGGATAAATATCCTCATCAGAGGTCTCACCCATAAAAGTTTGAGACACGGAGCATCAAGCATGCAACCACCAAGTACTGTTACTCAATGGCTACAGCGCCCGAGTTGTGTCTGATGAAAGTTTCCAAATGTAGAAAAACAAATCTCATTCTAGAGTGAAATATAAATCACAGAACTGTCAAGTCATGAGATGATTTGATGCAAGAATACTATTTTTTTCTCCATTATTTTCAGTCCTAAGAAATTTTCTAAATGAAAATTATTTCAAGTTGAATATAGTCGAAATCTTTTTTGAAAGCTCAAGTGAATTATTTGTTTAGTATACATTACTAAAAAAAGGAATGATGAAATAAAATCACTGAAATTATATATAATTTAGAAATATGAAATTTTTAAATATGGCACTTGTTACAAGTCATGGCACAAAAAAAGGCCAGCCCCTAGCAAATAAGAGTGGAGATGTGAAGATTTATCCAGCACAGGAGTCTAATGCACATTTTTTAAATAATGGTTCCAGTGAAAGACACTGAAAAATTCCAAATGAAGTTAAGAAACGCAGTGTTTTCTTTCTACATTTCCTAACACAGGAGTCCACTGCACTTGTTTTTTAATTTATAACAGTTCCAGTTGAAATAGATCCAAATAAAGTAAAGAAACAGAGTTTCTTCCAAATATCCCAACACAGGAATCCAATGCACATTTTAGTTCAAAGTTCATTCAGTATATCTAATCAGAAGTAAAGAAACACAGTCTTTTCCATATATCCCAACATAGAATAATAAAATGAAATTTTAGACCACAGACCAGTGAAATGAAGTGAAGCACAAATCCAGATGCAGAAAGTGTAGTAAAAATCAATATCAGTAAAATTTAGAAATGTACACTCTGATATAGTCTGTATGGTACAATGACTAAGACAATAAGAGGTAAATTGTCAGGTAAAAATAATTACTGAGTATGTGTTCAATTTCATCAGGAGTAAAAGAAGATTAATAAATAAAATTATGAAGTATGTAAATTGTAATAATGTAAATACACTGAAGAAAGAATATGCGTGTAAAAAAATTGTATAAGGACAGAAATTAAATTTGAAATATTATGTTGCTGAATTATGTATGTTGTAAACTATGAAAAAAAATATTCAGATAAATTGCTTATGGAATACAGAGAAGAAAATAGACAAAAGGAAAAAATAGTTAGAAGAAAGAATTTAGAATGATAGTTTTTGATGAAATATTTCAAAGCAGGGTTTACACAGAAAACAACTTGGCATGTTGGACAATGATGGTATGTCCTTTTATACTTTTTTTGTCTGCACAAACACATCTTTTCCTGGGCCTTGATTTAGTTTGGTCAAAGTGAGGAAGAGTTTCAATGAAATGTTTGCCCAACAGCTAGATGGTGGTAATTCAGCAGAATGCTGACTGCCTTTAAAAGAAGTGACAGGATATTTTTCAAATATTTGCCTGATTATTGCACCACTGAAGTCTTAAAACACAGGTAAAGCAATTTCATTGCGTGTGTTTTTTGTAAACAACACAGATATTGTACAATGCAATATCAAGGGAGTGAAAGAAAATTTTCTTGTACCACTTATTTGTTTTTCTCATGCTTAGATGTGTACTTATTATACTGTCACACAAATCCACCCCTCCCATGTATTTGTTGTAATCACAGATGCCTCCTGGTTTCAAATTTGGTTACTGTGTTCTGTAATTAATTTCGCCTGTATTTGTCATTGTTCTGTCATGATGCATTGTGCTAAGCATGAGAATTTGTTTCTTGTCTTGCCTTGCAAAACAAGTAGTGGTTCTAAAAGTGTTAGAACATTATGAAATCAAAACCATAGCCTGTTGTACTCTCACAGATTTCGTATGATTTGATTCCAAATCATGCATGTTTAGATTTTCTGTACTGCCTGAAACCTATACGACCTTTCCAAAGCATCAAAGACTCATCCACACAAATATTCTCACCAAGTATATAAACTGATAGGAACACTCATCTGAAATGATCAGTCTGATTTTCTGGATACAATTGCTAGATCCAGGCAAACTATTGTCTGAAAAATGTAAACATCTTAGCAACAAACAAAATCTGTGCCCTGGCAAGACTTTACGAAATAAAGGATGAGCATAAACTTCATCCTTTGAAAAATAATGATCAATACAAGGTTTCCTTTCTATTCCCATCAAAGAATAAGCCCTAAAAAAGGAAAAAAGTCAGATACCTCTGTATTATGCCATTGCACGATATGTGACTGGATAAATGCCAGGATGCACTCAAAGCATGGCAACATAACTATTTGTGCACTCAACATTTTTTTTTACAAAATCCTCTGATGTTTCAAAAACATCGAGTACTGTAGCATTTTGTGCAAACGGTATTTGTACTCCACTGCTTCTCGCAAAAGGATGAGACATACTCTGATCCACCTGTGGGATCACAAATAGTGTCCCCCCAAATCAAAAACATTCCAATTTGAAGCCATGACTTGCAAAAATTTTTCTCAACACAATGGCTGCTGGCCTGGTACAGAGCTGTGGGTATACCAGAAAAAACATACTCTTTCTATCACATGAGCAATCTAATTACAGCTATCCAATGATAGAATTGGTACAGCTTGTCTGCTAAGGGAAACATATTTTCTTCTCCCTGATTGGCTCATTTTTTAAATGACTAACATTAGTAACAGTAAGTGTGCATACACAATTGCCACATATGTGCCAAAGTCAGTTGGGATCTGTAGATTTAGGCATATATGAGTGTCAATGCTAGTGAACAGTTAAACCTTTTATACTTTCTGGTATGGGATTTTTTTTTCTCTCATGCTTTGCTTTGAATTGTATGTAGACAACATCCTTGCTTATTCTCTCTTTACTCTGGGATCCCCTTTCTCTCATGCTTTGCTTCAAATTGTATGTAGAAACCATCCTTGCTTATATTATCTCTTTACTCTGGGATCCCTTTTCTCTCATGGTTGGCTTTCAACTGTGTGTAGACAACTTCCTTGTTTATTCACTCTCTGGGATCCTTTTCTCACATGGTTTGCTTCAAACTTTGAGTGGAGGAGAACCATACTGCAGGGAATAAACCTCAAATCTTACAATAAAATTATGACCTTTTTTGGCAGTCTTGATTTGTAAACACACCCTCTTATTTCAGTGCTGAACAGCATTTATTATTATTGCCATTATATAATTATAAATTATTATTAAATGATTACTAATTTTTAAATTCTACTTTATGTACTAGCAAAAGCTTGAAATGGAAGTTGCTGGTAGAAGTAGTCTTACTAACTGATGTGGTTTTAAGATTTGTAATAATTTTTTAAAATGATTTTAGTCTGCAATGAAAGTGTTTGGAATTGATACATAGTTATAATGTATAATACTAATCACCTAGGGGAAATAACTATGACTAAATCATGTGCATTCACAAGAAGGTTAGAAAATAAGAAGAAAGAACGCTTTACAACAATGGGGAGGGAGAAAGGTGAGAAATTGTTGGAGATGGTAGTGATGGAGTGATTTTTGTTGTTTTTCCATATACATAACCATTGTAATGCTATTCCAACTGTCACCTTGTCATGCTTTTTTTTTTTAATTCAGTGTTTTCAGTTTGTGAACACGTAAAATTGCAAAGGCACAGGAAGTAAATCTGCATCTAGTGTATTAGTCATTTAATCATTTGGGATGAATGGCTCTTAATATACCATTCTTGTTAGTCCTATGCTGTTTAGCTTGTGCTTGTCTATTTTTAAAGTTTTTAAATGAGCCTTAAAAGAGTTAACAAGCATAATCGTTTTGTAACCAAAGCCAAAGATTATAACACTTATATGAAATACCAGATACTCTATTTTCTTTTTTCTTTTTAAAAAAAAAATCTTTATGTCACTTGATCTTTCATCATTGCTCAGTAATGTGCAACTGGAAAGAATTGTGGGGATCCTTTTATTAGTTAGGTGTTAATGTTTTAAATACTTAAGTATGTTTTATTTAATTGTTATTTTTAAATAAAATTATTGAAGAGACTTGTCTGAATGGTTGTGTTGTTATTTATAGATTTACTCACAGCTGGATACTGTAATGTGCAAAAGGGCATGCAAAACTGTAATGCAATAACCTTATAAAACTTGTTGAAAGAAATTTTGTGAGGGAAAATACATCAATACCATTTTTTAATATTTTGTAATATATATATTTTCAGTTAATTAGCTTTTCTGACAGGAAAAAATGTTTACTTTAAACTGCATTGGAAAATAAACATTAAGCAACAAATTTTATCCACTATAAGAAAACTTGTATTATATTTTCAAGTTGCAAAGTGCAAATGTCTTTTAAAAATAAACATTTTTTAAAAAAAAGGTAAAGAGAAACAACTAACACTTAGTTGGCAATATGCAAAACAAAAAAAGGACCCCGTTTGTAATAAACTTTGAAAAAGAAATATTATAATTGTTTTGTGACAAATATTTTCAACCGCGAGAGGTGTTTCTTAAAATTTGAGAATTATATTATCTTCCACTTAAATATACTGCACCCATCAAGTGCGGACATGGATCGAAAGAGTAGTCTCCTCATATACTCTTCCCAGCGTTAATCTTAACCGGTAATTTGGCACTGACCTTGAATGTATCCAAATAAAACCCAAGTTCAAAAGTCCTTTATGTCCGACTTGTTACTACCCCCCACCACTACTACCGGCAATTTTCCTTTCCATATATCACGCAGAAATTGTGGATGTTAACAAAAGAAATACAATTTATTGATATAAATTTATCTACACACTACACGACATAATACAGCTTATATAAATAAGTATTTAAATCGATAGTTCCAAATCCAGTAATTCACTTATAGATTTTCTATAGCTAGATACCTTTCACAGTTGAGTATTAATTATAAATTTCAACCAGTGTTCTTTCATTTATCGTGGGGCACTCCTGAAATGTTCACTGTCATCTTATCATGTGCCTTGTAAACGTATACAACAGTATTATAACATCAGAAAGAATTGAGAAAAATAGTTTTTCTTATAAAGTCAACTTGACTTGAGTGGTGGAACCGCCTGAGATGGTTTGGTCAGCAGATTGGCAATACACAGGATTGGTTTTTGCATAGATAGAACGTTCAGTCAGCCGTAGCCGGATCGCGCATCTGCCATTGGCGTGCCAAGATTCCAAACAAACAAATATTCTTTCCTGAATTTATGTTGGACACTAAAATAATAACTGGCGCAACACATACTTATCACTCGTACAGAAGAAAGAAGAAAAAAATAGAAAAGAATGATTACAATAACAAATATATGCATAAATGAACATACAGAAATGCGCACAAGCTTAATCATGCTACTATATATAATTCTAAGTTCAACCTACCTGACCTTTTTACCAGTGGATATCTGGGAGAGATTTATGGACAGTGTACAGATTTACATGTGCACTTTGAATAATTAGTAATCACACACATTCTGACAGTATTCAACAAATAAATGTAATTTCTTTCCGCAAGTTTATTTGTGTATTTTCAATTTTATTGATGCGCGTTCAGATACACATATTTTTGTCTTTTCTACTGTCTAGAACTTTAGATACACATCTCTGAGTAGTTTCACTAAGGGAGAGAACCGCGTTTCAGATCATCAGCTCTACTTCTTTTCAGTTACTATTTTATGTGAGTAGTCGAGTCACTTCATTTAGACCTGCTCTCACTTTGCACTGTCGGATTCCGCAAGCAGGAATATAAGCTTTCATTCTAATATGAATCTTACGATAGTTTAACCTCAGTTCATAATAATTCACCAGGAACGACACTCTGTGAAGGAAGAAGTCAGGCACAGATCCAACACTGGAGTGCTTCCGTTTCTAGTGCACGCTAAATAAAACCGGAACGGTCAACAAGGACATTCGAGAGTAAAGCTTTGACCGAAGTGCAGTTTATATACCAGTCACGTATACGAGAACAAATAGGCTTCAGTGGCAAACTTAGTAAGTTAGAAAAACTTGGATATAGTGGGGTTATTGGTTTCTAGTAAATAATATTAAACTGATTTTTTACACTAGGCGAAGTGTCAGAGGCTTGCTCCGCCGTATTGCACTACTTCCAGGATATGCCCACTCCACACCTGAGGATAAAAAAATCAATGCACAAAGCAGTAATAAGTAGAAACTATTGGTTTTATTTTTGTTTTAACTTTTTAATTTACTTGAGTCTCTTTACGTGTATGTTTTCATGAAAAGTATTAAATCACCAAAATCTGCAGATAATGAATTGTGTATTAAAATTTCGTGGATCGATATTGATAACACATTCTGCAGTCTGTAATTAGCATGAAATATGAAATACAGCAGTTAATAAAGTTATATATAACATTCATTATTGTCATACTCTCACACAGAGAACAAACGCACAGATACGAATTTCTTTCTTAGACCATAGTAGAAAACAAACGTACAGATATACGTTCTTTCTTAGTTTCTTAGTCCTCTCATAGTCATAGCAGAGGACAAACGCGTCCTTTCTTAGACCATAGTAGAGAACAAACCCACAAATATGTATTTATTGTTTGCATTGGTTTTATTTTTGTTCATGATAAAGTATTAAATCACGAAAATCTGTGGGTGCAGATAATGAATTGTGTACTAAAATTTCGTGGATCAATATTGATAACACATTCTGCAGCTAATAAAATTAGGAGTAAATTCTTCATGAGAATAAACAGTTGATTTTCAGGTGTGGCGTTGGAAGTCTTATAAGATAAATTCCAATAGAAAATATTGTAGTTTCCAATAACAGTTACCTCTAATGTCAACAATGAGAACATGAGTGCCTGCAAGAAATTGTAATGCTACCTTTTACGGATCAACAAGAATAAAGTAATAAGAACAAGATCAGAGATTGCTAAGGAATTGGAACGTAAATAGATTTACAAGGGAGATAAACGGATTCGGGCTTTGACGTTTGGTATCACCGATATGTCTTATGTAAACCTTTTCAGTTAGTTTAAGAATATGAATCAGAAGGCCAAATGCACTGCCTCCATCCAACAGAAAATTATTAAATGGAAATGATTTTAAAAAATGCTTAAGAAATAATTACTATCCACTGCTTTAATGATTTTGTGAACAGTCATTCACATTTTAAAATTCGTTATTCGGCATGCATAATTATGTCCGTTGAGTCTGATTGACACAGATGTCCTCAAATAAGTTTTAACTGATACTATGACAATATTAATAGGGTGACATAGTTATATTGTAGGTCAATTTGTGATCACTGATATTACTGGATCACCTGATTGTATACACATCGATGAACTCTGTCCAGAGTAGGCATAAATAAACTAATACAATCTAAGCGCTAACCTTTACAATTGCCACTGATCTCTAGTGACCCATGTTTATAGTCAAGAGGCCTTCTTTACACAGTGAAATTGCCTTGTTTACACGATGACGCAAACAAAGAAATTGCCTTGTTTACACAGTAAAGTTGCCTTTTCTTTTGCACAGTGAAATTACCTTTTTACACTGTAAAGTTGCCTTGTTTACACAGTGAAGTATACTATGATGTTAACCTTGTTTATACTATGATGTTAACCTTGTTTATACTATGAAGTTACCTTGTGTGAGAATATAATATTATGCATTTTAATAAACATTTTTATTATTATTAAATCGTTCCTTGTGGTGATAGTCAAGCAAGTCGTGTTGGGAACGTCAGTAAACTATAAGTGACGGTTAATCGTATTCGTCATCAGCTTAATCAGACGTCAAGCTGATGACGCCAGACAAACCCTTCAAGAAGACGTTGCATTTGGAAGGCGAATTGGAAGAACGACACGTCGCATCTTTAACTAAACAAACGACGACAAGGAGGAAGAAACGAAGAAAAACCCGCGATCGTATAGCCCTGCTGTAAGTGCAATTGTACATAATCGTTATTTTTCTGTACAGATTGTAGATTGACCTGCATGGGTTTATGAGTACATTTTTAATATGGCTTTGCTGTGCATTATTGTAATTACATTGCAATTGAAAAAAATCTATCTACAGTAAACTTACTAGAAAATAAACATATAATTGTTTTTAAGTTATTCGAGATGTCCATCAGCCCTCACCCCCCCCCCAAAAAAAAAAATAAATAAAATAAAAAAAAAATAAAAAAAAAAAATAAAAATCGATTTATTTTGCATGCGAAGCTAATGAAGTACGAAGTGAACAATTGATGTACACTAATCCAGTTCACATGATATCCGGTTGAACTTTCTTGCACTTTTAGAGTGAGTGGATAATTGTGGATGATATTGAAATTCATCACTTTGAAAATGAGGCATTGTGAAAACTTCTCAGATAAAGAAGCAAAAATACTTTTTAAAAAATCAAATGTATATAAGTAAACATAAATTGCATGCTTATTTTTGGCCAAAAGGTTAATTTACAATTTACATCGTATTTCGTAGTACTATTTAATATATTTTAACATACGCTTTTTTCTTTTTCTTTATACTTCAACATTTAGAGCAAACGTCAGTCACACTCTGATAAGTAACATATTTTTAATATTTTATCTCCTATACTAAGTAATGGATTACCTTACATCCTGTGAGGAAGTATTTAATCATTACTATTCATGCTCTGAATATGTCACGTGATGTTTGGTCCATGGTCTTCATAATCAATTACAAATGATAGATTTCCAGATTTTAGATGGGTTCTTCGTCACCCATGTTGACCGCTAAAGAACATTGTTGTAGAAGCCAAGTAGTTTCAACTGTGAAACGTGTGGTGCTCAAACGGTTGTGGATGAGAGACGGTAGTATTGTGTGACCTTGTATCCTCTCGCATATTGCAGCTAAAGTCGCTCTGGCTTGATTGGACAACACCTGACAGACAATGTACATAAGTGACATACAGTACCGTCTTCATTTAACAGGTATAGAGTATTAATGGCTTGCCCCATGTCACGCTCATTCACTTAAGTGATATTTAAAAGAAATGAGGAACAATAATTGATAAAGAGATTTCCAGGTACATAATAATAACAAGGAATAATTCATTATTTTTATGAATCTCTATTTATAATACAAAGACAGCTCTAATAAGAACCATAATTAGCCTACTTTGGAAATCTAAACATATTGCCTAAATAATGGAACCAGTTTTATTGAAATTTTGCAATAGCAAATACGGTGTGTCACTGATTCCCAATTTTAAAATGTTGGTGAGTACATAAAATTGTTTTTACTAATTTTTAGTAATGATTATTAATTGATCATTGTTTCAGAATCTCAAGCATCATGTTTTGTAAGATATTTTGCAATTTGCTCTTCTTGATTTGTATCTTGGCCACATCCATTTATGGTATAGAAAAGAGATCAAAAGAACTTGAGGAACTGAAAGCTGAAGTTGAGGAACTAAAAAAAATACTAGAAAATGTGTTTGACAAAAATGTCCGAACAGGTAAACTGGGAATTATTTATTTTGTGGTGTTTTCATCTAAAACTGTATTATTTCAGCTTTCTGTATGCATCTACATCTATCTATCTATCTATCTATCTATCTATCTATCTATCTATCTATCTATCTATCTATCTATCTATCTATCTATCTATCTATCTATCTATCTATCTATCTATCTATCTATCTATCTAGTGCCTGCCTGCCTATCTATCTATCTATCTATCTATCTATCTATCTATCTATCTATCTATCTATCTATCTATCTATCTATCTATCTATCTGTCTGTCTGTCTGTCTGTCTGTCTGTCTGTCTGTCTGTCTGCCTGCCTGCCTGGCTGCCTGCCTGCCTGCCTGCCTGCCTATCTATCTATCTATCTATCTATCTATCTATCTATCTATCTATCTATCTGTCTGTCTGTCTGTCTGTCTGTCCATCCATCCGTCCGTCCGTCCATCCATCCATTTATTCATCTGTAACAAGGATCCCTTTATTACTGGTTATTATTATTATTATTATTATTAATTATCCATAACTAATTACAAATGATGGAGAAATTTTAATTTATGTTTATTAATAATTCTACCAGGAGATACCACTCATCTCTCACTTGGCGGTTAATACGGGTGTATTAAAAGTTTTCTCTCTTCCACAACAATAAGAGAAACGTTTTGCTGTCACACAATATTTTCGTAGATGGAAACTTCTTACTAAAGGAGTAACGAATCCATCTTTAATTATATTTAATGACCCACCACCACTGACACTCCAACTTATAGTTTAATAATATGTGCAAGAAGGCTTTATTCAACAATAAAGGTATTAAATCAACAATCAAATTTACATATGACGAATACAGTGACAAGGTTAATTGATATTAATATTCCATGAAACAATGTTCAAGTAATTCCAATACTTATTCAGTCTTATAACTTAACACATGATTCAGCAGTCAGATTAGTATAAACATTTAAATCACTGGATTATTCTTATCATTGAAGAAATGGACTTATAGATGACATGATAATAGTTATACAATACCTGTCACAAGTTTATTGTTCATATTAATTCTTCCAAATGCTCTGCTAAGCACATTGTAGAATGTTCCAACACTGTAGATCCCTCGAGACTAATCTAGGCACACATTCACTGTATTAGCTTCTCGAGTAGGCAACCACAGTAGTGAACTTCCAGCACTCCTTTTACTATCAAGTTCCACAATGGAGTCAGACGCACTTTCTGTTGTATACAAACAGTGTTCTTTGAATCATCACAACTGCCACACAACTGTTACTGATCTATTTGTGTAACTGCACTACTCGTATTATTGCACTAGAATTGACTGCACTACTCATATTATTGCACTAGAGTTGTGACTGCACTATTCATATTATTGCACTAGAGTTGTGACTGCACTATTCATATTATTGCACTAGAGTTGTGACCGCACTACTCGTATTATTGCACCAGAGTTGTGACTGCACTACTCGTATTATTGCACTAGAGTTGTGACCGCACTATTCATATTATTGCACTAGAGTTGTGACTCCACTACTCGTATTATTGCACTAGAGTTGTGACTGCACTACTCGTATTATTGCACTAGAGTTGTGACCGCACTACACCCTGCTGCTCGTTTTAATGCAAGCAGGATTAGAAGCACACCACTACAATACTTACTATTGACCACTACTTCACTTACTAAAATCTAGACTTACTATTTACTAACAATAGTGTAACTCAATACTCACACTAGCATAGCTATCTACTAACAGTAGGATACCTGAATACTCACACTAGCATAAGTCTATTGGCAATAGTATAGCTCAATACTTACACTAGCGTAAATATCTAATAACAGTTGTATAACTCACTGCTCATGCTAGCATAACTATCTACTAACACTAGCACAATTCACTACTCACACTAGCTTAGCTATCACTTAATAAAAGGGGTAATTAAGTGAAGAGTTCATAGCTATACTAATTACGTGAAAAACTCAGTGTACTGCTAATTAAATGAAGAGTTCAGTAGGCCTATATCAAGGAAAGTATTCAGTGTACCACTAATTAAGTAAAGAGTTCAGTATATCAAGGAAAGTGCTCAGTGTACTACTAATTAAGGAAAAAGTTAAGTGTAATACTAATTGTGATGGAGTAAATTTGCCGATCTCTATTTCTAAACTTAATTGTTATAGAAATTGTTAAATGTCAACGTGACCCGACCTACTTATGATTGTATTTTTGTAAATGCCAAAGCTGGAATAAACAACGCAGGTGGAGAATTTGCTAGAACTTGCTAATACAGTCCAAACCAGTTCCAAACTGATGATTATTTTTTCTGACTAATAGTTTCACACTTTTTAATAACAACTTCATCCAATGGGGATGGACCAAAAGTTACTTTGTTGAAGAAGTCCTATATTCTAATCACTATGATTTTGACATAACTCGAGTCCAGTCATAAAGGCAATCATTAGCTTATGGTAAGTTAACTGACTTATAAAGAAAGAATAGACTTAGAACTATTTCATACTTGTTTGCTATTGATCTATGTTTGAATAGGAGAATTTATGTAACTAAACCACTATTTCTATGTTGACAAATTTGATTATATTGTACATTTTACTTGTGAATATTGATCAATGCTATATTTCTTATGCTGTGTGTATATCAGGCTAATGAATATTGTTGCAGGTTTGTAAGTTGAGAATGTGTGTCAGAGAGAAAAGAGTTTAGAGATGAAATTTGCCTGAAATTTAGTGCTGTCTTAATTTGACTTTTGCAGAAAGGAGCATGCCTTTTTAATTTTGTACTCTTGTATCTGCTTCAGACTGCGGTGACTACTGTACTCTACCGGATCATGTTGGTGTAAATATCTAGCATTATCATCGAACTTATCACTAAACGTGTTATTATAAGTTGACTCGTGTGAATTCCGTTTGAGAGCCAATATGGCGAAAATTGAGGTTTGAGTTTGGTCTTGAGAATTCATGAAAGTTTCTTGAACATTCCTCATGGTGTGCTGAGTAGCGCACATGAAAGTTCTTGAACAACCCTTGTGATGAGTTTTTATAGTGCATGTGAAGTTCTGGATCATTCTCCATGGTGTGCTTTGTGAGCACATTTAAGATACAGGTTGTAACACGCCTAGAAGTAGATTCATTGGACCATCATCTAAATAATAAAGAAAAGGTGACTTGTCTCAAGCCACGTGATTGTGAACATGTGCCAGCAACATCTGCCATCATTGAAAAGGTCATGTGCATTGACAATAATAATTATCTCTCTGAAACTCCACTTTTTTCATTTCTATGATGAATTATATGTATGAAAATGGTTATATATCGATGTATATATTAATTTGACTGCTGATGTCTACGGTAAGATAAACTGAGCAATTGTCTAGAATTAATCGAACATTTTTGTGAAGTGATATAAATGTCAATGCTCTTTTGATTATTTTCATGTGTTGAGTATTTGGTTGCTGACTTATTAAATTATTTATTATCCGTCCTACACATATATTAAAACTTATGTTGGAGTAATAGTGGGTGGATGGGTGGCTTATTAAATATATGCAAAAGACGGATTTTTATTTCTCCTTTAATAAGAAGTTTCCACCTGCAGAAATATTAAGCAACATTAAAACATCTATCTTATTATTCTGTAAGAGAAGAGTTTGACAACACCCTTATAATCTGTCAATTGAGAGAGATGTTGGTTTTGTGGGAGAATCATTAACTATAAAGTAAGGTTCTCGATCACTTGTAATTAGTTATGTGTCAATAGTTAATAAATAATATAATCATAATGATTGAAAGGTGCCCAGAGATGTCACACTAATTAAGTGACGAGCTAGGTATAATACTAATTAAGTGACGAGCTAGGTATAATACTAATTAAGTGACGAGTTCAGTATAATACTAATTAAGTGACGAGTTCAGTATAATACTAATTAAGTGACGAGCTCAGTATAATGCTAATTAAGTGACGAGCTAGGTATAATGCTAATTAAGTGACGAGTTCAGTATAATACTAATTAAGTGACGAGTTCAGTACTAATTAAGTGACGAGTTCAGTATAATACTAATTAAGTGACGAGCTAGGTATAATGCTAATTAAGTGACGAGCTAGGTATAATACTAATTAAGTGACGAGTTCAGTATAATGCTAATTAAGTGACGAGCTCGGTATAATGCTAATTAAGTGACGAGCTAGGTATAATACTAATTAAGTGACGAGCTCAGTATAATACTAATTAAGTGACGAGTTCAGTACTAATTAAGTGACGAGCTAGGTATAATACTAATTAAGTGACGAGTTCAGTATAATGCTAATTAAGTGACGAGTTCAGTATAATACTAATTAAGTGACGAGCTCGGTATAATGCTAATTAAGTGACGAGCTAGGTATAATACTAATTAAGTGACGAGCTAGGTATAATACTAATTAAGTGACGAGCTAGGTATAATACTAATTAAGTGACGAGCTAGGTATAATACTAATTAAGTGACGAGTTCAGTATAATACTAATTAAGTGACGAGCTCAGTATAATACTAATTAAGTGACGAGTTCAGTACTAATTAAGTGACGAGTTCAGTATAATACTAATTAAGTGACGAGCTCAGTATAATGCTAATTAAGTGACGAGCTAGGTATAATGCTAATTAAGTGACGAGTTCAGTATAATACTAATTAAGTGACGAGTTCAGTACTAATTAAGTGACGAGTTCAGTATAATACTAATTAAGTGACGAGCTAGGTATAATGCTAATTAAGTGACGAGCTAGGTATAATACTAATTAAGTGACGAGTTCAGAATAATGCTAATTAAGTGACGAGCTCGGTATAATGCTAATTAAGTGACGAGCTAGGTATAATACTAATTAAGTGACGAGCTCAGTATAATACTAATTAAGTGACGAGTTCAGTACTAATTAAGTGACGAGCTAGGTATAATACTAATTAAGTGACGAGTTCAGTATAATGCTAATTAAGTGACGAGTTCAGTATAATACTAATTAAGTGACGAGCTCGGTATAATGCTAATTAAGTGACGAGCTAGGTATAATACTAATTAAGTGACGAGCTAGGTATAATACTAATTAAGTGACGAGCTAGGTATAATACTAATTAAGTGACGAGCTAGGTATAATACTAATTAAGTGACGAGTTCAGTACTAATTAAGTGACGAATTCAGTATAATACTAATTAAGTGACGAGTTCAGTATTACACTAATTAAGTGATGAGCTCAGTATAATACTAAGAAAAGAGCTAAGTATAATACTTATTAATTGAAAAGCTAACTGTAATACCAATTATGTAAAGAGTTCAGTGCAAAACTAATTAAGAGTACATTAGAACAATAGTTAAGAAAGGAACTCAGCGTTATATGTAGTGTAAGTAATCTAACAAGTCAAATTCTATTAGCTATGCTAAAACATTATTAAGAAACAATTATTAAGAAAGGAACTCAGCGTATTATGTAGTAAGTAATCCAACAAATCAAATTCTATTAGCTATGCCAAAACATTACCATTCAAGAGGAACATACGTTTTGCTCTTGTAATTATAATGAGTGACTTTGCCGTTCTGTTTTGGCTTAAAACACAAATAGAGAAAGTGATAACTGACCTGGAGCGAATGCAAAGCGAAACACAATCAGCTTTAGAAAGCTTGAAGACGGAAGCTGTCGAAAAAATGGAGAAGCTAAATGAGGATTACCTAGATCTTTCCAAGGCAAATTTTCTATTAGGTTAGTGGTTTAAGTAATCTGTATAGATTATTAATGCTTGCCATTGTATAATTATTCAAGCAATATTTGTATTGCAACACATCACTAAATGTATAGACTATTAATGCTTGACATTATATGATTATTCAAGCAGTATTTGTATTGCAACATATCACTAAATGTATAGACTATTAATGCTTGACATTTTATGATTATTCAAGCAGTATTTGTATTGCAACATATCACTAAATGTATAGACTATTAATGCTTGACATTTTATGATTATTCAAGCAGTATTTGTATTGCAACATATCACTAAATGTATAGACTATTAATGCTTGACATCGTAGGATTATTCAAGCAGTATTTGTATTGCAACACATCACTAAATGTTCGCTGTTATAGAATTAAAATAACATTAAACAATCATGTCTACGAACTCAATGTTCATATTCCTATATTCATGCATACATTCTGTGGACATTTTGAAAGACTTTACGTTAGCACGAATTATATTTTATTACTTAGAGATGTTTAATTATGAAAGTATAAAATGAACTGCTGTTTGATTTGACAAAGTTTTCACATTCCATCCAAATTTCCGATATTTTTGCCTACTTGGTCAAACCATTCTGTATATTTGCATCAAAGTTCCCCCCCCCCCTGCAGAAATTACTTCGATATGTTAGTGGACTGTGTCTCAAAGCCCTAACATGTTTCATCTTCCTTTGCCGTTAGGGAAAGGTTTTGAAACAATAAATGATAATTTCATTCGGTTTACTTTGTATGTGATTCATTAGGTACAGGTGGACGAGCTCATTGCAAAGAAAATATTCTTGATTCTGGACAGATTGTGCAGCTAATTTTTTAATTGCTTTCTTAAGTCATTATCATGCAAGAAGAAAATAAGTATTGTTCTTTAATTAAACTGAATGACATTTCTGTTGTGTACTGGCTAGAAAACCAAATATTGAAAATGTCAACGGATCTTACTCAGCTACAAAGCGAAAGAGAACAACCTTTAGGAAACCTCAAGGTCGTCGGCGAAAAAATGGAAAAGCTAGAACAAGAAGATTCACGGCTAAGTAACGTACTTATTTCAATGGGTCAGTGTTTAAATAGGTCAGTATTTAAATCATGTGCTCAAATAGTCAATGGTTGGCATTTCATCCAACCACATGTTGTATTCTAAATACTTGCTGTCATAAAAATAAAATAAAATAATACAAACCTGTCTTGAACACAACTGCGACATTTTGCTGGGAGATGGGTAAGATGTTAATTCTCTACCACCTTGGGAGGCCCGTAACCTTAGGCTAATCCCCAAAACACACATTCTGGCTGGCCATACATGTTGTAAAGAGGGGAGATAAATTGTAGTAAAGGAAGGGTGATAGTCCAGAAGATCCTCTTGATATATACTGCCAGGTATATTAATTAAATACAGTTGACAGACTATAACATAAAATATGTAAGTAAATCACGCCGCCATTGGAGGTCTAAATATCAATATTTAAATATATTTATGAGAAATAAAATAATGAATGGTTACTTATAATAAACAGTTCAATGATTTAAGTCAAGTTTATAAATATATATCAATCATGACCATAGAGTGTCGTAAGAGAAAATTTGTTTGTGCCCTATGACACGGTTATGTCATTTGAGTCTTGTTCATATGAGCAAACTGATAAGTGAGTTAATCAGAGAACTCTGAGATAAATCTGAGAGAAGCTGCTCACCTGTCGGGGTATTTTTTTAGTCACTTAACTCAAGATGCCTGATGCTGTCATCTTAGGGTCCTTGTGGTGCTGTAGTGGATGTGCACGTGGTCCATTGAACTGTGGTCTCTGGCCCATGGGATGTCACACTCTGGTATTGCTTTGTGGCTCAGTGCTCATCAGTTGAACAAGGTGCTGATCTGTCATTAAAACGTCAGGGCTGAGAATTTATCCACGTGTTTCCTGACAGAACACTCTTACGTACATGGTCATCATACTTTTTAACATCATAAGTGGAATATTTAGCAATAGGAAAAATGGTGAAGGTTAAGAAACATGCGGATATAAATATTTAGTTATACAAGTAAAACCACATACCTTCGGCAGTAATGTATACAGAGGATAGTTTTCTGTTACATTGGTAACCAGCGACTAGGGTTGTAGCTGCTGTACAATATGATTATAGCTTATTAAGGCCAGAAGGAAAAGCATGTGGTGCCTCTATGGTCATTTGCACTGGACTGACGATATACTGGTAGGTTTCTGGTGCATTTATCGCGTTCGGTTGAGCTGCGCTCTGATTGGTTCGTTAAAGTGGGTTGCTACTCGGGTATTTCTCTAGCCCGGGGGTTAGGGTCAACTGTCCCACATATTAGGTTTGAGTTTAGTCTATTTTTAGAGGAGGGTGGTTGTGGGCTACCTTATGTCATTTGACAACATGGTGCCAATTTTCAAATATGTCGTTCATTTTAAAAAGCTGATGCTAGCAACATTATCAGATATTACTGGCACTCATTTATTTATAAAATGAAATTATGTTAAATATTATTTGATTGATATAGCTGTTAAACTGCAGTACGTAACCTGATCTTTTAATCCACGAGGTAAAATCATACATTATTCTTGTATCTAAGAGTGCATAGGCTGGACAACATCCAGCTGTCGTTACCACTAAACACGTGAGAAATTTAAGTCACAATCACACGCACTTACCGAGTGAGACATGTTGGTAGATGTGCTTCTTCTTTCGTTGCCATTAGAAGTGTTAATGCTAATTTCATTCATAAAAATTCTATAGGTTTCATTGGGGGGGGGGGGGGAGGGGAGGAATGGCTGCAAATTCCGTTTAGAGTGAAGAAAATATCTTGAGACTAGGCAGTTAATTTATCTACTTGTTTCAAAAAGCTATGTCCAAGATTTTGCAATGTTAGAAGAAAGTACGTGTTGTTCTTTCAATTAAAATGACTGACCTTTCTGTTGTGTCCTGGCTAGAAAATAAAATAGCCACACTGGTCGCTGATCACGTTCATATACAAATCAAACTCAACAAAACAACGGACCACATGACAAGATATAAGGATGCAATTAAATCCTTGTCTTTGACGAAGACCAAGGACGAAATAAGCAACCTAAAAGTCATCATTGGAGACCTAAACAAGTCATATGTTCAGAGAGGTTAGTGATTAAGCCTACTGCTCAATTGGTTACTGGTTAATATTTTATGATTATCCACCCTTGTTACTATGCAACACATCCTAAATCCTAAATGCTCGTTATTACTGAGTTAAAATAACAATTATAGATAATCATGCCTGTGAGTACACGGTACCTATATTCATGTCTAGTCTGTGTACACTTTGAAAACTTTCGTGTTGTCAGCATTGGATGCTCTTACCTACAGACATTTAGTTATAATAAACTGCCATTTGATTTCACACTGCTGATAATACTCCGTTTACACTGTCCAACGTGTATACTTGTCTTACGTCTTTCACACTGCAGAAATACTCCAATACTTTAGCTGACTTCGTCCAACATTTACAGTATTATTGTATCAAAGCTTTCACACTTCACAAGATTCTCTGACAGTTTAGCTGACTTGGTCCAACAATTAGAGTATTATCGTATCAAAGCTTTCACACTTCACAAGATTCTCTGACAGTTTAGCTGACTTGGTCCAACAATTACAGTATTATCGTATCAAAGCTTTCACACTGTTTGACATATATTAGTAACAAAGTTCCACGACATGCAGTTGTCACCGCTAAACACGACTGGAATTCAGGTCACAATGATCCATGTTTACTGAAAGAGACAAGGTGGTGTTTCATCTTTCTTCGTCATTATAAATATATTTTGAAACAAATACACGTTAATTTCATTCCTTACAATTTTTTTACGGTTGTAATTAGTGTGGTAGAGGATGGTTGCTAATTTAATTCAAGTGTCAAGAAAATATCCTAATGTTTGGTGAGATTACGTATCTATTTGTTTCAAATTGCTATGCCAAAACTATATCATGCAAGAAGAATATAAATATTGCCTTTATAATTAAACTGATTGATTTTACGGTTGTGCTCTTGCTAGAGAAACAAATAACGAAACTGCCATCCAAACTGCAACAAATGAAGAGAGTTAAAAAATCAACTTCAGAGCTCTTCTGGAATGTCACGGAAGGATCCACGGAGAACCTAAGAAGAAAAAAATGGCTGCCATTTTCTCAAGAAGGCTAGTGCTTAATTCATTTATTGCTCAAACATCTAGTGGTGAGGTCCTGTGCTGAAGTAGTTTGTGGTCACCAATTTCTGATTAACCATCCATATCTATATTGCAATACATCATGAATTCTCGCAATCGTAGAGTTAAAATGACCTAAATATTAATAAGTCGGCATACATACACTACTTATGTCCAAATATACATCTGTTTGAAATTTTAAGCTTTTACAACATTTGCAATTTTTGCTTCCACATAAGTTTAAAATTATGCACAGTTTTCATTACTTAAAATATTTCTCGTTTCACTTTTAGGAACTAATTTGACATGCTTGAAGTGAGTGTAGTTCACTTTAATGTTGTCCTATTAAATGACGTCATATGTATTTATGTTTCCTCTCGTCTCTGTGAACAAGGTTCCTCGTATGTTCTGTGGGGATCTTTTTCATGTCCCTCGGATGCAGAATTAATTTACAACGGTATGTAAACATTACACGTCATTAAAACATACAAGTCGTTAAGCGTTGACATACATATGCATACATACATATGTATTCACATCCGTACATACATTCACATACAAACATTCATACACATACACATACATACATACATACATATACACATACATACATATATATATATACACATACATACATATCTACATACGAAAATAAACATGCACTCTGCCTAATGTCTGACACTTGTATACTTATGTTAAAGACGCAAACACGCTTCAGTACGCACACAGACACACATGAAATAAGCATACACACTATAAGAACTTCAGCACGCACACGCACACGCACACAAACACACACACACACACTCACACACACTCACACACACACTCACACACACTCACACACACACTCACACACACACACGCACACACACACACGCCCACGCCCACACACACACGCCCACACACACACACACGCCCACACCCACACCCACACCCACACCCACACCCACACCCACACACACTATAAGCCTTAATCTGATGTAACCACTATCCCCGCCTTGTGCTCCGGAGCATAAGGATTTCGTGATAAAAATGTATTATTATTCAGTCTCTTTCCACGACTTCTGTTTGACTGTCGGCTGTGATCCAGATAGTATGTGTTCTGTTGTCTCATCCAAGGATTTGCAGAGTCGACATTTGGAATCATTTGAAATTTTCATGATTTTCGTTTTGTGTGATTTAGTGTTGAGTGTGCAGCTGTTATGAGTGCTTCTGTTTCTGCTTTCAATCCTGCCTCCTTCAACCATTTGTACGTTGATTGCTTTGTTGATATTTCGTCGGCTTGTCAGCTAAGTACAGATCGGGTGATTCCTACCCGATCATTGTAGTTCTCAATAAGTCCAACAGACATCATTGATGTCGCGGTTCCAAGTGATAGAAACATAAAAACAAAAGAAATGGAAAAAATAGAAAAATACCAAGAACTCAGATTAGAAATCCAGAAACTGTGGAATGTAAAAGTAAAAGTGGTACCTGTAATAATAGGAGCATTTGGGGAACATAAGTGAGTTGGAAGGCTATTTCAATGAACTCCCAGGAAACCACAGACTCACCCCAATACTCATAGCAACGCTCCTAGGAAGTGCCCATATCCTCCTTTTGAGTGGTCATTTTGGGGCCTCCGCGTTTATTTGAGTGGACTGAATGTTTTGTTTTCCTGGATAAATTGGCGAATAATTTCATTCATAAAATGTGTGTAAACGTTTACAAACACGAAATGGCACGTTTGTATGTATTTTCACCTAACACACATTTCACTCGCGCATGCACAGCTTGTCACATCTGTGTCCATATCAGTATGCATATATAATAAATACGTCACACTGTCACACATCATATTCCCTAAAGTCGATCAGTATATTTCACTACAATAGTAGCAATATGAGTAAATGATAACAATCAGTTATTAAATAGTGAGTTTCTTCGCAGGCTTTGTTGGTGGATCACCGTGGCAGAATAGTGGCAGTGCCGTCAATTACCTGTGTCTACCCAGATACCCGGATTTCAGCCAGGCAAACGAGATGAAGGATGGAGCTATCATAAATGGTGGGGAGTACAGAATTCTTAATGCTCCACAAACTTTCATGGATCCTCTCTGTGCCGTTTGCCGCATTCCACGCTCCACCAACGTCATGATTCCTGCCTATAGCAAATGTCCTCATGGCTGGAAAATAGAATACACAGGTTACCTTATGGCCGGCAGGTGGTACCATGCTGCCTCAACAGAAATTATATGTGTTGCAGAATCTCTCATGAGTATTCCAGGAAGCGGAGGAGATGAGCAAGGGAAATTACTCCATTACACCTTCATGAACTGCAAACGTCAACATTGTGCAAATTACCAGTATGCGAGAGTTATTGTCTGCACTGTGTGCTCAAAATGAGTGACTGTATCTTCTGTAACAGTTTTCTGGCACTTTTATTAAACTGTTCGTGTTGTTTGATTATGATTTTCAAGACAAATTCTGACTATTTCTACTTCTGATCACAGTCGGTAAAGTGCAGAGAACTATCTTTTCTAAGTCATTCTGGCTCGATTTCGCTAATTAAGTAGTTTGAAGTTTAACTAATTTGGTAGTGTTATTTTCCTGACTTCGTCAAACTGATTTATTAAAATAAAATTAAATTAAATTCGTGCTGAACGATAACATATTCTTTTGAGTTTTGTATCCTCGCATCAATGATTCTTTTATCAATATATCTCTGTTTTAGTGTAACTATGTGTGACACAAACACCACCCTAGTTAATTATTATTATTCGGCCTCTGACAACGACTTCTGTTTTTGACTGTCGGTTGTGATCCAAGGTCTCGGAATCTTACCAAGATTCTGGGAGATCCAAGGTTTTACGGAAGATGTGGGCACTTCAGAGGAGCGTTGCTTTGAGATGGAGAGAAAAATTATAAAAGACTCATTAACTTTCCTTGGGGGAAATATTAGGAGATAGGAAGATTAACTGTAGTGCAGATTAAAATCTCTCCCAAGTAGATTAAGGTTTATAATTAGAGATTGTACTTGTAAACATTTAAGATTGGACTTTCTTCTAGTCTTGTGTCTTCCTCAGTTTCAATTTTACAGGTTTGTTGTATTTTACACTGTCAGAGTATCCAAGTATTTCATAAAGCTATGTCACAGAAGTAAATTTTTCTTTTATAGTGTCTGAGTATTCAAGTTGTCCAGCAAATCTGTGTCACTCACTGACCCTAATTATTTAAAACTATTGGACGTTGGGGACTACTGGAATGACAAATTGATCCAGTGGTTTATAAAGTAAGACCCTATGCAGAATCATCATCCAATAACATATAATAAAGTCAAAGACAATAATACGTCACAGCGTGGATTTGACACAAATTGATACAAATGGAGTCAAAAAGAGTAAATGAATAATTAATTACAAATAATAATAAAGTCAATATTATAATAACAATAGTATATCCTATACTATCCCTGGACATTAGTTTACTCATCATTAAATCCAATCCATTTAATCAATTTAACTATAGTTCATCATTAGGGTAGCTTCCCTTTTCTATTGCACAGTTTTGTTTGTACTTGAATGTTCATCAGTTTAATGTTCTTCTCCAGAGATTTTTGCAAAATGTTCTTCTCCGGAGATTTCTGTAAAATGTTCTTCTCTAGAGATTTCTGCAATGCGTGACATCATAATGATGTGTGTGTGTGTCTTTGTGCTGCAATCACACCTAATAATTCCTGAATTCATGATGTCCTTGAGATTTAAACACACCTAGTCATTCCTGATGTCATGATATCCAGACAGCAGGTTGTATTTGCGTTGTAACTATACCACAAGTTGTACCTGACGACATGATGTCTTTGCGTTGTAACAACACATAGTTATTAGTGACGTCATGCTGTCTTTGCTTTGTAACCTCACCTAGTTATATATGACGTCATACTTTCATTCTGTTCTAACTACACCTGTCATTCCTGAACTCATGTTGTTTTTCTTTTATATCCACACCAAGACATAAATGAAGTCTTGCAGCCATTCTGCTGTAACAACACCTACTTATATCTAACGTCATGCTGTCACTGTTGTAACCACACCTAGGTATTACTGACGTCATGATGTCTTGTGTGATAACCACACCTAGTTATTACCTGACGTCATACTGTCTAAGTGTTGTAACCACACATAGTTACATCTTACGACATGATGTCTTTGTGATGTAACCACACCTTGTAATGCCTGACGCCATGCTGTCATTGTGTTCTAATTTCACCTGTTCTTCCTGAGCTAATGTTGTCTTTATGTTTTATACAGACCAAGATATACATGACGTCTTGCTGCATTGTGTTGTAACCATACGTAGTTATATTTGATGTCATGCTGAAAATTTGTTATAACTATACCTAGTTATTCCTGGCGTCATGATGCATTGTGTTATAACCACACCTACTTATACCTGACGCCATACTGTCTTAATGTTGTAACCTCACCTAATTATTCCTAACGTCATGCTGTCTTTGTGTTGTAACCACACATAGTTACACCTGACGCCATGATGTCTTTGTGTTGTAACATCACCTAGTTATATTCCTGATGTCATAATGTTTTGTGGTGTAACTACACTTAATTATTTCTGACGTCATTACATCTTCGTTTGGTAGTCACACCTAGTAGCACATGACGCCATGCTGTATTTGTGTTGTAACCACACATAGTTATACCTGACGTCATGCTGTCTATGAGTGTAACCACGCGTAGTTACACCTGACG
This sequence comes from Sinotaia quadrata, assembly GCA_028829895.1. Taxonomy (NCBI): domain Eukaryota; kingdom Metazoa; phylum Mollusca; class Gastropoda; order Architaenioglossa; family Viviparidae; genus Sinotaia; species Sinotaia quadrata. The sequence goes on from CM054179.1 coordinate 12,172,911, forward strand.
TCATGCAGTCTTTGTCTTGTAACCACACCTACTTATATTTGGTGTCATGCTGTCTTTGTGTTCTAACTACACTTGTTCTTTCTGAGGTCATGATGTGATCGTGTTGTAACCACACCAAGATATACCTGACGTCATGATGTCTTTCTGTTGAATCAACACCTAGTTATTTCTGACGTCGTGCTGTCTTGTGTTGTAACCACACCTGGTTATTCTTGACGTCATGCTGTCTTATTTTGTTACCACATTTAAACGTACCTGACGTCATGCTGTATTGTTTTGGAACCACATCTAAACTTACCTGACGTCATGCTGTCTTGTGTTGTAACAACACCTAAACATATCTGACGTCATGCTGTCTTGTGTTGTAACCACACCTAAACATGCCTGACGTCATGCTGTCTTGTGTTGTAACCACACCTAAACATACCTGACATTATGCTGTCTTGTTTTGTAACCACACCTAAACATACCTGACATTATGCTGTCTTGTTTTGTAACCACACCTAAACATACCTGACATTATGCTGTCTTGTTTTGTAACCACACCTAAACATACCTGATATGCTGTCTTGTTTTGTAACCACACCTAAACATACCTGACGTCATGCTGTCTTGTGTTGTAACCACACCTAAACATACCTGACATTATGCTGTCTTGTTTTGTAACCACACCTAAACATACCTGACGTCAAAAGCGACGGCTCTTGAGGAGAGTGATAGTACAACAAGATGTACAATAACTGAAATGACAGAGATAGTACAACAACTTGTACAATAACTGAAATGACAGAGATAGTACAACAACTTGTACAAGAACTGAAATGTCAGGTGCTGATTAGGGCTGTCAATTTTTTTTAAAATGCTGCCCGGGTACCCGTCCAACACACGATCTCTACACAAAGCTACTTAACCAGTAAGCATGCGCTCTGTTTCACATAGTAGCCAAAGGTAAGCATCTAGTGACTTACTATTAGTTATGATCTTTATATGTACAACGCAAACTTTTATTTTTAATATTATCTTTATATGTACAACAAAAACTTTTATTTTTAATATTATCAATCATAAACTAAACTAAAACTAAATAATATGTCAACAACAATAACATTTTTAAAAAATAGGGCATCAAGTTCAATCGAATTTCATTGCACAGATTGCATTTCACCGTGTCACTATCCAATCGCTTGGCATGACTCCACACAGACGATGTCTTCCCCATATTAAAAATATTACGTTATTATTTAATTTATTGACACGTTTGTTTACTGAAGTCTTATTAAGACATTAAGTTAATGTTAAATAACATGCTACACTTGTTAACGAGCACAACAACCACAAATTTGTTTACTGAAGTCTTATTAACATCAATAACATGCTACACTTCTTAACGAGCACAACAACCACAAATTTGTTTACTGAAGTCTTATTAACATCAATAACATGCTACATTTCTTAACGAGCACAACAATCACAAGCGAAAAGAAAGGGCGCGAGCTATGGCGATTGGTGATCTATGCCGTAAATAATTAGATCTGGTACAGTAGCTGTTCAGCGAAATTGTTTTAGAGGGGGGATATTTTCTGAGACAGTTATCATAGGGAAAAATTCCTTAGAGAGCCACTATCAGATACTGAATGTATGAACCTGAATTCTTGTAGTGGTAGTTTAGGGTGGCTGTTCCTTTGTAGTTGCATTTGGGCTGCATCCCAAAAAGTTAACTTCACTTTTATTTAAATTTTGTTATTTATAAAAATAAAATTATTATTTTCCCTTGCCCATCTTTAAGTCGTTTATTCCATAATGTTTGCATTCTTTATTGTCTTATGTTAAATGTGGTGATTTACATGCCCGGGGGTCAGATTTATCTAGCCATTTATTTCCCAGTGTGTGAAGCCAAGTTTGTCTGTCTGTGTGTCTGTCTGTGTGTCTGTCTGTGTGTCTGTCACCCATCAGTTACATCATCGCTTTCTTAAGCCGTGCATAGGGAGCTACGGGCATAGGCCGTGACAAATATATGGATTCATATACTAATGAATGTCAGGCATTAATTCTTGGATTCACTAATGAATGTCAGGCATTAATTCTTGGATTCACTAATGAATGTCAGGCATTAATTCTTGGATACACTAGTGATTAGCAAACATTAATTCCTGTATACAATAATGAACGTGACATTAATTCTTGGATATACTAATGAATGTCATATATTAATTCTTGGATATAATAATGAATGTGACATTAATTCTTGGATACCCTAATGATTGCCAATCATTAATTCTTGGATATACTAATGATTGCCAATCATTAATTCTTGGATACAATAATGAATGTGACATTAATTCTTGGATACAATAATGATTGCCAATCATCAATTCTTGGAAATACTAATGAATGTCATATATTAATTCTTGGATACAATAATGAATGTGACATTAATTCTTGGATACACTAATGATTGCCAATCATTAATTCTTGGATATACTAATGAATGTCATATATTAATTCATTAATTCTTGGATACAATAATGAATGTGACATTAATTCTTGGATACACTAATGATTGCCAATCATTAATTCTTGGATATACTAATGAATGTCATATATTAATTCTTGGATACAATAATGAATGTGACATTAATTCTTGGATACACTAATGATTGCCAATCATTAATTCTTGGATACCGTAAAGAATAGCAGTCATTATTACTGAAACATAATTAATAGATTAATATCAAACATTAATACTGGGATACATTAAAGAAAGACAGACATTAGTAATTGGACACATAGTTACATTTAGACAGGGATACTTCGATAAAAAGAATCATTGATGCAAACAGCAAAAGAAAATGTTATCGTTCAGCACGAATTTAAATTTTATTTTATTTTAATAAATTAGTTTGTCGAAATCAGAAGTTATACTTCAAACTACCTTTTAAAGCGAAATGAAGCCAAAATGATTTAGAATCGACAGTTCTCTGCACTTTACCGACTGTGATCAGAAGTAGAAAAAGCCGCGTTAGTATTTAATAGAATGTAACTAAAGTCAACATTTTATCTTTAAAAAAAAACACAATCAAACAGGAACAGTTTAATAAAAGCACAAGAGAACTGTTTCAGAAGATACAGTGACTCATTTTGAGCACACAGAACGTTTACAGAAGGTACAGTGACTCATTTTGAGCACACACTGCAGACAATCTTATTATTGTCGTAATTTACACAAGATGTATGCTTGCAAAACATATAGCTGTAATAGAGTAATTTCCCTTGCTCCTCTCCTCCGCTTCCTAGAATAGAGCTGAGGGATTCATCGACACAAATAAACTCTGTTGCGGCTTTATGGCTAAATTTGCCGGCCATGAGGTAACCTGTGTATTCTTTCCTCCAGCCAGGAGAACATCCGCTCTTGGCAGGGATCATAACGTTGGTGGAGCGTGGAATGCGGCAAACGGCACAGACGGGGTCCATGAGAGATTGTGGAGCATTACGAATTCTGTACTCCCCACCATGTATGTGAGCTCCAGCCTCGTACACGTTCAGCTGGCTTTTATCCGGGTAGATGGGTAAACAGAGGTAGTCGACTGCACTGCCGGTATAGTTCCACATTGACCCGCCAACAAAGCCTGCGAAATAACTTTATTTAATAATTGATTATTATTATTATCATACACAAACATTGCTACTATTGTAGTGAAATATGCTGATATACTGCTATGGACGCAGTGGTGAGTGTCTGCTTTTAGATGTGTGTGTCTGTTTGCTTATAGATGTGTGTGTACGTTTGCTTATTGATGTGTGTGTGCTTATAGATGTGTGTCTGTTTGCTTATTGTTGTGTGTGTGCTTATAGATGCGTGTGTCTGTTTGCTTATTGTTGTGTGTGTGCTTATAGATGTGTGTGTCTGTTTGCTTATTGTTGTGTGTGTTTGCTTATTGTTTTGTGTGTCAGCTTATAGATGTATTTGTCGGTTTGGTTATTGTTTTGTGTCTATTTGCTTATTGTTGTGTGTGTCTGTTTGCTTATTGTTGTGTGTGTGTGTCTGCTTATAGATGTATGTGTCTATTTGCTTATTGTTGTGTCTCTTTGCTTATTGTTGTGTGTGCCTATTTGCTTATTGTTGTGTGTGCCTGTTTGCTTATTGTTGTGTGTGCCTATTTGCTTATTGTTGTGTGTGTCTATTTGCTTATTGTTGTGTGTGCCTGTTTGCTTATTGTTGTGTGTGTCTATTTGCTTATTGTTGTGTGTGTCTATTTGCTTATTGTTGTGTGTGCCTGTTTGCTTATTGTTGTGTGTGTCTATTTGCTTATTGTTGTGTGTGTCTATTTGCTTATTGTTGTGTGTGCCTGTTTGCTTATTGTTGTGTGTGTGTATTTGCTTATTGTTGTGTTTGTCTATTTGCTTATTGTTGTGTGTGCCTGTTTGCTTATTGTTGTGTGTGTCTATTTGCTTATTGTTGTGTGTGTCTATTTGCTTATTGTTGTGTGTGTCTGTTTGCTTATTGGTGTGTGTGCCTGTTTGCTTATTGTTGTGTGTGTCTATTTGCTTATTGTTGTGTGTGCCTGTTTGCTTATTGTTGTGTGTGTCTATTTGCTTATTGTTGTGTGCTTATAGACATATTTGTCAGTATACAGATTGAAGTGTGCATCTGTTGCTTATCGAAGTGTGTGTCTGAATGCTTATAGACATATGTGTCAGTATACAGATTGAAGTGTGCATCTCTAATGCTTATCGAAGTTTGTATCTAAATGCTTATGGGCATATGTGTCTGTAAAACAGAGTGAAGTACGTGTGCGTGTATATGCTGATTGACGTGGGTCTGTATGCTTATTGAAACGTGTGTCTGTATAATGTTTGACGTGTGTTTGTATAGTTATCGACGTGTGTGTCTGTATGCTTATTGACATATGTCTGTATACTGATTGACGAGTGTCTGTATACTGCGTGACGTGTGTGAATGTATTATGATGGACGCGTGTCTTTATACTGATTGACGTGTGTCTGTATGCTGATTGATGTATGTGTATATATACTGATTGAATCGTGTATCTGTATACTGACTGATGTGTGTGTGTGTGTGCGTGCGTGCGTGCGTGCGCGTGTGTGTTTGCGTGCGCGTGCGTGCGTGTGTGTGTGTGTGCTGTTTGACGTGTGAGTCTATATTTTGATTGATGTGCGTGTCTGTATACTAATTATATCTGTAAATGAAGTACCCAAGGGACAGACAGTAACAGGCTTTATGATTAATTACGTATGAGTGTATGTGTGTCAGTGTTTAACGACTTGTATGTTTTTAATGACGTGTAATGTTAACATACCGTTGTAAATTAATTCTGCATCCGAGGGACATGAAAACGATCCCCACCGAATATACGAGGAACCTTGTTCGCAGACACGACAATAAACATAAAACCATATGACGTCATTTAATAGGACAACATTAAAGTGAACTACACTCACTTCAAGCATGTCAAATTAGTTCCTAAAAGTGAAAAGAAAAATATTTAAAGTAAGAAAAACTGCGCACAACTTTAAACTTAATCAGGAAATAAACATTTGCAATATTTATGTAAGTTGTAAATTCACTTTATGGTCAAGATAACAGCAAATGAAACAGGTGACAAAATTCAGCATAAAGTGTGCGTTCAACACAAAGTGAAAGGAAGCAACAACACAGTTTAATGTCATGAACAACACAGTCAAATATCATGAGCAACACAATCATATGTCACGAACAACACAGCCTAATGTCACAAAAACATAGGCTAATGCCATCATCAATATAATCTAATGTCAATAACAACTCAAACTAATTTCATGAAATATATTTATAACTAAGTGTGTGTACTGATGTGCAAACAATTGAAAAATTAATATTAAGCAGATTAAGAATGTTGCATTACAACAAAAAATTCGCTTGGTGCATTACAATTCTTGAAACACGACAGAGAAAGTAGAGAAAATTGTTTAAATAGATCTGCAATCTAAAGCAATTAATAGTTATGTTTTCGCATAAACACAAAATGTAATAAACTCTCTAATACAGTATCATTTTTACTGTTTGTAAAAATATATGTCTGAATTGGCTCATCCGACAATAATCATTTATAGAAGCATATTAAAACGAGAATTAAGGAAATATGTAATGTTTCAGTACTAAGATTGAATTAAGACTATGGTGTTTTGATTCAAATCTTGATTATATAAAATTATATAATGAATGTAGGCAGCATATCCAGCAATATTATCCCATCCCATTTTCCCATGACTTCTGTTGACTGTCGGTTGTGAACCAAGATCTCGGAATCTGGGAGATCCAAGGTTCTACAAAGGATGAGGGCACATCCTAGGAGTGTTGCTTTTAGTATTGGGGCAAGTCTGTGGTTTATTCAGTTTATTCAGATAGCCTTCCAATTCAGATGTTATATTCCCCAAGGCTTCTGTCAATATAGGTATCACTTCTGGTTTTACATTCCACAGTCTCTGAATTTCTAATCTGAGGTATTGGTATTTATTTTCTCTTTCTTTTGTTTTTATGTTTCTATGACGTGGAACAGTGACATCAATATTGTTGCTGTTCTGTTGGACTTATTGACAATTACAATGTATGGTCTTCGTGCAGGAATACCTCGATCTGTTCTTATCTCGACGTCCCACAGTATTTTGACTTCTTCTGTAACATTGACTGCTTCTGGTTGGTAAATCCATGCTCTTTATGGGATTTTTACTCCATAGTTCTCAATAGATTTCTATGTATGTGTTTTGTCACTTCGTTGTGTCGTTTGGTGTATTCTGTTTTCGCCAGATAATATATGTTCGGCTGTTTCATCCATGGATTTGCAGAGTCTGCATTTGGAAACTTTGGAGATTTCTCATTTCTTTGGTTTTGGGTGATTTTGCTTTTTGAATGCTTGATTTTGCACAAATGTTAGAAATGCTTCTGATAATGCTTTCTATCCTGCCTCTTTCAACCTTCTGTACGTTGATTGTTTTGTTGATATTTCATCGGCTTGTCATGCATGTAGACCATGGAGATGAGTTTGGTTTCAGGTATGTTCTAATTATTGCTTCATTGTTCTCTTCATGTTTCTTTGTCTGTGGAGGTTGGTATAATCCGCTCATCTTTGCTGCTTATGTCATGGATCGTCTTTGTTGTTATTCCAGATGTAGTCCACCAGTCCATTAACTTCTCTTTCCATGACATCTTTTGATTTCTTGAACCCACGCCCCCCCCCCAAATTTTAGAGATACTAAAAGCCTATCTTCATCTATTTTAGATTGTATTATTATTCAGCCTCTTTCCACGACTTCTGTTTGACTGTCGGTTGTGATCCAAGGTCTCGGAATCTTACCAAGATTCTGGGAGATCCAAGGTTTTACGGAGGATGTGGGCACTTCAGAGGAGCGCTGCTTTGAGTAGTGGAGCGAGTCTGTGGTTTCCAGGGAGTTTATACCGGTAGCCTTCCAATTCAGATGTTATGTTCCCCAAGGCTCCTATCACTATAAATATCACTTCTGCTTTTACATTCCACAGTCTCTGAATTTCTAGTCTGAGGTCTTGGTATTTTTCTATTTTTTCTCTTTCTTTTGTTTGTATGTTTCTATCACTTGGAACAGCGACACCAATATTGTTGCTGTTCTTTTGGTGGTAGTAGCGTTCGTAGTATAAGTATTATTGTAGGTCTCAAAAATACAATTGTATGCTTAATATTACATATTGAATAATGTTAATATACTCGTTTTTTAACGAAACGACTTATTTAATTAAGAAATTTTTTATAGCAAAGGATGTAAATTAGAAGCCTCTTTTGATAAACATTACTGTATATACCTATTTGCCTACTATGACAATTTTCAGAAAAATTATATCAGACTATTTATAAATAAATGTATGTAAGTAATACCACGAAATTATGCTAATAAAAACCTTTTTTAAATGAACGCAGATGTATATTTTGCGCGAAATCAGACTAGACCGGAAACGATCCCACTAAATTAAGTACGTGTATATTTTGATATACATTTACCATGTGTAAGCCGACATATTTGTGTGTCATTTTAACATACAAATGCCGTATATACGCCAGTTTATGTGTGTGTCATTTTAATATACATATGCCCTATATACGCCAATTTATGTGTGTGTCATTTTAATATACAGATGCCGTATATACGCCAATTTATGTGTGTGTCATTTTAATATACAGATGCCGTATATACGCCAATTTATGTGTGTGTCAATTTAATATACAGATGCCGTATATACGCCAATTTATGTGTGTGTCATTTTAATATACAGATGCCGTGTGATGTCAGCAGATTTATTAGTGTGTCATCTTAACTTTACGATGGCGAGCATTTAGGACATATTGCAATGTAAATGTAGTTAGATAATAAAAACAATGGTAAATATTAACTACTTGAGCAGATGATTTAGACACTAACCTACTTCTGCAGATGACTTGCATGAATTTCCGTTCTCATTGGAGACGTTCACGAAGAGTGGCACATTTAACTGTTTTTCTTTTTTCATCTTCTCCAGATCGGTTGTCAGTTTCTTTACTTGGTTTTCTAGCCAGGACACAACAGCAAAGTAAGTCATTTATAAGTAAAACACTTATTTTCTAGCCAGGACACAACAGCAAAATCAGTAAGCGTAATTATAAATTATAATATTTAATGTCTTCTTGCATGATAATGTTTTGGCAATCGATTTGAAACAAATAGATACGTAATCCCACAACAACTCTGGAATATTTTCTTCACACTGAATTAAATTAACAGTCAACTCTACTCGCATTAAGAGAAGCGTTTAAATATTTTAAGAAATGAAAAAAACGCTTATTTGCTTAAAACATTTGTATAATGGCGAAGGATGATGAAATACTTGCTTCCCTCTCTCAGTAAACACTAGCCATTGTGACCCGAATTCAAATCGTGTTTAAGGGAGACAACTGTCTATTGTCGAACTTTGTTACTAATATATGTCAAACTGTGTTAAAGCTTTGGTACAAGAACACTGTAATGGTTGGACCAAGTCAGCTAATCTATTGCAGTATTTCTGCATTGTAAAAGACGTGAGACAAGAATATTGAATGGATGGACAGTGTAAACGGAGTATTTTCAGCAGTGTGAAATCATAAGGCACTTTATTTTTCATTCTTTTTATAACTAAACGTCTGTAAATAATGGCATCCAATGTGCCAACACGAACGTTTTTAATGTGTACGTAGACGTAGAGTACACATATCGTACATACGTATTCATGTTTTATACACACGCGTGTGTGTACCTGTACGTGCGTGTTATTTTAATTCATTAATGGCGAGCATTTATTATTTACGATGCGTTGCTTAGTAACAAGATTGGATAATCACAAACTAGTAACCAGTAACTATTTGAGCAGTTGACTTAACTTGCAACATGTTTGGATAGATGACTTAACCACCAACCTCTTTGAGCAGACGATTTAACCGCCAACTTCTTTGAAAAAGAATACTTAACCAGTTACCGGTTGAAATAAATGACTTATCCACTAGCCTGTTTGAACAGATTACTTAACCACCATCGTGTTTGAACAATTCATTTATCCACTATCGTGTTTGAACGGATGACGTAATCACTGACCTAATAGAACGAATGACTTGTTCAGCATTGCCAATTCTTCACGTAGGTTTTTCAGTTCTGCAATGGTGTCATTAATGAAGAGGTTTACTCCTGATGCATTCATTTCTTTTTGCATCTTTTCCATTATCAAATTCAATTCTTTTTCCATCTTTTCCTTGTCGGATGTCATTTTCATTATTTGTTTTTCTAGCCAGGATACAACAGCAAAATAAGTCATTTATAAGTAAAAGAAAAACAACAGCAAAATAATTCATTTATAAGTAAATGAAAAAAACAGCAAAAATAAGTAAAAGAAAAACACTTATTTTCTAGCCAGGATACAACAGAAAAATAAATAATTTATAAGTAAAAGAAAAACACTTATTTTCTAGCCAGAATATAACAGCAAAATAAGTCATTTATAACACTTATTTTCTAGCCATGATACAGCAGCAAAATAAGTCATTTATAAGTAAAACACTTATTTTCTAGCCAGGATACAACAGCAAAATAAGTCATTTATAAGTAAAACAAAAACACTTATTTTCTTCAAACATGATAATTCTTTGAATAGATATTTGAAACAAATAGATACATAACTGACCAGTCTCTAGTATATTGTTTTCAAACTAAGAAAACCAATAGAATTCTGATTAATATATTTATTTTAATTTTTTTAATGGCAATGAAAGCACGAATACAACGTGTCTCATGCACGTGCGGTTGTGACCCAAATATCTCACGTGTTTAGAGGTGACGACAAGTGCCTATTGTCCAGCCTATGCACGCTTAGGTTACAGAATTGTGCATGTTTTGACGACTTGGACCAAAATATCAGATTACTTACTGCAGTTTAACAGCTCTGTCAATCAAATAATGTTTAATTTAATTTCTTGTTATAAATAAATGGGTAAGGAATCACTAGTAACGCTGCCGACATCAACGTTTTCAAGTGAACACTTCAAATACATAATATACTCCAAAACCGACACGTTGTATTCCCAGACATGTTAGCATTTGTGTTATTTTAATTTTATGACGTCAAGTATTTACAATGTTCAGGAATACAAGATGTGGTTGTCTTTATTTTAATTTTATGACGTCAAGTATTTACAATGTTCAGGAATACAAGATGTGGTTGTGTTATTTTAATTTTATGACGTCAAGAATTTACAATGTTCAGGAATATAAGCTGTGGTTGTGTTATTTTAATTTTATGACGTCAAGTATTTGCAATGTTCAGGAATACAAAATGTGGTTCTCTTTATTTTAATGTTATGACGTCAAGTATTTACAATGTTCAGGAATACAAGCTGTGGTTGTGTTATTTTAATTTTATGACGTCAGGTATTTAAAATGTTCAGGAATACAGGATGTGGTTGTGTTATTTTAATTTTATGACATCAAGTATTTACAATGTTCAGGAATACAAGATGTGGTTGTGTTATTTTAATTTTATGACGTCAAGTATTTAGAATGTTCAGGAATACAAGATGTGGTTGTGTTATTTTAATTTTATGACGTCAAGTATTTAGAATGTTCAGGAATACAGGATGTGGTTGTGTTATTTTAATTTTATGACGTCAAGTATTTACAATGTTCAGGAATACAAGATGTGGTTGGATAATTTAATCATAAAATGCCAACCATTGATATTTGATCACTTGACCTAACCACTCACCTTTTTCAGTAAGTTGTTTGCTTAGTTCTACAGTTTTGTTTTCTATCTTTTCCACTTTGTTGCTGCATTCCTGGAGCTCATTTGCAGGAACTTGTGTATCGCTTTGCAATAGAGCCATATCCGACGCCATTTTCATTATTTGAGTTTCTAGCCAATACAGAACAGAAAAGTCATACAGTTTAATTAAAAGTAAAATTCTTAGTTTCTTCTTGCAAGATAGTGCTTGATAAAGCTCTTAAATAGATAATTGCATATTCTGACCAGCATCAAGAATATTTTCTTGGCGATGTAATTAAGTCTGCAGCCACCCGACCACCTGTATCTAACAATACCCATAAAAATTCACTTGAATGAAATTAGCATTTATTGTTTCCAAAAATTTCCTACCGGCAAAGTAATATAAATATATTGATCTACTTGCCTCATAAGCTCATGTGATTGTCACCAGAATTTCTCTCGAGTTTAGTGAGTGACGACAATTGTGTATTATGTAATTTTGTCACGAATTTATGTCGAAACATATGAGGGCTTTGACACAAGAGTACTGAACAGTGTGACAAAGTAAGCTAACATATCTCAGTAATTTCTGCATTGGGAAACAAAATAAGCTAAGATATCGGAGTAATTTCTGCATTGGGAAACAAAGTAAACTAAGATATCGGAGTAATTTCTGCATTGGGAAACAAAGTAAACTAAGATATCGGAGTAATTTCTGCATTGGGAAACAAAGTAAACTAAGATATCGGAGTAATTTCTGCATTGGGAAACAAAATAAGCTAACACATCGGAGTAATTTCTGCATTGGGAAAGCGTTGTCGAATTAAACAACAGTTCTTTTCATAATTTTATAAGTAAACATGTGTAAACCTGCTAAGTGAAAGGATTTTTAAAATGTACACAGACCGCAGACATAAATATAGGAATATGAACTTGGAGATTACGTGATTGTATATAATTATGTTATTTTAATTCTAAGACAGGAATTGAGGAATTGTTGCAATACACATAATTAAATCATAAAATGTCAACAATTAAATATCTGTACAGATTACATAAACCACTAACCTGCTAGAAAAGCTGACTTGTCTAGCTCCTCTTTTTCGTCCACTAGCTTCAGCACTTTATCGTCGGTCTCCGCCTTGAAGCTTTCTAAACTTGATTTTGCTTCTTTTTGCATCCGATTGAAATCACTTGTCCGTTTCTCTATTTGTGTTTTAATCAAGACAGAACAGCAAAGTCAGTCATTGTAATTACAAGAGCAAAACTTATGTTCGTCCTGCATGATGTTTTGGCGTAGCTAATTAAAATAGAGTCTTGCATGATGTTTTGGCGTAGCTAATTAAAATAGAGTCTTGCATGATGTTTTGGCTTATCTAATTTTAAAAAAAGTCTTAATCTGATTTTTGGAGTACGTACCCCACGATTACACTGAACTCTTAAACACATTAGTATTATACTGACCTCTTTTCTTAATATCGCACGGACACTTAATTAGTAATACACTGAACTCTTAAACACATTAGTATTATACTGACCTCTTTTCTTAATATTGCACGGATACTTAATTAGTAATACACTGAACTCTTTACCTAATTAGTATTACATTGAGCTCCGTTACATACTAAGTATTACACTGAACTCGTTACCTAATTACAATTCACTGATCTCTTTACCTAATTAGTATTACAATTAACAGAGCTCTTTACCTAATTAGTTTTACATTGAACTCTTACCTAATTAGTATTACATTGAGCTCTTTATCTAATTAGTAATACAATTAAGTGAACTCTTTAACTAATTATTATTAAATGAAGCCCTTAACATGAATTAGTATTACATCGAGCTCTTACTTAATTACTATTACTCTGAGAACTTACCTAATTAGTATTACATTAAACTTTTTACCTAATTAATATTACATTGAGCATATTATCTAATTAGTATTAAACAAGATCTTTACCTAATTAGTAATCCATTAAACTCTTTCTCTAATTAGTAATCTATTGATCTCTTTGCCTGATTTTGTAATATATTGTGCTTTTCATATAATTATTATTACACCCATTATTATTATTACATTGAGATCTTTATCTAATTATTATTATTACATTGAGACCTTTATCTAATTATTATTATTATTACATTGAGATCTTTATTTAATTATTATTACATTGAGATCTTTATTTAATTATTATTACATTGGGATCTTTATTTAATTATTATTACATTGAGATCTTTATTTAATTATTATTACATTGGGATCTTCATTTAATTATTATCACATTGAGATCTTTATCTAATTATTATTACATTGGGTTCTTTATTTAATTATTATTACATTGAGATCTTTATCTAATCATTATTACATTGGGATCTTTATTTAATTATTATTACATTGGGATCTTTATCTAATTATTATTGTCTTTATCTAATTATTATATATAAATTATTACACTGAGCTCTTTATCTAATTATTATTATTACACTGAGCACCTTACTTAATTACTTCACTGAGCTCGCTACTTAATTAGTATTATACTTAGCCCCCTTTAAATAATAATTAAGCTGCCATCTTTATTTAATAAATAGTAAATGGATCTGTCCACTTAAAATCACTGTTGCTAGCACTGTTTGTGCTATTGTTAGTATTAAGTTATGCTAGTGTTGGTATTAAGTTATGCTAGGGTTAGTATTAAGTTATGCTATTGTTAGTATTAAGTTATGCTAGTGTTGGTATTAAGTTATGCTAGGGTTAGTATTAAGTTATGCTAGTGTTGGTATTAAGTTATGCTAGTGTTGGTATTAAGTTATGCTAGGGTTAGTATTAAGTTATGCTAGTGTTGGTATTAAGTTATGCTAGGGTTAGTATTAAGTTATGCTAGTGTTGGTATTAAGTTATGCTAGTGTTGGTATTAAGTTATGCTATTGTTAGTATTAAGTTATGCTAGTGTTGGTATTAAGTTATGCTAGGGTTAGTATTAAGTTATGCTAGTGTTGGTACATAGTTGCTCTAGTTGTTTAATAAGTGGAAGCATTGGTTGGTAGAAGATACTGGTAAGCTTCTATTCCTGCAAACATTGACACGAGTAGTACACAAAGTGCAATCATAGATGTAGTTCAGTCATAATGTAGTATAGTCACACAGATAGATAGATAGATTGATTGATAAACAGATAGATAGATAGATAGATAGATGGATAGATAGATAGGTAGATAGAGAGATAGAGAGATAAATAGATAGATAGATAGAGAGAGAGAGAGAGAGAGAGAGATAAATAGATAGATAGATAGATAGAGAGATTGAGAGAGAGAAAGAGAGAGAGAGAGAAAGAGAGAGAGAGAGAGAGAGAGAGAGAAACGTGTATGCGTACAGGAATCTGAAATAATAATTTAAAAACACACAAAACTGAAAAGAACACAATTTACCTGTAAGTTCCGTTTTTTCACTCAACAATTTTAATTTTTCCTTTATAGCTGCTACATCTTCCTTCAGTGGCGCTAATTCTTGCTTTTTCTGTCTATTTTCTCTACCATAAACTGTTGTGACCATGATACAAATCACGATGAGTGATTTGCAAAATATCTTACAAAACATGGCGGAGATTCTGAAACAATCATTGGTGAAAACATTTTTAATTATATCCATCAACATTTTTGAAGTGGGTATCATTGACAACACGATTGCTATTACAAAATGTCATTAAATTTTTGATTGAATTGGTTCCACTGTTCAGAGCGCAGATTTCCAAAACAGAATAATGATATATCTGATTAGATTTTTTTTGTACTGTAAATACAAATCAGAAGTATAATGAATTATGTATTTTTTATTGTTATGTAACTGGTAATATCTTTGTCACTATCTTTTATCTCCTAACCTACCACATTTTCATTTCTTTTAATATCACTTAAGTGGATGACAGTGTGTGGTGATGAAGGAAAAGGGCAAGCCATTTACACTATATGTCTGTTAATGTGGACGGTACTGACTGTCACTTATGTAAATTGTCTTTCAGGTGTTGTCCAATCAAGCCACTGCGACTTTAGCTCGCATGGTTGCTGCAATACGAGTGTAGATAATAGGTCACACAATACCTCCATCTATCATCCACAACCATTTTATCACTACATCTTTCAGTTAAAAGATACCTAACTACTATAAAAATGATTTAATTTTCACGATCAACATTGGTGACGTGAAACACAGTTAAAATCTGGAAATCTATAATTCGTAATTGGCCAGGTACACCCAAAACCAAACATCACGTGACAATTTCAGAGGCTGAACTGAAGTGACCAAATACTTCTACGTATGACGTGAGGTGATCCATTACTTAGTACAGTACATAAAACATTAAAAACCTATGTCTTCGTTTGTTCTATGACTGTCGCATGCTCTACATTTTGAAGTTTAATGAAGAAGTACAACAACGTATGTTAGACTACAAGCTTAATATGTTAAATCTCTTCGCTATAAA
Source organism: Sinotaia quadrata (assembly GCA_028829895.1). Lineage (NCBI taxonomy): Eukaryota > Metazoa > Mollusca > Gastropoda > Architaenioglossa > Viviparidae > Sinotaia > Sinotaia quadrata. Next base: position 12,188,676 of record CM054179.1, read on the forward strand.
TATGCGTGCAAATTATGAATGCTCTCTATACATTCTAAATAAAAACACATTTTAGCTAAGTTTAGCTGTGAAGAAATTGTCATTATGTCTCATTTTGAAAATAATTAAATTCAAAATCACCCACTAAATATTTACTCACTCTAAAGGCGCAAGGGAGTTTAGCAAGAACAAACCGATGGACTGGGTTTGAGTACATCAATTGCTCCCTTCGTACTTCATTAACATCGCATTCAAAATAAATCAATTTGAGGTTGATTGACATCTCAAGTAACGTAAAAGCAATAATGCGATTAATGTTTATATTCTAGTAAGTTTACAGTATATAGTCATTTTATTTTATAATGAACTATATTCAATTGCAATATACTGGCAATTATTTAAAGCTGTCTTAAACCATTTTTTTTTGTATGAACACATTCAAATTTTCAGAAGTTTATTTTGTGCTGGACGGTAAATAATACACACCATTTAGTATTACATAATATATAAATCTAAATCATTGAAAAGGTAATTTTGCACGTAAAATGTTTTCATTAAATTATTCGGCACTTTTTCTTTCACTATTATTGAGTAAACGTGCTCGTTTTGTTCTACCACGAAAACAAATTGAGTAGCTGTTACAAAATAAATATCACAAACAGTTTTCGTCTTATTTAAAAATTATGACATCGTTGAACTAGTGGTATAAATATATTTATTATTCTTACGTGAACATAGACATCCAGTCAAGGTCACTTAAAACAATCCTCTTTATATTTTTGCTTTTATCTGGATTTCTATAAACGTACAAATATATAATAACATAAACACAAATATTAATGATAAGCGGTCATCAGCGCTGAATCGAGAAAACGTATTAACATACGTGCTTTCTTGTAATAAACCAGTGGTCTTTATGATATCAACCAGGTTTTCGCATTTGGGTGAGTAAAATGATATTCCTGTTAGTGTAGCAATGAGCAAAGCCTTTCAGTGAGGATCTTAGTTTGGCTTCCTTATGTTCATATCTCAGTCAGGATCTGCATTTGAACATTTTTATGTTCGACATTGGAAACAGCTCTTATAGGTGAGGGAAATTTATAAGCTAATTTTTTAAAACATAAAACACTTTTTGGTCGAACCGGATTCCAAATATTATTATTTGTTGAGCACGATTTTAGAACAATTTAATTGTGAAAGTCCAAAAATATCCAATTTCCATTTTTATCTTCATACTTGCATGAGACTCACAATCGACATAGAAATGTTTATATTCTTGTATACAATACAGGTATTGTATAATGTATACTGTAAAATATATATTGTATACATGTTTGTATTCTCTAGTTGGCAATAAAAGGATTCACAACTTCGGCATTCACAGGCTCATGATGATGAACGTTTCAAATTGCTTTTCAAATTGCCCCAGAAGATTTTAATGTGATAATAGGCAAAGTGAAGGGTTAAAATCACCTCTACATATCACTCAAATCATACATGCAAATACGCAAAGTGAAGGGTTAAAATAACTGTCTAATATCACTTGATTCATACTTTGGAAATGTACAAGATATGCCGTTTTTACATGTGACATACACAATTAATGATTTTACAGGGAGTGGATGGAACAGCCTTGCAATGATTTTACAAGGAGTGGATGGAACAGCCTTACTATGATTTAACAGAAATTAAACTGAATGACGAGCGGTTAGATGGAACAGCCTTACAATAACTTTACAGAACCTAACCTGGATGACAAGCGATTGATAGAACAGCCTACACCCGCACTACCATATACATCTCGCGGTTGCACTCAAACGCCTCGGCCGGCGCCGAGTCAGGGAGAACTGATTTAAGTTTAGCCACATTAAAATATATTACTAGTCAATATGCATTCTGCTGTACAAAAAATAACGACTATGTACAATTATACTTACCTCGGGGCTATTAAGTGAGGGATTTTAATCCTTTTCTACTCTCTGTCCTCGTTTGTTTAGCAAAAGATGCGGCGTGTCATGTCTTCCAAAATACAACGTCTTCTTGAAGAGTTTGGCTGGCGACATCAGCTTGACGTCTGATAAAACTGATGACGAGTACGATTAACCGCACTAATAGTCTAATAACTGACGTTTTCAAAGAAATTTCCAACCCGCCTTGAATGATTTTCACAACACGTATTTCTTCATGGCTTGATCTTAAATGTGAAAAGATAGTCCTACACATATTACAAAAATTAAACACGAAATACTGTTCGAAGTCAGTTATTTCCGATAGTATGGATTCCCAAGACTGTGGACGAATTATTGGCTGTAAGTTTACTGAATGAACTTTGACCACAGGTTTCAGTGATAAAATGTGTTTTTGTGGAATGTCTCATTTCTAAACGAGACACAGGATTTTATCATTGTCCATATAAAACCATAATATGCCTCGTTCAGGTTTCCTTCACTTTTTTTATTGCTGCTGTCATCTGGTTTATTCCATTATCTTTCTATTCTAGTTTTATTCATTGTGATATTGATGGTTCCTTTGCATACTTTTCAAACAATTTTGCAGTGGCGTATATTAGACTATTGGTATTTTGTGATATCTCTCTATGGGATATGGCTTTTTATTTGCATTATGAATTGCTGTTTTAAGAGGTTTGTTGTTTGGCAGCCTTCTTTAAGGGGTTTTGCATGCATTTGGCCTATTGATGTCCATGAATCCTTGTAGTTTTTCTATCAGACCTATTGCACTTCAATTAGATAATAGGTTATTTCTCATGTGTGGTCGTCAAATATATTTCTTATTATTCCGCCATTTTGTCACGACTTTCTTCTGCTGACTCTCGGTCAATGCTTCTGACATTCTGGGAGATCCAACGTTTTAATGAGGAAGCGGGCACCACCGAGAAATGCAGCATTTAGTAGTGGGGTAATTTTGTGTTGTCCACGTAGTTTATTTAGTAGTGGGGTAATTTTGTGTTGTCCACGTAGTTTATTTAGTAGTGGGGTAATTGTGTGTTGTCCAAGTAGTTTATTTATTAGTGGGGTAATTTTGTGTTGTCCAAGTAGTTTATTTAGTAGTGGGGTAATTTTGTGTTGTCGACGTAGTTTATTCACTAGCCTTCCTACTTAGGTTTTATGTTCTCCAAGAATTTTATCTCTACAGGTATTACTTCTGCTAAGACATTCCACAGATTTTGGATTTCTAATCATATTGTTCTATATTTACTCTTTCTTTTGTTTTTATGTTTCTACCATTTGTAGTAGCGACATCGATGATTGTTGGTGTTCTGTGGGACTTATTGAGAACTACAATGTCTGGTCTTCGTGCAAGAATCACTCGATCTTTACTAATCTCAAAGTTCCACAGTATCAGTGACTGTTTCTGGTTGGTGCATCCATATTCATTTGGAGTTTTTTTGGAGTTTTTTTTCCATGGTCGTCACATATGTTTCTATGGAGATTTTTGCAACTTTGTTGTGCATTTTTGTGATTTTTGTTTAAAGGGGGGGGGGGGAGGACATTCTATTTGTTTTTCGATATGCAACCAAAACAGGAAATCTTCATTATCACTATCCAAACCAAACCTAAAAATTCAATTTTTTAAGTTGATTTTTTAAAAATAACATGTATACAGAAACAAGCAATTTTTCCTCAGTGCAAAGTGACTCTTCTACATTAAAATGTGATGTCACAGCAGTCCTGTTAGGGTTAACACTATTCTGCATAGTTTCCCATTAAATATTGTAACATATAAAGACCATTTGCATTAATTTGTAGAAATATAATGCTTGCTTCTATTAAATATTCATACTAATACGAAAAGGCAGGACGCAAAACTTTTAAAATTGAAAACTTAGAAAGAACCAAACACTATGCATATAATATACTTAGTAATAAATATTGCTATAATAAGGGTCTCGCATTATTAAAATAAATCTCTTAAGGCTGAAACAATAAAAGAAACTAGATTTATTCTGGCTTTAACGTATCCTCAAATCTGTCGCAGACTGTAGACAATGGTTTCAAAAGTTCTTGATCCAGAGTCCAATCATACCTGGCAGGGATCGATACCAGCCTGCACCGCGACAAACATTTCACACCTGCCGTAATTAATAATATTGATCGAATTGCAAGAGTTGGAGTGTTACATTAAATGTCGCCATTTCTACCACTCGACTGAAACAAGCTATTAATAGCCCTACGAAACTAAAGCATTTTACCTGACTCTACTGGCAGAGCTGCTATTAATAGCCTTTACTGGACAGCTGCTACTATTAATAGTCTCACCCAAAAGAAATTGTTAAAATAGAAAATTATTTCTAAAAATAGTATACAGATTACGATATAATTGCTATCCGCTTGTTTTAATTATTTTGTGAAATTTAACGATTTTGTGATCCAAATTAAATATTAAAATTCGTTATTCGGCTGCATACGTCTTTTGAGTCTGAGTGACACAAACGTCCTCAAATGAGTGTTAACTGGCACGTTGATAATTAATATAAATATGGAGACGTCAGTTACAACGTAAATCAATCTGTAATCACTGATATATTATAATTATATGTGGATCAACTAGAATACATGTAAATTTACGGAACTATCAATCTTAATTCATAATTAAAGCAGTGTCATTATGTCATTAGTTCACTGGAAAGAAATGACATGTTTCCATGTTAAGTGTAATGGCTGGACAATTTCTAGATAAATATGGATAGCTCTCCAATTAATTTACCAGAATCTAGTTTTCTATGGGTGTCCTATATAGGTACGAAATGCACTCTTAATTATCGTTTTTGCCTGTGGATGCTGATAATGTTACTTTTCCACTTGACTTTCGACTTTTGGGTAAGTAATGTCTGTAAATGTGATTTTTCAATAGGCATCTGGGTATGCATTGCGTCTTGGGGATAGTTCACTGTACACGAAAGACTGGACGAAAACAATGATGGGTAATGGTAATAGCTATCAGAATTAAATTTTCCTGCGTGTTTAACGTGCACTAAAGTTACACATAATAAAATATTATGACTTTTTATATGTACAATGTTAAAGTCCTGTGTCTCGTTTAGAAGTGAGACATTCCACAAAACACATTTTATCACTGAAACCTGTGGTCAAAGTTCATCCAGTGACCTTACAGCCAATAATTCGTCCACAGTCTTGGGAATCAGTTGTATCAGAAATAACTGAATTGAAACTATATCTCCTGTTTAATGTAAATGTTACCAGTAATGTGTAAAAACCAGTAATGTGTAAAAACCAGTAATGTGTAAAAACCAGTAATGTGTAAAAACCAGTATTAGAATGCCTAGGCAATGTGTACAATGACGGTCGTTTTCGGGCAAAGTGTGAAATAAGTATGTTGTTACATAGTTTGCCTAGGTATTGTACAAAAATGCCTAGTCATGGAAGAATGGAACGAACTATTTAGGCAAAGTGTGGAATGCACACATTGGAAAGTCCTTTAATAAGAAAATGTTCATGGTAGGAGAATTACTTGTTGCAACAAGGAAGGCTAGAATGGCATTTTGCCCGTAATTTTCTTTTTTTACACACATTGCAAATTTCAGCACTTGGTCATGCACATACACCTCACAAATCTAAGGCCGCTTCCTGTGGACTGAGCGGCAGCAGATCGAAGAGGTATTTCGTTGTCAGGAACGTCTTCAACTGTGAGTAAGCCCTTTGGACAAACAGTGAATTGTGAACGTCTTCAACTGTGAGTAAGCCCTCTGGACAAACAGTGAATTGTGATCTTGCATAGAGTTGCTTCAAAATTCCTTGTGCCGTTCCAAGTCGGTAAAAGTTCCAAGTCAGTAAAAGCCATCATCTGTCACGTTCATAAGAACTGCCAACAAGTTGCACACGTGTCACCGCGCCCCTTGTCCACGTCAGGGATAAAAACTCGAACAGTGTCCCCCAAAGATGCAGGAGGGAATTTCTTGTCAGAGTCCATTTTCATTTTTTTTTGGCCTGTACTTGCAGATTCGATTTTGATTGTCTCTTAAGAATGCTGTCAAAGGTTTCTGAATATTGAAGCAAACAACGCACAAAATGTTACCCGCATAACTTTCCATTTCCTCAAATCCATCGTCTTTACTAGCATGCCCACAGATAGCATCAATGTTTCGGCCACAATTTTTGCATGTATGGGCACCGCTCCTTTCTTTTAAGCAGACGCAACACGTGACAGAGATAGAAGGCTGTTCACTATCCATGTCTTCACCGCCACTTTGGTTTGCTTCATCGTGGATTACATTCTCATTCGTATTTTGTGCAATAGGCTCCGCCTCTTTCATCAGATGGTCTGTTTCTTCAAGCTGTATGGTGCGTACATTTTCTATTATTTTCTCCAGTTTTTCTTCTATCTGTAGATCTTGTAAGACATCTTGGGGTATGGAAGAGGTTGTGAGACCCACTTTAGCTTCGCAGCCAAAGAGAGCTTCGTACAGTGTTCTCTGAATCTCAGAATGAAAGACCCCGTTTTTCATAAGTTAAACGAACCGTATTCCCTCGCTCCAGCGGTCAGGCATATTTTCGATAAGGTTTTTAGCTCGTTTTACACTCCCCTGGTTTTGTTAGAGGCGCGGCCTCCCGTGGACAATCTTAAAGTCGGCCACTACTCCTTCAGGTCGCTCACCACTTTGTTCCCTACCGTTGTCGGACCGTAAAATGGATGGTACTCCAAGCAATGTAAATATGACAATCAGCTTGTAAGCTACTTCTTCCGCTCTCTTTGATCTCAGGGCCCTGAGAACCACAATACCTAGCACAATACGGGGCAGTCTCTGTGGCGACGGCACAACAAGACTCAGTTCTAGGCGCCACTACACTCTGCCGGGTGGCCGTTTCGCAATCTATAGAATGCCTAGGAAATGTATGAAATGCGAATTATTTCATACTTTGACGTCCCGATTTCGTCATCTATAGAATGCCTAGGAAATGTATGAAATACGAATTATTTCATACTTTGACGTCACGATTTCGTCATTGTATACATTGCCTAGGCATTCTACAGAATGCCGGTTTTCACACATTGCCGGTAACATATGTGTAAGAATATATTTTCACAGGTAAGATCAGACCATGAAGAAATACGTGTTGTGAAAATCATTCAAGGCGGGTTGGAAATTTCTTTGGGAACGTCAGTTATTAGACTATTAGTGCGGTTAATCGTATTCGTCATCAGTTTTATCAGACGTCAAGCTGATGTCGCCAGCCAAACTCTTCAAGAAGACGTTGTGTTCGGAAGGCACATTGGAAACGTAACACGCCGCATATTTTGCTAAACAAACGAGGTCATGGAGGAGGAAAAGGGAACAACCCGCCACTTAACAGCCCCGAGGTAAGCATAACTGTACAAAGTCGTGATTTTTCTATAACAGGATGCAGATTAACTAGCATGGATTTATGGGTAATTATTTTAAACCAGTAATCATAGCTCGGTGCCCGCTAAGGTTTTTGTGTGCATCCGCGGGATGTAAAAAGTAGTGTAGGTATAGGCTGTTCTATCAATCGCTCGTACCTCATTTTAGTTTCTGTAAAGTTATTGTAAAGCTGTTACATCCTACCTCTCGTACCTCATTTAATTTCTTATTAATAATTTCTTAAAATTATTGTAAAGCTGTTACATCCTACCTCTCGTCATTCAGTTTAGTTTCTGTTAAAGCATTGTAAGGCTGTTCCATCCACTCCTTGTAAAATCATTGCAAGGCTGTTCCATCCACTCTCTGTATAATCATTCATTGTGGATGTCACATATAAAAACGACGTCGCTTGTACATTTCCCAAGTATGAATCAAAGATATGTAGTAGTGATTTTAACCCCTCTCTTTGCTTATTTACAAGTATAAATCAAGTTAATTGTAGCACTGATTTTAACCCCTCACTTTGCTTATTTACAAGTATAAATCAAGTTAATTGTAGCAGTGATTTTAACCCTTCACTTTGCTTATTTACAAGTATGAATCAAGTTAATTGTAGCAGTGATTTTAACCCTTCACTTTGCCTATTATCACATTAAAATCTTCTAGAGTAATTTGAAAAGAGATTTCAAAATATTCATCATCATGAACATGTGGATTCCTAACTTGTGAATCCTTTTATTGCCAACTAGAGAATACAAACATGTATACCATATATTTTACAATATACAATATACAATACATGTATTGTATACATGAATACAAACATGGCTATGTCGATTGTGAGTCTCATTCAGGTAAGAAGAGAAAAATGGAAATTGGATAGTTTGGACTTTCACAGTTATATTGTTCTAAAATAGTGCTCAAAAAGTAATAATGATTGGAATCTGGATTTTGACCTAAATTTGTTTAACGCTTAAAAAAAATATAGCGTACAAAATAACCGCTCGTCTACATGAAGCTCTCTTTCCAACGATGAACATATCGAAGTCCAAACACAGATCGTGACTTGATAGATGTCTATGACAAAAGTCCAAATACAGATCGTGACTGATAGATGTCTATGACAAAAGTCCAAATACAGATCGTGACTTATAGATGTCTATGACAAAAGTCCAAATACAGATCCTGATAGATGTCTATGACATCTAAGTCGAATTACAGATCGTGACTGAGAGATGTCTATGACAAAAGTCCAAATACAGATCTTGACTGATATATATCTATAAAAAATGTCCAAATACGGATCCTGACTGATAAATGTCTATGACAAAAGTCCAAATACGGATCTTAACTTATAGATGACAATAACAAGTCCGAATACAGATCTTGACCGAAAGATTACCACAACAAAATCAAAATATAGATCTTGACTGATAGATGATAATTTTCATGATTGTTTACAAATATAAATGTCGTGTTACTCTCCCAACTGCGAAACACTTTCTGATGACATGCAGTGTCTGAAATCTACTGGTTTATTGCAAGAAAGAACGTAAATTATAATACATTTTCTCCATTCAGCACTGATAAGCGATTATGATTAAAACTTGTGCTTATGTTTTAACGTATTTGTGTGTTTGCTGAAAACGGGATAGAAGCAGCACCACAAAGAATTTTAAAAACTTAATCTTTACTTGATGTCTATGTTCACGTAAGAATAATAAATATATTTCGACTACTAGTTCAACGACATTATACATATAATAAATAAATAGGACGAAAACTGTTCGTGATATTTATTTTCTAACAGCTACTGAATTTGTTTTCGTGGTAGAACAAAGAGCAAGTTCACACTGTCAGGCGAACAAAAAGCAAGTTCACACATTAATAATGAAAGAATAAGTGCCGAATAATTTAATGAAAACATTTTAAGTGCAAAATTACCTTTTCAATGATTTAGATTTATGTATTATGTAATACTAAATTTTGTGTGTATTATTTAACGTCCAACACAAAATACACTTCTGATAATTTGAATTTGCATTTACAAAAAAAAAAAAAAAAAAAGGTTTGAGACAGCTTTAAATAATTGCCAGTATATTGCAATTGAATATAGTTTATTATAAAATAAAATACTATGTACTGTAAACTTACTAGAATATAAACATTAATCGCATTATTGCTTTTACGTTACTTGAGATGTCAATCAACCTCAAATCGATTTATTTTGAATGCGATGCTAATGAAGTACGAAGTGAGTAATTGATGTACTGAAACCCAATCCATCGTTTTTCTTGCTAAACTCCCTTGCCTTTAGAGTGAGTAAATATTTTGTAGATGATTTTGAAATTCATTATTATTTTCAAAATGAGACATAATGACAACTTCTTCACAGATAAAATTAGCTAAATGTGTTTTTATTTAGAATGTTAGAGAGTATACATAATTTGCACGCATATTTATGGCAAAAAGATTATTTATTATACGCCCCCATTGTGATTTATATTACAATTAAATTTCATAATTTAATATATTAAGCTTATAGTCCAACATATTGCTGTTCTTCATATGTTTACTCAATGTATAGAGCATACGTCAGTCATAAAATAACAAACAAATGGCAAAGAATAAATATTTGGTAACTTCTGTTCAGTGTCTGAAGCTGTCACGTGATGTTTGGTCTTTTGTGTTCCTGGTCAATTACAATTTATAGATTTCCAGATTTCAGCTGATTTCCACGTCGTTGTAGTAGCCAGGTATCTATTAACTGTGAAACAAGTAGTGCTAAATTGGTTGTGGATGATAGATGGAGGTATAGTGTGACCTAGTATCTACTCGCATATTTATGCAGCCATGGGACCTAAAGTTTCATTGGCTTGATTGGACAAAATCTGACAGAAAATGTACATAATATTATACTTTCTTATTTGTATTTACAATACAAAGACAACTCTAATCTGATACATTATTAATCTGTTTTAAAAATCTATGCATATGATCTAAATAATGGAGTCAATTCATTCAAACATTTAATGACATTTTGTGATAGCAACCGTATTGTCAACAATACACAATGTTCAAATGCTGATAAATATAATTTTAAAAATGTTTTTACCAATGATTATATTAATTGATCGTTGTTTCAGAATTTCCACTGCCATGTTTTATAAGATATTTTGCAATTCACTCATCGTGATTTGTATCATGGTCACAACAGTTTATGGTATAGAAGTGAGTTCATCAGAATTTGAGTCACTGAAGAAGCAAGTAGCAGAATTAATGGAAGAAGTAAAAAGGTTGAATGAAAAAACGGACAGTACAGGTAAATTGTGTTCTTGTCGTTTCTGTTGTGTTTTTATGTAAAAACGGTATTATTTCAGCTCCTGTACGCATTAATATGCATCTACCTATCTATCTATCTATCTATCTATCTATCTATCTATCTATCTATCTATCTATCTATCTATCTATCTATCTATCTATCTATCTATCTATCTATCTATCTATCTATCTATCTATCTATCTATCTATCTATCTATCTATCTATCTATCTATCTATCCAATTCATTTTATATAATACATAGAATTTTGGGAAAGTTCACTTGCATAGTTGAGAAAAGTTGGTGTTAGAATTGTTGCAGACTTGTACAATACATTATAGATCTTGAAAGGATGTTCGGCTGTTTGCAAATACTACTGGGGTTAAAACAGCGTTATTTTAACATTTGAAAAAATACATTGTTTTGTTCAGTCAGTCAGATTTCGAAAAGTCAGAGATCAGTTAATGATATTCTTAATGTACTGATACCATATTTAAACAATCGACTTCAATTTCACAAGATTTAATTACACGTGATGACCCCTTCCAAGCATTTGGCAAGAAGCCACTGTTGTGTGACGGATTTAAATAACTGTCCGTGAAAGTTCTAAATGGTCAGCTCTCAATAAACTACATGCATGACTGCACTACAATAGTGATTGCGCTAAATGTATGACTGCACTACATGCACGACTGCACTAAATGCATTACTGCACTACATGCATGACTGAACTACACGTGTGTCTGCACTATACGTTCAACTGCATTAACATTGTGACTGCACTACAATTGCGATTTACTACACTTGTGACTGCACTACAATTACGATTTACTACACGTGTGACTGCACTACAATTACGATTTACTACACTTGTGACTGCACTACAATTGCGATTTACTACACTTGTGACTGCACTACAATTACGATTTACTACAGGTGTGACTGCACTACAATTGCGATTTTACTACACGTGTGACTGCACTACAATTGCGATTTACTACACTTGTGACTGCAATACAATTACGATTTACTACACGTGTGACTGCACTACAATTCCGATTTTACTACACGTGTGACATCACTACATGTCCTACTCGTGTTAATGTGAGGAGGAATAAAAGCACACCACAACAGCACCTACTACCTACCAACGCTTCCGTTAACTAAATACTATATTAATTATCTACTAAAACTAGCATAACTCACTATTAATTCTAGCATAACTCCCAACTAACACAAGCATAACTCACTATTAATCCTAGCATAACTCCCAACTAACACAAGCATAACTCACTATTAATCCTAGCATAACTCCCAACTAACACAAGCATAACTCACTATTAATCCTAGCATAACTCCCAACTAACACAAGCATAACTAGCTACAAACAATAGCCGAAAAAGTCCTAGCAATAGTGATTTGCGTGAATAGCTCAATTTACTATTAATTAGAAAAAAGAATAATACTAATTAAGTAATGAGCCCAGGGTAGTGTTAATTACGTGACCAGCTCAACGAATTACTAATTAACTCAGGTGCTCATTCTAATACTAATTAACTGAAGAGTTGATTGTGGTTCTAATTAAGTAGAGCTAAGTGTAATACTAAATAAAGAGCTCATTATGATATGAAGGAAAGAGGTAAGACTGATGACAAATAAAGAGGTCAGAGTGATGACAATTATAGAGGTCAGAGAGATGAAAAGTAAAGGACTCAATGTCATCCTAATTAGGTAAAGAGCTTATTGTGATATTTATTAGATAAATAGCTTAGTATAACACTATTTAAGTAAAGAGCACAGTGTAATGCTAATTAATTAAAAGCTCATTGTAATAGTAATTAAGTGAAGAGCTCAGAGTAATCATGTGGTATGTACTCCAACATAACTCTGTCAAATAGCTATGCCAGAACATCATTCAAGATGAACATAAGTTTTGCTCTTGTAATTACAATGACTGACTTTGCCATTCTCTCCTGGTTAAGAAAGCTTCAAGAAGGACATGGATGAGAAATTGCAGAAGTTAACTGAGGATACAGCAGAACTAGAAAAGACAACATATCTAGCAGGTTGGTGGTTAATTCACCTGCACAAACGGTTGATTGTTGATATTTTGTGATTATTCAAAGCAGTATATGTATTGCAACAAAATTACACTACACGAAACTAAGACTAAGAGAGAGAAATTCGGGTGACAATCACACGAGCTTAGTAAGACAAGTAGGTCAATATATTTCATATTACGTTGTCGCTAGGGAATGATTTTGAAACAATAAATGCTAATTTCATTCAAATGAAATGTTATGGGTGTCGTTAGGTACAGGTGGACGGGTGGTTGCAAACTTAAGTTCAATGCCAAGAAATTATTCTTGATGCTGGTCAGATTATGCAATTATCTTTTAATCGCTTATCAATCATTATCATGCAAGAAGAAACTAAGCATTGCTCTTTAATTAAACCGAATGACCTTTCTGTTCTGTACTGGCTAGAAACTCAAATGATGAAAATACAAAACGATCTGGATCAACTGCAAGGCGAAACACAAGTTCATACACAAGAGCTCAAGGACGCCAACGACCAACTGGAAAAAATAGAAAACAAAACTGCAGAACAAAGCAAACAACTTGATGAAAAAGGTCAGTGGTTAGGTCAAGTGATCAAATATCAATGGTTGGCATTTTATAATTATCCTACCACATCTTGTATTCCTGAACATTGTAAATACTTGACGTCATAAAATTAAAATAACACAACCACATCTTGTATTCCTGAACATTGTAAATACTTGACGTCATAAAATTAAAATAACACAACCACATCTTGTATTCCTGAACATTGTAAATACTTGACGTCATAAAATTAAAATAAAGACAACCACATCTTGTATTCCTGAACATTGTAAATACTTGACGTCATAAAATTAAAATAACACAAATGCTAACATGTCTGGGAATACAACGTGCCGGTTTGGGAGTATATTATGTATTTGAAGTGTTCACTTGAAAACGTTGATGTCGGCAGCATTACCAGTGATTCCTTACCCATTTATTTATAACAAGAAATTAAATTAAACATTATTTGATTGACAGAGCTGTTAAACTGCAGTAAGTAATCTGATATTTTGGTCCAAGTCGTCAAAACATGCACAATTCTGTAATCTAAGCGTGCATAGGCTGGACAATATGCAATTGTCGTCACCTCTAAACACGTGAGATATTTGGGTCATAACCGCACGTGCATAATGAGACAAGTTGGGAGATGTATTCCTTCTTTCATTGCCATTAAAAAAATTAAAATAAATAAATGTTAATTTCATTAATCAGAATTCTATTGGTTTTCTTAGTTTGAAAAAAATATACTAGAGACTGGTCAGTTATGTATCTATTTGTTTCAAATACCTATGCAAAGAATTATCATGTTTGAAGAAAATAAGTGATTTTGTTTTACTTATAAATGACTTAATTTGCTGTTGTATCCTGGTTAGAAAACCTAATAATGAAAGTGACAACCGATCAGGATCAGCTGAGAAACGAATTCAACCTGGCGATGGAAAAGGTGAAAAAAGAAATAGATGTAGAACTCTTTATGAAAGACACCAGTAGAGAAATAGAAAAGATAAATGGCGAAATAACAGGGCTGAGCAATTCATCTGTTGAAACAGGTTAGTGGTTATCTGCTCAAACAGTCCTGAGTTTAAGCCAAATGTTTCAAAATGATTCTATTATTCTATTATTAGTAGTAATATTCTTTTTAAGAGGAAGGTGGCTAAGTCATTTGTTCAAACAGATTAATGATTATAAGTCATTTGTTCAAACAAGTTAATGATTATAAGTCATCTATTCAAACATGTTGGAAGTTTTGTCAACTGCTCAAGTAGGTACTGGTTTACAGTTTTTGATTATCCAACCTTGTTACTAAGCAACACATCCTAAATTATAAATGCTTGCTTTTACTGAATTAAAATAACACGTACATACAGGTAGACACACGTGTGTGTATATAAATATGAATACGTATGTACGATACCTGTAATTATTTTTAAATATATGTACACATTAAAAACGCTCGTATTGACACATTGGATGCTATTAATTTTAGACGTTTATAGACAGTTGTCTCCCTTAATAAAATGAAAAATAAACTGCAATATGATTTCACATTGCAGAAACACTTCAATAGTTCAGCTGACTTGGTCCCACCATTATAATATTATTATACCAAAGCTTTCACAATTCAAAAGTAACTGATAGATTAGCTGACTTGGTCCCATCATTATAATATTATTATACCAAACCTTTCACAATTCAAAAGTAACTGATAGATTAGCTGACTTGGTCCCACCATTATAATATTATTATACCAAAGCTTTCACAATTCAAAAGTAACTGATAGATTAGCTGACTTACAGTGTTCTTGTACCAAAGCTTTAACACAGTTTGACATACATTAGTAACAAAGTTCGACAATATGCAGTTGTCTCCCTTAACACGGTTTGAATTCGGATCACAATGGCTAGTGTTTATTGAAAGAGGCAAGCAGGTATTTCATCATCTTTCCGCATTATAAAAATGTTTTAAGAAAATAAACGCTAAGTTCATTTCTTAAAATTTTAAGCACTTCTCTTAATGCAAGTAGAGTTGACTGTTAATTTAATTCAGTGTGAAGAAAATATTCCAGAGTTGCTGTGTGATTACGTAACTATTTGTTTCAAATCGCTATGCCAAAACATTATCATGCAAGAAGACATTAAATATTATAATTTATAATAACGCTTACTGGTTTTGCTGTTGTGTCCTGGCTAGATAAACAATTAAAGAAAATAACAGCCTATCTAAAGGGGATGAAAAGCGTAAAAGGAATAAATTTAACAGTCTTCGGGAACGTCTCCAGGCAGAATGTAAAAAACGAACCTTGCATGTTTTCTGCTCAAGCAGGTTAGTAGTCTAAGTCATCTGCTCATGTAGTTAATATTTACCATTGTTTTTATTATCTAACTACATTTGCATGGCAATATGTCCTAAATGCTCGCCATCGTAAAGTTAAAATGACACACTAATAAATCTGTTGACACCACACGGCATCTGTATATTAAAATGACACACAAATAATTCGGCGTACACACGGCATCTGTTTATTAAAATGACACACACATAAATTGGCGTATATACGTAATCTGTATATTAAAACGACACACTAATAAATCTGCTGACACCACACGGCATCTGTATATTGAAATGACACACAAATCATTCGGCGTACACACGGCATCTGTTTATTAAAATGACACACACATAAATTGGCGTATATACGTCATCTGTATATTAAAATGACACATCAATAAGTCGGCGTACACACGTCATTTTATATTAAACTCTACACTTACTTAATTTATTGGGGTCGTTTCCGGTCTACTCCGATTTCGCGCAAAATATACACCTGCGTTCACTTAAAAAACGTTTATATTGGCAGAATTTCGTGGTATTACTTACATACATTTATTTAAATAATTTTTCGGAAAATTGACATAGTAGGTAAATATGTATGTACAGTCTCTGGTAGTATTGCTGACAAACTACAAGGAATACTAAACAAACTAGAAACCTTACTAACCTGGATTATTAAAGGAAAACAAGCCTCGTTATGAAAGATCCAGCGAAAGGCACAGCACGAAATAACTATCGGCCAATTACATGCTTATCAACTACTTGTAAACTATTATCAGGAATCATACCTGATAAAAAATGTCACAACTAGAAATAAACAAAATATTAACAAATGAACAAAGGGGGCTAGGCTAGGCAGCAGAAGAACTAAGGACCAATTGGCAATTGGTAAAGCTATAGTTACTGACAGCAAGAAACGAAGAACAAATCTTTCCTTTTCATGGATTGGATACCTAAAGGCCTATGATTCAGTTCTCCATTTATGGATACTTTCAAACAATAAGAATATACAACTTAACATTTTCACTACAACACCTTGTACGAGTATAAAGAACAAGCTGGAAAATACTTAATATGCAAAAATACAGAAATTGCAGGCATACAATACCAATAAAATGTGGAAGTTTTCACGCTTCACAAGGTATCTTGATAGTTTAGTTGACTTGATCCAACCATTACAGCGTTCTTGTACCAAAGCTTTAACACAGTTTGACATATATTAGTAACAAAGTACGACAATCAACAGTTGTCTCCCTTAAACACGATTTGAATTCGGATCACAATGGCTAGTGTTTACTGAGAGAGGCAAGCAGGTATTTCATCATCCTTCGCCATTATAAAAATGTTTTAAGCAAATAAACACTAATTTCTTAAAATATTTTAAGCGCTTCTCTTAGGGCGAGTACAGGATGACTATTAATTAAATTCAGTGTGAAGAAAATATTCCAGAGTTGTGGGATTACCTATCTATTTGTTTCAAAACGCTATGCCAAAACATCATGCAAAAAGAAATTAAATATTATAATTTATAATTACACTTACTGGTTTTGCTGTTGTGTCCTGGCTAGAAAAGCAATTATTTCAAATCGCTATGCCAAAACATTATCATGCAAAAAGAAATCAAATATTATAATTTATAATTACGCTTATTGATTTTGCTGTTGTGTCCTGGCTAGTAAAACAATTACAGAAGCTGATAGACGATATGCAGATGATACAAACAAAAGTTTCAAATTTACCCGTCATTGTGAACGTGTCCAAGGAGAATATAAAAGTCGAACCTTCATCCATGTCATCTGCTCAAGCAGGTATGTGGTTAAGCATCTGCTCAAGTAGTTAATGGTTACCATTTTAAAAATTATTTAACTACACTTACATTGGAATATGTACTAAATGCTGGATAAGTTAAAATGACATACTAAGTCAGCGTGCACACAGCATCTGTATATCAAAATGACACATTAAAATTCGGCGTACACACGTCGTCTGTATATTAAAATATACACTTACTTAATTTATTGGGGTCTTTTCCGGTCTAGTCAGATTTCGCTCAAAATAAACATCTGCGTTAATTTAAAAAATAAAAAACGTTTATATTAGCAGAATTTGCTTATTGGTGGAGTAAATTTGCCTCTCTTTATTGTTAAATTTAATTGTTATAATTATAAATTGTCGGAGTAACCCGATCTTGGGCACTCGTTATGACCTTATATTTGAAAGTGTCAGATTGGAAGTAAACAATCTCAATCGAGAATGTTCTAGAAATCACTCGCCCCAATACTAAAAGCAGCGCTCCTAGGAAGTGCCCACATCCTCCGTAAAACCTTGGATCTCCCTGAGTCTTGGTAAGATTCCGAGACCTTGGATCACAACCGACAATCAATAATAATAATAATAATAATAATAATAATAATAAAATGATGATGATGATAATAATAATAATAATACAAATGACAATAATAATATTGGATACACTATTTGCATGCCATATCATTATATATATAATCGATATTTCAACACATTCACCATGGTCTTAGTCACAACCCTAGTTCTGAAATTGATGAAATATCACAACACAATCAAAATACACAACCCTACTTGTGAAATAAGTTTTATTGAATTCTCGTTTTAATTAATTTCAATGAAAGATTGTTCTCGGAAATTTACAGAACTTGGTGGTATTATACACACACAGAGATACATACGTGTATATACATGTATGTGTATGCACATGTGTAATTTAAGTAATCTGAGTATGCCGACACACATTTTTTTACAAACAGTAAAAACACAGATATTAATTGCTTTAGATTGCAGATCTATTTTAACAATTTTCTTTCTTTTCTCTATAGTGTTTCAAGAATTGTAATGCACCAAGCGAATTTTCTCTCCTTTCTCTATAGTGTTTCAAGAATTGTAATGCGCCAAGCGAATTGTCTGTTAATTTTTCAATCGTTTACATATCGGTACTCACACTTAGTTATAAATATATTTCATGAAATTAGTTTGAGTTGTTATTGACCTTAAATTATGTTGATGATAACAATAGACTTTGTTTTTGTGAAGTTAGACTATGTTGTTCATGACTTTCGACTGTTTGTTCATGAACTTTGACTGTGTTGTTCATGACTTTCGACTGTGTTGTTCATGACATTCTACTGTTGTTCATAATATTTGACTGTGTTGTTCATGTACTTCGACTGTGTTGTTCATGACATTCGACTGTTGTTCATGACATTTGGCTGTGTTGTTCATAATATTTGACCGTGTTGTTCATGAAATTCGACTGTGTTGTTCATGACATTCGACTGTTGTTCATGACATATGACTGTGTTGTTTTTGACATTTGACTGTTTTCTTGACATTCGACTGTTGTTCATGACATTCGAATGTGTTGCTCTTGACATTTGACTGTGTTGTTGCTTCCTTTCATTATGTTAAACGCAGACTTTATGCTGACTCATGACTCCTGTTTCATTTGCTGCTATCTTGATCATAAAGTGAATGTTTAACTGTCATAGCTTTTGCAAGTTTCATTTCCTGATTAAGTTTAAAGTTGTGCACAGTTTTCCTTACTTATTTCTCGTTTCACTTTTAGGAACTAATTTGACATGCTTGAAGTGAGTGTAGTTCACTTTAATGTTGTCCTATTAAATGACATCATATGTATTTATGTTTAATGTTGTCTCTGCGAACAAGGTTCCTCGTATGTTCGGTGGGGATCTTCTTCATGTCCCTCGGATGCAGAATTAATTTACAACGGTATAACATTACACGTCATTAAAAGATACAAGTCGTTAAACATTACACACACACACACACACACACTCACACACATGTAATTAAAAATACATCCTCTTACTGTCTGTCACTTGTGTTTCAGTTAAAGATACAAACACACATACACGCTTCAATATGCATACAGACACTTTACACGTTAAAAAGCATACATACTCAGAAGTTAAATAACAATACAGATATACACGTCAACAGACATGCACGCACGTCATTTAGTATACAGATACACTTTTCAATCAGTACACAGATGCAAATTACACGAGTGTCTGTATGCTGATTGACTTGAGTGTCTTTACATGTATAATGATTGAGGTGTGTCTCTATGTTAATTGATGTGTGTCTGTATGCTAATTGGCGTGTGTGTCTGTGAACTAATTGACCGGTATGTTTGTGTGCTAATTGACGTGTTTTATGTATGCAAATTAATGTGTGTGACTGTATGCTAATTGACGTGTGTCTGTATGCTAATTGACTTGTGTGTCCGTATACTGATTGACGTGTGCATCTTTACACTGATTGACTTGTGTTTTTCTGTAATTTTTACACTGGTTGACTTGTGTATTTCTGTAATCTTTACACTGATTGACTTGTGTATTTCTGTAATCTTTACACTGATTGACTTGTGTATTTCTGTAATCTCTCATTAGTAGACACTAGCGGTACGCTACAAACGTTTCTCCGTTGTTCATTTCTTTGTTCAATCACTCTCTTGTGACAAACAGTGTTCAACGTGGAAACAGTCAGAACATTTCTGATTCTGTTTCTGGCAGATATAAATTATTTTATATTTGTTGTGGAAATCACAAGAAAATATGAAAGCTGTTTGAGGATGTTCGTCAAGGACATAAATTATTTGATGTGCATTATGATAGCGCACAAACTGACAGCAGTTTGACTCGGTTTGGATAAGGACCGTAAATATTTGTAAGAGTCTTTACCCTAACACGCATTTACACGTTCGCACGTATTTTCACTTAAATACGTATCACACGCTTGCACAACTTTTCACATCAGCGTCCATAGCAGTATATAAATATCATCGATACGTCACACGTCACACAACAAATCCCTTAATGTCGGTCAGTTTATTTCACTATAATAGTAATATGATAACAATAATAATCAAGTGAGTTCGTTATTAAATAGTAAGTTCATTATTAAATAGTGAGTTAATTTGCAGGCTTTCTTGGTGGATCAAATTGGCAGTATAGCGGCAGTGCTGCCAGCTCCCTGTGTTTTACCACAAACCCGGATAAAAGCCAGTCGAGCGTGTACGAGGCTGGAGCTCACATACATGGTGGGGAGTACAGAATTCATAATGCTCCACAAACTAACTGGGACCCTGTCTGTGCCGTTTGCCGCATTCCACGCTCCACCACCGTTATGATTCCTGCCAAGAGCAGATGTTCTCCTGGCTGGACGAGAGAATACACAGGTTACCTCATGGCCGGCAAATGGAGCCATGAAGCCGCATCAGAATTTATTTGTGTCGATGAATCCCTCAGCTCTTTTCCAGGAAGCGGAGAAGATGAGAAAGGGAAATTACTTTATTACAGTTATATGTTTTGCGGCCATAAATCTTGTGAAAATTACGACACAAAGAATAGGATTGTCTGCACTGTGTGCTCCAAATGAGTGACTGTAACTTCTGTAAACGCTCTGTGTGCTCCAAATGAGTGACTGTATCTTCTGTAAACGTTCTGTGTGCTCAAAATGAGTGATTGTATCTTCTGTAACAGTTCTCTGGTACTTTCGAAAATGTTCGTGTGTTTAATTATGATTTTAAAGATAACATTCTGATTTTAGTTACATTCTGGTGAATATTGACTTAGCTATTTCTACTTCTGGTCACAGTCGGTAAAGTGCAGAGAACTATCTAAGTCATTCTGGCGCCATTTCGTTTTAAAAGATTGAAGTATAACTTGTCTTTGCGTTATTTTCCTGACTTCGTCAAACTGATTTATTAAAATAAAATAAAATTTAAATTCGTGCTGAATGATAACATTTTCTTTTGCTATTTTTATCCACGCATCAGTGATTTAAAAAAAAATCAATATATCTTTGCTTAAGTGTAACTCTGTATCCATGTTTTAATGTCTGCCAATTCATTAGTTTATTCCAGTATCAATGTCTCTGGCATTCAATAGTGTATCCAAGTATTAATGTCTGGCATACATTAGGGAATCGAAGTAATAATGTCTGACATTCATTAGGGAATCCCACTATTATTGTCTGATATTCATTCGTGTATCCATGTAATAATGTCTAGCGTTCGTTAATGTATCCAAGTATTAAATCTAAATCTGACCTTATTTTTTGTATCCAGGTATTAATGTCTGACATTCATTAATGTATCCTGGTATTATTGTCTGATATTCATTAAATGTATCCTTGTATTAATGTCTGGCATTCATTAGTGTTTCCATGTATTAATGTATTTCATTCATTAAGTGTATCCATGTATTAATGTCTGACATTCATTAATGTATCCAGGTATTGATGTCTGACATTCATTAACGTATCCTATCCTGGTATTAATGTCTGATATTCATTACGTGTATCCATGTATTAATGCCTGACATTCATTAGTGTGTCCAAGTATTATTGTCTAGCATTCAATAGTGTATCCAAGGTTAATGTCTGGCTTTCATTAATATATTCAGGTATTTAATGACTGGTTTTCTTTTGTGCATCCATGTATTAATGGTTGGCTTTTATTAGTGCTTCCAAATATTAATATCTGGCATTCATTAGTGTTTCCAAATATTAATATCTGGCATTCATTAGTGTTTCCAACTTTCAGAATATGTATCCATTGTGGAGAAAATTATTATATAAAATCAACATGACCAGCTTCCTTGACTTTTATAAATATAAAATTAATTCGTAAATTAGACATAAACAGCACTTGACACTTCAGTTCTTGTACAATTTGTTGCATTATCTCTGTGACTTTCAGTTCTTGTACAACTTGTTGTACTATCTGTCACTTCAGTTCTTGTACAACTTGTTGCACTATCTCTGTGACTTTCAGTTCTTGTACAACTTGTTGTACTATCTGTCACTTCAGTTCTTGTACAACTTGTTGCACTATCTCTGTGACTTTCAGTTCTTGTACAACTTGTTGTACTACCTTTAAACAACGAAATTATGTCGACGTTATAGTATGATTGCGTATAATGTGTCTGGGTTTGTCTGGAAGTGATTGTCAATAAGGGTGTGTGTCTGTGCATGGTTTCTAGATGTGACTGCGTGTGGTATGTGCGTAAGCTGGGCGTCTGGTGTGTCTGTGTATTGTTAGTGTATGCGCATGGTTTGTCTGGATGTGTGAATAAGGTGTGTGTGTGTGTGTGTATGTTTTTGTCTGTTTGTTTGCATGGTGTGTGTGTGTGTGTTTGTGTGTATGTGCAAATATGCGTGCATCTATGTGTATGTTAATAAATATGCACGCACGTTATCGTTGACAAGCGAGAAGGAAAGGTGATTGGGGGGGGGGGGAGGGGGACATAAAAATAAAAGCCCTGTAATATACTGGAGACTGTTTTTTGTCTGTTTTGAGAAAGTCACCCTAGTTTGTCACTAATCCCCGTTAAGCATCAAAGCTCTCACACAACTTTCTTCATTCTTTTGGTGACTGGTTGTTGGTAACAGCATTCCAATATTCATTCATTATGGACGTTTTTCAGGCTCTTTTCAATATTAATGCATGCAAGAGTTATATATGGTCACGTATTTGAATGCGAGATTTGCTAGAGGAATAAATGACTGTAACAAAACAGGACAGTAGAACGTAAATATAGAAAGAATGAATGTAACAAACAATACAGGACAGTACAACGTAAATATAGAATGAATGATATAAACAATACAGGACAGTACAACATAAATATAAACTGAATGATGTAAAGATGTAAACAATACAGGACAGTACAACGTAAATATAGACTGAATGATGTAAAGATGTAAACAATACAGAACAGTACAACGTAAATATAGAATGAATGATGTAAACAATATAGGACAGAACAACTTAAATATAAAATGAATGATGTAAACAATACAGGACAGTACAACTTAAATATCACAATTACTCTTTCAAAATAATTGTAGGCATTTTTTTCCTTGATGGTTATGACTTATATTTATTCCCCTCCAGATTCTCTCTCGTCCGACAAAATACATTAAGTCAGTGTTTCACAAGCTACACACTCAGGGGATGAAGGACAACAATTTCTATAAAAAAAAATATGGAGATGAAAATTAAATTACAAGTGAGGTAACCACCACTAACAAATTTTATTTTTTAATTTCAAATTTATTCAAAAATCAATGCTACAGTCACAAAGTTACTTGGCTCTCCACAAACTAATTTAATATTAAAATGTATAATACCCCAACAACAACATATCGGACAACCACCATCGGAATTCCTGTGATGGCTTTTCGATGCCTACAGACACCCAACACGGACCTCAGCAACATTATAAACCAAGCCACCGTAACGCGTACCTGTCCTGAAAACACTCTCTCATCTGGAGCACACAACACAGGTCAATACTGCGTTTTGTTTGTATGTTCCACAGGGGAGAGCACCGCACATGACGACGGTGAAATAAAGGGGTTTTTCACTAGTTTTCATTTCACTGCCGTAGTCGCTCATTTGGACGTCAAAACAGTTATACTCTGTAGATGCTTCGTCCGACTTACTCGCCAACAGGTACCCACTATATTCTGTGAACCAACCACTCTGGCAATGTAGTTTTGCAGGAATCATAATGATGGTCGACCTTTTTATTCGGCACACTGCACACGTAGGTTTTAACAGGTAGCTTTTGTGTTCTTTCATAGAATACACCGCGCCATAGACATCGGCATGGTCCTCGCCATACCTAGAGAAATTCAAATCTGGTTCTTTCGGCAGGCACAGGGAATTCACAGCAGACCCGCTGAGTTTTGCAGAATTTCCCGCTACATAGCCTTCAAAGAAAAAAAACCCACAGTAATATTACCTCCCCTTCATTTAGTCTTCAAAGAAAAGAACATAGTAATATTACCTCCCCTTCATTTAGTCATCAAAGAGAAGAACACAGTAATATTACACCCCCTCTCATTTAGTCTTCAAAGAGAAAAAAACCAATAATATTACCTCCCCTTCATTTAGTCTTCAAAGAGAAGAACACAGTAATATTACCCCCCCCCCCTTCATTTAGTCTTCAAAGAGGAAAAAAAACAACAACATTACCTCCCCTTCATTTAGTCTTCAAAGAGAAGAACACAGTAATATTATCTACCCTCATCAACATTCCAAGGGAATACAGTAAAATATTATATCCCCCCAAGTAACATTCTAAGAGAAAAACAGTAACATTATCTCCCCTCATCAACATTCAAAGTAAATACAGTAAAAAAAATATGATATCCCGCGAAGTAGCATTCTAAGAGAAAAACACAGTAACATTATCTCCCCTCATCAACATTCAAAGTAAATACAGTAAAATATTATATACCCCAAAGTAGCATTCTAAAAGAAGTACAGTACATATTACCTCCCCACCCACCCGATATAGTTTTCCAAGAGAAATACAGTACATATTATTTCCTCTCATTTAGCCTTCAAAGAGAAGAACACAGCATAATTATCACCCCTTAAGTACCTTCTAAGAAAAAAAACATATTACATAATACCTCCCCTCTATAGCCTTTAAAGAGAGGAGCACACGACATAGTATATAATAGTAAATAAAAGTTCTCTGATATTGACAATATGCTAATTTAGATTTTGTATAATGGTTTATGTATCATATGTATTAGGTCATTATTTCAGGGTAGACTGATCTGGATTGTCACATTGATCTTGACAAGATACATCGATTCCCAACTGACTAGTAAATTAAGACGTTGGTTTCTATCAATAAGATATGAAGAACAGGATTGTGAAAAAGAAATGTAAACTTTAATTAATATTACAATAACTTTCCGTTTACCTTGGAATTCTGTCTTTAATGGTGACATTTCTAAAACAGTTGGTCCTTTCTTACAGAATTACGTCACTTCAAGAGTGCCACGTGCAAATTAAAATGACTTACTTTATCTTACACTGAATTAAGTTCGCTGTAAGGCAGAAAAATAATTTAAGGGGAGAGAGAGAGAGAGAGAGAGAGAGAGAGAGAGAGAGAGAGAGAGAGAGTGATACACTACATAAACTATATAGATAATGATAGTGAAGAATATAGCAGTAATCGTTTATGTCCATCATGTCTGTTAATGATTGAACATTGTGCTGTATTTCGCCCTATTTATAATTATCTTCGGAGTCTCTTAATGATTCAAGAAAGTGTTGTATTTCGTCCTGTTTATACTAGTGTGTAGTATGTTAAGGATTGAAGGGTGTGCTGTATTTCTGTGCATACTAGCCTTCGTAATCTGTTAATGATTGAAGGGAATGCTGTGTTTAGTCGTGTTTATATTAGCCATTTCAGTCTGTTAATGATTGAGGGGTGTGATGTATTTCATTGTATACTAGCTTTTGTAGTCTGTTAATGATTGAGGGGCTTGCTGTGTTTCGTGCTGTTTACATTAACGTGCGTAATCAGTTATTCACTGGGTTTGTGTCTATACTTACCTACGTAGAGTAAATCTGCACCCTGAGAACAACTTGCAGCTCCCCATCGAATATATACAGAACCTAGACATACAGGCAGACAGACAGATAGACAGAGAGACGAGTTATATGATATATGTAGGCATCTATCTATCTATCTATCTATCTATCTATCTATCTATCTATCTATCTATCTATCTATCTATCTATCTATCTATCTATCTATCTATCTATCTATCTATCTACCTATCTATCTATCTATCTATCTATCTATCTATCTATCTATCTATCTATCTATCTATCTATCTATCTATCCATCCATCCATCCATCCATCTACAAACACACACACCAGTTTCGTTGCTTTAAGATTGGTAAACTTTTAATATATACAATGGCTGGCTTTTTGTAAAATGTTAATCTATCTGTATTCTGTTCATATTTAAGATGCTTTCTTTAGTTCTTAAATCATACAAATTATAAACAGAAAGAAAGGTAGTAGCAGTATTATTATTATTCAGCCTCTTTCCACGACTTCTGTTTTTTGACTGTCGGTTGTGATCCAAGGTCTCGGAATCTTACCAAGATTCTGGGAGATCCAAGGTCTTACGGAGGATGTGGGCACTTCCGAGGAGCGCTGCTTTGAGTAGTGGAGCGATTCTGTGGTTTCCAGGGAGTTTATTCAGGTAGCCTTCCAATTCAGATGTTATGTTCCCCAAGGCTCCTATCGCTATAGGTATCACTTCTGCTTTTACATTCCACAGTCTCTGGATTTCTAATCTGAGGTCTTGGTATTTTTCTATTTTTTCTCTTTCTTTTGTTTTTATGTTTCTATCACTTGGAACAGCGACATCAATGATTGATACTGTTCTGTTGGCCTTATTGAGAACTACAATGTCTGGTCTTCGTGCAGGAATCACCCGATCTGTTCTTATCTCGAAGTCCCACAGTATTTTGACTTCTTCTGTTTCGGTGACTGCTTCTGGTTGATGCATCCATGCTCTTTCTGGGGTTTGTATGCCATAGTTCTCACATATACTTCTATGTATGTGTTTTGCCACTTCATTGTGTCGTTTGGTGTATTCCGTTCCAGCCAGCACCTGACATCCAGATAGTATGTGCTCTGTTGTCTCATCCATGGATTTGCAGAGTCTACATTTGGAATCATTTGAAATTTTCATGATTTTCGCTTTGTGTGCTTTGGTGTTGAGTGCTTGATCTTGTGCAGCTGTTATGAGTGCTTCTGTTTCTGCTTTCAATCCTGCCTCTTTCAACCATTTGTACGTTGATTGCTTTGTTGATATTTCGTCGGCTTGTCGTACATACTGGCCATGCAGAGGTTTCTGGCTCCATGTATGCGCTAGTTCTTGCTTCGTTGTTTTCTTCCATGTTTCTTTGTCTGTTTCTGGGGGTTGGAATAGTCCACTCATTTTTACTGCTTCTATCAGTGGATCATCTTTGTTGTTATTCCAGATGTAGTCCACAAGGCCAATGACTTCTGCTTCAATGACATGTTTGATTTTCTTCAGACCTTATTATTATTATTATTAATATTCAGTCTCTTTCCACGACTTCTGTTTGACTGTCGGCTGTGATCCAAGGTCTCGGAATCTTACCAAGATTCTGGGAGATCCAAGGTTTTACGGAGGATGTGGGCACTTCCGAGGAGCGCTGCTTTGAGTAGTGGAGCGATTCTGTGGTTTCCAGGGAGTTTATTCAGGTAGCCTTCCAATTCTGATGTTATGTTCCCCAAGGCTCCTATCACTATTGGTATCACTTCTGCTTTTACATTCCACAGTCACCGGATTTCTAATCTGAGGTCTTGGTATTTTTCTATTTTTTCTCTTTCTTTTGTTTTTATGTTTCTATCACTTGGAACAGCGACATCAATAATTGTTACTGTTCTGTTGGACTTATTGAGAACTACAATGTCTGGTCGTCTTGCAGGAATCACCCGGTCTGTTCTTATCTCGAAGTCCCATAGTATTTTGACTTCTTCTGTTTCGGTGACTGCTTCTGGTTGATGCATCCATGCTCTTTCTGGGGTTTTTATGCCATAGTTCTCACACAGATTTCTATGTATGTGTTTTGCCACTTCATTGTGTCGTTTGGTGTATTCTGTTCCAGCCAGAACCTGACATCCAGATAGTATGTGTTCTGTTGTCTCATCCATGGTTTTGCAAAGTCTACATTTGGAATCATTTGAAATTTTCATGATTTTCGTTTTGTGTGCTTTGGTGTTGAGTGCTTGATCTTGTGCAGCTGTTATGAGTGCTTCTGTTTCTGCTTTCAATCCTGCCTCTTTCAACCATTTGTACGTTGATTGCTTTGTTGATATTTCGTCTGCTTGTCGTACATATTGGCCATGTAGAGGTTTCTGGCTCCAGGTATGTGCTAGTTCTTGCTTCGTTGTTTTCTTCCATGTTTCTTTGTCTGTTTCTGGTGGTTGTAATAGTCCACTCATTTTTACTAATTCTATCAGTGGATCATCTTTATTGTTATTCCAGATGTAGTCCACAAGGCCAATGACTTCTCCTTCAATGACATTTTTAATTTTCTTGAGACTTCTGCCTCCCATTTTTCGAGATACATAGAGTCTGTCTACGTCTGCTTTGGGGTGTAAGGCTTTATGTATTGTGAGTAGTTTTCTTGTTTTCCTGTCCAGTTCATTTATTTCATTTGCTGTCCAATCTATGATACCTCCAGTGTAGCTTACTACAGGTATTGCGTATGCATTAAGGGCTTGTATTTTGTTCGCCCCATTTAGCTTGGATTTCAGGACTTGTCTAACACGATTTTCATATTCTCTCTTAACTTTGGACTTCACTTCTCTCTGCATATTTTCTTGATGTTGTAGTATCCCAAGATACTTATATCCATTTTCCATTGAAACATCATTGATTTTTCCGATGTCGAATTGCAGGCCCTCTGTTGTTTTGACCTTGCCTTTCTGGATGACAATTCGTCCACATTTCTCAAGGCCGAATTTCATGTTGATGTCTTCACTGCAGATCTTGACAGTATTGATCAGTAATGTGATGTCACGTTCATTTTTACCTTATAACTTGAGATCATTATTATTATTATTATTATTATTATTATTAGTAGTAGTAGTAGTAGTAGTAGTAGTAGTAGTAGTAGTAGAAGTAGTACTAGCAATAGTAGTAGTAGTGACAGTATAATGTAATATATTCTATTCAATTCTATTTTGTTATGTTATATTATATTATTATTATACTACTGTTATTATCATTGTAGTTCATGTTTGTAATAGAAGAATTGTTCTTGTAGCCATAGAAACAAACATTTCATTAGAATATCGATAGCAAATTATTTAATTAAAAAGTCTCATTTAACAAACATTTACTGGCCCTCGATCGACTGTACAGACATGAGTACCTATTATGTCAATTAAAAGAACAATTCATTTCATATATTTTATAAAGCAAATATATTGCGTAATACAGTGAAACAAGCCTAATTTAAATGTTTTCAAAATGAACACAGATATATATTTGAACAGAGGTATTGTTGTGTACCCCATTAAATTAGTATATGCCATTTTAACTCTACGATCATTAGCAGTTAGGATATATTGCAATACTGATATGGTTGGTTAATTATAAAATGCCAGCCGTCAACTATTTCAGCACATGACCTAACCTGACCAAAACAGCAACGTACTTGAGCAGATGATTTAGCCACTAACCTACTTGAGCAGATAACCACTAACCTGCTTGAGCAGATGACGTGCATGGCTCTGTAGTTTCGATCTTTGGCTTCTTTATTTCGTTGGTATTATTGCAGAGTAGGAAAGTTGAATTTCGATTGTTTTTCATGTCATTCAGATCGTTTCTCAGTTTGATTATTTGTTTTTCTAGCAAGGATATTCAGTAAAATCAGTCAGTTGAATTATAAAATGCTATATTTATTTTCTTCTTGCATAATAATTTGTTGGCATAACGATTTGAAACAAATAGATACATAGTCTCTTCACACTTTATAATATTTTCTTTAAACTTGAATTAAATTTGCAGCTATCCTCCATCCCACACTAAGTACAACTCACAAAAATTCTAAAGAATTAAATTAGTATTCATTTACTTTCAAAATATTTTTATAATGGCAATTAAGATAAAACACTATCTTGTCTGTCTCAGTAAACACGGGTCATTATGACCTGATTTCAAGTCGTGTTTAGCGGTGACGACAACTGCATGTCGTGGAACTTTGTCACGAATATATGTCAAACAGTTTGAAAGCATTGATACAAGAATGACGTAAAGTTAGAAAACTTTGTCACGAATATATGTCAAATAGTTTAAAAGCATTGATACAATAATACTGTTAAGCAGGGTAACTTTGTCACGAATATATGTCAAACAGTTTGAAAGCATTGATACAAGAATACTATAATGTTAGATAACTTTGTCACGAATATATGTCAAACAGTTTGAAAGCATTGATACAAAAATACTGTAAATTTAGATAACTTTGTCACGAATATATGTGTAAATTTAGATAACTTTGTCACGAATATATGTGAAACAGTTTGAAAGCATTGATACAAGAATCCTGTAAAATTAGATAACTTTGTCACGAATATATGTGAAACAGTTTGAAAGCATTGATACAAGAATAGAATACTGTAAAATTAGATAACTTTGTCACGAATATATGTCAAACAGTTTGAAAGCATTGATACAAGAATACTGTAAAATTAGATAACTTTGTCACGAATATATGTCAAACAGTTTGAAAGCATTGATACAAGAATACTGTAAAGTTAGATAAACTATCGGAGTTACTTTGTGCAGCGTGAAAGAAATGCCACAAGAACTCTGAGTGGTTTGATTATGTTAAGTATCTGAATATTTTCTGCAGTATGGAATCAAATAACAATTTTTATCATAGTTTGATAACTGCATTGTGAAGTCAATAACATTTAATGCTGCTATCATAAATATTTTCAAAATTATACAGACGTAAATATGAATATAGGTACCGTGTACTCATACACATGCTTATATAAATATGCGTGCGCGCGTGTGTCTGTACGTGCGTGTTATTTTAATTCACTAATAGAGGTCATTATGGATTTAGAAAGTAATGCAGCACACAATGTGGGATAACCATAAAAAATTGAACAGTAGTTACTTTAGCAGTCGACTTAACCACTAACCGATTTGAGAAGTTGACTTGTTTAGCGCTGTAGTTTGGTCATTTAGCCTTTGTAGTTTTCCACTGGTGTCATTCATGAAGAGTTCTAAAGGTGATTTTATTTCGCGCTTTGCCTCATCTATTGTGATGTTGATTTCATATCTCAGCTGTTCATAGTCAGTTGACATTTTGACTATTTGTAATTCTAGCAAGGAAAACAAAAAAGTCAGTCAAGCAATACTTATTTTCTTCATGAATGATAATGTTTTGCCTTAACGGTTTGAAACAAATAGATACATAAATTATTAATCTCTTAAATATTTTCTTCACAGTTAACTTTGCAGCCACCCTTCTACCCGAACCAACGAAACCAATAAAATTTCTCTGAATGAAATTAGCATTTATTGTTTTAAAACGTTTCCCTAACGGGAAAGGAAGGCTTATTTACAAAATTCACTAAGCACGTGCGATTGTGACCCGAATTCCGCTGGTGACGACAATTGCATATTGTCTAACTTTGTCACGAATTCATGTCGAACTTTGTCACGAATTCATGTAGAACTTTGTCGAACTCATTTCATGCAAGTGGACTGAATGATTTGACGAAGTTGGCAAAAATATCAGAGAACTTTTTACAGTGTGAAAGCTTTGTCAAATCAAGCAACAGTTCATTTCATAATTTTATAACAAAAGTGTGTAATTGATAACAACAGTTCACTTCATAATTTTATAACAAAAGTGTGTAATTAATAACAACAGTTCACTTCATAATTTTATAACAAAAGTGTGTAATTGATAACAACAGTTCACTTCATAATTTTATAACAAAAGTGTGTAATTAATAACAACAGTTCACTTCATAATTTTATAACAAAAGTGTGTAATTAATAACAAAAGTTCATTTCATAATTTTATAACAAAAGTGTGTAATTAATAACAACAGTTCACTTCATAATTTTATAACAAAAGTGTGTAATTAATAACAAAAGTTCATTTCATAATTTTATAACAAAAGTGTGTAATTAATAACAACAGTTCATTTCATAATTTTATTACAAAAGTGGGTAATTAATAACACGTAATGCTGCTAACGTAAATGTTTTCAAACTGTGCACAGACCATAAACATGAATATAGGAATATGAACCCTGTGTTCGTGGACATGATTGTGTATGTTATTTTAATTCTATGACAGCGGACATTTAGGATGTGTTGCAATATACATTTTGCTTGAATAATCATACAACCATTTGCTCTTTGAGAAAAGGACTTTACCTACTAACCTGGTTGTGTAGAGGACTTAATCACTAACCTGCAAGGTAAGCTGATTTGTCTAGTTCATCTACTTTCTCTTTTAGCATCTTCAGTTTATCGCTTACTTCCTTCTTGAAGACTTCTAAAGTTGACTTTGTTCCGCTTTGCGTTTGGTCCCGACCGGTTGTCATTTCGGCTTTTTGATTTTATCCAGGACAGATCAGCAAAGTCAGTCATTACAATTACAAATAACTTACTTTCGTCTTGTATGATAATGTGTTGGCAGAGCGATTTGAAAAAAGATGTATAACATATTCTGACTTTTGGAGTACCTACTGTATGAATACACTGTTCTCTTTACTAAATTATTGTTACACTGAGTTCTACACTTAGTATTACAATGAATTCTACACTTAGTATTACACTGAGTTCTACACTTAGTATTACAATGAACTCTACACTTAGTATTACAATGAAACCTACACTTAGTATTACACTGAGCTCTACACTTAGTATTACAATGAGTTCTACACTTTGTATTACACTGAGTTCTACACTTAGTATTACAATGAACTCTACACTTAGTATTACAATGAACTCTACACTTAGTATTACACTGAGCTCTACACTTAGTATTACAATGAATTCTACACTTAGTATTACACTGAGTTCTACACTTAGTATTACAATGAACTCTACACTTAGTATTACAATGAAGTCTACACTTAGTATTACAATGAGTTCTACACTTTGTATTACACAGATCTCTTTACTTAATTAGTATTATACTGAGCTCTTCATTTAGTTATTATTACACTAAGAACTACACTTAATTAGTATTACATTAAGTATTATAATATTATATAAGTGATGCATCTTTTCTTAATTAGTATTACATTAAGTATTATAATTTTATATAAGTAATGCATATTTTCTTAATTAGTATTACTCAGACAATTTTTCTTAATTATTATTATACTGCGGTTTTCAATTAATTAATGATAAACTAAGTTTTTCAATGAATTAGTACTACACAAAGCTCTTTACTTAATTACTAGTACACTATTATACTGCGCACTTCACTTAATTAGTAGTACCATAAGACCTTTTCTTTATTAGTATTATACTGCACACTTCACTTAATTAGTAGTACAGTAAGACGTTTTCTTTATTAATATTATACTGCACACTTCACTTAATTAGTAGTACAGTAAGACGTTTTCTTTATTAGTATTTTACTGCACACTTCACTTAATTAGTAATACAGTAAGCACTTAGTTTAATAGAACACTGAGCTGTTCAATTAATTAATATTCCACTGAGTTCTTTACTTAATTTCTAATATAATGAGATCTTTACTTAATTAGAAGTACACTAAATTTTTCATTTAATTAGTGTTACAATGAACTCTTCTATTACATACAAAATTGTTAAGAAGTATTTAAAGCAGTGTTAGCAGTAAGTTATGCTGTTATTAGTAGTAAGTTCTGCTAGTATTAGTATCTAGTTAATCTAATGTTTAGTAAGTTAAAGCAGTATATTTAGTGTAGTCATATAAGTACTGCAGTCATACAGGTGGTGTAGTCAAAAAAGCAGTGAAGTCACATATGTACTGCAGTCATACAGGTGGTGTAGTCAAAAAAGCAGTGAAGTCACATATGTACTGCAGTCATACAGGTGGTGTAGTAAAAACAGCAGTGAAGTCACATATGTACTGCAGTAATAGAGGTGGTGTAGTCAAAAAAGTAGTGAAGTCATATGTGTAGAGTAGACATCCATGTAGTACAGTCGTCCATGTAGCAGCTCATCCATGTAGATAGCTAGTCATACATATGTTTAATCATTGTGTAGTACAGTCATAAATGTAGTACTATCATACA
Source organism: Sinotaia quadrata (assembly GCA_028829895.1). Classification (NCBI taxonomy): domain Eukaryota; kingdom Metazoa; phylum Mollusca; class Gastropoda; order Architaenioglossa; family Viviparidae; genus Sinotaia; species Sinotaia quadrata. The sequence continues at coordinate 12,222,965 of CM054179.1, forward strand.
TGGCGTAGTGCAGTCAAACGTGAAGTACAGTTAAACAAATAGTGCAGATGTCCTTGTAGTACAGTCTTCTTTGTAGTGCAGTCAAAAATGTAGTGTCCTCATACGTGTAGTGCAGTCACCGTGTAGTGCTGTCAAACATATTTCTTTTAATTTCAACTGTTTATATTGTTTAAATATTGCATTTGTAAATTATAAACTCGCTTAATTAAGGTTCTGACTCTTATTGAAACAATCTTGACTTAACGAAACATTAATTATTTTTGTTACAACCACTGGAATTTATAACCAGTCATGTATCCTTTGATAGCGTGTGTATTTCACAAGTCAGCAACTATGAAAATCAATTGTTTTGCTCAAATATGCAACTAAACATTCCCAAATTGAGATAGATAGATAGATACATAAATAGACAGACAGGCAGGTAGATTGATAGACAGACAGGCAGGTAGATAGATAGACAGACAGGCAGATATATATATATATATATATATATAGAGAGAGAGAGAGAGAGAGAGAGAGAGACTGACAGACAGACAGACAGGCAGGCAGATAGATAGACAGGCAGATAGGCAGATAGATAGATAGACAGGCAGGTAGGCAGGCAGATAGATAGACAGGCAGGCAGGCAGATAGATAGACAGACAGGCAGGTAGGCAAACAGGCAGATAGATAGATAGATAGAGTTTTGCATAAAAACACGACAAAACGAAAGAAGCACAATTTACCATTTCGATAATTTTTGTCATTCAGCTTTTGTATTACATTTGTCAATTCTGCTACTTGAGTCTTCAGTATCTGAAAATCTGCTGAACACCTATCATTACCATAAACGGTCGTGGCCATAATAACAGTCACAATGAGTGAATTCCAAAATATCTCTGGAAGCATGGTGGTGGTGATTCTGAAACGGGATCGGTTAAAAATGATTCATTAAAAAATAAATTGAGTATAGTCACTAACAAAATTGTGTATCAGTAACACAATATAATTGCTATTACAAAATGTCATTAAACTTTTGATTGAATTGATTCCATTATTAAGTCCACCTTTTTATATTTCAAGCAGATTAATATCTGATGAGAGTTGTCTTTGTATTGTAAAAACAGATTCAGAAATATAAAGTATTATGTCATTTTATTGTTATGTAACAAGAAATCTCTTTACCAGTACCTGTTATCTTCTAATCTACTAAGTTTTATTCATTTTAAACTTCACTTAGGTGTTAGAGTGTGGCTGAGAGTGAGGGAGGCAAACCATTAATAATTATTAACACTATATATATATTATAATGTATACCTTTTGAATGCAGACTCTTCTGTCACTTGTGTGGCGTTCAGTCAAGCCAGCGCCTATATGCGATTCTATTCAAGGTCACTCAATGCCGCCATGTATCAAACGCAATCATTTTAGCAAACACATTTTTTTCACAGTTAAAAGAAATCTGTCTAGTGCAATAATGTCCTTTTGCGGTCAACAGTGATGTCATTGAATTCAACTAAAATCCGGAAATCTATCAATTCTAATTTTCTAAGAACACAAAAGACCAAACATCACGTGGCAGTTTCAGAGATGAACATATATGACTTAATACTTCTTCATATGACGTAAGCTGATCCACTACTTAGCACAAGTGATAAAATGTTTAAAACATATTTCTTTGTTAGTCTATGACTGAAGTAAACTCTATACTTTGAAGTATAATTAGAAAAAACAACAATAATGTTGAACAGCAAGTTTAATTTATTAAATTACGACATTTAAATGTGATATGAATCACGCAAGAAACCGAATATATCGTTTTGCCATAAATAAATTATGTTTAATAAATGTAAATTTTAAAAATTTATATTTTTGTTATTTTATATCTGAAGCAGTTTTCTTTATGCTTCATTTTCAAATTTCAAAATAAGCCACAAAATATCAACTCACTCAAGGCAGAAGAAAGTTCAGCCGGTGACTCAGTGGACTGGATTAGGGTACATCAATTACTCACTTCGTTCTTCATTAGCATAGCTTACAAAATAAAACAAATTTCGGTGGACTGAAATCTCGAGTAACGTAAAAAAAAACAACAACAATAATTTGATTATTCTTTATTTTCTAGTAAGTTTACAGTACAATGAAGTTTTACTTTATAACAAACTATATTTAATTGCAATATTATTGAGATTATTTAAACTACAGCAAGATTTTAAAAGTTTACCCATAACCACTGCTAATCAATCCACATTATACTATTAAAATAATAACGATACTGTACAATTATGCTTACCTAGAGGCTATTAAGTCGCGGGTTTTGTTCGTCTCTTTGTTCGTTCGTCGGATCTGTCCTCGTTTGTTTAGCAAAAGATGCGACGTGTCGTGTTTTCAATGCGGCTTCCAAATATAACGTCTTCTTGAATCAGGCTGACAGCAGCTTGACGTCTGATAAAACTGATGATGAACCCGATTAACCGTCACATTTAGTTTGCTAACTGACATTTCAAACGAAAGTTTCTAAATTACTTACATTATTATTACAACACATTGTCAATTTGAAATGTGAAAATATAACACACCTACACAAACCGCCAAATAGCATGCACGCGCGCACGCATTTCTACATTCATTCAGTAGGAAAAGTTTGACGTGAGTAGTTTCCCTTGGAGTGCATTCCCAGGACTGTGCGCTAATTATCGGCCGTAACATCATTGGGTGAACTTTGACCGCAGGTTTTATTGATGAGGTGCATGTGCTATTTTTAGAATTCTTATTTCTAAAGGAGACAGAATACAGAACTTGCCCATATACATTTTTGAATCTGTATATGTCTGAATTTAATGTATTATACTAAAAACTTGTTTAATTCTGACAGCTATTGCTTTTTCCCATCGTTGTTTTCTTCCAGTCTTTCGTGTACAGTGAATTTCCTCAAGACGCAATGCATATCCAGACGTCAATTGAAGAATACATTTACAGACATTCTTGCTCAACAATTGAAAATCATTTGGAAAGTCACATTTTTTGTCAGCATGAACGCAAGATCGATAATTGAGAGCGCAATTCCAACCTATAACTAAAATTTCTGTTGAAGAATATATTCGAATACATTATTTGGAATGCTATCCAAATGTATTTAGAAATTGTCCTGTCGTCAGATTTAACACGGAAACATGTCATTTCCCAACGTACATAATGAAAATATTTTTAATTTGATTGCATTGTAAAAGGTAGTTGGTAGGTAAAAATCCAGGTAGAAAGGAAAAAATATCGTTACCTCTATAATGATATAATGTATCTGACAAGGAAGAAACTTCGCAACTTTGTAAACAAGACAACTTTACTTTGTAAACAGGGGTAACTTCACTGTGTAAACAGGACAACTTTGCTATGTAAATGGGGCAGTTTTACTATGAAAACATGGGAACTTTACTTGTAAACATGCCAACTTAACTATGTAACAAGGCAACGTCACTGTGTAAACAGGGCAACTTTACTGTCTGAACAAGGCAACTGCACTGTGTAAACAGAGCAACTTCACTGTGTAAACAGGACGACTTCGCTATGTAAATAGGGCAGTTTTACTACGAAAACATGGGAACTTTACTTGTAAACATGCCAACTTTACTATGTAACAAGGCAACGTCACTGTGTAAAAAGGGCAACTTTACTATAAGAATAAGACAACTTCTCTGTGTAAACAGGGCAACTTCTGTAACTGGACAACTTCACTGTGTAAACAGGGCAACTTCACTGTATGAACAAGGAAGTTTCACTGGATTGACAGTTCATTTCATTTTACGTGTATACACTCCAATTGATCTATATATCAATAATATATAATTGATTACAGATTCAGTTACACTGTAGTTGGTGTTACAGATTCTGTTACACTGTCAGCCTTGTGACAGGTATTTTCCTGCAATGAAGTGCTTCTTGTCCTTTGAGGATTTATATTACTTTTCCACCCATAATATATTACACTTCTTTCTGCAGACTGGGTCTTATGATAGGGTGGCCTTTCAAAATGCCTCCCCAATCCAATGCTAACTGTCATATTAAAAGTATATACTTCATAGCGAACATTAACGTGACGTAAGATCCCAGAATTGCTAAGAGGCGTCCACACGGACTTTCCATCCTTTCGTTTCTTCACACTTTCACTCTCAATCAAATTATTACAGATCTGCTTCCAAAATATAACTCGACGTTGCTGAAGAACAGTAAATAAAATTAAACGTATTTTTAACAATATAACATAAATTTTATAGTACACAACACATAACACTTTCCCGTATAAAAATTTAGACAATATAGATATGCTATCTCTCTCTGTTTATCTATCTATCTATCAGCCTATTTATCTATCTATCTAGTTATCTATACATGTGCTGTATGAAAACTGTAACTTAATTTGAAGATTTGTTTATCTAGGATATTTCTATAAATGATGAATACGAGAATATGAAAAATGCAATATTAAAATACATATTGCTAAATGGATCACTAAAAATATTGGATGGAATAGCAACTGAATTTAATATATACAGATATGAAGTATTAACAACAAAAATATATCCAAACTTACTTCACTCTCAGGCTGTGTGGTGCCAACCCAAGGGGAACACGTTTTTCCATTCGGTGGCGCCTGAACTTAGGCTGCAGCTCATTTTAACCTCTATCCCCTTTTAAGCAACCACCCCCGCAATTCATCACGCGGTACAAACATCGACGTGGAAAGACAAACAGGAACAACTTGACTAAACAGTTACAACAATATACAGTTAAATAAGTACTTTAATAACAGTGACAACAATGAACAGTTAAATAAGTCATTTAATAACAGTGACAACAATGTACAGTTAAATAAGTACTTTAATAATAGTAAATATAATGAGAAAAATAAAAGGTTATAAAATATGGCTAGTGTACGCATAATCGAATGCAACCGTTCAATTATCATTCGTCTTCGATTATAAATAGAATAATGACGTCATCTGAATCTTTGGGTGGTTTGTAAAGTTTGACAAGAGTTCAACAGTTAGTGAAACGCCAGTCAAACGACATAACAAATCACTAATTTAATAAGTAGATATAATCATAAGTCATTACTTTAATAAGCAGATATAATTATAAGTAATTAATTTAATAAGTAGATATAATCATAATTCATTAATTTAATAAGTAGATATAATCATAAGTTCCTAAAATGTGTCAGCGTCATAGGACGTACAAGATTGCACGAAGTTTCATTCAAGAGCACGAGTACTTAGCTCTAGATTGGGCAGGGGTGGGTGGGTGTAATATTAGCAAAGAATATCTTAATTTAACAAGATACACAAATCAAGGCTTTACACCTCTACACATTAATACCCAATACACGTATCAGGACTTCAAACTTCTTTATATTAATAGACTGATAAAAAGTCAAACTAAATCTACATTAGCTATTAATGTAACAAAGTTATGACTGGACAGAATTAATATGGGCGCACGCCACAGCCGCACAGAATTACAGTTACCCTATTGAGAGTAAAGCAGTTTAAAACTACTCCTTACAACCCTATGTGTAACAGTTTAGTCGAAAATCTGAATGCTACTCTTACTAAGTCCTTGATAAAACTGTGTGGTAACATTTTAGTCGAAAATCTGAATGCTACTCTTACTAAGTCCTTGATAAAACTGTGTGGTAACATTTTAGTCGAAAATCTGAATGCTACTCTTACTAAGTCCTTGATAAAACTGTGTGGTAAAACCACGTGATTGGGATGTGTATTTGCAATACTTTCGTTTGTGTTGTGTGAAGTACCACTAGATTCGACTCATTCTGTGCCACTCAAACTCTTTTAAGGTAGGACCATTAGAGGACCCATGTCTATATTACGAGAATATTGGAAGGAGATCGGGCTAGCAGAATCCGTAAACTCTTTTAAGGTAGGACCGTTAGTGGACCCACGTCTATAAATACGAGAATATTGAAAGGAGATCGGGCTAGCAGAATCCGTAAAAAGGAAATATCAGCACGTGATTGAACTTTTAACGATATTGATACTTCGTGTCAAGTAGCAGCCGAGAATGTACACAAAATTAAGACTAGACAAGCACATCTGTGCAACCAAAAAAAAAAACAAACAAAACAAACTCAAAAGTGTGTAACATTTTTGAAGTCAGTATGCATGTTTTGTTGTTACCGAAACAGATTAGATGGATCATGGCAAAGACCCTATGAAGTTGTCGAGAAACTGAGTGGCTGCAATTTCTGAATTCAGGTCAGATCAAAAGTGAAAATTTTTCATGTTAATCTGATGAAAGCATATTTAAAGAACGTCTGGAAAACATGGCACTGCTATTGTAAAAGAAGACGATGCTACCTACCTCTGTACCCAATTCCAAATCTGTACCACACCCAGGTCTAACATGTTGAAACTGTTGATGATGTTATTTTAAGTCTGGAATTCTCAGACTAAAGCTGAACAGTTATGGAGCATGATAAAAGATCCTTCTTGGCGTTATACCAATAAGTCCGGAAAAATTAGTCCATTTGAATTTAGTCAAAATATGGGATCATAATCCGATCTGCATAAACTGCGTTTTATCTAATGCTAAATGGGTGCTGCAAAACAGGGGAATCAACTCTTAACCTTAGGTATGATTGAGAAGGCAGAGTCCCTTGCAGAGCTATCCTATTGTCCTAGTTAAAAGGAAGGATGGCACACTAAACCATAAGCTAACAATCACATATATGATCGGATTCGAATTATGTTCAAAATCAAAGTGATTAGCATATAGACTTTCTTCAACAAAGTAACTTTCGGTCCATCCCCAGTGGATGAATTTGTTATGGACAAGTGTGAAACTATTAGTCAGAAAAACTACTCATCTAGTTGACGCTGGCTGAGATTGCATCAGCAAATTCTAGCGTATTCTTTGCCTGCGTTGTTTACTCCAACTCTGACACAAAACGTACCATCATAAGAAGAGTGCAAGGACGGGTCACTTTGACAGTTAACAAGTTTTAAGTTTAGAAATAGGGATAGGCAAATATACTCCTCCATACCTTTAATGAAAAGTAAGTCATAATTACTGTTTTCTTGCTGTCACAAGTTTAATGAAAAGTAAGTCATAATTACTGTTTTCTTGCTGTCACAAGTTTAATGAAAAGTAAGTCATAATTACTGTTTTCTTGCTGTCACAAGTTTAATGAAAAGTAAGTCATAATTACCGTTTTCTTGCTGTCACAAGTTTAATGAAAAGTAAGTCATAATTACTGTTTTCTTGCTATCACACGTTTAATGAAAAGTAAGTCATAATTACTGTTTTCTTACTGTCACAAGTTTAATGAAAAGTAAGATAAAATTAGTTTTCTTGCTGTCACACGTTTAATGAAAAGTAAGTCATAATTACTGTTTTCTTGCTGTCACAAGTTTAATGAAAAGTAAGTCATAATTACTGTTTTCTTGCTGCTACACGTTTAATGAAAAGTAAGTCATAATTACTGTTTTCTTGCTGCTACACGTTTAATGAAAAGTAAGTCATAATTACTGTTTTCATTCTGCCAGAGGTTTAATGAAAAGAATATACTTCGGGTAACAGCTATAATTCTGTAAAATGAAAATTGACCTCAGACAATAAATAAATTCATGGTGATTTTCAAATAGCTTTCCAAAACATATTTTTAGCATGAAGGTCAGTGCCGTTATTTTTTTTTTTGTTTCATTACACTCAGATTGAAACTGTATGTTTTAATTTATTCAGTTTTGAAGTTGTGCATTTTTATTTCATGATATTCAATGTGAAGCAGTACGCTTTAAACCCATACCCATTGGTTGGTGTTATTTCTTCCAAGTACATATATGGAATTGTGCAAATCACTTCATTTATTTTGTAGTCAAGTTTCTGGTGTTATCTTCAAACATTAACAGCTTGACGATTAGGACTTATGTTGTTATGCTACTTCTGTCTAATAATAATGGTGGTGACAATAACGATGACCACGACGATGACGACGACGATGATGATGATATTCATGCAACACTGACTATAAATAGATTTGTAATGTTCTGTACGTTTAATATCACACCCGGGACTAATCTTTTATAGAGGTTATTTAAAATAAGAATTAACGAAACCTTTAATATTTCAGAACTAAGACTGTGATTACGGTTAACATCAAATCTTGAATAGGTAAATAGAAACTTGTAACAGAATTGTCACAGTGCTGGAACATACAGCACAGTACACATTCAATAGTTACATTAAGCATCGAACTGTACTACTTCAGTACCTGTACCGGAAACAGTAAACATTAAAATGCAATAAACACTGAACACTAATCGTCAGTCCCCACATAAGAAACACTCCTTCATATGGAGCACACAATACAAGTCATCACTGCGTTTTGTTCGTACGGTCTACAGGGGAGAGTACCGCAATTCGCGACGGCGAAATAAAGCAGGTTGTCAGTAAAATTCCCTTTATCGCCGTAGTAGCCCATTTGGGCATCGAAACACTTGTACTCTGCTGGTGACGCGTCGTCCCATCGAGCCGCCAACAGGTACCCGCCATATTCTCTGTACCAACCACTCTTGCAGTGTACTTTTGCAGGAATCATAACATTGGTCAATCTTGGGATTCGGCAAACTGCACATGCAGATTTTCCAAGGAAGCTAGTCGTGTTTTGCATATAATATACTGCGCCATAGAGGTGAGCATGCTCTTCGCCATAACTAGAGAAATTGGAACTGAAGTCTGGGTCTTTGGGCAAGCAGAGGGAATTCACGGCAGCCCCTTTCTCTTTCTTAGAACCTCCCCCCGTGTAACCTTCAAAGTGAAAAGCACATTATATATTACCTCCCTTCATTTTACCTTCAAAGAGAAGAACACAATAAAATATTATATCACTCAAATTAGCATTCTAAGAGGAAACAACAGTACATATTATATCCCCTCATTTAGCCTTCAAACAGAAATAACACATATGTAGCCTTAAATTATGACAAATAAAATTTAACTGTCAACTTTCATTTAAGGCATTTTTATAATGATCTATGATTGATTATTTAGTTATATAATATTTCATGTAGATTGTAGACTGACTTGGGTTGTCTGGGAATTATGTGTTAAGATACTTTTTTGCTATCAACTGCCTCAGTAAGTCACATGATTGATTATTTAGTTATATAATATCTCCTGTAGATTGAGTTGGGTTGTCTGGGAATTATGTGTCAAGATACAGTGCAATCAACTGCCTCAGTAAATCACATGATTGATTATTTAGTTATATCTCATGTAGAATGAATTGGGTTGTCTGGGAATTATGTGTCAAAATACAGTGCAGTCAACTGCCTCAGTAAATCACATGATTGATTATTTAGTTATATCTCATGTAGAATGAATTGGGTTGTCTGGGAATTATGTGTCAAAATACAGTGCAATCAACTGCCTCAGTAAATCACATGATTGATTATTTAGTTATATCTCATGTAGAATGAATTGGGTTGTCTGGGAATTATGTGTCAAAATACAGTGCAATCAACTGCCTCAGTAAATCACATGATTGATTATTTAGTTATATCTCATGTAGAATGAATTGGGTTGTCTGGGAATTATGTGTCAAAATACAGTGCAATCAACTGCCTCAGTAAATCACATTGACGTCAGTAGATAGACGTTTGTTTCTATCGATAAGGCGAAGAACAGGGTTGTGGAAATGAATTGTAAACTTTAATTACTATGGCAACAACTTTCTGTTTACTTTGGAATTGTTCCTTTAATGGTGACATTTGTAGCGCAACATTTCTAAAACAGTTGGTCCTTTAATAGACTGACGTTGCTTCAAGAGTGCTACGAGTAAATTAAAATGTCTTACTTTATCTTTCACTGAATTATGTTCGAAGAAAACTGATTTAAATATACATACAGAGAGAGAGGAGATGGGTTAAATATACAAATATACTATGTAGAAAAGCAGCAAGTATTTATGTCCATTCTTATCTGTTAATGACTGAACACTGTGACATATATCGTCCTGTCTATACTTACCATCGTAGTCAGTTAAAGATTGAACACTGTGACATATATCGTCCTGTCTATACTTACCATCATAGTCAGTTAAAGATTGAACACTGTGACATATATCGTCCTGTGTATACTTACCATGGTAGTCAGTTAAAGATTGAAATCTGTGACATATATCGTCCTGTGGATACTTACCATCATAGATTAAATCTGCATCCTCAGGACAATGTGCAGCTCCCCATCGAACATATACAGAACCTAGATAGACAGACAGACAGACAGACAGAAAGGTATGTTTATACGGCCACATGCAGGTAGTATACCCAACATTTTTCATTTTCCTAAACAGCAATTTTCTGATTAAATAGAGATACAAGCTAAAATCCTCTGAGTCAAGTCATTCAGAAAACGGGATTAGGGGTACAGAGTTAAATCAGGACATATTATCAGTCATTTACTGTAAATGGAAGATCTAAAGCTATATGGTAAAAATGAACATCATATCAATTCGCTGACCATTACTGTCAAATTGTAGTGATGACAGTTACATGATATTCAGCCTTGAGAAATATGTCAGAATTATCATCCAGAAAAGCAAAATCAAAATAACAGGACACTATTTTACATCGCGTACAATACAAAATGTTTCAATGGGAAAAGGATAAAAAAAAATACCTGGGGATACTGCAACATCAAGAAAATATCATAGATGGGACAGCAAATGAAATAAATTAATTAAACAGAAAAACAAGAAAACTGCTCACAATACTTAAAGCCCTACATCTAAAAGCTGATGTAGATAGGCTATATATATCTTAGAAAATGGTAGGCACGAAACTAAAGAAAATCAAAGATGAAATTGAATGAGAAGTTATAGGCCTGATGAAATACATCTGGAATAACAACAAAGAGGTCATTGAATGAGAATTTATAGGCCTGATGAAATACATCTGGAATAACAACAAAGAGGTCATTGAATGAGAATTTATAGGCCTGATGAAATACATCTGGAATAACAACAAAGAGGAACCACTGATAAAAGCAGCAACAATGAGTGGATTATACCAACCCCTACCAACAGACAAAGAAACAAGGAAGAAAATAGCAATATAGACGTTAGCAGATAGATGGAGCCAGAAAACTTTGCAAGGTCAGTATGAGTGATAGGCTTATTAAATATCAATAAAACAATCAACATACAGTCTTATATCTTAAAGCACAATTCAACAGATTAGTGTCAATACAAACCACACGATAGTACTTACCAGAGGACAGAAAGAGAATCATTAGAGATAAGCGATAATTGTTTCTCTATGGGACCTTGTCTAGGCAAAGCCACAATAGTCTTTACACACGCATTTCATAATAAAGTCACGGGTTTATTGTTCACGTTATTACTGTCAATTCCACGTGTTTTCCCTTCTCATGTTGAAGAATACTGACAAGCCACTTTGCTCTTGATGTCATTTGGTGCTCCTCTGTATTAGCTCCCTCAGGCAGAACGATAATTGTAGCAAATTTCAGTGACTTCCTTGTACCAGAAATTGCTCGATATAGACAGAATAGTTTGCCACCATACCTCAATGGAGTGCAGTGTATTTCTTATACTTACACATTGTGGTTGATACTCCTACATCAATGGAGTGCAGTGTATTTCTTATACGTACACATTGTGGTAGATACTCCTACATCAATGGAGTGCAGTGTATTTCTTATACTTACACATTGTGGTAGATACTCCTACATCAATGGAGTGCAGTGTATTTCTCATACTTACACATTGTGGTAGATACTCCTACATCAATGGAGTGCAGTGTATTTCTTATACTTACACGTGGTAGATACTCCTAAATCTGTTCTATCTCAACGAGTCAGTTAACACACCATTAAGCTAACAGCCACCTTTCATGACCATACTTCTTGCCATTCCATATTCAAATGATTAGGCAATAGAATTCTTTACAGCAGGTAAACGTTTGATCTCAGCCCATTGGCTAGCCCATTCCTATAAATCTTAACCATTGGATAATAAAACCTACTCCTCTAGTTGGAACTGGTTTGGATTGCATCAGCAATTTCTAGCATATTCTCAACTCGAGTTGTTTACACTGACACTTACACTAGCATATTCTCAACTCGAGTTGTTTACTCTGACACTTACAAAAATACCATCATAAAGTGTGTCCAAGGTCGGGTCACTTCGACAATATAACAATTTATAACAATTAAAATTTAAGTCTAGAAATAGGGATAGGAAACTTTACTCCACCATAAAACACTTGAAAAATATGGAGTAAAATCCCTGGAAAGAGCATGGACGCACCAACCAGAAACAGTCACTGAAACAGAGGAAAGCAAAGTTCTATGAGACTTTGCAATAAAAATGGATCGAGTGGTTCCTGCACGATAACCAGACAGGGTAGTTCTCAGTAAATCTAAAAGAACAGCAACAATCATCGATGTCGCTGTTCCAAGTGATAAAAACAAAAGAAAGAGAAAAATAGAAAAATATCAGGATCTTAGATTAGAAATCCAGACACCGTGGAATGAAAATACAGAAGTAATACATGTAGTGATAGGATCTCTGAGGAACATAACACCTGTACTGGAAGGATGTCTGAAAAAAGTACCTGAACAACACAGAATTGCCCCACTATTAAAAGCAAAGCTCCTCGGAAGTGCTCACATCCTCATTAAATTCTTGGATCTCCCAGAATCTTGGTAAGATTCCGAGACCTTGGCTCAGAAACGACAGTCAAACAGAAGTCGTGGAAAGAGGCATGATGATGATGATGATGATGATGATGATGATGATGATAATAATAATGTTTTGTTGAAATAGAATAGTTGTATTAGCACAGAAATAAAGTTTTATGGTTAATATTGCATTTCTTTAATAGTAAAATATTTTTTCATCGAAGCCAAATTAATTAAGATCGTAATTAGAAGTTTATTTAACTAAGAAGTCTCACTTAACAAACATTTACGATGACTGTACAAACCCATGTACCTGCTTTATCAAATACAAAATATTCATTTCACATATTTTGTAAATAGATGTAAGTAATACCATGAAATATTGCTAATATAAAACGTTTTAAATATGAACACCGATGCATATTTGAATATAGGTATTATGTGTATGCCGATATATGATATATGACTCTGTTTGTTTGTCTGTTTGTTTGTTTGTTTTTTAAATCTATGATCACGACCATTTGGGATGTGTTGCAATTGTAGTAAGGTTGGAAAATATTTAAAAAGGGTAACCATTAACCACTAGATGACTTAACCACTGACCTGGTGGAGCCGGCTTGCTAAGCGTGTCGTCACTGATGTCGATGTCGTTCTTGATGGGCACAACACTTGATATAGGTTCGTTTTTCAACTGTTGCAGATAGGTTGTCAGTTTCATTATTTCTTTTTCTAGCCAGGATACAACAGCAAAATCAGTAAATTTAATAATATAAGCAATATTTAATTTCTTTTTGCATGATAAAGTTTTGAAACAAATAGATACGCAATCTCAACCAGACTCTGGAATATTTTCTTCACACTGAATTTAATTTACAGTCAGCCTCTACCAGCCACTAAATGAAACCCATACAACATTGTAAGGAATGAAATTAGCGTTAATTTACAGTCAGCCTCTACCTGCCACTAATGAAACCCATACAACACTGTAAGGAATGAAATTAGCGTTAATTTACAGTCAGCCTCTACCAGCCACTAAATGAAACCCATACAACATTGTAAGGAATGAAATTAGCGTTAATTTACAGTCAGCCTCTACCAGCCACTAAATGAAACCCATACAACACTGTAAGGAATGAAATTAGCGTTAATTTACAGTCAGCCTCTACCAGCCACTAAATGAAACCCATACAACATTGTAAGGAATGAAATTAGCGTTAATTTACAGTCAGCCTCTACCAGCCAGTAAATGAAACCCATACAACATTGTAAGGAATGAAATTAGTGTTAATTTGTTTCAAACTATTTTTTATAATAGCAAAGAAAGGTGAAACATTATCTTGCCTGTCTCAGTAAACACAGACCATTGTGACCTGAATTCCAGTCGTGTTTAGCGGTGAAGACAAGTGCCTGTGGTGGAACTTTGTTACATATATTTGTCAAACAGTGTAAAAGCTTTGATACAACAACACTGTAATGGACCAAGTCAGCTAAGCTATAAGGGTACGCTGTGAAATGTGAAAGATTTGAGATGAGAATGGTGAATGGTTTGATTATGTAAACTATCGGAATACATTTTGCAGTAGCGAAATCGAATAAAATTAAATTATTTCATTTTTCTATCAGTAAACGAGTGTAAGTATTAACATGCAATGGTGCTAACGAAAGCGTTTTCACAATATAAACAGATGTAGATAGGAACATAGGTACCTTGTATTCGCAGACATGCTTATCTGTAAATATGTACAAGGGTATGTTTGTGTGTGAGTGGGTGTTATTATTGTAACTCAGTAATGGCAAGAATTTAGGATATAGGAAGTGTTCTAGTAACATGTTTTAGGAAGTGTTTTAGTAACATGTTTTAGAAAGTGTTTTAGTAACATGTTTTAGGAAGTGTTTTAGTAACATGGTTGGATAATCGTGAAATACTAAACAGTAACTATTAGGGCCAGTTGTTCTAACCACTAACCGATTTGAGCAGATGACTGGCTTAGCGCTGTAGTTTGGTCATTTAGCTTTTGTAGTTTTCCATTGGTGTCCTTCATGAAGAGTTCTAAATGTGATTTCATTTCGCTTTTCATCTCATCGATTGTCATGTTGATTTCCGATCTCACCAGTGCATAGTCATCTGTCATTTTGACTACTTGTATTTCTAGCAAGGAAAACAAAAAAGTCCGTCATTTTGATTAAAACAGCAATATTTATTCTCTTCACGAATGATAATTTTTTTTTGCCATAACGGTTTGAAACAAATAGATACATAAATTATTAATCTCTAAATTATTTTTTTCACAATGCAGCCACCCATCTACCCGTATTAAATAGAACCAATAAAATTTCTACTGAATTAAATTAGCATTTATTGTTTAGAAACGTTTCCCTAGCCGGAAAGGAAGATTTATTTACATAATTCCTAAGCACGTGCGATTGTGACCCGAATCCCGCTGGTGTATAGTGGTGACGACAAGTGTCACGAATTCATGTAGAACTTTGTGGAACTCATTTCATGTAAGTGGACTGAATAGTTTTTGACGAAGTAGGCAAAAATATCAGCGAACATTTTACAGTGTGAAAGCTTTGTCAAATCAAGCAAAAGTTCATTTCATAATTTTATAACAAAAGTGTGTAATTAATAACAACAGTTCATTTCATAATTTTATAACAAAAGTGTGTAATTAATAACAACAGTTCATTTCATAATTTTATAACAAAAGTGTGTAATTAATAACAGCAGTTCATTTCATAATTTTATAACAAAAGTGGGTAATTGATAACATGTAATGCTGCTAACGTAAATGTTTTCAAACTGTGCACAGATCATAAACATGAATATAGAAATATGAACCCTATGTTCGTGGACATGATTGTGTATGTTATTTTAATTCTATGACAGCGGACATTTAGGATGTGTTGCAGTATACATTTTGCTTGAATAATCATACAACCATTTGCTGTTTAAAAGAATGATTATAACCACTAACCTGGTTGTGTAGATGACTTAACCACTAACCTGGTTGTGTAGATGACTTAGCCACTAACCTGGTTGTGTAGATGACTTAACCACTAACCTGGTTGTGTAGATGACTTTTACCAATAACCTGGTTGTGTGTATGACTTAACCACTAACCTGGTTGTGTAGATGACTTAACCACTAACCTAATAGGTAAGCTGATGTGTCTAGCCCCGCTATTTTGGCTTTTAGCAGCTGCAGTTCATCGCTTACTTCCTTCTTGAAGACTTCTAGAGTTGACTTTGTTCCGCTTTGCGTTTGGTCCAGACCGGTTGTCATTTCGGCTTTTTGATTTTATCCAGGACAGATCAGCAAAGTCAGTCATTACAATTACAAATCAAAACTTACTTTCGTCTTGTATGATAATGTGTTGGCATAGCGATTTGAAAAAAGATGCATAACATAATCTGACTTTTGGAGTACGTACTGTATGAATACACTATTCTCTTTACTAAATTATTGTTACACTGAGTTTTACACTTAATATTACAATGAGCTCTTACTTAATTAGTATTACACTGAGCTCTACACTTTGTATTACACTGAGCTCTTACTTAATTAGTATTATATCATTGAATTCTTTACTTAATTAGTATTGCACTGAGCTCTTTACTTAATTAGTATTACAATGAACTCTTTATTAATTAGTATTATATCAGTGAATTCTTTACTTAATTAGTATTACACAGAACTCTATACTTAATCAGTATTACACCTAACTCTAAACTTAACTAGAATTACACTGAACTCTTTGCTTAATTAGTAGTAGGCTAAACACTTTAGTTAATTAACGGTGCACTGACTTAATTAGTATTACAATGAATTCTTCACTTATAAAAGCATTTGATGTATTTTTAGCAGTATTTATGCTATAGTTAATGCTTAGTTATGCTATGTTAGTAGAGTTCAGTATTTATGCTATAGTTAATGCTTAGTTATGCTATATTAGTAGAGTTCAGTATTTATACTATAGTTAATGCTTAGTTATGCTATGTTAGTAGAGTTCAGTATTTATACTATAGTTAATGCTTAGTTATGCTATGTTAGTAGAGTTCAGTATTTATGCTATAGTTAATGCTTAGTTATGCTATGTTAGTAGAGTTCAGTATTTATACTATAGTTAATGCTTAGTTATGCTATGTTAGTAGAGTTCAGTATTTATACTATAGTTAATGCTTAGTTATGTTAGGTTAGTAGAGTTCAGTATTTATACTATAGTTAATGCTTAGTTATGCTATGTTAGTAGAGTTCATCTGGTATTTAGTAAGTTTCCAATTCTGCTCACATTGACACGAGCAATTGTCGCGCGTGGAGCGTAGTCAAAGGCATACATACTGTTCAGTCATGCGTGTAGTTCAGTCATGCGTGTTGTTTAGGCACAAGTGATGTTCATACGTGTAGTTCAGTCATAAGAGTTGTTCAGTTACACGTGTAGTTCAGTCATATGTATAGTTCAGTCATGCATGTAGTTCAGCCATGCGTGTTCAATCATACGTGTAGTTCAGCCATGCGTGTTCAGTCATATGTGTAGTTCAGTCTGATGGCAGTTTCAAGTCGCCTGTTGTTCGATACTTGTAAGTCTTTTTGTCAAACTGACGTCATTTGCTTAATGAGGCATTTGTAACTTTGGTATATGCTGAATTCAGGGTCTGACTCTTCCTGAAACACTCTAAGACTGAACAACACATGACTACTTTTTCAAATCGCAAAAATAAGTGTAATTACGTCCATGGATGAATTGGTGGATGGATAGACAGACAGACAGAGCGAAATACAGATAAAAGCATGGGCATGCAAACAGAAAGCTGAAATAATTCAGTTTTACTAGAAATCAACAACAACAACAACAAAAAAAAAACCCCAACAAGACACTATATACCTTGCTCATTCAACAGTTGTACTCTTTTTGTTAACTCTGCTACTTGGATCTTCAGTGCTTTAAATTCTGCTGAATTCACGTCAATACCATCAACGATCGTGGCCATGATACAAATCGCGATGAGTGGACTGATGAATATGTGGCTAAGCATGGTGGTGGAGATTCTGAAACAATGATAAATTAATAATGATTCATGAAAACATGTTTTTTATGCTCACCAACAGGTTTAACAACATATAGAAGTGACATACATAATTGCTATTGCAAAATGTCATTTAATGTTGTTTTTTTAAATTGAATTGATTCTCTTATTCAGGCCACATTTTTAAATTTTAAAAATATTAATGGTGTGTGATTACCGTTGTCTATGTATTGTAAATACAGATTCACAAGAATAATGAATTGTGTCATTTTTTTATTATATAACCGAAAATTTCTTTATCACTGCCTGTTAACAACTCATCTACGACATTTTCATTTCGTTAAATATCATTTAAGTGACTGCGTGTGACTGGGGACAAGCCATTAAAACTCTATACCTGTTGAAAGAAGACGTTACTCATTGTCATTTATATACATTGTCCGTCAGGTGTCGTCCAGATAAGTAACTGCTAGTTTTAGCTCGCATGGTTACTGCAATATGCGAGTGGATACAAGGTCACACAATTCCACCATCTGTCATCCACAAAATCGTTTTAGCACGATTAATTCTCTCCTGGCTACTACAACAATGTTCTGTTGTGGTCAGAATTGAAGACGTGGATCCCAACTAAAATCTAGAAATTTATAATTTGTGATTGGCCAAGAACATCAAGACACGTGACAGTTTCAGGATGAGCAGAAGTGACTAAATACTTCTACAGATGACATAAGATGATCCATCACTTAGTATAGAACATAAAACATTAAAAATCTATTACTTCATTAGTCAATGACTGATGTGTACTCTATACTTTGAAGTATAATAAAGAGGAACAGCGTATGATGGACTGCAGGCCTAATATATTAAATTATAACATTTAATTTAATGTCACTCATAACAGACATTGTAAAGTAGTGTTTTCACCATAAATAGGAATGGAATTTGTGTTAACTATATGTAAATTTGAGGGGGAGAAAAAGATTTTTGTTGTTTTATCTCTGAAGAAGTTGTCTTTATGCCTCATTTTCAAAGTAATAAATTTCAAAATAAGCCACAAAATATACATTCACTCTAAAGGCGGAAGAAAGCTTAGCTGGTGACCATGTGGGCTGGATTAGAGTACATTAATTAGTCACTTCGTGCTTCGTTAGCATTGTATTCACAATAAAGCGAGTTGGGGTTGATTGACATCTTCATAAACATTGTATTCACAATAAAGCGAGTTAGGGTTGATTGACATCTCAAGTAACATAAAAGCAATAATGTGATTATTCTTTATGTTCTAGTAAATTCACAGTACATAGAAGTTTTATTTTATAATAAATATATTCAATTGTAATATCATTGATCATATTTAAAATACAGCAACATAAAAACATACAGATACACCGAAAGTTGTCAATGCGTATTGTGCTGTAAATAACGATAATGTACAATAATACTTACCACGGGGCTATTAAGTCATGGATTGTGTTCGTTTCCTTGTTCGTTTCGTCGTCCCTGTCCTCCTTTGTTTAACAAAAGATGCAACGTGTCATCATTCCAGCGCGCCTTCCAAATATAACGTCTTCTTGAAGAGTTTATCTGACGTCATCAACTTGACGTCTATACTTCTTGATGAAGAAGAATACGATTAAAGCGTCACATATAATTTGATAACTGACGTTTCCAACGAAGCTTCCAAGACGCCAAGAATGATTTTAACAACACGTGGTGCTTCATGGAGGATTTTAAATGTGGAAATACATTTTGACACATACACACACACGCACAAACACCTAACACACATGCACACACACACATACACATCCATGAATTACCTCTACTTATTTTCCACATTAATCCAGAAGATAAACTTTGAAGTGATTAATTTCCTTTCAAGTGGATTCCCAGGATTGTGCGCTAATTATGAACCCTAAGGTCATTGGATGAACTTTGACAACAGGTTTTAGTAATAAGACGTGTGTGATTGTCTTGTTTCTAAAATGTCATGGCGCACTGACCTTGTTCATATAAAATAATTGAATCTTGTGTGTAACTTTAGTGCAGCTAAACACGTAGGAAATTGACAGCTATTACCTTCCCCATCATTGTTTTCGTTCAGTCCTTCGCGTGCAGTGAACTTCCTCGAGACGCAATGCATACCCAGACGCCTATTGAGGAATACATTTACAGACATTACTTGCCCAACAGTCGAAAGTCAAATGGAAAGTCACCTTTTGTCAGTAGGAACACGCAAGATCGATAATTAAAATTCTTACCTATATAGGACGTCTATTTAAGAATATATTGAAATAGTTTCTGGAATAGTATCCTCATTAATCTAGATACTGTTCTGTCATCAGACGTAACAAACATTTCATTTCCTTCCAGCGAACTAATGAAATAATGACAATACACACTGTGAACAGTGTACCACATTAAATATATGAACTAGTGTGAACAGTGGTACCCTATTTAATATATGAATAAAAAGACTGAGGTGATAATTCCAACATTTCAGTGGCAGTATCATGCAGGCAGCATACCAAATTTCAGCTCGAGGCAAGAATTGCTGATATAGTGCAAACCAGTGAGTAGCTTTTATTATCCAATGGTTATGATTTACAAGAACAAGACCAGCCAATGGGCTGAGATCAAAAAGTTTACCTGCTGTCGAAAAACCTACTGTCTAATCACTTTGAATTTGGAGTGGCAAGAAGAAATCTGGTCTTGTAAGGTGGCCATTAGCTTGACGGAGAATGAACTGACTGGCTGAGAGAGAATGGACTTAGAAATATTTCATGCATTTTCGTTATTGATATGTTATACTTGCGTTTTACATAGAGATGTATTATGTAAGTTGACTATTATTTCTGTGAATGTTTGAACTAAGCTGCTTGTGTACATATTGTACTAAAAACTTGACATTTTGATATGCTGTATTTATTGTGCTGTGTATCAGGCTAATAAATATTGTTGCAGGAAACTGTAAGTTGAGACTGAAATGTAAGAAAGAATTAAGTTATAAAGCGATAAACTGGAAGCTTAGCGTTTGTTCTATGATAATATTTTGCAGAGACATTAAATGACTCAAACAGGAGAATAAAAGAGTCAAATAAGTTCTTAAAAGACTCAAACAGGACTTTATAAGACTCTGAGTACATCAAAAGAAACAAATAGGAGAGTACAAGACTCAAATAGAAGTTCATGAGACTTAAACAAGACTTTAAAAGACTCAAACAAGAGTTTACAAACCAAAACATGGTGTGTATGTGAAAATCAGTGGATGTTAAATACAATTTAATGATTATTATGAAATGATTGTAAAAATATACAGGGTGTACAAATGTAAACTCAGTAATGCTTTCAACTTACAAGAAATGATAATAAAAATCGTCGACACATATTTTAAATTTATTTATTAGAGCTTTATTCTGATTAATTAATATTCATTCATGTGTATTCTTAACAAGAATTCATCATATATATGACAGTCATTCAGTTTTATATAAATAATGATTGATAATCTTTTAAGGCAAATACTGATCAAACCAGATAGGTCAATATCAGGTCAACCATTTGTTGTACTACCTAATAATGGTGTTAGTGGATTGGTATTTGATACACCCTATTAATTATCAATCGACAAAAGATACTGGCCATCACATGTGACCCTAAACTAGGTCCAAAGGATGAACATCAGAAATATACTTCTGGATTTTAATGATTATCTGTTATTAACCTCACCCTTGTAACCCATGTGTTACCATTCCCCATATGAATACTTGCTTGTTTAAGAAGAATAATTGTATTTACCACAACGAATAACAAGTCTACATCACATAAGAAGGCCAACATACTTTTGCGGCAAAATATAAAAATTATTACCATGCACTCATCGGATAAATTCCACATATAATAATTACAATTGTTTAGAATTATACTTAGAATTATTTATATAAAAATACATACAATTATATTCATATACATATGTATCTTTAAAAATTACATGTAAACTTAATCTGGAAATGATCACTAACTATTTAAATTTAAGAAATAAAGACAAAATATGTGATCACCATTTTCTATTTACTAGAATAAATCACACAATTTTGGAGGTTACTTTTCTAATGATTTGGTACCTGAGAATTCTGTTAATGAAATGAATCTCAAACTATATCAAAAATAAATATAATCTTAAGCAGCCTGCAAAGAACAGTACTGGACTGACTGCTTTCAATCATATTACTTATTAGACAGAATTTTATATTTCATTTTATTTTATTAATTAATACATTAATAAAAACAAATTTTAAAGGATAGATATTAAATAGAAAATTTAACTATGAATACAAAATTTAATTGCACATGAATCAACATACATAACAGTATTGAAAAAAAATGTCCTCCACCCCAAGAAAACAGAAACAAACAAAAAATGAAAAAAATCAACTTACAAAGCATTAAACAAGACTTACCAATAGCCTAATACACACAAATCAATTGGTACTTAACATGACAACTTGAAACAAATTAATTAAAAATGAAATTGGCCATTGTCTTAATATAGTATGTTCTTAGCACAAGTAAAACTTCTAAATGTACATGCATTAAAGTGTACAGTGTTTAAGTGTACAGTGTTTCTTTATTCTAAAAATACACATACAACAAATATGCACAAATCATTCTTTTTTTCACCTCTAAGAGATCAAAATACTATATATAAGTATATATACACAAAATGCATATTTATCTCTAAGAGATCAAAATATATACATATCTAAGAGTACAAAATACTACATACATGCATAAAATGCTTATTTAAACTGTAAAAGTTTAAATGACACCAAACAATGGTTAAAATGTATTATTAAACAAAGGAAATATGCATAAGTATAGGAAATACAAAAAAGTCTTCATGAATTCTAAAATTACAGGATAGAGGAATATTTTAAAAAAAAATTATTTCTTCTACTTTCAAAGTATAAATTCTACAAGCACAAAGCAATAAGAACTAATACAAAGATATTTCTTCTGCTTTCAAGTTGTGGAGGAGTACATTTGCCTATCACTATTTCTAAACTTAATAATAATATATTTGTTGTTAATGTTAACCGTGACCCAACCTTGGGCACTCCTTGATGACATTTTGTCAAGTTTGAGTAAACAACTCAGGTGGAGAATATGCTACAAAATTGCTGATGCAATCCTAACCAGTTCCAACTAGATTAATAGTTTTTTTTCTGACTAATTAATAGTCTCACACTTGTTCATAACAAATTCATCTAATGGAGATGGACTGAAAATTTCTTTGCTGAACAAGTTTTCTATTATAATCACTTTGAATTTGAACATAACTCGAGTCTGGTCATAAAGGCGATTATTAGTTTATGGTAAGTTACTTACTGATAACGAAAGAACTTAGAATATTTCATACAAGTTTGCTATTGATCCATAATTTGAATTAGAGAATGCTTATGTAATTGAACCATTATTTCTATGTTCATTCATTTGATTATTTTGTACATTGTACCTGTGAATTTTGATCGATGTTATATTTCTTATGCTGTGTGTGTATCAGGCTAGTGAAATTGTTGCAGGATTTGTAAGTTGAGAATATTTGTAAAAGAGAAATGAGTTTTAGAGATGAAATATGCCTGAAATTTAGTGCTCCCTTAATTTGACTTCTGCTTGTTAAAAGCCATTTATGAAACAATGATAATATTTTCTCCAGAGTGAACAAATATATGTTGTGATAAGAAAAGATGTGGATAATGTTTTATTGCATTCATCAAATTTATAGGTCTTTATATGGCTTCCCACCAGTATGAGCATATATGTTTGTTGATAAGTCAGAGAAGTGTGCAAATCCTTCAATACACTGATCACACAGACATGATTTTTCTCCAGTATGTATACGCATATGAACTAATGAATTAGAAAATTCTGCATCACATTTATATGGTTATTCTGAAGTATGAATGTTCATGTGTTATGGTAACGAAGAAGACTATGCAAAGAACTTCATGTACTTGTTATATTTATTTCTCCAGTATGAACAAGCATGTGTTTTGATAAGGATGAAAGCTGTGACAATGCTTTACTGCACTGATCATATCTAAATGGCCTTTTCTCCACTATGAATACACATGTGATTTGATAAGTTAGAAGGGAATGCAAACATGTTAATGCACTTATCACATTTATACGGCTTTTCATCAGTATGAGCATGCATGTGTTGTGATAAGTAAGAAGACCGTGAGAATGCTTTATTGCACTGATCACATCTGAATGGCTTTTCTCCAGTATGAATACGCTTATGATCTGACAAGTTAGAAGACCGTGAGAATGCTTTACTGCACTGATCACATCTAAATGGCTTTTCCCCGGTATGAATACGCATGTGTTTTGATAAGTCTGAAGATCGTGAGAATGCTTTACTGCATTCACATTTGTATGGCTTTTCACCAGTATGAACATGCATGTGTTGTGATAAATATGAAGATTTTGAGAATGCTTTAGTGCACTGATCACATATAAATGGCTTTTCTCTAGTATGAATACACATGTGATTTGATAAAGCTGAAAGGCATGCAAATGCCTTTGTGCACTTATCACATTTATATGGCTTTTCACCAGAATGAACATGCAAGTGTTGTGATAAGTTAGAAGACTGTGAGAATGCTTTACTGCACTGATCACATCTACATAGCTTTTCTCCAGAATGAATACGCATGTGTCTTGATAAGGCTGAAGACCATGAGAATGCTTTACTGCACTGATCACATCTAAATGGCTTTTCTCCAGTATGAATACGCATGTGATTTGTTAAGGCTGAAAGGCATGCAAATGCCTTCATGCACTTATCACACTTAAATGGCTTTTCACCAGTATGAATACACATGTGTTGTGATAAAGCCGAAGACCATGAGAATGCTTTACTGCACTCACCACATTTGTATGGCTTTTCACCAGTATGAATACGCATGTGTTTTGATAAGTCTGAAGACTGTGAGAATGCTTTACTGCACTCACCACATTTGTATGGCTTTTCACCAGTATGAAAATGCATGTGCAGTGATAAGTGTGAAGACTTTGAGAATGCTTTAGTGCACTGATTACATCTAAATGGCTTTTCTCCAGTATGACTACGCATGTGTTGTGATAAGTCCGAAGACCATGAGAATGCCTTACTGCACTCACCACATTTGTATGGCTTTTTTCCATTATGGATAAGCATATGCTTTGATAAGGAAGAAGGGAATGCAAACACCTTCATGCACTTATCACATTTATATGGCTTTACACCAGTATGAGCAAGCAAGTGTTGTGATAAGTAGGAAGACTGTGAAAATGCCTTACTGCACAGATCACATCTAAATGGCTTTTCTCCAGTATGAATACGCATATGATCAGATAAGTTAGAAGACCGTAAGAATGCTTTACTGCACTGATCACATCTAAATGGCTTTTCTCCAGTATGAATACGCATGTGTTTTGATAAGTCTGAAGAATGTGAGAATGCTTTACTGCACTCACCACATTTGTATGGCTTTTCACCAGTATGAACATGCATATGCAGTGATAAGTGAGAAGACTTTGAGAATGCTTTAGGGCACTGATCACATCTAAATGGTTTTTCTCCAGTGGGAAAATGCATGTGTTGTAATAAATAAGAAGACCATGAGAATGCTTCACTGCACTCACCACATTTGTATGGCTCTTCACCATTATGAGTATGCATGTTTGGTAATAAATAAGAAGGCCATGAGAATGCTTTACTGCACTCATCACATTTGTATTGCTTTTCACCAGTATGAACATGCATGTGTTTTGATAATTCTGGTGGCCATGAGAATGCTTCACTGCACTGATCACATTTAAATGGCTTTTCTTCAGTATGAATATGCATATGTTGTGATAAAGTAGAAGAATCTGAGAATGTTTTACTACACTTAGCACATTTATACGGTATTCCTCCAATACGAACACACATGTCTATCTAGTTAAGTCTGAAGACCTTGAAAAAGCTTTACTGCACTGATCACAACTATATGGCCTTACTCCAGCATGAAGAGACTTGTGCTTTGGTATGAGAGAAGAATGTGAGAATGCCAAACTACACTGATTACATGGATATGACTTATCTCCAGTATGAACATGCATGTGCACTAATAAGCAAGAAGACTTCAAGAATGCTTTATTGCATTTATCACACTTATATGGCATTTATTAAATATGAACATGCATGTCTTGATAAGTGAGAAGATAGTGAGAATTCTTTACTATAAATATCACATTTATATGGCTCTTCTTCTGCATGAAGATGCATTCATTTTGACAATGCTAAAGAATGTGAAAGCCTTGCTGCGCTCATTACATTTATATGGCTTTTTTCTAGAATGATCAGAGGTGTTGTGATAATAAATCAGCAAAGTACTAGAATACCTTAATGCATTGACCACATTTATAAGATTTTAATCCTGTACAAGTGCATTTGTAATAAGCCCAAAGATTGAGTGAATGCTCTGCTGGACTCATCACATTTTTTTTCACCAGTTTATGAATGTACATTTATTTTGAAAAAGAAAAAAAGAGTGTGGAAATGTTTTGATGCACTGATCAAATTTACATGACTTTGCTCCAGTATTATCAATATCATGTATGAGTTGTGATAAACAAGGGCATAAGAAAACTTTACTGCACTGAACATATTTAAATGACCTTTGTCCACTAAAACATACATATGTTTAATAAGCCATAAGTGAAGGATACTTTGCTGTACTTATATTATTTATAGTGCTTTCTCCAAAATGAAAGTGTTTAATAAGCCATAAGTGAAGGATACTTTGCTGTACTTATTTATAGGGCTTTCTCCAAAATGAAAATGCAAGTGTTGTGATAAGTGAAAAGAATTTGTCTTTTTCTTTTGTCTTTTTCTTTGCACTGATTACATTTATAGGGCTTTATAAAAGTGTGAACAATTAATTATGCCTTATGATAACTTGAAAAGTTGAGAATGTTTTGCTTAAGTGAACACATCTACATGACTGTTCCTCAGTATGAATATGCATTTGTTGGAGTAAGCTACAAGATCATGAGAATGCTCTATTACATTCATTTACATGCATACAGCTTTTCTCCAGTGTGAATGCTCATCTGTTCTCATATGTAGGAAGTATACAGAATAATTTATTACAGTGACAACATACATGTTTCTTTTCTTAAGTGTAAGTAAGCTTGTGTAGAGTAGAAGCCAAAATATAACTGACAAGAATGAAAGACAATCTTCAATCTTCAGTCAGCAATGCAAAACAATAAGTAAAATCGAAAAATGAAAAATTACTTAAAGTTAATATTCCAGCTGATGTCAGAAAAACTTCTTTATAATTGTACCTGCAAAGAATATATTGGTAAGAGTTAAAAACAGGAATGAACAACCAAGGCTAAGTGAAGATTTTAGGCAAATCACATAAATAAGTTTTAAAATCATGTGATAAAGACTCCATATGAAAAATTATGATCATATACTCCACAGGCAAAATGGCCTCTTCTCTAAACTGGCATCAAGAAAATATATTAAGTATTCACCCAAATTTGCATTTTGATAACATGCTAAATATTGACATCAGAATTTTAACAGGAAAATGAAATCAGTTGTGTGAAGTACTCCACACCATGTTTAACTCCATGATTCAATCATGCATAACAATCTGAACATTCTCAACATTTGTAATAAACTTCAACTTTTCAAGACCTACATTAAAAAAGGAATAATAAGTTTTATAAATAAAGTGATTTACACAAGGTTAAACTTTGAACACTTTCTTCACTTACCTATACTATATTAGGAACACTATCAAAACATCTTCAGCTTATGATGTATTTGTCATCAGTGACTTTGCATGTATGCAGTAATGTCTGCATCTGCTCCCTGCAATCAAATATTTTTGCATCTATATGGGAATGTCAAGGAATAGGAGAAAATCTTGATCACTGTGGAAATAAACTGAACCACAAGTATCAAAATTAATAAAGATAATAAATTAAATCAAAACTAACTGCTTAGATCAACTCTGAAAATAAAAACCAATTGTGATTAAATGCATTATGCAAAATAAAAATCCTAAATTAAATAATGTTCTTACTTTTCATCGCAATCTTTAATCCCATCCTCTCAAGACATCAGTTAGACTTGCCTTTGGTGTTTTCTCTTGTGTATTTATAATGTACATGACTGTTAAAACCAGACAGTAAATGATAGTGAGTGGAATGAAATGGTTATATTTACTTGCAATGAATTCTATTTTCTTGTAAAGCTAAACACAACAATGCAACATCAGATTTCTTTGGATCTGCAAAAATGGCATGTGCTGACAACATTCACTTTTTAAAATGACCTTCAACTTCAGAGAGGTGTGCGACCTACTTTAACTTGTTGCCTTAATGATTGAAGTTTACATGTCAAGTACATTTTATAGTAGACTGGCCCCAAATTTTCAGTCTGGAGATATTAGACATTTTAACAGAACTGGAAATATATATTTCTATTAAATTTCTGTTTGTACAAATGCCATATGTAGATGTTTATTCTGCATCAGGGGAAATAAGTCTGGGACAGGTCCAGATGATAGTGTTCAGGTGTTAACTGGAATAATAAAAACAGTGACACCTGATGAGTTTGCACCAACACTCGCATTGAAACAGCTGAACCCATCAGACTTGCCTCTTTTCATCATCTTCGGATTACTGGAATTAAAAATGGAAAGAAGGAACACCTGATCCACGTCAGTGCCACTCCTAAACCCTTGTCAGGGAGGAGAAAGAAGAAGAAGATAACAATCATAATACTACTAGGAAAGAAGATGGGACAAAGATGAAAAAGACAGGACAAAAAAGAAAAATTAAGTCAGACAACGAAAACCTTTGTTAAACATTCTTGGACCTTGTGGTGGAGTAACTTTTCCCCTCCTTATTTTTTAAATTTAATTATTATATAAACTGTTAAATTGTCAAACTAACCTGACCTTGGGCACTCCTTATGACGGTATTTTTTAAGTGTTTGCATTGGAAGTAAACAACTCTAGTCAAGAATGTTCTAGAAATTGCTGATGTAATGCAAACTAGCATGTAGATTTTATTAATCAAAGCATACAATTTATGAGAACACGACCAGCCAACTTTGAATTTGAAGTAGAAAAAAGAAGTCCAGTCTTGAAAGGCAGCTGTTATACTTGATGGTGAGTTAAACTGACTGGTTGAGAGAGAATATACAGTGGTACCTCGCATAACAAACGCAATTCTTTCCAGCAGTACGTTTGTTATGAGGTGTTCGTTATGCAAAAAACGATATCCCATAGACTTCTACAGGAAATCGTGCAATCCTTTCCACATCGCTGCGAAAAATCAAAGAAATTAGGGGGAAAATGAAGACAGGGCAGTGTTTGGGGGAACACTAGTAATGACACTCACCAAAGCAGGGTATGATGTTAGGTGTTGATGAGGTGAAATGGAGATGGGATGAGGAGAACACACACACTTATGTACAGTTCACACAGATGGCAAAAACACATCAAAGCAAGGAAAAAAGGACAACCAACTGGGGACAAATACACCCTGCCTTCATCTGAGCCACACAAGACATGAGTGGCTGGATTCGGCCATTTATTTACGGGAAATGCGATGTTTTCACGGCCTACATACAGTTCGTTATGTGAAACAAGTTCATTCTGCGAGTCACGCGGGCGTTCGTTATGCTGATCGTTTGTTCTGTGAGGCGTTTGTTATGCGAGGTACCACTGTACTTAGAAATATTTCATTTTGCTACTGAAAACATGAGTATATCATCTCAGTAGAGACGTACTATGTGAGTTGACTTTTATTTTTACAAATGTTTGAACTAGGCTGTTCACATGTAGTTTGTTAGACATTTGACATTGTTTTGATATGTTGTATTTATTATACTGTGTACATGCATTGGGTTAATAAATACTGTTGCAAGAAACTGTAAGTTGAGACTGGAATACAAATAAGTAATAATGGAGTTATAAAAAGCAATAAACTGGAAGCTTAGCATTTGTTCTCTGATTATATTTTGCAGAGACAAGTTTTTATTTCAACATTTGATTTGAACCTCCTGGTTTATTGTTTGTAAACATCTATGACCGATCATGGTAAAGGTGAGAAGTGGTGTGTAAGTGTAAGAACATATTACTCTATTGATTTGTGGCAGCAAGGTATGCTGACTACCTGAACAATTTCTGGTGTAGAGAAGTTGTTGGATATCTCTACATTTATTGCTCTGTTTGAAGGAGCCGACACAGTGAAAAGTAGCATTACGGGTAACTCTAAATAGTGGAACAGTGTTTTCCAACATGTGAGTGAGGCACATGGAGCTGATGTAATAACTGCTGACAATAATGTGTGTCTTTGTTGCAAAAGCATGTGGAAGGACTATTGAGACAGCAGTTAAACAAGGTTATGTAAAACTATTATCGCTTATCTCTAACAACTCTGTTTCTGTTCTCTGATAGAATATCCTGTGATTTGTATTGACATACTGAATACTGATGAATAGTATTTTCTGGATAAGGACTGTTTAAGCATAAAATTATCTGAACATGAGTTCATGAAAATATCAGTGTCAGGTAATCTATTTCATTGCATTTGTCATATTTATATTTGATTGTTGATTTAATAAATTTATTGTTAAATTTATTGACCTTCTTATGCATATTGTTAACTTTATGCTGGAGAAGAAAGTGGATGAATGGGGGCTCACTAAATATAGATTAAAGATGGATTTGTATTCTCCTTTAGTATAAGAAGTCTTCCACTCACAGAAACATTGTGTGATTGTAAATGTTGTTTTATGTTGGGGAAAAGAGAAAATGTTTACAGTGCCCATATATATCCACCAAGTGAGAGAGATGAGTGGTGTCTGCTGAAGGATCATTAATAAAGCAAATTAAGATTCTTATCACTTGTAATTAGTTCTGGATGGTTAATTAATTAATAATAATAATAATTAATATCCATTAACTAAGTGGCATTGGTGTCACAGACCTAATCTGGACTCTTTAAAAATTCGTGGAAGGAGAAGACCTAATTGAGCTGCAGACCAAGCCAAGCAAGGTTCTTCAAAATTACCTCTCAATGCCAAAATATGGGTTCAGAAACAACAAGAAACTGTGAGGAAAAAATGTCCAAAACAACCACAAAGATTAAATGTGAGAAGGAAATGAGTACACAATTATGTGGAAAATTCCTCCTAAAACTAAAGTTCACTCTATAAACCTATGTACAAAGTCTCTTGTCTTGTCTAAAGATTTATAAACCTATCTATAATGACTCATCTTGTCTAAAGATTTATAAACCTATCTATAATGACTCATCTTGTCTAAAGATTTATAAACCTATCTATAATGACTCATCTTGTCTAAAGATTTATAAACCTATCTATAATGACTCATCTTGTCTAAAGATTTATAAACCTATCTATAATGACTCATCTTGTCTAAAGATTTATAAACCTTCTTGTCTATTGCTTTCTTGGAGAATACACTGTTAACAATAGTGTGCTTTCATGTAAGAAACCTGATTAAATTTGCATATATAATCTAATGGAGATATTTATATCAATATTTGTAGTCGGGTGGCTTTACAAAAGTATTTAATATGTCAGTTTATGAATGCCAGAAGTGCCAGCACTAATGGGAAGGAAGGAGTGATGATATTTAAAGTCACTTAATTAAAAAAAGTGTTTGACATTATATGACAATGGCAATATATTTCATGTATCATTCCATCAAGTGATATATGTTGCATTACAAGCAATAGATCTAGAAATCTTTTATCATTATGTAAATAATATTATATTGGTTCTAGATGGGGTAATATTTATTTTATTTAAAAAAGTTTACAGTTAGAAAATGAAAGCAATTAACTTGTCCAAAAATTTGAGAGACATAGCACTCACTGATGAACAATTCTAAGTTCTACATTTTTTGTTTCATTTGATTCTATCTTCCCTTCCTTTAGAGTAAATAAAAGGTGGGTGGGTGAGAGAATACCAAACAATGTACACAGACATTCCATTTTTAATTATGTCCAGTTTTCACTTTGTCAAGTTTGCAAATTGTCCACTCAAGTAACTAGCTTTTTTTTTTTGCAATTTCAACATTTCTCCTTTATTTTACGTATATTCATAGTACATCCTTTCCTTTATTGTTTTAAATCCAAGGTGTTCATGTGACAGGTATTTTCTCTGCTAAGAAGTGCCCCTGAAAACTGAGGATTTATATTATCTTCATATCCATAGTATATCATAATACTTCATTCATACTAGGTCAACAATAGGTAGGCCTTGTCAACACCCTCCCTCCCCCCACCACACCCAATGCTAACCATCATATAATAAATATATATCTACACAGCTAACACTGACCCCAAAATAGACTATGAGGTATCCACACAATATTTCCTTTGTCTGACTTTTTTCAGCCCAGCACAGCCCTTAGAAATCTCCTTCAAAAATATAACTAAGTATACATAAGATCAAATTTATTTTTAACAATATAATCAAAATGTTATCATACACACATTACACAACACATAACTAATAATCAACAATATAAAAATGTAAATATTTCATTATTTGATAATTATAAACTAAGAAACTTCAATTATTTTCTAGCTGTCTATCACTGTCTAGACAGTAATATTTAATCATAATACATATGTATCTAATAAATGTCCTTCATTGATCTTTGTATTTCATCAACCTAATTACAGTTTACACTAATTAATTAAAATATTTTATTAATTGTCATGCATATGTTAAGTAACAGAATAAATGTTAGGATCTGATTTATGTGGAACCAATATGTTACAAAGAAAATGCCTTTGAAATATTTCTTAAAAAATTAAAGTTTCCTTTCTTCAAAAATATCGACTTTTTCAAGATAAAAGAGATATAGAATGTTGCTTTAAATTTTAATGTATTATCACTTCTAAGAAAATCTTGGTAGGTTTGCAAGATTAATTATCACAATGAAAAGTAAACAGAAATGTGAAAGTATATATAAAAAAGAGGTGTCATTTTCAGTTCTTGGAGTAATGACTACTTTATCACCAATTTAATATACACAGATGAAGAAAATATATATTCAATGTGGATGTTAAAGTGTTTTTGTACCTTTCTACTTGAAAAAACATCTTAGCATCATATGAAATTTAACTCTAATAAATGTAAGTCATTTACTGATTTAGTCTACAATTTCACTCAAAAAGGCACAAAATTTTAGAAGATTTTTCTCTTTTTCCCCACAAGCCAGATTTATTTTTTCAAGCATGTTTAAATGGTCAAAATATTAATAAATGAATAAAATTATGCTCCTATTTTGTATGTGTGTGAGTTCATGGTGATCATTTAGTTATTGAGTGAAAAGATTTTTTTTAAACCCATAAATATTAACACAATTATGAATATTCACAATAACACTAATTATAATGTTCTATTCTTAATTTTTCTAACGATACAATAATGGCTACAAAAAGTTCATACAGAAAACATTTCCTCACTGACTTTAGGGTCCTTGTTCAATTAATGAACTGTGCACAACTACCTTTAATATCTCTGTTAGTCTGTTTTCCAACTAATTCAAAAATGTGTGCATCTATGTCTGGCACTATCTATGAGCAGTTAATTGGACTCACTGTTCACAAAAAATCTTATGAAGATATTTATCATAAATAAAGTTGTATCAGTAAATCAATATGATGTTTTTAGAAACAATTAAATTTTTTGTGGGTTTATAGGGGCAGTGTGTGTGTGTGTGTGTTTGTTTGTTTGTGTGTGTAAAATTATTTAAATGTCTATGTAATTGTTTTCCTATTGTCCTCTCTCTAGCTATGACAAGTTTTCAAATTGCCCAGATTGGCAACTCTCTTGGCGTCAAATTTTTTATTCTCCTGTTTGTTCAACATTCCATATATAAAACTGTATTGTGGCTGTATTCAGCATTCCATACACAAAATGGCTTTCTGGTCATGTTCAGAACTCCATACACAAAATGATATTCTGGGTTCAGCACTCCATTCACAAAATGATATTCTGGATGTGTTCTGAACTCCATCACAAAATGATATTCTGGCTGTGTTCAAAACTCCATTCACAAAATAATATTCTGCCTGTGTTCAGAACTCCATACACAAAAAAGTATACTGGGTGTATTCAGTATTCCATACACAAAATTTTCTCTTACCTTCTCTAGTGTATAGTTTTTGAAATTTTCAACTTGGGACATGCTTGCCTGGTATTATTTTGCATATGTGTAATGTAGTCCTCATTCGTTCCCTGCAAACATATTTTTTTGGTGTCAATTTACATTATATAGTATACTCAAACAACAATAACAAATGCAAGTATTACAGTTAAATTTCATATTGCTAAATTTATTAAAAATATATTAAAAAATTAATTAGAAGCAAGTATTATAGTTACATTCTATATTTAAATTTACCAAACTGTCCTCTTTGAAAGAATTTATATTAAATGAGCATGTTAATATTTACCTATTTGTAAAAAGTTCATAAAAATCACTACAACTAATAAATCATTTTAATTCATTGAATAGTCTCCCTTTATACCATTAATATATCAAAGAGTGGGTACCCGCACAATATCAGGATTAATTTCCTACTGATGGTTGCTAATGGTAATGAGGATTTGGTTGCTAAGTGTGTGTACAGAGCTTTGGGGTCATCCGACCAAAACAGTCGCGTATGAACTGCCTGCCTATATATATATATATAAAACACTTGTAACATTAAAAGTTAGCATTATTAACATTGAAATTTTGCTATCGAAATATTAAAATGTGGCAAAATAACTGTTAAAAATAGAGTTAGTACCATTTTAAAATTAAAATACAAAAGTTTTCAAATATGAAGCATTGACTTATACACTCATCCCTGTAAATACTGAAATCGTGGGAATAACGCATGGTTAGATTACTGGAATTTTCAACTTTCAGTACCAACTGAAAGGTCTTTAAAAGACAAGAAGAAAAAATTAATTATTTATATAAGTATTCCCATCCCCACTCCAATAAAAGACCTACTTTTCAAGGCCATCTTTGTTCTCGTACTCTCAAACCACGGTTAGAATTGATTTGGCTTTGTTGTTCGCTTATTTATAATGTAGCCGACTATTAGAATCAGTCAGTAAATGAGAGTGCGATATATTAAGTGGTTATATTTACTTGCAATGAGTTCGATTTTCTTGTAAAGCAAAAACACAACAGCAGAAAATATTTCTTTGATCTGCAAAATATGGCGAGCGCTGTTGGCGTTCGCGAAAACGACCTTCAACTTCACAGAGGCATGCGACCTACTTTAACTGGTTTCCATACTGGCTGACTGAATGGAGTTTACGTGTCGAGTAACTTAGATAGTAGAATGCCATAATTCGAGATGGAGATATTACAAATTTTAACAGGACTGGGAGAATAGATTTCTATTAAATTTATAGTTTTATAAATACCTTATGTAGATGTTTATTCTCTTCAAGGGAAATAAGTCAGTTTGAGATGGAGGTATTACAAATTTTAACAGGACTGGGAGAATAGATTTCTATTAAATTTATAGTTGTAGAAATACCTTATGTAGATGTTTATTTTTGCCTCAGGGGGAATAAGTCAGTTGTTATTAGGATTAATAAATATAGCAAGCAAAATCTGATCGGTTTGCGTCAAGACGCGTACTGTAATGCTAAACACGTGAGAGATGCAGGAAATAAATCAACTGTCACAAACTGTTAGACAGTGGTTAACTGTAAGTCTACTCTATAAGGATGGGGGTAGTGGTATAACAACGAGGAGTATAGACTTCGTCTTCCGTTGTTTCTTGACGGTTAATTTGTGTGTATATCTTCTTTGTGGACTCCACCCTTCCCCCGCTCTGCTTTTAATGTAGTCATATAATTGCTGGGCCAATATTCAATGAAAATATCTCTTAAAGCCAAAATAAACTATTTATAAACAACTACCAAACTGATGAATGAATCATTTTTCCATATGCCTGCATTCAAAACAATCACAAGAGCTGAGACCGAATCTCAAGCAACCAGAAAATAGTACCCCTTTACACTCTAACAAAGGAAGAAAACACACACACGCACACACACACACACACACACACACACACACACACACACACACACACACACACACTCACACACACACAAAACTTATAATCGCTAATATCCAGACAAGTAAGACAGTGGCAAAGGAAAAGAACAACCAGAGTGCCGGGCCTTGATAAAGCCACCACCAACGTTACCAAAGAAAATGACACTCAGACAATGCTCATAGCAAAGGAAGGACTAACAAGAGAGACAGACATTCTCTGAGACAAATATGACATGCCTGCACTAGCCCCCCTCCCCCTCCAACAGTCCAAGACGTATAACAACACCAAATGCTGCGCAGGAACAGCGGCCAGCGGGAAGCAGTCCAGAAGAAAATGTAGCACCCACCACCATATGTACGAAATCAACATTTCGAACAACAGCAATCACAACAGCAGCAGCCCCAACACCAACAACCACAAAAAAGGCAGCAACAGAAATCGCCAGCCACCTTAATCAAGGGAACGAATCACAGACAACCAATCAATGAAATAACTACAACCAACACCATGAAATCAATGAAATAACTACAACCAACTCCATGAAATCAATGAAATAAATGCTACCAACACCTTGGGTATACTTTAACCACCAAGTCACCAACATTATATTTTTCATTACATTCCTTATGAACACTATCTCATTCCTCTAACCCCCAAGTAAGGGATGCAATTAATCCATAATACATGTATATTCTTTTTAATTTCAACAGAAAGGTCAAAATGAACAAGCATCGTTGTGCGGCACCCCTTTCAACCAACAGTAACAGCAATACACCAGCCCATCCTCCAGTGGAGGGGGGAGGCCCCACATAAACCACTCAAATTACTGGCTGAACTTAGGATGATGGCAGCTTCCGCCTGGACCGATTTCACTGTCTGGCACAAGTTGCGAGACTGTTGAAGGTTTTATGATGAGGATGGACAGAGTGGAGTGAAGTTGACAGGAAAAGTCAAAGGTGATCATGACGAGTGTTCACCTGTTGTTCCATTCGGTTCACATTTAGGTGTCGTCTGGTTGATAGAGGTCTGCACAAATCCAGGCTTTCATGAATTATTACTAGGGTGGTTGAGATGTTGCTGATACGATTTGGGGGAGGAGCACTCTCTACTGTTGGCATCGCTGTCATTTTGATTGCTGTTGCTGTCCCTGGTGTTTTGTTATGACCAGAGCTGGTGGTAGGTAAAGATTATCTAGAATGAACTGAAACATGTCCACAATGGGTTGATCAAAATATCCCCACTATTAATATTGTAGCCTTCTGTTGATCAAAATATCCCCACTATTAATATTGTAGCCTTCTGTTGATCAAATATCCCCACTATTAATATTGTAGCCTTCTGTTCTGCTGTTGTTCTTTGTATTTTTGTTGTTGATGTTTGTGGTGGGACTTACCTTTTATCTTTGCTAGTTTTTTGCTTTGGCTAGTATTTTCCTCTGTATGTTTTTGTGTTCTTCAGATGTAAGGAGGCAGTCTTTTCCCATCTTTCTTCTGTCTTTGAGCTTCTCTTGTTCCTTTTTCAGCCAGTGTTAGTTTGGTTGGTGAAGGTTCTGGTTTCAACAAGTGTGAAATAAGGAGGGGCTCTAGCATCTTTGTGAAATTTTCAGGTGTTGGAATCAAATCCTGTTATTGTGTCAGTTGACAGCTATCTTTTCCAGTTGGGTGGTTTCTTCAGTCGGTCCACTTCATTTCTATTTGTGATGGCAATGCCACTTAGTTAATGAAATTATTATTATTATGATTATTTAATCTTTCATAACTAATTACAAGTGATGAGAATCTTAATTTATTTTATTAACGATCCTCCATCAGACACCATTCGTTTATCTCTTGGCAGATATGCAGGTGCTGTAAACATTTTCCCTCTTCCACAACATAAACAACATTTATAGTCACTTAATCTTCTGTAGGTGGAAAACTTCTTATTAAAAGAGAAGACAAATCTTACTTTAATCTATATTTAGTGAGCTCCATCCACCCACTTTCTTCTCCTACATAAGATAATCAGTATGCATAAGAAGGTCAGTATATTTAACAATAAATTTATTAAATGAACAATCAAATATACATAAGACAAGTGGAGATTTAAAATCAATACCAAATACCATTTTTTTTCATACTTGTAAAATATGCAAAAGAGTTTGTCTTCATATGTGACTTCCACAAGATCAGTTTTGCTTTGAATGATTTTACAGAACCTAAAACGAGTGACGTCATGTTGGATGGAACAATTTACATTTGCACTACTTTTCATATATCGTTTTGGGTACAAGCAAATACCTCGTAGGGCGCATGTTGGGAACCACTGCTATAGAATTTATTTCTGGCCCTACGTTATGTAGGTCAATTGCATAGCTTCGTAATCATGGACTGGAAGGACTGTCCAAAGCACTTACACTAATATGTTAGCAGGTTTTGCGTACCCTACCTCAGCAAAAAATAGATCAGAAAGAAATATCTAAGAATAAATTTGAATGAATGCTTATTTAATCTGAAAAATTAAGTAAGACAAGAATTAATTAAAAGATTATTTATGCAATTTGCGTTTTGATAGTTAAGCTCTTGTGATGGGGTGAGGTGTTATGTTGTTGTTATGGGTCACCCCAGGGTGCGAGGCGATGATGAAACGATGAAGATGCAATGGGACGATACGGCAATCACAGCAAGAGAGGCAGAACACGCAACACGTGTTTACATTTTCATGATCTTTATTTCGGCGACACACCGCCAACCACGCTCCTCTCTTGACCAAAGACGACTAAGACTAAGACGAACGCACCAAGACGAACCAAGACGAACGCTGACCCACCCTCTCGCATGGATGGAGTGTAGGGGGCGCTTCCGGCTTCCACCCTCTCGCACACTCTCTCATACAATATATCTAAAAAGTCCGGGCGGCAAAGGGGACTCCACTAAACAATTCTGGAACTGCTGACTAAAACTACTGCTAACGGGTACATCTGTGCTAACCTACTTTCGTTCTAACATAAATTTCTCCTAAACTACCTAGAGTTATATAACACTTAAACTATCAAATAATACTACATTAAATACTCTCTAAATACAATACTTCCTTACAACATAATTCACAAAATAAAGTATAAAATAAAATAATTAACTATATTCATGTGCCAGGGGAAAACCATGTACACATACATAAATCATAAAATACACTAAGAAAACAATATAAACTAACTTACAAAGTTATATAAATATAAACTACATCCCACTAACTATTAGAATATCTAAACATTAACTTTACTTGATAAATGAATAATATAATAAGTGGCGGTCAAACGTGTACACAATGGCAGAGCCACATATTCCTATATAGCAGACCGCGCCGCGTGATTCAAACAAGCGGCCGATGACCTACTTTGCTGCCCGGCAAAACAAGCGCTACACACACACTGCTCTGTACATCCACCCTTCCACACTCTCTTTTTCTATCTATCTATCAGCTAGTCTGTCAGCCATTCTATCTAACTATCTATATATCTATCCCTCCATCCATCCCTCCTTCCATCCCTCCATCCGTCCATCTCTCTCTCTCTCGTCTTTAAATTTCCTTTTCTTGGCTGATGTTTTAAAGTAACACTTCACTTTTCTTCTTCAAGTTGTATTCATATTAAAGAACAATTTAGGAATTTTGTTCAGATTGTGTTCAGATTAAAAACTTGTTTAATCAGTGTTCATGTTGAAGACCAAAGAGCAATATTCGTCTGATTCGATTAAAGATTTAAAAATGACATGAGAAATTATCAAGTCAAGCGTGCATTAATACTAGTGAACTATGACACATTAGATTTCCAATTGAGAAAGTTTATAATTAGAAATGTCCCAAAAACTTTGACACATTAGAATTCAATTTTGAAAGTTTATAATTAGAAATGTACCGAGAACTATGACACATTAGATTTCATTTTTGATAGTTTATAATTAGAAATGTCCCAAAACTATGACACATAAGATTTCAAGTTTGAAAGATTATAATGAGAGATGTCCCAAGAACTATGACAGATTACAATTTTGAAACTTTATAATTAGAGATGTCCAGTTAACTATGATACATTAGATTTCAATTGTGAAAGTTTATAATTAGAGATGTCACGAGAACAATGACACATAAAATTTCAATTTTGAAAGTATATAATTAAGTCTAGCGATATCCTGAGAATGAGGAGGATGAGCAAACGGTGGGAGGTTCACAAACTACCCTTACACCGGCTTTGCTTTGATACGCATCAGTTCGGGAAATCCCTGTAGTACTGTTGGTCATGTGACGTAGATAGTGAATAAACTTCCTCCATCTGCTCACGTTTAGAAACACGTTTGTGAATTGCAATGTAAACTGTTTTGTACCTCATTATCAGTCACCTCAAGAAAATGTCTGGAACTGTAAGTGTTTTTATTTTCTTTCTAATCTGAACTCTTTTCTAAATTCACTTTTGACTCGCCGTACTGTCATTGGCTGACCTACTTTGACTCGGAACAGACATTTTTAATATGCCTTTCGTTCTAGGACTTGTTTGTGAGTTTTCATTGATGAACTGTAGCAGACGACTTTATATAGTGTAAAGATGTACACAGAGATCAGACGGCAGTTTGATTTGTACAGTGTAAAGTTGTACACTGTGATCAGACTGCGGTCGACTTTATATAATGTAAAGATGTACTCAGTGATCAG
Source organism: Sinotaia quadrata (assembly GCA_028829895.1). Classification (NCBI taxonomy): domain Eukaryota; kingdom Metazoa; phylum Mollusca; class Gastropoda; order Architaenioglossa; family Viviparidae; genus Sinotaia; species Sinotaia quadrata. Next base: position 12,263,546 of record CM054179.1, read on the forward strand.
ACTACAGACGACATTATATAGTGTAAAGATTACACAGTGATCAGATTGCAGACCAATATTTAGACATTATATAGTGTAAAGATGTACACAGTGATCAGACTGCAGTCTGATTTGTACAGTGTAAAGTTGTGCATTGATCAGACTGCGGTCGACTTTATATAGTGTAAAGATGTACTCAGCGATCAGACTGCAGTCTAATTTGTAGTGTAATACTGTGCACAGCAGTTAGACTGCATCGACAGGTGAGTTTGTAATGTGTACAACTGCTCACTGTTATCATTAAAAACGAATTTGTGCAAAGTTGCTCACAGCAAACAACCGCTATCGAAGGCAAAGTCTCATTAGCAACTCATTATTAATATTATTATTTTTTAATGTTCCTTGAAAAATTATTAAATTTCAGAAGTCAATCTATTGTTCTTCAAAATAAACTGCATAGAATTTCTAAGTTTGGGACAAGATGGAGATAATGGGGCCAAGTGACATTAATCGAAAGCCGTAAATGATTAAATTCCATTATTCACCTCTCTCAATATTATAATTGGGGGGGGGGGAGATGGGATTTAATTACTGAGATCAAGGTCATTTATCGAAAATTTAGACATCTATGTATATAAAGTACTAACTCTGTATAGTTTTGATTAGCTGTATATGTGTTTGTTAGATCGACTTCATTTAGAAGTCTATGTATATAACGTACTAACTCTGTATACTTGTTAGCTGTACTTTTAGACAGCTGTGTATATAAAGCATTAACACAGCTGTCTAAATAAAGTCGATCTAATGATCATATTAACAACTAAGCAAACACTTACATAAAGTACTAAATAGCTGTTAAAATGAAGTTGATATAACAATAAAACGAAAGTGTAACAACAGATAAACAAATATGTACACAGTGCAGTAGTTTTGCAGTATTAATGAACCACATCTCAACATACTGAAATACAGGAGAAATTGATAATGCATGAATTTAATATAAATATCATCTTTGTTCAGTCATTTTATTGGTTTTCAGTAGAAAATTAAGAAACATTAAATTTACTTTCTGTACTTTGTAATCTGTTCACTATTGCAAATTTCAATGACCAGAACTGATTACAAAAATCTGTCAATAGTAGAGACCGACATTTCGATTTTGTAATGATATCACAAGTACAGAAGTGAACAAAGATTTGTCAAACAAAGTTTAGTGTGACGTCATTCTTCCTTCCTTCATTCATTGTTTCTATAATTTCTTTAGGCGTCGAATAAGGATCGAGGTCAGGGGTCACAGCAAACAGCTGAAAACTATTGGCTCCAGTGCATAAAGGCTTGGTACCCTGAACTTCACACGCAGACATATTTCTTACCTCCCCTTCATTTCAATCGCGTGCCGTACGGCGTGGAGAACATTGCTGGCGAGCTGGTGTTAGTGGCTCAAATCCCACAGGATGGACCCAGTCACAAATCATCAACTGCTAATTCTAGGTCACGTGTGCGAAAATGTCAGACTACGGTAAAATCAATTTACACAAACAATTCCTCACATATTCCTTGCATTTATATAAACATATTTGTAATCATGGCATTTGTTTTATATTTATATAATTATTGTAGCTATAGTAGTGCATGTATTGTATTTATATTTTCGTATTATTGATAAAGGTGTTTATTATGTATTTAGGCAATTTAAATCATTGATAATAATATACTGTTAATTATAATTATATGCTTATTTCATCATATTAAAAGCAAAAGTGCTAGTTTTCTTTTGTAAAATCATATTAGTCATATACTATTTCTTATGCATTTATGTAATCATATTAGTCGTTATCATGTTTGTAATGTAGTTATAGAATTGTATTGGCAAAAGTGATATTAGCATGATATGTATTTATATAATCAGGATAGCTGAAGTAATTATGTTAGTTATTTAAACTTATATAATCATATTAGGCACACAGATGTAAGATATATTTATATTATCATATTAGCCACAATGATGTTAGTTATATTTATATAATCATATTAGCCAGAGTGACATAAAATATTGTATAGTCATATTTACCACTGTGATGTTAGATATATTTATATAATCATAGTAGCCACTGTGATGTTAAATATAGTTATATAACCACGTTAGTCACAGTGATGTCATTTTAGCCACATTGATGTTAGTTAGATATACATACAATATAATAATAATAACCACAGTGATGCTATATATATGATAACATTAGCCATAGTGGTGTGCTCTGTGTGTGTGTGTGTGTGTGTGTGTGTGTGTGTGTGTATGTGTGTGTGTGTGTGTGTGTGTGTGTGTCTGTGTGTAATTCTATTATAATATTACTTCAGGTATTGTTTAGTAATCCTTTTAGGAGAACAGTCATGTTTTCCATTGCGTGTTTGTTTAACGTGCAGTGCAGGAAATCTACCTTTAAATCTTACATCATAAATATCAGTGATATGAATAAAGTACTGTACAAATTTCATCACCAAAATATATCATAAATATCAGTTATACAAATAAAGTGCTCTACAAATTTCATCACTAAAATATATCATAAATATCAGTGATATGAATAAAGTGCTCTACAAATTTCATCAAAAAATACTTTATAAATAAAGATATATGGAAACAAGTGACAAATAAAGGAAGGAGTGTAAATATTTATCACAATATACAAGATCAAGATTTTGCAGGGCGCATGGCAAATTAATTTTCAGTTGGGCAGAGAGAAAGAGTGACAGTATGTAGAAAATGGGGGGGGGGGTAGTTTAGATTTATTTTCAGGAAGATATGTGCGGGACAGCAATCATAATTATGCTATTCATTTCAAAATTTGAATTTTATTTGCTTGGTTTAAAGGAAAGTTTATCGATTCTAGGCAAATTATGCCTGTTTTAATAAAAGATTTTTCTGAATTAATATTTTCATTTTTTCTATGCCGTACCATTAACTGTCCTTGTGATTATTGGCACCTCCCATAAATACGAATATCTATGATGGGACAACAATTGAGGACGTCACTTCCGACAACTCGTATGAGACCCCAGAGGAAATGATTCATCACAGATAAGACAGACAGACAGATAAGACAAAAACAGACTCAGGACATACATTAGGCAGACGTGACGATGACACTTATAAAATCATATTAGATGAAAATGATAATGAAATCGACACAACACTAATGAAAATTCAACAAGAAACTTAATATAACAATAAAAGAAAATAAATTTTAAAAAAATAAGAGAAAGAACAATGACAGGTTACAAATGTAGATTGGTTCTAACCCGAATCAGGGAATTAATTAGCCTCCCTTAAGAATGTAACTTGTCCTTGAATGAAAGTTATTTTCAACAACAATTTTTCTTTTCCTAATATCTTTTCCTTTTCTGCATGAATCTCAAATCTCAATTTTAATTACAACATATATATGCACTCGTTTTCAATGCCATGGGTTCTAGTATTTAGCTTAAAAGGTCCCAAGGCCGAAAGTTCAACCCAACACTGGGAACCAGCATCCAACACACAAATCTTTGCAGCAGCTGCCCTTAGCTGACCAGCACTAGCTAGCTCCGCCCCTTTTTGCTTCACACACACAGCAGTCTTCAGTTGACCGTTGCTGTCTTAGGTGCCCTGATGTCGTCGGTATAGTGACCTGGTGGTCTGTTGATTCGGTGATCTAGCGATCTGATGATTCTGCAATTTAATAATGCAGTGTAAGAAACTGCTGACTACAATAGAAAGCATTCAAGTGTCAAATGGCTATTAATTTCCCTGAGCACATTGACACTAAGCTGAAAGGAATATATGAATTAAAGATACATAAATAGCTCTCAAAACATTCTATTATCATTACACAAAGTTTTAACTAAGATTAAAAATCAGTCACACATACCTTCCACGTTCTTCAAACCCCAAGAATCAAAGGTAATCTGGTTGGAGTACAATAGATCCTTCCTTAGAATAATGTACTCAGTGGAGTCTTTCTAGACTTTATATTCAACAATTTCTCTCTCCAAAATACCAGACCAAAATTCTGGGACTCGCCTCTTCCTGCCAGAGCAAGGGTTCTTCTAAGCAGAGTGAAGAGAATTCATTAAACTTGGTTATTTAAAGGTTTTCCATTCTACCATGTGTTTACTTGAGACTACCCAACCCCCTGTTTTTAATTACAAATGACCCTTTGATCTTCAACCATTTTCTGTGCCCTAGTATATACTTCCCTCCATTCCATCCCTCCGTTTATTTGCAATCGGTTGTCTTGGACAGCCAGACAACAGCCAGACAGCAGGGACACAGTGGACAGCACAGCAGTTCTTCCACCATCTGGACCACCAGCCCAGTTCTGGCCCTCTGGGACAGAGATACATAAAAGAGACAGATACATCAAATCTAAAGGTCCAGCTCTGGGTGGTCCAGCCTGTTAGATCTTGTAATTCTAGCAAACATCCTTTAGTATCTTGGAGTGGCTTGGTTAAATACTTTAAATGTGTTTTTTGTACTAGGTTTTCTGTACCCCTTGTGTATCTAGGTTTTATTCCATTTCGTTATTTAATTTTAAAATTAAAATTATTGATGTGATGCCGGGCGAAGTTTTACTTTGGACTGACATTGACACTGTGGTGCAATACTTGTTTGTCACATAGTAAAGATATAAGTCACTCAGCCATCATGTGTGGACAGCTGAAAGGTGAAGGATAGTGGAAAGTAAGTTGATAAACCGGACACTTAACAACCATATATAGAGATATGTTTTCAGCCAATGACATAGGTTAAGTATGCAGAAATCGTGGGCATGGAACTCAATAAATAAAGGTGGGAACATTAGAGAATTATTTATGAGGGACTGCACCTATTTTCAATGGCAGAATTAATTCTAAGGATTAAAATTTTAGAATGCCGTTACTTCAGAGAAGGTATAACATATTGAATTCCCAAACTATTATAGGTATTGTATTAAGAATGTTGTAGAATAATTATGTATTTTTTATTTGATTTTGCATGAATTGTCGCCATTTCCTCACGATGTTCTGTGGCAATAGAAGTAGTATAAAATCAGTCTTAACATAAGCTCTGTGTTTTCGCTCTAGATATTTAAACAATATATGTCTGGAATTTTGTTAGGATATTATTAATATTAATTTTGCCTGGTAATTTTCTTTTCAGTCTTCTCCAGAACCAAATCTTTCAGGCCCAGTGGAAAACAGAAGTCAAGTTAACTTACTCCTTCAACCCATGTATGAGAGTGACGTGCGTGACGACAAAGCCTTACAGCGTGTGTTGCATTGTCTTCGTGCACTGGCGGATAACAGTCAACCGAAAGAAGTGATGATGGTCATTTCTCAGCTACAGTTCGGGAACTACCTTGGTGAACCTAGCTATGCGGCTACTGCTGCCCTTCTACCACGCCCTTGCACACTGCCCGAAGACCTTCGTAAGCAACATTATGACAAAGGTGACTTTGATGTTCTCATCATTCACAGACAATACGGATTGTTCACATTAGAAATTAAAAGCGTGGGAGCAAACTTCAGTCAGCTAAAGATGACGGCGCAACAGGAAGATGACCAGGTGATAAAGAAAGTTAAAGAGGCATTAAAGCAGTTAAACAAGTCAGAGGTTGTATTAAAGCATTTGACGTCAGACTTGACGGACAATAATATCACTAAAATTCTTGCAATGCCAAACATCAGTTCTACTCAGTTACTGCGAGCAATTAGCAGAAATCCATCTGATGGTCAGGTAAGATTTTACATTAGTAAGAAATTGATGGAAGATTTTGATTAAATTAAATTGAAAGAACTATTCTATAATGAATGCTGCCTCCTATCCTCTTATTGAACATTCTATCTATCTCTTAGACATATAGACACGACGATGTTCTTGGGGGGAGGAATAATTTATTCTGAAATGTGGAGTAAAATGTGAGGGTCAGCGGTAAGTGTGAGCAAGCGGGTAATACTGTGAGTATGAAGGACGAACAAACAACCGCACTAAAGTACTTTTTCACAGTGAAAGAAGCCAATCTCTTTATAAGGAGTTAACAAGATTTTTTATTCTAATTCTAATAATGGGGTTTACTTTCTCATGGCTGTTAGTCAAATACCAAGAAGCATCCACACACAAAATTCATGGGGTTGGGGATCAGAGCAATGAAATATGAATAAGTTGAAAAAAAGATAATAAAGATCAACAATGCAAACAGCGGTGATAACTACAACAATTCAATGTGCTAATAAAATTATAAAGGCACAAATATGTGGGTAAAACCCCTATACAAGTTATAAACGTTAATTATAATAGCAGTGACAAACACAAAAATTATCACAATAGTTAAAAATCAAAGTTTCAACAACAAAAGTTTAAAGTTCAGGGTGAAATTGACTTTTTTGTCAAAAAGTTTGAATAATTAACAAAATAAACTAGAAATGACTTATCTACCTAAAAAGTAATGCACCCCTAATTAAATCTCTAGTTAAACGTCCTACTTACAAAGTTCCAAAGAGAAAAAACGTTGAAGTGATTATGCTGGAAACACGTCTGCATGAAAATGAAGAGGTTGAATCCCACTTGCCAACATACTGGCAAATACACAATGTTACAAAGTTTGCGACATGCTGGCATAAACACAAAGCTGACGATGAAGCACATACTGAACAAATGATGAACGTCAGTATGCACAACGTTAAAATTGTTCAAAATACCCACTGGTGAAGTGAAATATATATAACACAGCAACACTGATGAGTGACGACCATGTTCACAGATGCAAGTGAAAACCACACGATGAGTTGAGCACTGAAGAGTGAACCACTCTCAAACAGGTGAAGACCCAAATGCAATTTCCCATTGATAAACACTGGAAATGTTTCCACACTGAAGAGTGAGAAAATGTAGTTGTGATAATCTGTTGAGTGTATGGACAAAATGTTCTTTCTAGCTCAGCCCAATTATCCCTCAGTTCCATAGACACTGGTATATTGCTGCTGACATGTGTTGCTCTGTCTGAGTGGCCAGATAGAGAGCAAAAGCCAATATCATAGAAGACCAAGTGGTCAGAAGGTAATACCCGAGCACGCTGTCTTGGTCAAACTAATGGCGAACATTTACAGGATTGTATTTCCAATTGTCAAAAACTGAAATAAAATTCATGCATGGGCCCAATGTGAAAGAAAACATAGCAAAGTTCTAGAACACTTGCAGAGAGCACGCACACATACACTGAAGTTCTTTTATGTAACCGGCGAGTTTTCTAATCCTTCCATGGGCTTCTCGAAAACTGCATGGCAAATCGGTGAAATTCAACTGTTCTAACTAATAGTTTCTATTGTTGTGTGGGCATTAACTCCTAATAACAAAATATAATCCCTATCTAAATGTGAAGTGAAAAGCTATAAAAGACTAAATACAATTTCTATCCACTCCTTACATAACTAGCTAATCTAAATGTAAATAAATAAACAAACAAATTTAATTAAAATGCTAAAAGCACATAATAAGCATGCACGCACACTGACTCACTGACAGTGCATTTATCAGACACTCATTCACTCCAAAATTGAATACACAAAAGCAAACACACCATACGACATGACATGGTATGTAGAAAATGCCTTAAAATTAAATTTTCTTGATTACCCCCAACCATGACAGACAAAATCCATGACATACAAAATACATTTAAAAATCCCAAGCAACATATATTCCATATGGAAACGATTTCGTTTTTCAAAGTAGAGTGAGACGTTTTTGACATCATCCACTGTACTCAACAAACAGGATGTCAGATCTCCCACCTCCAACACACTATTTCGGCTTTATGTTCAGATATGTCCAAATGACTTTGAGTGTGTGTGTGTGTGTAAGTATGTAAGTGTAAGTAGGTAAGTATGTAAGTAAGTAAAATGACTTTAGTGTGACGTTTTGCTGGGAGGTTAATTCTCCACCACTCCGAGCTGCACGTAACCTGAGGCTAATCCCCCAAACATACATTCTGAATGGCCATACATGTGAGAATGGTGAATGATAGATAATGCAGGATAGAAAAGTGATAGTTCTAGAAGATAGCTTGAGCCCCCTGATACATACAGCCACGTATAGTAATTAATACAGGTGACAGACTACAACGGATAACAAGTCACGCTAACATGAGTGGTCTAAATATCAACAATAAATGTATTCAACAAGAAATACCAAAAGACAGCATGGTTACATATAGCAAATAGTTCAACAGTTACATTTAGAGTTTATAAATGGTTACATATAGCAAATTGTTCAACAGTCACAATTAGAGTTTATTAATGGTTACATATAGCAAATAGTTCAACAGTTATAATTAAAGTTTATAAATGGTTACATTAGCAAATAGTTCAACAATTACAATTAGAGTTTATAAAGGTTACAAATAGCAAATAGTTCAACAGTTACAATTAGAGTTTATAAATGGTTATAATTAATAATCACAACCTTGTGGTGACATAAGAGAAAGTTTGTTTGAGTTCTATTGAACCAAGGTAGTTACTTTGTTCATTCATAAGAGTGAACTATAATTTAGTTTATAAGGGAACACTGAATGTTTCTGAGTGAACTATAATTTAGTTTATAAGTGAACACTGAATGTTTCTGAGTGAACTATAATTTAGTTTATAAGTGAACACTGAGCGTTATGAGTGGCCTATATAATTTAATTTAAAAGAGAACACTGAATGTTTCTAAAAAAAAGTCTAAAAGTACTTTGACTAAAATTCAAATGAATTTGATGGAATCTTGATTGAATCTGTTCAACATTTTGGTTTTAAAATTATTTAGCTTAGGAGTTGCCTGACATGTCATCCAAGATCCCAGTGATGCATTAAGTGGAATTGTGTCTCTAGACCATGGGTCATTTCACTTTGGTATTGCTTCACTTCTCAGTGCTCATTGAATTCAACATCTCAGATAAAGTGCTGACCTGCCAGTTAAATACACATGGGCTAAGAATTCATTCTCATGTGTTCTCTGACAGAACAATCTTACTTTTGTGGTTATCATACATTTTAATATCATAAGTGAAATATAAGTAAATAAAATGTAGTAAAGGTTAAATTAACATAGATATAATATTTAATTACATAAGCATAACTTCCGCAATAATATATACAGAGGAAGATTTCCTTCTGTGTTGGTTACTGGTGATGAGTTTAGTAGTATGATTATACTTAATAATACCTGGAATCAAAATACGTTTGCCTTAGTGGTCAACTTGTATTTAACTGATGAATATTAAGTTTAATTTCTAGTACGTTCATTTGCATTCAGTAGAGCGGTGCTCTGATTGGTTCATTAGAGTGAATGTCTGGAACATTCAGATATGTGTCCAGCCCAGGGATAAGAGTCATCCATCCTATTATAGTAGTAGTAGTGGCACTCTTAGAATTTATTATTGTAGTTGTAGTAGTAGTAGTAGTGTCACTCTTAGAATTTATTATTGTAGTAGTAGTAGTAGTAGTAGTAGTAGTGCTATTGATTTTTCTTATGGCTTACGTTCTCTGTTGGTTGTGAAATTTATTTCTGTCTTTCTTATAAGAAATATGTGAGATCTTAGATTTTAATGAGGATAAGGGCACTTCATTAGTTTCCTTTACCTTTGGTGCAAGTATGGTTTCCTATAGGCGTATTCAGTTAATTTTAGTCTGGTGCAAGTATGGTTTCCTATCATCATTTTCAGTTAATTTTATCCTTGATGCAAGTATGGTTTCCCCATCGTAATATTAATCTAATTTTATCTTTGTTCCAAGTACGGGTTCCTATCGGTATATTCAGTTAATTTAGCCTTGGTACAAGTACAGTTTCCTGTCATTATATTTAGGTAAAATTAGCAAAAGGGCAAATGTAGTTTCATAGCAATTATTAAGGTAACATTAACAGAGGGGCAAGTGTGTTTTCCTACCAGGATTTTATTCCCTAAAATGATGAAGTACTTTTAGAAAATTGGATAAATGTGAGTTCTTATCAGTAACGTTAGCAGTGAGGCAAGTTTAGTTTGCTAGAAGTATATACGGGTAACTTTAGCAGTGTGGTGAGTGTAGATTTTAGCAGTACATTTAGGTATCTTTAGCAGTGGGGCTGGTGTATATTCTTAGCACTATAATCAGGTAATTTTAGCAGTGGTACAAGTGTGATTTCTTTGCAATATATTCAAGTAAATTTCAAGGCATGTGTCATTTCTTAGTAGTATATTCAGGTCACTTTTATAGTAAGACAAGTGCTATTCTTTGCAATACATTCAGGTCACTTTTATAGTAAGACAAGTGCTATTCTTGGCAATACATTCAGGTCACTTTTATAGTAAGACAAGTGTTATTCTTGACAATACATTCAGGTCACTTTTATAGTAAGACAAGTGTTATTTCTTGACAATACGTTCAGGTCACTTTTATAGTAAGACAAGTGTTATTTCTTGACAATACATTCAGGTCACTTTTATAGTAAGACAAGTGCTATTTCTTGACAATACATTCAGGTCACTTTTATAGTAAGACAAGTGTTATTTCTTGACAATACATTCAGGTCACTTTTATAGTAAGACAAGTGTTATTTCTTGACAATACATTCAGGTCACTTTAACAGTGGCTTGCGTGGCTTTCTGTAAGTGTATTCTGATAACTTTCCAACAAAGATGGTCTCTTTTTCAGTTATTCCATATCAGGCAAGCAACGCTGTCACACCTTATTTTGAAATTGTTAGTCTCTCAATTGTTATATATAAAATGAATAGCGTCTGTTTTCTGTGTTACGAATGAAGATAAGATTTTGGCCACGCTAAATGTAATTCATGTTTATGTTTCGACACGCCACATACACAGTGCTAAAATGTAATTATAGTAGCATGTTTTCGTGGAGGTATATTTAAATGTGTACATTTCTGATTCAAACCGATAGCAAATTAACTGTTATCGGCGATAAAATACAAAAGAGCTAATTCAATTAAACCATATGACACTATTCTAAACATGGACTTTAATTAAAGTAATAATTTTTCTTCACTTCTAGTGCTACTTATAAGTTGCATTTTCTAAACTAATTATCTAGGTTATATTTTAATCAACTAACTTTTATACACTAAAATGTGTTTCTTAAAATACGATAATGGGAAAGAAATCTAGAATGTGTAATTACTCTAATATATTGTCCTAAATTAGAGTTATCTCCCTGCACGTATTTTAAAAAACAAAACACAAATACGTATGCATTTATTATTTCAATTTACATTGTGTTTTGACATACACTAATATTTTGTTTAGGACTCAATCTATGCATAATCTGATAATTGTACTTAAAGTGTTATTTCACATTAAACACATGATTGACAAACTCACACATAATATAATATCAGACTTTGAACTTCTCTGTACTGAATCTAAACTAACTCACATTACGTAAACTTCATTTTGCGTCACCGTAAAGCTACGTCATAGCAAACTGTTGGCTGAGTACAACTACAAGCAGAGAGAATGTCAAGTTCTAAAAGAAACTGACCTTCAGGCTAAAGATTGATCTCTATTAGTAAATATTGAGAGAAGTTTTTAAAAGATTGATCTCAATTAGTAAATATTGTGAGAAGTTTTAAAATGATTGATCTCTGTTAGTAAAAATTGAATTGACAGAAGTTGATCTCTGTTAGTAAGTACTGAGAGAAGTTTTAAAAAGATTGATTTCTATTAGTAAGTGTTCAGAGAAGTTTTAAAAAGATTGATCGCTGTTAGTAAGTATTGAGAGTAGTTTTAAAAAGATTGATCTCTATTAGTAAGTATTGAGAGAAGTTTTAAAAAAGATTTATCTCTGTTAGTAAGAATTCAGAAAAGTTTGCAAGAATGCAGTTACATGTAAGTAGAAGCCTTGTTCTCAGTGGTTAATATGCTATTACATTAAAAACATTTTAATAAGGTCATATTACACACTGAGTGATTTTCATTTTTTCACAAAGGCAGGACTCACACACAAACATATACAACACTCACGCGCACTCTCACACACACAGTCAAACAACACACAGACTGAAAAGGAAACAAATAAAATATGAGCCTTTTAAAATAAACGAAAATGATATTAAGGCGTACCGATTCAAGCATATATATGTGTGTGTTCATTTTTTTTATAACTAAAAGTATATTATACTATAGTTTCAGAATCATTGTCTTTATGTGCATTAGCTGAAAATTTATATTTCTTACTTAATATTTATCATGGGATTATTTTTCGTTTTATTAAATAAGTGTGGCTTTTTCTATAATTATATTTCCCCCAACTCAAACAGGAATTGTGTCAGTGTCTTGGTATCCACAGTGTTGATGATGCCTTAAAGGTGTGTCTGCTCTCAGACCAACTCTCAGACAAACGGACAGCTTCAGACGTCAATCACATCGTCCTTAAAGACCTGGGCGTATGGTGGCAGAGGCTACTCAAGATGTCTGGAGTCCAGCCATCAATAACAGAGACGGTGTATGAGCACATGGTGGCCAGGTAGAGAGTGAAGGAAGAAAATCACATGTCATCAGTCTCTCTCTTTAAGATTTTTTATTATATTTTTATTCCGACTACCTGTCTATAAACACTCATAATTATAATATTTCATCAAGGAATGATCACGTGGTGTGCACTAATTCAAACATGTTATTCTTCTTGTGTCTAATTACTTTCACATTACTTCAATTAATTTTTACATTATTATTCAACAAAATATCAAATATAAAAAAAATTCATTTAAAATCAAAATGGAAATGAACATTTGGACTTCAAAGTCAGTGTAATCTAAATGAGGTCCGGTCATCGTCTTCATTCTGTCATAGATTAAATTTGAACTCTCGTTTAATATATACTTTACTATTTGAGATTAAATTTGAACTGACGTTTAATACACACTTCACTATTTGCCGTTAAAGGTTTTGTGGTCCAGCGACTACAGTGGAAGTCCACTGTGTTACAGCCCCACGCCTGGACATTAGGATTCTTGGGGAGGCGGTGTCTGCGACTGGAGAGACAATGGCCAGGCTCGTGTTATTTCCACAGCAAGTTGAACTTTTGACTCGGTCACCACCCCGGGTATTTCTTATCGGCCCACCTGGGACGGGTAAAACTACTGTCTTGATTGTTCAGGGTCTGGGCTGGCTTCGTCTCGGACACGACGTCCATGTTGTCAGTACTTGGTCTGAAAGCCTTGCAGCGACGATCGCCATCGAACATCAACTTAAGGAAACCATGAAGACGACAACAGCCAGTTCACGTGTAGACCGACATCAGTTTAACTTTTGGAAAGATGGAGAAGTGGAGACTGCAGTCAGACTTCTGAAATCTCTGAGTGAAGGGAGACAACTGTGTGTGATTGCAGACGAGGCCTTTCATGATCGCAGGTTTGTTATACAGCGTGTTAACTTAAGACACTTACAAACACAAAGACATACTCAGTATCTAACGGTCTTATCTCACAACAGACTAATGGTTAACTGAATAAGAATGTCGCCTATAAATGTATTTGTTGGAATGTGTGTACATTGCTAAACAGACAGACAAACATGAAACACAACAAATGAATAGCACGAAACAAACAGACAGACAAACATGAAACACAACAAATGATTAGCACGTAAAGAAACAGACAGACAAACATGAAACACAACAAATGATTAGCACGTAAAGAAACAGACAGACAAACATCAAACACAACAAATGATTAGCACGTAAAGAAACAGACAGACAAACATGAAACACAACAAATGATTAACACGTAAACGAACAGACAAACATCAAACACAACAAATGATTAACACGTAAACAAACAGATGTGAATGAAGAAAAGAAAGTAACTGGCGACGTTGTAAATGACATCACAATACAAAGACGTTATAAAGTAAACGTCATTACGTCATAATTGTCTGACGTCAACACACTGACATAACGTCTTCTTCTGTTCATTCTGTAGAAACAGGAAACACTTCACGGAGTTTTGTGATCAACTCATTGTACAAGTACCCGGGGTGTACCTGTGGGGTGCATCAGTGCGTCATGAATTCAGGCCGTTATGTCTGGAAGAGGTCAAGCTGACAACGCCTCTAAGGTCACCGCCAGTCGTCGTCAGGGAGGTGATGGAGGCAGGAGAAATAAAGATTTGGAAAGATGTCCATGACTACACGGTCAGTGACGTCCCTGTTCCAACAGACGGCCCGGCGGTTATACGATTCACACACCGTGACGGTCACTCAGGTCACACAGAGTTCTTGCCACGTGACTGTGTAGAGTGTGGACATCAAGTCGCCCGTGTCCTGACAGAACTCAACGTCGGCCGGACAGGTATGGGTGTGGTGTGTTTGACACGGTGAGTAAGTGAAACAATACAAATACATGCGGGTGGATGAAGGAATAAATGGATCGGTGGATGAATAGATGGGTAGATGAAGGAATGAACGTGTGGAGGAATAAATAGACGGGTGGATGAACGGATACATAAATAAAAATATTTTTCATCAAATGTCAGGTAACAGTAACGGCCCTCCACCTCTGCAATACCGCGACGTCCTGGTGTTGTGTGAATACTACCCGACTGATGACCGGGTGGACAGTAACGGTCAAGTGATTACAACGGCTAGCGGTCTGGTCCGGGGTCTGCGTGCATGTCACGTGCCTGTGCGCGTGGTGGAGATTGATGATGAAGCCGCCATTCGTGACACGGCGCTTCGTGTCGGTGATCTGGTGACGGTGACAAACTGGTATGTTGTTCGTGGTCTGGAGAGAAAGGTGGTCGTTGTGGATGATAACTGGTTTGAAAGACTTGACGCCATGTCACGCTGTACGTCACAACTTGTGTTGATTGACTGGAATGTATACCAGTAAACGATTTATATCGAACACATCCGCCACCTAACCGATTGAAGTAACAGTCCGGAACATAGTGATCACTACAACGACACTGATGATGACAACGACAAATTATAAACTACATTAAGTAATAAACAACGTGTAGTGTGTCATTGTACTGTACAGTGTGTTATCTACGTGTACTGATATTTGTACGTCTACAACTGTAACATCGCCAATGTCGTCTTCGTTATTCTCAATTTCTCTTTGTGTTATTTTATCTTCTTACTCGTTAACGTGAACAAAGAAATGTCCTGTTGTCATGACGACGTGCATCATACTTATGACGTAAACGTCGACATGACGTCAATCAGTGCGCATGTCTGAAATCTTTCAATACTTTCTTTCTTTCTACTTTTACTTTCATTTCTTCTTCTCTTTTTTTTTCTCTCTTTCTTATTTTAAATTTGAGTGTTTGCACGTTAACACGTGTTTGGATGAATGTTTACGTCTGACGCACTGGGCACGCCATTTTTATTTTATATTTACAATTCATAAATACTACTCCCATATTTTACACATACAATACATAAATACGTCTCCCATATTTTACACATACAATACATAAATACGTCTCCCATATTTTACTCATACAATACATAAATACGTCTCAGAAGATATTATAAAACCTTGGGAAAAGGTCCAGACACATTATAGTGGATTAGTTATGTTAAACACCCACAAGGATCTGTTACACATGTAAACCTTAAAACACACTTAATGGTTTTGACTAAATTTTATATGTCAACCTTAACACACGCTTAATGGTTTATATGTAAACCTTAAAACACACTAAATGATTTTACTGAATTTAATATGTAAAAATGAAATCATATAGAATACAGGCCTGATTTCTTTTATCAACATGCGTAACCAAACGAACATACAAAATATTTACTGTTGATATTAAAAAATGTACAAACACGACGATATGGAGATTATTGTAGTTTTGATAAGTACAGTATGTAGCAACAACGACATACTCTGTTGTAGTTTTGATAAGTACAATATGTAGTAACATAACGACTTGCAGACTGTTGGAATCTTTTCAAATTTTGTCAAAGTGATTTGATCACACTGCAAGTGTGGAGTAGTCTTTAGTCTTAAATCAGTTATGGGATTGACGTCACCCTTTTTCAAGCAGGTGATTGATTAAATCAATGTGTTCGCCATTCTAACATTGTAAAGACCAAATCTTACCTGACTCATTTCCAGTTTAGGACGCACTCAACCAATAAAGCAACATTCCTGCTCGAGAAGAAAGAAATTTTGAACTGAGTTGCAATAGATTGTGTATATTATGCTGTATTCATCCGACATTTTGATTTACTATGAGCTCACTTTATTTTCGTTTAGTTCATTTTCTGAAATTTTCGATTGTATTTTAGCATATCGTTTGATATATGCTTAATACATTAAACATTAACAGGTATAATTCTACAAATGAGTAGAGTTATTTATATGATTTCAGATGTGTGATCGATTACTGATATACTTTGAAGATGTGTAGTAGATTACTGAGTTAGAGATGTGTAGGCGTTTACTTACATACTTTGGAGATGTGCAGTTGATTACTGAGTTAGAGATGTGTAGGCGTTTACCTATATACTTTGGAGAAGAATACCCTTTCGTTGTGTACTTTTAGTTAATTGCTACACGAGTTACAAATGTGTCATCGAATACGTACATACTCTAAGCATGTGTAGTTGATTGCAAACATGAATTAGAAATGTGTAGCCGATTACGTATTAACTTTAGAGATGTGTAGTCGAAAACTAACATCAACTTATGGGTGTAAATTTGGTAATTATTTGATTGATGATTATCTTTAAAAATGATAAGTCAGTAACTGAAATGACTTTTGAAAATGTAGTCCATTATAAACATGACGTTGAACTGAGAGTCCATTGTAGAGGTCAACCAGAGGTGATAATTCTATTAATGAGAGTCCATTGTAGGGGTCAACTAGAGGTGATAATTCTATTACTAGCGTGATGTTGAAATGTGTTGTCGATTGTAAATCTGACTTTAGAGATGTGTAGTATATGAGAACCTAAATTTGTAAGTATGTAGTGGACTTTAAATCTGATTTTAGTAATGCGTAGTCGTTGACCTACATTCATTGTAAGTGGGTAGTCAGTAGTATGCACGTTATCAGTTACTTCTGGTCGTCTACAACATGAATTTTTGATGTCTAGTCGTTTACAAACATACATGCACACATATCTAGTCATTTACAAACATACATGCACACATATCTAGTCATTTACAAACATACAGGTACATATGTTTAGTTGTTTACAAACATACATGTATATATCTAGTCGTTTAAAAACATATCTAGTCGTTTACAAACATACATATACACACGCCTAGTCCTTAATAATTTACAGGTACACATGTCTAGTCGTTTACAAACATACATATACAAACGCCTAATAATTACTTATTTACAGGTACACATGTCTAGTCGTTTACAACATACGTATACACGTCTAGTCATTTACAATATACGTATACACATGTCTAGTCATTTACAAACATACATGTAGAGATGTGTAAAATCAAAGACTGAAACGCTTTCACAAAAATGTCATTAGCAATAAGATAGTAAAATGAGTAACCTTATATGGAGGCCACATCTAAAAATAATTAAGACCACTATTGACCCCTTGAAAACCAGGTTCACTTCGTTTTGTTCTTACCCTATCACTACCACGTCAGTGTTTACAAAACAGGTAGTAATATCCTTTGATGCGCTAGAGTGCACTTCAATTGCCACCCGTAAACCTACCCGCTCAATCTCCCGCAAGTTAGCATTCGTGTTTTGACGTGCATTCGTTGATCATTCGACATTTTGAAAATCGTTGTACCGACTTTACGACACCGACTACACCACCAACACCTGTGTATCTACATGGTGAGTGTTTTGTAGAAAAGTGTAACGCTATATTTATAAATGAAATGTATTTCACATTGTCACAGTCATGTTTTGTAGAAATGTGTAACGCTATATTTATAAATGAAATGTATTACACATTGTCACAGTCATGTTTTGTAGAAATGTGTAACGCTATATTTATAAATGAAATGTATTTCACATTGTCACAGTCAAGTTTTGGAGAAAATTTTATTACACAATTTAACAGTCATGTTTTGTAGAAATGTGTAACGCTATATTTGTAAATTATTTGTATAGCAATTTGTCACAGTCAAGTTGTGTAGAAAAATTTTATTACACAATTTAACAGTCATGTTTTGTAGAAAAGTATAACGCTATATTATAAATGGTTTGTATTACAATTTGTCACAGGCTTGTTTTCGCCTTAATAAACAATTTGTGTATTAGTGTGAAAGTTGTATTACAAATTTTAGTGTGAAAGCTTAATACAAATTTTGTGCATTAATTTGTTAGAAATATATTTACCTCATGTATGCCTTACAGCATTTTTTGTGTATAAACATATTAGAATTGTTTGTCTTATGTATGCCTTACTGTACAATGTGTGTACTAACTAGTTAGGATTGTATGTTTGTCTTATGTATGCCTTACTGTACAATGTGTGTACTAACTAGTTAGGATTGTATGTTTGTCTTATGTATGCCTTACTGTACAATGTGTGTACTAACTAGTTAGAATTGTATGTTTGTCTTATATATGCCTTACTCTACAATGTGTATACTAACTAGTTAGAATTGTTTGTTTGTCTTATGTATGCCTTACTGCACAATGTGTATACTAACTTGTTAGAATTGTTTGTTTGTCTTATGTATGCCTTATTGTACAATGTGTATACTAACTAGTTAGAATTGTTTGTTTGTCATATGTATGCCTTACTGTACAATGTGTATACTAACTAGTTAGTATTGTATGTTTGTCTTATTGTACTATGTAAATGTAAACTGATCAATTTTCTAGGACCTTATAATTTTCCTCGGAAATTTATAAAATTAATAATTCATATGTATATCAAATGTTACTGAAAAGAATAATTCCCATGTATATCTATTATTACTGAAGTCTTTGAAATGAATAAATCCTATATATGTATACTACGTAAGCTTAATTTTTAATTTCGGGTATCAAAAATCAGACAGATGTTTTGTTTTTTTAATGCCGAGTGCTTTTAAGTATTCGTCTTGTTCTTCAGAAAACAATTTAATTCGGGTTTCTTTAAGTTTTATTTGAAAAAGTACAAGAAGCAGGTTGTAGGTTTCTTTGCATTCCTATTATTTCAGTCACAAAAACTAATTTCTGTTATTAAAAATATTAAAACGAAAATAACAGCTCGAGTTCATGTCATTTATACAGTTCTTTTCATTATAGCTCTAGGTCATTTAGCTCTATCACGTCATTTAGCTCTATCATGTCATTTAGCTCTATCGTGTCATTTAGCTCTATCACTTGGAAAAGCAGCAACATACTTCCTAAACCCTCTCAGGAGAAATGCTAATTACAAAATGAACCCCACAAAATAAAAAGGCTCCTAATTAATGCATACTGAATAATATTGTCTTTAGACACAACCAAGAGGACGCAATATTGTGTACATAAATTATTATTAAAACATTTATTCAAAGAGGACGCATTATTCTGTATATAAATTATTAAAGCATTTATTCCAAGAGGACACAATATTATGTTCATACATTATTAAAACATTTATTCCAAGAGGACGCAATATTGTGTACATACATTATTAAAACATTTATTCCAAGAGGACACAATATTGTGTATATAAATTATTAAAACATTTATTCCAAGAGTACACAATATTGTGTACATACATTATTAAAACATTTATTCCAAGAGGACGCAATAGTTTGTACATATATTATTAACATATTTATTCCAAGAGGACGCAAAGGTGGACTGTAAAGACTTGTTTATAGTTTGTCTATGTCAGTGTGTTTGAGAGTATACATTAAAACCTATTTAATGGAGTACCAGTGTGTTTAATAGTGTGTACATTAAAACCTATTCAAGGGAGTGCAAGTGTTTACTCGCATTATCCTGCAATCAGTCTACCAAGGGAAAATAATTATTCAAAGACAATGAATGATTGGAATGGTGTGAAATTGGTTTCTAGCTTGTTTATAGCAGTCTTTTTGAGAGTATGTAATTAACACCTGTTCAGTGAAGCGGGTATTTTTGGCCGCACTATCCCGCACTCAGCCCGCCAAGTGGAGTCGAACCACGCTAGCGTAGATCGTTCTACAGAGATTTGAGCAGCCATCTTGATTAGGGAATCAAAGCTAGTTTGTCCAGACTATATTATTGAGTGTCTACCTTTACTTAGTGGAGAAATCAAAGCTAGTTTATCCAGACAATATTACTGAGTGTCTACCTTTACTTAGTGGAGAAACATTTGAATAATCAACGATTCAAATTACCCATAACATTTATTTAAACGTTATGAAATTCATTAGGGTTCATGATAAGCATGCACGCGCTATCGCCATTTTAGTTTTAGTTTTTGAGCAAGAAACAAAATGGGAACAAAATAACAAAATAGTGGCAGGACGTCATTCTTCATTATTCAGAATTAAATAAACAAGTATCAATCATGACGTCATTCTTCATTATTCCCAAGTTATGAATTAAATAAACAAGTATCGTGACGTCATTCTTCATTATTCCCAAGTTACGAATTAAATAAACAAGTATCATGACGTCATTCTTCATTATTCCCAAGATATGAATTACAAAAACAAGTACGACTTACACATAAAAATATCTAAGTCTATACGTCACGCCCTAAAATAATTTAGAAATATATTGTAGTTTGTTAGTAACAAATCTAAGTCTATACGTCACGCCCTAAAATAATTTAGAAATATATTGTAGTTTCTTAGAAACAAATCTAAGTATATACGTCACGCCCTAAAATAATTTAGAAATATATTGTAGTTTGTCAGTAACAGTAACAAAGAGGGAAAATGTTGTTAGTGTGGGTGTTACAGTTTGTTTGTATTTGTACATGTGTAATCGTACTCTATTGTAAAGTGATATCTGCAGGTATATGTTACTTCAATACAAGCGCTAAAATATCTGTCTCAATCAAGTCAATCTTGAAGTCAAATTATAACAAAGATATACAAAGTAATAATAATCAATACGACATAGATCTAACAAATCAATATAAAACAACAGTAATAATAATCTAAATGAGATAGATCTAACAAATCAATATAAAATAACAGTAATAATAATTTAAAAGATATAGATCTAAGAAATCAAGTATAATACAACAGGTGTGTAAATGTTACTAACTCTGTATACTTGTTAGCTGTACTTTTAGACAGCTGTGTACATAAAGCACTAACACAGCTGTCTAAATAAAGTCGATCTAATCATCATATTAACAGCTAACTAAACACTTACACAAAGTACTAACATAGCTGTTAAAATGAAGTCGATATATCAATAAAAAGAAAGTGTAACGACAGATAAACAAATATGTACACAGTGCAGTAGTTTTGCAGTATTACTATACCACATCTCAACATACTGAAATATAAGTGTCCTTCTCAAAGCATTTATCTAAATAATATGGCATTGACTGAATAAACCTAAAATGGCTCTTGACCCCTATAGTGAATTAACTTTCCATAGCTCCATGTTCAGTGAGAAAATATTTTATTTTTAATTACCTGCATAAAATATTCAGCCATGTATTAGTAAGCAACTATTGTATTTTTAATGACCTACTTAAAATATTCAGTTTTGTTAGTAAGTAACTATTTTATTTTTAATGACCTAAATAAATTAGGCAGTTCGGTTAGGTAAATATTTTATTTTTAATGACCTACATAAACTATACATTTATGTTGGTAAGTAACTATTTTAGATGTGTTAGGTAAGTAAATATTTTATTTTTAATGAATTACTTAAACTATACAGTTTTCTTAGGTAAGTAAATATATTATTTTAATGACCTACATAAAGTTTACAACTGTGGTAGGTAAGTAAATATTTTATTTTAATGACCTACTTAAAAAATACAGCTGTGTTAGGTAAGTAATATTTGTTTCTGACCTGTTAAAGTATACAGCAGGGTTAAGTAAGTAAATATATTATTTAATCACCTATATGTATTATGTAAGATGATATTTTGTTGTTAATGGTCTAAATAAATTATACTGCTGGATTAGATAAGTAAATATTTTGTTTTCAATGACATAAATGAAATATACAGCTTTGCTTGGTAAGTAAATATTGTATATTTAATGACTATATAAAGCATACACCTGGGTTAGGTAAATAAATATTTTATTTTAATGACCTATATGTGTTATGTAAGTTTATATTTTGTTTATAATTATCTAAATAATGTATGCAGTTGGTTTATGTAAATAAATATTTTGTTTATAATGATCTCTATAATGTATGGTTTTAATGATCTACATAAAGTATACAGCTCAGATATACAAAAGCATTATTATCTGGATAAAGAATTCTATAGTAACAAAGAGACACGTAGTATTAATGTCTTACACATTGTATACAGTTTGGTTAGACGATAGCATTGCTAAATGGCCACAACATTTTATAAAAACACGTAGTATTAATGTCTTACACATTGTATACAGTTTGGTTAGACGATAGCATTGCTAAATGGCCACAACATTTTATAAAAACAAAAAGGTACATATTAATTAATATTTAAATATTTAATGTCTTACACACTATATACAACTTAGTTAGACAAGAGACTTGCTAACTGGGTATAATAAAGTCTTGTATAATACATAAACACACGTGCTGTAATTAATGGATAAACAAAACCTAATTTCGATAGTAAAGACTGTTAAAAGTATGTAGTAACATAACGACTTGCAGACTGTTGGAATCTTTTCAAATTTTGTCAAAGTGATTTGATCACACTGCAAGTGTGGAGTAGTCTTTAGTCTTAAATCAGTTATGGGATTGACGTCACCCTTTTTCAAGCAGGTGATTGATTAAATCAATGTGTTCGCCATTCTAACATTGTAAAGACCAAATCTTACCTGACTCATTTCCAGTTTAGGACGCACTCAACCAATAAAGCAACATTCCTGCTCGAGAAGAAAGAAATTTTGAACTGAGTTGCAATAGATTGTGTATATTATGCTGTATTCATCCGACATTTTGATTTACTATGAGCTCACTTTATTCAGTGTTCATGTTGAAGACCAAAGAACAATATTCGTCTAAGACAGTGATTCGCTTAAAGACTTAACAAGGACATGAGAAATTATCAAGTCAAACATGCATTAATACTAGTGAACTATGACACATTATATTTCATTTGAGAAAGTTTATAATGTCCCGAAAACTATGACACATTAGATTTCACTTTTGAAAGATTATAATTAGAGATGTCCCGAGAACTATGACAGATTGCAATTTTGAAAGTTCATAATAAGAGATGTCCCGAGAACTATGACACATTAGATTTCAATTTAGAAAGTTTATAATTAGATATGTCCCGAGAACTATGACACATTAGATTTCAATTTTGAAAGTTTATAATTATAGATATCACGAGAATGAGGAGGATAAGCAAACGGTGGGAGGTTCACAAACTACCCTTACACCAGCCTTGCTTTGATATGCTTCAGTTCGTGAAATCCCTGTAGTACTTTTGGTCACGTGACGTTGAGATAATAAATAAACTTCCCCCTTGTCTGCTCGCGTTTAGAAACACCTGTGTGAATTGCATTGTAAACTGTTTTGTACCTCATCATCAGTCAACTCAAGAAAATGTTTGGAACTGTAAGTGTTTTTATTTTCTTTCTAATCTGAACTCTTTGCTAAATTCATTTCACGATTTACTAACTTTCATCCAAACAATTGACTCGTCAGCCCCCGTCAACCCACTAACTACTCCCGTCATGTATCAGTGAACAAATATGTAAGAATGATTTAACAAAAGATAAATATTTATTATAAAATAATCTATATCTCACAAAATACAACTAGGTTTGAAACAGTCCATCCACATAGCTACACTGCTACCAAGTGTTCAATTCTTTTCTCCTACACAATCGATATTCAACAATGACTATCTGAAGGAAAGGCTAATCAGAGTAACAATTCTATCACGAGTTTGGAAAAGAGAGAAAGGTAGAGATAATTAATTGAGCTCATGACCTGTTCTGTATATGCAGCATCATAGAGAAATCATATGAAGAAAGTTTTACATTCAACACAATTGGATCCAGAATCCTCTTAACTCATTTACACAGCCTGTTGAGTACAATAGGATTGTCTGGAAATAGGATGGCAATGATGATTGTTGTCTCTGTTCTCACCACCATTGAATTCCATAGAAGACAGTAGTCTGACGAGTATAGAGGTATCTCAAGACGTAACCACGTCACAGCTTTTGGCATCAAGGAGCCAACAAGAAGCCAAAGCTGATACTAAAACAAAAGGCTTGCCTGCAACAATATTTGGATGCTATGCTTTGATTCTATTCCATAGTTTCCTACACTCTCTCTCTTTTTCTCTCCAGTCATTCAACTTACATGTCTGCAAGAGAATTGTTATCCCTCATACATGCTTCATTCACCAATACATAATTTCTAACATAAAATTATACATTTTAGTGAATTAATCAAAAATCTAACATATATCAAATCAATGCATGAACAATAAATTTAACATTAAATTATTCTAATTCCATTCTCGAATTATTGATCAGACATATTACCACTGGCTATCAGTTGCCTCTACTGGGCTTCTTGAATATTTTGTCGCAAGTAATTGTATAAGGGCTTGACCAAGTATATATAAACTCATGGTCAACTAACCAGAACCATCCATTTACACCCGACACTCTTGATCTATAACTGTGCACTTAGATTTTCCAATCAGGAAGATATCCTACTTCAAAGGAATCATCTGTTCCCCTTCCCAGCCATTGTCTGTCAAATCATCTGTTCTGTGATTACAATTTAACAGTCTGGTTGGAAATCCTCCTTTCGTCCACTATCAGTGAATATAAAAACATCAACTGTGTAAATGTACTAACTCTGTATATATGTTTGTTAGCTCTTTATGTGTTTGTTAGATCAACTTTATTTAGGCATCTATATATATAATGTACTAATTCTGTATACTTGTTAGCTGTACTTTTAGACAGCTGTGAATATAAAGCATTAACACAGCTGTCTAAATAAAGTCGATTTAATGATCATATTAACAGCTAAGCAAATGCTTACACAAAGTACTAACATAGCTGTTAAAATGAAGTCAATATATCAATAAAAAGAAAGTGTAACAACAGATAAACAAATATGTACACAGTGCAGTAGTTTTGCAGTATTAATATACCACATCTCAACAAACTGAAATATAAGAGACCTTCTCAAAGCATTTATCTAAATATAATATGGCATTGTCTGAATGAACTAAATAGAGCTCTTGACCCCTATAGTAAATTAACTTTCAATAGCTCCATGTTCAGTGAGTGAATAGTTTCTTTTTAATGACCTATATAAAATATTCAGCCGTGTTATTAAGTAAAAATTGTATTTTTAATTCCCTACATAAATATTCAGCTGTGTTAGTAAGTAACTATTTTATTTTTAATGGCCTAAATAAATTATACAGCTCTGTTAGGTCATGGGTGGGCAAACTCTGGCCCACGGGCTGAACCTGGCATGTGAAGCATTTTTGTTTGGCCCACTAAGCTATTCACAGTTAACATTGCTTTTGGCCTTCCGAGCTATTCACAGTTAACATTGCTTTTGGCCCGCAAGGCAAAAGTCACTAAAATAATTGGGCATTGTTATATGCTGTCAAACAGCCAAGGCTAAACATGTAATTTTAACAGTTTGAATTACTCACACAGAATCGTGTGCGCATGTATAATATATGCCTGCGGTTGTGTATATTCTACTAGCATCTCTTTATAGTTCGTTGACTTTTGAACTCTCCCAGCCCTAGCATAGATGTACAATAGAACATGTATATGTTAGCATCTGTACTCTGCCTCAGTCATGACCTGACCTTCACTGCGACTATTGGGCGTGGGGAAGGAGGGCTGGAGGTGAACAGAGGTGCGTGCGAATTTGAAACTCAGTCTTTTGCCATCACAACCGAACTGGTTGTTGCATTTCTGCTATTTCTTTGCCATTATTTCCCCATCCCCACAATCATGTCTGCAACCCCGCATCCTAAAAAATTTAAAGTGGATATGGAAAGTCGGACATTTAACTCTGAGTGGATGGAGAAGTACTTTTTCATAGAACGATTTGGACAAGGTCAGTGTCTGATCTGTTTGAAAACTGTTGCTGTCTTCAAAGAGTTTAATGTGCACCACCACTGGGAAAGAGTACACCGAACTTTAATGCCTGCCTCTGAGAAAAAGAATACTATTGCTAAACTCACAGACAATAGAGAGAAAAGCAGTTTGATGTTTCATAAGCAAACATCTGAGCATGAAAAATTGACATGCGCCAGTTATGAAGTTTCACTACTCATTGCTCAAAGAATGAAGCCATTTTCTGATGGAGACTTTATCAAAGAATGTCTCATGATTGTGTGAATTCTGTCTGTCCAGAACAACGTTCTGTCTTGGAGAATATGAGTGTCATCCCGTACTATTTCTAGTCGCATTGAGGATATGTCTGAATATGTGCAAGACTCGGTGAAGAGTGATTGTTCAACCTTTGTCACCTACTCTCTTGCTCTTGATGAGAGCACTGACATGAAAGATACAGTCCAACTAGCTATTTTCATACGAAGTGTCACTGCTATCCTCAAAGTGCATGAAGAGTTCCTTCAGATTGTTCCGCTACATGACACCACCACTGGGCAAGACATCTTCAATGTCTTACTTCAGTGTGTGGAACATCACTCCCTTGATCTGTCCCGTCTTGTATGTGTAACGACTGATGGTGCACTGGCAATGATTGAGAGAATAAGGGCGCAGCTTCTTTGCTCGTTCACCACTGTAAGGCCCTTGAACACAACCAAACTATCCTTAAATTGCACTGCATCATTCACCAAGAATCCGTATGTGTCAAGTCTGCAAACCTCGTTAAGGTCATGTCAGTTGTGGTGAAGGTTGTAAATTCCATACTTTCCCAAAGTCCCAAACATCGTCAATTTCAGGCACTGATGGATGAAGTGAATGCGCACTATGGTGACCTCCACTCTTGTGAAGTCCGCTGGCTAAGTCATGGAGCCATGCTTTCTCGTGTGTGGGACCTGCAACAAGAAATTTTCAACTTTCTTCATGAAAAGAACCTCCCGTATGCTGATAACTTCACTGACCTAAAGTGGCTTGCTCGTCTGGCCTTTCTCATGGATACCACCACACACCTCAACATCCTTAATGTCAATTTGCAAGGTATAGATGTTTTCGTTCCTGAAATGTATTCATACATCACAGCATTTGAAGTGAAACTACGCTTGTGGTCAGTTTCATCATTTTCCATGTCTTGCTGCTTGTTCCATAGCAGATGTCGACTTGGAGACTTGTGGTGCAGTCATTACCTCACTGAGGGAAGAATTTTCCTCACGTTTTGGAGGTATCAAACCATTCTTTGCAGATTTCAAGTTGTTCAGTGCCCCTTTTGAAATCACAGTGGATGACACTCCAGCTTCCTTGCAGATGGAGTTGGTAGATATGCAATGCAGTGATGAGTTAAAAGCAAAGTCCCGCACTTCTTCTCCTCTTTCTTTTTTTCGTGATGTCATCCTTCCATCAGGCAAGTTTCCACATTTTGTTAAATATGCTCAGCGCATTGTAGCTATGTTCGGAAGCACATTTTGCTGTGAACAACTGTGTCGCCTTCGCTCTCAACTCTCATCTAAATGACATTCTTCGCTTGTCAACCTCATCAGTTAAGTCAGACATTGAATCACTGATTCATTGTAAGCAACACCATCCATCTCATTAATCCTTCATTGAAACAGAGTTATTTTATTGTTCTCATTTTATATTCTGAACTTGCTACTGCTGGACTTGTGATATTTGGTTGTCTATCTGGCCCGCGAACTGGCCCGAGGTCTCAAAAGTTTGCCCGTCCCTGGGTTAGACGATAGCATTGCTAAATGGCCAGAACATTGTATAAAAACATAAAGGTACATATTAATTCATATTTAAATATTTAATGTCTTACACACTATTTTATTATACAGCTTAGTTAGACAAGAGCAATGCTAACTGGGTATAATAAAGACTTGTATAATACATAAACACGTGCTGTATTTAATGGATAAACAAAAAACTAATTTCGTTTAGTAAAGATTGTTAAAAGTAGATATTATTTTTTTTCTACATTTATTTAGACTTATAAGGAAAATCTTCTTAATATAAATTGCAATAAAAAAACTGATTGAATTCAGGCACAATAAACAACAAATGCAAGAATAAATAATAAAAACCTGAATAAATTCAGACATTTTAAACAATAACTACAAAATTGTCTTAATAACCTTAAAAAATCACAGATAACATGTATGTCAGAATAAATTTAGATTGAAATCAATCCAAAGTCTGTCAAGGATCTATTGCCTCAGATAAATATCCAAGTAGTTTGGGATATTATTGTACAAAATAAACAAATCGTAAAATTTATTAATAAATTTAGTGCTTTCTGTAATAGCACAGATTGTAAATTGATATGTATGTAGTGTATGGGGGCGTTTCCGGCTTCCGCGCTGGAAATTGATAATGCATGAATTTAATATAAATACCATCTTTGTTCAGTCTTCTTATAGGTTTACAATTGAATATTAAGAAACATTAAATGTACTTTCTCTACTTTGTAATCTGTTCACTATTGGAAATTTCAATGACCAGAATTGATTACAAAAATCTGTCAATAGTAGAGACCGACATTTTGATTTTGTAATGATATCACAAGTACAGAAGTGAACAAAGGTCTGTCATGCAAAGTTTACTGTGACGTCATTCTTTCTATAATTTCTTTAGGCGTCGAATAAGGATCAAGGTCAGGGGTCACAACAATCAGCCGAAAACTATTGGCTCCAGTGCATAAAGGCTTGGTACCCTGGACTTCACACGCAGACATATTTCTTACCTCCCCTTCGTTTCAATCACGTGCCGTACAGCGTGGAGAACATTGCTGGCGAGCAGGTGTTAGTGGCCCAAATCCCACAGGATGGACCCAGTCAGACATCATCAACTGCTAAATCTAGTCCACGTCAGACTACGGTAAAATTACTTTACACAAACAATTCCTCACATATTCCTTGCATTTATATAAACATATTTGTGATCATGGCATTTGTTATATATTTATATAATCATGGTATCGATAATAGTGCATGTAATGTATTTATATTTTCGTATTATTGATAAAGGTGTTTATTATATCTTTAGGCAACTTAAATCATTGATAATATAAAGTTAATTATGTGCTTATTTCATAATATTAAATGCAAAAATTCTAATTTGTTTTGTATAATCATATTAGTCATATACTATTTCTAATGTATTTATGTAATCATATTAGTTGTTATCATGTTTGTAATGTAGTTATAGAATTATATTAGCAGAAGTGATGTTAGCATGATCGGTATTTATATAATCAGGATAGCCGAAGTGATGATGTTAGTTATTTAAATTTATTTATTTATTAGCCAGTGATGTTAGTTATGTTTAAACAATCATATTAGCCACTGTGATGTTATATATTTCTATAATAATGATAGTCAGAATGATGTCATATATTTATATAATCATATTAGCCACACTGATGTTAGAAATATTTATATAATTTTATTAGCCATTTTGTTGTTAGTTAGATGCACATAAAATATAACCATAATAACCACATTAGCCATAGTGGTGTTTGCTCTGTGAGTGTTG
The DNA here is from genome assembly GCA_028829895.1 of Sinotaia quadrata. NCBI lineage: Eukaryota > Metazoa > Mollusca > Gastropoda > Architaenioglossa > Viviparidae > Sinotaia > Sinotaia quadrata. Next base: position 12,293,260 of record CM054179.1, read on the forward strand.
TTGTGTATGTGTGTGTGTGTGTGTCTCTGTGTGTGTGTGTGTGTGTCTCTGTGTGTGTGTGTGTGTGTGTGTGTGTGTGTGTGTGTGTGTGTGTGTGTGTGTGTGATTCAATTATAATATTACTTCAGGCAATGTCTAATAATCCTTTGAGGAGAACAGACATGATCTACATTGCATGTTTTAAGGTGCAGTGCACGACATCTACCTTTAAATCTTACTGCATGAATATCAGTGATATGAATAAAGTGCTCTACAAATTTCATCACAAAAATACATCATAAATATCAGTGATATGAATAAAGTGCTCTACAAATTTCATCACAAAAATACATCATGAATATCAGTGATATGAATAAAGTGCTCTACAAATTTCATGAAAAAATTCATCATAAATAAAGATATATGGAAACAAGTGACAAATAAATATACGAGGTCAAGGTTTTGCAGGCGTATGGCAAATTGATTTTCAGTGAGGCAGAGAGAAAGAGAGAGTATGTAGAAAATAGGTTGGGGGGGGGGTCAGTTTCGATTTATGTTCAGGGAGATGGGTGGGGGCGAGCAATCGAAGTTATGTTATTCATTTCAAAATTTGATTTCTTTTTGCTTCGTTTCAAGGAAAGTTAATCGATTCTAGACAAATTATGTCTGTTTTAATTAGAGACTTTTCTTAATTAATGTTTTCATTTTTTCTATGCTGTACCATTAACCGTTTTTGTGACACTGTGATGTAATACTTGTTTGTCACATACTAAAGATATAGGTCACTCAGCCATCATGCTTGGACAGCTCAAAGGTGAAGGATAGTGGAAAGTAACTTGTTAAACCGGACGCTTAACGACCATATATAGAGATATGTTTTCTGCCGATGACCTAGGTTAAGTACGCAGAAGTCATGGTCGTGTGGAACCCTATAAATAAGGGGGGGGGGGGACTTTAGAGGATTATCACGAGTGACTGCGCCGATTTTCAAAGGCAGAATTAATTCCGAGGATTAAAAATTTTAGAATGCCATTACTTAGAGAAGTTAAACATAGCGAATTCCCAAACTATTATATGTATTGTATGAAGAATATTGTAGAATAATTATGTATGTTTCATACATAATTATTCTACAATATTCTTCATACAATACATATAATAGTTTCATTTGATTTTGCATGAATTGTCACCATTTTCTCATTACGTTCTGTGGCAAAAGAAGTAGTATACAGCAGTCTTAACACGTGCTTTGTGTTATTAATTATTTATTAATTGTTTGATTTATTGTGATGCATATTAGTATAGTGGGCTGCCATTTCATCTCCTCTGATGTGAACTATTTTGTAATGATTGTAACCCGTATGTATGTCGGCTGTGGCTATCCCCATTTTGTGAAGCATTAATTGTGAAATACGATCGAGGTCAATTTGTAAGGGACACCTATTTTTGCCACTCGAATGAACATGGTCGTCGAATTATGGGGTGTACGCTGATAGAAATCATGCTATATTTCTGTGGGCTTGAGGGATGTGCCATTTTACTTGCTACACATATTGCCTTAAGGATGTGAACTTAATAAATTACAAATAAGAGTCTTACCTCCAAGATGTGAATGAATAAATTACAAAAAATAACAATCGTACCACCAATATGTGAACTTAATATATTACAAATAGCAAACTGTATTTGCTATTTTAATTCATTAAGTTCAAATCTTGGAGGAAAGATTGAAATTTGCAATTTATTAAATTTAGTTGATTTTACTTTTAAAAATTCGCTCCAAGTATAAAGAGAAATTTAAAGAATCTACGCTAAGCTGGTCCATTCCAGAAATGTTCAAACAAGTTCTAGACATTTAAACAATATATATCTGGAATTTTGTTAGGATATTATTAATATTAATTTTGAGTGGTAATTTTATTTTCAGTCTACTTCAGCAGCAAATTTTTCGGGCCTAGTGGAAAACAGAAGTCAAGTTAACTTACTCCTTCAACCCGTGTATGACAGTGACGTGCGTGACGACAAAGCCGTAGATTGTGTGTTGTATTGTCTTCGTGATCTGGCGGATAACAGTCAACCGAAAGAAGTGATGATGGTCATTTCTCAGTTACAGTTCGGGAAGTACCTTGGTCAACCTAGCTATGCGGCTACTGCTGCCCTTCTACCACGCCCTTGCACACTGCCCGAAGACCTTCGTAAGCAACATTATGACAAAGGTGACTTTGATGTTCTCATCATACACAGACAATATGGATTGTTCATATTAGAAATTAAAAGCGTGGGAGCAAACTTCAGTCAGCTAAAGATGACGGAGCAACAGGAGGATGACGTGGTGATGAAGAAAGTTAAAGAGGCGGTAAAGCAGTTAAGCAAGTCGGAGGTTGTATTAAAGCATTTGACGTCAGACTTGACGGACAATAATGTCACTAAAATTCTTGCAATGCCAAACATCAGTTCTACTCAGTTACTGCGAGCAATTAGCAGGAATCCATCTGATGGTCAGGTAAGATTTTACAATAGTAAGAAATTGAAGGACAATGTGATTCAATTAAATTGAAAGAACTATTTTATAATTAATACTGGCTCTTCTCCTCGCTATTTATTGATCATTCTATCTATATCTAAGTCTTGTCGACCGTTGGCGCACCACTGATGACCAGTTTCCTCCATTCTATTCTGTTCTTTGCTAATCTTACCGTTGATCATTAGGGAAATGTAAAGTAAGAAATAACAATAAATGCAGTGAAATGTGTTATTTGAAATTATTTATTACCATTGAAACCAATAACTACTATTAATCGTCTTATACAGTAAACTATTTATTACCATGGAAACCAATAACTAATATTAATCGTCTTATACATTAAACTATTTATTACCATGGAAACTAATAACTACTGTTAATAGTCTTATACAGTAAACAACTTACCACCATGTATATCTTTACCTAGCAGTCTCTCGGAATAGAACACTTCCAAGTTAGAGAGCAACACATGAAAGATCCAAATAAATATTGCCATAAAATCTATTTCTGTATATCCGGTGACGTCAGTCATTCACAAAGCGCCTTCTGTAAATTGTTGACGTCAGAATGACTTTTCTCTCATTATCATCATACCTAGACTTCCACCCAACCGGAAGCATATACAATGGCTTTTCGAAGTCCCAAGCAACAAATATTCCATATGGAAACGATTTCGGATTTCAAAGTAGAGTGTGACAATAATGGCATCATCCACTGTACTCTACTAACTTTTCCTTATGACGTCAGATCTCTCACCTCCAACACATTATTTCGCCATTATGTTCAGTTGTGTGTGTGTGTGTGTGTGTGTGTGTGTGTGTGTGTGTGTGTGTGTGTGTGTGTTTGTGTGTGTGTGTGTGTGTGTGTGTGTGTGTGTGTGTGTGTGTGTTTAAGTAAACTGACTTCAGTGTGACTGAGTTGAGCAGGATGTTAATTCTCCACCACCCCGGGGCACCTGTAACCTTAAGGCTAATCTCTAAAATACACCTTCTGGCTGGTCTTATATGTTAGAATGATGAATGATAGAGAATGTAGGATAGAAGAGTGATAGATTCTAGAAGATAGCTTGAGTCCCCTGATACATGCATCCAGGTATAGTAAGTAATAGAGGTGACAGACTACAACACATAATGAGTCACGCTAACACGAGTGGTCTAAGTATCAACAATAAATGTATTCAACAAGAAATAACAAAAGACAACATGGTTACTGTGACACGCCTGGTGCATTAATACTAATTATGCGTTATTATTTATGAAATGATTTATCATTATTAACCATAATCGCTTATCAATGATTAAATTTAAGGTTCGTTTCCTAATATGAATTTCCCACTCACATATCACTATAAGCTGACACACCACTGGTACATAACTTCTATTCACAGGTGGAATTTCTTACTTAAGGAGTAATCTAAAATGACAACATTGATTAACTTTCATTCAATACTATAGCTCCCGAACCCCCATCCACCCACTAACTATTCCAGACGTACGTCAATGTATGCATAAGAAATGTATAACGTAAAATAAAGATTTATTATAAAATAATATCTATCACAACAAATACAAAACAGTTAACGTATTTAAATGTCCGACATCTGATATTCAATTCAAATTTAGATTGTCAATATTCTACAGATGTCTGCCTGATGAACAATCTCAAACCATAGTTATGATTTTTCATATGATCGAGAAATAAGAGAGTAGAGTTAATAGACTGATTGCTTGACCTCAGTTGTGGATACAGCGTCATAGAGAGATATGACGATGTGTTGTCAATAAGATTGCTGATTCCCTGTTTCTCTCGTTCCGTGACTGACTGAGCACACTGGGAGTATCAATGGCGGTCATATATCAGTCTCTCACTCCACCCTGGGAAAATCAGGTAATTTTAATAGAGGGGCAAGTGTGATTTCTTTTCAATATGTGTATTTTCTTAGAACTCAGGTAAATTTAGGGGCAAGTTTCTTTTCTTAGAAGTATATTCAGGTCACTTTAGCAGTGAGACAAGTGTTATTTCTTGGCAATACTTTCAGGTCACTTTATCAGTTGGACTTGCGTTGATTTCTGTACGTGTATTCAGATACCTTTCCAACAAAGATGGCTTCTTTTTCACTTATTCGATATCAAGCAAGCAATGCTGTCATGTTTTATATTGAAATGCAATTTTGATCTCAGACAAATGTTGTTCATTTACTGAAGAACATATTTTTATCTCGGTCAAACATTGTAGTCCTACGTTATTTTAAAATTGTTAGTCTGTCAATCGTTACATATAAAATATACAGTGTCTGTTTTCTGTGTTACGAATGAAGATAAGATTTTGGACACGCTAAATGTAATTCATGTGTATGTTTCGACACACCACATACACAGTGCTAATGTGCAATTATAGTAGCATGTTTTCGTGGACGTATATTTAAATGTGTACATTTCAGATTCAAACCGATAGCAAATTAACTTCTATCGGCGATAAAATAAAAAAGAGCTAATTCAATTAAACCATATGTTAAGTTAGATGACGCCATTCAAAATACGGACTTTAATTAAAGTAATGATTTTTCTTTTACTTCTAACGTGGCAAGTAAGTTGCATTATCAAAATTAATTTTTATCTAGGTCAGGGGTGGGCAAACTCTGGCCCGCGAAGCATTTTTTTGGCCCGCCAAGCTATTCACAGTTATTGCTTTTGGTCCGCAAAACAAAAGTCACTAAAACAATTGAGCATTGTTATACGCTGTCAATCAGCCAAGGCTAAACTAGTCTAAAGACTACTTGTATGTAATTTTAACAGTTTGAATTACTCACACAGAATGGTGTGCACATGTACAATTTATGCCTGCGGTTATGTATATTACACTAGCATCTCTTTATAGTTCGTTGACTTTTGAACTCTCCTAGGCCTAGGATAGATCTATAATAATAATGTATGTCAGCATCTGTACTCTGCCTCAGTCGTGACCTGACCTTTACTGCTACAATTGGGCGAGAGGAAGGAGGGCTGGAGGTGAACAGAGGTGCGTGCGAATTTGAAACTCAGTCTTCTGCCATCACAACCGAACTGGTTGTTGCATTTCTGCTATTTCTTTGCCATTATTCCCCCATCCCCACAATCATGTCTGCAACCCCGAATCCTAAAAAATTTAAAGTGGATATGGAAAGTCGGACATTTAACTCTGAGTGGACGGAGAAGTACTTTTTCATAGAACGATTTGGACAAGCTCAATGTCTGATCTGTTTGAAAACTGTTGCTGTCTTCAAAGAGTTTAATGTGTGCCGTCACTGGGAAACAGTACACTTAACTTCGAAATTCGGTTTAATGTCTGCCTCTGAGAAAAAGAATACTATTGCTAAACTCACAGGCAATATAGAGAAAAGCAGTTTAATGTTTCATAAGCAAACATCTGTGCATGAAAAAGTGACACATGCCTGTTATGAAGTTTCACTACTCCTTGCTCAAAAAATGAAGCCATTTTCTTATGGAGACTTTATCAAGGAATGTCTCATGACTGTGGTGAATTCTGTCTGTCTAGAGCAACGTTCTGTCTTGGAGAATATGAGTCTGTCATCCCGTACTATTCGTCGTCGCATTGAGATGTCAGACAATGTGCAAGACTCTGTGAAGAGTGATTGCTCAACCTTTGTCGCCTACTCTCTTGCTCTTGATGAGAGCACTGACATGAAAGATACAGTCCAACTAGCTATTTTCATACGAGGTGTCACTGCTGCCCTCAAAGTGCATGAAGAGTTCCTTCAGATTGTTCCGCTACATGACACTACCACTGGGCAAGACATCTTCAATGCCTTACTTCAGTGTGTGGAACATCACTCCCTTGATCTGTCCCGTCTTGTATGTGTAACGACTGATGGTGCACCGGCAATGATTGGAGGGAATAAGGGTGCAGCTTCTTTGCTCGTTCACCACTGTAAGGCCCTTGGACACACCAAAATTATCCTTAAATTGCACTGCGTCATTCACAAAGAATCCTTATATGCCAAGTCTGCAAACCTCGTTGAGGTCATGTCAGTTGTGGTAAAGGTTGTAAATTCCATACTTTCCCAAAGTCTCAAACATCGTCAATTTCAGGCACTGATGGATGAAGTGAATGCGCACTATGGTGACCTCTACTTTTGTTAATTCCGCTGGTCAAGTCGTGGAGCCATGCTTTCTCGTGTGTGGGACCTGCAACAAGAAATTTTCAACTTTCTTCATGAAAAGAACCTCCCTTATGCTGATAACTTCACTGACCTAAAATGGCTTTCTCGTCTGGCCTTTCTCATGGATATCACCACACACCTCAACATCCTCAATGTCAATTTGCAAGGTAAGGATGTTCTCGTTCCTGAAATGTATTCATACATCACAGCATTTGAAGTGAAACTACGCTTGTGGGAATTCCAGTTGTCTAATGGTCAGTTTCAGCATTTTATATATCTTGCTGCTTGTTCCATAGCAGATGTCGACTTGGAGACTTGTGGTGCAGTCATTACCTCACTGAGGGAAGAATTTTCCTCACGTTTTGGGGGTATCAGACCACTCTCTGCGGATTTCAAGTTGTTCAGTGCCCCTTTTGAAATCACAGTGGATGACACTCCAGCTTCCTTGCAGATGGAGTTGGTAGATATGCAGTGCAGCGATGAGTTAAAAGCAAAGTTCCGCACTTCTTCTCCTCTTTCTTTTTTTCGTGATGTCATCCTTCCTTCAGGCAAGTTTCCACATTTTATTAAACATGCTCAGCGCATTGTAGCTATGTTCGGAAGTACATTTTGCTGTGAACAACTGTTCTCAAAGATGAAATATATAAAGAGTCGCCTTCGCTCTCAACTCTCTGACCGTCATCTAAATGGCATTCTTAGCTTGTCAACCTCATCAGTTCAGCCAGATATTGAATCACTTATTCATTGTAAGCAACACCATCCATCTCATTAATCTTTCATTGAAACAGAGTTAGTTTTTTAAAATTATTTTTGTTCTCGTTTTATATTCTGAACTTGCTGGACTTGTGATATTTGGTCGTCTATCCGGCCCGCGAACTGTTCCAACAGTTTTATCTGGCCGCGGTCTCAAAAGTTTGCCCGGCCCTGATCTAGGTTATATTTTAATCACCTGAATAAATTGTGTTTCTTAAATATACGATAATGGGAAAGAAATCTAGATGCCTAATAAATTGCATCCTAAATTAGAGTTATCTCCCAGCTATTATTTTAAAAAAACAATATACAAATACATATGCATTTATTATTTCAATTCAAAATGTGCTTTGACATACACTTATATTTTGTGTAATCAAATATACAATAAAGTTATTTATAAAGTGATAATTGTACTTAAAGTGTTATTTCACATTAAACACGTGATTGACAAACTTACACATAATATAATCTCTATATCTTAGTATTTATCATGGGATTCTTTTAAGTTTTATTAAATAAGTGTGGCTTGTTCAATAATTGTATTCCCCCCACCCTATGCAGGGATTGTTTGAGTGCCTTGGTGTCCGCAGTGTTGATGATGCCGTAAAGATGTGTCTACTCTCAGACCAACTCTCAGACAAACGGACGTCTTTAGACGTCAATAATATCGTCCTAAAAGACTTGGTCGTGTGGTGGCAGCAGCTAGTCAGGATGTCTGGAGTCCAGCCATCAATAACGGAGACGGTGTATGAGCACTTGGTGGCCAGGTAGAGAGTAAAAGAAGAACATTACCTGTCATCAATCTCTCTTTCTTTAATTATTTTATTATCTTTTTTTACTTTACTTAAAATTTTAAGATTTTCTTATTTAAAGACTTAATGTCTTTCTATTCCATTTCCGACTACTTATCTATAAACTCTCATATTTAACGTCTTTTATAATTATAATCTTTCCTCACTTCAAAGATCACGTGGTATGCACTAAGTAAAATATTTTATTCTCCTTGTGTCTAATTACTTTCACAATATTTCAACTATTTTTTACCTTAATTCAGCGAAATATCAACTATAAAATTCATTTTATTATCAGAATGGAAATGAACACTTGTACTTCAAGGTCAGTGTAATCTATATGAGGTCCAGTCATCTTCTTCTTTCTATTTGAGATTAAATTTGAACTGTCGTTTAATTAATACACACTTTACTATTTGCTGTTACAGGTTCTGTGGTCCAGCGACTACAATTGAAGTCCACTGTGTCACAGCCCCATGCCTTGAGATAAGGACTCTTGGGGAGGCGGTGTCTGCGACTGGAGAGACAATGGCCAGGCTCGTGTTATTTCCACAGCAAGTTGAACTTTTGAATCGGTCACCACCTCGGGTATTTCTTATCGGCCCACCTGGGACAGGTAAAACCATCGTCTTGATTGTTCAGGGCCTTAGCTGGCTCCAGCTCGAACACGACGTCCATGTCGTCAGTACTTGGTCTGGAAGCCGTGCAGCAACGATCGCCATTGAACATCAACTTAAGGAAACCACGAAGACGACAACAGCCAGTTCACGTGTACACCGACATCAGTTTGACTTTGAGAAAGATGGAGAAGTGAAGACTGCAGTCAGTCGTCTGACATCTCTGAGTGAAGGGAGACAACTGTGTGTGATTGCAGACGAGGCCAGTGATGTTTACAGGTTTGTTATACAGCGTGTTAACTTAAGACACTTACAAACACAAAGACATACTATCTAACGGTCTTATCTCACTACAAACTATCGGTTAACTACTTAAGAATGTCGCTAGTAAATGTATTTGTTGGATTGTGTGTACATTGCTAAACAGACAAACAAACATGAAACACAACAAGTGATTAACACGTAAACAAACAGACAAACATGAAACACAACAAATGATTAACACGTAAACAAACAGACAAACATGAAACACAACAAATGATTAACACGTAAACAAACAGCCGTGAATGAAGAAAAGAAAGTAACTGGCGACGTTGTAAATGACGTCACAATACAAAGACGACATAAAGTAAACGTCATTAAGTCATAATTGTCTGACGTCAACAGTGACATAACGACTTCTTCTGTTCATTCAGTAGATACAGGAAATACTTCACGGAGTTTTGTGATCAACTCATTGTACAAGTACCCGGGGTGTGCCTGTGGGGTGCATCAGTGCGTCATGCAGTCAGGCCGTTATGTCTGGAAGAGGTCAAGCTGACAACACCTCTAAGGTCACCGCCAGTCGTCGTCAGGGAGGTGATGAAGTCAAGACAAATAAAGATTAAACAAGTCCATGACTACACGGTCAGTGACGTCCCTGTTCCAACAGATGGCCCGGTGGTTATACGATTCACACACCGTAACGGTCAGTCAGGTCACACAAAGTTGTGGCCACATGACTGTGTAGAGTGTGGACATCAAGTCGCCCGTTTCCTGACAGAACTCAACGTCGGCCGGACAGGTATGGGTGTGGTGTGATTGACACGGTGAGTGAATGAAACAATACAAATACATGCGGGTGGATGAAGGAATAAATGGACGGGTGGATGAATAGATGGGTAAATGAAGGAATGAACGTGTTGACAAATAAATAGACGGGTGGATGAACGGATACATAAATAAAAATATTTTTCATCAAATGTCAGGTAACAGTAACGGCCCTCCACCTCTGCAATACCGCGACGTCCTGGTGTTGTGTTTTGGCTCCCCGACTTATGACCGGGTGGACAGTAATGGTCAATTAACTACAACGGCTAGCGGTCTGGTCCGGGGTCTGCGTGAATGTCACCTGCCTGTGCGCGTGGTGAAGAAAGGTGATGAAGCCGCCATTCGTGACACGGCGCTTGGTGTCGGTGATCTGGTGACGGTGACCTACTGGCGTGATGTTCATGGTCTGGAGAGAAAGGTGGTCGTTGTGGAGAATAGTTGTTATTACTACTTGTTTGAAAGACTTAACGCTATGTCACGCTGTACGTCACAACTTGTGTTGATTGACTGGTGACCTGTCTGAAGTTTTTGTAACGATGATTACGTCAACTCTGATGAGAATATCGATAACCGGTAAACGCTTTCTAATAAACACATCCGTCACCTAACTGATTGAAGTAACAGTCCGTAACATCATGATCACTACAACGACACTGATGATGACAACGACAAATTATAAACTACATTAAGTAATAAACAACGTGTAGTGTGTCATGAATAAAACAACGTGTAGTGTGTCATGAATAAAACAACGTGTAGTGTGACATTGTACTGTACAGTGTGTTATCTACGTGTACTGATATTTGTACGTCTACAACTGTAACATCGCCAATGTCGTCTTCGTTATTCTCAATTTCTCTTTGTGTTATTTTATCTTCTTACTCGTTAACGCGAACAAAGAAATGTCCTGTTGTCATGACGACGTGCATCATACTTATGACGTAAACGTCGACATGACGTCATTCAGTGCGCATGTCTGAAATCTTTGAATACATTTCTTTCTTTCTACTTTTACTTTCATATTCTTTCATTTCTTCTTCTCTTTTTTTCTCTCTCTCTTATTTTACATGTGAGTGTTTGCACGTTAATATGTGATTGGATGAATGTCTACGTGTGCTGCACTGGGTACGCCATTTGTATTTTACACATACAAATCATAAATACTACTCCCATATTTTACACATACAATACATAAATACTACTCCCATATTTTACACATACAATACATAAATACTACTCTCATGTTTTACACATACAATACATAAATACCTCTCAGAAGATATAAAACTTTTGGGAAAAGGTCCACAAACTTTATTGTGGATTATTTCTCTGTCCGTATGTTAAACACCCACAAGGATCTGTGATATATGTAAACATTAATAAACTCTTAATGGTTTTGACTGTATTTTATATGTAAACCTTAAAACACACTTAATGATTTTGACTGTATTTTATATGTAAACCTTAAAACACACTTAATGATTTTGACTGTATTTTATATGTAAACCTTAAAACACACTTCATGATTTTGACTGTATTTTATATGTAAACCTTAAAACACACTTCATGATTTTGACTGTATTTTATATGTAAACCTTAAAACACACTTAATGATTTTGACTGTATTTTATATGTAAACCTTAAAACACACTTCATGATTTTGACTGTATTTTATATGTAAACCTTAAAACACACTTCATGATTTTGACTGTATTTTATATGTAAACATTAAAACACACTTAATGATTTTGACTGTATTTTATATGTAAAGATGAAATAAAATAGAATACCTGCCTGATTTCTTTTATCAACATGCGTAACCAAACGAACATACAAAATAGTTACTGTTGATATTCAAAAAATGTACAAACATGACGACAAGGAGATTATTGTAGTTTTGATAAGTACAATATGTAGTAACAACGACACACACACTGTTGTAGTTTTGATAAGTACAATATGTAGTAACAACGACACACACACTGTTGTAGTTTTGATAAGTACAATATGTAGTAACAACGACACACACACTGTTGTAGTTTTGATAAGTACAATATGTAGTAACAACGACACACACACTGTTGTAGTTTTGATAAGTACAATATGTAGTAACAACGACACACACACTGTTGTAGTTTTGATAAGTACAATATGTAGTAACAACGACACACACACTGTTGTAGTTTTGATAAGTACAATATGTAGAAACAACGACACACACACTGTTGTAGTTTTGATAAGTACAAAATGTAGTAACAACGACACACACACTGTTGTAGTTTTGATAAGTACAATATGTAGTAACAACGACACACACACTGTTGTAGTTTTGATAAGTACAATATGTAGAAACAACGACACACACACTGTTGTAGTTTTGATAAGTACAATATGTAGTAACAACGACACACACACTGTTGTAGTTTTGATAAATACAATATGTAGAAACAACGTCACACACACTGTTGGAATCTTTTCAAATTTCGTCAAAGGGATTTGATCAGACTGCAAGTGTGGACTAGTCCTTAGTCTTAAATGAGTTATGGACTTGACGTCACCCTTTGTCAAGCAAGTGGTGGATTAAATCAATATGTTCGCCATTCTAACATTGTAAAGACCAAATCTGAACTGGTTCATTTCCAGGTTACGGCGCACTCAACCAGAAAGCAACATTCCTGCTCGAGAAGAAAGAAATTCTGAACTGAATTGCAATTGATTGTGTATATTATGCTGTATTCATCCGACATTTTGATTTACTATCAGCTCACTTTATTTTCGTTTAGTTCATTTTCTGAAATTTTCGATTGGATTTTAGCATATCGTTTGATATGTGTTAATACATTAAACATTAACAAGTATAATTCTAGAAATGAGTAGAGTTATTTATATGACTTAATACATTAAACATTAACAAGTATAATTCTAGAAATGAGTAGAGTTATTTATATGACTTAATACATTAAACATTAACAAGTATAATTCTAGAAATGAGTAGAGTTATTTATATGACTTCAGATGCGTGATCGATTACTTATATACTTTGGAGATGTGTAGTTGATTACTGAGTTAGAGATGTGTAGGCGTTTACTTAAATACTTTGGAGTGTACCCTTTCGTTGTGTACTTTTATTTAATTGATACACGAGTTAGAAATGTGTCATCGATTACTTACTTACTCTAAGCATGTGTAGTTGATTGCAAACATGAATTAGAAATGTGTAGCCGATTATGTATTAACTTTAGAGATGTGTAGTAGAAAACTAGCATCAACTTATGGGTGTAAATTTGATTAATGATTATCTTTAAAAATGATAAGTCAATAACTGAAATGACTGTAGTAAAAAAGTAGCCCATTATAAACATGACGTTGAGCTGAGAGTCCATTGTAGAGGTCAACTAGAGATGAAAATTCTATTACTAGCGTGATGTTGAAATGTGTTGTCGATTGTAAATCTGACTTTAGATATGTGTAGTATGTGAGAACCTAAATTTGGAAGTATGGAAGTAGACTGTAAATCTGATTTTAGTGATGCGTAGTCGTTGACCTAAATTCACTGTAAGTGGGTAGTCATTAATGTGCACGTGATCAGTTACATCTGGTCGTCTACAACATGAATATTTGGTGTCAAGTCGTTTACAAACATACAGGTATACATGTCTAGTCGTTTACAAACATACAGGTATACATGTCTAGTCGTTTACAAACATACAGCTATACATGTCTAGTCGTTTACAAACATACAGCTATACATGTCTAGTCGTTTACAAGTATACATATACGCACGCCTAGTCTTTACAAATTTACAGGTACACAAGTAAACTCGTTTACTAATACATGAGCGCATGTCAAGTCGTTTACAAACATACATGTACACATGTCTAGTCATTTACAAACATACATGTAGAGATGTGTAAAGTAAAGACTGAAACGCTTTCACAAAAATGTCATTAGCAATAAGATAGCGAAATGAGTACCCTTACATGGAGGCCACATTTAAAACTAATTAAGACCACTACTGACCCCTTAAAAACCAGGTTCACTTCGTTTTGTTCATACCCTATCACTACCATTTCAGTGTTTACAAAGCAGGCAATAATATCCTTTGATGCGCTAGAGTGCACTTCAATTGCCACCCGTAAACCTACCCGCTCAATCTCCCGCAAGTTAGCATTCGTGTTTTGACGTGTATTTGTTGATCATTCGACATTTTGAAAATCGTTGTACCGACTTTACGACACCGACTACACCACCAACATCTGTATATCTACATGGTGAGTGTTTTGTAGAAATGTGTAACGTTAGATTTATAAATGAAATGTATTACACATTGTCACAGTAATGTTTTATATAAATGTGTAACCACTATATTTATAAATGATTTGAAATACACATTGTCACAGTCATGTTTTGTAGAAAAGCTTAACGCTGTATTTAAAAATGGGTTGTATTACAATTTGTCACAGTCAAATTTTGTAGAGACATTTTATTACACAATGTAACAGTCATGTTTTGTAGAAAAGTGTAACGCTTTTTTATAAATGGTTTGTATTACAATTTGTCACAGTCTTGTTTTTGCCTTAATAAACAATTTCTGTATAAGTGTGAATGTTGTATTTAAGGCGCCTTAATACATATTTTGTGCATTATCTTGTTAGAAATGTATTTACCTAATGTTTGCCTTACAGTATAATTTGTGTATTAAAATATTAGAATTGTGTTTACCTTATGTATGACTTACTATGCATTTTGTTGATTAGATTGTTAAAATTGTATTTATGTATGCTTTATCAAACTATTTGAACAGTAGATCATAAAAATTGTATTTGTCTTAAGTATCTTTATGTGCAATGTGTAAACTAACTAGTTAGAATTGTATGTTTGTCTTATTGTATTATATAAACGTATACTGATCAATTTTCTAGTACATTATAATTTTCGTCGGAAATTTATAAAAATAATAATTCATATGTATATCTACTACTATTGAAATCATTGAAAAGAATAAATCCTATTTATATCAAAAAGCTACTGAATTCTTTGAAAAAATAAATCTTATGTATATCTATTACCACTGAAGTCTTTGAAAAGAATAAATCCTATATACTTCTATTACTACAAAAGCTTAAATTTTAATTTCGGGTATCAAAAATCTGACAGATGTCTTTTAATACCAAGTCTTTTTTAAAGTTTTCTTCTTGTTCTTCAGAAAACAATTTCATTTGGGTTTCTTTAAGTTTTATTTGAAAAAGTACAAGAAGTAGGTTGTAGAATGTATCTGCTATGCTATTTAGTTTTTAAAGTTTATAGAATTTATCATGTACACTAAGCTAGTTTTCTAAGTCTTGCTAATATAAAAATAATATTATTGAGAAACGTAATGGGTCATGGCTGACAGCAAGGTTTGAAGTGACGTGTGTCTTGAAACTTTGGATAAAGGCAAAACGTAATGTGTCATTTCTGACAGTTGTCTGTCGTGTTACTCAAAATAAACGCAAAACATAATTTGACATTTTTGTCAGTTGTCTGTCGCGTTATACTCAACATAAAGACAAAACGTAATGAGTCATTTCTGACAGATGTCTGTCGTGTTACTCAACATAAAGGCAAAAAGTAATGAGTCATTGCTGTCAGTTGTCTGTCGTGTTGTCAACATGAAGACAAAACTCAGTGGGTCGTTTCTGACAACTGTCTGTAGTGTTACTCACTCAACATAAAGGCAAAACGCAATGTGTCTTTTTTACAAGTGTAGTAGTTTTACTGAACATAATCACAGAGTGTTGTATTTCTGACAACTGTCTCTTGTCAACGTACACGCAAAATGTATTGTTGTATTTCTGACAACTTACACTTGTCAACATAAACGCAACTGTTGTGTTTCTGACAACTGTCTGAAGTGTTATTCAACATAAAGGCAAAATGTAATCTGTATTTCTGAGAACTGTCTCATTACATCTTTTAGTTCAGAATAGGTGTGTCCTATAACTCAAGATAAAGGATGCACGTAATGCGGGTGGACTGATAGCTATATCTGAAACGTGTCTTGTAATTCAGGATAAAGACAAAAATACACACGGGATAAAGACTCCAAAAACAAATACGGGATACAGACAAAAATACGGGATAGAGACAAAGAAAACACGGGAGAGAGACAAAAAACACGGGATAAAGACAAAATACACGGGATAGAGACAAAAAATCACGGGATACAGATAAAAACACGAGATAAAGACAAAAGCACGGGATGAAAGCAAAAAACACGGGCTAAAGACAAAAACACGGGATATAGACAAAACTGGATAAAGACGTGCATACAACGAACACTAATGCAATGTCAGCACGAAGCTTGGAGCCACCAGAGCAAAATTTAAAATCTAAGTCAATGTTTGACTTACTCCAAGCCAACACATTCTGTGTACGAGTAAATTTGCCTATCCCTACTTTTAAATTTAAATTGTTAACCCATTGCCTGGTGTTGTGCCATTAGCGTCACAAAACATGAATACATGCAAATGGTATAGTGGCGCTGGTGTCACCAGAGAATGCGCACATATTTTTACTCCCTCAACTAAGCCAATAGGTGTGAAACAAATATGTATTTCCCTTAGCAGGCAATTGGTATCGCTTCTACATTTGGATTGTTATAATTAGACTGTTCATTTGATCAAAAAGGCGTTCTTTTAAAAAAATGTCTGTTGCCTGCATTCATTGAGACAACATTATAAGTTATGGCTTCTTAATCGCGAAATGCATTCAGCTTCATTGACTGGCCGTATCATTCACCTGCTGACTCTGATATCTATGAAACTGTTAATTCTATTTATTTGTCAAAAGATTAATACTTGCCAGTCGCTAGAGATTTACCACAAATTGATGACAAAGATGTAGCGGCCTGACCAAACAAAAAACAAACAAACGTGGTGTGGCGTGAGGCGTTTGATTTGGCACACTCAACACCGAATGCTCTTGCTGGAGACAGTGAAGTGTAAGTCCCACTGGTCAAAGATCGTACAGAATTCGATGATTTTCAAGCATTTTTTCATGAGAATATAGTGCAACAAATTGTTGCTGCATTACTGGCAGATCCAAAAATACTGAAAAATCTCGTATCAATCAGTGGCTTGATACTGATGTAAGCGAAATTTATCAATTTGTAGGGATTATCATTTTAAGGGGATAGATTGGAAACCTATTATTGATCATTATTTTTGTAATGATCAAATTAACGTTCATCATTTTCTTTTCTTAAAGTCATGTCAGGCCATAGAGTCCATTCTTTTCCTAAAGTCATGTCAGGCCATAGAGTCCATTCTTTTCCTAAAGTCATGTCAGGCCATGGAGTCCATTCGTTTCCGAGTTGCTTACATTTCTCAGACAATAGCATGCATGTGGCTGGAGACTGAATTAGGAAAATCACATTGATTCTTGATCATTTTCTTCTATGTAATTACATCAGCAGTTTGTTTGAACATTCATGTTCATGCTTTACAATGCCACATACCATTTTCTTCTTACTTGGAGAATTTGCAAAAGACTTTGTCTTCATATGTGATTGCCACAAGATCAGTTTTGCTTTGAATGATTTTACACAACCTAAAATGAGTGACGTCATGTTGGATGGAACAATCTACATTTGAATGATTTTACAGAACCTGAAATGAGTTACGTCATGATGGATGGAACAATCTACATTTACACTATTTTACACACCTCGTTGCGGGTACATGTAAATACCTCGGCGGGAGCCATGTTACGGTTGGTTGGTAATGTAGGGGGCGCTTCCGGCTTCCGCCGCTTTCGCGCTTGGGGAGGGGGAGTGGGGGAGAGGGATTCGTCTGTCGTCCTCGTCGTTCGTTCTGCCATGTTAAGAACCCCTGCTATAGAATTTATAACTGGCCCTACGCTATCTAGGTCAATTGCATGGAAGGACTGTCCAAAGCACTTAACAGTAAAATGTTATCAGGTATATCGTACCCTTATTTCAGCAAAAATGGATCAGAAAGAAATATATAAATATGAATTTGGCTGAACGCTTATTTAATTTGAAAAAATATTAAGTAATAGAAGAATTAATTAAATGATTATTTATGCAATTTGCGTTTTGATTGTTACGCTATCTTTCTATTCATCCATTCAACCATCCAACCATCCGTCCATCTCTCTCTCTCCCTCTCTTTCTCTCTTTCTCTCTCCCCTATAAATGTCCTTTTCTCTTGCGGATGTTTTAATGTAAGAGTTCACTTTTCTCCTTCAAGGTGATTTAATATTAAAGAATAGTGTTCAGATTGTGTTCAGATGGAAAACTTGTTTATTGTTCAATCGGTGTTCATGTTGAAGACCAAAGAGCAATATTCGTCTAAGTGATTCGATTAAAGACTTAATAATGACACGAGAAATTATCAAGTCAAACACACATTAATACTAGTGAACTATGACACATTGTTCATAATCTACCCTTACACCGGCCTTGCTTTGATAAGCATCAGTTCAGGAAATCCCTGTAGTACTGTTGGTCACGTGACGTTGGGATAGTGAATAGACTTCCTTCTTGTCTGCTCGCGTTTAGAAACACCTGTGTGAATTGCATTGTAAACTGTTTTGTACCTCATCATCAGTCACCTCAAGAAAATGTCTGGAACTATGAGTGTTTTTATTTTATTTCTAATCTGAACTCATTGCTAAGTTCATTTCCGTCTCGCTGTGCTGTGACACGCTGACCTACTTTGACTCGTAACAGACATTTTTAATATGCCTTTCGTTCTAGGACTTGTTGGTGAGTTTTCATTGATGAAATGTAGCAGACGACTTTATATAGTGTAAAGATGTACCCAGTGATCAGACTGCAGTCGACTTTATATAGTGTAAAGAAGTATACAGTGATCAGACTGCAGACGACTTTATATAGTGTAAAGATGTACACAGTGATCAGGCTGCAGACGACTTTATATAGTGTAAAGATGTACACAGTGATCAGGCTGCAGACGACTTTATATAGTGTAAAGATGTACACAGTGATCAGGCTGCAGACGACTTTATATAGTGTAAAGATGTACACAGTGATCAGACTGCAGACGACTTTATATAGTGTAAAGATGTACACAGTGATCAGGCTGCAGACGACTTTATATAGTGTAAAGATGTACACAGATCAGGTTGCAGACGACTTTATATAGTTTAAAGATGTACACAGCGATCAGACTGCAGTATGGGGTGTATGTTTGTATTTGTACATTTGTAATCATACTCTATTGTAAGAGGATACCTGCAGTTATATGTTATTTGATTACAAGTGCTAATATATCTGTCTCAATCACGTCAATCTTAAAATCAAATTATAACAATGTGTGGCCGCTATAGTATGTTTGGCCTATATTATGATTATTATTCTGAATTCCTTTATCAGTTAATAAACATGATCACTTATCAGTGGTTAAATTTAGTATTTGTTTCCAAAATGAATTCCCCACTCACATACCACTATAAGTAATGTACTACTGACACGTAATTTATCCGTTCACAGGTGGAACTTCCTACTTAGGGATTAATGTAATTTCACGATTTACTAACTTTCATCCAAACAATTGACTCGTCAGCTCCCATCCACATATTGAATACTCCCGACATGTAACAAATGTGTAAGAATGATTTAACAAAAGATAAAGATTTATTATAAAATAATCAATATCTCACAATATACAACTAGTTTTGAAACAGTCCACATAGTTACACTACTACCAAGTGTTCAAGTCTTTTCTCCTACACAATCGATATTCAACAATGACTATCTGAAGGAACAGTCTCTAATCAGAGTAACAATTCTATCATGAGTTTGGAAAAGAGAGAAAGGTAGAGATAATTAATTGAGTTCATGACCTGTTCTGTATATGCAGCATCATAGAGAAATCATATGAAGAAAGTTTTACATTCAACACCATTGGATCCAGGATCCTCTTCACTCATTTACACAGTCTATTGAGTACAATAGGATCATCTGGATATAGGACTGCAATGGTGATTGTTGTCTCTGTTCTCACCACCATGGAATTCTGTAGTAGACAGTAGTCTGACGAGTATAGAGGTATCTCAAGACGTAACCACGTCACAGGTTTCTGCATCAAGGACGCCAACCAGAAGCCAACGCTGATACTAAAAACAAGAAGGCATGCCTGCAACAATATTTGGATGCTATGCTTTGATTCTATTCCATAGTTTTCTACACTCTCTCTTTTTCTCTCCAGTCATTCAACTTACATGTCTGCAAGAGAATTGTTATCCCTCATACATGCTTCATTCACCAATACATAATTTCTAACATAAAATTATACATATTAATGAATTAATCAAATATTTAACATATATCAAATCAATGCATGAACAATAAATTTAACATTAAATTATTTTAATTCCATTCTCGAATTATTGATAAGACATCTTACCACTGGCTATCAGTTCCCTCTACTGGACTTCTCAAATATTTTGTCACAAGTAATTGTTTAAGGGCTTGATCAAGTATATATCAACTCATGTGTCAACTACCCGGAACCATCCATTTACACCCACACTCTTCATCTATAACTGTGCACTTAGATTTTCCAATCGGGAACTTATCCTACTTCAAAGGAACCATCTGTTCCCCTTCCCAGCCACTGTCTGTCAAATCATCTGTGCTGTGATTACAATTTAACAGTCTGGTTGGAAATCTTCCTTTCGTTCACTATCAGTGAATATAAAAACAACTACTGTGTAAATGTACTAATTATGTATTCATGTTTGGTTAGATCTGTATGTGTTTGTTAGATCGACTTCAATTAGACATCTATGTATATAATGTACTAACTCTGTATACTTGTTAGCTGTACTTTTAGATAGCTCTGTATATAAAGCATTAACACAGCTGTCTAAATAAAGTCGATCTAATCATCATATTAACAACTAACTAAACACTTACACAAAGTACTAACATAGCTGTTAAAATGAAGTCGATATATCAATAAAAAGAAAGTGTAACAACAGATAAACAAATATGTACACAGTGCAGTAGTTTTGCAGTATTAATATACCACATCTCAACATACTGAAATATAAGAGACCTCAAAGCATTTATCTAAATAATATAGCATTGTCTGAATAAACTAAATAAAGCTCTTGACCCCTGTAGTGAATTAACTTTTGATAGCTGCACGTTCAGTGAGTAAATATTTTATTTTTAATGACCTACTTAAAATATTCAGCCATGTTAGTAAGTAACTATTGTATTTTTAATGACCTAAATAAATTATACAGTTCTGTTATATTTTAAATAAATATAAATATTTTATTTTAATGACCTACATAAACTATACATTTGTGTTGGTAAGTAACTATTTTAGATGTGTTAGGTAAGTAAACATTTTATTTTTAATGGACTACTTAAACTATGCAGCTTTCTTAGGTAAGTAAATATATTATTTTTAATGATTTACATAAAGTTTACAACTGTGGTAGGTAAGTAAATATTTTATTTTAATGACCTACTTAAAATATACAGCTGTTAGGTAAGTAATGTTTTTACTGACCTACATAAAGTATACAGCAGGGTTAAATAAGTAAATATATTATTTAATCACCTACATGTATTATGTAAGATGATATTTTGTTGTTAATGGTCTAACTAAATTATACTGCTGTAAGTAAATATATTGTTTTCAATGACATAAATGAAATATACAGCTTTGTTTGGTAAGTAAATATTTTATATTTAACGACCTATATAAAGTATACAGCCTGGTTAGGCAAATAAATATTTTCTTTTACAAATAAATATTTTCTTTTAATGACCTATATGTGTTATGTAATTTTGTATAGAATTATCTAAATAATGTATACAGTTGGATTAGGTAAGTAAATATTTTGTTTATAATGATTTCTATAATGTATGGTTTTAATGATCTATACAAAGTATACAGCTCAGATATACAAAAGCATTGTTATCTGGATAAAGATTTCTATAGAAACAAAGAGACAAGTAGTACTACAATCAGTTTTCAAAAATATAATGTCTTACACGCTGTATACAGTTTGGTTAGACGATAGCATTGCTAAATGGCCACAACATTGTATAAACACGTAAAGGTACATATTAATTAATATATAAATATTTAATGTCTTACGCACTATATACAACTTACTTAGACAAGAGCAATGCTAACGGGTATAATAACGTCTTGTATAATACATTAACACGTGCTTTAATTAAAGGATAAACAAAAACTTAATTTCGTTTAGTAAAGATTGTTAAAAGTAGATACTATTTTTTTTCTACATTTATTTAGACTTATAAGGAAAATCTTCTTAATCTAAATTGCAATTAAAAAACCCTGAATGAATTCAGGCACAATAAACAACAATTAGAAGAATAAATATAAAAATTGATTAAATTCAGACATTTTAAACAATAATTACAAAATTGTCTTAATAAACTTAAAAAAATCACAGATAGTATGTATGTCAGAGCTAAATTCAGAATGAAATCAATCCAAAGTCTGCAAACGATCTATTGCCTCAGGTAAATATCCAAGTAGTTTGGGATATTATTGTACAAAATAAACAAATCGTAAAATTTATTAATAAAGTTAGTGCTTTCTGTAATAATACACATTGTAAATTGATACGTAGTGTATGGGGGCGCTTTTGCGCTGTAAACTGATAATGCATAAATTTAATATAAATATCATCTTTGTTCCGTCTTCTTATTGGTTTACAGTAGAAAATTAAGAAACATTCAATTTACTTTCTGTACTTTGTAATCTGTTCACTATTGGAAAATTTCAATGACCAGAAGTGATTACAAAAATCTGTCAATAGTTGAGACCGACATTTTGATTTTGTAATGATATCACAAGTACAGAAGTGAACAAAGGTCTGTCATGCAAAGTTTACTGTGACGTCATTCTTTCTATAATTTCTTTAGGCGTCGAATAAGGATCAAGGTCAGGGGTCACAACAATCAGCTGAAAACTATTGGCTTCAGTGCATAAAGGCTTGGTACCCTGAACTTCACACGCAGACGTATTTCTTACCTCCCCTTCATTTCAATCGCGTGCCGTACAGTGTGGAGAACATTGCTGGCCAGCAGGTGTTAGTGGCTCAAATCCCACAGGATGGACCCAGTCAGACACCATCAACTGCTGAAACTAGGTCACGTGAACGGAAATGTCAGACTACGGTAAAATCAATTTACACAAACAATTCCTCACATATTCCTTGCATTTATATAAATATATTTGTGATCATGGCATTTGTTATTTATTTATATAATCATGGTATCAATAATGGTGCATGTAATGTATTTATATTTTCGAATTATTGATGAAGATGTTTATTATATATTTAGGCAATTTAAATTATTGATAATATACTGTTAATTATATGCTTAATTCATCATATTAAAAACAAAAGTTCTAGTTTGTTTTGTATAATCATATTAGTCATATACTATTTCTTATGTATTTATGTAATCGCATTAGTTGTTATCATGTTTGTAATGTAGTTATAGAATTATATTAGTTGTTATCATGTTTGTAATGTAGTTATAGAATTATATTAGTTGTTATCATGTTTGTAATGTAGTTACAGAATTATATTAACAGAAGTGATATTAGCATGATATGTATTTATATAATCAGGATACGCGAAGTGATGATGTTAGTTATTTAAATTTATTTAATTATATTAGCCAGAGTGACATATATTATATAGTCATATTTGCCACAGTGATGCTATATATACGGTAACATTAGCTATAGTAGTGTGCTCTATGTGTGTTGTGTATGTATGTGGGGGTGTATGTGTGTGTGTGTGATTCAATTATAATATTACTTCAGGCAATATCTTGTAATCCATTTAGGAGAACAGTCGTGATTTTCATTGCGTGATTATATAACGTCCAGTTCACAACATCTACCTTTAAATCTTACTACATGAATATCAGTGATATGAATAAAGTGCTCTACAAATTTCATCAAAAAGTACATTATAAAATATCAATGATATGAATAAAGTGCTCTACAAATTTCATCAAAATGTACATTATAAAATATCAGTGATATGAATAAAGTGCTCTACAAATTTCATCACAAAATTACATCATAAATAAAGATATATGGAAACAAGTGACAAATAAAGGAAGGGGTGTAAATATTTATCACAATATACAAGGTCAAGGTTTTGGAGGCGCATGGCAAATTGATTTTCAGTGAGGCAGAGAGAAAGAGAGAGTATGTAGAAAATAGGGGGTGGGTGCAGTTTAGATATTTTCATGGAGATGGGTAGGAGACAGCAATCGAGGTTATGTTATTCATTTCAAAATTTGATTTCTATTTGCTTAGTTTCAAGGAAAGTTCATCGATTCTAGGCAAATTATGCCTGTTTTAATTAGAGATGTTTCTTAATTAATGTTTTAATATTTTCTTTGCCGTACTATTAACCGTTTTTGTGACACTGTGGTGCAATACTTGTTTGTCACATACTAAAGATATAGGTCACTCAGCCATCATGCTTGGACAACTGAAAGGTGAAGGAAAGTGGAAAGTAACTTGTTAAGCCGGACGCTTAACGACCATATATAGAGATATGTTTTCTGCCGATGACATGGGTTAAGTACGCAGAAGTCGTGGTCGTGTGGAACTCTCTAAATAAGCGTGGGGACATTAGAGGATTATCACGAGGGACTACACCTATTTTTCAAAGGCAGAATTAATTCCGAGGATTAAAATTTTAGAGTGCGATTACTTCAGAGAAGGTAAAACATATCGAATTCCCAAACTATTATATGTATTCTATTAAGAATATTGTAGAATAATTATGTATTTTTCATTTGATTTTGCATGAATTGTCACCATTTTCTCATTACGTTCTGTGGCAATAGAAGTAGTATACAGCAGTCTTAACACGTGCTTTGTGTTATTAATTATTTATTAATTGTTTGATTTATTGTGATGCATATAAGTATAGCGGGCTGCCATTTCCTCTCCTCTGACGTGAACTATTTAGTAATGATTGTAACCCGTGTGTATGTGGGCTGTGGCTATCCCCATTTTATGAAGTATTAATTGTGAAATATGATCGAGGTCAATTTGTAAGGAACACCTATTTTTGCCACTCAGATGAACATGGTCGTCGAATTATGGGGTGTACGCTGATAGAAATCATGCTATATTTCAGTGGGCTTGAGGGTTGTGCCATATTACCTGCTACACATGTTGCATGTGTTCAGGTGGTTTCAAAGACATTTTGCAACAGATTCTGTGACATGCCAGTGACACATCGATTGTCGTGTGTATGACACTGTCAGTGTGGATCTCTTCAGTAGCTGAATGCCAGTAAAGTGGAATTGCCAAATGACTCTAATCTAAGACTTGTGTTTAGGATCCATTAGGGACTTTATGGACAGACGAGGAGGTCTCAAAAGACCATTCATAAATCATTTTACTATTTGATTGATGTATTATTTTGTTATAAATTATTAAATTTTATCTTCGTCATCTTAATAATTGTAATTGTCTTGATTATTAAAAAGACTGTGAGAGTTGGTGGGGGCAGAGCCATATTTGGATATGAATGATTTTCTTTATGTGTAATCAGTCAAAATTAAGATAACTAGCCCAACCCGTACATTTTACGCAGATTTACCTGTCACTACATTTAATGCCAGAATTCGACAGTAATTAAATTGTAGAGGCTGAATCATGAATCATGCTTCAAGTCTGTCATCAATATAGATGTGATATTAAAATTAATAACTCTAAAGCCTCATTTTGAGACAGGATCAGTATAGGTGTGATATTAAAATTAATAAGTGTAAAGCCTCATCATGTTGAGACAGTGTCTTGAAATATTAACTGGAACTTAACACGCTGACTGCTAAGTGTGTGTGAAATATTGTGTATTCTGACGGTTGCTTGTGTTGACTTTGTGTATCCTGAAATTTGAATGTGTTCAATGCTATGTGTGTTCTCTGTGTACCGACTGATTAACTGATGAAAAAAATACCGTGTTATTGTGTTTTGTTTTCGGTTATTCCTCTAGATGGAAGGGTACAATTTCTAAAATCTTTACAATTTTCTTCTTGTGTTAATCTAGAATACAGTTTGCTATTGTAATATATTAAGTTCACATATTGGTGGTAAGATTGTTATTTTTTTTTGTAATTTATTCATTCGCATCTTGGAGGTAAGACTATTATTTGTAATTTATTAAGTTCACATCCTAAAGATAAGATTGCTCTTTTAATTCATTAAGTTCACATCTTGGAGAAGTGAGGGTGGTATTTATGTCATTAAGTTCACATCTTGGAGGTAAGATTGAAATTTGCAATTTATTAAATTCAGTTCATTTTACTTTTAAAAATTCGCTTCAAGTATAAA
The DNA here is from genome assembly GCA_028829895.1 of Sinotaia quadrata. Taxonomy (NCBI): domain Eukaryota; kingdom Metazoa; phylum Mollusca; class Gastropoda; order Architaenioglossa; family Viviparidae; genus Sinotaia; species Sinotaia quadrata. Next base: position 12,319,575 of record CM054179.1, read on the forward strand.
GAGAAATTTGGAGAATATACGCTAAGCTGGTCCAGTCCAGAAATGTTTAAACATGTTTTCGTTCTAGATATTTAAACAATATAAAAATGGAATTTCATTAGGATATTATTAATATTAATTTTGCGTGACAATTTTCTTTTCAGTCTTCTTCAGTACCAAATCTTTCAGGCCCAGTGGAAAACAGAAGTCAAGTTAACTTACTCCAACCCGTGTATGAGAGTGACGTACGTGACGACAAAGCATTAGAGCGTGTGTTGCATTGTCTTCGTGCACTGGCGGATAACAGTCAACCGAAAGAAGTGATGATGGTCATTTCTCAGTTACAGTTTGGGAAGTACCTTGGTCAACCTAGCTATGCGGCTACTGCTGCCCTTCTACCACGCCCTTGCACACTGCCCGAAGACCTTCGTAAACAACATTATGACAAAGGAGACTTTGATGTTCTCATCATTCACAGACAACACGGATTGTTTACATTAGAAATTAAAAGCGTGGGAACAAACTTCAGTCAGCTAAAGATGACGGAACAACAGGAGGGTGACGTGTTGATGAAGAAAGTTAAAGAGGCGGTAAAGCAGTTAAACAAGTCGGAGGTTGTATTAAAGCATTTGACGTCAGACTTGACGGACAATAATATCACTAAAATTCTTGCAATTCCAAACATCAGTTCTACTCAGTTACTGCGAGCAATTAGCAGGAATCCATCTGATAGTCAGGTAAGATTTTACAATAGTAAGAAATTGAATGAAAATGTGATTAAATTAAATTGAAAGAACTATTCTTTAATTAATACTGGCTCATCCTCGCTATTTATTCATCATTCTATCTATATCTAAGTCTTGACGACCGTTGGTGCACCACTGATGACCTGTATCCTCCATTCTATTCTGTTCTCTGCTAATGTTGCGTTGATCATTAGGGAAATGTAAAGTAATAAATAATGATAAATGCAGTGAACTGTGTTATTTGAAACTATTTATTACCATGGAAACCAATAACTACTATTAATCGTCTTATACAGTAAACAACTTACCACCATGTATGTCTTTACATAGCAGTCTCTCGGAATAGAACATCTCCAAGTTAGAGAGCAACACATGAAAAATCTAAATAAAATGCCATGAAATCTATTTCTGTGTATCCGGTGACGTCAGTCATTCACAAAGCGCCTTCTGTAAATTGTTGACGTCAGAATGATTTTTCTCTTATTATCATCATACCTAATATATAATGTCATTTCGAAATCCCAAGCAATAAATATTCCATATGGAAACGATTTCGGATTTCAAAGTAGAGTGTGACGTTTATGGCATCATCCACTGTACTCTTCCCTATGACGTCAGATCTCCCATCTCCAACACATTATTTCACCATTATGTTCAGATATGTTCAAGTGACTGAGTGTGTAAGTGTGTGTGTGTGTGTGTTTGTGTGTATGTGTGTGTGTGTGTTTGTGTGTGTGTGTGTGTGTGTGTATGTGTAAGTAAACGGACTTTAGTGTGACGTTTTACTCGGAGGTGAGCAAGATGTTAATTCTCCACCACCCCGGGGCACCTGTAACCTTAAGGCTAATCCCTAAAACACACCTTCTGGCTGGTCTTATATGTTAGAATGGTGAATGATAGATAATGTAGGATAGAAAAGTGATAGTTCTAGAAAATAGCTTGAGCCCCATGATACATACAACCAGATATAGTAAGTAATAGAGGTGACAGACTACAACACATAATGAGTCACGCTAACACAAGTGGTCTAAGTATCAAAAATAAATGTATTCAACATGAAATAAAAGACAACATGGTTACTGTGACTCTCCTGCTGCATTAATATTAATTATGCGTTATTATTTATTAATTGATTTATCATTATTAACCATAATCACTTATCAGTAATTAAATTTAAGATTTGTTTCCTAATATGAATTTCCCACTCACATATCACAATAAGCTTACACACCACCGGTACATAACTTCTCTTCGCAGGTGGAATTTCTTACTTATGGAATAATCTAAAATAACAACATTGATTAACTTTCATTCATTACTATAGCTCCCGAACCCCCATCCACCCACTAACTACTCCAGACGTACGTCAATGCATGCGAAAGAAATGTATACGGTAAAATAAAGATTTATTATAAAATATTATCTATCACAACAAATACAAAATAAGTCCGGAAACAGTTTACGCATTTTAATATCATAAGTGAAATATGAGATAATAAAATATTGTTAAGGTTAAATGAACATAGATATAATATTTAGTTAAACAAGCAAAACCACATATCTTCAGCAATAATATATACAGAGGATTATTTCCTTCTGTGTTGGTAACAGGTGATGAGATTAGTAGTATGATTATACTTTATTAATACCAGGAGACAAAATTTGTTTGCCTCAGTGGTCAACTTGCATTTAACTGATGAATATTAGGTGAGTTTCTAGTACGTACATTTGCATGCATTTGAGCAGTGCATTGATTAGTTCATTAGAGTGAATGTCTGGAACATTCAGATATGTGTCCATCCCACGGGATAAGAGTCCACTAATATACAAGCTAGGTTTGCAGGTAGTCTATTTTTAGAGAAGGGTAGCACTCGTAGTATTTATTTTTGTGTTTGTAGTAGTAGTAGTAGTAGTAGTAGTAATACTGATTTTTCTTATGACTTATGTTCTCTGTCGGGTGTGAATTTATTTCTGTCATTCTTATCGACAGTCTGTGAGATCTTAGATTTTAATGAGGAAATGGGCACTCCCTTGGAGAGCTTCCTTTATCTTTGGTGCAAGTTTTGTTTTCTATCGGTATATTCAGTTAATTTTAGTCTTGGTACAAGCAAGGTTCCTGTCAGTATATTTAGGTAACTTTAGCAAAAGGGCAAATGTAGTTTCATAACAACTTATTAAGACAACATTAGAGAGGGCAAGTGTGTTTTATTAGTAGTATATTAAGGTAATATTAGCAGTGGGGAAAATTGCATTTCATAGCAATATGAGGTACTTTTAGAAAATTGGAATAATGTGATTTCTTATCAGTAACGTTAGCAGTGAGGAAAGTGTAGTTTGCTAGAAGTATATACAAGTAAATTTAGCAGTGTGATGAGTGTAGGTTTTAAGCAGTATAGACAGGTAACTTTAGCAGTGGTGCATGTGTATTTTCTTAGAAGTATTATCAGGCAATTTCAGCAGTGGGGCAAGTGTGATTTCTTTGCAATATATTCAGGTAAATTTAGGGGCAAGCATCTTTTCTTAGAAGTATATTCAGGTCACTTTTGCAGTGAGACAAGTGTTATTTCTTGGCAATACTTTCAGGTCACTTTAGCAGTTGGACTTGCGTTGATTTCTGTATGTGTATTCAGATAACTTTCCAACAAAGATGGTTTCTTTTTCACTTATTCGATATCAGGCAAGCAATGCTGTCATGTTTTATACTGAAATACAATTTTGATCTCAGACAATAATGTTGTTCATTTACTGAAGTGCAATTTTTTATCTGAGACAAGCAATGTGTCATACCTTATTTTAAAATTGTTTGTCTGTCATTCATTACATATAAAATATACAACGTCTGTTTTCTGTGTTACGAATGAAGATAAGATTTTGGACACGCTAAATGTAATTCATGTGTATGTTTCGACACACCACATACACAGTGCTAAAATGCAATTATAGTAGCATGTTTTCGTGGACGTATATTTAAATGTGTACATTTAGGATTTAAACCGAGAGCAAATTAACTGCTATCGGCGATAAAATAAAAAAAGAGCTAATTCAATTAAACTATATATAATATTGGATTACGCCATTCGAAATACGGACTTTAATTAAAGTGGAAGTATATTTAAATGTGTACATTTCGGATTCAAACCGATATCAAATTAACTGTTATCGGAGACAAAATAAATAAGAGCTAATTCAATTAAACCATATATAATATTGGATGACGCCATACCAAATACGGACTTTAATTAAATTAATGATTTTTCTTTTACTTCTAACGTGGCAAGTAAGTTGCATTATCAAAATTAATTATCTAGGTTATATTTTAATCAGCTGACTAAAATGTGTTTCTTAAAGATAGGATAATGGGAAAGAAATCTAGAATGCCTAACAAATTGCAATCTAAATTAGAGTTATCTCCCTGCACTTATTTTGGAAAAATAAAAGAATATACAAATACATATGCATTTATTATTTCAATTCACAATGTGCTTTGACATACACTTATATTTTGTGTAATCAAATATACACTAAAGTTATAAATAATGTCATAATTGTACTTAAAGTTTTAAACACGTGATTGACAAACTTACAGATAATATAATCTCAGACTCTGAACTATTAAATTTCTGTACTGAATCTAAACAAACTCACATTTCGTAAACTTCATTTTGCGTCACCGTAAATCGACGTCATAGGAAACTGTTGGCTGAGTACAACTACAAGCAGAGAGAATGTCAGGTCTTAAAAAGATTGATCTCTGTTAGTAAGTATTGAGAGATGTTTTAAAATGATTGATCTCTGTTAGTAAGTATTGAGAGATGTTTTAAAATGATTGATCTCTGTTAGTAAGTATTGAGAGATGTTTTAAAATGATTGATCTCTGTTAGTAAGTATTGAGAGATGTTTTAAAATGATTGATCTCTGTTAGTAAGTACTGAGAGAAGTTTTAAAAAGATTGATCTCTGTTAGTAAGTATTGAGAGAAGTTTTAAAAAGAATTGAGAGAAGTTTGCATGAATGCAGTTACATGGCTTGTAAGGTGAAACCTTGTTGTCAGTGATTAATATGCTATTACATTCAAAACAATTATAATAAGGTCAGATTACACACTTAATGATTTTTATTTGTTCACAAAAGCAAGAGAATAGAATTAAAAAGAATAGCTGTTTAATAGTAAAGTTTATTTACTAAAAGTAGTTTAGCAACTTACTTTTTTTGTTAAAAATCGATGTATCTGGATTATTTCACACACACACACACACACACACACACACACACACTCACAGACAGAAAAACAAACAAATAAAATATGTGCTCTTTATAAGTAATTATATTTTATTAAATGAAAATGATATTAACGCGTACACATTTTAAATTCGATTTGCAGGAGTATATGGAACCAGGGCGATTGTTTTGTACATGATGCAATTTTCTTCACTGCAATAATGCATAAACATACAAAAAATATTTACAAAGAAACACACACACCGACACATATAAATATTTTGCAGACGATACTTTACAGAATTCTAAGTATTCCTGCAGACGACTGTTTGACTAAGAACGGGTGAATTGTGTCATTAATGACGTAATTTGTACAGATAATAATCTCATTTTTCTTACACTTTCCTTACGTCAGTAATAGTACACTGTTATAAAGAATGCTCTAATTATTAACCTTAGTTAAAACTCTCATTCTTATTTACACTTGCTTTGTGTCACTAATAGTGCACTGTTATAAAGAATGTTGTAATTTCTACAGTTAATACTCTTATTCTTATTTACACTTGCCTTATCACGAAATGTAATTAAATCAAATTCTTACCTATTCTTGTTTTTTTTCACGAAACAGTGTAATTAATCACACTCTTTACTCTAACTCTTCAGGCAAAGGTTTAACAAATGTCTATTTATAACTAAAAGTGTATAATAATTTCAGCATCGTTATCTTTATGTGCATTAGCTGAAAATTTATATTTCTTACTTAGTATTTATCATGGAATTCTTTTTCGTTTTATTAAATAAGTGTGGCTTGTTCTATAATTATATTCCCCCCACCCTCTGCAGGGATTGTCTCAGTGTCTTGGTGTCCGCAGTGTTGATGATGCCGTAAAGATGTGTCTACTCTCAGACCAACTCTCAGACAAACGGATGTCTTCAGACGCCAATCACATCGTCCTAAAAGACTTGGTCGTGTGGTGGCAGCAGCTAGTCAAGATGTCTGGAGTCCAGCCATCAATAACAGAGACGGTGTATGAGCACTTGGTGGCCAGGTAGATAGTAAAAGAAGAAAATTACCTGTCATCAATCTCACTTTCTTTAAGATATCTTTTTATACTTTACTTGAAATTTTAAGATTTTTATTTAAAGAATTAACGTCTTTCTATTCCATTGCCGACTACCTATCTATAAAAACTCATAATTATAATATTTCAGCAATGAATGATCACGTGGTGTTCACTAAGTCAAAGATGTTAATCTTCTTGTGTCTAATTACTTTCACATTACTTCAACTAATTTTTACCCTAATTCAACGACCTATCACATATAAAATTAAGTTTAGAGTCAAAATGGAAATGAACACTTGGACTTCAAGGTCAGTGTAATCTATATGAGGTCCAGTCACCGTCTTCTTTCTGTTATAGATTAAATTTGAACTGTCGTTTAATATATACTCCACTATTTAGATTAAATTTGAACTGTCGTTTAATACACATTCCACTATTTGCCATTATAGGTTCTGTGGTCCAGCGACTACAGTGGAAGTCCACTGTGTTACAGCCCCACGCCTGGAGATAAGGAATTTTGGGGAGGCGGTGTCTACAACTGGAGAGACAATGGCCAGCCTCGTGTTATTTCCACAGCAAGTGGAACTTTTGAATCGGTCATCACCCCGGGTATTTCTTATCGGCCCACCTGGGACAGGTAAAACAATTGTCTTGATTGTTCAGGGCCTCACCTGGCTTGAAGTCGGACACGACGTCCACGTTGTCAGTACTTGGTCTGGAAGCCGTGCAGTGACGATCGCCATTGAACATCAACTTAAGGAAACCACGAAGACGACAACAGCCAGTTCACGTGTACACCGACATCAGTTTGACTTTAAGAAAGATGGAGAAGTGAAGACTGCAGTCAGACGTCTGAAATCTCTGAGTGAAGGGAGACAACTGTGTGTGATTGCAGACGAGGCCATTTATGATTACAGGTTTGTTATACAGCGTGTTAACTTAAGACACTTACAAACACAAAGACATACTCAGTATCTAACGGTCTTATCTCACTACAGACTAACGGTTAACTTATTCAGAATGTCGCCAGTAAATGTATTTGTTGATTGTGTGTACGTTGTTAAACAGACATAAAAACATGAAACACAACAAATGATTAACACGTAAACAAACAGCCGTGAATTAAGAAAAGAAAGTAACTGGCGACGTTGTAAATGACGTCACAATACAAAGACGACATAAAGTAAACGTCATTACGTCATAATTGTCTGACGTCAACACACTGACATAACGTCCGCTTCTGTTCATTCTGTGTAACAGGAAATACTTCACGGAGTTTTGTGATCAACTCATTGTACAAGTACCCGGGGTGTACCTGTGGGGTGCATCAGTGCGTCATAAAGTCAGGCCGTTATGTCTGGAAGAGGTCAAGCTAACAACGCCTCTAAGGTCACCGCCAGTCGTCGTCAGGGAGGTGATGGAGGCAAAAGAAATAAAGAATAAACAAGTCCATGACTACACGGTCAGTGACGTCCCTGTTCCAACAGACGGCCCGGCGGTTATACGATTCACACACCGTGACGGTTATTCAGGTCATACAGAGTACTGGCCATCTGACTGTGTAAAGTGTGGACATCAAGTCGCCCGTGTCCTGACAGAACTCAACGTCGGCCGGACAGGTATGGGTGTGGTGTGTTTGACACGGTGAGTGAGTGAAACAATACAAATACATGCGGGTGGATGGAGGAATTAAATAGACGGGCGGATTAACAGATGGGTAGTTGAAGGAATGACCGTTTGGAGGAATAAATAGACGGGTGGATGAACGGATACATAAATAAAAATATTTTTCATCAAATGTCAGGTAACAGTAACGGCCCTCCACCTCTGAAATACCGCGACGTCCTGGTGTTGTGTGTTGGCTACCTGACTGATGACCGGGTGGACAGTAACGGTCAAGTGACTACAACGGCTAGCGGTCTGGTCCGGGGTCTGCGTACATGTCACGTGCCTGTGCGCGTGGTGGAGAAAGATGATGAAGCCGCCATTCGTGACACGGCGCTTGGTGTCGGTGATCTGGTGACGGTGACAAACTGGCGTGATGTTCGTGGTCTGGAGAGAAAGGTGGTCGTTGCGGAGGATAGATATGATGACTGGTCAGAAAGACTTCACGCCATGTCACGCTGTACGTCACAACTGTTGGTGATTGACTCGTGACCTGTCTGATGTTTTGATTGTAACGATGATTCCGTCAACTCTGATGAGAATAACGATAACCGATAAACGTTTTATAACGGACACAACCGTCACCTAACCGATTAAAGTAACAGTCCGGAACATCATGATCACTACAACGACACTGATGATGACAACGACAAATTATAAACTACACTAAGTAATAAACAACATGTAGTGTGTCGTGAATAAAACAATGTGTAATGTGTCGTGAATAAAACAACGTGTAGTGTGTACTCTACAGTTTGTTATCTACGTGTACTGATATTTGTACGTCTACAACTGTAACATCGCCAATGTCGTCTTCGTTATTCTCAATTTCTCTTTGTGTTATTTTATCTTCTTACTCGTTAACGTGAACAAAGAAATGTCCTGTTGTCATGACGACGTGCATCATACTTATGACGTAAAAGTCGACGTGACGTCATTCAGTGCGCATGTCTGAAATCTTTCAATACATTTCTTTCTTTCTACTTTTACTTTCATTTTCTTTCATTTTTCTTCTCTTTTTTTTTCTCTCTCTTATTTTACATTTGAGTGTGTGTACGTTAATACGTGTTTGGATGAATGTTTACTTGTGACGCATTTTTATTTTATACTTACAATACATAAATACTACTCCCATATTTTACACACACAATGCATAAATATTATTTCATATCTTACATATAGAATTTAAGATAGTTTAACTATACAACAATATGGAAATACTTCTCCCGTATTTTAAACATATAATACATAAATACGTCTCAGAAGATATTATTATCATAATGTCCAGAACTTTTGAAAAAGGTCCACAACAATTATTGTTGATTACTTCTCAGGACACTCAGTTTCTATGTGACATCACCACTTAGCTATTTTTTATCCATCGATTATAGCAATGTTCACACATCCCAACAATACATAGTTCGATATTCGGATTTGGCAACAGTCACGTAATCATCAATCATCGATCCTCAACCTGAGTTGTAAGATCAGTGTCCAGTAAACCTCCATACATCAGACACAACAAGATTCATGTAGAATCTCTTCGAAGCTCTTGCATGAACTCCGGACCAGTTCAAGGAATAACCAACAATACAGAAAATACCAGGACCAAGAACCCGCTCTGGAAATATAATATTTTCCGATGAATGACAATCTCTACAGATTCACAATCCATACATGTGGCATAGACAATAGCATGGCCTATTCACATTTGACCCTTCTGTATCTTTACATTAGTAGATAATTATAATAGTAAAGATATAATTCAAGTAACACTCATGCGTGTAACAATTAAAATGCAACGTGATATATACAAGAGATTAATCATTTCAATAAAGACAATTATATTTCACAATGAAAGTAAATATACAAGTAATTAATACACTTCAAAATCATGCATATGCATGTTACAATTATGACAAACATTACACATGCAAGTGAATCAAATTGTTACACAAAATTTACATGAATGTACACAAGCATTCTGCAATTACAGTTTAATTATTTTAGCTTTATAAAAAGAATAAATTTTGCCTTCCTCAACCTTTATAAATTTATCACTCCACAATTCAACAATCAAATAGAAATGCAAATATTTCTGATTTAGCCATACTGTCATCAAACCAAATTTGGAGAAATAGCAATAATAATAGCTTTCCACTGAGTAGCAGTCTGTCAATAAATGTGACGTCATTTTAAACACTCTCTGACTGTACGCTATATTTCTCTAACTGCAGTTCAAATTATGCAGTGTAGGTATTCAGTACATTGATGTGAGAGACTGATATATTGAGTGCTTAAGAAATAGGAATGTGGAAGTGATACAGTACATTGCTATGTGAGAGACTGATATATTGAATGCTTAAGAAATAGGAATGTGGAAGTGATACAGTACATTGATGTGAGAGACTGATATATTGGATGCTTAAGAAATAGGAATGTGGAAGTAATTAGAATAGAATATTTCTTCAGCAAAGAAAGTCTCGGTCCATCTCCATTGGATGATTATGTTATGAACAAGTGTGAGACTATTAGTCAGAAAACCTACTCATCCATTGGAAATGGTTTGGATTGCATCTGCAAATTCTTCACCTGAATTGTTTACTCCAACTCTGACACTTACAAAAATTAACATCATAAGGAGTGCCGAATGGATCGGGTCACTTTGACATTTAACAAATTATATTACAATTAAGTTTAGAAATAGGGACATGCAATTTTACTCCTCCACACTATCTATGTATCTGCTCATGCCTGTGTTCATAGGCCATGTTTGTTTGTCTAGAATTTTTTAATAGTTCTATAAACACAAGGTACCATTTTAGTTTTAAAAGTTAGAACATGGTGCTCATTAAAGATTCCTGTAAAAAAATTGGATAACGTTACATCAGAATGATTAATTATTAAACATTCCTGTTCAAAATGAGAAAACGTTAGATCATAATTATTATTATTAAAGATTCCTGTTCAAAATGGGAAAATGTTAACTGAGAATCATTATTAAAGATTTCTGTTCAAACTGAATGGAAAGCAGACTCCTGGTCATAACCCTACAATCAAGTCAAACAAAATTCACTAGCAATGTTCCTCACAATCTCACTTTCGGTATAAAGAGTAACATATCTCAACATTCCAGAACTTCATAATGAATGCATATGCTCAGATCAGTGAGAATATGTTGGGAAAGAACCATATATTTTATATGTATTGAAGAAAAGCAGGTAATGTGACTTGTGCAATATAAAAATTAACACCCTAGAGTTTCTCTTTCATAAAAGAAAAGCAAGTAATATGACTTGTGCAATATAAAAATTAACACCCTAGAGTTTCTCTTTCATAAAAGAAAACAAGTAATATGACTTGTGCAATATAAAAATTAACACCCTAGAGTTTCTCTTTCATAAAACTACAAGAGCATTTTAAAAAGTTTCACTTAGTATGTTGTTTGCTTTCTAACAAGTAGCAGTCCAGTTTATACATAAAGGTGAACAAACATCACATGGTTACTCTACTCTCTATGGAGATATCCCATATAAATATGAACAGTCGCTGATGCTTTCAACCATATCCTAACATCAAATGATTGTGGTGACTAGACAAAACCCACCTAAATGTTTACAAATTCAGTCTTCAGCCTTACCAATCACATGATTGGTCAGATTGGAGAGAAGCCGAATGCGTGTAAATACAGTCATAATCTTCTGTGGGTGTTGAAATACTAATTACCTAGCTCTGCATAGTGAGGCCTGTGACATATATAAAGTACCACTTCTTGCTTACCTAGGTCTTGTGTGACTTGGGGGAGTCCGGGGGGGGGGAGTGTTTTTCCTGAAATGGTTGTTTATAGTTGACACCACCAAATACACTATATACAACAACCCCTTCCCAAACGGCAGTAGTTAAAAAATACACACACACACAAACACACACACACACACACACACACACACACACACACACACACACACACACACACACACACACACACACACACACACACACACCACCACCACCACCACCACCACCAATTACACCATATACAACAACCCCTCCCCCAAAGGCAATGGCTAAATAATAATAATAATAAACCATTCTTCAACTACAGTTGCGTCTGAAACATGCAGGAAAACCTCTCAAACGACACGCTCCCGACAACTCAGAACAAACACAAAACAAAACCACCAACTACAACACCAACGCCATATCTCCTACTATCAGTGAGGGGAGCGTGTCCCACTGGAGCACTACAGATCAGAAAACATCTGAAGACGAATTGATCCACGAAAGCTCCAGTGGTGACTTTAACAGCGAAAGCGTAACCACCACTAACATCGTACCTAGTTCTACATAGCTAGCCTGTGAATTATTTACTACTACTTCATCATTACCTAGTTCTACATAGCTAGCCTGTGAATTATTAACTACTACTTCAACATTACCTAGTTCTACATAGCTAGCCTGTGAATTATTAACTACTACTTCATCATTACCTAGTTCTACATAGCCAGACCAGTGACAGATATAAACTACCACTTCATGCTTGCCAAGTTGTACACAGCAGGAAATGGTGAAGTCCTACTTATCCTTAGTATTACAAGTGGCTTTCCTCTCCAGTCAGTAACAACAAATTGCAAGAAGTCCTACTTATCCTTAGTATTACATGTGGCTTTCCTCTCCAGTCAGTAACAACAAATTTCAAGAAGTCCTACTTATCCTTAGTATTACATGTGGCTTTCCTCTCCAGTCAGTAACAACAAATTGCAAGAAGTCTTACTTATCCTTAGTATTACATGTGGCTTTCCTCTCCAGTCAGTAACAACAAATTGCAAGAAGTCCTACTTATCCTTAGTATTACAAGTGGCTTTCCTCTCCAGTCAGTAACAACAAATTGCAAGAAGTCTTACTTATCATTAGTATTACATGTGGCTTTCCTCTCCAGTCAGTAACAACAAATTGCAAGAAGCAATCCACGAAGTAGTAGAAATAAGTGCCCTCATCGAAGATAAACTGGAAATAAAAACTGACCCACGGGGTGCTGACATCGGTCACCGACTGGGTACTTTCAAAAACATTCTTGGAAGAACACTTATTGAACAGTTCACGCTCCGAGTTCTCAAACGGAGTATTTCCTGGAATAGACACAAGCTCAAAGGCACTAAAATAGAGATCATGGAGGGCGTGACTGGCAAAAATTGTTAGAAAACTACTTTTCAAAGACCACAGAGACGTTACTGACACTTGAAACCGGCGAAGTATTTTAATATGAAAAACGGTCATTCGAGTGCTGAACTCAGGAGGTCGAGGACGTACAAATTCACTGTCGGACTAATAACCAGGCCGGAAGCGCTCCCCATAAAGTAAACAGCCTTCTATATACATGGACTGTCGTGAGGCTAGTCCGGAACCAATCATTTTTCATGTACAATAACCAAACTAATTCACGCTCATTCGGAAGCAATATGTACCGACGTCATGAATATTTTCTCACTCGGTGTATTTATTAGATTTGAATTTGTTAGTGTTTACATTTATTAGATTTGAATTTGTTAGTGTTTGTATTTATTAGATTTGAATTTGTTAGTGTTTGTATTTATTAGATTTGAATTTGTTAGTGTTTACATTTATTAGATTTGAATTTGTTAGTGTTTGTATTTATTAGATTTTAATTTGTTAGTGTTTGTATTTATTAGATTTGAATTTGTTAGTGTTTGAATAAGTGTTTGTGGTGATGAGAGGCGATGTACCTTCTCGGCTGACTCCGTATTCTTTGGGTAAGTCCGGTGGCCTACAAGTAGTGCTTAGAGAGACCCATTGTGACCCTCAACTGTGACTCAAGTAGTGGTTATAAGACCATAGTGACTCTCAACTGTGACTCAAGTAGTCGTTATAGAGACCATTGTGACCCTCAACTGTGACTCGATTAGTGGTTAGAGACCAATGGGACTTGGTTTGTTGAACTCTAAGATTGTTAACTGCACCAAAACAAAACGATATGGAAGTGCTAAGAAAATTTATTTGGTATGTCACACCGATCTGTGACAAAACTGGTACAGTTTTGATACAAATGTCATTCTTCTTTACTATTAAGTTCTAATTGTGTTAATGGTTACATTCTTTATCCACTTTATAATTCGTTATTTGTTAAATGTAATTGTAGTGTAGCGTCATATTGTAATGTTCATTGTAATTGTAGCGTAGCGTCATATTGTAATGTTTATTGTAATTGTAGTTTAGCGTCATATTGGAATGTTTATTGTAATTGTAGCGTAGCGTCATATTGTAATGTTTATTACAATTGTAACATTAAAGTCTGTATTGTTCTTTCATGTCGCAGTTCAAATACCACACCAATATACTAGAGTGAAATGCATAAATATCTATAGTGGATTATATAGTGTTTAAAATCTAAGTGCACCTGAACTTATTGTATAAATATAGATCACTTCAGGTGACCATACGGCACACTGTTGAATGTGTCATTTTTTTTTTTTTGCATTCAGCATTGCCGCTCTTTATTTTTATACAGTGTATTTCGTATTTGGTTCTAAATGGGTAGTTTCTCAAATCTGTAAACTTTCATCTTTGTGTGTTAAATGTTTATTTAAATATCCATTGTATGCAGTGTGAGTTGAACTGTACGTTATAATGTGCCTGTGTACTCATTTTTGTGAGACTGTACATTTCACCTGATTTGTATCGAATTACTGTTAATATATGTATATTTTGATATCGTAGAGTTACGAAAACTTTTAATGAACTTTTTATCATTCATGTCAGAAAATATTTATTATTATTATTGTTATTATTCAGCCTCTTTCCAGGACTTCTGTTTGACTGTCGGTTGTGATCCAAGGTCTCGGAATCTTACCAAGATTCTGGGAGATCCAAGGTTTTACGGAGGATGTGGGCACTTCCGAGGAGCGCTGCTTTGAGTAGTGGAGCGATTCTGTTGTTTCCAGGGAGTTTATTCAAGTAGCCTTCCAATTCAGGTCCGAAAGTGTCGAGTTCAACTTCTCATTTTACTTGAATGAGACTTCAGTAGATGTAGCCATTTTTGTTACCTCTAATTGGCAAGTAACAAGATTCCCAAGGGAGGCAATTACATACTCAATGATGATGAACTGTTGAAATATCTTTTTCAAAATACTGCTGAAGTCTTTGAATGTAGTGAAGATTTAAAATCTCGGCCACATACCATTTTCTTCACAATTGGAAATTGTGCTAAAGACTGTCTTCATATGTGATTGCCACAAGATCGGTTTTGCTTTTAACGATTTTCCAGAACCTAAAATGAGTGACGTCATGGTGGATGGAACAATCTACATTTGCACTACGTGTCACACTTCGTTGTGGGTTCATGCAAATACCTCGCAGAGCGCCATGTTGGGAACCACTGCTATAGAATTTATGTCTGGCACTACGTTATGTAGGTCAATTGCATAGCTATGTAAATATGGCCTGGAAGGACTGTCCAAAGCACTTGCCTTATTTATGTCTGGCCCTACGCTATGTAGGTCAATTGCATAGCTACGTAAACATGGCCTGGAAGGACTGTTCAAAGAACTTAACACTAATATGTTAGCAAGTTTTGCGAACCTTACCTCAGCAAAAAATAGATAAGAAAGAATGAATTTGAATGAATGCTTATTTAATCTGAAAAATAAATAATACAAGAATTAATTAAATGATTATTTATGCAATTTGCGTTTCGATAGTTATGCTCTCTTTTTCTTTCTATCTATCTATCTATCTATCTATCTATCTATCTATCTATCTATCTATCTATCTATCTATCTATCTATCTATCTATCTATCTATCCATCCATCCATCTATCTATCTATCTATCTATCTATCTGTCTATCTATCTATCTATCTATCTATTCGCTTGTCTGTCAATCTATCTAACTATCTATATATCAATCCCTCCATCCTTCCATCCTTCCATCCGCCCCTCTCTCTCTCTCTCTCTCTTTCTCGTCTTTAAATTTCCTTATCTGGGCTGATGTTTTAAAGTAACACTTCACTTTTCTTCTTCAAGTTGAATTCATATTAAAGAACAATTCAGGGATGCTGTTCAGATTGTGTTCAGATTAAAATCTTTGTTTACTGTTCAATCAATGTTCATGTTCAAGACCAAAGAGCAATATTCGTCTAAGACTCTGTGATTCGATTAAAGACTTAATAATGACACGAGAAATTATCAAATCAAACGTGTATTATTACTAGTGAACCATTACATATTAGATTTCATTTGAGAAAGTTTATAATTAGAAATGTCCCGAAAACTATGACAATTTAGATTTCAATTTTGATAGTTTATAATTAGAAATGTCCCGAGAACTATGACAGATTACAAATTTGAAACTTTATAATTAGAGATGTACCGATAACTATCAATGATGTTAGAGATGTCCCGATAACTATGACACATTAGATTTCAATTTTGCAAGTTTATAATTAGAGATGTCACGAAAACTATGACACATTAGATTTCAATTTTGAAAGTTTATAATTAGAGATGTCACGAAAACTATGACACATTAGATTTCAATTTTGAAAGTTTATAATTAGGTCTAGAGATATCCCGAGAATGAGGAGGATGAGCAAACGGTGGGAGGTTCACAAACTACCTTTACACCGACCCTTGCTTTGATAAGCATCAGTTCGGGAAATCCCTGTAGAACTGTTGGTCACGAGACGTAGGATAATGAGTAGACTTCTCCTTGTCTCCCGCGTTTACAAATACCTGTGTGAATTGCATTGTAAACTGTTTTGTACCTCATCATCAGTCACCTCAAGAAAATGTCTGGAACTGTAAGTGTTTTTATTTTCTTTCTAATCTGAACTCTTTTCTAAATTAATTTTTTGTCTCGTCGTGCTGTGACTGGCTGACATACTTGACTCGGAACAGACATTTTTAATATGCCTTTCGTTCTAGGACTTGTTTGCGAGTTTTCATTGATGAAATGTAGCAGACGACTTTATATAGTGTAAAGATGTACACAGCGATGAGACTGCAGTCGACATTATATAGTGTAAAGATGTACACAGCGATGAGACTGCAGTCGACATTATATAGTGTAAAGATGTACACAGTGATGAGACTGCAGACGACTTTATATAGTGTAAAGATGTACACAGCAATGAGACTGCAGTCGACATTATATAGTGTAAAGATGTACACAGTGATGAGACTGCAGTCGACATTATATAGTGTAAAGATGTACACAGTGATGAGACTGCAGACGACTTTATATAGTGTAAAGATGTACACAGTGATGAGACTGCAGACGACATTATATAGTGTAAAGATGTACACAGTGATGAGACTGCAGTCGACATTATATAGTGTAAAGATGTACACAGTGATGAGACTGCAGTCGACATTATATAGTGTAAAGATGTACACAGTGATGAGACTGCAGACGACTTTATATAGTGTAAAGATGTACACAGTGATGAGACTGCAGTCGACATTATATAGTGTAAAGATGTACACAGAGATGAGACTGCAGACGACTTTATATAGTGTAAAGATGTACACAGCGATCAGACTGAGGTAGTCTGATTTGTACAGTGTAAAGATGTACACAGTGATCAGAGTGCTGTCGACATTATATAGTGTAAAGATGTACACAGTGATCAGACTGAGGTAGTCTGATTTGTACAGTGTAAAGATGTACACAGTGATCAGAGTGCTGTCGACTTTGTGTAGTGATCAATACTACTTTCTATTATAATACACAAAGAACAAAGTTTAGCAATAGTAGTACTCTCCAATAATTACGCGGGAAAATATTTCTAATTGAACAGTATGTCAAAGTAGAACAAGCAAAACTCAATTTGCCAATGATCCTCACCTCCAACACAATACACGTAGAAAGATCTCAAACTGAACAGTAATTCAACGCGGGTCATTTGAAAATATCAAAGTAGGTCAAAATGAACTGTATGTCAAAGTGGGGCACACAAACGACTTGAGGTAGGGGTAAACTTTCTGACAAACATGACCTACAGGCAAGAAACAGACTTCTCGTTGTGAAGAAAAATGTAAACGAATGACGCCATTGTATAAAGACTTGGTAGGAATGTATGAAAATAAAATTTCAGACGCACACCAATTTCTTACCTCCCTTTCATTTCAGTAAAGTATCTCGCTCCAATTTATTATCTCCCTTTCATTTCAGTGAAGTACCGCACAGTGAAGAATGAAGAATGTGATTGATGGTAAAACGTTCAGGATGGATCCACATTGACGTCATCAATTGCAAACTTTGACAAATCCTGATTACAACAATGGGACAACTTGAATCCAAGGTAAAACACTAAACTCTGCTTTTTATGGGTGATTTGAGCACTTTACATAAAAGTTTTATTTATTTCTGTGTCAATGTTTATTTAGGATGCTTAAATCTATTTTAAATAATATATGTTTACAATTTAGGTCAACATGTTAATATTTTTGAGCTGACTTTAAATTAACAGCAAATATTGTCTCCTCCTGGACATTATTGAAAACAGCATCATATGCAGCACAATGAGTAAGCCATTTCACTCAAATAAACAAGAATAGTTTGCTGTATAAAAACAGTGACACTAAAAACATTCTTATGTGAATGCTATTTTTAGTTTAGGGGCTCACTCAAAAGTACGCTTGTAGCATATAACGATATTGTATGTTACAGAACTTACACCACTTGTATGTTACAGGACTGACACAACTTAAATGTATTAGAGTCAAAAGTACTCCTATTGTATGTTACAGGATTGACACAACTTGTATGTATTGTAGTCAAAAGTACAGATATTATATGTTACTTGACTAACACATCTTGTATATATTGAAGTAAAAAGTATATTTATAGGTATTAAATGTTAAGGACTAACACAACTTGTATATATTGTCGTAAAAGGACAAACAATATCTTCTTTTAAGTATGTTTATAATAAATAATTACATGTAAATAAATCCACCTCTGACACCATTTGACGTAAGTAAAAAGGTCGAGGGAACTCTCTCTCTCTCCCTCTCTCTCCTGGGGTGGGGTGGGGTAAATTTAAAATACAATTACAAATTTAAATAAATTAAACAATCCCACTTCTGACACCATTTTTACAGTAAGAGAAAAGAAGACGAAACAGTCACTCTTATGCTTACGTTCTATAATTTTAAAATAAATAAATAAACTCTCTCTCTCTCTCTTTTACTTGCATTCCATGATTTAAAAATAAATAAATTAGCGAATGATTAAATGAATAAATACCCCTACATCTCTTTATCTGCACTTCTACTTATTTAAACCTAGCTGGACTTCGCCCACATATATAGCTTTCGTCTGCCAGCTTAACGCTATGGCCGAGCATGTACAGTCTGTCAACTTTCTTACAAATACATTCTTTTATGACATCACTCTTACATCATACCTTCATGCAATATTCCAGTCAAAACCATTTTCAAATGAATACAACAATTTATTTATAGCATAGCTAAAAGTACGGCTAACTCATCATAATGTACAAACACTGTCTCTTATATACAACTAATTAATTATAGCATAGCTAAAAGTACGGCTAACTCATCATAATGTACAAACACTGTCTCTTATATACAACTAATTAATTATAGCACAGCTAAAAGTACGGCTAATTCATCATTGTGTACAAACACTGTCTCTTATATACAACTAATTATTTATAGCACAGCTAAAAGTACGGCTAACTCATCATTATGTACAAAGACCGTCTCTTATATACAACTAATTATTTATAGCACAGCTAAAAGTACGGCTAACTCATCATTATGTACAAAGACTGTCTTTTATATACAACTAATTATTTACAAACACCGTGCAACAACTAATAATATGTAGACATAAGTATAGTGTGTTTACAACAACAACAAATAATATATATACATAAGTATAGTGTGCTTACAACAACAACAAATAATATATAGACTTAAGTATAGTGTGCTTACAACAACAACAAATAATATATATACATAAGTATAGTGTGCTTACAACAACAACAAATAATATATAGACATAAGTATAGTGTGCTTACAACAACAACAAATAATATATAGACATAAGTATAGTGTGCTTACAACAACAACAAATAATATATAGACTTAAGTATAGTGTGCTTACAACAACAACAAATAATATATAGACATAAGTATAGTGTGCTTACAACAACAACAAATAATATATAGACATAAGTATAGTGTGCTTACGCCTCGACTATTCATTCATGCGCGTGCGTAGATATTTTCATACTATCTGTGACAAACGCCCCCCTAGTTAATGGTTATGATTATTATAATTATTTAATCATCCATAACTAATTACAAGTAAAGAGAATCTTAATTTATGTTCTTAATAATTCTCCAGAAGACACCACTCGTCACTCTCACTTGGCGGATATGTGGGCGCTGTAAACGTTTGCTATCTTCCACAACATTAAGGACAAAATTCACTGTTGCACAATATTTCCATCGGTGAAAAACTTTCCAAAGATGAAGATAAATCCATCTTTAATCTATATTTAGCTAGCCCCCATCCACCACTACCTTTCCAACACATGATTATCAATAGTGTGTAAGAAGGTCAATAAATTTATTCAATCAACATATACATATGGAAATACAATGAAAAGATTACTTGACCTCAATATTTCCATGAATCACATTCAAATCGTTTCAATGCATATTCAGTCTTAGATTTCAACACATAATTCAACAGATTAGTTATCAATATAAATCACAGGATAGTTCTTATCGGAGAACAGAACTGGAGTTATTAGAAATAAGGGATAATAGTTTGTATATAACCTGGTCTAGGCCAGAGAACAGAAATGGAGTTATTAGAGATAAGTGATAATAGTTTGTATATAACCTGGTCTAGGCCAGAGAACAGAAATGGAGTTATTAGAAATAAGGGATAATAGTTTGTATATAACCTGGTCTAGGCCAGAGAACAGAAATGGAGTTATTAGAAATAAGGGATAATAGTTTGTATATAACCTGGTCTAGGCCAGAGAACAGAAATGGAGTTATTAGAGATAAGGGATAATAGTTTGTATATAACCTGGTCTAGGCCAGAGAACAGAAATGGAGTTATTAGAAATAAGGAATAATAGTTTGTATATAACCTGGTCTTCGTGAGCCACAATAGTCTTTCGTGCACTTTGTAACAAAGTCACAAGTTTATTTTTCACATTTGAATTGTCAGTTAAACATGTTTCTCTTGCACGTTGTAGAACACTGATGAGTCACTATTCTCAAGGCTAATCTGGGTGATCCGTTGCAGTCTTAGTTCCCTCAAGCAGAACAACAACATAACAATTTCCAATCTTCTTGTACCAGAAATTCCACAATGTAGTCAAGCATACCTTGCCATCATACATCAGTGCAGTGTATCCTTACACTTAATAACTGGGATGTGTGTGTGCATCTACTATGGTCATAGTAGTTTATAAATCAGTAAACTGAGAGATTCTAGTGAAAACATAAAAAAGACTGCTTCCTCCCTTTAAGCTCATGGCCACCTTTCATGACCGGACCCTGCCACACCAAATTCAAAGTGATTGGAATAGAGTACTTCTTTGACAAAGAAACTTTTGGTCCATCAGAATTGGACAAATTTGTTATGATCAAGTTTGAGCCTAGAAGTCAGAAAAACTACTCATTTAGTTGGAACTGGTTTGGTTTGTGTAGCAGAGTAAATATGCCTATCCATATTTCCAGATTTAATTGTTATTTAAATTGTTAAATTGTCAAAGTAACCCGACCGAGGGCACTCCTTATGATGGTACATGAATTTTTTTAAATGTCAGAGTTAGAAGTAAACAACCCAAGTTGAGAATATGCTAGAAATTGCTGATTTAATGCAAACTAGTTGAAATAGGTGAGTAGTTTTATTATTCAATGGTTAATATTTACGAGAATGATGCCAGCCAATGAGCTGAGATCCAAACATTTACCTGCTGTAGAAAATTCCATTGTCTGATCACTTGAATTTGTTGTGGCAAAGAAGTCCGGTCTTGAAAGGAGGCCGTTAGCTTAATGTTGAGTTAACTGACTAGTTGAGAGAGAATGGATTAGAAATATTTTGTGCAGTTTGCTATTGGTAGGGTATACTTGTGTTTTAAGTAGAGATATATTATGTGAGTAGACTATTATATCTACAAATTTTGAACTAAGCTGCTTGTATGTAGTGTGCTAACACATGACATTGTTTTGATATGCTGTATTAATTATTCTGGGTGTCTGCACCAGGCTAATAAATACCGTTGGAGGAAACTGTAAGTTGAGACTGGAATGTAAGAAAGAATGGAGTTATAAAGTGATAAACTGGAAACTTAGAGGTGGTTTCATGATTGTTATTTACAGGGACAAGCAGACTTTCTCTCCTCATGTTATTTGAATTTCCTGATTCTCTGGCTGTAAACTGATACGATCGACCATGGTAGAGGTGGGAAGCAGTGTGTGTAAATGTAAAGGAATACACAACACTCCTTTGACGTATAGTGGCAAAGAATGTTGATTGCATCAGGCAATTTCTGGAAGAGTAAAGTTACTAGAAATCAAAATCACTACACGTTCTGCTTGAAGGAACTGAAACACAAACAAGTACGACATGCACACAAACAAATCTAAGTCTATACGTCACGCCCTAAAACAATTTAGAAATATGTTGTAGTTTGTCAGTAACAAATCTAAGTCTATACGTCACGCCCTAAAACAATTTAGAAATATATTGTAGTTTGTCAGTAACAAATCTAAGTCTATACGTCACGCCCTAAAACAATTTAGAAATATGTTGTAGTTTGTCAGTAACAAATCTAAGTATATACGTCACACCCTAAAATAATTTTAAAATATATTGTAGTATGTCAGTAACAAATCTAAGTATATAGGTTACGCCCTAAAATAATTAAAAATATATTGTAGTTTGTCAGTAACAGTAACAAACAAGGGAAATGTTGGTATGGGTGTTACAGTATGTTTGTATTTGTACATTTGTAATCGTACTCTCTTGTAAGGGGGTGTCTGCAGGTTACTTGATTACAAGTGCTAATATATCTGTCTCAATCAAGTCAATCTTGAAATCAATTTATAACAACTACACACAAAGTAATAATAATAAATACGACATAGATCTAACAAATCAATATAAAACAACAGTAATAATAATCTAAACGAAATAGATCTAACAAATTAATATAAACCAACAACAACATAATAATAATAATAATAATAATAATAATAATAATCTAAACGACATAAATCTAATAAATCAATATAACAAAAATCAGTTGTATAAACGTACTAATTCTGTATACAGTTTTGGTTAGCTGTTTATTTTGTTTGTTTACTTCATTTAGACATCTATGTATATAAAGTACTAACTGTTTATATATGTTTGGCTTACTGTATATTTGCACTAACACAGCTGTCTAAATAAAGTCGATCTAATCATCATATTAAGAACTAAGGAAACACACTAAGTACTAACTAACATAGCTGTTAAAATAAAGTCGATATATCAATAAAAAGAAAATATAACCAGAGATAAACAAATATGTATGCAGTGCAGTAGTGTAACAGTGTTAGCGAACCACATCTCATCATATTGAAATACAAGTGAAATACAGTTCAGATATACATGAGCATTATTATCTGGGTAAAGAATATATCTCAGATATACAAGATCATTATTATCTGGGTAAAGAATACATCTCATATATACAAAATCATTATTAATATTATC
Organism: Sinotaia quadrata; assembly: GCA_028829895.1. Classification (NCBI taxonomy): domain Eukaryota; kingdom Metazoa; phylum Mollusca; class Gastropoda; order Architaenioglossa; family Viviparidae; genus Sinotaia; species Sinotaia quadrata. The sequence continues at coordinate 12,343,020 of CM054179.1, forward strand.
TCGGTAAAGAATACAGCTATGAAATACAAGAGCATTATTATCTGGGTAAAGTATACATCTCAGATATACAAGAGCATTATTATCTGGGTAAAGTATACATCTCAGATATACAAGAGCATTATTATCTGGGTAAAGATTTCTTTAATAAGGAAAAGGATCATGTTACAATCAGTTTTAAAAATGTAATTTCTTACACGCTGTATACAGTTTGGTTAAGCGATGATTGAATTCAGGCACAATAATCGACAATTAGAAGAATAAATATTTTTTTAACTCTGATAAAATTTTGACATAATAAACAATAATTACAAGAATAAATATTAAAAACCTGATTAAATTAAAACATACTAAACAATAATTACAAAATTTTCCTATTATCCTTCAAGAAATCACAGATAACATGTGTGTCAGAGCTAAATATAGATTGAAATCAATCCAAAGTCTGCTAACGAAATATTGCCTTAGGTAAATATCCAGATAGTTTAAGATATTATTGCACAAATAAACAAATCATAAATCTTATTAATAAATGTAATACTTTCTGAAATAATACACATTGTAAATTGATAATGCATAAATTTAATATAAATATCTTTGTTCAGTATTGCAAATTTCAATGACCAGAAGTGATTACAAAAATCTGTCAATAGTAGAGATCGACATTTTGATTTTGTAATGATATCACAAGTACACAAGTGGACAAAGGTCTGTCATACAAAGTTTAGTGTGACATCATTCTTTCTATAATTTCTTTAGGCGTCGAATAAGGATCAAGGTCAGGGGTCACAGCAATCAGCAAAAAAATATTGGCTCCAGTGTATAAAGACTTGGTACCCTGAACTTCACACGCAGACATATTTCTTACCTCCCCTTCATTTCAATCGCGTGCCGTATCGCGTGGAGAACATTGCTGGCCAGCAGGTGTTAGTGGCTCAAATCCCACAGGATGGACCCAATCAGACACCATCAACTGCTAAATCTAGGTCACGTGAGCGGAAATGTCAGACTACGGTAAAATCAGTTTACACAAACAACTCCTCACATATTCCTTGCATTTATATAAACATATTTGTGATCATGACATTTGTTATATATTTATATAATCGTGGTAGTGACAGTAGTGTTTGTAATGTATTTATATTATTGTATTAATGATAAAGGTGTTTATTATAATTTACATCACTGATAATATACTCTTAATTATATGCTTATTTCATCATATTAAAAGCAAAAATGCTAATTTGTTTTGTATAATTATATTAGTCATATACTATTTCTTATTTATGTAATCATATTAGTTGTTATCATGTTTTAGTGTAGTTATAGAATTATATTAGCAGAAGTGATATTAGCATGATGTGTATTTATATAATCAGGATAGACGAAGTGATGATGTTAGTTATTTAAATTTATTTAATCATATTAGCCAGAGTGACATTAGATATTATATAGTCATATTAGCCACAGTGATGTTTGTTATATTTATATTATCGTATTGGCCACAGTGATGTTAGTTATATTTATATTATCATATTAGCCAGAGTGACATTAGATATTTATATAGTCATTGTTGGTACCCCGCTACTGACATCACGAAATACACAACAATTTTTGAAGTCGTCGCTCCGTTGGCTCGTGTAAAGCCCCCAGAGGTTCGAACCTCACACTTAAACGATAAACAGGACGGACTAACAAACACAATGACAACGGACAGACCGACCGACGGACAGACAGACAGACGCTATGGCTACAATAAATGAATTTTAACACGAAACGAAAAGAACAAGAATTGACACAAAGCCGATGAACATTAATAAAATATTTATGTAAAATAAAGAAGGAATTAAAAGAAATAACAATACAATGCAATTATATTTACGATGAGCACCAAGCTCGGAATCTATTCAGAGAATTAGCTTCCCTTAACTGTCTCTGAGTCTCTATGATTTCTTTTTTTATAAAGTTCGGTCAAGTTCCCGATTTTCCTAAAGAGTTAATATGTATCGTTGCACACTCCTGGCCAAAGTACTTTGTTACTTAACTGGGAGGAATAGTGCAGGAAGCGTCTCAGGTTGATCACACAGCAACCAAAGATTCAGGTTGATCACACAGCAACCAAAGATTCAGGTTGATCACACAGCAACCGAAGATTCAGGTTGATCACACAGCAACCAAAGATTCAGGTTGATCACACAGCAACCAAAGATTCAGGTTGATCACACAGCAACCAAAGATTCATATACGAAGAGTAAAATAAAATAAATCCTGCAATATATAATATAGAAGGGCTCAGAGACTACTAACATAATTTTTCCTATATTTACTAATTAAAAGCTAATCATTTCTCTGAGTACAATGTCACTAACCTGAAATAGAATGAATTACTTTTACATATCAATTCTTTATCAAATGACATTCTATACATCAATTAATTAATTTAAAGTGATGTAAAAGCAGCCGGCTTACCTTTCGTTTTCGGCGAAAAACCAAGGATTAAAGAAAACTGTAATGGTGTAATGATACACTCTTTTCAAGCCTTCTGGCTGTTCTATACATATAGATTTTTAACAGTTATTAAAACTGGGCCGTCCCGACACTCTATCAGCGTTGGATCCGATGAGGGTGTCCTTGTTGTGGAAAAAGCAAAGTGAGTGGGAGATTTTCCCTATTTATAGTATCCTTGTTTTTCGAAGTCAGGGTTGACGTATGCTCGCACTTTCATTCACAGGAAGGATTAGTATTTCCAACTTCCTTTTGTCCATTCACTTGTGCCCACTACGTCTACCTCCCTCCCTCTTTCTTTAAACAGCCTCCTACCTTCTCTTCCATAACGTAACGCGGGTGCTTCCGACTTTTGCGCTCGCGTCCTTCCTACGTGTGTTTACTTTTTTACTTGTCTGGTCAGACTTCCCACTTGAGTGGCTTGACTGGCGTCCGCGACACGCGCTTACTTCTCGGACCTAACCAAACGTTTCGCAACATGGCTTGCTCCTCAGACCCAACCAAACATCCTGCCTCATTGCAGATGCAATGCACATGTTCTCCTTACAGGCCATAAATTTAAATCTTATTTTCCCCTTATTCTTTTAGTCTTTCCTATATTTAATTTTCAATATTTATAGAATGGGATCCGGGCGAGATTTACAGAAGATCCTGACAGTCATATTAACTAAGTGATGTTAGATATATTTATATAATCATATTAGCCACTGTGATGTTAGATATATTTATATAATCAAGTTAGCCACAGTGATGTCATATATATTTATATATTATATTAGCCACAGCGATGTTAGTTATATTTATATAATCATATTAGCCACATTCATGTTAGTTAGATATATTTATATAATCATTTTACCCACTATGATGTCAGAAATATTTATATAATTAAATTAGCTACATTGATGTTAGTTAGATATACATAAAATATAACCATATTAACTACAGTGATGCTCTCTCTCTCTCTATATATATATATATATCTCTGGATGTGTGTGTGTGTGTGTGTGTGTGTAAGTAAGTGAGTTTGGGTCTTGAAGAACCGCCCTCACACATACGACATTTGAATTCAAGAAATATTTACACACAGTGGTTATATTTATTATTATTATTTATACAGGCAATAAATACTAAATACAAAACAGATCACGCTAGCAGTCACTCTTAAATTCATTTAATAAGTAAAGAAAAAAATTGTGTGAATTCACTCATTTCATAATATTAATAGGAATGCTGTGTCACAGTTCCATATATGATTAGCTTGTTAGTTACAAATGAAATCAGCCAACATTAAGAGCTTGGCATTTCTACTGAACAAAATAACAAAAGATATTTTAGAGTTATGAAAAGCACACACGATTATACTTGAAAAAAGACATTTAAAAATACATTTTTATTTACTGAAGAGAAACAAAATTACAAGATAGAAAATTTACAACTCTTTGTTTACTCAAGATTTACGGCTTTGATCACGTGACTCCCAAGAAAGGAGACCAGACGAGAAGAACACATCTTACTGCATTCAGAATTTCTTGGCAAGTGATGGACAAAGGGATAGTTTTCCAAAACATGGGTTTTCCCTTGTATTCCCTTAAAACCCATTGGTAAGCTACAGTATGCCAATAGATGGCCATTGGTTAATCCTAACTGGCTAGCTTCTCTGAAATGCTTTTATCATTCAGTAATTAAATTTGTTTATCAGTAACAAGATTTTCAGAGGTGGACTCAAGCATTCAATGGAACTATTGAATTCCACCTGGAATGACACCAGTATCATTTAATTATAATATTACTTCAGGCAATGTCTAAGACACCAGTGTCATTCAATTATAATATTACTTCAGGCAATGTCTAAGACACCAGTGTCATTCAATTATAATATTACTTCAGGCAATGTCTAAGACACCAGTATCATTTAATTATAATATTACTTCAGGCAATGTCTAAGACACCAGTGTCATTCAATTATAATATTACTTCAGGCAATGTCTAAGACACCAGTGTCATTCAATTATAATATTACTTTAGGCAAAGTCTAGTAATCCATTCTGGAGAACAGTCATGATTTTTATTGCATGTTCGCTTAATGTGCATTGCAAGACATCTACATCTACCTTTAAATCTTACTGCATAAATATCAGTGAGATGAATAAAGTGCTCTACAAATTTCATCACAAAAATATATCATAAATATCAGTGGTATGATTAAAGTACTCTACAAATTTCATCACAAAAATATATAATAAATAAAGGTTTATGGAAACAAGTGACAACTAAAGGAAGGGGTGGAAATATTTATTTAAGGTCAAGGTTTTGCAGGGCACAGGCAACTTGATTTTCAGTGGGGTAGAAAGAGAGAGATCATGTAGAAAATAGGGGGAGGCAGTTTAGATTTATTTTCAGGGGGATGGGTGGGGATAGGGGACAGCAATCAAAGTTATGCTACTTGTTTCAAACTGTGATTTTTATTTGCTTGGTTTTAAGGAATGTTTATCAATATAGTGTTGTTTTCATAATTTTCTCCCATAAAAATATTTTTATTCACTGTGTTAGAAGATTCTAAGCAAATTATGCCTGTTTTAAAAAATTTTCTTAATTAATGTTTTCATTTTTTTCTAAGCTGCACCATTAGCCATCCTTGCAACACTGTGGTGCAATACTTGTTTGTCATGTACTAAAGATTTAGTACACTGCCTTCATGCAGGGACAGCTGAAAGGTGAAGGATAGTGGGAAGTAACTTGTTAAATGGACGCTTAACGACCATATATAGAGATATGTTAGGTTAAGTATGCAGAAGTCGTGGTCATATGGAACTCATAAGGGTGGGGAAATTAGAAGATTATTCACGAGTGACTGTGCCTATTTTACAAAGGCAGAATTAATTCTGAGGATTAAAATTTTAGAACGCCATTATTCAGAGAAGTACACATATCAAATTCCCAAACTATTACATGTATTGTATAAGAATGTCATAGAATAATTATGTATTTTTCATATGATTTTGCATGAATTGTCACCATTTCCTCATGACGTTCTGTGGCAATAGAAGTAGTATACAGCAGTCTTAACGCGAGCTCTGTGTTATTAATTATTAATCGTTTAATTTTTTGTGATGCATATAAGAGGGATGCCATTTTTCCTCTGATGTGAACTATTTTGTAATGATTGTAACCCGTGTGTATGTGGGCTGTGGCTATCCCCATTTCATGAAGTATTTATTGTGAAATACGATCGAGGTCAATTTGTAAGGAACACCTATTTTTGCCACTCGAATGAACATGGTCGTCGAATTATGGGGTGTACGCTGATAGAAATCATGCTATATTTCTGTGGGCTTGAGGGTTGTGCCATTTTACCTGCTACACACATTGCTTGTGTTGAGGTGGTCTCAAAAACAGTGCGACAGATACTATGACATGCCAGTGACACATCGATTGTCGTGTGTATGACACTGTCAGGGTGGACTTCTTCAATAGCTGAATGCAAGTTAAGTGGAACTGCTAAATGACTCTAATCTCACTTGTGTTTATGATCCATGCCAAATGACTCTAATCTAAGACTTGTGTTTATGATCCATTAGGAACTTTATGGACAGACGAGGTCTCATTCATATATCATTTTACTATTTGATTGATGTATTATTTTGTTGTAAATTATTAAATTTTATCTTTTTCATCTTAATACTTGTAATTGGCTTGATTATTAAAAAGACTGAGAGTTGGTGTGGGCAGAGCCATATGTCGATATGAAGGATTTTCTTTATGTGTAATCAGTCAAAATTAAGAAAACTAGCCCAACCCATGCAATGTATGCAGATTTACCTGCCGCTACAATGAATGCCAAAATTCGAGAGTAATTAAATTGTAGAGGCTGAATCATGAATCAAGCATCCAGTCTGTCATCAATATAGGTGTGATATTTAAAATTAATAGCTCTAAAGCCTCATCTTGAGACAGGGTCAGTATAGGTGTGATATTAAAATTAATAACTCTAAAGCCTCATCATGTTGAGACAGGGTCTTGAAATATTAACTGGAACGTAACACGCTGACTGCTAAATGTGTGTGAAATATTGTGTATTCTGACGGTTGCTTGTGCTGTCTGTTGTGTATCCTGAAATTTGAATGTGTTAAATGTGTGTATGTTCTCTGTGTACCGACTGATTAACTAATGAAATAAATTCGTGTTAATATGTTTAGTTTTCATTTATTCCTCTAGATACGTGTACCAAAGATGGAAGATTACAATTTCTAAAATCTTTACACGTTTCTTCTTATGTTAATCTAGAATACAGTTTGCTATTTGTATTATATTAAGTTCACATATTGGTGGTAAGATTGTTATTTTTTTGTAATTTATTCATTCACATCTTTGAGGTAAAACTATTATTTGTAATTTATTAAGTTAACATCCTAAAGGTAAGATTGCTATTTTAATTCATTAAGTTCACATCTTGGAGAAGTGAGGGTGGTATTCACATCAATAAGTTCACATCCTGGAGGTAAGATTGAAATTTGCAATTTATTAAATTCAGTTGGTTTTACTTTTAAAAATTCGCTCCAAGTATATGGAGAAATTTGGAGAATATACGCTAAGCTGGTCCATTCCAGAAATGTTCAAACATGTTTTCGTTCTAGATAGTTAAACAATATATATCTGGAATTTTGTTCGGATATTATTAATATTAATTTTGCGTGGTAATTTTCTTTTCAGTCTACTTCAGCACCAAATCTTTCCGGTCCAGTGCAAAACAGAAGTCAAGTTAACTTACTCCTTCAACCCGTGTATGACAGTGACGTGCGTGACGACAAAGCCTTAGAGTGTGTGTTATATTATCTTCGTGCACTGGCGGATAACAGTCAACCGAAAGAAGTGATGATGGTCATTTCTCAGCTACAGTTCGGGAAGTACCTTGGTGAACCTAGCTATGCGGCTACTGCTGCCCTTCTACCACGTCCTTGCACACTACCCGAAGACCTTCGTAAGCATCATTATGACAAAGGTGACTTTGATGTTCTCATCATACACAGAAAACACGGATTGTTCACATTAGAAATTAAAAGCGTGGGAGCAAACTTCAGTAAGCTAAAGATGACGGAACAACAGGAGGATGACGCGGTGATGAAGAAAGTTAAAGAGGCGGTAAAGCAGTTAAACAAGTCGGAGGTTGTATTAAAGCATTTGACGTCAGACTTGACGGACAATAATATCACTAAAATTCTTGCAATGCCAAACATCAGTTCTACTCAGTTACTGCGAGCAATTATCAGGAATCCATCTGATGGTCAGGTAAGATTTTACAACAGTAAGAAATTGAAGGATGATGTGATTAAATTAAATTGATAGAACTCTGCTATAATTAATACTGTCTCTTATCCTCGCTATTTATAGATCATTCTATCTATATCTAAGTCTTGTCGACCGTTGGGGCACCACTGATAACCTGATAACCAGTTTCCTCCATTCTATTCTGTTCTCTGCTAATCTTAGCGTTTATCATTAGGGAAATGTAAAGTAATAAATAATGATAAATGCAGTTAAATGTGTTCTTTGAAACTATTTATTACCATTTAAACCAATTACTACTACTAATCGTCTTATACAGTAAAATATTTATTACCATGGAAACCAATAACTACTATTAATCGTCTTATACAGTAAACTATTTATTACCATGAAAACCAATGACTACTATTAATGGTCTTATACAGTAAACAACTTACCACCTTGTATGTCTTTACATAGCAATCTCTCGGAATAGAACACTTCCAAGTTAGAGAGCAACACATAAATATTGCCATGAAATCTATTTCTGTATATCCGGTGACGTCAGTCATTCACAAAGCGCCTTCTGTATATTGTTGACGTCAGAATGACTTTTCTCTCATTATCATCATACCTAGACTTCCACCCAACCGGAAGCATATACAATGGCTTTTCGAAGTCCTAAGCAACAAATATTTTATATGGAAACGATTTCTGATTTCAAAGTAGAGTGTGACGTGTATGGTATCATCCACTGTACTCTACTAACTTTTCCCTATGACGTCAGATCTCCCACTTCCAACGCATTATTATTTCGCCATTATGTTCAGATATATTCAAGTGACTGTGTGAGTGTGTGTGTGTGTGTGTGTGTGTGTAAGTAAACTGACTTTAGTGTGACGTTTTACACGGAGTTGAGCAGGATGTTAATTCTCCACCACCCCGGGGCATCTGTAACCTTAAGGCTAATCCCTAAAACACACCTTCTGGCTGGTCTTATGTTAGAATGGTGAATGATAGATAATGTAGGATAGAAGAGTGATAGTTCTAGAAGATAGCTTGAGCCCCCTGATGCATACAGCCAGGTATAATAAGTAATAGAGGTGACAGACTACAATACATAACGAGTCACGCTAACACGAGTGGTCTAAGTATCAACTATAAATGTATTCAACAAGAAATAACAAAAGAGACAGCATTGTTACTGTGACTCTCCTGGTGCATTAATACTAATTATGCGTTATTATTTATTAATTGATTTATCATTATTAACCATAATCTCTTATCAGTAATTAAATTTAAGATTCGTTTCTTAATATGAATTTCCCACTCACATATCACTATAAGCTGACACACCATCGGTACATAACTTCTCTTCGCAGGTGGAATTTCTTACTTATAGAATAATCTAAAATGACAACATTGATTAACTTTCATTCATTACTATAGCTCCCGAACCCCCATCCACCCACTAACTACTCCAGACGTACGTCAATGCATGCGTAAGAAATGTATAACGTAAAATAAAGATTTATTATAAAATATTATCTATCACAACAAATACAAAATAAGTCCGGAAACAGTTTACGCATTTTAATATCATAAGTGAAATATGAGAAAATAAAACATTGATAAGGTTAAATAAACATAAATATAATATTTAGTTCAACAAGCAAAACCACATACCTTCAGCAGTAATATATACAGAGGGTGATTTCCTTCTGAGTTGGTAACAGGTGATGAGGTTAGTAGTATGATTATACTTTATTAATACCAGGAGCCAAAATACGTTTGCCTCAGTGGTCAACTTGCATTTAACTGATGAATATTAGGTGAATTTCTAGTATGCTAATTTGCATGCAGTTGAGCGGTGCTCTGATTGGTTCATTAGAGAGAATGTCTGGAACATTCAGATATGTGTCCAGCCCGGGGATAAGAGTCCACTATCATACAATCTAGGTTTGCAGGTAGGTTATTTTTAGAGAAGGGGTGGTGGTGGCTGCATATTGGATTATGTAACAATGAGTTTTAAAATATGATTACGAATGAGGAAGTTTAATTTTAAAAATTTAGTAGTTACAGAATTAGTAAAAGTAGTTATTATTAGTAGTAGTAGTAATAGTAGTAGTAGTAGTAGTAGTAGTAGTAGTAGTAGTAGTGGCACTCGTAGAATTTATTTTTGTGTTTGTAGTAGTAGTAGTTATTGTTGTAGTAGTAGTAGTAGTAGTAGTAGTGGCACTCGTAGAATTTATTTTTGTGTTTGTAGTAGTAGTAGTAGTAGTAGTAGTAATGACATTAGTAGAATTTATTTTTGTCTTTGTAGTAGTAGTAGTAGTAGTAGTAGTAGTAGTAGTAGTAGTAGTAGTAGTAGTAGTAGTAGTAGTAATGACATTAGTAGAATTTATTTTTGTCTTTGTAGTAGTAGTAGTTATTGTAGTAGTAGTAGTAGTAGTAGTAGTAATACTGATTTTTCTTATGGCATATGTTCTCTGTCGGTTGTGAAATTTAATTCTGTCATTATTATCAGAAGTCTGTGAGATCTTAGATATGGGCACTTCATTGGAGAGCTTCCTTTATCTTTGGTACACGTATGGGTTTCTATCGGTATATTGAGTTAATTTTAGCCTTGGTACAAGCAAGGTTCCTATCAGTATATTTAGGTAACTTTAGCAAATGGGCAAATGTAGTTTCATAACAACTTATTAAGACAACATTAGAGAGGGCAAGTGTGTTTTCCTAGTAGTATATTAAGGTAATATTAGAAGTGGGAAAATTGCATTTCCTAGCAATGATATGAGGTACTTTTAGAAAATTGGATTAATGTGATTTCTTATCAGTAACGTTAGCAGTGGGGAAAGTGTAGTTTACTAGCAGTATATACATGTAAATCTAGCAGTATATACAGGTAACTTTAGCAGTGTGGTGAGTGTAGGTTTTAAGCAGTATATACAGGTAACTTTAGCTATGGTGCATGTGTATTTTCTTAGAACTATAATCAGGTAATTTTAGCAGTGGGGCAAGTGTGATTTCTTTGCAATATATTCAGGTAAATTTAGGGGCAAGTATCTTTTCTTAGAAGTATATTCAGGTCACTTTTGCAGTGAGACAAGTGTTATTTCTTGGCAATACTTTCAGGTCACTTTAGCAGTTGGACTTGCGTTGATTTCTGTATGTGTATTCAGATAACTTTCCAACAAAGATGGTTTCTTTTTCACTTATTCGATATCAAGCATGCAATCTGTCATGTTTTATACTGAAATGCAATTTTGATCTCAGACAAAAATGTTGTTCATTTTCTGAAGAGCAATTTTTATCTCAGACAAGCAATGGTGTCATAGCTTATTTTAAAATTGTTTGTCAATCGTTACATATACGTCTGTTTTCTGTGTTGCGAATGAAGATAAGATTTTGGCCACGCTGAATGTAATTCATGTGTATGTTTCGACACACCACATACACAGTGCTAATATGCAATTATAGTAGCATGTTTTCGTGGACGTATATTTAAATGTGTACATTTCGGATTGAAACTGATAGCAAATTAACTGCTATCAGCGATAAAATAAAAAAGAGCTAATTCAATTATACCATATACAGTATTTTATGACGCCATTCCAAATAAGGACTTTAATTAAAGCAATGATTTTTCTTTTACTTCTAACGTGGCAAGTAAGTTGCATTATCAAAATAATTATCTCGGTTATATTTGATAATGGGAAAGAAATCTAGAATGCCTAATAAATTGCATCATAAATTAGAGTTATCTCCCTGCACTTAATTTCTAAAAAAAAGAATATACAAAACCATATGCATTTATTATTTCAATTCACAATGTGCTTTGACATACACTTATATTTTGTGTAATCAAATATACACTAAAGTTATACATAATGTCATAATTATACTTAAAGTTTTATTTCACATTAAACACGTGATTGACAAACTTACAGATAATATAATCTCAGACTTTGAACTACTAATTTTCTGTACTGAATCTAAACAAACTCACATTACGTAAACTTCATTCTGCGTCACCGTAAAGCTACGTCATAGCAAACTGTTGGCTGAGTACAACTACAAGCAGAGAGAATGTCAAGTTCTATAACAAACTGACCTTCAGGTTTTAAAAAGATTGATCTGTTAGTAAGTATTGAGAGATGTTTTAAAAAGATTGATCTCTGTTAGTAAGTATTGAGAGAAGTTTTAAAATGATTGATCTCTGTTAGTAAGTATTGAGAGAATTTTGCATGAATACAGTTACATGGCGTGTAAGGTCTGTTAGTAAGTATTGAGAGAAGTTTGCATGAATACAGTTACATGGCGTGTAAGGTGAGTCCCTTTTTTCTCAATGATTAATATGCTATTACATTCAGAACAATCTTAATAAGGTCAGATTACACACTTAATGGTTTTTTATTTTTTCACAAAAGCTAGAGAATAGAATTAAAAAGAATAACTGTTTAATTGTAAAGTTTCTTTACTAAGAGTAGTTTAGCAACATACATTCTTGTTAACAATCGATGTATCTGGATTATTTCACACACACACACACACACACACACACACACACACACACACACACACACACACAATATGCACACTCACACACAGTCAAACAACGCACTCACAGACTGAAAAACAAACAAATGAAATATGTGCTATTTATAAGTAATTATATTTTATTAAATGAAAATTATATTAACGCGTACACATTTAATCATATATGTGTCAGTGTGTGTGTTCCTTTGTAAATATTTTTGTGTATAGTTTAATCATTATTGAAGTGAAGAAAATTGCATCATGTACACAACAATTGCCCTGGTTCCAAATACTCCTGTAAATCGATTTTTTGTAAAATATATATATATGGCAGACGATAGTTTACAGACTTCTAAGTATTCCTGCAGACGACTGTTTGACTAAGAACGGGTGACTTGTGTCATTAATGACGTAATTTGTACAGTTAATAATCTCATTCTTATTACACTTTGCTTACGTCTGTAATAGTACACTGTTATAAAGAATGCTCTAATTATTAACGATAGTTAAAACTCTCATTCTTATTTACACTTGCCTTGTGTCAGTAATAGTGCACTGTTATAAAGAATGTTGTAATTTCTACAGTTAATAATAATAATCTCATTCTTATTTACACTTGCCTTATCACGAAATGTAATTAAATCAAATTCTTACCTATTCTTGTTTTTTTCACAAAACAGTGTAAATAATCACATTCTTTACTCTAACTCTTAAGGCATAGGTTTAACAAATGTCTATTTATAACTAAAAGTGTATAATAATTTCATCATTATTATCTTTATGTGTATTAGTTGAAAATCTATATTTCTTACTTAGTATTTATCATGGGATTCTTTTAAGTTTTATTAAATAAGTGTGGCTTGTTCTATAATTATATTTCTTACTTAGTATTTTTCGTTTTATTAAATAAGTGTGGCTTGTTCTATAATTGTATTCCCCCCACCCTATGCAGGGATTGTTTGAGTGCCTTGGTGTCCGCAGTCTTGATGATGCCGTAAAGATGTGTCTACTCTCAGACCAACTCTCAGACAAACAGACGTTTGTCCTTTTGGGCCTGTGGTGGCAGCGGCTAGTCAAGATGTCTGGAGCCCAGCCATCAATAACAGAGACGGTGTATGAACACTTGGTGGCCAGGTAGATAGTAAAGGAAGAAAATTACCTGTCATCAATCTCACTTTCTTTAAGATATTTTATTATCTCTTTTTTTTACTTTACTTGCAATTTTAATGTTTTCTTATTTAAAGAATTAACGTCTTTCTATTCCATTGCCGACTACCTATCTATAAAAACTCATAATTATAATCTTTCCTCCCTGCAATGATCACGTGGTATGCACTAAGTCAAATATGTTATACCTCTTGTTTCTAATTAACTTTCACAATACTTCAACTATTTTGTACCTTAATTCAGCGAAATATCAAATATAAAATTCATTTTAGAATCAGAATGGAAATGATCACTTGGACTTCAAGGTCAGTATATGTCTTCTTTCTATTTGAGATTAAATTTGAACTGTCGTTTAATTAATACACAATTTAATATTTGCTGTTACAGGTTCTGTGGTCCAGCGACTACAGTGGAAGTCCACTGTGTTACAGCCCCACGTCTGGACATAAGGATTCTTGGAGAGGCGGTGTCTGCCACTGGAGAAACAATGGCCAGGCTCGTTCTATTTCCACAGCAAGTGGAACTTTTGAATCGGTCACCACCCCGGGTATTTCTTATCGGTCCACCTGGGACAGGTAAAACTACTGTCTTGATTGTTCAGGGCCTCAGTTGGCTTCAGCTCGGACACGACGTCCATGTTGTCAGTACTTGGTCTGAAAGCCTTGCAGCGACAATCGCCATTGAACATCAACTTAAGGAAACCACGAAGACGACAACAGCCAGTTCACGTGTACACCGACATCAGTTTGACATTAGATTGGAGACTGCAGTCACTTGTCTGAAATCTCTGAGTGAAGGGAGACAACTGTGTGTGATTGCAGACGAGGCCATTCATTGTGATTACAGGTTTGTTATACAGCGTGTTAGCTTAAGACACTTACAAACACAAAGACATACTCACTATCTAACGGTCTTATCTCACTACAGACTAACGGTTAACTTATTAAGAATGACGCCAGTAAATGTATTTGTTGGATTGTGTGTACATTGCTAAACAAACAGACAAACATGAAACACAACAAATGATTAGCACGTAAACAGACAGACAAACATGAAACAGAACAAATGATTAGCACGTAAACAAACAGACAAACATGAAACAATTAACACGTAAACAAACAGCCGTGAACTGGCGACGTTGTAATTAACGTCACAATACAAAGACGACATAAAGTAAACGTCATTACGTCATAATTGTCTGACGTCAACACACTGACATAACGTCTTCTGTTCATTCTGTAGAAAAAGGAAATACTTCACGGAGTTTTGTGATCAACTCATTGTACAAGTACCTGGGGTGTACCTGTGGGGTGCATCAGTGCATCATGAAGTCAGGCCGTTATGTCTGGAAGAGGTCAAGCTAACAACGCCTCTAAGGTCACCGCCAGTCGTCGTCAGGGAGGTGATGGAGGCAGAAGAAATAAAGATTTATAAAGAAGTCCATGACTACACGGACAGTGACGTCCCTGTTCCAACAGACGGCCCGGCGGTTATACGATTCACACACGGTGTCGATCAGTCAGGTCACACAGAAGGCTGGCCACTTGACTGCGTAGCGTGTGGACATCAAGTCGCCCGTGTCCTGACAAAACTCAACGTCGGCCGGACAGGTATGGGTGTGGTGTGTTTGACACGGTGAGTGAGTGAAACAATACAAATACATGCGGGTGGATGGAGGAATAAATAGACGGGTGGATATATAGATGGGTAGATGAAGGAATGAACGTGTGGAGGAATAAATGGACGGGTGGATGAACGGATACATAAATAAAAATATTTTTCATCAAATGTCAGGTAACAGTAACGGCCCTCCACCTCTGAAATACCGCGACGTCCTGGTGTTGTGTCGTGACTACCTGACTGATGACCGGGTGGACAGTAAAGGTCAATTAACTACAACGGCTAGCGGTCTGGTCCAGGGTCTGCGTGCATGTCACGTGCCTGTGCGCGTGGTGGAGGAAGGTGATGAAGCCGCCATTCGTGACACGGCGCTTGGTGTCGGTGATCTGGTGACGGTGACAAAGTGGGATGATGTTCGTGGTCTGGAGAGAAAGGTGGTCGTTGTGCAGAATACAGGTGTTTACTGGTCAGAAAGACTCTACGCCATGTCACGCTGTACGTCACAACTTGTGTTGATTGACTGTTGACCTGTCTGATGTTTTGACTGTAACGATGATTGCGTCAACTCTGATGAGAATAACGATAACCGATAAACGCTTTATAACGAACACATCCATCACCTAACCGATTAAAGTAACAGTCCGGAACATCATGATCACTACAACGACACTGATGATGACAACGACAAATTATAAACTACATTAAGTAATAAACAACGTGTAGTGTGTCGTGAATAAAACAATGTGTAGTGTGTCATTGTACTGTACAGAGTGTTATCTACTACGTGTACTGATATTTGTACGTCTACAACTGTAACATCGCCAATGTCGTCTTCGTTATTCTCAATTTCTCTTTGTGTTATTTTATCTTCTTACTCGTTAACGTGAACAAAGAAATGTCCTGTTGTCATGACGACGTGCATCATACTTATGACGTAAACGTCGACATGACGTCATTCAGTGCGCATGTCTGAAATCTTTCAATACATTTCTTTCTTTCTACTTTTACTTTCATTTTCTTTCATTTCTTCTTCTCTTTTTTTCTCTCTATTTTACATTTGAGTGTGTGTACGGTAATACGTGTTTGGATGAATGTTTACGTCAGCCGCATTGGACACGCCATTTTTATTTTATATTTATATCACGGGGGTGGAAGGGGTTAATCAGCAAATTTATTTTTGTCCCTGTGAATTGTCTCCCCTTGCCCATACGTGTCCCCGTTGGGTCATCTCAGAGTTCATCTGCGGGTTAGGGTGAAAGGTTAATTAGATGTGCTGACAGCAAGTTTGTTCCCAATTGCTGTCTGGGCTTTTGCTTATTTTGTGTACATTTTTTCAATGTATTAATGAGCGAGTGGTACAGTGTACATGCTTTGTCAGAGTGTTAGAGAGTGTGAATGCTTACTTTGTAATTTTACTTTTATAATTAAAATCATTTGTATGTTTATTTATGTTAAGGTGGGCTAGTTATTTTAACAATAGATAGAAGTTTCATTTAGTCAGTTTTTAGTCCTTAAGTATAAATTTAGTTAGGAACTATTTTCTTAGTCAATGCACCACTAGAATGAATGCACCAAAACCGAGAACAATAGCCTAAGCAGTCATGACTAATGAGTTGTTTTTTTTTTGGGAGGGAAAGAATATAAAAGGATTCATCCGGCCATTTTGAATCAGTGTGTGTGTGTACATTCTGGACTACAGAGAGGTGTGAGGTCTTATATGGTTTGCCTACACCGAGTCCGGACCGTCTTTCTATTCTCGTCACAATCGGGGAAGAAAGGCCAGAATATCTTCCACGTATTATACAGTGTTGGAGGTGTGTTTTGTCGCACCCAACTCTTTTATGGTAACCTGCGTCGGATGCCAGTATTATACGTTGGACCCAAAACATGGACAGTGGTTGTTCATCAGTGACTTTGCGCCAAGTGCTGACGGGACAAGACTGGGCCGGGAGAAAGATATTCACCACCACTCATCAATATACCAACCATCTTTTAACTTCGCCCGCTATTCTTCAGCGAGGAGTTAGAGTTATACTTTCGGCGTTTATCAACGCGAAAGGGCCACCGGGCTCATCAGCCTGCGTGCCAGTCAACGAGGCCTGACAGTTCTACAACCTCAACTCGTCAAATGTACTACGTACATTATCTGCGGTATCATCGTGATTTTCATCAGTTATTGGCCAGTACCACTACGTTTATTTTTCTTCACGCATACGTGCGTTCTTTTCTTTTATATTTGACATTAGTGAATAGGTTAAAATAATTCAGGGTGCATTCGTTTAGGTAAGTTAGTATAGTTTATTAATTATTTAGAACTTCATTGAAATATTATTGACATTTCTTTATATGAACATTTATGATTGATATAGGGTATTTACCCAAACTTTTTACAGACATTTAATTTAAGTGGAGATAATTTTTGTGTTTATCTTTTGTAGTGGGCTTTTACCCACAGATTGGTATTAGTAATTTTTGATACAATTTGATATAGTATTGCGGTTTTCACCGCGGCTCTTTTTAGTGTTGCTATTTGTGGTCATCACCGCTCTTTTCCGTACATGATTTGATAGTATTGCGGTTTTCACTGCCAGATCTATTATTAATTCTGCTTGTCATTTTCTTTCTTTTTCCCCCTATCCCATGAATGTTGCTGAGTGGACGTATTTTTTTGAATGAATGACTAACACTGTACGAGAGAGTTAGCCCCCAAGTTGTTAGAATAAATTTCTTCTTCTTTTTTAACTCTTCATCAAGAGTTGGGTTTTTCTCTCTCTCTGTGGTGCAAGTGCGGTGCTACGGTTGTTTGTTTGTTCATTCTGTCCGTCCCTCAAAATACATTCATCCCGCATTCATACATACACGCTGATTTTCACACTTTACCCCACATGCAAAATAAATATATTTCCCCACAAGACCAACGTGGTATTTGCATGTGAGAATGATTGTATAACACCTTAAATCGTTCGGTGTGATCCAGCAAGTCACGGTATCTGACCTGACCCCCCCCCCTTTGACCGAGGAGGAGAGAGAGGCCAGCTACAGTCAGACAACAACAACATAGGCGGCCCGTGACAATTTACAATACAGAAATACTACTCCCATATTTTACACATACAATACAGAAATACTACTCCCATATTTTACACATACAATACATAAATACTACTCCATATTTTACACATACAATACATAAATATTATTTCATATCTTACACATAAAATTTATAAATTCATCTCACATTGTATTTTTATCTATACAACAATATGGTAAATACGTCTCAGAACATATTATCATAATGTCTAGAATTTTTGTAAAAGGTCCACAACAATTATTATGGATTATTCTCAGGACACATTTAAACATTGTTACGTTCAAGTATTTGCTTATAGACCCTGTTTCAGCATGAGGATTTGGGTTAATTATTTTCCACATTCACCTACGCTGACAACAGACTGGTTGCCCAGATTCACCATTCAGTCTAGCTAAATTTAACTCTTGTAGTTTCAGACAACAAATTTAGACATGTAAACCTGTGTAATAAAGCATGAACTGGGAAACGTTATCCAGTTACAACTAATTATGCATTCAAACATTTCATTCTTGACTCTAGCCCGCCACCCAGTCCTTATTGGTCTCTCTCGCAATAATTAGCCAACTACTGTAATTGAATAACAAAAAAAATATTTAATAAAAATTAACAATTAACAAAGGTAATTCTAGACATCAAATTTCGATACATGGTCTTTTAGGACTACCTATGTTAAGCCCCCATGAATTGCACAAAAGTCAAGTATAGTCTCATTTTCTATATGACATCACCACTTAGGTATTTTTTTATCCATTGATCACGGCAATGTTCACACATCCCCAACAGTACATAGTTCAATATTCGGATTCGGCAACAGTCACGTAATCATCAATCATTGATCCTCAACCTGCAGTTGTAAGATCAGTGTCCAGTAAACCTCCATACATCAGACACAACAAGATTCATGTAGAATCTCTTCGAAGCTCCTTCAGGAACTCCAGACCAGTTCAAGGAATAACCAACAACACAGAAAATACCAGAACCAAGAACCCACTCTGGAAATATAATATTTTCTGATGAACTACAATCCCTACAGATTCGCAATCCATACATATGGCATAGACAATAGTGTAGCCTATTTACAATCGACCCTGCTGTATCTTTACATTAGTAGATAATTACAATAGTAAAGATATAATTCAAGTAATGATCATGCATGTTACAATTAAAATGCAATGTAATATATGCAAGAGATTAATCATTTCAATAAAGACAATTATATTTCACAATGAAAGTAAATATACAAATAATACAATTCAAAATCATGCATATGCATGTTACAATTATGACAAACATTACACAGGCAAGTGAATCAAATTGTTACACAAAATTTACACAAATACACACAAGCATTCTGCAATTACAGTGAATTATTTTAGCTTTACAAAAGGAATAAATTTGGCCTTCCTCAGCCTTTATAAATTTATCACTCCACAATTCAACAATCAAATAGAAGTGCAAATATTTCTTATTTAGCCACACTGTCATCAAGCCACATGTTTGGAGAAATAGCAATAATAATAGTGTTCCACTGAGTAGCAGTCTGTCAATAAATGTGATGTCATTTCAAACACTCTCTGACTGTACACTATATTTCTCTAACTGCAGTTCAACTTATGCAGTGTATGTATACAGTACATTGCTATATGATAGACTGATATATTGAATGCTTAAGAAATAGGAATGTGGAAGTGATACGGTACATTGCTATGTGAGAGACTGATATATTGAATGCTTTAAGAAATAGGAATGTGGAAGTGATACGGTACATTGCTATGTGAAAGATCTGATATATTGAATGCTTAAGAAATAGGAATGTGGAAGTGATACAGTACATTGCTAGGTGAGAGGCTAGAAATAGTAATGTGGAAGTGAAACAGTACATTGCTATGTGAGAGGCTGATATATTGAATGCTTAAGAAATAGGAATGTGGAAGTGAAACAGTACATTGCTATGTGAAAGATCTGATATATTGAATGGTTAAGAAATAGGAATGTGGAAGTAATTAGAATAGAATATTTCTTCAGCAAAGAAAGTCTCGGTCCATCTCCATTGGATGATTATGTTATGAACAAGTGTGAGACTATTAGTCAGAAAACCTACTCATCCAGTTGGAACTGGTTTGGATTGCATCTGCAAATTCTTCACCTGAATTGTTTACTCCAACTCTGACACTTACAAAAATTACCATCATAAGGAGTGCCTAAGGGATCAGGTCACTTTGACATTTAACAAATTATATAACAATTAAGTTTAGAAATGTGGACATGCAAATTTACTCCGCCACACTATCTTTCTGCTCGTGCCTGTGTTTATATGTTTATGTTTGTGTGTCTAGAATTTTTTTAAATAGTTCTATAAACACAAGTACCATTTTAGTTTTAAAAGTTAGTCCAGGGTTCTCATTAAAGATTCCTGTTCAAAATTGGAAAACGTTAGATCAGAATGATTATTATAGATTCCTGTTCAAAATTGGAAAAACTTTAAATCAGAATGATTTCTGTTCAAACTTAATGGAAAGCAGACTCCTGGTCATTTCCCGACAATCAAGTCAAACAAAATCCACTAGCAATGTTCCTCACAATCTCACTTTCGGTATAAAGAGTAACATATCTCAACATTTCAGATCTTCATAATGAATGCATATACTCAGATCAGTGAGGATATGTTGGGAAAGAACCATATATTTTATATGTATTGAAGAAAAGCAAGTAATGTGACTTGTGCAATATAAAATTTAACACCCTAGAGTTTCTCTTTCATAAAACTACAAGAGCATTTTATAAAGTTTCACTTAGTATGTTGTTTGCTTTCTAACAAGTAGCAGTCCAGTTTATACATAAAGGTGAACAAACATCACATGGTTACTCTACTATGGAGATATCCCATATAAATATGAACAGTCGTTGATGCTTTCAACTGTATCCTAACATCAAATGATTGTGGTGACTAGACAAAACCCATCTAAATGTTTACAAATTCAGTCTTCAGCCTTACCAATCACATGATTGGTCA
Organism: Sinotaia quadrata; assembly: GCA_028829895.1. Classification (NCBI taxonomy): domain Eukaryota; kingdom Metazoa; phylum Mollusca; class Gastropoda; order Architaenioglossa; family Viviparidae; genus Sinotaia; species Sinotaia quadrata. The sequence continues at coordinate 12,364,217 of CM054179.1, forward strand.
GATTGGAGAGAAGCCGAATGCGTGTAAATACAGTCATAATCTTCTGTGGGTGTTGGAATACTACTCACCTAGCTCTGCATTGCACAGCCTAAGTCAGCTCTAAATATATTTACCTAGCTCTGCATAGCAAGGCTTGTGACATAAATATATTTACCTAGCTCTGCATAGCAAGGCCTGTGACATAAATATATTTACCTAGCTCTGCATAGCAAGGCTTGTGACATAAATATATTTACCTAGCTCTGCATAGCAAGGCTTGTGACATAAATATATTTACCTAGCTCTGCATAGCAAAGCTTGTGACATAAATATAGTTACCTAGCTCTGCAAAGCAAAGCCTGTGTCAGCTCTAAATATATTTACCTAGTTCTGCATAGCAAGGCCTGTGACTTAAATATATTTACCTAGCTCTGCGAGGCAAGGGCTCTGACATAAATATATTTACCTAGCTCTGCATAGCAAGGCCTGTGACATATATAAAGTACCACTTCATGCTTACCTAGGTCTTGTGTGACTTGGGGGAGTCCGGGGTGGGGGGTGTTTTTCCTGAAATGGTTGTTTATAGTTGACACCACCAAATACACTATATAGGCCTACAACAAACCCTTCCCAGTAGGCAGTAGCTAAAAAATACACACACACACACACACACACACACACACACACACACACACACACACACACACACCACCACCACCACCACCACCACCACCACCACCAAATACAATAACCCCTCCCCCAAAGGCAGTGGCTAAAAAATAATAATAATAATAAACCATTCTTCAACTACAGTACCGTCTGAAACATGCAAGAAAACCCCTCAAACGACATGCTCGCGACAACTCAGAACAAACACAATACGAAACCACCAACTACAACACCAACGCCATATCTCCTACTATAAGTGAGGGGAGCGTGTCCCACTGGAGCACTACAGATCAGGAAACATCTGAAGACGAATTGATCCACGAAAGTTCCAGTGCTAACTTTAACACCGAAAGCGTAACCACCACCAACATCTTACCTAGTTCTCTATAGCTAGCCTGTGAATTATTAACTACTACTTCATCCTTATCTAGTTCTACATAGCTAGCCTGTGAATTATTAACTACTAGTTCATCATTACCTAGTTCTACATAGCCAGACCTGTGACAAACTACTACTTCATCCTTACCTAGTTCTACATAGCCAGACCAGTGACAGATATAAACTACCACTTCATGCTTGCCAAGTTGTACGCAGCACAGCAGGAAATGGTGAAGTCCTACTTATCCTTACATGTGGCTTTCCTCTCCAATCAGTAACAACAAATTGCAAGAAGCAATCCACGAAGTAGATGAAATAAGAGCCCTCATCGAAGATAAACTGAGAATAAAAACTGACCCACGGGGTGCTGATATCGCTCACCGACTGGGTACTTTCAAAAACATTCTTGCAAGAACACTTATTGAACAGTTCACGCTCCGAGTTCTCAAACGGAGTATATCCTGGAATAGACACAAGCTCAAAGGCACTAAAATAGAGATCATGGAGGGCATGACTGGCAAAAATTGTTAGAAAACTACTTTTCAAAGACCACAGAGACGTTACTGACACTTGAAACCGGCGAAGTATTTTAATATGAAAAACAGGGTCATTCGAGTGCTGAACTCAGGAGGTCGAGGACGTACAAATACACTGTCGGACTAATAACCAGGCCGGAAGCGCTCCCCATAAGTAAGCAGCCTTCTATATACATGGACTGTCGTGAGGCTAGTCCGGAAGCAATCATTTTTCATGTACTATAACCAAACTAATTCACGCGCAATTGGAAACAATATGTACCGACGTCAGAATATTTTCTCACTCGGTGTATTTATTAGATTTGAATTTGTTAGTGTTTGCATTTATTAGATTTGAATTTGTTAGTGTTTACATTTATTAGATTTGAATTTGTTAATGTTTACATTTATTAGATTTGTATTTGTTAGTGTTTACATTTATTAGATTTGAATTTGTTAATGTTTACATTTATTAGATTTGTATTTGTTAGTGTTTACATTTATTAGATTTGAATTTGTTAGTGTTTGAATAAGTGTTTGTGGTGATGAGAGGCAATGTACCCTCTCGGCTGACTCAGTATTCTTTAGGAAAGTCCGGTGGTCTACAAGTAGTGCTTAGAGAGACCCATTGTGACCCTCAACTGTGACTAAGTAGTGCTTAGAGAGTCCCATTGTGACCCTCAACTGTGACTATGTAGTCGTTAGAAAGACCATTGTGGCCCTCAACTGTGACTCAAGTAGTGGTTAGAAGACCATTGTGACCTTCAACTCTGACTCAAGCAATGGTCTGAGAGACCACTGTAGTCCTCAACTGTGACTCAAGTATGATTAGAGAGACTATTGTGACCCTCAACTGTGACTCGCGCTAGAGAGACCATTGTGAATTTCATCTGTGACTCAAGTAGTGGTTATAGAGACCATTGTGACCCTCAACTGTGACTCGATTAGTGGTTAGCGTCCAATGGGACTTGGTTTATTGAACTCTAGGATTGTTAACTCCACCAAAGCAAATGGGGAAAGAAAACAGTATAGAAGTGCTAAGAAGATTTATTTGGTATGTCACACCGATCTGTGATGAAACTGGTACAGTTTTGATACATATGTCATTCTTCTTTACTATTAAGTTCTAATTGTGTTAATGGTTATATTTATAATTCGTTATTTGTTAAATGTAATTGTAGTGTAGCGTCATATTGTAATGTTTATTGTAACTGTAGTTTAGCGTCATATTGTAATGTTTATTGTAATTGTAGTTTAGCATCATATTGTAATGTTTATTGTAATTGTAGTTTAGCGTCATATTGTAATGTTTATTGTAATTGTAGCGTAGCGTCATATTGTAATGTTTATTGCAATTGTAATATTAAAGTCTGTATTGTTCATTTATATCGCAGTTCAAATACCACACCAGTATACCAGAGTGAAATGCATAGATATCTATAACTGAAAGGAGCACGTTTCAAAAATATCTGATACTCTCCTTTGTTCCTGGACCTTTATATAAATGACGTATTACTCCTATTTCATATATAAACAATTTTAATGACAAATTAGGATTTAATTATTCTACATTCTGCTTTGTTTGTTGTAACGAACAGAATCGTTTTTAAAATACCATAATCCATCAGGTTTTAATTTTTATGAGTACAAATTATGTCAGAACTCTCGCTTGGGCAATGACGTCATGCCGATTTCTATGTCATCACGATGACGCAAAGTGTGAAGATGGTCGCCACTTTCGTAATTATGCATTATGGAGAAAGGGGGGGGGATAAACAGTAGTGACAATTACTGAGAGGTTTACGAGGGAAATCATCAGCCCGGACAGGTGACGCTGAAGGATTCAGAAAATGTCTGTTCGCCTCCCTCACCGCAAGCCTTTTCGGAAATGTTTCATTCCTGTATCTTGAAGTGTCTGCCACTGATGCAGATATTTGTGTGCTACGTTTACTGCTATGCCTATGGTAAGTGTTATTTACACATTTTGAAATCTGACATATTAGATACTTATCCAGAGCTAAGGGATATATATATATATATATATAGTGTTGTTAGCATTTCGTATACAATCATTCGTATATAAAGGGCGTGGCTTGTCTTGCTCTGATAGATCAGATGGGATGTGGTGGCACTATGACTGGCTCCTATGGAGTGTTCACCACTGAATACTACCCGGATTATTACCCGCCGTTCACTAGAACATGCACCTGGCATATAGAAGTGGGCATAGGGAGGAGTGTTAGTCTTACATTCAAAGACTTTCAGGTGGCCCAAGAATCGAATAAGAAATGCGTGGACGATTTTGTGCTGTTGGTCGATGGCATTGGCGGACCAAACATTGGAACGTGAGTATTGGCTGTATACTGGTTAAGTGTTAAGTCTGCAAATAATTTTCATGCTACTCTCACATATTATTATTATTCAGCCTCTTTCCACGACTTCTGTTTGACTGTCGGTTGTGATCCAAGGTCTCGGAATCTTACCAAGATTCTGGGAGATCCAAGGTTTTACGGAGGATGTGGGCACTTCCGAGGAGCGCTGCTTTGAGTAGTGGAGCGATTCTGTGGTTTCCAGGGAGTTTATTCAGGTAGCCTTCCAATTCAGATGTTATGTTCCCCAAGGCTCCTATCACTATAGGTATCACTTCTGCTTTTACATTCCACAGTCTCTGGATTTCTAATCTGAGGTCTTGGTATTTTTCTATTTTTTCTCTTTCTTTTGTTTTTATGTTTCTATCACTTGGAACAGCGACATCAATGATTGATACTGTTCTGTTGGCCTTATTGAGAACTACAATGTCTGGTCTTCGTGCAGGAATCACCCGGTCTGTTCTTATCTCGAAGTCCCACAGTATTTTGACTTCTTCTGTTTCGGTGACTGCTTCTGGTTGATGTATCCATGCTCTTTCTGGGGTTTGTATGCCATAGTTCTCACACAGATTTCTATGTATATGTTTTGCCACTTCATTGTGTCGTTTGGTGTATTCCGTTCCAGCCAGAACTTGACATCCAGATAGTATGTGCTCTGTTGTCTCATCCATGGATTTGCAGAGTCGACATTTGGAATCATTTGAAATTTTCATGATTTTCGCTTTGTGTGCTTTGGTGTTGAGTGCTTGATCTTGTGCAGCTGTTATGAGTGCTTCTGTTTCTGCTTTCAATCCTGCCTCTTTCAACCATTTGTACGTTGATTGCTTTGTTGATATTTCGTCGGCTTGTCGTACATACTGGCCATGCAGAGGTTTCTGGCTCCAAGTATGTGCTAGTTCTTGCTTCGTTGTTTTCTTCCATGTTTCTTTGTCTGTTTCTGGGGGTTGGAATAGTCCACTCATTTTTACTGCTTCTATCAGTGGATCATCTTTGTTGTTATTCCAGATGTAGTCCACAAGGCCAATGACTTCTGCTTTATTGACATGTTTGATTTTCTTGAGACCTCTGCCTCCCATTTTTCGAGATACATAGAGCCTGTCTACGTCTGCTTTGGGGTGTAAGGCTTTATGTATTGTGAGTAGTTTTCTTGTTTTCCTGTCCAGTTCATTTATTTCATTTGCTGTCCAATCTATGATACCTCCAGTGTAGCTTACTACAGGTATTGCGTATGCATTAAGGGCTTGTATTTTGTTTGCCCCATTTAGCTTGGACTTCAGGACTTGTCTAACACGTTTTTCATATTCTCTCTTAACTTTGGACTTCACTTCTCTCTGCATATTTTCTTGATGTTGTAGTATCCCAAGATACTTATATCCATTTTCCATTGAAACATCGTTGATTTTTCCGATGTCGAATTGCAGGCCTTCTGTTGTTTTGACCTTGCCTTTCTGGATGATAATTCGTCCACATTTCTCAAGGCCGAATTTCATGTTGATGTCCTCACTGCAGATCTTGACAGTATTGATCAGGGATGTGATGTCACGTTCATTTTTTCCGTACAGCTTGAGATCGTCCATGTACAGTAGATAGCTGATGACCTGTCCTGCTTTCATTTTGTATCCTAACCCTGTTTTCTGGATCACTTGACTGAGAGGATTCAGTGCAATGCAGAATAGCAGTGGCGATAAGGAATCACCTTGGAAGATTCCACAATTTATTGCTATGTCTGCAATATTTGTGTTGTTGCATGTGAGGGTGGTTTTCCAGTTTTTCATTGACTCCTGAATTAGGTTCTGTATTGATGGCGCTACTTTGTACAATTTTAATGTTTCAATTATCCATGAATGTGGGACTGAGTCATAGGCCTTTTGATAATCAATCCATGCCATTGCAAGATTTGTTCTTCGTTTCTTGCTGTCAGTCACTATTGCCTTATCAATTGCCAATTGGTCCTTTGTTCCTCTGCTGCCTGGTCTAGCACCCTTTTGTTCATTGTTTAGAAGTTTGTTTGTTTCAAGGTGAGTCATGATTTTGTCAGCTATAATTCCTGATAGTAACTTCCAGGTGCTTCCAGGCAAGTGATTGGACGATAGTTGTTTGGTGTTGTGCCTTTCTGTGGATCTTTCATAATCAGACTTGTTTTTCCTTTTACCATCCATGCTGGCAGGGTTCCTGGTTTGTTTAGTATGTCTTGCAGTTGTTCAGCAAGTCTGCCATGTAAGGAGGTAAGATGTTTCAGCCAGAATATTTGTATTTGATCTGGGCCTGGGGCTTTCCAGTTTGCCATCTTTCGTATCTTCTTCTTAATGTCTTTCTCACTGATTGTGACGGTGCATTGTTCAGGCGTCTCTTTATGATCATCTTTCAGTTCCTGAATCCATCTGGCGGAGGTGTTGTGCGTATTTGGATTGCTCCAAATGTTTTCCCAGAAGGTCTTGGTATCATGAATGTTTGGTATTTGTTGTTCTGTTCTGGGATTTCCTTTGAGTTCTTGGTATAGTCTTCCAGGGTCAGTTCGGAATATTTTGTTCTGTTGGAATTGCTGACTTCTTGCAGTGTATCTCTTCAGACGGTGACTGAGTCCTTGAAGTCTTTGCTTTGCATCTTCTATTGCAGTCTTAGTGCTTCTGCAGTTGAGATGGTATTTGGCGACCAATCTTGCCTTTAGTTTTCCATTATTTTGTTATTCCATTATTATTATTATTATTATTATTATTATTATTATTATTATTATTATTATTCAGTCTCTTTCCACGACTTCTGTTTGACTGTCGGCTGAGATCCTAGGTCTCGGAATCTTACCAAGATTCTGGGAGATCCAAAGTTTTACGGAGGATGTGGGCACTTCCGAGGAGCGCTGCTTTGAGTAGTGGAGCGATTCTGTGGTTTCCAGGGAGTTTATTCAGGTAGCCTTCCAATTCTGATGTTATGTTCCCCAAGGCTCCTATCACTATTGGTATCACTTCTGCTTTTACATTCCACAGTCTCTGGATTTCTAATCTGAGGTCTTGGTATTTTTCTATTTTTTCTCTTTCTTTTGTTTTTATGTTTCTATCACTTGGAACAGCGACATCAATAATTGTTACTGTTCTGTTGGTCTTATTGAGAACTACAATGTCTGGTCGTCTTGCAGGAATCACCCGGTCTGTTCTTATCTCGAAGTCCCACAGTATTTTGACTTCTTCTGTTTCGATGACTGCTTCTGGTTGATGCATCCATGTTCTTTCTGGGGTTTTTATGCCATAGTTCTCACACAGATTTCTATGTATGTGTTTTGCCACTTCATTGTGTCGTTTGGTGTATTCTGTTCCAGCCAGAACCTGACATCCAGATAGTATGTGTTCTGTTGTCTCATCCATGGATTTGCAAAGTCTACATTTGGAATCATTTGAAATTTTCATGATTTTCGTTTTGTGTGATTTGGTGTTGAGTGCTTGATCTTGTGCAGCTGTTATGAGTGCTTCTGTTTCTGCTTTCAATCCTGCCTCTTTCAACCATTTGTACGTTGATTGCTTTGTTGATATTTCGTCTGCTTGTCGTACATATTGGCCATGTAGAGGTTTCTGTCTCCAGGTATGTGCTAGTTCTTGCTTCGTTGTTTTCTTAGAATGTTATATCGGCAAAGTTTACTCCAAGTATGTCATCAACAGTACTTATTATCTCTGATGTTTACGGCTTGCATTAATTAAGAATACTGAATATATTGTTCATACTTATTATCTCTGAAGTTTACAGCCTGCATTAATTAATTAAGAATACTGAATATATTGTTCATACTGATTATCTCTGATGTTTACAGCCTGCATTAATTAATTAAGAATACTGAATATATTGTTCATACTTATTATCTCTGATGTTTACAGCCTGCATAAATTAATTAAGAATAGTGAATATATTGTTCCTACTTACTGTCAAGCTGTTAATTATTTGTGAACGGTTACAAAATTAAAGACGTAACACTAATCAATCCAAAGATCAGTTTTACTATCGCATCATGAAATTTATTTGCAGACATTGTTACATTACACGTTTAGATGAAAATGAAATTGACAATTAAAAGCAGATAATGAGCATCCGCTTCAAGATCATTAACTGCACAGACGACTGTTGTTTGAACCTGTCTATACAGTACTTTTGTGAACCCCGTCATTTGAACCTATCTCAACAATGCAATTGTATATCTGGCTGCTGAACCTGTCTAAACAGTATAGTTGTATACCCTGACAGCTGACGCTGTATAAACGAAATGTATACGTGTATAAAATAACTCACACCAGCAGGCAAACAAATCTGCTCCTGAATGAATGCACCTGTTCTGTTGTATCGTTTTCTCATTACGTCACAGGTCGTATTTCAAATGGAAATTAACAATGATCTCTTAGAGCTAATGTACCATACACCCATGTCAAGTGGAAGTAGTGAGAGAATTATATTTGGTGTTAATGTATGTGGGATTTGAAGTGATAATCGTAAATTTGACAGATAGATAGATAGATAGATAGATAGATAGATAGATAGATAGATAGATAGATAGATAGATAGATAGATAGATAGATAGATAGATAGATAGATAGATAGATAGATAGGTAAGTAGACGGACGGACGGAGAGAGGGGGGAGGTCTAGACTTTTTTAGAGTTTGGGTGCTTTTCTGCCATATTAATAAATATGCGTTTATTAATTGCCTAATGGCTTACATTTAAAGTTGCATAATAGCTATTCCATATTCAGTATAGTAGCGGGCTATCTATGTTTACTGTCATAGTAGGCTACTCCATATTTACTGTCATAGTTGGATAATTCAGTGTTTTGTTTTACATTCGAATAATTCATATTTAGTATTATAATAGCCTAATTTGCTGAGTGTCATAGGGCTAATTCAGGGTTAAAATCATATTCAGCTAATCCAAGTTTAGTATCATTGTAGGCTAACTCATGGCTGGCGTCATAGTGGACTAACCTATGGTTAGTGTCATAGTGGACCTATGTTTTATGTTTTAGTGAGCTAATCCATAATTCATGTTGCAGCTAAGTTACATTCCGTGTTTCAGATTCTGCGGAACTGAAATCCCTCCTGTTCAGCGTTCGACTGGAAACGTGATGATGGTTCATTTCAAAACGACATCTGACACTAACATTAGCAGAGGTTTCTATGCTGAATGGGCAGCTTCCGGTAGGGAAAATTTTCTACAGTAACGTTTATAACAATACGACAGTTTGAAGTCGGTTGTGTGATTGATGTCTCTATATTCGCCTCTGTCTGTCTGTCTTTCTTTCTGTTTGTCTGTCTTTCTGTATGTATGTATGAATGTCTTTATATATATATATATATGGGCGTGTTGGCATACATACTTCTGGCACAGGTGTCTGATATGTTCTACCCAATGAATGAAAGAGCGACCTGATTTTTATATCGCCTTTTTTCCGTGTGCGTTAGGGCACGGCATTTTATCTCTCTACCATGGTATGGGAAAGTTATGTTCTGACATGTGAACATCACTCTACCATGGTATGGGAAAAAAGTTATGTTCTGACATGTGAACATCACTCTACCATGGTATGGGGGAAAAGTTATGTTCTGACATGTGAACATCACTCTACCATGGTATGGGAAAGTTATGTTCTGACATGTGAACATCACTCTACCATGGTATGGGAAAGTTATGTTCTGACATGTGAACATCACTCTACCATGGTATGGGAAAGTTATGTTCTGACATGTGAACATCACTCTACCATGGTATGGGAAAGTTATGTTCTGACATGTGAACATCACTCTACCATGGTATGGGAAAGTTATGTTCTGACATGTGAAACTTATGTCCTGACATTTGGTAATTAGGTCCTGTCACGCATAGCTGTCCTAACATTTCTTACATATCCTAGCATTTGGAATCTATATCTTGACACTTGACAATGTGTCCTAACATTGTGCAACTATATTCTGACTCTTTGACAAATGAATTGTTCTGACATTTGGTAGCTTTAATCTGACAATTCGTAGCTTCAATCCAGGGGCGGGCAAAGTCCGGCCCATGGGCCAAATCTGGCCTGCGAAGGTTTTAATGTCCTAACATTTGGTGATTACGTCCTATCACGCATAGCTATCGTAACATTTCGTATTTAAATCCTAGCATTTGGAATCTATATCTTGACACTTGACAGCTAGGTCCTGACATTCGGAAGCTACATTCGGACTTGCTGACATAGAAATGTTCTGACATTTGGTAGCTTTAATCTGACATTTGATAGCTATGCCCTAACGTTTGATAGCTACGGTTGTCATGTGACTATTATGATCGGTCAACTCTAGTTAAGCTCATTCTTTCTGTGACAGACGTGACAGTCCTGAATACGACCACTTACGCTGTCCAGCCAGGAAACTCTTCAGTACCATTTTCAGTCACGTGCAGACCGGATGTTGGCAAGTCAGTGACGTCTATTTCTTTACTGCGATCCAAAGCCCTGGGTACAAACAAAACCTACCATCTGATCGCACAAGCCAAGAGTGGGTTAAACAACGGTAATGTCCAGGCATTTCTAGAAACAACCGAATCATCCTACAGCGGAAACATCGCCTCTTACGTCACTGTGACGTTCAACAAGGGAACGTGCAAAGATTCTGGATTTTATAAGTGTGTTTATATCTATTCTGTCAATTCTGCTGAACAACAAGCGGAAACTGTTCACCCCATTTACGTAACTTGTAAGTTATTTTTACCTTTTAAGACACTCCCATTTTCACATTTTCTACAGCAAATATATTTTTTTCCCAGATTTGATAGCTTCATAAATCAGTAGTAAGACTACATAAGTGTGCTTGTGCATAATTGAAACGTAACAAGCCATAACGGACTCTAATGTCCAGTAATGTCCACAATATTTTTACCGTGAAGGTAATTATCATATTTATTTTATATGTGCCTTTACAAAACTACTTTAAATAGAACTTTCAAACTGATATCAAATATCATTGCTTACGAAACGATCAAAATTACATCAGTCGACTGCAAAATAGCTAGTGACGTTAGCAGATGTGTCTTGAGTAATCACGTCAGAAATCTAAAGTGTTAGGAAATGACTATATCTGTATATAAAGTGTTAAGAAATGACTCTGTCTGTATCTAAAGTGTTAAGAAATGACTATGCCTGTATATAAAGTGTTAAGAAATGACTATGCCTGTATATAAAGTGTTAAGAAATGACTATGCCTGTATATAAAGTGTTAAGAAATGACTATGCCTGTATATAAAGTGTTAAGAAATGACTATGCTTGTATATAAAGTGTTAAGAAATGACTATGTATATAGAGTGTTAAGAAATGACTATGCCTGTATATAAAGTGTTAAGAAATGACTATGTCTGTATATAAAGTGTTAAGAAATGACTATGTCTGTATATAAAGTGTTAAGAAATTACTATGTATATACAGTGTTAAGAAATGACTTTGTATATAAAGTTTTAAGAAATGACTATGTATTAAGAAATTACTATGTCTGTATATAAAGTGTTAGGATATGACTATTTATGTCCCTATATAAAGTGTTAGGAAATGGCTATGTTTGTATATAAAGTATTAACAAATGATTATGCATATAAAGTGTTACGAAACAACTAATTATGTCCATACATAAAGTTTTACGAAGTGACTCGTTATGTCCGTTTATAAAGTTTTACGAAGTAACTCAGCATATCCGTTTATAAAGTGTTAATGAAAATAGCAAAGACATCAGTAAACAAAGTGTTATTAAATAATTATATAATTAATGATAGTGAATAATGTCATACGAAATAATTGACGTCAATGTCAAATACATCATTACGTTTATTTAGAAAGCATTACATTAACTAGTCATTTCACTGTAATTTTTTATAGTGGCCTGTCTCTACTAAATTAACATATTAAAAATTCAGATAAACTGTAAAGAGTATTTGCTTGATGTAGTTACTGCCTACTTTCAAAAAATAAATTATAACTGAAGGCGATCGTTAGCTTATGGTAATTTAACTGACTGATAAAAAAAACGAATGGACTTAGAAATATTTCATATATGTTTGCTCTTGATCTATAGTTTGAAATGGAGAATGCTTGTGTAATTGAACCATTATCTCTATGTTCACTAATTTGATTACATTGTACATTATACTTATGAATTTTGATTACTGCTATATTTCTTATGCTGTGTGCGTGTATCGGGCTAATGAATATTGCTGCAGAATTTGTAAGTTGAGAATGTGTGTAAGGGAGAAAGGAGTTTAGAAATTAAATATGCCTGAAATTTAGCGCTACTTTAATTTGACTTTTGCATAGAAGAACACAGCTTTTTTCTTCGATGCTTTAGACCCGCTTCAGGTCACAGTGACTTTTGTACTCTACTGGGTCATATTGGTGTGGTAATCCAGCGTTGTTGTCAAACTTATCTGTAAATGTGTTGCTGTAAGTTGATTCTGTTCGAGAGCCAATATGGCGGAAAATGGTGGCTTGAATTTGATCTCGAGAATTCACAAAGATTCTAGAACATTCCTCCTGATGTATTTGATAGTGCATACGAATTTCTTGACGATTCTCCATGGTGAGCTTTGTGAATGCATTGAAGATTCTGGACTTGACTTACTTGACTTATCTCCTTGGGTTCCCCGTGGAACAAAGGGCCTCAACAACAGTTCTCCATCTCAGTCTATTATGGGCAGCCTTTTTCAGTTCACCCCATGACAGGTTGCACTCTTCATTTCGTTTACAGCACCCGCATATCTTCCAAGTGAAAGAAACGAGTGGTGTCCTGTGAAGAATTATTAATATCATAAATTAAGATTCTCATCATTTGTAATTAGTTATGGATGATTAATGATAATAATAATCATAAACAATAACTAGGGTGGCGTTGTGTCACAGTACATATCGAGTGTTATCATTGGCAACCCTAATTTCACCAAGTTCTTGTCAATCAAAGTCAATGTGGGTAGGCTAGCTCCACTTATCACGTGACTATCCACCTTCCGACCTCGCTTTTGTCCAAACCTACTCTCTCTCTCTCTCTCTCTCTCTCTCTCTCTCTCTCTCTCTCTCTCTCTCTTGCAATAATGAAGTGGACTATTGTGATGAGTTCCCATCAGAGTGAAGTGGTCTAGTGTGATCAGCTCCTGTCAGACTGGGGTGGTCTATTGTGATCAGCTTCTGTCAGAGTGGGGTGGTCTATTGTGATCAGCTCCTGTCAGAGAGGGGTGGTCTATTGTGATCAGATTCTATCAGAGTGGGGTGGTCTATTGTGATCAGTACTAAGAAGTAGTAACATCCATTCCCCCAGCCGAGTGCAAAGTAAACATGTCGTCACCACTCAACATTTTTCCATGTTCGGATAAAAATAAGTGCTTTAAGTCCGTTTAACTGACGATTGTGTTACTGGACACAAGTTAAAGTAAAATGATGTAACTCAACAAAAGATTTCAAAACATTTATTGCATAGAAATATAAATGTGTAAGATACAGGAAGGAATCATATATTCCCACAAAACTAGTATCATAACGATTCCTTCGCGTCATATTATAGTGTAGTCAATATCGCTCCTTAGTTTATCAGTCAGTTGCAAATATACCAGTGTAGATAGATAAATATGGTGGAATGCTAATCCACGACATCTGCAATTAATCAATATTACATCCAAGTTGACCTTTCAATTGCAGATATAATAGTATAAGATAGCTAAACGTGGTTGAATGTTAATCCACGACATCTGAAATTAATCAATATTACATCCAACTTCACCTGCCACTTACAGACAGGTCTGTGCGCAATTCGTTCACGGTCGATCCTCAAAGTACTCGGTGCCACTCGCTGGGGACTGAAGTGGAAATTACCTGTATTCTTGCAGTTGGTGCATTATACATGGGCCAGCAGGTAAGGTTCTGGAATTTTTCATGTTATGCATCTTAGAGTATTTTCTATCCTGCTTGATTTCATGCTATGCATATTATCTTACATTATTTTGGATCCTGCTTGATTTCATGCTATGCATATTATCTTGTAGTATTTTGTACCCTGCTTGATTTCATGCTATGCATATTATCTTGTAGTATTTTGTACCCTGCTTGATTTCATGATATGCTTATTATCTTACAGTATTTTGTACCCTGCTAGGTTTTATGTTATGCTTATTAATTTCGTTAAAACTGAATTTGTATGTACAATAAGTTCTCAACTGTTTCATTTCACTGTATGTTTATTATTTTCGTTTCCTTTATTATTTTGTTTGCATTTTGTCACTACTAAACAGTTACAAAAAAATCGAGTCTTCGACAATTATGATTGATTATGTTTATAACATAAAATCGAGTGTTCTGCATTCCATTGACCGTTTTTTATCCGACACCTAGGGACAGGAGGTAGTGCAGAAGTGGGTTATTAGTCTCTCAGTCGTGAGGCACGAGTTCGATCCCTAATCAATATTCCCTAATCGATCCCTAATCAAGATGAAAATTCTCATGAGTTAAGTACTGCCTGATTTGAGGTACTGGGTTAAGTGTCTGTTGCAAGGTTCCAGGGGTGGCTTGTAAATTATCAGTTAAATCCTTTTCTTCATGGTTTGCACTTTAACTCATCTACAAGATCCGGAACATAGAGTGATTATAAAGTAATTATGCTTCAGCATTTTCTATTGGTTCGTCATCTGCACAATAATTAAACCATAAAGGCAAGGACAGTTCAAAGCTTGGAATGGCTTTAATTAGATATAAGATTTTTAATAAAAATTGGCTTGAAACGGTTTTCTTAAGAGATAAAGTACTTAATACAAGAGTGGCTTTGAATGGTTTTATTTAGAGGTAATTGTTTAATATGGCAGTGGCTTTGAATGGTTTCAGTTAGAGGTAACGTCTATAAAAATAGGGTGGCTTTGAATGGTTTTAGTTAGAGATAACGTCTATAAAAATAGGGTGGCTTTGAATGGTTTTAGTTAGAGGTAACGTCTATAAAAATAGGGTGGCTTTGAATGGTTTTAGTTAGAGGTAACGTCTATAAAAATAGGGTGGCTTTGAATGGTTTTAGTTAGAGGTAACGTCTATAATAATAGGGTGGCTTTGAATGGTTTTAGTTAGAGGTAACGTATCTAATACAAGCGTGGCTTTGAATGGTTATAGTTGGAGATAAGAAGTTAAGAAATGACTTTGAATGGCTTCAGGAATACATAAAAGTTTTGATATCCAAGTTTTTACTCCTTTACTTAGAGACAAAGAGTAGGGATCTTTAATTATTTATGATGTCACTTAATCATTGAATGAAGGCTTTTAAAAACTGTTTGTTAATGTTCCTTTTATTCTCTTTTATCAAGAAAATTGTGCGTTGGGAAAGCAGATTAAGTGGATCAGCGTCGTGGTCTCCGGAAAATATATTGCCTTACGTTCCAAGTTGGCCTGAATATAATTCCGGAAATGAATGCCTTATTTATAGCGTATGTACTCTGAATTATTTCTTTCTTGTAACTTTAGATAATGAATGCCAAATTGTGGCGCATGCAATCAAACACAAACTATCATAACTAGAGTTATGCCCCTTGCAATAACTAGAGTTATGTCTCTTGCAAGAACTAGAGTTATATCCTTTGAAATAACTAGAGTTATGTCCCTTGAAAACAACCATGCAACTATACAACGAGGTATGAGCCAGTTTGTCTTCAACGTGGGTATCAAACAGCATCACACTGAACTTCGTGAGATCTCAGATATTTAGGGGTGAGTCTTTAGTCGCCTTGCTATCATTGTAAATAATAATCGCTTTGTATAGTGTATATGATTCAACAATTCAATCATCCTTCAGTCAAAAAAACAAAACTTTTATATTTAATTTTTACTCTATTGCCCTTAGGTGGATAAAATTACAGAGCTGTCCAATAGGATAAAAAGAATGTGTACCAACTAAACCTTAAGTTTCGCTATTATGATCTTGACGTCGCGCGTGCTGTTCACGTGACACGCTTTACCCTACATAATACCTCAGGCACTAACCCTCAGTACATTAAGTTTAAATTGCCCTATTTACTGTAACAACTAAATTTGTAAATTTTTTCAAATAATTATTACTAATTACTATATTAGCAAATCAAGATTCAATATTTAATTCAAGGAACATGACATTTATAAAAAAAATACATGATAATCTCCCGTGCCCTAGGAGAATGAAGAGGGTGAAAACTACACAAACACACACACACAAACACACACACACACACACACAAACACACACACACACACACATACACACACACACACAAACATTTTCTTACAATAAGTACAGTTGAGGACTTTGCCAGAAATTTGTGACAGTTTTATTAGCAAGTAAATTTTCCAAAATAGCTTAAGATTCCCCTCTTGGTCAACCATTAGTATTCGCTTGATGATTTCATATGATGACAAGACATTTTGAACCCTTAGCCTATATGCACTTACACATGACTTTATTTGCTTGATCATCTTTCTCTCTCTCTCTCTCTCTCTCTCTCTCTCTCTCTCTCTCTCTCTCTCTCTCTCTCTCTCTCTCTGTGTGTGTGTGTGTGTCTCTCTCTTTCTCTCTCTCTCTCTCTGACCCTGTGCATATACACAGAATTTTATTTAATTGATAAATTCCATCTCTCTCTCTCTCTCTCTCTCTCTCTCTCTCTCTCTCTCTCTCTCTCTCTCTGATCCTGTTCACTTACACACAATGTTATTTGCTTAATTATCTCTCTCTTTTGTTTTCTCTCTTTCTGAATCCCGCTGCCAGTCGAGCCGACTGAGAAAAACGGTGAGGGAGGATTACGACAGACGTGAGTACCGTTGCTCTGTGGCCGAAGACGGGATGTATGGCGACAGTTTTAGCAGTGTGCTGCAACCCACGTCCTCCTTTTTCCCTCTGGGTAGAGCACCAGGTGACACGGCGCCGTTCAAGTCAACGCAAAATGTTGTCATGTATTGTATGTTTGTGTGTGTGTGTGTGTTTGTGTGTGTGTGTGTGTTTGTGTGTGTGCTCGTGTGTGCATATTCATGTATGTGTGAGCAGATTATGTATGCAATTATGAGTATATGCATATATATGTTTGTACATACATATATATGTATTGGTTATATATACGTGTGTGTGTGTGTGTGTGTGTGTGTGTGTGTGTGTGTGTGTGTGTGTGTGTGTGTGTGTGTGAAAGAGAGAGACAATCGCATGACACCACACCTCTCTTATCAAGAAATGCAGACTCAGTCATACTCCACTACTACCTTCACGAACTAAGGTCTGACGTGTGAAGTTCAGAAAATACACTTTCTATAACATCAACTATTCACGTACCCCTCAAACACTCAAAATCAAACACCACAACAGAAATGCCATTCACAGCAGAAACCCTTCTCTGTCCACCAAACAATACGGATCGCAGGTACACCTGGCAGTTATTTTCTCCCTAGAGTACACTAGACCAACTATACACAAGCGTAACAACCACAAGGCAGTGAATTAATTATAATATAAAACTTTTTTTAAAAAATTGTAATAATAACTAATATTTATTTAATGGTGAAGGCAACCCAACGAACCCCAGTCCCCTAACCATCTTTCACCAATAATTCCGTCAACGAGAAAGGTAGCGAAAAATAACAGCGAAGAACACACATGTCTATGTGCTAGTGTTTATGCATGTGCGTGTAAGTCTGCATGAATGTGTGTGTGTGTGTGCTTTTTTAATTTAAAACTTTGCTTTCCCTATTATATTCGGGATGTCTTTCAGATTTATTGAGTTGAGTGCTTTATCCGACTCACTGAGTAGACTTGAGGTTTTTTCAGACTCGGTGAGGTGAGTGCTTTTTTCCAGGGCTGATTGAATGACAATTGAAAAGGGGCTAAAAAATATCTATTGGTTTTAAATGAAGTAATAATTAAATAAAAACCAATAATAATAAATACCATCCTAATGAAACGGTCATTTTATAATTCCCCCCCCCCCCTCATCTCCCAGTATACTGTTTCTCCTCTGCAACAATACTAAGTTTTCCACTGTTCCAAGGTCTTTCCTGATGTAGAGCACTATGTCCGTTAGAACTCTTCCAGTCTGATGTTATTCCGATCAGTCTGGCGTCAATTTTGAGTGTGCACCTATGTACTGTTGTATAGTTCTAACGTTTTATAACTTTACTTAGATTGACTTGCGTTATAGTCCTAACGTTTTATAACTTTACTTAGATTGACTTGCGTTATAGTCCTAACGTTTTTATAACTTTACTTAGATTGACTTGCGTTATAGTCCTAACGTTTTATAACTTTACTTAGATTGACTTGCGTTATAGTCCTAACGTTTTTATAACTTTACTTAGATTGACTTGCGTTATAGTCCTAACGTTTTATAACTTTTCTTACAATGACTTGCGTTAGAGTCCTAACGTTTTATAACTTTACTTAGATTGACTTGCGTTAGAGTCCTAACGCTTTATAACTTAGATTTACTTGTTAAATGGGAGAAATTTAAATTGCGTTCTTAACTTTTCAAAGGGTTAACTTTCTTCGTGAATGTTTCTGTATCGAATGCGGACGCATAAAAGTACTACCTTGGGTTGTAGGTAGTGATGATTGCTGTGGGTTGTAGGTATTGATGATTGCTGTATGTCAACTGCAAACCTGACGGGACATTGAGTTGACACTAGAAGTGATTGTTTGTATACCACATAACCTACCAATCTTTGCATAGTGTTGTCAGTATTAATGATTGTTTGTATACCACATAACCTACCAATCTTTGCATTGTGTTGTCAGTATTAATGATTGTATACCACATAACCTACCAATCTTTGCATTGTGTTGTCAGTATTAATGATTGTTTGTATACCACATAACCTATCAATCTTTGCATAGTGTTGTCAGTATTAATGATTGTATACCACATAACCTACCAATCTTTGCATTGTGTTGTCAGTATTAATGATTGTTTGTATACCACATAACCTATCAATCTTTGCATAGTGTTGTGGGTATTAATGATTGTTTCTGTATCCAATGCAAACTTAAGTCTACTGTAGAGTTTATGATATTATCGATTAGTAATAGATCAGCCGTAAACCCTAATGTAGAGAATTGACGGTAACAATGAACGTATTTGTATTATCTGCTGACCTAGTACATAAAATTGTCATAAATAATTATTGTTTTGGTAACAACGACAGGATTTTAAAAGCTACATTGGGTTAACTTAATTATTGAACATTTGTATCACCTGCACACATAAATTTGCATAAAGTTGACTATATTAATCATTACTTCCGCATCACCTACAGACCTTGATTTGACCTTGACGGCTTTTCCAAAAAGTACATCATACAGCCTGGATTCTGAACTGGAACTGACCTGCAAAATTTCTTTTGGAATCTCAGGACTTGCAATTAAGGTAAAATTACATGCTGCCTGTAAAATAAAATGTATCTGTCTGCTGTCTCTTAAACTGGTGAAACCCACATCTGTATGTCTCACTTGTCACTCTAAAGATGCTAACAGTATGTGGAACACTTCTTACTAAAGGAGAAGACAAATCCGTCTTTTAATCTATATTTAGCGAGCCCCCGTTCACCCACTATCTCTCCAAAATATGGTTATTATATGTTTAAGAAGGTCAATAAATTTATTAAATCAACAATCAAATATATGTGGAAGGGTGGATGTACGTGTGTACAGAGTGTGTGCGTAGCGCTTGTGATTGTCCGGCAGCAAAGTAGGTCATCAGCCCTTGTTTGAATCACGCGGCGCGGTCTGCTATATAGGAATGTGTGGCTGTGCCATTGTGTACACGTTTGACCGCCACTTATTATATTATTCATTTATCAAGTAAAGTTAATGTTTAGATATTCTAATAGTTAGTGGGATGTAGTTTATATTTATATAATTTTGTAAGTTAGTTTATATTGTTTTCTAAGTGTATTTTATGATTTATGTATGTGTACATGGTTTTCCCTTGGCACATGAATATAGTTAATTATTTTATTTTATAATTTATTTTGTGAATTATATTGTAAGGAAGTATTGTATTTAAAGAGTATTTAATGTAGTATTTTTTGATAGTTAAAGTATTATATAACTCTAGGTAGTTTAGGAGGAATTTATGTTAGAGCGAAAGTAGGTTAGCACAAAAGAGCCCGTTAGCAGTAGTTTTAGTCAGCAGTTCCAGAATTGTTTAGTGGAGTCCCCTTTGCCGCCCGGACTTTTTAGATATATTGTGTGAGAGAGCGTGCGAGAGGGGGGTCAGCGTCAGCGTTCGTCTTGGTTCGTCCTTAGTCGTCTTTGGTCAAGAGAGGAGCGTGGTTGGCGGTGTGTCGCCGAAATAAAGATAATGAGAATGTAAACACGTGTTGCGTGTTCTGCCTGCTTCTGCTGTGGCTGCCGTAGCGGTATTGTCTGACTGTTTCACCATCGTTTCTCCTCGCATCCTGGGGTGACCCATAACAACAACATAACACCTCACCCCATCACATATATAACATATGAATGTCATCAAAAAGCATTGACATTTACCTCCCTTCACAACAATGCTTGATTAATGCTAGACAATCATTCACTTTATCCTGGCATAGACATAAGCAATCAATTAACATAAATACATAATCAAGTCCATGGATATCATCACGGAAATGAGAGTGGAGTTTTGGAGAAATAGTTAAAGTCAATACACATAACCTGTTCAAAGATGGCGGCTGTCGCTAGTCACTATCTTTCATATTTAGGCAAGGTCCCACATGTCCCTTCTTAGAGGCACATTACACAACTGTTCCAGAATCTTCGACACGCTCTCCAAGCACACTGTAAGAAACTGTCCTGAATTTCACCTGAGCTATCAAGCACATCAGGAGGAATGTTCTTGAAGTTTCATGTGCAGTCTCTCAACACGTCATGAGGACTGTTCTTGAAGATTCATGTGTGTGTTCACTCAACACGTCATGAGGACTGTTCACAATGATCTTCGTGAATTCTTGAGACCAAACTCAGGCCACAAATCTCTCCTGAATGGTTTCTAGAATGGAATTCATGGGAATCAACTTACAGCAACATGATTTACTGATAAGTTAACAACAACATGATTTACTGATAAGTTAACAACAACATGATTTACTGATAAGTTAACAACAACAGGATTTACTGATAAGTTAACAACAACAGGATTTACTGATAAGTTAACAACAACATGATTTACTGATAAGTTGACAACAACACTGGACGCACACACCAACGTATTCAAGTAGAGTACGGTAGTAACTGTAGCAGGAAGAGACAACCTATAAGGATTGCTCTGATCATAATCTAATGATTGCCTTTATGACCAGACTCAAGTAATGTGTTCGAATTCAAAGTGATTAGAATGGAGTACTTCTTCAACAAAGAAATTTCCAATCCATCCCTTTGGTTGAATTTGATATGAACAAGTGTGAAACTATGAGTCAATTAAATCTAGAAACATGGATAGGCAAATTTACTCTACCACATAATGTTTCGTTTTGTTGTTATTAATGATGGCAGTCAACTTCAACGAGTACAGGTTGTAATGTTTTGTTATAAATGTAGTATGTTACTTTATGTTGTTATTAATGTTGACAGCCTGTTACTAGGAGTACAGTTTATAATGCTTTGTTATGTTGTTAATGCAGACAATCTGTACTGGAAAGACTGGTTTTATTGTATTGTTCTGTTGTTAATGTAGACAATCTGTACTGGTCATACCGGTTTTACTGTATTTTTTGTTGTTAATGTAGACAATCTGTAATGGACTTACCGATTTTAATGTATTGTTATGTCGTTAATGTAGGCAATTAGTACTGGACATACCGGTTTTATTGTATTGTTATGTTGTTAATGTAGGCAAACTGGTACTGGGCCTACAGGTCACTTGGTTCTGAACAACACTGGACACCATTTACACCTGTCATCAAGATGCAATTTAATGATAATATCTCATGCCAATATGTTCAAGTGAGTTGACCTATATTCTTCTTCCAGTCTTTCCAGTACCATGTCATACGACCAATTATTAAGTTTGATAACATTTGTTTTAGTTATAGTTTACGAATATCAGCATAGTTGCTTTCGTTGGGGTGAAATGCTTGTTTGATTTCGAGTAATATATATTTTATTGTATATTTCTTTAAACTAAATTTATACATATATTTTATTTAACACTTGAGATACACACTAAAACTTCAGCACACAGCTACTTTTGTTAGAGTGAAATGCTTGTTTGATTTCAGGTAATACATATTTTATTGTATATAAATTATTTTTTTTATTTAACAGTTGAGGTGCACACTGAAACTTCAGCACATTCTAGTTACTTCAAACTTCTTATATTTGGGCAAAGTCAGTCTTTTTTCTTTCTGTAAGAAGTCAAAATTTTCTGTTCTTTTATTTTAGACGAAGCTAATTGTCAGTTCTTGTTAAGAAATCTGAGTGTTCTTTCCTTATATTCTGGCAAGACCAATTTTATTTTTGTTTAATATGTCCGAGTGTTTTGTTCTTAGTTTTAGAAAACAAAATCTTTATTTTTAAATTTTAGTTTTTATAATTTATATGAAAAAAGCTAATCTTTATTTCTAATTAAGAAAGTCATGTGTTCTGTTCTTACGTGTGGACACATCTAACGTTTATTCTAAAGTCTGAGTGTTTTATTCTTGTTAAGAAGTCCGAGTGTTTGGATATGGATAAAACTAATCTTTATTTCTCTAAGAAGTCTGAATTCTTAACTTTTGGCCTTTATCTGGATACATCAAACTTTTATTTCGCTTTAATAAGTCCGGGTGTTTAGCTCTTAATGTGGACAAAACTAATCTTTATTTCACTTTACGAACTCTGGGTGTTTAGCTCTTAATGTGGACAAAACTTATCTGTATTTCGCTTTAAGAACTCCGGGTGTCTTGTTTTTAATGTGAACATAATTAATGTATATTTCGCTTTAAGAACTCCTGGTGTTTATCTCTTAATGTGGACATAACTAATTTTTATTTCGCTTTAAGAACTCAGGGTGTCTTGTTCCTAATGTGGACATAACTAATCTTTATTTCGCTTTACGAACTCAGTGTTCCTAATGTGGACAAGGCTAATCTTTATTCGCTTTAAGAACTCCTGGTGTTTATCTCTTAATGTGGACATAACTAATTTTTATTTCGCTTTACGAACTCGGGGTATCTTGTTCCTAATGTGGACAAGGCTAATCTTTATTTCGCTTTACGAACTCAGGGTATCTTGTTCCTAATGTGGACAAGGCTAATCTTTATTTCGCTTTACGAACTCAGGGTATCTTGTTCCTAATGTGGACAAGGCTAATCTTTATTTCGCTTTACGAACTCAGGGTATCTTGTTCCTAATGTGGACAAGGCTAATCTTTATTTCGCTTTACGAACTCCGGGTATTTTGTTCTTCCTATGCATTCTGGCACATGTACAGCATTAGAATTGCACTGACAATTTCAAGATTATTCCTAGCTTTCCAAAATTCTGACCTTGCAAGACGCCAAACTGATAATTTCACGACCATTCTTAGCTTTCCAAAATTCTCATCAAACTGACCTTGCACGACACCAATCGAGTTTACCGGTGCCACTACAGTAAGAGATATTCTAACGGGACAGAGGAGAACTCAACTAAGATGGCTGCCTATTTCCGCATAGAGGAACTCCAGTTTCCAGGTAAATATACAAACTCTATACTATATTTAGCTCTTATCTTTATATAAACTAGTGCATTTAGCTCTTATCTTTATATAAACGTCTGCATTCAGCTCTTATCTTTATATAAACGTCTGCATTTAGCTCTTATCTTTATATAAACTTCTGTATTTAGCTCTTATCTTTATATAAACGTCTGCATTTAGCTCTTATCTTTATATAAACTAGTGCGTATGGTAATGCAAACTAATCCACACTTAATACGTATATATCGTGGCAATATAATTTGCATATACAATTAAAATAGGTAAATGGAAATGTTTTCTAAGTTAAGTAAGTAGCTTGGAAATGTTTTCTAAGTAGGTAGCTTGGAAATGTTTTCTAAATATGTAGCTTGGAAATGTTTTCTAAGTTAAGTAAGTAGCTTGGAAATGTTTTCTAAGTAGGTAGCTTGGAAATGTTTTCTAAGTTAAGTAGGTAGCTTGGAAATGTTTTCTAAGTTTACAGCTAAAGTAGGTGTTACGGTAGTAGTGTTACGGCACTTTGCGAGCTAAAGTGAGTACTATTTATTTAACGTATTTACAATTAAATTGTATTACAAGGCACTCGGTAACAAATGGCAATATGGCAACTCAGTCTAGAGATGAAACATATATCTATATCGTGGCATTACAATTTACACTTACAGTTAAAGTAGGTGTCGTGGCAATACAATCTAAGTTTACAGTTAAAAGTACAAACTGTAAGAATCAGGCTTGTACATATAATATGAATTAATGGTGTGTGTGTGTGTGGGGGGGGGGTTAGGAAATTTTAAATAATAACAAAGAAAAGAAAGCAAAAGTAAATTATATCACGTTTTCACCTCAACCAAAATTAAAACGAATAAATTAAAATAAAAAATATCGAGTAAACTTGTTATCAACTGTAATGTACGGTTAGCCCTTAATTCTGCACCCACCCCTCCCACAGCACCCCACTGGATCCCGACCTACTTTCGCTCTAAATAGAAGATTTAATTTGATGATGGTGGTCGAACCCTCTTTTTATTAATTTTTCTGTTTTTTTTTTCAGCACTGAATTCACAAGAATTGGCAACAATTATATTACTCTGTCTTGGTATTGGCTGGCTCCTTATTGATGCGGGGGTGTATATTTATTATTTTTGCTCTGCAAGACCAAAACAGAAAAGAACGGAAGTTCAAGAACCTAAATTCATATCATGTATGTTGTTGTGTTTTGTTCTGCTGTTACAATTATTTTCGATGTTTTTTTAAAGTTATGTTGCATGTCCATTGATAATTATATTGATAACCAGTTCGTAATAATACACGTGTGCGATTGTAATTTGACAATATTTGTAATTATCAACCATATCATCATGTGTGATTGTAATTTTATCAGTCCATTTCTAATTATCAACCATATCATCACGTGTGATTGTAATTTTATCAGTCCATTTGTAATTATCAACCATATCATCATGTGTGATTGTAATTTATCAGTCCATTTGTAATTATCAACCATATCATCATGTGTGATTGTAATTTATCAATCCTTTTATAATTATACTCTATATCATCATGTGTGATTGTAATTTATCAGACAATTTGTAATTATCAACCATATCAGACAATGTCTAGTAATCGATTTTTTCAATTTTTTTCAATTTACTTAATGTGCAGTTCGTGACATCTACTTTTCAATAATACTGCATAAACATCAATAATATAAACAAGTACTCTACAAATTTCATCACAATAATACTGCATAAACATCAGTAATATAAACAAGTACTCTACAAATTTCATCACAATAATACTGCATAAACATCAGTAATATAAACAAGTACTCTACAAATTTCATCACAAAAATATATCATTGATAAAAGTGTATGAAAACAAGTGACAAATAAAGGAAGTCATCTAAGTCCAGACTTAGCTCTCTCTCCTATATTCTCTATCCTCCTGAGTCTAGACTGTTACATTGCTAGCTCTCTATCCTCATGAGTCTAGACTGTTACATTGCTAGCTCTCTCTCCTATATTCTCTATCCTCCTAAGTCTAGACTGTTACATTGCTAGCTCTCCCTTATATTCTCTATCCTCCTGAGTCTAGACTGTTACATTGCTAGCTCTCCCTTATATTCTCTATCCTCCTGAGTCTAGACTGTTACATTGCTAGCTCTCCCTTATATTCTCTATCCTCCTGAGTCTAGACTGTTACATTGCTAGCTCTCTATCCTCATGAGTCTAGACTGTTACATTGCTAGCTCTCTCTCCTATATTCTCTATCCTCCTAAGTCTAGACTGTTACATTGCTAGCTCTCCCTTATATTCTCTATCCTCCTGAGTCTAGACTGTTACATTGCTAGCTCTCCACTGTATATCTAGATTTTATTCATTTCTTTATTCATTTTAAAAGTTTATTGATGTGAGGCCAGGCGAAGTTTTATTTCTTCCCCTGACAATGAGCCATTCCAAATTCCTCTTTGAGTCTTCCATCTTCTCCATGCAGAGCCCACTCGTAGACAAACCAAAGAGCTTCTCCATGCAGAGCCCACTCGTAGACAATCCAAAGAGCTTCTCCATGCATAGCCCACTTGTAGACAATCCAAAGAGCTTCTCCATGCAGAGCCCACTCGTAGACAATCCAAAGAGCTTCTCCATGCAGAGTCCACTCGTAGACAAACCAAAGAGCTTCTCCATTGAGAGTCCATGAATAAGCAAACCAAAGATCTCCTTTACAAGTCGGCTTACAGACACACCAAAAATCGGGGTGGGGGTGGGGTGGGTGGGATAGAAGTTAGTACATAGCGCAGGACAAGTACTATGGTATCGAAACATCTGGCTCCAGATTGTCCAGCACCAAAATGTCCAGAACCAAAATATCCATTACCAAAATGTCCAGTACCAAAATGTCCAGCACCAAAATATCCAGTACCAAAATGTCCAGCACAAAAATGCAGCATACTGTCTGAGCGCATAACACTAGTGTTAATTATGGTGATATGATAAAATATGATAATAATCAACAATGGTGATTCTGGTGTTGGTCGTGATGACGTAGACGATGGTGATATTTGATGGTGGACGATAATACAGTATTAAATAAATTTTATTAAATCAAAGATGCCTGTATTTTTATAAATTTCTGTTTAGTGAACTTCGACAAGCGAAAGGAATCATGGAAGAAAACGAGCACCTCATGTAAGACACTTTAAATTACTTTGTGTCCACACTCTGTTTTCTTTACTGATAAGTCATTTATTTCAATTGTGTCCACACTCTGTTTTCTTTACTGATGTCATTTATTTCAACTATTTGTGTCCAGTCTGTTTTCTGTACTGATAAGTCATTTATTTCAATCGTTTGTGTCCACAGTCTGTTTTCTGTACTGATAAGTCATTTGTTTCAATTGTTTGTGTCCACAGTCTGTTTTCTGTACTGATAAGTCATTTATTTCAATTGTTTGTGTCCACATTCTGTTTTCTGTACTGATAAGTCATTTATTTCAACTGTTTGTGTCCACATTCTGTTTTCTGTACTGATAAGTCATTTATTTCAACTGTTTGTGTCCACAGTCTCTCCTCTGTGCTGATAAGTCATTTATTTCAACTGTTTGTGTCCATAGTCCGTTCTCCGTGCTGATAAGTCATTTATTTCAACTGTTTGCGTTCACAATATGTTTCTATTGGTCGTTAAATTATTTATTTAAACTTGTTCATGTCCACAATATTTTCCTTATTGTCGTTGTCATTTATTTAACTAGTTTGTGTTCACATTCTATTTTCTGTTGTCAGTTCGTTTATTTTATGTTCCATTTATATCCACAGCTATATTCTATGAAATCGTAATACATTTTAAACTCTCACTTGTACCATGATCTGTTAACCTGTAGCTATGCCATCTATTTTATATTGTACGCGTCCACAGTCTCTCTCTATGGTCGTCATTTTATTTATATTATTGGTGTCCACAGTCTCTCTCTGTCTATGGTCGTTATTTTATTTATATTGTTGGTGTCCACAGTCTCTCTCTCTCTCTCTCTCCCTGGTCGTTTTTTGTTTGTTTTGGGGTGGGGGTGGGGATTCATCAAATGTTACAACGTTTTGGGGAAAAGGAAAATTCGTCAAATCACGTTACAGGAAACGAAAATTCGTCAAATATTATTACATTTCGAGAAAGGAAAATTCATCAAATTATGTTTTAGCAAAGGAAATTCATCAAATTACGTTTTAGGTAAGGAAATTCATCAAATTACGTTTAAGGTAAGGAATAATGCATCGAATTACGATTTTCCTTCACA
Organism: Sinotaia quadrata; assembly: GCA_028829895.1. NCBI lineage: Eukaryota > Metazoa > Mollusca > Gastropoda > Architaenioglossa > Viviparidae > Sinotaia > Sinotaia quadrata. Next base: position 12,392,077 of record CM054179.1, read on the forward strand.
TTTTGTAAATATCTGTACTTTGAAAGTCACAATAACGTTCCTACCTTTCAATCTGATAGAGGACCTATAATTCATTTAAAGAAAGTGAAGGTCAGGGACATTATAATCATTATTGTATGTACCCTTGCTGGTCTTTTATCTTTTCAGCGAAGCGTTTCAACCGTAGACAATCAAAGAAATCAACCAAATCAACCAACGTTGATGGTCAGTGTCACTTATTTTGTCACGAGTTTGTGTTATGTAATTGCAATGTTATTTATTGTTTATTATCTTGATATTCATGTACATGTATTTGTCACTTTATTGTACAAACCATACATTTTTATTGCATTTTTAAAAAAAATATTCTTCTATCTATATCGTCATATTCATGTGTTTATTTTACATTATGTTATGTGTCAAGAGTTTTACCTGTATCGTCATATTCATGTGTTTAATTTACATTATGTTATGTGTCAAGAGTTTTACCTGTATCGTCATATTTATGTGTTTATTTTACATTATGTTATGTGTCAAGAGTTTTACCTGTATCGTCATATTTATGTGTTTATTTTACATTATGTCACAAAGTTTTACCTGTATCGTCATATTTATGTTTTTATTTTACATTATGTTATGTGTCACAGAGTCATATTTATGTTTCACAGTCTATTTTGTCATAGCATCATGCATTTTGTACTATGTGTAAAAGATTGATCCAATGCCTTATTCATGAACTGTGTGGTGTGTTTGTGAGGTGATGTTCACGAATTCGCTTGATACTGTGTCGTGATTGATTGAGTGTAGGGGGGCGCTTCCGGCTTCCTGTGTCGTGACATTCACGAGGCGCGCAGCTCATTAGGAAATGCCGCGCAGCAGTTTCAAAATCCGCTCACGTGTTTTGGTAGCACACAAACCGCCAGTTCCGCGCACAGGAAAAAGCTCCGCGCATGTAGGAAAAATATTAGAGGGAACATTGGTCGTGACATTCATGCATTCACTTTATAGTGTGTTTGTGTCGTGACATTCATGAATTCACTTTATAGTGTGTTTGTGTCGTGACATTCATGAATTCACTTTATAGTGTTTGTGTCGTGACATTCATGAATTTATAGTGAGTGTGTTTGTGTTGTGGTCTGTTATCTACTTTCATCAAAACAAATCATACGGGTTTGGTTGGGATTTTTTGCTTTGTTTTTGTTTCGGGGGGGGGGGGGGGGATTTTCTGGTACTGTTTTTTAAGTTTATGGTCTTTTATCTATTATTGTCATGACATTATATTATTTTTTGTGTCCACAGTCTATTTCTATAGAGATTGCCTGAATAAACTTTATATATTACAATTTGTGTCCTCAGTCTATTCTCATTGAAAGATTTGTTACATTTGTGTTATTCTCTTCTCAGATCTCGCCTAAACATACTTTATGCTTCGTTTGTGTCCACAGTCTCTTCTCCTCTGCCATCATGTTTTTCACTTTAGAAAGAATTGTGGCCATGACCTGCTCTCTATTGTTGTCAAATCTTCATTTTATTAACATACTTCTATTCACGGTCTATAGTCTATTCATCATGCTATTTACTAGCTTAAGAAGAAAACAAGGTTGAAATAATTAATAAATCAAAAAAAAAAAATGCAGTTAAAAATAAATCAGAAAAAAGATTACAATAAATAATAAACCAGAGAAAAAGATTACAATAAATAATAAACCAGAGAAAAAGTTTACAATAAAGAAATCAGAAAAAGTGCAATAAATCATATAAATAACTGTAATTAAGAAACATTATTACTTTAATTGGTGGTAAAAACATCCCTTACAGCAATAAGAAATATTACTAAATATAATTATCAAACATTTCATTTGATTTCCAGATGGAAAGGAAGAAAGTCAAAGCAGTGGTTCGGTATGATGGTGAGTAATTAGAACTTTTCTTTTAGACATCTCATAGACATCTGCAGTTATTTCATTGTAACACTCGTTTTCTATGGTTGTTTCATAATGTACACTAGATTATATATGCATCCAGTATCTAAGTGTATGATCATAAAGTCATTTATTCTGTATAAAATGTCTACACAATCTGTTATCTAAGCTAGATAAACTGTACGCAGTTTATGCTGTTCCATGGTGATGTCCTCTTTAAGCACAGTATAACCATCCATGCATCTGTCTATCTTTACCTTTCTGTCTGATTATCTATCTATATAGTACACATATAATTTATACCATACATATTCATACATACAGACACAAATGCATACTCACACACATAATACATATTCACTCACATATAATACATATACACATAATATATACTTGCTCACACAATATATACCGGTACTCACACCTAATACATACTCACTCACACGTAATACATTCTCATGCACACATAATACTCATTCATATAATATATATTTTCAGTATACATTCAGATAAATACAGTTAATGTTAAACTAAATTACGCTTTTTTAGTAAATGAAACTACAATAAAATTTAATTAATTAATTAACCCATACTGTAGTGAAAGATGTAAATTTTGAACATGTAACTTAAATTTTAATGTTTGGCTCTGTTTTTGCAATGGGTCATAATGTAAATATTTTCAAGAATTCAGTTTTTGAAATATAGTTAAAATTAAGTTGCCACCAAGTTTCTTTATAAAAATCAACAAAAAAGTCTAAATAAAATGTATGAGATTTTTAGTGTGTTATACATTTTATGTGCTGAGAGATTAAATCTTTATTCATTTTATTCAAAAGAATGTGTGATTAATGATGAAGCTCACCAAAGTTTTAAATCTATAAATCCTCCTTCTGGACTAAGCACTTATAACTAATAGGGATTCAAAGAGACAATGTTAATTCATACAAATAACCTGTTGTAATGAGAACAAGGAAGTCATATGACTGAACATTTATTAATTTTATTCAGAAGATTTGGGGTGGGGGGGTATATTTCAATGGAGATTTATTTTCTGTATACGTTTACTAGACAACTGGGATTTACTTTATGCCTTTGATATATTATAGCAGTCAAATTATTAAATGGCCTTACATCTTCTTTATTCTAACATCAAAATGAAAATATATTTTCAAACAAATTAATTATCTATACTAAAAAACAAGATGAATGAACTTTTGGAGAAATACAGAAAAGAAATATTCCGAGAAGATTTTTTTAACCCCTTGCCTGACAATAAACAGATTTCCTTGAGCTAAAGCCAAATGTGATATTTGTTTACAAAATGCTTTTATATATTACTCCTATTGTTCTATTTGCTTACAAAATGTATTTTTGTACTTTTCCTATTGTTCTGATTGTTTACAAAATATTTTGGTGTATTTCTCCTATTGTTCTGTTTGCTCACAAAATAAATGTTTGTATTACTCCCATTGTTCTGTTTGCTTACAATATACTTTTATGTAGTATTCCTATTGCCCTAATTACAAAATAGTTTTATATACAACTCCAGTATACTCTGCTTACAAAATATTTTTATGTTACTCCTATTGCTCTATTTATAAAATATTCTTATATATTACTCTCATTGCTTACAAAATATTTTTATATATTACTCTCATTGTTCTTCATTTATTTCCCTGTTTTTCTTTGTGTTGTTCTAGACAGGTTCCAACACAGATTCGAACAGCTGGTCCTAAGTTCACTCACTGAGGCAGTGGGTGAGACGTTTCAAGCTAGTGCAATGTAACTGGAACTTATACAATCCCTAAGTTAACTGTATCTAACCACACTTTACACAATTCCTAAGTTAACTGTATCTAACCACACTTTACACAATTCCTAAGTTAACTGTATCTAACCACACTTTACACAATTCCTAAGTTAACTGTATCTAACCACACTTGACACAATTCCTAAGTTAACTGTATCTAACCACACTTTACACAATTCATAAGTTAACTGTATCTAACCACACTTTACACAATTCCTAAGTTAATTTTATCATTAATTCACTTAGAAATTCAGAGCATGACTTTGTGGTCATCGTCAATTGTATCTGAATCCAATTACATATAGTTACATTTAGCGATTTCACCATGCCTCTATGAGATTTTGTCCTGTGACATGTAGTAGCATCAGTGAATTCACCATGCCTCTCTATGAGTCCTTGAACTCTTTAGTAAAATCACCATGCCTCTATGAGTCCTTGAACTCTTTAGCGAAATCACCGTGCCTCTATGAGTCCTTGGTTTAGCTAAATCACAATGCCTCTATGAGTCCTTGAACTCTTTAGCAAAATCACCATGCCTCTATGAGTCCTTGGTTTAGCTAAATCACAATGCCTCTATGAGTCCTTGAACTCTTTAGCAAAATCACCATATCTATATGAGTCAATGTTACATGTAGTTACTTAGAGAAATTATCTTGTCTGCAAGTTCCTATAGTTTAGTGAATTAGTCTTGTTTCTATGAGTCCTAATCCTAGTTACACATAGTTACTTTAATAAATTATTCTTGACTCTTATGACTTCCTTGTTCTCATTACAGCAGGTTATTTGTATGAATTAACATTGTCTCTTTGAATCACTAATCCAAGTTATATGTAGTTCATTAAGTGAATTAATCTTGTCTCTTTGAGTCCCTAGTCTAGTTTACATAAGAATTTGTCAGACAAATTAATCTTTTGATTATGAGTCTCTGGTCTAGTTTACATAAGAATTTGTTAGACAAATTATTCTTTTGATTATGAGTCTCTGGTCTAGTTTACATAAGAATTTGTTACAAGTCCCTAGTCCTAGTTACTGTAGTGAATTCACAAGTTTCTACAATATCTAATTATAGTTAGCTATTTTATCAAATTCATCATGTTTCCATGAGTTCTTGGAAGTGTTTGTTACATGTAACATGAAGTTATTTTGTCAATGTTACCCCGTGTATGCATCCTTCTAAAGTGCGAGTTAAATAAACTTTGTTGACTTATGCTGTTGTCACAACTTTACAGTCAGATGACTAAAATAATCAGTAGTAAATGGTGATATAGGAATACTATTCTTTTTATTTATTTATTTTAACGCATTTTTTGTTTTGTTTTTAACCTGTGATTAAACAAGTGTATTATTTGTTTAAAGAAAGGTTTCAAAGACTTCAATTATTGATTCATCATTTAAAGGAGTTATAATCTTATTTATCAAATACCTTATTTTAAAGGGAAGAAGTATGGAGTCTTAGCTATCAATACTTCATTTTAAAAGGCAAAAATAAGACAGCCTTATTTATTAATACATTGTTTTAAAAGGCAAAAATAAAGACAGCCTTATTTACTAATATGTTGTTTTAAAAGGCAAAAATAAGGACAGCCTTTTTTATTAATACATACTTCTCAGAAAACACATCATGAATGTGTATTGAGAATGGTAAACTGTTTCTAAACAACAAAAACCTGAGCTAAGTTTGAAGATAATGTCAATAATCATCCATCAGCAAACTGTTTGAGGCTATTGTTGGCAATCATCCATAAATAAAAACTGTTTGAGGCTAATGCTGGTGATCATCCATAAATAAAAATTGTGTTTTAAGCTTATGTTGATGATCATCAATAAATAAAAACTGTTTTTTAGTCTTATGTTGAAGATCATCCATACATAATTTTGCTAATCACCCAGATCACGACATCGATTAGAAATTATTCTTTAAATTATAGAAAACCTAAATTAAATGAATTTTGCTAATCATTCAGATCACTACATCAATTAAAAATTGACCCAAAAGTAATTCTCTAAAATAAAAACCTAAATCACATGCAATTTTGCTAATCACCCAGATCACTATATAGATTATTAGAAATTGACCAAAAAGCAATTCTCTAAATTACATTACAGAAAACAAAGGTTTCTCTACCGTGATTACATTGAAAGCACTTTTTCAATTTTTCAACACAATTTTAGTTATGGTATAAAAATGCCTTTACCAAATTTTACCATGGAAGATGTGGAGACAAAAGTCTTAAGAAGTCCAACACAGTGAATTAGTTATTTATATATCAGTCAAAACAATAATTAGGAATCAGACCTTTTATTAACCATTTAAATTTTATCTGAAAATACAAAGTCTGTAACAGTTATTTGCCTTTTACTGGGATATATTCCCTACAAAGAAGATTAAGCATGAATGTGTTTATGTCACTTATAAATATATTAAACTTGGTGAAAACAAAGCACTTTTACGGACAACAGACAATTAGAAAGTAGTTATTCAAATTTTAAAAATAATCAATCATTTAAAATATTTAACAATACATACTAACAATATTTATTTAATTGTAATGTGGTAACATTTACATGTGATGCTTAAATTCTGAGTTATACAAGGGAGATAACCTTTACTTTTGCAACAATTACTTGTTTTCCAAATTCTTTTATCCTGCTAAAGGATTTAAGTCAAACTTCTAAAATTATCAGTTATTTCAATTACTTTTTAAATTACTTGTGGCAACTGCTAATATAAATTTATGAGTACAGAAATTGATATTTTTCAGGTTAACACTACTGAAAGTATTTTAATCTTCCTGTTTTAATATACCAATTAATTATGAACAGATAATTTCATTGAAATATTTTTAAATTCTCAAAATTTTTTATTTAAATGATTATAGCCGAATATAAATAATATGGCTTTTCTCCACTGTGAAAGTGCTTGTGTTGTGATAATGCTCTGCTGCATTGATCACATTTATATGGCTTTTCTTCAGTATGAATTCTCATGTGCTGTGATAATACAAAAATTCTTGAGAAGGCTTTGCTGCACTGATCACATTTATATGGCCTGTCTCCAGTATGAATAACCATATGCTGTGATAATGTTGAAAATCATGTGAAGGCTCTGCTGCACTGCTTGCATTCATATAGCTTTTCTCCATTATGAGAAAACATGAGGTTTGGTAATATTGAAGCTTTTGAGAATGTGCTGTTGTGCTGCCACATTTATACGGCTTCTCTCCAATATGAAGATAATGACTGAAAAATAAGACATAAAAATACACTAATTCCATCCAGCCATCCACCCACCCACCCACCCATCCATACATTCATCCAGCCATCCCTTAGTCATGTCAACTGTTGGGACACCACTGATGACCTGACAATCAGTTTCCTCCATTCCATTCTGTTCTCTGCTAATCTTAAACTAATTCATTTTATTTAAAAACTGTAAACTAATTCAGTTTTAATTAAAATCTAAGTGAAGACTGTGAATAAATCATATAATAAACATTAAACTGTCATCATGATTTTATAATTTTCATTATCTATCATCTCAAAAGTGAAGATGTCATTATAGTTAATATACAAATAAGAAAAAAATCTTTCATTAATGCAGTGTTAATAATAATACATCAATCTGAATAGATTTCACTGGTTATTGCTCATAATAGTCATGTACAATAATTGCAGTTTTCAACATTCCTAACAAACTTCACAAACCACATTAAAAAATCAACAATAAGAAGTAATAATGAAAATGAGTTATAAGTGATTAAACCGGTTCAGTCTCTTTTCTTACCTATTTTATTTGCATATTCTTAACTTTCAGTCTGTGATATTTGTTTTAGTTGCTTGATGTGCAGGCAGTATAATCAGCAATTATTATCTGCAAAAATAAGAAATTTGTCAAATTAGTTTTGTTTTTTAATAAATGTGATTTCTTTTTTACAGACTTCAAAAGCAAGTATTAGAATTTTATATATCTTTTCAGTTTTATATAGAGTGTATAATAAAAAGTAATGGAGTTAAATTTCATGCTGCAAAATTGATCACTCCCTGATAAGAATCTATGTATGTTAAAAGTATATGACTACTAACATCTAAAATACCCACAGAACACAACCACTATAAAAAGAAATCAGTTCCAAAAATATATACCTCTACTCACCCAGGTTAAGAACCCCTGCTCTAAAGCAGCATAGACAAATTATGTCTCCATTGCTGGTCATCACTACTTTTAGAGAGGTCAACATCACCATTGTCATCAAAGCTTTCCTGGAAAAAATCTGTGATAATCGTCTCAGACATTAACACCATTTACTGTCAATGAACTGCCACTAGTAGTACATGTACTAATATATCAGCAAGCTTGCATTACACAACTTGTAGTAATAATTCATCTGATGATACAACTCACTAGTAGTACTAATATATACAGCAAGCTTGCATTACACAACTTGTAGTAATAATTCATCTGATGTGTAGATACAACTCACTAGTACTTTAGTAGTATTAATATATACAGCAAGCTTGCATTACACAACTTGTAATATTGATATAAATTCATCTGATGTGTAGATACAACTCATTAGTAGTACTAATTTATTTAGTATTGTAAAGATCTTGTTTTTCCTTTAACACTTGAAGATATTTGCCCATCCCACCTCTGACCCCATTCCCATAACCTGTTTTCAACTTCCCCATCAACTCTCGGGAGGTTTTCTGGACAGGAAGGTGTGTCAATTGTTAATATCATATAATATGATAAATATATATTTTAATTATACAGATATAAGCATTAATATGTACTAAAAGTTAAAAGAATAAAATTTACATTTAGCAATACCCAAATACTTTAACAGTATCTATACTTGTTTTCCAGTATGAATTACTAAGTCACTGAATTACTAAAGTAAAACTTTGCTGCCCCAGAGTGATCACTTCCTGTCTGCCACATACTGATTGCATTTACTCAGATTTAATGTTTCATGTTCAACCTCTGATGTTAATGAATAATACAAAATTGCTAGGTTAATGTTACTCAAAATTTACATTGCACCATCTTACAAAGCAAAAAACTGGGGAAACTTTAGGATTGATAGTAGGAAAGAAGTTATCGGTAGTTATTTTACTATAAATATTTTTTCTATAAATATTTTACTATAAATACTTTTCTCACTCTGTTGCAAAACACATTTATGGTATTAAAACTAGGCTACATTCCCTGCATTCTTAGGACATGCTGCCTTGACACATCACTGGCCACCAAATTTATGGTTTTCATCTAGGCATCAGCAGCACAGTGTTAGACATCTTTGTCCTTTCTGCTAATTTATAGCATTCTGTAAAAATAAAAAACGTAAGTTAGATAAGATGTTTTCTTCATATGCACTTTCATACAAACATCAACCCATTCCTCTTAGATATCAGACTTCTAAATGATCATAGTCTCATATATTACCTGTAGAAAGGCCACACTTACTTGAGTTTAATTTTCATTCCTAATATACAAACTCAGGTTTAAATATATGGACATTAATATTTTTGTTATTATGGCAATTCCCACTGTTTACTATTAAGTAATGCTGTTGACAAATATGATAAAAGTCATTTAAGTTCAGTAGTGTGAAAATGTTATTTTGAATTGCTATTATTTATCTGAATTACTGAGACTAAGTGTACTAAATATATGTAGTTTGTGTACTATATTTGCTGTGTACTTGAATTGTGTGATCTGATTTCTGCTGACAAGAGACAAGCCCATTGATAACGAGTTCCATGACATTGGTGCAATGATAACCAATTACCTCCCATTAAACAAGCATCAAATTGATCCCATCCCCACCATACAACCCCAACACAGAGTTCAATTTGATCATACAACAAACTTACAATGATCCTTACTCCACATGCTTGAAATGTTCTTGCAATTTCCTAAATATATGACTTTTCTGCTTTTGTAATAAATCATTGCGGCTTAAAATTAATTTGAATAATAAAATAATTTAAGATAACATTTTATGTGAATGTACCATTGCTTTGTGATTAATCACAAATTAATGCGGTTAGTTCTGTTATTTGCATTATATTCAAATAACACTATTTTGTCGTTATTGAAATAATCATAACACTACTTTGTTGTTCAAATAACTATTTTGTTTTTTGTTCCAACAACACTATTTTGTTATTCAAATAACACTATTTTGTTGTTCCAATAACACTATTTTGTCATTGTTCAAGTAACACTAATTTAATAACACTATTTTGTTGTTCAAATAATACCATTTTATTCTTGTTCAAATAAAACTACTTTGTTGTTCAAATAACACTATTTTGTTTTTGTTCAAATAACACTACTTTACTGTTGTTCAGATAACACTATTTTGTTTCAAATAATAATATTTTGTTGTTCAAATAATACTACTTTGTTGTTCAAACACCACTTTGTTGTTGTTCAAATAACACTACTTTGTCGTTCAAACACCACTTTGTTGTTGTTCAAATAACACTACTTTGTTGTTCAAACACCACTTTGTTGTTCAAATAACACTACTTACTGTTGTTCAAATAACACTATTTTGTTTCAAATAATAATATTTTGTTGTTCAAATAACACTATTTTGTTTCAAATAATAATATTTTGTTGTTCAAATAACACTACTTACTGTTGTTCAAATAACACTACCTTGCTGCTGTTTCTTTTTCTTTGACACACATAATTTTATTTATTATCTAAAATTTATTTTATTTACAAACAAAACTGTATAAATAGTCAGGGGGTGGGGGGGGGTGTAAAGTAACTTTAACAAACCAGAATAAGAAGTTAATATAATTTTTTTTACAGATCTTCTGGCGGATAAATCACCATGAAACTTGTCATTTCAATGTCACTATGCTGTCAGGCTTTATTACAGATTTTTATGGAACGTAGCATGTTTTCAATTTTTAATATCCTTCATGTTAAAAATAACAACAGTTATTGATAATTCATATGTATGTGTAACATCATTCATGTTTGTAACTGTTCTATAAATAATATTTAAAATAAGTAAAGAAATTAAAAAAAATAAGTGATTCTGTCATGTATGTGTATTGTGTACAAAAGAAACAACTGATACTGAATAGGTTTAGTTAATATCACGTTTTATGTTACAAATCCATTTACATTTGCTACATGTTGTTATCATAATTCTGATGTTATTTTCATGAAAGAAATCAATTAAAGTCTATTTTATAAATTCATATATTTTCTTTTCTTTTATTGATTGTGTAACTTTACTCACAGTATGCAAACTGAACACAAGATGCTAAGTTAATTACATTTACATAGACTAAAAACACAATGCTAAATTACTCAATCATACAGAATGAAAACACAGTTCAAAGTTTCTCAATTAGATAAGGTGTCCAAAAATGTCGTCTTTACAATTCTGAAACTAAATGAAATATTTACTAACACATAGAATTACCAATTAAGAAATTTAGATTAAAAAACAAACAAGTTCTTTTTTAAAATAAGGTTGTAATAAGTTCCAAACCTTCATTGGATGTATCACTATCAGATTTTGTTTGAATAAACCACTCAACACACTCTGCTTTCTCCTATGGATTCATCATAAATGTGGGGAGGAATGAAGATCTGAAAAAAAGAATTAAAGATGAGAAAACCTGCCAAAACTTGATATCAGAACAACTTACTCTATAAACTGGGACAGCCCAAATATTTCTACACCCCCTGGTTGACTTATTATATTGGACAAACATTATATTTTAAAATATTTTTTAAAATTAAAATATTTAAAAAATTTTAAGATAATTTCTGGATACCCTGTAACAGACCAGACTGAAGATGCAAAGCTAACTTACTCAATTATGATATTGTCACATCTTAGATGTAGGACATTATATTCACAACTACATTTAAAACTTAAATATGTATATTCCACTTCTAGATTAGCAATGCTTTGCATTGCAAAAAACTTCATTTAAAAAATGAAACAAGTGTTATCTTGAAATATGTGGCTGTTTGCTTGAATGTAGGGGACGCTTCCGGCTTCCGCCGCTTTCGCATTTGGAGAGGGGGGGTATATGTGGCTGTACAGTGTGTAAAACTATATAAATGTGTTATCATTACTTGTGTTTCACTTATTTCTGTACTTCACTCACATAAAAGCTAGACGGTTTTTTTTTAAAATTTGCATAATTTACACTTTTATGGCTTCCAGTCAAAAGCTAAAGAAGAAATATGCACTCATAACTATATTGGATACTATTTAAATTGATTTATCGCACATGTGCACTGTAATAGATTCCACTTAGAATATAGAAGGCAAATTTGTTGTGATATCTATGTAAACTGTAATATTGAATAATATAATAATAATTGAATAATAATAATAATACAGAAACTGCACTTAAGCTACAGAAATTAAATTGTCATATTTGTGTGACACCGTATTGAACTACACTTAATTGAAAGTTTAAAAATATACAAGTTTTAATGCAGATTTATGTGTATTGTAAGCATCATTCAGCATAATATATATGTTGTATATGAGTCATGACTAGATTCAGTTTTGTCTGGGCTTTTTGTATAGGAGTTATGCGAAATACTTTCCACTTTTATCAAATAAATATTATGTGCATGATAAAATACATATTTTTTTAAGGTGGGAGCAAAGTGTTTTACTGTAAGTATTAGATATGGAAGATTTATTTTCTTCTAATCAACTCATGATTACATACAAAATGTTTTTTAACAACAGGTTGTACCAACAGCAAAAAGAACTTTGAAATAATGAAATGAGTATAAAATGAATAGATAAATAACTAAATCATAAATATCTTTACTGATAATAAAGAGATCAATTATATATAGATAAAAAAGTTCATACCATAATAAATAATTTAAGATTTATTAACTGATGTTTAGTGAATATTGCCAAACAAGTTTATGTGCAGGTAACTTTCAATGTTTTAAACATATATCATAATTATTGTACCCTGTTCATTTAGAATAAGAACAGATTATATAGTCAACTGTGCTTGGCTTTAATAAACAAAAGTATTCAATATATGTTACTATGCTTAACACTACCAGGAAAAGAATTTTATGTTTTTATTTGCCTCTTTTTAAATTTTATCTTGAGACACCAAGTTCAATTAAATTTTGTTCAATGCAAGAAAAGCTTCAAAGTGTAAAACTATTGAGATTGGAATTTGTGAATTAATTTCGTAATGTTCTGAATACAAACAGGTACCCAGCCACTAAGGATACTATGACAAAAAGTAATGAAATAATATTTTATGAAAATGTAGCATAGTTTAAGATAGACTTCAATCAGTTCCTTTCAATCAATCCTTTTTGATTCTTTGATTCTTGTATGTCTATGATCATCCATATACTTTTTGCTTCTTTGATTCTTGTATGTCTATGATATTCCACATACTTTTTGCATTTGTGATGTGCTCAAACCACAAAATACGATTTCACAGTGCTCTGAAGTAGATCTTCTTTTGTATTCTCAGGTGCATTTACACTGTACATTTGCTCAAACAGGCATGTTGAAATATAATCTGACTGACAAAGAAAGAAATGTTTTGAAGCACAAATGTCACTTTAACTAAGCCATCAAACAATGACTTTTTCAAGGGTACGACATACTTGGATATAGGTTCTCCACAATCAAAAACTTGAATCAGATTTGTGGGGCAGTGTATGAAGTAGAACTGTAAACATCCTCCTCATCAAACTGGATAAACATTTCAAAATATAAGCTTTATTGTCAGTATCTTTTGTCCTGTTGGACTTTTCTGCAAGCTGTGGAAGACAAATTATCCTATACAATCTATTTCATCTGTTGATATTTCCACTGTGTTGCAGTGACCACTCATGATTGGCAATGTGTTGCTTATGAAAATTAGAAAATGCTATTTTTCTTGGCTGCATTTTTAAATTTTCCTTTGAGAACCAAACAGCTGTCATAAACCTAAGTGCAAGAAGTAGTGCATTTCCTAAAGATAAAAAATCACCAAGAAAACCTCTTTCTCTCAAGTTTAAAAAAGCACCCCAGTAGATGTCATTTACAAAAGTGCCATACATTAAATTACATTAAAACAACTTCACCTTAAAAAGAATACAGGTTGTAAAATGTGGACAGTGCCTTCTAAACTTAATAAAAAGTCTGGCAAACCCAAAAAAAGATTATGTATAAAATAATTAATTACAGTAAAATTAAAGTTAAAATGTATTTAAAAGTACTAGAAATACATGGAAGAAAAAATTGTTTTTATGTAATAAATTGAAATCTGATTTTTATATTTATTATAAAGATAAGCATCCATAATGAATTAATGTCGTCAAAGTTTGCATTATAATTGTGGGATAAAATAAAATTGTATATATTATTATTAATATTAGTAGTAATATTGTTTTATTTTTATATTTTAACTAATCAATCAAAGTAATAATACTTATAAACTACTGATACTTTTGATAGCACCTTGTATTCAAGTTGTATAGTTTTGGTTCTGTATGTTATAAAAGTTACAATGTACATAATATAACTATGCAATAAAAGTTCGTTTTAAAAAACCATGAAAATTGTGCAACAAATATGCGCATCATGAGGCATGCAATCATCAGATTCCAGTGCAGCGCACTCCTGATCCAAGTTAGCATGGTCTCAGTACTAACCTAAATTTAAAATTCAAATACTGAAATAATCTCTTAACTCATTAATGATATTTGTGACATACATGTCATTTCAGGTATTATGTGCTGGAGAATGAGCTAATATTATATTTGTCAATATGTTATAAAATACATGTATAAAAATTAAATTTCATTTCCTTATATAGTTCCCTTATGGTTTTGTAATTTATAATATATATATATTAGAATGTTTTAGTTTTAACCAACTGCACTATGGACTTTTAATAGTTTTATATGTAGGGGTAAGAACTATAACTAGTGTGATATGGACTTTTATATGTGGGGGTAATTCCATTACAACTTAAGAACCATTACTAGTGCAGTAATGATATCAATATCACTGAACTCTACAATCACCATCTTAATTCTTTAACTCAAGAATATAACTAAGGTTTTTTAATTTTTCATAACTTCTGGTCTCATACACATAAAGAATCATAAATAAAAAATAATAAATATAATTATTTTTTGTTATATTAAATAACCTTCTTTTATGAATATGCAATATTACAATAATATGATGTGTTTTTTTTTTCTAAACTCATTAAATTATTTCACTGATACCTTAGAGTTAGTACTGTCCACAATTTTTTTAATCTTAAGTCAAGACAACTGTATACTAATACTATTGTAAAATTAGCAATGTTCATTTTAGTAATACAGATACATTTAATAAAATGATTACTCATTATAAATAAAACATCAAATATAGCACAGTTTTTAATAAATATGACTAACAGAAAACCTGAACTATGCATTACCCCTGAAATGACTTGAACAAGATGCTGAAACTGAACGTGTGAATTAAAATTTAGATGTGAAAACTTCATCATCAGCTTAAAATTTAAAAAATTCACCAAGTTTTTCCATTAGCAATAAATTGGTTTTAAAATAATGTCATGCATGATGCATACATACATGAAATGATTAAATATTAAAGTTGCTTTATAATTATATATTTTAAAAAATTTCAAATTGACCATATGACTGCGCACAAGTCTGACTATTAAATGATTTGTTTAAAAATAAATATAATTAGTTCCTGTATTTAAAACACATTTTAATGAAATTCAAAATGAAGCACCAATAGGAAAGCCGTTCTGTTAACTTTATGTTAAGTAAGAAACTATTATAATTAATAAATTATACTATAGTTATAGTGTTAACATTTAACAACGAACTGACAAAATCGATAGTTTTTTTTTTTTTTTAAAAGACTTCAAAGTACACTTAATTTATCTTCATCAATTTAGTAACTATTGTAACAATAAATAACAGAAGAAAATGATGCAGTTTTACCTCTAATAAGCTTTCACTAGTTTCAGAATCAAATGAATCCATGCAGTAATAGTGTTGACTCGTTAGCATGCCCAAACCGGAAGTCGTGGATGTGCCTTTTCGTCTAGCAGACGAATGGCACAAAACTGAACTTGTCAGCGAAGTGAATCGCGATCGATGCAAGAAAGCGGCCCTGTTCAATCGTGTCCTTATCCATACTTATTTCCTCTGCGGCAGAATACATATCTACATCCCAATCCCATTAAATAATTAAGCACATAAAACTGAGACAATCCTTACAAACAACACGTAAAATTCAGTGAGTTATCCAGTAAGGAAAAAAAGTTGAAGGTCGTTCTTGCGAACGGGAGAGCATTCGCAACTTTTTGCTAGTCTGAAAAAATAAATGATTCTGTATTGTGATTTGCAAGAAAATCGAAAACTCAACGAAAGCTGAAATAACCATTTGATTTCTCTCACTACTAGTACTACTTACTGACTGGTAATAGTCAGGTAGATTATTAATACACGAGCGACAACGCCAAGACAGGTCTAATCGCAGCCTTAAGAGGACAAATTAAAGATGGCGATGAAAAGTAGGTCATTTCTATTCTCGAATAAAATTTGTTTTATGAACGAAGAGAACTAATAACTTGTTCTTTGGAACGCTTGCTCATAAAAACAAGTTTTCTTCTTATTTTTTTTACTGTTGTACGCTTAGAGACTTTTCATTTGGTAATGGAAGTTACAAATAGCTGCACTGTCTCAAAACACTCGCTATTCCCACGATTTCAGTAATTGCAGGAACTTCTCAAAGTCAAAGCTTGATAATGATAGTGAATATTTTGTTAATAAAATGTTTTAACTTTAAGTGCTCCTTTCCTATATTTATATTGCTAAGTTTAAATGTTTATAATTGTTAATTTAATGTTACTAGTGCTAAATGTAGCCTAAATGTTCGTACTGCTAAATTTAAATGTTTCTAAAATTCTATTGCTAAAATTAAATGCTGTTTTTGCTAAATATTAATGTTACTAGTGATAAAAGATTTGAACTAATTTTAGTAAGAAAATGCGACATATTACATGTGCTCGATTTCTTTGTTTTGCTTGACCTTCAGAATGAGTAGCCCTGAAACTGGGTCATGAACCTCATTTGTACACTTTGGCTTGCCACTCATGCTCTTGTTTTTATTGTATGAACAACACTGCCTCTTCTACCAGTATTCACACTATACATTTGTACTTTCGTTTTAGTTTAGTTATTACTTGTAAACTTGTATATTTATAATTATATTATTATTATAATTTCAATCTATGCCATTGAACTTTACAGTATGCAATACAGACATAAGAACACCTAATGGTTTAGTTTATTTGCACAATTAATCTAAATTCTCATCACTTGGTCTTTAACATGTCCACATAACATTAACAAACATCAGTATGGAATTGATTGTGATAAATATGCAGGCATCCATTCAGATATATTTAATGGTATAGCCTAAAGCAGGGGTGCACAAACTCCGGCCCGCGGGCCATATCCGGCCCGCGAAGAGTTGCCGAGTGGCCCGCCATGTTAAACGAAAAAGTCAAATGTTTACTCATACACTGAGTGATTTGAAACAAAGCAGCACCTCCTGACCCATTTTTCCAGGCGCTCCGCGCAGATGATGTCTGCCCGCTGACATAACACTCACAGAGGCAAGAGAAAAAAGCTATACCAAGATAGGCAGCAAACCCCACACATATATGCTTGCCCCTTCCTGTAATATGGTTGGTCAGTAGCTGTTATGCCTTAGTGTCCGATCTACCACATTCTGTTGTTTATTTTGATTGTATTTTTGTGACAAAATGGCAGCTAATCGTAAAAGAAAAGTTGACAAGGAAAACCGGCAGTTTAATGATGACTGGATAATGCACTTGTCCACACCAGCATACTTGGCAGCACATACTGCTGCAAACAGGCTTTCTCACAGATGAAACTGAACAAAAGCAACACCTGCAGTCAGCTGACTGATGATAATCTGGAAGCAATTTTGCATCTTTCAACGTCAAACATCAAGCCTGACATTTTGAAGCTTGCAGATGACATGCAGCACTATCCATCACACTGACTTTGTGAAAGTTGACATATCATAACATTTTTAGAATGAGTCTTAGTATACAACTTCTTTGTCATAATTATAGTCTTAATCATCATTTGTGCGTTCTTAGATGTAATGTTGCTTATATGCGACGATTTTGATCTTCACTTTTTTGTGGCCCCCGACGGTTTCGACAAGTCAGATTTTGGCCCCCGACTCAAAAAGTTTGTGCACCACTGGCCTAAAGGAATACTATTTCATGAATTAAAATTGATTTGTTAGTTAGAGTGAATTTTTTATATAGTTTTTTACAAATAAGTAAATATTAACATTCTCATTTATCATAGTTGATAATTTGGCGAATTTAGCAATATGAAATTTAATTATTTTACTTGCTTTTATTATTTGTGCATATGATTTAAATTAGGTAAGATACTATTACTAAGAATTATATATGTTTGCAGTAAATGAACGCTGACCATATTACACATGAAAAGTAACTCCAGGCAGACATGTCCCAAGTTGAAAATGTTAAGAGTGTTCACTAAAAGTAAAACAGTAAAAGAGGTAAGTGGAAAAAATTAAATGTTTAAATTACTATATAAATTATAACTCACTTGTAATTGTATTAGAACAACATATTCTTTTTGACATGGGTCTTGAAATTTGACAGAGAAAGATATTTTATATTATCAAACAAAAAATAATGATCAAACTTCACAACTTAGAGCACTTGACAATATGCAATAGCTAGAGAATTGCCAAACGGGACAGTAGGAAAACTTGGCATAGCTAGAGAGTTGCCAAACAGGACAGTAGGAAAACTTGGCATAGCTAGAGAGTTGCCAAACAGGACAGTAGGAAAACTGAAATTAGTGACAGACAGCAGATCATAAAATTTAAATAATTACAAGTACTTCTGAAAATAAACACACACCACTTTTACTAACTCACCATTAGGATTAGTCTGTAGGTATTGGCATGTTCATATGTTTAATTGTTTATAAAAATATCTTATTTATTCACTGAAACAGCTGTTTGTTTATCTTTGATAAGTATCTTCATAAGATTCTATATACATTTAATCAGGGACCTATGTACAAGCACACTTTTTCAGACATAGATAACAAAAAAAACAAGATATTGTGCAATTCAGTAAATGAACAGTGAATGGGGATATGTTCTAAAATAGATATAAATTATTTTTTTAAATTGTAATTTTTGTGCTATTGTATACTTTGTGTATTAAGATTTTCCTAGCCATTATTGTATTATAAAAATATATAAGAATTAACATCATTAAGATGTATTTGAATAATCATAACCAAGTTAACATTTATCTATTTATATTATTTCACTCTATAACTAACAATCAACAACACAAGCAGAAGTTAGAAAATGTCTGCCTTTTGCAGTGAAATAGAAGATTAAATAGTTTGTTTCTTTTATAGTTAAAATTAAATGTTACATCAATAATAATAATAACAGTGATAACAGTTTTCATGTGTTAGCCTACAAAAATGTTTAACATCCATGTCAGATGTACAGTTTCTTAATCTACAGATATATTTATTCAGCTAAAAGTAGGTTTAAAATATTCCAAGATGTTGAAGGTTGTTCTGGAGAGCCCCAGCACACATCACTTTGTGCTGTTCACATTGAAATAATATATTGCTTTGTTGTTAATATGTTATATGCTTTGCATTACAAGAACATATAATCATTAGATTTGTCTCAGGGTCTTGTTGGTTCTATTAGTAAGGCAGATTTATAAATATGTGGGCAACAAATCAATAACAGTCAAATTGCTGGTATAGAGGAAGCATTGAAAGATAGAAAAATAGCTAATTTTGTTTTCAGTTTTACACCTCAGGCAAATATACTTTTAGCAACATGAAAAATCATTACTTTCTTTTCAACACCTGCATGAAATCCAAGTTAATGTGTTATTTTAAAAAGTTTTTATATGAATTTTTCCTTTGGTTGAAATTCAAATATCTCAGTATACCACTAAGCTCTGGTGTCAAAATACATTATTTGCTCTGTTGAGTGCAAATTTACTGAGACCTTGATTGTTGATATTAAGAATCTTTACTATGATACATGATTACAATTTTTAAGCCAGTAATATACTAATAAATAGAATAACAAATAGCAGAGTAATTCAGGAATGTGTTCAGTAAGAGGAATTTCACTAATTCTTATGTTGGAGAAGCTTTGTTAATTTTTTTTTTTTACATTTAAAAAGCAAAACAAATCAAACTTATACATTTTATTTTTTAATAAAGTTTTCTCAATTTATTAGAATTTAAAAAATCAATCTAATTTTAATGTGAAAATGCTGCAGATCATAAGTACTTAACCTCATTTTATTAATTATATCCATTGTGCCCATGATTTTGACATTTAGATTGTCTTTTCTTGGTTTTTAACACTTATACCCATATAGTGATAGAAATATTTATTTGAATGGAGCAAATGGTGATCTGCATACATTATTAAATTATAACTGATGGCAAATAAGTCACAAGATTAAAATGTTAAGATTGTGTTACTAATATTAAGTGACGAAAGAATTAAACTTTAACTTAGTGTCACTAATTTTTATTTTTAATTGTATTATTCTTTTCAATGTAGATCTTGAAGTTTGTAAAAGTAATTAATATTTGTTCATGAAATAAAACATAAAGTACTTAAGAAATAATTCTCATTTCAGTTTCACATTTAAAATATTATCAGAATGCAGATTTTGTTTCATGATCATAATGCCAACTTATGTTACATGTAGTGTCCATTTTTTATATGGAGTACATGATCATGATATAATTTTCTTGTGGAATGTAGAACACATAATCCTAATACAATTTAAAAACTTATTTCTGTGGTTTGCCTAAATTCTTCACTTAGTCTTGGTTGTTCCTTCCTGTTTTTTAACACTTGACCATATTTTCTTTGCAGGTACGATTATAAAGAAGTTTTGCTGATATCAACTGGAATTTTGACTTTAAAGAAAGTGTTTTCTCTTTTACTTGTCATTCTGTGTTGTCAACTACTTGAAAGGAGAGTGTCATTGAATCTTGTCAGTTATTTGTTGGCTTCTTCTCCTGCACAAGTTTATTTATACTTCAGGAAAGAATATATATGTATATATTGTCATTGTAAAAAATTATTTTGTTAAACTTCAAACTCATGAGAACAAGTGTGCATTAATACTAGAGAAAACCTTATAAATGTAATTATTGTAAAATGCTAAGCTTCTTACAGTCTTTTCACTTATCAAAGCACATGTACTGGGAAAAAAACATATAAATGTGACCAATGCATTACAGCATTCACGAAATCATCTTACTTATCAAGACATCTGCTTTTTCAGACTGGATAAAAGCCATATAAGCGTGATGAGAAATTTTTAAGATTTTTCTCACTTTTCAAAATACTTTAATGTTCATACTGGAGAAAGCCATATAAATGTGATGTGCAGTAATGTTTTCTCACGATTTTAATCCTTATAAAAACATGTGCATTCATTCTGCAGAAAAGCCTTATAAATGTGATCTCTGCAATAAAGCTTTCTCAATGTCTTATGACTTATCAAAACACTTGTATATTCATACAATAGAAAAGCCATATAAATGTGATTATTGCAATAAAGCATTTTCACAATCTTCTAACTTATTGAATCACATTCGTGTTCATACTGGAGAAAAGCCATATAAATGTGATCTCTGCAATAAAGCATTCTCACTATCTTCTAACTTATCAAGACACATGCATATTCACACTGGAGAAAAGCCATATAAATGTGATCAATGCAATAAAGCATTCTTGAGGTCTTCTGGCTTATCACAACATATGCGTGTTCATACTGGAGAAAAACCATATAAATGTGAGCAATGTAATCAAACATTCTCACAGTCTTCTCACTTATCACAACACAAACATAGTCATACTGGGATAAAACCGTATAAATGTGATCAGTGCAATAGGACATTTGCACAATCTTCTTTCTTATCACATCACATGCGTGTACATACTGGAGAAAAACCATATAAATGTGATCAGTGCAATAAAGCATTCTTGAGGTCTTCTGGCTTAGCACAACACATGCATGTTCATACTGGAAATAAGCCATATAAATGTGAACATTGTAATCAAGCATTCTCACAGTCCTCTTACTTATCAAAGCACATGCATATTCATACTGGAGAAAAGCCATATAAATGTAATCAGTGCATCAAATCATTTCCACAGTATTCTTCTTTATCATATCACATGCGTGTACATACTGGAGAAAAACCATATAAATGTGATATTTGTAGTAAAACATTCTCACAGTCTTCCGACTTATCACAACACATGCGTGTTCATACTGGAGAAAGGCCATATAAATGTGATCAGTGCATCAAAGCCTTTGCATATTCTTCTTCCTTGTCATATCACATGCGTGTCCATACTGGAGACAAACCCTATAAATGTGATAAATGCAGTAAAGCATTCTCACAATATACTGGCTTATCACAACACATGCGTGTTCATACTGGAGACAAACCATATAAATGTGATAAATGCAGTAAAACATTCTCACAGTATTCTGGCGTATCACAGCACATGCGTGTTCATACTGGAGAAAAGCCATATAAATGTAATATTTGCAGTAAAGCATTCTCTGGATCTTCTAATTTAACAAAACACATGCACATTCATACTGGAGAAAGGCCATATAAATGTGATGAGTGCAGTAAAACATTCTCTCACTCTTCTTCCTTAACAAAGCACATGCGTGTTCATACTGGTGAAGAGTCATTTGATCAATGAGGCAATACATTCTCAGTGTCTTTCAATTTATCACAACACATGCATATTCATACTTGAGGAAGCACATATACAATTAATCAGTGTCTCGACATATTCTCACTGTCTTCATAATTTTCAGAACTCCTGCATATTCACACTTTTTTGAGAAGCCATATAAATGTGTTTATAGCATCAAAACATATCATGTCATTCTTATTTACACTGGATAAAGTCACATAAATTCAATCTGTGTAGTAAGAATTTTCAAGAATTTATAATATTACATGCACATTCCTATTAGTGAATAGCCATATAAATGTAATCACTAAGTCAGAGAATTCTCAGTTTTCTAGCTTATCTAAACACACAAAGGTCATATATAGGGTCTTCACAGAGCACATGTATATTCATACTGAAGATTTAGGTCAGTGCCCAAAGTCGTTCTCATGCTCTTCACAAATATCACAATATATGAATATTCTTATTGGAGAAAAGCATATTTGTATGTACCTTATATACCCTGGTATAAATCTAGAAGTTGTATTCCTATTTTTAACAGCAGCATAAACATTTTTTGGATTTCAGATTTTGACCTCTTTGTGAATTTGATCTACCTTGGTATGTCTTTCATACTTTTTAAAGTCAGTATTTCATCTGAATGTCTGCACCGAGGTCAGATTAATTATGGAGATTAATATGTGAACAATTAATTAATTTCTACAAATTGTTGTTGAAGTATAATTTAGTTATATTACAGAGATGACATTTGGTAGATGACAAAGGTCAGAGCACTCTCACATTCCTCTAATTTCTTACAGCTATATGCTCACATGTAAAGAAGACCCTTGAGATTTGCTTTGCTAATTGTCACTGTTTGGTTCTAATTCCACAAAATAGAAGCAGAAGGATCAATCCTATTTGGTGACAACAGAAAGCTCTTTTCCTGACCTTGTACAGGTGGCCATTTTGAATTTACTTTTAACAACAGGTACAAGCATGTAGAAACATTACATAAGCTTGGAAAACAGGTCACTGGCGGGGAGTGGGTCAAATACACAACCACTTTATAAATATTTTTAGGTTTTGAGTAAAAGCTTATTTTTTAATTGTAAAGGCATAGTAAGATGATTGGTTGTTTTTCTTTTCCGCAATCAAATTTAAAATATTTTCAAGCTTTATATTCACTTTCAATTTATAGTTGATTTTTTTATTAATTTGATACTTTATTTAAAATTTATGGTCATTATTTTTATTCATCTATCAGCAACCATACCCAGCCTATAATCTACTCATCTACTACCTCCTACCATTATATTTGGCCTCCTATTGACCAGTACCTGCATCTCTTTATCTGACTTATAGACCACCGCATTAGTAACAGCACTCATTAAATATTGCAGAAAGTACACATAAATAAAGACAATATAACAAAGCATTGCAATTCTTTTGTGTTTCAGCAAACCTATTTTTATTCATAGTGAAGTCCATGTTACTGTCTGTGTAGGAAAATATCCAACTGTCTCACAAAAATATGTAATTATGCACACTGGCATCGCAAAAAAGTAAACTAGTCAGTTCATCAAGGTGTTTTTCAGTTTACAGTATTACATCTCCAATTTTAATGACTTTTGAAAAATATAAATATGGTCAGTACTACAAAACATTTTTGCATTTTAAATTGTTGTTGTAAATCTATTCATTTCAGAGAAATATAAATGTACTCAGTACTACAAAACATTTTTGTATTTTAAATTACTGTAGTCCATCTATTCAGTTCAGAGAAATGCCATATCATTGTTGTCAATGCCACACTTTTTAGTGTATACCATTTCAACACATTTGTTCAGTTTAGAGGAAAGGCCTATAAATGTGCACAATTGCCAAAACCATTGTAGCAGTTTAAATTATTGCAGCATACTTATTCAGTCTGGAAAAAATCTATAAATATCTTTGCAGTCTATGTAACACACCTAGTAGTTTTTGATATAAGCTTAATAAATGTAGTCAATAATCAACAATTTTTTTCTTCATTATCAAAATATAGTTTTAATTATGCTAGAGAAAACTATAAATAGGTATTTACGTTATTTTTAATAATATTTTTCCGGTTTCAAATGCTTTGTGTCTTATGTATTATTAAGTTGGTGTTTAAGCTTTTTTCAGTGGTTTAGGATTTTTGTTCTTGATTTTTGCGGGCTGCAAATTTTGTGCCAGTATTGTTATGTATGTTGATTTCTGAGCAATTAATTCCTTTCATAGTTAAATTGCTATTTAAAGTCTATCCTTTACACACAAAAATGATTATTGTAAAAATTAATGAAATAAAAAGTACAACATGTTTTCTGTGGTTAAAAGCAGTCACTCCAATAGTGTTGTGTGCAGGTGCAGCATAGGATTTATTTTTATTTTATTTTTGTTTTGGGTTAATTCCATTAATACAATTCTGAGATACTGATTTATTAGAAAAGTAATAATATTCCCTCCATATTGTATGATTGCACATTTGTTTATTCTAAATTGTAAAATAACTGAACACATACATTATCTTTATATTTTTACTGTAATTTTTCTATTAGTTTTTCTTATATCAAGAGTACAACTAGTTATAAATATAATTGTATATAACTATATA
Source organism: Sinotaia quadrata (assembly GCA_028829895.1). Taxonomy (NCBI): domain Eukaryota; kingdom Metazoa; phylum Mollusca; class Gastropoda; order Architaenioglossa; family Viviparidae; genus Sinotaia; species Sinotaia quadrata. The sequence continues at coordinate 12,417,277 of CM054179.1, forward strand.
TTTATATCAATAATTCAAAATATACTTCTAGATAGTTGCATATATTGTGTATTATTTAATGGTGTGTGGGAATGTGGACATTGTAATAAATTTTACTCTAAATGCATGTCAGTCTGCTTGCATGACATGTATATTTGTAATAATAATAATAATTGAAATAATTATATTTATTGCATACCTGCCTACCTTCCGCTTTTAGCGGAAGAATCTCCCGCTTTTAGCGGAAGAATCTCCCGCTTTTAGCGGAAGAATCTCCCGCTTTTACCTCGAATCTCCCGCTCTTCCGCTTCCAAAAGAAATCTTCCGCTTTCATTTTCATTTTCAATTTTTTTTTTCACGATCGATTATGACAGGACGAAAAACTTACCGTGCGTTCAATAGAGCTAACGGCGGCGTAACTCTAACTGCTTCTCTGTCGTCTGCTATGAGCTCTTCAGCATACGAGTCCTTTTCTAACACTTCCGGAATCTTATTCGTCGGCCGTTATTAATTTTAGTTGACAAAACAGAATTTCGCTCGTGAAATAAACATTTTCTTTAAATATTTTTTATGTTGAGAAGTCAGAGCTTAGCGGGATAAGCAAATTCGGTTCATAATGTTTTTACTGCCGTTCGACCGATAGACGAAATTCGCTTTTTCAAAATGGCGGCCACGTAGCGATAGTATTTGCGTGACAATTACGAAATATTTACTTTAATAAATAACATTCAACTTACATGTAAGACAGTCTATGCAATTTTCTTCAGAAATTATCCGTCCAAAACGAGCTACTTTGACGAATTATATTGCAATGCTAGGAAAAAGATTGGCGTTTTCAATAACGGTAGGCCTATGTTTGAAACCGCATTGAAGTTCAAATAATCATTTTTCTAGAATCCGTTGTAATTATTCTTATATTATATGTAAGGCTTCAAAATTTATTTTAAAAAAAAAAAGTGACACAAGTTTTAAAACAAAAGATCATCGGCGATAAAGAAATGATCCTGAGTCAAATTTGTTTGAAAGTAATTTACGGAATTGTGAACATTTTGATTTAGTCGAATTTTTTATTTTAATCATTTCTGTTAAAAAAATAATAAAAAATTAGAAATATATATAGGCCTATATATATACATGTATTTGTAAATTAGCCGTTGATATTTTGTGATTACGCAGTACACACATTATTATAATAGAATTTTAGAAGGCATGATAATAAATACACATACATTGAACTTGAAGACAAAAGAAATGCATAAAACATTAAAAAAAATAATATTAATCATATCCAATTCTTAATTAACAAAGCATGCTTATTGAAGAATAATGTCTTTTTAATAACATTTTAAATGTTACAGGAAGACTTTCACTGTTTTTTCTCTAGTCTAATGGACATGTAAATTTAGAAAAATACAGGTGTTTTATATATTTAAATCATTTATAAATTAAAATCTGAACCAGATATTCTAAAACTAATAACTGGTATTGCTTTCTCATAACAAAGACAACATATATTCCAAATTTTATTAATGTGGATTGATAAATATATTTTTAAAAAAATTTCTTTGCAATTTTCTGGTTCTATGTAGTATTAGAAAATAAAAAGACTGTACACTGAGGATGTAAAGGATAGTAATATATAGTATTAGTATATTTAATTCTGAGAGAGCTAAATGACTAAGAGCAGTCCAATGTAGTATGGATAGGGTATATTTATTTTAAAAAAATAAACCACTTGAACACTTTTAAAGTTCTGTACTACTGTAGTCTTTATTTTACTTTAAATGTGTTTTTCTCAAAATGACTTTTTTCCTCTATTGAACTAAATGCTAAGACCCCTTTTGAATAGTTGTAATTATTCCATGTCCCTGAAATTTGGTATACTAGTTTCTCATACATAAAATTAAAAGGTTGTGCATGGATGAAAGCCTATATGCTTTAGGTTTAAGTAAATTTTATTTTTTTAAATTCTACATGTTCTCCCAAAATATATATTTTAGATGGGTACAATAAAAAAAAAATCATAACTTTTTTCTTAAAATTTTTCAATAGGCACATGTTCCTTTTTGTGGCTTGTACATTAGATAATAAAAAGTTAAATATATATTTTTAAAAAAATCCATTTATGAAATATTTAATGAATTTCTGTAAAAGTGAAAATCATGATGCGGTACTTCAATGGCCCATTATTCTGAAATGTGAAGATCCTTCTTCAAATGAAGTCTAAAGAAATATCTAAATAAAACTGCCTAACACTTGGTGTGCTTGACAAAAATTCATCTAAAATAAACAGTGGAATGGAGACTAGACAAAATGTAGACAAATTGTTGTGCTTTGCATTAATCATTACATTATTGGTAAGTTTATTTACAAATATTAACATTTTTTTAATTTTGCATTTATTTTATATTATTGGTATTTCTATTAAAAAGCCAGACTCCGCATAAAATCTTCTGGTTTCCATTCAAAATCTTCTGGTTTTGGACCAGTGATCTTCTGGTTTCCTAAGGTGGGGGGTAGGCAGGTCTGTTATTGTATGAGAATATAACTATATACATAATGTATTTTGTTCATTGTGTGTATAACACACAATATTTTTTGTGCTGTACATACATATAGGCCTAAAATAAGTAAATATATATTTTTTAAAACCTACTTATTTTAAATAATATTTATAGTAATGAATCAAGATAAACTTTTCTGACTCATTTCTAAAAATAAATACTTTGAATTTGTGTGAATTTTTATTATCATTTCTTGTTTATATATAACTCCAAGAATTACTGATTTTATACTTGTAAAGTTGTATAGCTTTACACGTTTTACAACCATTACAAGTTGAAATGTTGATAAATTTATTTAACATCCACTGACACGATTTCCACGTGCAGTTCCTGTTTGAATCTTTTAAGCTTCAGTTTGATTCTTGTAAATTTTAGTATGAGTCTTTTAAATTCATATTTGAGTCTTTTAAAGTTCTATTTCAGTCTTTTAAACTCATGTTTTAGTCTTGTAAACTCTTGTTTGAGTCTTTTTAAACTCCTGCTTGTCTTGTGAACTAATGAGTTTTGTATACTTTTGTAAGAGTCTTGTTAATTCCTGTTTGGACTTTTGTAAACTTTTACATGTATATCTAAAGAAATAATTTGGTTCTGAAATGAAATCATTCATTTGAAGTTATTTTATGTGCTATATACAACATTGAATTCATTTTATTATGTTATTGATATTATTTTATCGGATATGTTATAGATGTTGATGTTATTTTATTGGCTCTGCTATAATACTGCAGGTCATATTCAGCTCTATAAAATGTAAAAGAAAATGTCTGTATTCTGGCATCTTGTTAATTTTTACCTCTGCTATTATCTAGATGAAAATATAAAACTTGAAGAAAAAGTATGATGTGTTTCAAGACTTTGTTACTAATTTTACAGTTTAGTATTATATATGAATGTCAAGAATGTATGAATCTTGGCCCGTGTAAGTGAAAGCTATTGGTAAGAACAATTTAATGAAGAATGCATTGTATAAGCAGACTAGCATGTCATTGGAATTGTTATTAACTGCACTTGACTTTTGGGGGTAGTCAGATTGTTTTCACTACCATTACAATGTCATAAATGTAACAGACCAGAAAATATCACATCTCTCCCTGTGCTTAGTGGATCTCTCTGTAAATGTTAGTAAAAGAATAAATATAGTTTAAGAGTTATCTTATGGAACACTTTAAGACTGCATACTGTCCTTTTGACTGCATTAAATGAACTCTGTTAAATGTGAAGAAGTCAGTTGCTAATAATGGCATGATTTTAGGATACACTGTATAATAATAAGTTGAATGGTGATGATTTCAATTAACATTGATGTTATGAGTCCACCTATTGATGTATTTAATGGCAACTGATATGGAGGTTGAGTCTACATTCTAATGTATTTAATGGCAACTGATAAGGTATGTTGTGAATGGAAGGGTCCACTCTTTAAGGAGGTCAATAAACCAATGGTGGTTTATGCTGGATCAGAAATAAACTTGAGTTCACAACCTGAAATGTATGGATGATAAACTCTCAAGTAATAATTAAATAACTAACAAGTGGCATTTTGCAAATAATCAAATTCAAAGTTGTATCAAACAAAACAAAAAATGCCACAAGTAATTTCCAAACCTTCATAGATTATTCAGTTTAGACAGATAGATGGAGGGAGGTTTTTTTTTAATGTGAAGATGACTTCAACAAATGAGTAATTCATATTAACAATAACATCAATTAATTTAGTTGTCTTTCTGGAGACGAGTCTAAATGGTTAAGGAAATGCAAGTCCAGAGATTTGTGTCCTTACAACAATTTTCCCACCCAGTCATTTAACCTAGATACCTGTGTTCCAGAATAAATACTGACCTGACATCCTACTCCTGACTATGCAAGACATTTTGCATTCAATCTCACTTTCCTGTCTTTCTTGCCATCAAATGTGTAGTCCCCACTTGCATTTCTAGGATTTATCCCCAAATTTAAATACAAAGAAGTGCAAATTTATGAGAAAGTCAACAAGGGTTAATAAAGGGAAAAAACTGATTAATAATTCTTTCAATAAACAGTAGCAGCAAATTGAATCAATTATACATAAGAAAGTCTAGAACAAGATAGGGAAACAATCATTTTAAAAATGGAGAAAAATCTACAGGTTCTAAAGAGTATTGAGGATTTTAAATCTAATCCTAATCAAGATCCTAGCTTCACAGTCCTATGGATATTGACTTAAATGTTCATTAACTCAGTTTATCATCATCTGGAAAAATCAATGTATAGCTGCTCTCACTTCAATTTTGATACGTCAATACTCCAGTCATCAATAATATTCATATTTTCTTTCTATGATTATAGTTGACTTCAGCTGTTACTTAGTGTTACTTGTTCTAACAATAAAAAATACTTATATAATGAGCTGCACAATCATGCTGGACAATTTACGTCGTAGGGAGTAGAAAAAAACTTACGACACTCAAATAAAATATATGACCGTGCCTGGCTGTGATATTGTCACAGGTTTAAAATACTAATAGCTCTCTACAGTTACCCTGCAGTGAGTTTTGTTCGTACCCGCAGGACATTAGGAGAGCAATGAAATAGGAGATGGAAATCAAGAACAAGGATAGAAAATACAGTTGCTTTGTGTTCCAACTGCAACAATATTAATTTTTTTCAATTACAAAATTTAATCTGTTTTCAAGACTATCAGCCAAACTAATGAGGTGGACTTTCATCATAAAAATTGTTACAATGTCTTGAATAAAATGTAAACATTTAAGTTATTTTTTCTCAGAGCTTCTGTTTGTATTTATATATAAATATACCCTTCAGATAATTATAAATATTATTTCTCTGGCTTATGTTATAAACTTTTTTTATTAAATGACATGCAATTTTTTTATCTTCATTCCATGCACACACCCCAATCCCTTAATCCTGGTGTTCGGACATTCACTCACTGATGTATTTAATTCTTTATAAGATCATCAAACTATATAAAAGGTGTTTCTTTACTGATGATAAATATCTTCATAAGATTGTAGGTGTATGTATATTTAATAGGTTTTCTACAGGAAAGCACACTTTTACACACAAAGCAACAGAAGATATATAGACATATAAACAAACTGTGAGACAGATGTATTTTTTTTTTTAAAGGGACAATTATTAATCACAAAAGTTATGTTTTAAAATTGGTTGAAAGTATAAGTTTTTTTCATTTGATTTTAATTATACTTTCCAGAAGTTATGTTTTAAAATAGGTTGAAAGTATAAGTTTTTTACATTTGGTTATAATTATACTTTCAGTATTTGCATTTATAAATTATTATTGCAGTATCAAAATAATAATAAATAGCATTATAATAAATTTTGATGCAAACACTTACATAACTGCTTTTTAAAAAAAATATCTGTATTTATCGATTTATAATATTTTCACTAATACAAACAAAACAACAAAAGCATTAATTTCAGGAATTTGAACAAAAAAGTCATAGTTGAAGAAATCTAAATTTTTATTAGAAACATAAAATATCTTCTGTATAATGTTATGACCTAGGGATTGGGATTGAAGTGGAAGACATTAAATAACTAATATATATTATGAAATGTTTTTTCAGTGGTGAGATAGATAAAATGACATTTGAGCACATACACATTGTAGATAGTCTCCTTAAAACTCCTCTCCAGCAATTCCATCCTTTTCACTCACCAGCATCTGCCATGTTGAAAATACTTTCAAATTGTAGTATCTATGGCAAACTACAAGTTTGGTATGAATCGTTTTCGAGATATATATGTGCCCAATTTTGTGAATCTGTATTTCAATAAATATAATTAAATTTACAATACAACAAACAAAAAGGGGGAAGAACTTCAGGCGTATCACCAATGATGACCTGACAACCAGTTTCTTCCTCTGCTAATCTTACCGTATTGCTCAATTTCAGTCCTGTCCACTCGGAGATGTTATCATCCCATCTTTTCCTGTCTTCCTCTACTTCGCCCTCCTTGCACAGTACCTTGCATGATTGTCTTGGCAAGCCCTGTTGATCATGTGACATGCCCATACCATTTCATTTTGCGTTTTTTCTTCACAATGGCTTGCCTAATTTTCTTTCCCATTTCCTCATTCGTGCTTGTCATCACTTATTTAGTAATATTCTTTGGGAATATGACCTGGAAATTTTAGTATAATATGAGAAAAAATAAATCTGTTGACTGAGCTCATACACATGGTTGATCTAAATTAATCTAAGTTTGGGGGGGGGGGGTTGTGTTCACTACATTTTGGGGTAATGTTATACTGAATGTTTTTCTAGGTGGGGTGTTCTGGTGTTATGTTCTGTTTTTTTAATCCCCTAACGAACTTTGCCTCTCAAAAGATCTTTATTCATTATTGTCACCAGACGCCACACCTTTGGGTGAAAGAGAGGTAGAATCTGTTAAGCTGTTCGTCACAGAAATCCACACACACATAAAAATGCTTTTCTGGCTCTTGCTTTATCATGCATGAAAGGGTTATGCTTAGTGGTTGTGTTTGCATGCAAGATTGCACTTGGAATGAAACATGATGGTCAGTACAGGACAATACAACATAGACATCACACTTCAACCTTTCAAAACAATGCAAGGCAAGATATTGTCTTTTGATGAATATCACTTAGCTTTATTATCCTATTGGTTTTCCTTAGCTTTATTATCATATTTGTTTTCCTTTCATATGATGAATCTAGTCATCCACCTTGCAAATCATTCAATCGCAAACATACTATCTATGGATGGGGTAACGTCCTATATGATATATGAGAAGATGAAAATGATGAGAAAAAATAAAGAAAGAACAATAATTTTAACCACACTAATAACTCCATAGTTGCTGTTTCTCAATAATTACATCAACATAGTTACATTATCAATTTAAATGACAGAAAGTTTTGGGGCTATTAAGCCCTCCGGAAATCATACAGTCTCACCCATGTTACAATTGTATAGTTAGTGTCTTTGTATGACTTCAGATGTCTTTTAGGTTTTTTAATTGTTTTACAATCAACTTGCAGTCTTCCAAGTGTGAGGATGCTATTATTCACTCGTCAAATCTACCGGATTACCTATTTTTGACAATGGAAAAGAAGGAACACAAGAACTACAGCCAGTGCAGACCCAAGCCATTTTCAGGGGAGGGAAATGAATAGGACATTCCTAACCATTGTAAAGCCAGATTGTCATCAGTCAAAAGTTTCAGTATTGTATGACATGGATTTCACCAAAGTATCCTACAAATAGATTTCAGTGACAAGAAATTAAATGTCATATTTTCCAAATTCTAACTCCAGTCTTCTTCATGAATGATTATCTGCCAGTAAAGAAAGCATTGGAAATTTGCAAATAAAAAAATGCAGCTCCTATAGATAAGTAAAGCAAGAATGGAATTTTTGCCGCGTCTTTGCAAATAAGAAATGCAGCTCCTATAGACCGACAACAAATAATAACAACTAAGAGAAACACTCAAACATCAACAGCCCGTTCTTGTGACAAAGTAATAAACACCCAGGTCAGATGGAAAATTCCACCATAAATGAAAGTCTCTGGCTTGCAGACTACACCTACTACAAATGACGAAAAAGAACCACAAGTTGAAATAAAACCAAGACTAAAAGCAGCCAATGCTCAGAAGAACAAGAACAAGACAAAGGAAAAAAAGCAGCCACATCAGAAGTAACCAAAAAGCACCAAGAGATACACTGTCCAATGTCGAGGCCACCCTTGAAGAATATGAAAGGGTACTTGAGGCTTCCCCTCTTTCACCCTAGCCAGAGCCACCAGCAAGCATAAAATAACAGACACCAACTTAACAACCACAACAAAAATTGGAAAAAAGAAGAGGAACCCTACCCACCATACCCTTATTCAGTAAACTTAAAAAAAAAAAAAAAAAAAACCCACTTCACAGGCCAGACGAGGAGTAAAGGAGAAAGAACACCTACCACTACAACCATCACCAATGTCAGAGGACAGCAGTATCCACAGTGGGGATTTTTTATCCATGTCATTGTGGACATAATCTAACTTCAGGTTGGCCAGCACCAATATACGCTCATCCAAATGGACACCATGGACAGCAACAACAAGAACAGTGAGATGGATGAGGAGAAAAAAAGGGAAAATTTTAAATAATGAATACAGTATTGAAGCCCAACAAAAAAAAGTTGTGAATCCATTTTTCTAAAAACTGCATATTAAATTTAAAGTGAATATACTTGAACAATTCAGTTCTAGATACATCAATGGAAACATATATTGCAGATCTGGTCAAACACTGATTAGATCAGTTAAAAGTATAAAACTTAAAATCAGACATAAAGAATGAAGTTTGTCTCAAAAATTAATTATAATTGTGGAAATGCCTTACAAAGTCTATTCATGGGAATCTAACATTGGTATTAATGGTAACCTTTTCAACTTTTGTGAGAGAGCAGTTTGAAAGCAATATTTCACTAGGAAAAGTGTAATTTTTGTAATATAACTAAATTATACTACAACAAACTGTGGAACTTTATAACTTCTTAGATATATTTTAATAATATTGAAAATGAAATACTAGAATATATAGGGCACATGTCATTTCTCCATCATGAATGTGTATGTGTTGTGATAACTGGCAAGAGCATGAGAGTGATATAGGGCATTGACAACATGTATGTATCTTTTCTCCAGTATGAATGTATATGTGTCATTAGAATGTGGGAACATTGGACTGCATTGATTATATTTTCTTGACCTTTCTCTTGTGTGAATTAGAAATCCGATAATGATCATTATTTTTCTAATGAGAAAATTTTTTACCCTGAAAGTCATGTTCAGTCATTGATTTCACTTCACTGCTGAGTTGTTTACATTTTACAGACAATGGCCTATAGCTGGCAACGAAATCCATAAAATCAGAGAAATTAAATATTTCAAAAATAATTTTTAACTTCTTTAGTATGTTTGTCATTTGTAACACTTTACTTTCTCAAAATCCATTTATACTTAAAGCTGCTTTCAATTTTTAGTAAAATCGCAAATTCGAATATTTCTGAGCAGCAAGATAACCTGTCAGGGTAACACATCACATTAGTATTTGACCTGTTAGGCAAGAGGTTAACTGGAGTTTCACAAGTATGAGAGCATGTTTTTGATAAGTTAGAAGAATAGTGAGAATTCTTTATTATTTTTGAATTAGGAAATGTTTCGATAAGAATGAAAAGTATAAGAAAGTTTACAGCATTCATCACATTTATACACCTTTCTACCAGTATGATCATGTATGTATGAAGATAAGTAAGCAGATTGAGATTACTGTATGTACTCATCACATTTATATGTCAAGTATGAACATGCAAATTCTTCCAAGTCAGAAGATTCTAAGAATGCTTTATTGCATTAATCACCTTTATATATCATTTCTCTAGTATGACAACACAGGTTTCTTGATAAGGCTGAAGATCCTCAGATAGTTTTACTGGACAATCACATTTGTATGGTTTTTCTCCTGTAAGAACATGCATGTGTTGTGATAAGGGTGATAACTGAGAGTATGCTTTATGACACTGATCACAATTATATGGCTTTTCTAAAGAATGAACACGCACGTGTTGTGATAAGGATTTAGATTGAGAGAATTCTTTACTGCATTCATCACATTTATATGGCTTTTCTCCTGTATGAACACGCATGTGTTGTGATAAGGAAGTAGATTGAGAGAATGCTTTACTGCATTCATCACATTTATATGGCTTTTCTCCAGTATGAATACGCATGTGGCGCAATAAGTCCGAAGACCGTGAGAATGCTTTAATGCAATGATCACATTTATATGGCTTTTCTCCAGTGTGAACACGCATGTGGTGCAGTAAGTGAGGAGATCGTGAGAATGCTTTACTGCAGTGATCACATTTATATGGCTTTACTCCAGTATGACTACGCATGTGTTGTGATAAGGATGAAGAAAGAGAGAATGATTTACTGCAGTGATCACATTTATATGGCTTTTCTCCAGTATGAAGACACATGTGTTGTGATAAGGATGTAGATTGAGAGAATTCTTTACTGCATTCATCACATTTATATGGTTTTTCTCCTGTATGAACACGCATATGGCGTAATAAGTTAGAAGATACAGAGAAAGCTTTATTACATTGATCACATTTATATGGCTTTTCTCCAGTGTGAACATTCATGTGTTGAATTAAGGATGAAGATTGTGAGAATACTTTATTGCACTCATTACATTTATAATCTCCAGTATGAACATGCATGTGGCGCAGTAAGTGAGATGACACTGAGAATGCTTTCTTGCAGTGATCACATTTATATGGTTTTTCTCCAGTATGAACTCGCATGTGTTGTGATAATGATGAAGAATGAGAAAATGATTTACTGCACTGATCACATTTATATGGCTTTTCTCCAGTATGAACATGTATGTGTTTTGTTAAGGATGAAGAATGAGAGAATGATTTATTGCATCCATCACATTTATATGGTTTTTCTCCAGTATGAATGCGCATGTGTCGTGATAAGGATGCAGATTGAGAGAATTCTTTATTGCATTCTTCACATTTATACGGCTTTTCTCCAGTATGAACACTCATGTGGCGCAGCAAGTGCGAAGACCGTGAAAATGCTTTGTTGCAGTGATCACATTTATATGGTTTTTCTCCAGTATGAACAAGCATGTTTTATGTTAAGTCAAAGTATCTTGAGAATTCTTTTTTGCATTTATCACATTTATATGGCTTTTCTCCAATATGAACACACTTTTCAATAAGGCTGAATCGTGAGAAAGCCTCATTCCAATCATCAATTTCTTGTGGCTGGACATCAGTATGAAGTACGTGTTCTGAAAAGGGTGAAAAATGAGAAAATAATTTGATGCCATGACCGGAGTTATATTAAAATGTATGTGTTATAAATAAAAAGGCAAAAGAAATCTTTTCCATACTAATTACACAGATATGAGATTTTCCAGTAAAGCATACATACAAGTACAAGAACACTTATTACAGTTCTTGGCTTTCACTAGTATATAAAGTTTGTATAAGAGAGTAGTCTCTAAGAAAAGTTAGCTTTTTCTTCAATGATTATATTTATATGGTTTTTAAAAACTCTGATCAATTATGCAATATTGTGATATTTTGCTGGGAAATGGGCATGATGTTAATTCTGACCATCCCAGACTGCCTGTAACCTTAGTCTTATCCCATAAACACACCTTCTGGCTGTCCACACGTGTTAGAAAGATGAATGATAGATAATATAGAATTAGAGTGATAGTTTCAGAAGATAGCTTAAGCATCATATTGTGAGTCACACTAAGACAAGTGGTCTATATATCAACAATAACTGTATTGAACAAGAAATAACATAAGACAACATGGTTATATACAACAATTATTGTTTACAAATATATTATTTATGTTCATAATCACAACCATGTGGTGTCATAAGAAAATCTTCGTTTTGAGCCATGGCACTCTAGTTTGTTCATGCATATGAGCAGATTAAAAATGAATTTATAAGAGAACACTGAAATTTTCTGAGTGAACTCTAGAGTACTTTGGTAGAGTTTGTCTGATGTTGGTTAAAGTTCTATTGTACCTTGATTTATGATGTGTGGTTGTGACTTTATAAATACATAATTAGGTAAGCCTGATGTGTAGTCTAGATATCAATGAATGTTGTTAGCAAATGCTCACTTGCTCCGCTGGACCAGTCCTTGGCACCTGGGTCATTCTGGAATGGTGCTGCTTTGCATTGCAAATCTCATCAAAGTTAATATCCATGATAAAGTGATTCTGTTCTGGCATTGCTTTGTAGCTTTACACTCAACGCCTCAGATATCTTAGATAAAGTCTCACACAAAGTGCCAAAGTTCAAATAAAATACACATGAGCTAAAAAATTATCTTCGTGTGTTTTCTGACAGAACACTCTTACATGGTCATCATACATTTAAATATCATAAGCGAAATACAATATAAAATATAGTTAATGTCAAGAGATAAAAATTAATATAATACTAGTTAGGCATCTAAAATCATACCTTTGGCAGTAATATATACAGAGGATGATTTTCTTCTGTGTTGATAACCAGCAATAATGTTAGTAGTAGGATTATACTTTGTTAACACTGGGAGCCAAAATGTGTGTTGCCTCAATGGTCAGCTGCTTTCAATTAACAATTTACAGTGAGTTTCTGGTACATTCGTTCAGGTGGCTAAACTGTGCTTTAAATGGTTAGTTTAGTTAGTTGTCTGGAACATTCAAATGTTTCCAGCCAGGAGCAAGGGTCAGCCTTTCTAGAAGGTAGTTTTACATGTAGTCTGTTTTTAGAGGAGGGATGGGTAATAATATGAATAGCTAAGAATGTATTGCTTAAAAGAGCAAATGCATTTGACTTTTTCCCAAGTTCAATAAGCATTTGTTGTGATAAGAAACAAGACCATTAGAATGTTTTACTGAATTCTTTATATATATATAGCTTTTCTCCAGTGTGATTGTGTACTTGCTCTCATAAGTCGGAAGTGTATCTAAATAATTAATTACAAATACGAAAAAATATGTGAAACAAATATGTTTCTCTTAGCAAGCAATCAGTATCACTTCTACTATAGGAAAGTTTTATTTAGACTGCTCATGTGATGGAAAAGGTGGTTTTTGTGGGTACACCCATAATTTTTAAAAAACATCAAAATCTTGAAAGTTACATCTTCAAATGCAATTTATTTTGCTGACAATCTGTGCCTGCCTATAGCAGATTCAGACTTAAAAAGAAGATTATTTTGCTTATTTAAGAAAAGTTGAATAATTGCCAATCTAGCGATTTCCAATTGAAGAATGGAGAAACTGCTTAAAATCAAACTGGAGTGCTGTGAAACTGATCGAACATGGCATGGAGTGTATGGCATTTGGTGTTTGAACAAACGAACATTAGATTTCAAATTGCAATATAAATTGTGCAATTGGAGTTTATTTATTTAGGCAAAATCTTTTGGATATTGACAGTTTTGTGATGTATACACATTACATTTTTTTATTGAAAAATGTGTAATGCTCGACAATGGACTTTTCACTTCAACTTGCAGATTTGGGTTGAATAAAGAAATCTTGCAAACAATTTATTTGAACAATTTTGTGGAAAAAAAAGGAAAAATGGGTGTTGCAATTTACATTTTAGGATGTTCTTTTGAAGATAACCTTTGAAACAAACTTCAAAACTGATAAAAATTTCAAAGTATTTTGAAGATTCATTAAAAGGTATGAAAATTTTTATATTATATATTTTTTTAATTGTAAACAATTAAAGTAAAATAATTTTTAAATTCTTTACTATGTTTGTCATTTCAAAAACTTTACTTTTCAAAATCCATTTACAATTACACTTTTACAGACGCTTCTCATTTTTCAGTAAGATAACATGTTCAAATATTTTTGAGTGACAAAGATAACCTGCCATGATAGTACTTTATGCTACTATAACATAAACAAAGCGTGGCCATAAATCGGGTTAATGCTCTTGTATTTATAAATCTATCTGACCACAACAGAGCATGACCATACATTTGGTTAATGCTTATGTATTTATAAATCGGTCTGACTATTATAACTTCCAAAATCACTTTTAACTTTTTGCAGTAATATGATCTATTTTTAGCTATCTGAAAATATGTACAGTTTACAGATGACAAAATCTATATTTCACATTGACTTTAAAATGTTTAGTAGGTTAATAAAAAAAAACTGTTATTTCTACCTTACTATTGCTGTGAAATTTTAGTATAATAACTTAAATAAGATATTACTAAATTAGTCTTCTACTTCATTTGAAAGGCACAGTCAATTTGAAAAAGAAGACATTTTTTAATTTCCCACGAAATGGGTTTTTTCTTCAAGCAAGATTAAATATTCAAATAACAAAGAATTATTCTCATTTTTTCAATTTTTATATGGTACTGTTATCTGTTCAGTTATTATTTGAAAATTGATAACATGTACTAACAACACTAATATTACAATTATATGTATTTTATTTTAGAATATGTTATCACTGGTAACTGACAATTATTGAACAGTAAACACCTATTTATAATATATTATATATATATGTGTGTGTGTGTGTGTGTGTGTGTGTGTGTGTGATGCTGTCTGGGAAAACCAGTCTAGTCGCTAAAATATTTTGTGCTACTGCCATTTGTAGTCTATTACTCCCCTTTGATAGTCTAGGGAGATATGTACTTAAAAAAAATGTATAGTGAAAAAACTATCTGACATAAATTAAAATGGTTTTCTTTAAAAGTAAATATGAGATTCTGAACTTTAATAAATTATAAAAATCCACTTTTGAATTATTTTCACAGAGAGCATTTGCTTCAAATTTTAGTAAAGCTGCGTCGCATGTATTAGCCACTTATTTGAATATCTTGATGTCTTGAATATGACTTTATAACATATCAAGAGTGCATTTACATATATATATATATTATATATGTATTAGGTAGTCCAACCTATTTTTAAAATTCAATTCAGAGTAAAACAATTGTGTTTACATAATAGTATTAGATGATATAAATGTTCCTTGCAAAATTCTAAGAGCAAACCTCAAGTAGTTTAAGAAATATAATCTTTCGAATATATAAGTTATTCATCATCAATTTATGAGAGGAATAATTGCCCATTTTTTGTTCTGATACACTGTAAAAATTAAAAAAAAAAAAAATATATATATATATATAGCTGTATGTCAATAAATTGTGTGAAAATATGTGCTTTAGGTAGGACTTGATTTATATGTACCTAAATAATCTTATAAAGATATTAACAAATCAACAAAAAAAAGAACAGCTGTTTCAGTAATTGAATATGTTTTAAAACAATTATATTAAATCATCATATAATATCTCAATTATCTGACCTAACGGGGTGTTTGTAGGGGCAGTAAAAATGGTAATACTGCTGTATTAAATAACTCAACAAAAATAGTATTATTACTATTAACTGCCCCACAAAACAATGGTACTATGAGTGTGTTAAACAGAATTATGTCTGAAGAACTCCACACTATGCATTAGTTCATGAACTAATTATTCACAATCATTAATTTTTGTTAAATATCTCTTACAAATTTCAAGATCCCACTAAGAAATAATGATTTACTAAAATACTAATAAAAGTAAGTTATAGTAAGTGAAACATTTAACACTTTAGACTTACCTCTACTAGTGTATAATCTTCATATTTTACAATAGGACATGTTTACTTTCCTTTTCTTTGCATGTGCAATACAATCAGCATTCGTTTCCTGCAAACATGTAATTTCAATAATATTCACAGACAATAAAACTAAAAGCAAGGAATAGTTAAATTTCATATTTCAAAAACTTTTATTAAATTATCCTCTATGAAAGTATCCAGGTTAAATGAATATGTTAATAGTTACTTAATTGTAAAAATCGATATAGGAAAATCACTGTCACAACTTACTTGTGGAGTTCTAACCAATCAATTTTAATTTATTAAAGTTTAAACAGTTCTCCTTTATAACATTAAATATACCATAGAGAGGATGTATGCATAATTAATATAATCCAGTTATTAATGTTCTGAAGATTTCATTACTATATGTATGTACATATTAAAAACCAAGTGATGAGTCTAGATTAACTGTGCAAATAAACTAAACCAGTAGTGTTTTTATGTTTATATTACAGACAGTAAAGTTCAGAGACATAGGTTTAAAAGACAATAATAATACAATTATGTGTACAAAAAGTAACAAAACTAAAATGAATTTACAAATATAATTTGAACAGTTATAGCAGAGAAAGTGGTGTTATTGTAATTGAAAAAGGATGAGTGAGAAGATTATTAATTTTATCCATGCACAAAAGTCATTGATGACCAATCACAGGATTACATGATCACTTTTTCAACATTAACAAATGAGTTCAAGTGAAGTTAATGACAGGGTTACAGGGTCATTCTTTCGACACTATCATTTAGTATCAATCAATATCATTATTATGAATATATACAAATAGAGGTAATGGGGACACACAGGATCTCAAGGCCACTCTCATAAAAAGTATTTCACTTGGCAAAGCAAAACCAAGAAATTGGGCATGTGCCCAAGAAATTGGGCATGTGCTATGTATCACGTTTTCTAACTAAATAAGAAATTAGATTAAAGTCTTCTATCACTACGGATACTAGTAACATTTCAATTATCACTAGTAGTACTAGTATTTAGGCCTAAATTTAGCAATAGTAACATTTTATTTAGTAAGAGTAACATGTATACTTAACAAATAAAACATTTAAATTTTGCAATTGCAATATTTAGGCTAAATCCAGCAAGAATAATATGTACATTTACAATTAAAAACACATTTAATTTATCAATAGAAACATTTAAATTTATCAAAGTAATATGTCAAGTTAGCAAATGTATTGAAAATTTAATATTTCAAGTTAGCGAATGTAGCATTTTAAAAATTAAACAATTTAAAAAAATTAAATGCATATATCTATCATCGATCAGGCTAGATTTTATGCTGGTCCCAGTAAAAACAATTTGTGAGAATAATGCTTGGATTTGGAGTGACACTGAAGACAATTGCCACTTCCTGTATCAAGTGAAAGATCCCTAAAATTACAGTCATTAAATATAATAAAATAACTTCCTTTCCTGTAAATGTTTCAAAGAAACAATGTCGTGGTTCCTAGTACGCAGACGAAAGTAAATTTTGCCTTAAGTGTAAATTGAAATAGAACTGAACTACTTTTATCGCCATCTTTAAATTTAATTTCGCCTCACAAGGAATCGATTAGACCTGTTTAGGCACTGTTGCTCGTGTATTTATAATCTACCTGACAATTTAAAGCAATTAATAAATGATAATGAGACAAACCAAATGGTTACACTTACCTGTGCAGAATTCAATTTTCTTGAAAAGGAAAAGGAATCTGCTGAACTGGGTCCGCTCAATGTAGTGTGCGCAGTTAGCGCCCGCCCCAACGACCTTCAACTTACAGAGAAATACGACCTATTTTGTTTCGTCACTGTGTTCATGCAAGTATGCCAAAAATAAATATTCAAACTTTTGCAATTCTTTCAAATTTTCACATATTCCAAATGTTCGCATATAAACAGGATGTAGCCATGCTTAATTATTTTGGGGCCCAGGGGAAATAAGCTGGTTGAATTCCTTAAATTCTTTATGGAAAAAGTGCATTTTACACAATTCTTTCTGGCGTGTTATGCATATTCATATTCGCGAAAGTTTATAATTGTAATGTGTATAAGAAAACACTTATTGCAGTTGTCCAGAATCCATTGCACAAAACATTCTGCAATGGGACTTTACAACACAATAGCTGGAAAAAATAGTGCTTATAAAAATAATTTTGTCATTAACCCTCAACAATTAAATAATAAATTGGCGACTGACGTATTACATTTTCAGTCATAGTTCAACGTTAAACTGAGGTGAAAAAAGGTCGCCGGTCGACAGTGAGCAGCAAAACTAGGTCGTTTGCCGACAGCGAACACATCCGGGTCTCTGAATAAAAATACAGCTTTGCTTTATGAATCGTTGTGAGACCCCGTTTTCACCCAAAATGACAATTTGACAGAGCAAAGGTGAGTTTTTACTTTCCGTCTGCTTTCTTGCTAATCACCTATTGATTGCCTTCAGTAAGATGTAGCGTTATCAATTGCTCCCACCCACCCCCACCCTATTCTTCATTGCCACACAAGTTTCGAGTAGTCTTCATTTTCATTTTCCATTTGATGATCTCTGACATGAGTTGCTCCCATGTGGACATTGTCCCCTCCCTCGACTCTGGACGAGGCGGGTGGAACTGTGAGGTGGTGTCTGGCAATATTTTGAGGCTGGCTTCTGCATCATCCTTGCTTTTTATCTATTTATATATTTTTTTAAAGATATACCGAAGTCCTGCCTACAAGAGTTATGACACTAAACAAGGCTCTACATGGACTTATGACACTCTACAAGGCTCTACAAGGGTTATGACATTACACAAGGCTCTACAAGGAGTCAAGGCACTAAACTAGGCTCTACATTAGTTATGACACTAAACAAGGCTCTACAAGGATTTATGACACTAAATAAGGCTCTCAAAAATTCATGTTGGCATCTAACAAACCACCATTGATAGACATCAAGACCCTAACATCCATCATATGAAAAATACCTATAAGAACAAAAGCCAACTCTACCCAGACCGTTAATGAAGAAAAGAAACAAACCTTTCACCAACCAACACTGAGGTCAAAAGTAGCCAGGCACTAACAAGTCTGGAAAAAAAAATTCAAACTACAACTTCACCCACAACAAAAAAGATCAAAACATAGCCAACACTCATATAACGATAACTGAGACAAAATACAAAATCATGCAGACTCACCCGTTTCAAATCTTTACATGTTCACAACATTTACAGTCAAACTCACCCGTTTCAAATCTTTAGATGTTCACAACATTTATAGTCGAACTCAACCATTTCAAATTTTTACATGTTAACAACAATTACAGTCAGAATCAACCTTTTCAAATCAAAGAATAGTCTAACTTTATTTTAATTCCACTGACTATTTTCCACTTCATATTTGAAACTTGTAAACTCCTGTTTGAACCTCATTAATTTCTACTTGAGTCTTGTTAATTCCTACTTGAGTCTTGTTATCTTGAGTTGAAATCATGTAATCTCCTGTTTGAGTTCTGGTCTCACCTGTTTGAGTTGTGCGTACCTATACACTCCTGTTGAAACCAATTAATCCATGTCAGAATGATTGCTTTCAACCTTAAGCTTCAAACTATAACTGATAGCCACCACCATCACTACCACCCCCCAAAAAATCAACGTAAATGCACATCCATCGACGGAGAAGACAAGTATTATGAGCAAGAAGGAAATTTACGAAAACTACTGACACTATTAAATTCCAACAGCCTCCAAAACCAATTAGTCTCAGTCTCCAGACAAGCAAAGAACTTCACAAGATAAATAAACTTCCCACACTTTGCCAGAACAACACTACAATACACTCTTCACTACGACTGGGACACTAAAGATCAGGTGGATCCCATGACCACTAACAGGAAGGACAGGAATATAAATACATGTACCCAAATAACTGGTATTTGACTTGTGAATCACAATTAGTATTCTCAGCAAAAAACAAGGCCATAGCATACTACCCAACCAAAAACTCATGGCTATAACCAGTGACTTATCAGCTTACAGCAGAATCCAAAACAAGAAAGGCAAGCTGTTATAATTAATGCAACAATGTCATCATTAACAACATATCAAGACCCGCCTTATAAATGTCACATGCAAAGAAGCAGAAAAACTTAAAAACAATGCATAGAACCAAAATAATGGGCTCCAGCTCATAACGGGCAATGAGAAAGCTGACACTAACCAAAACCCTTGCAAGTCTTTTCACCCAAACGAACCACAGATGAAATAATCGATACAAGGAACTAAATGACATCAAGACCAAACAAACCACTGACCATTTAATCATAAAATGAAGCCAGACGATCAACCACTTACCAATTCTACAATGAAACCAAACATACCACTGACCATTTATTGATAAAATGAGGCCGGACGATCAAATCAACCACTTACCAATTATACAGCGAAGCCAAAAGCACTGTCAAACTATCCCAATGACCTAATGAGCAAACAAATCACTCACCAAATAAATGATATGATGTAGCCAGACGACCAATGAACCTCTTAACAAATAAATGTTACAATGCTGCCAAAGGACCAAAGAAACCACTGACCAATTAAGGATAAAACAAAGCCAAATGAACAATGGTCAATTATATTAATAAACTGTCAGCATGTTAAGAAAAACATTTCAACTAAACAATTTTTTAAAAAAACCTGAAATTTAAATTTGTATGGTGCTGGTTAAATAATAATTGTCTTCGTCTATGGTTTGAAGAAAAATAAATTTGATCAGATTGTGGGTTTTGGGTTTTGCCAAGTTTTTCTCTGTGATCGGGATGTTGACTGAGGTAATAGGTATAACCAATAATTCCAATTTAGGTGATTTGCACTGGATAGGTTAGAAACATTAAATTCTAGCTAACAGTGTTTTCTTTGATGTCTGGCTTTGGTAACCATATTTGATGAGTTAGTTGCCTGGGTACAATTATAGTTTGTGATAGAAGTTGCCTGCTGTAACTATAATAGACTTTATTTTTTAGGGGCGAGGGCTGAGATGACAATTTTCACGTATAAAAAGGAGAAGGGACTTGTTACTTAGATAATTTCCTAGATTGTTAGTTACTAGGAATCTGGTATTACACTGAACTCCAGGGAATACCATTTGTGTGCTCACTCATCTAATTTCATGGTGAGGTTTTTGCTTATTTCCTTGGACTCCTCATGGAACAAAGGGCCTCGACAAGTCCTCCAGCGCACTAGCAGCCTTTTCAGAAGCATCTCACTGAAACAATTGGATTCTGCTTTGGTTTCTGTAGCGTGTGAATTTTTATGGGGTAGGGATCCTAGACCCATGCCCAGCCGTCCTCCATTCTCAACCGGGTTTGGGACCGGCCATGCGGAGTTACTGGATAAAAATAACAAAAAGGATAGAATTATAAAACAGCATACAAATTTATACATGAAAATTAAAATACATTATTACTCAGCTGAAGGAAAGTATAGAAATCACAATTTTAGAACTTATAATTCTGTGTTCATTCATTGATATGGCGCTTTTCATTGGTGGTAATGGAATATTTTCCCACAGCTGGGTTTCCCCTCCCCTATTTCCCTAACTCCCATTGGCCAGTAATGGCAGACCAGCATCAGGCCTTATGTCAGCCATAGTTGGCTTGTTCATTACAGGTCCACTTAGGACTGTTTAGCGTCACTGACAAGATCTGGTATCTGGACTGTTTAGCGTCACTGACAATCTGATTATCAACTGACAAGTTCTGGTAGCTGGACTCACGCAATCAATAAAACTTCGACTATTGAATTTCGCAAAGAGTGATATGGTGTCTGTCTACTATAAATATCGCCTCAGGCAATGTGTAATTATCCGTTTGGATAACTTTTTCACCTGCACAATGTCTACTTTTAAACTCACACTGCATAAATATCATTAACATGAATAGTGTTCTACAATTTTATCATAAAATATTTAATAAATTGTATATAGAAACAAATGACAAGTAAAGGAAGGGGTGGAACTATTTGTCACAGTAGAGTGGAAGGGGTTGTGTGAAAGAGAATGTGCATAAATTATATATGCACATATATATTATATATACCAGATGAACATGACCACACTATTAAAACATGTCACAGCTATCCAGAAAATAAAGAAAAATATTTTCGCTATCTACAACAGACCAGGTTACACGAACTATCATTAAATTAAAATGGAGAGAGTTGATTACGGTCTAAGAGACAACCAAGGCAGACAACTCTGATCAAAGCAAGGCCCCTTCACCTGGACAGAGACCGTTTATAGACGTAATGCTCAGTGCAAGCTCTAGTGGGGATTTTAAAACATTGCAAGCGTAACCCTCCCCACCCCCAGTTTATTGACATTTTTAAAGTGACCCAAGCACGAAAGTATGATGCGCTGTTACCTCTATATATACATAACATGTAACATTTATTCAGTCGGTTAGTTTAAGTAGGTTGCATTCTTTGCTGAAGTTGAAGGTCATTCTAGCGATCGTCGACAGCACACATTATAGTGTGGACCCATTTGAGAAAACGCGTTTTCCTTTACAAGAAAATTGAATTCTACACAGGTAAGTATGACCATCTTGCTTACATCACTATCGTTTACTAATTGGTTTTTAAATAGTCGGCGAGATTGTAAATACGCAAGCAACACTCAAAAAAAAACAAGTTGGTGTGACATGACGAAATAAAGATGGCGATAAAAAATAGGTCATTTCTATTACCGTATTACATTAAAGGCAATTTACTTTCATCCCCACAAGAGAAATCACGACTTTGATTTTTAGGGAAACGTACATGAAAACCAAGTTATTTTATTACTTTTAATGGTTTAATTTTTAGGGATCTTTTAGTTGGTACAGGCAGTTGCAAATATCTGCATTGTCCCATGATGCGGTATTCTCACAAAATTCAGTTTTATCATATTAAATTTAGCTTGTTAGATGACAAACTTATGCATTTGAATTTTTAATAAACGGTTTAATGTTTAAAAATTACATTCGCTAATATGAAATATTAACTTTGATAAATTTAAACGTCCCTTTTGCTAAATTTAAATATAGCTGTGCTAAATATATCTCTTAGTCTTACTAATGAACATTTAAATATTACTAGTGATAGAAGATTTTAATTTAATTTTTGTTAGAAAATTCGATACAACACATAAGTCCAAATTTCTTGGTTTTTCTTTGCCAAGTGCTTTATTTTTTGTGTGAGAGCGACCATGAGACCCTGTTTCCTCATTAACTCTATTTGTACATATTGAGTCTTGATTGGGGTAGTAAATTTGTACTAGTAAGTAGTATTGAAAGAGTGACCCTGTAAACATGTACAACAGGGGTGGGCAAACTATGGCCAAGGGCTTTCATATGTCCTACCAAGGGTTTTCGTGCGGTCTATTAACAAGTCCTATGTTCAAACTGACATTGTTTATAAAATAAATGTGCTTCTTTTGAAGTTTAAGTTTTCAAATATAACGACATATTAAAAACTGAAAATTAATTATGATCTTACTTAGAAAAACCTTTTGTTTTTGCTATTTCAAATATTAATTATTTTACTTAATGAACTATGCAGTTGGTGACAAGGTGTAAATTTGTGTATGCGGTCCTTGCACTGGAAAGTTTGCCCACCCCTGATGTACATTCTAAGCACTGGTTGGTTAGTATTGAAATTGATCCTGTAGTATACCTGTTCTTGGTCATCAGACTCATTTATATATATCAGTTGGTAGTACATGTACATGTATTGAAATTGATACTATAAATATAATCCTCTGTGGTCATCAGACTTATTATTATTAATATATTTCACTTGGGTATTATTGAAATTGTTACTATAATCTTATGTGGTCATATCTTATGTGGTCTACAGTAACATTTCTACATATTAAGAATCATGCCACTCATACATATGCTTTCAATTTTATTTTTAATTTTATTTATTTTTAATTATCACTGTTTCTTCTGTAACTTGTAAATTCATTTTATTTTTGATACAATTTATATTGTTATTAATATCATTTGAACTTAAGGCTTTGAACTTAACATATATAATATAGACATAAGAACACTAATGGTTTAGTTATTAATGTAGGTACTCATCACTTGGTCTTTAACATTTGTACAATTTCAGGCAAATCTGAGAACATTAACAAACATCAGTATGGAATGGATTGTGGTAATCAGAACATTAACAAACTTCAGTACGAGTAGATTGTGGTAATCAGAACATTAACAAACATCAGTATGGAATGGATTGTGGTAATCATGCATACATCCAGTCTATGGTATATTTAATGGATAAATGAATTATGTTTAATGAATTAAAATTTATTTGTTAGTTACAATGATTTTGTTATAGACATTTCTACTAGTGAGTAAATATTAATGTCTTCTATTAATATAAATTGTTTAAAAGAGGATGATTTGATAAAAGAAAAAATAGAAATATGAAATTTAAGTTTTGCTTTTATTGTCTGTGAATATTATTTAAATTAGGCAAATAAAATATTTGCAGGAATCAAATGCTGATGTAACTGCAGGTATACAAAGTAAGATAAATCAAGCATGTCACAAGTTGAAAATGTGAAGAGTATACACTAGCAGAGGTAAGTAAAGTGTTAAATGTTTAAATTTTGCAATAACTCTCTTTTATTTGTAAGTCAATTTTTTCTGGTGTGGTTCTTGAAATTTCATGACATGTTCAACAAAAACTAATTACATGTGCTGTGAATGGTTAGTTAATGAACTGATACACATAGTGTGGAGTGCTTTGGACATAATCCTTAATTAACACACTCATAGTAACATTTTTTGCGTGGAATACTTTACAGTCATAGTACATTTTTTTGTGAAGTAATTAATACAGCAATAATGTCATTTTACTTACTACTGAACACCATCACACACACACACACACACACACACACACACACACACACTATCTAATTTTTTATATGGAGCAATTCAACAGTCATAATGCCATTTTATGTAGAGTATTTATCATCTGATCATAATGCCTTAGGTGGTTTTCCATTGTATTAAAAGAAAAATATCATTTCATCCTTTTGACCAGTCTGTGTATGCTTTGCTTTAAAGACATTTGATAGTATCAAACATGAGAATGGGAAAACTTGACATGCCTAGAGGATTGCCAATCTGAACAAGATGAAAACTTGATATAGATAGAAAGTTAAGATAGGTGACAGATATGGCATGTCCATCCACCTTCTTACTATTTTATTAAGTTATTAAAGATAAAAATATCTTAATTATAATAATAGTATTTTGAATTTAAAATGATACTCTAAATAGTAATATTAATTTTGACCTTATTTAAATCTTTCTAAAATAGTTGTTTTTAACTCTGACATTTTAAGTAGATTTATTTTTGCGCTTCCCCACTTGCTAGTTATGCAACCGCTGGTTGATCTTTTCATCTGCTCTGGCTGATGCAAGTGTACATTAAATCTTAGTGTAGGTAGTCCCACTCATTTTTTTCTACTTGATATTGTACAAATGTTTTATGCTCAAAATGTGTGTTCTGATGAAATAAGGTTGTACAGAAAAAATTATGATGATAGCTATAATACTTTTTGAGATATCACAAATTTAGTGTCGTTATTTGTGGTCAACTTTTTTTAGACGTAATGAATGAGTGATTTTACAAGTTTATTACAAGAAAGATATAAACCTCACTGAAAAACAATCTAATAATTCTAATAAACATAGTGACATACAACAAGAAAAACCAGATATAATGCAAAATTTACTTTTCAGTTTATTATAAATTGCAAAAGAAAATAGGCTTTTGTTTCATAAAATTGCTCGCAAAACGCAACAAAAAGGAACATTCATGGCATCATAACATATGCAACTGATGCACAAAGTACATCCAAAATGCATATTATTAAATCATGTACCATATAGTTAATGCCTATTTTTTTCTAAAGGCATTGCAAAGAAAATGTGGAAATTATTGGAGGCTGAAAATGACCATTTCAGCAAATTTTAGCCAAAAAACAGCATTAACGAAGTTTATTACAGAAAACGTAAACAAGCAAATGGTCATATCTCTGAAACTATACATCATACAGAATTGGTTCACATATCAAAATGATCAGCAAACTATACTCTACCTATATCTATAAAGATACTTTCTGTTTAATCGCATATTAAGTTACATTTATCATTTGACTGTACAATTTATATTTTCAAATAAAATTAAAACGGATAAACAGTCACATCTCTGAAAGTATACATCATACAGAGTTGGTTCACATATCAAAATGATCAGTAAACTATACTTGATCAATATGTATAAAGATAATTTCTGTTTAATCACATATTAAGTTACATTTTTCATTTTATCATGCAATTTTTATTTACAAATAAAATTAAAACGGATAAACAGTCACATCTCTGAAAGTATACATCATACAGTTTTGGTTCACCTATTAAAATGATCAGCATGAAGTTATCTATTTATCTAAAGACAGAAAATTTATTTATAACCTTTTATCTGAATTAGTACTTTTTACACAAAGAAACTTTCACATTAAAAAAAAAATCTTTAAAACTGTATACATGGTATTCTTTATGCATAATTCATAGATATAAAAACATGTTTGACAATAATATTATTAATTATAACAAAATAATAAGTAATAGATTAATACATATCCTTATGTTTTGAAAGATTTGTGAGAGGCATTAAAGCATTGAAAATATGTATGAAAAATGAATTACTAAAACTCTGTGAACATGTACATTAGTGACATGATATTTAATATAATAATAATTCAATTCTGTGATATTTATTTCCAACAATGAATGTGCACAACATAGATTCAAATATTAATCACAGTACATATTTTTATAAATAGAAAATTCTTCCTGTAATGCACTATAGTCAACGGCTGTCCAGGTTCTTCCGTTGGTTGTCTCCATTCTTAAACCCCATTTAAAAACAAACTTGGCATCCACATCATCACAGTCCATGGTATCACCCCACTTAAAAATATTCTTATTTCTATACTGTTCCATAAATATAATCTTAGCACTGCTGGTGGTGTGAATATAAAAGCATTCACTAAATAAATATCTTATTAGCATTATTGTAAATCCACTGCTTGAAAAGAACATTTCACAGACCCAAGTGTTTCGGTTGTTTACTATTTTTGCATCAAGAGTTATCTTTTCTTTTTTAAATTATCGTCGTCAAGAAAACGATTTTTCTAAATAATAAGATAACCATCTTGACTAAAATTAAATAAATAAATAAAATAATATATTTAAATACGATCTGCGACTTCAAAATATATATTGCAAGGAAATAGCAATCAAACTTTCGCGATAGAGTGACGCACCGACTAACCTATTTTCAAACTACGGAATTGGTAGTGATGGTGAGGACAAAATGAATAATTCTGCTTTAAAAATAGAGATATGTTTACAAATAAACTAATCACAGAGTAAAGTAATCATTATTAAATGCTTACAAAAGATCTTACCGATAAGAGGTTTTAATTGTTCACATAAAATGTGAGAAAAATCAGCGGTAGCGTCAACGCGTGTTTCGCACGTGGAAGCCATGACTGAAAGTGAAACAGGATGCGTACTAGGGGGTTTTCAATTTAGTGGATGCTCTTCCAGGGGTCACTAATCAAGGGCTACAGCATATCATTAGAGAGATATTGAAATTCCGCAGAAAATGATATATTTTTCACTATTTTGTGATAAATATTTCTTCCGAAAATTTTATCGTGAACTTTTTAGTTTGAAAATTTATTTGGTTATTCGCATCAAACAAAAGTGAAATTTATATGATTGTAAAGAGTTATATGTCCTCTATTTAAATGACCAATCAGTTTTAGGGTTACAACACGCTGGATGCTCTGCAATCTTTTTAAAAATTGGTACCCGAAAACGTGAATTTTACTTTTTTGGCCGTGAGGCGACTTTTGACCTATTTTTCTTGCAACCCTAAGGTATTTTCGTCAAAGTTTATGGATACTATAATAAAATTCAGAAAAAAACAACAAAACAGTTCGAAAGACAAAACATCGATCTTTATTTTCATATAAAAATGGTTAGTTGAGGTTTAATGTGAAGAAAACCGCTCTGGAGTAAAGTTTAGCAAATTTGTGTGCGTTTGCGAATTTTTGCCTGTAAAGCGGTGGCCGTGGGACTACCTACTTAGTGTCTGTTTCGTTTTCATTTAATTTATCTTTTTGCATTGATTTCAAACTCTTGCTTCAGTTTATTCGCACAATGATCAAAATTCTTTTCTTTCGGTTGTTAATGCAAACCCATATAGTCATTTACAAAAATATGTGATTGCAGGGAGCAGACACAGACATAACTTCATACAGGCAGAGTCACTGATGACAAATATGTCACAAGCTGAAGATCTTTTGATTGTGTTCCTCATATAGTATAGGTAAGTGAAGAAAGTGTTAAAAGTTTAACTTTGTGTCACTCACTTAATTATAAAATCTTATTATTTCTTTTAATGTAGGACTTGAAGCTTTTTAGATGTGTTATTTGTAAATCTTTATATCCTTAATACTATAGGTCTTGGAAGTTTGTTAGAAGTATTATTTATAAGTCTTATTCTTTCAAATGTAGATCTTGATGTTTGTTAAAATGTTGAGAAAAGAAAATTCTTGTGCATGATTAGTTCATGTACATAAACTTGATGTGGAATACTTTACACAACTGATTTCATTTTCATATTAAGTAAATTTAACACACAATTATGATTTCATTTTTTTTGTAGAGTATTTAATACATAATCCTGATATCATACATAATCCATACACCAAAGCCACATAAATTTGATGAGTCAGCAGAGCATTCTTTAGCATTATATCAAAATGTGTGAATACTTATTATATTAACATGATCCCAGTTTAGAGCGGAGTCCATTTGCCTGTGGGTTGCTTTATAATAATTTTTCATAGGGTGTGTTTAATACATGATTATAATACTATTTGAAATCTTATTTATGATTTGCCTAAAGATTCACTTTGTTTTGGTTGTTCCTTCCTGTTTTTAACACTTGCCAATATATTCTCTGCAGGTACAATTATAAAAACAAAAGATGTTTTTCTGACATCAGCTGGAATATTGACCTTAAGTAATTTGTTGGATTTTTTTAATTTTACTTATTGTTTTGCATTGCTGACTGATAGAAGAAATTCAGTTATATGTTGGATTTTACTCTACATAAGTTTACTTACACTTCAGAAAGGAAACTTGTGTGTTGTGACTGTAATAAATTATTCTGTATCCTTCCAACTTATGAGAACAGATGCACATCCACACTGGAGAAAAGCCGTATGCCTGTAAGGAAAGTTATAGTGCATTCTCATGGTCTTGTAGATCATCAATACACATTCTGGAGAAAAGTCATTTAGATTTGATCAGAGAAATAAAGCATTCTCACATTCTTCTGTCTTATCACCACATCTGCGCATTCATATTGGTGAAAAGCCCTATAGATGTGGTGAATGCCGTAAAGCATTCTCACACTCTTCATCTTTATCAAAACACATGCTAGTTCATACTGGAGAAAAGACATTTAAAGGTGATCACTGCAGTAAAGCATTCTTACAGTCTTCTAATTTATCAAATCACATGCTTATTCATATTGAAGAAAAGCCATTTAGATGTGATCAGTGCAGTAAAGCAATCTCACATTCTTGTCACTTAACAAGACACATGCGTGTTCATACTGGAGAAAAGCCATTTGGATGTGAACAGTGCAGTAAAGCATTCTCACAGTCTTCTTCTTTATCACAGCACATGCGTGTTCATACTGGTGAAAAGCCATTTAGATGTGATCAGTGCAGTAAAGCATTCTCACATTCTTGTCACTTAACAAGACACATGCATGTTCATACTGAAGAAAAGCCATTTAAGTGTGATCAGTGCAGAAAAGCATTCTCAAAGTCTTCTCAGTTAACAAGACACAACCATATTCATACTGGAGTAAAACCGTTTAGATGTGAACAATGCAGTAAAGCATTCTTAGACTCTTCTCATTTATCACAGCACATGCGTGTTCATACTGGAGAAAAACCATTTAGATGTAATCAATGTAATAAAGCATTCTCATGGTCAAATAGTTTATCAAATCACATGCTTATTCATATTGAAGAAAAGCCATTTAGATGTGATCAGTGCAATAAAGCATTCTCACATTCTTGTCACTTAACAAGACATTTGCATGTTCATACTGGAGAAAAGCCATTTGAATGTGAACAATGCAGCAAATCATTCTCACAGTCTTCTTCTTTATCACAGCACATGCGAGTTCATACTAATTGTCACAAAACGGGAGGCTCGTTACAAGCCGACCCTGAGCTGAGGTTAGAGATGCAAAGGGGTGAAGTCTATTTTTGGCCTGCTCCGGTGCACCTCCAAGAAAAGCCCGTGACGTGTGCCAGTACTACGTTGCGTCAAGTTGTTACATAGACACACATGACATACTCCATTGATGTTTGGGTGGGGCCCAATTTATTAGTGTCATGCCAAGGAACGTTTTATTGGCGGTGTGTGTTGTGAGTGTGTATCATAAATGTGAATAAATGGACGAACAGACGAACGGTGCAAAACAATAGTACAAATTCTTTCGTCCCTCTCTAAAACTATGAATAACAAGAGAGTTGAAAGATGTTTAAATCAGGTTATTTATTTCCCGATTTAAAAGGGGGCACTACTCTTTCGCACAGTGATTAATCATTCATTCAACTTTCCAATGTCATACACTCTGTGGGAAATAAGGGGAGATGAAAATGATGAAATTCAAAATATAAAATAAAGATTAATTACACAATTCTTATGCGGCAAATGTGGCCGCTTTAACAATAATTCACATGTAAAATAAGCATTACTTTTAACATTAGAGTTCTTATTTTGCAAACGATATAATAGTGTTCATTTTCTTAAGAGTCCTAAGGGGTTAAGTATGTGCGCGTTAGCCGTGCTAATTATTACTCACTATTAATGTCAGAGTTCCAAGGAGATGACGTAAGCTCACACGTCACTTATAAGCGGCACTTCAAAGTGAAGATCACACGCAATTGAGGCGTGCATTACAGGTGAAGATTCTGCAGAATCTAGGCACCCTTTCAGATTATCACTGGGGAGAAATCTGAAATTTAACTGACTGTTGTCAGTCTCGATAATTGTCGCTGTTTCTGGTTGTCGTGGATACGGACACCCCAACGACGTTTAGCATTATCGGGTGGAGTCGTCCAGTGGGATGTGTCGTCGCATTACATTGAGTGTAGAAATCCGGATTGTCTGTAAGAAAATCTCGGTGCTAGCCTCTCAATTAGCGGGATAGACTGCCAAAACGAACTCAGACAGGGGGAAGAACAAGTTGGTCCCTCGTGTCGTTAACTGCATACAACCAGCGTCGCATGCATCGGGTTTTCTTTGGACAGCGAACTTTCCACTTTGCCAACAATTATACTGAGTAATTTTGCCTCGTTACTCAATATATGGCATCAGACGGATGGAAAACGGAAGGAAAGAGATCTTTGCAGCTTTCCTTTATGAAATCTCTGTATATGAGATAATTCATACGTGAAGTTAGACTGGCTTCAGACGAATCGACGTTTTCAACATTGAGAGTAAAGTCTTCATTTCGCCTCTTATATAGCCTTCACTGAAGGTTTCCAAAACTTCCAGAAGCTATGTCCCGTGACATGATTTTTGCCTTGGATAATATAGTGGTAATTGCGATGCACGCTTTTCTGTAGCGAATTCTAATTGCGCACTGGCCACTTCTCTTGTCAACAACACGTGACTCGAAGTGCGCAGTTGTCCCAATCATTTAATATACATATCTTTCACAAACTAATATATATATTCAATATGATAATTAACACACACTGCGTCACGAACGTCTGTCTACTAAAGAGATCTTAGGTGACCGTTACTGGAAGTTACATGCTACATACGAAAAATAACAAAACTCGGATTACTTCAATTAGTTTTGTTAGCGGTTTTTTAAAATGAAATAAAATATAATTTCTGTCCCTCATTTCCTGTGACAACCCCCTTCTTAAAATTGATTGGAGCTCACAGAGTGGAAATCAAATAGGAACAAAAAAATTTTATTTCACACGATAGTCCCCACAGGAATTTTATGCGCATCTGTGGAGAGACTATCCTCTCTCTTGTTTATATCGCGGTTATGGCATGCCGGGATAATGCATCGGCACCCGAATTTTCTCGGCCCGCGATGTGTTCGACAACGAAGCTATACTCCTGTAGCAGGAGTGTCCATCTAGTTAGCCTAGCGTTATCGTACATGCTAGTGCGCAGATATGTCAGCGGCTTATGATCGCACTGCAGGATGAATGGTTTAGAGTACAGATAAGCACTAAATTTCTTGAGTGCCCATACGATTGCTAAGCACTCTTTTTCAATCGTAGCATACCGTGTCTCACGATCTAACAGTTTCTTAGACGCGTATGCTACCGGTAGGTATTCGTCATCTGTCTCTTGGAGAAGTATGGCACCGAGGCCTTCGTCTGATGCGTCGGTCCTGACAATAAATCTTTTGTCAAAGTCTGGTAACTGTAGGACGGGTTTACTGGTCAAGATGTCCTTCACCTTTTCGAGGGCGGTGCTACACTCGGCCGTCCATCGTATTTTCGTAGGTTGTTTGTTCCCAGTTAAGTCCGTCAGTGGTTTAAGAAGCGTACTGAAGTTTGGGACAAATTTTCGGTAGTACCCCACTAGCCCCAAAACTGCCCTGACCTGTTTCTTTGTAGTCGGTAAGGTCATGTCACGAATGGCTGCAGTTAAGTCTAGATTTGGGCCTATATGTCCGTCACTTATGATATGGCCAAGAAACTCAATCTCTCGAAAGCCCGCGCGTACTTTGGAGGGTTTCACGGTCAATTTATTGCGCTCGAGAATGTCAAGTAGACCACTCACTGAGGATAAATGTTGGTCCCATGTTCCTGTTGCTACCAGTATGTCATCAAAGAAATTCAATGCGTTAACGCTCTCTAACGGTAATTTTCGCATGAAGCGCGCAAATGTTGCGGGTGCGTTCGCTAGTCCGAACGGTAGTCGGCAAAACTGAAATAAGCCTAGCGGGGTTGGAAATGCTGTTTTTGGTCTGTCGTCAATAGCAACCGACAGTTGCCAGTACCCTTTGCACATGTCAAACTTTGAAAAGTAATGTGCCTTAGTTAGTTTTGCAAATAATTCGTCCTGATTTGGGATGGGTTCCGCATCGAATTCAGTTATCTCATTTAACTGTCTGTAGTCCACACAAAAACGAAGCGTACCGTCTTTCTTTTTAACTAAGACGACCGGTGATGAATATGGGGAGATTGACTGTTCAATCACGCCCTGTTTTTGCATTTCACGCACCTGTTCTGCTATGTACTTTGTGCTCTCATATTTCTGTGGGTACTGTTTTAAGCGTATCGGTTTGTCACTTAAAAGTTTTATGCGGTGTTCAACCAAATCTGAGTGGCCCGGTTGGTCGGTGAATATGCGCGCGTGTCTGTGTAAGAGTTTTGACATTGCGTCGCGCTGTTCGACAGTCAAGTTCGAGTCAATCTCGACTTGATCGACTGTAACTGCAGAGTTAGGCGTGGTTTCGGCGGACATCATGTCTGTCCTGAAATTGGAGTCTTCCAATTGTATCAGTGCGACATTCACGTTTTGTATCTGTTCGTTGCTGCGTTCATAGTACCGCTTGAGCATATTTATGTGATAGATTTTCTGCTTATTTCCTATCTGTATGCTATAATCGTTCTGCTTCACACGCTTAATAACACGGTAGGGTCCACGCCAGTGCATTTGCATGCGGTTGTTATGCGTGGGCCGCAAGAGTAACACGAGCTGACCTGGTTCGAGGTCACGTTCCACAGCCGTACGGTCAAAATTTCGCTTGTATCGGGGTTGTTTTTCGCGAATGTTTTCCTGTGCTAAGTGACACGTCTCGGTCAGACGTTGACGTAGTTCGGCTACGTACGTGTGAACATCTTTACCATCAGTCACAGTGTCTCCCTTGACCCATGTTTCTTTTATTAGCTTAAGGGGACCACGAGGTTGTCTGCCGTATAGTAGTTGGAACGGTGAATAGCCCGTACTCTCTTGTGGGAGTTCGCGATATGCGAAGAGTAATGGTGCTAGAAAACGCGGCCACTGGTCGGGTTGTTCCGAGGCCATTTTAATTAACATTTTCTTTATTGTACCGTTGAAGCGTTCAACGGCACCATTAGACTGAGCGTGATATGGTGATGAGAACAACTGTTTACACGCCAGTAGACGCATTGTTTCAGCCATCATTGCTGAGGTGAATTGAGTGCCCTGGTCACTCAATATTTCTCGGGGAACGCCCGTGCGAGAAAATACGTCTATTAAAGCGTCTGCGACTTCGATCGCTGTGATGCCCTTTAATGCGACTGCTTCCGGATATCGTGTTGCAAAATCCACGATTGTTAGGATATAGCGATATCCTCCTTCGGCCGCGGGAATGATTGGGCCAATAATGTCTACTGCGACTTTTAGGAATGGTTCCTCTACTGTTGGTACTATCTCGAGGGGAACTCGACTGACACGCCCTCGGTCAATATGTTGTTGACACTGCGTACATGTACGAACGTACGAGCGAACATCCCGACTCAGGCCTGGCCAAAAGAAGTCCTCGCGAACCCGCTGCTCAGTGCGCCGCGCGCCCTGATGTCCAGACATGATTGAGTCGTGTGCAAAGCTAAGAATCAGCGGTCTGAGTGGTGTAGGGGTAAATAAACACGTGGTGCTTCTAGTATCATTTTCCTTATAGTCGGTGCGCCGAAACGCTAGTCCGTCCTTCAGGAAATACGTAATCGTCGCGTACTTGCTGGACGTAATAGTGTTTTTCCGTGCCAGCTTTAGCATTGAGGACAAACTTTTGTCCTCCTGCTGCAGGTGACTGAGTTGACTTGGGGTCAACTGCGGGAATGTATTCTCGACTATCTTTAGAGCTGGGGGTCCTTGTTTACTACGTTCCCGTTGTGCTCTAGTGGTTACGGGGAGAACAGGATAGATGCCATCAGTGTGTGTGTCACACTGCCCGGGCGATAGTATGAATCCGAACTGCATGTCTCTTATCACTGCGGCGGTGACTGTACCGGAAAATACGGGTGACGTAACATGTACAGTGGCTCTTGGACATGTACTAAGGTGTCCCATAACACATCGAATGCGGACACTACCTCTTAGATACTGTTCAGGGCGTACAAGTTTAGCATTTATGCAGCTTATGGACGCGCCTGTATCGACCAGTATTTTGACTCTTTTTCCGTTTACTGTAGCCTGTTGGGTCTTTAGAGTTGCACCTGTTTCAGTGCATACCTTTACATCACGTGGACTGGGACAGTTCTGAGAACTATGCCCCTTCCCTTTGCAAGTGTAACATGTCATAGGCGGGGAGTCACGTGTGTGACGTCGTATGTCTTGTGACTTAGTGTATGTCCGTTGTACCGGTTCGGGTTTTTCCGATTTCGTCATCGGTCGGTTGAATTTCGGTGTATACTTCTGCCGATTTGTAAGAGGAGGGCGTGGTGCACTCCTCGTAATTACCGGATCAGGGTAATCATTATACGTGTCTGCTAACTTCAACATATCACAGAAGTTAGTCGGGGGATTTCGCTGCAAATATGTCGTCATTGCAGGCGGAGCAATATGGAGAAATTGATCTCTTAATATCAAATCAAATAGGCCCTCATATGTCTTCTGGATGTCTGTCAAATCAATCCATCTATCAAGATAATGGCGTAACCGGGTACCGAAGGCTTGCATGGTGTCATTTGCTTTAGGTATGGCTCTCCTAAACATTTTTCGAAAGCCTTCTGCTGTACATTGAAAAGTACGCATCAAACCCGTTTTGAGATCTGCATAAGTGATAGCGGGATCGCGCGTTAGATCAGTAAATGCGCGCGAGCTTTCACCTTGAAGTATTTGACCGAGTTGTTGTTTCTTTTCAATGTCAGTGTAATTAAAGTTGGCAATGAAGCTGTCAAAGCGTGTCAAAAACTCGTCAATCGTCTCGACTTCATGGTTGAAGAAAGCTAGCCGTGTCCGGGGTTTATTTAATTCGGCCTGTTGCTTAGCAGTCCCCTCTAACAACTTCTCTCTAGCTGTTAACTCTTGCTTAGCTAATTCAAGCTGTTCCTGATGTGCTTTAGCTTTTAATCTAAGCTTTTTCTCTTCTGCTTCCTGCCTTTTATCTTCTAAATCCCTAGCAGACTGAATCTTTAATAACTCTATTTCTCTTGCCTCTTTAGCTCTTTTTTCCTCTAGCTTATTTTTCTTATCCTCTAGTTCTCTAGCCTCTTTCGCTCTTTTCTCCTCTAACTCTCTCGCCTCTTTCGATCTTTTTTCCTCTAGCTTATTTTTCTTATCCTCTAGTTCTCTAGCCTCTTTCGCTCTTTTCTCCTCTAACTCTCTCGCCTCTTTCGATCTTTTTTCCTCTAGCTTATTTTTCTTATCCTCTAGTTCTCTAGTCTCTTTCGCTCTTTTCTCCTCTAACTCTCTCGCCTCTTTCGATCTTTTTTCCTCTAGCTCTCTCAGAGTTTGCATCTCTAGCTGTTTAGCTAACTGTCTCTTATCTTCTAGCTCTCTCACCTCTTTCGCCTCATTTTCTTTCGCAACATACCATTTAGTTATCTCCTCATCCACGTATTTCTTTAGGTCGGCTTTCTCGTACCCGAATTCTCTACCCATAGCCATGAGTTCTTTCTTTATGTTTACTAGCTCGGCCATTTTTAAAATTGCTAGTTATCACGAGTATGGATAAAGTGACTTAGAATATTCGCGGGATTTTGACCTCTGTCGGTCACAAGTGGTGCAATGGTGTGTGTATGAACACCAGCTACCACGTGATTAGGATTATTACAAACACGAGTAAAAGGAGTCCTAATCGCAAATTTGCAAAGTTAGCAAAACAACAGTTGCTAATGTAGCGTACAAAATATCGATCTAAGTACGTCTAAACACGAGTCGGTACGCGTTAACGATAATAGCGTAAAGATTATAAAACTTATTTCAACACAATAATAAGTCTTATCAAAATCCAGTTCACCTAAGTCTCAATAGCAAAGCCCTAACATGCAATAAACAATGCATAATGGTGATGAGATAGAAAAACAGGAAAGAGATGATACTTTCTCACAACAACACAATTTACCTTGTCAGATCACGGTCAGTGGTCACCAGATGTCACAAAACGGGAGGCTCGTTACAAGCCGACCCTGAGCTGAGGTTAGAGATGCAAAGGGGTGAAGTCTATTTTTGGCCTGCTCCGGTGCACCTCCAAGAAAAGCCCGTGACGTGTGCCAGTACTACGTTGCGTCAAGTTGTTACATAGACACACATGACATACTCCATTGATGTTTGGGTGGGGCCCAATTTATTAGTGTCATGCCAAGGAACGTTTTATTGGCGGTGTGTGTTGTGAGTGTGTATCATAAATGTGAATAAATGGACGAACAGACGAACGGTGCAAAACAATAGTACAAATTCTTTCGTCCCTCTCTAAAACTATGAATAACAAGAGAGTTGAAAGATGTTTAAATCAGGTTATTTATTTCCCGATTTAAAAGGGGGCACTACTCTTTCGCACAGTGATTAATCATTCATTCAACTTTCCAATGTCATACACTCTGTGGGAAATAAGGGGAGATGAAAATGATGAAATTCAAAATATAAAATAAAGATTAATTACACAATTCTTATGCGGCAAATGTGGCCGCTTTAACAATAATTCACATGTAAAATAAGCATTACTTTTAACATTAGAGTTCTTATTTTGCAAACGATATAATAGTGTTCATTTTCTTAAGAGTCCTAAGGGGTTAAGTATGTGCGCGTTAGCCGTGCTAATTATTACTCACTATTAATGTCAGAGTTCCAAGGAGATGACGTAAGCTCACACGTCACTTATAAGCGGCACTTCAAAGTGAAGATCACACGCAATTGAGGCGTGCATTACAGGTGAAGATTCTGCAGAATCTAGGCACCCTTTCAGATTATCACTGGGGAGAAATCTGAAATTTAACTGACTGTTGTCAGTCTCGATAATTGTCGCTGTTTCTGGTTGTCGTGGATACGGACACCCCAACGACGTTTAGCATTATCGGGTGGAGTCGTCCAGTGGGATGTGTCGTCGCATTACATTGAGTGTAGAAATCCGGATTGTCTGTAAGAAAATCTCGGTGCTAGCCTCTCAATTAGCGGGATAGACTGCCAAAACGAACTCAGACAGGGGGAAGAACAAGTTGGTCCCTCGTGTCGTTAACTGCATACAACCAGCGTCGCATGCATCGGGTTTTCTTTGGACAGCGAACTTTCCACTTTGCCAACAATTATACTGAGTAATTTTGCCTCGTTACTCAATATATGGCATCAGACGGATGGAAAACGGAAGGAAAGAGATCTTTGCAGCTTTCCTTTATGAAATCTCTGTATATGAGATAATTCATACGTGAAGTTAGACTGGCTTCAGACGAATCGACGTTTTCAACATTGAGAGTAAAGTCTTCATTTCGCCTCTTATATAGCCTTCACTGAAGGTTTCCAAAACTTCCAGAAGCTATGTCCCGTGACATGATTTTTGCCTTGGATAATATAGTGGTAATTGCGATGCACGCTTTTCTGTAGCGAATTCTAATTGCGCACTGGCCACTTCTCTTGTCAACAACACATGACTCGAAGTGCGCAGTTGTCCCAATCATTTAATATACATATCTTTCACAAACTAATATATATATTCAATATGATAATTAACACACACTGCGTCACGAACGTCTGTCTACTAAAGAGATCTTAGGTGACCGTTACTGGAAGTTACATGCTACATACGAAAAATAACAAAACTCGGATTACTTCAATTAGTTTTGTTAGCGGTTTTTTAAAATGAAATAAAATATAATTTCTGTCCCTCATTTCCTGTGACACTAATGAAAAGCCATTTAGATGTGATCATTGTAGTAAAGCATTCTCGTGGTCAAATAATTTATCAAATCACATGCTTATTCATATTGAAGAAAAGCCATTTAGATGTGATCAGTGCAGTAAAGCATTCTCACATTCTTGTCACTTAAGAAGACACATGCGTGTTCATACTGGAGAAAAGCCATTTGTATGTGAACAATGCAGTAAAGCATTCTCACAGTCTTCTTCTTTATCACAGCACATGCGTGTTCATACTGGTGAAAAGCCATTTAGATGTGATCAGTGCGGTAAAGCATTCTCAGATTCTTGTCACTTAACAAGACACATGCATGTTCATACTGAAGAAAAGCCATTTAAGTGTGATCAGTGCAGAAAAGCATTCTCAAAGTCTTCTCAGTTAACAAGACACAACCGTATTCATACTGGAGAAAAACTGTTTAGATGTGAACAATGCAGTAAAGCATTCTTAGACTCTTCTCATTTATCACAGCACATGCGTGTTCATACTGGAGAAAAACCATTTGGATGTGATCAGTGCAGTAAAGCATTTTCACAGTCATCTAATTTATCACAGCACATGCGTGTTCATACTGGAGAAAAGCCATTTAGATGTGAACAATGCAGAAAATCATTCTCACAGTCTTCTTCTTTATCACTGCACATGCGTGTTCATACTGGTGAAAAGCCATTCAGATGTGATCTTTGCAGTAAAACATTCTCACTTTCATGTCACTTAACAAGACACATGCATGTTCATACTGAAGAAAAGCCATTTAAATGTGATCAGTGCAGAAAAGCATTCTCAAAATCTTCTCAGTTAATAAGACACAACCGTATTCATACTGGAGGAAAGCCGTTTAGATGTGAACATTGCAGTAAAGCATTCTTAGACTCTTCTCATTTATCACAGCACATGCGTGTTCATACTGGAGAAAAACCATTTGGATGTGATCAGTGCAGTAAAGCATTTTCACAGTCATCTAATTTATCACAGCACATGCGTGTTCATACTGGAGAAAAGCCATTTAAATGTGATCAGTGCAGTAAAGCATTCTCACGGTCAAATCATTTATCAAATCACAAGCTTATTCATACTTAAGAAAAGCCATTTAAATGTGATCTTTGCAGTAAAGCATTCTCACGGCTTCTTCTTTATCACAGAAAATGCGTGTTCATACTGGTGAAAAACCATTTAAATGTGATCAGTGCAGTAAAGCATTCTTACATTCTTCTTATTTAACTCTTTACATCATATTGGGCAAAATGCCCAAACGCGTCCATAGCAACCAGTGCTCTTTCCTTCTCATATCTACAGGATATCCTGTATCTACAGGAAGTATGACGTTTGTACAACGATTTCTGCACCATTTTGAAATGTTTTCTCCTTGCTTCGTTCATTTTTTCATAAAGTTTTCTTTGTTTTTCACGTTTGTTGTTTCATATGGATTTCTTAGAATCGTCGATCGATAGGGAGGAGTTTTCTGGATTCAATTTATCAGATAATGAGGTAAAAGAAGTTTATTTAGAATCGGACAATAGGATTAGAAGTGACATTAGTGTCAGTAGCTTGCACATATAGCATCTTTCAAATTTTGGAGGAGAGTGCGTCAGATTCTGAGGATATCGAAGAGAAGTAGGGGGAAGGGGTATCTGGAGACACACATGGTTGGAATAGTAGTACTTTAGCACATGAATATATCGGAATTTATAACAGAAATGGGGCCGAATGTGACTGTAACTAATGATAGTACTCAGCTGGCTTTCTTCTACCAGTTTTTCAAAGAAGAAACATTTGACAAGATAGTGGAATAAACGAACAAGTACGCACGTCCGAAAATCATGGTGATCCAGGTTGGAAGGAGACTAATGCCACTGAAATTAAGGCTTATTTTGGACTTATGATTTTGATAGGAATTCACAACCTGCCGAAAAAAGAGATGTATTGATCGTCTGACGACAGATTAGTGTTCCTGGCATCAACAAAGTGTGTGTACATAGTGTTTGTAGCGGACAATAACTGGACAATATATTTTTTTTGTGTAAATATATATTTTCACGCATGGATTCAAATTTAACCCCCAAAAGTAATCTTAAATTAAGGATATTAATAAAGCTGCTTTCATTGCCTTTCATTTTGCATTTTATTTCATTGAAATATATGCACTAATACCTAAGATATGATGTTTTTACTAACATAACTCTAAATCTCACTGAAATCTAAAAGTTCTTGCCTGCACAGAGATAAAAAAAAAAGGAAGAGTTAACAAGTCACATGCCTGTTCATACTGAAGAAAAGACAATTTAGATGTGATCAGTGCAGTAAAGCATTCTCACAGTCTAATTTTAATTTTTAGTCTTTTTCCCTGGACTTAAAAACTTTACCTAGGCTATTATATAAATTTGCACTCAATTTTCAACCAAATTTACAAATTTTATATTTTCAGTTTATAATCATTTCTTTACTGGACTTAAAACATATTTATTTTAATTTTTTGGTCAGACTTTTATTGGATTTATGAACTTTATTTAAAATGTATAGTCAGTTTATTCATTGGACTTTTACACTTTTGTAATTAAAAATGTATTTTACACTTTTGTAATTTAAAATGTATTATTTATTGAACTTTGTTGGACTTTTACACTTATGTAATTAAAAATGTATTTTACATTTTAAAAATGTATTTTACATTTTAAAAATGTATTTTACACTTTTGTAATTTAAAATGTATTATTTATTGAACTTTATTTAAAATGTATAGTCAGTTTATTTATTGAACTTTTACACTTTTGTAATTGTTTTATAAATTTGCCATTGCTTTTAAAAAAATGGTTTTGCAAACTTTGTATTCATTTTGAATTGGTAATTCATTTATTAGTGAATTAATTTTTTTTTTAAATGTGCTGCATTAGGTGTTAAAGCAGGGCTGCACAATTTTTTTAGGCCAGAGGGCCAAATTTCCAATTGATAGTGCAAGTCATATTGTACTTGGATGGCTCAGTAGGAAAAAACCTAGAAATAATGAAATAAAGGTCTCCGGGTGCCGCACAGAGCCCTGTCTCGGGCTGTGATTTGTGCACCCCTTTATTAGAATATTGTTAATTTAACTTTATTACAATCCATGTGAATTTCTTAACTGGATATAATTTTTAGTTTAGCTGTAGTGCAATAGGAGTCACTAATTACCCTTGCTTGGTAATAAAGAAAAAAAAAGTAACATTCACAAGGGTTGTCAGGGCTCTTTCTAGTTGTTTTGATGTTTTTGTTATTTTATTATGTATTTTTTTTTAAAAAAACAGAAGTTTGGAGGTTGTTACTATTTTGTGCCATAAAATTTATACTTTTAGAGTATAAGAAATAACTTTCTCTTCTTTTTTCCCTGTACTTTAAGAATAAATGAAGACATTTTTTTTTCTGACATATATTTCCTTCCATTGATTAATAAAACATTTTATCCATGCACATATAAAGTGTTTTATACTCAAGTACTTTAATTTAAACTCTTGTCTGAGTCTTTTAAAGTCCTAATTGAGTCACATAAATCTTGTACACTCCTGTTTGAGTCTCAAGGAACTTCTGAGTCTTGTATAATTTCATGTGTCTCGCTAACTCCTGATTTAGTTTGTTTCAAACTTGTAAAACTCTTGTTTAAGTCTTGTCAGCTATAATGTCTCTGGAAGACAATTTGCTTCTCAAATGAAATCATCTGCCTTTGTTATTTTATGTGCTATACATAAATACATTGACTTTACTTTATTAGCTATGATATAATATATTGATGTAAATCTTTTGCAAGTTTTATATACACTGATATAATTTTATTGGCTATGTTATAATACACTGATGTCATTGTGTTGGCTGTTTATAATATATTAACATAATTTTATTGGCTATAATATAACACATTGATGTAATTTTATTGCCTGTTGTAAACACATTGATGTAATTTTATTGCCGGTTATATAATATATTGATGTAATTTTATTGTATGTTTAATAATATATTGATGTCATTTTACTGATCGTTTAATAATTAATATATTGATGTCATTTTATTGGTTGTACTCTAGTAGTAGTACTGCAGGTGGTTATGAGCTATGTAAAATGTAAATAAAATATCTGTATTCTGACAGCTTGTTTCATCTATGTGTTATGCATACAAAAAAAAATATCAGAAGATTATAATGAGAATGGAATTATTTGAGGAGTAGCCATGTTGTTTTCACTACCCATACATTGTCATCAATGTAATAAATTAGAAAATATTACATCTGTTTCTCTGCAGTGATGTTTACAATGTGAATCTTAGTAAAGACTAAACGTATTAATCTTATAGAATTTAAGACACCAGAACTTGGCACAACAGACTATCTATCAGTCTCCATGCATTT
Source organism: Sinotaia quadrata (assembly GCA_028829895.1). Classification (NCBI taxonomy): domain Eukaryota; kingdom Metazoa; phylum Mollusca; class Gastropoda; order Architaenioglossa; family Viviparidae; genus Sinotaia; species Sinotaia quadrata. The sequence continues at coordinate 12,460,449 of CM054179.1, forward strand.
GAATAATGGTCAGACTGCCCTAGTGACCAACTCTTGGATAAATGAGAAGAAGTCAATTTAATAATGATGATTTGACTTTTAGGGTCCACTGTATAACAATTTGAATGGTGATTAATTCAATTAATATTACAGATTGAGATATATAAAGTCTAATAATAATGGTGTTATGAGTTTTGAAGTCCACTGCAGAATAATTTCAATGGAACTGAACTCAATGGCGGTATATGTTGGGTCAGAATCAAACTTGTAATCAGCCTAAAATGAATGGATGATAAACTTCAATGTAATATTAAGAAACTAACACGTGATTTAAAGTCCCATCACAGATAATCTAAACTATACCTCTACCACCACCCCAAAAATAAATGTGTTAAGAAATTTCTAAACACTTCATAGATTGTTCCTGTCTCTCTTTCTGTGACTGTGTACAGAGAGACAGTACAAGACAATGTTTAATGGCATAAAATAACTCTCTTTACATCTCTTTCTCTAACAGATATATATATATATATATATATATATATATATATATATATATATATCACAGTAAAAGACAAAATGCTTCACAGAAAAACTTCTAAGCACAAGAATAGATCAATATGTACATTAAAACTGAAATGTCTCAGGATATCATATCATGGTCTAAAATAAATCTTTTTGTATGTATCAGCTTTAAATTACAGCTTGAAAAGGTGGTATTGATATATATATTATGCGTTCACTAAAAACATAATAATCTCTCTCTATGTATAAACACAAACATAATATTTGTGCTTGTTTCTCATTATGTCAGGGTGTGATCTCTGTCTTGGCATTCTTTGAAAGAATAAACATAAAATGAATGAAGGGATGTTTAAGGGAAAAAATTGATTATAAAAATAAATAATCTTTTAATATAAAAACAGAATATGGTTAGAAAACTGCTAAATAGGACAAATTGAAAACTGGTTAGCTAGAGAAGTATCAAGCAGGACAGTTTGAAAACTTGACAGCTAGAGAATTACCAAGCAGGACAATATAAAAACCTGACAAAGTATGACAGTTCGCCATGGTATCCACCCCCCCTCCTAACTTTTATTACTCTAAGGGGAAGGGAAGATAAAGTCAGAGAAAACCTAAAAATGTAGACTTCACAATTATATGTGAATCCCATGAATTTTACATTGCTGGACATGTGAATTATTTTTATTTTTTTAGTTTAAGTTTTTAATTTAAATAAAATCAAATGTTTCTTGATCTATTACAATAAAATATTGCTAGATCTGATGCAATAAAATATTACTAGATCTACTACAGTAAAATATTGCTAGATCTGATGCAATAAAATATTACTAGATCTACTACAGTAAAATATTGCTAGATCCGATGCAATAAAATATTACTAAATCTGATACAGTGAAACAAATACACAAGCAACAAAGCCATGACACACCTCTCATCCCTGGCTTACAGGTAAAATTTCCAGATTGAAAAGTAAATTTCATTTTCAGTTTTAAACACCAAACAAATTGTATTTTAGTAACATGTGAATAATTAGAACTCTTTCTTAGCAGTACATATATGAAATGTAGGTCATCTTATAATTTTTAAAGGTGTAGTTGTCTGTGATGCACCAGCCAGCATTAGTCTCAAAACACATTATATGCTTTGATGAGTGTAATTCTGCAGAGAACTAGATAGCTGATAAATAAGAATCTTTTCAAACATAAATGCAATTATTATACCAGTAAATAATAGAATTAAAAAATATCAGAGTAATTCAGGGTTGTGTTCATTAAAATGAATTTGACCAGTTCCCTTCCTTGTCTCTTGCTTACTAATGAGTCCACTGTTTGACTTATTTAACAGCAACGAAGTCAACAAATAATGATGTTTTGAGTGGAAGGGTCCACTTTATAATACTGTAAATGGCAATTAATTCGATGAGCTTATGTGTTTTATGGTCCAATGTAGAATAATTAAAATGGCAATAATGATAAAAGATTGTCACATCCTTCCAGGAAATATAAAGTAAAATATTTTCGCTTTCTCTACAATAATCATATAGGCCTGCATAATAAGACTATAGATAGTTTAAAATAAGGACTAGCCATTAGAGCAGGGGTCACCAACACGGTGCCCGCGGGCACCAGGTCGCCCGCATTGCCTTTTCTAAGTCTTCACATTATTAATAATGTATAAAGACAAACTAGAAGAGTGTATCAAACTGGTAGCCCTTCGTATGACTCAGTACCCATGAAGTAGCTCTCAGTATCAAAAAGGTTAGTGACCCCTGCATTAGAGACAACCAAGATAGACAACTCTGATAAAAGTAAGGCCATTACATCCGTTCTACCTCTTCAATTAACCCAGTTTGGATCTATCCGTAAACTAGATACCCACTGACCGAGATCTGATTTTACAAAACTAGCCTGCGAAAGTCCCCGGTCTCTAATTTGTTTTCCCCTGAGAGAAATAAACATCTATATCACAGTGTTTGTAAGACAATAAATTTAAGGGAAACATAATCTCTTCATCCTACTGTAATTTTAATTTAGTGTATTCAGTGTCAAGGATGAAGCCAAGCTATTATCATACAAAATCCACACATTCATTCAGTCGGTCAGCGAGTGGTTAAAGTAGGTCGCATTCTTCCCAGAAGTTGAAGGTCGTTCTGACGATCGCTGACAACACACGTCACTTTGTTCAGATTCAATCCAGCAGATGTTGTGTTGTTGCGTTTGCATTACAAAAAATTGAACTTTACACATGTAAGTGTAACCTTAAGATCTGTATCAGTATCATTCACTAAATGATTCGAATGATTATAAATGCACGAACGACAACTCCAAAACGGGTCTGATCGCTGGCTTGAGAGGACGAAATTAAAGATGGCGATAACAAGTAAGTTATTTCTATTCAGTATGTACAATTCCAGCAAAATTTACTTCGCTACACACGATAAATCATGACATTGTTTCTTTGAAATATTGGCCTAGGGATTTTTGTTTAGATATGTTTCATTTAGTACAGGAAGTTTAAATACCTACAATTCATAGAAATCGCATATTAGAATATCTGCCCTATCAGAGTTGCTTCTCTTGAGAGGGTGGGTGGGTAAACAAAACGTTGACGAAAATAGTATTAACATCAGAGAGGAATTACAAAAGAATTAATAGTGGTTAGAGGATGTATTGTTTAATAATGTACGAACAACGTTTTGAGAACAGTAGACATTTCCTGCTTTAGTTTATCGCTTGATAAATAAAGGAAATCGTTGTGGATTTCTAAACTGAGAAATTTGATGTAACACTTATTATTATTAATGTGGGGAACGCTTCCGGCTTCCGCCGCTTTCGCGTGATGTAACACTCTCGGTGCCAATCTTTATATACAATGGTTTTGTGAGTCTAGACTCTAGACCAACCCTGGGGAATTGTAGCCATGGGTAACTCGCAGTTTTTTTTTAAAATGACAACTCACTAGTGAAAGATTGCCAATAACGACGATAACTGATAACATGGAATATTTAATAATGGGCTCAAATATAGGCCTCTTTGCCTTTATCGTAATAATTAGAAATACTTCGGTTTGACTATTTTTTTAAAACATAATAATTGCAGTTTTTATAAAAATATTATACCCAACTTTTAAATCAGATACAACCGCCTTGCGTTCTTATTTTTTATTTGCATTTGAAGAGTTAATTTATGTTCAACACATTACTCCCCCCGCGGTAACAATAGATTCGTCCGCTCCTACTGACTCAAATGCTGTGATGTGCTAGGCAATGATTGTTGCCACGCAAATAATTTCAGTATCACTTAAAAAAAAAAAAAGATATTTGACTGTTGAATATTTTAATTATTTCGATATTTTAACATGCTATAGATGTAGGTGGCGAATAAAAGATACTGAAATTTAACAAAGTAAAAATGAATGAACCTAAAACAAAGCCCGCAGAAACACAACACGTGATGTCATTTACTTGCTGACGCAATCGATTTTTCTGAGCAGGGCTGTGGAGTTGATCAAAAATTTCCCGACTCAGTTATTTATTACTAATATCAAATGGTATTATTTATTATTTATCACTAGTAACATATGGATAAATGTGTAAATAAATATCAAATGGTATTATTTATTATTTATCACTAGTAATGGATAAATGTGTAAATAAATATCAAATGGTATTATTTATTATTTATCACTAGTAATGGATAAATGTGTAAATAAATATCAAATGGCATTATTTATTATTTATCACTAGTAACATATGGATAAATGTGTAAATAAATATCAAATGGTATTATTTATTATTTATCACTAGTAATGGATAAATGTGTAAATAAATATCAAATGGTATTATTTATTATTTATCACTAGTAACATATGGATAAATGTGTAAATAAATATCAAATGGTATTATTTATTATTTATCACTAGTAATGGATAAATGTGTAAATAAATATCAAATGGTATTATTTATTATTTATCACTAGTAATGGATAAATGTGTAAATAAATATCAAATGGTATTATTTATTATTTATCACTAGTAATGGATAAATGTGTAAATAAATATCAAATGGTATTATTTATTATTTATCACTAGTAATGGATAAATGTGTAAATAAATATCAAATGGTATTATTTATTATTTATCACTAGTAACATATGGATAAATGTGTAAATAAATATCAAATGGTATTATTTATTATTTATCACTAGTAACATATGGATAAATGTGTAAATAAATATCAAATGGTATTATTTATTATTTATCACTAGTAATGGATAAATGTGTAAATAAATATCAAATGGTATTATTTATTATTTATCACTAGTAATGGATAAATGTGTAAATAAATATCAAATGGTATTATTTATTATTTATCACTAGTAATGGATAAATGTGTAAATAAATATCAAATGGTATTATTTATTATTTATCACTAGTAACATATGGATAAATGTGTAAATAAATATCAAATGGCATTATTTATTATTTATCACTAGTAACATATGGATAAATGTGTAAATAAATATCAAATGGTATTATTTATTATTTATCACTAGTAATGGATAAATGTGTAAATAAATATCAAATGGTATTATTTATTATTTATCACTAGTAATGGATAAATGTGTAAATAAATATCAAATGGCATTATTTATTATTTATCACTAGTAATGGATAAATGTGTAAATAAATATCAAATGGTATTATTTATTATTTATCACTAGTAATGGATAAATGTGTAAATAAATATCAAATGGCATTATTTATTATTTATCACTAGTAATGGATAAATGTGTAAATAAATATCAAATGGCATTATTTATTATTTATCACTAGTAACATATGGATAAATGTGTAAATAAATATCAAATGGTATTATTTATTATTTATCACTAGTAATGGATAAATGTGTAAATAAATATCAAATGGTATTATTTATTATTTATCACTAGTAATGGATAAATGTGTAAATAAATATCAAATGGTATTATTTATTATTTATCACTAGTAATGGATAAATGTGTAAATAAATATCAAATGGTATTATTTATTATTTATCACTAGTAACATATGGATAAATGTGTAAATAAATATCAAATGGTATTATTTATTATTTATCACTAGTAACATATGGATAAATGTGTAAATAAATATCAAATGGTATTATTTATTATTTATCACTAGTAATGGATAAATGTGTAAATAAATATCAAATGGTATTATTTATTATTTATCACTAGTAACATATGGATAAATGTGTAAATAAATATCAAATGGCATTATTTATTATTTATCACTAGTAACATATGGATAAATGTGTAAATAAATATCAAATGGTATTATTTATTATTTATCACTAGTAACATATGGATAAATGTGTAAATAAATATCAAATGGTATTATTTATTATTTATCACTAGTAACATATGGATAAATGTGTAAATAAATATCAAATGGTATTATTTATTATTTATCACTAGTAACATATGGATAAATGTGTAAATAAATATCAAATGGTATTATTTATTATTTATCACTAGTAACATATGGATAAATGTGTAAATAAATATCAAATGGTATTATTTATTATTTATCACTAGTAACATATGGATAAATGTGTAAATAAATATCAAATGGTATTATTTATTATTTATCACTAGTAACATATGGATAAATGTGTAAATAAATATCAAATGGCATTATTTATTATTTATCACTAGTAACATATGGATAAATGTGTAAATAAATGAAGTGTCTGTCAGAGATTTCATTTTGAACAATTTTTCAATAATAACAAAAAAATCCTCAAAATATATTAATGATATTTTTTATCTAAATTGAATTGGTTATTTTAAAAGATCGCTTCTAATAGATCCGGCTTCAATGTTGCTCTCAAATCAGATTTGACTATTCTGAGGGCAGAACATGCACCTTCCACAGAGTCGGTGGTAACACTGTGACATTCAGTGCGGTGTTTTAGATAATATCGGGTAGCAGGATATTGTATTTTTAGTGCTCAATTCAGAGTACAGTTAAATTTCTCAACCTCATTCAGTGTTTGGTAAAATTCTTATTTTGAATTTAGTTTATATGATGGAGTTTCTCTTTCTCTGAATTTTTCAAAATTTAAGCACATCAAATTTAAGCTCAAGTCATTTTAACCAGTCTAGATATTTTTCAAATTCATCTTCATGGTTACGGTTGATGAAGGTGATTGAATGCTGTCACATAGTGACCAGTTATTGTCTCATGTTCCTCCCCTATACCTGTCATACGAACTTCCAATTTACACAGCAGAAGCACATTTTGTTTTATGCTTACTATTTTAATAACTTCACAAAGTACTTTTTACTTCTTTTGCTTAAAATGTACTAAATTAATAATAAACAACTACCTTGAGGCATTATTTCAGTTTTTTTTACCCCCCCCCCCCCCAAGTTCAACCTTAGCCTCAAGTCTCATAAATTTGGAATCCAACTTGACCTGAATTGTTGAGTTACTCCTGTATAGATGCATCATTGACAATACACTGAAATACACAAATATTAACGTTATCGCACAAAAGAACTGATACACAAAGTAAATTATTTAACATTCATGCAATTATAAATAGTTTTATATTGTTTATTTTTCTTTCAAAATTTTTAACATAATTCAAATAAGTTTGATATAATGTTGACCCATTATGTGCTAGTATTAGAATATGTCTTTTAATTTACTTTTATGACATTTTAAGCATCTTTCAAAAACTATATCAGTTTAAGTTTAGTTTTATTCTTTTTTAACATAATTATTGTCAATTTTATTTTAAAATAAATATTTTTCCTAACCTATAAATCAGGCACTGCCACCTTGCTTTTTTCTTTTTCTTTTATTTATCTGTAAGAGTTAACTTGTGCACAACACAACTCTACTCCACTTCCAGTAACATTTAACAATAAATTCATCCTTTCCTATAGATTCACACATGTGCAATGATTGTTCCATTGAGTTGGTTTCAACATCACGTTTTTTTCCTTAAAGCAAAAATATGTCTTACTGCTTCATTGTTACTTATGATGCTAAACGTTATAATTATTTAGATGTTTTAAACTAGTTATAGAAGTCAGTGATGAAGAAAGAAACTGAAAAGTTAAAGTTAAACAAACACAAAATGATAAAAGAATGAACTTAAAGCCTGCTGAAACTAACAGTAAAATGCAACATGATACCCATGTGGGCCATGTGGGCCATGTGATGCCTGATGCAATTGACTTCTGAATCCAAACTGATCTGAGTATTGCTGAGTCACTTCTGAATCCAAACTGATCTAAATATTGCTGAGTCACTTCAGTACAGATGCGTTTATGCTCCAAGTATATCTCTAAACAATGCATATGTCTTGCCCACATCCCCCTCCCTTCTCCCCACAACCCCTCACCCAGTGCAGAAGCCGGAAGCGCCCCCTAAATTCAATCAATCAATCAAAGTCTTGCCCACACATGGAATGCTTTCAAGATGCATTAGGATATTACTGTTAGTTATTATTCTAATTCTGTGCTCTTGGATCTAACCTGAAACTCCGGTCAAATTGATTGTCAGTAATTAAATTATTGTTTGAAGAAGTAGATAGAAAATAATGATTTTTTTGTAAAAAAAATCAAAGTAGCGCCTTATTATGTGATCTGAGCTTGTAAATGATCTTTTTAAATAACAAATTGTGAACATGTGTGTGTGTGATTTTCTAGGGTTAATTATCAGTATAGTTTTATATTATGACTTTCTTGTTTATCACATTATATACATGTTAATACTGGAGAAATATTATGACTTTCTTGTTTATCACATCATGTACTTGTTAACACTGGAGAAAAGCTATATAAATGTGATCAATGCTATTAAGCATTCTTATATTTTTCTTTTTCTGGCTTATCATGTGTGCTTATTCTAGAGAAATAACATAAATGTGATGATTACAGGTAAGGCTTTCACACATTCTTTAGTCTTTTCACAATACCTGTGCTTATTGTAGAGAAAAGTCATATAAATGTGGTGATTGCAGTAGATTATTCACATGCTCTTCAGCCTTATCTCACATTGTATAAATGTGATCAGTGCAGTAAACCTTTCTCAAAGTCTTCTGACTTATCTCACAACATTTATTTCATCATACCGGTGAAATGCTCTATAAATATAGCTGCCTGGACGGGCATTCTCAAATTCTTCTTGCATATCACCATAATTGGCATACATGATGGAGAAAAAGCCGTATAAATGTGATGAATGAAATATAGCATTCTAACATTCTTCTGACTTATTCAAAATCATGTATGTTCGTACAGATAATAGTCACTTTAATGTGTTCAGTGCATCAAAGCATTTGCATAACATTTGATTTATCAAGTCATATACATTTGCTACTGGAAAAAAGCCATATAAATGTGATCAATGTAATAAAACATTCTCACAATCTTCTAACTTATCAAGACATTTGCATGTTCATACTTGAAAAAAACAACTAGCATTTAATGTGATCAATGCAAATAGCACATTCTTGATGTCTTTTGGCTTATTTCAACACAATAAAGTTCATACTAAAGAAGATCATATTAATATAAATAATGCAATAAAGAATTCTCAAGGTCTTCCTTGATCACATGTCACTCATATATTTCTCTAAATTATCACAACTGTGCACTCACACTCCAAACCCTTGACATTTGCTTTGTTTTTTACCACTTTATCATTCCAATTTTGAATACGTCCTTTTATGTTCCACAAGAACTGAATCAGACAATCTGTCATTTTTGGTGACTTCAGAAAATTCGGTCCATGTGCTTGTCCTGGTGGCCATTTTTAAAAGTATTTATTGGGGATTTTTCAGTTTGTTGAAGTTGCAAGTGTCTTTGCAGTGTGCCCCTAGATGAAAGTCTCAAAATATATTATCTACTGTGATGAGTGTAAATTTACTGAGAAGTTGATAAATAAGAATCCCCATTATTTAACATGAATATAATTATTTAACCAGTGCTAAATAGAATAACAAACAGAAGAATAATTGAGGGTTTTGTTCAAAAAGAATATTTTGAATTTGACTAATTCTCATGCTTGAGATACTGTGTTTTAAGTTTTATATGCATTTTTATTTATAAAGCAAAAGCAAATCAACATATTTATTCATTTTATTTTTTAATAAAGTTTTGCCATTTTAAAAAATGTGACTTGTGCTACATCCTGATTTGAAAAGTGTAATAAGTATAATGCCTTCAAAATGAATGATAGCTGTGTGACCCACTGTAATATTTTGAAGTTCATTTGTACACATAGGTATTGTTGAAAATCTTACAGAAAATATGTTCAAAAGTTGCTTTTATTACTTGAATACCACTTGCTATCCTAGTTCATTATTTTTTGATTCAATGTATTCATTCGTGTTATTTTTGTTTCTTTTTGGGAGACATATTTAGTTTTTTATCTTTGTCATTTTTTATTTGTATGTATATTTATTTTTTCTTAAATAATGTATTTAAGCAGTATGTGTAAATTGTCTTTTTTTCTTAAATAATGTATCTAACTAGTGTGTGTAATTTGTCTATTGAAAAGTTTTATTTATTTTCTAAATATTCCATTATTTTGTAAAGTATGCATTATTGTTAAATATATTGTGTGTTAAGTACATAGAGTTTTCATAAGATGAATCACATTTTTATATCTCATTATTAACATAATTGTGACCATGATTTTGAAATATGTGTATGTATAAAGTACAGCAAAGAGAATATAATTTTTATTTAGTTTTTTTTTTTTTTTTTTTTTTTTTTTGCATACTTGAGTTAACCACTATTAATTTTTATTTTCATAGTCGATCTAACAGTGTTGATTTAGTTTTGATTTCGTTTATTTTCATTATTGATTCCTACATAACTTTTTGGAGCCTATTTGCATGATAGATCAAGATTCTTTTTTATTATACAAGCCCATATTGTGATAAAAAATATGTGGTTGCAGGGAGCAGACACTGACATTTACTGCATTCGTACAAAGTAATTGATGGCCAATATATGACAAGCTGAAAATGCTTTGATTGTGTTCCTAATATAGGTAAGTGAACAGATTCTAAACTATTAATTTAGTGTCAGTATTTATATTTCTCAATCTTATTTTTCTTTTTTTTTTTTTTGAAGTTTGTTAGAAGTGTTGAGAAAAGAAAATTGTTGTGCATGATTGTATCATGGGATTAAACATAGTGTAGAGTACTTAACACAATATATTTCATTTTCAAGTATACTTCACATAAATTCTTATTTCAATTTCCTGTAGAGTACTTCACACATAATCCTGATTTCAGTTTCATGTGGAGTATTTACCACTTTATCAAGTAATATTCACCCTTTGTTTGAATTCAGCGGAACCCTGCAGTAATGCAAATTCAGACATAATGTGGTCATTGCATGGCTCACAAAATATATATCTTAATAATGCATTCTATTGCAAAACCCTGCATTAACGTTACCCCACTATTAACACAATCTGATTTTATGGACCTCAATTATTGTGTTATACTTATAGCGAGGTTTCAATGTACTTAATACATCATAGTGCCAATTTAGAGTGGAGTGCATTTTTCATATAGAGTACATTATCATAATTTTACATGTGGATATTTAACTCATGATCATAATATTATTTTTAAAGTTGTTTATGTGGTTTGCCTAAAATCTTCTTAGTCTTGATTGTTCCTTCCTATTTTTAACATTTGACCATATTTTCTCTACAGGCAAAACTATAAAGAAGTTTCACTGACATCAGCTGGAATATTAACTTTAATAATTGTCATTTTTTTCTATTTTACTTGTTGCTTTATGTTGCCAACTCCTTGATAGAGGACTGTCTTTGATTCTTATCCATCATATGATGGCTTCTACTCAATGTAAGTTTACTTATACTTAGAAAGGAAATTTATTTGTTGACAGTGTAATAAATTATTCTATTTCCAACTTATGAGAACAAATATACATTCATACTGGAGAAAACTGTATATAGTAGTGAATTCAGTAAAACATTCTCAAAGTCTTGAAATTTACCCCAAGAAATGTATTTTCGTACTTGAGAATATGCCATGTAAATGTGTTCACTAAAAGAAACCATTCTCAACTATTCAAATTATCATTTATATTACTATTTATCAAAGCATACTTGTTCACATTTTGAAAGCTCTATAATGTATCAGTGCAAAAATGTACATTTTCTTAGTCTTCACACTTATCAAAACACTGGTGTAAAGTCATATCAGTGTGACCAATACAGTACAGTTTTATTATGCCCTTCTCTTTTATCACATAAATGTTAATACTGGTGATCAAAACATTTGTACATTCTTCTTCCTTTTCAAAATACATGTACATTCATAGTGGTGAATGTAAAAGCCATACAAATGTGATGAGTCCAGTTGAGCATTCTCTCATTCTTTTCGCTTATCACACCATATGCACTCCTACAGGAGAAAATCTATATACTTGATCTATTGCAATAAGAGCTGACTTACTAAAACATCTGTTTTCATTCTAGAGAAAAGCCTTAAAACAAATGGATGCTCATACTGGAGAAAAACCATATAAACTTGATATTAGCAGTAATGCATTCTCACAGTCTTCAATGTTTTCACTCATATCAAAAGACATATGTGATCAAACTAGAGAAAAGCCTTATCAATGTGAGCAATACAATAAATCATTCTCACATTCTGCTAACTTATCACAACGCATGCACATTCATGCTGAAGAAAAGCCATATAAATGTGATTTGTGCAGCAAATCATTCTCACAGTTTTATTACTTTTCAATACACATGCGTACTCATACTGGAATAAAGCCTTCTAATTGTGATGTGTGCAGTAAAGAATTATCACAGTCTTGTAAGTTGTTAAGTCACATGCACGTTCATTCTGTAGAAAAAGCATATACATGTGATGTGTGTAGTAAACGATTCTCACACTCTTCAAACTTATTGCAACACATGCACATTCATACAGTAAAAAAGCCATATAAATGTGATTTGTGCAGTAAAGAATTCTCATACTCTTCATACTTATCAAAACACATGCATATTCACACAGGAGAAAAGCCATATAAATGTGATGTGTGCAGTAAATCATTCTCAGAGTCTTCACCCTTATTAATACATATGCGTGTTCATACTGGAGAAAAGCCATATACATGTGATGTGTGCAGTAAAGCATTCTCAAGATCTCAAGACTTATCAATACACTTACGTACTCATACTGGACAAAAGCCATATAAATGCAATGTGTGCAGTAAAGCATTCTCACGCTCTTCTACCTTATCACATCACATGCACATTCATACTGGAGAAAAGCCATATAAATGTGACGTGTGCAGTAAATCATTCTCAAGATCTTCACACTTATCAGTACATTTATGTACTCACACTGGAATAAAGCCATATCAATGTGATGTGTGCACTAAAGCTTTCTCACACTCTTCAAACCTATTACACCTAAGTCACATGCACGTTCAATCTGTAGAAAAAGCATATACATGTGATGTGTGTAGTAAACGATTCTCACACTCTTCAAACTTATTGCAACACATGCACATTCATACAGGAGAAAAGCCATATAAATGTGATGTGTGCAGTAAAGCATTCTCACACTCTTCATACTTATCAAAACACATGCATGTTCACACAGGAGAAAAGCCATATAAATGTGATGTGTGCAGTAAATCATTCTCAGAGTCTTCACCCTTATTAATACATATGCGTGTTCATACTGGAGAAAAGCCATATACATGTGATGTGTGCAGTAAAGCATTCTCAAGATCTCAAGACTTATCAATACATTTACGTACTCACACTGGACAAAAGCCATATAAATGCAATGTGTGCAGTAAAGCATTTACACGCTCTTCTACCTTATCACATCACATGCACATTCATACTGGAGAAAAACCATATAAATGTGATGTGTGCAGTAAATCATTCTCAAGATCTTCACACTTATCAGTACATTTAAATACTCACACTGGAATAAAGCCATATCAATGTAATGTGTGCACTAAAGCTTTCTCACACTCTTCAAACCTATTACATCACATGCACATTCATACTGGAAAAAAGCCATACGAATGCAATGTGTGCAGTAAAGCATTCTCAGAGTCTTCAACCTTATCACAACACATTCGAACTCATACTGGAGAAAAACCATATAAATGTGGTGTGTGCAGTAAAGCATTCTCACACTCTTCAGGCTTATCAACACATATGCGTGCTCATACAGGAGAAAAGCCATATAAATGTGATGTGTGCAGTAAAGCATTCTCACAATCTGCTCACTTATCAAGGCATATGCATGTTCATACTAGAGAAAGGCCATATAAATGTGATGTGTGCAGTAAAGAATTTCCACACTCTTCAAACTTATCACATCACATGTGTGCACATACTGAAGAAAAGCCATATAAATGTGATAAATGCAATAAAGAATTCTCACAATCTGCTCACTTATTAAGGCACATGCTTCTTCATATTGAAGTAAAGTCATATTAAGGTGATATATGCAGTAAAGCATTCCAATGATCTTATCACTTATCAACACATACTTAATCATACAGCAGAAAAGTTATATACATGTGCGTGTAAAAAATATCCTCATGCTCTTTAACTGTTTACAACACATGCATTCTCACTCTTCAACTTTATCATAACACATGCATGTTTATACTGAAAAGACAAATAAATGTGATGTGTGCACTAAAGCATTATCATTCCTCATCCTTAACAGTTTACATGCACATTCACACTGGAGTATGCCATATAAATGTGATGTGTGAAGTAAAGCATTTGGAGAATGGATCAGTAGATGAGAGCATTTCCACAGTTCTGACTTATAATGACACGTGTGCACAGTTGAGGAAAAAATATTAATGTAATATGTTCAGTAAAGTATGCACTTGATCTTCCATTGTCAAAATACATGGAATTTGACAATGGAGAAAAGTCATATGTGACCAGTGCACTAGACCATTCTCAATTTCTTGTCACTTTTCAAGTCAGATTTGTGTTTATATTGGAAAAGCCATATATACATGATAGTAATAAAAAAAAAAGCTTTTTCTCATAGTCTTCAGTCTTATCACATCCCTTTAATTCTCAGTCTTCATAGTTATCAAAATATATACACGTTCAGACTGGAGTAAACATCCTCACAATCTTCAGATTTATCAAGATATATGCATATTCATACTGGAGAGAACATTCTCACAGTCTTCAGAGTTATCAAAATATTTGCATATTCATACTAGAGAAAGCATTCTCATTCTTCAGAGTTATTAAAATATTTGCATATTCATACTAGAGAAAACATTCTCACAGTCTTCAGAGTTATCAAAATATATGTATGCCACCACTACCTTCCAAATGGACCTCATGTAGATGGTGTGATGAGTTTCCACATGACAGAATGAACCATGATGTTAGTTTGGAAAGAGTTTTTGTTCTGTGTGCAGGATTATAAATACATTGGCATATGTATGTATTTGTATATACTAGGGATACCTGAAGTATAAACAGACAGAACAACAAATAAATGACCGCGCTCACTCACTCTCAAAAGCCCAAGACAGAAATTTCTAACTAAATATTTATTTCAAAATATGGAGTTCCTCATGCATGGTGTTAATCAGTTATTCAAGATCAGACACACTCACATTCAGGGGGGAGGGGGAGGGGGGGCAAGAGGAATTAATAACAAAAAGAAAAGATAAACATATAATGAAGTCAGCAGATTATCTTGCAGGACATCAATCTCGCCGTACACATATCATACATACAAAATGATAAAATGTTCAAAGTTCTAGGGCTATATACCCAATATAATCAGAATGTTTCAATAAAAAATATTAAAGTTAATTTCAAATAGGATAACATCAGAATTCAAATAAATGTTCTAAAAATTTGTTAATATAGAATGTTGATAAGTTTAATATATATAAATCTACCTACCCTAAATATGCACCACTAGATTAAATGTTTACTCACTCATAAGTGCGGTTGGTGAATGAAGAAAAGGATATACTCCATTGATGTATCAAATGAAATGCACATCACTGTAGCACAAATGTTCCGATACATGAAATATAAATGACAAAGTTAAAGTAGAATTTGTATCCTGCCCTAACAGCAGAGGGGGGGTGAAAAAAAATGATGATATAAAAAATACTGCTACCCACACTGTACACACAGGATGAATGTGTCGTCCGGGTCTTGACTGGTTGTCAAGTACACAGTCGAAGAAAATGGTGGCTTCATAATCCATCATGATCCATCCAGCCTGCTCACGGCTACTACACTTGCACCTCAAGTGGTGTACCCTCACAGCCACGATGTCAAAGGCACATGTAACCATCATCTGTCATGCAATGACTGCTCATCTTGTGGAATAGGCCCAGTCAGTTTGTACTTCAAGTAAATGTTGGCTGACAATTTACTATGCCTGATAAACAATTTCAGAATTAGAAACTTGAATATAATGGAAGTCTGAATCCCACTAACTTCACTTGTTTCAGTAAATTTATAGAATTTTCAAACTGGCGCTCAAGACTCCATGCAGCGAAATAATAGGTTTATCTCACATTGCAGTTGTCAAGGTTTCTGATCTCTATTTCGTGTCCTCTGGCTTATATACTAGTCTTTGGGAACCTTCTACAAACATCTGGACTCCTACCCATTGTGCAACTAAAAGCGTGTAACACAATAAATTTTCCTAACACAAGGTTTTAGCTTTGGTGCATTCTATCTTCCGAGATATAAAAACATTTGCACATACATACTGGAGAAAACATTCTCACCATCTTCAGAGATATCAAAATATATGTATATTTATACAGGAGAAAAACATTCTGTCTTCAGAGTTATCAAAATGTATGCATATTCATACCTGAGAAAACATTCTCACAGTCTTCAAAGTTATCAAAATATTTGCATATTTATACTGGAGAAAACATTCTCAATCTTCAGAGTTATCAAAATATATGCATATTCATACCTGAGAAAACATTCTCACAGTATTCAGAGCTATCAAAATATTTGCATATTTATACTGGAGAAAAACTAAGTGTGTCCAATTCATCAAAGGATTTGCACAGCTTTCATCCTTTGTCAAATCACATTTGTTCATACAAGAGAGACATATTGACCTGTGATCAATGCAATACATTTTCCTTAGTGTCTGATGACTTAATACATGTATATTCAGAATGTTGCAAAGCATTTCTATGTGATCATTTTGGCAGCAGACTCAGTCTTCCAATTGTCACAGCAATTACACATTCATCCTTGAGGAAACCCAAATGTATTTAATCAGTGTTTCGAGTATTTACCTATGTAGTTACATAGTCTGCAAGGTTTTCAGAAAACATGCACATTCACTCTAGTGAGAAGCCATATGATTCCATGTATTTTAATGTCATTCTTATTGACACTGGAGAAATACATCTTATATATAATCAAATTTAGTAATGTATTTATATGCTCATTCCTACTTGTTAAAAGCCATAGCAATGTGAACAGTGCATCAGAGCAATTTCTCATTTATCTAGCTTATCAGAAAACATGCATATTCACACTGGAGAAAAGCCGTATAAATGTCATGAGTACAGTATACTCAAGGCCTTCACTTGTCACCTTGTGTGTTTGTATTGGAGAAAATAAAATAAATTATTATAAAATTACATTTAATATGACCAAAAGTAGTCAATCCAACTCTGTTCTTTGTAGGAAGTGTAGAGTTTATATTTATTTGTGATTAATTTAATTAACACAATTTTCAAATATTAATTCATTACAAAATTAATATTTGCCAAAATTGTATGATTATATGTATGTTTATTTTAACAAATAGAAAATGGTGATCACATATTTTATCTTTATTTCTTCAAATTTATTTTATGTTACTCTTCATATTAAGGTTACAAGTAATTTTTTAAGATACATATTTTATTAACATAATTGTATATTTAACTATATATCTATTTGTTTTTGCATGTGTATGTAGTAATAATTTTTATATTGTACTGCATATGTATATCGGTTTTCTTATCTTACATATAATTATAATGAATGTAATAATAATAAGAATATAATTAAATTATTGTATGAGAAAGAAGCTATATGTAAATATTGTTCTTGTTTTATATATACTTGTGTGTGTGTGTGTGTGTGTGTGTGTGTGTGTGTGTGTGTGTGTGCCTACTAGAATGATGTATAAACATATTTATATCATATCATATGTGACACATTATTGCAAATAATACATCTATAAATATTAATTAATCAAGAAAATCTGTAATAAATAATATCTAAATGTCAGTAATTTAAAATAAGTGTCTGTTTTTATTATCATTTTTTTGTTTGAAAGCCCAAAGCATTATTGTTTTAACATTTGTACAGCCTTTATATTTTTACAACCATTCCAATTCAGAGTGCCTTTAAATTGTATTTAACATCCACCAATTTCCACTTGTACACCCTGATTTAGTTTGTAAACTCTTGTTTGAGTCTTTTAAACTCCTGTTTTGTCTTTTAAGATCCTATTTGTTAAACTCCTGTTTTTGTCTTTTAAGGTCCTCTTTGTTAAACTCCTGTTTTTGTCTTTTAAGATCCTATTTGTTAAACTCCTGTTTTTGTCTTTTACGGTCCATTTTGAGTTTTAAAAGTCATATTTGAGTTTTTTAAACTTTGTGTCTTTTAAACCTAATTTGAGTAATTTAAATTCTTGTCTGAGGTTTTTAAAATGACTGTTTTATGACATCTTGTTAAGTTTCATCTCTCTAAGTATCTAAATGAAAAAATATCAGGAGATTATCATGAGAATGGAATTATTATTAGTAGCAGTTGACCTTTGAGGAGTAGTCATGTCATTGTCATAAATGTAACAAATTGTCTCCATATAATGATGTTGTTTACAATATGAATCTTAGTAAAGACTAAATATAGTAATCTTATGGAATCTTAGTAAAGACTAAACATAGTAATCTTATGGAACTTTAAGACAGCATAACTTTCCACAACAAATGAACGCCTATAGTATAGGTCAACATGCATTTGCATAATGACCACATACTGACTTAATGACCACCATGAAATGACTCAGATGAATGCAGGAACTCAGCGAATAAGAGTGTTATAACTTTCAGGGTCCCCTGTATAACAATTTGAATGTTGATGATTTCAGTAAATACTTGTAGTTTATTACAAGTCCACTGATTGATGTGTTTAATAGATTTAAAGTCAACTAATAATGGTGTTGAGTCCACTGATTGACATATTTAATAGCATTAAGTTCAACTAATAATGATGTTATGAGTGGAATTTTCCATTTTTATAAACATATTTATTTAGTGAAGAACTCGATATTTTGAGTTTTATAGCTCACTGTATAATAATATAAATTATGAACTTAGTAATGATGTTATTAGTCTTATGGTGAACTTAGTAATGATGTTATTAGTGTTATGGTCCACTTAGTAATGATGTTATTAGTGTTATGGTGAACTTAGTAATGATGTTATTAGTGTTATGGTCCACTGTATAACAATTTAAATGGCAGTTAACACTCTTCTGTTAGGAGTAGAGTCCTATGTAAAATAATTTAAATGGCAGTAAACTCAATAGTGTTATGAGTTTTGGGGTCCACTGTATAATAAATGTGCAAGACCTCAATGATGCTATAACTTTCAGGGTCCAATATATAATAATTTAAATGACAATGAACTCAACGGTGTTATAACTTTCAGGGTCCAATATATAATAATTTAAATGGCAATGAACTCAATGGTGCTATAACTTTCAGGGTCCAATATATAATAATTTAAATGGCAATGAACTCAATGGTGCTATAACTTTCAGGGTCCAATATATAATAATTTAAATGGCAATGAACTCAATGGTGTTATACAATGGGTTAGAATCAAACTTGAGCTATCAGCCTGAAATGGATTGATAATGAACTCTCATGTAATATTTAAGAAACTAACAAGCGGCTTAAAATCCCAAGAAATATCTAAGAAGCTATGAAGTGGCTTGAATTCCCATATAATATTCAAGAAACTAACAAGTGGTTTGAAATCCCATGTAATATTCAAGAAAATAACAAGTGGCTAGAATTCCCATATAATATTTAAGAAAATAACAAGTGGTTTGAAATCCCATGTAATTTTTTAAGAAAGAAACAAGGGGCATGACATCCCATTGCAAATAATCAAATTGTAAAAAAAAAAAAAAGACTAAAAATTTTTAAATACTTGACAGTTTATTCCTCTATCTCTTTCTGCATCTAAAATGAAAGTTTGGTATGGTGATATTAATGTATAATATATTTTTTACTTTTGTTTTAATTACATGTAATATAATTTATATAATGAATGGATAGATTTTAGATTTTCATTCTCCATTGTGTTCAGGTTTGATTTCTGCCTTGGCTTTTGTGAAAGAATAAAATAGAATAGAATATACTTTCATTTTATTTTAGAGATATATTTATATAATTGCGAGAGAGAGAGAAATGTACAGACTTAAAAACAGCAGTAGAAGATAAAAAAAAAAATTATAACAATATCAAAACAAGCATGAAGACTGAAATTGAACAGAATATCAGGATTTAAAATGAGTCCTGTTGTAAAGTGTGCATTGGCTATAAATTAAAGTTTGATATGGTGGTATTAATGATAATACATTTCATACTTTTAAAACACCTTGAGTTGATTTTCCATTTGAGAGATGATTTTTCCATTTTTTGACCAAAATGTGTCAGTGTTTCTTCTAAGATGATGACTATTGTCAAACAGGACAAATTGAAATACTGATATTGCTAGAGAACTTACTGCAAAATTGAAAAAGGACAAGTTGAAATATTGATACATGTATTGCAAGAGAACTTGCTGTCAAACAGGACAAGTTGAAATGTTGATATTGCTAGAGAATTTGCTGTCAAACAGGGCAGTGTGAAAATTTGACAAAACTAGATAACTTCCAAGCAGAACAATATAAAACCTGACAAAGCTAGAGAGTTCACTAAACATGAAAATTTGAAAACTAGACTGCTAAAGAGTTGCCAATTTGAAAACTTGATAAAAAAAAAACTAGGGTGCTGCCAGCAAGACAATTTATAAACTTGAGAAAGATAGAGAATTGTTAAGCAGGCCAGTTTAAAAGCTTCAAAGTTAGAGAATTGCCAAGCAGAACATTTTGAAAATTTGACAAAGCTAAATATTTGCCAAGCCTGACAATGCTGTAGAGTTTGCCAAGCAGCACAATTTGAAAACTAGACATGCCTAGAGAGTTGCCTACCTGGACAGTTTGAAAACTTGACAAAGCTAGAGTGCAGCTAATCAGGCCAATGTGAAAGCTTAAAGTTGGAAAATTCCCAAGCAGTACAGTTTAAAACCCCCAGAAAGCTAGAGAGTTGTTAATCAGGACAATAGAAAACTCCCACAAAACTAGGGAGCTGCCAATTAGGACACTTCAAAAACTTACCTAGCTATAACTTGACATAACTAGAGATGTGAATGCATGTATACACTGTGTGATATTCCCACCCCACCCCACCCCTCCTAACTTTTATTTACTCTAAAGGACAGAAGGGTGGAATCAGAGAAAACAAAAAATGTATTTGTTAGTCCCATGTGTATTGTTGAACAGGTGAATTGTTTTTATTTTCTGAATTTAAGTTTTTAATTTACATAAAATATTACTACTGCAACAAAATATTACTGGATCTATTGTAATAAAATGTTACTACATTATTCCTGCTGTAAAATATTACTACTTCTATTGCAGCAAAATATTACTACTTCTATTGCAGTAAAATGTTACTATCTCTACTGCAATAACATCACAACACATACAAAGTATTAATACTGAAGAAAAGTCACTTAATTGTGATCTATACAGCAAAAGATATATAAAGTCTTACCATAGCCAATGAATATTTAGAGAAAATTCATATAATTGTAATCAATGTAGCAAATCATATTTATTACAACATGTTTGTTCATACTGGTGAAAATCAATATAAATTTGATTAGTGTAACTGGGCATTTTTAACACTCTTCTAACATACATGACAAATGCTTATTTATTAATGGAGAAAAGTCATAAAAATGTCAACAGAAGAGCTCATATTACTTAGCTCTCTGTATTGTGGCTGATTTGAAAATATGAAGAATAAACAATATCACAGTGAAACAAAGAATATTAATGTAGAAAAAATATAAAATGACTAACTTTACTGAATGCTAATAATGCTTAAGAGAAGGATGCAACCAAGGGTGGGGTGGTTGTCGAGGAGGCTAGATACTGACCAAGTGCAAGAAAAGAAGTGAGGAAAAGATAAATATTTGTTCAAGTTGGAAAGCAGTGAGAGAATGTATTAAGTGTGTTGATGGAACTGAGAGTCTCTTCAGTTTGAGGGGTTTTTTTGTTGTTGTTTTTGTGTTGTTTTTTTTTTTTTTTTTGAGGGGACTGGGAGGGTAGAGGTGAAAGAGGTTGGGTTTGAAGCTTGCTGGATATGAGGAAAAGGGGTTTAAGTGCAAAACATTCGGACATTCGCTAAAATCTTGCTCTTGTTAATCTTGTTATACTACTCCTAAAACATGTTCTAGCAAAGGTACGACCACCTTACTAAAGATTGCCACATCCTTCACGGAAATAAAGCTTCAAGGAAATAAAGTAAAATACTTTCATTTTCTCTACATATGGGCCTGCGTAAAAAGACTGTACACTAGAAGAGACAACCAAGACAGACAACTCTGGTCAAAGCAAGGTCAGTATACAGGTTCTACCCCTTCAATTTACCCTGTTTGGAGCTACCCCTAAACTAGCTACTTATTGGTGTTCTCATGCAGTCCAAGATCTGATTTTACAAATCTAGCAGCACCCCAATTTATAATTTATTTTCCCCTGCAGCACTGTGACAGACACCCTCATGTCTGGATGTTATATAAATACTGTGTACTAGGTTATGTTGTACACAATTCTGTGTACTGGTTCTAATTATGGCTTTGTTTTTGTAGTTCAGACACATGAGCTGAGCTATTGGTTTATAGTTGTTAGAACATTTAAAAAAAGAATTTTCCTGATTTATATTTTGCATAATGTGATCTTTTTCTAATTTGTAAGGAAATTGTTGGGGTTGTTTCTTTTTTTGACTAGTGAAAGGATCTGGTGGCATTGATTGGTTGCTGACAGTTCCTTCTGTGACTATTTTGGCATTAAGAAATATGGGCTTTGGATTAATGTTGGAGCTGTTGTTCTGAAAGAATGTTAAATATCTCTCAAGATTGGGTATATGGTATGTTGTTGATTTTGATGTTTGTTTAAGATTTTATGTGTTTGTTTATATTACGACTAGAGTTTCACATCTCTTCACTTGTGTTTGGAATTCTGTGATCTGGCACAAGTCAACCCTCCACTTACTTAAATTTATGGCCGTTGGAATTTTTGCTTCTGTTGGTCTTTGATTAAAGAGTTTACAACTTTTTAACCCCCCCTCCCTTTTTTCTAGAGCCTGCTTTTATACTTTCAACTGAAAGACTAGACTATTTTTTTTTTACATTCCATTCTCTTTTCTGTAATTTGGGTGTGGTTTGTGGTTTGCTTTTGGTTCAGGCATAGGTGTCTTAATTCTTTGAATAACTCATTTTGTAAGTGTGTTGATTATTTCGTCAAAGGAAAAGTTTGGCAGTTGTGTGCATGAGTGTGTGTGTGTGGGGACATTTATTTAAATGGAAATTTTCCTAGATCATTCTGTTTGCATAGGTTTTGAAGAGGTCATAGTCTTATGAAGATCTATCATATCTGGATAGTATAATAAGGTTATTTTGATTGGTATATTGTCTATTCCTAATGTTTCGTCTACGAGTGTCTCACATAATAAATCTGAGGCTATGTCTATTCAGTTTAGTGTCAAGTGATGATTGCCTGAGAGAATTGTCATATCTTT
This sequence comes from Sinotaia quadrata, assembly GCA_028829895.1. Lineage (NCBI taxonomy): Eukaryota > Metazoa > Mollusca > Gastropoda > Architaenioglossa > Viviparidae > Sinotaia > Sinotaia quadrata. The sequence continues at coordinate 12,483,946 of CM054179.1, forward strand.
AAAAGTCAGTGGGGTTGCCTTCATCAAGCGAGACAAGACTGGAAGTATCAATGATTCTTTCAAGGCACTTTGTCCTAACATAGGTATATCGCAATCATAATTCCCAAAGTGGTCTTCTGGCTTTAAAATCACTGAATACTCTGGTGTCCTGTTCATCCAGTGTTTTTAGGGCTTTTGTTAGTGTGTCTTTTAAGTAGTGATTAGTACTGGGACCATATATATTATAATGTTTGGGATGTCCCATTGGATTATAGATATTTAATCTTAATGACAACTGCTTCTATAGAATTATCCAGGACTAGAATTTTCAATATGGATTATAATTGTCCCTTTGAATGATTCAATCAATTTTCTGGAAAATGGTTAAGTTCACCTCTCCTTCCAATAGTTTCAAATACAAATGGGGGATAGGTAGTAATAATTAAGAACTTTAAGCTTTTTATGTTAGGGAGGTGATAAATTATTTTTAATTAAAACCAGGAAAGGGGAGGGTCGATAGGAAACTTTCTAGTTCAAGATGATTAATTACTAGGCATTCCACTATAAAATATAAATAGTGGGTGGGGGGTGAAAGGCTACTCATCCGTGGATATTGAAGATGGTTAATACTGAAGAAAAGGATGAAACTGGGGTAGGGTAGAGTTTGTCAGGTAGCTAGATAATGACTTGAGTCAAAAAGAAATGAAAAAAAAGTATTTTGTTCCAAATGGGAAACACTAAAGTGAGGGTATGAAATGTGTTAATGTAACTGGGAGGCGCTTCTGGCTGAGTTGGTGGGTTATAAAGTTTGAAAGAAGTCGGAAGGGAAAAGTGGGGTGGATAGTAGTGGAGACTGGTTTGAAACTTGGTGGATATGAGAAAATGCTTTAAGTGCATAACATTCGGACATTCGCTAGAATTTTGCTTTTGATAATCTATAATATGTACCAGCAACACAATGACCACCCTAGTAAAGATTGTCACACCTTTCCAGGAAATAAAGTAAAATATTTTCGCTTTCTCCCCATCAAAGACATAAAAGGCCCGTGTAAAAAGACTGTAGGCCTACACTAGAGAGTTTAATACGGACTCGCCTTAACAGACAACCAAGACAGACAACTCTGATAAAAGCAAAGCCATTACATCTATCCTTTGTTTGACCCCTACCCCTAAACTACCCACTGGCGTCCTGACGCAGTCCGAAATCTAGCCAGCACAATCTGTCACCCCGATCTCTAATTTATTTTCCCCTGCGCAGAATAAACATCTACAAGGTGCTTGTAGGACATTAAATCTAACCTCTCCCCCCTACTGAAATTTGAATTAGTGTCTCCATGTCAAAGTTAGAATCAAAGCTATTATCATACACAATCCACACGTAAAATTCATGAATGACTGGTTAAAGTAGGTCGTATTTTCCCCTGAAGTTGAAGGTCATTCTATCGAAAACTTACAGCATACGTCTTTTAGTATTGGATTCATTCCAGCGTTGTTGTGTTTGTGTTACAAAAAAATTGAACTCTGTAAGTGTAATCATAAGTACTGGTTCAAACAGTCAGATAGATTACAAATAGTGAAATACACAAGTGAACTCCAAAACAAGTCTAATCGCTGGCTTGAGAGGACGAAATTAAAGATGGCGATGATAAGTAAGTTATTTCTATTCAGTTTGTACACTTTCGGCAAAATTTACTTTCAGCTACTCACGAGAAATCATGACTTTGGTTGTTTTTTTAAACACGTACCTGAAAAGTTATATTTATATTAGCTGTATTTTTTAAAAGGGATTTTTCAGTACAGGAAGTTAATTTTAATATCTGCACTTTCAGAGTTACTTCTCTTGAGATGGGAGAGTAAAGAAAACCTTGACGAAAATAATATTAACATCAGAGAGAGAGAGAGAGAGAGTTATAAAAGAATTAACGGTAGTTAGAGGATGTGTTGTTTACTAATGTACCAAAAACTATGAGAACAATAGGCATTTTCTGCTTTCGTTTATCACTTGATGAATAAAGGAGATCATTGTGGATTTCTAAGCTGAGAAATTAGATGTAACACTCTCGGTACCCATCCTGATACATAATGGTTGTTAGTCTAGACTCCTGCAGTTTTTATACCATTCGCAGTGTACTACTCCTACAACAGTAGGCTCATGTATCTGTCTATCTATCTATCTATCTATCTGCAACAGCTATTTTTATTACTATTACGAGAAAATTATTATCATCACTACATTAGTACATGTAAGATAATTTGCACCTCTCAACTTGCGGGTGATGGACTGGGTGCCTCTTGCACTCCCTCCCCCCTTAGTAAATTCCTAGTATTTTAATGAACACTGAAGAATAACTCTGAACTGGCACACGTCCAAAATAGAGCAGTGAAACACCCTCAAAGAAAAGGCCTATGACGACCCGTCTTACTAATTAATCAGCCATCACACTGCTCTGACCATTTTAACCCAGTTATAATATAACACAGATCAAGGGTGTTGACCAATAAAGAAATATAATTTATTAACAAAACAATTAACCACACACTACACTGCAATTCAACACCAATCAAGTGTAAATAATGACATACAAAGACACATAAAATGCACAGACAAATATACACTTATGGACTCTTAATTATAATGTCAGGCCTGAAAGGGCTTTCTTAAATAACTGTTTCTGGTAGTCTTTCTGGAATTTTATCTCTGACTTTCTTCAGAGGTATTCAAGGATGCTCCAGATAATATACCATAGGTTGATTATGGGTGCTAGAAGTATTTAAAAATAAAAGGTAAAGATGACAACACACCTAGTCAATAATTTGTGCACTTATTTGCAAGAAAGTGTGCCAGTGTCTGATACAAGTGATAGTGCGATTGTTAAGCTGTTAATAGATGCAGATAGTAGGCTAGATACAATGGAGGTGATTAGAACATTATCTAGATAATATTCCAAGTAGCCCACTACCAAAGAGATTGCTTTAATTTACTTGTCACAAAAATTTCAAAACATAAAGATATGTATTACTTATTATTTTGTTATAATTAATAATAGTATGTGTCAAGCATGTTTTTATATCTATAAATTATGCATAAAGAATACCAAGTATATAGTTTTAAAGATTTTTTAAATATGAAAGTTTCTATTGTAAAAATACTAATTCAGATTAAAGTTATAGATAACTTATCTTTTAGATAACTTCCTGCTGGTCATTTTAATAGGTGAACCATAACTGTGCTCTGTATAGTTTCCAAGAGGTGACCATTTATTGTTTTAAATTTTCTTTGTAAATAAAAATTGTACAGTAAAATGAAAATTGTAACTTAATATGTGATTAAACAGAAGTTATCTTTATAAATTTAGATAGAGTATAGTTTGCTGATCATTTTGATATACGATGTATAGTTTAGAGATATGACAGTTTGCTTGTTTAAATTTTCTGTATTAAACACATTAATACTTTTTGGGGGGTTAAAATTTGCTGAAATGGTCATTTTCAGCCTCCAGTAATTTCCAATTTTCTTTGCAATGTTTTTTTGGGAAAAATAGGCTTTAACTACTTGGTAAATGATTTAATAATATGCATTTTGGATGTACTTTCTTCATCACTTGCATATATTATAATGCCATGAATATTCCTTTTTTAACACATATTTTGAGCATAAAAGATTTGTACAATATGAACTAAGAAAAAAAATGAGTGGGACTACCAAATAATAGTTATAAAATAAGTGACGAAGAAAGAGGTGGAAATATTTGTCACACTATCTCTCTATCTGAAGCTTACATTTGAGACTTCAGGCCAGCTATCTTACTCTAATGACCAGATCCACAGAACATTAACAGTTACATCCATCAGTATGGAATGGATCTGGATAATTATTCAGGCATCAGCTCTATGATATATAAAGGAATACTATTTAATGAATTAAAATTAATTTGTTTGTTACAATGATTTTGTTTTAGAGATGTTAACAAGAGAGTAAATATTAATACTCTTTTCATTAGATTCATAGATTCTTTCATAGCTTAAGATTTGAAAACTTTATTAATATGAAATTTAAATCTATTACTTCATTTTTACTGACTATGAATATAATTTTAATTAGTCAAGAAATTTATGTTTTCAAGAAATGAATGCTGATTGTATTGCACATATGCAAAAGTAACACAAAGCAACCCTGTCTCAAATTGAAGATTGCACACTTGTAGAGGTAAGGAAACAGTATTATTTGTTTAACTTGTTTTAACTCACTTTTATTAGTAAATCTTTATTTTTTTAGTGTGGCTCTTGAAATTTGTTAGAAATATTCAGCAAAAATTAATTGCTTTTGATGATTAGTTCATGAAGTGATACAAAGTGTAGACTTGACACATAATCCTAATTTCATGATGTAGTGTACAGTAGAATATTGATTATCTGAGCATCAGTTATCAATTTTGTTCAGTACCATTTCATTTTTGTTGATTATCAAATTTTCTTTTTCATCACCCTATCGTTCCAACCCAGAATACATCCTGTATGTTCCAGAGAATTGAATCAGAAAATCCATCTGTTTTGGTGACTTGTTCCGGTTGGCCAATTTTTTCTTATTAGGGATGTTTCAGTTGGTTGAAGTTGCAAATCTCTGCAGTGTGCCCTTAATCATTAGTTTTAAAATAAATTATTTACTGTGATGAGTGTAAATCTACCGAGCACTTGATGGTTGATAAATAAGAATCTTTATTATTAAACATAAATGCAGTTATTAAGCCAGTAATAAATGGCATAACAATTAGCAGAGTAAATCAGTGTTATGTTCTATAAGATGAATTTGGCTAATTCTAATGCTTGAGATGCTATTTTAAAATGTTATATACTTTTTTTATTTATAAAGCCAATAAACATATTTATTCATTTTAATTTTTAATAATATATTGTCATTTAAAAAAAAAATATTTATACATTTTGTTTTGAGAATGAAGTAAGTATAATGCCTTAAAAATGAATGATAGCTGTGTGACTCACTTTTTCATTTTGAAGTTCATTTGTACACATAGGTATTGTTGAAAAGTTTATAGAAAGTATGTTCTTTTCTTTCCATTGCTTGAATATTACTTGAATATCACTAACTATCCTGTGTCATTATTTTATGTTGAAAATCTTACAGGAAGTATGTTCTTTCCATTGCTGATATTACTTGAACATCACTAACCTGTGTCATTATTTTTTGTTGAAAATCTTACAGAAAGTATGTTCTTTCCATTGCTAATATTACTCAAATACACTAACTATCCTGTGTCATTATTTCTTGTTGAAAATCTTACAGAAAGTATGTTCTTTCCATTGCTAATATTACTCAAATACTTCTAATTAGCCTGTGTCATTATTTCTTGTTGAAAATCTTACAGAAAGTATGTTCTTTCCATTGCTAATATTACTCAAATACTACTAACTATCCTGTGTCATTATGTTTTGGTTCAAAGTATACATTTATATGTTCCTGTTATTTTTGTTTCTTTTAGGAAACCTGTTTAATTTTTTATCTGTTGTCACTTTGCAAATGGTTTCATTTTGTTGTGTTCATTTATCTTTTTTCATTAAATAAATTTTTAGTTATTTTAAAAAATATGCCATTAATTTGTATAGTTGGCACTATGTTTAATTCTAATTGTTAAATATTAATTTATGTGTTGTGTACATAGAGTTTTCCTAATACGAATCACTATTTTTATGTCTCATTATTATTATTATATCATCACTTGGGACCATGATTTTGAAATGTGTTACATGTATTAGTACAGCAATAAGAATATAATTTTATTTAGTTTTTTTGCATACGTGAGTTTGTTTGTTTTTATTTTCATTGTTGATGTATGCAGTGTTAATTTAGTTTTATTTTCATTATTGATTTCAACATTTTCTTTGAGTCAATGTGCATAATGGATAAAGATTCCCTTTTATTTGTTGCTAACATATACCCGTGGAGTGATAAAGAAAAAGTATTAATACTTTTATTTGTTGTTAGCACATACCCATATAGTGATAAAGAAAAAGTATTAACACTTCTTTTGTTGTTAACCCATGTAGTGATAAAGAAAAAGTATTAATAAAATAATACTGTACTTCTATTTGTTGTTAACACATACCCATGTAGTGATAAAGAAAAAGTATTAATACTTCTATTTGTTATTTACACACCCATATATAGTAATTAAAAAATTATCTGGTTGCAGGGAAGAGATGCTGATGTTAGTGCATTCATGCCAAGTAATTGATGGCCAATGTGTCACAAGTTGAAAATGTTTTGATTGTGTTCCTAATATAGGTAAGTGAACAGATTGTTAAAAGATTGGCTTAGTGTCAGTATTTATATTTCTAAACCTTATTATAAATCTTATTATTGTTCTTTTATGTAGGTTTTGAAGTTTATTAGAAGTGTGTTTGTAAAGCTTATTATTTTTTTATAAGATAGGTTTTAAAGTTTATTAGAAGTTTATTTTAAAGCTTTTTATTTTTTATAAGATGTGTTTTGAAGTTTGTTAGAAGTTTATTTGTAAAGCTTATTTTTTTATAAGATAGGTTTTAAAGAGTATTAGAAGTTTATTTTAAAGCTTTTTATTTTTTATAAGATATGATTTGAAGTTTGTTAGAAGTGTTAAGAGATGAAAATTGTTGTGCATGATTGTATCATGTAATCAGACATGGTGTGGAGTACTTAACACCAAATGTCACTGCCATATCAAGTATACTTAACATACAATTCTAATTACAATTTTGCATGGTGTACTTCACCCACAATCCTGATTTTAGTTTCATGTGGAATATTTAGTACATTATCAAATAATGTACATATTTTGTCTGCATACATTATATATCATAATGATCGTAACTTTTCATGTGTTGTATTTAACATGTGATCATAATACTATTTTTAAAGTTGTTTATGTGGTTTTACTAAAATCTTGCTTGGTTGTTTCTTCCTGTTTTTAAAACTTGACCTTATTTTCTCTGCAGGTACAACAATAAAGACGTTTCACTGACATCAGCTGGAATATTGACTTTAAGTAATTGTCATGTTTCTTCTATTTCACTTGTTTCTTTGTGTTGTTGACACTCCTTGATAGGGGAGTGTCTTTGATGTTTGTCAGTCATATGTTGGCTTCTACTCTACATAAGTTTACTTACACTTAAGAAAAAAATATGTATGTTGACAATGTAATAAATTATTCTATTTGCAAATTATGAGAACAAATGCATATTCATACTGGAGAAAAACTGTATATATATATAATGAATTTAGTTAAACATTTTCATTTGTCTTGTGGTTTACCCATTAAATGTATATTCTTTCTTGAGAATGGTCATATAAATGTGTTCACTTAATGAAAACATTCTCAACTACATATATCAAGGCATAAGTGTTCACATTTTTGAAAATCCCTATAAATTAATCAGTGCAAAAATCTAACTTTTCTTCCAGTCTTCTCTTTTATTAAAACACATTCATAAAGTCACATGAATGTACCCAGTGCAGCAGTGTTCTTGTACTCTTATGGCTTATCAAAATGTATAAATGTTTGACTGGAGAAAAGTCATCAGTATGATCAGTATGGTATAGTTTTATTATACCCTGTCTTTTATCACACAATATATGTTAATATTAAAGATACATCATGTAGTTGTGATCAGTGCTTCAAAACATTTGCAAATTCTTTTTTGCTTTTCAAAATACACGTACAACAATTCATACTGGTTTCACACTGAAAATCAAAACATTTGCAAACTCTTTTTGCTTTTCAAAATACATGTACATTCATACTGGTTTCACACTGAAAATCAATAGAAATGTGTTGAGTCAGGTAGAGCATTAATTGATTCTTTTGGATTATCACATCATATGCACTTGTACTGGAGGAAAATGATATAAAATGTGGTCATTTGCCTTAAGAACTGACTTATTACATCTGTTTTCATTCTAGAGATAAACCTTAAAAGAAATGCATGCTTATACTGGAGAAATGCCGTATAAATGTGATGTGTGCAGTAAAGCCTTCTCAAGGTATTCAACTTTATCACGTCACATGTACATTCATACTGGAGAAAAACCATACAAATGTGATGTGTGCAGTAAAGCATTCTCACATTCTTCAACCTTATCACGTCACATGCACATTCATTCTGGAGAAAAGCCATATAAATGTAGCATGTGTCTAAAAGAATTCTCACTCTCTTCAGCCTTATCAATACACTTGCTTGTTCATACTGGAGAAAAACCATATAAATGTAATGTGTGCAGTAAAGCATTTTCTCAGTCTGCAGGCTTATCAAAACATATGCTTGTTCATACTGGAGAAAAGCCATATAAATGTGATGTATGCAGTAAAGCATTCTCACTCTCTTCAAACTTATCAAAACACATGCACATTCATACTGGAGAAAAGCCGTACAAATGCAATGTGTGCAGTAAAACATTCTCATATACTTCAACCTTATCACGTCACATGTACATTCACACTGGAGTAAAGCCATATAAATGTGGTATGTGCAGTAAAGCATTCTCTCAATCTTCACACTTGTCAAAACACATGCCTAATCATACAGGAGAAAAGCCATATAAATGTGATGTGTGCAGTAAAGCATTCTCACATTCCGATTATTTTTCAATACACATGCGTACTCATACTGGAGAAAAGCCGTATAAATGTGATGTGTGCGGCAAAACATTTTCACAGTCTTCACACTTATCAACACACATGCTTGCTCATACTAGAGAAAAACTATATAAGTATGAAGTGTGCAAAAAAGCATTCTCCTAATAATATGCTTTATCAATACATTTATTGTGCTCATTCTGGAGAAAAACCTTATGAATGTGATTTGTGCATCGAAATATTTCTACAGTTTTGTCTTATAAAAATCCATGTCTTCATGGTTGTAAAAAAAAGTATAAATGTCATATTTGCAGTAAAGTGTGCTCTTGATCTTTCATTGTCAAAACATGTGTAAGCTGACAATGGTGAAGAGTTATTTGAGACCACTTCGCTAGAACATTCTCCATTTCTTGTCACTTTTCAAGTCAGATATTTGTTTATACTGGGAAAAATCCATATAAACTCCATAAATATACTAAATCTTTTTCTCATAATCTTCAGCCCTATCACATCCCATCCTGGAGAAAACATTTTCAATCTTTAGGGTTATCAAAATATATGCATATTCATAATTTTAGAGAAAAGGTGTGGCTGAGTAAATTTGCCTATCCCTGTTTAATTGTTATATAAATTATTAAATTGTCAAAGTGACCTACCCTTGGGCACTCTTTTTGATGGTATTTTTGTAAGTGTCAGAGTTGGAAGTAAAATCTTGAGTTGAGAATATGCTAGAAATTGTTGATGTAATGCAAACCAGTTCCAACTGGATGATTAGTTTATATTATCCTATTGTTAAGATTTACGAGAACGAGACCAGACAATGGCTGAGATAAAAAAGTGTCCATGCTTTAGAGAATTCTATTATCTAGTCACTTGAATTTGGAGTGGCAAGAAGTCCAGTCATGAAAGGTGGCCGTTGCCTTACTGGGACAAGCAGCCTTTCTTTCTGTGTGTGATTTGAATCTCCTGGTTTACTGATTATAAACCACTATGACCAACTGTGATAGATGTGGGGAGCAGTGTTTAAATGTAGAGAATACACTCCATTAATGTAAAGTGGCAAGATATGCAGACTACATAAGCAATTTCTGGTACAGGGAAGTTACTAGAAATTGACACAATTGATATTGTGCTTGAACTAGCTGGTATGGTGAATGAACACCCAGGTTAGCTTCGAGAGAATAGCAGTGAAATGGTGTTTTCAAAATGTGAGAAAAACATGTGGAACTGACATAATAATGGCAGACAATAAACTTGTGAAAAGCTCATGAAAGACCTTTGAGCCAGCACCTAAATCAGGTTACATAGAAACTATTACCGCTTATCTCTAATAACTCCATTTCTGTTCAGTGATAAGAAATATCCTGTGATTTGCTTTAACACTATTGTTGAATTATATTTTATTATATAAGACTGTAGTATAAGAATTGTTCGAACAAGGTTTCATGGAAATATTGATGTCAAGTAATCCTTTTCACTGTATTTTTATATGTAATTTGATTGTTAATTTAATAAATTTATTTTTAAATTTATTGACTTTCTTACACATGGTTATATTGGAGAAGAAAGTGGGTGGATGGAGGGCTTTCCAAATATAAATTAAAGACAGATTTGTCTTCTCTTTAGTAAGAAATTTTCCACCTAGGGAAATACTGTGTGACAGTAAATTTTTGTCTTTAAAGCTGTGGAAGAGAGAAAAACATTTACAGTGCCCACATCCAAGTGAGAGACAAGTGGTGTTGGAGAATTATTAATAACATTTAATTAAAATTCTCAACACTTGAAATTAGTTATATGGATGATTAATTAATTAAAAAAATAATCATTAACTAAATGGCCTTAGTGTCACACCATCAGAAACATTCACATTCACTCTTTTGAGAAGTCATATATATGTGTTTAATGATTTCATATTTTTTAATGTCATTTTAATTTTTTAATGACTCTAGAGGCTTATATATATATAATCTAATTTATTAATGTTTTTACATGCTCTTTCCTATTTGTTAAAAGGCATATTAGGGTGATCATTGCATCAAAGTTTCTCACAGTCTTCTAGCTTATCAAAACAACTGCATATTCACACTAGAGAAAAGTCATATAAATGTAAAGAGTACAGTAAAGTATTCTGATGGCCTTCACTTGACACCATTGCTCGTTCATATTGGAGAAAAGAAAAGAAAGGAATATAAATTCTATTTAATAGGACTAAAAGTAGTCAGTCCCAGACTATTCTTTGCAAGCATAATATAATTAATATTTAATTTTGTTATAATTATAATTTTGTTGAGATTAATTTCATAAACAAAATTTAAGATACTAAATCATTAGAAACATAATATTTCCCAACATTGTATAATTATTTTATATGTATGTTTTTTCTAATAAATAGAAAATTGTGATCACATATTTTATCTTTATTTCTTAAATTTTATTTTGTGTTAGTTTTCAAGAGTACAAGTATATTTTTTTAAGATACATATGTTATGAACATAATTTTATATAAATAATTTTAATCATAATTGTAAATATTTTATTTGGAATTTATTTTGTATATATAGAAATATTATATTTGTTGTCTGTGTATATGGTAATAATTTTTATTGTTGCTGCAAATGTATGGTGGTCTTCATATGCAACATATAATATTAATAATTGTAATAATAAGAATAATTTAATTAAAATAATTGTATGAGAAAGTACCTCTATATATTGATATTTTCATTATGTACTTGTGTGTGTGTGTGTGATCCTACTAGCATGATGTATAAATATATTTTATCATACACAAGTTATTGCAAATAATATGTATATACATATTAATCAATAAAATATGTAATAAATAATTCTAAACATAGATCAATTAAAATATGTGTCTGTTTTTAGTATCATTTCTTGTTTGTAAACTAAAAACTTTTCTTTAATCAAACATTTACAAATATTCTAATTTGCACCTATCTGAACGTTTTTAATTAATGTGGAATTGATAATGAAAGGAACTCTTTACATGAATGATAGATATATTGAGATTTATTGCATGTAATAGGTTGGGTGTGTGACTGTAGGATATTTTTTAAACCTATTGATTGATTAATTGATATTCACTATTTTCTCAAGTATAGAATTTCTAGGAGAAATCTTGTATGATAGAGGGAGTTAAACATTGAATAAATTCATTGTTAAACAAGTCTTTGCCTCTGTGGTTTTCAGATGAGAGTGAGTGTGGATTGTTTATTCATTGTTAAACTTGTTAAACAAGTCTTTGACTCTGTGGTTTGTGGATGAGAGCAAGCATGGTTTGTTTATTCATTGTTCTGTCCTTTCACACACTTTATTTCCATCTTACATTCGTACACTGATTCATACTCTACAAACAGAATAAAAATAGCATTCCAAACAAACATCTTGGTACATCAACTCCAACCCACGGATTACCGAGTTTGGAGTCCGCCTTTGCCGGCCAGACATGTTTTAGCAACGGACGCATGCAGCAAAAAGGCAACTCCCCTTCCTTTCCCCCCCACCCAAGCACGAAAGCGGCGGAAGTGCCCCCTACATTAACAACAACATCTTGGTTCATTCTGTCATGTGAGTGAGAATTAAAACAACTACATGAAACTCAGTGTATGCCATTCTTCACTTTCCACCTGGTGAGCGGAGATTGTTGGTGACAAGAATGTACATAAATGATATGTTATTTTTGCAATATACTGGGCTGCATAATTTATAAAAATTATTTCTTGTAAACTGGAATGCGCAAATTGTTTTTGTAATTAACAGTACATGAAATTAATTGTTTCTGAATCAATGGGGGAGGGGGGCGCTACATATTTAACACGAGACAAATACACTTCTACAGCAAGGGCAATGAATGTCACAGATCTATCAAATTCCTGGCCTAAGCTCATTTATTCATTCTCACAAATACATTTTTATTTTTACTTCAATTAATTAAGTTAAATAATTAGTGTATTAATTTACATACACACATAAGCACTTCTTGATAAACTGTAATTACCATTTCCAACTCTCCTCTTCCTTCAAATGATTTACATCTGTGACAAATACTATAATTAAAGTTACTAATGACAGTGTTAGCACGGCACATCATAGCTAATGGCCAATGTTAATGTTAACGATTCACATATAAGCTAATGACACTGTAAACACCTCACATCAAAGCTAATGGCCAATGTTAATGTCAATGACAGTGCTCAGACCTCACATCATAGCTAATAGTCAAAGTTAATGAAATATTAACAACCCACATCTAGGCTAATGGTAATGTCAATGACAATATTCAGACCTCATGCCACAGCTAATGACAAACATTAATGACAAACACTAATGACAGCTTACAGAAAACAAATAGAAAGTGTAAATTTACTGTACATATTTACTGAACCATTGGTTTCTCACTGTTCACATTACCAGGAGTGTTTGGATTAATGACTATAACTATATTTACAATGCGACTGTATGTACAATTCATTAATTTGCATCACAAATAATGTACACAATTGTTCTAAGTACAATTCAATAATCATTATCAGTATCACTACAATTAATTGGTATATTGATCAGTAATGCAATATACAACTTGGTCATATAAACAATTCATTAAAACAATATAATATGATTAGAAAGCACAATTTACTATAATTAACTGTTCACAATACAATTGACAGTGAAGCACTATTTTCAGGTAAACTAACATGCTCAAACATGAGAAGTAAGCATATTAAGCCAACATATTGCTCAACACAATAGCAATGTATGCACTAATAATTTTTCTAATACACAAATTCAGTATAATACACAGTTTTATTACTTATTCTTAAATACTTTTCCTGTCCAAAAGAAAAGAACTTTTAAACCATTGAAGCTATAATTTGGTTCACAACAATCAAGATGCTCAAAACCTTAAATCTGACAATAGTTTTCAATAATAACATATTAAAACTGACTTCAGTCTAAATGTAGTGCTGATTCTCTTCCTTGAATTTGTAAATGGAAATGAGTGTCCTCAAGAGTTTATACCATTTGATGTTAGTTACTAGTACCCTAACAACATTTTCATTATCCTAATGACTGCATTTCTATTCACCTAGCAAAAGCATTTTCATTACCCTAGTGACTGCATTTCTATTCACCTAGCAAAAGCATTTTTATTACCCTAGTGATTGGATTGTGTTGTTTACCTATTTATGATGTTCAGTCCTTGGGTGACTATAATGTATTTACCCTAATACCTGTGCTACTATTACCCTAGTGACTATTGTGTTTACCCTAATACCTGTGCTACTATTACCTTAGTGACTATATTGTATTTACTCTAATACCTGTGCTCTGTTACCCTAATGACCGAGGCCTTATAATTCCTGGTGAATGAGGCACTAATTGAATGGGGATCCCTATTGAAAGTGATGATATATTCCCTAGGGACTAAAGTGTTTTACTCTAGTCAGTCTAGTGTCCTAAGCAATATACTCCCAAGTGAAAATTTTAAGTTTGTGGAGGCAACCTGGAATAGCAGGTAAAAATTTTGTACATATAAACATATTTATTTACAATTAAAAATATATTATATAATGGTATTAAAATGATTTCAAATTGATTAAAAATTCCTAAGGCAGTCAATACTGACATAAGAAATTAATTTTTAAAAAAAGAATAAGGTCTTAAGTACTAAGACGTCATAGTTACCCATGACTGGCTTCAAGTTGTGGAACCTAAGTCATTGGATGAGATCTGTTCATGTGATAAGATTAGACCTCAATCAAATAAAACTAAAGAAATATAAATACTATAATTATTATGAAAACTCAATGTATGGCACATGCAATTTTCAGGCATTTTTAAAGTCTACATTTCAGACAATATTAATATATTTTTATCCTAGGGTAAGTTGAGAAATTACTGGAATTCTATTATTACATTTTCCTTACTTGGTATACTATGATTAGATCATAGTTGTGAAGGAAACTACAACTACTACTAGGTGAGCGTATGTCTACTTCAGTTGCTGTTCTTGGTTGTGGTATGTTCTTGTGGGGCCCTCCTTTTCTCACTTGCTTCCAAGGAGGGTATCTGTCATGGTGTTACAGCTGGAAGTGGTTAGTTTAGTGTTGTGAATGGATCTTTGATCTTAGTCCATGACGACTCTCCCCTCTCTTTAAAAGAGTTAATTATTTGTTAAAATTTAAAATTTTAAAAATATTTCTTTGCCCTAGTGGTTAAAGGTGTATTGTAGTTTTTTTGGTGGAGGAAAGTGAATAGTTTGAGTGAATGCTTTTCTGAGCATGTTCTTGTGTGAAGAGTAATGTTTGGGTTGTCAATGTGATTGTGAGATCAAAGCAATGTTACTTCCTGGTGTGTGTTTCTTTCATCAGTGTATATAGGCTGAATTGTAGAAAGAAATGCTGAACAGTGTTGTCTATGCAATGTGTGTATGATTTAATTTGCAACTGGTTTGCAAAGCATCACCACTGCTTTCCATCAATTCACTAGGGGCTGGCAACAGTTCCTCATCATCAGAAGAATTAGAGGAATCATACTCTGATCCAGCTTTGGGTTTACAAACTGGTTCCCAAAAATCATCAAAAACATTATGACTAAAAGAAAAAGCCATGACGAACAAAATTCTTTTCACTGCAAACACAATGGCTGCCAGCTAAAGACAACAGCTGTAGGTGTATTAGAAAAATGAGCTCTTTCTATCACATGAGCAATCTAATTAAAGCTATCCAATGGTAGAATTGTTACAGACTTGTCTTCTAAGGGAAACACTTATTTGTTTCAAACTGATTGGTTCATTTTGAATGACTAATATTAGTAACACTGAGTGTACGTGCACACATACAGCCAAGTGCCATAAGTCTATAGTTAGATCTATGCACATAAATGACAAGATGCCTGCAAATGGGTTAAACAAATATTTCTGTATATTCTCTACAGTAGAGAGTAAGGAATGATCTTACCAAGAGTTCATTTCTATGATGCTAACATGACTGTGTATGTTGTATTTTCCTATCACAAGGTGAAAAGGAATGATAATAATGATTTTAATGATTATATGATATGTGTTTGTATTTAAGTGTAGAGACATAACAGGTCATGTCTCCAACTTATAGCAAGGAAAATCATGGTGATTTTCATGATACATTAAGGTCATGTCTCCAACTTATAGCAAGGAAAATCATGGTGATTTTCATGATACATTAAGGTCATGTCCCACCTTATAATTAGAGAAATTAATATGATATTTGATATTTTAATGCTCAGTGAATATTAAGACATGTAAAATGATATTATCTTTGTTTCTAAAATATGTTGAATTAACTATGTGTCTTAAAATCGATATAGTTTTTTTTTTACTTATGAATATTTATGCATAGGTCCTAAAACTGACATACAATTTAGGTCTTGTGAATAGTTACTGATTTCGTATTATGGTGGAAGCTTCATTGGTAATGTTGAAAATTTACTCCTAATAGAGTAGATGTCAACAGGATGGTGGACTTGCTAAATATAGATTAAAGATGGATTTGTCTTCTTCTTTGTAAGACTTTTTCATCTATGGAAATATTTTGACAGTAATTGTTTGTCTTTAATGATGTGGAAGAAAGAAATAGCATCCGCATATCCGCCAAGAGAGAGAGACAAGTGTTGTCTGCTGGAGAACTAATAATAATGTAAATTAAGATTCTCATCACTTGTAATTAGTTATGGATGATTAATTAAATAATTAAGAATTGTAACCATTAACTTGGAGGCTTTGGCATCATATATGGCTTTTCCTTTGAATGAGTAAGGAAATGACGTGATAAATTTGAAGAATGATTGAATGCTCTATTACAAATACTGCATTTATATGGCTTTTCTCCTGTGTGAGAACGAATATGAACTGATAAAGATGAAGATTCAGAAAACGTCTTACAACAATAACTGCATTTATATGGCTTTTCTCCTGTGTGATTACGGATATGAGTTGACAAAAAGTAAGACTGTGAAAATGCCTCATTACAATCACTACATTTATATGGCTTTTCTCCTGTGTGAATACGCATATGAGATGATAAAGAGTAAGACTGTGAGAATGCCTTATTACAATCACTACATTTATATGGCTTTTCTACTAAATGAGTATGCAAATGAGTTGATAAATTTGAAGACTGAGAGAATGCTTTATTACAATAACTACATTTATAAGGCTTTTCCCCAGTATGTGTACGCATATGACCTGATAAAGATGAAGGAACAGAGAATGCCTTACTACAGTGACTACATTTATATGGCTTTTCCCCTGTGTGAGTACGGATATGAACTGATAAAGATTTAGTCTGAGAAAATGGTCTATTACAAATATTGCATTTATATGGCTTCTCTCCTGTGTGGGTACGCATATGAATTGATAAAGATGAAGATTTAGAGAATGCTTTAATACAATGACTGCACTTATATGGCTTTTCTCCTGTGTGAGCACGCATATGAGATGATAAATTTGAAGACTGTAAGAATGCCTTATCACAAAGACTACATTTATATGGCTTTTCTCCTGTGTGAATGCGTAAATGAGTTGATAACTGTGAATTCTGTAAGAATGCCTTATTACAATTACTACATTTATATGGTTTTTCCCCTGTGTGAATACGCAAATGAGTTGATAGAGTTGAAGACTGAGCGAACGCTTTATTACAGTGATTACATTTATATGGCTTTTCCCCTGTGTGAATACGCATATGAACTGATAAATATTTTGAGCGTGAGAATGCTCTACTACAAACACTGCATTTATATGGCTTCTCTAAAGTGTGAGTGTGTAAGTGAGATAAGTGGGAAGAATTAGAGAATGTATCACAAGACTGCATTTATATTGCTCTTCTCCTGTGTGATTACAGCATGTGAGATGACAAAGAATGTGGAAATGCATACTACAAATACTACATTATATGGCTTTACTCATGACCTAATAAAAATGAAGATTGAGAGACTAATTTATAAAAAGACTACATTTATATGGTTTTTTTCGTGTGTGATTATTCAAATAACCTGCTAAAAATTAAGAGAGAGGGTATGCTTTACTACAGTGACTATACTTTGGCTTTTCTCCCTGTGTTAATACATAAATGATCGATTAAAATTAATAAGGGAATGATTTGTTACATTTACAAGACTACAATTAAAAGTCTTTTTTTCTGTTTCACTATTTATATGTGCAGGTAGCGATGAAGAGTGTGAGTATGCTTACTACAAGACTACATTTATATGACTTTTCTCCTGTGTTAATAACCATATGGATTTGATAAATGTCAGAGAATACATGTCTTAAACTACATTTCAATATTTTTCTATTAAGTAACTTTAAATGATGAGGAAGATTTACAGACATTTAAGCATTCTTAGTCAGAATAAGTGTTTTGGTAATAGTGAAGAAAACTTGATTTTACTTAAAATAAATGAATGCTGTCAGATTGTAATTGCCTGCTAATCAAATGGTCCCATACTAGGACAAAGTTGATGCAAATGAGAATTTTAGTGTGTAAGGGTGGGTGGGATTCTCTGATTGGTTGTACTAAGGGAAGAGGTGGATGATACAAGTATAGGTTTCAGACTGTCATGCAGGAATCTCTGAAGTTAATCACTGAAGACCCGCAGAGAAGTTAGTTTTTCAGTTGCCACAACTTATCCAAAATAGTCGATCCTGGTAAACAAATTGCAGTAAACTTCAAAAAACATTCTGGGAAGTGAGGCAGTAAACAAATTCTACACTATTATTATTATTATTATTATCATAGTCAATTCCCCAAGTTTTGTTAACCATCATCACAAAGGTAGAATCTTGAGGCTTGCTCTAGAGGTCAAATCCCAATCACTGGGAATGGGTGTTTCCTGTAGCTCAGCAGTTTTTCTCTCTCCAGATATTGTCCAGCTACCTGAAATACAATTCAATAATTTTATCAAACTCAACATTTTCTGTAGGTTCTTTATTTAATGCTTAACTACCAACACTGACGATGCATGGTTTTCATGAAGTATATAAGCTAATAACAAATTTTGTAGGGCTGATTTACTGCACACTTACCAGAAGGCTAATTTCTTCAAATATTTGGTTTGTTTTTAAGCTTTACTGAATAATTAAACTATAATAGGTAAGTAAACAGTTAACACACTTAAGTCACAATATTTTTATCATCACAAATGATAATGCCACAAATGGAATTAAACAACATAAAAACATAACCTTGTGGCATGGAATATATACTGCTTGGAACACATTTTATAAACATTTCTTAATTTTGTTTATATAAATATTTTATTTACTTTATAAAAACGTCCAATGCAAAGAAATACATAAGCTTACAATTAAAAGTAATATAGTTAATTTGGATATAGTAATATAAGAAAATGTACTGATGAACTATTTTCCCAGTATTAAATGGCCTCTATAATATTTCTTTCATTTTCAAGGTTAAGAAAAAAAAAGAATGAATATTTTTTAAAATGAAAATATTTTTTTTAAAATAGCTGTTGGAAGAAAACACATGCAAGTTTATTTTCTTTTTGTACATTACATTCTTAAAATACTAATTAATTAATTATCAAAGATGGTTTCAATTTTCATTAGAAAATTGCCTTTGAAAATTGAAACCATCTTTGATAATCCGATACTGATAATATTAATAAAGATAATTAGTTGTAGTTTCTTTAAGTTGATGTTTGCATTGTTTATAAAGTTAATTAGTTGCAGTTTCTTTAAGTTAAAGTTTGCATTGTTTATAAAGTTAATTAGTTGTAGTTTCTTTAAGTTAATGGTTTGCATTGGTTATAAAGTTAATTAGGTGTAGTTTCTTTAAGTTAATGTTTGCATTGTTTATAAAGTTGAGGAAGTAGACCATGGTTGAACAAGCCAGTCTTAATGTCATGGCGACTGCAGCATGATCAAATGATATTATGTAAATGAAACTCAGGTTGTTTTTTTTAATTTATGTGCATGTGTAATGTGATTATGTGCACATATTTACAGTAAAATGCCCCAAGAAACTAATTAATAATTAATTTATTTATTTATCGACTGGATGACTCCAAAATATGGGTTTTACTTTTAATTTTATGCTGTTCTTTAAGTCTCGCTATATATATTTGCCACTTTAATGTACTGTCCACATGCCAAGCTTTAGGGCAAATGCATAAATTTCAGGTAAAAAAAAAAACTTACATCCTAGTTAGAGTTTTTAATTTAAGATAAGTTGGTCTCATTTGTCTTCTTCTTTTCATAGATTCAAATTTTATCACATATTTAAAGTAGGCAATCTTCGGAACAAGTCAGATAGCTGCTTACTTAAAAAAAAAAATATTTCTTATATTTTTGTCCACATTTAAAAAAATAATAGTTTTAAATACAAATGCATATATTTAATTTTGACTACCACTACCTAAATTAAGTTTGTAAAAATAATATAAACCCTTGTAATATATAAAATAAAATCCTAAAATCTTTCTAAAAATTCATTTATTACTCATGCTGACAAATGATATCTAAATACCAATAGTGTTTAAAAATTATAAATACAGAAAAAGGTATTTTTACAAACTACCATACTTATCAAGAAGAATATAAAACACTAGAGGAAAAGTGGAGGTAAGGAAATAAAAATGTTCCTGTAAAAATTAAATGATGTCTTTTTTAAAAAAAATGTATTCTTCAATAAGCATGTTTATTAATTAAGAATGAAAAGTTGCTTTCTAATGTTTTATGCATTCCATTGTCCTCAAGACAAATTTTTATCAACCATAACCATTATTTCACAGGATTATTTTTTTGAAAAGATAAAAAGACTTTATTATTAGAATTTGTGCACTATGTAATATTCACATATAAAGTTATTGTTCATTTTCAAATATATGCATACTGCTTATTTTACATATTTTCTAAAATTTGTAGTAGAAATGTTTATTTTCAAATATATGCATACTGCTTTATTTTACTTATTTTCTAAAGTTTGTAGTAGAAATGTTTATTTTCAAATATATGCATACTGCTTTATTTTACTTATTTTCTAAAATTTGTAGTAGAAATGTTTATTTTCAAATATATGCATACTGCTTTATTTTACATATTTTCTAAAATTTGTAGTAGAAATGGTTTTAAGTGAACAAAATCATGCCAGTGCTAATAATGCCATAATTATAATGTTTGATAACTCCCCTATTCCCAATTAACTTAGTTTTAAAACTTAATGGAAATATTTTTTAAAACTCATAGATAAATTATAAACTATAATTTTATAAAGGATGACAAATAAGCACTTGAATCACTTTACAGATTCAAACTTACAGTTATTTTAACAAGACAATCTTTTTCTTAGTCTGTAGTAACTAGTAGTATAATTCATCAAAGAAAACATTTCAGATCAATTTCAAAAGAACATTGCATACATTGACTTCTTCTTGTTATTATGACAGTAAGATACGATTTATTAAAATAAATATTTTGTAACTGTCAAACTGACACTCTATTGTTAATCATTATCAGATGAATTTTTTAACTATGAACTGACACAGTGACAGCCAAATGGAATGGTTCAACATTCTGAGCCTAATTCTACTTATCGAACTATGACCTCTAGTACTAGCCACAAATAAATGTGTAGAGAAAACGTTTCACAAGAAAAATTGCAAAATGTTTGAAAAGAATCTGTATGTAGAAATGTATATGGAAAACAACTGCTTCAACTAATGAAACAGGAGTTTAAATGTTTTGCAAACTATCTGATCGTGTGTGTGTGTGTGTGTGTGTGTGTGTGTGTGTGTGTGTGTGTGTGTGTGTGTGTGTGTGTGTGTGTGTGTGTGTGTGTGTGTGTGTGTGTGTGCATGCACATGTTTTTCAAGGTTTATGAACAACCAAAAAATCAAAACATTTTACTGACAATCAAGTCCATTTCTAGACCTGGAAAAGCTAAAAGCAAATTTCAAACTGTTCCCAGAATTCCAGACCTATTGCAGAATAAATGATCTTATATTTTGCTCTAAATTTTTCCCAAAAACAAAGTGATTAAGTATGAAATGGTTGAACTTACATCAATGTGTAATGTCAGATTTTCTTCAATGGTTTATTGCCATGCCTGCCCAACAATTCAGCAACCTGACACATTAATGATTAATATGTCATTAAAATTCAGTGTCCTCATACATATATAAACACATGTCATTAAATCCATCAAACATAAACTTCAAATATTAGAAACCAAAAGAAAGTAACGAAAAAAAAAAAATGTTGGTAGGAAATGCATGCAAGAAAGATTAAAACAAGTCAGTTTGGGCATACTTTTCACACTCAAGAAACTTTGGGATTAGGCTGGCATATGATGAGAACAGAAAATTAAATAAAACTCTACTTCAAATTTGCTTACTAGTTACAGTTTTACACAAAAATGACAATGAATTAACTTCATATCCAAAACAATTCACAGTTTTGTCAAAATCAGACCCAAATCTAATTAGGTCCTCTCTAGCAGGGGCAATAATTATGTGTATTATGTTCTCTAAACCAGATTTCTGACTGAATATTCTGTAATAGGCAACATATGTCTTTTGATGTAAGTTTCTCATGACACACTTGTTTAAAGCAATCATGAAGACTTTGTACAAAATTCTGTAAAAACATCTTAGGGTCACCAACACTAGACTTCAGCAAAACCATTCCCGACTGTGGCCCACACTTTCTTCCCATACGCAGATAAAGATTTTGTAAAGGTGTTTTCTGGTATCTGGCCATAGATATAATGTATGATGTAGAGAACATTATGAACATAATTATTGCCCCTGCTAGAGAGCATCTAATTAGATTTGGGTCTGATTTTGACAGAACTGTGAATTGTTTTGGATATGAACTTGATATTCATTGTCATTTTTGTGTAAGATTAGCAGAGAACAGAATGGAATGGAGGAAACTGGTTGTCAGGTCATCAGTGGTGCCCCAATGGTCAACAAAACTAAGGGATGGATAGATAGATAGATAGATAGATAATTAATCTAGGTAACATGGGATTTGAGGTCCTTTGTTCCATGGGGAATCCAAGGAGATAAGTCAAGTAAGTCAATATGGGATGTTTCCCTAAACATAAAAAATAATAACAAAAGTAATAATTGCTAATAGTAAATTAAAATCTAAATACATATAGTATTATTATATTAATAATAGTGTTTTTTTAAATTGATACTTTGGTTTTTTAGAGTAATTATACTTTTCAATCATTAAACTTTATTTTACTTTTATTAAGTCTTAAGAATTGCAATAAAGTAAAATAAAGTTTAATGAGGTTAAAATTAGATACTTTGGTTTTTATAGTAATTATATTTTTCAATCATTAAACTTTATTTTACTTTTATTAAGTCTTAAGAATTGCAATTGCAGTGTGTTGTAACAAGTTTCTGTTGTTTTAAGGTATTCCAAGTTTATATGGATGGAGTGTAGGGGGCGCTTCCGGCTTCCGCCGCTTTCGCGCTAATTTTATATAATAATTATAGTACAAATATAACAAGTTTGTGTTGTAATTTTCAGGGTATTCCAGGTTTATATAATTGTAGTACATTTTACAATGTGTTGTAACAAGTTTGTGTTGTATTTTTTTAAAGTATTCCAGGTTTATATAATTATAGTACAAATATGGCAAGTATAATGTTCAGTAAAGAATTGGATCACTAGAACATTTAAATCAAATTAAATGGGATAAGGGAGAGTACTGATAACTGAATGTTATGTTTATTTTTCATGGGATATTGAGTTGCCTCATGTCAATGAGAGAATGTGGACTAAGTGTGGTTTGTTGATTTGATAAATAACAGCAAATGGAGTACACTTCTGAATGCTAATGTAATTAGTTGTATAAACTTTATACTGCTATACATGCATCACCTTAATTATATATACACACACATTCATAAACATACACAATAAAAGTACATCACTACATGTGTAAATGTATTGTACATTAAACATGATATTTTATTTACAACAAACTCTAAAAATAACTTAAACTGTTTTCTAAATTGTAGTCATGTGTGTACTTGTGTATAAAGTATGTAGGCCTCTACATGTGTAAATGCATTGTACATTAAATATGATATTTTATTTATAACAAACTCTAAAAATAACTTAAACTGTTTTCTAAATTGTAGTCATGTGTGTACTTGTGTATAAAGTATGTAGGCCTCTACATGTGTAAATGCATTGTACATTAAATATGATATTTTATTTATAACAAACTCTAAAAATAACTTAAACTGTTTTCTAAATTGTAGTCATGTGTGTACTTGTGTATAAAGTAAGTAGGCCTCTACATGAGTAAATGCATTGTACATTAAATATGATATTTTATTTACAACAAACTCTAAAAATAACTTAAACTGTTTTCTAAATTGTAGTCATGTGATTGTAGTCATGTTGTACTTGTGTATAAAGTAAGTAGGCCTATACCTACAACTACAAGAAACAAAGCAAACTGCAGTAATACAAGTTTTACCTTTTCGAAAGATTTAAAATAATTTTGTAAAATTTGCTATAAAATAACAGCATGCAAAAATTAAAATTGTAAGCATAACATGATTGCTTTAGATTGATTCTATACAAATTCCCTTTTCTTTTAAGATTTGAACCATGTATGTAAGACATAAGGCCTATGCTATAGATCCAGATATGTCATTTTACAATTTGTCTCTTAAAGTTTTTGTCATCTTTTGTCTGAATCTAAATTTGATTTGACACATAATGTATCTTGGTCTTTTAGATCAGCATCTCTTGAAAATTTTGGGCTAAAACACTCTGGTATTTTATTGTTTTAAAATACAGAAAAAATACATTTTAAGACTTTTCTTTGAATATTCTTATATTGTCTTGAATATATTTTTCATATTACAAGCATAATGAAGAGCTACGTTTGTACAGTTTGTAAAATAAAATACATTCGTTGAAAAGAACTTCTGCATTTTATAAATTAGAATATAGGCCTACCTTTATATTATAGTTTTAACTTTGCCATTTCTTAAGATTTTAAATGTTTACAGTGTGTCAAAAATTAGCATCACTCGTAAAGTGATGACAACCAACTTGTAATTGGTGTATTCAAATGACGATAATTCATAAACTATTTCATGTTTTCTCTTAGAATTTTGCATGCAACCTTATATCATCTACTACAATCATGTAAAGACATTTGTTTTACTGTGAATGAAATGTGAAAAATGGGGTGGGGACTACCTGCTAGTGCTACTCAGGGGACGTCAAGCAAGAACACGACCGGGTTTGCAAAGTGGTGTCATGGCGGTTGTCTATTCCTACATTTGGTTAATAGTAAATGAATCCAAACGCAAAAGTAATTAAACAATGAACTTACTGTGAAAGAGTTTCGGATTTTCTTTTAAAACACTGTGACGTCACTATTTATCACCGTATGTGACTGATAATCCACTGACAAGTGTTACAAGTGCTCGCCAACTTTAAACCAGTTTCAGCTAGTTAGTTTGACCTCGCTCTCACTTGTGACGAAAGGACAAACATGGCAGTGTAGTGGGTGGGGCTTTCGCCACTCGCTCAACTTCACCCAGCACGAAATCAGACTCGACTGAAAGCTCTTTCCCTAATTTCAGTCATTTAGGTCGAAGATATAGATGCTTTTAGTTATTACTGGCGTTTCTGTACTTTTATTGTTGTTGCTGGCTGTTATTGTTTATTTGTTGGTGATTGTCCCTAAGTTTGGGGCCAGCTGTATCTCCAAGGTTGTGTTGACGTGACATGTAAAGGTCTCATGTATATTATATATCAGAGATGGTTTCAAAGACCTCAATGGCCCTGTCAGTAGTTTGTCCATTGTGGAGTTTCAACAGTTTTTGTCTTCATTTGAGATGGTTGTAGTAACTGTAGTTGCTGGTTTTTTTAATATTTTCATTTTATTATTAGTTATATTAGCTCGCTCTCTCTCTCTCTGAATGTGACGATTTATAAATTCTCTTACTTGTTTATATTTTTTTATTGGGGGGGGGGGGGTGTTTTGGGGGGTGTCTTTAGGATCCCCATAATATTTAATAGATGATTTTCTACCTGAAATTGTGAATATATCTCTCGTTACTAAGGTCTAGTCTTGCTGCACTTGACGGCTGTTATTGCTGACTCCGTATCTATTACTACTAAGACTGTCCTTTCTTTGTTTATTTTTTTTTTTTTAGTCTGTAAGTTCCGTGGTTATAGTCATTAGTTCTGCCGTAAATATGGATGTATTGCCTGCAAGTAAGAGTAATGTCAAGATGTCTGTAAATCTCTTACTAATGTCAGGAAGTATTGTTTGTAAGTCTCTTACTAATGTCAGGATGTTTTGTTATATGTACTCCTATTCCCGTTTTCCTTGTTGTCAGGTCGTGTGAGCCATTATTTTGTGTATATAGTATCTCAGACCTGGTATTTAGTGTCTAAGTTGTATAGGAACAGTGCCTTGATTAAGTGAGCCATCAGTGTATATAGTATCTCAGACCTGGTATTTAGTGTCTAAGTTGTATAGGAACAGTGCCTTGATTTGGTGATGGCAAGTTTGTGAAATTCGTTTTTAGTCAGTGGTATGTGAAATTTGTGTCAGGGTATTGTAATTTTAATGGCTGGTTTAGTAGTTGATGTGGAAGTTCGGGTTCTAGCTCGTACTATTTATTCTGTTTGTCTCATGGGTGTGTTAATGCCTACTTTAATGGGGCGATGGTCTGGCATAGTTTATAGTTTTAAGTAGTAAGTTACTGCATTAGCAGTAATTATTTAGTTTTTATCCATATACTGAATGTACTGGTGGCTACACCAAAGGCTACACTTTGTGCTTTAACTTGTGCACTGATTAAAATATTTTTTACTTTCTTTTTTTCAAAATTAGACTTACATGTAATGGTGCTGCATACAGTAGTCTGGACATAGCGAAACTGTGTTAGACATTTAACACTGACTTAACTCCCCATTTCTGATTACTGACTATTTTCATTAAATGAATTCTTTTGTTTGCTGATTTTATACACTATTCTACACATTCATCCAATTATTATTGTGTTGAAATGTAGTTCTAAGCGGGATGTCAGTAGATACACGTGACTCTTGTTCCCCCCCCCCATTTTTTCTCTCGATGTTAAAAGTTTTGGCGTTGTTGTTAATGTCGTTGGTGTAGAGATTGCCCTGGCGATTGCCATTGGACTTTTATTTCAATCATAATGAAGTGGGATGATTAAAATGTCCCCCACTGGATGTTGACGTCCTGGTTGTTGCTGCTGTCTATTTTTATGGAGGTGACATTGTGACATTGTTGCTGTTGATTTAGTTGACCTTGTTTGGTTTTTCCATTCTCAGATTGTTGATTTTCTTATTTGGTTTTTCCATTCTCACATTGTTGATTTTCTTTCATTCGTAGATTTATTATTAATATTATTATTATTTTTTTTTACAATTTTCTGTATGGTCTTAAGTATGTGTTCTTCGGTGTTGATTTTTCGTTTTGGACTTTTGTTGTGATTGCTGTAGCAGTTAGTGCTGCCAAGAACGATAATTTATAATGGGCTTGTTTCTATACTAATGCTTTCAAAGTTGGTTTCATTTTTTTCCTGTTGCGTCTCTTTGTTTTATGGTGTTTCATATGCAGACAAAAAGTGGAGCCTGAAGTACTTGAGTAAGTTTGTCAATAATTGTATCTACATTAGATGGTTTATATTTTCCTGATATACTTTTTTCTTCACTGTAGTTTTGTTTTACTGCAAACATCACATTTATATGGCTTTTCTCCAGTGTGAACATGTCTTGATAAGTCTGAATATCGTGAGAATGCTTTACTGCGCACATCACACATACATACCACTTCTCTAGAGTCATCATGTGTATGTGTTGATAAAATAGAAAATTGTGAAAGCTCTAATGCACACATCACTTTTATATTTCTTCTCCAGTATGAGCATGAATTTGTTTTGATCATTCTGAAGAGTGTGGCAGTATTTCTGCAAATATTACATTTACATTTTCTCTACAATGAACACAGAGGTGGTTAGTAGTCAGAAATGTTTTAGAATCTCTTGCTCACATTTATATGGTTCTCCTCCTGCACAAGTGTATGCAATGTGATAAGACAAAAGGATGAGAGTATGTTCTACTGGACTCAAACATTTCTAAAATATGAAAAAATATCATCAGGTTATAATGAGAATGGAATTATTACTAGTAGCAGTTCATCTTTGAGGTGTAGTCATGCTGTTTTCACTATCCATACACTGTCATTAAGGTAACAAATTAGAAAATAGATCTGTCTCAATGCTGTGTTATTGTTTACAATGTGAATCTTAGTAAAGACTAAACATAGTGATCTTATGGAACTTTAAGACAGTGTCATTGAAAAGGTAATGAACACAATGGTGGTACACATTCGGTTTGAACCATCACTTGATGCATCAACCTGAAGTGGATGGATGATAAACTCCCATATAAGAAAATAAAGTGGCCTGAAATCCTAAGTAATATTTTAAGTAACTAATAAGTGGTTTGAAATCCCATGAAATATTTTAAGTAACTAATAAGTGGTTTGAAATCCCATGAAATATTTTAAGTAACTAATAAGTGGTTTGAAATCCCATGCAATATTTAAGAAAATAACAAGTAGCTTCAAATTCCATGAAATATTTAAGTAACTAATAATGGATTGTAATCCCACGATGGGTAGGTCTCAAACTCGCCGGTCTAATGCTTGTGGCACAGACACAGCAAAATAAACTGGAGTGGCTCACACACAACAAAATAAACTGGAGTGGCTCACACACAACAAAATAAACTGGGGTGGCTCACACACAACAAAATAAACCGGGGTGGCTCACACACAACAAAATAAACTGGGGTGGCTCACACACAACAAAATAAACTGGAGTGGTTCTGCTACAAACCGGACTTTTTACTTTCACATGCCTAACATCAACTCAACGCACTACATCAGTAAAAAAAAAAAAAAAAATTCTCTTCGGCAGGACGACTAAGACGACAGGCTTCATTCCCTCCTCCGAGTCAAGCAAAGGGAGCGAAAGCGTGCTTGAGTGCCTCACGAGGCGAGAACGTTTAATTGATGAAAACATTAACGCATACGCTCGGGCGTGGAGAGGAGTTAACGGAACACACAGAGGGAAGTTGAAGGTCATTCTGGCGAGCGATGACCGCAAGCGTCACTTTGTATCGGATTCAATCCAGCAGACGTTGCGTTTTTAGGTTTGCATTACAAGAAAGTTGAACTCTGTACCTGTAAGTGTAACCATAAGATCTGCATCAGTATCGTGGTTCAAGCAGTCAGGTAGATTATAAATTTACGAGTGACAACTCCAAAACAGGTCTAATTGCTGGCTCCAGAGGACGAAATTAAAGATGGCGATGAAAAGTAGGTCAGTTCTAAGTTCTATTTTTTTCAGTTGTACACTTCGGTCAGAATTTATTTTCAGCTCTGGATTTCTGAGCTGAGAAATTTGATGATACTTGAGAGATCGTTAGGCTCTGGATTTCTGAGCTGAGAAATTTGATGATACTTGAGAGATCGTTAGGCTCTGGATTTCTGAGCTGAGAAATTTGATGATACTCTTGGTAGGCCTACCCATCCTGAAACATAATGGTTGTGTGAATTTAGACTCCTGTAGTTTTTAAGCCATTCACTATGTTGCTATAAATACACACGCACTATCTACATACATGTACACACACACACACACACACTATTCTGGAACAAGTTCTATGTTGAGTAATATGTGTCAGCACCCAAACACACACACACACACACACACACTGATCTCGAGCAAGATCTACGTTGAGTAATATATGTCAACATACACACACACACACACACACACACACACACACACACACACACACACACACACACCACACGCGCGTGCACACACACATTGATCACGAACAAGTTCTATGTTGAATAATTATGTGTCAGTACACACACACACACACACACACACACATATAGAGAGAGAGCATGCTTACATTTGAGACTTCTTTCTGGCTATCTTACACTATAGGGCCTAGTAATAAAAAAATTAGTAATGTTTTCGCTACAGAAGACATGATACACAAAATAAATTACATAATATTTATAATACTAATACAATTATGAATATTTTTACACTATTATTTATTATTATTTCAAAATTTATAACAATTTTACAGAAGAAAAGTATGTTATTGTTAGTTTTAAAATAAATAAGCTTGGCACCATAATAATGCCCCAGCCCATTAGGCCAATTTGGTATTTTTAAAATGTCTTTTCATTTACTTTTTTAAATATCTTTCAAAAACTATATAAGTTTAAGAAAATAAAGTGTACTTACATGCAAATGTCAGAATTACATTCAAACAACTAATTAGAATTTTTGAAGACAAGAATAAAAAATTTCTCTTTAATAAATAAACTTATCTTCAGCCAAGACAATGGTTTCAAACTAAACTACCAATACATAATGCCCATATTATTTATACAAACATTATTTATTGATGATATACATGTACCTATCAGGTATGTTGATCAGGAAACTGAAAATATCAGTATAAACAATTTTGAGCAACTGGTTTGAATAAATAATTATTTCTTGATACACTCTCTGTACTCAGCCTGATATATAAATTTATAAGGATTGAGTGAATCCAAACTCCTGTACTATTTTTTATATGACATATACTATGTGTGCTAAATGAGAGAGACCTCTCACAACCAAGACTTCTAGCTGGATAACTTTCGCTTAATTAGTTAATATATATGTAGTATACATATACTATATACACAACAGATATCATGAAAAATGTTTTAGCTGCAAAAAAGACATTATTCATTTATCATTGTGCATGAGACAAGCTAAATTGTATAATATTCATGAAATTATGAAGATTTTGCATTATTATTTTTAATAATAATTTATAACACAATTTTTCAGATCTTGGATTATATAATATAACAAAATTAATTTTTAGTATCATAAATAATGATGTCACATTATTTGCTAATATTAGAACATGTCTTTTCATTTAATTGTTTTGTAAGTTTAGAAATACAAGAAAGTGTGCAGATGTCAAAATTGCATTCGAACACTCATTTAAATTTTTGAAGGCAAGAAATAAAAATTTCACTTTATAAACGAGTTTAACTGCCATTATGGTGATGATTTCAACTGAACTACAAATATCTAATGTCCATTACTGACATAGAAAAAAAAAACTGATTAATTAATACTAATACTAATAGGCATGTTGATCAGGAAAATGTCAGTGTAATCAAACTTGGGCCACTGGGCAGGATTAATAATTAATTTCTTGACCTGGATGCTGTTAAGATACACATCTATGCCTGCCCTAAATAAATGAAGTTCATTTGTACACATAGGTAATGTTGAAAATCTTACAGAAAATATGTTCTTTCAGTTGCTTATAGTACTAGAATATCAATCTCCATCCTCTGTCATTATTTTTTCATTCAAAATATACATTTATATGCTCATGTTATTTTTGTTTCTTTTTGGAGACATGTTTATTTTTATCTTGTTAATTTATCTTTATTTTTAAATAAATTTTTAGCTTTTTTCTTCTTCACAGAATTGTTATTAATATTGTTATAGTTTATATTATTATTGTATAGTTTGCATTATGTATAACTGCTAATTGTTAAATATTTATATTGTGCAGTAAGTACGTAGAGCTTTCATAATGTGAATCACTTTTTCACATATCATTATTGTTATAATAAGAATATAATCTATTTAGTTTTTTTGCATACTTGAGTTAACCACTATTGGTTTCTATTTTCACAGTCAATCTAAACAGTGCTGATTTTAGTTTTAAGTTTGTTTATTTTCATCATTGATTCGAACATTTCTTTTGAGCCTATTTGTGGATAAGGCTTCTCTTCTATTGGTTGTTGTTAACACACACTCATACAGTGATAAAGAAAAAGTATGAATACTTCTATTTGTTATTAACACATACCCATACAGTAAGTATGAATACTTCTATTTGTTATTAACACATACCCATATAGTGATAAAGAAAAAGTATTAATACTTCTATTTGTTATTAACACATACCCATACAGTGATAAAGAAAAAGTATGAATACTTCTAATTCTATTTGTTATTAACACATACCCATACAGTGATAAAGAAAAAGTATGAATACTTCTGTTTGTTATTAACACAAACCCATACACTGATACAGTGATAAGAAAATATCTGTTGCAGGGAGATGTTGACATTACTGCATTCATACAAAGTAATTGATGGTCAATATGTCTACAAGTTGAAAATGTTGTGATTGTGTTCCTAATATAGGTAAGTGAACAGATTGTTAAAAGATTTACTTAGTGTCAGCATTTGTATTTCTAAATCTTATTATTTGTTCAAATGTAGATTGTGAAGATTGTTGGAAGTAAATCTAATTTGTTTGTGTGGATGGTTTTGAAGTTTGTTAGAAGTTTAAAGGTAAAGTTTATTTTTTATAAAATAGGTTTTAAAGTGTGTTAGAAGTGATTAAAAAATGAAAATTGTAGTATAGAGTACTTAACACAGTTGATTTCATTTTCATGTCAGGTATACTTAACAATAACATACAATTCTAATTTCAATTTCCCATAGAGTACTTTACACATAATCCTGATTTCAGTTTCATGTGGAGCATTTATCATATTTTCAAATAAAGTACACA
This sequence comes from Sinotaia quadrata, assembly GCA_028829895.1. Classification (NCBI taxonomy): domain Eukaryota; kingdom Metazoa; phylum Mollusca; class Gastropoda; order Architaenioglossa; family Viviparidae; genus Sinotaia; species Sinotaia quadrata. The sequence continues at coordinate 12,516,289 of CM054179.1, forward strand.
TTTTTTGTGTATACTTAATAATACATCATAGTGTCAGTTTAGAGTGAAGTCTATTTTTTAATATGGCATACATGATTATAATTTTTAAATGTGGAGTATTAATTTGTGATCTTAATACTAATTAATAAAACTTATGTATGTGGTTTGCCTAAAATCATCTTTGTCTTGGTTGTTTCTTCCTATTTTTAACACTTTTAACACTATTTTCTCTGCAGGTACAACTATAAAGAAGTGTCACTGACATCAGCTGGAATATTGACTTAAATAATTGTCATGTTTCTTCTATTTTATTTCTTGATGGGGCTTGAAGACTATTTGATATAGGAGTTTCTTTAATTCTTGTCAGTCACATGTTTTGCTTCTAAATATGTTTTACTTACTTCAGACAAATATTTACATGTAGACAATGTGATAAGTTATCCTAATATATTTCCAACTTGTGAGAACAAAATGTAATTTCATACTTCAGAATGTCAGTGTAAATGTGCTCAATTAAGGAAACCATTCTCAACTTCTCAAATTATATTACCATTTATCACAGCATAATTGTTCACATTTTACAAAGCCCTATAAATGTAATGAGTGGAAAAGCTAACTTTTCATCCGCTCTTCTCATGACATAAAACATGCACATATTCATACTATTGAAAGCCCTAAGAATGTAACAAGTGCAGCAAAGTATTCTTCTACTCTTGTGGCTTTTCACAACATATTTATGTTTTACTGGAGAAAAGTCAGTATAATACAGTTTTACTTATACCTTTCTCTTTTATCACATAAAACACATGCTAATGATGGTGATGTCACTTAGTTGTGATCTGTGCATCCAAACATTTGCACACTCTTTTTGCTTTTCAAAATACATGTACATTCACTCTGAGGAAAATTATATAAATGTGATCAATTGCTGTAAGATCTGACTTATTACAACAACTTTTTTCATAAAAAGGGAAAAGCTTTAAGAAAAATGCATGCTCATACTGAAGAAAGGCCATGTAAATGTAATGTGTGCAGTAAAGAATTATCACAATCTTATCACTTATCAACACACATGCGTGTTCATACTGGAGTAAAGGTATATACATGTGCTGTGTGTAGAAAAGGATTCTCACACTCTTCAAACTTATCTCAACACATGCACATTCATACAGGAGAAAAACCATATAAATGTGGTGTGTGTAGTAAAGCATTCACACACTCTTCAACCTTATCAAAACACGTGCATGTTCATACTGGAGAAAAACCATATAAATGTGATTTGTGTTGTAATGCATTCTCAGAGTCTTCATATTTATCAGTACACATGCACATTCATACTGGAGAAAAACCATATAAATGTGATGTGTGCAGTAAAGCATTCTTAAGGTCTTCAGACTTATCCTTACACTTACTTACTCACACTGGAGAAAAGCCACATAAATGCAATGTGTGCAGCAAAACATTCTTACGGTCTTATAACTTATCACAACACATGCATATTCATACAGCAGAAAGACCATATAAATGTAATATGTGCAGTAAATCATTCTCAAGGTCTTCACGTTTATTAGTACACTTATGTACTCACACTGGAGTAAAGCCATATAAATGTGATGTGTGCAGTAAGACATTCTCACACTCTTCATACTTTTCACAACACATGCGGATTCACACAGGAGAAAAGCCATATATATGTGATGTGTGCAGTAAAGCATTCTCAAGATCTTCTGACTTATCACAACACATGCGTACTCATACTGGAGAAAAACCATACAAATGTGGTTTGTGCTGTAAATCTTTCTCACAATCTTCTCACTTATCAACACACATGCGTGTTCATACTGGGGAAAAGCCATATAAATGTGAGAAATGCCTTAAAGCATTCTCACAATCTGTTCAGTTATCATTGCACATGAATCTTCATACTGGAGAAAAGCCATATAAATGTGAGAAATGCAATAAAGCATTCTCACAATCTTTTCTATTATCAAGGCATATGCATCTTCATACCGGAGAAAAGCCATATAAATGTGATGTGTGCAGTAAAGCATTCTCAAGATCTTCACACTTATCATTACACTTATGCACTCACAGTGGAGTGAAGTCATATAAGTGTGATGTGTGCAGAAAAGCATTCTCACAGTCTTCAAACTTATCAAGACACATTCATATTCATACTGTAGAAAAACAGATCTCATCCTGAAAAGTGAAAAATACATAACAGAACTGTCAAGTCTAGAGTTGATTTGATGCAAAAATACTATTTTTTCTGCATAATTTTCATTCCTAAGAAATTTTCTAAATGAAAATAATTTCCTCGAGTTGAATATAGTCTAAATTTTTTTGAAATTCAAGTGAAAGTACTTGTTGAAATTACATGACAAAGCAGAAATGATATGTAAAATCACTGAAATTAGATATATAATTTAGAAATATGTAATTTTCAATTATATCACTTGTTACAAGTCATGGCACAAAAAGAGCCAGCCCCTAGCAAATAAGAGTGGACATTTTTTATTGTTTACAATAAATTAGAATTGGCACAGGAATCCAGTGCACACATCTAACTGAAGAAACATGTTTTTTTTATATTTCCTAGCACAGAGGTCCAATGCACATTATTTTTAAACACTTACAGTTGAAAGTCCATTCAGTATGTTGAACTGAAGTACCCCAACACAATAGTAAAACGAAATTTTATACCAGTCAAATAAAATGAAGCACAAATCCAGATGCAGAAAATATAATAAAAATCAATATCAGTAAAATTTAGAAATTTTGTATACTCTGATACAGTCTGTATGGTACAATAACTACAGAGGTAAACTGTCAGATACAGTATTGAGTATGTGTTCAATTTCATCAGGAGTAAAAGAAGAAAGTTAATAAATAAAATTATGAAGTATATAATAATGTAAATACACTGATGAGAGAATATGCATGTATAAAAAAAATGTATATGGACAGAAAATAAATGTGAAATATTAAGTTCCTGAATTATATACGTTGTAAATTATGAAAATGTCAAAACTGCTGATAATAGAAAATAGGCAAAAGGAAAAAAAGAATTAGAAGAAAGAATTTAGAATGTCTGTTTTGTATGAAGTATTGCAAAGCAAGGGGTTACACATGAGGCAACTTGGCATGTTGGACAGTGATTGTACGTCTGCTTATACTATTTTTGTCTGCTCAAACACAACATCTTTTCCTGGGCTTTGGTTTATATTGATCAAGGCAATGAAGAACTTCAGTGAAATGTTTGCCCAACAGCCTAGATGGCGGTAATTCAGCAGAATGCTGACCACCTTTAGAAGAAGTGACACCGGGATATTTTTCAAATATTTGCCTGATTATTGCACCTCTGAAGTCTAACAATTAAATTGCTTTAACTGTGTGGTTTTTTTTGCAAACAACACATGCATTGTACAGTGCGATATCAAGAGAGTGAAAGAAAACTTTCTTGTACCAATTAATTGTTTTTCTCATGCTTCTTATGCAGTTGTTACACTGTCACACAAATCCTCTCCTCCCATGTATTTGTTGTAATCACAAATGCATGCTGGTTTCAAATTTGGTTCCTGTGTTCTGTAATTAATTTTGCCTGTATTTGTTATTGTTTTATCATGATGCATTATGCTAAGCATGAGAATTTGTTTCTTGTCTTGCCATGCACAACAAGAATGCCATCAATATGGACAATTGAAATTTGTCCTGGAGTGAGTTTAGTGCCTGGATATTTCTTTTGCTGTCTTTTCTGTTGTTCATAACAGTTTCACATAGGTATGTGTTCTTACCACAAGATTGCATGCTAGGGTGGGACTAATGAAAAAGCGATCTGTGTACCACTGTTTGCTTATTGAAGTAAAAAACAGCCTGCTGTACAATTGCAGATTTCGTATGATTTGATTCCAAATTGTGCACGTTTAGATTTTATGTACTGCCTGAAACCTAAACGTCCTTTCCAATCAAAGTCTCATCTACACAGATATTCGCAAAGATGGGAACACTCATCTGAAATGATCAATAATTATAATCAGTCTGGTTTTCTGGATATGATCACCAGTTCCAGACAAACTGTTGTCTGAAAAATGTAAACAGCTTTGCAGCAATTGAAATCTACAGCCTGACATGACTTTATGAAATAAAAGATGAGCATAACTTCTTTGTTTGAAAAATAATGATTAATACAAGGTTTCCTATCTATTTCCCTCAAAAGAATAAGCCATAAAAATTGAAAATTTCAGATATCTCTATATTAAGCCTTTGCATGAAACGTGACTCTTGGTGAATGCCTGGTTGTGCCCACAGCATGGTAACATAATTATTCATGTACTTGACAGTTTTTTTTGTATGAAATCTTCTGGTAAAAATGTTTTAAAAACATCAAGTACTATAGAATTTTGTAACAAATGGAATCTGTAATCCACTGCTTCCTGCAAAAGGATTTTGCATAACCGGTGTGTCAAAAGATGAAAGCCACACCAAAACTTCATGTGTGTGACTGGTTTTCATAACGTCACCACTGCCTTTCATGAATTCACTAAGGGCTGGCAAAACTTTGTCATCAAAAGAAAAATTAGAAGAATCAGAGTATGATCCAGCTGTGGGAGCACAAATACTTTCCCCCAAATCAAAAATATTACATCTAGAAAAAGAATCCATCACAAACGAATATTAGCACAATGCAACACAATGGCTGCCAGCAAAAGACAGAACTGTGGTTGTACCAGAAAATTGCGCTTTTTCTATCTCATGAGCAATCTAATTACAGCTATCCAATGGTAGAATTGACACATCTTGTCTTCTAAGGGAAGCACATATTTGCTTCACACGGATTGGCTCATTTTGAATGACTTAACATTAGTAACAATAAGCATGCATGCATACCAAATCATATATGTGCCATTGTCATATTAGCTTTATGTAGATGTAGGCATGTATGCTGATGCCAGTGAATGGGTAAAGAGTACTGGTGATTCTTTAAGATAGATATGTTAATGAACATAATTGTATATATTTTTTATATAAATAATTTTCACTTTTTCACTTTAATTTTATTTAAATAATTCCTAAGCAAAAACCTAGGCAGTAATCACTAGTTTATGTGGAATTTATCTTATAAGTTACAATATATATATATTTTATATTTGTTTTTATCTGTGTATAAAGTAATAATTTTTATATTGTACTTCAAATGTTAATTAGTCTTGTTATGTGACATATAATTATAATAATTTTAATAATAATAAGCATATAATTAAAATATTGTATTAAGAGAAAGTAGCTGTGTTTGTTTTTGTTCACTGTATATGTGTGTTTGTGTGTGTGTGTGTGTGTGTGTGTATATATATATATATATATTGGCCTCCTAGAATGATGTATAAACATATTTATATCATATGTGACAAGTTGTTGCATATATTACATCTAAAAATATTAATTAATAAAAAAAATATGTAATAAATAATTGATAATTTAAAATATATATTTTTTATTATCATTTCCTCTTTGAAAGCCCAAAGCATTATTATTATTACATTTGTACAGCCTTTATATTTTTACAACCATTCTCAAGTCAGATTGCTGTTAAATTGTATTTAACATCCACAAACTTCCACTTGCATACACTGATTTAGTTTGTAAACTCTTGTTTGAGTCTTTAAAATTCTTGTTTTGTCTTTTAAGGTCCTGTTTGAGTGTTTAAACTCCTGTTTTGTCTTTTAAGGTCCAATTTGAATTTTTATAGTCTTATTTGACTATTTTAAATTATTGTTTCTTTTAAATCCCAACTTGTGTCATTTAAACTCTTGTTTTCTTTAAAAGTCTTGTGAACTTCTTTTGGAGTCTTATCTCTTAAATGTCCATGTCTTGTACACTTTTATATGTGTCTTGTTAACTCCTGATTTTGTAAACTTCTGTTCCAAACTCTTAAAACTCCTGTTTGAGTCTTGTAAACTTTTATGTCTCTTGAAGACAATTTACTACTCAAATGAAATTATCCACTTTTGTTATTTTAGCTTTGCCAAGCAGAACACTATAAAAGCCTGAAAAAGCTAGAGAATTTGCTAAACTGCAACTTGGAAAACTAGACATACCTTAGAGACTTGCCCAGCTAGACAGTTTGAAAGTTAGAGTTCAGCCAGTTTGAAAGCTTAAAAGTTTATAGTTCGAAAATTAGGGCATTTTAAACACCCTTTTTTTGTCTTACATGACATGCAGTTTTTTAATGGAGAAAAGCCATTAGGGTCATGAGAACTATTAGTATATATTAGGTCCCAGCCATTATAGTTTGGAGGAAGATAGATTTGATTGGGTGAGAGGATTGAGTTTTGTCAAGTTCTCACAGGGAATCATGTGTGATCGTGGGCCGTTGAATGAGGCAACAGGTACAATAGGGAACTCACATTTAGAATGCTTACACTAGATAGGGTTGGAAATTTTACATTCTAGTTCTAAGGCCTTTCTTTGTGTTTGAATGGTGTTTGTTGTCTGTGTAGATTTTGATGTGTAAGTTGTCAGGGGATGATTGTAGTTTGAAGTAGAAGTTGACTGTTCTGAAATTATTTTCTCTTTTTGCAATTTTCCTACTATCTGCTACAATACTGAGATTAGGGGATCCCAAATGTTTTAAGAATTGTGAACTGTACACTGATTAGTTTGTCAGTTATTTATTAAGGCTAAGTAGGGCTGGTGGGGGGGGGGCTACAAATGGTGATCTGGACATTAAGATGGCATTATATAGGTATATAACATCATTTAATTTTCATACCCACATACTCTCATTAAGTATGTACCTGATAGAATTTTTGTTGTTGTTGAACATAAATATCACACTTGTTATGTCCTTGAAAAAAAGAGTCATAAATGATTTTTTAAAGTAATTTATCTCTAGTTAGTGATCTTGTTCTTGGGATAGTCATGTTTAACTAGGGGAGATTTAGGGAAGATTATAATTTGGGTATAACAGCATAAATTATGAAGCATTTTAAGTGAACCAATTTATAATGTTACCTAGATTTTCTTGATTTTGTTCTTAGTCCATTTTTTGTAAAGCTAGCTCTGATTGGTTGGTCTCCAGGGAGAGATGTAATTCACAAATTTTGCTCATGTGACATTTTTGGACACTGTTGAGTTTTTGTACCAAAGTGAGGTAAAGGAGGTACCTTGGTTTCCCATTATCAAGAGTTATAACTTATATAGTTAGATGATCTTTGGACACTGTTTTGTTGAATTTTTGTACCACAGTGAGATAAAGGAGGTACCTTGGTTTCCCATTATCAAGAGTTATAACTTATATAGTTAGATGATCTTTGGACACTGTTTTGTTGAATTTTTGTACCACAATGAAGTAAAGGAGGTACCTAGGTTTTCCGTTTTCAAGAGTTATATAGTTAGATTATGTGTCTTCTGTTTAAACTGTTATTTTTCTGTTTGCTAAAAACTTTGGAAAACATAAAAAAAAAATTCCCCACAGATGTATAATTTCATTAATTTTTTAAGGAGTCCCATATGCCATAACATATCATATACTTGTTCTATGTCCAAGAAAACCACATACAACCCACCTGTTTGACATTTTTATGTTGTTTAAGTCTGTTCTTGGTGTCTTGTTTGAGGTGATCTAAAGTTTATCTGTTTTTATGGAATCACTTCTCCAGGTGGAAGAGAAATACTGTTATGTGTTATTTGGGTTTTAATTATGGCTTTATGTTTTCCTAGTTCAAAAGTAAGAGTGATTGGTTTATTGTTGTTATGGCATTTTAAAAATGTTTATCCTGGTTTATATTTTGCATAATGATATCTTTTTCTAATTCGTAAGAAAATTTTCTTTTCATGAATTAAGGTGGACAGGTTAAGAATCTGGACGAGTTGTGAATTTTTTGCCATTTCATGCGATAAGCTCTGGAGAATCTGTTAGCATTCTAGTTCTGAAAGTGTTAATTGTCTGTCTAGTGCTGGTGTTATGCTGAAAGGGTCTGGTGTGAGTGGTTGGGTGTTGAAAGATCTTTCGATGACTGGTATGACATTAAAAAACTTGTGTTTGAATTAATAGGGCTGTTATGAAGAATGTTAGCTACCTTCTAAAGGTGAAAGGTTAAAGAAGGTTGCATTTTAGAAGTTGAAGGTCGTTCTTGCGAGTGCTGACAGCAAGCGTCACTTTAGGATTCAACTCAGCAGAAGTTGCGGAGTGTTTGCGTTACAAAAAAAGTTGAGCTCTAAATATGTAAGTGTAACCGTAATATTTGTATCACTTTTTGTTAAATGATTCAAACAGTCAGGTAGATTGTATATTTACGAGTGATACCTCCCAAAATAGCTGGCTTGAGAGAACAAAATTCAAGATGGCGATGAAAAGTAGGTCAGTTCTATTTCAGTTGTACATTTCCGCAAAATTTTCTTTCAGAAATCACTTCTTTGTTTCTTTGGAACAAATACTTGAAAATTAAGTTATTTTTAACGGCTTTATTATTAAGGGATCTTTTATTTAGTAGTGGAGGTTGTACTTCCCTTGAAAGTGGTTGTGGGGGAGGGTGATTAAACAAAACTTTGACGATAATAGTATTAACATCACTGAGAGTTACAACAGAATTAAAATTGGATAGAGGATGTATTGCTTAATAATGAACCAACAACTCTGAGAGAAAAATAGGTATTTCCTTATTTCATTTATCGCTTGATGATTAAAGGAGACGAGTTGTGGATTTCTTAGCTGAGAAAATTATGTAGGCTGACACTTTCGGTATCTATCCTGATACATAGGCCTAATGGTTGTGTGAGTCTAGACTCCAGGACTTTTTATGTAATTTACTATTATTACCACACACACACACACACACACACACACACACACACACACACACACACACACACACACACTATTTATCTATACATTTGAGACTTCTGGCTGGCTTAGTATCTTACAGTAATCAAAAATATTAATGTTTTCTCTACAAGAAGTTATGATAGCTTACACAAAATAAATTACATAATATTCATGAATTATGAATAATTTTTCACTATTATTTATTCTTATTTCATAATTTATAACAAATCTACAAATGAAAAAATATGTTAGATTTAAAAATAAATACATTTTGTACCATAATGACTCCCATTAGTATTAAAACGACTTTTCATTTAATTTTGGAACATTTTGAAATTCTTTTAAAAACTATATAAGTTTAAGAAAAGAAAGAGTAATATAATTTTACATGAAACTGTCAAAATTACATTCATTACATTAGAATTTTTGAACGCAAGAATAAAAAAATCTATCTTTGATAAATAAACTGAACTGTCTGCCAAGATGATTCCAAACTGAACTACAAATACATAATATTTATATTATTTATACAAAAATGACTTATTAATATATCTAACATGCATGTCGAGCATTGAGGTCAGTCATTAAATCTTCCTGCATCCAGTGGGTCAAATGTATCTAATTAAATAGAAGTCATTTATTTTAGTGTATGTCCTATGTGAATCTGAATCAACTTGCTTATAATTACCCTATATTAAGATTGCCTTACAAGAGCCTTGACTGTCCATATTTAGAAATAGAAGCAAATAGCAACTGGTTTGTGGCATAGGTGGGATTTTTATGAATCTCAAATTCAGTATTTGCTTGGATAAATATAAATCTAGCTTGGTAGATTTAGTCTTGTGCATTTTAATTTTTAATTCAGCGTTTAAATTTGAAATTGTTACTTTTACTAAATTTCAAAATGTTACTGGATAAATATAATTGTTTCTGTTGCAAAATTTGCATGTTGTTAATTGTAAATTTAAATATTACTAGTACTAAATCTAAATGTTACTATGTTAGTTATAATTATTTGTGGTACTAAATTTAAATGTTTCTTTTACTAAGAATAAATGTTACTATTTCTAGGTATACATTTTACTATTGCACAATTTACCTATTACTAGTGATAAATTTAAATATTTCTATTGATAGAAGATTTTTTTAATCAAATTTCAGTGAGAAAATATAATACATGTACATCACATATGCTGAATTTCTTGGTTTTGAATTGCCAAGTGCACTACTTACTGTGTGAGAGTGGCCACAAGAACCTGTTTGTCTTCATTAACTTTATTTGTACACAGCTACATTGATTGGTGTTAATAAAAGAGTGGCCCTCTGAGACCCTATATATCTTAATTAATCTCTTTGTACACATTGATTGGTAATATTGATACAGTGACCTTATATTATTGAGAATCTTGTCACATGTTCTTTCAAGTGCTTTTTATTACCAATACCAGTGCATTGGTGTCATCTCCTGCAACTGTTCAGACTTTGCATTTGTAAATTCATTTTGTTTTTTATTACTTTTTTTACTAAACATATTTATATTAATTATTGTTATAATAATTTAAACCTATTCCTTTGAACTTTACTGTATGTTAATAATGACATAAGAACAAATAATACTAATGGTTTAGTTTATTTGCACAATTAATCTAGATTCCCATCACTTGGTCATTAACATATATTGAGATAATGACCAATTCCACAGAACATTAACAGCCATTAATATGGAATGGATGGATCTGCATAATTATTCAGGCATCCACTCTATGATATATTTAATAGTATAACGAATACTATTTAATGAATTAAAATTAATTTGTTTCTTCTATGTATTATGATTTTGTTATATAGATATAGTGAGTAAAGATTAGACTCTTTTCACATAGGTTCTTTATACAGGATGATTTGATAACTTTGGAAATATGAAATTTAATTCAATTACACTGTACTTCCTTTTGATTGTCTTTGAATATAATTTAAATTAGGCAAGGAACATGTGTTTTCAGAAATTGAATGCTGATTGTATTGCACATATGCTTAAGTAACACAAAGCAAACATGTCCCAAATTGAAAATTACAGATTAGTAGAGGTAAGGAGAAAGTGTTATATGTTATTGTTAAGTTTCTACAACTCACTTTCATTAGTAAATCTTTATTTTTTTTTTAGTGTGGCTCAGGAAATTTGTTAGATATTTAAAAAAAAAAATTAATTGCTGTGAACAATCCTTTGTGATACTGAATTAAATCTCTTTATAATTACCATGTATTAAAGTTGCTGCCCAAGAGCCTTGACTGTCCATTGTTAGCAATTGAAATGCATAGCAACCAAATAGTAATTGTAGGTGTGATTCTTATGAATGTCCCACCACATATTACTCTCTCAAATTCAGTATTTGCTTGGATAAGTTATAAATCTAGCTTGGTAGGTGATAGACCTGTGTATTTTAATTTTCAATAAACTTCAGAATATTATTTATGCTACTTGATAAATTTATTTATCCTGTTGCAAAATTTGCATGTTATTAATGTTAAATTTAAATATCACTAGTTCTAAATTTGAATGTTGCTATGCTAGTTATAATTGTTTGCAGTGCTAAATTTAAATGTTTCTAACTCTGAGTATAATATTACTATTTTAAAATATAAATTATACTATTGTTAAATGTACTTCTTACTAGTGTTAAATTTAAATATTACTATTGATAGAAGATATTTTTCTAATTTCAATTTGAAAATGTGATTTATTTGTACACATCTGCCTGTATGCATTGATTGGTGTTATTGAAAGAGAGGCCACGATGACCCGTTTGTCATCATTAACTTTATTTGTTTACATCTAGTGATCTACTTGTAAAGTTGTATGCATTGATTGATGTTATTGAAAGAGAGGCCACGATGACCTGTTTGTCATCATTAACTTTGTTTACATCTACTTGTATGCATTGATTGATGTTATTGAAAGAGAGGCCACGATGACCTGTTTGTCATCATTAACTTTATTTGTACACATCTACTTGTATGCATTGATTGGTGTTATTGAAAGAGAGGCCATGAGAACCTTGTGTTCTCAATATTTTGTATGCAAATTGTAAGTATTGAAACAGTGATTATGAGATCCTTTGTGTCCTCATTAATGCTGTTTGGACACATTGATTAGTAGAATCAAGAATCTTGCCACACGTTTTTTCAATTGCTTTTATTATAGGAACAGTGCAGTCCTCTTCTGTCACTATTCAGACTTTACATTTGTAAATTTACTTTGTTTTTGTTACTTTTATGTAAACATATTTATGAAATTTTGGCTTTAGCGACTGTGTGGACTCAGGACAGTCTCTAGTAGTGACCTTGATGAATTGTCATTCGTGAGCGCAGGGTTGTGATAGTCGTTGGCACTTAGATTGTGTCAAAATATGGAAGTAATAACATTGTGTACAATAATTTGAATGTAGGCCAGTTACACTTGTTTAATATAAACTGGGTTTTCTCGTGTATGTTTCATTACTGAACTATTTGATTAATCGAACCAACTTGTCCCAATTTCTTCACATAATTGGCATTCTACATAATATCAATCACTTTTTTATATCTCATTATTAACATCATTGAGAACCAGTGAAATATTCATATATATATATATATATATATATATTTATACACATACACACACACACACACACACACAATAAGAATATAATTTTAATTATTCTGTTTACATACTTGAATTAATCACTATTGGCTTTTATTTTTATTATTGATCTAAGGTTAAGCAATGTTGATTTAGTTTAGTTTCATTAATTTCATTATTGATTCTAGAATTTCTTTTGAGTCTATTTACATGATGGATCCAGATTCTCTTCTGTTTGTTGTTATACATACCCAAATAGTGATAAAGAAAAAGTGTTAATACTTCTACAGTGGTACCTTGCATAACAAATGCCCTGCAGAATGAATTATCAGTGCTGCGAACGCCTGCATGGCTTGTAGAACGAACTTGTTTCACATAATGAACCAAACATGCGCTGCGAAAACATCGTATTTCCAGTGAAAAAAATGGCTGAATCCAGCCAATCATTTCTCGCGTGGCTCAGATGAAGGCAGGGCGTGTTTGTCCCCAGTTGATTGTCCTTTTTTCCTTGTTTTGATGTGTTTTTGCCATCTGTGTGTTTACTGGATAGTGGTTATAGAATTCAAGGTCTTATTCTCGTCACTGCAGGACAACTTTTTGTGAGTGAAGCGAACATTCTTGTGTGCGTGAACTATACATAAATGTGTGTGTCCTCCTCATCCCACCTCCATTTCACCTCATCAACACCTAACATCATACCCTGCTTTGGTGAGTGTCTTTACTAGTGTTTTCCCCCTTGAACACTACCCTGTGTTCATTTTCCCCTAATTTCTTTGATTTTTGCGGTGATGTAGAACAGATTGCACTATTTCTTATAGAAGTCTATAGGATATTGTGTTTCGCATAAAGAACACATCACATAATGAACATACTGCTGGAACGAATTGTGTGCTTTATGCGAGGTACCACTGTATTTGTTGTTAACCCATATAGTGATAAAGAAAAAGTGTTAATACATGTACTTCTGTTGTTGTTAACCCATATAGTGATAAAGAAAAAATATTAATACTTCTATTTGTTGCTAACCCATATAGTGATAATGAAAAAGTATTAATACTTGTATTTGTTTTTAACACAGACCCATATAGTGATAAAAAAATATCTGGTTGTAGCGAAGAGATGCTGACATTACTGTATTCGTGCAAAGTAATTGATGGCCAATGTGTCACAAGCTGAAAATGTTTTGATTGTGTTCCTAATATAGGTAAGTGAAGAGATTGTTAAAAGATTAACTTAGTGTCAGTATTTATATTCTAAATCTTGTTCTTTTTTAATGTAGATTTCAAAGTTAGTTAAGTGTTTATTTGTAAATATTATTATTTTTTTAATGTAGATTTTGAAGATTGTTAGAAGTTTACTTTGTAAATTTCATTATTGTTGTTTAACTAGGTTATGAAGTTTGTTTGAAGTTTATTTGTAAATTTTATTATTTTATTACATAGGTTTTAAAGTTATTTATGTGGTTTGCCTAAGTCTTCCTTGGTTTTGGTTGTTCCTTCCTATTTTTAACTCTTGACCGTATTTTCTCTGCAGGTAGAACAATAAAGACGTTTCACTGACATCAGCTGGAATATTGACTTTAAGTAATTGTCATTTTTTGTTTTGTTTTACTTGTAGCTTTGTGTTTGACTCCTTGATAGGGGAGTGTCTTTGTTGTCAGTCACATGTTGGCTTTTACTCTACATAAGTTTACTTATACTCAGAAAAGAAATATATATGTTGACAATGTAATAAATTATTCTAAAATATTTCCAACTCATGAGAACAAATGTATATTCATACTTGACAAAAGCTGTGTACAGTAATGAATGCAGTAAAACATTCTCATGGTTTTGTAGTTTACCCCTAGAAATGTATATTCTTACTTGAAAATAGCAACTATTCAAATTATCATTTTTATTATCATTTATTAAAGCATAATTGTTCACATTTTTGAAAAGCTCTATAAATGTAATCAATGCTAAAATCTAACTTTTTTTTACAGTCTTTTCACTTATCAAAATGTGTACGTGTTCCTACTGGTGAAAGTTCTATCACTAGTATCAGTGTAACTAGTGCAACAAAATATTCTTGTACTCTTGTCAAACTGTTTATATAATTTATGGGAAAATGTTATATCAGTAATGATTAGTATGGTATAGTTTTATTATGCCCTGATCTTTATTCACACAACACATTCATGTTAATACTGGAGATAAGTTGTGATCAGTGCATCAAAACATTTGCACACTCTTTTTTGATTTTCAAAATACCTGTACATTCAAACTGTTTAAAGCCATACAAATGTAATGAGTTAGAGCATTTAGTCATTCTTTTGATGTATCACATGTACAGGACGAAAATGATATAAATGTAATCTACTGCTATAACATCAAACTTATTACAGAAACCTTTTCATTCTAGAGAAAAACCCTCAAACAAATGCATGCTCACATCGCAGAAAAGCCATATAAATGTAATGTTGGCAGTATTGCATTCTCACATTATGAGACTTTACAACACACATGCACATTCAATGGAAACCAACCATATAAATGTAATCTCTGCAATAAATCATTCTCACACTATTTAGTCATATCAAAACACATATGAGATCATTTTAGAGAAAAGCCATTAAAAACATGAGCAATTGCAATAAGTCATTTGCTCACTTGCATGTTCATTCTGTAGAAGAAAAATATAAATTTAATATGTGCAATAAAGCATTTTCACAATATACTATTTATCAAACACCATGAGTGTTCATACTGGAGTAAAGCCATATAAATGTGATGTGTGTGGTAAAACATTCTCACAATTTTGTAACTTACTACAGCACAATCATATTCATAATGGAGAAAAACCTTATAAGTGTGATGTATGCAGTAAAGCATTTTCACAAAATTCATCCTTATCACTACACATGCATGTTCATACTGGAGAAAAGACTTTTAAATGTGATGTGTGCAGTAAAGCATTCTCACGATCTAATCATTTATCAACACACATGCATGTTCATACTGGAGAAAAACCATATAAATGTGATGTGTGCAGTAAAGCATTCTCACAATCTTCTAGCTTGTTGAGACACCTGCATATTCATACTGGAGAAAAGCCTTATAAATGTAATGTCTGTAGTAAAGGATTTTCACATTCTTCAAACTTATCACAGCATATGTACATTCATACTGGAGAAAAACCATATAAATGTGATGTATGCAGCAAAGCATTCTTACAATCTACTCATTTATCAACTCATTTGCGTGTTCATACTGGAGAAATGTCATATAAATGTAATAAGTGCAGTAAAGCATTTTCACAAAATTCATCCTTATCACAACACATGCATATTCATACTGGAGAAAAGCCTTATAAATGTAATGTCTGTAGTAAAGGATTTTCACATTCTTCAAACTTATCACAGCATATGTACATTCATACTGGAGAAAAACCATATAAATGTGATGTATGCAGCAAAGCATTCTTACAATCTACTCACTTATCAACTCATTTGCGTGTTCATACTGGAGAAATGTCATATAACTGTAATAAGTGCAGTAAAGCATTTTCACAAAATTCATCCTTATCACAACACATGCATGTTCATACTGGAGAAAAGCCTTTTAAATGTGATGTGTGCAGTAAAGCATTCTCACGATCTTATCATTTATCAACACACATGCATGTTCATACTGGAGAAAAACCATTTAAATGTGATGTGTGCAGTAAAGCATTCTCAAGTTCTTCGGACTTATCAACACACAAGCACATTCATACTGGAGAAAAGCCATATATATGTGACGCGTGCAGTAAATCATTCTCAACATCTTCACACTTATCAAGACACTTATGGACTCACACTGGAATAAGGCCATATAAATGTGATGTGTGCAGTAAAGCATTCTCAACATCTTCATACTTATCAAGACACTTATGGACTCACACTGGAATAAGGCCATATAAATGTGATGTGTGCAGTAAAGCATACTCAAGGTCATCAACCTTATTACATCACATGAACATTCATACTGGAAATAAGCCATACAAATGCAATGTGTGCAGCAAAGCATTCTCAGAGCCTTCAACCTTATCACAACACACCCGTATTCATACTGGAGAGAAGCCATATAAATGTGGTGTATGCAGTAAAGCATTCTCAAAATCTTCACACTTATCAAAACACTTACGGACTCACACTGGAATAAGGCCATATTAATGTGATGTGTGCAGTAAAGCATTCTCAAGGTCTTCAACCTTATTACACCACATGCACATCCATACTGGAAAAATGGCCATACTCATTCAATGTGTGCAGTAAAGCATTCTCAGAGTCTTCATGTTATCACAACACTTGCATACTCATATTGGAGAAAAGCCATATAAATATGGTGTATGCAGTAAAGCATTCTCACAGTCTTCAAACTTTTCAAAACTTGTGCACAGTCATTCTGGAAAAAAGCACACAAATATGATCTATGCAGAAAAGTATTCTTCTAATCATATGCCTTATCAACAGTATTTATGTCCTCATTCTGGAGAAACACCCTATAAATCTGAATAATGCATTGAAGCATTGCCAAAGTTCTGACTTAAAAGAAGCTGTGTATTTATAGGTGTAAAAATATATGAATTTGATTTGTGCAGTAAAGTATGCTCTTGATCTTCCATTGTCAAAACACATGGAATTGCACAATGATGAAAAGTCACATGACACCAATGCACTGGAGCATTCTCAATTTCTTATCTCTAAGTCACAGGTGTTTATACTAGAAAAATCCACATAAATGTGATGAACGCAAAAATGCTTTTTCTCATATTCTTCAGCCATATTCCATACTGGAGAAAACATTCTCACAGTCTTCAGAGTTATCAAAATATATGCATATTCATACCTGAAACAAGTTAAGTATGTCCAATCCATCAGATGATTTGCACACTTTCATTCTTCTCAGACCATGTGTGTTCATTCTGGAGAGTCATATACATGTGATTAATGCAATAAATCTTTCTCAGAGTCTGCTGACTTATCAAAATCCATGCATATTCATACTGTTGCAAAACATTTATATGTGATCAGTGTGGCATCTCTAAAAATCTTCCTATTTGTCACAGCATTTGCATATTCAACCTTAATTAAAATGAAATGTACTTAATAGGTGTGTCCAGTATTTACACAATGTACAGGTTTTTCAGAACACGTGCACATTCACTCTGGTGAGAAATCATATATATGTTCAATGATTCCATATTTTTTAACCAATAAGAAAAATGTCTTAAATATAATCAGATGTAGTAATTAATGCACATTCCTTCTTGTTAACAGACATATCAGTGTGATCATTACATCAAAGTATTCTTAGTTTTATACCACACATGCATATTAACACTAGAGAAAAAGTCATATACATGTAATGAGCACAGTAAATTATTGTCAATGCCTTTGTGTGTTCATATTGGAGAAAGTAAAATAAAATAATATAAAATTCCATTTAATAGGACTAAAAGTAGGCAGTCCAACTTGGTTCTTTAAGGCTAAATAGAATTTATATATATATATTTGATTTATTTTCAGATTAATTTAATTAACAAAACTTTCAGATACTAAATCATTAGAAAATTAATATTTCCCAACAATGTATAATTATATGTATATTTATTCTAACAAATAGAAAATGGTATCACATATTTTATCTTTATTTCGTAAATTTTATTTTGTGTGTTAGTTTTTATATTAAAGTACAAGTAATTTTTAATGATGCATATGCCATTGAACATAATTGTGTATTTGTTATATAAATATTTTTACTCACAATTGTAAATATTTTACTTGGATTTAATGTGCATATATATATATATATGTTGCTTTTGTACAAGGTAACATTTGTAATAATAAGAATATAATTAAAATAATTGTATGAGAATGTAACTCTGTATATTGATTTTTTCATTATATACTTGTGTTCGTGCTTATGCATGTGTATAGTTCTACTAATGATGTATAAGCATATTTATATCATATGCGACAAGTCGTTGCAAATATTACATCTAAAAATATTAATTAATCAATAAAATCTGTAATAAATAATTGATAAACATTGACAAATTAAAATATATCTGTTTTTAATATCATTTCTTGTTTGAAAGCCCAAAGCATTATTCTTTTCACATTTGTACAGCCTTTATATTTTTACAATCATTCCAAGTCACAATGCCTTTAAATTGTATTCACCATCCACCATCTTCCACT
This sequence comes from Sinotaia quadrata, assembly GCA_028829895.1. Classification (NCBI taxonomy): domain Eukaryota; kingdom Metazoa; phylum Mollusca; class Gastropoda; order Architaenioglossa; family Viviparidae; genus Sinotaia; species Sinotaia quadrata. The sequence continues at coordinate 12,534,940 of CM054179.1, forward strand.
TGCAATCTCTGATATAGTTTGTAAACTCTAGTTTGAGTCTTTTATTAACTATTTGTATTTTAAGATCCTATATGAGTTTTTTAAAGTCATATTTGAGTACATGTATTTTAAACTCTTGTTTTGTGTCTATTAGAACCAAATTTGAGTCATTTAAATTCTTATCTGAGATTTTTAAAGTCCTATTAGTCTTGTGAACTTCTGTTGGAGTCTTGTACAATCCCTGTTTGACTCTGATGAACATCTCTGTCTTGTATACATTATATATGTGTCTTCTTAACTCCTGGTTTTGTTTGTAAACTTCTGTTCCAATGTCATAAAACTCCTGTTTGAGTCTTGTAAATCTTTATGTCTCAGGAAAGACAATTTGCTTCTCAAATGAAATCCTCCACTCTTGTTACTTTATGATCTATACATAAATACAATGACTTTATTTTATTGGCTATATTATATGTTGTGAGATTTATTGTGAACTGTATAATAATTTAAATGGCAATGAATTATGTTGGGTTAGAATCAAACTTATGTCATCAGCCTGAAATGGTCGGATGATAAACAGTAATATTTAAGATAAACTGTAATACTTAAGTAACTAACAAATGACTTGAAATCAAATGTAATATTTAAGAAACTATGCAGTAAGTCCTTACAGAAGTTTGAATACCTACCATAGTCATAGTATGCAGTACGTCTTTACAGAAATCTGAATGCCTACCATAGTATGCAGTAAGTCTTTACAGAAGTCTGAATGCCTACCATAGTATGCAGTAAGTCTTTACAGAAGTATGAATGCCAGTTAAATCAAGTAGTACACATCTTTACAGATAGAAACTTAAATGCCAGTCATAATGAGTAATAAATGCTTTTGTAGAAATCTGAATTTGATATAGAGTAGACATAAAAGTGTAAAAAATATAAAAATATTATTAATGAATTTATTTGCTCAATAAGCATTATTTAACCACTCCACAATGCATTGCTATTATACCAGTAAATAATTTTAAGAGAACACTGTTGTGGGTTATTTTCTTTAAATGCAAGAAGCATGAAACAATTTTGTCATAGTTCATATATAGTGATTACTATTTGTCTTCAATTATTTTTAAAGCAATTATTTTGAACACCTAGCCGGATGATTTCTAAGTACAGTGCTATATTCATGAGGACAGATTGCAATCCATCACTCTGGACAAAAAGAATTAAATATATTTCTATAGTCGTAAAGATTGCATTTAAATTCTTGCAAAAACATCATAGTCGACATATTGTGGATAAATTTAATGTTGCCATAAGCCACTATCACAATTTCCACATTGGACACCATGATATGACAATTTCTTATTTCAACATCCAGTGTCAGTTCTTATCCTACTTTGTACTTTGGTGGACGGAAGGTGAGGGGCAAAATGTTGCTACATACATGGAAAACAACTCTGCATCCCAATCCATAGAACTGAATTAGAAGTGCAGATTAAAAACATAAAAAGCACTCACCCATACCTACCTATCTCACAACAGAGCAATATCCAGATTTAACTCCACAAGATACACACACAAATTAAGTCATGAACTAAAATCATGCACACACTACAGAACAGACAGTACTACTCAACATTTCCTCCTACAATGTAACCTACACACTGAGGAAAGAAACACACTTTAGGAGGTAACATCACTTCTATAACTCACATTCACAATTCACACATTACTCTTCCCACAAGAACACAATCACAAACTCATTCACTCAGCACTAATCACATTCCTCATCCAAACAAATAAAACTCCTATAACACCTAGGGAAAAATCACAGACTAAGAACAAATACAATACACCTGATAACACCAAGTGAAAAGTGACAGACTAAGAACAAAGATACATTTAAGACACTAAACACCTTCAGCTACAACATCATGACAAATACCCTCCTTGGAAGCAAGTGAGATGAGGACTGCACAGGAACATACCACAACCGAGAACGGCATTTGAAGTCAAAATATTTCTAAAGTTCTTGTGGGGAAAAGAAGTCAATGAAAAAATCTACCACAGATTTCACAGTTTTGTTAATTAAATATTTACTAATAGTAATAATAGATATTTTTTGAGACCTAAATATTGATTGGTTGATTGATTGAGTTGGAATGTGAGATAATTTTGTAAATGGTATTTGTGTATGTGTGCTTGTAATAGATGTAAATACTGATGGTAAACATTTGTTATTGCTTGTGAGGATGGTTCTACAGGCCTTAACCCATTTTTACCTTCTAGATTTTTGTCTGATTGACAAGCAGGAGAGTATTTGTGACACTCAAAGCAAGGTTAAATTCAGAGGGGATGGGGACTTTCCATTTCTAGTTTTTTTTTAAAACTCAGTTATAGAGTTTTCCGTTACACTGACAAAAACCAGGAAGCATTCCATATTAGATTAACCTGGATGTTAGTGGATTCAAGTGAGTGGACTGTTAGGTAAATGCCATGTACTTGGTTACGTCTGGAGAATATGTAAATACTACATACTAGGTCATGTCTGGATGTTATGTAAATACTACATACTAGGTCATGTCTGGATGTTATGTAAATACTATATACTAGGTCATGTCTGGATGTTAAGTAAATACTACATACTGGGTCATGTCTGTACATTAAATACCATGTACTGAGTCAACATCTGGATTTTATGAAAATATTGTGTACTAGGTCTCATCTGGATGTTATGTAAATACTGTTTACTGGATCATGTCTGGATGTTTCTACCAGGCTCTAGGTCATAAATTAAAGTTAAAGTAAGTACAGCTTACTAAGTCACGTCTGGATCATGATCCTACCCTAGTGGAGGTGATGGCTTAAAGGGAATATGAGACAATACTTACTTTAAAAAAAATTCTCTGTAGGTGGGATCCTATTAGAATCACCTTAAGTTTGGCTGAGAAGATGAAGTAGTGTCAATTATTTATTTTTAAGGTTAAATAGTGTTTGTGAGGTGGGCGTGGGGCTGCATACAGCAACCCGGACATAAAGAAAGCAAGATAGAGGTTTAACATAATTTAATTTTCAAACCCACCTGACTGCTCTCATGTGTATCTTATAGGCTGAGTAGATTTTTTTAAAAACATAAATATCACATTTCTTATGTCCCTTGGAAAGGAACTCTTAGTTGATTTTTTAAAAATAATTTATTTCTAGTTAGTGATCTTAAGTTAATGATAGTCAAGTTTATTTAGGGGAGATTTATGGAAGATTATAGCTTGTATATAAAAACATCAATTTTGAAGTAAATTAGGTGAACTAATTTATAATGTTATCTAGATCTCTTTTGGCTTCTTTAATAAATATTTGACTTATCCCCGTGGGAGATGTCATCCACAAATTGTGCTTGACAAATTGACATTTGGACACCACGTCATTGAGGTCATGTACCGTAATGAGGTCAAGGAGACTTTACATGCTTCCCTGGGGTTTCCCCATTATCAAGAGTTGTATAGCTAGATAATGTGTCTTCTACTCAAACTGCTATTTTTCTGTTTGCTTAAAACTTTGGATAACATGAAAATGTCCCTACAGATTTATAATTTGATTCATTTTTTTAAGCAGTCCCATTTTACACAACATATCGTGAACTTTCTCTATGTCCAGAAGGACCACACAAAACCTATCTGTTCGACATTTTTTATGTTAAAATTTTTGTTTTGGGGTCTTTGCTGGGTGGAAGAGAAATACTGTTATGTGTTATGTTAACTGGGTTTTAATTATGGTTTTATGTTTTCCTTGTTCAACAGTACGAGCTATTGGTTTATAGTTGTTATTGCATTTTTTAAAAATTACTTAAAAAAAAAATCTAACCCGCTCTTTCTAAAGCCTGCTTTAAATTTAAACTAAACTATATTTTTGCGCCCATCTTTTTTTCTCCTTTAATTCTGGTCTGGTTTTTGCTCGTTGTTCGGGCATAGTGATCTTAATGCTTTGAGTAATTCAATTGGAGATAACCAAGACTGACAACTCTGATGAGAGCAAGGCTATTACATCTCTACCCCTTATTTACTCTGGCACTATCCTGACGCAGTCCGAGATCGGATTTTACAAATCTAGCCAGCACCAGACTGCTATTACCCCGATCCCTAATATTTCCCAGTACCCAATAAACATCTACATACGGGTGCTTGTAGGACAATAAATGTAAAAAAAAAAAAATCAAAAAAATCTAACCTCTCCAGCCTACTGAAATTATAATTAGTGTCTCCAGTATCAAAGTTTTAAGCCAAGAAAATAGCAAACTACAAACACAGACCTCAGTTCGCCAGATCGGCTTCCGATGGCAGACAAAACTAGATTCTGCGCGCCTCAACCCGACTGCGACAACACACACGGCGAGATGGTTAGCCACCGCTATAGTCAGTCACAGGACGGAAATTGTAATAACTACAACATGCCACCCCCCCCCCAAAAAAAAAAAAGAGTCTCACTACAGACTCCTAACAACGAGATCGGCAGAACCCACTGGCAGAAAGGCGAATAGGTCTCAAACTTGCCGTTCTAGTGCCTATGGTACACACAACAAAATACACTGGAGTGTCCTGGAACGAACCAGATTTTTTTCTTTCACAAGCATAACATCAACTCAATGTACTACAATACTACATGACGAAATAATTTTTTTTCCGATACAACGGGACGGCTACGACTACAGCCTCCATCCCAAAATAGAGGACGTCTAATGATAAAATCCTCGCACACTCGGGCAGAAAGGAACAGCACACACACACACACACACACACACACACTTGCTCAACAAAATGCTTCATCCAAAAACACAAGCAAAGGATAAAAAAAAAATTAAAGATAAACATTAATTACAATATCGAAACAAGTGTTAAGATTGAAATTTAACAGAATATCAAGGCTTGAAATGAATCCTTTCAGTAAATAAAGTAAAATACTTTCGCTTTCTCTACAATAATCTCTGCAGTTTCATCGGAGGAGCCATGATACAAGCAAGACAGACAACTCTGATCAAAGCAAAGCCACTACATTTGTTTTACTCATTCAATTTACTCTAGTTGGCGCTACCCCTGAACTAGTCCGAATTTAAGTTAATCTAACCTCTCCCTCATACTGAAATTTTAATTCATGTCTCCAGTGTCAAAGTGTGAAATAAGCCACGTTATTATCACAAACAATCCACGCGTAAAATTCATTCAGTCGGCGAGTGAGGAAAGGTTAAAGTAGGTCGCATTCTTTCCAGAAGTTGAAGGTCGTTCTGGCGAGAGCTGACAACACATTTGTTCGGATCCAGTCTACTGACTTTGCATTGTAGTTTTTGCGTTACAATAAAATCGAACTCTACACAGGTAAGTATAACCATTTGATCTGTCTGTTTCATTCACTAACTGGTTCCAGGAATTAGACAGATTATAAATATGCGAGCGACAACTCAAGGTCTAATCGCTGTCTAGAGATGAGGAGATTAAAGATGGCGATGCAAAGAAGATCATATGCATTTCAGTTGTATAAATCAGGCAAAATTTACTTTAGTTTTAGCTACATTCGAGAAACCATGACTTTGTTTAGAGAGAGCAAGCGAGTTTGCAACTGTGGCTTCTCTCTGGATATCTTACACTATAGTAATTTTAAAAAATATGATAGAGTGATTGTACACAACGGTTTTGTAGGCTACTGAAGACCCAATAGGTCCTTACACAACTGTCTTGTTTTATTTTAGAGAAAGGTTAGGGCTTGCTTTAGAGATAGATTAGGATTAGAATTTGGTTGGATTTTTTCTTTCTTTTTTTTTTAATTTTTTTTTACAGAAGTTTTAAGATTAGCTGCACCCATCCCCCCCCCCCGAAAATAAATCCGTACACTAAAACTATTTTTATTTAGAGTTATCGTTTCATTAACTTTATTTTCCTCATTTGGTTTTTGTTTCTTTTAATTTTTATGTTAATAGTTTAATACTGCAGTAAAAATGGCATCGAGTAACACTTTGCACGTACATGTAACTTTTGTCCTTCGATATGACGTATACAGATCCCCCTTATTATTTTAACACGACAGCTGTGTATGGAACAGCACTACTTGTACATAAGCATTGTGTAATGACAATTCGAATGACTGAAAATATATTAAAGTTTTTGTTAGAAAAGACATGCTAGTCAAGCATAGTTTTACATTATACAAAAGACATGCTAGTCAAGCATAGTTTTACATTATACAAAAGACATGCTAGTCAAGCATAGTTTTACATTATACAAAAGACATGCTAGTCAAGCATAGTTTTACATTATACAAAAGGCATGCTTGTCAAGCATAGTTTTACATTATACAAATGACATGCTAGTCAAGCATAGTTTTACATTATACAAATGACATGCTAGTCAAGCATAGTTTTACATTATACAAATGACATGCTAGTCAAGCATAGTTTTACATTATACAAATGACATGCTAGTCAAGCATAGTTTTACATTATACAAAAGACATGCTAGTCAAACATAGTTTTACATTTTAACTGTCCTTATCGTCTGAATCACTTGTGTCATAGTATGCAGCAAATTAAATCAAATTATTTGTTGATTGGTATTGTTGAAAGAATGACCATGAGACCGTGTGTCATTAAGTTGATTAACTCTGTATACATTGATTGGCATTGTTGGCCATGAGACCCTGTGCGTCATCATTAACTCTGTATACATTGATTGGTATTGTTGACTATGAGACCCTGTGTGTCATCATTAAGTTGATTAATTCTGTATACATTGATTGGTTTTGTTGAAAGAATGACCATGAGACCCTGTGTGTCATCATTAACTCTGTATACTTTTTGATTCTTTTTGTTTAAACATTTTTATATTATTACAGTATTAACATAATTTGAACCTATGCCTTTGAACTTTATTGTATGCATTACAAATATAAGAAAACATAACACCACTGGTTTAGTTTATTTGCACAGTTAATCTAGATTCACACCACTTGGCCTTTAATATGTACACACTTAGTAACCAAATTTACAAGTGAGTAAATATTAACAGTCTCTTTCAAGATTCATTCAGAGAGGATGATTTTTAATTTTATATATTCATGTTTAACTCTCTTACTTCCTTTTTATACAGTTTCATATGCCATTTCTAAAACATTTCTTCAAATATGTAGACATCTTATAGCAATACAAATTCACAAACACATTCAAATAATAGGCAAATGTCCTTTTATTCAAACAAGAATGCAGTTATTAAACCAGTAATAAATACAGTCACAAATAACTGTACAATTCAGGGTTATGTTCAGGAAAATTAATTTGACTTATTCTCATACTTAAGAATCTTTGTTTAAATTTTCTTACTTTTAATTTAAAAATGAAAACAAAAAGTAGACTTATGCATTATATTTTTAATAAATCATTTTAAAATAGTTTATTACGACTAAAACATTTTTATCTAATTTTCTTGTGAAAATGTAGCAAATCAAAATTGCAGTTTTTCTTGTCCTTCAGTGTGAATGACAGATGTGTGAACCTCTGTGAGATCATCAGGCTCATTAGTAAACATAGATGATTGATAATATAATCTTACGGAAATTGGTTTTTTTTTTATTTTTTATATTTTTGAAAACCATTATCTATTCTGTCAATTTGTATTCAAGCTATGAAGTTGTAAATTCATCTTTTGTTTTGTTGTTTCTTTTCACATATATTCTGATTAAAAAAAAAAAAATTGTCAGTCTATATGGATCCATCATTTTTTAAATAATGTTATTAATTAGTGTATAGTTTTATACAAAAAAAATTAATATGTCATATTTTGTATATTTTATTTACATGTAATTGCTAATTGTTAAACATTTATAATTTAAGTGAAGAGAGTGTTCAGAGTTTATTGTAGTAACATTATGTTTTAAATTGTATTATTCTTTACAGTGTAGGTCTTGAAGTCTGTTAGAAGTGTTGAGAAAAGAAAATTATTCTATATGGTGCCTGATTAATTCCTGCATTGAAACAGAGTGTAGAGTACTTAACACATGATCTCAATTCCAGTTTTGTATGGAGTACTTAACACCTAATTCCTGTTTTGTATGGAGTACTTCACATAATTCCAGTTTTGTATGGAGTACTTAACTCATAATTCCAGTTTTGTATGGAGTACTTAACACATAATTTCAGTTTTGTATGGAGTACTTAACACCTGATCTCAATTTCAGTTTTGTATGGAGTACTTAATACAATCCTGAATTTATTTTCATGTCCAGTACTTAACACACAATACTGATTTAAATTTCATGAGAGGAGAATTTAACATATTAAAATTATTATCCTGATTTCAGTTTCCTGTAAAGTAAATTTAACATATCAAAATATAAATTTTGCATGGATATATAATATATTATCATGATACCACTTTAGTGGGGAGTCTGTTTTTCATTTCCCAGTAAAATGTTTCATGCTTTTTGTTTAACAAATGATGACAGTACTATTTTAAAACTTATTTATGTGGTTTTGCCTACAATCTTTGTTTGGTTTTGGGGGTTCCTTCCTGTGTTTTACTACTTGATCATATTTTCTCTGTAGGTACAACTATGTAAAGAGGTTTCACTGACATCAGTGGGAATATTGACTTTTAGAAAGTGTTGTCTCTTTTTCTTATAATGGATAAAGATTCTCTTGTATTTGTTGTTAACACAAACCCATACAGTGATAAAGAAAATGAATTACTGCTTCTATATCTTGTTAACACATACCCATATAGTAATAAAGAAAAAGTATTAATACTTCTGTTTGTTTTTAACCCAAACCCATATAGTGATAAAAAAAAAAAATCTGATTACAGGGAGAAGCTGCTGACAGTTCATGTACTGCATTCATGCAAAATAAATTTGTCACAAACTAAAAATGTTTTGATTGTCTTCCTAATATAGGTAAGTGAACTGATTGTTAAAAGATTAACTTAATATTTATATTTTAAATTTTTATTATTGTTTCAATGTAGATTTTGAAGATTGATACATCTCATTAATAGGTTTTTTTTTTGGTAGGTTTTCAAGTTTGTTGAGGTTGTAAAGTTTGTCAGATATTATTTGTAAAGTTTATTATTTTTTGTCAGATAGGTTTTAAAGTTTGTTAGATGTTTATTTGTAAAGTTTATTATTTTTTATCAAATAGGTTTTAAAGTTTTCAGATGTTTATTTGTAAAGTTTATTATTTTTTTAACAAATAGGTTTTAAAGTTTGTTGTTAAGTGATGAGAAATGAAAATTGTTGTGCATGATTGTATCACAAAAATGGTGTGGAGTACTTAACACAATTGATTTAATTTTCATGTCAAGTATACTTAACATACATTTCAAGATTTCAATTTCCCATATACTGATATAGTATTTACCATTTTATCAAAAAATGTGCAAATTTTGTGTGAATACTTAATACATCATAGTGCCAGTTTAGAGTAATTTCCTTTTTTAGTATTTGTATACATGATAATAATTTTTTAATGTGGAATATTAACATGTGATCATAATATTAATTTAAAACTTTTTATGCGGTTTACCTAAAATCTTTCTTGGTCTTGGTTGTTTCTTCCTATTTTTAACATTTGACTATATTTACTCTGCAGGTACAACTATAAAGAAGTTTCACTGACATCAGCTGGAATGTTGACTTTAAGTAATTGTCATGTTTCTTCTATTTTACTTCTTGTTTTGTGTTGCAAACTATTTGATGCAGGAGTGTCTTTTTTTCTTGTCAGTCACATGTTTGCATCTACATACGATTACTTTATACTTCAGATAGTTTGACAATGTAATAAATTATTCCATTTTGAACTTATGAGAACAAATGTATATTCATACTTGAGAATGTTGATGTAAATGTGTTCACTTAAAGAAACCATTCTCAACTACTCAAATTATCACTTATATTACCATTTATCAAAGCTTAATTGTTTACAATTTTGAAAAGCCATATAAATGTAAGGAGTGCAAAAACTATCTTTTCTTCCAATCTTCTCACTTATTAAAACATGCACATATTTATACTGGTGAAAGCCCTATGAATGTAACCAGTGAAAAAAGGAGTTTTTTCTACTCTTATGGCTTATCAAAACATATTTTTGCTATACTAGAGAAAAGTTATATCAGTATGGTACAGTTTTATAATGCTCTTCTCATTTTTTCCACAGCACAAATATGCATGTTAATCCTGGAGATAAGTCACATAGTTGTGAGCAGTTCACCAAAACATTTGAACATTCGTTTAGCTTTGTAAAATACAGGTACATTCATACCAGTGAAAAGCAATAGAAATGTGATGAGTCAGGTAGAGAATTCTCTCATTTTTTTGACTTTTATCACATGCATTTATACCAGTGGAAAATGATATACATGTGATCGCCAGTTCCAGACAAACTGTTGTCTGAAAAATGTAAACAGCTTAGCAACAATTGAAATCTACAGCCTGACATGACTTTATGAAATAAAAGATGAGCATAAATTTCTTTGTTTGAAAAATAATGATTAATACAAGGTTTCCTATCTATTACCCTCAAAAGAATAAGCCATAAAAATTGAAAATTTCAGATATCTCTATATTAAGCCTTTGCATGAAATGGGACTCTTGGTGAATGCCTGGTTGTGCCCACAGCATAGTAACATAACTATTCATGTACTTGACAGTTTTTTTGTATGAAATCTTCTGGTTAAAATGTTTTAAAAACATCAAGTACTATAGAATTTTGTAACAAATGGAATCTGTAATCCACTACTTCCTGCAAAAGGATGGGGCATAACCGGTGTGTCAAAAGATGAAAGCCACACCAAAACTTGTGTGTGTGACTGGTTTTCATAACGTCACCACTGCCTTTCATGAATTCACTAAGGGCTGGCAAAACTTTGTCATCAGAAGAAAAATTAGAAGAATCAGAGTATGATCCAGCTGTGGGAGCACAAATACTTTCCCCCAAATCAAAAATATTACATCTAGAAAAAGAATCCATCACAAACGAATATTAGCACAATGCAACACAATGGCTGCCAGCAAAAGACAGAGCTGTGGTTGTACCAGAAAAATGCGCTTTTTCTATCTCATGAGCAATCTAATTACAGCTATCCAATGGTAGAATTGACACATCTTGTCTTCTAAGGGAAGCACATATTTGCTTCACACTGATTGGTTCATTTTGAATGACTTAACATTAATAACATAAGCATGCATGCATACCAAATCACATATGTGCCATTGTCATATTAGCTCTATGTAGATGTAGGCATGTATGCCGATGCCAGTGAATGGGTAAAGAGTACTGGTGATTCTTTAAGATAGATATGTTAATGAACATAATTGTATATATTTTTTATATAAATAATTTTCACTTTTTCATTTTAATTTTATTTAAATAATTCCTAAGCAAAAACCTAGGCAGTAATCAATAGTTTATGTGGAATTTATCTTATAAGTTAAAATATATATATTTTATATTTGTTTTTATCTGTGTATAAAGTAATAATTTTTATATTGTGCTTCAAATGTTAATTAGTCTTGTTATGTGACATATAATTATAATAATTTTAATAATAATAAGCATATAATTAAAATATTGTATTATGAGAAAGTAGCTGTGTTTGTTTTTGTTCACTGTATATGTGTGTTTGTTAGTGTGTGTGTGTATATATATATTATATATATATATATATATATATATACTTCCTAGAATGATGTATAAACATATTTATATCATATGTGACAAGTTGTTGCATATATTACATCTAAAAATATTAATTAATAAAAAAAATATGTAATAAATAATTGATAATTTAAAATATATATGTTTTTATTATCATTTCCTCTTTGAAAGCCCAAAGCATTATTATTATTACATTTGTACAGCCTTTATATTTTTACAACCATTCCAACTCCAAGTCAGATTGCTGTTAAATTGTATTTAACATCCACAAACTTCCACTTCCACTGATTTAGTTTGTAAACTCTTGTTTGAGTCTTTAAAATTCTTGTTTTGTCTTTTAAGGTCCAATTTGAATTTTTATAGTCTTATTTGACTATTTTAAATTATTGTTTCTTTTAAATCCCAACTTGTGTCATTTAAACTCTTGTTTTCTTTAAAAGTCTTGTGAACTTCTTTTGGAGTCTTATCTCTTAAATGTCCATGTCTTGTACACTTTTATAAGTGTCTTGTTAACTCCTGATTTTGTAAACTTCTGTTCCAAACTCTTAAAACTCCTGTTTGAGTCTTGTAAACTTTTATGTCTCTTGAAGACAATTTACTACTCAAATGAAATTATCCACTTTTGTTATTTTAGCTTTGCCAAGCAGAACACTATAAAAGCCTAAAAAGCTAGAGAATTTGCTAAACTGCAACTTGGAAAACTAGACATACCTTAGAGACTTGCCCAGCTAGACAGTTTGAAAGTTAGAGTTCAGCCAGTTTGAAAGCTTAAAAGTTTATAGTTCGAAAATTAGGGCATTTTAAACACCATTTTTTTGTCTTACATGACATGCAGTTTTTTAATGGAGAAAAGCCATTAGGGTCATGAGAACTATTAGTATATATTAGGTCCCAGCCATTATAGTTTGGAGGAAGATATATTTGATTGGGTGAGAGGATTGAGTTTTGTCAAGTTCTCACGGGGAATCATCTGTGATCGTGGGCCGTTGAATGAGGCAACAGGTACAATAGGGAACTCACATTTAGAATGCTTACACTAGATAGGGTTGGAAATTTTACATTCTAGTTCTAAGGCCTTTCTTTGTGTTTGAATGGTGTTTGTTGTCTGTGTAGATTTTGATGTGTAAGTTGTCAGGGGATGATTGTAGTTTGAAGTAGAAGTTGACTGTTCTGAAATTATTTTCTCTTTTTGCAATTTTCCTACTATCTGCTACAATACTGAGATTAGTGGATCCCAAATGTTTTAAGAATTGTGAACTGTACACTGATTAGTTTGTCAGTTATTTATTAAGGCTAAGTAGGGCTGGTGGTGGTGGGGGGGGGCTACAAATGGTGATCTGGACATTAAGATGGCATTATATAGGTATATAACATCATTTAATTTTCATACCCACATACTCTCATTAAGTATGTACCTGATAGAATTTTTGTTGTTGTTGAACATAAATATCACACTTGTTATGTCCTTGAAAAAAAGAGTCATAAATGATTTTTTAAAGTAATTTATCTCTAGTTAGTGATCTTGTTCTTGGGATAGTCATGTTTATCTAGGGGAGATTTAGGGAAGATTATAATTTGGGTATAACAGCATAAATTATGAAGCATTTTAAGTGAACCAATTTATAATGTTACCTAGATTTGTTTGATTTTGTTCTTAGTCCATTTTTTGTAAAGCTAGCTCTGATTGGTTGGTCTCCAGGGAGAGATGTAATTCACAAATTTTGCTCATGTGACATTTTTGGACACTGTTGAGTTTTTGTACCAAAGTGAGGTAAAGGAGGTACCTTGGTTTCCCATTATCAAGAGTTATAACTTATATAGTTAGATGATCTTTGGACACTGTTTTGTTGAATTTTTGTACCACAGTGAGATAAAGGAGGTACCTTGGTTTCCCATTATCAAGAGTTATAACTTATATAGTTAGATGATCTTTGGACACTGTTTTGTTGAATTTTTGTACCACAATGAAGTAAAGGAGGTACCTAGGTTTTCCGTTTTCAAGAGTTATATAGTTAGATTATGTGTCTTCTGTTTAAACTGTTATTTTTCTGTTTGCTAAAAACTTTGGAAAACATAAAAAAAAAATTCCCCACAGATGTATAATTTCATTAATTTTTTAAGGAGTCCCATATGCCATAACATATCATATACTTGTTCTATGTCCAAGAAAACCACATACAACCCACCAGTTTGACATTTTTATGTTGTTTAAGTCTGTTCTTGGTGTCTTGTTTGAGGTGATCTAAAGTTTATCTGTTTTTATGGAATTACTTCTCCAGGTGGAAGAGAAATACTGTTATGTGTTATTTGGGTTTTAATTATGGCTTTATGTTTTCCTAGTTCAAAAGTAAGAGTGATTGGTTTATTGTTGTTATGGCATTTTAAAAATGTTTATCCTGGTTTATATTTTGCATAATGATATCTTTTTCTAATTCGTAAGAAAATTTTCTTTTCATGAATTAAGGTGGACAGGTTAAGAATCTGGACGAGTTGTGAATTTTTTGCCATTTCATGCGATAAGCTCTGGAGAATCTGTTAGCATTTTAGTTCTGAAAGTGTTAATTGTCTGTCTAGTGCTGGTGTTATACTGAAAGGGTCTGGTCTGAGTGGTTGGGTGTTGAAAGATCTTTCGATGACTGGTATGACATTAAAAAACTTGTGTTTGAATTAATAGGGCTGTTATGAAGAATGTTAGCTACCTTCTAAAGGTGAAAGGTTAAAGAAGGTTGCATTTTAGAAGTTGAAGGTCGTTCTTGCGAGTGCTGACAGCAAGCGTCACTTTAGGATTCAACTCATATCACTTTTTGTTAAATGATTCAAACAGTCAGGTAGATTGTATATTTACGAGTGATACCTCCCAAAATAGCTGGCTTGAGAGAACAAAATTCAAGATGGCGATGAAAAGTAGGTCAGTTCTATTTCAGTTGTACATTTCCGCAAAATTTTCTTTCAGAAATCACTTCTTTGTTTCTTTGGAACAAATACTTGAAAATTAAGTTATTTTTAACGGCTTTATTATTAAGGGATCTTTTATTTAGTAGTGGAGGTTGTACTTCCCTTGAAAGTGGTTGTGGGGGAGGGTGATTAAACAAAACTTTGACGATAATAGTATTAACATCACTGAGAGTTACAACAGAATTAAAATTGGATAGAGGATGTATTGCTTAATAATGAACCAACAACTCTGAGAGAAAAATAGGTATTTTCTTATTTCATTTATCGCTTGATGATTAAAGGAGACGAGTTGTGGATTTCTTAGCTGAGAAAATTATGTAGGCTGACACTTTCGGTATCTATCCTGATACATAGGCCTAATGGTTGTGTGAGTCTAGACTCCAGGACTTTTTATGTAATTTATTATTATTACCACACACACACACACACACACACACACACACACACACACACACACACACACACACACACACACACACACACACACACACTATTTATCTATACATTTGAGACTTCTGGCTGGCTTAGTATCTTACAGTAATCAAAAATATTAATGTTTTCTCTACAAGAAGTTATGATAGCTTACACAAAATAAATTACATAATATTCATGAATTATGAATAAATTTTCACTATTATTTATTCTTATTTCATAATTTATAACAAATCTACAAATGAAAAAATATGTTAGATTTAAAAATAAATACATTTTGTACCATAATGACTCCCATTAGTATTAAAACGACTTTTCATTTAATTTTGGAACATTTTGAAATTCTTTTAAAAACTATATAAGTTTAAGAAAAGAAAGAGTAATATAATTTTACATGAAACTGTCAAAATTACATTCATTACATTAGAATTTTTGAACGCAAGAATAAAAAAATCTATCTTTGATAAATAAACTGAACTGTCTGCCAAGATGATTCCAAACTGAACTACAAATACATAATATTTATATTATTTATACAAAAATGACTTATTAATATATCTAACATGCATGTCGAGCATTGAGGTCAGTCATTAAATCTTCCTGCATCCAGTGGGTCAAATGTATCTAATTAAATAGAAGTCATTTATTTTAGTGTATGTCCTATGTGAATCGGAATCAACTTGCTTATAATTACCCTATATTAAGATTGCCTTACAAGAGCCTTGACTGTCCATATTTAGAAATAGAAGCAAATAGCAACTGGTTTGTGGCATCGGTGGGATTTTTATGAATCTCAAATTCAGTATTTGCTTGGATAAATATAAATCTAGCTTGGTAGATTTAGTCTTGTGCATTTTAATTTTTAATTCAGCGTTTAAATTTGAAATTGTTACTTTTACTAAATTTCAAAATGTTACTGGATAAATATAATTGTTTCTGTTGCAAAATTTGCATGTTGTTAATTGTAAATTTAAATATTACTAGTACTAAATCTAAATGTTACTATGTTAGTTATAATTATTTGTGGTACTAAATTTAAATGTTTCTTTTACTAAGAATAAATGTTACTATTTCTAGGTATAAATTTTACTATTGCACAATTTACCTATTACTAGTGATAAATTTAAATATTTCTATTGATAGAAGATTTTTTTAATCAAATTTCAGTGAGAAAATATAATACATGTACATCACATATGCTGAATTTCTTGGTTTTGAATTGCCAAGTGCACTACTTACTGTGTGAGAGTGGCCACAAGAACCTGTTTGTCTTCATTAACTTTATTTGTACACATCTACATTGATTGGTGTTAATAAAAGAGTGGCCCTCTGAGACCCTATATATCTTAATTAATCTCTTTGTACACATTGATTGGTAATATTGATACAGTGACCTTATATTATTGAGAATCTTGTCACATGTTCTTTCAAGTGCTTTTTATTACCAGTGCATTGGTGTCATCTCCTGCAACTGTTCAGACTTTGCATTTGTAAATTCATTTTGTTTTTTATTACTTTTTTTACTAAACATATTTATATTAATTATTGTTATAATAATTTAAACCTATTCCTTTGAACTTTACTGTATGTTAATAATGACATAAGAACAAATAATACTAATGGTTTAGTTTATTTGCACAATTAATCTAGATTCCCATCACTTGGTCATTAACATATATTGAGATAATGACCAATTCCACAGAACATTAACAGCCATTAATATGGAATGGATGGATCTGCATAATTATTCAGGCATCCACTCTATGATATATTTAATAGTATAACGAATACTATTTAATGAATTAAAATTAATTTGTTTCTTCTATGTATTATGATTTTGTTATATAGATATAGTGAGTAAAGATTAGACTCTTTTCACATAGGTTCTTTATACAGGATGATTTGATAACTTTGGAAATATGAAATTTAATTCAATTACACTGTACTTCCTTTTGATTGTCTTTGAATATAATTTAAATTAGGCAAGGAACATGTGTTTTCAGAATTTGAATGCTGATTGTATTGCACATATGCTTAAGTAACACAAAGCAAACATGTCCCAAATTGAAAATTACAGATTAGTAGAGGTAAGGAGAAAGTGTTATATGTTATTGTTAAGTTTCTACAACTCACTTTCATTAGTAAATCTTTATTTTTTTTTTTTAGTGTGGCTCAGGAAATTTGTTAGATATTTAAAAAAAAAAATTAATTGCTGTGAACAATCCTTTGTGATACTGAATTAAATCTCTTTATAATTACCAATACCATGTATTAAAGTTGCTGCCCAAGAGCCTTGACTGTCCATTGTTAGCAATTGAAATGCATAGCAACCAAATAGTAATTGTAGGTGTGATTCTTATGAATGTCCCACCACATATTACTTTCTCAAATTCAGTATTTGCTTGGATAAGTTATAAATCTAGCTTGGTAGGTGATAGACCTGGGTATTTTAATTTTCAATACAAGGTTTAAACTTCAGAATATTATTTATGCTACTTGAAATTTTACTTGATAAATTTATTTATCCTGTTGCAAAATTTGCGTTATTAATGTTAAATTTAAATATCACTAGTTCTAAATTTGAATGTTGCTATGAGAGTTATAATTGTTTGCAGTGCTAAATTTAAATGTTTCTAACTCTGAGTATAATATTACTATTTTAAAATATAAATTATACTATTGTTAAATGTACTTCTTACTAGTGTTAAATTTAAATATTACTATTGATAGAAGATATTTTTCTAAATTCAGTTTGAAAATGTGATTTATTTGTACACATCTGCCTGTATGCACTGATTGGTGTTATTGAAAGAGAGGCCACGATGACCTGTTTGTCATCATTAACTTTATTTGTTTACATCTACTTGTAAAGTTGTATGCATTGATTGATGTTATTGAAAGAGAGGCCACGATGACGTGTTTGTCATCATTAACTTTATTTGTACACATCTGCTTGTATGCATTGATTGGTGTTATTGAAAGAGAGGCTATGAGAACCTAGTGTTCTCAATATTTTGTACACAAATTGTAAATATTGAAACAGTGATCATGAGATCCTTTGTGTCCTCATTAATGCTGTTTGGACACATTGATTAGTAGTATCAAGAATCTTGCCACAAATGTTTTTTCAATTGCTTTTATTATAGGAACAGTGCAGTCCTCTTCTGTCACTATTCAGACTTTACATTTGTAAATTCATTTTGTTTTTGTTACTTTTATGTAAACATATTTATGAAATTTTGGCTTTAGCGACTGTGTGGACTCAGGACAGTCTCTAGTAGTGACCTTGATGAATTGTCATTCGTGAGCACAGGGTTGTGATAGTCGTTGGCACTTAGATTGTGTCAAAATATGGAAGTAATAACATTGTGTACAATAATTTGAATGTAGGCCAGTTACGCTTGTTTAATTTAAACTGGGTTTTCTCGTGTATGTTTCATTACTGAACTATTTGATTAATCGAACCAACTTGTCCCAATTTCTTCACATAATTGGCATTCTACATAATATCAATCACTTTTTTATATCTCATTATTAACATCATTGAGAACCAGTGAAATATTCATATATATATATTTATACACACACACACACAATAAGAATATAATTTTAATTATTCTGTTTACATACTTGAATTAATCACTATTGGCTTTTATTTTTATTATTGATCTAAGGCTAAGCAATGTTGATTTAGTTTAGGTTTCATTAATTTCATTATTGATGCTAGCATTTCTTTTGAGTCTATTTACATGATGGATCCAGATTCTCTTCTGTTTGTTGTTATATATACCCAAATAGTGATAAAGAAAAAGTATTAATACTTCTACAGTGGTACCTTGCATAACAAATGCCCTGCAGAATGAATTATCAGTGCTGCGAACGCCTGCATGGCTTGTAGAACGAACTTGTTTCACATAATGAACCAAACATGCGCTGCGAAAACATCGTATTTCCAGTGAAAAAAATGGCTGAATCCAGCCAATCATGTCTTGCGTGGCTCAGATGAAGGCAGGGCGTGTTTGTCCCCAGTTGATTGTCCTTTTTTCCTTGTTTTGATGTGTTTTTGCCATCTGTGTGCTTACTGGATAGTGGTTATAGAATTCAAGGTCTTATTCTCCTCGTTGCAGGACAACTTTTTGTGATTGAAGTGAACATTCTTGTGTGTGTGAACTATACATAAATGTGTGTGTCCTCCTCATCCCACCTCCATTTCACCTCATCAACACCTAACATCATACCCTGCTTTGGTGAGTGTCTTTACTAGTGTTTTCCCCCTTGAACACTACCCTGTGTTCATTTTCCCCTAATTTCTTTGATTTTTTGCGGTGATGTAGAACAGATTGCACTATTTCCTATAGAAATTAGAAGTCTATAGGATATTGTGTTTCGCATAAAGAACACATCACATAATGAACATACTGCTGGAACGAATTGTGTGCTTTATGCGAGGTACCACTGTATTTGTTGTTAACCCATATAGTGATAAAGAAAAAGTGTTAATACATGTACTTCTGTTGTTGTTAACCCATATAGTGATAAAGAAAAAATATTAATACTTCTATTTGTTGCTAACCCATATAGTGATAATGAAAAAGTATTAATACTTGTATTTGTTTTTAACACAGACCCATATAGTGATAAAAAAATATCTGGTTGTAGCGAAGAGATGCTGACATTACTGTATTCGTGCAGAGTAATTGATGGCCAATGTGTCACAAGCTGAAAATGTTTTGATTGTGTTCCTAATATAGGTAAGTGAAGAGATTGTTAAAAGATTAACTTAGTGTCAATATTTATATTCTAAATCTTGTTCTTTTTTAATGTAGATTTCAAAGTTAGTTAGGTGTTTATTTGTAAATATTATTATTTTTTTAATGTAGATTTTGAAGATTGTTAGAAGTTTACTTTGTAAATTTCATTATTGTTGTTTAACTAGGTTATGAAGTTTGTTTAAAATTTATTTGTAAATTTTATTATTTTATTACATAGGTTTTAAAGTTATTTATGTGGTTTGCCTAAGTCTTCCTTGGTTTTGGTTGTTCCTTCCTATTTTTAACTCTTGACCGTATTTTCTCTGCAGGTAGAGCAATAAAGAAGTTTCACTGACATCAGCTGGAATATTGACTTTAAGTAATTGTCATTTTTTGTTTTGTTTTACTTGTAGCTTTGTGTTTGACTCCTTGATAGGGGAGTGTCTTTGATTGTTGTCAGTCACATGTTGGCTTTTACTCTACATAAGTTTACTTATACTTCAGAAAAGAAATATATATGTTGACAATGTAATAAATTATTCTAAAATATTTCCAACTCATGAGAACAAATGTATATTCATACTTGACAAAAGCTGTGTACAGTAATGAATGCAGTAAAACATTCTCATGGTTTTGTAGTTTACCCCTAGAAATGTACATTCTTACTTGAAAATACCAACTATTCAAATTATCATTTTTATTATCATTTATTAAAGCATAATTGTTCACATTTTTGAAAAGCCCTATAAATGTAATCAATGCTAAAAGCTAACTTTTTTTTACAGTCTTTTCACTTATCAAAATGTGTACGTGTTCCTACTGGTGAAAGCTCTATCACTAGTATCAGTGTAACTAGTGCAACAAAATAATCTTGTACTCTTGTCAAACTGTTTATATAATTTATGGGAAAATGTTATATCAGTAATGATTAGTATGGTATAGTTTTATTATGCCCTGATCTTTATTCACACAACACATTCATGTTAATACTGGAGATAAGTTGTGATCAGTGCATCAAAACATTTGCACACTCTTTTTGATTTTCAAAATACCTGTACATTCAAACTGTTTAAAGCCATACAAATGTAATGAGTTAGAGCATTTAGTCATTCTTTTGATGTATCACATGTACAGGACGAAAATGATATAAATGTAATCTACTGCTATAACATCAAACTTATTACAGAAACCTTTTCATTCTAGAGAAAAACCCTCAAACAAATGCATGCTCACATCGCAGAAAAGCCATATAAATGTAATGTTGGCAGTATTGCATTCTCACATTATGAGACTTTATCAACACACATGCACATTCAATGGAAACCAACCATATAAATGTAATCTCTGCAATAAATCATTCTCACACTATTTAGTCATATCAAAACACATATGAGATCATTTTAGAGAAAAGCCATTAAAAACATGAGCAATTGCAATAAGTCATTTGCTCACTTGCATGTTCATTCTTTAGAAGAAAAATATAAATTTAATATGTGCAATAAAGCATTTTCACAATATACTATTTATCAAACACCATGAGTGTTCATACTGGAGTAAAGCCATATAAATGTGATGTGTGTGGTAAAACATTCTCACAATTTTGTAACTTACTAAAGCACAATCATATTCATAATGGAGAAAAACCTTATAAGTGTGATGTATGCAGTAAAGCATTTTCACAAAATTCATCCTTATCACTACACATGCATGTTCATACTGGAGAAAAGCCTTTTAAATGTGATGTGTGCAGTAAAGCATTCTCACAATCTAATCATTTATCAACACACATGCATGTTCATACTGGAGAAAAACCATATAAATGTGATGTGTGCAGTAAAGCATACTCACAATCTTATAACTTGTTGAGACACCTGCATATTCATACTGGAGAAAAGCCTTATAAATGTAATGTCTGTAGTAAAGGATTTTCACATTCTTCAAACTTATCACAGCATATGTACATTCATACTGGAGAAAAACCATATAAATGTGATGTATGCAGCAAAGCATTCTTACAATCTACTCATTTATCAACTCATTTGCGTGTTCATACTGGAGAAATGTCATATAAATGTAATAAGTGCAGTAAAGCATTTTCACATAATTCATCCTTATCACAACACATGCATGTTCATACTGGAGAAAAGCCTTTTAAATGTGATGTGTGCAGTAAAGCATTCTCACGATCTTATCATTTATCAACACACATGCGTGTTCATACTGGAGAAAAACCATATAAATGTGATGTGTGCAGTAAAGCATTCTCAAGTTCTTCGGACTTATCAACACACATGCACATTCATACTGGAGAAAAGCCATATAAATGTGCTGTGTGCAGTAAATCATTCTCATCATCTTCACACTTATCAAGACACTTATGTACTCACACTGGAATAAGGCCATATAAATGTGATGTTTGCAGTAAAGCATTCTCAACATCTTCATACTTATCAAGACACTTATGGACTCACACTGGAATAAGGCCATATAAATGTGATGTGTGCAGTAAAGCATTCTCAAGGTCATCAACCTTATTACATCACATGAACATTCATACTGGAAATAAGCCATACAAATGCAATGTGTGCAGCAAAGCATTCTCAGAGCCTTCAACCTTATCACAACACACCCGTATTCATACTGGAGAGAAGCCATATAAATGTGGTGTATGCAGTAAAGCATTCTCAAAATCTTCACACTTATCAAAACACTTACGGACTCACACTGGAATAAGGCCATATTAATGTGATGTGTGCAGTAAAGCATTCTCAAGGTCTTCAACCTTATTACACCATATGCACATCCTTACTGGAAAAATGGCCATACTCATTCAATGTGTGCAGTAAAGCATTCTCAGAGTCTTCATGTTATCACAACACTTGCATACTCATATTGGAGAAAAGCCATATAAATATGGTGTATGCAGTAAAGCATTCTCACAGTCTTCAAACTTTTCAAAACTTGTGCACAGTCATTCTGGAAAAAAGCACACAAATATGATCTATGCAGAAAAGTATTCTTCTAATCATATGCCTTATCAACAGTATTTATGTCCTCATTCTGGAGAAACACCCTATAAATCTGAATAATGCATTGAAGCATTGCCAAAGTTCTGACTTAAAAGAAGCTGTGTATTTATAGGTGTAAAAATATATGAATTTGATTTGTGCAGTAAAGTATGCTCTTGATCTTCCATTGTCAAAACACATGGAATTGCACAATGATGAAAAGTCACATGACACCAATGCACTGGAGCATTCTCAATTTCTTATCTCTAAGTCACAGGTGTTTATACTAGAAAAATCCACATAAATGTGATGAACGCAAAAATGCTTTTTCTCATATTCTTCAGCCATATTCCATACTGGAGAAAACATTCTCACAGTCTTCAGAGTTATCAAAATATATGCATATTCATACCTGAAACAAGTTAAGTATGTCCAATCCATCAGATGATTTGCACACTTTCATTCTTCTCAGACCATGTGTGTTCATTCTGGAGAGTCATATACATGTGATTAATGCAATAAATCTTTCTCAGAGTCTGCTGACTTATCAAAATCCTTGCATATTCATACTGTTGCAAAACATTTATATGTGATCAGTGTGGCATCTCTAAAAATCTTCCTATTTGTCACAGCATTTGCATATTCAATCTTAATTAAAATGAAATGTATTTAATAGGTGTGTCCAGTATTTACACAATGTACAGGTTTTTCAGAACACGTGCACATTCACTCTGGTGAGAAATCATATATATGTTCAATGATTCCATATTTTTTAACCAATAATAAAAATGTCTTAAATATAATCAGATGTAGTAATTAATGCACATTCCTTCTTGTTAACAGACATATCAGTGTGATCATTACATCAAAGTATTCTTAGTTTTATACCACACATGCATATTCACACTAGAGAAAAAGTCATATAAATGTAATGAGCACAGAAAATTATTGTCAGTGCCTTTGTGTGTTCATATTGGAGAAAGTAAAATAAAATAATATAAAATTCCATTTAATAGGACTAAAAGTAAGCAGTCCAACTCGGTTCTTTAAGGCTAAATAGAATTTATATATATATATTTGATTTATTTTCAGATTAATTTAACTAACACAACTTTCAGATACTAAATCATTAGAAAATTAATATTTCCCAACAATGTATAATTATATGTATATTTATTCTAACAAATAGAAAATGGTATCACATATTTTATCTTTATTTTGTAAATTTTATTTTGTGTGTTAGTTTTTATATTAAAGTACAAGTAATTTTTAATGATGCATATGCCATTAAACATAATTGTGTATTTGTTATATAAATATTTTTACTCACAATTGTAAATATTTTACTTGGATTTAATGTGCATATATATATATATATATATATATATATATATATATATATGTTGCTTTTGTACAAGGTAACAATTGTAATAATAAGAATATAATTAAAATAATTGTATGAGAATGTAACTCTGTATATTGATTTTTTCCTTATATACTAGTGTTCATGCTTATGCATGTGTATAGTCCTACTAATGATGTATAAGCATATTTATATCATATGCGACAAGTCGTTGCAAATATTACATCTAAAAATATTAATTAATCAATAAAATCTGTAATAAATAATTGATAAACATTGAAAAATTAAAATATATCTGTTTTTAATATCATTTCTTGTTTGAAAGCCCAAAGCATTATTCTTTTTACATTTGTACAGCCTTTATATTTTTACAATCATTCCAAGTCACAATGCCTTTAAATTGTATTCACCATCCACCATCTTCCACTTGTAATCTCTGATATAGTTTGTAAATTCTAGTTTGAGTCTTTTATTAACTATTTGTATTTTAAGATCATATTTGAGTATTTTAAATTCTTGTTTTGTGTCTATTAGAACCATATCTGAGATTTTTAAAGTTCTATTAGTCTTGTGAACTTCTGTTGGAGTCTTGTACAATCCCTGTTTGACTCTGATGAACATCTCTGTCTTGTATACATTATATATGTGTCTTCTTAACTCCTGGTTTTGTTTGTAAACTTCTGTTACAATCTCATAAAACTCCTGTTTGAGTCTTGTAAATCTATGTCTCTGGAAGACAATTTGCTTCTCAAATGAAATCCTCCACTCTTGTTACTTTATGATCTATACATAAATACAATGACTTTATTTTATTGGCTATATTATATGTTGTGAAATTTATTGTGAAGTGTATAATAATTTAAATGGCAATGAATTATGTTGGGTTAGAATCAAACTTATGTCATCAGCCTGAAATGGTCGGATGATAAACAGTAATATTTAAGATAAACTGTAATACTTAAGAAACTAACAAATGACTTGAAATCAAATGTAATATTTAAGAAACTATGCAGTAAGTCCTTACAGAAGTTTGAATACCTACCATAGTCAGTGTATGCAGTACGTCTTTACAGAAATCTGAATGCCTACCATAGTATGCAGTAAGTCTTTACAGAAGTCTGAATGCCTACCATAGTATGCAGTAAGTCTTTACAGAAGTCTGAATGCCAGTTAAATCAAGTAGTACACATCTTTACAGATAGAAACTTTAAATGCCAGTCATAATGAGTAATAAATGCTTTTGTAGAAATCTGAATTTGATATAGAATAGACATAAAAGTGTAAAAAATATTAAAATATTATTAATGAATTTATTTGCTCAATAAGCATTATTTAACCACTCCACAATGCATTGTTATTATACCAGTAAATAATTTTAAGAGAACACTGTTGTAGGTTATTTTCTTTAAATGCAAGAAGCATGAAACAATTTTGTCATAGTTCATATATAGTGATTACTATTTGTCTTCAATTATTTTTAAAGCAATTATTTTGAACACCTAGCCGGATGATTTCTATTACAGTGCTATCTTCATGAGGACAGATTGCAATCCATCACTCTGGACAACAAGAATTAAATATATTTCTATAGTCGTAAAGATTGCATTTAAATTCTTGCAAAAACATCATAGTCGACATACTGTGGATAAATTTAATGTTGCCATAAGCCACTATCACAATTTCCATATTGGACACCATGATATGACAATTTCTTATTTCAACATCCAGTGTCAGTTCTTATCCTACTTTGTACTTTGGTGGACGGAAGGTGAGGGGCAAAATGTTGCTACATACATTGAAAACAACTCTGCACCCCAATCCATAGAACTGAATTAGAAGTGCAGATTAAAAACATAAAAAGCACTCACCCCTACCTACCTAACATATCTCACAACAGAGCAATATCCAGACTTAACTCCACAAGATACGCACACAAATTAAGTCATGAACTAAAATCATGCACACACTACAGAACAGACAGCACTACTCAACATTTCCTCCTACAATGTAACCTAACACACTGAGGAAAGAAACACACTTTAGGAGGTAACACCACTTCTACAACTCACATTCACAATTCACACATTACTCTTCCCACAAGAACACAATCACAAACTCATTCACTCAGCACTAATCACATTCCTCATCCAAACAAATACAACTCCTATAACACCTAGGGAAAAATCACGGACTAAGAACAAATACAATACACCTTATAACACCAAGTGAAAAGTGACAGACTAAGAACAAAGATACATTTAAGACACTAAACACCTTCAGCTACAACACCATGACAAATACCCTCCTTGGAAGCAAGTGAGAAGAGGACTGCACAGGAACATACCACAACCGAGAACGGCATTTGAAGTCAAAATATTTCTACAGTTCTTGTGGGGAAAAGAAGTCAATGAAAAAATCTACCACAGATTTCACAGTTTTGTTAATTAAATATTTACTAATAGTAATAATAGATATTTTTTGAGACCTAAATATTGATTGGTTGATTGATTGAGTTGGAATGTGAGACAATTTTGTAAATGGTATTTGTGTATGTGTGCTTGTAATAGATGTAAATACTGATGGTAAACATTTGTTTTTTCTTGTGAGGATGGTTCTACAGGCCTTAACCCATTTTTACCTTCTAGATTTTTGTCTGATTGACAAGCAGGAGGGTATTTGTGACACTCAAAGCAAGGTTAAATTCAGAGGGGATGGGGACTTTCCATTTCTAGTTTTTTTTTTTTAAACTCAGTTATAAGAGTTTTCTGTTACATTGACAAAAATCGGGAAGCATTCCATATTAGATTAACCTGGATGTTAGTGGATTCAAGTGAGTGGACTGTTAGGTAAATGCCACGTACTTGGTTACGTCTGGAGAATATTTAAATACTACTTACTAAGTCATGTCTGGATGTTATGTAAATACCATGTACTTAGGTCTCATCTGGATGTTATGTAAATACTATATACTATGTCTCATCTGGATGTTATGTAAATACTATATACTAGGTCTCATCTGGATGTTATGTAAATACTATATACTAGGTCTCATCTGGATGTTATGTAAATACTGTTTACTGGATCATGTCTGGATGTTTCTACCAGGCTCTAGGTCATAAATTAAAGTTAAAGTAAATACAGCTTACTAAGTCACGTCTGGATCATGATCCTACCCTAGTGGAGGTGATGGCTTAAAGGGAATATGAGACAATACTTTAAAAAAAATTCTCTGTAGGTGGGATCCTATTGGAATCACCTTGAGTTTGGCTGAGAAGATGAAGGAGTGCCAATTATTTATTTTTAAAGTTAAATAGTGTTTGTGATGTGGGGGTGGGGCTGCATACAGCAACCCGGACATAAAGAAGGCAAGATAGAGGTTTAACATAATTTAATTTTCAAACCCACCTGACTGCTCTCATGTGTATCTTATAGGCTGAGTAGATTTTTTTAAAAACATAAATATCACATTTCTTATGTCCCTTGGAAAAGAACTCTTAGTTGAGTTTTTAAAAGTAATTTATTTCTAGTTAGTGATCTTAAGTTAATGATAGTCAAGTTTATTTAGGGGAGATTTATGGAAGAATATAGCTTGTATATAAAAACATCAGTTTTGAAGTAAATTAGGTGAACAAATTTATAATGCTATCTAGATCTCTTTTGGCTTCTTTAATAAATATTTGACTTATCCCCGTGGGAGATGTCATCTACAAATTGTGCTTGACAAATTGACATTTGGACACCACGTCATTGAGGTCATGTACCGTAATGAGGTCAAGGAGACTTAACATGCTGCCCTGGGGTTTCCCCATTATCAAGAGTTGTATAGCTAGATAGTGTGTCTTCTACTCAAACTGCTATTTTTCTGTTTGCTTAAAACTTTGGATAACATGAAAATGTCCCTACAGATTTATAATTTGATTCATTTTTTAAGCAGTCCCATTTTGCACAACATATCGTGAACTTTCTCTATGTCCAGAAGGACCACACAAAACCTATCTGTTCGACATTTTTTATGTTAAAATTTTTGTTTTGGTGTCTTGTTTGAGGTGATCTAAAGTTGGTTTGTTTTTATGGAACACACTTTGCTGGGTGGAAGAGAAATACTGTTATGTGTTATGTTAACTGGGTTTTAATTATGGTTTTATGTTTTCCTTGTTCAAAAGTACGAGCAATTGGTTTATAGTTGTTATTGCATGTTTTTAAAATTACTTTTTAAAAAAAATCTAACCCGCTCTTTCTAAAGCCTGCTTTAAATTTTCAACTAAAAACTAAACTATATTTTTGCACCCATCTTTTTTTCCCTTTAATTCTGGTCTGGTTTGCTCGTTGTTCGGGCATAGTGATCTTAGTGCTTTGAGTAATTCAATTGGAGATAACCAAGACAGACAACTCTGATGAGAGCAAGGCCATTACATCTCTACCCCTTTAATTTACTCTGTCACTATCCCTAAATCAGCTACCCACTGGAGTTCTGACACAGTCCGAGATCGGATTTTACAAATCTAGCCAGCACCAGACTGCTATTACCCCGATCCCTAATATTCTCCAGTACCCAATAAACATCTACATCCGGGTGCTTGTAGGACAATAAATGTAAAAAAAAAAAAATCAAATAAAAGCTAACCTCTCCAGCCTACTGAAATTATAATTAGTGTCTCCAGTATCAAAGTTTTAAGCCAAGAAAATAGCAAACTACAAACACAGACCTCAGTTCGCCAGATTGGCTTCCGATGGCAGACAAAACTAGATTCTGCGCGCCTCAACCCGACTGCGACAACACATACGGCGAGATGGTCAGCCACCGCTAAAGTCAGTCACAGGACGGAAATTGTAACAACTACAACATGCCACCCCCCCCCCCAAAAAAAAAAAAAAAAAAAAAAAAAAGAGTCGCACTACAGACTCCTAACAACGAGATCGGCAGAACCCACGGGCAGAAAGGTGAATAGGTCTCAAACTTGCCGTTCTAGTGCCTATGATACACACAACAAAATACACCTGAGTGTCCTGGAACGAACCAGATTTTTTTTCTTTCACAAGCATAACATCAACTCAATGTACTACAATACTACATGACGAAATAATTTTTTTACGTTTCAACGGGACGGCTACGACTACAGCCTCCATCCCAAATAGAGAACGTCTAATGATAAAATCCTCGCACACTCGGGCAGAAGTGAACAGCACACACACAAACACACACACACACACACACACACACGCTCAACAAAATGCTTCATCCAAAAACACAAGCAAAAGATAAAAAAAAAATTAAAGATAAACATTAATTACAATATCGAAACAAGTGTTAAGATTGAAATTTAACAGAATATCAAGGTTTGAAATGAATCCTTTCAGTAAATAAAGTATAATACTTTTGCTTTCTCTACAATAATTATCAAAGACATGGGCCCGCGTAATAAGACTGCAGTTTCATCGGACTAGCCATGATACAACCAAGACAGACAACTCTGATCAAAGCAAAGCCACTACATTTGTTTTACTCATTCAATTTACTCTAGTTGGCGCTACCCCTGAACTAGTCCGAATTTAAGTTAATCTAACCTCTCCCTCATACTGAAATTTTAATTCATGTCTCCAGTGTCAAAGTGTGAAATAAGCCACGTTATTATCATAAACAATCCACGCGTAAAATTCATTCAGTCGGCGAGTGAGGAAAGGTTAAAGTAGGTCGCATTCTTTCCAGAAGTTGAAGGTCGTTCTGGCGAGAGCTGACAACACATTTGTTCGGATCCAGTCTACTGACTTTGCATCGTCGTTTTTGCGTTACAATAAAATCGAACTCTACACATGTAAGTATAATCATTTGATCTGTCTGTTTCATTCACTAAATGGTTCCAGGAATTAGATAGATTATAAATATGCGAGCGACAACTCAAGGTCTAATCGCTGTCTTGAGATGAGGAAATTAAAGATGGCGATGCAAAGGTCATAAGCATTTTAGTTGTATAAATCAGGCAAAATTTACTTTTAGCTACATTCGAGAAACCATGACTTTGTTTAGAGAGAGCAAGCGAGTTTGCAACTGTGGCTTCACTCTGGATATCTTACACTATAGTAATTTAATAAAAATATGATAGAGTGATTCTGTACACAACGGTTTTGTAGGCTACTGAAGACTCAATAGGTCCTTACACAACTGTCTTGTTTTATTTTAGAGAAAGGTTAGGGCTTGCTTTAGAGATAGATTAGGATTAGAATTTGGTTGGATTTTTTCTTTCTTTTTTTTTACAGAAGTTTTAAGATTAGCTGCACCCATCCCCCCCCCCCCCCCGAAAATAAATCCGTACACTAAAACTATTTTTATTTAGAGTTATCGTTTCATTAACTTTATTTTCCTCATTTGGTTTTTGTTTCTTTTAATTTTTATGTTAATAGTTTAATACTGCAGTAATTCTTTTAATTTTTATGTTAATAGTTTAATACTGCAGTAATTCTTTTAATTTTTATGTTAATAGTTTAATACTGCAGTAAAAATGGCATCGACTATCGAGTAACACTTTGCACGTACATGTAACTTTTGTCCTTCGATATGACGTATACAGATCCCCCTTATTATTTTAACACGACAGTTGTGTATGGAACAGCACTACTTGTACATAAGCATTGTGTAATGTCAATTCGAATGACTGAAAATATATTAAAGTTTTTGTTAGGAAAGACATGCTAGTCAAGCATAGTTTTACATTATACAAAAGACATGCTAGTCAAGCATAGTTTTACATTATACAAAAGACATGCTTGTCAAGCATAGTTTTACATTATACAAAAGACATGCTAATCAAGCATAGTTTTACATTATACAAAAGACATGCTAGTCAAACATAGTTTTACATTTTAACTGTCCTTATCGTCTGAATCACTTGTGTCATAGTATGCAGCAAATTAAATCAAATTATTTGTT
This sequence comes from Sinotaia quadrata, assembly GCA_028829895.1. Taxonomy (NCBI): domain Eukaryota; kingdom Metazoa; phylum Mollusca; class Gastropoda; order Architaenioglossa; family Viviparidae; genus Sinotaia; species Sinotaia quadrata. Next base: position 12,566,033 of record CM054179.1, read on the forward strand.
GATTGGTATTGTTGAAAGAATGACCATGAGACTGTGTGTCATCATTAACTCTGTATACATTGCTTGGTATTGTTGACCACGAGACCCTGTGTGTCATCATTAACTCTGTATACATTGATTGGTATTGTTGACCGTGAGACCCTGTGTATCATCATTAAGTTGATTAATTCTGTATACATTGATTGGTTTTGTTGAAAGAATGACCATGAGACCCTGTGTGTCATCATTAACTCTGTATACTTTTTGATACTTTTTGTTTAAACATTTTTATATTATTATTAACTTAATTTGAACCTGTGCCTTTGAACTTTATTGTATGCATTACAAACATAAGAAAACATAACACCACTGGTTTAGTTTATTTGCACAGTTAATCTAGATTCACACCACTTGGCCTTTAATATGTACACACTTAGTAACCAAATTTACAAGTGAGTAAATATTAACAGTCTCTTTCAAGATTCATTCAGAGAGGATGATTTTTAATTTTATAAACATGAAGTTTAACTCTCTTACTTCCTAGATGAAAAAATGGAATGTGACTTCAGTGTGTTAAACTTGCTGTCATCAATGCAAAGAACTATTTCATGCTTACATTTAAATAACATTTCTTTTCTTACAGTACACAATACTTTTATCTAGAGATATTCCCTGAAAGTTTTTTTTTTTTTTTAAACAATCTCTTACGATGCCCATGTTAATACAGATATTGATAAATTCAGGGGTCCTATACAAAGCATACATTTTCACACAATTTATTGACATGCAGCTTAATTAATTTATATATATAGAGAGATAAAGACAGATATTATAAATAGATATGTATAGTTAAGCAATATATCAGTGACCATTCTGTCAGTGAATACATTTTGATATCAAGTACAACAATTTGTAATGTCTGAGTTTACTGTATACTTTCTTTATTGTTAACATTTTGTATCTATTATTTTGTCATGAGAATAATTAAGAATTAATAGCATAATGATCATTCTTGGTGTGAATATTCAAGTTTCACTTTGTAGCTAAACAATCCACAACAGCAACATGAAAAACACAAAAGATTATGTCTTGTACTTTTTGAGCATTTAATCTTGCTTGAAGAAATAAATTTGCCTTGGGAAAATTAAAAAATGTCTGTGCCTTTTGAAATGAAATAAAAGTTACATATATTTTACTATAAATATATGTAACTTTAATATGTAATATATGTAATAGTAAAATTTCACATCAATAGTTAAATAATTAAACTACTAAACATTAAAAATTATATATAAAGTATATATTTTATTCATAAATCATAGAGATAGAATTTAAAAATTGAAAAGTAGCTTAATTCATTTTCTGTTTTACACCCCAGGCAAATGTCCTTTTATTCAAACAAGAATGTAGTTATTAAACCAGTAATAAATACAGTAACAAATAACTGTACAATTCAGGGTTATGTTCAGGAAAATTAATTTGACTTATTCTCATACTTAAGAATCTTTGTTTAAATTTTCTTACTTTTAATTTAAAAATGAAAACAAAAAGTAGACTTATGCATTATATTTTTAATAAATCATTTTAAAATAGTTTATTACCACTAAAACATTTTTATCTAATTTTCTTGTGAAAATGTAGCAAATCAAAATTGCATTTTTTCTTGTCCTTCAGTGTGAATGACAGATGTGTGAACCTCTGTGACATCATCAGGCTCATTAGTAAACATAGATGATTGATAATATAATCTTACGGAAATTGTTTTTTTTTTATTTTTTATATTTTTGAAAACCATTATCTATTCTGTCACAGTGTATTCAAGCTATGAAGTTGTAAATTCATCTTTTTTTTTTGTTTCTTTTCACATATATTCTGATTTTTAAAAAAAATTGTCACTGTCCATATGGATCCATCATTTTTTAAATAATGTTATTAATTAGTGTATAGTTTTATACAAAAAAAATTAATATGTCATATTTTGTATATTTTATTTACATGTAATTGCTAATTGTTAAACATTTATAATTTAAGTGAAGAAAGTGTTCAGAGTTTATTGTAGTAACATTATGTTTTAAATTGTATTATTCTTTACAGTGTAGGTCTTGAAGTCTGTTAGAAGTGTTGAGAAAAGAAAATTATTCTATATGGTGCCTGATTAATTCCTGCATTGAAACAGAGTGTAGAGTACTTAACACATGATCTCAATTCCAGTTTTGTATGGAGTACTTAACACATAATTCCAGTTTTGTATGGAGTACTTAACTCATAATTCCAGTTTTGTATGGAGTACTTAACACATAATTTCAGTTTTGTATGGAGTACTTAAGACCTGATCTCAATTTCAGTTTTGTATGGAGTACTTAATACAATCCTGAATTTATTTTCATGTCCAGTACTTAACACACAATACTGATTTAAATTTCATGAGAGGAGAATTTAACATATTATCCTGATTTCAGTTTCCTGTAAAGTAAATTTAACATATCAAAATATAAATTTTGCATGGATATATAATATATTATCATGATACCACTTTAGTGGGGAGTCTGTTTTTCACTTCCCAGTAAAATGTTTCATGCTTTTTGTTTAACATATGATGACAATACTATTTTAAAAGTTATTTATGTGGTTTTGCCTACAATCTTTGTTTGGTTTTGGGGGTTCCTTCCTGTGTTTTACTACTTGATCATATTTTCTCTGTAGGTACAACTATGTAAAGAGGTTTCACTGACATCAGTGGGAATATTGACTTTTAGAAAGTGTTGTCTCTTTTTCTTATAATGGATAAAGATTCTCTTGTATTTGTTGTTAACACAAACCCATACAGTGATAAAGAAAATGAATTACTGTTTCTATATCTTGTTAACACATACCCATATAGTAATAAAGAAAAAGTTTTAATACTTCTGTTTGTTTTTAACCCAAACCCATATAGTGATAAAAAAAAAAAAATCTGATTACAGGGAGAAGCTGCTGACAGTTCATGTACTGCATTCATGCAAAATAAATTTGTCACAAACTAAAAATGTTTAGATTGTCTTCCTAATATAGGTAAGTGAACTGATTGTTAAAAGATTAACTTAATATTTATATTTTAAATTTTTATTATTGTTTCAATGTAGATTTTGAAGATTGATACATCTCATTAATAGGTTTTTTTTTGGTAGGTTTTCAAGTTTGTTGAGGTTGTAAAGTTTGTCAGATATTATTTGTAAAGTTTATTATTTTTTGTCAGATAGGTTTTAAAGTTTATTAGATGTTTATTTGTAAAGTTTATTATTTTTTATCAAATAGGTTTTAAAGTTTTCAGATGTTTATTTGTAAAATTTATTATTTTTTTAACAAATAGGTTTTAAAGTTTGTTGTTAAGTGATGAGAAATGAAAATTGTTGTGCATGATTGTATCACAAAAATGGTGTGGAGTACTTAACACAATTGATTTAATTTTCATGTCAAGTATACTTAACATACATTTCAAGATTTCAATTTCCCATATAGTATTTACCATTTTATCAAAAAATGTGCAAATTTTGTGTGAATACTTAATACATCATAGTGCCAGTTTAGAGTAATTTCCTTTTTTAGTATTTGTATACATGATAATAATTTTTTAATGTGGAATATTAACATGTGATCATAATATTAATTTAAAACTTTTTATGCGGTTTACCTAAAATCTTTCTTGGTCTTGGTTGTTTCTTCCTATTTTTAACATTTGACTATATTTACTCTGCAGGTACAACTATAAAGAAGTTTCACTGACATCAGCTGGAATGTTGACTTTAAGTAATTGTCATGTTTCTTCTATTTTACTTCTTGTTTTGTGTTGCAAACTATTTGATGCAGGAGTGTCTTTGTTTCTTGTCAGTCACATGTTTGCATCTACATACGATTACTTTATACTTCAGATAGTTTGACAATGTAATAAATTATTCCATTTTGAACTTATGAGAACAAATGTATATTCATACTTGAGAATGTTGATGTAAATGTGTTCACTTAAAGAAACCATTCTCAACTACTCAAATTATCACTTATATTACTATTTATCAAAGCTTAATTGTTTACAATTTTGAAAAGCCATATAAATGTATAGAGTGCAAAAACTACTTATTTTGTGTGTTAGTTAAGAATACAAGTAATTTTTTTAGGATATATTATATAAATAATTTTACTCATTGTAAATATTTTATTTGGAATTTATTTTGTATATATAGATATATTTGTTGTCTGTGTATATGGTAATAATTTTTATTGTGTGCTTCAAATGTATGGTGGTCTTCTTAAGCGACATATTAATTGTAATATTACGAATAATATAATTAAAATAATTGTTTGAGAAGATAGCTGTATATATTGTTTTTGTTCATTATATACATGTATTTGAATGTGAGTGTGTGTTGTCCTACTCGCCTGAGGTATAAACATATTTATTTCATATAATACAAGTTATTGCAAATAATACATCTATAAATAATAATGGATCAATAAGATCTGTAATAAATAATTTTTTAGGTCACTTAAAATATGTGTCTGTTTTTATTATCAGTTCTTGTTTGTAAACTAAAATGAATTATTGTTTTTACATTTGTACAGCCTTTATATTTTTACAATCTTTCAGAGTCAGAATGCCTTTAAATTGTATTTAACATCATTCCAAGTCAGAATGCCTTTAAATTGTATTTAACATCATTCCAAGTCAGAATGCCTTTAATTGTATTTAACATCATTCCAAGTCAGAATGCCTTTAAATTGTATATAACATCATTCCAAGTCAGAGTGCCTTTAAATTGTATTTAACATTCACCGTCTTTCACTTGCACACCCTGATTTAGTTTTTAAACTCTTGTTTGAGTCTTTTAAACTCCTGTTTTGTCTTTTAATGTCCTATCTATTTGAGTTTTTTAAAGTCCTGTTTGAGTATTTTAAATTCTTGTCTGAAGTTTTTAAAACCATATTTGAGTCATTTAAATATTAACTTGCAGGAATGTATTTCACTCTGGACAAGTAACACCTAGAAGAGGAGAACAATTAGTACATTGTTGATTCTAGGCTTGACTTAGTCTCCCTGACTGTGAAAGATGAAGACCCCCGTCGATTAGTGAATTAACTATATTAATAAAAGATAATTAATTATTAATTCACTTGAGTGAAGTTTTCACCAAGGTTTTCACAGTATTTATGTATTGTTTGTGTAAAATATGGGAGTAGTATTTATGTATTGTGTGTATAAAATATGGGAGTAGTATTTATGTATTGTGTGTGTAAAATATGGAAGTAGTATTTATGTATTGTATGTGTAAAATATGGGAGTAGTATTTATGTATTGTTAATATAAAATATAAATGGCGTGCCAAGTGCAGCAGACGGACGCAATAAAATAAAGGAGGGAGAAAACAGAAGGAAAAAAATGAAAGTAAAAGTAGAAAGAAAGAAATGTATTGAAAGATTTCAGATATGCGCACTGAATGACGTCATGTCGACGTTTACGTCATAAGTATGATGCACGTCGTCATGACAACAGGACATTTCTTTGTTCACGTTAACGAGTAAGAAGATAAAATAACATAAAGAGAAATTGAGAATAACGAAGTCGACATTGGCGATGTTACAGTTGTAGACGTACAAATATCAGTATACGTAGATAACACACTGTACAGTACAATGACACACTACACGCTGTTTTATTCACGACACACTACACGTTGTTTATTACTTAATGTAGTTTATAATTTGTCGTTGTCATCATCAATGTCGCTGTAGTGATCATTGATGTTCCGGACTGTTACTTCAATCGGTTAGGTGACGGATGTGTTCATTAGAAAGCGTTTATCGGTTATCGTTATTCTCATCAGAGTTGACGCAATCATCGTTACAGTCAAAACATCCGACAGGTCAACAGTCAATCAACAATTTATACATTTGTCACCACATCTCGCAACAAGTTTGTTGTTGAATCATTAATAATTTTTACATAAAGGTGAATTGGTAACTGACGTCACTATCAATAAGACATCTTGACAAAGCGTATCGGCATAGAGACAATAAAAATGATAATACTAATAAAATGTAATAATATAACAGTGGGTTAAACACTGAGTTGTACTTAATACGCTAGAATCAGTAAACGACACTCCATGAATATATAATTTCAGGTTAATGACTGTTGGCGTGGTTGGCTGTATCCAGACCATTATCGATGACACGTCTGTGTACTTTGCAGTGACGCGTCATTACCCTGACCTTCATTTCAATCCCGATGATCGGCATTCTCTTCTATGATATCAGCGTCATTTGGTTTCTTGAAATTAAGTGCGAAAACGCTGATTTCATGAAACGAAATGTACATTTTCTGCAAGTGTGTAAGATACTCGACCTTGCCTTCTCTGTGCTGTGTTTCATGTGTACCTTGGTCTTCAGCGCCCTTTTAATTTACGCTACCTGTAAAATTCATAAGGTACAAAATTGATATATATTTTAATATATTAAAGCGGTCCCTGAATTAAGGCGGATCAACTTAATCGCGAAATTCGTATTTACGGCGCTCTATCCATACATTTAAAATTGCCTCATGACGCGAAATTCGTAGTTACGTCACTTTGCCCATACATTTAAAATTGCCTCATGACGCGAAATTCGTAGTTACGTCACTTTGCCCATAGATTTAAATTCGCATTACGGAGAATGGTTAAAGATACGATAGACGTTAGCACGATTGCCATGGCGGTAGACAGGCTCAATTAGAAAGGTTAAAGATACGATAGACATCAGTGTAACTGCCATGGTGGTAGACTGGTTAGCGGAGAAAGGTTAAAGATACGATAGATGCTAGAGTGATTGCCATGGCGGTAGACAGCTGGTGGAGAATGATTAATGGTAAAACAGACGTTAGCATGATTGCCAAGGCGATAGGCTCGTGGAGAATGGTTAATGGTGCGATAGACATTAGTTTGATTGCCATGGTGGTAGACAGGCTCGTGGAGAATGGTTAATGATACGATAGACAGGCTCGTGGAGAATGGTTAAAGATACGTTAGAAGTCACGTGACTGCCATGGCGGTAGACAGGCTTGAGAAGAATGGTTAAAGATACGTTAGACGTCACGTGACTGCTGCTACATGCCTCTAAAGAGGTCAGTGGAGGCAAAATTCGGTGTGTGTGTGTGTGTGTGAGCGGAACTCCACCGTAACTCGGGGACCGCCAATTTGAATTCATGAGTAACCAATTGATATCTATTTTAAATATTATAATAAATTTCAAAAGAAGCAATGCAATACCTGTTGTTAATTCTTTTTCAATATCTCAAAGGCATCACAAACTCTTATATCTATTACAAGTCATTATTACAAAATTAGTGTTAAATGTATATAGTTCAATATCTTAATGGCATCACAAACTCTTATATGTATTACTAAGTCATTATTACAAAATTATTGTTAAATGTATATAGTTCAATATCTCAAAGGCATCACAAACTCTTATATGTATTACTAAGTCATTATTACAAAATTATTGTTAAATGTATATAGTTCAATATCTTAATGGCATCACAAACTCTTATTTATATTATTAAGTCATTATTACAAAATTATTGTTAAATGTATATAGTTTATATGGCGAAGCCAGCTGACCAATATTTTGTTATCTGATTACTATTAAATTCTTAAAACCCAAATCAACCCATGGTTATTTACACTGTTTTAGAAAGAATTGCAACTCGATGTGTAGAAATATTATCTTTGGTTACTTGAGTTATTTTTTCTTTGATTAAAAAGAAAAAAATGTCCTCAAAGCGTGGTACACTATCAAAGGGTATTCAGCTTGTAAACAGTAACGAAAAACACGCTTGTAGTAGTTTTATTAAACAAAACAACTACAGTTCATGTTAATATTTAAAAATATTGATATTTAATAGTTTGGAGAAAATAGCAGTTTTGAGCAAAACTTGGCTTCCATTTAAATGTAATAAAATGAGTGCTAGGTAAAATGTATATTATGAAAAATAATTTATAGATTGATTTAATTATATATTATTTACCTTGAGTGCTAGGTAACATTCTTATTATGAAAATTAATTTATAGATTGATTTAATTATATATTATTTACCTTGAGTGCTAGGTAAAATTCTTATTATGAAAATTAATTTATAGATTGATTTAATTATATACTCTTTACTTTCAGGTGTCGTCAAGCTTGAGATCCAGACACAGGAAATGAGATCTGGAACTACGCATGAGTGTATCCATTTTATGTGTCAGCAATTTCAACGGTGGAATTTGTATTATCTAATATCTTTAATATACCGGAAGTGATTCACAGAGGCACATCTAAAGACATCGTCACAAATGTATGTGCTGTCAATCTGTTCCTTTTGAAGATATGTGCATCAGCCACTGTTAAATGTGTTAGCTTTAAGTTTGGAAAATTATCATTTAACATAACCTGTTACTTTTTATTTATATATTCTTCGATTCTGAAAATTGCTAAAATAACACCTGCAGAACGAGCACATTATTTCTATTGATGTTCGGCCTTGAAGTGACCCGTGTTTCGTCATCACTTTCAACATATAAGGATACTGATTCCAACAATACTAGGTTTTGTACACATACACACTAGTACATGATAAACATTGCTTGGTTTTGTACATACATACACTAGTACATGATTTAAATTACTAGGTTTTGTACATATACACTAGTACATGATTTAAATTACTAGGTTTTGTACATGTCCACACTAGTACATGACGACACGCCTTTTAATCGTATTAAAGTTAATGGGATACAATTCTTATATCGATTCACTAACTACGAAACACTGAAAGTATTTGTGAGATAAATTCCTTAATAAGCGAAAAAATGTTTTTGAATTAAAGATTTCTTTTAATGATGGACACACACAAGAAACATTTAACCTATTATTTTGGTAAATACGTTTAAAACAAAAAAATAGTTTTGTACAACTTTATATATATATATATATATATATATATATATATATATATAAGCAATATAAATAGTATTCAAACGATAGTTTTATACAACTTTATGTATATAAGCAATGTAAATAGTATTCAAACGATGATTATTAGTCATAATCATAATTATGACTTGGTCTTAAGTAAATGCATTTCACTACAAATTTATATTAATAGCAATATTTTAATGTATATATATCGTACTTCTTTGCAAATATACGTGCTATTCTTGTATGAATATTAAAGGGCTACACAATTATTTGTCTGTTAATCCAATGTTAGGGGATGCTTTGGTGATAGAATATAGTTATACATATTCATAAATTAAATTTGTTTAAAGCGTGTGATGTTGTCTTTAGTATGTGTAAAGAATTGTGATACACATTTTGTTGAGTTATTTGATGAGCGGTTGAGGACACTTGTAGCAGGCCCAAGTATTGTCCTTTCAGGTCAGCTTGTGGTGAAGAACAGGGGTGGGGTGGGTAGTCTCAGTACCAAAATGGTCAGTTTTATTGAATCTGATTTGTCTTCAAGTTGTATTTGTTTATTATTGTATATGTAGATTTTGTGGTATAATGTAGATGTATTTGTATATTATTGTATATGTAGATTTTGTGGTATAATGTAGATGTATTTGTATATTATTGTATATGTAGATTTTGTCGTATAATGTAGATGTATTTATTTATTATTGTATATGCAGATTTTGTCGTATAATGTAGTTGCTAGCTACATCCCGAACTTTTTAGGCCAGGCGATCAACCCCATCAGTGAACAATATATATCTTCATAAAATATTGTTAAGATAATGTCTATAAAATAAAGCATTTCGTGTATCTTTATCTACACACGTACATGTAAAATGATATTTAAATGAAAAATGAAAATGTATACTCTATCTGAAGGTGTGTGTGTACATTTGTATATTTGTCCATATGTGTGTATGAACCTATGTACGTGTGTGTTTGAGTGTATGTGTGCGTTTATGTATGTGTGTACGTGTGTCTATGTGCAGGTGTGTATATGAGTGTATATGTATGTACGTATGCATGCGTGTATCTGTGTATGTGTGTGCGTGTGCATGAGTATATGTGTATGGGAATGATTTCATTAACTACATTTGAGTAAGTTTTAGAGAAAAGTGGAGAAAATCTAAAGACTGAAATGTTGGGAACTTGAGTTTGCCGAGTCCTGATTGCTAATTAAATTGAAAGTCGGCTAAATAAGGAAACAAGAGGAAGTCTTTCTATCGACATCAGTCCACATCTGTCTTTCTATCGATATCAGTCCACATCTGTCTTTCTATCGATATCAGTCCATGTATGTCTTTCTATCGATATCAGTCCATGTATGTCTTTCTATCGATATCAGTCCACATCTGTCTTTCTATCGATATCAGTCCACATCTGTCTTTCTATTGATATCAGTCCATGTATGTCTTTCTATCGATATCAGTCCATGTATGTCTTTCTATCGATATCAGTCCACATCTGTCTTTCTATCGATATCAGTCCACATCTGTCTTTCTATCGATATCAGTCCACATCTGTCTTTCTATCGATATCAGTCTACATCTGTCTTTCTATCGATATCAGTCCACATCTGTCTTTCTATCGATATCAGTCCATGTATGTCTTTCTATCGATATCAGTCCACATCTGTCTTTCTATCGATATCAGTCCATGTATGTCTTTTTATCGATATCAGTCCATGTATGTCTTTCTATCGATATCAGTCCACATCTGTCTTTCTATCGATATCAGTCCATGTATGTCTTTCTTTCGATATCAGTCCACATCTGTCTTTCTATCGATATCAGTCCATGTATGTCTTTCTATCGATATCAGTCCATGTATGTCTTTCTATCGATATCAGTCCACATCTGTCTTTCTATCGATATCAGTCCATGTATGTCTTTCTATCGATATCAGTCCATGTATGTCTTTCTATCGATATCAGTCCATGTATGTCTTTCTATCGATATCAGTCCATGTATGTCTTTCTATCGATATCAGTCCATGTATGTCTTTCTATCGATATCAGTCTACATCTGATTTCTATCGACATCAGTCCCCTAACTGTACACCTCTATAACAGTTCAAATGGCGAAAAGTCAATGCTAGACTATTGTGTCTCTCAGTCGGCAAATAACAACACTGATAAAAATAATGATCCATCATGAGAGTATCTGTCAACAAAGTTTCTTAAGCATTGTCTTTAATGTCTCATTAAATCCCTCACCCCCCCCCCCCAATCTCTTTGGGACGGGGTGGTGGTGGTGATATGGATAGTAATAGAACGATAGTACTCGATTTACTTTCTCCATGAAACTGCTAACAAATTACGTCCCCTTGTTGGAAAACACTTCATGGGGAATTCCCACACGGGCCCTTACTGTCAACAATGCCTCCACCACTCATGTAGTATTTATCGTGCATAGCATGATGGTCTCCACAACTCATGTAGTATTTATCTTGCATAGCATGATGGTCTCCACAACTCATGTAGTATTTATCGTGCATAGCATGATGGCCTCCACAACTCATGTAGTATTTATCTTGCATAGCATGATGGCCTCAGGGTATCGTGTCATAAAGTCCACTATCATCAAAATATTGGAGTGTCCACTCATAGTTGTGGATACGATCAATCTATGACTACATGGTATATTTATCAACGAGGTATAACCTAATGGTGCAGACTTCTCTACATTTCTCTTTGTCATACGATGGCAAACATTGCATGACCTAAAACAATTTCTAATGTCAGTGTCATGCCTGGCCAAAAAGATCTTTATTTTTATTCCAGTCAACTTTTTTTGTCACTCATTTGTTTCCCCTGTTAAACTATCACCCATTTGTCTCCCCTATTAAACTATCACTCATTTGTCTCCCCTGTTAAACTATCACTCATTTGTCTCTCCTGTTAAACTATCACTCATTTGTCTCCCCTGTTAAACTATCACTCATTTGTCTCCCCTGTTAAACTATCACTCATTTGTCTCCCCTGTTAAACTATCACTCATTTGTCTCCCCTGTTAAACTATCCATTTGTCTCCCCTGTTAAACTATCACTCATTTGTCTCCCCTGTTAAACTATCACTCATTTGTCTCCCCTGTTAAACTATCACTCATTTGTCTCCCCTGTTAATACTATCGTGAGCGAGAGGAAGGATCTCGATCCTTTTCACCTGGGGTATGACCTACTTATTTACAACAGCCAACCGCTTTCCTTGTCTCTACAAAATTCCTTTCTTGTACACTTATTCTTCAAGCCCACTTGTGCGAACACTGACATGTTTGTCTCCTGCAAATTTACATAATTGTTCTAATGTGCCACATGTCTGAGGTATTGTTTTAAATTCCTCAGGTACAGTTCTTGCTATAGGTCAGGAGTTAATGGATTGTCACTCTGTCTTTTGTTGCTTGCCCTAGTCTCAACTACGTGCATGGGTAGTGGTTCTTGATTACTAATGTCAGGGTTTGGGGAGGGTAAAACATAACGGCAAACTAAAATTCCTTGATACATGGAATTAGTCAAAACTGACACTTCCAAGTCCCCTGCCAAGTAACGCATCTCATTGATGACTTTTGCTATAGGTAACACATTGTTCATACCATTAGTGTATGTCACTAATATTCTCTCTAGCATGTCCTTTCTGCCTACTAATGACGACTTTGCCATGGGTAACACATTATTCATACTATTAGTGTATGTCACTAATATTCTCTCTCTACCGTAGTTCTTTCTCTCTACTAATTTGGAATCATGAAGTAGAGGGAAATTACATCCAGTGTCTAATAAACTTGTATTTCTTTATCCCCCACGTGTAATATTAACTGGTAAGACATCTTTGTCTTCACTACTTTTATTGTGCAGATGCGATTTTGTACACAGCGGGTACAGTCACGTGCTAAATGTCCTTGGTTTGTTACAGTTGTAACACACCCTAGCCTGGATTTGATCTGTGCCGGATTGTGGTTATTAGGGAATCGGGGCTTAATGTCTTCTTTAGAAACTTCCCCTTTCCCCCAAACTACTGCTTTGGAATATTCCTTTATTTGTACTAGCACCCTTGCAACATCCTACTAATTTCTGTTTGGTGTTTCACTGAGTTTACCGTTTTGTGGATGCTATGTGCTAATTTCTGTTTGGTGTTTCACTGAGTTTACCGTTTTGTGGTTGCTATGTGCTAATTTGTGTTTGGTGTTTCACTGAGTTTACCGTTTTGTGGTTGCTATGTGCTAATTTGTGTTTGGTGTTTCACTGAGTTTACCGTTTTGTGGTTGCTATGTGCTAATTTGTGTTTGGTGTTTCACTGAGTTTACCGTTTTATGGTTGCTATGTGCTAATTTCTGTATGGTGTTTCACTGAGTTTACCGTTTTGTGGTTGCTAGGTGTTGTGTCACAGCTGTCAGACCACATTGCTATATCATCTAGATCTTTGTGGTCCCACTTGGTGAAAAATGTGATTAAGTCTGGCTTAAAGTTTTTCTATCTCTTCCATGGCAACCCATTTCTTAAATAGATTATGTAACTTAGTGTGATAGTCATGGCAACCCAGTTCTCAAATAGACTATGTAACTTAGCGTGATACTCATGGTAACCCATTTCTTAAATAGATTATGTAACTTAGCGTGATACTCATGGTAACCCATTTCTTAAATAGATTATGTAACTTAGCGTGATACTCATGGTAACCCATTTCTTAAATAGATTATGTAACTTAGCGTGATACTGATGGTGAATGGTGCAGTTTTCAGTATCACTCAGTTGAAATTTTAATTTTAAATTTTACAAGCAACGCTTTCTTAAGGGCTTTGTAATCGTATATTTCGTTTTCGGGCAAGGTGTGGTACATGTCACGTGACTGTCCAGTGAGAAAACAAGACACACTGATTGCCTAGTGTTCTGGAATTTGGTGAACTTTGGCCAAACGTTCAAACTGAGTTAAATATTTATCTACGTTTTCGCTTTATCATCAAAATTTTGGAAAATTATTTGCACAGTACGTTTGCCGCGTCTTGGCATGGAATGGCTCTCATATATTAGTGTGATCTCCCTTTGTGTCTGTACTAACTGAACCATTCCCAATCTTTGCCTTACCCTCAGCAAGTCTCATTTCATTTTCTAAGTATAATCTATCCATTTCAAATTTATGTTACCGATCTTTTTCTTTTTTTTTTCCTAACCCATCTCTTTCTTTATCCTGGGTTCTTGTTTGGCTAGACTGTCTTTTTCTAACCCATCTCTTTCTTTACCCTGGCTTCTTGTTTGGCTAGACTGTCTTTTTCTCTTCTCTCCAGCCAGACTGCTACCTCTCTGTTCCCACATTTCTTAATCTGCTCTTTCTTATCGCCCCTTAGTTTGCAGCTTCCTGTCATAATTTCACCCTGAAATCCATGAGTGCGATTTCTTCCACTATTTTGTACGCCATTATAAAAGAACCCTATATCTTTGAAATGTTAGGTAGATATTTGCTTTGCAAGTTTTCAATGCCAAACAATTAACCTCTTTCACACTCAAATGTATAAATGTACTTTTACAAGTTTTAGTCTTCTTTCAAGTATAGTTTTTCTGTCACATATCTAGTCTAGGTGTATTTATAAGCAAATCATGAATCAAAATATCAATGCATCGTGCACTAACTAACCTTCACATTTCAAAGACAAAATATCAAACATTTCAATCAATAAATCACATTTAACTAGTTTTATAAGCGTGGAGTCTTTTTATAATTGTGTTTAGAAAAAAACCTATCCTGGCTATTTTCTAGGGTACACTAACTCGCTTTTCAACATAAAATTTTTAAGCACAAGTTCTCTCCCCCTTTTCTATTTTAACCAGTGACTGTCTGTGAAAGCTTCCTCTATAAATTTTGCCTACTGTCATGTGATCTTATCGCTACAAAATTTGTTTTATTCCCAGACAATGAAAACAACTTGTCGGTTGCCCATACTAGGACAAAACCACTTGCAGGGGACAATTTCCAGTTGTTCATAAATCTCCAGAGAGTATTTCTCACAAAATATAGAACAAAGACATGGACAATACATACATCACAAGATGAATTTTATATAAAATGAACAAAGACATGGACAACACATACATCACAAGGTGAATTTTTACATAAAATGAAGATGACAAGGAATGACGTGAAGATGAGTGGAAAAACAATCGAATCAAACTTTACATAAGGTACAATTTCACATCACTAATCCAGTTATCTCAAAGTGATCTAGCCAGTACTTAGAGTCAGTCGTCCTTCTATTTGTTTTCCCCAAGAAAGTCTACACTTCTTTCACAGGTCTTCCTTTAATATCTCGACAAAACAGACTTTTGAAATATTTGGAAAAAATAGAGCACAAATACTTTAATATCTCGACAAAACAGTCTTGTTAAATATTTGGCACATATACTTTAATATCTCGACTAAACAGACTTGTGAAATATTTGGCACAAATAGAGCACACATACTTTAATATCTCGACAAAACAATCTTGTGAAACATTTGGCACAATTGCTTTATTATCTCGACAAAACAATCTTGTGAAACATTTGGCACAATTAGAGCACAATTACTTTAATATCTCGACAAAAAAGTCTTGTGAAATATTTGGCACAAATAGAGACACAAACTATGAATAAAATTTATGGGGAACACTTCTTGCACAACCTGCAGGCTCCCTTCCAGTCATGCAGCAAGCAAATGACGTCACGGTGTTGATGATTTTTACAGCTTGCATTAGACAAATATTTAGACGTGACTAGATTCGGTAGTGTCCAAACCACGTGTTGGGCGAAGGTTTTGAAAACCACCACACAATCCAAGTGAAGAATGGAACATGCAACAATGGCTTAACGGAAAAGCCCTTTGAATGTGGCTCCTAAAACATATTGGAAAAAACAATGTATCAATGATTAATTACATTTATCATACTGTGATAGAGTCAAGACCAAAATTTTCTGTCATGAACTCTTGGCCCAGTGTCTCAATTTTAAATTGTATTTTAGAATGGAGTTTCTTTGTTAGGGCAATCCCGACATGCTCTACACTACTTGTCGATAGAGAGACTCATCCCATAATATGTAACTTTTGGACAATAGCCGACTGTAGGTCGAAGCTGTAGCATCACCATGTGACTGGTCACGTGACGAATTCATGCATTTTCATAAATACACTGATACGCGCGAAATTCTTTACTTACACGAGGGACTGGCCGACAGAACACACGCGTGTCGTTGCCTCCGACATTCCGTGAAGTCGAGACGAAAAAGTATACATAAGAACCCGTTGTCTTAGATGCATTTGTCTACGTAAGAAGGTAAAAACACATCCACTTCTTAATGTATTAATTGTATTCTTATTTTATGATTTGTTGTATGAATCTATGCATTGTGTTTTGTGTAGGAAAATATATTTGCAATCTCCTCCAAACACGTGGCTCGATAAGAAATGTGGCTAAAGCTTAAAGTTCATTGTACATAAATTAATTGTAATCTTTAACTTTTAATTTATAAACCTTAATTCATTTTATGTCGCAGAACGTCTGTGCACGTTGCGAATTTTCTTGATAATTCAAATTTATTTTTGTGCTTAATTCCATTTATGATTTGTAAAACGCAAATGCGTTGACTTTGAGTTATATCTGATTTTCTTTTATATGAATTCCATCTTTGTATTAACGTAAACATTTGGGAATTCATATGGCATGTAAATGTTAACTGTAACACACATGTGGATTATATTGTATCTTTCTTATAAATGTAGTTATATTGTAAAGACACAATACATCAAGGATTAAGCTACACATTCTATTAGGACCACGTGTTTGGATTGCGAACATTAAAGCAATAAGCTCATAGGGAATCGTTCTATTTCCAGAGCGGGCTTTTACGTCTTGTTATTCCTTTGGTTCTGCTACCATTGGTCCTTTTCGTCAAATTTGGCTTGCTTGCTGTGACAAGTACCGCCTGTATTGTATCTTGGGGATACACCATTCACAAGTACACCCTCAGTGATGCCTGAGAGTCAACTGATGACCGGCATAACTAAATTCTGAGACCAGTACACAGTGAACCCTTGTTGCATAGAACTATACTCCGGAACCATATTGAACTGTGGGGAATATTGTTGGCAACGTTACTCAGAACAGCTAAGTAAATTGCTCTGAGGACATAATTTGATAGTTATCATCAGCACTTGTTGAGTTCCTAACACGCATAATAGTGACGTAGCTTTTGAGACCTAACACGCATAATAGTGACGTAGCTTTTGAGACCTAACACGCGTAATAGTGACGTAGCTTTTGAGACCTAACACGCGTAATAGTGACGTAGCTTTTGAGACCTAACACGCGTAATAGTGACGTAGCTTTTGAGACCTAACACGCGTAATAGTGACGTAGCTTTTGAGACCGATGTCGTCTAATAGTAATAATTTGTTATTGTTATGAAGTGTTAACCTATTAAATCTTATTTTTATTTCTTAAGAACCTCTTTTTTGTAGTTAATTTATGTATAATATAGACCAATTCTCTAGCGGTTTGGATGGGGACGTATGAGTTAAATGTGAGATGAATGCATAATAATTATAAGAGTTTCTTAACGGTTTCCAAACCGAGCTTTTGTACGCAAGTTATCTGTTCGTGAATTTGTTCGTCTCTAACTACAAGGCACAATTTTCATAGGAAACGTAGGATATGCTTGAGCAGACAGTCTGTTCGAAATTAAGAAGAGAATTAAATTTAAATTATTAAATTAGAATTCTGAAATTCTCGAGCAGGGTATTAAAATAAATGCTGGACACGTAACACATATAATCAGTCACTCTTTCTTTCAAATTCATTGGAGTAAACAACTAGAAAGAAACGATAGTCTCTGCATGCTCTCATATATGACATACATATTTCAACTGCCAGGAGTAAAAATTATTTTTATTGACGTAACGTATGTGTGAGGTGAACGTTTTTGTGTAAACCCTGCTTGTCAATTCTGCACTCTGTGATTTCATGGCTATGCAAGTTTATTGAACATGCTCAATTTCAAACATTAAAATTACTATGGATGACACAAAGCCAACCTAGTTAATTGTTATTATTAGTATTATTATTAATCATCCATAACTAATTACAAGTGATGAGAATCTTAATTTATGTTATTAATAATTCTCCAGAGACACTACTCATTTCTCTCACTTGGTGGATAAGAAGGTCTTGTAAACGTTTTTTCTCTTCCACAACATTAAAGCAAACATTCATTGTCACACAATATTTCCCTAGGTGGAAAATTCCTTACCAAAGGAGAAGATAAATCCATCATTATATTTAGCAATCCCCTATCCACCCACTATTTCTTCAACATATGATTATAAAAATGTGTAAGAAAGTCAATAAATTTAACAAAACATTTATTAAATCAACAATGAAATATACACTTAGCAAATATAATGAAAAAATATTTGTCATCAATAGTTCCATGATCCATGTTCAAATATCTTAAATGCTTAATCAGTCTTATATCCTAAGACATAATTCAACAGACAAGTATGACTATTAGTCATAGGGTAATTTCTTATCAGAGAACAGAATTGGAGTTATAGAGATTATAGCGATAATAATTTGTACATAATCTTTTCTAGGTATTGCTGGAATAGTCTTTTGTGTGCTTTCATAACAAAGTCGCAAGTTTATTGTTCACAATAGAATTGTCAGTTTCAGGTGTCCTCTAGCACATTGTAGAACGTTATGTCAGCCGGTATTCTCTCGAGACTAATGTGGGTGCTCCTTCATCTTTTTACTCCCCTCAAGTAGAACAACAATGTAGCAATTTCCGGTAACTTCCTTGTACCAGAAGTTCCATGACGTAGTCGAGTATACTTTGCTACCAATCATCAACAGAGTGCAGTGTATCATTACACTTAAATACTGGGGTAGAGACTTCCTGTATCTACTACGGTCATAGTTGTTTGTAAATCAGTAAACTGAGAGATCTAATAAAAGCAAAAAGGCTGCTTCTTCCCTGTAAAATATAATCAGGGCACAAACACCAAGTTACCAGTTTATTCAGCTCTAACTCCATTCTTTCTTACATTCAAGTCTCAACTTACAGTTTCCTGAAGTCCATTCTCTCTCAATCAGTCAGTTAAATCACCATTCAGCTAACGGCTGCCTTTCATGACCGGACTTCTTCCACTCCAAATTCAAAGTGATTAGAGAATACAATTCTTTTCAACCGGTAAACATTGCTCTCAGCCCATTGGCTGTTCTCGTTCTTGTAAATCTTAACCATTGGATAATAGAAACTACTCATCCTCCTATAACAGATTTAGATTACATCAGCGATTTCTAGCACATTCTCCACCTGAGTTGTTTACTCCAACATTGACACTTACAAATAGCACTATAAGCAGTGCCCAAGGTCGGATCACTTTAAACATTTAACAATTTATATTACAGTTATGCTTAGAAATTGGGATAGACTTATATTACAATTATGCTTAGAAATTGGGATAGACTTATATTACAATTATGCTTAGAAATTGGGATAGACTTATATTACAATTATGCTTAGAAATTGGGATAGACTTATATTACAATTATGCTTAGAAATTGGGATAGACTTATATTACAATTATGCTTAGAAATTGGGATAGACTTATATTACAATTATGCTTAGAAATTGGGATAGACATATTTACCCCACCGCACTATGAAGGACAGGAAGAGAGAGAGAGAGAGAGAGAGAGAGAGAGAGAGAGAGAGAGAGAGAGAGAGAGAGAGAGAGAGAGAGAGAGAGAGAGAGAGAGAGAGAGAGACAAAGAGACAGAAATAAAAGAGACAAAGAAGAAAGGGCTGAATAAGAGACAGAGATAAGAGAAAGATATAAGAGAGACAGATATTAGAGAGTGATTGAGAAAGAGCCATGGGTGAGATGAAATTAGAGAGGGAGAGAGAGAGAGAAAGTTAGATAGAGATGAAAGTAGAGAGAGAGAGACAAAAGTGAGATAGAGATGACAGGAGGGAGACAAAAGGAGAGAAAGAAACAAAAGAGAGATAGAGATGAAAGGAGAGGGAGAGACAAAAGTGAGATAGAGATAAAAGGAAATGAGAGAGAGAGTCACGGCTATGTACTAGAGAGAATGATAAATATATTTTTAGACTTACAATGGTTTAATTATTATAATCCATTGTTATTTAACGTGTGTGGGAGTGTGTGTTAACTTAGGATGAGGAAAAGGGCAATGAAGATGTGTCAAGAACTTTCAAACTATAAATCTACAAAGTATTAATTTTATCTGTCAAGAATTTTCAAAGTATGAATCAACATTCAAAATATTAATTTTGGTTCACCGACAAATGCACACCGACAAAAGCGCGACGACACTTTCTCTCCCCAACTCTAACCCCTAACCCCTAACCCTAATCCTAACCTTAACCCTAACCTAACTCTAACCCTAAACCTATCGCGCATTTGTCGGGGCAGGCATTTGACGGGTCATCTTAAGTTTATCTGTCAATAACTTTTAAACTCTAAATCTACTATTAAAGTATTAATCTTATCTGGCAAGTACTTTCCAACTATCAAAAAATTTTAAATTTTAAAACTACAGACAAAGTGAAATCTTATTCAGCAAGAACTTTTAAACTTTAAAACTAAAAAAAGGTCAAAGTGAAATCTTATTTAGCAAGAACTTTTAAACTTTAAAACTATAGTCATACTGAAATCTTATTCAGCAAAAACTTTTAAACTTTAAAACTACAGACAGTCAAAGTGAAATCGTATTCTGCAAGAACTTTTAAACTCTAAAAATAGCGTGTAACGAAATATGTGTATTCACATAAATTATGTCCCCTTGATGCATAAGATGTTTTCAAGAAACATAAGAATTTAGAAATGTTCTACACCAAGTATCACTACAGTTGAAATTTATTGTTTTACACAAAGTGAAACCAATATAATTATTGAGTTGTACAACAGATGAGTATGATAAGGAACAACAGTATAAAAAAAGTGATTTAACTTTCTTTTGGACCTCAAAGTTTTCAAACATTCATCGGGACGCCATTATACACGTTAGTTTTTTTTATGTCGTCATGCACAGTGAATGGCAGTAAAGTGAAATCAAATCGAACTATTTTTAGAAGGAAATATGAAAGAAAGAAAACTTGAAGTATATTTTGACTAATCAAATTTAGCTCAACGGAGTTTTATTTGTAAACGCTTGATATATCTAGTAAAATATAAAGTGCCTGAGTTTTATTTGTAAACACTTGATATATATATATATATAAAATATAAAGTGCCTGAGTTTTATTTGTAAACGCTTGATATATCTAGTAAAATATAAAGTGCCTGAGTTTTATTTGTAAACGCTTGATATATCTAGTAAAATATAAAGTGCCTGAGTTTTATTAGTAAACGCTTGATATATCTAGTAAAATATAAAGTGCATGAGTTTTATTTGTAAACGCTTGATATATCTAGTAAAATATAAAGTGCATGAGTTTTATTTGTAAACGCTTGATATATCTAGTAAAATATAAAGTGCATGAGTTTTATTTGTAAACGCTTGATATATCTAGTAAAATATAAAGTGCATGAGTTTTATTTGTAAACGCTTGATATATCTAGTAAAATATAAAGTGCCTGAGTTTTATTTGTAAACACTTGATATATATATATAAAATATAAAGTGCCTGAATTTTATTTGTAAACGCTTGATATATCTAGTAAAATATAAAGTGCATGAGTTTTATTTGTAAACGCTTGATATATCTAGTAAAATATAAAGTGCATGAGCGCATACACCACGGATCACCTTGCATAATTCACCTTCCGCGCATTCAAGACCTGGACAGCATCTCACTACGTGACAATTTTCTTCACTAGTCCGGCACCTTTGTCTGATAACTCTGTGTGACTGTGGCACTCTGTTAACAGAACAGCGTTGAAATAAAATTAAGTTTGTTGAACCGCTATACTACACAATTTCTATATCTCTATGACCTGAACGGTCTGACAGGAATAACACGCTCTTTGATGTGTATGTAGAGAGTGAGTGAATGCTTTGGTGTGTATGTAGAGAGTGATTGAATGCTTTGGTGTGTATGTAGAGAGTGAAAGTGAATGTTTTGATGTGTATGTAGAGAGTGATCGAATGTTTTGGTGTGTATGTAGAGAGTGAGTGAATGTTTTGATGTGTATGTAGAGAGTGAGTAAATGTTTTGGTGTGCATGTAGAGAGTGAGTAAATGTTTTGGTGTGTATGTAGAGAGCGAGAGAATGTTTTGATGTATATTTAGAGAGTGAGTGAATGCTTTGATGAGTATGTAGAGAGTGAGTGATTGTTTTGATGTGTTTGTAGAGAGTGAGTGAGTGAATGCTTTGATGTGGATGTAGGGAGAGAGTGAGTGCTTTAATCTGTAAAGTGTAAGGTATTCATGACAATGCTGTCTGAGGATTGAGGATCAGGATTATATTATGGACGGTTGGTGTGCAGTCCGCAAGAGCAGTGAACAGAAAGTAATCACAGAGATTACTCATTCAGAGCAGTGAACAGAAAGTAATTACAGAGATTACTCATTTACATCAGTGCGTACCCCTATTTTTGTCCAGCTGTCTCTCAAAGTAGTTGAAATACAAAAATAAATATTGGTAAAATTTCTGATTGTTTTGGAATGATTTGCCAGGTGTTGGAATTCCTGCAAGATTGCCGTTGGGATCTGGAGTACCAACAGTAAATGAATTATTGTTCAGTACTACAACATCGCTGGAAAGCTTCAGTCATCATGGCGCCACAATATTTCTCTTCGGAATTAGGTCCATTATCATGACCGTTAGGCTTCATTCATTTATTTATCTCGATAGCAAAGTGTATGTACAAGAAATAATTATTAGATCGGGGTGGGGGTAGATTGCGTGTGGAGAAATGAGTGTGTCATAAGGGGCATAGAGTGTGAAGAAATGAGTGTGTCATAGGGGGCATAGAGTGTGGAGAAATGAGTGTGTCATAGGGGGCATAGAGTGTGGAGAAATGAGTGTGTCATAGGGGGCATAGAGTGTGGAGAAATGATTTTGTTTCTTCTCTCTGTGAAAGGAAGAGCAGAATCGGTGGAGTGTAATACTCATGTACAGCTTAGTGACCCGACAGAGTTTTTGATTTTACCAGTGGAGTTATGATAACCTCTTGGAAAAGAGCGACTTTTGTTGTGCTGATAACTGTGTTGAAATTGGAAAAGAGCGACCATGGTGACAAAAAATTGTGCATTGGATTATGTTGAGAAAACGGCGATTGAAATGTTCGGTGTCTCTGTCGTACTGCTTAAAAGTGGTGTCATACCACTGGTGTCTAGGTGAGTGATATTTAGACAATTATAACTTCGCAATGCTTCATTCCACTGGTGTCTAGATCTGGTATTGGGTCTTCGTTGTCTTCTCATTAGTACTTAGATATTCACAGAGTTTTTGTATGAGTGGGAAAGGAAAACGTGTTTTCGAATTACAATGCTCAAGTAATGTCAAGAACAGGTACACATTTGATTTTTTCCTAAAGCAGTAAACATATTACTTTCATTAATGTTCAAAACTACAGAAATATTTCATGACAGTAAATTCAATTAAAACAAGAAATTAAATAAAATAAAAAATAAATAATGCATTTTAATAGATTAACATAATATACATAAACAATATTCCTTTGAAAGCAACAGTCAGCAAGAATATGCTTATAAGTAAAGAAAATTAAATTAAAATTTAGCCGAAATCATTTCCAAGAGAAAGAGAAGAAAAATAGAAAAAAAATTGATAAACCATATTTAGTTGAATTAAATATGTAAAAATTCAATTAATTTGAACCAGTTTAATTAAATTAAAATATAATAAATAAATTATTTCAAATTAAATTAAATGGAATGAATTTCGCTTCAATTCAATTTTATAAAAGAAAACTTAAATTAAGCTGTGTTGATTTTAATTAACATCTAATAATAGTTAAGATGTCAAAGAAAACTTAAATTAAACTGCATTCATTTTAATTAGCATTAAATAATATTTAAGAATTCAAAGAAAACTTAAATTAAACTGTATTAATTTTAATTAACATCAAATAATATTTAAGAAAAAAGAAAACTTAAATTCAATTATATTTATTTTAATTAACATCAAATAATAATTAAGAAGTAAAAAAAAAACTTAAATTGAACTGTATTTATTTTAATCAACATCATATAATTCTTAAGAAGTCATCGAATCGTTGTAAAGTTGTAAACATATAAGAAGCAATGAATTAAATCAAGTCATTAAATTGAATTATTAAAATCTTAATTTTGAAAAGATAAATGAATTGAAAGAATACAATACCCATTCAATGATCTCAGAGCGTATTGATCTTTTCGTATTAAAAATAAAATAATTTATTATCGAATGATAATCTATCTATCTATCTATCTATCTATCTATCTATCTATCTATCTATCTATCTATCTATCTATCTATCTATCTATCTATCTATCTATCTATCTATCTATCTATCTATCTATCTATCTATCTATCTATCTATCTATCTATCTATCTATCTATCTATCTATCTATCTATCTATCTATCTATCTATCTGTCTATTTGATATGTAAATTGATAGAAAATGTATTATAAAGAAAATCAATTTTAGTCCATATAAGTACTTAAATACACAGAAAGAGACATGTATGTGTGTGTGTATGTGAATATGGGTGTGTGTGTATGAGTGTGTGTGTGTGTGTGTGTGTGTGTGTGTGTATGTGTGTGTGTGTGTGTGTATACATTCAGAGAGAGAGAGAGGTATGTAGGTTTGCAGAGTGAGAGAGAAATACTTTTATAAATACTGAGAGAGGTTGATATAGAGTGTGAAATAAAGTGATAGAGTGTGATTAAATAAGACATGGAAATAATAGTTTAATCTATCAACTTGATTCCAAACATTTACTAATTTCAAGGCCATATTATACTAATAAAGTACAACTTTCCTGGTACAGAAATGATATTCAGCAAATCTAGTGTATAATTATTTATTTGAAGGAAATTTTAAATATTACTACTGAATATAATCTGATTTCTTTGAAACATTCCTAATTTTCATTAATTAAAGTGTTTAATATAAAAGAAATACTATATTGTTTTGTTTATAGTGTTATACCTGGAAAATCGCATTCCGTTGTTTAAAGTGTTTAATATAAAAGAAATACTATATTGTTTTGCTTATAGTGTTATACCTGGAAAATAACCTTCCGTTGTTGACATCAATAACAGAAATATCACGACCCTCGCCATTTGTGTTTTCATCTTCTATTTATAGATCTAAAAAGAAAAGAAGAGAGAAATAATGAAACAAATGAGTAATTTATTTTGATTGAAGATCTAAAGATCTACGAAAGTCACACTTAATATTGACTGCAGCGGTGATAACTGCAATCAACAACTGCCAAAAATTGAGTGGCACAATGCTCTGGTGAAGACCCAATACAAATTATAATATACAAAATACAATTATAAACACAACAGCGGTGACAACCGCAAAAAATTATTCTATGCTAATGGTGATTAGCATTACAAATTTGTGGGTGACAATCCAACACAGATAATAAATGATCAATTAATTGCAACGTCGGTGATGACTGCAAAAATATTCAAAATTAATGAAAGTCTGTGTATTACAAATAGTGGGTGAAAAACCCAGTGCCAATAAATGTTAACTAGAACAGTGGTGATAACAGCAAAAATATTCAACATTAATGAAAGTCAGTGTATTACAAATAGTGGGTGAAAAACCCAATGCCAATAAATGTTAACTAGAACAGTGGTGATAACAGAAAAATAATTGTCTCTAAATAATTATTTACTAAAGTTAAATATTTATGCAGAAAAGGTTCAGGATGAAAACCCAATGTTTATGACACTAGTATTTATAAACTATAACTACCCAACCTAAGTAGTGCACCTCTAAAGATTTTTTGTACTTACAGTTAGAATAAAACGCTGAAATGTTAATGCAGGCAAACACATCTGCACGTAATGAAGTGGTTAAGTCACACTTGCCAACACACTGGCAAAATGAAAAAGTCATAATTTCTGACACCTGGCAATAACACGCTCGACGATGAAACACGGCCCACTGATGAGTGAAGCCTGTACTCACTCACAAAACAACACGGCCCACTGATGAGTGAAGCCTGCACACACTCACAAAACACGGCCCACTGATGAGTGAAGCCTGTACACACTCACAAAACACGGCCCACTGATGAGTGAAGCCTGTACACACTCACAAAACACGGCCCACTGATGAGTGAAGCCTGTACACACTCACAAAACACGACCCACTGATGAGTGAAGCCTGTACACACTCACAAAACACGGCCCACTGATGAGTGAAGCCTGTACACACTCACAAAACACGGCCCACTGATGAGTGAAGCCTGTACACACTCATAATACTTGTCCCACATTGAATAATGCTGGAACCCTCTGTTCTGTGCTGAAGAACACGGAAATCTGTCTATGGTGGTGATAGTACCAAAATGTGAGTGGCATAGAATATTTTCTCCCGGCCCAGTTTTGATCCTTCAGTACTTGTCTCAAAGTCCCTGATGACCAACCACTGTCTAGGTTTTGGGTCCAACTTAGAGTACTGACAATGCTACACAGGTTGTCAATGAAGAATTGTGTTTGGCAAAAAAAACCCGTCAACTCTATACAATACATAGAAAATATTCATGCAAAAGTCTTTCTTTTCCGGTCATGACAAAGATAGAAAGAAGTCCAGACTCCATGTAGACAAACAATACAAGGCCTCACACCACTCTGTAGTCCATATGCAGTACGCACACTGAGATAAAATAGTTCCAGTCAGGCTTTTTATGTAAAATCAAGTTCTTACTCCTTTAGAGAAAACTCTCTCATGTATTCCTACTTTACTAATGCTATGTAAAATAAAGTTCTTACTCCTATACGAAAACTCTCTCATGTATTCCTTCTTTACTAATGCTATGAAGGTGCATTACTTTGAGGTGCATACTCTTCTAAAAATATAGTTCCTAATTAAATTTGTAATAAGAAACTTAAAAAAAACCACAACGTTTTCTACATATTGTTAACATAATTATCCATCATCTAACATAATTAATAAAATGAATTTTTATAAAGTGTTGAAAGCACGAAATAAGCAAACTTGCTGACTGAGTATGTAAACAAACTCGCTGACAGTGTACATAATTCGTCAATTTGCTTGCAGCTGACACTTGTGAACTTCTGTAACGGGCAAGTGGAGATAATAATAAAAAAAAAAATCCTGATTATCCCCCCTTTTTCCCCGTGACAGTCAGAATGAAACAACAGCACAAATTAACTCAGTTATCTTATTGGGCTACTCTTCCGGTATAAAACCATTCAGTCATTAGTTCTAATAATATTGTTTGTACTTATTTGACACTGATCGCAGCTTTCTTTCCCCTGCATTCCCCCACCCCCATCACCATTTCTTCCATTATTCCAAAGGTTTGCAGTGCAATCAGAGTTTCTTCCCATTCATACGTGATAAACAGTGATATATAAATACAGTTATAAGTTATTGTATAAATAGAATTGGTCAAATCATTTCCTTATTATAAGACGGTCCTGAGAATTATTCACACAAACCAACTCTTTCAGCTTCCAACCTGTCAGTCTGCTTGTATAGCATTGATTTAACGTCTTCCAGAAATGACGTCACAATTAGCGTTAGAATGTAATCTATTCGTCAATTACCTGACGTGAAGTTTCCTTGGTTTGTATTCCTACTTTACTAACTCTATGAAGGTGCATTACTTTGAGGTGCATACGCTTCTAAAATATAGTTCCTAATTAAATTTGTAATAAGAAACTTAAAAAAAACAAAACTAAACACGTTTTCTACATATTGTTAACATAATAATCCATCACCTAACATAAACAATTAATCAAATGAATTTTTCTAAAGTGTTGAAAGCACAAATAAGCACACATTCTGACAGTGTATGTAAACAAACTCACTGACAGTGCATGTAATTGACACGTTAATTTGCTTGCAGCTGACATTTGCGAACTTCTGTAACGGGCAAGTGGAGATAATCAAAGGAAAAAAAATCCTGATTACCCCCCCTTTCCCTCTGACAGTCAGAATGAAGCCACAGCACAAATTAACTCAGTTATCTTATTGGGCTACTCTTCCGGTATAAAACCATTCAGTCGTTAGTTCTAATAATATTGTTTATACTTATTTGACACTGATCGCAGCTTTCTGTTCCTTGCATTGCCCCCCCTCCACCATTCCTTACTTCCATTATTCCAAAGGTTTGCAGTGCAATCAGAGTTTCTTCCCATTCATTCGTGATACACAGTGATATATAAATACAGTTATACGTAATTGTGTAAATAGATTTGGTCAAATCTTTTACCTTAAAAGACGGTCCTGAGAATTGTTCACACAACCAACTCTTTCAGCTTCCAACCCGTCAGTCTGCTGGTATAGCATTGATTTAACGTCTTCCAGAAATGACGTCACAATTAGCGTTAATCTATTCACCTGACGTGAAGTTTCCTTGGTTCTCTAGTTGTTTCTTTCTTCCCGCAATTTAGATTGGTTTCATTTTCTGGCATGGAAATTTATTTTTAAAACTGTCATTTGTTTCGCTTTGCTTTTCATACATCTGATATTTATTTTAAACAATTTGTTAAAATTATAAATTTAAGTACGTGTACGCCATAGTAAAATTAATATTAAATTGCTTAGTAGAGCGTTCACTCCTTGAAAACGTTAAACCCTGCCAACACGTTCGGATTATACTTAACAGAAATGGCGGTTACAATGTTCAGCTACAATGTTCAATGAACCGTCAAGATTTCTGACTCGATCTGTTAAACGTTATGAATAAGGAAATAGATTAAATAATGAAAATAAAACGAATAGATAATTAAGGACAACAATTTAAATTATTGAGTCAAATTTCCTTTTATGTAGCAAAATCTAAACATGGGTTCACTTGGGCATAAGAACGTTTTCTACAGAAAACAAATAAGAATATCGAGGTGTACATAGCAGAATGAGGAAGTGTGTATATTAGATAATTAGATAGACAGACAGACACATAGATAGATAGATAGATATACAGACAGACAGATAGATAGATAGATATATAGATAGATAAACAGACAGACACATAGATAGATGTATGGATGAATGGATATATATATATATATATATATATAGTGTGACAGAGCAGAGTTATATGTCCTTATATTTTAATTAAATATTAATTCACTTTTTTAATGTCAGCGTGACATGACCTACAGGGTGCTGTGTGTTTTGTAAGTACCAGAGTTAAAATAACAACTCAGGAAGAGAATATGTTAGATCTTGCTGATGTAATCTAAACTGGTCTTGTGTAGAAGGGTAGTTTTTATTATCCAATGGTTAAGATTTATGAGAACAAGACCAGTCAATGGGCTAAGATCAAAATTTACCAGCTGAAATAATTCTGTTTTTCTAACTGAATTTGTTGTGGCTGAAGTCCAGTCATGAATGGTGGTCGTTAGATTAATGGTGAGTTAACTGATTGATTGAAAGAGAATAAACTAAGAGATGTTTTTTTTTCTATTGATATATTATACTTGTGTTTTTTGTAGAGATGTTTTTTGCTATTGATATATTATATTTGTTTTTTTTTTGTAGAGATGTTTTTTGCTATTGATATATTATACTTGTGTTTTTTGTAGAGATTTTTTTGCTATTGATATATTATATTTGTTTTTTTTTGTAGAGATTTTTTTGCTATTGATATATTATACTTGTGTTTTTTTGTAGAGATGTTTTTTTGTGATTGATATTATACTTGTGTTTTTTGTAGAGATTTTTTTGCTATTGATATATTATACTTGTGTTTTTTTGTAGAGATGTATATATGAGTAGAATATTATTTCTATAACTGTGACTTATGATGCTTGATATTTATTTGATAAATGTTAGATTAAATTTTCGATCGTCACGTGTTTTATTTTTTAAAACTTAGCTTTTTGTATTTTTGAACCAGACAGTTGTATGAAATTTTACTTATGAAATGAATAGTTGAAATATTTTTTCTATGATAATAGTGAATATTCTTATGTATAAATTTAGTTACAGCTAATTACACTCAAAATATTAATAAATATTTTGTCCAACTAATTAGAACTCGCGAATTAAAAAAATATCTCAGTGGCGCATTTTTCTGATATTGGATTATCTATCAACTGATCCCTGACTAAAATCCTGACTATGACATCCTGACTAAAATTCTGACTATGACATCCAGTGTAAAAGCCGTATGTGTACGTGGTCCAGCAAGTTCTAAACAAGGGAAATAAATAGATGAAGAGGGGTTTATTTACTTATCAAAATTCCAAAATTGTGTGCGTGTTTGTTACTATATATTGTACTTATCAAAACTACAAAAGTCTGCATGTCGTTGTTACTATATATTGTACTTATCAAAACTACAGCAGTCTGCATGTCGTTGTATATTGTACTTATCAAAACTACAAAAGTCTGCATGTCGTTGTATATTGTACTTATCAAAACTACAGCAGTCTGCATGTCGTTGTATATTGTACTTATCAAAACTACAGCAGTCTGCATGTCGTTGTACATTGTACTTATCAAAACTACAGCAGTCTGCATGTCGTTGTATATTGTACTTATCAAAACTACAAAAGTCTGCATGTCGTTGTAGAATATATTGTACTTATCAAAACTAGAGCAGACTGCATGTCGTTGTTACTATATAATGTACTTATCAAAACTACAACAGTCTGCATGTCGTTGTCATGATTATACATTTTAGGAATATTAACAGTAAATATTTTGTATGTTCTTATTGATAAAAGAAATCAGGTATGTATTCTATTTGATTTCATTTTTATATATAAATTACAGTTAAAATCATTAAATGTGTTTTAAGGTTCACATAAATAACAGCCTTGTGGGTGTTTAACATGCGGCCCGAGAACTAATCCACAATAATGGTTGTAGACCTTTTCCCAAAAGTTTAATGATTATAATATCTTCTGAAAGTGAAAGTAGAAAGAAAGAAATGTATTCAAAGATCTCAGACATGCGCACTGAATGACATCATGGCGACGTTTACGTCATAAGTATGATTCATGTCGTCATGACAACAAGACATTTCTTTGTTCATTTCAACGAGTAAGAAGATAAAATAACACAAAGAGAAATTGAGAATAACGAAGACGACATTGGCGATGTTACAGTTGTAGACGTACAAATATCACTACACGTAGATAATAAACTGTACAGTACAATGACACACTACACGTTGTTTATTCATGACACACTACACATTGTTTTATTCATGACACACAACACGTTGGTTTATTCATGACACACTACACGTTGTTTTATTCATGACACACTACACACTGTTTTATTCATGACACACTACACACTGTTTTATTCATGACACACTACATATTGATATATTTGATAACACATTACACATTGATTATTACTTAATGAAGTTTATAATTTGTCGTTGTCATCATTAGTGTCGTTGTAGTGATCATGATGTTCCGGACTGTTACTTTAATCAGTTACGTGACGGTTGTGTTTGTTATAAATCGTTTATCGGTTATCGTTATTCTCACCAGAGTTGACGCAATCATCGTTACAGTCCAAAAATCAGACAGGTCTTATAAGTCAATCACCACAAGTTGTGACGCACAGCTTGTCACCGTCACCAGATCACCGACACCAAGCGCCGTCACGAATGGGCCGATAAGAAATTCCCGGGGTTGTGGCCGATTCAAAAGTTCCACTTGCTGTGGAAATAACACGAGCCTGGCCATTGTCTCTCCAGTCGCAGACACCGCCTCCCCAAGATTCCTTATCTCCAGGCGTTGGGTTGTAACACAGTGGACTTCCACTGGGTCGCTGGACCACAGAAACTGTAACGGCAAACAATGAAGTGTGTATTAAACGCCAGTTCAAATTTAATTTCAAATAGAAAGAAGTAGATGACTGGACCTCTTATAGATTACACTGACCTTGAAATTCAAGTGTACTTTCCAGTTTGATTCTAAAATGAAATTTTATATTTCGCTGAATTATGAGTAAAAATTAGTTGAAGTATTGTGAAAGTAATTAGGCACAAGAAGAATAACATGTTTGACTTAGTGCACACCACGTGGTCATTGAAGTGAGGACAGATTATAATTATGAGTGTTAATAGATAGGTAGTCGGAAATGGAATAGAAAGATGTTAATTCATTAAATAAGAAAATACTAAAAGTTCCTAAAAGATAACAAAAAGAAAATATAAATTTTAAAGAAAGATTGATGACAGGTAAAAAAAATTTCCTTCCTTCACTATCTACCTGGCCACCAAGTGCTCATAAACCATCTCTGTTACTGGTGGCTGGACTCCAGACATCTTGTCTAGCTTCTGCCACCACACGCCCAGGTCTTTATGGACGATGTGTTTGACGTCTGAAACCGTCCGTTTGTCTGAGAGTTGGTCTGAGAGCAGACACATCTTTAAGGCATCATCAACACTGCGGACACCAAGGCACTGACACAATCCCTGCTTGGGGTGAGGAAAGTATAATTACAGAATAAGCCACACTTATTTAATAAAACGAAAAACAATCCCATGATAAATATTAAGTAAGAAATATAGACTTTCAGCTAATGTAAATAAAGATAATGATGTTGAAATTATTATACACTTTTAGTTATAAATAGACATTTGTTAAAACGGTTGGCTGAAGAGTTAGAGATATAGTAAAGAATGTTATTATTTACATTGTTTCGTGAAAAGTAAGAGTAGATAAGAATGTGATTTAATTACATTTCGTGATAAGGCAAATGTAAATAAGAATGAGATTATTAACTGTAGAAATTACAGCATTCTTTACAACAGTGTACTGTTACTGACACAAGCCACCCGTTCTTAGTCAGTCATCTGCAAAAATACTTAGAATTCTGTAAAGTGTTGACTGCAAAATATTTTTAAAAAAAATTTCATTTTGCAGGAGTATATGGAACCAGGGGGATGGGGGTATATATAATGCAATTTTCTTTTCATTTTCAATGCATGTAATAATGCATACACATGCACACAATTATTTACGAAGGAACACACACACACACACACACACACACACACACACACACACACACACACACACACACACACATATATGCTTGTATGAGTGCGCGTTAATATAATTTTCATTTAATAAAAGACAATTACTTTAAAAGTACTCATGTTTTATTTTGTTTGTTTTTCAGTCTGTGAATGTGTTATTTGACCTGTTTGTGTGTGTGTGTGTGTGTGTGTGTGTGTGTGTAATAATCTAGATACATCGATTTTTAATAAGAAACTATGTTGCTAAGGCTTCTTTTCGTAAATAAACTTTTACAATTAAACAATTATTTTTTAAATTCTATTTCTCTTGCCTTTGTGAAAAAATTAAAACCACTCAGTGTGTAATCTGACCTTATTAAAAATGTTTTGAATGCAATAGCATATTAATCACTGAGAACAAGGCTTCACCTTACAGGCCATGTAACTGCAATCATGAAAATTTCTCTCACTATTTACTAATAGAGATCGATCTTTTAAAAACTTCTCTCAATACTTACTAACAGAGATCAATCTTTTTAAAACTTCTCTCAATACTTACTAACAGAGATCAATCTTTTAAAAACTTCTCTCAATACTTACTAACAGAGATCAATCTTTTTAAAACTTCTCTCAATACGTACTAACAGAGATCAATCTTTTTAAAACTTCTCTCAATACTTACTAACAGATATCAATCTTTTTAAAACCTGAAGGTCAGTTTCTTATAGAACTTGACATTCTCTCTGCTTGTCGTTGTACTCAGCCAACAGTTTGCTATGACGTAGCTTTACAGTGACGCAAAATCAAGTTTACGTAATGTGAGTTTGTTTAGATTCAGTACAGAAAATGAGTAGTTCAATGTCTGAGATTATATTATTTGTAAGTTTGTTAATCACGTGTTTAAGTAAAATTTTCACATTATGCATACATTTAGTGTATATTTGATTAAACAAGATATTAGGGTGTGTCAATGCACAGTTTGAATTGAAATAATAAATGTATAATTAGTAGTGCATTGCTTTTAAAATACTTTCAGGGAGATAACTCCAATTTACGATACACTATATTAGGCATTCTAGATTTCTTTCCCATTATCACATTCTGCGTGGCCAAAATCTTATCTTCATTCAGAAAACAGACGCTTCCAAGTGACAATAGACTTCAGACAAGGTAAACGGCCGAGATATCTAAGTCCGAATTAAAGTTGAGCAACATGGAAGATGGAGTTTTCAGATAATTTCACCTCTCCTGACTGGCGATGGAATTTCGTCCTTTCGTAGAAACTCCTGATTTCCGAGACATTCAGGCGTGCCTTATTCTTGTCTCCGCGGGAAATCTTAGCACGGGAAACGGATTTTTTCCAGAGTAATTATTTTTGTCTTGTCTTGAATGTAGGAAGTTTTAGAGGAAAGTGGAGAAAAGCTAAAGACTGAAAGTTTGGGAACTTGAATTTGCCTGATTGCTAAGTTGAAAGTCGGCTAAATAAGGAAACAAAAGAAAGATGCTTGCACAAAGGTGACTGAAAAAGAGTACAAATCAGAATCATTGTTTTGGCATACACTGCAGACCGAGAACCAGTCCAGTCATTATAGCATACAATGCAGACCGAGAACCAGTCCAGTCATTATAGCATACAATGCAGACCGAGAACCAGTCCAGGCATTATTATAGCATACAATGCAGACCGAGAACCAGTCCAGTCATTATAGCATACAATACAGACCGAGAACCACTCCAGCAAATAAATCACATTTAACTAGTCTTATAAGCGTGGAGACTTTTTATATATATATATATATATATATATTTTTAAAGAAAAGCTTATCCTGGCTCTTTTCTAGGGTACACTAACTCGCATTACAACACAAACGTTTTAAGCAAAACTTCTCTCCCCCTTTTCTGTATTAACCAGTGTCTGTCTGTGATACGTTCCTCTATAACGTTTGTCTACTGTCACGTGATCTTATCACTACAAAATTTGTTTATTCCCAGACGATGCAAACAACTTGTCGGTTACCCATACTAGGACAAAACCACTTGCAGGAGACAATTCCTGGTTGTTCATGAGTCTCCAGTGAGTATTCCTCACAAAATATAGAACAAAGACATGGACAATACATACATCACAAGATGAATTTTATATAAAATGAACAAAGACATGGACAATACATACATCACAAGATGAATTTTATATAAAATGAACAAAGACATGGACAATACATACATCACAAGATGAATTTTATATAAAATGAACAAAGACATGGAAAATACATACATCACAAGATGAATTTTTACATAAAATGAAGATGACAAGAAATGACTTGAAGATGAGTGGAAAAACAATCAAATCAAACTTCACATAAGTTACAATTTATTTCAAGACACTAATCTAGTTATCTCAAAGTGATCTAACCAGCACTAAGAGGCAGTCGTCCTAACTATTTGTTTTCCCCAAGAAAGTTTATAGTTCTTTTACAGTTCTTCCTTTAATATCTCGACAAAACAGTCTTGTGAAATATTTGGCACAAATACTTTAATATCTTGACAAAACAATCTTGTGAAATATTTGGCACTAATATAGACACATACTATGGATAAAATTTATGGGGAACACTTCTTGCACAACCTACAGGCTTCCTTCCAGCCATGCAGCAAGCAAATGACGTCACGGTATTGATGATTTTCACGGCTTGGACTAGACAAGTATTTAGACGTGACTAGATTCGGTAGTCTCCAAACAACGTGATGGGCGAAATTTTGAAAACCACCACACAATCAAACTGAAGAATGGAACATGCAACAATGGTTTCACGGAAATACCCTTTGATTCATCCTAAAAGAAAGTGGAAAAAACACTGTATCAATGATTTAATTAATTTTGTCACACAATCAGTCACTCTTTCTTTTAAATTCATTTAGACTCATTTAGTCACACACAATTAATCACTCTTTTTTTCTCGTTTCCTTTAGACTCATTCAAATCACACACAATTATATGATCTCTATTTTTAGACCCTACAACTTGCCAAAGCACAGGTGTCTCTAATAGAAGTCATTCAAATTTGTCCATCGATCTAAGTTATCATCTTTGTCTCGTGATGTCCTCAATACACCTTCACCCATATCTGGGTCAAGGTATTTTTTTAATGCCTTCTAACTTTGCTCACCACAGGGTCGGATTTACAATTTAAATAATTTATTTTAATTAGTTTCCATTTGCCCCACACTGTATTTCAACCAAAAAAGTTTGGTTTGTCTCCCCTTGAAACTTAGATGACTGGACTAAGTGTGCTAATGCCACTTTCACTTTGAAAACAATTTACATTTTAAAAAAAATAATATTTATGAAATATTACCAAGTACACCATGCTCTGTTTAAAATAATATATTTTAATATTTATGAAAAGCGACCAAGCTAAAATTAATTCTTTAGTTTCAGGAGAGACTGACAGAGTGGTAAAGTAAAATTCCACACTTATACAACGCTGCTAATAGTCTTGTACTGAATCTACAGGTAACAAGATTCCAATATTTGTTAGAGGTTTGATCATCCAGGTCAATTTGCCCATTTATGCTGTACACTTCTGTATGTTATGAAGAGCGGTCAACTTGCCCACTAATTTTGTACACTACAGTATGTTATGAAGAATGGTCAACTTGCCCGTTAATTTTGTACGCTGCTGTATGTTGTTAGGAGAGATCAATTTACCATTTATTTCATACGCTGCTGTATGTTGTTAGTAGAGATCAATTTACCATTTATTTCATACACTGCTGTATGTTGTTAGGAGAGATCAATTTACCATTTATTTCATACACTGCTGTATGTTGTTAGGAGAGATCAATTTACCATTTATTTCATACACTGCTGTATGTTGTTAATGTAGTTCTATGTTCCATGATATTTGCTATCATGTGAAGTTAATTTAGGCCAACTAACCAATTTATGTCTTACACTACAATATACTGTTATTAATAAAGTACAACATGCACAATTTAGTCATATGCTACTCTGAGTAGATAATCTAGGTCAACGTGCTCATTTATGTCATAAGTTACCATCAGCTATTTGTGAGATCGACTAGAATGTTAGATAACCTCTGCTTGCTCATACATGACATACATATTTCAACTACCAGGTCTAAAGAATTTTTATTGACGTAACTTATGTGTGAGGTGAACATTTTTGTGTAAACCCTGCTTGTCAATTCTGCACAATGTAATTTCATGGTTATGCAAGTTTATTGAACATGCTCAATTTCAAACCTTAAAATTACTATGGATGACACAAAGCCAGCCTAGTTAATGTTTATTATTATTATTATTATTATTATTATTATTAATCATCCACAACTAATTCTTCAGAGACACCACGCATCTCTCTCACCTGGTGGATAAGTGGGTGTTGTAAACATTTTTTTCTCTTCTACAACATTAAAGACAAACATTCATTGTCACAAAATATTTCCCTAGGTGGAAAATTTCTTACTAAAGGAGAAGATAAATCCATCTTTATATTTAGCGATCCCCCATCCACCCACTATCTCTTCAACATATGATTTTCAAAACGTGTAAGAAGGTCAATAAATTTAACAATACATTTATTAAGTCAACAATAAAATATACACATAGCAAATATAATGAAAAAATATTTGTCATCAACATTTCCATGATCCATGTTTAAATATCTTAAATGCTTAATCAGTCTTATATCCTCAGACATAATTCAACTGACAAGTATGACTATTAGTCATAGGGTAATTTCTTATCAGAGAACAGAATTGGAGTTATAGAGATTATAGCAATAATAATTTGTACATAATCTTTTCTAGGTATTGCTGGAATAGTCTTTTGTGTGCTTTCATAACAAAGTCGCAAGTTTATTGTTCACAATAGAATTGTTAGATTCAGGTGTCCTCTAGCACACTGTAGAACGTTATGTCAGCCGGTATTCTCTCGAGACTAATGTAGGTGCTCCTTCATCTTTTTACTCCCCTCAAGTAGAACAACAATTGTAGCAATTTCCACTAACTTCCTTGTACCAGAAATTCCATGACGTAGTCGAGCATACTTTGCTACCAATCATCAACAACGTGCAGTGTATCATTACACCATACATCAACAACGTGCAGTGTATCATTACACTTAAATACTGGGGTAGAGACTTACTGTATCTACTACGGTCATAGTTGATTGTAAATCAGTAAACTGAGAGATCTAATAAAAGCAAAAAGGCTGCTTCTTCCCTGTAAAATATAATCAGGGCACAAACACCAAGTTACCAGTTTATTCAGCTCTAACTCCATTCTTTCTTACATTCAAATTTCAACTTACAGTTTCCTGAAGTCCATTCTCTCTCAATCAATCAGTTAAATCACCATTCAGCTAATGGCTGCCTTTCATGACCGGACTTCTTCCACTCCAAATTCAAAGTGATTAGAGAATACAATTCTTTTCAACAGGTAAACATTGATCTCAGCCCATTGGCTGTTCTCGTTTTGTAAATCTTAACCATTGGATAATAAACCTACTCATCCTCCTAAAACAGATTTAGATTACATCAGCGATTTCTAGCACATTCTCCACCTGAGTTGTTTACTCCAACATTGACACTTACAAATAGCACCATAAACAGTGCCCAAGGTCGGGTCACTTTAAACGTTTAACAATTTATATTACAATTATGCTTAGAAATTGGGATAGACACATTTACCCCACCACACTATGAGAGAGAGAGAGAGAGAGAGAGAGAGAAAGAGAGAGAGAGAGAGAGAGAGAGAGAGAGAGAGAGAGAGTGAGAGAGAGAATGAGACAAAGAGACAGAAATAAAAGAGACAAAGAAGAAAGGACTGAAATAAGAGACAGAGATAAGAGAAAGATATAAGAGAGACAGATATTAGAGAGTGATTGAGAAAGAGTCACGGGTGAGATGAAATTAGAGAGGGAGAGAGAGATATATATTGATGAAAGTAGAGAGAGATACAAAAGTGAGATAGAGATGAAAGGAGAGATATATACAAAATGAGATAGAGATAAAAGGAATTGAGAGAGAGTCACGGCTATGTACTGGAGAGAAGGATAAATATATTTTTAGACTTATAATGGTTTAATTATTATAATCCATTGTTATTTAGCGTGTGTGTGTGTGTGTGTGTGTGTGTGTGTGTGTGTGTTAACTTAGGATGAGGAAAAGGGCAATGAAGATGTGTCAATAACTTTCAAACTATAAATCTACAGAGAACGTATTAATTTTATCTGTCAAGAACTTTCAAAGTATGAATCAACAGTCAAAATATTAATTTTGGTTCACCGACAAATGCACACCGACAAAAACGCGATGGACAAAAGCGCGACGACACGTTCAGTCCCGAACTCTAACCCTAACCCTAACTCTAACCCCTAATCCTAACCCTAACCCTAACCTAACCCTAACCCTAATTCTAACCCCTAATCCTAACCTTAACCCTAACCTAACCCTAACCCTAACCCTATCGCGCATTTGTCGGGGCGCGCAATTGTCGTTCGCATTTGACGGGTCATCTTAAGTTTACCTGTCAATAACTTTTAAACTCTAAATCTTCAGTTAAAGTATTAATCTTATCTGGCAAGTACTTTCCAACTATAAAATTATAATAAAAGAATTATTCTTATCTATGAAGAACCTTTAAACTTTAAAACTACAGTCAAAGTGAAATCTTATTCAGCAAGAACTTTTAAACTTTAAAACTACAGTCAAAGTGAAATCTTATTCTGCAAGAACTTTTAACTATAAAAATAGCGTGTAACGAAATATGTGTATTCACATAAATTATGTCCCCTTGATGCATCAGAAGTTTTAAGGAAACATAAGAATTTAGAAATGTTGTACACCAAGTGTCAGTGAGATGTATTGTTTTCCACAAAGTGGAACATAAAAGACTTATTGAGTTGTACATTAAGTGTCAGTGAGATGTATAGTTTTCCTTATTGACTTATTGAGTTGTACTCCAGATGAGTATGATAAGGAACAACAGTATAAAAATGATTTAACTTTCTTTTGGACCTCAAAGTTTTCAAACATTCATCGGTACGCCATTATACACGTTAGTTTTTTTTATGACGTCATGCACAGTGAATGGCAGTAAAGTGAAATCAAATCGAACTATTTTTAGAAGGAAGTATGAAAGAAAGAAAACTTGAAGTATATTTTGACTCATCAAATTTAGCTGAACGGAGTTTTTATTTGTAAACGCTTGATATATCTAGTAAAATATAAAGTGCCTGAGTTTTATTTGTAAACACTTTGATGTATCTAGTAAAATATAAAGTGCCTGACTTTTATTTGTAAAAGCTTGATATATCTGATATATCTAGTAAAATATAAAGTGCATGAGTTTTATTTGTAAACGCTTGATATATCTAGTAAAATATAAAGTGCATGAGTTTTATTTGTAAACGCTTGATATATCTAGTAAAATATAAATTGAATGAGCGCACACACCATGGGTCACATGCACAAATCTTCATGCGAGCATTCAAGTCCTTCACAGCATTTCAATGTGTGACAATTTTCATTTTTATACCGGCACCTTTGTCTTTTAACTCTGTGTGACGGTGGCACTCTGTTAACAGAACAGCGTTGAAATAAAATTAAGTTTGATGAACCGCTATACTACACAATTTCTATATCTCTAAGACAAGAACCGCTATACTACACAATTTCTATATCTCTATGACCTGAACGGTCTGACAGAAATTATACACTCTTTGATGTGTATGTAGAGAATGAGTGAATGTTATGAAGTGTATGTAGAGAGTGAGTGAATGCTTTATTGTGTATGTAGAGACTGAGTGAATGCTTTGATGTGTATGTAGAAAGTGAGTGAATGCTTTGATGTGTATGTAGAGAGTGAGTGATTGTTTTGATGTGTATGTAGAGAGTGAATGAATGCTTTGCTGTGGATGTAGGGAGAGAGTGAATGCTTTAATCTTTAAAGTGTAAGGTATACATGACAATGCTGTCTGAGGATTGAGGATAAGGATTATATTATGGACGGTTGGTGTGCAGTCCGCAGAGCAGTGAACAGAAAGTAATCACAGAGATTACTCATTTAGAGCAGCGAACAGAAAGTAATCACAGTGATTACTCATTTAGAGCAGCGTACAGAAAGTAATCACAGAGATTACTCATTTAGAGCAGTGAACAGAAAGTAATCACAGAGATTACTCATTTAGAGCAGTGAACAGAAAGTAATCACAGAGATTATTCATTTACATCAGTGCGTACCCCTATTTTTGTCCAGCTGTCTCTCAAAGTAGTTGAAATACAAAAATAAATATTGGTAAAATTTCTGATTGTTTTGGAATGATTTGCCAGGTGTTGGAATTCCTGCAAGATTGCCGTTGGGATCTGGAGTACCAACAGTAAATGAATTATTGTTCAGTACTACAACATCGCTAGAAAGCTTCAGTCAATATGGCGCCACAATATTTCTCTTCGGAATTAGGTCCATTATCATGACCGTTAGGCTTCATTCATTTATTTATCTCAATAGCAAAGTGTATGTACGAGAAATATTAGGTCGGGGTGGGGGTAGATTGCGTGTGGAGAAATGAGTGTATCATAGGGGGCATAGAGTGTGAAGAAATGAGTGTGTCAAAGTGGGGCATAGAGTGTGGAGAAATGAGTGTGTCATACGGGGCATAGCGTGTGAAGAAATGAGTGTGTCACAGGGTCACAGCGTGTGAAGAAATGAGTGTGTCACAGGGTTATAGCGTGTGGAGAAATGAGTGTGTCAAAGTGGGTCATAGAGTATGAAGAAATGAGTGTGTCATAGGGGGCATAGAGTGTGGAGAAATGAGTGTGTTTCTTCTCTCTGTGAAAGGAAGAGCAGAATCGGTGGAGTCTAATACTCATGTACAGCTAAGTGACCCGACAGAGGTTTTTTGATTTTACCAGTGGAGTATTGTTATCATATGGATCACACCGTGTGCATGCATTTTCCTGTCTCCATATATTGAAAATCGGTAAAAGTCCTTTAATGTCTTTTATTATCCGACGTCTTAAATCAGTTCAACATCTCCTGAACTTGTATATAATCGTGACGATGTCTGAATTATTTTAATTGTATCACGCATTAACCTCTTGGAAAAGAGCGACTTTTGTAATGCTGATAACTGTGTTGAAACTGGAAAACAGCGACATTTGTAATGCTGATAACTGTGTTGAAACTGGAAAACAGCGACATTTGTAGTGCTGATAACTGTGTTGAAACTGGAAAACAGCGACATTTGTAGTGCTGATAACTGTGTTGAAACTGGAAAACAGCGACATTTGTAATGCTGATAACTGTGTTGAAACTGGAAAACAGCGACATTTGTAATGCTGATAACTGTTGAAACTGGAAAACAGCGACATTTGTAGTGCTGATAACTGTGTTGAAACTGGAAAACAGCAACATTTGTAGTGCTGATAACTGTGTTGAAACTGGAAAACAGCGACATTTGTAATGCTGATAACTGTGTTGAAACTGGAAAACAGCGACATTTGTCATGCTGATAACTGTGTTGAAACTGGAAAAGAGCGACCATGCTGACAAAAAATTGTGCATTGGATTATGTTGAGAAAACGGCGATTGAAATGTTCGATGTCTCTGTCGTACTGCTTAAAAGTGGTGTCATACCACTGGTGTCTAGGTGAGTGATATTTAGACAATTATAACTTCGCTATGCTTCATTCCACTGGTGTCTAGATCTGGTAATAGGTCTTCGTTGTCTTCTCATTAGTACTTAGACATTCACAGAGTTTTTGTATGAGTGGGAAATGAAAACGTGTTTTCGAATTACAATGCTCAAGTATTGTCAAGAACAGGTACACATTTGATTTTTTCCCAAAGCAGTAAACATATTACTTTCATTAATATT
This sequence comes from Sinotaia quadrata, assembly GCA_028829895.1. Classification (NCBI taxonomy): domain Eukaryota; kingdom Metazoa; phylum Mollusca; class Gastropoda; order Architaenioglossa; family Viviparidae; genus Sinotaia; species Sinotaia quadrata. Next base: position 12,609,063 of record CM054179.1, read on the forward strand.
CAAAACTACAGAAATATTTCATGATAGTAAATTCAATTAAAACAGGAAAATAAATAAAACAAAAATAATTAATGCATTTTAATAGATTAACATAATATGCATAAGCAATATTCCTTTAAAAGCAACAGTCAGCAAGAATATGTTTATAAAGTAAAGAAAATTAAATTAAAATTTAGCCGAAATCATTTCCAAGAGAAAGAGAAGAAAAATAGAAAAAAATGATAAACCTTATTTACTTGAATTAAATAATTAAACATTCAATTAATTTGAACCAGTTTAATTAAATTAAAATATAATAAATAAATTAATTCAAATTAAATTAAATGGAATGAAATTCGCTTCAATTCAATTTTATAAAAGAAAACTTTTATTAAGTGTGTTGATTTTAATTAACTTCAAATAATAGTTAAGATGTCAAGGAAAACTTAAATTTAATTGTATTTATTTTAATTAACATCAAATAATAGTTAAGAAGTGAAAGAAAACTTAAATTTTAATTAACATCAAATAATATTTACGAAAAAAGAAAACTTAAACTGTATTTATTTTAATTAACATCAAATAATAAAAAAGAAAACTTAAATTGAACTGTATTTATTTTAATTAACATCAAATAATATTTAAGAATAAAGAAAACTTAAATTGAACTGTGTTGCATTTAACTAACATCAAATAATGTTTAAGAAGTCAAAGAAATTTAAATTAAACTGTATTTATTTTAATTAACATCAAATAATATTTAAGAAAAAAGAAAACTTGAACTGTATTTATTTTAATTAACATCAAATAATATTTAAGAAAAAAGAAAACTTAAATGGAACAGTATTTATTTTAATTAACATCAAATAATATTTAAGAAAAAAGAAAACTTAAATTGAACTATGTTGCATTTAACTAACATCAAATAATAGTTAAGAAGTAAAAGAAATTTAAATTAAACTGTATTTATTTTAATTAACATCAAATAATATTTAAGAAGTCAAAGAAATCTTAAATTAAATTGTATTTATTTTAATTAACATCAAATAATATTTAAGAAAAAAGAAAACTTAAATTGAACTGTATTTATTTTAATTAACATCATATAATTCTTAAGAAGTCAAAGAATCGTTGTAAACATATAAGAATCAATGAAAATAGATTTCTAAATTAAATAAAGCAATTAAATTGAATTATTAAAATCTTAATTTTGAAAAGTTAAATAAATTGAAAGAATACGATACCCATTCAATGATCTCATAGTGTATTGATCTGCTCGTATTAAAAATACAATTATTTATCATCGAATGATAATCTATCTATCTATCTATCTATCTATCTATCTATCTATCTATCTATCTATCTATCTATCTATCTATCTATCTATCTATCTATCTATCTATCTATCTATCTATCTATCTATCTATCTATCTATCTATCTATCTATCTATCTATCTATCTATCTATCTATCTATCTATCTATCTATCTATCTATCTATCTATCTATCTATCTATCTATCTATCTATCTATCTATCTATCTATCTATCTATCTATCTATCTATCTATCTATCTATCTATCTTATCTATTTGATATGTAAATTGATAGGAAATGTATTGTACAGCAAATCAATTTTAGTCCATGTAAGTACTTAAATACACAGAAAGACATATGTGTGTGTGTGTGTGTGTGTGTGTGTGTGTGTGTGTGTGTGTGTGTGTGTGTGTGTGTGTGTATGTGAGTGAGTGAGTCTGTGTGTGTGTGTGTGTGTGTGTGTGTGTGTGTGTGTGTGTGTGTGTGTGTACATTCAGAGAGAGAGATATGTAGGTATGCAGAGTGAGAGAGAAATACTTTTATAAATACTGAGAGAGGTTGATATAGAGTGTGAAATAAAGTGATAGAGTGTGATAAAATAAGACCTGGAAATAATAGTTTAATCTAGCAACTTGATTCCAAACATTTACTGATTTCAAGGCCACATTATACTAATAAAGTACAACTTTCCTGGTACAGAAAAGATATTCAGCAAATCTAGTGTATAAATTATTTATTTGAGGGAAATTTTAAATATGACAACTGAATATAATCTGATTTCTTTGAAACATTCCTAATTTTCATTAATTAAAGTATTTAATGTAAAAGAAATATTATATTGTTATGCTTATAATGTTATACCTGGAAAATCACCGTCCGTTGTTTAAAGTGTTTAATATAAAAGAAATACTATATTGTTATGTTATAGTGTTATACCTGGAAAATAACCTTCCGTTGTTTAAAGTGGTTAATATAAAAGAAATACTATATTGTTATGCTTATAGTGTTATACCTAGAAAATCACCATCCGTTGCTGACAGCAATAATAGAAATATTACGACCATCGCCATTTGTGATTTCATCTTCTATTTAAAGATCTAAAGCGAAAAGAAGAGAAAAATAATGAAACAATTGAGTAATTAATTTGATTGAAGATCTAAAGATCTACGAAAGTCACACTTAATATTGTCTGCAAATTAAATTGTGATAAAAATTATTGGGAAAAAACAAAACAAGCAACTTGCATTTTTTCTCTGTGCGACACATTCTACATCTTGGACATAACAGATTTACATTATAAAATTAGATTGACCACTGTAAATATCAACATCTGTAAAATTCATGAAACATCTTTGACATAAAAGATTTACATTATAAAATTAGATTTACCACTGTAAATATCAAGATCTGTAAAATTCATGAACCATCATGTATCTCAGTTTATATTTACTTTACTTACAGACGTCACTATGTACAATACATTTCAAGTGTCGTATATATAATAGCGTGCAAAAATAATAAAAAAACTAATATAATACATAATTCCTTTTAATCTACTGCAATATAATAAACACACTTCTTTCTATTTATAGCTGTCTAATGACTAGCACATTAGAGTCACTCTATAATCGAGTGTCATTGAAACATCACATTACATGTCAATGACTCACATCATCACATGCGTCACACATTATTTTACAAGTGTCACAGACCCATTATACTTGTCAGAACTCTAACTCATTGCATGGTCACTGATCCACCCCATTAAAAGTGTCCCTTACTAAATAACATTATGAAGGACTTAACATTAAGGCACACCATACGTGAAGTGTCAAATGCCAATAAACAATTAATCAAATGATTTTTTGTGTTGATAAAGTGTTGAAAGCACAAAATAAGCAAAGACAGTGTATGTAAACAAACTCACTGACAGTGCATGTAATTGACACGTTAATTTGCTTGCAGCTGACACTTGCGAACTTCTGTAACGGGCAAGTGGAGATAATCAAATAAAAAATTCCTGATTATCCCCCTTTTCCCCATGACAGTCAGAATGAAACAACAGCACACATTAACTCAGTTATCTTACTGGGCTACTCTTTAGTTATACCATTCAGTCGTTAGTTCTAATAATATTGTTTGTACTTATTTGACACTGATCGCAGCTTTCTTTTCCCTGCATTGCCTCCCCCCCTCCTCCACCATTCCTTACTTCCATTATTCCAAAGGTTTGGAGTGCAATCAGAGTTTCTTCCCATTCATACGTGATACACAGTGATATATAAATACAGTTATACGTAATTGTGTAAATAGATTTGGTCAAATCATTTACCTTAAAAGACGGTCCTGAGAATTGTTCACACAACCAACTCTTTCAGTTTCCAACCCGTCAGTCTGCTGGTATAGCATTGATTTAACGTCTTCCAGAAATGACGTCACAATTAGCGTTAGAATGTAATCTATTCGTCATTTACCTGACGTGAAGTTTCCTTGGTTCTCTAGTTTCTTTCTTCATGCAGTTTAGATTGGTTGGTTTCGTTTTCTGTTTTTAACAAAGATACACACGCATGGAAACATTTTTTTTTAAAACTGTCATTTGTTTCGCTTTGCTTTTCATACATCTGATATTTATTTTAAATAATTTGTTAAAATTATAAATTTAAGCACGTGCACGCCATAGTAAAATTAATATTAAATTGCTTTTCATACATCTGATATTTATTTTAAACAATTTGTTAAAATTATAAATTTAAGTACGTGCACGCCATAGTAAAAATTAATATTAAATTGCTTAGTAGAGCGTTCACTCCTTGAAAACGTTATAAATTTAAGTACGAACACGCCATAATAAAATTAATATTAAATTGCTTAGTAGAGCGTTCACTCCTTGAAAACGTTAAACCCTGCTAAGACGTTCGGATTATACTTAACAGAAATGGTGGTTACAATGTTCAATCAACCGTTAAGATTTCTGACTCGATCTGTTAAACGTTATGAATAAGGAAATAGTTTAAATAATGAAAATATAAAGAGTATCTAATTAAGGACAACAATTTAAATATATAGTCTGAAGAGTTATTACAGAGAGAGAAAGAGAGAGAGAGAGAGAGAGAGAGAGAGAGAGAGAGAGAGAGAGAGAGAGAGAGAGAGAGAGAGAGAGAGAGAGAGAGAGAGAGAGAGAGAGAGAGAGAGTTAATATCTGTCCAGCTGAATTTCTACAGAAGAGTTATTGTTGTTTCTCTGCAGTCATTGGCAGAACCCTTTTACCCCCTCCTTAAACTGGACTTGTGGATCAAATCTGTTCTAATCCTGACCTTGACTGCCAGTGTTTTTGCAAGTCCAGTGAAGTGAACTGGTGGAGATATATGACGTCATCCAATGCACTTGACATTGTTTTGAGGCTGTATTTAGTATGCTATACACATGTACAGGCTAATGAATACTGTTGCAGGAAATTGTAAGGTGAGGGACGGGATGTAAGATAGAATGGAGTTATACTGCAATGAACAGGAAACTTAGGTTTGCTCCTTAATTATATTTTGCATTGAGTAAATGGCCTTTTGAATTTTGAGTTTGACCTTTTGAGTCTCGAGTTTTGAGTTTCAAGTTTCCAGTTACCCTTCACATGTTTACTGGTTATAACCCGAACAAGGGTGAAGGCAAGGGAATATCTGTTGTGATGTGTTTAAGCATAAGGGAGTATGCTATACATCCTTGATGTATGTGTTGGATACATCGGAGAATTCTAGTATACTGAAGTTACCAGAATTACTGTAATTATGTTCTGCTTGAAGGAAATGACATGGTGAGGAGAGCACTCAAGTTTGTTTGAGAATATAAAAGAGCATCAGTGTTTTCCAAGCATGTGGTGGGAGACATTGTTGCAAAAGCAAGTGAAAGACTGTCAAAGCAACGATTAATCCAGGTCATGTAAAATATTACAATAACCTACCTATACTCCATTTCTATTCTCTGATAGGACTAACCTGTGATTTGATTGACTCTATTGTTGAACTGTTATTTTATTATTTTACATATATACACTATATATATATATAATATTTTACACTGTGTTAACAATAGTTATCCGAACATGAGTTCGTGGATTATTGCTGTCATGTTATCTATTTAATTGTAATAGTCATATGTAATTGATTGTTGATTTAATAAATGTATTGCTAAATTTATTGACCTTCTTATGCATATTATGCATATTGATATTGATAACCTTATGTTGGAGAAGAAAATGGGTGGATGGGGGCTCGCTAAATATAGAATAAAAGTAGGAATTGCCTTTTCCTTTCATAAGAAGTTTTACGCATATTGATATTGATAACCTTTTGTTGGAGAAGAAAGTGGGTGGATGGGGGCTCACATATTCATTCTGCACAAACACGAATATACCATATGTAGTTCAGAAGCATATTGTTTCATTATTGTCGAGGTAAATTCTTACTGAAAATTTCGTTTCAGCACGAAGCAAACAATTTAATTGCTCGCTTGACACTGAGAATGTCTGACGCATCTTTCCGCAAAGTACGGGTCATTCTCGATAATATATCGATGTCTAGTTTAAAGTAGACATATATTTGTAGTTTATTTCTCTTCGTGTCTGTAAAGTATGTGCCCGTAAACATACTTCCGGAACTGTATACCTGAAAACATTAACATATATATATACCCTTTCATATGCAGTCAGGTACCCGAGTTCCCAATGCACCACTGTGTTGTTGGACTAAATTGTTGAACGACCGGATCTTAGGTATTTCTTATCATTTCACATACAGGTAAGAATATATTTGTTTCTTTCAACAATATCAAGTAAATAAAATGCAAGATAAATTCACCTGTTTCTAAATGACAATGTTTGAGAGGTATAGGCCTGAATAGTTCGCATGCACTGTTGCTGTGTCAATGTGAGCGGACTGCAAGACTGACCAGTTTCATTAATGACCGCTTCATCACTTCTTGCAGTTAGCAGTACATTTCCAGCAAGCAACTTTTAATAATGGTTTGATTAGGCGATGTGTTTAATTAACCCTTTGCACGCTCTCAGAGTTACTTACAATAATGGTTTGATTAGACGATGTGTTTAATTAAACCATTGCATGCTCTCAGAGTTACTTACAATAATGGTTTGATAGGCGATGTGTTTAATTAACCCATTGCATGCTCTCAGAGTTACTTACGTTATAGTAGGGTACAGCTAGCGAAGCAGCACCTGAGAAATATAGAAAAATGTCAGAGGCTAAGATTTCATTCTGGATTTTAAAAAATAATATAATTATAAGTGCTTGATTTTACCGCAAAACACCGTGCCCACCATATACCACCACATTTTAAAACAGAAATATATGTGGCCATTTGGAGAACATGCGTTGCCAATGATAAATTTAAATTATATAGACATTGTAGATTTCTTTATTTCCTGATAAAAAGTAAAGTATAGTAATTTGAAATTTAAAAGGTAATATATGTGGTGGCTTTGTGCCACTGATAGTTGACCCGGGTACATTGTACAGGACGTTGAAATCCTTTAAAAAACTAGCCTTCCTTCCTTTATGAAAACACACACGCACACACACACACATACACACACAAATACAAGCATCAAACCACTCTCACACAACTCACCATGAGACAATACACATAATGGAGAAAACATTAGCCACAGAATTATCCTCTCAAATTTGTAGGCAGCCAGATAATGAAACATTAGCCACAGAATTATCCTCTCCAACTGGTAGGCAGCCAGACAATGAAACATTAGCCACAGAATCATCCTCTCAAACATGTAGGCAGCCAGATAATGAAACATTAGCCACAGAATCACCCTCTCAAACTTGTAGGCAGCCAGACAATGAAATATTAGCCACAGAATCACCCTCTCAAACTTGTAGGCAGCCAGACAATGAAACGGTAGCCACAGAATCATTCTCTCAGACAATGAAACATTAGCCACAGAATCATTCTCTCAGACAATGAAACATTAGCCACAGAATCATCCAAAGTGCAAATGGGATAAGTAATAATTAATTTTTATACTTTTCTTAAAATATTTAATTCTTTGAATTTAATTAATTGTCTGTTTCTCTCAGTTTTGAGATTTCTTGTTAAGTGAGGATACAAAATAACCATTAAAGTGCTAATTAAGTGATGGACAGTCTAACAACATCAGTATTACTTATCGAGTCCTCCAGATATGTGTTCTACAGGCCTCAGTCATGCACGAGTAGATACCAATCACATGTGGCCATTTACCCCCCCGAGCTAACCGGCATTTCTACGAGAAATCCTAGGAATTTTAGTCTAAGAGAATATCCTTTCAAAAGAACAGATGTCTCCCTACTTAAGAATTTGGGAATGATAGAAATATGTCTTGATGCCTTACTTTGGCCGGCCAGGTAAATTAACCTTTTCTTCCTGATTAACAAGTTAATGGAAGTTAGGTGGACATAATTATGTCTCAAGGCCTTACTTTGGCAAGTCAGGTAAATTAACCTTTTCTTCCTGATTAACAAGTTAATGGAAATTAGGTGGACATATGTCTCAAGGCCTTACTTTGGCAAGTCAGGTAAATTAACCTTTTCTTCCTGATTAACAATGGAAGTTAGATAGAATTAAGTATATAACCTCGCTCAAATTGGAGAACAGACTGTCTAAAAATACATGTCCTGATTTTCTGGTTTGGATTAGTAAACAGCATATTTGGATATGTTTTGGAATAGTTAAGATTTTTGTGTACTTAGAAAATTATAAAACTAAATTTTTTAGTAACTGTGATGTGTAAAGATCTTACTGTAATTAAAATTTGATATGATTGTATAATTGTATTTCTATTTTCGGGAAATCCTCTAAAACTGTAAATTTGGAAGGAGAAACTTCTCTTACAAAATTGTGTATTGAGCATGTATTTGCTTTTTTGTTTCATCTCAATGGTGAAAGATTCTAACAATACTTCTTTTGTCATTTAGAGTAATCTAACAATAATATTTCTGCCAATTTGTTGTGGCCAAAAAATTATTGGTTTATGGATACAATGTGTGCGTGAATGTATCTGAGAGAGAGAGAGAGAGAGAGAGAGAGAGAGAGAGAGAGAGAGAGAGAGAGAGAGAGAGAGAGAGAGAGAGAGAGAGAGAGAGAGAGAGAGAGAGAGAGAGAGAGAGAGGGGTGGGAGGCCTTGTTTATATCCTATACACAATGGCTGACACCTGCATCACTTGTTTTTCACAGTGCTTTAAGCCTTCGTCTTCCAACCTGTTTTAACTCATTGGTCCTGCAGCCTGTGTTGTTCTGTTACTTTGTCTTTCAGCCTGTTTTTACTCATTGGTCTTGCAGCCAGAGTTTGTTCTGTTACTTCGTTTCCAGTCTGTTTCTATTTTAATGACCTGCAATTTGAAATCTACTCACTTCGTTTCCAGTCTGTTTCTATTTTAATGACATGCAGTCTGAAATCTACTCACTTCGTTTCCAGTCTGTTTCTATTTTAATGACCTGCAATTTGAAATCTACTCACTTCGTTTCCAGTCTGTTTCTATTTTAATGACATGCAGTCTGAAATCTACTTACTTCGTCTTCCAGCCTGTTTCAACTCAATATTCTGCATTTCTTCATTCAATCTGATTTATGTTTTCCTCTGCCACTAAATCCTCTCAGCTTTATACAGCCTTTTGCTTGCATTCTTAACAGAATAAATATAGTATTTTCTCCTAACAGTAGTACTTGTTCGAACATTATTACTGTTACAATTTCACATAAGGATTTCTTAGGACAAAAACTGTACACCTGAAATCTAATGCGTACTGATAGTGTTCTGAAGAAAGGAAATATTATATACATTCCTTTGAAGCAGGGCATATAATGCTTACTGATAGTGTTCTGAAGAAAGGAAATGTAACAATAATATTTCTGCCAATTTGTTGTGGCCAAAAAATTATTGGTTTATGAAAGCCATAAGGGTTATTGAAAGAGTACTGTAAATTTAAAGATGGAACAAACCAAACTTGATGAGTTAAAAAGGAAATGGTATGAGGAAGCGAGTGACTTGTTCAGACTGAAGGGTAAAGATATTTATAAGCATGTCCAAGAACAAGAAAAGAATTATTTAGATCGAATAGAAAGAGAAAGTGAAAGAGAAAGAGAGAGGGAGAGAGAAAGGAATGCCTTCGAGTTGGAAAAATTAAAACTCCAAGCAAAGCTAAACAGTGAAAGAAGCGAAAGTGCGAGCGACGTTAGTTGTGACAAGCGCATTATACAAATTTCGTTACAGCCTTTTACAAACAAAGCGGAACACCTTGACGCGTTTTTAAAACAATTTGAACGTCTTGCAGAAGCGCACAAAATACCGGAAAAGTTTTGGGCTTTGAATCTGTCTAGCCATTTGCACGGCGAGTCGTTAGAATGTTTTCACCCTTTGCCAGAAGAAAACGCGGACAACTATGAAGCATTGGTAGATAGTTTGCGTTGTAGATTCCGAATCATGAGTGAGCGATATAGACGTTTATTCAGGGAAACGCCGAAGAAACAAAACGAATCGCATACCGAATATCACTCCAGGTTAGGTACTTTGTTTGACCTATGGATGAAACGTGCGGGAGTCTCTCGTAATTTGGAAGGGATTCGGGAAGAACTGATACGCGAACGGGTGATACAGACCGAATCTAGTTACATTCCTGGCAGAAAGAAGAGTGACGAAATTAAAAGATATCGCGAACGCAGCACAAGCATTCGATGAAGCACATCCGTTAGTGCGTGAGCATAGAGTTGAGAAACAAAGATACGAACAGAAGAATAAACCGCAACAGAATGTAGAGATGAATGAAAGCACTAATAAATTTAAACAGGATGAAAGAAAGAATGAGAACCCTGGTAAAAAGATGTTATACTTGTAACCAATTAGGGCACATTTCGAGAAACTGTCCTGATAGACCCAGACAAGTCTTTGTTGTGAATGAACATGAGGTGAAAGGAAAACAGACAGACACATTGACAAACAGAATAAAAGCTAAAGTGTGGGGTGTGTTAAATTTGTCTAACCCTATTTCTAAACTTAATTGTTAAATGTCAGTGTGATACGACCTTGGACACTGCTAGTGCTGATATTTGTAAGTGTCAAAGTTGTGTGGAAGGGTGGATGTACGTGTGTACAGAGCGGTGTGTGTGTGCGTAGCGCTTGTTTTGCCTGACAGCAAAGTAGGTCATCAACTGCTAGCTTGAATCACGCGGCTCGGTCTGCCATATAGTAATGTGTATGGCTGTGCCATTGTGTACGTGTTTAACCGTCACTTATCATATTATATATTTATTTAATAAAGTTGATGTTTATGTATTCTAATAGTTAGTGGGATGTAGTTTATATTTATATAATTTTGTAAGTTAGTTTCTATTGTTTTATTAGTGTATTCTATGATTTATGTGTGCGTACTTGGTTTTCCCCTGGCACATGAATATAGTTAATTATTTTATTTGATAATCTATTTTGTGAATTATATTGTAAGGAAGTATTGTATTTAAAGAGTATTTAGTGTACTACTTTTTGATAGTTAAAGTATTATATAACTCTAGGTAGTTTGGAAGGAATTTATGTTAGAACGAAAGTACGTTAACACAGAAGTACCCTTTTAGCATTAGTTTTAGTATCAGTTCCAGAATTGTCTAGTGGAGTCCCCTTTGCCGCCGGACTTTTTAGTTATATTGTGTGTGAGAGAGAGTGAGAGAGTCGTCTTTGGTCGGTCTTTTGGTGGTCGTCTTTTGGAGAGTGGTCTGAGATTGGTCAAGAGAGGAGCGTGGTTGGCGGTGTGTCGCCTAAATAAAGATCAGATGGAAAAGTAAACACGTGTTGTGTGTTCTGCCTCTTCTGCTGTGGTTGCCGTAGCCATATCGTCCCATTGTTTCATCATTGTTTCATCATCTCCTCGCATCCTGGGGTGACCCATAACAACAACAACAACACCACACCCCATCACAAATGGCGCTGCGAGCAGGATGCTTGGGTTATACCCGAGCAGGATGGGTTCAAAGGGTGCGAGGAACGGCCAAACAACATTTTCTGGCTCGACTGAGGGACCGCAGAAGACGGACGGCAGCCATTAACATCATGGCAGAGAGGGACAGCAGTGGCAGCCGATATGGCCGTGACAGCACACCGCATGGCACTGACAACACGCCGACGACCATCCATCGCAGCATACGCCAACCATCACCAACAGCAACAAGTTCGGGACAAGCTAAAGACGTCTAGTTTCCACTCAACTATCTATCGACTAGACAAATCACAAAATTTGTGTCCTGCTAAAGGTATAGGCGGTATTAGACGTTTTTTTAGAAAGAAGTTCGGGACAAGCTAAAGACGTCTAGTTTCCACTCAACTATCTATCGACTAGACAAATCACAAAATTTTTGTCCTGCTAAAGGTATAGGCGGTATTAGACGTTTTTTAGAAAGAAGAATGGAACAAAAAAAATGTGTCACAAACATTTGCTTTATTTGAAAGACACAAAGTGACGTTTTAGTGCTAGTGGTGTAGATTTATTTATATATATAATCATATATTTGAAAGATAGTGGGTGGATGAGGGCTCGCTAAATATAGATTAATGACGGATTTAACTTTTCTTTTGGTAAGAAGTTTTACACCTACAGAAATGATTTCGACAGTGAATAATTGTTTTTAATATTGTAGAAGAAAGAAAAACGTTTACATCGCTCGCATGTCCGCCAAATGAAAGAGACCGTGTGGTGTCTTTTGGAGAATTATTATTAAAATAAATTAAGATTATCATCACTTGGAATTAGTTATGGGTGACTAAATGATTATAATAATCAAAACCAATAACTAGTGTGCTTAGGAATCACAGAATGATTTTTTAGAATAAATTCCTAAGAAATGTCCTCTCACATCTTCCAAGGAATTTGTAATTTAATTTATGGAATCCACTGTTTGAAATAGCCCTCTATTCGTGCATCAAAAGTTTGAAAAGTTCCAGGCTTAACTTCAGGTCACTTAATCACAGTCCCTTGTCATGACGTCATAATCATTGTAAGATAATGCGTTTGTACTCTCTGTTAGCAATTTACTGAAGACACGATTGTTACAGCCCTTTGTAATGACGGCATAATCATTGTAGGACATTGTGTTTGTACTCTCTTTTAGCTATTTATTGAAGACACGATTGTTACAGCCCTTTGTAATGACGTCAGATGTGTAACACAAGCATTATTGAGCCATTTGCTACAAAACAAAATCGCTGGTATCCGTCTGCGTCATGAACAGCCCCTCGAAATACGCACATTGTCGGTTTAATATCTTGTCTTGTCTCTGAGCAGTGGTTGGATAAATGAATGTGGCCCGTTCTTCGGTATGTACTGTGTAATAAACTACCTCGCTGTCCCGCCTAGTGATCGCTGAAAAAGTAAAAATGTGGTTGTCCTTGGAAGAAAAGTTCTCACAAGAGTACCAAATGAACTCAACAAATGTTGACACTTACTATTTACAGTTATAACAAACAAAGACAAGAATAAAACAAAATAGGGATCTCAAATCAAATTATTTCGGCTGTCACACTTATTTTCATTATCTCTGTATATTCTTGACTCATTTGATAACACGTACATGAAAATCGACCAGTCACAATCGAATTGGCAAATTAAATAAAAATACTACAGATGGAAATGTACAAAATGTTTCATATTTTGCTAACACAGCGCTAGCCTAACAATACAGGGTGAAGATAAATATTACTCAGTGATATTGTTAACCATTAGGTCTAAGACATTAAGGATGTACAAAATGTTTCATTATTTTGCTAACACAGCGCTAGCCTAACAATACAGGATGAAGATAAATATTACTCAGTGATATTGTTAACCATTAGGCCTAAGACATTAAGGATGTAGACTGCGGCTACTTAACACTACAAAATGGACGTCTGCAATAGACAATTATCTATACGACAGATCATTTCCAGTAGACCTGGCTAATGCATTACAAATACATGCCTCCCCTGTTGTACTGAAGTGCTCGACTGTACTACCGATCTGGCCCGTGAAGAACACGTTGGCACTGTCATAAGTAGTCTTACACTCAACTATAATAATTCAAGAAATGTTAAAACAAATTGCTTAAACCTACTAAAACAAATGTACTTGATTTAATATCTTTTATCACACCAAACAGGCCCACCTTATCATGAATTAAGAGAGACTCAAATAATATATATATATATATATATATATATATATATATATATATATATATATATCAATGCAAATTAATGTCAATCTGGATATCAATATAATACATGCGTATTAAAACAAATTAAGTGAAGATATGATTGTTAATAACTTATAAGCATGTCCCACATTGTGCAATTTCTATGGTCAAGTGAAGATATGATTGTTAATAACTTATAAGTATGTCCCACATTGTGCAATTTCTATGGTCAAGTGAAGATATGATTGTTAATAACTTATAAGTATGTCCCACATTGTGCAGTTTCTATAGTCAAGTGTGGGTGAACACTGTCCTATGTTTCACTGCATGACTGCAAAACAGTTGTCAGATAAATTGAATAATGTAAATACTTTAACTAACTTTACTAAGCGAAAAAATATGTAAACAATTTATCAAGCTTACTAGTTAACAATGCCGGAACAAGATTTTCAAACTCATTGATATTCCGGCTCAAATGGCAGCCAGGATTGTTTATGGTTCAATGGCGGATGAACTCAGAATCATGGCGACTACTTTCAATAGCACTCGGGCTCACAAACGCCAGTGGTGTATTTATAGCATTTTCGTAACGGTCCACGTTGTAGTACTGTAGATTTCTCTGACGTCACTCTCAACATAGGAACAAACTCGCAAAGTCGTAAATCTCAAGCAAGAATTGTTAAAGTCAGGGTTATGTCCCTTACGTTAGGTTCAATTTCTTGACAACTACCTTGTCGCTATTCAATGAAGTCATTTTCTTCCATGTGAGAAAGTAAAATGCGTGCTATTTAACACAATCGAAATAAGAGGGGGGAAAAAAAAGAAGAAATTTTCTCTGACAATGTTTTAAACTTCAAGTATTATTACATAGAAGTAGGTTTCTAATAATTTTGTTGCTAGCTTCAAAGGACGTCTAATATAATACTAGAATTAGTGGTCCATTTTACTGGGGATATAGTTGTCTTACCTTTAGAGGACGTCTAATATAATACTAGAATTAGTGGTCCATTTTACTGGGGATATAGTTGGTTAGTGACGATTTCAGGCAAGTATAATGAAATGATTGTGAAATTCAGGAATATGTTTATTAGATTTGATCCGCTTTCGGAAACTGACTAAAAATCCATACTGAAACAATTTAGTATATATACGTTTCCAGCTGATTTGGGGATTAGGAATTACGTTTCCAGCTGATTTGAAATTAGGAATTACGTTTCCAGCTGATTTGAAATTAGGAATTACGTTTCCAGCTGATTTGGGGATTAGGAATTATGTTTCCAGCTGATTTGAAATTAGGAATTACGTTTCCAGCTGATTTGAAATTAGGAATTACGTTTCCAGCTGATGTGGGGATTAGGAATTACGTTTCCAGCTGATTTGGGGATTAGGAATTATTTTTCCAGCTGATTTGAAATTAGGAATTACGTTTCCAGCTGATGTGGGGATTAGGAATTACATATCTGCAGGCAGAGTGTGCTCCCCTTTACATGGGTTCGAAAGACATGCCGACGCCTTCGGCCACTACATAGGAATTATACAGGGCTATCAAGGGTTTTCATGATGATTAAGATGAAAATTATGACAATCTTGATGATTATAATGACAATGACGGCAAAGGAATAAAGAAAGAAAGAATAAGAAAGAAAGAAAGAAAGAATAAAGAGAATGTGTTTGTATCTTAGGTATAGACCCTAAAGAAGTACCTTATGACACAGAGAAGCTCTTATAACTCTTGTTAGTGTTTTAATATATTAAATACGCCGCACTGTTAACATGGCAAAGCTCAGACAACTCTTGTTAGTGCTTTAATATATTAAATACGCCGCACTGTCAACGTTGTCTAAAAGCAAAACTGCTCTAACAATGCAAAGCGCATAATCGTATTTCTCATACCATCATTTATCGCGACTACTATATGCTGATGTTTAGCTTACTTTGTTCCAAACTCTTTATTACATCTTCAGATAAATTAACTTTTTGCATAATGAGTTACAAATAGTCAACAAGTGTGTTTTCAGATAAATTTCTTCAGATAAATTAAATTTTTGCATAATGAGTTACAAATAGTCAACAAGTGTGTTTTCAGATAAATTTCTTCAGATAAATTAACTTTTTGCATAATGAGTTACAAATAGTCAACAAGTGTTTTTTCAGATAAATTTCTTCAGATAAATTAACTTTTTGCATAATGAGTTACAAATAGTCAACAAGTGTTTTTTTAAAAAAAATTGTTTGAGTAAAAGATGAATACTTTACACTACAGTTACTGTGTTGTCACTTTGCTCAATTCGGTCTTACGAGAAACGTAACAATATTATAGAAGGACGGTAACCAAATAGGCAAATAACACTGTACGTACAGGTTGACAAACATTTGCTGCAATTGAAAAGTAGGACTATCTCGGCTAAATAGTCACTTTCGCGCAGACACGCTTTGCTATTTTAGGCAGTTCACATAAATTCACTCCCACATTAGTACGACGTTTCGAAATTCGGTAACTGTTAACTTCAAAATACCGGTGGTGAAAATAATATTATCCCCTGAAAGTATGACAATGTTGAGGAGAAATATCTAATCACATACAGAGTTCATCCCATTATGTTCTTTTAACAAAATTATAAACGAAAAATAATAAAGTTAACCAAATACATATCAATTACAATTTTATAACTCAAATAATATAATCAACCTAACCTATCCCAATGGAATTTAACATGTTTCTTAAGGTCCATTTTCTATTCACTAATTATTTCGACAATTGTCTCTTCTACTTTTCAAAAAAGGTCATTCTCTTGAAACAAGTGTTCCGGGTAAAACGACACGCTTCTTGACACTAATATTCAGGGGATAAACTTATCTTGCACACCGCTCGTCTTGGCGTCAGCCACATGTGATACTGCTACGTCCTGTTTCATGTCTCCTTCATGCACACACCCACATACATGACGTCACTCCAATGGATTTCTATAAGCACAAAGTCACGAAGAACCTTTCTCAACTCAGCTCCAAGGCAAGGAAAGAAATGAAAGTGGAACTAGAATGAAGAAACCCTGCAAACCAGCAGAAGCAGTATTAAATATTTTGCAACGAATGATTAACTGTGAAAGTCCCGAGACTAATTTTCTGAGTTAACGTTTTACGATACTAAAAAAAGAATTACATGCTAGAATAAACAATGTTCTATTAAATATTCATATCCTCACACAATTAGAAATACAGTCAAACCCGGATATGTCGACGACTCATGGGCTTATCAAAAGCGTCAAGATAACCGAAAACCAATATGGCGGCAATATATTGCAGGACTGTAACATGCGCTTGAAATGTCTTTATGCACATGATGTGCGTTAATAAGTGAGAATTTACATGGACTTGTTTGGTGAATTTTTACACAACAGCATTGCCGCGATTTGTTTGATGACGCGATCGGCAAGCTATAAAAAAAAATGTACATACATGTACATGTTTGCTAACAACAAAAGGTTTATGTACACGCGGTTAATATGGTTTCTTTACAAAGTCTAAATTGCTTTGTTGCTTTTTTCCTTTAACAGTCTGCTTGAAAAATGCTTCAATATTACATGAAACATGCTTGAAATTTCTTTATGTACATGATGTGCGTTAATAAATGAAAATGCACATGCAAATGTTTTTGATTTTTTACACAACAGCTTTGCCGCGATTTGTTTGATGACGCGATCGGCATTCTATAAAACTGTACGTACACTGTACATTGTTTGCTAACAACAAAAGGATTATGTGCACCAACTAACAGCTGGGATTTACCAGTACATGTGTACAATAAAAACGTACAAACCTTTCATTATATTTTCCAACATTGCAAACACAAAGATCACTCACAAAATCAAAAAAAACTGCGGGGTGTATGTGTAGTTCGTTTTTACAAAAAGCTAACCAATGTCAAAATTAAATTCGCGAGTCATTTCCCTTGACACAGCTCTGAAAAGTATCGTACACGCGCGGTTACTTCAAAAGTTGGCTAATTAACATAAAAGATGTGTAAGCCAGTTGAATGGCATCAATAACTAACATTTTCAAAAGCCGGCGATGATTATTCATGGGGATGGAAATAACCTAGGTTAGTTAAGTGGCGATTTGGGCTCTCTTTTGTGCTCGTGATACATGTACTGTACAAAGAAAGAAACAAAGAAAGAAACAAAGAAAGAAAGAAAGAAAAGAGAAAGAAAGAAAGAAAGAAAAAAGAAAGAAAGAAAGAAAGAAAAAAGAAAGAAAGAAAGAAAAAAGAAAGAAAGAAAGAAAGAACAAAGAAAGAAAGAAAGAAAAAAGAAAGAAAGAAAGAAAGAAAAAAGAAAGAAAGAAAAAAGAAAGAAACAAAGAAAGAAAGAAAGAAAAAAGAAAGAAAGAAAGAAAGAAAGAAAAAAGAAAAAAGAAACAAAGAAAGAAAGAAAGAAAAAAGAAAGAAAGAAAGAAAAAAGAAAGAAAGAAAGAAAAAAGAAAGAAAGAAAGAAAAAAAGAAAGAAAGAATAATAGTGTAGAGAAGTTGTTGGACATCGCTACATTTATTGTTCTTTTTGAAAGATGTGTGGCAGCAAGATATAGTGACACTCTGAACAATTTCTAGTGTAGAGAAGTTGTTGGGCATTGCTACATTTATTGTTCTGTTTGAAGGAGTTAACACCGGGAAGAGAAGTACCCAGGCTAACTCTTTGTAGTGGAACAGTGTTTCCAATGCGGAGTGAGACATGTGGAGCTGACATAATAACTGTTGACAGTAACTTGTGTCTCTGTTGTAAAAGCCAGCAGAAGGATGATTGAGACAGAAGTTGAACAAGGCTATGCCAAACCACTATCATTTCTCTCTAATAACTCCATTTATGTTCTCTGATAAAACTATCATGTGCATTGTATTGACATATTAATAAATTGTATTTTCTGGATAAGGACTGTGTAACCATGAAATGATCTGGTGGAAATATCGATGTCAAATAATCTATGCCATTGTATTTGTCACATGCATATTTTATTGACCTTCTTACATATTGATAACTTATTGTTGGAGAGGAAAGTGGGTTGATGGGGGCTTGATAAATATAGATTAAAGACGGATTTGTCTTCTCCTTTATTAAGAAGTTTTCCAATCAAGGAAACTTGGTAAATATTGTTTTATGTTGTAGAAGAGAGAAAACGTTTACAGCGCCTGTATATCCACCAAGTGAGAGAAATGAGTGGCGTCTGATGGAGGATCATTAATAAAATAAATTAAGATCCTCATCACTTGTAATTAGTTTTGGATGGTTAATTATTATTATTAACAACAACAGCAGCAACAACAACAACAATAATAATACTTTCTTGAGGGCCCAATCATACAGCACACTGTTAAAAGCTTATTATATACTCTTCAATACTTTCCTCTTTTTTGTTTAAAGAATGGAAACAAAATTTCGTACTGGCTTCCTGAATCTTAGACATATTCTCACTGATCTTTAGGCTTCCTGTGTCTTGAGTTGGTTTAAGCAAATTCTCTGTTTCTTTTATCCTCAGTGTCTAATCTGGCAAATGCTTCCTCAGGTTGAAGATAATTTTCTAATTACAATATTTTCTCTTTATCTTCACTTTCAATCTGTAATCTTTTCTCCTTATCTTCACTTTCAATCTGTTATCTTTTCTCGTTATCTTCACTTTCAATCAGTAATCTTTTCTCGTTATCTTCACTTTCATACAGTAATCTTTTCTCCTTATCTTCACTTTCAATCTGTTATCTTTTCTCCTTATTTTCACTTTCAATCTGTTATCTTTTCTCACTTTCATTCAGTTTTATTTCTAGTTCTTTCTTTCTTATTTATAGTTTTTTTCTGTCATGGTACTTTTTATTTCTAATTCTTCTCTTTCATGCTTGTCTTCTTTTTTATTTCTAAATAATCCTTCACATACTCATTAGTTTCATCTGCAGAGAGGCCCATCCTCCCCTCTTCTATCCACCCAAGACTTTCTTCTGGTGTAATTTCCATTTTAAGCTGCAAAATAACTCTGCCACAGTCATGCAAATAGCTGTAAGTGTTTCTCTCTTTCACAACATTTAAGATAACATTTACTGTCACACAATAGTCTGTAGGTGGAAAACATCTTACTAAAGGAGAAGACAAATCCATTTTTAAATCTATATTTAGCAAGCTCCCATCCACCCACTTTCTTCTCCAGCATAAGGTTATCAATATGTGTAAGAAGGTCAATAAATTTAACAATAAATTTATTAAATCAACAATCAAATATACATATGACAAATACAATGAATTAGATTACTAGACACCAAGTGCAAAATTAAATAAATTTTACTGTAACAATAAAGACAAACTTATCTGTTATTGTATAATTAAATACACATATTTCTTATTGCAAAATTCAATAATTTTTACTGTAACAATAAAGACAAACTTATCTGTTATCGTATAATTAAACACACATATTTCTTATTGCAAAATTCAATAATTTTTACTGTAACAATAAAGACAAAATTATTTGTTATTGTAAAATTAAGTAGATTTGTACTGCATTCCATACCCACAAATATATTATTTCATACCCATAATATGAAACTTGTTTAGTAATATTTTTCAGAGAAACTTTTTGTTATTGTAAAATTAAGTAGATTTGTACTGCGTTCCATATCCACAAATATATAATTTCATACCCATAATATGAAACTTGTTTAGTAATATTTTTCAGACAAAGTATTTATTAAAAGTACAGTCGACGCGAACATCACACAATGAACTTCACTGGGAACACAACCGTGCTAGACTCTGAAACAGGTGATTAAAATGTATTATCCTTTCTTCTTCAACCAACTTCTCATTTTCTTATGCTCTTAACACTCTGTCATGCATATCTACAGACACACACATGCGCGCGCAGACACACGCACACAACCCCCCCCCACACATTATACACGCTTTATTACATATAATTACTGCGAAATTTTGTTAGTAGCTGTGTAACTATCGTCTCTCTTTCCACTCCTCTCTCTCTAACTTCTCTGACTCCCATCTATCTATCTATCTATCTATCTATCTATCTATCTATCTATCTATCTATCTATCTATCTATCTATCTATCTATCTATCTATCTATCTATCTATCTATCTATCTATCTATCTATCTATCTATCTATCTATCTATCTATCTATCTATCTATCTATCTATCTATCTATCTATCTATCTATCTGTCTGTCTGTCTGTCTAACTATCTATCTATCTATTCCAAGATCTATGTACAGCACAATGCGGCCTTTAAATGGGGAATGTAATGTGTCCGAGTGTATTCCAAGATCTATCTATGCACAGCACAATGCAGCCTTTAAATGGGGAATGTAATGTGTCCGAGTGTATTCCAAGATCTATTTACACACAGCACAATGCGGCCTTTAAATGGGGAATGTAATGTGTCCGAGTGTATTCCAAGATCTATCTATGCACAGCACAATGCGGCCTTTAAATGGGGAATGTAATGTGTCCGAGTGTATTCCAAGATCTATCTATGCACAGCACAATGCGGCCTTTAAATGGGGAATGTAATGTGTCCGAGTGTATTCCAAGATCTATCTATGCACAGCACAATGCGGCCTTTAAATGGGGAATGTAATGTGTCCGAGTGTATTCCAAGATCGATTTCGAGCACTAAATTTTGTGCAAGTAATTTGCAACAGCATTCTTTAAAAAATAATTTAAACTCTCCTTTACGTTATGTTTTGTTTATTATGGCATTTTTAGGATTGTATTATACGCTAATTTATCATTAATTTAAAAAAAATCAAGGAAATTCCATTAGTAAGATGAAATTGCTTTTGTGTTATTACTTGCTAAAAGTAATTGCTTATCACTGTTCCCTTTGTCTTTAAATAGAAAACCTGGAAATGATTACCATCGAAGTTTTCCTGCTGGTGATCTCCCTTGTTGGACTGGTAACAAACTCGCTCTCGACTGTTGTGTGGATGACGCAAGTGAAAACGAACTCAGCGGCTCTTTTCATTGGCTGCCTTAGTTTCGCGGACGCTCTCTATTGCCTGACAACACTCCTATTTTTCATTATAACGGTTACACAGAACACGACTGAATGCCTAGAGTACACGGTTAGGGAAGTGATTCTGATTTGCCAAAACGCATCCAGGTAAACTATATTTTCAAATCAAGAAAATGAAAATTTATATGTAAAAAATATACTTTGCAAATGAGCGTTTAGTAATTCTCTAATCCAGTACATATGTTTGTGTACACACACACACACACACACACACACACACACACACACACACACACACACACACACACACACACACACACACACACACACACACACAAAATGCACCACATTTAATCTTATAGAGTTAATACAAAAATATATAAATAATAAAGTGACAAATATAGGAAATTATTTTTCACTTTTACAACTTGATTTTAGTGTTAATTCTGACTATAGATGTGTACAACTAAACTTTTGTGTCCATTCAGACAACATACATTTACAACTAGATTTTTGTGTCCATTCAGACAACATATGTTTACAACTAGAATTTTCTGTCCATTCAGACAACATATGTTTTACAACAAGAATTTTGTGTTCATTCAGACTACAGTTGTTTATAACTAGAATTTTGTGTTCATTCAGACTACATATATTTACAACTAGAATTTTGTGTTAATACTGACGACAGAAGAAATCGTTACTCTCACTAATTCTAAAATACTGACGGGTCATGACCTCTGATGATAATGGTACTAAATAAGTACACTAACATGTAAATAATTCATTACTAAAAATAATTTCTTAAGTTTGTTTAGGAAAGAGAGAGTACATGTGTACGCCGTACTATTTTAATTTATACATTTGCCACAACATTTACAACAAGTTTGTTGTAGAATCATTGATAATTTTTACATAAAGATGAATTGGTACTATTTTAATTTATACATTTGTCACAACATTTACAACAAGTTTGTTGTTGAATCATTGATAATTTTTACATAAAGATGAATTGGTACTATTTTAATTTATACATTTGTCACAACATTTACAACAAGTTTGTTGTTGAATCATTGATAATTTTTACATAAAGATGAATTGGTACTATTTTAATTTATACATTTGTCACAACATTTACAACAAGTTTGTTGTTGAATCATTGATAATTTTTACATAAAGATGAATTGGTACTATTTTAATTTATACATTTGTCACAACATTTACAACAAGTTTGTTGTTGAATCATTGCTAATTTTTACATAAAGATAAATTGGTAACTGACGTCACTATCAATTAGACATCCTGACAAAGCGTTATTGGCATAGAAGACAATAAAAATGATAATACTAATAGAATGTAATAATATAACAGTGGGTTAAACACTGAGTTGTACTTAATACGCTAGAATCAGTAAACGACAATCCACATGAATATATAATTTCAGGTTAATGACTGTTGGCGTCGTTGCTCAACGGTGGATGGCTGTATCAAGACCATTATCAATGACACGTCTGTATACTCTGCAGCGACGCGTCATTACCCTGACCTTCTTTTCAATCCCGATGATCGGCATTCTCTTCTATGATATCAGTGTCATTTGGTTTCTTGAAATTAAGTGTGAAAACGCTGATTTCAGGAAACGAAATGTACATTTTCTGCAAGTGTGTAAGATACTCAACTTGGCCTTCTTTATGCTGTGTTTCCTGTGTACCTTGGTCTTCAGCGCCCTTTTAATTTACGCTACCTGTAAAATTCATAAGGTACAAAATTGATATATATTTTAATATTAAAGCGGTCCCTGAGTTAAGGCAGATCAACTTAAACGCGAAATTCGTATTTACGGCGCTCTATTTATACATTTCAAATCGCCTCATGACGCGAAATTCGTAGTTACGTCACTCTGTCCATAGATTTAAAATTGCCTCATGACGCGAAATTCGTAGTTATGTCACTTTGCCCATACATTTAAAATTGCCTCATGACGCGAAATTCGTAGTTACGTCACTTTGCCCATACATTTAAAATTGCCTCATGACGCGAAATTCGTAGTTACGTCACTTTGCCCATACATTTAAAATTGCCTCATGACGCGAAATTCGTAGTTACGTCACTTTGCCCATAGATTTAAATTCGCATTACGACGCAAGCGGAGAATGGTTACAGATACGATAGAAGTTAGCATGATTGCCACGGCGGTAGACAGGTTCGTGGAGAATATTACAGGTACGATAATGGTTAATGATACGTTAGGTGTTCACGTGATTGTCATGGTGGTAGGACGTTATCGTGATTGAAATGGTATTCGAGAGGCACACGGAGAATACTGAAAGGTACGTTAGATATTAGTGTGATTGCCATGGCAGTAGACATGCTCGAGGCGAATGGTTAAAGATAAGTTAGACGTTACGTCATTGCCATAGCAGTTGACAGGGTTGTGGATAATGGTTAAAGATACATTAGACGTTACGTGATTGCAATGGCCGTTGATAGGGTTGTGGATAATGGTTAAAGATACGTTAGACGTTACGTGATTGCAATGGCCGTTGATAGGGTTGTGGATAATGGTTAAAGATACGTTAGCGTGATTGCTGCTACATGCCTCTAAAGAGGTCAGTGGATGCGAAAATCGGGGTGGGGTGGGAGCATAACTCCACCGTAACTCGGGGACCGCCAATTTAAATTCATGAGCAACCAATTGATATCTATTTTAAATATTATAATAAATTTCACGAGAAGCAATGCAATACCTGTTCTTAATTCTTTTTCAATATCTCAAAGGTAACAAAATCTTATATCTATTGCTAAGTCATTATTACAAAATTAGTGTTAAATATATATAGTTCAATATCTCAAAGGCTTCCTAAACAAACTTTTATATCATTTACTAAGTCATTATTACGAAATTATTTTTATATGTATATAGTTCAATTGGCGTAGTCAGCTGACTAGTATTTTGTTATTTGATTACAAGTAACGAAAAACACACTTGTAGTACTTTTATTAAACACAACAACTACAGTTGATGTTCATATTTAAAAATACTAATAGTTTGGAGAAAATAGCAGTTTTGAGCAAAACTTGAGCAAAACTTGGCTTCCTTTTAAATGTAAGAAATTGAGTGCTAGATAAAATAATTTATAGATTGATTTAATTATATACTCTTTACTTTCAGGTCTCGTCAAGCGCGAGAACCAGACAATGGAAACGAGATCTGGAATTACGAATAATTGCAACCATTTTCTGTGTGTCAACAATTTTAGTGGTGGAATTTGTATTATCTTTTCTCTTTATTCTTGAAATTTGGGGTTTTTATGTAAAGGGTGTAGAGTGGGTCAAAGCTTCACTAGTTTACATGTTTGCTTCTCTTGTGATCAGGCTCGTTAACTTTCTCGTTTACTCCTGCATTGGAAAAGACTTTCGGGACAAACTGAGGTCCATGTGTAAATGTAAATGCTCATCTGCGTCTGAGTGAGGTAAGGGGAGAGAACAACTCTGCCAATCACTACTTTCAGTTCTACCATCACGTACCTCACTGATTTGAGATCCTGCAATTCTACGTTTTTCTTCACTCTTTATTTACGTGTGAAAATCTCAATCCAATCAGCGTGTGCAAAATGATATTTAACAATTAATATACCGAAAGTAGTTCACAGATCAGCGTGTGCATAATGATATTTTAAAAATATACCGGAAGTGGTTTACAAATCAGCGTGTGCAAAATGATATATAAATATTAATATACCGGAAATGGTTCATAGATCAACGTGTGCATAATGATATTTAAAAATTAATATACTGGAAGTGGTTCACAGAGGCACATCTAAAGACATCGTCACAAATGTATGTGCTGTTAATCTGTTTCTTTTGAAGCATCAGCCACTGTTAAATGTGCCGGCTTTAAGTTTTGAAAACTATAATTTTACATAACGTGTGACTTTCCAATTATATATTCTAAGATTCTGAAAATTGCTAAAACAACACCTGCAGAAGGAGCACATTATTTTTATTGATATTTGGCCTTGAACTGACCAATGTTTTGTCAACACTCTCGACATATCAGGACACTGATTCCAACAATCTAGGTTTTGTACATATACATACTAGTACAGAATCGAGAATACTAGGTTTTGTACATATTTGATAATAGTAGGTTTTGTACATATAAACATTAGTACATGATTGATAATAGTAGGTTTTGTACATATAAACACTAGCACATGATTGATAATAGTAGGTTTTGTACATATACACACTAGTACATGATTGATAATTCTAGATTTTGTACATATACACACTAGTACATGATTGATAATACTAGGTTTTTTACATATACACACACCAGTACATGATATACATTACTAAGATTTGTACATATGCACACTAGTACATGATATACATTACTAGATTTTGTACATGTACACACTAGTGCATGATATACATTACTAGGTTGTGTAGATATACATACTAGTACATGATTTACATTACTAGGTTTTGTAGATATACACACTACTACATTATATACATTACTAGGTTTTGTACATATACTCACTAATACATGAAATACATTACTAGGTTTTGTACATATACACACTAGTACATGCTATAAATTACTAGGTTTTGTACATATACACACTAGTACATGATTTACAGTACTAGGTTTTGTACATATACACGGGTACATGATATACATTACTAGGTTTTGTACATATACACACTAGTACATGATATACATTACTAGATTTTGTACATATAGACACAAGTATACGATATATATTACTATGTTTTGTACATATACACAATAGTACATGATATACATTACTAGATTTTGTACATATAAATACTAGTAATGATATACATTACTAGGTTTTGTACGTATACACACTAGTACATGATATACAGTATTAGGTTTTGTACATATACACACTAGTACATGATTGACACGCATTTTAATCGTATTAAAGTTAATGGATACAATTCTGATATCGATTTACTAAATACGAAACACTGAAAGTATTTGTGATATTGATTCCTTAAGAATCAAAAAATGTTTTTTTTTTTTTTTTAAATTAAAGATTTCATTTAATGATGGACATACACAAGAAACATTTGACCTGTTATTTTGGTAAATACATTTTAAACAAAAATGACAGTTTTAAACAACTTTAGATAAATAAGCAATATAAATAGTATTCAAACGATGATTATTAGTCATAATCATTATTATGATTTGGTCTTAAGTAAATGCATTTCTCTGCAAATTAATATTAATAGCAATATTTTAATGTATATATATCGTACTGCTTTGCAATTGTAGTGTGCAATTCTTGTATGAATATTAAAGGGCTGCACAATTATTTGTCTGTTTATCCATGTTTAGGGGATGCTTTGGTGATGGAATATATTTATACATATTCATAAATTAAATTTGTTTGAAACATGTGATGTTGTCTTTAGTATGTGTAAAGAACTGTGTATGTGTGTATGTGAATGAATTCATTAACTACATTTGAGGAAGTTGTAGAGGAAAGTGGAGAAAAGCTAAAGACTGAAAGGTTGGGAACTTGAGTTTGCCGAGTCCGGATTGCTAAATAAGTTAAAGTCGGCTAAATAAGGAAACAAGAGAAAGACACTTGCTTGCAGAAAGGTGACTGAAAAAGAGTACAAATCAGAATCATTATTTTTGCAAACAGTGCAGACCGAGAACCAGTCCAGTCATTATTATTGCAAACACTGCAGACCGAGAACCAGTCCAGTCATTATTATTGCAAACACTGCAGACCGAGAACCAGTCCAGTCATTATTATAGCATACAATACAGACCGAGAACCAGTCCAGTTATTATTTCTACTTGTAGTGTCTAAACAATCTCTACACTCTACCTGTAGTACAATTATTACGCAAAGAAGTATTCACCTAGATGGTGCTGGATTAAAACATCTACAGAACTAAAATTTAAAATAGTCATAGTAAATAATCAAATTGTTTATATCTCACAATCTTTTAAATTTTAATGGTGTAGCAACAAGACATCTTAATCAAAATATCTTGATATATCTTTGGTCAGATCTGGCAGTTTCACATTTGCATCTAATGGGAGCCTTAATTTTAGACTTTTGAATGAACGCTCACAAATGTCACTCAATTCTTCCTTTAGAAGGCATTCGAGCTTTCATTAGTTTTGTGAGAAGCGTTGCTATGGTGCTAAAGTTTGGCAAAACTGCCAATAATAGTTACATACACATAGGATCGATCTGACAGTAGTCTTTGTTAAGGCTTTACTAGCATTTTGCCTGATTAACGATCTGACAGTGGTCTTTGTCAAGTGTCTACTAGCATTTTGCCTGATTAACGATCTGATAGTGGTCTTTGTCAAGTGTCTACTAGCATTTTGCCTGATTAACTATATAACAGTGGTCTTTGTCAAGTGTCTACTAGCATTTTGCCTGATTAACTATATAACAGTGGTCTTTGTCAAGTGTCTACTAGCATTTTGCCTGATTAACTATATAACAGTGGTCTTTGTCAAGTGTCTACTAGCATTTTGCCTGATTAACTATATAACAGTGGTCTTTGTCAAGTGTCTACTTGCATTTTGCCTGAGTAACGATCATCTGACAGTAGTCTTTGTCAAGGGTTTACTAGCATTTTGCAACTGTTCAATTTTTCCCTGATTCCCTTTCAGAGTCCCGTGATTCTGTGTGTGGACAAGAACATCAAGCGTCCTGAAGCTCACAAAATATTTAGTCGGTCTCGATCTAAGGATTGTCTCCCATAGTCTCTTGTTAATAATGCTCCTAAGTGTTCCTCCCAAATTTGGGTGGCTATTAACAGTTCATCCATAAAATTATATATTCCCTTTCCTTGAGAAGGTTCTAAAAATTTCATCATATGTGTAAACTTGCTAGTCTTGTAGATGCATTTAGTAAACCCAATGGCATAACGCACCACTGGAAAACTCCATCTGGGTGTAGACAAGTCTATCCTTGGTCTATCTGTTTTGGCTACTTTTATTTGCCAAAAACACTTCACAAGAACAAACTTAGAAAAATAAGTTGAAGTTGACACTTGCACAAATATTAATTCTGGATTCAGAAGTGCTTCTATAATTGCTTCGGTAATGCGGTTTAGTCTGTTGTAATCAACACAAAATCTGTGTCCCATCACGTTTCTGTACGAAAACAATTAGCGAAGGATAAGGAGAAATGGTTGGTTCTATGGCTTTTCACTTTAACATCTCTTTCACCTTGACCTTGATGACATCTACTTTAGCGTGGGGTTAAAGGTATGGTTTCATTTTCACAGTTATGTTGTCAGTAAGTTTTAACACAAACTCTATTAAATCTGTCTGTTCTGGTTTGTCGCTTAATACATTACTATACTCTGCTAATTTGTCTTTAATTTGTCACGTGGTTCTGTGTCAGTTTGTCTCGAGTTCTACATCATTGTACGTCTCGTTACTTTCCAGTTGATAAAGAGGCAATATGCTGGCTTATTCAATATCTGTACTAATCATTTCCAATAGATAACTAGGCAATATGCTGATTTTTTTCAGTATCTTCAATAGCCATTACCAGTAGATAACTAGGGAACATGCTGACTTTTTCAATATATTCAATAGTCATTACCAGTAGATAACTAGGGAACATGATGACTTTTTCAATATATTCAATAGTCATTACCAGTAGATAACTAGGGAACATGCTGACTTTTTCAATATATTCAATAGTCATTTCGACAGCGACTATAGCGGTCATGGGAACAACAGTTGTCTGTGTCTGTACTTTCTGAGTAAATGAAAGTGAGTTTTTCTTTCCCATTCACCAGAAGTCTGTACTTTCTGAGTAAATGAAAGTGAGAGTTTTTCTTTCCCATTCACCAGAAGTCTGTACTTTCTGAGTAAATGAAAGTGAGAGTTTTTCTTTCCCATTCACCAGAAGTCTGTACTTTCTGAGTAAATGAAAGTGAGAGTTTTTCTTTCCCATTCACCAGAAGTCTGTACGTTCTGAGTAAATGAAAGTGAGAGTTTTTCTTTCCCATTCACCAGAAGTCTGTACTTTCTGAGTAAATGAAAGTGAGAGTTTTTCTTTCCCATTCACCAGAAGTCTGTACTTTTGGTTGCTTATTTTTTTCTGTGATAGGACGTGGTTCCTGCCACGAAACTATTAATGTGTTATGCTTCTTGGATAGGAACAACAAAACTTTGTCTCTTACAGTAAACTGTCAGGATAACATCGACAAAATTTTGTCTCCTACAGTAAACTGTCTGGATAGAAAAACAAAACTTTGTCTCTTACAGTAAACTGTCAGGGTTTTGTTTTACGGACGTAATACATGGCTTATCTCCCTTTTTCTTCCTTAAAACTTTCACTAACTGACATACCGAATTGTTTTTGTCATGAAGATATGTCACATACTAGTACAAAATGCATACTTATTCCTTAGCTTCTTCATCAGTCCACATCTGTCTTTCTATCGGCATCAGTCAACATCTGTCTTTCTATCGACATCAGTCCAGATCTGTCTTTCTATCGGCATCAGTCCAGATATGTCTTTCTATCGACATCAGTCTAGATCTGTCTTACTATCTACATCAGGCCTCTTCTGTCTTTCTATCGACATCAGTCCAGATCTGTCTTTCTATCGGCATCAGTCCAGATATGTCTTTCTATCGACATCAGTCCACATCTGTCTTTCTATCGCAATCAGTCCAGATCTGTCTTTCTATCGATATCAATCACATCTGTCTTTCTATCGACATCAGTCACATCTGTCTTTTTATCGACATCAGTCTAGATCTGTCTTACTATCTACATTCTGTCTTTCTATCGAAACCAGTCAACATCTGTCTTTCTATCGATATCAGTCCACATCTGATTTCTATCGACATCAGTCCCCTAACTGTACACCTCTATAACAGTTCAAATGGTGAAAAGTCAATGCTAGACTGTTGTGTATCTCAGTCTGCAAATAACAACACTGATAAAAATAATGGTCTATCATAAGGGTGTCTGCCACAAAGTTTCTTAAGCATTGTCTTTAATGTCTCATTAAATCCCTCACACATCCCATTCTCTTGGGGTGGTATGGAGTGGTGGTGGTGCTGATATTGTGGATCGATGGTAATTGATTTACTTCCTCCATGAAGCTGCTAACAAATTACGTCCCCTTGTTGGAAAACACTTCATGGGGAATTCCCGCAGGGGCTCGTACTGTCAACAATGTCTCCACCACTCATGTAGTATTTATCGTGCATAGCATGATGGTCTCCACCACTCATGTAGTATTTATCGTGCATAGCATGATGGCCTCAGGGTATCGTGTCATAAAGTCCACTATCATCAAAATGTCCACTCATAGTTGTGAGTACGATCAGTGTATGACTTCATGATCATTGATCAACGATGTATAGCCTAATGGTGCAGACTTCTCTACATTTCTCTTTGTCATACGATGGCAAACATTGCATGACCTAAACCAATTTCTAATGTCACGTGTCATGCCTGGCCAAAAAAATATATCTTTCTTTTTTTCAGTCATTTTTTTTGTTACTCATTTATCTCCCCTGTTAAACTATCACTCATTTGTCTCCCCTGTTAAACAATCGTGAGCGAGAGGAAAGATCTTGACCCTTTTCACCTCTGGTATGACTACTTGTTTACTACAGCCAACCCCCTTCCTTGTCTCTGTACAAAATTCCTTTCATGTACACTTATTCTACAAGCCCACTAGTGCCAACATTCACATGTTTGTCTGCTGCAAATTTACATAATTGTTCTAGTGTGTCACCTGTTTGAAGTATTGTTTTAAATTCCTCAGGTACAGTTCTTGCTATAGGTCAGGAGTTAATGGATTGTCATTCTGTCTTTTGTTGCTTGCCCTATCTCAACCACGTGCATGGGTAGTGGTTCTTGATTCCAAATGTCAGGGTATGGGGAGTGTAAAACATAACGGCAAATTAAATTTCCTTGATACATGGAATTAGTCAAAATTGTCACTTCCAAGTCACCTGCCACGTAACGCATCTCAATGACGACTTTTGCCATGGGTATCACATTGTTCATACCATGTAACGCATCTCAATGACGATTTTTGCCATGTGTAACACATTGTTCATACCATTAGTGTATGTCACTAACATAGTCCTTTCTGTCTACTAATTTGGAATGAAGTACAGGAATATTACACCCAGTGTCTAACAAACTTGTATTTCTTTATTCCCCAACAAAATCACGTGTAATATTCACTCTTTTTATTGCGCTGATGCGATTTTGTACACAGTAGGTAGAGTCATGTGCTAAATGTCCTTGATTTGTTACTGTTGTAACACACCTAACCTGGGTCTGATCTCAGCCATATTGTGATTATTAGGGAACCGGGACTTGATGTCTTCTTTAGAACTTTCTATTCCCACAAAACTACTGGTTTGGAATATTCCTTTATTATTACTAGCACCCTGCACCATCCTGCTAATTTCTGTTTAGTGTTTCACTGAGTTTACCGTTTTGTGGCTGCTATGTGCTAATTTCTGTATAGTGTTTCACTGAGTTTACCGTTTTGTGGTTGCTAGGTGTTGTGTCACAGCTGTCAGACCACATTGCTAAATCATCTAGATCTTTGTGGTCAATCTTGGTGAAAAATGTAACTAAGTCTGGCATAAAGTTTTTCTATCTCTTCCATGGCAACCCATTTGTCAAATAGACTATGTAACTTAGCGTGATACTCATGGTAACCCATTTCTCAAATTGACTATGCAACTTAGCGTGATACTCATGGTAACCCATTTCTCAAATTGACTATGCAACTTAGCGTGATCCTCATGGCAACCCATTTATCAAATAGACTTTGTAATTTAGCGTGATAGTCATCGCAACCCATTTCTCAAATAGACTATGTAACTTAACGTGAAAGTCATGGTGAGTGATGCAGTTTCTGTTTTGTACTGAATCACAAAATTTTCAGTATCACTCAGTTGAAAATTTAAATTTTACAAGCAATTTTTACAAGGGCTTTGTAATCGTATATTTCTTTTTCAGGCAAGGTATGGTACATGTCACGTGACTGTCCAGTAGGGCTGTCAATGTTTTCTAAAATGCTGCCCTACCAGTCCAAATTTTGAACGGGTAGCCAATGGTATGCATCTAGTGACTTACTATTAGTTATGATCTTTATATGTACAACGCAAACTTTTATTTTTTATATTATCAATCATTACATAAACTAAAGTAAACTAAAACTAAATAAAATGTCAACAACAATAACGTATTTAAAAATAGGGCATCAAGATCAATCGCCCTTCGCAGATAGAATTTCATCACAGATTGCATTTCGTCGTGTCACTATCCAATCGCTTGGCGTGACTCCACACAGACGATGTCTTCCCCATATTAAAAATATTACGTTATTATTTAATTTATTGACAAGTTTGTTTACTGAAGTCTTATTAACATCTATATTTATTAACATCAATAACATACTACACTTGTTAACGAGCACAACAACCACAAGTGAAAAGAAAGGGCGCGAGCTATGGTGGTTGGTGATCTATGTCGTAAATAATTAGATCGAGGTACAGCGGCTGTTCAGCGATTAAGCCAACCCATGGCCGGCATATTTTAGCAGGCTGCCATCTACGGGCGGGTTGCGAATGTGACCGGAGGGAGAGTGTGCTAAATCGTGTATAGACATAATGGCTGCATTACCACGGGTACCCGTTCTCAGTTTTACTACCCGGGTATTAGCACGACAACGGATACCCGGTTCCTCTTTGGCATCACTACTGTACGTTCAAACTGAGTTAAACATTTAACTATGTTTTCGCTTTATCATCAAATTTTGGAAAATTATTTGCACAGTATTTTTTCGTGTCTTGGCATGGAATGGCTCTCAAAGATATTAGTGTGATCTCCCTTTGTGTCTGTACTAAGTGAACCAATCCCAATCTTTGCCTTACCTTCAGCAAGTCTCATTTCCTTTTCTAACTCTAAGTATAATCTCTCCATTTCAAATTTATGTTAACGATCATTTTCTTCTTTTTCTAACCCATCTCTTTATCCTGGCTTCTAGTTTGGCTAGACTGTCTTTTTCTAACCCATCTCTTTATCCTGGCTTCTAGTTTGGCTAGACTGTCTTTTTCTAACCCATCTCTGTATCCTTGGCTTCTAGTTTGGCTAGACTGTCTTTTTCTAACCCATCTCTTTATCCTGGCTTCTAGTTTGGCTAGACTGTCTTTTTCTAACCCATCTCTTTATCCTTGGCTTCTAGTTTGGCTAGACTGTCTTTTTCTAACCCATCTCTTTATCCTTGGCTTCTAGTTTGGCTAGACTGTCTTTTTCTAACCCATCTCTTTATCCTTGGCTTCTAGTTTGGCTAGACTGTCTTTTTCTAACCCATCTCTGTATCCTTGGCTTCTAGTTTGACTAGAATATCTTTTTTATCTTCTCTTTAGCCAGACTGCTACCTCTCTATTCACAAATTTCTTAATCTGCTCTTTCTTATCGCCCCTTAGTTTGCAGCTTCTTGTTATTATTTCATCCTGAAATCCATGAGTGCAATTTCTTCCACCATTTTGTACGCCATTTTGAAAGAACCCTCTATCTTTGAAATGTTAGGTAGATATTTGCTTTACAAGTTTTCAATGCCAAACAATTAACCTCTTTCATACTCAAATGTATAAATGTACTTTAAAAAAGTTTTTAGTCTTCTTTCAAGTGTAATTTATCTGTCACATGTCTGTATTGGTTTAACGACTCTGTCTATTTTAGATTCCAGTTATCAATATTGGTTTATTGAGTAATTTCTAACAATAGTGACAGCCGGACGGCCTGACCTATCTACTACGAAAATGCCAAGATATTTGGCAATTACTCACAACACATCGCTAGATAGATCAGTTGACTTACCTCAGTTAACAATGTTATCTCCCCCTTATTTATAATTTAAGATTAATGATTTTTTTATCCCTTCTTTACGGCTTGGCCCCCAGTTAGCTTATCTCCAGTTGTGGTTACAAACAATTATGTAACAACGGATAAGATAACAATAAATTTAATAACAACTCAATTAATAAAAAAAGAATGAACATTTGTGAATCACTATTATTAGAATAATCTATCCCATTCAGGCCAACACTGTTTATACACGCAGTTTGCTAGTTCTGCTTTTCATTGGAACACAAAGACTTAACTTAGAGTTTATGAAGTAGTTGAATATGTTGTCATCAATCAACCGTGCAGTTCCGTCGTCATGTGGGGAATATCTTCTCGCTGGTCCTTCCACTGTTGCTTATGGCACTTGGCGTAGCTTTTGAACAATGTCTCCAGAATTGAAGATGCCAGGTCGATGTTCCAAGCCAACCTCTGGGTTCAAGAACTTCACAGGACTACAGATTCCCAGGCTATCAGACCAGCTGTAATTGAACAATATCAATCTACAGTATTGTGTTGCAATAAGCAATTATATGGGCTTTGTGACGAGAGCAATAGATTAATCTTTACAAACTCCACTAATTAGCTATAGCTAATTCATAGTTCCAAATTAATGAAAATCTTTAAATGAATAAATGATTCTGCTTTACAATATATAGTTTCTCAAGTACAATACAGTTTAGCTTGTGTTTCATGCAACACGTGTTAACAATCGTTAGCGCTTTCCCATTATAAGAATTAACAGCAGGAATATAGCAACGTACACATGGTTATTCTAACTTGATCATTTTACAAAATGTATCAATCGCTAACGCAACTTAGCTTCAGTGAGAAAAATATAACAATCATTTAGCAATCACATAAATATTTTACACAATATTTATAATAAAATGATTGTCACAGGAAATGAGGGACAGAAATTATATTTTATTTCATTTTTAATAAACCGCTAACAAAACTAGTTGAAGTAACCCGAGTTTTGTTATTTTTTTCATATGTAGCATGTAACTTCCAGTAACGGTCACCTAAGATCTCTTTAGTAGACAGACGTTCGTGACGCAGTGTGTGTCAATTATCATATTGAATATATATATTAGTTTGTGAAAGATATGTATATTAAACAATGGGACAACTGCGCACTACCAGTCACATGTTGTTGACGAGAGAAATGGCCAGTGCGCATTAGAATTGACCACAGAAAAGCGTGCATCACGATTACCACTATATATCCAAGGGAAAAATCGAGTCACACGCCATAGCTTCTGGAAGATTCTGGAAACATTCAGTGAAGCTATATAAGAGGCAAAATGAAGATTTTATTCTCAATGTTGAAAACGTCGATCCGTCTGAAGCCAGTCTAACTTCACGTATGAATTATCTCATGTACAGAGATTTCATAAAGGAAAGCTGCAATAATCTCTTTCCATCCGTTTTCCATCCGTCTGATGCCATATATTGAGTAACGAGGCAAAATTACTCAGTATAACTTTTGGCAAAGTGGAAAGTTCACTGTCAAGAAAAACGATGCATGCGACGCTGGTTGTATGCAGTTAACGACACGAGGGACCAAATTTGTTCTTCCCCCTGTCTGAGTTCGTTTGGCAGCTCTATCCCGCTATTGAGAAGGCTAGCGTCGTGATCGTCTCAGACATCCGGATTTCTACACTCAATGTAATGCGACAACACATCCCACTGGACGACTCCACCCGATAATGCTAAACGTCGTTGGCGTGTCCGTTTACAGCGACAATTATCGAGGCTGACAACAGTCAGCTAAATTTCAGATTTCTCCCCAGTGAAAATCTGAAAGTGGTGCCTAGATTCTGCAGAATCTTCACCTGTAATGCGACGCCTCAATTGCGTCGTGGTCTTCACTTTGAAGTGCCTCTTTTAAGTGACGTGTGAGATTACGTCGTCTCCTTGGAACTCTGACATTAATAGTGAGTAATAATTCGCACGGCTAACGTGCACATACTTAACTCTAGGACTCTAAGAAAATGAACACTATCATATCGTAGGCAAAATAAGAACTTTAATGTCAAAATTAATGCTTATTCTATATGTCAACTATTGTTAAAGCGGCCCCATTTGCCGCATACGAATTGTGTAATTAATCTTTATTTTATATTTTGAATTTCATCATTTTCATCCCCCCCTTATTTCCCACAGAGTGTATGACACTGGAAAGTTGAATGAATGATTAATCACTGTGCGAAAGAGTAGTGCCCCTTTTAAATCGGGAAATAAATAACCTGATTTAAACATCTTTCAACTCTCTTGTTATTCATAGTTTTTGAGAGGGACGAAAGAATTTGTACTATTGTTTTGCACCGTTCGTCTGTTCGTCCATTTATTCACATTTATGATACACACTCACAACACACACCGCCAATAAAACGTTCCTTGGCATGACACTAATAAACTGGGCCCCACCCAAACATCAATGGTGTATGTCATGTGTGTCTATGTAACAACCTGACACGACGTAGTACTGGCATACGTCACATGGGCTTTCCTTGGAGGTGCACCGGAGCAGGCCAAAAATAGACTTCACCCCTTGCATCTCTAACTTCAGCTCGGGGTCGGCTTGTAACGAGCCATCCGTTTCGTGACATCTGGTGACCACTGACCGTGATCTGACAAGGTAAATTGTGTTGTTGTAAGAAAGTGTCATCTCTTTCCTGCTTTGCTATCTCATCACCATTATGCATTGTTTATTGCATGTTAGGGCTTTACTATTGAGACTTAGGTGAACTGGATTTTGATAAGACTTATTATTGTGTTGAAATAAGTTTTATAATCTTTACGCTATTATCGTTAACGCGTACCGACTCGTGTTTAGACGTACTTAGATCGATATTTTGTACGCTACATTAGCAACTGTTGTTTTGCTAATTTTGCTAACTTTGCAAATTTGCGATTAGGATTTCTTTTATTCGTGTTTGTAATAATCCTAATCACGTGGTAGCTGGTGTTCATACGCACACCATTGCACCACTTGTGACCGACAGAGGTCAAAATCCTGCGAATATTCTAAGTCACTTTATCCATACTCGTGATAACTAGCAATTTTAAAAATGGCCGAGCTAGTAAACATAAAGAAAGAACTCATGGCTATGGGTAGAGAATTCGGGTATGAGAAAGCCGACTTAAAGAAATACGTGGATGAGGAGATAGCTAAATGGTATGTTGCGAAAGAAAATGAAGTGAAAGAGGTGAGAGAGCTAGAAGATAAGAGACAGTTAGCTAAACAGCTAGAGATGCAAACTTTGAGAGAGCTAGAGGAAAAAAGATCGAAAGAGGCTATAGAGCTAGAAGATAAGAGACAGTTAGCTAAACAGCTAGAGATGAAAGACCTGAGAGAGCTAGAGGAAAAAAGATCGAAAGAGGCTAGAGAGCTAGAAGAAAAAAGAGCGAAAGAGGCGAGAGATTTTAAAGAGAAAGAAATCCAAGATATGAGAGAAATAGAGTTATTAAAGATTCAGTCAGCTAGGGATTTAGAAGATAAAAGGCAGGAAGTAGAAGAGAAAAAGCTTAAGTTAAAAGCTAGAGCACATCAGGAACAGCTTGACTTAGCTAAGCAAGAGGTAACGGCTTGAGAGAAGTTGTTAGATGGGACTGCTAAACAACAGGCCGAATTAAATAAACCCCGTACACGGCTAGCTTTCTTTAACCCTGAAGTCGAGACGATTGACGAGTTTTTGACGCGCTTTGACAGTTTCATTGCCAACTTTAATTACACTGACATTGAAAAGAAACAACAACTGGGTCAAATACTTCAAGGTGAAAGCTCGCGCGCATTTACTGATCTAACGCGCGATCCCGCTATTACTTATGCAGATCTCAAAACGGGTTTGATGCGTACTTTTCAATGTACAGCAGAAGGCTTTCGAAAAATGTTTAGGAGAGCCATACCCAAAGCAAATGACACCATGCAAGCCTTCGGTACCCGGTTACGCCATTATCTTGATAGATGGATTGATTTGACAGACATCCGGAAGACATATGAGGGCCTATTTGATTTGATATTAAGAGATCAATTTCTCCATATTGCTCCGCCTGCAATGACGACATATTTGCAGCGAAATCCCCCGACTAACTTCTGTGATATGTTGAAGTTAGCAGACACGTATAATGATTACCCTGATCCGGTAATTACGAGGAGTGCACCGCGCCCTCCTCTTACAAATCGGCAGAAGTATACACCGAAATTGAACCGACCAATGACGAAATCGGAAAAACCCGAACCGGTACAGCGGACATATACTAAGTCACAAGACGTACGACGTCACACACGTGACTCCCCACCTATGACATGTTACACTTGCAAAGGGAAGGGGCATAGTTCTCAGAACTGTCCCAGTCCACGTGATGTAAAAGTATGCACTGAAACAGGTGCAACTCTAAAGACCCAACAGGCTACAGTAAACGGACAAAGAGTCAAAATACTGGTCGATACAGGTGCGTCCATAAGCTGCATAAATGCTAAACTTGTACGCCCTGAACAGTATCTAAGGGGTAGTGTCCGCATTCGATGTGTTATGGGACACCTTAGTACATGTCCAAGAGCCACTGTACATGTTACGTCACCCGTATTTTCCGGTACTGTCACCGCCGCAGTAATAAGAGACATGCAGTTTGGATTCATACTATTGCCCGTGACGCACACACTGATGGCATCTATCCTGTTCTCCCCGTAACCACTAGAGCACAACGGGAATGTAGTAAACAAGGACCCCCAGCTCTAAAGATAGTCGAGAATACATTTCCGCAGTTGACCCCAAGTCAACTCAGTCACCTGCAGCAGGAGGACAAAAGCTTGTCCTCAATGCTAAAGCTGGCACGGAAAAACACTATTACGTCCAGCAAGTACGCAACAATGACGTATTTCCTGAAGGACGGACTAGCGTTTCGGCGCACCGACTATAAGGAAAATGATACCAGAAGCACCACGTATCTATTTACCCCTACACCACTCAGACCGCTGATTCTTAGCTTTGCACACGACTCAATCATGTCTGGACATCAGGGCGCGCGGCGCACTGAGCAGCGAGTTCGCGAAGATTTTGTTTGGCCAGGCCTGAGTAGGGATGTTCGCTCGTACGTTCGTACGTGTACGCAGTGTCAACAACATATTGACCGAGGGCGTGTCGGTCGAGTTCCCCTCGAGATAGTACCAACAGTAGAGGAACCATTCCTAAAAGTCGCAGTAGACATTATTGGCCCAATCATTCCCGCGGCCGAAGGAGGATATCGCTATATCCTAACAATCGTGGATTTTGCAACACGATATCCAGAAGCAGTCGCATTAAAGGGCATCACAGCGATCGAAGTCGCAGACGCTTTAATAGACGTATTTTCTCGTACGGGCGTACCTCGAGAAATATTGAGTGACCAGGGCACTCAATTCACTTCAGCAATGATGGCTGAAACAATGCGTCTACTAGCGTGTAAACAGTTGTTCTCATCACCATATCACGCTCAGTCTAATGGTGCCGTTGAACGTTTCAACGGTACAATAAAGAAAATGTTAATTAAAATGGCCTCGGAACAACCCGACCAGTGGCCACGTTTTCTAGCACCATTACTCTTCGCGTATCGCGAACTCCCACAAGAGAGTACGGGCTATTCACCGTTCCAACTACTATACGGCAGACAACCTCGTGGTCCCCTTAAGCTAATAAAAGAAACATGGGTCAAGGGAGACACTGTGACCGATGGTAAAGATGTTCACACGTACGTAGCCGAACTACGTCAACGTCTGACTGAGACATGTCACTTAGCACAGGAAAACATTCGTGAAAAACAACCCCGATACAAGCGAAATTTTGACCGTACGGCTGTGGAACGTAACCTCGAACCAGGTCAGCTCGTGTTACTCTTGCGGCCCACCCATAACAACCGCATGCAAATGCACTGGCGTGGACCCTACCACGTTATTAAGCGTGTGAAGCAGAACGACTACAGCATACAGATATAAGCAGAAATAAGCAGAAAATCTATCACATAAATATGCTAAAGCGTTACTATGAACGCAGCGACGAACAGATACAAAACGTGAATGTCGCACTGATACAATTGGAAGACCCCAATTTCAGAACAGACATGATGTCCGCCGAAACCACGCCTAACTCCGCAGTTACAGTCGATCAAGTCGAGATTGACTCGAACTTAACTGTCGAACAGCGCGACGCAATGTCAAAACTCTTACACAGACACGCGCGCATATTCACCGACCAACCGGGCCACTCAGATTTGGTTGAACACCGCATCAAACTTTTAAGTAACAAATCGATACGCTTAAAACAGTACCCACAGAAATACGAGAGCACAAAGTACATAGCAGAACAGGTGCGTGAAATGCAAAAACAGGGCGTGATTGAACAGTCAATCTCCCCATATTCATCACCGGTCGTCTTAGTTAAAAAGAAAGACGGTACGCTTCGTTTTTGTGTGGACTACAGACAGTTAAATGAGATAACTGAATTCGATGCGGAACCTATTCCAAATCAGGACGAATTATTCGCAAAACTAACCAAGGCACATTACTTTTCAAAGTTTGACATGTGCAAAGGGTACTGGCAACTGTCGGTTGCTATTGACGACAGACCAAAAACAGCATTTCCAACTCCGCTAGGCTTATTTCAGTTTTGCCGACTACCGTTCGGACTAGCGAACGCACCCGCAACATTCGCGCGCTTCATGCGAAAATTACCGTTAGAGAGCGTTAACGCATTCAATTTCTTTGATGACATACTGGTAGCAACAGGAACATGGGACCAACATTTATCCTCAGTGGGTGGTCTACTTGACATTCTCGAGCGCCATAAATTGACCGTGAAACCCTCCAAAGTACGCGCGGGCTTTCGAGAGATTGAGTTTCTTGGCCATATCATAAGTGACGGACAAATAGGCCCAAATCTAGACTTGACTGCAGCCATTCGTGACATGACCTTACCGACTACAAAGAAACAGGTCAGGGCAGTTTTGGGGCTAGTGGGGTACTACCGAAAATTTGTCCCAAACTTCAGTACGCTTCTTAAACCACTGACGGACTTAACTGGGAACAAACAACCCACGAAAATACGATGGACGGCAGAGTGTAGCACCGCCCTCGAAAAAGTGAAGGACATCTTGACCAGTAAACCCGTCCTACAGTTACCAGACTTTGACAAGAGATTTATTGTCAGGACCGACGCATCAGACGAAGGCCTCGGTGCCATACTTCTCCAAGAGACAGATGACGAATACCTCCCGGTAGCATACGCGTCTAAGAAACTGTTAGATCGTGAGACATGGTATTCTACGATTGAAAAAGAGTGCTTAGCAATCGTATGGGCACTCAAGAAATTTAGTGCTTATCTGTACTCTAAACCATTCATCCTGCAGTGCGATCATAAGCCGCTGACATATCTGCGCACTAGCATGTACGATAACGCTAGGCTAACTAGATGGACACTCCTGCTACAGGAGTATAGCTTCATTGTCGAACACATCGCGGGCCGAGAAAATTCGGGTGCCGATGCATTATCCCGG
Organism: Sinotaia quadrata; assembly: GCA_028829895.1. Taxonomy (NCBI): domain Eukaryota; kingdom Metazoa; phylum Mollusca; class Gastropoda; order Architaenioglossa; family Viviparidae; genus Sinotaia; species Sinotaia quadrata. The sequence goes on from CM054179.1 coordinate 12,651,026, forward strand.
CATGCCATAACCGCGATATAAACAAGAGAGAGGATAGTCTCCCCACAGATGCGCATATAATTCCTGTGGGGACTATCGTGTGAAATAAAATTTGTTCCTATTTGATTTCCACTCTGTGAGCTCCGATCAATTTTAAGAAGGGGGTTGTCACAGGAAATGAGGGACAGAAATTATATTTTATTTCATTTTTAATAAACCGCTAACAAAACTAGTTGAAGTAACCCGAGTTTTGTTATTTTTTTCATATGTAGCATGTAACTTCCAGTAACGGTCACCTAAGATCTCTTTAGTAGACAGACGTTCGTGACGCAGTGTGTGTCAATTATCATATTGAATATATATATTAGTTTGTGAAAGATATGTATATTAAACAATGGGACAACTGCGCACTACCAGTCACATGTTGTTGACGAGAGAAATGGCCAGTGCGCATTAGAATTGACCACAGAAAAGCGTGCATCACGATTACCACTATATATCCAAGGGAAAAATCGAGTCACACGCCATAGCTTCTGGAAGATTCTGGAAACATTCAGTGAAGCTATATAAGAGGCAAAATGAAGATTTTATTCTCAATGTTGAAAACGTCGATCCGTCTGAAGCCAGTCTAACTTCACGTATGAATTATCTCATGTACAGAGATTTCATAAAGGAAAGCTGCAATAATCTCTTTCCATCCGTTTTCCATCCGTCTGATGCCATATATTGAGTAACGAGGCAAAATTACTCAGTATAACTTTTGGCAAAGTGGAAAGTTCACTGTCAAGAAAAACGATGCATGCGACGCTGGTTGTATGCAGTTAACGACACGAGGGACCAAATTTGTTCTTCCCCCTGTCTGAGTTCGTTTGGCAGCTCTATCCCGCTATTGAGAAGGCTAGCGTCGTGATCGTCTCAGACATCCGGATTTCTACACTCAATGTAATGCGACGACACATCCCACTGGACGACTCCACCCGATAATGCTAAACGTCGTTGGCGTGTCCGTTTACAGCGACAATTATCGAGGCTGACAACAGTCAGCTAAATTTCAGATTTCTCCCCAGTGAAAATCTGAAAGTGGTGCCTAGATTCTGCAGAATCTTCACCTGTAATGCGATGCCTCAATTGCGTCGTGGTCTTCACTTTGAAGTGCCTCTTATAAGTGACGTGTGAGATTACGTCGTCTCCTTGGAACTCTGACATTAATAGTGAGTAATAATTCGCACGGCTAATGCGCACATACTTAACTCTAGGACTCTAAGAAAATGAACACTATCATATCGTAGGCAAAATAAGAACTTTAATGTCAAAATTAATGCTTATTCTATATGTCAACTATTGTTAAAGCGGCCCCATTTGCCGCATAAGAATTGTGTAATTAATCTTTATTTTATATTTTGAATTTCATCATTTTCATCCCCCCCTTATTTCCCACAGAGTGTATGACATTGGAAAGTTGAATGAATGATTAATCACTGTGCGAAAGAGTAGTGCCCCTTTTAAATCGGGAAATAAATAACCTGATTTAAACATCTTTCAACTCTCTTGTTATTCATAGTTTTTGAGAGGGACGAAAGAATTTGTACTATTGTTTTGCACCGTTCGTCTGTTCGTCCATTTATTCACATTTATGATACACACTCACAACACACACCGCCAATAAAACGTTCCTTGGCATGACACTAATAAACTGGGCCCCACCCAAACATCAATGGTGTATGTCATGTGTGTCTATGTAACAACCTGACACGACGTAGTACTGGCATACGTCACATGGGCTTTCCTTGGAGGTGCACCGGAGCAGGCCAAAAATAGACTTCACCCCTTGCATCTCTAACTTCAGCTCGGGGTCGGCTTGTAACGAGCCATCCACTTTGTGACAATGATACAACAATTCTTCGAAAGAAAAATACACAATCTAGAGAAGATATTATATTTACCACTATGTGAAGTTAATGCGCGGTCAAAATGGTGGACGCAATCTCTCTACCCCTGGACAATGGGCACGGTGTACGAATAATCTGCGCATCTGACGAATTCCGATTCATTCAAGTAAATATATGAATGGCTCAAGGTCATCCGGCGGATTAACGCTACGTCATGATACGGAATGCAAGTGACCAAATACGGGCGTCTCATATCCAATTAACGATCTTTTGCTCACCCTTGGCTTGTCCTAATGATTCAATAACCTTTTCACTAAGGGGCATTCACACATTTGACTATAACCTAACCCACTTTGTTAATTACAGCACAACGTTAAACTCGGCTGATGATGCAATTCAAATTTCCTTAATTTCATTGACAAAACACTCTAATTCCTTTTAGCAGTATACACATTACAAGTCTATCTTGTATAATGCCCAACCAATTTTATACTCTCTGAATATGAATAAAAATACACTCTAATTTCTTATAACTGTATACACATTACAAGTCTGTCTCCTTATAGAATGCCCAACCAATTTTATACTCTCTCAATATGAATACAAATACACTAACGCATCATATCAACCACAGGAAAACTAATAATTCGTTACTCATAAGCAAATCATGAATCAAAATATTAATGCATCATGCACTAACTAACCTTCACATTTCAATCAATAAATCACATTTAACCTGGCTATTTTATAGGGTACACTAACTCGCATTACAACACAAAATTTTTAAGCACAAGTTCTCTCCCCTTTTTCCGTTTTAACCAGTGTCTGTCTGTGATAGGTTCCTCTATAAATTTTGCCTACTGTCACGTGATCTTATCGCTACAAAATTTGTTTTATTCCCAGACGATGCCCACAACTTGTCGGTTGCCCAATCTAGGACAAAACCACTTGCAGGGGACAATTCCCAGTTGTTCATGAGTCTCCAGTGAGTATTCCTCACAAAATATAGAACCAAGACATGGACAATACATACATGATAAGATGAATTTTATATAAAATGAACAAAGTAATGGACAATACATACATCACAAGATGAATTTTATTTAAAATGAACAATGACATGGACAATACATACATCACAAGATGAATTTTATATAAAATGAACAAAGTAATGGACAATACATACATCACAAGATGAATTTTTACATAAAATGAACAAAGACGTGGACAATACATACATCACAAGAAGAATATTTGTTTTACATAAAATGAAGATGACAAGGAATGACATGAAGATGAGTGGAGAAACAATCAAATCAAACTTTACATAAGGTACAATTTCACGTCACTAATCCAGTTATCTCAAAGTGATCTAGCCAGTACTTAGAGTCAGTCGTCCTTCTATTTGTTTTCCCCAAGAAAGTCTACAGTTCTTTCACAGGTCTTCCTTTAATATCTCGACAAAACAGTCTTGTGAAATATTTGGCACAAATACTTTAATATCGTGACAAAACAATCTTGTGAAATATTTGGCACAAATAGAGACACAAACTATGAATAAAATTTATGGGGAACACTTCTTGCACCACCTGCAGGCTCCCTTCCAGTCACGCAGCAAGCAAATGACGTCACGGTATTGATGATTTTCACAGCTTGCAGTAGACAAATATTTAGACGTGACTAGATTCAGTAGTCTCCAAACCACGTGATGGGCGAAGGTTTTGAAAACCACCACACAATCAAACTGAAGAATGGAACATGCAACAATGGCTTCACGGAAATACCCTTATTTTCCAACTAAAACAAAGTAGAATAAAACAGTGTATCAATGATTAATTAATTTTATCACACAATCAGTCACTCTTTCTTTCAAATTCATTTAGACTCATTTAGTCACACACAATTAGTCATTCTTTTCTTCTCGTTTCATTTAGACCCTTTCAATCACATACAATCACTCACTTTTGTTTCTCAAATTCATTTAGACTCATTGAATCACACACAATCAGTCACACATTTTTCTCAAATTCATTTAGACTAATCCAATCACACTCAATCAAACACTCTTTTTCTCAAATTCATTTAGACTCATTCAATCACACAGAATCGGTCACTCTTTATTTTTCAAATTCACAAACACTTATTTGATCTCTACTTTTAGAGATATCTGGGTCATATCCATATTTGGGTCAAGGTATATTTTAATGCCTACTCACTTTGTTCACTACTAGGTCGGATTTACAATTTGAATAATTTATTTTAATTAGTTTCCATTTGCCCCACATTGTATTTCAACCAAAAACGTTTGGTCTGTCTCTACTTGTAACTTACATGACTGGACTAAGTGGGTTAATGCCACTTTCACTTTGAAAACAGTGCACTTCAAAAAAATATATAAATATTTATGAAATACGACCAAGCAAAAAATAATGCCCTTTTCTCAGGAGACACTTGCAGAGTGGTAAAGTAAAATTCCCCACAGATATAACGCTGCTCATAGTCTTATACTGAATCTACAGGTAACAAGATTCCAATATTTGTTAGAGGTTTGATCATCCAGGTCAACTTGCCCATTTATGTCGTACACTACAGTATGTTATGAAGAATGGTCAACTTGCCCGTTAATTTTGTACGCTGCTGTATGTTGTTAGGAGAGATCAATTTACCATTTATTTCATACACTGCTTTATGGTGTTAGGAGAGATCAATTTACCATTTATTTTATACACTGCTTTATGTTGTTAAGAGAGACTAATTTACCATTGATTTCATACACTGCTGTATGTTGTTAATATAGTTCTATGTTCCAATTCATGTTGTTTGCTATCAAGGAAGGTTAATCTAGGTCAACTTGACATTTATGTCATACACTACCGTAAGTTCTTGATGGCATTCAACTTGCCCATTTATGTCATAGGCATCATGCATAGTTAAGGTTGACCATTTATGTCGTACGTTGTTACGTTTCCAGTATTTATTTAAAGACCCTGCTTAGAATAATTAAAAGACTTTAAATATAATTAATTCTTTCTCTCATATCCTATGCAGACTGGTTGCTCAATTTACTATTTGACTAATTAAAAGTGTGTCTTGTAGTCAGACGACAAATTTACAAACTAATAAATTGCGAACTTTTAGCTAGATTGAAAACCGTTAAATCCCTCTAAATTAATATGCATTCATTTCAACATCCTGCTCATTCGCCCCCATTTCCATCTAAGAATCTATTGGTCTATCATGCATATAAATTAACTACTAAGAGGTATTAACAAGAAAAATAAGATTTAATAAAGTTTAACAAGTTAACAATTAATCAAATACGAACGCGAATAGTCTATTACTCAGTCTCTACGCGCATATGTTCGATTCTTGTCACAACTTAAATTGCCATCAATTGTTCATTTAACATTTGTACTCAGCTGGATTGTTTGTATCATCCTGGTCTCTTTATTTGGCCAGTCAGTCTATTTTCACAGTCCCGCTCTAGCGACGCACGTGGTGCATAAGGAAAGACGCTCCTTTTTCATGTAGCTAGGGAACTTGAATTTTAACGACATGGACCCTCAATGTAGAGTTCACCAGCAGAACCAAAGCAAGGTGAGGTAAGGCATGGACGATAGAACCGATCTGGAGAACAATGGCTCTAATATACTTTCGATTGAACACATCCCACTAAAGCATGTCCCAGATAAAATGCGCTGAGTAAGAGTTTCGACCTCGTGTCGTTTTACAATTAGATTTAGAAAAATGTAATCGTCTCACGCATGTTTTCATTTAACAGCATGACGTATGAAGCAATAAAATAGATACAACGTTAAATTAATGTTCATACAAAGGGGGTAATTCAAACTAACAAATCGCTTCACAATTTACAATTAAAATTACACGCAATAATTGAATTACATGAGAAATTCATATCGAGCACAGGCATTCTGACTCTTAATGAATTAAAACAATATAAATTAAAGTACAAAATGGAAAAGGAGTTACAATCAATTTATATTCCGTAACTTATAGTTTTTTTTCAGCCATTTCTCTGGACCATGCTCAAGTATTATGGAAATAATATAATACATAGCATAAATACATACTTAAACAATATAGGCAAAATACTATTAAATAAAATGATACCTTTTTATGAGAAGTCGAATGGTATCTTGATTCTCAACGGCTTGTCGGCTTGCCCCTCGTGACCGGAGTTAGCTGAAATGGACCTAGCTAATGTGTTTCTCGCAGTGACGGAGCGGAAGCGTGTAGGCATATATATAGAAGAGCATATTGCGTATCACGTGACTGTACGCGAAGCATGTAGTTGGTTCGAGAACCGGACAATGGTCCTAAAGTTACATAACATCTTGACCTGTTCTAGAAGCACCTCGAAAAAGGGAGCTTTGAACAAAGGAGTCAAGGGTTTCAAAAATTCAAATTTGAAGTAAACAAGACAAGTGGGTCATCAGGTCGGACATTTTTATCAGACTGTGACATACGTTACCATCAGCTATTTGTGAGATCAACAAGAAAGATTAGACAATCTCTGCATGCTCTCATACATGACATAATATTTTAACTGCAGGAGTAAAAGGATTTTTATTGACGTAACGTATGTGTGAGGTGAACGTTTTTGTGTAAACCCTTCTTGTCAATTCTGCACACTGTAATTTCATGGTTATGCAAGTTTATTGAACATGCTCAATTTCAAATATTAAAATTACAATGGATGACACAAAGCTAACCTAGGTAATGGTTATTATTATTATTATTATTATTATTATTATTATTATTAATAATTATCCATAACTAATTACAAGTGATGAGAATCTTAATTTATGTTATAAAAATTCTCTTTAGACACTACACATTTCTCTCACTTGGTGGATGGATATGTGTGTGTTGTAAACGTTTTTTCTCTTCCACAACATTAAAGACAAACTTTCATTGTCACAATATTTCCCTAGGAGGAATATTTCTTACCAAAGGAGAAGATAAATCCATCTTTATGTTTAGCAATCCCCTATTCACCCACTATCTCTTCAACATATGATTATCAAAATGTGTAAGGTCAATAAATTTAACAATACATTTATTAAATCAACAATGAAAGATACACATAGCAAATACAATGAAAAAAATATTTGTCATCAATAGTTCCATGATCCATGTTCATATATCTTAAATGCTTAATCAGTCTTATATCCTAAGACATAATTCAACAGACAAGTATGACTATTAGTCACAGGGTAATTTCTTATCAGAGAACAGAATTGGAGTTATAGAGATTATAGTGATAATAATTTGTACATAACCTTTTCTAGGTAATGCTGCAATAGTCTTTTGTGTGCTTTCATAACAAAGTCGCAAGCTTATTGTTCACAATAGAATTGTTAGATTCAGGTGTCCTCTAGCACACTGTAGAACGTTAGGTCAGCCGCTATTCTTTCGAGACTTAATGCGGGTGCTCCTTCACCTTTTTACTCCCCTCACGTAGAATAACAATGAGTTTTATTTGTAAACGCTTGATATATCTAGTAAAATATAAAGTGCATGAGTTTTATTTGTAAACGCTTGATATATCTAGTAAAATATAAAGTGCCTGAGTTTTATTTGTAAACGCTTGATATATCTGGTAAAATATAAAGTGCCTGAGTTTTATTTGTAAACGCTTGATATATCTAGTAAAATATAAAGTGCATGAGTTTTTATTTGTAAACGCTTGATATATCTAGTAAAATATAAAGTGCATGAGTTTTATTTGTAAACGCTTGATACATCTAGTAAAATATAAAGTGCATGAGTTTTATTTGTAAACGCTTGATATATCTAGTAAAATATAAAGTGCATGAGGGCATACACCAAGGGTTACCTTGCACGCATCAACATTTGTAACCACATCGTAAATCGCGCAAACAAGTCCTGGACAACATAGCACTATCTGACAAGTTTCACCAAGAGTCCGGCACCTTTGTCTGTATGCTCTGTGTGACGGTGGAACTCTGTTAACAGAACAACGTTGAAATAAAATTAAGTTTGTTGAACCGCTATACTACACAATTTCTATATCCCTATGATCTGAACAGCTATACTACACAATTTCTATACCTCTATGATCTGAATGCTCTGACAGGAATTACACGCTCTACGTCGCTATCATAAATCCGTTCAGGGAGAGGATGGGAGGGATATGTTAGATTCATACTTTAAGTACACACATACACACACGTAATTACACATACGAAATATATATGTACAGTTGGGGTTGGGCGGTATAAGAACGGAATGTGAAGTCTGAGTGAAATAAAAAAATATATGTGCAGTTGGGGTTGGGCGGTATAAGAAAGGTATGTGAAGTATGAGTGAAATGAAAAGTACCTATCAACGTACATTTCTTCAAATGAAAGTTACAAATTCCCCACACCCCACCTTCATCACACATACACGTACACACGCTGCTCATCTTAAATTGTAAGTCACTCTCTGAAATGGTCAATGTTAGAGGCGTCTGTTAGGAATTCCTCACACACACGACAAGTGAATTTACCGCACCCTTACAAATGCTTTAACAGTACTTAAGGACAATAATTGTAATATTTAGGATCACACAAAACATTACCAATAGCTCTTAAGGACAATTATCATATATGGGATCACAGAAAACACTACTAACAGTTCCTAAGGACAATTGTCATATATAGGATCAAACAAAACACTATTAACAGTACTTAATGACAATTGTCATATATAGCAGTGGTCCCCAACCTTTTCTTCGCTGCGGACCGGTCAACGTTTGATAATTTTACCGCGGCCCGATGATGTGGGGGGGGGGGACGTTGATTGTTTATAGTTTAGATTGTTTTGATTTAATAATTAATTTAATTGTATTTAAACGTGCCTTCAAATTAAAATACAGTTACACCAAAAATTGAATATAAAGTGATTTAACATTTTAACTCACTAGAACGCTAAATCAATGAGAACCCTGAGCTTGTTTCTTTGCAACGAGACGGTTCCTTCTGGGGGTAATAGGAGACAATTACACCCGAAGTGTGTTGCTTATGTCCAGTTTATTCCGTTGTTTTGTTTTGGTTGCTGTCACTGCAGAAAACCCCGCTTCACACAGATAGGGTGTCGGAAATGGCAACAGGGATTTAAGTGCTGTGGTGGCCGTTGTTGTATTGGCGGGTGAGGGGATTTACAGAGCCCAGGCTAATACCACATCGTCTGTACTTAGTGTGTATGTGCACCCAAGATGTTCACCAGTGGTGGTGTTGTTGTTGTCATTGGCACTGTAGTTGTTGATATCCCCGGTATCCGTTGGGCTGTATGTAGGTGGGTGTTGGCGGCCAGTATAGGTGGTCAAGCATTAGTTGAATTAGATCCACAAATATCCCCACTGCATGTGATGTTGCTCCCTGTACTGCCACCGTTGTTGTTGTTGTCGCAGCGCTGCTGTTGTTGTTGTGGCTGTAGTAGATGATACTGTTGTTGTCGTCTGATGTGTTGTGGCGGGCGCCTTCTTTTTGATTTGGGGCTCCGTTCTGTAGTTTTTCCTTGTGTGTCTGTTGTGGTTGTCTTTGTTGCAGTCTCTGGTGGTGACTCTGGCTGTGGATTGGTGGCAGTTGGTTTAGTCGTTGTTGTTGTTTCTTGTGGTGTAGTTGGAGCGTTGTCGACTTCTGTTTCGGTCTCTGCGACAGTTGTCTTCACTTCTTTTTCTGTTTGTATTTTTCTTTCTTGCGTCTTGATATGTACCATTTGTATGCTAGAAAATTTTTGGCGCTTCTTCTTATTTTCGGTGGTAGCTGTTTTAATTTCTTTTTCTTTGCTGATAGAGCTTGTAGTCTGAGTTTCCTTATTATCTGTTGTGGGTTTTGGAGTTTGCGAGAATGCCTGTCTGATTTCTTGTTTTGCTGTTTGAGTTGAATTCACTTTGGCCGTATGTGGAATTTTCCAGATGATGTTGGTGTTTATTCCACTTTCTCTTGTAGTGGCTTGTAGAGTTTGGGTGGAAACGTGGCTTTTTCCTTCAAAGACTGTTTGAGTTGTGCCGTCTTCCTTTGTGGGTTTTCGCGTTGTTTCCTCCTTTTCCGTTTGTGAAGAGCGTGTTTTTGTTGTCGGCGTTATTTTCCAGATGATGTCTGTCTGTGTTTCACAGTCTGTTGATGTAGTTTTTTTTCCGGTTGTCTTGTCAGGTGCTTGTTTAAAATCTTGTGGAGACCAATTGCGGTTAAGATGGCTTGTTGTCTAGTGTAAGTTCATCATCCGTTTTTGTGTGGAAGAGGGTCAACAGCAAATTGTGAACGCATTTTTTAGTTCAACGTTTTTAGTTTCTAGTGTGAAGGTGAAGAGAGTAACTTTTCGTATGCCCCCATTTTCGGTTGGTTTGCTGATTTCACAGCAGTATTTTGTCCAGTCTTCTCATTTGTACTTCTTAATGTTTGCACCTCTTCAAGCCTCTTTTGCCGTATCTGTCTCAGCTGGGCTATGCGCTCGTTTGTGAAACAGAAAGGGCCGTCCGCATCTTCTGTGACTGACTCAGAATCGCGTAAAATGACACTAGGTGGAGTGGGCAGTAGTGGCATTTTTGCCAGCCCTGAAAAGGGCTGAGGCTTGGTGCTGGCTTGTCTGGTGTGGCGCTTTGACATGACTCTCCTCCCGGCAGTCCAATGGATGGAGTGCGTTCGTCGGTGGTCCGAAGCGAAGTGTGTTGGTGTGGTTGGGAAGTAGAGCTCGAATTCTTTAAAAGCAATGACAGATGATCGTGCACCAACTGGGAGAATGAATGCTCAGACTCAATCTCGTCCATGGAAAGTCGCACAAACCCGAGAGAAATACACCACAGTAAATAAAATTGGGCGGCCCGGGGGTTGGGGACAACTGATATATAGGATCACACAAAACTAACATTTCTTAAGGACAAGTGTCATATATAGGATCACACAAAACACTACTAACAGTTCTTAAGGACAAGTGTCATATATAACACTAAACACAGAGTAATGCAATTCAGAATAAAGACGAAAAGAATAGTCTATACAGTCATGATCTTACTAAAAGTAAATCAACAGCCATCAACATTCAGACTAGGGAAACACTAAAATAAAATGTCATTTCAACTAATCGTCTTCACTTATTTATAAAGCATATCACATAATATACACCGATGTATATTCTTAACAGGTATCCAAATTTATATTACAATTGTGGTTATCAAATATGTGAGAGTGTGCAGATGTGTGCATGCATAAATATATGTTTGATTATGTGATATAGAAAAGATACAGAAAAGATTAGTTTTTGAGAAGTAATATTGCGATTTCTTCTTGTATGTTTGCATGTGTTTCTGGATAAAATGTACAATAATTAAGACGTTATTCGTATAAATAGTCAATGTCCAATAATTAAGACGTTATTTGTATAAATAGTCAATGTACCATAATTTAGACGTTGTATAAATATTCAATGTAAAATAATTATGACGTTATTGGTATAAATACTCAATGTCGGTACGAGGTAAAAAGCGACGTGCGTTTTTAAATAAAAAAGTGTGTTTTTAAATAATGAAGTGTGTTTTTAAATAATAAAATGTCTTACAATAATAAAATGTGTTTTTAAATAATAAAATGTCTTGTAATAATAAAATATGTTTTTAAATAATAAAGTGTGTTTTTAAATAATAAAGTGTGTTTTTAAATAATAAAATGTTTTTAAATAATAAAGTGTGTTTTTAAATAATAAAGTGTTTTTTAAATAATAAAGTGTGTTTTTAAATAACAAAGTGTGTTTTTAAATAACAAAGTGTGTTTTTAAATAATAAAGTGTGATTTTAAATAATAAAGTGTGTTTTTAAATAATAAAGGGTGTTTTTAAATAATAAAATGTCTTATAATAATAAAATGTGTTTTTAAATAATAAAATGTCTTATAATAATAAAATGTGGTTTTAAATAATAAAATGTCTTATAATAATAAAAATGTGTTTTTAAATAATAAAGTACTTTTTAAATAATAAAGTGTGTTTTTAAATAATAAAGTACTTTTGGATAGATAGAGGTGTTCTAGAATGCGTCACATGTCCGGTTTCCATTTAACGACCTTGTCCTAATTTAGGTTCTAGTTATCAATATTGTTTTATTGGATAATTCCTAACATTAGCGACAGCCGGACTACCTAACTTATCTTCCACTCAAATGGCACAATATCGGCCAATTATTCACGACGCCAGCAAAAGGGCGCAGTGTTGCTTGCTGGAGAGTAAACTCTGCACTCCAGTCGCCATTTTCACGACCGGCTGAGCGTACCCACACTCATCAGTTTGAAAATCACTAGGGGAGGTAAATCTTCATCTGAGCTAACAGATGAATCGTCTCCACTGTAATCTGATTCAGCAGTAGAGTGTACAAGAAAGGACAGGTAAATCCTCATCTGAGCTAATAAATAGATGAATCATCTCCACTGAAACCTGATTCAGCAGTAGGCTGTACCAGAAGGACTTTATGTTAAACTTTCTGCCTGAAGCCATAAGTTGCACAATCTCGATTTGTTTTTAACGGTATGAAAGCAGACGACACTTCAAATTTTATGAACAGTAATGCGAGACCAGAACAGCATATTGGCTAAGTCTGTATGGTGTTTCTTAATGGCTTATGCAGCACACACCCACCCCTCCTCTAAAAATAGGCTACACTCAAACCTACCTTCTAGAGCACCTGACCCATATCCCCGGGACGGAAACACCTGAATGTTCCAGACACTCACTCTAATGAGCCATTCAGAGAGCTGCTCAGCTGCACCCATATTAATGTACTAGAAACTCACCTACTACTCATATTATTCATCAGATGAATCTACTAGAAACTGATCTAATATTCATATTATTCATCAGATGAATGTACTAGAAAGTCACCTAATATTCATATTATTCATCAGTTGAATGTAACCTGTCTGCTGAGGCAACACAATTTGGCTCCCAGTATTAATAAAGTATAATCATAATACTAGCCTTATTGCCAGTTATCAATACAAAGGAAACAATCCTCTGTATATATTATTGCTGAAAGTATGTGTTTTGTTTCTGTAACTAAATATTTATATTCTTTAATTTAACAGTATTTTATATTGTTATATTTCACTTATGCTATTAAAATGTATGACGACCATTTAATGACGAGTTTTCTGTCAGAGAACACTTTTGGACGAATTCTTAGCCCGTGTGTATTTTATTTGCTGATCAGCACTTTCTCTGAGACATTGATTTCAATAAGCTATGGAGCACTGCCGGAATGTAACGACTTTATCTTGGAAGTTTATTTCAATGAGCTATGGAGCACTGCCAGAATGTAACCACTTTATCTTGGAAGTTTATTTAAATGAGCTATGGAGCAATGCCAGAATGTAACGACTTTATCTTGGAAGTTTATTTCAATGAGCTATGGAGCAATGCCAGAATGTAAACACTTTATCTTGGAAGTTTATTTCAATGAGCCACAAAGTAATGCCAGAACAGAACGACACACATGGTCATAGACATATACAATGGACCACATGTACAACTGTGGCTATGACATTCACTAGGACCCTAGATTTCATGGTTGGCAACCCAAAATACAAGTGATGATAAAGTCAACAACTGCACAGATTCAATCCAATCCAATCAAACTTTAATCAAAGTCCATTTTTAGAGTCCACTTAGAAACATTCAGTTTTCTCTTATGAACTCATTATTAATTTGCTCATACAAAATACAAAATAACTACTACAGTGCTTTAGGAAATGAACATTATTTTATAAAAAACATGGTCATGATTATGAACTATAACCATTTATAAACTCTAATTGTAACTGTCGAGTCATTCGCTATATATAACCATTTATAAACTCTAATTGTAACTGTCGAGTTATTCGCTAAATATAACCATGCTGTATGAATTTATTTCTTGTTGAATACATTTAAAATGGATACTTAGACCACTCATGTTAGAGTGACGCACTTACAGGTTATATGTTATAGTCTGTCACTTATTTACTCTCCTGACTGTATATATCGGGGTGGGGGGCAGGAGCTATTTTCTAAAACTATTAATCTTCTCTTCTACATTAAATATCTTCCATCTTTCTACCACGTGCGGCCAACCAGGTGTGTTTCGGGATTACCTAAGATAATTGTGTTTTCACTGGTAAAGAGCGACATTTGTAGTGCTGATAATTGTGTTTTCACTGGAAAAGAGCGACATTTGTAGTGCTGATAATTGTGTTTTCACTGGAAAAGAGCGACTTTTGTTGTGCTGATAATTGTGTTGTAACTGGAAAAGAGCGACCATGCTGAGAAAAATGTGTGCATTGGATGATTGTTGTAAAAGTGGTGTCATACCATAGGTGTCTATGTGAGTGATATTCTAACTTCGCAATGCTTCATTCCACTGGTGTCTAGATCTGGTATTGGGTCTGTGGTGTCTTCTCATTAGTACTTAGACATTCACAGAGTTTTTGTATGAGTGGGAAAGGAAAACGTGTTTTCGAATTACAATGCTCAAGTATTGTCAAGAACAGGTACTATTTGATTTTTTCCTAAAACAGTAAACTTATTACTTTCATTAATATTCAAAACTACAAAAATATTTCATGACAGTAAATTCAATTGTAAAAGGAAAATAAATAAAATAAAATGTAAATAATTCATTTTAATAGATTAACATAATATACATAAACAATATTTCTTTGAAAGCAACTGTCAGCAAGAAATGTTTATAAAGTAAAAAATAAATAAAATTTAACCGAAATAATTTTCAATAGAAAGAGAAGAAAAATAGGAAAAAAATAATGAACCATATTTACTTAAATTAAATATCTATAAATTCAATTAATTTGAAACAGTTTAATTAAATTAAAATATATTAAATCATTTATTTCAAATTAATTAAATGGAATGATATTCTCTTCACTTCAATTTTATAAAAAAAACTTAAATTAAACTGTATTGATTTTAATTAACATCACATATAATAGTTAAGAAGTGAAAGAAAACTTAAATTAAATTGTATTTATTTTAATTAACATTAAATAATATTTAAGAAGTCAAAAAATCGTTGTAAAGTTGTGAATATATAAGAAGCAATGAAAATAGATTTCTAATTTAAATAACTCAATTAATTGAATTATTAAAATCTTAATTTTGAAAAGATAAATAAATTGAAAAATACGATACCCATTCATTCTTCTAGTAGCGTATTGATCTATTCGGATTAAAAATAAAAATATTTATCATCGAATGATAATCTATCTATCTATCTATCTATCTATCTATCTATCTATCTATCTATCTATCTATCTATCTATCTATCTATCTATCTATCTATCTATCTGATATGTAAATTGATAGGAAATGTATTGTAGAGTAAATCAAGTTTAGTCCATATAAGTACTTACAGACACAGAAACAGACTTACGTGTGTGTGTGTGTGTGTGTGTGTGTGTGTGTGTGTGTGTGTGTGTGTGTGTACATACACACAGAGAGAGAGGTATGCAGAGTGAGAGAGAAATACTTTTATAAATACTGAGAGAGGTTGATATAGAGTGAACATAGGACATGGAAATACTTTTAAAAATACATAGAGTGATTGGCATAGGGTGAACATAGGACATGGAAATACTTTTGTAAATACCCAGAGAGGTTGATATAATGCAGGGGTGCACAAACCCCTGAAAACTTTAAGATGTTACGATTATTTGTGACCTGAAAGGAGCTTTTAACATTAATCTGAACACGGAAGTAGAGCAGACGTTGAATTATTAGGTCTTTTCCCGCTGACGTATACACTCATAATCCGCAGTAGACTTTTTATCAGAATATATTCTCGGTCTTGGTCTGCTTTCCAGTGCAGTGGATGAGAACTTTGAAATAACTCAAGAATTAGCCGGTATGGCTTCACTACATGGGCGGACGATGTGGTGAAGATATTTTGGGTGGAATGACTCCGTTCATGGAAACCTTAACGTCCAGTGGGCCAAAGCTAGCCAGCGTTACTACGAATGGTGCACCTGCTATGACTGAAAGAGCATCAGGATTTGCTACTCAATTGCGGTCACATTAGCAGGGGCTTGGAATTCCAACAGACAGTGTCTACATGTACCATTGCATAATTCATCAGGAATCGCTCTGTGCACGAATTTTGAAATTTGACAGTGTCATGAAATTCGTTTTTAATTCTGTGAACTTCATACGATCCAGAGGACTTAACCATCGACAGTTCAGATCATTTCTTGAAGACATCGAGACATTCCGCATCACACAGATGTCAGGTGGCTGAGTCGAGGAAAGTTTTAAAACAGTTTGTTGAGTTGCGAACGGAAATTTGTGAATTCCTTACTGTGAAAGTCTAAGACACGGCTGTGTTTACTGACAAATATTTGTTGGCAGACTTGGCATTTCTGACAGACATGACAGACCACTTGAATAGATTCAACCATCATCTCCAAGGCAAAGATCACTTCATCTTTGATATGTACAAGGAGCTGCAGTCCTTGTAGTTGTTCTTTGTCATTTTCCGATTTTTTCAGCTTTTCAGGAGTAACAATGTAACTTCAGCAGACACCATTACAATTGTGTAACATTGCTTAAAGAATTTACTGAACGCGTTGATGCCATCAAGGAGCACAAGGACTTATTCAACTTCATTCGCGATCCTTTCTCATGTAGTGTAGAGTCCGTGCCTGATCACTGTCAATTCGAGGTCATTGATCTTCAATGTTCACCTGAACTGAAGTCATCATTTCAGCAGAATAACATTTTAACATTTTACGGAGGTCTCAACTCGAGCACAAACAGAAGTGTCAAGGAATTGGCTTGCAAGTTGTTGTCAGAATTCGGCAGCACGTACTTGTGTGAACAAACGTTTTCAGTAATGAACATGAACAACAACAAAATGAGATCGAATTGACCGACAACAATCTCTGTTCGATTTTGAGGCTGGCGACTTAAACTCGAACCAAATATTGACAAAGTTGTTAACAACATTCAGGCTCACCCTTCTCACTAATAAAGACTAAACCTAGGTTAGTAAGAGAAAAACAAATGTAAAGCACACTATTTCATTATTTATGGTTTTGTATTTTTTACTGGGCTATCCATGTGCAATCTGACTTGTGGTCTCCATGCACTATCACTTGGAAATGCGGCCCTCTGGCCAAAAACGTTTGAGCACCCCTGATACAGAGTGAACATAGAACATGGAAATATGGATACTGAGAAAGATTGATATAGAGAGTGAAATAACGTGTTAGAGTGTGATAACATAGGACATTGAAATAATAGTTTAATCTAACAACTTGATTCCAAACATCAACTGATTTCAAGGCAAAGTGTATAATTATTTATTTGAGGGAAATTTTGAATATGACCACTGAATATAATCTGATTTTTTTAAAACATTCCTAATTTTCATTAATTAAAGTGTTTAAAATAAAAGAAATACTATATTGTTATGCTTATAGTGTTATACCTGGAAAATCACCTTCCGTTGCTGACAACAATAATAGAAATATCACGACCCTCGCCATTTGTGTTTTCATCTTCTATTTATAGATCTAAAGATCTACGATGAAAAGAAGAGAAAAATAATGAAACAATTGAGTAATTTATATTGATTAAAAAATCTCAAGATCTACGAACTTCACACTTAATATTGACTGCAAATAAAATTGTGATAAAAATTATTGCGAAAAAACAAAACAAGCAATTTGCATTTGTTCTCTGTATGACATTTCTACATCTTTGACATAAAAGATTTACATTATAAAATTAGATTTACCACTGTAAATATCAACATTTGTAAAATTCGTTAAACATCTTTGACATAAAAGATTTACATTATAAAATTAGATTTACCAATGTAAATATCAACATCTGTAAAATTCATGAAACATCTATGATATAAAAGATTTACATTATAAAATTAGATATACCACTGTTAATATCAACATCTGTAAAATTCATGAAACATATATGATATAAAAGATTTACATTATAAAATTAGATTTACCACTGGAAATATCAACATCTTTTTAAAATTCATGAACCATCATGTATCTCACTTTATATTTACTTTACTTACAGGCGTCACTATGCATAATACATTTCAAGTGTCTCATATATAATAGCTTGCAAAAATAATAAAATCTAATATGGTACATAATTCTTTTTAATGTACTGCAATATAAAAACACACTTCTTTCTATTTATAGCTGTCTAATGACTGGCACATTAGTGTCACTCAATCGACACTGACCGATTTTGTTACAAGTGTCATTTAAACATCACATTACTGACTCACGTCATCACATACGTCACACATTATTTTACAAGCGTCACATTATACGTGTTATAACTCTCTCTCATTGCATGGTCACTGATCCACCTCATTAAAAGTGTCACTTACTAAATAACATTATGAAGGACTTAACATTAAGTCACACCATACGTGAAGTGTCAGTTGCCAATCAAATGTTGAGCGTTGAAAGGGAGATAATTTTACAAGTGTCAAAATACGTAATATTCTGGTAAAGTAACGTACGTTAAATATGTCATTGTGAGTCGACAAATTGCAAAGAATGATTGTTGTATATACACACCAACATTAAGGTATTTGTTTTAGAGTGCAGCAATTCCTGTTGATATTTTATAAACAATAGCAGAGTTCTTTACTACTCTAAAATAAACTTTATAAACAATAGCAGAGTTCTTTACTACTCTAAAATAAACTTTATAAACAATAGCAGAGTTCTTTACTACTCTAAAATAAACTTTATAAACAATAGCAGAGTTCTTTACTTCTCTAAAATAAACTTTATAAACAATAGCAGAGTTTTTTACTACTCTAAAATAAACTTTATAAACAATAGCAGAGTTCTTTACTACTCTAAAATAAACTTTATAAACAATGGCATAGTTCTTTACTACTCTAAAATAAACATTATAAACAATAGCATAGTTCTTTACTACTCTATTCTTCCTGTCAGCATGGAAATATAAATGTCCCTGGTATAGCCATATAATTATGAGCTGTAAACAAACATGACTATTAGGCTGTGATTTTTCAAACAGTTGTAATCAGACATCTGTTGTCAGACAATCAGACGGATGTGATTAGACAGTGATCAGTTAGACAGCTGTAATCACTCGTTTCTAAATAGACAGCGATCAGCCAAACAGGTGTGGTCAGACAATGGTGTGTTAGACACCTGTATGAATATGTTCTGTAATGTAGTCTGCTAGACAGCTATAGTTAAAGTGCGATCAGTCAGACTTCAATCTTTTATCAAACAATTTTCTTCCAGACATATATGGTCACAAAATGACTAGTCAAACATGAAACAACAAGACAGCTGTGGTCAGACATATACACAGTCACACAGCTGTGATTAGACAATGATCTGTCAGATAGAAGTCGTCAGGTAGTGATCACTCGGGCAAAGTTTGTTCAGTCAGTGATCAGAGTTATTGATCAATCTACATTAAACAAAAATATTAAATGCACATCTAAATGATATGTCAGAATGAAATGTAACAGCACAAATTAATTCAGTTATTGCTACATTTCCCGTATAAAACCACTCAGTCGTAAGTTCTATTAATATTGTGTGTACTTAGTTGATACTGTTCGCAACTTTCTTTTCCCTGAATTGCCCCCCACCACACAAACTCCCCCATTCCTTACTTCCATTATTCGCACGGTTTGCCGTGCAATCAGAGTTTCTTCCCATGCATACATGATACACAGTGATATATAAATACAGTTATTCCTAATTGTGTAAATAGATTTCATTCCAGGATGACTTTGGTCAAATGATTTACCTTAAAAGACGGTCCTGAGAATTGTTCACACGACTAGCTCTTTCAGTTTCCAACCCGTCAGTCTGCTGGTGTAGCATTGATTTAACGTCTTCCAGAAATGACGTCACAATTAGCGTTAGAATGTAATCTATTCGTCATTAACCTGACGTGCAGTTTCCTTGGTTCTCTAGTTGTTTCTTTCTTCATGCAGTTTAGATTGGTTTTGTTTCTTTTTTTTAAACACAGATACACACGCATAGAAACATTTTAATTAAAACTGTCATTGCTTTGCTTTTCATACATCTGATATTTATTTTAAACAATTTGTTAAAATTATAATTTCAAATACGTGCACGCCATAGTAAAAATAATATTAAATTGTTTAGTAGAGCGTTCACTCCTTGAAAACGTTAAACCCTGCTAAGTTGTTCGGATTGTGCTTATTAGAAATGGCGGTTACAATGTTCAGTTACAGTGTTCAATCAATCGTCAAGATTTCTAACTCATCTGTTTAACATTATGAATAAGGAAAGAGTTTAAAATAAAAATTAAAAATAAATGAAAATAAAACGAATAGCTAATTAAGGACAACAATTTAAATTATTGAGTCAAATTTCCTTTTATGTAGCAATCTAAACATGGACGTTCACTTGGGCATAAGAACGTTTATGTAGCAAAATCTAGACATGGACGTTCACTTGGGCAAAAGAACGTTTTATATAGCAAAATCTAAACATGGACAATCACTTGGGCATAAGAACGTTTTATGTAGCAAAATCTAAACATGGACGTTCACTTGGACATAAGAACGTTTTATATAGCAAAATCTAAACATGGACGTTCACTTGGACATAAGAACGTTTTATATAGCAAAATCTAAACATGGACGTTCACTTGGGCATAAGAACGTTTTATATAGCAAAATCTAAACATGGACGTTCACTTGGACATAAGAACGTTTTCTACAGAAAACAAATAAGAATATCGAGGTGTACATAGCAGAATGAGGAGGTGTGTGTATTAGATAATTAGACAGACAGACAGACACATAGATAGATAGATAGATATACAGACAGACAGATAGATAGATAGATATATAGATAGATAAACAGACAGAAAGACTTAATATAGATAGATAGATAGACGGACAGAAAGACATATAAATAGATATATAGTGTGACAGAGCACAATTGTTGAACTGTACTTTTATTATTTTTATATATGGGGAGAGAGAGAGAGAGAGAGAGAGAGAGAGAGAGAGAGAGAGAGAGAGAGAGAGAGAGAGAGAGAGAGAGAGAGAGAGAGAGAGAGAGAGAGAGAGAGAGAGAGAGAGAGAGAGAGAGAGAGAGAGAGAGAGAGAGAGAGAGAGAGAGAGAGAGAGAGAGAGAGAGAGAGAGAGAGAGAGAGAGAGAGTGAATAATAGTTATCTGAACGTATAAGTTCTGGAATATTGATGTCAAATTGTCAGTTTCATTGTAATTGTCATAAGTTTATTTTATTGTTCATTTAATAAATTTATTGTCCTTCTTATGCATATTGTTATTGATAATCTTATGTTGGAAAAGAAAGTGGATGGATGGGGTTCGCTAAATACAGATTAAAGGTCAGATTTATCTTCTCCATAAGTAAGTAATTTTCCACTCACGGAAACCTTATGTGACTGTAAACATTGTTTTATGTTTAGATTCGAGAAAACGTTTACAACGCCAAAATATCCGCTAAGTGAGCGACGAGTGGTGGCTGTTGGAGGATCATTACTAAAATAAAATTAATATTCTCATCACTTGGAATTAGTTATGAAAGATTAATTAATAATAATGATTATCTTCATTAACTAAGTGGCGTGACCTGTCACACTAACATTTACTTCCACTACTCTGTTCGATGACGTATAGACTGTGAAGTGACTTCGTCAGCAAAAGTTGTCGCACTGTCATAAGGCTGCTATTCAGACATATAATTTAGGTGAGATAATTATATGTTATAAATGAAATTGTCCAATTGGAACACACTTCAGATGGCTGGGTATTTGTACTGGGTTACATTAACATTAAATTAACATTGTAGCGGGTGTTTTTACACGGTTGCGACAACCTATGCAATGTCAGATGGGTGCAACTGCTTTCCAGTAGTGTCAAAATTAGTGTCTAGCCCTGAGCTTGTTAGGTTACCATGACGACAAATTCCAATCAAGTAATGGATCCAACACATACTGTGCATACGTTTCCTACATAAACTCCCTCACTGGTGAGTCACACTCCCTCACTGGCGAGTCATATTTTTTTTGGTGCGGGTGTTTGCAAATGACATTTTGTGTTCATTTGATTACAGAAGTTTTCTGAGAAAGGTATTTTGAACAAGAGTACTGTCTGTTAGATTTTGAGGATTATATTATTTCCTGTCTGTACTATAATGCACTTCTCAAATACGAACTTGAGGTTGGTAGAGCACTCTCATTACTACACACACTCTCTAGCTGATGTTAATGTTCGTAATATAATGAACTTCTCAAATACGAACTTGAGGGTGGTAGAGCACTCTCATTACTACACACACTCTCTAGCTGATGTTAATGTTCGTATTATGGATAAATACTTGAATTAACACTGACCGGGAATATAATAAAATTTATACTTATAGTGGACATCCATCTTTCCCTATTATACCCGACTTTTCACTTTATCATATAGTCCCACTACCGCCATAAAAGGGGTATTTTTGCAAAGATATACAACATCAAAATAATGGATGTTAACAAGAAATATACATTTATTTAATAATATAAATTTACCTATACAAACTACAGAACATATAGCATTGAATCAGATCAAAATATGGTTGCACACAAAGGATATATCAACATGGCTCAAAGTTCAGCGATAATCTTATTGGCTGTCCTGTCTATGGGTCAGAGATTGGTACCTCCTACAGCCCAATAATCAATGTTTTTTTTATATGTTCTCAGTGCTGGTTTCACTCCTCCAGAATGTTCCAGAAATATTCTCATTGTCAATTGGCATACACAACATATAACATGCTCATTGCATAATGGGGAAGACAGAAATAAGATTGTGACAATTGTTACTGTCTGTTAATTGCTTAATTATTTATTTATAATCATAAATAATACACAAACAGTAATTAAATTCTTCCTTGCAATCAACACACACAGTCACCTGACGGGGTCTTTGTCTTTGCGGTCACGAGAGCCATCACCCACGAGACTCGGAAATCTTTAATAGAGTGCTGGGCCCTTATATCTGATTCTAGTGTTTGTGAGGAAGTACGATACACTGGGGCCTGCACAGTTCACTCGTTTTATTCCTGGAGCGATGCCCCAGCTTTGTCTACATGCGGCTCGAACCGTGAGCATGTTTGGTAACACACATATGTGTGAGCAGCTGTTCTCTGTGATGAAGATTAACAAAACATCACACAGGAGCCTTCTCACTGATGAACACCTGCAGTCCATCCTGGGAATCTCCATAACACTGAACCTTACTCCAAACATAAACGAACGTGTTGCCAAGAAAAGATGCCAAACATCCAGCTCTGACAAATTGGCATAAGAGTGAAAATCGGTATGCCTTGATTTGTTATTATTTTAACTTCTGTCTGTTTTAATTCGTATTAGTGTTTAAAAAAGTTTTAGTTTTCCACTGTTCAATGAGTGTTTATACAATTCGGCCCGCAACCTTAAGTGTGATTTGAGTTTTGGCCCCCTGTGCGATTGAGTTTGACACCCCTGTTCTAACCCATCTCTTTCTTTATCCTGGCTTCTAGTTTGGCTAGACCTCTTCACACTCAAATGTATAAATGTATTTTTAAAACTGTTTAGTCCCCTTTCAAGTGTAATTTATCCTGTAATAATATGATGCAACACCCCACTTCCTCTCACAGTGTACACTTGAATTGATAATCCTTTTTATTAATGGGTATTCACACATTTCACTATAACTTATCACACTTTGTTAATTACAGCACAACGTTAAACTCGGCTGATGATGCAATACAAATTTCCTGAATTTCATTGACAAAACACTCTAATTACTTTTAGCAGTATAAACATTACAAGTCTATCTCCATAGAGAATGCCCAACCAATTTTATACTCTCTGAATATGAATAAAAATACACTAACGCATCGTATCAACCACAGGAAAATTAATAATTTGTTACTGATAAGCAAATCATGAATCAAAATATCAATGCATCGTGCACTAACTAACCTTCACATTTCAAAAACAAAATATCAAACATTTAAATCAATAAATCACTTTTAACTAGTCTTATAAGCGTGGAGTCTTTTTATAATTTTTTTTAGAAAAAGATTATCCTGGCTATTTTTCAGGGTTCACTAACTCACATTACAACACAAAATTCTGAAGCAAAAGTTCTCCCCCCTTTTCTGTTTTAACCAGTGTCTGTCTGTGATATGTTACTCTATAAATTTTGTCTACTGTCACGTGATCTTATCACTACAAAATTTGTTTTATTCCCAGACGATTCCTTTCCCTTGTCGGTTGCCCATACTAGGACAAAACCACCTGCAAGGGACAATTCCCAGTTGTTCATGAGTCTCCAGTGAGTATTCCTCACAAAATAGAGAACAAAGACATGGACAATACATACATCACAAGATGAATTTTATATAAAATGAACAAAGACGTGGACAATACATACATCACAAGAAGATATTTTTTACATAAAATGAAAATGACAAGGAATGACATGAAGACGACAAGGAATGACGTGAAGATGACAAGGAATGACGTGAAGATGAGTGGAAAAACAATCGAATCAAACTTCACATAAGTTACAATTTATTTCAAGACACTAATCCAGTTATCTCAAAGTGATCTAACCAGCACTAAGAGTAAGTCGTCCAATTATTTGTTTTCACTAAGAAAGTTTATAGTTCTTTCACATTTCTTACTTTAATATCTTGACAAAACAGTCTTGTGAAATATTTGGCACAATTAGAACACACATACTTAATATCTCGACAAATCAGTCTTGTGAAATATTTGGCACAAGTAGAGCTCACATACCTTAATATCTCGACAAAATATGTGAAATATTTGAAATATTTGGCAAAAATAGTGCACATATACTATGAATAAAATTTATGGGGAACACTTCTTGCACAACCTACAGGCTCCCTTCCAGTCTTGCAGCAAGCAAATGACGTCACGGTATTGATGATTTTCACAGCTTGCAGTAGACAAGTATTTAGACGTTTTGGGCGAAGGTTTTGAAAACCACCCACCAATCAAAATAAATTAGTCATTCGTTTCATTAATTTTCTCTTCTGTTCATTTTAGATCTAGAAAATGAAAACACAAATGGCGAGGGTCGTGATATTTCTATTATTGCTGTCAGCAAAGGATGGTGATTTTTCAGGTATAACATTATAACCATAACAATATATTAATTATTTATATTAAACGCTTTAAACAACGGAATGCGATTTTCCAGGTATAACAATATAAACAAAACAATATAGTATTTCTTTTATATTAAACACTTTAATTAATTAAAAATAGGAATGTTTAAAAGAAATCAGATTATATTCAGTAGTCACATTTAAAAATTCCTTCAAATAAATAATTATACACTAAATTTGCTGAATATCATTTCTGTACCAGGAAAGTTGTACTTTATTAGTATAATATGGCCTTGAAATCAGTAAATGTTTGGAATCAAGTTGTTAGATTAAACTATTATTTCCATGTCTTATTTTATCACACTCTACTACTTTATTTCACACTCTATATTAACCTCTTTCAGTATTTATAAAATGTTCCATGTCCTATGTTCACTCTATATCAACCACCCTCTATATTTATAATAGTATTTCTCTCTTACTCTGCATACCTTTCTGTATGTACACACACACACACACACACACACACACACACACACACACACACACACACACACACACACACACAAACGCACGCACGCACGCACGCACGCACGCACGCACGCACGCACGCACGCACGCACGTAAGTCTGTTTCTGTGTCTGTAAGTACTTATATGGACTAAACTTGATTTACTCTGCAATACATTTCCTATCAATTTACATATTAGATAGATAGATAGATAGATAGATAGATAGATAGGCACAAATATCTCGACAAAAAGTCTTGTGAAATATTTGGCACAATTAGAGCACACATACTTAATATGAAACTGCATGAAAGACTAAGTTCGGGCCCCATCCAACCATTAATGACTTATCTGTCTTGTGTTTTTTTTGTAACATCTAATAAACCAATGTATTACTGGTACATGTCACGTGCTTCCCACCCCTCGCGAGAGTGAGACACATCGGAACAGCTAAACGAGACCCTCCACATGACAGACTTAAAGGCAAAGGTATGTAGAGTTTCCACAGCAAATTAATTACAAAGGGTACTGATAACGAAAGTCATTCAAGATATCAAAGATATTTGATAACTAATGTCAGTCTAATTTACACCTGTATTAAATTCAAATGTCTCAGATAACTAAAGTCATTCAAGATATCAAAGATATTTGATAACTAATGTCAGTCTAATTTACACCTGTATTAAATTCAAATGTCTCAGATAACTAAAGTCATTCAAGATATCAAAGATATTTGATAACTAATGTCAGTCTAATTTACACCTGTATTAAATTCAAATGTCTCAGATAACTAAAGTCATTCAAGATATCAAAGATATTTGATAACTAATGTCAGTCTAATTTACACCTGTATTAAATTCAAATGTCTCAGGTAACTAAAGTCATTCAAGATATCAAAGATATTTGATAACTAATGTCAGTCTAATTTACACCTGTATTAAATTCAAATGTCTCAGGTAACTAAAGTCATCGAATTTCCACACTGTCTTAAAGTCACAGTTTCCACTCTGCATTATTAAAGACAAATGTCTCTGTTAACTGGTCAGTTACGTTCCCATACTTATTGAAGGCAAAGGACTCTGATTATTAAAGACAGTCCACTCTCCACAATGAATTAAAGGCAAAGTCTGATCTCTAATGTCAGTCCAGTTTCTAAACAGAATTAAATATATAGGTCTGTGATAACTATAGTATAACAAGGTCACGTACAGTATTAAAATCAAATGTTAATGATAGGTATAGTCAATCAGTTTTCACCTAGTATTGACGTCAAAGGACTCTGATAACTAAAGTCGATTAAATTCCAGTTCTGAATTAAAATGAATCCTCTCTCATAAATAAAGTCAGTTGTGTTTCCATACTCTATTTAAGTCAAAGGTTTCTGATAACTAAAGTCATTAGAAGTTTCATCACTTTACTAAAGGGAGATGTCCCAGGTAATTCAAGGCAGTCCAAAAATCACTCTAGATAAAACGCTGTTGTCTCTGATAACTAATTTCAGTCCAGTTACCACTCTGATTTAAGGACAAAAATCCTCTGGTAACTAAGTGAAATTCCATATTGTTTTAAATTAAAAGTTCTCTGATTAAGATCACGCGAGTAGCCATTCTGTCTTGAAGTCAAAAGTGATTGATAACTGAAGTCAGTCGACTTTCCACAATTTATTAAAACCAAAGGTCACTGATAACATGCCAGTCCTAGGGATTGATAACTGAAGTCAGTCGACTTTCCACAATTTATTATTAAAACCAAAGGTCTCTGATAACATGACAGTCCTCTTTCTTTATTACATTAAAGAAAAGTTTCTATAAATAGAGATCGTCGAATTTCCACAATGTCTATCTATCTCTGTCTATCTATCTCTATTTATCTATCCCTTACTTTTCTCGACCGTTGGAGCACCACTGATATCCTGACAACCAGTTTCCTCCACTCCATTGCATTCTGTTCTCTGATAATTAATCTTACTGTATCGCTCAGCTTCAGTCCTGTCCACTCGGTCTGATGATGGCGTCACACCAAGCATGGATCATAGAGGGTCATTAGATAATAAAACTACTAAATCAGTTGGGAACTAGTTTACATTGCATGAGCAATTTCTAGCATATTCTCAACTCGAGTGTTTACTCCAACTCTGACACTTACAAAAATACCTTCAAAAGGAGTGCCTAAGGTAGGGTCAGTTTGACAATTTCACAATTTTTATAACAATTAAACCTAGAAATATATATATATTAGAGAGAGAGTGAGAGAGAGAGAGAGAAAGAGAGAGAGACAGAGAGACAGAGAAAGAGAGACATACATACAGACAAACAGTTATGTACAATAACTTATTCAGATGTTCTCATGAATATATAGTCGCGCATACACGTGCGAGTGAGTACAAATCCACAAAAAGTTATTTTTGAAATTTACATACATTTCAAAATGTTAATACATTGTGTACTCACTATTATAACGTTAATGTTGCAGACTATAATCGTTATACTAATTTGAACAGAGTTAAATACTTACAGTCCAGATGACGGTCAGGGCTGATTGTCCTCGTATGACTGGAGGGCGACATCCAAGCTGAACGTGCCACAGACCAGTTCTTGAGTTGTAGATAATCTCAGGGAGAATGAAAGCGTGCAATTCGTCAGAGATAGTCACAGGTACATCTGAAAAATTCAATGCATTGTAGTAGTAGTAGTAGTAGTAGTAGTAGTAGTAGTAGTAGAAGTAGTAGTAGTAGTAGTAGAAGTAGTAGTAGTAGTAGTAGTAGTAGTAGTAGTAATTCATACTTTTATGCACGAATTCTGGTGAATGTTGTTTATGAAACAAGGTCGCTGCATTTTTTTTATTCTGGGAGATTTATAGTTTTCTGGAGGATATGATCTCTTCCGAGAAGTCCTAAAGACTTCCCTTATCATAGTGACATGTGGTACTGAGAAAATGCCGCTTTATGTTGTAATTCAATACACAAATTTACCAAGTCTTGGAGTGTACTTGTTTTGAAGGCTTGCTTTTAAACATTAAAGAATCTTGCTATATTATTCTAAAGTGTTTAAAGATACCACATTACCCAGCATGCCATTTATCTTATTCTGAGGTGTCTTTCGTTTTAGTATAAATGTATTTCCGAAATTGTATTTTATTTTAAACTCTCCAAATGTGTACAGTGCATTGCTGGACGTTTTAGATTTTTTGACCGATTGAATACAACTTCTTTGTGATAAGAAGACATCAATTCAATCATTCGTCTAAAACTCTAAATCGATAACAGCAAAAGTTATTTTAACATATAAAAAAATGAACCTGTTTATTTAATGAGGTGATCAAGTGACGTCACGCGATTCTAGAGAACACGTACACTTCACCCAATCTCATAAATATACACATTTACTTCTATGCGTACACTTAGACACTCACGTGCACCCCACCCACACATTCACAAACTCAAACACTAAAAATACACAATATTATTCTTCCGTGCATGCATCTTTGCCTGTGTGTCAATCCAATTTATTCTCCCAACAACACCGCATGTTACCAATCATTGCGAGCTTGTAAGTGAGTTCAACAACATGACATCAAGGAACTAGACAAAAACAACACTTCTAGAACACACACTACTAACACAATAAGACATGACATCAAGGAACTAGACAAAAACAATGCTATCACCTTCTTATGGAAACCAACCAGAACAGCATATCAGGAAACGAAACAACAGACACTGCAGCAAAATAAGGCCAAAACATGGCATGACTATGAAATACTAGTTTGCAATACAGGCAGCAAAATAAGGCACAACACATGGCATGACTATGAAATACTAGTTTGCAATACAGGCAGCAAAATAAGGCACAAAACATGGCATGACCTTGAAATACTAGTTTGCAATACAGGCAGCAAAATAAGGCACAAAACATGGCATGACCTTGAAATACTAGTTTCCAATAGAAGTGAAAGGGACGTAGAGTGGTAGTACATCGGTCATAAATATGACGACAATGGTGACGAACGATGATGATGAGCGGTGATCACCACAACAGAGATGACAACATTCTTAGTTCTTGATACATTGTATTTATGTTCATGTAGACACAGATTCAAGAGAAAAGCGAGTCATTTAAGAGATACGCACTTCATTCCAAGTGTGGTGATTGTTGTTATGATTTAATCGGGGTGGGTCCACTAGTTTCCAATAGAGGCCTGAAATGACATACTAATGTATTATTTTAAAGTTTACTATTTTCCAATACTGGCCTAAATTCTGACATACTAATGTATTATTTTAAAGTTTACTAGTTTCCAATACAGGCCTGAATTGACATACTAATGTATTATTTTCCAATACTGGCCTAAATTCTGACATACTAATGTATTATTTTAATGTATCAGCAAAAATGACCATGAAATACAAGTTTGTTTCTAACCTAGGCCTGAAATCTGATATACAGATATTTTCAAAAGACAGTTACAAATGTTCTTCCGCACTTTTATTAATTTTGGATGTAGGAATACAATTAAAACAAATCAACATTTTTCTTAATATTAAAGATGTAATTCAGTTTCACTTACAAGGCTAAATAAATGCTTACATACATAGCTAGAGATATTTATTGTTAAAGTCTGTAAGAATGTTTGAATATAAAATTCTTTTTACTGAATTGAAAAGGAGTTTAAATATATGTATGAGGAGAGGTCTATTCTTACATACACTGCAAGAGATATTTAATTTTAAAGTCTGTAAGAATGGTGAAAATGAGGACATACACTGCTAGAGATATTTAATTTTAAAGTCTGTAAGAATGGTGAAAATGAGTACATATACAGTTCTTCCATACACGATATAATCTAAATGTTCTAACGGATTAATGTCTCACTTTATAACGGTAATACGAACATCTGGTATTACAGAGGGAATATAGTAACTGCCTAGTTTAAGAATTCATGGTACATTTAGTTAAAACACTTCATTGAGAGATGTATTCTGATCCTCTCTGCTTATTCATCATTATTTCTATACATTTGTATGTCTAAACAGTTCAAAGCAGTACTGGTGTTAGCCACACTCATAATGCCCATGACTACATCACTAGTACTGGTGTTAGCCACACTCATGACGCCCATGACTGCATCACTAGTACTGTTGCAAGCCACACTCATGACGCCCATGTTTGCATCACTAGTAATGGTGTTAGCCACACTCATGACGCCCATGACTGTATCACTAGTACTGGCGTTAGCCACACCCATGATGTCCATGACCTAGAGATTTGTGGGAGAGTAGATAGACCATGGTGTTTCCATTGAAACAAAACTAATTAAGGATTAATGATGTCCAGATGTCATAAGATCCAGTAATGATGTCCAGCTGTCACAGGGTCAAGTAATGATGACCACATGTCGTAAAGTAAAGTAATGATGTCCATGTCATAAGATAAAGTAATGATGTCTAAGCCAAAACAGATTGTTGTCCAGCAAGCCGTTCATGAAAGGGAAGTCTGTAAAACTAGTAGACAGTTCAGATTTAGATAAATAAAATTACTTTGCCTTAAAAAAAACAGCTCAGAAATAGATAAACAGTCAGATTACTTTGACTGCAAACAACAGTTCAGAAATAGATAAACAGTCAAATTACTTTGACTTGAATAAAGATAAGAGGAAAAAGATAAGCAATCAGATTAATTTGACTGGAAAGAAAAGATAAGAGGAATAAGACACACTTTTTTCAACTGTATGTCAAGTGAAAGACCTAAAGGAGGTAAGTGGATGTTTATTTGTTGTCAGGGAGAATGAATTACTTATCAAAAAGTGTATTAATATTCTGTTTTTATTTTGCAGGGTTGAGAAAGTTAAAAGAATTGTGAACACGGGAATAGCCTAACTGAAATGTTATTTATGTAATAAAATACGTAAAGCGTGTAAAATTATTGCAGGTGATTTTGGTTTAATTTTGGACAAGAAGACAGAGGGCTTGGTATACTTTTCTTGTTTCTGCTTTTCTTATGCTGTGATCCTAAGGGAGATAATAGATTTACGACGCATCGTCCCGGAACAGAAATTAAATCCCTTGTCAAATTTCAAGTGATTTTGAAGCTGTGATCCTAAGGGAGATAATAGATTTACGACGCATCGTCCCGGAACAGAAATTAAATCAAATTTCAAGTGATTTTGAACTTTAGGATACATCTATTTAAAGAAATAGTATACATCCATTTTCAAGCAGTACTTATGTAATATTGAGGTTGATCATAGTTGTTACTGAACTTATTTTGTTGTGGACTACTGGTCCAAATGGAAATTGTCTATATCGGAGCTTAATTTGTTTTAGGACAGAACAAATTGTGTGCTATGGAAGTTAACAAGACACGTGGAAAACAGTTTTAAGATTCTTTCAGTGAAAATATCTTAACTTCTTGGAATCATGCGGGATTAATTGGGCCGTGTTCCTCTTTCTAATTTTTTAAAATTACTTTTATTGTTGTATTATAACGTTTCTTGTTTTTCATTTTATCATCTCACATTCTTATCACTTCACTTTTATGATTGACTATTCTTTATGTTTGTATCGTCTTTGTTCTGTTATTTGTTGGCGAATAACTGTGGGGTTGTCTTTCGAGCCAAACCTGACATTTGGTACTGTGTAGTTTGTGAATCGGTTCCCATTCATTCCATCATCAGGGCGGCTTTCTTCACTGGACAGAAAAAAGCGCCGGACGTCAACCATAACATCACGCATATAGGTCAACTTGAGTTGATAAACAAATTGTAAAGACCATATAATAACATTATTACAAATGTCCAACATATCTGATAACTGCATTGACATTAAAACGACCTTTAAACACTCAATCCGTTGGTTGTGGGACAATTTTCCTCTCAGAGCTGTGTGGTAAATTTGGACAATTTACCTATCATGGATAGGTGAGGTATATTTGGACAATTTATCTCTCAGGTATAGATGGTATATTTGGACAATTTACCTATCAGGGATAGGTGAGGTATATTTGGACAATTTACCTCTTAGGGATAGTTACTTAAAAATATTTTCCTGCATTTGCAACTATTGATTTATGGTTTATCATTTGACTAAATGATTATTTTTTGTATACATAATGTTGACTTTTATTGTTTTGCAATTAGATATAGAAATTTTTCATGTGTTTGAAATGATCTTCAGTGACTTGTATATAGTTTGACACAAACGAAAACAGTGAATACACAGGACACCAACATGTATAGTTTCATTCACACAATTAAAGATTTAATAATCACACGACTCCAATATTTATAGTTTCGTCCACACAGGTACAGTGATGATAATAACATGACATCAGCATTTATAATTCCATGCATACATATACAGTGAATAAAATCACTCGACACCAACATTTATACCTTCACTCAGCTATGCGACTAGTACATAAACACACTGCACAAAATTTACAGTTTATTCACACATGTTCACTGAGGTTAAATACACGACAGAAAGATTTATAGTTTCATGCATAGAGAGACATGAATATTTACAAGCGACACCAACTTTTGTAGTTTCATGCTCACATGAACACTGAGTATAAACACACGACACCAACATTTATAGTTTCATGCACATATGTTCAGTAAATATAAGAATACGACATCAATATTGGTATTTTCATGTACACATGTACACACACATATGCATTCTTCTTGCGCAGACATTGAGGTGTGGTGTGATTTCTACTCACCATATGTATATATTACAAAATAGTATTTACTCCATGGCAAATAGTTCAAGAACAACATTATCGCTTGAGTTTTTTAAAAGTGTGCTTTTAAGTCATAGTCAAATTAAGTAATATTAACCCTGACCTCTACATCGGTCTATAAGTGAGGTCGTGACTCTTATGTTAATATCAACTCGGACATCTAAGACTGACTAGATGTGAAAGTGATTGGTTCTATAATGAAAGCTACAAGAGATTTTAGTCTAGAAGAATTAATTAATAATGAGAGAAGTTATTTCACATGAACTAATTAAGAGTGTAATTTAATTCTTGGAGAAATTCTTTCGCTTGTATTAATCAAGAATGTAATATAATTCTGAGAAGTTATTTCACATGACTAAGCAAGAGTGTAATTTAATCCTGAGAGAAAATATTTCACATAAAATAATCAAGAATGTAATTATATTATGAGAAGGTGTTTCACATGACTAAGCAAGAGTGTAATTTAATTCAGAAAGAAGTTATTTCACATGACTAAGCAAGAGTGTAATTTAATTCAGAAAGAAGTTATTTCACATGACTAAGCAAGAGTGTAATTTAATTCAGAAAGAAGTTATTTCACATGACTAAGCAAGAGTGTAATTTAATTCAGAAAGAAGTTATTTCACATGACTAAGCAAGAGTGTAATTTAATTCAGAAAGAAGTTATTTCACATGACTAAGCAAGAGTGTAATTTAATTCAGAAAGAAGTTATTTCACATGACTAAGCAAGAGTGTAATTTAATTCAGAAAGAAGTTATTTCACATGACTAAGCAAGAGTGTAATTTAATTCACAAAGAAGTTATTTCACATGACTAAGCAAGAGTGTAATTTAATTCACAAAGAAGTTATTTCACATGAACTAAGAAATCCGCATATGAAACAAAACTCGTGATTGTATGTAGCACTGTAAATTTCAAGGAAAGTAGCAAAAGCTCAGAATTATTTCTGAGAAGTAGGAAAAGAGGAAATAAAGGGAGTGTAGATTATTTCTGAGAAGTGGATAAAATGAATTGTAGTGAGCACATAGTGTATCCAAACACAATTTCCAATCGAATACTTAAAAACCTGCCTAAAGGTGATCAGGAATGTCACACAACAAAAGTTATTCATCCAGTTACTACATTCAACTTTTCTCGTGCACGCTTTTCTAGCAATACACAAACACTGAATGTGTTTATTTCAACCTTTCTTGTGCACGCTTTTGTAGCGATACACAAACACTGAATGTGGTGTTTATTTCAACCTTTCTTGTGCACGTTTTTCTAGCAATACACAAACACTGAATGTGGTGTTTATTTCAACCTTTCTTGTGCACGTTTTTCTAGCAATACACAAACACTGAATGTGGTGTTTATTTCAACCTTTCTTGTGCACGCTTTTCTAGCAATACACAAACTCTGAATGTGGTGTTTATTTCAACCTTTCTTGTGCACGCTTTTCTAGCAATACACAAACACTGAATGTGGTGTTTATTTCAACCTTTCTTGTGCACGCTTTTCTAGCAATACACAAACACTGAATTTGATGTTTATTTCAACCTTTCTTGTGCACGCTTTTCTAGCAATACACAAACACTGAATGTGGTGTTTATTTCAACCTTTCTTGTGCACGCTTTTCTAGCAATACACAAACACTGAATGTGGTGTTTATTTCAACCTTTCTTGTGCATGTTTTTCTAGCAATACACAAACACTGAATGTGGTGTTTATTTCAACCTTTCTTGTGCACGCTTTTCTAGCAATACACAAACACTGAATGTGGTGTTTATTTCAACCTTTCTTGTGCACGCTTTTCTAGCAATACACAAACACTGAATGTGGTGTTTATTTCAACCTTTCTCGTGCACGCTTTTCTAGGAATACACAAACATTGAATTTGATGTTTATTTCATCCTGTTTTTAAAGACGTCAACGGTTCCTACTAAAACAAGTGTTCAGTGGGTACGTGTGCATAATTCAGTCGTGATGAGCAAAACACTCTGTCCCAGCAGTACTCTGGGGTGACTTTGTAATAATGAATTATATCAAATATTAGTAGTTAGTTGTGTTACAAGACATGTACAAGTGCCGATGCAGAGTATGGGTCACTGGTTATATATGTATATCTGCAACTGTTACGCCGATATACTAGTACGCCGCCATGTTAGCTCACGGCTCCCACCCAGTTACAAGCAGAGAATCGATTTTGTGAAATGGATGTACAACAATTATGAATAGACTAACAGAGAACTAGACGTAATCATTAGACTATCACTTCAGACTATAATAACAAACGATAGAATTACATTGCACTAACAAATTACACGAGATTGAAAGTAATAACAATAATTTTAATAAAAGAAAAGTTAACAAGATTTTGAAAAATAAGGAATATATATAATGTCCTAGTTTCCATCTTAATGCTGCATAGA
This sequence comes from Sinotaia quadrata, assembly GCA_028829895.1. Classification (NCBI taxonomy): domain Eukaryota; kingdom Metazoa; phylum Mollusca; class Gastropoda; order Architaenioglossa; family Viviparidae; genus Sinotaia; species Sinotaia quadrata. Next base: position 12,686,758 of record CM054179.1, read on the forward strand.
GCAAGTTCAAGTCACACTGTAGTCACGTTCGCGATCACAACTTACCTGATGGAGTGACGCAGAACACGCTGGTAGACTCTCAATAGGACATGACGTCACATCAGGAATAGAATACAAATCCCACATTGAAATTAATGATCGTGATCAAGATGAAACCAAAACAAAAACGAAAAAAAGCAAAATTATCTGAATCACAAGCAATTGCAGAGTCTAAGTGTCCAGTCAATTGCCCTATTAATAAATACTAAGTTTGGCATAGGCCTCCTAAAGAAATAAAGGTTAACGTGTTCAAAATAAAACTTAGCATATAACGTCATAATAAGCCCTAACCATTCAAACAAGACAAAGACGCTTTTACCTTATCTAAACAAGGTTTACTGCTCCATGTACAACTCCAAATAGGGAGGGACCCAGACTCGAACCGCTCACACCAAGAGACGATTGGAAAAAGTGTAAAGGTAAAATTCTCTATCGCATTTATCTCCCTTTGAAATCACACCTGTGTTTGCTAGACACACCTTCGATCCGGCCAATTACCTAGAGCTAATAATATAATGACTTTCCTACAACTTCCGACCATTTTTGCCGGTCTGGTAACAACCGGTCCCATTGTACATCCAAAAACACACATGCGCTACATTAATCCCTTACTGGCAATGGTCGAGCAAATTTAAACAAACACTTACTCATCTAATTGCCTCAAGTACCAAACACCGGTCAGTAAATCTGCCACCATGCACGACTCATTCATTCAGGATCTCATTTCCGAAACAAGCGTGACGCAATGCCCACGTCATTCGAATAATAAATAGCGTTCAATTCAAATTACACGTCATATGTATATAAAAATGTGTGAACATTTCCCATCACATGACACTCTACCCGGGTCTATATCTTCTCTTTCACACAAACACACAAACACACACACATGCAAACGCGCACACACACACACACACACAGAAACACACAATGTACAGAGACACATATACAGAGAAACACTCGCAGTCAGAAATATCTGAGAGGCAAATGAAGAAATGATCACACACACACACGCACACACAATCAAACACACAGACAAACACACACACAGATACACATAAAACGCACGCACACACTGAGAAACACACAATGTACAGAGACACATACACATAGCAACACACACAGACAGAAATATATAAAGAGAGGCAAATGAAGAAATGCTCACACAACTTATATTTATTCTGTACTGTTAATTTAACATCACATTAATTTCAACAGAACCACATCTACACATTTTGTATAGTTATGATGCTATTTATAGACAAAATCTGCATGTTACATTTTTAATGTATAATTTATTGCATGTATTTCATGAGATATATAATAGCTAAATTACATTTTTAATGTATAGTTTATTGCATGTTTTCATCAGATATGTAATAGTTAAATTACAATAAGTAAAAATAATTGAAAAGTTATTAAATATATTAAATGTAATAGTTAAATTACAATAAGTAAACATAATTGAAAAGTTATTAAATATATTATATGTAATAGTTAAATTACAATAAGTTAAAATAATTGAAAAGTTATTAAATATATTATATTTTGTTTAGAAGACAATTCAATAGCACAAACTGTCACTTAGGAAATTGTTAATACTGATGTGATGCTGTGTTGCTAGATTGTATTACTATTTGGATTATCGGTATTTCTATAGAATGTGTGTTGTTACTATTGATTATTGGTATTTCAATAGGATGTGTGTTGTTACCATGGATTATAGGAATTTCTGTAAGATGGGGTGTTGCTACATTGTAATACTCTGTGGATTGTAGGAACTTCCACAGGAGTACTACTTGAAACGAATTATGCCCTTTATAAGAAATTCAAATTGACATGATTTATTTTGATGTGAATTTTAAATGTCTATAAATATTAGGTTACAACCAATGAACGGATACTTATTAATTCAATGATTAAAAAAAATGTGCCATTAATTTATTAAAAATGTGTGTCGTTTAAAGATTAAAGAGTACTTGTCATTGAATGATTTTTTAAAAATTCTATTTGTGTCACATGCGTCATGTACTCTGTTTCTCCGGGAACTTCAATTCAATGTTTACTCTTTAATTTTTATTTCCAAGCGTTTCAAGGATCTCAAATTCCAATCCAATCCATCGTAATAGCCGTTCAGGCTGGATTGACTACAGCGATTGTACCACCACGCACTGTGATTTTCCATTGCACAGTTATAATAACTTGCTGTGTCGTGATCTCTGTCGAACGTCGAGAACATCATATTGTTCTCGTACGCCAAGCCGTCCCCTGTGATGTCACACACCAAATGTATGAAGACAATAAATGGATGAAAACATCAATTCTTTCTTCTATACATCACACTCCAAAGTTATGAAGACAGTAAATGCATGAAAGCATTTTGTTTTATTCTAAACGCCACACACAAAATTATTACGACAATAAATGTAGTTAAATATAAATTATTTATTCTAAACGTCACACATAAATTATTTATTTAAAACTTCACACACCAATGTTGTGGAGACATGAAATGCTTTAAAAATAAATTATTTATTCTAAATAGTTGAATCAACTAACTTTGTGACATGTTTCCTTTCAGTTTATCATTTGGTCAGTCCATTTACAGAGTTATCTTTCCATTCTTCAACCGGTCATTTTCTTTACGACTTTCATTTTCTATTTTGTCTGTAGGTACACATTTTCAAGTCAAACGTTACATTCTTCAATCAGTCAGAACAATAAAATAAAAACTAAATTTAAATATTATAAATATAATATTATTATTGTTTTTATATACAAACGGTAATGTATATTCCAAATGTGAACGCTGTAGAACGATCAATATTTATTTCTTCTTGAGGAGGATTAGTGTGGCCTTGGTGGAGAGTAGTGTTTGATATCTCAGTTCTTCAGTTAATATTTAATTGAGAGTAGTGTTTATATATCTTACTCACTTCCTCAGTTATAATTTAATTGAGAGTAGTGTTTATATATCTTACTCACTTCCTCAGTTATTATTTAATGGAGAGTAGTACTTTATTTTACATTTTAACTTTTCTTGCTCTTGCTCTGTCTTAATAGACTGGCTCTATGCATCTCGAAAAATGGAAGGCAGAGGACCGGAGATAAATCAAAACTAAGTTCACTTAAGTGGAGACGAAATAGTATCCTACTACGTTAATATGTATCTCAGTAAATTACAAATTATTACGAATTACGGAACACGTGTTGGATCTTATGAAAATACCAGAATATACTGCAGCATTCTTAATAAAATACAGTTAATAATAATTAAGAATTCGATATGTTACATTATCTGAATAATGGCGGGCTAGTCCTTCATTCATGGAATTAAATAAGGCCTTGTGGAAATGTGGCACTGACTCGGCATGACTGAATTTCTAATTCAATTCTCCCGTTATTTACACAAATCTACACGTCATTGGCGGAAATCATCTCTAACATAAGTCACTGAGCGTAAGGCTGAGCAAACTCCCCCCCTCCCTGCCGTCACTACACGGCCGTCCATGCAAAGTTTATAATCCATTTATCATGCCAATAATCCATTTATCGTGATACTTATCCATTTATCATGACACATCTTTTATGATGACACTTATCCATTTATCATGACACATCTTTTATGATGACACTTATCCATTTATCATGACACATCTTTTATGATGACACTTATCCATTTATCATGACACATCTTTTATGATGACACTTATCCATTTAACATGCCGATAATCCATTTATCATGACACTTATCTTTAATGATGGCACTTATCTTTTATCATGTCACATCCATTTGTGATGCCACTTATCCATTTAATATGCCAATAATCCATTTCACATGCCAATAATCCACGTGGTTGCAATTGCCAACATAGAAATATATACAACGCAAAATAAAAACGTCTTATTAAATAAAAATAATTAATGCATAAAAATAAAACTTTAGTTATTAAAATAGCCATAATTTTCCCGTGACTCTCTGACATTTTGCATCATATAAATGAACTCTGAGTAAGATTACTCCTTCCTCTCTACCGTAGAAAAGAAACAAGAATTTTATACGAGAATTTTGCAGCATTTAAAGAGTTATGTTACTGGACTCTTACACCTCCATTTCTACTGCTCTGGACAAAATAGTCGGCCCCTAAATTGTCATGCCTTCAACACTGTATCTATACTGTTGTAGTAGTAATGACCAACTGGTCAAACGAGTGTTTGCCTTAGTGTCGAGTGATCAAAGTAGGCAAGGGGGTGGTGGTCTGTCAGAATAACAAAATACTTGTCATATAGGTAGACATGATTATGGTCTCTAGTGTTTGTATAAATACAATTCAATACTTCAATCTCGAGACAAGATTCCAAAATAAAATTTCACTAGTTCAGTCTTGAGAGGATATACTAAGAATTGTGATTCATACAGGTACAGTAGTTCAATCTGGTGCTGAGATTCTAAAATATGCGAATCATACAATCACAAGTTAGAAATAGAGATAGGCAAACTTACTCTGCCACGGTGTGACTTTATTATAATATATAAAACTTCATTAGACTGATTTTATTATAATATATAAAACTTCATTAGACTGATTTTATTATAATATATAAAACTTCATTAGACTGATTTCATTATAATATATAAAACTTCATTAGACTGATTTTATTATAATATATAAAACTTCATTAGACTGATTTTATTATAATATATAAAACTTCATTAGACTGATTTCATTATAATATATAAAACTTCATTACACTGATTTTATTATAGTATATAAAACTTCATTAGACTGATTTTATTATAATATATAAAACTTCATTAGACTGATTTCATTATAGTATGTAAACTTTCATGTGACTGAATTTATAGTATATATATTAGCACAAAGATATTGCTTTCAACAAAACTAGCAACAACAATACAACTTATTGCTAGAGTTTAACGCTGACAAAAATAACTGTTTGCCTGTTCAACGGTATATGTTATACAAAAGACAATACTATACATATCTGCATTAATAGTATATCGTAGTCAAAGCTACCTCATAGAGATTGATTGTATGACAAAATGAAACAAAGTGATTGCAATTCTATGAGTTATCTCTCCTTGTATAAAATACAATTTGGGCAGGTATCTGTTATTTACTCATTTGAGAATGTTGTGACAATATTCATAATGATGGTAATGTTATATTTCTACAACTTCCTTGGAGTCAGGACCGAATAAATATTTTAAGAATGTTGTGACAATATGCATAATTATGGTAATGTTCTATTTCTGAAGATTCCTTGGAGTCAGGACCGAATAAATATTTAAGAATGTTGTGACAATATGCATAATTATGGTAATGTTCTATTTCTAAAGATTCCTTGGAGTCAGGACCGAATAAATATTTTAAGAATGTTGTGACAATATGCATAATTATGGTAATGTTCTATTTCTAAAGATTCCTTGGAGTCACGACCGAGTGTGTCTTGCTTTTAAACGTGGAATTCCACAAATATATCTATTTATAAATTTAAACATGGAATTCCACAAATATATCTATTTATAAATTTAAACATGGAATTCCACAAATATATCTATTTATAAATTTGACCAAAGTTCAATCATTAATGTTATAATCGATAACACACAGATAATCGAAAGTATATGTATATGTAATGGTTTTCTACGCTATAAAAAATGCTGGTAGCTATACACGTTGTAATAAACCCATTTAGTTGTTCATTAGTTTTGCTGGTAGTTATACAGGTTGTAATAAACTCGGTTAGTTATTCATTAGTTTTGCTGGTAGTTATACAGGTTGTAATAAACCCATTTAGTTGTTCATTAGTTTTGCTGGTAGTTATACAGGTTGTAATAAACCCGGTTAGTTATTCATTAATTTTGCTGGTAGTTATACAAGTTGCAATAAACCCGGTTAGTTATTAATTAGTTAAGAAAATATATTAGTAATTGTAAATTTATATACTTGCCGGGGGTGGGGGTGGGGGGTAATTGCTCAAATACATTCATAATATTGAATTAAATAAAACGTTTTCACATCGTCTACGTGACTTCTCTCTATAATTAGATTCACACAAGCAATGACGTAAACAAACTGTGCGTGAGTACCATGACTGTATTCATTCAATACTCATTTGTAACTTTTCAAAATTATACATTATACAAGTGTACCATGACTGTAGTCATTCAATATTCACTTGTAACTTTTCAAAATTATACATTATACAAGTGTACCATGACTGTAGTCATTCAATATTCACTTGTAACTTTTCAAAATTATACATTATACAAGTGTACCATGACTGTAGTCATTCAATACTCACTTGTAACTTTTCAAAATTATACATTATACAAGTGTACCATGACTGTATTCATTCAATACTCATTTGTAACTTTTCAAAATTATACATTATACAAGTGTACCATGACTGTAGTCATTCAATACTCACTTGTAACTTTTCAAAATTATACATTATACAAGTGTACCATGACTGTATTCATTCAATACTCATTTGTAACTTTTCAAAATTATACATTATACAAGTGTACCATGACTGTAGTCATTCAATATTCACTTGTAACTTTTCAAAATTATACATTATACAAGTGTACCATGACTGTAGTCATTCAATACTCACTTGTATCTTTTCAAAATTATACATTATACAAGTGTACCATGACTGTAGTCATTCAATACTCACTTGTAACTTTTCAAAATTATACATTATACAAGTGAGACAGACGTGTACATTATACAAGTGAGACAGACGTGTACATTATACAAGTAAGACAGATATGATCATTCTTTTTATAAACAAATCGCAGTACTTCGTTGACAATAGCAACACACAGAATAGTGGTTAGTGAGGATGTTACTATATGAAATATTCAGTATCAATAAAGTCACATTTGTTCATTTTATTATTTTAAATATTAGAAGGGAATCATTTTATTAATATCTTATAATATTTTATTAATAATAGACAGTAAACATGAGCGGAAATAGTACTGCGTTCTTTTATTGATGTCTTGATAGACAGTAAACATGAGTGGAAATAATACTGCGTTCTTTTATTGATGTCTTGATAGACAGTAAACATGAGTGGAAATAGTGCTGAGTTCTTTTATTGATGTCTTGATAGACAGTAAACATTAGTGGAAATAGTACTGCGTTCTTTTATTGATGTCTTGATAGACAGTAAACATGAGTGAAAATAGTGCTGAGTTCTTTTATTGATGTCTTGATAGACAGTAAACATGAGTGGAAATAATACTGCGTTCTTTTATTGATGTCTTGATAGACAGTAAACATAAGTGGAAATAGTGCTGAGTTCTTTTATTCATGTCTTGATAGACAGTAAACATGAGTGAAAATAGTGCTGAGTTCTTTTATTCATGTCTTGATAGACAGTAAACATGAGTGGAAATAGTATTGCGTTCTTTTATGTTTTTCCTTACACAAAGGAATCAGAATTATCTAAGTAGAAATATAATAATTGTTTAAATCACTAATGTTATCATTTCGGTAATTGTATATTTGTTATCTAATTAGAAACACAATCATTGTTTACATTACTAATGCTATCAATTCTGTACTTCTGTATTTTTTATGAAGTAGAAACACAATCATTGTTTACTTTACTAATGTTATCAATTCTGTACTTCTGTATATTTTATTAAAGTCGAAATGCAATCATTGTTTACAACAGTGATGTAATCGTTTCGATAATTATGTATGTGTTATCTAAGTAGAAACAAAAACATTGATTACAACACTTATCTTAATATATAAGAAAGTATGTATTTGTTATTGTTACGTTTCCAGTATTTCTTTATAGACCCTGCCTAGGATTTTTAAGGACTTTAAAAATGATATATTAAATTAATTCCTTCTCTCTATCCTACACAGACTGGTTGCCCAAATTATCATTTGACTAACTTAAAAATGTGTCTTGTAGTGCAGACAACAGATTTACGAACTGACAACTTTGCGTACAAAAGCTGGCTTGGAGTCGTTAAATTCCTCTTAATTAATATGCATTCGTTACATCATTCAGCTCAATCTGCCCCCATCCAAACCATGAATTAACATTAGGTCTATTATGCATAAAATGTACTACAAGAGGGTTTAACAATTTAAAATAAGATTTAATAAGATTTAACAATTAACAAGATAATCAACATACGAGCGCGAAGTCTAATTCTACTGGGCAAGTAAATATATGCTTATTATTGTTCATGAGAAATATGCCATGAGAAATGTTCCTTGTGATTTTTGATCAGCAAAGCTATGACTTAGCTTTTGATTGATGCCGTGTGGGTTCTTGATCCAGTTCAAACCGGTCCACCTCACTTATTATCATCATAAGCAAAATGCACACTAGCAAAGGCGGAAACTGTCTCTCAGTCACCAAGCCGGACGAAGAATGTGAGTATAGACAAAGGATGTGCAGACCTGCTCGTCAGCACCCTCTCAACAATGGCGGTAAGACTGTAATTGGAACAGAACTCAACTCAAATAGTTTGAAATGGCATCGGAAATAGGTACCCAAGACTAAGAACCAAGGACCGACCTGAAAACAAGAATGGCCTCGTAATCGTTCTGCATTTAACGTTCGCCCAACCTAAGCACATTTCGTATTTAAATGCACTGAGTTAGAAGTTTGACTAACTCGTCGTTTACAATTTAGATTAGAGAATATAATGATCTCATGCATGTTACATTTAACAATACATGACGTATGAATTATCAAATATTTACAACGTTAAAATTTAGAGTTCATACAAAGGGATAATTCAAATCAAGCAAAGCACTTCACAATTTAACATTAAAATTACACGCAATAATTTGAATTACATAGGAAATTCATGTCGTGCACAGGCACTCCTGGCACTAGTGAATTTAAAGTTATATAAATTAAAGTTACAATGAAAAGAGTTACAATGATTTATATACAATAACTTATAGGTTTTGTCATTTACAAGCGAACCGTGCTTAAGCTACAGTAGCAATGAATAGCACAAAATTACATACATGGTTCAAAATGCAAGATACAATTAATAAATGCAATACCTTTGCTAGAAGTCAACGTGTTATCTTCGGAGCAAAATCGCCTCAATGGAGGTGGCTGCAGACGAGGTGCACTATATGCCGTTTTTGGATCGAGTGTTGAATTAGGCGCGCAACACTGTATTTATTAAAAATGCATATAACGTGTCACGTGATGGGTCACGTGGTATGTAGTGGGTTCGAGAATCTAGACAATGGCCTAAAGTTACATAACGTCCTGACCTCTTTGCTAGAAGCTTCTCGATACTGATGTATCATGGGAGAACTTTAACAAAGGAGTTTTCAAATTTTGATATTTGAAAACAACAAGTAGGTTAATAAGTCATGACCGGATTTTATCAGACTTGTAACAGTTATCTTGATATATTAGAAATTATGTATTTGTTATCTTAATATATTAGAAATTATGTATTTGTTATCAAAGTAGAAAGACAAGCATTGTTGAAATCACTAAAGCTATCATTTCGTTAATTGTGTATTTGAAATCAAAGTAGAAACAAAATAATTATTTATATTGTATTTGTAACGCAGAAAATGCAATAACAATACATTAAGTTAATTCATATGTATTTCCCTAAATTTTCTAAATTTTAATAATTTTCTTATGACAAAAATTAACTGAATTTTTGCCATGAAAGCCAGGAACAAAGAAACGAAATAGGGTTGAAATAGGTGCGAGAGGGGGACACAAACGCGAGGGCGCATCACGGATGACAGGTTGTCATCCATCGGGAAGAACCAAAACAGGAATGCCATCTATAGGGCACGACCCCCGGGTCGTGACTAGTGCAGAAGGGGAGAGTGTAGCGCGGAAAAACAACAACAAAACGATAGTTTTAAGGTTCGACAATGTAAACTTGTCACGGGACGGGGAAATGCCTGTCAATAACGTGTCACAGGATAGGAAATATCTGTCAACTGCCAAGCGACGTAACTAGAGGGGAGGGGGTAACTTATGCCAGGTGTTCCGTTCCCATCCACCTAGCCAGATCAGTTAAATACCCAGCAAAACTTATTCTCAGCACTTCGACCCATTTCATAGTCAAGTCCGGTCAGAGGCGGCCCGAAAGCTGTGGTGAGTTATCTGATTGATGGAAGAAAGAAGGGCTTAGAAATGTTCTGTACATTTGAATAATTGATTTTTTTAATGATTGGTAATTAGAAGAGATTCTATATCATATTACGTTATTATGGATTTTAGGACCATGTCGCAGTGAAGGTTAATTTGAATTTAATTATAGTTATGTCCTTTTATGCTATGTGTATGAATGAAGGGCTAACGATTTTATTGCAGAGATGTAAGTTGAGAATGCTTGTAGGAAAGGATGTGAGTATGGAAATTCTGTAGACAGAGATTCTAGTGCCGTCTTTGGATTATTCTTCCAGAAGCACGCCTCTTTCCTTCCTGTTGTTGGGACCTTCGTTGGTTCGGGACCTTTGTGGGTTCTCCGGTTTCCGGTCTTCCTAGCCCTCCACATGAATTTCGGCAGCACGGGTACACCAACACATTGTCTCGTGAGAAATCCGTGCAGAAACCCGTGCAGTGGAGCGTAAAGTCGGGAACTGAGAAGTTTATATGCACGTAACCATCATCCAATCAGCAACTTGTAGCCAGCGCAAGGCCGGGACGCCACACAGCGAGCGAGCGTGTGTATCGGACGGCGTGCTAGCTGACGCCAGGTCATGTACTTTTTGTTGACTTTTCTATACCCCTCAAAAACTCTCGTTCGATGATGAGATAGTAGAATTTAGTATGTGGAATAGTTATCATTAGAGTAAGAGTGTTAGACCAATTTTCGGAATATTATTTTTACAAGTGACTGTTGATTTAAATTTGTATATGAAAAATCTGTATAATAGTTAATAAATTTATCTTTTTGTTACTTTTCATTCCTTCTTACGCATACCAAATTTCGTTGTATGTCTGGACTAATGTGGGTGGATGGGGGCTCTTTAAATAATAGTTGAATCAAATCAAATTACTCCTTTAGTAGGAAGTTCCACCTGCGAACCAGTATAAATGATGTGTCCGATGGGGGTGTAAGCTTATACACGTGTGAATGGAAGTTTAAAATCTTACAGTTTGATCACTGATGAGCGATTATGACTAGTAATGAAAATAGTTCTTAAATTTAATAGCTCATAATTAAGATACACACCAGGCAGCGTCACAGTATTAATTTCAGTAATTATGTATTTATTATCTAAGTGAAACATAATCATTGTTTAAATCACTAATGTTATCTTAACAATAATTATGTATTCCTATATTCATTTTTATTTCTTCCTCGTAGACATAAATATTGATGACATTTACCCTCCACACATTTTAACGCGAGGAATTACAATGTTTCGTAAAGAATTACAGTCACCTTGTACTTTAAACAACGCGTTATATATGCTTTTAAAACTAATCACGTTTAAGGCACTCTGTAATTTAAACATCACATTATATATGTTTTTAAGAGCATTACACTCATGGCACTCTGTACTTTAAACATCACATTATTACAAGAACATTTATAAAGAAAAGAATCACCTGCAGTTCCACTGTATCCGTCAACATGTAATCGGTAATTATCATCGGCACCACTAATGTTGAACGTGTTGTAAACGGCGTAGGCTGTAGAACCATCAAAGTCCGTGAAGTCAACGCGAAGTTTGACAGTTTTAGATTTAGTCAATTGATGCAAGTTAGCAAGTCCTGAAAGATAATATCATATATATATATATATATATTAATTCTATTTCATTGACATATACTCATTGGCAGCTCTATTTATTAGACTTATATGTAGTTTTACACCAAAGCCACTTAGTTAATGTTTATGATTATTATTATTTATTAATCTTTCATAACTAATTACAAGTGATGATAATCTTAATATACGTTATTAATAATTTTCCAGCAGACACCACTCATCTCTCTTACTTGGCAGATATGGGAGTGTTTTAAATTTATTTTAAAAAAATATAATTTGTAAGTTGAGACTGGAATATAAGAACTGAGTTATTAAACAATAATCAGGAATCGTAGCACTTGTTCACTGATTATAATTTACATTCTTACATTCCAGTCTCAACTTACAATGCCCTGCAACAGTATTTATTAGCCTGATACAAGTACACAGCTAATGAACTACAGAGTTATAGTTTAAAGAGCCATTTCACTAGAACAATGTCAAGTGTTAATCATACTATATACTATCATCTTATTTCAAACATTTGTAGAAATAATAGTCTATTCACATAATGCATCTCTAAGTAAAGCACAAGTGTAACATTTCAAAAATGCATGAAATATAAGTCCATTGATTCTCTCTCAACAACTAAGCTAATGGTTGCCTTTCAAGATTGGACTTCTTTGCCACACCAAATTCAAATGATTATACAATGGAGTTTTTCTACAGGAGATCAATTTTCAGATCTCATCCCATTGTCTGGTCTCGTTCTCATAAATCATAACTATTGGATAATGAAACCGCTCACCCACTTGGACTAGTATGCATTACGAATCAGTAATTTCTAGCACATTCTCAACTTGTGTTGTTTACTTCAAACTCTGACACTTACAAGGAATAGATATTATCTCAAAGTACATTCATAAGATTACATTAACACGAAAGGTCAAGTAACCTGCGTTGGAATTAAAAAATGGAGACTGACCGGGCTAGCGTGCTCCTAGTCGGGTGTCGAGATCATAACTGACATTTTTAAGGACTAGCCGAAATGGCATGTTTGGTAAGGTCATGTGACCTAATTATCAAAGGGAGTTAATTATATAAAAGTAGGAATATATTGTTGATCTGTTAGAATTGAGTTGGAGGAGTTCGAAATAATTCATAAGATAACAAGTTTGATGACGTCACAATACATTATCTGTAATTTATTTAGCCTTCATTACTCCCCAACTCTTCCCATATATATATATATATATATATATATATATATATATATATATATATAGAGAGAGAGAGAGAGAGAGAGAGAGAGAGAGAGAGAGAGAGTTTAAAATTAACATAAGTTTAGAACGCTTAAATTCAATAGAATGTTTATAACACTTGAATTCTATAGTTTTTAAGTAATCATTTCCATATAATATTTATAACACTTGAAGACTATACAATTTAATTAACTATTTCCATATAATGTTATAACCCTTGAATACTACAGAATGCTTACAACACTAGAATTCTATAAATTTAGTTAATTATTTCCATAGAATGTGTATTCACTTCATTCCTATTGTATATAATGGTTACGCCACTTGAATTGTACAGAATGTTTACAACTCTTGAATTGTACAAAATGTTTATGCAACTTGAATTGTACAAAATATATACAACTCTTGAATTGTACAGAATATTTACAACACTTGAATTGTACAGAATATTTACAACTCTTGAATTGTACAGAAAGTTTACGCCACTTGAATTGTACAGAATGTTTACGCCACTTGAATTGTAAAAAAAATGTTTACGCCACTTGAATTGTACATAATGTTTACAACTATTGAATTGTACAGAATTTTTACACCACTTGAATTGTACAGAATGTATACATCACTTGAATTGAACATAATGTTTACAACTCGTGAATTGTAATGATAGATTTCAGCATTTATTTCTGCAGAATGTTTACACATCTTGAATTGTACAGAATATTTACACAACTTGAATTGTACAGAATGTTTACACATCTTGAATTGTACATAATGTTTACACAACTTGAATTGTACATAATGTTTACACATCTTGAATTGTACATAATGTTTACACATCTTGAATTGTACATAATGTTTACACATCTTGAATTGTACATAATGTTTACACAACTTGAATTGTGCATTTTTACGCCACTTGAATTGTACATAATGTTTACAACTCTTGAATTGTACTGAATGTTTACAACTCTTGAATTGTACTGAATGTTTACAGCACTTGAATTCTACAGAATGTTTACACCACTTAAATTGTACAGAATGTATACAACTCTTGAATTGTACATAACGTTTACAGCACTTGAATTCTACAGAATGTTTACACTCTTTTTTTCTATACTTACTTCACAAGACTTCAAACTTGAAGTTATGTATTTTTGTCCAGATGTCTGAAGTTGTTATGTTGATATCGTATCCTTTTAGGGGTCGTGCGATGTGTGTGTGTGTGTGTGTGTGTGTGTGTGTGTGTGTGTGTGTGTGTGTGTGTGTGTGTGCTTGCGTGTGTGTGTATTAATCAGAGTATCCAATCTATAATCATCATTATAAAGTAAACGTGTAGGTGTATAGTTTTCTAGTTTAGACTTGAACTATTTCTATATGTAACGTGCATAATTATCTAACTTAGACTAATCCTATTTGTTTAAGTAAACGTGCATAATTATCTAGCTTAGATTAAAGTAATTTGTATATGTAAACGTGTATAGTTATGTAGCTTAGACTAAAGCTATTTGTATATGTAAACGTGTATAGTTACCAAGCTTAGGCTAAAGCAATTTCTATATATAAACGTGTATATTTATTTAACTCGGACTAAAGCTATTTGTATATGTAAACGTGTATAGTTATCTAGCTTAGGCTAAAGCTATTTGTATATGTAAACGTGTATAGATACTTAACTCATACTAAAGCTAATACGTGCATAGTTATCAGACTAAATCTATTTATATATGTAAACGTGTAGAATTATCATACTAAAGTTATCGTATATGTAAATTTTTATAGTTATCATAAAAAGCTATGTTATAAGTAAGAATGTATAATTATGAAACTAAATCTATTTTTATATGTAAATGTGTATTGTAATTCAAGCGAGTTCAATACTCTAGTCTCTATGGAATTTACACATGATCTAAAAAGCATAGTTCCTCTACCTAAATTTTCACTAGTTCAGATTTGTATGATTAACTTCCTCTACATTCAGTTCGTCTTGTAAACGTAGGAAGTAAATTTTGCCAAAACAGCCGTGTTTGAACTTCAACACGTGTTAATAAGTGTTAAGCTTAGAATAAATGTAACAACCTTATCCAACCAGTGTTTAATAGTGTTAAGCTTAGAATAAATGTAATCAACCTTATCGAGTCATTGTGTTTAATAGTGTTAAACTTAGCATACATTATTTAATCAACCATCACCAGCCATTGTGTTTAATGGCGTTACATGTATTCAAACTTATCGAACCACTGTGTTTAAACTCAAACGTGAGAAGTAATGATGCCAATCATATCCGGCACCTATGTTCCAAACCTAATTAATAGAGAAAACAATCAGTCATAGTCAGTAACTTAATTTAACCTAAAAGGTCTGCATTTAGTACTGATAATTGAGTCAAAGATTGTTATTATCTGAATTTATCTTAAAGGTCTGCATTCAATACTAATAATGCAGTCGAGGGCAGCCATTAGCTGTATTTAACCTTAGAAGTCTATATCAATATTAGTAACATAGTCAAAGGGAGCTAATAATTGAATTTAATATCAAAGGTCTACAGTTAATACTAGCAATATAGTCAAGGGAATAAATTATATGTATTTATTCTTAAGAATGTGCCATTAATAATGTGATAATATATTAAACAAATTATGTAATTTTGATAACATTTTTTATTATTAACTGTTTCTTCTTTACACACCGGGTTTTCCCAGTCTTACGCCTCCATTGAGAAACATCCGTTAGGGATTAGGCTTAGAGGCTGATGAAATACCTTGTTTACTTCTTCAGAGAAATAGGCTAGAGCCAGAGGTGAAGGTCACATCAGAAAGCGGATACTAACTATCCATGTACGGTCACTTGCTTTCCGATAAAGTGACGTAGTGCTAAGTTGTGAGTTGACCTCTACTTTCATTCATATAGACCCCTGAATGAGCGGGTCACGTTAGACGCACATTGCATCGCGCCCGACTTACATGGATAAAATTACAGCGTCCATTCATTACTAGGACCGGAGCTATCAGAACACAATAGGGTGGTAATATCTTGATTTCTCTGTATTGAGTTGAATTAATTCTATATATTTTGTTTTGTGAATGTATGTAGAATTTTCTTGTGCATTTTATTGCTGATTGGTAATATATTGTCTGTAAAGCTAAGTGGCATAGCGATATTACTTTTGTAATAGTGGTGAGAACACCACGTGTATGTAATTGAACTACCGTTGATTAATTGTTATCACGGGAGAGTCAAAACCTGCCACGTATTCATTTGCTAAATTGTATTACTAGCAACCTTGGATTAATGAAGAAATATATTATAAAGATTTTAGATATTTGGATTTTCACATAATGTAAATTGTGAGTTAGTGGAAATTGTAAAAAATGATTAACGCTGCTGTTATAAGGCCCATATAAGTCATTATTATCACACGAGGCTGAAACATGATTAACTATGTATTGCAACCGGTCTTGAGTTTTGAGTCTTGAGTCCTGAGTTCCTGAGTTCAACTCCTAACTCAGACTTCAAATGTTAGCTGTTCCTTGGTGGAAGTCCAACCTTGCGTGGAGTCCAGGACAGCGAGCGTCTACGTGAGCTGTATCTGTACCACCGTCCGTCGAACGACGAAAGATGCCAAAGGTCACGGAGACCAGCATGCGTCAGTGAACGACAACACGTGTCACATATCAGATAAGTCTGACCAAAAGAACTTTCGAGAACAATTTTCAATGGTGTGAATAATATTGACATTTCGGATCGCGCGTTACATTCTGTTCGCGAAAACCAATTGTTCATTTTTTGTTTCAAATTTAATTTTATTGTTATTAAATTGTATTGTTAAATTTCTTAACTGTTATCTCTCTATTATTACATAAGTATATGTACGACCAAAGGAACTGCTACTTGGGGGCGAGTCGTAAATAAAGGAATAAAGAACCATGTTTATTTATCTATAAATAAAGGGAGAGATAACATTGTAGCAGAGAAGTCAACTAATTTATCCGACTAGGTGTCGTGAACAATCTAGCTGAGATTGTGGCATTGGAAAGGGAGATAAATTAGGCAAGTCCAGCCTAAGGTTAGGAATTATCCTATAAATTGATATTGATAATTAGTGCCTAAATTAGGACGGGGTCGTTAAATGAAAACTGGACATGTGACAAATAATAATAATATAGTCAAAGGCCGCCATTGTCCGAATTCAATCCCAACTGTGCGTGGTTATTGATAATAACATTGTGAAATTTAACTATTGTCAGCGTTAAATCGTTAATATAAATCAAATTTTAAAACTTCGAAACTGGCCATTATAAGTTTTTAATCTCAAAGTAGAGCAGTTAATATTAATAATAGAAATAAAGATAGCCATTATCTTAATTTAACCTGAAAGATATGTAGTGAATACTATTAATAGAGTCAACAGATTTATATATATATATATATATAGATAGATAGATAGATAGACATATAGACACAGACAGAGAGAGAAAGAGAGAGAGAGAGACAGAGAGAGAGAGAGAGAGAGATTTCAGTGTTTTCACTAATATTGCTGAAAAACTAACGTGGAAAGACATTGGAGAGGTACACGTAACCTAATTATAAGTGCTAAAGTAATGGTCATGATTCGTATTCATCATATTATTTAATATGATATGCGATATAGCTGAGTACATGAAGGGTAAGGTTGATAATCGACTTTAGGTAATGTGAGAGTGATACAAATCCATTACCGTTATTTAGTATATTACCAAACAAATCTCCATTACCTTTACTGAATAAATTACCAATCCAGAACTCAATTAACATTACTGAGTATATTACCAATCAACAATTATTTAAAGATTACAGAGTACATTACCAAACCAGAACTCCATTAACATTACTGAGTACATTATCAATCCACAACTCCATTAACATTACTGAGTATATTACCAATCCACAACTCCAATAACATTACTGAGTACATTACCAATCAACAATTATATAACATTACAGAGTACATTACCATTCCAGAACTGCATTAACTTTACTGAGTACATTACCAATCCACAATTATATTAACATTACAGAGTACATTATCAGTCCAGTACTCCTTTAACATTACTGAGTACATTACCAATCCAGAACTCCATTAACATTATTGAGAATATTACCAATCCACAACTCCATTAATATTACTGAGTACATTACCAATCCACAACGTCATTAACATTACTAAGTACATTACCAATCCAGTACTCTCCATATACGTCCCCAAAGCCCTTCTCGTACTGCTCCCAGTTCCGGTAGAAATCCACTGATCCGTCCTGTCTTCTTTGGATAACCTGTCAGGATTTATTGTCAAAATAATATTTTATAAATGTGTCTTATTTTAAGAAGATTTAATTATTATTCCGTATTTAGTTTACACTGTGTGTCAGGATTTATCGTCAAATAATATATTATAAATGCGTATTTAGCGAACAATATGTCAGAAATTATAGTTAAAAAGTATTGTAACTGTGTCTTTGTTTGCACAATGTATCAGGATTCATCGTCACATAATATATTATAATTGTGTCTTTAGTGTACGAAGTTTCAGAATTTATAGTCAACATACTTTATCAATGTATACTTAGTTTTAAAATGATCAGCTACAAACTATGTCTGCTGTCATCATAACTAGGAATTATTTACATAATTATTGAAAATAATCAAAATGTAATATTACAAAAAATAACTAGATTAATACGACCTGTGTAAGTGTACATTTATTTTATTTATTTTACATAAATTTGTGTATGCATTAAACAATCAATAGTCAGCCATCCAGCCATCCATTTATCAGTCCATTCTGGTTTGATTGTTCAGTTCAATGACACCTTAGTTTCGTATGCATTGTTTATATTTGATACGATTGGTGTAAACATTCAGAATCAAAACAAATTAATTGATACATGTCTTCTTTATATACTGTTCATAATTCTCATGTCATAGTGGTTTGTGTAATTAAGAAAAGGTACAAACGGTGTCAATAAGAAATTAACAAATTAATTGAAAATATCACAACAAGGTAAAGAGTAGTGCTCGATGCAATATTTTAAGATAAAATAAAGTTAAACACTCTGTATTGACATAAATTAGTGCTAAATACTCTATATTGACATAAATTAGTGCTAAACACTCTGTATTGACATAAAGTAGTGCTAAACACTCTGTATTGACATAAAGTAGTGCTAAACACTCTGTATTGACATAAATTAGTGCTAAACACTCTGTATCGACATAAATTAGTGCTAAACACTTTGTATTCAATAAATTAGTGCTAAAATGAATAAACTAATAACATATCATACATTGTTGAAATTTAAGTATACACACACTAATTGCTTAAAACCTTGTCTTGAGAATAATTAATTAATGTTAAATACCCTGTCTGATATAAATTAGTACTATACTCTATGTCCTGTCTTGAGATGCTTTAATGTTAAAGAGTTGTCTGATATAAATTAGTACTATACTCACTGTCCTGTCTTGAGATGCTTTAATGTTAAATAGTTGACTGATATAAATTAGTACTATACTCCAAGTCCAGTCTTCAAACTGTTCTCACATGAACATCTATGTCAAATTGCTGGTAAACCGCCAGTCTTTCATAAGTGGAAAAATCATCGTTTTGAGATAAAAAAAAATGTATTCCATTTTGTCTGTAATTTGTCCTGCATATCCTCTCTGGAGAGTTATATGAACCATTTTGTCTTGAGATGTGTGCTAAATAGTTTATGTGGAGAAGTATAAGAAGCATTTGGTCTTGAGATTTGTACTAAATATTTTGTCTGGGAGATATATAAAGCACAGTCCTGTTTAGTGTTAAACACATTATTGTTATATTGTTATTTAAACATCTTAACTTGAGATACAGTAGTGTTAAATTATTGTGCTATTGTTAATTAAATAACTTAAGATAAATAAGTTTTAATCTCATAATTGTGGAACTGTTAATTAAATACATTGACTTGAGATATTGTTCAACATATTATTGTGATATTTTAAATTAAACTTCTTGACCTGAGAGAAACTATTGTTAAAGAAATAATTGTGATATTGTTAATTAAACACCTTGACTTGAGATAAACTAGTGTTAAATACATTATTATGATATTGTAGTGCATGTAAAGTTCTGGACGATTCTCCACGGTGTACTTATGTGGGTGCATTGAATATTCTGAACATTTGTGTAATGTGTCCATAACGGGTTCGTTGGACCGCCATCTAATAAGAAAGAAAGTGACTTGTTACAAACGGCCTGATTGTTAATTAAATATCAACGATTTGACACAAACTAGTGTTAAACGCATTATTGTTATATTGTTAAACACCCTGACGTTAGAAATAATATTGATATAGTCCTTGTTTGAAATGCAGTACTGCTGTATACACAACTTTAAAAAAAAAACATTTAAATACAATAGTGTTACATACATTGCCTTTAAGTACTTTTAAATACAGTAGTGCTACATACACTGCCTTGAGGATACAGAAATGTTAAACACACTTACTGAGATAATGTAATTGTGACGAGTCTGACTAATTCTGTGTCATGAACTCTTAACCCAATTGCTGGTTTTCAAAAATCAAATTTTGAAAACTCCTTTGTTGAAGTTCTCCCGTGATACATCAGTATCGAGAAGCTTCTAGCAAGGAGGTCAGATTTGTTGCATAACTTTAGGCTATTGTCCAGCACCTTCGAAATCAACAACATACCACGTGAGCAGTCACGTGATGCGTTCAATGCAGTTTAATAAATACGATAACACGCGCGTGAAATCAGTACTCGCTCCCCAGATCAGCAGACGCACAAGCCAGCTGCATTAGCTCCGTCCCAGCCACATATCGAGTCGTGTGAGAGTCGAAAGAACCCGTGCTCGAGCAGTAAAACTACTTTTAAGAGGTAACACGTCTACTTCTCACAAATATATGCATTTGTTGATTGTATTTTGTAATTGAATTGATGTATGTATTTGTGCAGCTTATCGCTATTTTAGCCAAAGCACCTGTTTCGATAAAAAAAGGACAAATCTAAAAGTTATTGTATATAAATTATTGTAACTCTTTCTTATCTTTAATTTATATAAATCTTAAATTCCCTAGTGGCGCCAAAATGTCTGTGCACGTTGTGAATTTTTCTTTGTAATTCAAATTGTTCTTGCGTATAATTTTTCATGTAAAATTGTAAAGCATTCATGCTTCATTTTGAATTAATCCTTTGTGTGAATTCCAATTTTAATGCTGTAAATATTTGGGAATTCATACGTTCGTGTAATATTACATGTAACACACCTGTGAACCACAATGTATATTTAAATATAACCATATTTGAATTGTAAATGACACGATAGTCAAAGATTCTAAATCCAGAACCTTTAAACAAAGAAACACATGCTTGGGTTTTGCGAATATAGACGCAAATAGTTACAGAGCCCAATTCCTTTGTTTCAGACGGGTTCTTATTTTATTCCTCTCTACCTTCGTACTTCTTGAGTCGCACGCCGACTCAGGTATCTTCATGACCCATACGTATACTACGTAGAAGTACATTGTGTTAACTATGGTTAACGATCGTCGCAAGTACATTAGCGATGCAGTAATTGAGTGGACGATTGACTGCTAATGCTACGAGCAGTACCGGCGATGAGCCAAAGTGATGTGGACCAGATCTAACCAGTTTGGAAACCACGTGGCGTCAAGAGTGTAGATAAGTACATTTTCTACCCTCTGGGATCAAGTGAATATTTGGCAGAACAATTCTCTATAAAGACAATTGACTCTAACGATTGAGCAGAAATTTACAATTATTTTGAATCTAGACTTCGTGCTCGTATTTAATTGTCATTGTTAATTGTTAAATATTAAATCTCATTTTTATTTGTTAAACCTCTTCGTAGTAAATTTTTATGCATAATAGACCTAACTTAATACGTGGTTTGGATGGGGGCTGACTGAGCTGAATGACGTAATGAATGCATATTAATTAAGAGGAATTTAACGACTCCAAGCCAGCTTTTGTACGCAAGTTGTCAGTTCGTAAATCTGTCGTCTTCACTACAAAGACACATTTTTAAGTTTAGTCGAATGATAATTTGAGCAACCAGTCTGTATAGGATGAAGAGAAGGTATTAATTAAATCTAATCATTTTAAAGTCCTTAAAATCCTAGGCAGGATCTATAAAGAAATACTGGAAACGTAACAGTAATGTTAAACACACTTACTGACATACAATAATGCTAAACGCTATATCATAATACTAATCCGTAAATCTTGTTTTGAGAATGTTTTAGCTATTTGTCTTTTATACTTTTACTAGTTCTAATTGAGATTATCATAGAGATTAATTTCCAGTTTTCTTTTATATTATTATTATATATAATTGAAATGTTATCATTATTAATTAACCAGTTCCAAATTTCTAAAACAAATTGTTTATATGTCAAGGTATGCATTTTTAAGTCTGGGTAGATTGTTTTCTTTTTAAGTGATTCAAAATATCTGAACAACCAACAAGAAGAAAATATTTGTGTTAGGAAAATCAGTTGGCCTCAACAAAAAATATTTAATTGCAAAGTGAACGCATCTCAAATTCGAAATGATCCCACTCGGTATTAATAGAAAGGTATCTAGGGATTGTGGCGCCAAATCTATCGGTCAAGCATCAGGCTTGGACAACAACCCAGTATCTGCTATTGTTCGTGCATATTATATACTAGGTGTGGACCCTCTTTTGATTGTGAGTAAGCCGTTTACAGCGCGATGAGTAAGGAGCCGTTCGCGATGCCTGTAACAAAATGTCGACTATAAAAACGAACGAACCTTCGAGGAGCTTAACATAACAATACCAAATAATTATTACATAGGAGGTCAAGTATAACTTGTCCTTGACTTCGTTACACATAGATAACATAACAATACCAAATAATTATTACATAGGAGGTCAAGTATAACTTGTCCTTGACTTCGTTACACATAGATATAATATCTGATACCATTGTACTTGTCTTTGGATCATAAAATTACTTGAATGTCAAGGTAATATTTATTATCTTATCAATAATGAAATAATTTTAAATACTTAAAACTAAGTACGCATGTTTATCACATTTATGGGGATACGTTTTGTACTTTTCGTTCTGGACATTATCCGCTAGAAACATGTTTCTTTTGTATTTCTGCCAGCGAACTGTGTCAAATACCAACAATCGAATTTCTTCTAATAACAGACTGAGAGAGAGAGAGAGAGAGAGAGAGAGAGAGAGAGAGAGAGAGAAGGGGGAGAGAGGGGAGAGAGAGAGAGAGATATTAAATACTCGATGTCCTCTAATAACAAAGAGACAGATTAAAGACTCGTTGTCTTATTCGTTACACTATTATACATCACATTAAAAAGAGACTGGTCAAAGTCATAGATAGTCGTAGTAAATATTTATGTCCTAGAGATTTGTAACTATGTCACAGGTATGAAGCAACTCTCTTGAAGTCACCTTGAGGGTTTGGGGTTTAGGAAACTTTTCGGCACATGAGAGGTACTGATTAACAAGACGCCATTTCTAAATAGCAAAAGTAGAAGAATAATATAACAATACAAATAACTTACTTCTCTAATGTAAATAAGGAAATAATATAAATATACAAATAACACTTGAAGTCATTTACCGTCCATCCGCCATTATCAGTTTGCTGGTCACAGTAGACTTTGACAGGTATGTCATTCACAAATAGTGTATGAACACTGCTCACTTTGTCATATTTTTGTACGTCAACACAGGAAGCAGGCCTTCGTTCTGAAAGCAGAAATGATGATTTTACAAATATAGCAAGAATTGAGGAATTTTATAAATTGCTTCCCGTTTTACGTTAATTACCGAGAGAATGATTTGCTAATTATTTATCTTGTGAATGTCTTGCTAATTATCTTAATCGTTGTGTGAATGTCTTGCTAATTACCTTAATCGTTGTGTGAATGTCTTGCTAATTACCTTAATCGTTGTGTGAATGTCTTGCTAATTACCTTAATCGTTGTGTGAATGTCTTGCTAATTATTTAATCGTTGTGTGAATGTCTTGCTAATAACCTTAATCGTTGTGTGAATGTCTTGCTGATTACCTTAATCGTTGTGTGCATGTTTTATATACATAAAAAGTAAGATTACGCTAAATCGTCTCTGTTTCTGACATGTTTCTATACAAGTGTTGAAGATGTACTAATATAACACAAGTGTTCAAGATGTACTAATATAACACAAGTGTTCAAGATGTACTAATATAACACAAGTGTTCAAGATGTACTAATATAACACAAGTGTTCAAGATGTACTAATATAACACAAGTGTTCAAGATGTACTAATATAACACAAGTGTTCAAGATGTACTAATCTAACACAAGTGTTAAAGATGTACTAATATAACATTAAGTGTTCAAGATGTACTAATATAACAGAAGTGTTCAAGATGTACTAATATAACACAAGTGTTCAAGATGTACTAATATAACACAAGTGTTCAAGATGTACTAATATAACACAAGTGTTCAAGATGTACTAATATAACACAAGTGTTCAAGATGTACTAATATAACACAAATGTTCAAGATGTACTAATATAACACAAGTGTTCAAGATGTACTAATACATATCAAAGAATTATTTACACTGGATAAAATACACAATATATACTAATAGAAAATCGTTACACCTGATACAGAGTTATGTTCACCCATTTATCATTTATCCATGAGTTTTGAAACGGCTTTAACATGCATGTTTCAAGGTCTTTAACATTTGGACTCTCTCTAAAACAGATGTCACTTAAAAAGAATTAATTAAATTTTCAGTATATAAATGCTATAGTCAAAATAACGTTCATAAAAAAAAAATAAAATATTAATTTGACTGAAATTAATATCTACCTTCTGTGCAGTCTCTGTATGGCACGCATAATAGAAGCTTGCCGTGCTTTATAAAATAAGGTTACTTCACATGATAAGCATTATACAATAAGCTTTATTCACATGACATGCATAGAATAACGCTTGATCTTCACAAATTGCACACAGTAACGTTATTGACCGCGAACTGCAATACACTTGTTTTATATGACTTTAATACAATACACTTGTTTTATATGACTTTAATACAATACACTTGTTTTATATGACTTTAATACAATACACTTGTTTCATATGACTTTAATAGAATACACTTGTGTGATATAACTTTAATACAATACACTTGTTTCATATGACTTTAATACAATACATTTGTTTATATCTGTCTTTAATAATATAAACTTGTTTTATACGACGTTAATACAATGCATTTGTTTTATGTGACTTTAATACAATACACGCGTTTATATGACGTTAATACATTAAACACTTCGTACACACACACACACACACACACACACACACACACACACACACACACACACACACACACTCACACACACATACACACACATACACTCACATACACGCACACACACACGCACGCGAACGCACGCACGCACACACACGCACGCACGCACGCACACACACACACACACACACACACACACAAATGAGGAGGATGTTAGTGAAATGAAACTGTGTCGTTGTAAGAGAGAACAAGTCACAAAAGAAACAAACGTATTTGGAATCAAAGATTTCATAGTATAATATTTACCACTGTCCATGGGACCAGATTGCGGTTGGAGAACGGTGGCATTTACATTATCACTCTTGCTTTGGACCATGGCTGTTATGTTATCAAACTTGCTTTGGACCATGGATGATATGCCATCAATCTTGCTTTGGACCATGTCAGTAATGGTATCAAACTTGTTTTGGACCATGCCTGCAAAGGTATCTAACATACTTTGGACCATAGCTGTTATGTTATCATCATTTTTTGGGACCATGGCTGTTATGTTATCAAACTTGCTTTGGACCATGGTTGTTATGCCATCAATCTTGCTTTGGACCATGTCAGTAATGGTATCAAACTTGCTTTGGACCATGCCTGCAAAGTTTTCTAACCTGCTTTGGACTATAGCTGTTATGTTATCATTATTTCTTTCGACCATGGCTGTTATGACTGGTGGGCGACATCCAAGCTCAACCTGCCATAGACCGGTTGTTGAGTTGTAGACACTCTCAGGGAGAATGAAAGCGTGCAACTCGTCAGAGGTAGTCACAGGTACATCTGACCAATCAAATGCATTGTATTATTATTATTATTATTATTATTATTATTAGTAGTAGTAGTAGTAGTAGTAGTAGTAGTAGTAGTAGTAGTAGTAGTAATAGTCTGGCGAATGTTGTTTATGAAACAAGGTCGTTGCATTTTTTTATTCTGGAAGATTTATTTTTCTGGAGGATATGATCTCTTCGAGAAGTGCTACTTTTAGCATTGGGGCAAATTTATTTTTTCCTGGCACTTTATTCAAACTCAAATGGTAATAGTTAGTTAAGGTACTCAAATCGTGTGGCCAATCTGCAGTACTCACATCTGCTATATGCAGTAAAGGATTGGGTAAAATTCAATGATCACATGTGGACAGAAGGGTGACAGTAATAGTGGATGAATTTGGATAGAATATTGGATGCCCGTATATAATTGATTGACTGTTGACCTTGGGACTCCCGTTGGTTGTGTGCAACGTATATGAGGCCGAGCTACGTAATGGCGAGTTGCCGCAGTGCAGTGTTTGTGTGCCAACACTTTGTCAGCCAGTGATGTGTTGAAACTTCACTTTGGACTTAACCTCTAAGTTAAGTACTTCATCTCAAGCTCTGAATAGAAGTATGCACATTAAACTTACAAAGAGGACTTATCTCTAAGTACCTAAACCAAAGTCATTGAAAATGAGTATGCACAAATTCTACAGAATAGATAGATAGATGGATAGATAGATAGATAGATAGATAGATAGAGATAGATAGATAGATAGATAGATAGATGGATGGATAGATAGATAGATGGATGGATAGTTAAATAGATAGATGGATAGATGGATGGATAGATAGATAGATAGATGGATGGATAGTTAAATAGATAGATAGATAGATAGATGGATGGATGGATAGATAGACAGATAGATAGATAGATAGATAGATAGATAGATAGATAGATAGATAGATAGATAGATATAAAGATTAAGAGAGAGAGATACATTTTACGGTCCTTTACACCTTAAGCATCACATACCAGAGACCTGAAGGAATGCAACTTGCTTATGGGACTTTCGGTGTCCAAATAAATTTATTTCAACCGTGTAAACCCCCTTGTCTGCCATAGTCACATTTGGCAAATTTATGCCGGCATTGGGCAGAAATTCCACGTCTCTTTCCCGCGATAATCCATAGAAGGTATTTCTACGATATTTTGCCAGAACTTCGACTTTCTCTTGGTCTGAAAAAAATATTCACTTGCTGCAAACTTAAAATTGCAATGTATTTCAGAGTTTTAAAATGGTTAATCAGTTCTTACTTCAAATTCAAGTGAATTTAGTTTACAATATGAATAAAAATTGATTTTGAGAAGATATTCACGATTTGTTTAATTATGGAACCAAGTTCAAGGTTACCAATTATTTTACACAAAAAGCAGTTTTAATTTATTCATCCATTTTAAATACAATGAAAGAATATATATATGCGTGTGTGTGCGTGCGTGCGTGCGTGTGTGTGTCTGTGTGTGTGCGCGCGCGTGTGTAAATTAATTTATACTTGTGGTTACGGTTATGTCTTTCATATACCTTGTGTTGTCATGATTAGTATGTACATCTGTCTTGTTCTGACATAATTATTGAGTGTACGTGTCTTGTGATGTCATTATTAGTATGTGCACCTGTCTCGTGCTGTCATAATTATTGTATAATTGTTTATGTAGGCACGATTAGTGATTGTATACGAGCATTCGTTTTGTCAGGGTTCTTAAATGCATGTATCTTGTTTTGTCAGGGTTGTTACACGCATGCTTTGGTTTTATCGGGGTTGAATTGTGTTGAGTTGTGTTAATTTCTACGCGCTGTAAGAGTATTTGAAAACATTTCAATTGCTGTTATGATTGTTATTACATTTAACAAATTGCGAGGTCAGAGATATTTGTGATAAGATTTCAAGTGGATTTCACAATATTACCCATTAATGATTAGCAGGAAAATCAATATTCTCCTATGATATGTTGTTCACATTCTGTTCATTTTTGTGTCTTAGCCATTAATATTTGGACATAGGAATGCAATAGTGTGGTATGTTGTTCATATTCTGTTCATTTTCTTGTCTTAGTCACTTATAAATTGGCAATAGGAAGTCAATAGTGTGGTATGTTGTTCATATTCTTTCATTTTCTTGTCTTAGTCACTTATAAATTGGCTATAGGAAGTCAATAGTGTGGTATGTTGTTCATATTCTGTTCATTTTCTTTTCTTAGTCACTAACTATTTTGCCCTAGGAAGTCAATAGAATGAAGCAAAGCAAAAATGGAGTGTGTTTGTTGACATTAAGGGGAGACAACAGTTCAGATGTGTGGGTTTGTAGCTATTAAGGGGAGACAACAGAACGGCGAAGTGTGCTTGTTGCTATTACGGGGAGACAACAGAAAAATTGGAGTGTGCTTGTTGCTTTTAAGGAGAGAACTTCCTACTTGAATTTAGTGGTTGGATAGAAGTGGGGAGTGGGTGATTTGGAGGGATTGGGAATGTGTGTGTGTGTGTGTGTGTGTGTGTGTGTGTGTGTGTGTGTGTGTGTGTGTGTGTCTGTATGTGTGTGTGTGTGTGTGTGTGTGTGTGTGTGTGTGTGTGTGTGTGTGACGCGGATAAGTCGAATCTTATTCTTAAATTTATTCCATTGCCTGACGCTTATGCCCCACTACTTGATGATTCTGATCATTATTGTAATAACCCATAACTAATTACAAATAATGAATAATGATAATATTAATTTATGTTATTAATAATTCTCCAGAAGACATCACTCGTTTCTCTCTGTTAGAGATGTAAACGTCTTCTCTCTTCCATAACATTAAAGTCAAACATTTATCGTCACACAGTATTTACATAGATAGAAATCTTCGTACTAAAGGAGAAGATAAATCCGTCTTGTGATGGCAACGCCAATTAGTTAATGGATATTAATAATAATAATAATTAATTAGCCATCCAGAACTATTTACAATTGGTGAAAATCTTAATGTGTTTTATTAATGATTCTCCAGAAGACACCACTTGTCTCCCTTACTTAAAGAATATACTGACGCTGTAAACGTTTCTCTATTCCACTAAGGTCAAGATAAACGTTCATGTTCACATAATCTCTCCATAGGTAGAAAACGTCTTAATAAAGGAGAAGACAAATCTTACATTAAACTATATTTAGCACTTTCGTCTCCGATATACATAAGATTAGCAATATACATAATAATGTCAATAAAATTAACAATTAAATGGACAATCAAATATACATATAACAAATAAAGTAAATAGATTACTTGACACCAATATTTCCGCAAGCCCACGTTCGGATAATTTTATAATTACACTGTCTATTTTAAAAACAATTGAACAATATGTCAATACAAACCACATGACAGTTTTATTCTAGGGAATAAATGGTGTTATTAGAGATAAGCAATAATAATATTTACATATTATGATTTAGCATGGTCTTAACAGTCCTTCACGCACTTTGCCACAGTGTAATAATTTAGAGTTCAGTTCAATTTTGTCAGCTCCACGTGTGTTAATCTCCTGTGAAAAAACTCTGTCCTGTTGCTTAGAGTTAACTTGTGTAATTCTTTTTGCTGTGACAACTCCTTCAAACAGAAAATTAATGTAGTGATGTCTAACATCTTCTCTAGACTAGAAATATTTCGAGAAGTCAACAAATCTTGCCACCACACATCAACAGAGTGCAGTGTGTTCTTACACTGACACGCCTTTCCGAACTTTATTAGGGTCAGTCGTAACAGTGTACAAAAAATAAACCAGGAAGATCTTATAGCAATTGAAAAATACATAACTCTTAAGGATACTTGTTCACTGCACAATGTAATCAAGGAGCAAACCAAAATTTCCAGTTCATCACTTTATATCTCCATTTTTTCTTACATTCCATTCTCAACTAACAGATTGCTGCAACAGTATTTGTTAGCCCGATACATGACCACACCAAAGTAAATACAGCATGTCAAAATAATGTCAAGTCTAGAAAAAAACATGCACACACCAAAGTAAGTACAGCAGGTCAAAATAATGTCAAGTCTATGAAACTATATGCGAACAGCTTAGTTCAAACATGAATAGAAATAAAAGTCAGTTTACATAGAACATTTCTACGAGAATAATATATCACAAGAATAATATATCAATAGTAAAAATACATAAAAATATTTCTAAGTCCATTACACTCGCAATCAAACAAATGGCTGCCTTTTAAAACCAGATTTATTTTTGCCAATTCAAATTCAAAGTGATAGGAGAATGTAATTTTTTACATCAAGTAAACATTTTGATCCCAAGCTAACGGCTGGTCTCGTTCTTGTAATTCATAACCATTGAATAATATAAATTCACACTGGTTTGAATTACATCGGCAAATATAGAATACTCTTGCCTTGAGTGCTTACGTCACTTCAGATACAAGTCATTGCTTTTTTTATTCAGGCGAAAGTCAACGTGCCCCTTTTAAACACGTAACACAACTGTTCCAGAACCTTCAAAGTGCTCTCCACGCACACCATAGAGAGTCGTCCTGTGCTGTGAAGCTCATCAGGAGCAATATTCTTGAATGTCCGTGTGCATTTACTCAATATACTACAAGGAAGAGTCAAATTAATCTTCGTGAATTCTCGAGACAAAACTCAAAGCACCATTTCTTCTGTATTGGCTCTTGAATGGAATTCACAGGAATCAACTTACAGCTACACATTTTACTGCTAAGTTAACGACCACGCCAGATTCATACATCCACGTAACCTATTTCTTGGCTTATGTAGGCTGTTTCCTGGTCTATTTTGTTCCTATATCATCAGTTTCTCAGTCTATTCCTAGTGGTAAGTCAGTTGTTTCCCAGATTTGTGTTCTATGTCGTCTGTTTCTCAATCTATTTCTTATCCCATTTAGTCTGTTTCTCAATCTATTTCTTGTGTTATGTAGTCTGTTTCTCAATCTATTTCTTCTGTTAAGTCGACTGTGTCTGAGTCTATTTCTTGTGCTATGTCGTCCGTTTCTCAGTTTATTTCTTGTGCTATGTCGTCTATTTCTCAATTCTTTTGCTGTGTCGTCTGTTTCTCAGTTTATTTCTTGTGCTATGTCGTCTATTTCTCAATTCTTTTGCTGTGTCGTCTGTTTCTCAGTTTATTTCTAGTGTTATTTCGAAGGTTTCTTTATTTCTTGTGCTATGTCGACTGTTTCTCTGTTTATTTATTGTTCTGTGTCGGCAGGAACTTAAATCTATTGCTGATTTTCGTAGTTCATTGTAAAATGGGTATGTTTGTGATGGCTAACCATTTATTATATAATAATATAGTTGTTTCGTCAAATAGTTTATTTTACCCCTTTGGGTTGTTTATGTGGAAGAGTTGTGATTATTTTCTTAGAATCTTATCAAACTTCACTATAAATGACTTTATCATTCAGGTACTGAGTGTAGATTAATGATTTGGAAACATATCAAGGTTCACAATAATTATGTAAGAGTATTCTTAAAATTACTGCTGAACTTTTGACCCATCATAGTATAGGGAATTAAAACTGGCTCGGAAAACTTTTGGAAATCAAATCCAATTTTATGAAACAAGTATCAAACTATCTAGACAGTAACCTGTCAAAGTAGCTTTCCTAAGCAAAATGAAAACTTCAATTATACTTTTTCAAACAATTCAGTTGAAAATTACACATAACTGTTATTGTCCCTAAATTGGCTGCAACAGTTATAAATAAAATGTATCGATATAAATACATTATATCTTTAATTAATCAAAAGATTATATCTTTACAAATAAATTACTCATCTTTTAATAAATTATATACCTGGATTATTTTCAGATGTCTTAGTCCACTCAATAACAAACTCCTTTGGTGACTTCATAACAAACTCCCACGGGAACGTTACATTGTCTCCAACATACGCTTTTACAACTGTGCCATTTGGGAATACTGATGACGATTTCCATTTGAAAGCATAGACTCCTTTAGATTTAAAATTAAAATATAAAGTTTAATTTAGAATAATAAATTAAAACATAAATATACAATACGCAATAGTAATAAACATATTTACCAAACATACATTTACACATAATAAATCACACTTTGATAAGTGTGTAGATAATAAATCCTATTGAACGGAAAAAAGGGGGGAGTAATCATAAAAATTCATTTTTGTCCTTGATTATCTCCACTTGCCAAACGCGCGCCGCAACCGACGTTCACAGGTGTCGTCTGCGAGTAAAATGACGTATTAACTATGTGCACTGTCAGTATGTTCATTTCCATTTACTGTCAGCGCGACTGCTTATTTTGTTTGGATACAATGTCAGCAAATTTTCTAATTACATGTTTCCAATATTTTTTTAAAATAAAAATACATTTAATTAATTAAGTGTGTTAGATGTGGGGTTGTGTCTATTGCACATGAACTATATTTAGATGGCAATGAATATATTTTACATGCACTATACTTAGATAAGGATGTGTCTATTGTATATGAACTATATTTAGATGGGGATGTGTCTATTGTACATGAACTATATTTAGATCAAGATGTGTCTATTGTACATATCTATATTTAGGTGGGGATGTGTCTATTGTACAACAACACAAAGACATATAGTATATAAACCATTTTTTTCTTTTGTGACGATTGTCTATTGAGCAAGAACACAAAGACACATTGTACAATCTTCGTTTATCTCACTTCTAGAAATATATTATAGTATTTAATAGCTTGCTGTTTAGTGGGTAATAGACTGAGTGAGTATGTGTGTTTGTGTGTATATGTGTGTGTGTCTGTGTTTGTGTGTGAGTGAGAGAGAGAGAGAGAGAGAGAGAGAGAGAGAGAGAGAGAGAGAGAGAGAGTGCAATGTGTGCATAATTAAATAAATAAAATGTCTCTTACAATATATATTGTGTGTCTATGTTTAAGAGAGAGTGTATGCAAACATTAGATAAATAACATTTTCACCCCTAGCACATTTATGAAGGTGTGTATATAAATGAGTAAAGGTTTTTCTTTTTAAAAATCTTTCTCTTGTTAAAGCACGAACCCGGTATGTGTGTGAAATATATAAAGTGTTCTCTTGATAACGTTTTTTAAATCACTAGTGTGTTTGTAAATTAATTAAATACAAGATAAGACTTTATATATTTATTTATTTTACAAACACACTAGTGATTTAAAAACGTTACCAAGTGAAGATTTTATCTAAATCACTAGTGTGCTTGTAAATTAATTAAATAAATCATTTTCTTCTGACAAGGTCATTATAACTAGGAATCAACTCCCATCATTTTTTTCTACTTCCACCGCATTTGTTATTTTATTATCTCCCCCTAAGTGTGTTTCTTGTTCATATTAACACAAACGTTGTCATTTGTTAATTTTATTATCTCCCCTTTAGAATGTTTCTCGTTCTTTATTAACTAAAATGTCGCTATTTATTCATTTTATTATCTCTCCTTTAGAATGTTTCTCGTTCTTATTAAGAAAAACGTCGTCAAGTTATTATGTTATTATAATTATTATTTAATGTAATATTTTGCAGAACTCTTATTAACAAAAACATCGTCATTTGTTCATTTTATTATCTCCCCCTTAGAATGCTTCTTGTTCTTATGAACAAAAAAGTCGTCATTTTTTCATTTTATTATCTAGTTCTTATTAACAAAAACGTCGTCAAGTTATTATGTTATTTCCCTCTTTATGTTTTGCGTTCTTATTAACAAAACGTCGTTGAGTTATTATGCTATTTCTCTTTCAGTATGTTTTGCGTTTTTTTTTACAAAAACGTACTCAAGTTATTATGTTATCATAGTCTTCATTTCAGGTAATTTCCTATACAACTGTTATTAAAAAAAACGCAGTCAAGTAAATATGTTATTATAGTCTTTATTTAATGTTGTTTCCTACATGACTCTTAAAACTGTCATTTGGAATATATTTAATGAAAGTTATATCGCCAATAGCAAAATGTCCGTCTTACCACTTTTCGCCACATCTCCAAGAGCCACAATTATAATTAGCCTCACGATCAGTAATTTCTTCATGATAAATTTGTAAGACTGCAATTAAAAAAAATGTGTGTGCATTCATGCAAATACAAACACGTTTCTATATAGCATTATAATGTGTATGTCTTTGTCCGTCTGTCTGTCTGTCTGTCGTTGAATTCATCCAAACAATCGCTCAAACCTATTCATCTATCCGCCGTCCGTCCACGTCTTCAACCGCCCAAACTGAAGTGATACAGTAAAGTTGGCGTTCAGGTTCGACAACTTATCCGATTTTCTGATATGATTCTGCACGCATTTACTACTTGAACACGTCACAAATCAGATCTACATATATGTTACGTCATTGGGCACATCTACTAAACTGCCAGGTACACAAATTTACCAAGTCTTGGAGTGTACTTGTTTTGAAGGCTTGCTTTTAAACGTAAAAGAATCTTGCCATATTATTCTAAAGTGTTTAATGATACCACATTTCCCAGCATGCCATTTCTATAGAAATCGTCTTTCTTTCTGTCATTATTCTGAGGTGTCTTTCTTTTTTATTTGTCTTTCTTATTTCGGATTTTGCATGTCCGCCTGACTGAAATTTTATTTTATTTTAAACTCTCAATATGTGTACGAGTGCATTACTGGACGTTTTAGATTTTTTGACTGGTCACCACAACAGAGATGACAACATTCTTAGTTATTGTTACATTGTCTTTATGTTCATGTAGACACAGATACAAGAGAAAAGCGAGTCATTTAAGAGATACACACTTAGTTCTTGTTGCATTGTCTTTATGTTCATGTAGACACAGATACAAGAGAAAAGCGAGTCATTTAAGAGATACACACTTAGTTCTTGTTGCATTGTCTTTATGTTCATGTAGACACAGATACAAGAGAAAAGCGAGTCATTTAAGATATATTCACTTAGTTGTTGTTGCATTGTCTTTATGTTCATGTAGACACAGATACAAGAGAAAAGCAAGTCATTTAAGAGATACACACTTAGTTCTTGTTGCATTGTCTTTATGTTCATGTAGACACAGATACAACAGAAAAGTGAGTCATACACACTTAGTGATACACACTTAGTTGTTATTACATAGGAAATAGAGTAACTGCCTTTATAACGGTAATGCAATCATCTGGTATTGGACAGGCAATAGAGTAACTGCCTAGTTCAAGATCTCCTGGTACATGTCGTTCAAACACTACATTGATTGATGTGTTATGATCCTCTCTGCTTATTCATCAGTATTTCTAAAGAGTTGTAAACAGGAATGGTGTTAGCCACTCACATGACACCCATGACCCATGACTGCTTCACCATTACTGGTATTAGCCACACCCATGATCTCCATGCCTACATCACTAGTACTGGTGTTAGCCACACCCATGACGCCCATGATAAGAGATTATTTTATGGGATAGTGATTTTAGTAAATAGACCATGGTGTTTCCATTGTAATAAAACTAATCAAGGATTAATGATGTCCAGATGTCGTAAGGTAAAGTAATGTCCAGATGTCATATTGTCAAGTAATGACGTCAATATGTCATAAGATCAAGTAATGATGTCTAAACCAAAACAGATTGTTGTCCAGCAAGCCGTTCATGGAAGGGAAATATGTGAAACTAGTAGACAGTTCAGATTTAGATAAATAGTCAAATTACTTTGGCTTTAAACAAGAGTTCAGAAATAGATAAACAGTCAGATTACTTTGACTGCAAGCAACAGTTGATAAATAGATAGGCAGTCAAATTATTTTGACTGCAAACAACAGTACAGAAATAATAAACAGTCAAATTACTTTGACTGCAAACAAAAGTTCAGAAATAGATAAACAGTCAGATTACTTTGACTGGAAAGAAAAGACGAATAAGACAAACTTTTTTTCAACTGTATGTCAAGTGAACGACCTAAAGGAGGTAAGTGGATGTTTATTTATTGTCAGGGATAATGAATTACTTACCCAAAAATGTATTAATATTTTTTTTTATTTTTCTTGGGTGAAATAGCTAAATGAATAGTGAACACGGGAATAGCCTAACCTCACAACTGAAATGTTATTTATGTAATAAGATACCTAAAGAGCGTAAAATTATTGCAGGTGATTTTGGTTTAATTTTGGACAAGAAGACAGAAGGCTTGGTGTACTTTTCTTGTTTTTAAGCTGTGATCCTAAGGGAGATAATAGATTTACAACGCATCGTCCCGAAGCAGAAGTTAAATCCCTTGTCAAATTTCAAGTTTGTGATTAGGAATTTTAGGATACATCTATTTAAAGAAATAGTATACATCTGCTTTCAAGTAGGACTTATGTAGTATTGAAGCTGATCATAGTTGTTACTGAACTTATTTTGTTGTGGACTCTGGTCCAAATGGGACTTGTCTATATCTGAGCTTAATTTGTTTTAGGACAGAACAAATTATGTGCTATGGATGTTAACAAGACACGTGGAAAACCGTTTTAATATTCCTTCAGTGAAACTATCTTAACCTCTTGAAATCCTGTGGGATTAACCGGGCTGTGTTCCTCATTCTAATTTTTAAAATTAATATTATTGTTGTATTATAACGTTCCTTGTTTTTCATTTTTTCATCTCACATTCTTATCACTTGACTTTTATGATTGACTCTTCTGTATTGTTGTATCGTCTTTGTGGGGTTCTCGGGGTACGAGCCAAACCTGACATTTGGTGTCAGTGTAGTTTGTTTGTGAATCGGTTCCCATTCATTCCATCATCAGGGCGGCTTTCTTCACTGGACAGAAAAGAGCGCCGGACGCCAACCATAACATCACGCATATAGGTCAACATGAGTTGAGAAACAGATTATAAAGACCATATAATGACATTATTACAAATGTCCAACATATCTGATAACTCCATTGACATTAAAACTACCTTTAAAAACTGAATCCGTTGGTTGTGGGACGATTTTCCTCTTAGAGCTTTGTGTGGTATATTTGGACGATTTTCCTCTTAGAGCTTTGTGTGGTATATTTGGACGATTTTCCTCTTAGAGCTTTGTGTGGTATATTAGGACGATTTTCCTATAGATAGATGCACACATTTGCATTTTCCACACCTGTTTCTACACGAATTCTGATGCATCATATTCGTTGTGCATCCTTGAGACTTTTTATTAATTGTGCTCATGAGTGGCTGAGAGACAGGGTTAGTTTTCAGTAAGAGGCAATGGAGTGATTAACAAACACTTTTTATTAATTGTGCTCATGAGGGGCGGAGTGACAGGATTTGTCCAAATATATATGTAAAGATGTCCCAATGTAGATGTAAAGATGTCCCAATGTAGATGTAAAGATGTCCCAAGATAGATGTAAAGATGTCCCAAGGTAGATGTAAAGATGTCCCAAGGTTGATGTAAAGATGTCCCAATGTAGATGTAAAGATGTCCCAAGGTAGATGTAAAGATGTCCCAAGGTAGATGTAAAGATGTCCCAAGGTAGATGTAAAGATGTCCCAAGGTTGATGTAAAGATGTCCCAAGGTAGATGTAAAGATGTCCCAATGTAGATGTAAAGATGTCCCAAGGTAGATGTAAAGATGTCCCAAGGTAGATGTAAAGATGTCCCAAGATAAATGTAAAGATGTCCCAAGGTAGATGTAAAGATGTCCTAATGTAGATGTAAAGATGTCCCAAGGTAGATGTAAAGATGTCCCAAGATAAATGTAAAGATGTCCCAAGGTAGATGTAAAGATGTCCCAAGATAAATGTAAAGATGTCCCAAGGTAGATGTAAAGATGTCCAAAGGTAGATGTAAAGATGTCCCAAGGTAGATGTAAAGATGTCCCAAGGTAGATGTAAAGATGTCCAAAGGTAGATGTAAAGATGTCCCAAGGTAGATGTAAAGATGTCCCAAGGTAGATGTAAAGATGTCCCAAGGTAGATGTAAAGATGTCCCAAGGTAGATGTAAAGATGTCCAAATAAGGAAGGAATAAAGTAGCAAATGGAGTTTGCTAATGGTTTTAGAATCACAACAATAATTTGTCTGTAGAATTTCAGATGGCAAGGATTAAATATTTCTTACCTTTATAATTCTTATGATATATTTTACGATTACTGAACACTGTCATTTAGTTCACCATAAGTGAACAATGAATTTGGCTACTTGCCCTTTACACATTACATTTTTTTCCAGATGCAAGGATATGGTATTAATAAAATAAGTTTACATTTACATTTTCAAAGTACAGTTATTGCAGTGTAAACAAGTTCAAGTTACGTTTATATTTTCAGATGCAGTTATGCTGTATCAACAAGGTCAAGTTATATTTATATTTTCAGATATAGTTATTATGCATCAACAAAATGGAGTTGCAGAACAAAAAAATAGGAAAACCAAACCATTTTACAGATCAAGGTTATGATGAAAAAGGCTCTGAATAATAACATAATTCTATGAAGACCCAAGTTCATTGCATCAGATCCACTACAAAGTTCCAACAATGACTAGTGCAGTAATCACAAATAAATGAACCAGAATAAATTACACAGTATTCCTACTGAACAAAATGACAAGGATGTTTAAAATAACAACAGTAACTGAAAAACACATGGACATTGAAATATACTGTTTCTCTGCTGAAAGAAACGATGTAAACTTTACTTTCCATTTAGCTTGAAATAAGCATGAAAAACATGAAAAGATATAAAATTTACATTCTGTTTAGCTTGAAATAAACATGAAAAACATGAAAAGATATAAAATTTACATTCTGTTTAGCTTGAAATAAACCTGAAAAATTACAGTTTGCACTTATAAATCACCGTGAGGACGTTTTTTAAAATTGAGGTCACGAACTTTATTTTAGTATCAACTCGAACATCTAGAATTGTCTATAAGTGAGGTCGTGACATGTTAATATCACCTCAGAAATCTATAATTGTCTATAAGTGAGGCCGTGACTCTTATGTTAATATCAACTCGGACATCTAAGACTGACTAGATGTGAAAGTCATTGTTTCTATAATGAAAGCTACAAGAGATTTTAGTCTAGGAAAAATAATTTAATTTTGAGAGTTATTTCACATGAACTAATCAAGAGTGTAATTTAATCCTGAGAGAAAATATTTCACATAAAATAATCAAGAATGTAATTAAATTATGAGAAGTTATTTCACATGACTAAGGAAGAGTGTAATTTAATTCACAAAGAAGTTATTTCACATGAACTGAGAAATCCGCATATGAAACAATATTCGTAATTGTATGTAGCACTGTAAATTTCAAGGAAAGTAGCAAATATTCAGATTATTTTGAGAAGTAACAAAAATATTTCTAGACATACATATTTTCAAAAACAGTAAAGTTATTCATACATAAAAGTTCATACCTTGCTGATGACTGGTGCCTCTGGGTTGTCTTTCTTGACTGCTGGGCTGTATGAGATACTTATATACACCTAAAGCAATGATGGAATAGCACGTGATGGCTTTAATTTCTGTAACTGGATTACTATTTACTTAATACTTGTATACACCTAAACAATGGTTCAATAGCATGTGATAGCTTAAACGGCTATACATGTATTAATATTCTAAATCACTTAATACTTATTACATCTAAAGCATTAGTTCAATAGTATGTTATGTCTTAAACGGCTTTAACTTTATTAATATTCTAAATCACTTAATACTTATTACATCTAAAGCATTAGTTAAATAGTATGTTATGGCTTAAACGGCTTTAACTTTATTAATATTCTCATAAACTTAATATTTTTATACACCCAAAGCAATAGTTCAATATGAGGTTTTAGCTTAGACGGCTTTAACTTTATTATTATTCTATTTCACTTAATACTTATTACTCCTAAAGCAATAATTCAATTGCATGCTATGGTTTAAACGGTTTTAACATTATTAATATTCTCATTTACTTAATACTTTTCATACACATAAAGCAGGGGTGCACACATATTTTAGGCCATGGTGCCATATTTCCAATTGATAATGCGTGGATGGCAGCAAATCAGATTGCACATGGATGGCTCAGTAGAAAAAAAACAACACAAATAATGAAATAAAGTCATTCGGGGGCCGCACAGAGCCATGTCTCGGGCCGCGGTTTGTGCACCCCTGACCTAAAGCAATAGTTCATTTGCATGTTATGGCTTAAATGGCCTTAACTTTATTAATATTCTCATTTACTTAACACTTTTATACACCTACAGCAATGGTTCAACGGCTTAAACTTCTTTAACTGGATTAATATTTCAGTTCACTTCATCCCATGTGTAATACTTCATAAATGCATTGAAGGGGTTGTCCAGAGGTATGGGGACTGTAAGCTTAGCGAAATGAGAGTTTCAGTTAATAGTTTTAATATTTTAAGCTTATTGTACAAAACTATTTTGAAAGACAGATTTTATCAGTAGTTATTAGACTTAGTAATATAAGCATATTGACAAAATTTTAGAAAGAAACAGATTTTTTCAGTAGCTCCTAACATTTAATTTGTCAGTTAATTTTAATTAATATATAATTCTCCTAGCGGTAAAATGTAATATTAACTTCTTGTTCGACCTACAAAACAATAAACATCACAAGAAGATATTTTTTACATAAAATGAAAATGACAAGGAATGACATGAAGATGACAAGGAATGACATGAAGATGACAAGGAATGACGTGAAGATGAGTGGAAAAACAATCGAATCAAACTTCACATAAGTTACAATTTATTTCAAGACACTAATCTAGTTATCTCAAAGTGATCTAACCAGCACTAAGAGAAAGTCGTCCTAACTATTTGTTTTCCCTAAGAAAGTCTATAGTTCTTCCACAGTTCTTACTTTAATATCTCAACAAAACAGTCTTGTGAAATATTTGGCACAAACAGAGACAAACACTTTAATATCTCGACAAAATAGTCTTGTGAAATATTTGGCACAGAGACACACACTTTAATATCTCGACAAAATAGTTTTGTGAAATATTTGGCACAATTAGAGCACACATACTTTAATATATCGACAAAACAGATTTGTGAAATATTTAGCAGAAATAGAGCTCACATTCTTTAATATCTCGACAAAATATGTGAAATATTTGAAATATTTGGCGCAAATAGAGCACATATACTATAAATAAAATTTATGGAGAACACTTCTTGCACAACCCGCAGGCTCCCTTCCAGTCATGCAGCAAGCAAATGACGTCACGGTATTGACGATTTTCACAGCTTGCACTAGACAAGTATTTAGACGTGACTAAATGCGGTAGTCTCCAAACCATGTGTTGCGCAAAGTTTTCGAAAACCACCACACAATAAAACTGAAGAATGGAACATGCAGCAATGGCTTCATGAAAAATCCCTTTGATTCCACCTAAAACAAAGCGGACAAAAACACTGTATCAATGATACATTCATTTTGTCACAGAATCAGTCACTCATTTTATTCAGATTCATTTAGACTCATTCAGTCACACACAATGTGTCATTCATTTTTCTCTAATTCATTTAGACTTATTCAATTGCACAGAATCAGTCACTCTTTTTTCACATTCATTTAGACTTATTCAATTGCACAGAATCAGTCACTCTTTTTTCACATTCATTTAGACTCATTCAATCACACACTTATATGATATCTACTTTTAGACCGGATTCTCTACATACTACTAAAGCATATGTATCTAAGAGAAGTTAAATTTGTCCATCGATCTAAGTTATCATCTTTGTCTCGTTATGTCCTCAATAGATCTTGACCCATATCTGGGTCAAGGTATTTTTTAAATGCCTACTCACTTTGCTCACTACTGGGTCGGGTTTACAATTTAAATAATTTATTTTAATTAGTTTCCATTTGCCCCACACTGTATTTCAACCAAAAAAGTTTGGTTTGTCTCCCCTTGAAACTTAGATAACTGGACTAAGTGGGTTAATGCCACTTTCACTTTGAAAACAGTACATCTTTTAAAAAAAAATATATATTTTAATATTTATGAAATACGACGAAGTACACCTTGAACTGTTTAAAATAATATATTTTAATATTTATGAAATACGACCAAGCTAAAATTAATGCCCTGGTCTCAGGAGACACTTACAGAGTGGTAAAGTAATATTCCACACTGATACAACGCTGCTAATAGTCTTGTACTGAATCTGCAGGTAACAAGATTCCAATATTTGTTAGAGGTTTGATCATCCAGATCAACTTGCCCGTTTATGCCATACACTACTGTATGTTATGAAGAGCGGTCAACTTGCCCATTTATGCTGTACACTACTGTATGTTATGAAGAGCGGTCAACTTGCCCGTTAATTTTGTACGCTGCTGTATGTTGTTAGGAGAGATCAATTTGCCCATTTATTTCATACACTGCTGTATGTTGTTAGGAGAGATCAATTTACCCATTTATTTCATACACTGCTGATTAGAAAATAAATTCTTTTCTTTTCAGGTAATCATTGATCTCAGCCCATTGGCTTTTCTCGTTCTTGTAAAATCTTAACCATTGGATAATAGAAACTACTCATCCTCCTAAAACCGATTTAGATTATATCAGCTATTTCTAGCACATTCCCCACCTGAGTTGTTTACTCCAACATTGACACTTATAAGCAGTGCCCAAGGTCGGGTCACTTTAACATTTAACAATTTATATTACAATTAAATTTAGAAAAAGGGATAGGCACATTTACCCCACCGCACTTGGACAAGGA
This sequence comes from Sinotaia quadrata, assembly GCA_028829895.1. Taxonomy (NCBI): domain Eukaryota; kingdom Metazoa; phylum Mollusca; class Gastropoda; order Architaenioglossa; family Viviparidae; genus Sinotaia; species Sinotaia quadrata. The sequence goes on from CM054179.1 coordinate 12,729,737, forward strand.
AGAGAGACAGACACACAGAGAGAATGAGACAAAGAAGAAAGGGCTGAAATAAGAGACAGAGATAGAAGAAAGATATAAGAGAGAAAGATATTAGAGAGTGACTGAGAAAGAGTCACGGGTGAGATGAAAGTAGAGAGGGAAAGAGAGAGAGAAAGAGAGAAAGAGAGAGAGAGAGAGAGAGAGAGAGAAGTGAGATAGAGATGAAAGGAGAGAGAGATACAAAAGTGAGATAGAGATGAAAGGAAATGAGAGAGAGAGTCACGGCTATGTACTAGAGAGAAGGATAAATATATTTTTAGACTTACAATGGTTTAATTATTATAATCCATTGTTATTTAGCGTGTGTGTGTGTGTTAACTTAGGATGAGGAAAAGGGCAATGAAGATGTGTTAAGAACTTTCAAACTCTAAAACTACAAAGTATTAATTTTATCTGTCAAGAACTTTCAGACTATAAATCTACAAAGTATTAATTTTATCTGTCAAGAACTTTCAGACTATAAATCAACAAAGTATTAATTTTGTCTGTCCAAGAACTTTCAGACTATAAATCTACAAAGTATTAATTATATCTGTCAAGAACTTTCAGACTATAAATCTACAAAGTATTAATTTTATCTGTTTAAGAACTTACAAACTATAAATCTACAGACAAAGTATTAATTTTATCTTTCAAGAACTTTTAAGCTATAAATCTACAGTTAAAGTATTAATCTAATCTGGCAATAATTTTTAAACTATAAATCCACAGTCAACGTATTAATCTTCTCTGGCATGTACTTTCCAACTATAAAATTATAGTAAAAAAATAATCTTATCTATCAAGATCTTTTAAACTTTAAAACTTCAGACAAAGTGAAATCTTATTCAGCAAGAGCTTTTAGACTTTACAACTACAGTCAAAGTGAACTCTTATTCTGCAAGAGCTTTTAGACTTTACAACTACAGTCAAAGTGAACTCTTATTCTGCAAGAGCTTTTAGACTTTACAACTACAGTCAAAGTGAACTCTTATTCTGCAAGAACTTTTAAACTATAAAAAAATAATCACGTATAACCACATGTTATGTGTATTCACATAAATTATGCCCCCTTGAAATTTTAAGAAAACACAAGAGTTTAGAAATGTTGTACACCAAGTGTCAGTGAGATGTATTGTTTTCCACAAAGTGACAAAGTGAAACAAAAAATGACTTGTTGAGTTGTACAACAGATGAGTATGATAAGGAACAAAGTATAAAAAAAGTGATTTAACTTTCTTTTGTACCTCAAAGTTTTAAAACCTTCATCGGGACGCCAATATACACGTTAGTTTTTTATGACGTCATGCACAGTGAATGGCAGTAAAGTGAAATCAAATCGAACTATTTTTAGAAGGAAGTATGAAAGAAAGAAAAGTTGAAGTATACTTTGACTCACCAAATTTAGCTCAACGGAGTTTTATTTGTAAACGCTTGATATATCTAGTAAAATATAAAGTGCCTGAGTTTTATTTGTAAACGCTTGATATATCTAGTAAAATATAAAGTGCCTGAGTTTTATTTGTAAACGCTTGATATATCTAGTAAAATATAAAGTGCATGAGTTTTATTTGTAAACGTTTGATATATCTAGTAAAATATAAAGTGCCTGAGTTTTATTTGTAAACGCTTGATATATCTAGTAAAATATAAAGTGCCTGAGTTTTATTTGTAAACGCTTGATATATCTAGTAAAATATAAAGTGCATGAGTTTTATTTGTAAACGTTTGATATATCTAGTAAAATATAAAGTGCCTGAGTTTTATTTGTAAACGCTTGATATATCTAGTAAAATATAAAGTGCCTGAGCGCATACACCACTGATCACCTTGCGCGGTCGTGTCTCCGTATTTCCAGACATCTGGAGAAGCGTGCAAACAAAAGACTTTGAAGATGGAAGTATTGTCAGACAAACAAGTCCTGGACAGCATTCCACTATCTGACAAGTTTCTTCACTAGTCCGGCACCTTTGTCTGATAACTCTGTGTGACGGTGGAACTCTGTTAACAGAACATCGTTGAAATAAATTTAAGTTTGTTGAACCGCTATACTACACAATTTCTATATTACTATGACCCGAACCTCTATACTACACAATTTCTATATCTCTATGACAGGATCCGCAGTACTAAACAATTTCTATATCTCTATGAAAGGAATGCTCTGACAGGAATTACGCTCTACGTCACTATCATAAATCCGTTCAGGGAGAGGAGATGGGAGGGATATGTTAGATTCATACTTTAAGTACACACACACACACATACACACACACACACACACACACACACACACACACACACAAACACACACACGTAATTACATATACGAAATATATTTGTACAGTTGGGGTTGGGCGGTATAAGAAAGGAATGTGAAGTCTGAGTGAAATGTAAAGTACGTTTCAACGTACATTTCTTCGAGTGAAAGTTACAAACTCCCCACACCCCACCCTCATCACACATACATGTACACACGCTGTTCATCTTAAATTGTAAGTCACTGTCTGAAATGGTCAATGTTAGAGACGTCTGTTAGGAATTCCTCACACACACGACAAGTGAACTCACCGCACCCTTACAAATGCTACTAACAGTACTTAAGGACAATAATTGTAATATATAGGATCACACAAAACACTACTAACAGTACTTAAGGACAATTGTCATATATAGGATCACACAAAACACTACTAACAGCTCTTAAGGACAATAATTGTAATATATAGGATCACAGAAAACACTACTAACAGTACTTAAGGACAATTGTCATATATAGGATCACACAAAACACTACTAACAGCTCTTAAGGACAATAATTGTAAAATATAGGATCACAGAAAACACTACTAACAGTACTTAAGGACAATTGTCATATATAGGATCACACAAAACACTACTAACAGCTCTTAAGGACAATTGTCATATATAGGATCACAGAAAACACTACTAACAGCTCTTAAGGACAATTGTCATATATAGGATCACACAAAACACTACTAACAGCTCTTAAGGACAATTGTCATATATAGGATCACAGAACACACTACTAACAGTTCCTAAGTCAACAACTACACAGTTTCAAACAAATCCATTCAAACTTTAATCAAAGTCCATTTTTAGAGTCCACTAAGAAACATTCTATTTTCTCTTATGAACTCATTATTAATTTGCTCATAAAAAATACCAAATAATTACTACAGTGTTATAGGACTCAAAATGAACATTATTTTATGAAAAAACATGGTCATGATTATGAACTATAACCATTTATAAACTCTAATTGTAACTGTCGAGTTATTCGCTATATATAACCTTTTATAAACTCTAATTGTAACTGTCGAGTTATTCGCTATATGTAACCATGCTGTATGAATTTATTTCTTGTTGAATACATTTAAAATGGATACTTAGACCACTCATGTTAGAGTGACGCACTTACAGGTTATATGTTATAGTCTATCACTTGTACTTACTTACTGTCCTGACTGTATGTATCGGGGTGGGGTGTGGGTGGGGGGCTAGAGCTATCTTGTAAAAATATCAATCTTCTCTTCTATTTAAATATCTTCCATCTTTCTACCTCGTGCGGCCAGCCAGTTGTGTGTTGGGATTACCTAAGATTACGGCCAGCCACTTGTGTGCTTGGATTGCCTAAGATTATGGCCAGCCAGGTGTGTTTTGGGATTACCTAAGATTACGGCCAGCCAGGTGTGTTTTGGGATTACCTTAGATTACGGCCAGCCAGGTATGTTTTTATTTTACCTAAGATTACGGCCAGCCAGGTGTGTTTTGGGATTACCTAAGATTACGGCCAGCCAGGTGTGTTTTGGGATTACCTAAGATTACGGCCAGCCAGGTGTGTTTTGGGATTACCTAAGATTACGGCCAGCCAGGTGTGTTTTGGGATTACCTAAGATTACGGCCAGCCAGTTGTGTTTTGGGGTTACCTAAGATTATGGGGCGGTAGGGAATGAACATCTTGCTCATCTCCCTGCAAAACGTCACATATAGTAGCATTTATTTAGTGGTGAAATCTGCAAAACGTCACATATCGTAGCATTTATTTAGTGGTGAAATCTGTAAAACGTCATATATCTAGCATTTATTTAGTGGTGAAATCTGCAAAACGTCACATATCGTTGCATTTATTTAGTGGTGAAATCTGTAAAACGTCACCTATCGTAGCATTTATTTAGTGGTGAAATCAGTGAAATGTTACATAGGTTTTGTATGAGTGGGAAAGGAAAACGTGTTTTCGAATTACAATGCTCAAGTTTTGTCAAGAACAGGTACACATTTGATTTTTTCCTAAAGCAGTAAACATATTACTTTCATTAATATTCAAAACTACAGAAATATTTCATGACAGTAACATATTACTTTCATTAATATTCAAAACTACATAAATATTTCATGACAGTAAATTCAATTGAAAAAGGAAAATGAATAAAATAAAATGTAAATAATTCATTTTAATAGATTAACATAATATACACTAACAATATTCATTTGAAAGCACAATCAGCAAGAATATGTTTATAAAGTAAAGAAAATTATAATAAAATTTAACCGAAATCATTTCCAAGAGAAAGAGAAGAAAAATAGAAAATAATAATAAACCATATTTACTTGAATTAAATATGTATAAATTCAATTAATTTGAACCAGTTTAATTAAATTAAAATATATAAAATAAATTATTTCAAAGTAAATTAAATGGAATTAAATTCTCTTCACTTCAATTTAAAATTAAATTAAACTGTATTTATTTTAATTAACATTAATTAATATTTTAGAAGTCAAAGAAAACTTAAATAAAACTGTATTTATTTTAATTAACATCATATAATTCTTAAGAAGTCAAAGAATCGTTGTAAAGTTGTAAACATATAAGAAGCAATGAAAATAGATTTCTAAATTAAATAAAGCAATTAAATTGAATTATTAAAATCTTAATTTTGAAAAGTTAAATAAATTGAAAGAATACGATACCCATTCATTGATCTCATAGCGTATTGATCTGTTCGTATTAAAAATACAATTATTTATCATCGAATGATAATCTATCTATCTATCTATCTATCTATCTATCTATCTATCTATCTATCTATCTATCTATCTATCTATCTATCTATCTATCTATCTATCTATCTATCTATCTATCTATCTATCTATCTATTTGATAGATACCTTTTTGTACTTACAGACACAGAAACAGACTTACGTGTGTGTGTGTGTGTGTGTGTGCGTGCGTGCGTGCGTGCGTGCGTGTGTGTGCGTGCGTGCGTGTGTGTGCGTGCGTGCGTGTGTGTGTGTGTGTGTGTGTGTGTGTGCATACAGAAAGGTATGCAGAGTGAGAGAGAAATACATTTATAAATATAGAGAGTGGTTGATATAGAGTGAACATAGGACATGGAAATACTTTTATAAATACTGAAAGAGGTTGATATAGAGTGGGAACATGGAAATGGACATGGAAATGTTTTTATAAATACTGAAAAAGGTTGATATAGAGTGTGATGCAAAGTGGTAGAGTGTGATAACATAGGACATTGAAATATTAGTTTAATCTAGCAACTTGTTTACAAACATTTACTGATTTCAAGGCCAAATTATATTAATAAAGTACAACTTTCCTGGTACAGAAAAGATGTTCAGCAAATCTAGAGTATAATTATTTATTTGAGGGAAATTTTAAATATGACAACTGGATATAATCTGATTTCTTTGAAACATTCCTAATTTTCATTAATTAAAGTGTTTAATATAAAAGAAATACTATATTGTTATGCTTATAGTATTATACCTGGAAAATCACCGTCCGTTGTTTAAAGTGTTTAATTTAAAAGAAATAATATATTGTCATGTTTATAATGTTATACCTGGAAAATCACATTCCGTTGTTGACAGAAATAATAGAAATATAACGACCCTCGCCATTTCTGTTTTCATTTTCTATTTATAGATCTAAAATGAACAGAAGAGAAAATTAATGAAACGAATGAGTAATTTATTTTGATTGAAGATCTAAAGCTCTACTAACGTCACACTTAATACTGACTGCAAATTAACTTGTGATAAAACGTCACACTTAATATTAACTGAATATTAACTTTTGATAAAACGTCACAACTAATATTGACTGCAAAATAAATTGTGATAAAAATTATTGGGAAAAAACAAAACAAGCAAATTGCATTTTTTCTCTGTATAATACCTTCTACATCTTTGACATAAAAGATTTATATTATAAAATTAGATTGACCACTGTAAATATCAACATCTGTAAAACATCACTTACAGCCAATCCTCTGAACACATTGGGTAGCACTTAAGTTCTCGTAGAAAATGTATAAAAACACATTGGGTAGCACTTAAGTTCTCGTAGAAAATGTATAAAAACACATTGGGAAGCAGTTAATTTCTCGTAGAAAATGTATAAATACAGTTTAGCACTTCTGTTCAAATAGAATCAAAATTGTTTATTTTAGACTGAATGAAAAATGTACATACATTGTGTAAGTCTTGTAATAACTATTGTAAAGGAATTTACAAAAGAAGATTCATGATTATATATTAATAATAATGTTAAAATCCCTAGCTTATGGGCTAGCCACTTTTGCGGGGTTGGTCTTTCTCCTGTGCCGATCTAAATCACTTGTGGTTCAGCCCTCCCCCTCCCCTCTGTCTAGGTAATAATTCTAGGAAGATATAATACAATACCGCACACTAATTACTGCAGACGAAAATGACACGTGAACAGCGCTAGCATTAAATGAAATCTCAGTGGATAAAGAAATAGTGCAAATAAAACTATGTTTATTAAATACGTGAATCATGAATAGTGCAAATAAAACTATGTTTATTAAATACGTGAATCATGAATAGTGCAAATAAAACTATGTTTATTAAATACGTGAATCATGAATAGTGCAAATAAAACTATGTTTATTAAATACGTGAATCATGAATAGTGCAAATAAAACTATGTTTATTAAATACGTGAATCATGAATAGTGCAAATAAAACTATGTTTAATAAATACGTGAATAATAAATAGTGCAAATAAAACTATGTTTTTTAAATACGTGAATAATAAATAGTGCAAATAAAACTATGTTTATTAAATACATGAATAATAAATAGTGCAAATAAAACTATGTTTATTAAATACATGAATAATAAATAGTGCAAATAAAACTATGTTTATTAAATACATGAATAATAAATAGTGCAAATAAAACTATGTTTATTAAATACATGAATAATAAATAGTGAAAATAAACTATGTTTATTAAATATATGAATAATGAATGCAACAAAGTCAATACGAAATCATAACAAATATTAAGTACAAACTGTAAACATTAATATAATGTATTTGATTCGGAATTCTATAACCAAACTTCGACGTCTTAAATGTCACTGCTTCTTCAAGCTACACAAATAATTCTGAACACAACACTGTAAAATAACAGTCTAAATTTCTATCTTATAAGCTACACAAATAATTCTGTTCGTTATCAGGTAATGTACACAACACTGTAAAATAATGGTGTCTAAATTTAGATCTGACAAGCTACACAAATAATTCTGTTCGTTACCAGTTAATGAATTCAACACTTAGAAATTAATGTTGTCTAAATTTCTATCTGACAAGTTACACAAATAATTCTTTTCATTACCAGCTAATGAACACAACACTGTAAAATAACGGTGTCTAAATTTCTATCTGACAAAATGGTTAATGACGTCATTCATTCTTTCACTGTTCACGCACGTTATGTACATTGCATATACGTTACACATTCGGTTAACACACATTACAGATTCATACCCTACACATTCGGTTAACACACATTACAGATACATACCCTACACATTCGGTTAACACACATTACAGATACATACCCTACACATTCGGTTAACACACATTACAGATACATACCCTACACATTCGGTTAACACACATTTCCCTAAGAGAAGCATCAATCTATTCCTATCAGCATGGAAATATAAATGTCCCTGGTATACCCATATAATTATGAGCTGTAAACAAACATGACTATTAGGCTGTGATTTTTCAAACAGTTGTAATCAGACATCTGTTGTCAGACAATCAGACGGATGTGATTAGGCAGTGATCAGTTAGACAGGTGTAATCTCTCGTTTCTAAATAGACAGTGATCAGTCAAACAGGTGTGGTCAGACACCTGTATTCATACTTCTGTAATGCAGTCTGTCAGACAGCTGTTGTCAGAGTGCAATCAGTCAGACTTCAAACTTTTGTCAAACAATTTTCTTCCAGACATATCAGACATATAATATGGTCACAAAATGACCAGTCAATCATGAAACAACAAGACTGAGATCAGACAGATACACAGTCACACAGCTGTGATTAGACGATGATCAATCAGGTAGTGATCAGTCAGACAACGTTTTTTCAGCCAGTTGATCAATCTACATTAAACAAAACTATTAAATGCACATCTAAATGATATGTCAGAATGAAATGCAACAGCACAAATTAATTCAGTTATTGCTACTCTTCCGTATAAAACCATTCAGTTATCTTGTTGCTACTCTTCCCGTATAAAACCATTCAGTTATCTTATTGCTACTCTTCCCGTATAAAGCCACTCAGTCGTTAGTTCTATTAATATTGTTTGTACTTAGTTGATACTGTTCGCAGCTTTCTTTTCACTGCATTGCCACCCCCCCCCTCATTCCTTAGTTCCATTATTCCAAAGGTTTGCAGTGCAATAAGAGTTTCTTCCCATGTATACATGATACACAGTGATATATAAATACAGTTATTCCTAATTGTGTAAATAGACTTCATTCCAGGATCACTTTGGTCAAATGATTTACCTTAAAAGACGGTCCTGAGAATTGTTCACACGACCAGCTCTTTCAGTTTCCAACCCGTTAGTCTGCTGGTGTAGCATTTTTAACGTCTTCCAGAAATGACGTCACAATTAGCGTTAGAATGTAATCTATTCGTCATTTATCTGACGTGAAGTTTCCTTGGTTCCCTAGTTGTTTATTTCTTCATGCAGTTTAGACTGGTTTCGTTTCTGTTTTTAACAAATATACACACGCATGGAAACATTTCTTTAAAACTGTCATTTGTTTCGCTTTGCTTTTCATACATCTGATATTTATTTTAAACAATTTGTTAAAATTATAAATTTAAGCACGTGCACGCCATAGTAAAATTAATATTAAATTGCTTAGTAGAGCGTTCACTCCTTGAAAACTTTAAACCCTGCTACGAAGTTCGGATTGTGCTTAACAGAAATGGTGGTTATAATGTTCAATCAACCGTCTAGATTTTTGACTCGATCTGTTAAACGTTATGAATAAGGAAATAGTTTAAATAATGAAAATAAAACGAATATATAATTAATGACAACAATTTTAATTATTTAGTCAAATTTCCTTTTATGTAGCAAAATTTAAACATGGACGTTCACTTGGGCATAAGAACGTCTTATGTAGCAAAATCTGAACATGGACGTTCACTTGGGCATAAGAACGTCTTATGTAGCAAAATCTAAACATGGACGTTCACTTGGGCATAAGAACGTTTTATATAGCAAAATTTAAACATGGACGTTCGCTTGGACATAAGAACGTTTTATATAGCAAAATCTAAACATGGACGTTCACTTGGGCATAAGAACGTTTTATATAGCAAAATCTAAACATGGACGTTCACTTGGGCATAAGAACGTTTTATATAGCAAAATCTAAACATGGACGTTCACTTGGACATAAGAACGTTTTATATAGCAAAATCTAAACATGGACGTTCACTTGGACATAAGAACGTTTTATATAGCAAAATCTAAACATGGACGATCACTTGGACATAAGAACGTTTTATATAGCAAAATCTAAACATGGACGTTCACTTGGACATAAGAACGTTTTATATAGCAAAATCTAAACATGGACGTTCACTTGGACATAAGAACGTTTTATATAGCAAAATCTAAACATGGACGTTCACTTGGACATAAGAACGTTTTATATAGCAAAATCTAAACATGGACGTTCACTTGGACATAAGAACGTTTTATATAGCAAAATCTAAACATGGACGTTCACTTGGACATAAGAACGTTTTCTACAGAAAACAAATAAGAATATCGAGGTGTACATAGCAGAATGAGGAAGTGTGTGTATTTGATAATTAGACAGACAGACAGACACATAGATAGATAGACAAACAGACAGATAGATAGATAGACATATAGAAAGACATATAGATAGATAGATAGATAGACAGAAAGACATATAGATAGATAGACAGATAGAAAGACAGATAGATAGACAGATAGAAAGACATATAGATAGATAGACATAGATAGATAGATAGAAAGACATATAGATAGAAAGATAGATAGATAGATAGATAGAAAGACATATAGATAGATAGAAAAATAGATAGATAGATATATAGGTAGATAGATAGATAGATAGTGTGACAGAGCAGAGTTGTTGATCTGTACTTTTATTACTTTTATATATGGAGAGAGAGAGAGAGTAAATAATCGTTATCTGAACTTGAGTTTTTGGAATATTGATATAAAATTATAGATTCATTGTAATTTTCATATGTTTATTTGATTGTTCATTTAATAAATTTTGAACTTACGCATAATGATATTGATAATCTTATGTTGGAGAAGAAACTGGATGGATGGGGCTCGCTAAATATATAAAAGTGAGATTTATCTTCTCCATAAGTAAATAATTTTCCACTCACGGAAACCTTATGTGACTGTAAACATTGTTTTATGTTGTAGAATCGAGAAAACGTTTACAACGCCAAAATATCCGCTAAGTGAGCGACGAGTGATGTTTGTTGGAGGATCATTACTAAAATACAATTAATATTCTCATTACTTGGAATTAGTTATGAAAGATTAATTAATGATTAATTAATAATGATTATCTTCATTAACTAAGTGGCGTGACCTGTCACACTAACATTTACTTTCACTCCTCTGTTTGATGATGTGTAGACAGTGAAGTGAATTCGTCAGCAAAAGTTGTCGCACTGTCATAAGGCTGCTATTCAGACATACAATTTAGGTGAGATAATTATATGCTATAAATGATATTGTCCAATTGGAACAGACTTCAGATGGCTAGAGGTCTAGGACACACACATTCTGCACGAAAAAATATGCATAAAAAAATTTTAAAACTCCTCCTCCGGCGCTCTACAGCTAGCAACTACTCCACACGGCGACTACTACGGGAGTCTACCGCCACCACCCTCCTGCACCTGCCTCCCAACCACTACCGGCATGAAGACCAATCCCACCTCCAAACATCCACCCTCACCCCTCTCCAGAAGCAAGCGATGAGAGGAAAACCCTCCAGGGGACCACCAAATCTGATAATATCCCAGATAAAGGCTTCCTTCATCCTCTGGAGAGTGCCAGCGAAAAAAAGAATTGAACCCTCACTCTTGTTAAAATCATCGAGCCCCATGTGTGACGGCTTCGTGGTTAGAGCTAAACTGAAAGGTATGTCCGAGATGGAGATGTCATTTAAACTGATTTTTAAATATTTTCTTAAAATCTGTTTGAATTATATTTTCCTTGTAAATATTTTTAACGAGTTTAAACTATGTCATTTATATTATTGTTTAAACAAAGAATCAGATGAAAGAATTGTAAAAAAGAAATTTTAAATGAAGAAACGAGAATAAAAGTACAGATTATGATTATTTTGAAACATGAGACTGATGCGCACCATTATGTTTCTTCTGTCACAGTTAGCAAGCCGTTTTTTTCCCACTCCAATTTTGCTTTGCTGAGATGCAAGATTCAAGTTCTACTTGCAAGCAAGCCGTTTTGTTTCTGCTCACGTGCAAGTGTTGGTAAACTTCATCCCTTGCTGCCATCAAACTTCACTTATCTCGACATTGCTTGTGTCAACATTCATATGAGTCGACGGTTGAAGTTCGAAGTTTTACTTCCACGTTGACAACTGTTAACTGCCATTAGATTTTCTGAAGGTGCTAAGGTCCATGTGCAGGGGAATTCTTGTTGGGACTCTGTGTAGATTCTAGAGAAATGTGGAATGCTGTGTGTGCTATGACTATCTGGAGGGTATGACGAGAAGTATCTTCTAATTGGAAGAAGATTCATAGACAACCAGTTGCACTTGCTTGAAGAATTGTGTCCACTAAGAAAGCCAAGTTACTGTGGGGAGCTGCTGCAAGGAGTATAAGTCAGACTCTGCCAAGTAACTGTAGAAATTGTACGAGCCTAATAAAAGGGCCAGGTGTTGGAAACTAGATCTGTGTAAAAATTAGCCACGTTATTTTATTCAAGGACAGTGGTAAAGACTGAGTTTTGAGCATTGTTCAAATTTGGACAGGAAACTGATTTGTGTTTATGCTGTGTAATTCGTATTGGACAAGAATTGTGACTAAGTGCTTGTGTTTTATTAAGCAATTAACAAAGCAGCATGCTGCTTAGGCGTTTTAAGAGGTTTTCTATTTTCTGTTGCTGCCTTACATTTGACAAGATACAGTAGAAAGAAATACATGAATAGATTTCATTTGTCCATCTTTCTCTTCTTATAATTTTGTCTTTATCTGCGTTCTTCTCACCCTTTCCGGTTATTTTTGGTTGCCCCACCTCCGCCACTTGTTGGATGCTTTTGATAGCGTCTTGTGGTTCAGTTTACTACTGTCAGGCATTGTGCAGGCTTTGTCCGCGAACAAAATAATTATATCATGCTCACTAAGTGCTGGTCAATTTTCTTCTGATCAAACATCCATTTTCTACAAATTCTTTCATTTCTTTTTTTCATACCATCTCATTCGTCATCGCAAAATCTATCGAGAGGAACTTTCGTATACCAAGACATAGCACAACACAGAACAGAAAGGAATGTTGTTATATTATGATAAACTGTAACATGGCTTTTGAAAAGAAATGTTAGCATACAAAGATATAATATAAGAATATCTATCGAAATAATTTACTTAGTGCATCTCATGGACAACATTACAACATATAAAAAAGAGAAATAAAAGTGGACTAGAAAAAATACATAATTATAAATGGATTTATTATTTCGTTCACAAAATATGCCATATAGTTGCACAGTAAAAAAATTGTTTTCTTCACGAAAAAAATATATATGGTTGAAAAAGTACACCATAAAAAACACAAATGAATAAATCAAATCTTAAATGAATACATGTACAGCCCCATAACCCTTAACCATATTATGCTATTTGATTATATTAGTTACAGTAAAGAATGGTTGTCTTGTATTTGCAACTAGTAAGATTTCTTGTATAAAACAATCTCCTACAAGGCACGTTAAGTATTATATTGCTAAGGGTGTATAGGAAATTATCTAGGAACACAATTTCAGCATTTATAAATGAGTTATGGCAGATCTAAGTCTTAATGATTGAGATAGAATATTGGTTCCCTAGAAAAGTGAGTTTCTTCACTAAAATTATGGGGGTACTATTGCTATCATTACACTTATGGAATCACCCATTAATACAATTATGGAATCACCTATTACTATCATCACAATTATAGAGTCACCTATTACTATCATTATAATTATAGAGTCACCTATTACTATCATTACAATTATAGTCACCTATTACTATCATTACAATTATAGAGTCACCTATTACTATCATTACAATTATAGAGTCACCTATTACTATCATTACAATTATAGAGTCACCTATTACTAACACTCAAGTAGGGAATCACATATTATTAACATTAAAAGTATGGAGTTACCTATTAGTACATAAATATATCGAGTCACCTATTAGTACATAAATGTATGGAGTCACCTGTTAGTAACATAAATGTATTAACAATACAAATATAGAGTCTCCTATTACTAATGCTACAACTGTGGAATCACCTAGTACAAACATTACAACTATAGAGGCACCTATTACTAGCATAGCAAGTATGGAGTCACCTGTTACTAACACTACAAATGTGGAGTCAAAGATTACGCTCATTGTGGAACTCTCCACGAGATAAATTCAATATGGGCTCCATAGATTGTCTTTTATTATTACATAATGCAGTTTACAATTTGTCGTTTTCATCATCATTATCGTTGTAGTGATAGATGACGTATATCTTCATTATGAAACATTTATCGGTTATTGATATTATCATCTCATCGTTATGGTCAAAATATCAGTCCAGTCAATCAACACAAGTTGTGATGTACAACGTGATATGGCCTCAAGTCTTTCTGACCAGAGATCACCACCTCTACTCTCCACAACGACCACCTTTCTCTCCAGACCATGAACATCATCCCAGTTTGTCACCGTCACCAGATCACCGACACCAAGAGCCGTGTCATGAATGGCGGCTTCATTACCTTCCTCCACCACGCGCACAGGCACGTGACATGCACGCAGACCCTGGACCAGACCTCTAGCCGTTGTAGTCTCTTGGCCATTATTGTCCACCCGGTCATCAGTCGGGTAGTCACTACACAACATCAGCACGTCGCGGTATTGCAGAGGTGGAGGGCCGTTACTGTTACCTGACATTTGAAGAAAAATATTTTAATTTATGTAACCGTTCATCCACCCGTCTATTTATTTCTTCATCTACCCATTTATTCATCCAAACGTCCATTTATTCATCCATCCACCCACATGCTTTTGTATTGTTTCACTCACTCACAGTGTCAAACACACCACACCCATACCTGTCCGGCCGACGTTGAGTTCTGTCAGGACACGGGCGACTTGATGTCCACACTCTACACAGTTAAATGGCGAGGAGCCAGTGTGACCTGACTGACCAACACAGTGAGTGAATCGTATAACCGCCGGGCCGTCTGTTGGAACAGGGACGTCACTGACCGTGTAGTCATGGATTTCTTTATAAAACCTTATTTCAACTGCCTCCATCACCTCCCTGATGACGACTGGCGGTGACCTTAGTGGCGTTGTCAGCTTGAACTCTTCCAAACATAACTGCCTGAATTCATGACGCATTGATGCACCCCACAGGTACACCCCGGGTACTTGTACAATGAGTTGATCACAAAACTCCGTGAAGGGTTTCCTGTTACACAGAATGAACAGAAGACTTTATGTCAATGTGTTGACGTCAGACAATTATGACGTAATAACGTTTACTTTATGTCGACTTTGTATTCTGACGTCATTTACAACGTCGCCAGTTACTTTCTGTTCTTCATTCACAGCTGTTTGTTTATGTGCTAATCATGTGTTGTGTTTCATGTTTGTTTATTTAGCAATGTACACACAAACCAACAAATGCATTACTGATGACATTCTTAATCGGTTAACTGTTAGTATGTATTCAGAAAAGACCTTTCGATACTGAGAATATTTTTGTTTGTAAGTGTCTTGATTTAACACGTTGTATAACAAACCTTTTATAATCATGAAAAGCCTCGTCTGCAATCACACACAGTTGTCTCCCTTGACTTAGAGATTTCAGACGTCTGACTGCAGTCTCCACTTCTATATCTTTCTTAAAGTCAAACTGATGTCGGTGTACACGTGAACTGGCTGTTGTTGTCTTCGTGGTTACCTTAAGTTGATGTTCGATGGCGATCGTCGCTGCACGGCTTCGAGACCAAGTACTGACAACATGGACGTCATGTCCGAGCCGAAGCCAGGTCAGGCCCTGAACAATCAAGACAATTGTTTTACCTGTCCCAGGTGGGCCGATAAGAAATACACCAGGTGGTGAACGATTCAAAAGTTCCACTTGCTGTGGAAATAACACAAGCCTGGCCATTGTCTCTCCAGAAGCAGACACTGCCTCCCCAAGATTCCTTATGTCCAGGCGTGGTGCTGTAACACAGTGGACTTCCACTGTAGTCGCTGGACCACAGAATCTGTTACACCGAATAGTGAAGTGTGTATTAAGACAGACGAATTTTGCCGGACATAATTTATTTATAACTCAGTCATTACGTTCGTAACACGTTTTGTCCAACATTTAATTTAAGTGCATTGCAACTGGAATTTATGTTTATTTCAGAATTAATTTTAATAACTACATCAACACACTGACAACGCCGATGAAATAAATCAAATGCTGGTCGACTCCAACAATGTCTCCATATGGCTTTTGACATTGATATAAATATATAATGAAGAGTTGCAAAACTTAAAATTAAAGTTAAGGTAACTTTTTGCGTTGATTAGGAATATTAAATATGAAATCAGTAAAACATTCTGTATGCACTTCTAAGGAGAATTATTAGTTCAGTTGATTGTAAGAGATTAGTGCTTGCATTTAATGATTGCATCAAACAATTCTCAAGTGATTATTTTCTCTTTAAACAACATTTCAAGTTTATTCTGTAATAGAATGAAGACGATGAATTGAGCTCGTCTTAATAGATTACATTGACCTTGAAATCCAAGTGTTAATTTCAATTTGATTTTAAAATGAAATTTTCTTTTATATTTAATATTTCGCTGAAGCACAAAATAGTTGAAGTATTGTGAAAGTAATTAGACACAGGAAGAATAACATGTTTGACCTAGTGTACACCACGTGATCATTGAAGTGAGGAAAAGAGAGGAAAGATTTATAATTATGAGTGTTTATAGATAGGAAGTTGGAAATGGAATACAAAGAAGTTAATGCATAAAATAAATAAATACAAAAATTCAAGTAAGAAAATAAAAAATGGTAAAGAAGAGAGAGATGACAGGTAATTTTCTTCCTTCACTATCTACCTGGCCACCAAGTGCTCATACACCGTCTCTGTTATTGATGGCTGAGCTCCAGATATCTTGACTAGCTGCTGCCACCACTCGCCCAGGTCTTTAAGGATGATGTGATTGACGTCTGAAGCCGTCCGTTTGTCTGAGAGTTGGTCTGAGAGCAGACACATCTTTAAGGCATCATCAAAACTGCGGACACCAAGGCAGTGACACAAGTCCTAGATGTGGTGTTGGAAATATAATTAAGCCTCAAACAGAGTAAGCCACACTTATTTAATACTTTTTTAATCCATACTAAATACTAAGTAGAGAAAAGTAGATTTTCACATATTGCACATACAGATAAGGATGCTGAAAAATTTATAAAATTTTAGTTATAAATATAAATAACTGTTTTTTAAAAAAAAAAACTGTTTAAATAACTGTTTAAATAAAGTATAAAAAAACTGTTGGCTAAAGAGTTAGAGATTATAAGTAAAGAATGTGATTATTTATACTTTTCTTCACTGCAATAATACATACACAAAAATATTTACAAAGAAACACATATGGACATAACATAAAGTATGAGGGTACACATATATCATTTTCATATAAAAAAAAAACAATTGACAGTGCACATACTTTATTTTGTTTGAGTGTGTTTTGTGTGTACGTGTGTTTTATATGGTTTTTGTGTATGTGCGTGTGTGTGTGTGTGATAGTCAGATAAGTCAATTGTTAAGAAGAAACTATGTTGCTAAAGTTACATTTAGTAAATATTAACTTTACAATTAAACAATTATTCTTTTAATTGTTTTTCACTTGCTTTGTGAAAAAAATGAAAACCACAGTATATCATGTGACATTCTTATTTTTAAAAATATAATAGCATAATAATCACTGAGAACAAGGATTCACCTTACACGCCATGTACCTGCATTCATGTAAACACCTCTCAATACTTACTAATAGAGATAAATCTTTTTAAAACTTCTCTCAGTACTTACTAACAGAGATCAATTTTTTTAAAACTTCTCTCAATACTTACTAATAGAGATCAATCTTTTTAAAACTTCTCTCAGCACTTACTAACAGAGATCAATCTTTTTAAAACATCTCTCCAGTACTTACTAACATAGATCAATCTTTTTAAAATCTGAAGGTCAGTTTCTTAAGGAACTTGACATTCTCTTGTAGTTGTACTCAACCAACAGTTTGCTACGACGTAATTTCACGGTGACGCAAAATCAAGTTTACGTAATGTGAGTTTATTTTGATTCAGTACAGAGAATTAGTAGTTAAAAGTACGAGATTATCGAGATATCATCAATGGAGAACATAAATTATATTATCTGCAAGTTTGTGAATCACGCGATTAATGTGAAATATAACTATAAGTAGCCTACAAATATAAAATTATGCATAAATTTAGTGTATATTTAAGTCAACAAAATATTAGTGTCTATCAAAGCAAAGTTTGAACTGAAATAATAATGCATAATTATGTATTTGTGTATTGTTTTTAAAATACATTCAGGGAGATAACTCTAATTTAGTAAGCAATATTTTAGGCATTCTAGATTTCTCTCCTATACCATATCTTAAAGAAACACATTTTAGTGTTTAAAAGTTAGTTGATTAAAATATAATCTAGATAATTAATTTTGATAATGCAACTTAATTGCCACGCTAGAAGTCAAGAAAAATCACTACTTTAATTAAACTCCATATTTTGAATGGAGTAATCTAATATAGTATATGGTTTAACTGAATTAGCTCTTTTTTATTTTATCACAGATAACAATTAATTTGGTATCGGTTTGATTCCGAAATGTGCACATTTAAATATACGTCCACGAAAACATGTTACTATAATTGCATTTTAGCACTGTGTATGTGGTGTGTCAAAACACACACATGAATTACATTCAGCTTGGCCATAATCTTAGCTACATGCACAACATAGAAAACAGACGTTATACATTTTATAAATAATGATTGCAAGACTAACAATTTCAAAATAAGTTATGACAACATTGCTTGTCCGAGAAAAAAAAGCATTTCATAAAAAAATAAACATGACAGCATTGCTTGCCTGATATGGAATAACTGAAGAAGAGACCATCTTTGTTGGAATTTAAATCTGAATACCACGAAAATCCAACTGCTAAAGTGACCTGAATGTACTGCTAAGATATCACACTTGCCCCATTGCTAATGTGTCTTGAATATAATGCTAAGAGACACTTGCCCCTAAATTTACCTGAATATATTGCTAAGAAAGCACACTTGCCCCACTACTTAAATTACCTGGTTAAAGTGATAAGAAACAACACACTCACCACATTGCTAAACTTACCTGAATATACTGCTAGGAAACTACACTCGCCACACTGCTAAAGTTATCTGAATATACTACTGGGAAGCTACACATGGGAAATTGCTAAATATATTTGATTACACTAAGAAATCACACTTACCCCATTGCCAAAATTACCTGATATCACTGATAGGAAATACAGTTGTCCCACTTTTCTATATTACAGGTATTACTAGTACTATTACTACTACTACCAATACTCCTACTATTATGTATAATTTCTACTGCCTTTACTACTACTGCAGCTACTACTACTAAATTTATTAAAGTAATATTTCTGAAACATAATGAATACTTTAAAACTCAGTTTTCTAAACATATCAGAAATGTACTCTAATACTAATAACATTTTATTTATCCCAAACATTGAAATTTTTACTTAATATACAGAGGGAAAATTATGAAAAATAATTGTTTAATTACAGCTAGACTGGAATATTTAACAGTCATTCGAGATGAAATTGAGTATAATAATGAACATTATAAATAGTTTTATTTGTAAAACAACATAAACCTTAATCGAGGACATAACACAAATACAATAAATGTGTAGGATTGCACAGATACACTTATTATATATGCACAAAAACACTTAAAGTTATTTGAACATAAAGGCCAAATAATGTGTTGAAGGTGGGGTATCTGACGTCATAGGGGCTTGTTAGTAGAGTACAGGGCATGATGCCGAAAACGTCTCACTCTACTTTGAAATCCGAAATCGTTTTCATAGGGAATGTTGGCACACTGAAATGTTTCTGAGAGGGACAACTTGGGACTTCGAAAGGCCATGGGATATGCTTCAGGATGGGCGGAAGTCTCGGTACGAATAACAATTAGAGAAAAGTCATTGTGACGTCAACAACTTACAGCAGGCGTTATGTGAATGACTGACATCACCAGATACACAGAAATATATTTCATGGCAATATTTACTTGGATCTTTCATGTGTTGCTCTCTAACTTGGAAGTGTTCTATTCCGAGAGACTGATATATAACGATACACATTGTGGTAAATTGTAATATAAAACGATTAATATTAGTTATTGGTTTCAATTTTAATAAATAGTTTCAAATACACGCTTCAGGGCAATAATTTATTACTTTACATTCCACAATGATCAAATAAATTGCGGGGATAAGAGGTAGCATTAATTATAGAATCGTTCTTTCAAGTTAATTTAATCACATCTTCCTTCATTCTTTTTACTGTTGTCAAATCTTACCTGACCATCAGGTGGATTCCTGCTAATTGCTCGCAGTAACTGAGTAGAACTGATGTTTGGCATTGCAAGAATTTTAGTGATATTATTGTCCGTCAAGTCTGACGTCAAATGCTTTAATACAACCTCCGACTTGTTTAACTGTTTTACAGCCTCTTTAACTTTCTTCGTCACCACGTCATCCTCCTGTTGCTCCGTCATCTTTAGCTGACTGAAGTTTGCTCCCACGCTTTTAATTTCTAATGTGAACAATCCGTGTTGTCTGTGTATGATGAGAACATCAAAGTCACCTTTGTCATAATGTTGCTTACGAAGGTCTTCGGGCAGTGTGCAAGGGCGTGGTAGAAGGGCAGCAGTAGCCGCATAGCTAGGTTGACCAAGGTACTTCCCGAACTGTAGCTGAGAAATGACCATCATCACTTCTTTCGGTTTAATGTTATCCGCCAGTCCACGAAGACAATGCAACACAATCTCTAAGGCTTTGTCGTCACGCAAGTCACTGTTATACACGGGTTGAAGGGTTAATTTAACTTGACTACTGTTTTGCACTGGGCCTAAAAGATTTGATGCTGATGAAGTCTGAAAAGAAAATTACCACTCATAAGTAATATTAGTTTAAATATTTACAGCGAAAACAAGTTTGAACATTTCTGGAATGGTCCAACTTAGTGTATATTCGTTTTCAACTTTCTCTATTTGAACGATTTCTTGAAACTAAAATCAGGTGAAGTTAATAAATTGCAAATATCAATCTTATCTTCAAGATGTGAACTTAATAAATTACAAATATCAATCTTACCTCCTTGATGTGAATTTAATAAATTGCAAACACAAGCAATACACGTCATGAAATGCTGTCTCTCTCCCAACAATACACAAGTAATACATTTAATGAATTATTGACTCTCGTCCAGAAATACACGTCATGAATTATTGTCTTTCTCCAAACAATACACAAGCAATAAATGCACATAGGCAATGCACACAGGACCACATGTAATATAGACAATGTGTGTAACTATTTCTTGACTTACGTCATATACGTTCGGGTGATTCTTGTAGGCTCAGTCCCCACGTTTACCTTCCCAGCCAGTAAAAAGGCGCATAGAAAGTATTTTATAAGAAGCTCAAAAGCAAACTATAACACTTAGTGAACGTATTTCATTATATAGCTAACATCACTACGGTTAAGATAATTCTATTAATTCATTCGAAACATAATATGGTTGCATAAATAGATAAGAAATACCGTCTCACTAATATGATTATACAATACAATACTAGCATTACTACAATTAATACTATTATATAAGCATATAAATAGTGATACGATTGCATACATATATAATAAACCCCTTTATCATCAATACGATTATATAAAAATATAACAAATGCCAAGAGAACTAATACTTAGTATATTTATATAAATGCAAGGAATGTGTGAGAAATTCATTATTGTAAATTGATTTTACCGAAGTCTGACATGTCCATTTACGTGACCTAGATTTAGCAGTTGACGGTGTCTGACTGGGTCCATCCTGTGGGATTTGAGCCACTAACACCTGCTCGCCAGCAATGTTCTCCACGCTGTACGGCACGCGATTGAAATGAAGGGGAGGTAAGAAATATGTCTGCGTGTGAAGTTCAGGGTACCAAGCCTTTATGCACTGGAGCCAATAGTTTTCAGCTGATTGCTGTGACGACTGACCTTGATCCACACTGGACGCCTAAAAAAATTATAGAAAGAATGACCTCACACCAATTTTTTTCTGACAGCCATATGTTTACTTCTTGTGAGATCATTACAAAATCAAAATGTCGATCTCTAATTGACAGATTTTTGTAATTTTGAAATGTGCAATAGTGAGCAGATTACATAGTTTAGAACGTAAACGTAAGGTTTCTTAATTTCTAAGGTAAAACTATTTGAAAAATGTAACAAAGATTATATTATATTAAAATAATGTTGTGACGCCAACGCCACCCAGTTAATGATTATTATTATTATTGTTATTATTATTATTAGTAGTAGTAGTAGTAGTAGCAGTAGTATTGTTGCTGTTATTATTATTATTAATAATAATTAATCATCCATTACTAATTACAAGTGATAAAAATCTTAATTTATTTTATTAATAATTATCCAACAGACACCACTTATCTCTCTCACTTGGCAGATATGCGGGCGCTGTAAACGTTTTCACTCTCCACAACATTAAAGACAAACATTTACCATCACACAGTATTTCCGTACTTTGAAAACGACTTACTAAAAGAGAAGATAAATCCGTCTTTTAATTTATATTTAGCGAGCACCATCCACCCACTTGTATTCTCCAACATAATGTTGTGAATAAGTATGAATAATTTCAATACCTATACAGTCTCATATCATGAAATACCATTCAACAGTGTCAACACGAATCTCAGGATAATTCTTATCAGAGAACATTAATGGACTTTTTAGAGATAAGTGATAATGGTTTGTACATAACCTGGTTTAGGCACTGTCTCAATAGTCTTTTGCACACTTTTTGTAGCAAAGTCACAAGTTTACTGTATACCTTATTATTGTCAATTCCACGTGATTACCTCCTCGTGTTGTAGAACACTGACTAGCAGCTATTTCCTCAAGGCCATCAAGTGCCCGCTGTATTTGCTTCTCACATCTATTAAAGTAGTCGTTGTTTATAATCAATAAACATGAGATTCAGATAAAAGAGGAAAGGTCTGCATCTCCCTATGAAATATTATTCAGGGAACAAGCGCAAATTTTCTAGTTTATTCATTTTAAACTCCATTCTTTCTTACATTAATGTTTCAACTTATGAGTTTCCTGCAACAGTATTTATTAGCCTGATACACACACAGAATAATATTGAGTGGCTTCTCTAGAAACAATGCAGTTCTTTAGCATTATACATATACGTATCGTAGATCACAATTTGTAGAAATAATAATCTAAATGTAAAATTAAAATATATACTCGTATACATTTTACTTCACTATATAAAGCTGTGTTAGTCCTTTAGTATTTAATGCATGTACGTTTGATTTTAATACATACAAATTGTGGTATTCATCTAACACATAATTCGTGTACTTTTGACTAAGTTGTGTCAGTCATCTAATATGAAATACGTGTACTTTTGACTACAGTATATACAAGTTCTGTCAAACCTCTAATATATAATATGTGTACTTTTGACTAAAATTCACCCAAATTATTTTCGTCCAGTAACATACAAAACGTGTAAACTTGACTACAATACACACAAGTTGTCTTCGTCCAGTAATATGAAAAAACATGTACTTTTGACATTTGTACTATTACATACAAGTTGTATTAGTCCTGTGGCATACAAAATCGTTACACTTGATTAGTTTCTTTGATTGATCGCCTAAACAAAAATAGCGTCCACATAAAATGACTTTAGTTTCAATTTTTTATAAAGCAAGGTATAGTTTTCTATCTGAGTTACAACCTAAATTGGCTTACTCATTCAGCTGTCTATGATGCTATTTTCAATAATGTAGTCAACCTGGGATTTTCATTCTAACTGACTTAGAATAAAAATCCCAGATTGCCTACATTATTGAAAATAATAATAATAATTGAAAATCAGTTTGGAAATATTAACGTGTTGAAATAACTTGTAAACAGATATTATATTCAGATAAATTTAAATGTTTATTCTAATAGATTTAAATATATATTACAAAAGATTTAAATGTATATTAAAAAAGATTTAAATGTATATTACAAAAGATTTAAATGTATATTACAAAAGATTTAAATGTATGTTAAAAAAGATTTAAATGTATATTAAAAAGATTTAAATGTATATTACAAAAGATTAAAATGTATGTTAAAAAATATTTAAATGTATATTACAAAAGGATTTAAATGTATATTCAAACATATTTAAATGTAATAAATTATAAATGACTGAAACAATAAAACTGTTGCGGAAAGTGTTCATATTAACCTTAACAGAGTTTCGTGTAACTTTAAATTTGTTTTACCATGTTTGTGATCAAGATTTATCAAAGTTTGCAATTGATGACGTCCGTCAATCTGGATCCATCTTGAATGTTTAACCATCAATCACATTCTTCATTCAGCACCATGCGGCACTTGACTGAAATGAAAGGGAGGTAAGAAATTGGCGTGCATCTGAAATTTTATCTTCATGCATTAGTACATCTTTATACAATGACGCCATTCACAACCTAACGGTGCATACACTAAAACCAACGGCGAATTGTACACATTACAAGCTCACCAATCGACTGCAGACTGACTGCTGCGTACAGCCTTACACTATACAAATTCGACTGCTGTCTGATCGCTGTGTACATCTTTACACTTTATACAGTCGACTGCAGTGTGATCGCATTGTACATCTTTACACTATACAAATCCGACTGCAGTATGATCTCTGTGTACATCTTTACACTATATAAAGTCGACTGCTACAATGAAAACTCAAGAACAAGTCCTAGAACGAACGGCAAATTAAAAATGTCTGTTCCGAGTCAAAGTAGGTCAGCGAGTCAGAGCAAGGCAAAACAGAAATGCATTTAACAAAGGGTTCAGAATAGAAAGAAATTAAAAACACTTACAGTCCACAGACTTTTTTTTGGAAGTGGTTGATGATGAGATACAAAACAGTTTACAATGCAATTCACACAGATATTTCTAAACGCGAGCAGACAAGGAGAAAGTCGATTCACTATCCCTACGTCACGTGACCTACAACACTATAAGGATTTCCCGCACTGACGCGTATCAAAGCAAGGTGCAAGGGTGGTTTGCGCCCTGGATGAACCTTCCACAGTTTGCTCCTCATTATTCACGTGACATCTCTAATTATAAACTTTTCAAATTGAAATCTAATGTGTCATAGTTCTCGGGACATTTCTAATTATAAAATTGAAATGTAATGTGTCTGTCATTGAAATCCAGCAAGTGGAGTCACCAGAAATATTTGTGTTTCTATTGTCTGACTATGGCTGCCCAACTAATGCATAAGTATGGACAATGCTTCCTAAGATACTAGTCTAGAAACACAATTAATACGCTCATTCCACATTTCAACATGGCGGCTTGAATTTAGAAACCTACGTTGTTACTTTTACTAATAAATTAGTTTTATTAAAGATGTATATAGAAACCAAGTTCTATTTTGTAAGTTTAGTGCATTGGTATGTATACAGTTTTTATCTCACTACTGTAATATTTTTGAGTGAGAAATGACTGATTAAAGGGGGAGTTTTATAATTTTTAAGCTCTTGATAAATTCAGTATGATATATGTTTGCTATTAATACTTGAAGTGCGCTCGAGGTAGCTAACTTGTTTGCATGCCTGTAGCATAGGGGGTAGGCAGTAAATTTCTCGTGCTATAAAGAGTCATGATGAAAGTGCCAGCGAAAAGAAACACAAACTTCGAGGATCACATGGTGGTGGTACTAGCTCAGAAGAATTTTTCTGGGACTTGGAGCAAAAATAAAAGGAGGGAGTAGATTATTTTTGACAGTTTGGCTGAGAAATGGAGGAGACCCCTTTTTTCTGCATCTCTCATCGCCATAATGAGTACCCATGCATTTGCGATGGAAAAGCAACTGGGCGACATAAAAAAATTAGTAAAGTTCACTGGAACAAGAAGTCCTCGCCATTTTGGCAAGATCCTTAGGCCATTATAGTGTGTGGGTAAAGCAGTCTGACAGGACACCTTACCTGGGGACAGCCAGAGGCCTTAAAACCAGTCCTATTCCATGGGTGGACCAATTACGTCTGGGCAGACAACCGACAGAGGGTAATACCATGCTTTGACGACACACCAATGACAGCAAAGTGCGACATCAACTTATCACAGAATAGCAGTAGTGAACCCACTTGACTCATCCTACAGACAGGCTGTCAGCTTTATGGGTCAAGTTGAATATTGATCCTTTGACTCTAGAATTGTGTCAAGAGAGTGGAAGGCCCAAGTAAGTGCAATCCCGTGTGAAGCAGAGATGACAGGTCTACACTTAAACTGTCATTCCATTTCAGTTGTTTTCTTCTATTTTTCTGCTCAACCATTCATATCACCATTTTCATCACACTAACCGTACGCGATTTTTGAGGGGTATAAGAACGGTGAGTAATCAAACTTTAAACTATCTAAAGGCCTCAGTGCACTCACGTTTAGGTTTGATTATGAATTTGGGACTTAATTTATTATATTTTCTCTTTCAATTGCCACACTCAAGCTTAGCTTTGATTAATTATGAATTTGGGACTTCTTTTTTTTTCAATTGCCAAACTCAAGCTTAGCTTTGATTATAATTTTGGACTTAATTTATTATCTTTTTCTTTCAATTGCCGAACTCAAGCTTAGCATTGATTATGAATTTGGGACTTAATTTATTATCTTTTTCTTTCGATTGCTACACTCAAGCTTAGCTTTAATCATGTAAGCTTAATTTATTATTTGTTTCACCAACTGTCATGAACTCAAGTTTAGTTTATGAGCATGCAAACCTGAGAATTTAAGTCTTGGATTACTATTTGTTGCATTCAATTGTTGTGGAGCAGGTAGCTCCAAGATTTTTTACTGACATTTGTAAGATAATTGTATATCACTGAGGTTGTTATTGATAGTGGGAGTTGCAGCACTATTGTGAATTCTAAATTTGTTTTTTCTTTTGTTTACTTTTTCAATATCATCATTCATCATTACCCCTAACAGTCAGTCTTTCAAACTAGCAAAACTGTCTTCACAATCCTCACTATCTCTAGGCTCCCATGCTCTATGACAAGCACTAGACAATTTTCATCAAATCAATGAGTGGTTTGGTGATGGCACTGAAATTTGTAATTATTATTGTACAAACGTATGGTATATAATAGGTTAACTATATTAAATAATTAAATTATCAGACAAGGTCTGAAAAATAAATAAGCATGCGTTTAATTTGCACAAATGTATTATCAAAATATAGTTATGCATAACTGGCAGAGATATGATGTGTTATCAAATATAGTTATGCATAAATGGCAGAGATAGGATGTGCTATCAAATATAGTTATGCATAAATGGCAGAGATATGATGTGTTATCAAATATAGTTATGCATAAATGGCAGAGATAGGATGTGTTATCAAATATAGTTATGCATAATTGGCGGAGACATGCATTATCAAATATAGTCATGCAACACTTACAGATGTCAGGCTTGGTATCTGTTAAGTCAAGTCATAGAAATGGGGCATTGTCAGGAGTGAGTCTGTTGATAACTGCTATTTCTGAACTGTGAGATGTGTCATATGATTTAAGAGTGTTTAAGTGCCACAACGAGAATGAAATGGTGTCACAACGAGAATTAAAATGTGTCACAATGAGAAAGAAGAGGTTTTGTGTCCAGAGTATGTGTCAAAGTGAGAATGAAGAATTTCGTGTCCAGCCAAGAGTATCTGTCAAAGTGAGAATGAAGGTGTTTTGTGTCCAGCCAGTGTTGAGTAACACTGAGACGAAGATGCTCATGTCAAGACTGTAGTTGTCATCTGGAGAATGCAGACCTAACTAGAGTCACATACATGTGAGAACTTGTCAGACCGGACACCTAGTTGTGGCAGAGAACCTATTGAATTAAAATGCTGCTTATTAAACCAGAAACGAGTATATATCCTATGCATTCCCTAATACATTCTTATCATTTCTTCTCTGCCTTGCATTTTCTAATTCCTAATGTAGTAGTAGTAATAATGTAAGTAGTAGTGGTTGTTGTAAAATTTGAAATTATTGTGAGTGAGTGAAACGTGGAAGTTGATTAAGTAATAAATGTTTGTTGGCATTTTTTTGTAAATATAGGTTTAAAGCCTTGGATACTTAGGCTCCAATCTCTAATCTTCTATAACCTTAACGTGAACACGGGTGACTTGAAGTCCACACTCTACACAGTCACGTGGCCATTCACCTGTGTGACCTGACTGACCGTCACGGTGTCTAAGTCGTATAACCGCCGGGCCGTCTGTTGGAACAGGGACGTCATTGACCCTGTAGTCATGGACTTTTATTTTATTTTATTTTATTTGAAATTTTATTTGAAATGCCTCCATCACCTCCCTGACGACGAAAGGCGATGACCTTAGAGGAGATGTCAGCTTGACCTCTTCCAGACATAACGGCCTTAATTCATGACGCACTGATGCACCCCAATATAAACTATATAATCTCTAAATATACAAACTATATCATCTCTAAATATACAAAGTATGTCATCTCTAAATATACAAACTATATCATCTCTAAATATACAAACTATAAACTATATCATCTCTAATTATAAAAATATGTTGTAATTAGTATATACCCCAAAACAGTGTACAACGATAATTGTGTGATTGGGTAGGTTTAAACGATTAGCTTCCTAATCCCTTATCTAATTAATCGCCACCCGTACGGGTATTAATTTCGTCAATTGCAGTCGGAGAAAACTTGGTGTGATGGTGTGTGGTCTTTGGTGTAGTGTGGTGTTTGTGGGCACCAAAGGATGCAAGATGAAAACAACGATGCTGATGGAGGACAATACATCACCTTCCACGACAGCCACAGCAAGAGATGACAACACACAACACCATGTTTACATCTTACATGAGGCTTTATTCATGACGACACACTGCCAAACGCTCTCTGGTCACATAGCTCTGTGTTCGCATACAACCAACCAAGCATCTCTCTCCCTTTTGACAAACACACACTTGCTAATTATATTCTATGAGCTCTGGTGGACAATTAGTGGACAATTCAGACACAGACGAGTGAAACTGGTCAACTGACTTTTCTGTGCTATCTTACTTTGGTTTACATATAAATTACTTCTAAACTACTTAGAGTTGTATAATGTTTGTAGTATCTAAAGAAACAAAAGATAAAATACTCTTTAAATACAACACTTTCCAAACGAATAATTATAAGATAAGATACAAAATAAATTAAATAACTATATTCATGTGCCATAAAATAAACCATATTAAGACGAATAAATCCTAAAATACACAAAGGAAATAATATAACTAGCGTAGAAAATTATATAAATACAAACTACAAACTATTCCCTATCTAAATACATAAACATCAACTTTAGGTGATGTGATACAGAAAATGCAAATAATGCAAATAATTAATTAAATGTTTTAATTCTTAAATACTTTGTATAAATTGTAACAAAGTGAAAACTATTTCTGCTAGTTACATAGAATTGTAAACAATATAATTCCTAAAACAGTTTGGATGAGGAACCACCTGTGCTATGGCCTGTGATTATATAATTGGAATGTAAGGAATGTCACAGCCTCACACTTTAACCACGCTTCAACAGAGACGAATTGACATCAGTCATGATATGCTATTGCATAACTAGGATTAAAAACCCACACATAGCTGACCTACATTTTTCTTTCTTCTATGTAATTATTACATTGTATCAGAAAGTGTTCAATTGTGTTGTCTGTCCTTAAGTGAGTGCACGACTTGGTTTGTGCGTGAATCTCGTGGAGTTGAATCTTAGTCTATATATAGCTCTGTTATATTATGTTTAGTAAACAGGGGAATCTCTTAGTCTATATATAGCTCTGTTGTAGGTTGTGTTTAGTAACTGGGGGTGAAGTGGAGTGGGCGTCTTCCATTTGTATAGAAGCTTGATTTGTGCATGAGTTTCTGCTGTGTGAATTGATGTGTTTAGTGGTATACCAAATCTTCATGTTATGTTCCTTTGTCTGCTGTTTCATTTCCTGTTATGTGGCTGGGGATCCATAGTAGTGTTATTTGTATGTCTTTTTCCCAGTGTAGCTATGTGTTTGGATATTTGGTTTGAGATTTGTGTTCTTGTGGTTTGAAAGGGATTTTCTAGGTTTTGTAGAGATGTTGGTGAATCTGTGAGAATGGGTATTTGTGTCTGTGTTAGTGGAGTGTTTATAGCTAATGCCAGTGCATTTTTATTGCTACTAATTCTGCTGTTAGGATTAAGTGTTTTTGGTTTAGTTTGTATGTGTGTGCAAGTATGTGTGCGAGTGTGTTGCTGCTCCTGTTTCCGTTTGACTTTAGGATCCATCCGTATATATGTCGTAG
This sequence comes from Sinotaia quadrata, assembly GCA_028829895.1. Taxonomy (NCBI): domain Eukaryota; kingdom Metazoa; phylum Mollusca; class Gastropoda; order Architaenioglossa; family Viviparidae; genus Sinotaia; species Sinotaia quadrata. Next base: position 12,760,216 of record CM054179.1, read on the forward strand.
TGATTGGGATAGCTTTTGCTTATGTGTTCTAGTGCTTTTGTTTAGATAAGAGTGGGTTACTATATTTTGGAGGGTATTTGAGTAAAGTTAGGTCAGTGTTTGGGGTATTGATTGTCCAGGGAGGTTGAGGTTTTGTGTTTACGTCTTCTGTGTTGAGTGAGTTCAGTATGTTTTTATGTACAGTATATGTGAAATATGGGAGTAGTATTTATGCATTGTATGTTTAAAATATGGGAGTAGTATTTATGTATTATACGTGTGAAATATGGGAATAGTATTTATTAGTGTATGTGTAAAATATGGGAGTAGTATTTATGTATTGTATGTGTAAAATATGGGAGTAGTATTTATTATTGTATGTGGAAAATATGGGAGTAGTATTTATGTATTGTATGTGTAAAATATGGGAGTAGTATTTATGTATTCTATGTGCAAAATATGGGAGTAGTATTTATGTATTGTAAATATAAAATATAAATGGCGTGCCCAGTGCAGCAGACGCAATGTAGGGAGGGAAGGAGAAAACAGAAGAAAAAAAATGAAAAAAAAATATTGAAATATTTCAGACCTGCGCACTGAATGACGTCATGTCAATGATTACGTCATAAGTATGATGCACGTCGTCTTGACAGCAGGACATTTTTTTGTTCACTTTAACGAGTAAGAAGATAAAATAACACATAGAGAAATTGAGAATAACGAAGACGACATTGCAATGTTACAGTTGTAGACGTACAAATATGAGTACACGTAAATAACACACTGTACAGTATAATTACACGCTACACGTTGTTTTATTCATGACACACTACAATTTGATTGTAGTTTATAATTGGTCGTTGTCGTCTTCAGTGTTGTTGTTGTGATCATGATGTTCCGGACTGTACTTCAATCGGTTAGGAGACGGATGTGTTCGTTAGAAAGCGTTATCGGTTATCGTTATTCTCATCTGTTGATACAATCATCATTACAGTCAAAACATCAAGACAGATCTAAATCCAATCAACAAAAGTTGTGACGTACAGCGTGACATGGCGTCAAGCCTGTCAAACAAGTAAACACCTCTATTCTCGACAACGACCACTTTTCTCTCCAGACCAAGAACATCGCGCCAGTTTGTCACCGTCACCAGATCACCGACACCAAGCGCCGTGTCACGAATGGCGGCTTCATCATCTTTCTCCACCACGCGCACAGGCACGTGACATGCACGCAGACCCTGGACCAGACCGCTAGCCGTTGTAGTCACTTGGCCGTTATTGTCCACTCGGTCATCAGTCGGGTAGTCAACACACAACACCAGCACGTCGCGGTATTGCAGAGGTGGAGGGTCGTTACTGTTATCTGACATTTGATGAAACATATTTTTATTTATGTATCCGCTCATCCACCCGTCTATTTATTCCTCTACACATTCATTCCTTCATCTACCCATCTGTTTATCCACCCGTCCATTTATTCCTCCATCCAGCATGTATTTGTATTGTTTCACTCACTCACCGTTTCATACACACCACACCCATACCTGTCCGGCCAATGTTGAGTTCTGTCAGGACACGGGCGACTTGAAGTCCACACTCTACACAGTCACGTGGCCATTCCTCTGTGTGACCTGACTGACCGTCACAGTGTATGAATTCTATAACCGCCGGGCCGTCTGTCGGAACAGGGACGTCACTGACCGTGTAGTCATGGACTTGTTTATACAACTGTATTTGTTCTGCCTTCATCACCTCCCTGACGACGACTGGCGGTGACCTTAGAGGCGTTGTCAGCTTGACCTGTTCCAGACATAACGGCCTGACTTCATGACGCACTGATGCACCCCACAGGTACACACCGGATGCTTTTACAATGAGTTGATCACAAAACTTCCTGAATATCCAGTAACTACAGAATCAACAGAAGAAGACGTTATGTCAGTGTGTTGACGTCAGATAATTATGACGTAATGACGTTTACTTTATGTCATATTTGTAATGTGACGTCATTTACAACGTCGCCAGTTTAGTTTCTTTTCTTCATTCACGGCTGTTTGTTTATGTGCTAATCATTTGTTGTGTTTCATGTTTGTCTGTCTGTTAGCAATGTATACACAATCCAACAAATTCTTTTACTGGCAACAATATTAATGAGTTAACTGTTAGTTTGTTGTGAGATACGACCGTTAGATACTGAGTATGGGTTTGTGTTTGTAAGCGTCTTAATTAAGTTAACACGCTGTATAACAAACCTGTAATCATCATGAATGACCTCGTCTGCAATCACACAGAGTTGTCTCCCTTCACTCAGAGATTTCAGACGTCTGACTGCAGTCTCCACTTCCCCATCTTTCTCAAAGTCAAACTGATGTCGGTGTACACGTGAACTGGCTGTTGTCGTCTTCGTGGTTTCCTTAAGTTGATGTTCGATGGCGATCGTCGCTGCACGGCTTTCAGACCAAGTACTGACAACATAGACGTCGTGTCCGAGCTGAAGCCAGGTTAGCCCATTAACAATCAAGACAATTGTTTTACCTGTCCCAGGCGGACCGATAAGAAGTACCCGGGGTGGTGACCGATTCAAAAGTTCCACTTGCTGTGGAAATAACACGAGCCTGGTCATTGTCTCTCCAGTCGCAGACACCGCCTCCCCAAGAATCCTTATCTCCAGGCGTGGGGCTGTAACACAGTGGACTTCCACTGTAGTCGCTGGACCACAGAACCTGTAATGACAAATAGTGAAGTGTGTATTAAACGACAGTTCAAATTTAATCTCAAATAGAAAGAAGACGATGACTAGACCTCATATAGATTGCACTAACCTTGAAGTCCAAGTGTTTATTTCCATTCTTATTCTAAAATTATTTTTACATTTGGTATTTCGTTGAATTAAGGTAAAATTTAGTTGATGTATTGTGAATGTAATTTGGCACAAGAAGAATAACATGTTTGACTTAGTGCATACCACGTGATCAGTACAGTGAAGAAAGATTATAATTACGAGTGTTTATAGATATTTAGTCAGAGATGGAATAGAAAGACGTTTAATTATGAGTGTTTGTAGATAGGTAGTCGGAAATGGAATAGAAAGTCGTTAATTCATTGAATAGGAAAATATTAAAAGTTCATTAAAGATAACAAAAAGAAAATAAAAATCTTAAGGAAAGAGAGACTGATGACAGGTAATTTCCTTCCTTCATTATCTACCTGGCCACCAAGTGCTCATACACTGTCTCTGTTATTGATGGCTGGGCTCCAGACATCTTGACTAGCTGCTGCCACCACACGACCAGGTCTTTAGTGACGATGTGATTGATGTCTGAAGCCGTCCGTTTGTCTGAGAGTTGGTCTGAAAGCAGACACACCTTTAAGGCGTCATCAACACTGCGCACACCAAGGCACTGACATAATCCCTGCATGTGTGTGGAAAATATAATTATAGAATAAGCCAGATTTATTTAATAAAATGAAAAATAATCCCATGATAAATACTAAGTAAGAAATATAGATTTTCAGGTAATGATGATGAAATTATTATACAATTATAGTTATAAATAGACACTTGTTAAAACGGTTGGCTGAAGAGTTAGAGATACAGTAAAGAATGTGATTATTAATACTGTTTCGTGAAAAACAAGAGTATAAGAGAATGAGATTATTAACTGTAGAAATTACAGCATTCTTTATAACAGTGACATAAGCCACCCATTCTTGGTCAAACAGTCATCTGCAAGAATATTTAGAATAGAACTCTGTAATGTGTCGACTGCAAATACTTTTTCTAAAAAACCTTGTTTTGAAGGAGTATATGAAACAAGGGGGATAGGATATACATGATGCAATTTTCTTCTCTGCAATAATGCATATACCTATTCAAAAATATTAACAAAGGAACACACTCTGACACATATATGCTTGAATGGATATGCGCTAATATAATTTTCATTTAATAAAAGAGAATTACTTAAAACGTGCTCATACATTATTTGTTTGTTTTTCAGTCTGTGAGTGTTGTTTCAATGTTTGTGAGTGTGCGTGTTGTATTTCTTTGGATATATATATATATATATATATATATATATATATATATGTGTGTGTGTGTGTGTGTGTGTGTGTGTGTGTGTGTGTGTGTGTGTGTGTGTGTGTGTGTGTGTGTGTGTGTGTGTGTGTGTGTGTGAAATAATCAAGAATCTATGTTGCTAAAACTACTTTTAGCAAATAAAGTTTACCATTAAACAACATTCTATTTCTCCTGCCTTTGTGAAAAAATTAAAACCACTCAGTGTGTAATCTGACCTTTATCTGAGTTGTTGAATTCCATGAGCACAGAGACATGAAGTGAATGTCCCCAAGTGAAACTATCCATGGGCCACAGACCATATGTGAAACCACACACACACACACACACACACACACACACACACACACACACACACACACACAAACACACACACACACACATATCAAAACAGATACATCATGCACACTCACAGACTTGAAAAACATACAAATGGGAACCTGGATGACACGGCAGGCAACTCCTAAACTAAGTGATTTTAAAAACAAATAAGCTGAACATTATATTCAAGATTCATTCAAATTCACTCTAACTTTAATCAAAGTATATTTAGGGGCCTCTCTGAAACATTCAGTGTTCAGTTATAAACGAAATTATAGTTCACTCTTATGAATTGTCACGGGAATGAGGAAATATCAATAATTCTTTTTCTCTCTCTGTCATCATACTCTAAACGATTAACGAAACAGCCAAATTAATTTAAACATAGAAAGGGGCCAAAATGACCATCTTGTCAACAATGTGAAACCTAAGGTGGAAATGCTATCTGAGGGAGAAAGAGGTTTGATGGGTAGTTCGTGCCGGTGAATGGAAAGGCGTAATTAACTTTCGAGGACGCATGCATTTACCTCTCTGGTCAGCATTGCCAGAGCCATAAATCATGTCAATGTACGGTTATACATGGTAGGCTACTTAGATGCTAATTTTGTATGTGAGAAAACAGGCTCTGAGTTTTGAAATGTAACTTCTTTAAGAATCACCACTGTAAAGTTTGGTAGTTTACAGTTTGATATTGTTATTGTGAAATTACTTGTTGAAATAGAAGTTTGAGTTAATGGAAAGTTGAGATTTATTTGTTATAGTTATATGTGTTAGTTTGTGTGTACAACCCTTTCTTGCTATATGACTAGTGTACGCTTGCCAGGTGGCGATGAGTCACCATAGTAACTTAGTTTTAAAAACAAAATAAAAATAAGATGTGCTCTCTGAGATTAGTTTGTGCTATGAGCTAGGTAGTTAGCCACAAATTGATATGTCAATCAAAGGTGTCAACTTGGAATTCGATACTTGGCACTAAATGGAAGTGGACAGTCATGATATTTGTCTAGAAGGGGGTACCGTGTACTGGATGGGGTGTGTTCTAATCAGCTCAGTGAAAATGTACTAGGACTTTGCATATAAAAGGGGATGACAGAGACAGAAACGAATGAGAAAGACACCAAGAATGTAGTGTTTGTTAGACGGGTAAGAAGACTCTCTGAGTTTCTCCCTGCTTTTGTATCAAGGACTCTACGACCTTGACCAGCAACCATTGCTAGAGAACTCTTGGACACTTCAATAGAGTGCCAGAAGTCTACCCGGCTGTATTTTGAAGGCGAGCCATCAGGGCCGTCAACAGATCAAGATGGACCAGTCATACGGACAGTCATCTTGGACTCTGTGCAAAGACCACAGGTGATCGACTATTTTTCAATGGAAGAATGGATTGGAAGTTTAGTGTCACTGTGCTGGGAGATATTGCAGATAAGCAGTACACGATCATGCGTGGCATATCACAATGACTGCAAGGTTGACCGTTAATTAACATAAAGAGAAGAAATGAGAAATGTTAATGAGAAGAGAAGAAATGAGAAATGTTAATGAGAAGAGAAGAAATGAGAAACGAAACAAGAAGTGATGAAAAAGTAAGAGTTGAGAAATAGGCCTAACAAGAAGTGTAACAAGAAAGTGAAACAATAGCAGCGGGGATGGCTGTACTTGGGTTCCAGGGAGCGAACCAATGTTGAGACGTCGATGGTGTTTTGTGTATCTTAAACCCCCACCCCCCAGCACGAGGAGAAAGTGACAATAACTATGTGAGTAGAAAATTATTAACTAGTGTAGGAATCTCAGAGCACATAAACCTAAAACTTAAAACTATAGCTTAGAATCTTAATTAAGAATTAAACATTTAATTAAGAATTAAACATTTTTAAATTAAAAATAAAACTTAAACTTAAATCTACTTTTATAAGGGAAGAATCATTTTAAGATTAATATAAGAAAATGCTGATGTGGCTGTCTTGAAAAGGACTTGCAAGTCGAATGACATTGTTTTCTGTTGAACTATTGAATTTTGATACAGGAGCAGTGGCTCCAGAAATGTTAAATAGTGACTGTTATTTTATGTTGAAAAATGCTTAGCCTATTTTAGAAGTAGTACTGCATGAAGAATCTTGAATTTTATATTTTATTTCATCATTCATCATTCTTTTTCTGTCTTTCTTTTCCCCCACCCTACGGGTGTGAGTTGTGGATGGCTGACTAACCAACGTGTAAAAGGAAATCCATAGATCAATAAATTGAATTTGTATTTTGACATTGAGACTTTTCTGTATTTGGTTTTGAAAGAGTGGCAGTGGTCATTGTTACACGTTGTGTCGTCTTTGCTGTCTACACTTCACCCTTACCTGTATCTAATCACACATGCAAACATGTCGGCAATACGTAACCTACATGCAGAATAAAATTCTAGCCAAATAACCATCTTGCTATTCTGTGTGTGGATTTGTAATAATATCTATGCAAGTCTTATGTGGCGTCGACTAGCCACCACCCTCCTTTCTTCAGAGAGAAGGGTACAGGCGACATGAATGAACCAAGTAACTACCTTGGTGCCATAGGACTCAAATGAACTTTTTCTTATGACACCACAAGGTCGTGAATGATTATAACCATTTATAAACTCTAATTGTAACTGTTGAACTATTTGCTATATGTAACCATTTGTAAACTCTAATTGTAACTGTTGAACTATTCGCTATAAGTAACCATGCTGTCTTTTGTTATTTCTTGATGAATGCATTTATTGCTGATACTTAGATCACTCATGTTAGTGTGACTCATTATGTTGTAGTCTGTGACCTCTATTACTATACTTGGCTGTATGTATCAGGCGGCTCAAGCCATCTTCTATAACTATCACTTTTCTATCCTACATTATCTATCATTCACCATTCTAAAATGTATGACCAGCCAGAAGGTGTGTTTTGGAGACTAGCCGAAGGTTATGGGTGACCCCGGGGTGTGGAGAATTAACATCTTGCTCATCTCCCAGGAAAACATCACACTAAAGTCAATTTACTTACACACACACGCACACACACACACACACACACACACACACACACACACACATATGCGCTCAACGCCATTTGAGCATATTTATACATAAAGGCGAAATAATGATGCCAAAAACGTCTCAATTTACTTTGAAATCCGAAATCGTTTCCATATGGAATGTTTATTGCTTGGGACTTCGAAAGGCCAATGTATGTTTCCGGATGGGAGGAAGTCTAGGTATGATGATATTTCTGACGTCAACAATTTACAGAAGGCGCTTTGTGAATGACTGACGTCACCGGATACACAGAAGTAAATCTCATGGCAATATTTATTTGGATCTTTCACGTGTTGCTCTCTAACTTGGAAGTGTTCTATTCCGAGAGACTGCTATGTATGGACATTCATACTGGTAAGTTGTTTACTGTATAAGACGATTAATAGTAATATTGGTTGCAATGGTAATAAATAGTTTCAAACACACACTTCACGGCATGCATTTATCACTTTACATTTCCCTAATGTTCAATAAATAGCGAGGATAAAAGTCAGTCAATTATAGAATAGTTCTTTCAATTTAATTTAATCACATATTCTACAATTTCTTACTATTGTAAAATCTTACCTGACCATCAGATGGATTCCTGCTAATTGCTCGCAGTAACTGAGTAGAACTGATGTTTGGCATTGCAAGAATTTTAGTGACATTATTGTCCGTCAAGTCTGACGTCAAATGTTTTAATACAACCTCCGACTTGCTTAACTGTTTTACCGCCTCTTTAACTTTCTTTATCACCACGTCATCCTCTTGTTGCTGCGTCATCTTTAGCTGACTGAAGTTTGCTCCCACGCTTTTAATTTCTAATGTGAACAATCCGTGTTGTCTGTGTATGATGAGAACATCAAAGTCACCTTTGTCATAATGTTCCTTACGAAAATCTTCGGGCAGTGTGCAAGGGCGTGGTAGAAGGGCAGCAGTAGCCGCAAAGCTAGGTTGACCAAGGTACTTCCCGAACTGTAGCTGAGAAATGACCATCATCACTTCTTTCGGTTGACTGATATCCGCCAGTGCACGAAGACAATACAACACACACTCTAAGGCTTTGTCGTCACGCACGTCACTGTCATACACAGGTTGAAGGAGTAAGTTAACTTGGCTTCTGTTTTCCACTGGGCCTGAAAGATTTGGTGCTGAAGAAGACTGAAAAGAAAATTACCTATCAAAATAAATATTAATTATATCCTAAAAATACCCAAATATATATATATTGTTTAAATATCTAGAGCGAAAACATGTTTGAACATTTCTGGAATGGACCAGCTTAGCGTATATTCATCTCCAATTTTTGTTTTAATTGTAGCGACTTTTTAAAACTAAAATCAATTGGATTTAATACATTTCATATACCAATCTTACCTCCAAGATGTGAACTTAATAAATTACAAAAGCAATCTTACCTCTAACATGTGAACTTAATAAATTACAATAACAATCTTACTTCCATGATGTGAACTTAATGATATAAATAGCTATCTACGTCCCTGCCCAATATGTGAACTTAATATATTACAAATAGCAAACAGTATTCAAGATTAACGTAAGATGTAGAAAAGTGTAAATATTTTAGAAATTGTAACCTTCCATCTTTGTTACACGTATCTAGAGGAATAGACGAAAACAGAACGCATTAACATACTAATTATTTCATCAGTTGGTCATTCGGCACAGAGAGAACACACACAGCATTGAACACATTCAACATTCATGACACACAACATTCAGCACTAGCAACCGTCAGATTTCACAACATTTCACACACACATAGCAGTCAGCGAATACAAAATATTTTGAGGGGAGATAATTATGAAAACAAAAACCGAATCGATACACATTCCTCGAAACCAAAGCAAATAGAAAATCACATTTTGAAACCAGTAGCCTAACTTCGATTGCTGTCTTCCCCCCACTCTCCACACTGAAAATATATCTAAACTGCCTCTCCACACATTTTCTATATCCTCTCCTTTTCTGCCCCACTGACAAGCAACTTCCGTGCACCCTGTGAAACCTTGACCATGTATCATGTGTTAAAAATTTCCACCCCTTCCTTTATTTGTCACTTGTTTCCTTATACCTTTTATTTATGATTTAATTTTATGATGAAATTTGTAGAGCACTTTATTCATATCACTGATATTTATGATATATGTTTGTGATTAAATTTGTAGAGCACTTTATTCATATCACATATATTATATATTTATGTAATGAAAATCGCAGAGCACTTTATTCATATCACTGATATTTATGCAGTAAGATTTAAATGTAGATGTCATGCACTGCACGTTAAGCAAACACAATAAAAATTATGACAGTTCTCCAAAATGGATTACTAGGCATTGCCTGAAGTAATATTATAATTAAATGACACTTGTGTCATTCTGGGTGAAATTCAATAGTCTAAGTTCCAGTGAGTGCGTGGGTCCACCTCTCAAATCTTCTTATAAACGACTTAGTGAATGTGTGAGTCGTGTTTTTCTTGTCCGGTCTCAGCTCTAGAGTCACGTGATCAAAATCCTCATTTTGAGTAAACACAGAATTGTAAATTTCCTAACTTGTTTTTTCCAGCTAAAGAGAAATGTATTTTTAATGTCTTTTTTATTTGATTGTTAATGTATTTTAATTTTCAAAAGTATAAGCTAGTGTGTTGTATATAATTCTAAAATATCTTTTGTTATTTTCTTCAGTAGAAATGCAAAGTGATTAATGCTGGTTGATTTATTTGTAACTAAAATTCTAGTCATTGTTGGGTACATGTATAAGTCTGATGCAAAGAGGCCTTTTATCACAATTGTGTTCGTTAAATAATGCCTATAACTTAAGAAATGTCCTATTTCCATTTTTGTCTGTTCACATTTATTAGTTTAATACTGCATAACTGTGTATGATAATTTAAATAATATGTGTAAGAAGGGCAATTGATAAACCAACACTAAATGTATTCAATCAACAATCAAAACATACAAACGAATACACTTGAAAAAGACAAATTATCTTCTAACAATATTATTTTTAAAGTAATGTCCACCATCTACTTGTTCAGTCTCTATCCTGACAGTAAAAAATTAAATAAATAGTCCCTAATAGATCCATGGAATCTGTTTCTCTAAAATAAGCAAAAGCCATAATAGATTAATATAATCTTCTTCTCTAAAATAAATAGTCCCTAATAGATCAACAGAGTCTACTTCTCATCAAAGAAATCAGAGCAGGAGTATAGGGAGACAACAGTTAATTTTAATTGACCTGTTTTATGACCTGCAAGCTATCTTTTTCAAGTGACCCTCATAACTTTGCTTTGATTAGTTATTGGTTCTAATGTGCGCCTTTAGGCACGCTAAACCCACTACTCCAGGGATTCTGCCTGAAGATTCTCAAGACCAAATCAGGCCCAGCTTTCGCCTTATTGGTTCAAGAATGGAGGTTTACTGTGATCAAACAACATCAACCCTATTGTCAGTAAGTGTAATAATTGGCGTTGGAACACAGGCACCAACGTAACTCAGAGTACAGCAGTATAGCAGATCAGTGCAGTCTGTAGTGTAATAAGTAGCATGGGGAAAACAAGGAAAGGCATGCTCTTCTTCAACTTAGTGGGACACTTCCCAATGTATGTTTTTGTCTGACTTAATACAAATAAATTTTAGCCCCCACCCTAGAATACATGCACAAATCAAAAGCATGTATAAAAGAACCCACACCCCACACCCACCCCGACTCTAAAAAAAAACACACAACAGAGCAATATACAGACTAAGATACAACACGACACGATACATACATAAACCAAACAACGAATAAAAGACATTTACTTTCTGCAGAACAGACATCACAATCGAACACTTTCTACTGCACTGCAATAAATGCCCAGAGGAAAGAAAAATCATCAGTGAAACAACAGACCTACTAAGTCTAACATTCTCCACTCAAACACTCTTATACCCCAAAGAACACAATCGAAGCCATAAATACCTAGCCCTTATTACATATCTCTTAGAAACAAACACACTTCACCTACTCTAAAATGTCAGACAAGAGCCATCCCACCCTAAACAAACCCGGTAAAAAAAAGGCAAAGGCAAAATAATATAAATAAATTCATTATAAAAAAGAAAAAAAAAGAAAGGAACCAGCATCAGTCGCAACAAGGAGCATACATGAACAGACGACAACCGAACGCAGCACCACAGCCCTCCACTACCTTCTCTGAATGCAAGAGAAGAAAGGAAGGCCCCACAGGAATCCACCAAAAACTGAGAACATCAAGATGATGAAAAGTTTTCATGCAATTCCTGTGGGTTAAAGAAGTTAACGCAAAGAAGAATTAATTCCCCACTTAGTCCAACCAAATTCATAAGCAAGTTAAAGGAAATAGAAAGTAAAAAAAAAATTGACTAAGAAAAGAAAGATTAGTGGATCGATTTGAATTCTCCACAGCGTGTAAAAACACCCTTTAAGGAAGAAGTTATGTTGTCAAATTAATAATTTTCAGAGAGTTAGTTTTATTAATTTAATGTTAAACTAATGGGTATTTATTGCAGGAGAAGTTAGCTAAAAACTGTGAACATACTCCTTGGAGATTTGTCATTCATAGATTAGTTATCCCCGTGTAATTGTACTTGGTCTGCGTCCCTAACATTTTAACTTTATCGGTGTTGTTTTTTTTTCATTTTTAATTACACTTTGTTATTGTTTTATAAAATTCATATTTTCTTTGTCCATCTCATTGTTAGAATCTTATCATTTCATCCCTACGTTTATCATTATGTAATGTACGTATTTGTCAATTTGTCTTCGTTATATGTGGCTGTAATGTACGTATTTGTCAATTCGTCTTTGTTATATGTGAGTGAATGCCTGGGGGCTAGATACGAGTCATAGATACCCGGGTGTGAAGCCAAGTGTGTCTGTCTTTGTGTCAGTCATCCATCAGGTACATCATTGGGCGCTTTCTAAATCGGGTATAGGAAGCGCTGGGCATTAAACGCCTGTCAATATGATGATATAAATATCTTACTAATATCACTCTGGCTAATATGATTATATAAATATATAACTGACAACACTATGACTGATATGATTATATAAATGTAAATAAGTAGCATCATCACTTCGGCTATCCTGATAATATAAATACATGTAATAATAATAATAATAATATTAATAATAATAATAATAAATACATATCATAGTAACATCAGTTCTGCTAATATAATTCTATAACTACATTACAAACATGATAACGACTAATATGATTACATAAATACATAAGAAACAGTATATGAATAATATGATTTAGCAATATAAAAATAGCATTTTTCAATTAGTCTGATTCAGTAAGCATATAATTAATATTCTTATCAATGATTTAAATTGCCGAAATATATAATAAACTACGACAATTTAAATATATTACAAACACTACTATTGCTATCACAATTATATAAATATATAACAAATGTCATGATTACAAATATGTTTATATAAATGCAAAGAATATGTGAGGGTTTGTTTGTATAAATTGCTTTTACCGTAGTCTGATATTTCCGTTCTCGTGACCTAGATTTAGCAGTTGATGGTTTCTGACTGGGTCCATCCTGTGGGATTTGAGCCACAAGCACTTGCTCGCCAGCAATGTTCTCCACGCTGTATGGCACGCGATTGAAATGAAGGGGAGGTAAGAAATATGTCTGCGTGTGAAGTTCAGGGTACCAAGCCTTTATGCACTGGAGCCAGTAGTTTTCAGCTGGTTGCTGTGACCCCTGACCTTGATCCTTTTTCGATGCATAACGAAATTATAGAAAGAATGATATCACACTAAACTTTGTATGACAGACCTTTGTTCACTTCTGTACTTTTGATATTACAAAATCAAAATGTCTGTATGGCAAGTTTCGTGTATGTTAATTGCTTAATTATTAATTATATGATATTATATTCATGCATAAATCACAAACAATAATTCTTGATTGCAATCAACCACAATTACCTGACAGGGACTTTGTCATTGCGGTCATGAGAGCGACTAAGTCAATCCCTGGAAAGTCTGCTAACTAATTAACTCTCTCTCCAAGTGTTAGTTGTCTAGACAAATGACCTTACTGGACTATCATGTCAGTCACACTGTACTTATCCCAGCGCCCCCAATCTCTCACTAACGATGACGGGAAACTATCCTAAAGCATGTGCCTGACCGTCTTGTCATATGTCATTATATCATTGGCAGCCCCCACCCATCATCTTCACATGCACCCCTCTTTTATAATGACAAGAGTAAATAATTAAAATTCAACAATTTATTAAAAGAAAATAATAAATAAAAATTAAAATCAATTCATGATTAATGTTCTCAAAATCACTCACACAAGGCAATTATGCAGAGTTCGCAAATCTCTCTAAGGATCAAACAATCGAACACAGATAATTAAAGAACAATTTACACTAATTCTATGAAATAATTATTAAGACTTTATGTTAGCATATATTATCAGTTCAATCTCAAATCTGGTTCAATCACTACAAATAACAATTATGAGACGAATCAGAAAATAGATATAGGAATTTATATAAATCAGAAAAACATGTACAGACAACATGAACAGTTCATAATTAGATTCACCTGATGTGGCTTGTTGATGGTAGTCTGTTCCGAACAGGAGGTGGTTGGCATTTGGAAAGTCTCGTGAGAGTGGCCAAGCCTGGTAACAATTCCTCATACCATCATATGTGGGTTGAATAGTCCGAATGAATACAACAACACAATACCTCAAATCAAAGTTTCTTTTCACAGTCACTGAATGATTTCAATGCAATGGAATTTATGCACAAGTCAAATTTACAGTTCTGATGCAGTTATGTTTTAACCAGAGTTTTGTTTCCATTCCTTTTCTGTGTCCTCACGCGTTACTCGACAGAGTCAGTAACACAATACACTGTTGCTCCCATCATAACTCTCAACACTTCCTGACAGACCCAATTTCCTTAGAGCGAATACTACCTGACACAAGTGAATTTCCTTTACAAGTGCATCTACATGTATACACTTTCCTGGTTGTCACAAAATAAGAGGCTCGTTACAAGCCGGGTATGAACTGAAGTTAGAGATGCAAGGGGTGAAGTCTATTTTTGGCCTGCTCCGGTGCACCTCCTCGTAAAGCCCGTATGACATATGCCAGTACTACATCGTGTCAGGTTGTTACATAGACACACATGACATACACCATTGATGTTTGGGTGGGGCCCAGTTTTATTATGTCATGCCAAGGAACGTTTTATTGGCGGTGTGTGTTGTGAGTGAGTATCATGAATGTGAATAAATGGACGAACAGACAAACGATGCAAAACAATACTAATACAAATTCTTTCGTCCCTCTCAAAAACTATGAATAACAAGAGAGTTGAAAAATGGTTAAATCAGGTTATTTATTTCCTGATTTAAAAGGGACACTACTCTTTCACACAGTGATTAATCATACATTCAACTTTCCAATGTCATACACTCTGTGGGAAATAAGGGGGGATGAAAATGATGAAATTCACAATATAAAATAAAGATTAATTACACAATTCTTATGCGGCAAATGGGGCCGCTTTAACAATAGTTCACATATAAAATAAGCATTAATTTTAACATTAAAGTTCGTATTTCACAAATGATATAATAGTGTTCATATTCTTAGAGTCCTAGAGTTATGTATGTGCGCGTTAGCTGTGCTAATTATTACTCACTATTAATTGTCAGAGTTCCAAGGAGATGACGTAATCTCACACGTCACTTATAAGGGGCACTTCAAAGCGAAGACACGACGCAATTGCGGCGTCGCATTACAGGTGAAGATTCTGCAGAATCTAGGCACCACTTTCAGATTATCACTGTGGAGAAATCTGAAATTTAGCTGACTGTTGTCAGCCTCGATAACTGTCGTTGTTTCTTGGTTGTCGTGGAAACGGACACCCCAACGACGTTTAGCATTATCGGATGAAGTCGTCCAGTGGGATGTGTCGTCGCATCCTATTGAGTGTAGAAATCCGGATATCTGTAAGACTATCTCGGTGCTAGCCTCTCAACAGCGGTATAGACTGTCAAACAAACTCAGACAGGGGGGAGAACAAAATTGGTCCCTCGTGTCGTTAACTGCATACAACCAGCGTCGCATACATCGGTTTTTCTTGACAGTGAACTCCCCACTTTGCCAAAAATTATACTGAAGTAATTTTGCCTCGTTACTCAATATATGGCGTCAGACGGATGGAAAACGGATGGAAAGAGATTTTTGCAGCTTTCCTTTATGAAATCTCTGTACATGAGATAATTCATACGTGAAGTTAGACTGGCTTCAGACGAATCGACGTTTTCAACATTGAGAGTAAATTCTTCCTTTTGCCTCTTATATAGCTTCACTGAAGGTTTCCAAAAACTTCCAGAAGCTATGCCTTGTGACTCGATTTTGCCCTCGGATATTTAGTTCTGACCGTGCTGCACGTTTTTCTGTGGTCATTTCTAATGTGCACTGGCCTTTTCTCTCGTAAACAACATGTAACCAGTCATGCGTAATTGTCCCAATTGTTCAATATACATATCCTTCATAAACTAATATATATATTCAATATAATATAATAACACACACTGTGTCACGAACGTCTGTCTACTAAAGAGATCTTACGTGACCGTTACTGGAAGTTACACGATACATATGAAAAATAACAAAACTCGGGTTACTTCAACTAGTTTTGTTAGCGGTTCTTTTTAAATGAAATAAAATATAATTTCTGTTCCTCATTTCCTGTGACATTCATATTTATTCTTTCCTTCTTCCTCTCTGTTAGAGTTGTGTCTTCATATTTATTCTTTCCTTCTTTCTCTCTGTTAAAGTTGTGACTTACATATCGACATAGGTAGTGTGGAGGAGTAAATTTGCCTATCCCTATTTCTATACTTAATTGTTATATAAATTGTTAAATGTACCTTGGGCATTCCTTAGGCTGGTATTTTTTGTAAGTGTCAAAGTTGGAAGTAAACATCTCAGGTGGAAAATATCCTAGAACTTTCTGATGCAATCTGTGATGCTAATGTCACTTAGTTAATTATTCATTACTTATTACAAGTGATGAACATCTCAATTTATTTTATTAATAATTCTTCAACAGACTTCACTCGTTTTCTCACTTGAAAGATATGAGGGTGTTTGTAAACGTTTTTCTCTCTTCCACAACATTAAGAAGACATTTACCACCACGCAGTATTCTGAATATGGAAAACGTTTTAGACAAATCTATCTTTAATCTATATTTAGTGAGCCCCCATCCAGCCACTTTCTTCTCCAACATACGTTTACCAATATGTATAAGAAGGTCAATAAATTTAATAATAAATGTATTAAATCAACAATCAAATATACATATACAAATGCAGTGAAAAGATTACTCAACATAAATATTTCCAAGAAACTTAGTGGTTGTTTCCTGATTATATATTTACAGGGACTAGCAGACTTTCTCTCCTCATGTTATTTGAATCTCATGATTCACTGATTGTAAACTGTTATGACCGGCCATGATAGAGGTAGGAAGTAGTGTGTGTAAGTGTAAAGGAATACACTACACTCCTTTGATGTATAGTGTCAAAGTATGCTGATTACATCAGGCAATTTCTGGTACACTAAAGTTACTAGAAATCACTACACTTGTTGTTCTGCTTGAAGGAACTGACACAGCGAAAGATGGCGCCCAAGTTGGCTTTAAGAGAATAACAGTGTGTTAGTGTTTTTGATGGATGTGGAGAGAGACACATGTTGATGTGGACAATAGACTTGTAATATTGTTGCAAAAGCATACTAAAGACAGTGTTTAAATCAGGTTATGTAAAAACTGTTATCAATATCTTTAATAACTCCATTTCTGCTCTCTGATACGAATTATCCTGTGATTTGTACTGATGCTATTGTTGAATTGTATTTTAGGATATAAGATGGTGTTGTAGAGAAATTATGCGAACGTGGTTTTGTGGAAATATTCATGTCAAGTAATCTTTTTATTGTATTTGTCATATGCATAATGTCAAAGAGTCAATCTTTCCTGTTTATTCAAAGTCAGTTCGAAAATATTAATGTGTTGATATAAATTGTAAACATATATTATTTAAAATATATTTAAACACACTAAATATTCACAGACACAGAAATAAATACAAATATTATGTACCTTACTCAAATCAACCTAAAAGGCAGAGTTTAGTGTAACTATAAATTTGTTTTACCTTAGATTCACGTCGTTCCATTGTTGTAATCAAGATTTGTCAAAGTTTGTAATTGATGACGTCAGTGTCGATCCATCCTGAACGTTTTACCATCAATCATATTCTTCATTCTTCACTGTGCTGTACTTCACTGAAATGAAAGGGAGGTAAGAAATTGGCGTGCATCTGAAATTTTATCTTCATGCAAGCGCGAAAGCGGCGGAAGCCGGAAGCGCCCCCTACACTCCATCCATCCATCTTCATGCATAAATAATAAATATAGAGCTTGTCTTGTTTAGAGAGACAAATAAAACAAATATAGAGCTTGTCTTCTTGTTTAGAGAGACAAAGGAAATACACAGTTTGCTTGATGTTTTATTTAGAGAGACAAATTAAACAGAGAATGAGTTTGCATTTTGTTATTTTAAATATAGAAATGTTAATTGTTTTAAATATAGAAATGATACAGGATTTTTAAAATATAGAAATGATACAGGTTTTTTAAAATTTAGAAATAGTACAGTTATTTTAAGTACACAAATAGTATAACTGTTTGCTTTAATCTTAAACGATCCTCGTCTTAACGTCACCAGTGATTTTTTAATGTCATATTGTCTGGGATTTCTTTTCCACATAAAAGGTCGCAATCTTCAGTTGCATCATAGCACACATGTAGCGTCCCACGCTTCTATTAGAATATTACATAGAATCCCAACAAGAATTCCACTGCTCATGGACCTTAGCACATTTCAGAAAATCCAATGGCAGTTAACAGGCTAAGACTGAGTTGTCTTCCTGGCTTTTGTCTGAATAGTCACGGTTGACTGCGCAAATACTATAGCCAGGGTGAACTCGTTACTAAAATTATATCCGAGTTATGCAAGAATCACTGACCTCTAACGATAACTCCCCATATTCTGGATATAGGTCAGAGTTGTTTGTTTCAAAGCTCATCACACCGAGATTTTGAATGGTAAAATTTAACAGGTAAATTTACAAGAATAAGAATTAATTAAAATATTAATTAAATTAATTAATTAAATGCATTAATTTGCATTTTTCCGTCACACAATTGAACAAGCTTTAACGCTTACAAACAAACCAATTGAACAAGCTCTAACGCTTACGATCAAACAAACTGAACAAACTCTAACGCTTACAAACAAACCAAATGAACAAGCTCTAACGCTTACAAGCAAACAAGCTGAACAATTGAACAAGCTCTAACGCTTACAAACAAACTGAACGCGCTCTAACGCTTACCGTCTTGTCGTGCACGTTTTGTATGACGAGGTGCAAAACAGTTTTCAGTTAAAGTTAGTGACGGACCATAGGACTGACCGCCAACAGAGAATTAAGAAGGCAAAGAGAGCAGTTGTTTGTTATAAAATAGTATGTATGACAACGCCAACAGGGAGGTAGACATGCAAAGAGTACAGCTGTTTGATTTAGTGTTCATGGCCCCCATCTTATCGTGGCAGAGACTACAGTCATACATTGATTTCTTTCTTACATCACTCGCAGCAAAATCATGGTTTGGGACTCCTTATCTAGACGGGCACGATGTTGAAAGAGATTATTTTATTTATGGCTGGAAGTAAGAGTGTCACTTCCAACTGGTGAATAACGTTTACAAACAATTATGCCCACATCTAAGGCCGTTGAAATAATTTATGGAACCAATTTATAATCGTGTATAAGATACGGATAATAATAAAATTCTGCATTTCAGTGAGCATTTGTTGTACATAGTTTTATGTTTAATACAGCATTTTTGTACATAGTTTTATGTTTAATACAACATTTGTTGTACATAGTTTTATATTTAATACATCATCTGCTGTGCATAGTTTTATGTTTAATACAACAAATTAATATTTAGAATGAAAACAATATATTGTACGCAGGTGTATTTAGAAAGAAAACAATGTATTTAAGTACTGTGTTTTTATAAAGAAAACACTGTATTGAATTAATGTATACTTAGAAAACAAATTTATTTAATTAATTTGTATTTGGAAAGAAAATAATGTATTGAATTAATTTCTATTTATAAAGAAAACACTGCATTGAATTTTCCGTGCATATGTATTTAGAAAGAAAAACAATGTATTTAATTAATGTGTTTTGATAAAGATAACACTGTATTGAATTAATATGTATTTAGAAAGAAAAATCCACTCATCTCTATCCACCCGACAGCACACTACCACATACCTAGCAATCCTCACACAGAATCTGGCCATGAACACGACAGTACACATTGAGGACGACAACTACACGAGCGAACATCACCCATTAATCCTCGTCTACAAATTTCACAAACAGTCAAAAAATAGATTCAGTCCAGCACAACGTGACATCTGGCAAAAGATAGATGCGATACGTTTTAAAACAAACACACCCTACTAATCCATATATCGACCGACACGAACATCAACACCCGGGCAAATAATGACAGACGCCATCACAAAGGCCTCTAACTTTCCCCTTACAAAGTCTCCTCCCACCCCCACACCGAGGTGGAGCCACGAACGAGAGTGAATGAAGAATGCAGAGAACAGCCGAGACAACCACGCAATAGGCAGATGTAAAGTTCAGTAAACACAGCACATATACATCATAAACACAATAAACACAGCACTTAAACACAGCTCAAGTACACAATAAACACAGTATATGTGCCCATTTAAAATAGAAATATATATACAATAAACGGAGCACATAAACACATTACACACGGGATACAAACATAATAAACACAACATATAACTTTACAATTAGCTTATAAGTACACAAAACAACACAGCACATAAATACTAAATGCTCGTCATATAAACACAATAAATGTATCACAGAAGTAAAAAAAAAAACGGCTCATAAGCACAATAAACACAGACATGAACACAGTACATAAACAGCACAAACACAGCCATAAGCACAAATTAAATAAAGCACGAAAAATATACTAGTATTACACTAGCTACTCATTCAACAACACCAACATGAAGACAATGGAAGAATGACAAATTCCACTACGTGCACCACATCAAGAAAAAACAAAACTTTAACGATCAGAAACACACAAAGCACTACTCTAGTAATACAGTTCCGTGCTAACACAATCATGATAAATTAAGAAAAATAAATAATTGTTTAAACACAAAGCACTACTCTAGCAATATGATAAATTAAGAAAAATAAATAATTGTTTAAACACAAAGCACTACTCTAGCAATATGATAAATTAAGAAAAATAAATAAATTTTAAACACAAAGCACTACTCTAGCAATATGATAAATTAAGAAAAAATAAATAAATTTTAAACACAAAGCACTACTCTAGCAATATGATAAATTAAGAAAAATAAATAAATTTTAAACACAAAGCACTACTCTAGCAATATGATAAATTAAGAAAAATAAATAAATTTTAAACACATTCAAAGAAGATTTAGACACTCTAGACGAGATTCAGAACTCTTGATCAACACACCAATCATGGTTAAAGATGTTAAACTCGTGTTGAACACTCCAATCATGGTTAAAGATGTTAAACTCGTGTTGAACACTCCAATCATGGCTAAAGAAGTTAAACTCGTGTTGAACACTCCAATCATGGTTAAAGATGTTAAACTCATGTTGAACACTCCAATCATGGCTAAAGATGTTAAACTCATGTTGAACACTCCAATCATGGCTAAAGAAGTTAAACTCATTGTTAAAGAAGTAAAACAACACCAGGATAAGACAAAATCCTTTACCAAATGTCAATACGACCAATAGAAAACGTTAGTTCGGACATCAGAAAACAATTGTTCAACAATGGAACACATGAGTTCGAACATCTTAAAACTCTACAACCACATCTGTCTTTGGCATCAAACCTAAACTTTGGAAAGTCACAATGGTTGTCGCCCTTCCCAAAACACAACAAAGATTCTCCAGCACAAACTCATAAAGCCCCATTTCTCTTTTCTCAAAATAGTTAAGACCTAAGATATGACAATAAAGAAAAAAATTGGCATTCTACTTGGACAAAATTAACCTCCTCACATTTCTGATTCAGGACAAAATGGTCAATAGTAGACGCAATAAACAGACTGATAAACAGCATAATGATAAACAGAGAGAACATTAACACCCATTGAGGAATGTATTATTTTCCGTGCATAACATATTACTCTTCTTTGATGCACACTGGGTCAATCTCCACACTCCCCCCGTAAACACACACACACACACACCTTACCCAGTGCTGATCTTTGTTAAATATGTACTTCGAGCTAACATCGACCTGACATATCGAACCTTATTCGTCATGGAACATCCACATTCAAAGGTTGTCTTTTTGTTTGACTTCTTAATCATTAAATAATGCCCCCCCCCCCCCAATGAAGAATCATTTCTTGCAAGATATTAATTAAAATTAGTGGATGAACGATCATAAATAAAAACTGAGTTTTACAATATAAATTTATCAAAGGCAGTAAAAGACATAAAACAGTGAATCAAGATTTAAAATATGGATATGTACAAACATATAAAATCAAGAAATTCTTAATTTGCTAGTTTGCTGTCTTGCTTGGAGAG
Organism: Sinotaia quadrata; assembly: GCA_028829895.1. Lineage (NCBI taxonomy): Eukaryota > Metazoa > Mollusca > Gastropoda > Architaenioglossa > Viviparidae > Sinotaia > Sinotaia quadrata. The sequence continues at coordinate 12,782,484 of CM054179.1, forward strand.
TAAAGTTCAGTTGGTGACAGCTAAGTAAAATCTGGTACGTGACTTTCAATGACCTTCACAAAGTTCATTCACATGCTAGAAAACAGGATTCCTATAAGTATTATAACTGTCAACACAGATAGATCCATAAGGACAAAAAGACATGTATTTAAATAGGTCATCTGATTGTAAAGGGTGTGTGCTCTCCACTGCAGACCACGGTTGAAGTTGCCTCGAAAGTGGGTCTACATTCTACATGTATGTATGTAAACGACTAGACATGTGTACATGTATGTTTGTAAAGACTAGGCATGTGATCCTGTATGTTTGTAATCGACTAGATATGTGTATATGCATTAGTAAGCGACCTTACATGTGTACCTGTAAATTTGTAAAGACTAGGCCTGTGTATATATATGTTTGTAAACGACTAGACACATGTTTATGTATGCTTGTAAATGACTACACATGTGTAAATGTTTGTTTGTAAACGACTAGACGTATATAAATGTATGTTTGTAAGCAACTAGGCAAGTGTACCTGTATGTTTGTAAATGACTAGACATCAACAATTCATGTTGTAGACGACTACAAATAACTGATCATGTGTATATTACTGACTTACCCACTTACAATGAATGTAGATCAACGACTACGCATCACTAAAATCAGATTTACAGTCTATTTCCATACTTCCAAAGTCAGGTTCTCATATGCTACACATATCTAAAAGTATGTACGTAACCTATGACATCTCTAACTCATGTAGCAATTAACTAAAGACACAACGAAAGAGTACACATGACCAAAATATATAAGTAAACGCTTACATAGCTCTAACTCATGTCAGTAATCAACTACACATCAATAACTCATGTCAGTAATCAACTACACATCAATAACTCATGTCAGTAATCAACTACACATCAATAACTCATGTCAGTAATCAACTACACATCAATAACTCATGCCAGTAATCAACTACTCATCTCTACCTCATGTTAGTAATCAACTACACATCTCTACCTCATGTTAGTATCAACTACACATCTCTACCTCATGTTAGTGATCAATTACACATCTCTACCTCATGTTAGTGATCAACTACACATCTCTAACTCATGTTAGTGATCAACTACACATCTCTAACTCATGTTAGTGATCAACTACACATCTCTAACTCATGTTAGTGATCAACTACACATCTCTAAAATATGTAAGTGATTGATCGCACACATATTAAGTCACAAAATCAGCTTTACACATTTCTAGAAATATACTTGTTAATGTTTAATGTATTAAGTATATATCAAACAATATGCTAAATCCAATCGAAATTTTCAGAAAATGAACAAAACGAAAATAAAGTGAGCTGAGATTAAATCAAAATGGCGGATTAATACAGCACAATATGCACAATCAATTGCAATTCAGTTCAGAATTTTTTTCTTCTCGAGCAGGCATGTTGCTTTCTGGTTGAGTGCGCCGTAACCTGGAAACGAGCCAGGTAAGAGTTGGTCTTTTCAATGTTAGAATGGCGAACATATTGATTTAATCCGCCACTTGCTTGACAAAGGGTGACCTCAATTCCATAACTCATTTAAGACTAAGGACTAGTTCACACTTGCAGTCTGATCAAGTCGCTTTTGACGAAATTTGAAAAGATCTTATTTTGAAGCTCGAGAAACATAAAATATAAAACATGAAAATAATTTAACACATTATACTATAGCACATTGTACTACAACACAATGTACTATAACGCTCTGTACCACAACACACTGTACTATAGCACATTGTACTACAAAACTTTGTACTACAACACATTGTACTATAACACATGTCACTGTAATACAATGTACTACAACACAATGTACTATAACGCTCTGTACCACAACACGTTGTACTATAACACATGTCACTATAATACAATGTACTACAACACATTGTACTAAAACACATTGTACTATAACACATGTCACTGTAATACATTGTACCACAACACATTGTACTATAGCACATTGTACTACAAAACTTTGTACTACAACACATTGTACTATAACACATGTCACTGTAATACATTGTACTACAACACATTGTACTATACCACTTTGTACTATAACACATTGTACCTTATAACACAGTGTGCGATACCAGACTAGAAGACTATTTTTACCTCTAGTAGTAGATCTTTGCAGAACGATTTATTATAAGGCATAGTAAAATGACAGATTTGCGCGCCGTCATGGTAACAACAATTGTTTTCTATTATTCTTGGATAACTTAAATAGTCTTATATTGCAGAGTAACATTTCAGACATAAACCAACATCTCCGACTGAAATTTCAAAGATTATAAATTTATAAATCGAACACTACAGGATATAACATATGAAGTGGAAGGTCAGAATAAATTTCCAGAAAGCCATACAACCCCTTCCACCCGCACTCTTGGCAAGCCAACCAAGAAATGCTGAAAGATTTTGTCCCCTCTCTTCATGACTCGAAAATGTCAGTTTAAGTTCAGTAATCTATCCAAGAGTTGTTAGAAGTTTTGTCACCTGTTTTAATGACTTGGACCTATCAGTTAAAGTTCAGTAATCTGGCCAAGGGATGTTGGAGGGTTTTGCCACCAGTCTTAATCACTTGGATCTATCAGTTTAAGTTCAGTATTCCGACAAAGAGGTGTTGGAGGGTTAACAGTTAACTCAGAGAACATAATCAACATAATTATTTTGCTGTAAGCAAAATGTTATGGGTCTAATTATTTATCTGTAAGCAAAATGGTATGGGTCTAATTATTTATCTGTAAGCAAAATGGTATGGGTCTAATTATTTATCTGCAAGCAAAATGGTATGGGTCTAATTTTTTTTCTGTAAGCAAAATGGTATGGGTCTAATTATTTATCTGTAAGCAAAATGGTATGGGTCTAATTATTTATCTGCAAGCAAAATGGTATGGGTCTAATTATTTATCTGTAAGCAAAATGGTATGGGTCTAATAGTATACTTGGAATAGATATTTTGTTGTTTTATATTGAATTAATTTACTGTCGTTATTGGCTAAAATTATATTTATGCAATGATAAATTGTGAATTTATTCTTATTCCTGAGAATTTAAATTAATAAATCATAGTTAAAATATTATTTAATGTTACACTTTCATAAGTGTGGGTTTATTAATAGGTAAATGAAGTACCTGCATTTGATTTTTTAATAGGTAAATGAAGTACCTGTATTTGATATTTTTAATAGGTAAATGAAGTACCTGTATTTGATATTTTTAATAGGTAAATGAAGTACCTGTATTTGATATTTTTAATAGGTAAATGAAGTACCTGTATTTGATATTTTTAATAGGTAAATGAAGTACCTGTATTTGATATTTTTAAGAGGTAAATGAAGTACCTGTATTTGATATTTTTAAGAGGTAAATGAAGTACCTGTATTTGATATTTTTAAGAGGTAAATGAAGTACCTGTATTTGATATGAGATAAAACCAGTAATACTTTGTTTCATCACAAATAGCATTGAATGGTTTGATAATTTACCATACAGTGCATAATGTTAACATGCTACTTTATATAATTAAAGTAATCAATCGTTTTTCTTTTTAATGTACTCTGTTTAGATGTTGACGCAAGTACTTTTAGAAGTTAATAGCATTTTATCTTAATATTATTTGATTAGTTAATAGCGTTTTATCTTAATATTATTTGATTAGTTAATAGCATTTTATCTTAATATTATTTGATTAGTTAATAGCATTTTATCTTAATATTATTTGATTAGTTAATAGCGTTTTATCTTAATATTATTTGATTAGTTAATAGCATTTTATCTTAATATTATTTGATTAGTTAATAGCGTTTTATCTTAATATTATTTGATTAGTTAATAGCATTTTATCTTAATATTATTTGATTAGTTAATAGCGTTTTATCTTAATATTATTTGATTAGTTAATAGCATTTATCTTAATATTATTTGATTATGTTACTTTAGGAAGAAGGAAAGCGCCATCACAGATTTTTACATTGATGTGTGATTAATTTTGTATTATTTATATAATTTAATGTGAGTGTTCATATATTGTGTTTTTGAAGACATTCACGCACACACATGTTTATCTATATTTAGGTGAAAATTATTAATTTTATTAGGATATGTTAGGGGAAATAACTGAATATATGTTAAATAAATAAATATATGTATTCATATTACAACTATTCATAATTTTAAATATCAAATTGTGTTTTCTTGCGTTGCATGTGGAAATAGTTGTAAAAATTCTGTGTGGAAATACTGAAACAAATAAATATGTCTGTATAAAAACTTATATTGAATTTTTCTGTTTATGTATAACACTGGTTGAATTTTTAATTTCGAACTACCTTCTCAACAAGGATTGAACACTGAAAGTACTCCAGATGCTTATCTAAACTTTGCCTATTACCAAGCATATGATGATGAATTGTGAAATTGTAACCCAATCATACCTTTAAACGAAGGAATAGAGTAAAATTGTCTATTATAAATTTGCAATCCAGTCAAATCTCTATGCCTCTTCTATATCAATGTTTGCATCAAAGACAACTTGAATTTTCCAGTCATGTTACTGCCATTGCTTACTATGTACCAGACTCCCGTCTAATACAGTACTTGGACTTCTATCTAGTATAGTGCTTGGACTTCTATCTAGTATAGTGCTTGAACCCCTATCTAGTATAGTGCTTGAACCCCTATCTAGTAAAGTGCTTGAACCCATATCTAGTATAGTGCTTGGACTCCAAACTTGTATAGTACTTAGAATCCTACCTATAGTCCAATGTTTGATGTATTTTGGACTGTAGCTTGCATATCTGCATTATATTGAAAACTGAGTCATTGTGTGACGTCAACACCACCTAGTTATTGGTTATGATTAATACTATTAATTATTTAATCTCCCATAACTAATTACATGTGATGAGAATCTTAATTTTGTTAATAATAATTCTCCAGAAGACACCATTTGTCTCACTGACTTGGCGGATATGTGGACACAGTAAATGCTTTCTCTCTTTCACAACAATAAAGACAAACATTTACCATCACACAGTATTTCCATAGGTAGAAAACTTACTAAAGGAGAAGACAAATCTGTCTTTAATCTATATTTAGCGAGCCCCCAGCCATCCACTTTCTTCTCCAACATAAGGTTATCATTATGTGTAAGAAGGTCAATAAATGTAACAATTAATTAAATAAAAAATCAAATATACATATAACAGAAACAATGAAAAAGATTTATTTACATCAATATTTCCAAGATACCTTGTTTAATTAATTTTAATAACTACACAATTTTATATCCAAATACTACAATTCCACAATTCAATACAAATCACAGATAGTTCTTATCAGAGAACAGAAAGAGAGTTATTAGAAGTAAGTGAGAATAGTTTGTACATAACCTATTTAGGTGCTGTCTCAATAGTCTTTCGTACACCTTTTGTAACAAATTGTATGTAATTTTATGCAAATAATTCTAAATATAATTCTAGATAACTGCACATATTTTTGTGGAATTTATGAAATGAGACAGTAAATATATATATTATATTCATTGTTTTGGGTGTGTACATGGCATTCATTTTTAAATTTTGCTGTAACTGTATTTAGCCTTTTTAAGTGTCATTCTTCTTCTTAAACAAGCAAGTGTTCTTATGGGGAATGCATGTTTATTATTATGAATTTATTTAATTTTGAATCAGTACCAAAACAAACAGCAAATGTTCCTATGGGGAATGTATGTTTATTATTATGTATTTATATCATTTAGACTCAATAACAAAACAAACAAGGAAGTGTTCGTACGGGAATGTACGTTTATTAATATGTATTTATAAACACATTTAATAACAAAATAAACAACAACAGAATTAATTTTAGTAGTTATTTCTCTCCAAATAATCGTACTTTGAAATAATCTGTCTAAAATCTGACAAACAATTAATCATACTTTGAAATAATCTGTCTAAAATCTGACAAACAAATAATCATACTTTGAAATAATCTGTCTAAAGTCTGACAAACAGAAAATGTCCTGTACAATACTATGCACTGGTAGAAAACATTTAAATAATATTTATTTTAAGTGATTTTAATATATTAATGGTAGAAAGGGAGACTATTTGGTGAATTAAAATGATTTATTAGTTTCAGTGATTTTGATATATAAACTTTCTGAAAACAAAAGTAAATACTAACATGCTCATTTAATATAAATTCTTTCATAGAGGATAATTTGGTAAATTTAAAAATGAAATGTAACTAAAATACTTAGCTCTAATTAATTTTAAATATATTTTAAATAAATTTAGCAATATTAAATTTAATTGTAATTGTTTGCTTTTTTGTTGTTTGAGTATATAATATAAATTGACACAAAAAATATGTTTGCAGGAAACGAATGACGACTATATTGAACATAAGCAAAATAACACCAGGCAAGCATGTCCCAAGTTTAAAATGTCAAAATAACACCAGGCAAGCATGTCCCAAGTTGAAAATGTCAAAATAACACCAGGCAAGCTTGTCCCAAGTTGAAAATGTCAAAAATTACACTAGAGAAGGCAAGTGAAAATTTTGAGCATAGAGTGCTAAAAAAAACCAAAATACCATTTTGTGTAAGGGGTGCTGAACATGCCAGAATACCATTTTGTGTATGGAGTTCTGAACACAGCCAGAATACGACATGGAGTTCTGAACAGACAGAATATGACATTTTGTGTATGGAGTTCTGAACACAGCCAGAATACCATTTTGAGTATGGAGTTCTGAACCACAGCCAGAATACCATTTTAGTATGGAGTGATGTACTCACCCAGAATACCATTTTGTGTAAGGAGTGCTGAATACACCCACAATACAGTATTATGTATGGAAATTGGAATGCTGAATACAGCCACAATACAGTATTATATATGGAATGTGAATACAGCCACAATACAGTATTATATATGAAATCCTGAACAAAAAAGGAGAATTATAAAACGTGATATGCCCAGAGAGATGCTAAGCTTTACAATTTGAAACATGACATAAAAAGAGAGTGTGTACGTGGTCCAGCAAGTTCTACATAAGGGAGATAAATAGATTTAGTGGGGTGTATTTACTTATCAAAATTCTAACAATGTGTATGTCGTTGTTACTACATATTGTACTTGTCAAAACTACAATAGTGTATGTCGTTGTTAATACATATTGTACTTATCAAAACTACAGTAATCTCTATGTCGTCATTTTATACATTTTTTGAAAATAAACAGTAAATATTTTGTATGTTCGTTTGGTTACGCATGTTGATAAAAAGAAACCAGGCATATATTCTATTTGATTTCAATTTTAAAAATATAATACAGTCAAAATCAATTAGTGTGTTTGAAGGTTTGCATATAAAATACAGTCAAAATAATTAAGTGTGTTTTAAGGTTTACATATAAAATACAGTCAAAATCAATAAGTGTGTTTTAAGGTTTACATATAAAATACAGTCAAAATCATTAAGTGTGTTTTAAGGTTTCCATATAAAATACAGTCAAAATCATTAAATGTGTTTTAAGGTTTACACGTAGAACAGAGATTTGAGTTTTTTAACATTTATCCCGAGAACTAATCCACAATAAAGGTTGTGGAAAATTTTCCCAAAGGTTTTGGACATTATGATAATAATATCCTATGAGACGTCTTTATGTATTGTATGTGTAAATATGGGAGTAGTATTCATGTATTGTATGTGTAAAATATGGGAGTAGTATTTATGTATTGTATGTGTAAATATGGGAGTAGTATTTATATATTGTATGTGTAAATATGGAGTAGTATTTATGTATTGTATGTGTAAATATGGGAGTAGTATTTATGTATTGTATGTGTAAATATGGGAGTAGTATTTATATATTGTATGTGTAAATATGGAGTAGTATTTATGTATTGTAAATATAAAATATAAATGGTGTGCCCAGTTCGTCAGACGTAAACATTCATCCACAAACGAAACAACGTACAAACAATCAAATGTAAAATAAGAGCGAGAGAGAGAAAAAAAGAGAAAAAAATGAAAGAAATTAAAAGTAGAAAGAAAGAAATGTATTGAAAGATTTCAGACATGAGCACTGAATGACGTCATGTCGAAGTTTTCGTCATATGATGCACGTCGTCATGACAACAGGACATTTCTTTGTTCACTTTAACGAGTAAGAAGATAAAATAACACAAAGAGAAATTGAGAATAACGAAGACGACATTGGCGATGTTACAGTTGTAGACGTACAAATATCAGTACACATAGATAACACACTGTACAGTACAATGACACACTACACGTTGTTTTATTCATGACACACTAAACGTTGTTTATTACTTAATGTAGTTTATAATTTTATCCCCAGGCATAGTCAATCACCACAAGTTGTGACGTACAGCGTGACATGGCGTTAAGTCTTTCTGAGTGAAATCTATTCTCCACAACGACCACCTTTCTCTCCAGACCACGAACATCACCCCACTCTGTGACCGTCACCAGATCACCGACACCACGCGCCGTGTCACGAATGGCGGCTTCATCACCTTTCTCCACCACGCGCACAGGCACGTGACATGCACGCAGACCCTGGATCAGACCGCTAGCCGTTGTAGTCACTTGACCGTTATTGTCCACCCGGTCATCAGTCGGGTAGTCAACACACAACACCAGGACGTCTCGGAATTGCAGAGGTGGAGGGCCGTTACTGTTACCTAACATTTGATAAAAAATATTTTAATTTATGTATCCGTTCATCCACCCGTCTATTTATTCCTCCATACGATCATTCCTTCATCTACCCATCTGTTCATCCACCTGTCCATTTATTCCTCCATCCACCCGCATGTATTTGCATTGTTTCACTCACTCACCGTGTCAAACACAGCACACCCATACCTGTCCGGCCGACGTTGAGTTCTGTCAGGACACGGTCGACTTGATGTCCACACTCTACACAGTCAAGTGGCCATTTGTCTGTGTGACCTGACTGACCTTCGTGGTGTGTGAATCGTATAACCGCCGGGCCGTCTGTTGGAACAGGGACGTCACTGTCCGTGTAATTATGGACTTGTGCAATCTTTATTTCTTCTGCCTTTATCACCTCCCTGACGACGACTGGCGGTGATCTTAGAGGCGTTGTCAGCTTGACCTCTTCCAGACATGACGGTCTCACGGCATGAACAACTGATGCACCCCACAGGTACACCCCGGGTACTTGTACAATGAGTTGATCACAAAACTCCGTGAAGGGTTTCCTGTCACTAAAGAATTAACAGAATAAGACGTTATGTCAGTGTGTTAACGTCAGAGAAATATGACGTAATGACGTTTACTTTATGTCATATTTGTAATGTGACGCCATTTACAACGTCGCCAGTTACTTTCTTTTCTTCATTCACGGCTGTTTGTTTACGTGCTATTCATTTGTTGTGTTTCATGTTTGTTTGTCTGTTTAGCAATGTACACACACTCCAACAAATACATTTACTGGCGACATTCTTAATCAGTTAACCGTTAGTCTGTAGTGAGATAAGACCGTTAGATACTGTGTATGTCTTTGTGTTTGTAAGTGTCTTAAGTTAACACGCTGTATAACAAACCTGTAATAATCAAGAATGGCCTCGTCTACAATCACACACAGTTGTCTCCCTTCACTCAGAGATTTCAGACGTCTGACTGCAGTCTCCACTTCTCCATCTTTCTCAAAGTCAAACTGATGTCGGTGTACACGTGAACTGGCGGTTGTCGTCTTCGTGGTTTCCTTAAGTTGATGTTCAATGGCGATCGTCGTTGCACGGCTTCCAGACCAAGTACTGACAACATGGACGTCGTGTCCGAGCAGAAGCCAACCCAGACCCTGAACAATCAAGACAATGGTTTTACCTGTCCCAGGTGGACCGATAAGAAATACCCGGGGTGGTGATTGATTCAAAAGTTCCACTTGCTGTGGAAATAACACGAGTCTGGCCATTGTCTCTCCAGTTGTAGACACCGCCTCCCCAAGAATCCTTATCTCCAGGCGTGGGGCTGTAACACAGTGGACTTCTACTGTAGTCGTTGGACCGCAGAACCTGTAACAGCAAATAGTGAAGTGTGTATTAAACGACAGTTCAAATTTAATCTCAGTTAGCGAAGTGGACAGTTCAAATTTAATCTTTAACAGAAGAAGACGATGACTAGAATTCATATAGCTTATACTGACCTTGACGTCCAAGTGTTTATTTCCATTCTGATTCTAAAATGAATTTTAAATTTGATATTTCGCTGAATTAAGGTAAAAATTATTTGAAGTATTGTGAAAGTATTTAAGACCAAGAAGAATAACACGTTTGACTTAGTGAACACCACGTGATCATTGCAGTAAAGAAAGATTATAATTATGAGTGTTTATAGATAGGTAGTCGGAAATGGAATAGAAAGATGTTAATTGATTAAATAAGAAAATTTTTAAAGTTCAAGTAAAGTGATAATAAAAAATCTTAAAGAAAGAGAGATTGATAACAAATAATTTTCTTCCTTCACTATCTACCTGGCCACCAAGTGCTCATACACCGTGTCTGTTAATAATGGCTGGGCTCTAGTCATCTTCATTAACTGTTGCCACCACACGCCCAAATTTTTAAGGACGATGTGATTGACGTCTGAAGCCGTCCGTTTGTCTGAGAGTTGGTCTGAGAGCAGACACATCTTTAATGCATCATCAACACTGCGGACACCAAGGCACTGACACAATCCCTGCATGGGTTGGGTGAAATATAATTATAGAACAATCCACATTTATTTAATAAAACAAAAAATAATCCCATGATAAATACTAAGATATATAGATTTTCAGATAATTCATATAAAGATAATAATGCTGAAATTATTATACACTTTTAGCTATAAATAGTAATTTGTTAAAACGGTTGCCTGAGGAGTTAGAGATATAGTAAAAAATGTGATTATTTACACTGTTTCGTGAAAAGCAAGAGCAGATAAGAATGTGATTTAATTACATTTTGTGATAAGGCAAGTGTAAATATGAATGAGATTATTAACTGTAGAAATTTGTGTTTGAGTGTGCATATTTGTAAGTCGTGTGTGTGTGTTTGTGTCTGTGTGTGTGTGTGTGTGTGTGTGTGTGTGTGTGTGTGTGTGTGTGTGTAAAATAATCTAAAGTCATCGGTTGTTAACGAGAAACTGTTGCTAAAACAATTATATTTTAAAATTCTATTTCTCTTCCCATTGTGAAAAAATAAAAAACACGCAGAGTGAAATCTGACATTATTAAAAATATTTTCAAAGTAATTGCATATTAATCACTTAGATCAAGGATTTACCGTACATGTCATGTAATTGCAATCATGCAAACTTTTCTCAATACTTACTAACATTTGTCAATCTTTTTAAAACTTCTCTCAATACTTTCAATCTTTTTAAAACCTGAAGGCCAGTTTCTTATAGAACTTGACATTCTCTCTGCTTGTAGTTGTACTCAGCCAACAGTTTGCTATGACGTAGCTTTACGGTGACCCAAAATCAAGTTTACGTAATGTGAGTTAGTTTAGATTCAGTTAAGAAAATAAGTAGTTCAAAGTCTGAGATTATATTATCTGTAAGTTTGTTAATCACGTGTTTAATGTGAAATAAAACTTTAAGTACAATTATCACATTATACATACGTTTAGTATGTATTTGATTAAACAAAATATTACTGTATGTCAAAACACAATGTGAATTGAAATAATAAATACATTTGTTCAGGGAGATAACTCTAATTTAGGAAAAAATTAGGCATTCTAGATTTCTTGCCCATTATAGTATCGATAAGAAACACATTTTAGTTTTTAAAAATTAGTTGATTAAAAATATAATCTAGATAATTAGTTTTGATAATGCAACTTACCTGCCACGCTAGATATTAAAAAATCATTACTTAAATTAAAGTCCGTATTTCGAATGGCGTCATCTAATATAGTATAAGGTTTAATTGAATTAGCTCTTTTCTATTTTATCGCCGATAACAGTTAATTTGCTATCGGTTTGAATCCTAAATGTACACATTTAAATATACGTCCGCGAAAACATGTTAGTATAATTGCATTTTAGCACGGTTTCTGTGGCGTGTCGAAACATACACATGAATTACATTCTGCGTGGCCAAAATCTTATCTTCATTCGCAACACAGAAAACAGACGCTGTAACGATTGATAGACTAACAATTTTAAAATAAGGTATGACACCATTTCTTGTCTGAGATAAAAAATTGCTTTTCAATAAATAAACAATATTATTGTCTGAGACGAAAATTACATTTCGGTATAAAGTATGACAGCATTGCTTGGCTGATATGTAATAACTAAAAAAGAAACTATCTTTGATTTAATATAATCTGACTACACTTATATAAAATCACGCAAGTCCAACTACTAAAGTGACCTGAATGTACTGCTAAGAAATGATACTTGCCAGTAAATTCACCTGAATATATTGCAAAGAAATTACACATGCCCCACTACTAAAATTACCTGATTGTACTGCTGAAATACTAAATTCACCACACTGCTATCGTTATCTGATTACACTACTAGCAAATTACACTTGCCCCAGTGTTAACGTTACCAGAATTTACTGGTAAGAAATCACTTGTACCCCATTTTCTAAAAGTACCTCATATCATTGCTAGGAATTACAATTGTCCCACGGCTAATATTATTTTAATATACTGCTAAGTAAACACACTTGCCCCTCTGTTAATGTTACCTTAATAAGTTGCTAAGAAACTACATTTGTCCTTTTGCTAAAGTTACCTAAATGTACCGACAGGAAACTGTACTTGCACCAAGGATAAAAATAACTGTATATACTGAATCCATACTTGCACCAAAAATAAAGGATGCTCTCCAATGAAGTGCCCATATCCTCTTTAAAATCTAAGATCTCACAGACTTCTGTTAAGAATGACAGAAATAAATTTTACAACCGACAGAGAACATTTAAGTCACAAGAAAAAAATCAACATTACAACAACAACAATAAATTCTACTAGTGTCTCTACTATTACTACTCCTCCTACTACTACTACTATTACTACTACAATAATAAATGCTAATAGCACAATCATCACCACTGTAACTACTATAATAAATACCGCAAGTGTATTCCAGACTGGAAACATATCTGAAAGTTCCAGACATTCACTCTAATGAACCAATCAGAGCACTGCTCAACTGCATGCAAATTAATGTACTAGAAACTCACTTAATATTCATCAGTTAAATGCAAGTTGACCACTAAGGCTATACATATTTTGATCCCAGTGTTAATAAAGTATAACCATGCCACTAACCTCATCACCATTAACCAATACAGAAGGAAATCATCATCTGTATATATTACTGCTGAAGGTATGTGGTTTTGCTTGTGTAACTAAATATTATATCTATGTTCATTTAACTTTAACTATATTTTATTTTCTAATATTTCACTTATTATATTAAAATGTATGATAACCACAGAAATAAGAGTGTTCTGTCAGAGAACACATGAGAATGAATTCTTAGCCCATGTGTATTTTACTGGCAGATCAGCAGTTTATCTGAGATGTTGAATTCAATGAGCAATGAGACGTGAAGCAATGCCAGAGTGAAACGACACATGGGCCACAGAAACACCAAAGTATGCATCACTGGGACCCTAGATGACACGTCAGGCAACTCCTAACATTAAGTGATTTTAAAACCAACAAGCTGAACAACTTCGATCAAGATTCAATCAAATTCTTTCAAATTGTAATAAAAATACTTTAGGACTTCACTCAGAAACATTCAGTGTTCTCCTATAAACTAAATTATAGTTTACTCAGAAACATTCATTCACTTTTAAACTAAATTATATTTTGCTCTTATGAATGAACCAAGTAACTACCTTGGTGTCATAGGACTCAAACAAACTTTATGTCACCACAAGGTCGTGATTATTAATTATAACCATTTATAAACTCTAATTGTAACTGTTGAACTATTCGCTACATGTAACCATTTATAAACTCTAATTGTAACTATTTGCTACATGTAACCATTTATAAACTCTAATTGTTACTGTTGAACTATTCGCTATATGTAACCATATTGTCTTTTGTTATTTCTTGTTGAATACTTTTACTGTTGAGACTTAGACCACTCATGTTAGTGTGACTCGTTATGTGTTGTAGTCTGTCACTCTATTACTTACTATAACTGGCTGTATGTATCAGAGGGTTTGAACTGTCTTCTATCCTACATTATCTATTCTAACTTGTATGACCAGCCAGAAGTTGTGTTTTGGGGATTAGCTTTAAGGTTACAACTGGCCTGGGCTGGTGGATAATTAACATCTTGCTCACTTCCCAGCAAAACGTCACACTAAAGTCCGTTTACTTATATATGCACGCACGCACGCACGCACGCACACACACACACACACACACTCACACTCAGTCATTTGAACATATCTGAACATAATGGCGAAATAATGGAGGTGGGAGATCTGACGTCATGTTCGTAGAGCACAGTGGATGATGCCGAAAACATCTCTCTCTACTCTGAAATCCGAAATCGTTTCCATATGGAATGTTTATTACTTGGGACTTCGAAAGGCCATTGTACATGCTTCCGAATGGGCGGAAGTCTAGGTATGATAGTTAGAGAAAAGTCATTCTGACGTCAACAATGTACAGAAGGCGCTTTGTGAATGACTGACGTCACCGGATACACAAAAATAGATTTCATGGAAATATTTATTTGGATCTTTCATGTATTGCTTTCTAACTTGGAAGTGTTCTATTCCCAGAGACTGCTATGTAAAGACATACATGGTGGTAAGTTGTTTACGGTATAAGACGATTAATAGTAGTTGTCGGTTTCAATGGTAATAAATTATTTCGAATTCAAACTTCACGGCATTTATTATTATTTATTACTTTACATTTCCCGAATGATCAATGAATAGCGAAGATAAGAGGCAGTATTAATTATAGCATAGTTCTTTCAATTTAATTTAATCACATTATTCTACAAATTCTTACTATTGTAAAATCTTACCTGACCATACGATGGATTTCTGTTAATTGTTCGCAGTAACTGAGTAGAACTGATGTTTGGCATTGCAAGAATTTTAGTGATATTATTGTCCATCAAGTCTGACGTCAAATGCTTTAATACAACCTCCGACTTGTTTAACTGCTTTACCGCCTCTTTAACTTTCTTTATCACCACGTCATCCTCCTGTTGCTCCGTCATCTTTAGCTGACTGAAGTTTGCTCCCACGCTTTTAATTTCTAATGTGAACAATCCGTGTTGTCTGTGTATGATGAGAACATCAAAGTCACCTTTGTCATAATGTTGCTTACGAAGGACTTTGGGCAGTGTGCAAGGGCGTGGTAGAAGGGCAGCAGTAGCCGCATAGCTAGGTTGACTAAGGTACTTCCCGAACTGTAGCTGAGAAATGACCATCATCACTTCTTTCGGTTGACTGTTATCCGCCAGTGCACGAAGACAATACAACACACGCTCCAAGGCTTTGTCGTCACGCACGTCACTGTCATACACGTGTTGAAGGAGTAAGTTAACTTGACTTCTGTTTTCCACTGGGCCTGAAAGATTTGACACTGAAGAAGACTGAAAAGAAAATTACCACTCAAAATTAATATTAATAAATATCATAATAGAATTCCAAATATATATTGTTTAAATATCTAGAGCGAAAAAATGTTTGAATATATCTAAAATGGACCACCTTAGCGTATATTAGTCTCCAATTTTTTTTTCTACTTGAAGCGATTTTTTAAAACTAAAGTCAGGTGAATTTAATAAGTTGCTTATATCAATCTTACCTCCATGGTGTGAACTTAATGACATTTAAATAGCTACCATCCTCCCCTATCCAAGATTTGAACTTAATATACAATAGATATCTTACCTTCAAGATGTGAACTTAATAAATTACAATAGCAACCTTTCCTCCAAATGTGAATGAATAAATTAAAAATAGCAATCTTTATCTCCAAGATGTTAACTCAGTAATTTAAAAATAACACTCTTACCACAAATATGTAAGCTTAATATATTTACAATTAGTGCTGTGTATTAGTTTCAGACATATAGGTGCAGTGCTGTGTATTGGTTATAGATGTCCATGTGCAATGACGTGTTTTGTTTATAGCCATCTACATTCAGTGCTCTGTATTGGTTATAGATATATGTACAGTTCTGTATATATGTTATAGATATCTACATACCGTGCTGTGTCTAGATGTCTACGTGCAGTGCTGTGTATTAGTTACAGATGTCTATGTGCAGCCCTGGGTATTGGTTATAGTTGTCTACATACCGTGCTGTATATAAATGTCTACGTGCAGCGCTGTGTATTGATGATGTCTATGTGTGCAGTGCTGTGTATTGGTTATAACCATCTACATGCAATGCTATGTGTTGGTTATTGATGTCTACGTGCGTTGCTCTGTATTAGTTATCGATGTCTACAATCGGTGTTGTGTGTTGTTTAATGTTATTCTGCAAACCTTGTGGTGTAGTTTAGGCCATCTGTATGCACAGTTGAGCAGCTAATTTTTTGTATTTTGTATGTTTCCTTTGGCTTTAAAAGAAATGTACATAATCTGTGGTGTAGAGATTTTAAGGATCAATATTTTTGCTGCCACATTGGCTTTAACCACATGCAAGACCTGTTGTGCAGTGGGTTTAACCATCTGTGTAAGCCATGTTGTACAGTGGTTTTACCCATCGGTAAGCTATGTTGTGCAGTGGTTTTAACAATCTCTTAGCCCTGTTGTGCATTGGGATTAGTCATCTCTAAGCCCTCTTGTGTAGTGCTTTTAACCATCTGTAAATCCTGTTGAGCAGTTCTTTAATCATCTGTAAGCCCCCTTTATTCAGTGGGTTTAGTCGTGTATAAGTTGTGTAGTGTAGAAGTGTCAAAATTGCGGAGCTTATTGGGGAAAACTAAAAATGCGATGTCGGATTTATTATAGTGATTATACAGTACTGGTATCGTTTCTTTGTAAGGATTATACAGTTCTAAAATCATTTCCGTTTAAGGATTATACAGTTCTAAAATCATTTCCGTTTAAGGATTATACAGTTCTAAAATCTATTCTTTGTAAGGGTTGTACAATTCTAGTATCGTTTCTTTGTAAGGATTATACAGTTCTAAAATCCATTCTTTGTAAGGGTTGTACAATTCTAGTATCGTTTCTTTGTAAGGATTATACAGTTCTACAATCCATTCTATGAAAGGAGTATACATATCTACTGTCGATTCACTATATTTGTTAAATTGACAATAACAATTTATCAATCTACAATTAGCACACTTACATAAGAAATAAGTCTGAAATAAGCATTCCTATTAACAGTATGAAATTAGCGAATTCACACATATTCTTTTCTTTTGTTAATAAAGGAATTTAAGAGTAATTGTAATAGTGATCTGGTTTGTATTTAGTATTTATTGCATGTATACATTTAATGAATATAACAAGTGTGTTTAAACATTTCTTCAGCTGTCATACGTGTGAGGGCGGTTCTTCAAGACCCAAACGCCACTTACACACTCACACACACACACACACACACACATACACACACACACACACACACACACACACACACACACACACACACACACACCACTATGACTAATGCTACCATATATATCATCACTGTGGTTAAAATGGTTAAATCTAACTAACTTCAATGATTATATAAATATAGCTAATATCACAGTGGCTAATATTATTATATAAATATTGCTAATATCATAGTGGCTAATATTATTATATAAATATATCTGAAATCCGTGTGGCTAATATGATTATATAAATTTCAATAATAAACATCAACACTTCAGCTATCCTGATTATATAAATACATATTATGCTAACATCACTTTTGCTAGTATAATTCTATAACTACATTACAAACACGATAAGACTAACATTACATACAAATATAAAAAATAGTATATGACTAATGCGATTATACAAAAGAAAACTAGCATTTTTACTTTTAATATGATTAAATAAGCAAATAATTAACAGTATATCATCAAGCACTTTATCATCAGTTACTATAATTGCATAAATATATAATAAACATCTTTATCAATAATACGATAATATAAATACATTACAAACACTACTATCACTACCATGATTATATAAATATATAACAAATGTCATGATCAAAATATGTTTATATAAATGCAAGGAATATATGAGGAATTGTTTGTGTACATTGATTTTACCATAGTCTGACATTTCCGCTCACGTGACCTAGTTTTACCAGTTGATGGTGTCTGACTGGGTATATCCTGTGGGGTTTGAGCCACTAGCACCTGCTCGCCAGCAATGTTCTCCACGCTGTACGGCACGCGATTGAAATGAAGGGGAGGTAAGAAATATGTCTGCGTGTGAAGTTCAGGATACCAAGCCTTTATGCACTGGAGCCAATAGTCTTCAGCTGGTTGCTGTGACCCCTGTCTTTGATCATTATTCGACGCCTAAAGAAATTATAGAAAGAATGACGTCACACTAAACTTTGTATGACAGACCTTTTTTCAATTCTGTACTTGTGATATCATTACAAAATCAAAATATCGGTCTCTACTATTGACAGATTTTTGTAATCACTTCTGGTCATTGAAATTTGCAAAAGAAAACAGATTACAAAGTACAGAAAGTAAATTTAATGTTTCTTAATTTTCCACTGTAAACCAATAAGAAGACTGAACAAAGAGTAAAATAACTAATCTTGCTAGAGGGCTGACACTATTACGTCACTGTTAATACCTTGTGATTCTAGAGCTTTATAGAACATGTCAGACTGATAGTATAAATAGTCCGTCTGCACTCTGATGCAACACTACTTACCATTTCTATGTTCCGAGTTTCTGACTGGTTAGTTCGTTGTGAAAGCCAAGAAGGTATGTCTGGAAAAGTTATCAGATTACTATGTAAAAACTAAACTCTTGTCAAAAGAATGCTCATGTAATTTTACTATAATTTATTTATTAAGTATTGTAAACTTCATTTGTATTTTCACACCAGTCTAGATGAAGTGAATTGTAAATACAATTTTCTATAATGCCTCAAGCCTGTTAAGTTAATGAGGCAATTGTATACTTTTGTTTGGTAATGGAATTGATGTAAAGGTATTTGTTAATATTATGAGAAAGACAACAACAGAATAAACTTTAAAGATGTTGTTAGGAGAGAGCTGACATGTGCATTTGTCTATCCTGCAGTGCTTTTTACAGTTGGCAGTTCGCACTTGTGAATTGTGAATACTCAGATGTGAAGTCTGCAACCGGTGAGTTCTGTGTTACCAAATTGTGGGTGACAAAATAGTTCTGACTATCAAGTGGTTTGGAACCAATCTATTGAAGTCCACATCGGAAACTGCAGCATAATGCTTAAATTGATGTCTGCACTTCCATGGCCTTCCAGTCTTCATGAAGGGAGAACAAGCAGGAGATGCCACTGTTTCTTTTGTCTATATGATGACGTATTTGTCTTGTTCGACATGGATATTTTGATCACTCTGAATCAAGAATGAAATAGCTGACAGAACAAAACTGTTCTTTTAAGACTAATTTGGGAATATTTAGACGCCGAATGTAATGAGACAAACAACTAAGGCATATTTTCCACAACCTCGCTCTGTAACACGTCACCATTGTACAGTTTCCACAACATCGCTCTGTAACAAGTCGCCCTATAAAAATTTTCCATCGTACATTTCCATGACATGCTATGACAATATTATTCAGTATGCATTAATTAGGAACCCTTTGATTTTGTGGGGTTCTCTTTGTAATAAGCGTTGCTGCTTTTCCCAGTGATAGAGTTAAATGACCTGATAGAGCAATAATGAACAGATCTGATTAAATGACATGAGAGAGCTATTATGAAAACTACTGTATAAATGATATAATAGAGCAATAAGGAGGAGATCTATATAAATGATTTAAAAGAGCAATAATGAAAAGAAAGAAATGAATAAATGAAGTGATAAAGCTATATAAATGATGTGATCGAACTACAGTAACAAACTATATAACTGACATGATAAAGCTATAATAAAAAGAAGTATACAAATGACGTGATAAAGGTATAATGAGATGAATGATATAAAATGGATACAAACACTGAAATGTGACAGTAGTTTGACCAGATCAGTAACAAAGTTTTGTATCAATAATGGACTTGAGCTGTTTTTTTCGTTTTAAAACTTTCAATAGCCTTTCAGAAATTAGTTTTTGTCACTGAAATAATAGAAATACAACGAAAGCTTGCTTTTTGTCACTGAAATAATAGGAATAAATGCTTTTTGTCACTGATATAATAGGAACACAACGAAAGCCTGCTTTTTGTCACTGAAATAATAGGAATGACATTTCATGAGTCAGGATTTTTTTGTTGGGGGAAGGGACCGCATGTGATATAATCATTCAATTTTCTATTGGGAGTAGGGAACCACAGAGTATTATAATTATTCAAGTTTATGTTGGGAGGGACCGCATAGTGTCATGGTCATTCAATTGTCATTTGGTAGGGACCGCATAGTGACGCAACCAGTGTGCAGTAAATCCCTCAGCGGATCAATTGATTATCGACTTGCGTACAAGAAGTAATCGATTTCGATAATTGACCTTGATCTCAGTAATTAAATCCCATGACCCCTATAATACTAAGAGAGGTGAATAATGGCATTTCATCAGTTAGGGATTTTGCCTAATGTCAACCGACCCCATTCATCCACCATCTTGTCCCAGACTTAGAAATTCCATGCAGTGTACTTTGAATAATAGCAGATTGACTTCTGACATTATAATTTTTTCAAGGAACATTAAACAAAAATAATATTAATAATAAATAAGTCTCTAGTGAAACTTTGCCTTTCGATAGCGGTTGTTTGCTGTGAACAACTTTGTACAAATTCGTTTTTAAAGATAATAGTGAGCAGCGAGCAGTTGTACACATTAAAACCTCATTTGTCAACTGCTAATTGCTGTGCACATCATTACACCCTACAAAATCGACTGCAGTCTTATTGCTTTGTACATCTTTACACTATACAAATCCGAATGCAGTCTGATTGCTCTGTACATCTTTACACTATATAAAGTCGACTGCAGTCTGATCGATGTGCACATCTTTACACTATATAAAGTCGACTGCAGTCTGATCGATGTGCACATCTTTACACTATATAAAGTCGACTACAGTCTGGTTGCTGTGTACATATTTACACTATATAAAGTCGACTGCTACATTTCAGCAATGAAAACTCACAAACAAGTCCACGAAAGAAAGGGATATTAGAAATGGCTGTTCCGAGTCAAAGTAGGTCAGCGAGTCACAGCACGGCGAGACAGAAATGAACTTAGCAAAGAGTTCAGATTAGAAAGAAAATAAAAACACTTACAGTTCCACAGACATTTTCTTGAGGTGACTGATGATGAGGTACCAAACGGTTTATAATGTAATTCACACAGTTGTTTCTAAACGCGAGCAGACAAGGAGGAAGTGTATTCACTATCCTACGTCCCGTGCCCAACAACACTACATGGATTTTGCGAACTGATGCGTATCAAAGCGTGTCCGGTGCAAGGGTAGTTTGGTACGTTTGTGAAACCTTCCACTGTTTGCTCTTCCTGCTCATTCTTGGGATATCTCTAATTAATAAACTTTCAAAATAAAAATATAATGTGTCATATTTCTTGGGACATCTCTAATCATAAACTTCCTCAAATGAAATCTAATGTGTCTGTGAAAGTGACGTGTCATTATCACTAGGAAGATTAATGATAGTTCTTATTTTATGATCTATTTAATCCGCCTGTCGGCGGGTCTTCGTCCTTTGCAGTCGGAGAGACTAAGTCAAGCCCTAGAAACCAACAATTCACTAGTTATCCTCCTGCAATTAATAATAATTTGGTACATCGAATTTCATTCTCTTCCGTCACATGTCCTCTATTTCCAGCTTATGAGGACTTTTCCCAGAGTAAGCGTGACTGACTTTAGCTTTGTAATCTATAAGCTGCCCCCAAACCCTTAAGACTGCATGCCTCTTTTTAATTAATTAGTCAAAAAGTGTAAATTAATAAATTTTATTAAAATATAACTTATAAAGAAAACAATCAATAAAATTATATACACAATTGTTACATAAAGATATCGCAAGGTATAAAACAATTTAGGTGTCTAATTAGCTAATATCATGTAAAGTCATTCAGATCAATTAGGTCTCACTAATTATTATTGTTCATGAATTTGATAATCTCTGGTAGAAGTTCATTAACCATGAGAGTAACTCGAAAATAGGTTATGATTAGATTTATATAAGAAAACAAAGGTTATAATAAAAATAAGACAGTACGGGACAACGATACTGAGGGCATGATATGAATTCACCTGATTATTCATGCATATGTTAGTGTGGTTCCAGTTGCTGAGGTGGCCAGGGAAGCATAGAGGTTGTGAGAATTGGTAGCAAGTGTTATGTTTACCATTTTCTCATGTAGGATCCCCAGTACCAATTCTGATGATATTTTAGGTTGCTACTGTCACTCTTTGAGTGGTACAAATTCTGACTATGATATTTTAGGTTGTTACTGTCTGGTATTTTAGCTGTATCAAACTGTTAATCTGACTAGATAGTAAAGAGCCAGCGCCCCAGGCCTATCTATTCCAAATTCGTTTGGCTTGGCCCAGACTGGCACTGCTATATTTACGCCTATGGCCTATCTATTCCAAATTCGTTTGGTTTGACCCACACTGGCACTGCTGTATTTGGGCATTCTAGCATTTTTTGTTTTACTGAGCTCTAAATTATTCTTTATCTTTTGTTCCGCTATATACATCATCGATGCTAAATAGTAAACAGCTTTGTATTTACGTGTTTATTGTTTATTACATTATATCAATGCCAAATAGTAAACAGCCTTTGCAATTTACATGTTTATTGTTTGTTACATGCTATTTATGCCAAACAGTAATCAGCCTTTGCAATTTATGTGTTTATTGTTTGTTACATGCTATTTATGCCAAACAGTAAACAACTTTAATTTGATGTTATTGTTTATTACAATGCCAAACAGTAAACAGCCTTTGCAATTTACGTGTTTATTGTTTGTTACATGCTATTTATGCCAAACAGTAATCAGCCTTTGCAATTTACGTATTTATTGTTTGTTACATGCTATTTATGCCAAACAGTAAACAACTTTAATTTTGCGTATTTATTGTTTATTACATGTTATCAATGCCAAACAGTAAACAGCTTTATGATTTATATGTTTATTGTTTTTTTACTTTGTTATTGAAATCTACTTTAATTAAATTCAACATGCACAATTTATTTTTCACTTTTCTTAGCTTATTCCCTAATTCTACAAAGCTAGTCTTCTTGGCTATGCAAACCACACACTGTCTGACATGCTGGCATCATTGCTGACAGTGTCACATTTCAAGCAACAAAAGCTTGCTGTCAGGCAAATAACGTGAACCAAAAGATTAGTTTTTTTTTGCAACCCAGTGCTTTTCACGGGTATCGGGGTGTCACAGTCTGATAAAAATGTCCGACTTGGTGACCTACTTGTCTTGTTTACTTCAAATTTGAATTTTGAAACCCTTGGCTCCTTTGTTCAAAGCTTCCTTTTTCGAGATGCTTCTAGAACAGGTCAAGATGTTATGTAACTTTAGGTCCATTGTCCAGATTCTCGAACCAACTACATACTTCGCGATCAGTCACGTGATACGCATTATGCTTTTCTATAAATATGGGTACGCGCTTCCGTTCCCTTACTGCGAGAACACATTAGCTATTTCCATCAGCTAACTCGGGTCATGAGGCAGCCGACGATCAGATGAAAATCACACTTCGATTTCTCATAAGGTACCATTTTATCTGATAGTATTTCGTATATCCTGATCATTGATATGTATTTGTGCTATGTATTATATTATTTCCATATATGCTTGAGCATGGTCCAGAGAAATGGCTGAAAAACCTATAAGTTATGGAATATAAATTTATTGTAACTCTTTTTCCATTTGTAACTTTAATTTATATTGTTTTAATTCACTAAGAGCCAGAATGCCTGCGCTCGATATGAATTTCTCATGTAATTCAATTATTGCGTGTAATTTTAATTGTAAATTGTGAAGCGCTTTGTTGGTTTGAATTACCCCTTTTGTATGAACATTAATTTAACGTTGTAACTATTTTTATTGATTCATACGTCATGCTGTTAAATGGAACACGCGTGAGACGATTACATTTTTCTAAATCTAATTGTAAAACGACGCGAGGTCGAAACTCTTATTCAGCGCATTTTTAACTGGGACATGCTTGAGTAGGAACGTGTTAAATTGAAATTACATTAGAACACGTTACTTCTCCAGGTCGGCCCTTGCCTTGCCTTGCCTTGCCTTGCCTTGCTTTTTTGCCTTGGGCTTTGGCTTCACTTTGCCTTGCCTTGTCTCGTCTGGTATTAACTGGTTTGAGCTCTAAGTGTGAGTTCATTTCTGGGGGTCCACGCCACTGAAATTCAAGTTCACTAGCAACATAAAGGAACATCTCTTCCTGTGCGCCACGTGCGTCGCTAGAGTGGAACTGTGAAAATAGACTGGCTGACTGAGTAAAAAGACCTGGCTGATACAGACAATCCAGCTGAGTATTCTTCAGTGTACAAATATCGAAAAGACAATTGATTGGCAATTCGTTAGTTAACCGATAAAGCATGTACGCGCAAAGAATCGAGAAATAGACTATTCGCGCTCGTATTTGATTATTGTTAACTTGTTAAGACTTTATTAAATCTTATTTTCTTTGTTAAAACCTCTTAGTAGTTAATTTTTATGCATAATAGACCTATAGATTTTCTTAGATTGAATGGGGGCGAATGAGCAGAATGTTGACAACGAATGCATATTAATTTAGAGGAATTTAACGGTTTTCAATCTAGCTAAAAGTTCGCAATTTATTAGTTTGTAAATTTGTCGTCTGACTACAAGACACACTTTTAAATTAGTCAAATAGTAAATTGAGCAACCAGTCTGCATAGGATATGAGAGAAGGAATTAATTATATTTAAAGTCCTTAATTATTCTAGGGCAGGGTCTATAAATAAATACTGGAAACGTAACACGGGGTACTCAAATTACAGATGGGTTACGACAAAACAGAGTTAGTCACATTATGCACACACCGTCACATCGTTCCTTAGTAGTATATGACAGCTATTGTGCGTGAGGTGGGGGCTCGAAGGGTGGGTGTAGTGCGAGCACCAGTTTGGAGACACAAACATTTTATTGAGTCATCGCTGAGTTGATATTTGTGTCATGGCTGAGTTGATATTTGTGTCATAGCAGAGTTGATATTTGTGTCATCGCTGAGTTGATATTTGTGTCATCGCAGAGTTGATATTTGTGTCATCGCTGAGTTGATATTTGTGTCATCGCTGAGTTGATATTTGTGTCATCGCTGAGTTGATATTTGTGTCATCGCTGAGTTGATATTTGTGTCATCGCTGAGTTGATATTTGTGTCATCGCTGCATTGTCACTGACGACGTAGCTTTATTTAAGTTCATCATAAATATTTTGTGATTAAAATATTTGTACTTTTTGTTTAAATATACTAAATTATCTTAAAACATGCGTAAAATTAATCTATACAAAATCATGCGAAGTGTTTCCATACTAAAATGGGCAACTGTAATTTGTGGATTATTTTTTTTTCTGCAAAAAAAGCAGAAATATCAAAGCCGTTAAACATAATTAAACTTTGTTCATGAAATCGATACTAACACGGCCAGACGTCATTTATTCTCTGTTCATAAACTCGATATAAACGAAGACCAGACGTTATTCACTCTCAGTTCATCATCTCGATATTAACACGGCCAGGCGTCATTTAGTCTTTGTTCATAAACCTGATTCTAACATGGCCAGACAAAGACAAAAGACAACTACAATAAAGAATTTCACACTAAGTCAAGATGATAGGAAATAACGCAAGATGGGTGACAAATCAACAAAATGTTTAGTTTAAAACAATAAACTATAAAAGAAGAAAGAAAGAGCAATCAAATTACAAATCCCCACAATCACAATTCCACAATATGTCCCAGGCTATTCATAGAAAACGTTTTGCCTCCCATGAAGTCTTAGCTTCTCTCTATAGAAAGTCTATCAAGTTCATATTTTAAATTATGTGTCTAGGACAATAGTGAATTTTCTATATATAATTTTCGTTACAGCTAATTACACTACAAAATACTAATAAATGTATATAGTTGTGCCAGCCATTTAAAGATAGCCAAGTAAAATAATTATATATTTCAACGGTGTAGTTTTCAGAGGTTGGATTACCTATCAACTAGTCAAGTTATGATAATAAGCAGAGGGAAAATTTGTTACGATCACAACTCCACCATGAACCGTTTCTCCCACCAAGTAGACATTTCATTATAACAAAAATTACTTTACACAGACGGTTTCTCCCACCAAGTAGACATTTCATTATAACAAAAATTACTTTACACAGACGGTTTCAAAATATCTGGAGCAGTCATTCACTCTTATGAACGAATATAATGTTACAATTTCACCCTGCTCAAACAATACGAACAGCTGGAAAGGTAGACATACAAAAAGCACTTTCCCATATGAATAAACATCTACTATTACCCTAACTAAAAGCATACTAATATTAACTGACTCGTTATTTTCAATACATATATTATACAACACAATCAGTTGTTTCTAGAATATACATCATATACAACATTATACTTCAAAAAACTAGACTAAAACAAGAATAAAACATCATTATTACTGGTCGAAAGCAACAAGAATATAACAGGTAAATAAACAGCAGTCAATGGGGAAAAATATTGTACAAAATACGACAGACAGTCTCACACACACACTCTCATATCATATACAAGTCTGAAATGAATGCACACAAATATATAAGATGAAAATTACCATAACACCTAACTTTCCAACAACAAGCACAACAACGCCAATTATAGTTTAAGATTAAATTCAACAATTTTAACATACAGGATCTCAGGTCTAACAAACAAATGCAGTCACTGTAGACAGGAAAATTCTACAAAACACTTCCTATTGCATTATCCACTATACAATACAAAACTTCCTATTGCATTACGCACTATACAATACAAAACTTCCTATTGCATTATGCACTATACAACACTTCCTATTGCATTACGCACTATACAATGAAGAAAGAAAAACAATCATTGACACCACACATCTATTATTACAAGTCCCACTCTCCACATGATCACTATTTTATCTATAGCCATCACACACAGAAATTTTAATCCAAAAGGTATTCATCGTGTTCTTTACAGAAACAAACACATTACACCATCTCTAAAACAACTTCAGACAGCGACTTAAAAAACAAATGAATAAACTGACAAAAACAGCATAGACACTACCAACACTACAAGGAACTAATCACCTCAACAAGCACTACAGCAAGCAGAATGCCCTCTTCTGAATAAAGTGAGAAGTGGAAATACTCACATGAGCAAACCAAGACCGAGAACATCAAAAGATAATAAATGTAATGCATTTCCTGAGAGGAAAGAAGTTATCAAGTGAAAAAATTGTTAGGGGCGGTTTTGTCTCTCACCTTCTATCGCGCTACAGCAAAAACAGATCTCAGCAGATTAGTTGTATCTTGAAGCCTTTTGGTTTCCGGGCCTCTAAGGTGCCCGAAGTTTTCATTAATTATTAGTTTGTTCGTAGGAGTTTGATAACTATCAGTAGGCTTTATTCTTGTCATAACCAGATCTAAGTAGGAGTTTGATTACTATCAATAGGCTTTATTCTTGTCATAACCAGATCTAAGGAGGAGTGTGAATGAATAGTCTATACATAAACATATCGTACTTACGCCTCCATATTATTTTGTTCGTGCACGTGACTTGTAAATAATTAGTTGTATTAAACAGATAGTGTTTGTAAATAATTAGTTGTATATACATATAGTGTTTGTAAATAATTAGTTGTATATATATAATATATATAGTGTTTGTAAATAATTAGTTGTATATACAGATACTGTTTGTACACGGTGCGTGTAATAATTAGTTGTATATACAGTGTTTGTACACTGTGTTTCTAAATAATTAGTTATATATACAGATAGCGTGTGTACATAAATTAAACCTTAGACCGTTTTCAATGTATATTATAAAGAAATACGTAGTTGTAGTGGTGTAGTTGTGAAAAAATTAGTCTGAAAGAAAATTGACACTGCACCTTCTCGGCCATAGCGCTAAACTGGCAGACTAAGCACTGAGATATAACACGTACATTGTGTAGGCCATAGATATAACCTAGCAGACTAAACATAGACAAAACACATACATTATGTAGGCCATAGAGATAACCTAGCAGACTAAACATAGACAAAACACATACATTATGTAGGCCATAGAGATAAACTAGCAGACTAAACACCGAGACATAACATATACATTGTGCCGGCCATAGAGATAAATTGGCAGACTAATCACTGAGACATAACACGTACATTGTGCCGGCCATAGAGATAAATTGGCAGACTAATCACTGAGACATAACACGTACAGTGTGCCGGCCATAGAGATAAATTGGCAGACTAATCACTAAGACATAACACGTACATTGTGCCGGCCATAGAGATAAATTGGCAGACTAATCACTGAGACATAACACGTACAGTGTGCCGGCCATAGAGATAAATTGGCAGACTAATCACTGAGACATAACACGTACATTGTGCCGGCCATAGAGATAAATTGGCAGACTAATCACTGAGACATAACACGTACATTGTGCCGGCCATGACTAAAATCCTGACTACAACATCGTGTGCAAAAGCCGTGAATGTGTACGTGGTCAGCAAGTACTAAATAAGGGAGATAACTAGAAGTCGTGTGCAAAAGCCGTGAATGTGTACGTGGTCAGCAAGTACTAAATAAGGGAGATAACTAGAAGTCGTGTGATTTAGTTCTTCACACCCCTTCTTTATTATAAATGGTGTCAGAAGTGGACTTGTTTAGTTTTACACAATAACGAGTAATGGAGAATTTCCTCTCGTTCATCTTACAGCAATATACATTGTGTATAACATACAACCAGTAGATTGAGTGTTTTTTGCCTTATTCATTTACATAATGTATAACATACAACATCTGAGTGCTGTCTTGTGTATATACATAGTAAAAAGTATGCTCTAGAATCTAGATAGTCTCTGTTTTCATGTTGCTACATATTGTACTTATCAAACCTTCAACAGCGTGGTTGTCGTTATGTTGCTACATATGGTACTTATCAAACCTTCAACAGTGTGGTTGTTGTTATGTTGTTACATATTGTACTTATCAAACCTTCAACAGTGTGGTTGTCGTTATGTTGCTCCATATTGTACTTATCAAAACTCCAACAGTGTGGATGTTGTTATTTTACTCCAATAATCCCCTTGTCCTTATGTTTATATATTTTAAACTATCAACAGTAAATATTTTGTATGTTGATAAAAAGAAATCAGGCATGTATTCTGTTTGATTTAATTACAAATAAAATACAGTCATAATCATTAACTGTGTTTTAAGGTTTACATATAAAATACAGTCAAAATTATTAAGTGTGTTTTAAGGTTTACATATAAAATACAGTCAAAATCATGAAGTGTGTTTTAAGGTTTATAAATACAGTCAAAATCATTTAGTGTGTTTTAAGAACAGAGTCTTGTGGATGTCTAACATGTGGCCCGAGAACTAGTGCACATTAATGGTTGTGGCCCTTTTCCCCAAAAGGTTTAGAATATAGAATACCTCATGAGACGTATTTACGTACTGTCTACAACAAATGGTGAATATAAATGGCGTGCTCAGTGCGGCAGATGCAAACATTCACCCCAACACGTATTAACGTACAAACACTCAAATGCATAATGAGGGTGAGAAAAAAAATGAAAATAAAAGTAGAAGGAAAGAAATGTTTTGAAAGATTTCAATCATGCGTACTGTCAATGAATACAAGTTGTGGCGTACAGCGTGACATGGAGTCAAGTCTTTCTGGCACGCGTACAGTTAATGAATACAAGTTGTGACGTACAGCGTGACATGGTGTCAAGTCTTTCTGGCACGTCACCTCTTCTCACCACAACGACCACCTTTCTCTCCAGACCACGAACATTTTCCCAGTGTGTCACCGTCACCAGATCACCGACACCAAGCGCCGTATCATGAATGGCGGTTTCATCACCTTTCTCCACCACGCGCACAGGCACGTGACATGCACGCAGACCCTTGACCTGACCGCAAGCCCTTGTAGTCGCTTGGCCGTTATTGTCCAACCGGTCATCAGTCGGGTAGTCATCACACAACACCAGGACGTCGCGGTATTGCAGAGGTGGAGGGCCGTTACTGTTAGGCCTACCTGACATTTGATGAAAAATATTTTTATTTATGTATCCGTCCATCCACCCGTCTATTTATTTCTCCACACGTTCATTCCTTCATCTACCCATCTATTCATCCACCCGTCCATTTATTCCTCCATCCGTCCGTATGTATTTGAATTGTTTCACTCACTCACCGTGTCAAACACACCACACCCATACCTGGCCATCCGACGTTGAGTTCTGTCAGGACACGGGCGACTTGATATCCACACTCTACACAATCACATGGCGAGTACATTGTGTGACCTGAATCACCGTCACAGTGTGTGAGTCGTATAACCGCCGGGCCGTCTGTTGGAACAGGGACGTCACTGACCGTGTACTCATGGACTTCTTTAGAACTCATTATTTCTCTTGCCATCATAACCTCCCTGACGACGACTGGCGGTGACCTTAGAGGCACTGTCAGCTTGACCGCTTCCAGACATAATGGCCTAGATTTATGATGCACTGATGCAGCCCACAAGTACACCACAGGTACTTGTACAATGATTTCATTACAAAACTTCGTGAGGGTTTTACTGTTACAAAGAATGAACAGAAGAAGACGTTACGTCAATGTGTTGACGTCAGACAATTATGACTTAATGACGTTTACTTTATGTCGTGTTTGTATTGTGATGTCATTTACAACGTCGCCAGTTACTTTCTTTTCTTCATTCACGTCTGTTTGTTTACGTGTTAATCATTTGTTGTGTTTCATGTTTGTCTGTTTGTTTATGTGCTATTCATTTGTTGTGTTTCATGTTTGATTGTTTGTTTACGTGCTAACCATTTGTTGTTTTTATGTTTGTCTGTTTGTTTACGTGATAATCATTTGTTGTATTTCATGTCTGTCTGTTAGTTATGTGATAATCATTTATTGTATTTCATGTCTGTCTGTTAGTTATGTGTTAATCATTTGTTGTATTTCATGTCTGTTAGTTATGTGATAATCATTTGTTGTATTTCATGTCTGTCTGTTAGTTATGTGATAATCATTTGTTGTATTTCATGTCTGTCTGTTAGTTATGTGTTAATCATTTGTTGTATTTCATGTCTGTCTGTTAGTTATGTGTTAATCATTTGTTGTATTTCATGTCTGTCTGTTAGTTATGTGTTAATCATTTGTTTATTTCATGTCTGTCTGTCTGTTTACGTACTAATAATTTCTTGTGTTTCCTATGTGCCTGTTTAGCAAAGTGCACACAATCCAACAAATACATTTACTGACAACAGTCTGAATATGTTATATGATAGTCTGTGGTGAGATAAGACACTTAGATACTGTGTCTTTGTGTTTGTAATTTACTTAAGTTAACATGTTGTATAACAAACTTGTGGTCATGATAGGCCTCGTCTGCAATGACACACAGTTGTCTCCCTTCACTCAGAGATTTCAGACGTCTGAGTGGAGTCTCCACTTCTATATCTTTCTCAAAGTCAAACTGATGTCGGTGTACACGTGAACTGGCTGTTGTCGTCTTCGTGGTTTCCTTAAGTTGATGTTCGATGGCGATCGTCGCTGCACGGCTTTGAGACCAAGTACTGACAACATGGACGTCGTGTCCGAGCTGAAGCCAGCTCAGGCCCTGAACAATCAAGACAATGGTTTTACCTGTCCCAGGTGGGCCGATAATAAATACCCTGGGTGGTGAATGATTCAAAAGCTCCACTTGCTGTGGAAATAACACGAGCCTGGCCATTGTCTCTCCAGTCGCAGACACCGCCTCCCCAAGAATCCTAATGTCCAGGCGTGGGGCTGTAACACAGTGGACTTCCACTGTAGTCGCTGGACCACAGAACCTGCAACAGCAAATAGTGAAGTGTATATTAAACGACACTTTAAATTTAATCTCAGAAAGAAGACGATGACTCGACCTCATGTGACACTGACCTTGAAGTCCAATGTTAATTGCCATTTTGATTGTAAATTGAAATTTTACATTTGATATTTCGTTGAATTAAGGTAAAAAATAGTTGAAGTATTGTGAAAATAATTAGGTACAAGAAGAATAGCATGCTTACTTAGTGCTCACCACGTGATCATTACAGTGAGGAAAAGTTAGGAAAGATTATAATTATGAGTGTTTATACATAAGTAGTCGGAAATGGAATAGAAAGGCGTTATTTCATTAAATAAGAAAATACAAAGTTAAAAAATGATAATAAAAATGTCAAAGAAATAGAGTTAGAGAGAGAGAGAGGTGACAGGTAATTTTCTTCCTTCACTATCTACCTGGCCACCAAGTGCTCATACACCGTCTCTGTTACTGATGGCTGGGCTCCAGACATCTTGATTATCTGATGCCACCACACACCCAGATTTTCCGTCCGTTTGTCTGAGATTTGGTCAGAGAGCAGACACATCTTTAAGGCATCATCAACACTGCGGACACCAAGGCACTGACACAATTCCTGCATGGGGTGGAGGAAATATAATTATAGAACACGCCACACTTATTTAATAAAATGAAAAATAATCTCATGATAAATACTAAGTAAGAAATATAGATTTTCAGTTAATGCACAAAAAGATAATGATGTTGAAATTATTATACATATTAGTTATAAATAGACATTTGTTAAAACGGGTGGATGAAGAGTTAGAGTTACAGTAAAGAATATGATTATTTACACTATTCCGTCAAAAACAAGAGGAGATAAGAGTGTGATTTAATTACATTTCGCGATAAAGCAAGTGTAAATAAGAATGAGATTATTAATTGTACAAATTAATATAACCTAGATCAGAGGTTCTCAAATCACGGCCCGCAGGGAATTTGTGGCCCGCCAGCTCTTTCTAAGTTGCCTGCGAGGCCTAAATATTTAATTATTAATATAATGTATTTTAATAATTTTAAAAATATATTAAATATATAATAACTGGAATACTCGATGAAAGTTGCATTAATGTTCGATCTGTGTCGGTAATTCACTCTGCTCGTGTTTGTTGTGCTCGGATTTTATCAAATGCGCCCTTTTCACTAGCGAACGAAACGTTTGGTATAGTCCCTTTTCCCAGCCATGTTGACCAATCAGATTTTATCAAATGCGCCCTTTTCACTTAGCGTACGAAATACTTGGAATAGTTCCTTTTCCCAGCCTTGTCGACCAATCAGAGTGTGCAAGATGCCATGATGTCATCTGTTACAACTGTTTAGTAGTCTGCAGACTCTACAATTTTGTGTTGAAATTAGATTTTTTCCAAATAAAATTAACCATTAAAGCCGATAAGAATGATCATGGATAACGTAAGATCAAACAAAGATTTAAAGGGAAAATGCGAGGAGTGTCGTGATTTCAACACAGAGTGTACGGAGATATTTACGACTGTTCCAAGTTATAGCGGTAACCCGGTTTGTTGAATATGCGGATTTTTTGTTTGTGTAATGAAAAATATAATCTGGAACGACACTACGCGACCACACATTCAGACATAAATGCTTACTATCCGGTCGGCTCGGACTTAAGAAAAGATTTCATCGCTAAGAAAGAAGGTTATCTGAGCAGTCAGGAGTCAGTTCCAGTCTTACAATTGCTCATAACAAATTCATCCAATGGGGATAGACCAAAATTTACTTTGCTGAAGAATGTTCTAGATTCTAATCAATTACAATTTGAACATAACTCGATTCAGGTAATAAAGGCGATCGTTAGCTTAAAGTAAGTTAACTGACTGATGAAGAAAGAATGGACTTAGAATATTTCGTACATATTTGTTATTGATCTATGATTTGAATTAGATAATGTTTATGTAATTGAACCATTATTTCTATGTTCACTAATTTGATTATGATGTACATTAAAGTTGTGAATTTTGATCGTTGCTATATTTCTTATGCTGTTTGTGAATCGGGCTAACAAAATTGTTGCATGATTTGTAAGGTGAAAAAGATTTGTAAGAGAGAATGGAGTTTAGAGGTGAAATATGCCTAAAAATTAGTGCTGCCTTAATTTGACCTTTGCAGAGCAGGCCTTTCTGTTTTACTTGTCATGTCGTGTTACTGTAACTACTTCGCTCTACTGAATTACGTTGGTGTGTGAATCTGAAATTAAGGCTTAATTTATTTTATTAATGATCCTCCAACAGGCACCCCTCATCTCTCACTTGGCGGATGTACAGGCGCTGTAAAATTTACTATCTACCAAAACATCAAGATAAATAGGTACTGTCATACAATATCCCGTAGGTGGAAAATGTCTTACTAAAGGAGAAGACAAATCCGACCTTCATCTATATATAAACAAGCCCCATCCACCTACGTTTTCTCCAACATAAGGTTATCAATATTCGTAAGAAGGTCAATAAATTTAACAATAAATTTATTAAATGAACAATCAAATATACATCTGACAATTACAGTGAAATAGATCACTTAACATCAATATTCAATGAACTCATGGTGGATAATTATACAATAGAGTCAATACAAATTGCATGTTAGTCCTATCAGAGAATAGAAATGGAGTTATTAGAGGTTGAATTTTATAATCTTTCCTGTGACCTGGATTAATCACTGCTTCCACAATCTTCCACTTGCTTTTGGAACAATGTCACAATGTCAAAATATCCATGTGTCAACAAGTGTCTCTTGCCACACATGTGGAAAACACTGACATGCTGTTATATTCATGAATGAACTTGAGTGCTATCATCACTGTGTCAGTTTCTTTGAGCAGAACATGATTACAATATTTCTAGTACCTTCAATATACTCGAAATTTCAAGAATGTACCCAGAATATCATCCTATAACTGGTGAATACGTAAAGGGTGACTGTAAATTTGAAACTTGATCTCAAACCTCAAGGCTCAAAATTAAAAGTTTACAGCTCAGAAGGTGAAATTCAAAAGGCCACATGCTCACTGGAACATATAATTAAGAAACAAACCTACGTTTCCCATTTATCACAATTTAACTCCATTCTACTTACATTCCATCCTCAACTTACAATTCCATCATTAATATCCATTAGCCCAATCCATACACATGGTATAATAAGTACCATGTAGTTTATCTCTACATAAGCACAAGTATAACAAATTTAAAGTAAAAGTGCATGAAATATTTCAATGTCCATTGTGTCTCAATCAGTCCGTTTAAATCACCATCAAGCTAATGAAAGCCGTTCAAGCCAGGCGTTTTCCTTCCATTCCATATTCAAAGTGATTAGAGAGTAGAATTTTCCACAGAAAGTGAATTGTTTAATGTCAGCCTATTGGCTGGTCTCATTCTCATAAATTATAATAATCATTGGATAATAGAAAACTATTGACCCAGTTTCCTTTACGTCAGCAGGTCAGCTATCTAGAATATTCTTGC
The DNA here is from genome assembly GCA_028829895.1 of Sinotaia quadrata. NCBI lineage: Eukaryota > Metazoa > Mollusca > Gastropoda > Architaenioglossa > Viviparidae > Sinotaia > Sinotaia quadrata. The sequence goes on from CM054179.1 coordinate 12,818,378, forward strand.
CTCGAATTGTTTACTTCAATTCATTCACTTTCATAAACAATATCATAAGGAATGCCCAATGTCAGGTTACTCTGACAATTTAGTAATGTATATAATAATTAAATTTTAAAATAGGAAGAGATAAATTTACTCTGTCACAATTTGTAAGTGTTAATTTCTTTAACGTTTTACAGAAACAATTGACTTTAAATCTAACATACTTTTAAAATACACAACATTTAATATTATACATCACCTTAGTGATCAATTAATAGAGAAGGCAATGGGCTTCACTAATTACTACTTGACCGTTTTAACATTATATTTTACGAAATCTTTTATTTTCAATATTTAATTTATTCAAATAATCCTAAAGTGTCTTATTAATTTGTAAACTTACCTTCTCATGCGACGGATCCCTTCTAATTGCTCGCAGTAACTGACCAGAACTGATGTTTGGCATTACAAGAATTTTAGTGACATTATTGTTCGTCAAGTCTGACGTCAAATGTTTTAATACAACCTCCGACTTGTTTAACTGCTTTACCGCCTCTTTAACTTTCTTTATCACCGCGTCATCCTCCTGTTGCTCCGTCATCTTTAGCTGACTGAAATTTGCTCCCACGCTTTTAATTTCTAATGTGAACAATCCGTGTTGACTGTGTATGATGAGAACATCAAAGTCACCCTTGTGGTAATGTTGTTTACGAATGCGCTTGGGTAGTGTGCTAGGGCGTGGTAGAAGGGCAGCAGTAGCTGCATAGCTAGGTTCACCAAGGTACTTCCCGAACTGTAGCTGAGAAATGACCATCATCACTTCTTTCGGTTGACTGTTATCCGCCAGGTGACGAAGACAATGCAACACACACTCTAAGGCTTTGTCGTCACGCACGTCACTGTCTTGCACGGGTTGAATAAGTACGTTGCTTTGGTTACTGTGCGCCGCAGGGCGTGAAAAATTGGGCAGTAAAAAAGACTGGAAAGAAAAGTGTCACTCAAAATGAATTCTAATGTATCTTAAAGAAATAGTATCACTCAAAATTAATTCTAAGAAGTTTTTATATAGTAAAACAAACTGAAAAGATATAATTATCACTCAAATAAAGTTTAATGTCTTCGACAAATACTATGTTTAAACACTTATACAATGGACCATTTGTAATCCCAATGTAATTCGTCTTTAATTTTCTCTTTGACCGTGACACTATTTCTATAAAATATAATCAATCAAGGTGAGAATTTAATAAATCACAAATAGGAAACCTACATCCAAATTGTGACCGTAATAAATCACAAATAAAATCCTATATCCAGAGTGTTACTGTAATAAATCAAAAATAAGAATCCTACAAAAAGATTAATGTTCCAAGATAAGGTTCTTTGAAAATTTTACAAAGTGTACGGCTAGTATATTTCAACGGACCCAGACGAACAGGAAAAACCCACACACTAACACTTATCTAGTCAAACAGTTAGCAAACATAGCAGTCAATATACATAGAAGTCAGAACACACAGCAGTCAATACACATAGAAGTCAGAACACACGGGAGTCAATACATAGAAGTCAGAACACACAGCAGTCAATACACATAGAAATCAGAACACACGGGAGTCAATACATAGAAGTCAGAACACACAGCAGTCAATACACATAGAAGTTAGAACACACAGCAGTCAATACACATAGAAGTCAAAACACACAGCAGTCAATACACATAGAAGTCAGAACACACGGGAGTCAATACATAGAAGTCAGAACACACAGCAGTCAATACACATAGAAGTCAGAACACACGGGAGTCAATACATAGAAGGTAATACACATAAATATCAGTATAATTAACAATAAGCACAAAATAGTCGACCTCATCATCAACCACAACAGTCAGAACACACAGCAGGCCGATTACACAGAATTCAGCACACACAACTGGCAGAACAAACATAATTCAGCGCACACAACAGTCAAAAAACACAGAAGTCAGCGCAAACACGACATTCAGGGCATACAAGAGCCAGAACACACAGAAGTCAGTACATTCAACAGTCATACCACACAGAAATCAACTCACTCAAGAGTAGGAAGTCAACGCAAAGTCAGAACATACAGTAGTCAGAACACTGAAGTCAGCGCGAACACAACAGTCAAAGCCTACAACACACATAATTCAGCACACACACTGGTCAGAACATACAACAATCAGAACACAGAGAAATCAGCGCAAACAAAAGTCAGAACAGTCAACTGTCAGAACACATAGAAATCAGCCACAAAACACTTAAGTCAGCGCGAACACAACAATCAGAATATACAAATCAGAACGCATGTAATTCACCACACACAAGATTCAGAACATACAACTTTAAGAACATACAAAATTCAGGTCCAAATTTACTGATGAGCATCTTCAAGCCGTACTGAGGGTCTCAGTGGCTTCCTCCCTGAAGCCAAATGTGTCTGAGTTGTGTAAGAGGAAGCGTTGCCAGGCCTCCGGCAGCAGGGAATAATGATGCGGCCCAGCTTCACCCATACTCTACTTCCAGCGGCCCCCAGGCAAAATGAGTTTGAGACCCCTATTTAAGATAGTTCAAACATCTGATGGTGGCGCATTGACTTGCTGACTAGTATTTGAATTTGGTGTAGAAGCTGTGTCATCCGATGTTTCCAAACATGGGTTTTTGGGTTTATAATAAATCCTGGCATGAGCCAGCCGTATTACTCATTTTGGGGTTTATAATAAATCCTGGCATGAGACAGCCATATTATTCCTTTTGGGGTTTATAATAAATCCTGGCATGAGACAGCCGTACTACTCTTTTGGGGTTTATAATAAATCCTGGCATGAGACAGCCATATTATTCCTTTTGGGGTTTATAATAAATCCTGGCATGAGACAGCCGTACTACTCTTTTGGGGTTTATAATAAATCCTGGCATGAGACAGCCGTACTACTCTTTTGGGGTTTATAATAAATCCTGGCATGAGACAGCCGTACTACTCTTTTGGGGTTTATAATAAACCCGATCGCTGATAATATTTGTGATCCAGACGCTACTGACACCAATTCTTCATTTTTTCGTTTATTTCTTTGGTCTGTAGTAGCCATGGTTAATCCAGGAAGAAATTGTCTTCTTTAATTATTTTGAGTTAGCATATTAATTATTATGCTCGTTATGAGAAATCAAGTGTCGAAAAATTTCAATCGAAGAACCGTCGGATTGGCTGATGTACGATCGTTCGACTCGTTTTAGCCAATCTGCGGCTTGCTGAAATACGTGACGTATTATTTATTGACAGTTATGACGTCATCTACCTATTTATTCGCCATCTCGACTTACGATGGCGTCTTCCTGCCATTGAGACAACGTCAAACTAAAAATAGAATAACATTTCGCAATTTATTGATTCCACTTGCGGGTATTGTTTACAGTTACACAATCCGGGCCAGAATTAAATGCAACCCGGGCAGCGCCCACAATTTCCCCGGCGTGGTTACGCCATGATGCCACCCATATTGCTAAGAGACTGACTAAACATAAATTATTGTTACAAATTGATTTTACCGTGATCTGGCATTTTGACGGTGTCTGACTGGGTCCATCCTGTGGGGTGTGAGCCACTAACACCTGCTCGCCAGCAATGTTCTCCACGCTGTACGGTACACGATTGAAATGAAGGGGAGGTAAGAAATATGTCCGCTTGTGAAGCTCAGGGTACCATGCCTTTACACACTCAAGCCAGTACTCTTCCGTTGCTTGCAGCGACGCCTGACTTTGAGTCTTTTTAGATGCCTAAGAATAATACGAACAAACTTTCCGTTAGATAGGAGACATTTTGGTGACTAAAAGAATTCTAAGGAGAATGACGTCACACATTTTTTTCTATGATAGTCCTGAGTTCACTGCAGTATGTGTGACGTCACTAAAGTATCACAATGACAGTCTCTACTTTTAGTTCTGCTCATTGAAATTTGTAGAAAAGATTACAAAGAATTCAACATTAAATTTTATTTTATCCATTACTTTCAAACTATGTATAGATTTTAACAAAGATTATATTTCTAATAAAATCGTTCAGTATCAACTTACAATGAGTATTTTTTAGAAAATGTGCTGATTTTATTAATATTTCATATTTTATACCGTAGTCCATTTTTGTATTTTAAACCTGTGAACAGTTTGCTGGCAGAAAAATTAAAACAGTTTTTATAGCTCGTCTTTATATTAATAAAGATGGCTGCATCATTGCTATTTAAAACAGCATTCATACCACGTCTTTATATTATTAAAGATGGTTGCATCCTGTTACAAATATTATCGCCTAACCCAATAGTGCGTATAATGTCAGACATTAAAATATAATAACACTAGTTTTTACATTATTAGAGAAAACTTAACGAATTTAAAAATAATATCACCTAACCCAACAGTACTTGTAATGTGAGATATTAAAATCTAAATATATCCCTTGTCTTTATGTTATTAGAGACATCTTAACGTATTTAATAATATTATCACATAACCTAGCTGTTACTATTTGGAAACTTTCCCAAGTTAATAATGGACAAGAGTCAAGGGTTATTTTTATATAGAAACTGTGCTTAATTAATGTTATGAAATAACTATTATCTCATAGCTCTAATAAATCCATTTTTGTTCTCTGATAAGAACTAATTTGTGATTTATATTGACATTATTGGTTAATTGTAATTTAGAATATATACTGTAGTAAGGAAGTTATTTGAATGTGGTTTCATGGAAATATTCATGTCAAGTAATCTATTTGCTAGTCTCATTCTTATAAATGATTATCATTGGATAATAGGAAACTGCTCACTCAATTTCCATTAGATCAGCGAATCTAAAATATTCTTGCCTTAGGCTGTTTACTTCAAACTCAGAAAATCCAAAATAACAGCATACGGAGTGCCCAAGGTCGTGTCACTGACAATTTAGCAGTTTATATAACAATTAATTAATTTTTTTTTAAAGGGAGGGGCAAATTTACTCTGGCACAAAAAACAATTAAGTTACAACACATTGAACAATGAAAGTGCTCTAATATTCAAAATCTATTTTGATTAGGTCTGTTTTATTTTGCAATAATTAGATGTAATTTTATTTTTCTTCTGCTTGAAATAAATAACACTAGTAGTCTAATTAAACAAGACATTGTTAGCAATAAAGTTCTCAGTCTAATTAAACATGAAATTGTTAGCAATAAAATTCTCAGTCTAATTAAACATGAAATTGTTAGCAATAAAGTTCTCAGTCTAATTAAACATGACATTGTTAGCAATAAAGAGAGCAGTATTGGTAAATTAAGTAAGAAATTTATAATGTTGTGCGAGAAATCAGTGTAAAATATGAACGTGTTGTAATGGCTATCGTTAGTTTTCATTGTTTCAGCGTCTTCGTTATAGCTATCGTTAGTTTTCATTGTTTCAGCGTCATCTTTATGGCTATCGTTACAGTTTTCATTGTTTCAGCGTCTTCTTTATGGCTATAGTTACAGTTTTCATTGTTTCAGCGTCTTCGTTCAAACAGTTACAGTTTTCATTGTTTCAGCGTCTTCGTTCAAACAGTTACACTAATGTATTGTGCACGTTTTGTTATCTGTTGTTGTACTTTGATTGCGAGATCGATTTCCAACACACAGCTATAGCAGTAATAAAGCTACATATCTGGTTAGCTGTTATATTTTGATTGCTATATCGACTTTTAATAGACAACTATAGTTGTATTATTAAGACAATAACATATTAATGCTTAGAAATCCCATACACACACACACATGTACACTTATGTTAATCTTGCTTCCTGTACACTTTAAATTGTCATTACCATGATGTCACATTTTCATTGGTGTGATCAGGATTTCGTAAACTTTGCAATTGATGACGTCATCCTGTATCCTGAACTTTTCACCTCGCATCTTTCTCCTCAGCAAACCTCTTTATACTGCGTGACATTTGCCTGAAATGAAGGAAGGTAAAAAATAAGAATGTGACTGAAATGAATAGAGGTAAGAAATAAATATGCGACTGAAATGGAGGGAGGTAAGAAATAAGCATGCGACTGAAATGAAGAGCGGTAAGAAATAAGAATGCGGTGAAATTCTGTAGTTGATATTTTTGTTCCTCATCTTGCAACTTCCGAAGTCATGCATTTATATAATAATATATACTCTTTCCCCACCCACCCACCCACCCACCAGAAGAAAGGTCTGTTTCAAGTGGGTCGGTGGCCAGAGTGTTCATTCCCACCTCAAATATTTTGGTAGGAGTAATTTGAAATAATTTTTATCTTGAAATCTTCTTACGAGTAATTACTGGAGAGTAGTTTCCTTGCGAAATTTAGCTTTGTTTGACCTAATTTGAAGTATTTTTATCTTGAAATCGTGTTACGAGTAATTACAGGAGAGTAGTTTCCTTGCAAAATTTAGCTTTGTTTGTCCTAATTTGAAGTATTTTTATCTTGAAATCGTGTTACGAGTAATTACAGGAGAGTAGTTCCATTGCGAAATTTAGCTTTGTTTGTCCTACGTGTATTGTAACTCACTGTAGAGTAGTGTCACTAGCAAACGGAGTTTTGCTTCTTAGGTAAATATAAAATGCCCACACGTGAATTTCTGTGTCTATTGTGGCTGTTGTCTACATCGACCGGTGACATCATGGTGAACCAGTGAAAATTGAATAAATTGAATACGACTGTAAAAACCTGCATAGGAACAATAGACAATTGGTGGTAACAGCCACTGTGAGTACGTTTGTTTTGTCTCTGTGATGACGTATTTGTTTTGTCTCTGTGATGACGTATTTGTTTTGTCTCTGTGATGACGTGTTTGTTTTGTCTGTGATGACGTGTTTGGTTTGTCTGTGATGACGTGTTTGGTTTGTCTGTGATGACGTGTTTGTTTAATCTCTGTGATGACAGATGCGATGTTTTGTCTGTGATGTCGTGTTTATCTTGTTTCAGTATTGACGTATTTGTTTTGTGCATATTTATTGAACAGATTCACTAGAAAAAATATCAAATGTTTAGCATACTACACATAAGCATCATAGTTCACAATTCGTAGAAATAATAGTCTACTCACATAAAACATCTCTATGTAAAATACAAGTATACCATATCAATAGCAAAAATCCATGGACTATTTCGTTCATTATCTCTCAATCAATCAGTTACGTCACCATTAATCTAACATGACCTGACTTCTTGCATACAAAAACAAATTAATTAGACAATAGAGTTCTCTACAGCCGATAAACGCTTGATAGCCTTTTGGCCTGACTCGTTCTCATAAATCTTAACCTTTGGATAATACAAACTACTCATCCAATTGGAACTTGTTTGGATTGCATCATCAATTTAACAGCATATTTCAATTTGAGTTGTTTACTCCAACTCTGACACTTACAAATAATACCATCATAAGGAGTGCCCAAGGTCTGGTCACATTAACAATTTAACAATTTATACAATAATTAAGTCTAGAAATATGGATAGGCAAATTTACTAAATAGACAGATAGATAAATAGATAGATAGCGTGACATACATATCTTTGTTACAAGTTATGATTATTATTTCATAATTAATAACTCTTAACTAATTACAAGCGATCGAGAATCTTAATTCATAGTTATTAATAATTATCCCACAAGACAAACATACCTCTCACTTGGCGGATTATAAGGGTGTCGTAAATCTTTACTCTTTACACAATAATAAGTGAGACGTTTTACTGTCACAGAATGGTTCTAACTAAAGGAGTAATATAAATCCGTCTTTATTTATATATAACGAGACCCCCCCGCAACTATTACTAAAGCATATAGTTTAATAATATGTGCAATAAGTTTAATAAACATCTACAGAGAATGTGGCATTACCAGTTAGGAATGACGTCTCCACTAACAAGATGGCCGGCACCTAACAAAAAGCTACCGTCAAACACTGTTTTGAGACAAGGAAGTAAATTATTTTCCCATGAAGTAAAGAGTGTGGATAAATATGTTTTGCATTTAGTGGAAGGTTCTTTGTGTGGACTGCAAATGTGTCAGTGAAGAGTGCTGTACAGAGAGAGTTGTAAAGAGAATAGAGATTTGTACAGATTAGAAAGATTTGTACAGAGTAGAGAGAGTTGTACAGACGAGAGATATTTATTCAGAGTAGAGAGAGGTGTATAGAGTAGAGAGAGTTCGACACAATACTAGCGTATGTCACCAACATTATGGGTGTTCTATAAACGTGATTAAAAAAAAAATACTGCTAGCACATGAATTGAGATTGATCAAGTATAGGTAACCAAGTGAAGGTCATGTTGACACTGTTCATTTCCTGTTGACTTTGTGTCACGCTTCATGCCTTGTTAGTGTCACCTGTCTCTCACGACAAGTAAACTCACAGGTATTTGTTAGTGTCACCTGTCTCTCACGACAAGTAAACTCACAGGTATTTGTTAGTGTCACCTGTTTTTCACGTCAAGTAAACTCACAGGTATTTGTTAGTGTCACCTGTCTCTCACGACAAGTAAACTCACAGGTATTTGTTAGTGTCACCTGTCTCTCACGACAAGTAAACTCACAGGTATTTGTTAGTGTCACCTGTCTTTCACGTCAAGTAAACTTACAGGTATTTGTTAGTGTCACCTGTCTTTCACGTCGAGTAAACTCGCACGTATTAGTTAGTGACACCCGTCTCTCAGGTACTTTTGGGTAAAACCTATATTAATGTGTTTGCTAAGTTTGGTTTTTATTTTTGGTATGGATTACATTTGTGTATGTTTATTTTATTTCTAAAATTTTTGCTTTTTCGCAAAATAATGGCAGTGAATGACCACACAGCATTTCTTACGTGGTGTATAATACATTTGCACTTGATGACAGCCTCGTGTATAATGAATGGCAACCCAACATTTCTTACATGTCTTTAAATGCCATTGATGACAATCTCTTACAAAATGAATAACAACCCATTATTTCGTACATGGTGTCTTTAAATGCAATTGATGACAGTCTCTTACAAAATGAATGACCACAAAACATTTTATATGGTGTATTTAAGTATATTTGATAACATTCTCAAGCATAGTGAATAATCTCTAAACATTTTATACATGGCGTCTTTAAGGACACTTGATGACAGTCTTCTACACAATGAATGATCACCTCTTATTTGTGAAATACTAACTTTAAATTCACTTGATGACAGTCTTCTACACAATAAATGATCACATCTTATTTGTGAAATACTAACTTTAAATTCACTTGATGACAGTCTTCTATACAATGAATGATCACATCTTATTTGTGAAATACTAACTTTAAATTCACTTGATGACAGTCATCTACACAATAAATGAGCACATCTTATTTGTGAAATACTAACTTTAAATACACTTGATGACAGTCAGCTATGGAAAGACATTCTGGCCATGAAAACTGAGTCAGTTTCGGTCAATATTTCTTAAATTTTCAATAGCATTCTAAAGTCTAAAACATCTTATGAAGGAAACTTGTCAACGACATTACTTAAGCGTTTAAGCGTTTATTCTTTCTAAAAGTACTCACCTTAAAAAGTTGTCGTTAGCTATCTTGTCTTTGATATGACCTTGGCGATGTACATGTCGACAAAATGTTTTTTCAAAATACACCGTGTGTCAGTGCACCGCTAGCTCACGAAAGATTGAACGGACGCATTCATGCATACTCCAATATAACATTATTGATTGTGTCGACACGGAAATAGCAGTGAAAGGACAGGGTAAAACTGGCTTGGCTAGCTGTCATGGTTATGCTCATGAATTAACGTCAATGGCAGAATAATCTTTCTCTAAAATAGTTAGCAGGCATTTAAAAAATAGGTATTCGTCTCTAAAACAGTTAGCAAGAATTAGAACTAGTGTACACGTGTACAACAGCTAACAAGTACATTACACATTTTAAAATAATCAAGTATTAATACTATATTACTCATCTCTAAATAACAAGCATTAGTACTAGATTACACATCTCTAGCTAGTAAGTATTTGTACTAGATTACACATCTCTAGCTAGTAAGTATTTGTACTAGATTACACATCTCTAGCTAGTAAGTATTTGTACTAGATTACACATCTCTAGCTAGTAAGTATTTGTACTAGATTACACATCTCTAGCTAGTAAGTATTTGTACTAGATTACACATCTCCAGCTAGTAAGTATTTGTACTAGAGTACACATCTCTAGCTAGTAAGTATTTGTACTAGATTACACATCTCTAGCTAGTAAGTATTTGTACTAGATTATACATCTCTAGCTAGTAAGTATTTGTACTAGATTACACATCTCTAGCTAGTAAGTATTTGTACTAGATTACACATCTCTAGCTAGTAAGTATTTGTACTAGATTACACATCTCTAGCTAGTAAGTATTTGTACTAGATTACACATCTCTAGCTAGTAAGTATTTGTACTAGATTACACATCTCTAGCTAGTAAGTATTTGTACTAGATTACACACCCCGAGCTCCTACCATGTGCCCCCCACACACACACTAACGTGTTCACTAACGAACGCTGCAATGCTGTGTGTACTCTGTGACCTGTTGTCTCATTTCTCGGGAACCCACTGTGACCTGCTGTCTCATTTCTCGGGAACAAACCTTTAACATGACTACCTGGGTACACACACTGACGACCCTACTGAATACTAGTTTCTTGTGTAATGCGTGCAAGGGAGACTAATCTCTTGGCTTATGATATCGTTTGTGTGATAATAGAAAACTGCTGGGTTTTATGTGAGCAAGCGTTACACAGAATGTGCTTGGTGTCGCAAATGGTAGATGAAAGATTCACATTGTAGAATTAGAGTTTAAGCGAAGCAGAGAGAGGAATAAAATTATACTTTTTCACATGTGGGGTTATTTTATCTAACCTTTTTCAGCATTAAATCTCAGAGTTATTAATAACATTCAGATACTATTGCTCGCTACCGCCCCCAGCCAATTCTATTTACGGTCATTGCAAATAAATTAATCAAAATGTGGGTTTAAGATAAAATAAAAGATTCAATAATGAAACAATAAAAGAGAGAAAATTTGATTCCATAAACAATGATCAAATGAGATCGTCTTATTCAATACAGTCCCGTAGCTTAATGTTTGTTTTTAGTTAGAATATCTAATGAGATGTTTGTTTATAGTTAGTTTATCAAATGGTGATGCTTCAAAGGCGACTTAATTGTGTCATGAACACAGGTGAGTGATTTCATGATCTGCCTCGCTTGCACAGCATTCCTTCAGCCTTGCCATTGCTGTTATTGTCAGTGCAATCCTGGACAATATTTCTGGTTTTGATCCCTCGTCTGTCACGATGGCTGCTAAGTACTTGAATATATATTGGGAACATTTATATTTCAACTCAACTCTAAATTTTACCTTTATGAATTGATAACTGCAAAAACAAACTAACGAAAATAATTTAAAACTAATACCAAACAACTATTCCGAATATTTTCAAACGTTATATAGAAAATTCATTACCTCATTTTGTGATTTAATCTATTATACCGTTATAACTTGGATTTATAAGCAACAACTCAAATATCTGGCCAGTGCACAATGCAGGACAACTCGTAATATTGTTTCAAACTTTTTTCCAATAGTTATTTCCCTTTGTACTGTGGGATATTTAAATTATATTTTTGTTACTAATACCTTTGACAATTCTGTGTTCTGTGCAGGTGTATATTTATTTATATGCGTGTATGAGCGTGCGTGTTGCGTGTTAGGATGCGTGTGCCTCTAGAACGTGTCCGTCTGAATGAGTTGTCTTTCTTGACACATAAACCAAAATTCTCAGATCTCTTTAGTTTAAAACGTGTTTACAGGCCCAGCTTGCTGTAAACCCGAATCCTTGATTCTGCCACATGTTCTGTGTACTGGAACATTAGGATTCAGAATCGTCGAAACTCCTGTTTTATTAAACAATTAAGAAAGCAGCATACTACTTAGCTATTTTAAGCAGTTATGCTATCTCCTGTTTTATTAAACAATTAAGAAAGAAGCATACTGCTTAGCTATTTTAAGCAGTTATTTTCTCTTCTGTTGCTGCCTTACATTTTGCATGATGCACCAGAAAGAAGCACATGAATAGATTTCATTCGTCCATCTTTCTATTCACTTTACTTATAATTTTGTCTATATCTTCGTTCTTCTCACCCTTTCCGGTTATTTTTGGTTGCCCCACCTCCATCAGCTGTTGGATGCTTTTGGTAGCAGTACGAGTCTCCTGCTTCAGGATTGGTTAAAATTACTGCGCGTTTTACGTCTGCATTTATGACATGCTTCCGGTTATTAGATATTAACCTCTGTCACAATTTATAATCCATGGTGTAACTATTTGCATTTACTTTCTTGGGGTTCCGTTTACTACTGTCCGTTATAACTATTTACACATATCGTCTTGGGGTGCAGTTTACTACTGTCCATTATAACTATTTACATTTAGCATCTTGGGGTTCAGTTTACTACTGTCCGTTATAACTATTTACATATATCGTCTTGGGGTTCAGTTTACTACTGTCCGGCATTCTGCAGATTTTGTCTGTCCGCGAACAAAATAATTATATCATGCTCACTAGGTGCTTGTCAATTTTCTTCCAATCAAACTTCCATTTTCTACAAATTATTTTGTTATTTTTTTCATACCATCTCATTCGGCATCGCAAAATCTATCGAGAGGAACTTTCATGTACCATGCACAACACAGAACAGCAAGGAATTTTGTTATATTATGATAGAATGTAACACGGCCTAGGAAAAGAAATGCTTGCATACAAAGATGAAATATAACATGGCCTATGAAAAGAAATGTTAGCATATGTCACGGGTATGAGGAAATACTACTAAAAAAAAATGTCTCCCTCTAAGTGTCATCATACTCTAAACAATTAACGAAACAGCCAAATTAATTTAAACATAGAAAGGGGCCAAAATAATCATTTTGTCAACAATGTGAAACCTAATGTGGAAACACTAGCTGAGGGGGAAATAGATTTGATAGGTAGTTCATGCCAGGGAATGGAAAAGTGTAATTAACTTTTGAAGACTGCACTCATTTTATCTGTGAGAAAACAGGCTCTGAGTTTTGAAATGTAACTTGTTTTAAGAATCACCACTATAACAAGTTTGGTAGTTTACAGTTGATATTGTTATTGTAAAATTACTTGTTGAAGTAGAAGTTTGAGTTATTGTAAAGTTGATATTTATATTGTTATAGTTAAATGTGTTGGTTTGTATGTACAATCCTTTCTTGCTATGACTAGTGTACTCTTGCCAGGTGGCGATGAGTCACCATAGTAACGTAGTTTTATAAACAAAATAAGAATAGGACGTGCTCTTAGGGTCAGCTGTGCTCTGAGCTAGGTAGTAGCCACAAATTGATATGTCAATCAAAGGTGTCAACTTGGAATTCGATACTTGGCACTAAATGGAAGTGGACAGTCAGGAATTCATCAGCACATACGTGCAGTGCTGGATGGGGGTGCTGTGTGCTGGAAGGTGTATGTTCTAATCAACTCAGTGAAAATTATGTACAAGGACTTTGCACATTAAATATTAGAACGAGAAGTTATATTTAAGTGTGATGGGGTGTGGTGTTGTTATGTTGTTATGGGTCACCCTAGGATGCGAGGAGAAGATGATGAAACGATGAAGAAACAGACAATACGGCTACGGCAGCCACAGCAGAAGAGGCAGAACACGCAACACGTGTCATCTGATCTTTATTTAGGCGACACACCGCCAACCACGCTCCTCTCTTGACCACTCTCAGACCACTCTCCAAAAGACCGACCAAAGACGACTAAAGACGACCACGCTCTCACACTCTCACACACCATATATCTAAAAAGTCCGGGCGGCAAAGGGAACTCCACTGAACAATTCTGGAACTGTACTAAAACTAATGCTAAACGGGCTCTTCTGTGCTAACGTACTTTCGTTCTAACATAAATTCCTTCTAAACTACCTAGAGTTATATAATACTTTAACTATCAAAAAATAGTACACTAATTATACAATACTTCCTTACAATATAATTCACAAAATAGATTATAAAATAAAATAATTAACTATATTCATGTGCCAGGGGAAAACCATGTACACATACATAAATCGTAGAATACACTAAGAAAACAATATAAACTAACTTTACAAAATTATATAAATATAAACTACATTCCACTAACTAATAGAATACATAAACATTATTTTTGCTTGATAAATACACAAAATGATAAGTGGCGGTTAAACGTGTACACAGTGGCACAGCCATACACATTACTATATAGCAGACTGCTGCCGCGCGATTCAAACCAGCGGCCGATGACCTACTTTGCCGCCAGGCAAAACAAGCGTTACGCACACGCACACACAGCTCTGCACACACGTACATCCACCCTTCCACATAAGCTTAGCTGTTGGAAGTTTGGAACTTACTGGAACCACCGATGGAGGGCGGTTGAGGATGTGCGCCAAACTGGTGCTACCTTTTCACCCCCTTCCGCCAGCCATCTCGCCCTCAACCACAGACGCACCGCGAGGCTGTGGGGTTCCCCCCAAAGGCAAACTCTGACTGAGAATATCGTGAAGATAAAACGTCTAATGCGGATTCTGGGGGAACGACAGCGAGAGAGAGAGAGAGAGAGAGAGAGAGAGAGAGAGAGAGAGAGAGAGAGAGAGAGAGAGAGAGAGAGAGAGAGAGAGAGAGATTTTGATACTTTACTTTACCTATTAAGTGAATAGTAAAATATTTTCTGAAGGATAATAGTGAATTTTCTTATGTATACTTTTAGTTATAAATAATTACACTACGAAACAGTAATAAATGTATATTGTTTTGCCAACCATTCAGAACTCGCGAATTAAAAAAAAAATTCAATGGCGAAGTTTTCTGATGTTGGATTATCTATCAACTGATCCCTGACTAAAACATCCTGTGCAAAGCCCTGTGTGTGCAACAAAGCGTGAAGGTAAACAATTTTAATACATCATAATATATATAAATAATACACTATACTTAGAAAAGGATAGAATGCGATGCGATTTAATATAATATGATATAATATAATATGATATGATATTTAATAATATAATATAGTATAATATAATATAATATATATTATAAATGGTGTGCCTAGATCACCAGATGTGAACATTTAACCAGCCGAATATTAATGCACAAACACTCAAATGCAAAAATAAGAGACAGAGACAGAGAACGAGAGAGACGGAGAGAGAGCAGGGTAGATGACTGAAGGAGTAAAAGGAAAAACAGAATGAAAAGAACAGTAAAAAGAAAGAAATGTATTTCAGTCATGGGCACTGAATGACGTCATGTCAACATTTATGTCATTAAGTACGATGCACTCGTCCAGGCAACAGGACATTTCTTTGTTCACTTTAACGTGTAAGAAGATAAAATAACACAAAGAGAAATTGAGAATAACGAAGACGACATTGGCGATGTTACAGTTGTAGACGTACAAATATCAGTACACGTATATAACACGCTGCACATTGTTTTATTTATTACACACTACACGTAGTTTTATTCATGACACACTACATGGTGCTTTATTCATGACACACTACACGTTGTTTTATTCGTGACACACTACACGTTGTTTTATTCGTGACATACTACAGGTTGTTTTATTCGACACACTACACGTAGTTTTATTTATGACACACTACACGTTGTTTATTACTTAACGTTGTTTACAATATGTTGTTATCATCAGTATCGTTGTAGTGATAATGATGTTCCGGACTGTTACTTCAATCGGTTATTTGACGGTTGTGTTCATTGTAATACGTTTATCGGTTATTGCTCTTATCAGTGTTGACGCAATAATTTTTATATACTCAAAACGTCAGACAGCTCAAAAATCGATCAACACAAGTTGTGACGTACAGCGTGACATGGCGTGAAGTCTTTCATTGAAGTTACCTCTTGTTTCCACAACGACCACCTTTCTCTCCAGACCACGAACATCACCCCAGTGTGTCACAGTCACCAGATCACCGACACCAAGCGCCGTGTCACGAATGGCGGCTTCAACACCTTCCTCCACCACGCGCAGAGGCACGTGACATGCACGCAGACCCTGGACCAGACCGCTAGCCGTTGTAGTCACCTTGCCTTTATTGTCCACCTGGTCATCAGTCGGGTACTCAAGACACAACACCAGGACGTCGCGGTATTGCAAAGGTGGAGGGCCGTTATTGTTACCTGACATTTGACGGGAAAATATTTTGTAGTGTTTACTTTTTATTTGAAACGTTCATCCACCCGTCTATTTATTCCTCCAAATGTTAATTCTTTCATCTATACATCTATTCATCCACATATCCTTTTATTCTTCCATCCACCCGTTTGTATTTGTATGTTTCACTCACTCACCGTGTCATCACACCACACCCATACCTGTCCCGCCGACGTTGAGTTCTGTCAGGACACGGGCGACTTGATGTCCACACTCTGCACAATCACGTGGGAAGAACACTGTGTGACCTGACTGACCGTCACTGTGTGTGAATCGTATAACGGCCGGACCGTCTGTTGGAACAGGGATGTCACTGACCGTGTAGTTATGGACTTGATTAATCATTATTTCAGCTGCCTCCATCACCTCCCTGACGACGACTGGCGGTGACCTTAGAGGCGTTGTTAGCTTGACCTCTTCCAGACATACCGCCCTGACTTCGTGACGCATAGATGCACCCCACAGGTTTACCCTGGGTACTTTTTCAATAAGTTGATCACAAAACTCCGTGAAGGATTTTTTCCTGTTACACAGAATGAACAGATGGAAACGTTAAGTCAGTATGTTGACGTCAGACAATTATGACGTAGAGACGTTTATTTTGTGTCGTCTTTGTATTCTGATGTCATTTACAATGGCGCCAGTTACTTTCAATTATTCATTCACGACTGTTTGTTTACGTTCAAATGATTTGTTATTTTAGAGTTTGTCTGTCTATTTAGCAATATACGCAGCATCCATTAAATCGACATACTTAATCAGTAAACCACTAATCTGCATTGAGAAAAGTCCGTTATTTACTGTCTTTGTGTTTGTGTGTCTGAAGTTATCACGATATATATTTGTGGCGGAAAAATGCAAATTAATTAATTCTTCATTTTTGTAATTTTAAGCTTACATATGCGCCATTCAAATCTCCGCTTGATGAGTTTTGAAACAAACAACTCTGACCTACATGCAGAATAAAGGGGAGTTATTGTTAAAGGTCATTGATTCTTACATAACTCAGATTAAGTTTAGCAAAGAAGTTCGCCTTACCTTTAGTGTTTGTGCAGTCAACCGTATCTATTCGGACAAGCTTTAGGAACGAATCTGTTTAGCCCGAAGGCTGATAAATTCTAGAATCTTCCAGATGACCCCTAGAATCACATAGAAGGGCGGATTCGAAATTGAATCCTCAAACGACGTCGAAGACAACAAACCAAAAAAAAACAAAACACCAGGAAACAGACAAGCAAAAAATGAAGACAGACAAAAATGAAAGGATCACTAAATTAGCTGACCCTTCTAAAGAAGACATACAAACAGAACTCGCAGTGGCCATCGCTGAACTAACTAACACACGAGTGGCTCCTGCACTCTCACCACTACTAGAGACACCACCAAGGACCGCTACGACAACCACACTGACCACGATGACAACAGACCAAAGCAACCACACAGAACAAAGCTGCAAACCAAAACTAAGGCGCCCACCACCAGGCATCAGACGACAACAACCACACCACCAACAGGAAACGCAACAACAACAACGCCATCACAACAGCCACCGCCGACAACTTCGACAACAATGGCAAAGGCGCAGTGAGCATCAGTACATGAAGTGGGGTTTTTACAACCACCCCAATGCAGACATGATCCAACTCATACTAGACAATCTATACTGGCCACCAACACACATCTATACACATCCCATGGACGCCGGGGACAACAACATCAGAGCCGGGCTCTGTAAACATCAGACACACAACTACTCACACACAACTACTCCACACACAATCACCACCCCGACCTCTCCAGAAACAAGTGAGGAGAAGAAGTTTTCTCCAGAGGCCCTCCAAAGCTGAGAATATCTCTGATAAAAGGCTTACTGCATCCTCTGGAGAAAGGTCAGCGAAAAAAATTGAAACCTCACTCTTGTTTAAATCATCGAGTCCCACGTGTGATGGCTTCGTGGTTAGAGCTGAACTGAAAGGTATGTCCGAGAATAGTGATTGTCATTTTAACTGATTTTTAAATATTTGCTTAAAATCTGTTTGAATTATGTTTTTCCTTGTAAATATTTTTAACGAGTTTAAACTATGTCATTTTTATTCTCGTTTAAACAAAGAATCAGATGAAAGAATTGTAAAAAAAGAATTTTAAATGAAGAAACGAGAATAAAAGTATAGATTACGAATATTTGAAACACAAGACTGATGTGCGCCATTACGATTCTTCTGTCAACAGTTAGCTGGCCGTTCTGTTTGTTTTCCACTCCATTTTTGCTTTGCCGAGATGAAAGATTCAAGTTATACTTGCAAGCAAGCCGTTTTGTTTCTGCTGAAGTGCAAGCATTGATAAACTTCATCCCTTGCTGCCATCAAACTTCACTTATCTCGACATTGCTTATGTCGACATTCGTATGAGTCGACGGTTGAAGTTCAAAGTTTTACTTCCGCGTTGACAACTGTTAACTGCCATTGGATTTTGTGAAGGTGCTGAGATCCATGAGCAGGAGAAATTCTTGTTGGGACTCTAGGTAATATTCTAAAAGAAGTGAGGACACTGTGTGTGTGCTATGATGTACCTGGAGAGTACGACGAACTGTATCTTCTAACTGGAAGAAGATTCATAGACAACCAGTTGCACTTGCTTGAAGAATTGGGTCCACTCAAGAAAGCCAAGTTACTGTGGGGAGATGCTGTGAGGAGTATAAGTTGGACTCTGCCAAGTAACTGTTGGAACTGTAAGAACCTAATTAAAAAAGGGCCAGATTTGGAAACTAGAACTGTGTAAACTTTGCCAACGTTATTTTATTCAAGGACAGTGGTAAAGACTTAGTTTCTGCATTGTGTAAAATTCGGACAAGAAACTGATTTGTGTCTATGCTGTGTAATTCAAATTGGACAAAAATTATGACTAAGTGCTTGTGTTGTACATTCTGTGCAGATTATTGAAACATTCATGTGATGGTATGCAGAAATGTTATCAGGCAAGGCGCATTATCACAAGACTTTTAACTGCCAGCCAACCCAAGAACAAGACTACCACTCACAGGCTGCAATCAATTGAACCATTATTATGTATTTTCTGTGTAATCTGTACATGTTGTCATGATTTCTTAAATTCCTTGTCTGTTTCTGATTCTTCTCCTTTATATCTTACATTGACTTAACTGTATTATTTATTTAGTTGGCTTATTGACATTAAAAATTTGTGTAAGCTAAACTAAATTGTGAAGATATTTCTTTGATGTAAAATTCCTAGTAATTGTTCTATGGAATTGACATGATATATATTTTTTGATTGACTGAATTGACTGAATCTTGGATGAGATTGTGATTTCTGATAAATTGCCTTGTGAGTAATTTTGAAGACATTAATTTTTAATTATTATTTATTTTCTTTAATAAATTGTTGATTTTATAACTATCCACTCTCATTATATCTATAGAGAGGCACTTGTGCATGACGATGGGTGGGGGCTGCCAAAGACGTAACGACAATAGAAAGATGGTTGAGTGATAGTTCCCGTCATCGTAGAGAGCTTATATGTGAAGGGCTGGATTAAAGACAGATTGACAGGATAATTCAATTAAGGTCTGTTAATCGAGACAGGTAACACTTGGACAGTGAGGTAATTAGTTAACAGACAGTTTCAGGGATTGACCTACTCGCTCTCGTGACTGTAAAGACAAAAGACCCCTGTCGGGTGACTGAGCGTGTTATTTGCATGACAGGATTATTGTTTATGTATTAATTATGAAATAAAGTATCATAAATTAATAATTAACAATTAGCAAACAGGACCACCTTTTTCACAATATTATATAACAAACCCGTAATCATAAATGGCCTCGTCTGCAATCACACACAGTTGTCTCCCTTCACTCAGAGATTTCAGACGTCTGACTGCAGTCTCCACTTCTCCATCTTTTCCAAAGTCAAACTGATGTCGGTGTACACGTGAGCTGGCTGTTGTCGTCTTCGTGGTTTCTTTAAGTTGATGTTCGATGCCGATCGTCGCTGCACAGCTTCCATGCCAAGTACTTACAACATGGACGTCGTGTCCGAGCTGAAGCCAGGTCACCCCTTGAACAATTAAGACAATGGTTTTACCTGTCCCAGGTGGACCAATGAGAAATACCCGGGGTGGTGACCGATTCAAAAGTTCCACTTGCTGTGGAAATAACACGAGCCTGGCCATTGTCTCTCCAGTCGCAGACACCGCCTCCCCAAGATTCCTTATCTCCAGGCGTGGTGCTGTGACACAGTGGACTTCCACTGTAGTCGCTGGACCACAGAACCTGTAACAGCAAATAGTGAAGTAAACGACAGTTCAAATGTAATCTCAAATACTGGACTGGACTTCTTATAGATTGCACTAACCTTGGTGTCCAAGTGTTCATTTCCATTTTGATTCTAGAATTATTTTAAAATTTGATATTTCGTTGAATTATAGTAAAACTTAGTTGAATTAGGCACAAGAAGAATAACATGTTTGACTTAGTGCACTCCACCTGATCATTACAGTGAAGAAAGTGTATAATTATGAGTGTTTATAGATAGGTAGTCGGAAATGGAATAGAAAGGGGTTAATTCATTAAATAAGAAAATACTAAAAGTTTCTAAAAGATAACAAAAAGAATATCTTAAAGAAAGAGAGATTGATGACAGGTAATGTACTTTCTTAACTATCTACCTGGCCACCAGTCGCTCATACACCGTCTCTGTTATTGATGGCTGGCAAGTGGTGGAGAAATCTTAATTTACATTTATGAATAATTCTCTCAGGAGACACCAATCGTCTCTCAATTGGCAGATTATACGGGTATAGTAAAAGTCTTCTCTTTTCCACAACAATAAGACAGACGTTTTACCTTCAAACAATACATTTGCATGTGGAAACTTCTTAGTAACCAATCCGTCTTTAATTATGTTTAAACTGCTCTCATCCACCCATTGTCAAACTCCAATATTTAGTTTAATAATATGTGTAAGAAGGTTACTAACTTTATTAAATCAACAATCCTGTCTCTATGATTACGTGTTTGTTTATTCCTGTCTCTATGATTACGTGATTGTTTATTCCTGTCTCTATGATTACGTGTTTGTTTATTCCTGTCTCTATGATTACATGATTGTTTTTATGTTTCGTTGATTATGTGTTTGTTAATACCTGTCTCTATGATTAAGTGTTTGACTGATCTCTTGATGAACTGTTTTGTATTATTTGAAATATATTTTTAATTTGATCACTCTGAGTCATAAATGAAATATCTGTCAGTTTGAAACTGTTTTTGCAAGAATCAAATTATTTTGGAATGTTTATCTAACGTCGCAAGCCAACCATACATAGTACATTATGTAAGAAGCTTATAATTTCCAAATTCGATTTAATAATGTGCATAATGCAAATTTATTCTAATGAAAATTTTATACTGACATTATCAGAGAAAATGTGATAACATTTCATATCTTTCATTTGCAAGGAAAATATGTGTTTTGTTATTTTGCTTTTTTAAAATAAATATATGAGCATTATAATGTATGTAAAAGTTGTACAGTTGTATGGTTGCTAAAGTGCCCGCTACTGTTGTAAGCTGTATTGATCGTTTTCGATTGGGTAAAGTTTGCAAAGTATCAATATAGTCAATCCCTCGTTAATCATTTTATTGTTTTGAATTAGAATCTATCTGCTACAGATGTGGATAATATGTTTTAATGAGATTTTAGCTGTTAGTGAATTTGTTTGTATGACTTGATAGATATTTTTTCTGTTAATGATTTGATTAGTGTGACTTACTAGCGATTTAACTGTTGGTGAATTGGTTTGTATGAAGTATTAGAGATTGTAGCTGTTAGTGAATTGGTTTGTATATCATAGTTGAGATTTTATCTGTAATGAAGCGAATTGGATTGCATATCATAGTTGAACATATACATAGCATTTATTCTTTTCAAAGACTTCAGTAGTAATAGATATTCATAGGATTTATTCTTTTCAAAGTCTTCAGTAGTAATAGATATACATAGCATTTATTCTTTTCAAAGACTTCAGTAGTAATAGATATACATAGCATTTATTCTTTTCAAAGACTTCAGTAGTAATAGATATACATAGCATTTATTCTTTTCAAAGACTTCAGTAGTAATAGATATGCATAGGATTTATTCTTTTCTAAGACTTCAGTAGTAATAGATATACATCGGATTTATTCTTTTCAAAGACTTCAGTAGTAATTTATT
Organism: Sinotaia quadrata; assembly: GCA_028829895.1. Classification (NCBI taxonomy): domain Eukaryota; kingdom Metazoa; phylum Mollusca; class Gastropoda; order Architaenioglossa; family Viviparidae; genus Sinotaia; species Sinotaia quadrata. The sequence goes on from CM054179.1 coordinate 12,840,906, forward strand.
CCTTTTATTCTTTTCAGTCGTAATAGATAGATAGATAGATAGATAGATAGATAGATAGATAGATAGATAGATAGATTTTAAAATATACAATAACACATTTTTTTTTACAAAACATGACTGACAACATGTAATACAATTTCTTTAAAATATAGCGTTACACATTTCTACAAAACACTTACCGTGTAGATCCACAGATGTTGGTGTAGTCGGTGTCCTGAAGTCGATACAACAATTTTCAAAATGTCGAATGATCAACAAATGCACGTCAAAACACGGATGCTAGCTTGCGGGAGATTGAGCGGGTAGGTTTACGGGTGGCATTTAAAGTGCACTCTAGCGCATCCATCTCTATGACTACCTGTTTTGTAAACACTGACGTGGTAATGATAGGGTATGAACAAAACGAAGTGGACCTGGTTTTCAAGGGATCAATAGTGATCTTAATTATTTTTAAATGTGGCCTCCATGTAAGGGTACTCATTTCGCTATATTATTGCTAATGCCATTTTTGTGAAAGCATTTCAGTCTTTCATTTTACACATCTCTACAAGTATGTTTGTAAACTATTAGACGTGTGTACGTGTATGTTTGTAAATGACTACACACCTTTTATTTCTGACTACAAATGATGGATCACGTGCATATTACTAACTACCCACTTACAATGTAGTCCAATGACTACGCATCTCTAAAATCAGATTTATAATCCTCTACATATCTCTAAATTCAGGTTCACAATATACTACACATATCTAAGGTCAGGTATATAATCGACAAAACATTTCAACATCACACAATACTCACCTCTAGTTGACCTTTACAATGTACTCTCTACTCAACGTCGTGTTTATAATGGGCTACTTTTCTCAAAAGTCATTAAAGTAACTGATTGATCATGTTTATAATGGGCTACGTTTCTCAAACGTCATTTCAGTAACTGTCTTATCATGTTTATAATGGGCTACTTTTCTCAAAAGTCATAAGTAACTGACTTATCATCTATATAGATAAGTATTAATCAAATAATAATCAAATTTACTCCCATAAGTTGATGTTAGTTATCGACTACACATATCTAAAATTAATAAGTAATCGGCTACACATTTGTAAAGTATATATGTAATCGAGTACACATACTAATTCATGTTAGTAGTCAACCACACATCTCCAAAGTATACAAATAAATGCTTACACATCTCTAACTCATGCTAATAATCAACTACACATCTCTAACTCTTGCTAATAATCAACTACACATCTCTAACTCATGTTAATAATCAACTACACATCTCTAACTCATGCTAATAATCAACTACATATCTCTAACTCATGCTAATAATCAACTACACATATCTAACTCATGCTAATAATCAACTACACATCTCTAACTCATGCTAATAATGAACTACACATCTCTGAAGTATATAAGTGATCGATCACATACCTCTAAAGTCACAGAAACAACTCTACACATTCCTAGAATTATAATTGTTAATATTTTTATTAAGTCCCAGAAACACCTCTTTGCATTTCTAGAATTATAAGTGTTAATATTTAATTTATTAAGTCCCAGAAACACCTCTTTCATTTCTAGAATTATAAGTGTTAATATTTAATTTATTAAGTCCCAGAAACACCTCTTTGCATTTCTAGAATTATAAGTGTTAATATTTAATTTATTAAGTCTCAGAAACACCTCTTTGCATTTCTAGAATTATAAGGTTAATATTTAATTTATTAAGTCCCCGAAACACCTCTTTGCATTTCTAGAATTATAAGTGTTAATATTTAATTTATTAAGTCCCAGAAACACCTCTTTGCATTTCTAGAATTATAAGTGTTAATATTTAAATTATTAAGTCCCAGAAACACCTCTTTGCATTTCTAGAATTATAAGTGTTAATATTTAATTTATTAAGCGTATCTAAAACGATGATATGCTAAATGCCAATCGAAAATGTCAGAAAATGAACAAAACGAAAATAAAGTAATTTGAGAGTAAATCAAAATGGCGGATGGAGACAGCATAATAAACACAATCATAATCAATTGCAATTCAGTTCAGAATTTCTTTTTTCTCGAGCAGGAATGTCTGTTTTCTGGACCGTGACCTGGAAATGTGCAAGGTACGAGTTTGTCTTTTCAATGTTAGAATGTGGAACAGGTGATTTAATCCGCCACTTGCATGACAAGAGTAACCTCAAGGCCATAACTTGTATTAGATTCAGGACTTGTCCACGCATGCAGTCTGATCAAATTGCTTTGACGAATTTGTAAACAATTGAACACATTGTATTTTATAAAACAGTGTGCGATACCAGACTGTTAATTTAAACTCTAGTAAACAACTTTTGCACAAAGATTTATTGATCTATTGGAGCAGACAACTCTTTCTTGTTAAGGTTGTGAGTGATATTTATCTACTGGAGCAAACAATACTTTTGTTGAGGTTGTGAGTGATATTTATCTATTGGAGTAGACAAGTCACTTGTTAAGGTTAGGAGTGATATTTATCTAATGGAGCAGACAATTCTCTTGTTAAGGCCGTGCTTTATATTTATCTAATGGAGCAGACAATCTTCATGTTAACGCTGTGAGTTATATTTATCTAATGGATCAGACAATTATCTTGTTAAGGTCGTGAGTGATATTTATCTAATGGAACAGACAATTCACTTGTTAAGACTGTGAGTTATATTTATCTACTGGAGCAGACAATTTTCTTTTTAATTCTGTGCATTATATTTAGCTGATGGAGCAGATAATTATCTTCTTAATGTCGCGAGTGATATATGTATATAATTTGAACATTAAATGTCTTACGCAAGGTTCAGTGTTCACAACGAACATTGAGAAATGAAAACAAAGATTAACAACTGTAACAATGACATTTAGAATTGGAGTCTAATGATGGTGATGTTCAATATAGGCATGACTTTAAGATGATATTTAGTATGTGGTGTTTGTATGGTGATATTTAGTGTGTGGTGTTCGTATGGTGATATTTAGTGTGGGCTGCTGTAATGTGATAAGTAGTCTTTATCTTCTTTGGCTGCTGATATTTATGTGGCGTATCATATGCTGATATTTAGCGTAGGAATCTTTGAAAGATTATATGTAGTGTACAGATGTCTTTATGGTGATATTTAGTGTACGGGTGTCCTAATTGTGTTATTTAGTATATATTGATCGTGATAGTAATATTTGAAGGGTGTCAAGATAGGCGATATTAAATGCAAAGGGTTATGGATGATAATACTTGTGGAGTGTGGAGTGGTATTTTTTAGAGATATTTAATGCAAGATATCTTGATGGTAATATTTAAGGTAGGGTGTCTTGATGGTGATAATTAATGTAACTTGACTTTATTGTAAATGTGACAATGCACCCATTTTTACAGGTTATGATTATTAATTATCCACAATTAATTACAAGTGGTGGAGAAAACTTAATTTACGTTTATGAATAATTCTCTCAGGAGACACCAATCGTCTCTCAATTGGCATATTTGAATTTAAATTTTGTAATGTTTTAATTTTATTTGATAAATGTTAGATTAAATTTTAGAACGAGACGTTCTATTTAAGTTTAGCTGTTGGAATTTTTGAACCAGACAATTGTATGAAACTTTACTTATTGAATGAATGGTTAAAATATTTTATCTTAGATAATAGAGAATTTTTTATGGGAGTAGTATGTATTTATTATATGTTTAAAATATGGGAGTAGTATTTATGTATTGTATGTGTAAAATATGGGAGTAGTATTTATGTATTGTATGTGTAAAATATGGGAGTAGTATTTATGTTATTGTATGTGTAAAATATGGGAGTAGTATTTATGTATTGTATGTGTAAAATATGGGAGTAGTATTTATGTATTGTAAATATAAAATAAAAATGGCGTGCCCAGTGTGGCAGACGTAGACATTTATCCAAACACGCACAGACACTCAAATGTAAAATAAGAGAGAGACGGAGGGAGAAAAGAGAAGAAAAAATGAAAGTGAAAGTAGAAAGAAAGAAATATGTTGTAAGATATCAGTCATGTGCACTGAATGACGTCATGTCGACATTTACGTCATACGTATGATGCACGTCGTCATGACAACAGGACATTTCTTTGTTCACTTTAACGAGTAAGAAGATAAAATAACACAAAGAGAAATTAAGAATAACGAAGACGACACTGGCGATGTTACAGTTGTAGACATTGAAATATCAGTACACGTAGATAACACACTTTACAGTACAATGACGCACTACACGTTGTTTTATTTCTTACACACTTCACGTTGTTTATTCATGACACACTACATGTTGTTTATTCATGAAACACTACACGTTGTTTTACTAATTAAAGTAGTTTATAATTTGTCGTTGCCATCATCAGTATTGTTGTCGTGGTCGTGAGGTTCCGGACTGTTACTTCAATCGGTTAGGTGACGGATGTGTTCGTTATAAACCGTTTATCGCTTATCGTTATTCTCATCAGAGTTGGCGCAATCATCGTTACAGACAAAACATCAGACATGTCTTAAGTCAATCAACACAAGTTGTGACGTACAGCGTGACATGGCGTCAAGTCTTTCTGACCAGACATCATCTGTATTGTTCACAACGACCACCTTTCTCTCCAGACCACGAACATAACGCCAATTTGTCACCGTCACCAGATCACCGACACCACGCGCCGTGTCACCAATTGCGGCTTCATCACCAAACTCCACCACGCGCACAGGCACGTGACATGCACGCAGACCCCGGATCAGACCGCTAGCCGTTGTAGTCACTTGACCGTTACTCTCCACCCGGTCATCAGTCGGGTAGTCAGCACACAACACCAGGACGTCTCGGTATTGCAGAGGTGGAGGGCCGTTACTGTTACCTGACATTTGATAAAAAATATTTTAATTTATGTATCCGTTCATCCACCCGTCTATTTATTCCTCCATACGATCATTCATTCATCTACCCATCTGTTCATCCACCCGTCCATATATTACTCCATCCACCCGCATGTATTTGTATTGTTTCACTCATTCACCTTGTCAAACACACCACACCCATACCTGTCCGGCCGACGTTGAGTTCTGTCAGGATACGGGCGACTTGATGTCCACATTCTACACAGTCATTTGGCCATTCCTCTGTGTGACCTGACTGACCGTCACGGTGTGTGAATCGTATAACCGCCGGACCGACTGTTGGAACAGGGACGTCACTGAGTGTGTAGTCATGGACTTGTTTCGAAATCTTTATTTCTTTTGCCTTCATCACCTCCCTGACGACGACTGGCGGTGACCTTAGAGGCGTTGTCAGCTTGACCTCTTCCAGACATAACGGCCTGACTTCATGATACACTGATGCACCCCAAAGATACACCCCGGGTACTTGTACAATGAGTTGATCACAAAACTTCGTGAAGAATTTCCTGTTACTGCAGAAGGAACACAAGAAGACTTAATGTCACTTTTGATGGCGTCAGACAATTTTGATGTAACGAGTTTACTATGTGCCGTTATTATGACGTAATTTATAACGTCGCTAGTTACTTTATTTACTTCATACAAGGCTGCTTGTTTACGTGCTAATCATTTGTTGTGGTTTCATGTTTGTCTGTTTGTTTCTTTACGTGCTAATCATTCGTTGTTTCATAATTTTCTGTCTGTTTATGTGCTAATCATTTGTCTGTCTGTTTCTTTACATGCTAATCATTTGTTGTGTTTCATGTTTGTCTGTCTGTTTCTTTACATGCTAATCATTTGTTTTGTTTCATGTTTGTCTGTCTGTTTAGGAAAACACACACAATCTATGAAATACAAATTAATGCGATATTTTTAATCAGTTAACCGTTAGTCTGTGGTTAGTTAAAGCCGTTAGATACTGTCTTTTTTGTTTGTCAGTGTCTTAATTTATCATTCTGTATAACAGACCTATAATAACTGGCCTGGTCTGCAATCACACACAATTGTCTCCCTTCACTCAGAGATTTCAGACGTCTGACTGCAGTCTCCACTTCTCCATCTTTTCCAAAGTCAAACTGATGTCGGTGTACACGTGAGCTGGCTGTTGTCGTCTTCGTGGTTTCTTTAAGTTGATGTTCGATGGCGATCGTCGCTGCACAGCTTCCATGCCAAGTACTGACAACATGGACGTCGTGTCCGAGCTGAAGCCAGGTCACCCCTTGAACAATTAAGACAATGGTTTTACCTGTCCCAGGTGGACCAATGAGAAATACCCGGGGTGGTGACCGATTCAAAAGTTCCACTTGCTGTGGAAATAACACGAGCCTGGCCATTGTCTCTCCAGTCGCAGACACCGCCTCCCCAAGATTCCTTATCTCCAGGCGTGGTGCTGTGACACAGTGGACTTCCACTGTAGTCGCTGGACCACAGAACCTGTAACAGCAAATAGTGAAGTGTGCATTAAACGACAGTTCAAATTTAATCTCAAATACTGGACTGGACTTCTTATAGATTGCACTAACCTTGATGTCCAAGTGTTCATTTCCATTTTGATTATAAAATTATTTTAAAATTTGATATTTCGTTGAATTAAGGTAAAACTTAGTTGAATTAGGCACAAGAAGAATAACATGTTTGACTTAGTGCACTCCACGTGATCATTACAGTGAAGAAAGTGTATAATTATGAGTGTTTATAGGTAGGTAGTCGGAAATGGAATAGAAAAGGGGTTAATTCATTAAATAAGAAAATACTAAAAGTTCCTAAAAGATAACAAAAAAGAATATCTTAAAGAAAGAGAGATTGATGACAAGTAATGTACTTTCTTAACTATCTACCTGGCCACCAATTGCTCATACACCGTCTCTGTTATTGATGGCTGGGCTCCAGACATCTTGCCCAGCTGCTGCCACCACACGCCCAGGTCTGAAGCCGTCCGTTTGTCTGAGAGTTGGTCTGAGAGCAGACACACCTTTAAGGCATCATCAACACTGCGGACACCAAGGCACTGACACAATTCCTGCATGAGGTGTGTGTGTGTGGGTAATATAATTATAGAACAAGCCACACTTATTTAATAAAACGAAAAATAATGCCATGATAAATACTAAGTAAGAAATATAGATTTTCGGCTAATGCACATAAATATAATGATGCTGAAATTATTATACACTTTTATTTATAAATAGACATTTGTTAAAACGGTTGGCTGAAGAGTTAGAGATTATAGTAAAGAATGTGATTATTTACACTGTTTTGTGAAAAGCAAGGGTATAAGAGAATGAGATTATTAACTTATAAATTACAGCATTCTTTATAACAGCGCACTATTAATGACACAAGCCACCCGCTATTAGTCAAACAGTCGTCTGCAAAAATACTTAGAACTCTGTAAAGTGTTGATTGCAAAATATTTTTTTCACAAAAACTTCGTTTTGCAGGAGTATATGAAACCGAGAGGCGGGTGGGTAGGTATACGTGATTCAATTTTCTTCTCTGCATACACATACTCAAAAATACTAACAAAGGAACACACACACACTGACACATATATGCTGGAATGGATACGCCGTTAACATAATTTTTTCATTTAATAAAAGATAATTACTTAAAATGTGCTCATACTTTGTTTTTCAGTCTGTGAGTGTGTTTGTTGTTTGTGAGTGTGCGTGTTGTATGTGTGTAAATGTGTGTTTGTGTGTGTGTGTGTGTGTGTGTGTGTGAAATAATCAAGAAACTACATTGCTAAAGCTACTTTTAGTAAATACAGTTAAACAAAGTTCTATTTCTCTTGCCTTGGTGAAAAAATTAAAACACTCAATGTGTAATTTGACCTTATTAAAATGTTTTGAATGTAATAGCATATCAATACACTGCATTCATGAAAACCTCTCTCAATACTTACTAATAGAGATCAATCTTTTTAAAACTTCTCTCAATACTTACTAATAGAAATCAATCATTTTAAAACTTCTCTCAATACTTACTAACATTTCAATCTTTAAAAAAAACTTTTCTCAATATTTACTAGCAGAGATCAATCTTTTAAAAACGTTTCTCAATACTTACTAACACTGTAACAGAGATCAATCTTTTTAAAACTTCTCTCAATACTTACTAACACTGTAACAGAGATCAATCTTTTTAAAACTTCTCTCAATACTTACTAACAGAGATCAATCTTTTTAAAACTTCTCTCAATACTTACTAACAGAGATCAATCTTTTTAAAACTTCTCTCTACTTACTAACAGAGATCATTCTTTTTAAAACTTCTCTCAATACTTACTAACAGAGATCAATCTTTTCAAAACTTCTCTCTACTTACTAACAGAGATCATTCTTTTTAAAACCTGAAGGTCAGTTTCTTATAGAACTTGACATTCTCTCTGCTTGTAGTTGTACTCAGTCAACAGTTTGCTATGACGTAGCTTTACGGTGACGCAAAATGAAGTTTACGTAATGTGAGTTTGTTTAGATTCAGTACAGAGAATTAGCAGTTCAAAGTCTGAGATTATATTATCTGTAAGTTTGTCAGTCACATGTTTAATGTGAAATAAAACTTTAAGTACAATTATCACATTATAAATAAGTTTAGTGTGTATTTGATTAAACAAAATATTAGTGTATGTCAAAACACTTTGTGAATTGAAATAATAAATGCATATGTGTTTGTGCATTATTTTGTAAATACGTTCAGGGAGATAACTCTAATTTAGGACAATATATTAGGCATTATACATTTCTCTCCCATGACCGTATCGTTAAGAAACACATTTTATTGTTTAAAAGTTAGTTGATTAAAATATAATCTATGTAATTAATTTTGATAAACAAGTTACCTGCCACGCTAGAAATAAAGAAAAATCATTACTTTAATTAAAATCCATGTTTGGAATAGCGTCATATGGTTTAATTGAATTAGCTATTTTTTTATTTTATCGCAGATAACAGTTAATTTGATATCGGTTTGAATCCGAAATGTACACATTTAAATATACGTCCATGAAAACATGTTACTATAATTGCATTTTAGCACTGTGTATGTGTAATCTTGAAAGATACACACGAATTACATTCATTGTACCCACAATGCTCGCTACATTTGTAATACAGTAAACAGACGCTGAACCCCAAGGCTAAAATTAACTGAATATACCTATAGCAAACCATACTTCCACCAAAGCTATAATTAACTAAATAATAATTGCACTCTCCAATGAAGTGTCCATATTCTAATTAAAATCTAAGATCAAACAGACTGCTGATAAGAATGATGAGAAATAACTTTCACAACCAAGAGAGAATGTAAGTCATAAGAAAAATCAGTATTACAATTTCTACTAATACTACTATTATTATAAATACTGCTAGCACAACAGCCACTACTATACCTACTATAATAACTACTACTACGGACACTTCTATTGTAATAATAACCTCGTGTCATCGGTCTACCTCCTCTCTGATGAGGGGAGGGTGATAGCTAGTCGACTTCACGTAGGACTTGCATAAAGATTATTACAAATCCGCACACAGAATACCAAGATGGTTGCTTGGCTCGAATTTTATTCTGCGTGTAGGTTACGTATTGACGACATGTTTACATGTGTGCTTGCATACGGGTAAGGGTGAAGTATAGACGGCACAGACGACATAACGTATAACAACGACAACAACCACTCTTTCAAAACCATAGACAGGAGAAAGCCTCAATGTCAGAGTATAAATTCAAATTTATTGGTCTATACGTTTCCTCTCACACGTTGGTTAGTCGGCCATCCACACTCACACCCATGGGTAAGGGGGGGGGGGGAAGAAAGAAAGAAAGAATGATGAATAAAATAAAAGAAATGCAAAATTCAAGATTCTTCATACAGTACTACTTCTAAAATTGCCTAAGCATTTACAACATAATATAACAGTCATTATTTCAAAGGTCTGGAGCCACTGCTCTTATATCAAAATTCAGTAATTCAACAAATAAACAAATGTCATTTGACTTGCAAGTCCTCTTCAATCAGTTCAATCAATATTTTCTTATATTACTCTTACAGCCATTGTGACAGAGTCAAGATAAAAATCGTGCTTGAATATTTTTTTAAATCTGTTATTTTGGAACGCATTTCTTTGTTAGAGCAAGTAACCGTCATGCTCTAGTATTTCAATTCATTAGCATGGAAACCTCGCATGACGCATGATGCAATAATTTTGTGTTCATAGGGGCACACTCTCATGACTGTCTTTTGAGCTAACAATCCCGTTAGAAAATCAGTCAAGGTCGCGCCATCCTACACAACGGATAGAGTCCGTCACTATCTCCTCACGCGTCTTCAGTCCATCAATCAACATATCGGCGTGGATCGTAAGAGAGAAAGACAGAAAACCCGCCGGTTGATTCCGTTGCTGTGTATAGAACCGGTAACACATCGATTTCTTACAATATTATTTTATTTGTATTTTAAGCTATCTTTGTGAGAATCTATGAATATAATTTATTGCAGAATTGTATTGTGGCAATCTCCTCCAAACACGTGATTTGACAAAAGTGTAGCTAAGTCAGAAATGTTGTGTACTATAAATTAAATTGATACCTGGAAAACCCTTTTAATTTATAAAGTAAAATAACTTATGTTTATCACAAAACGCTCATGCACATTTGTGAATTTCTATCGGCAATTTAAATTCATTTTTTTGCGTATATTTCATTGTTAATTGTAAAGCGCACATGGGTGATTTTAAATTGTAACTTGATTCTTCCTTATGTGAATTCCATTGTGGAATGTAGTGTTTTGGAATTCATATGTTCATGTGACGTTAATTGTAAAACGCACATGTGGACTATTTGTATCTTTAATTATAAATATTCAAACGATATTGTAAAGAGAGATAAGGTCGAGGAATAAGCTATGCTATTGTTCAAACCACGTGCATGGATTGCGGAAACTGTAAGCAATCGCTCATAGGAATTTATTCATTTCCAGAGCGGGTTCAAGTTCTGGTTCCTTATGCTTGAAGGTTGTTCCAAACTGTGTGGGCGACTGGCATAATCCGAAGTGATGAGTCGTTGTTTTCAAGTTAGCTGTGAGTCCAGGACCAAACAAATAGTGTGGACCACGGGCTGCATAATGATGCTATATAGAAAGAGCTAAGAGATAAGTCTAAGACTCTCGAACTAAAAAATCAGAATCTGTGAAGAATCCAATTGGCTTTTATAATGCACTTAATAAGCATAGTCATAGGAGACTTGATGTCGTCTCTTTGATTCATTTGCTTGTTATTTGTTAACTTTATTAAGTTCCTTTTTTTATCTTGTTTAAACAATACTTGTAGTTAGTTTCTAATGCAATAGACCTAATAGGATTGGTGGGGGCGAATGAGTCACGCAAGGAAAGATTGAATACATATTTAACTGTAATTGTTTAAGGTTCCAATCCGTGCTTTGTACGCGTTTGCCTGTCTGTAAATTTATCTGGCTTAAACTACGAGCTTTAAATTTTATGGGGACTGAAGGGTAAATGTGAGCATCCAGTCTGTTTCAGGATATATTACCGCTGAAGGTATGTGGTTTTGCTTGTGTAACTAAATATTATACCTATGTTCATTTAATCATAACTATATTTTATTTTCTTATATCTCACTTATGATATTAAAATGTATGATAACCACAGAAGTAAGAGTGTTCTGTCAGAGAACACATAAGAATGAATTCTTAGCCCATGTGTATTTTACTGGCAGGTCAGCACTTTATCTGAGATGTTGAATTCAATGAGCACTGAGACTTGAAGCAATGCCAGAGTGAAAAGACACATAGTCCAGAGACAGAATTCCACAGACCATATATGTGTGTGTGTGTGTGTGTGTGTGTGTGTGTGTGTGTGCGCGCGCGTGTGTGTGTGTGTCTTGGGACCATGGATGACACGTCAGGCAACTCCTAAACTAAGTGAATTTAAAAACAAGCTGAATATTACATTCAAGAGTAAATCAAATTCACTCTAACTTTAATCAAAGTACACTTAGAGTTCTCTCTGAAACATTCAGTGTTCACTTATAAACTAAATTATAGTTCGCTCATAAACATTCAGTGTTCACTTAAAAACTAAATTATAGTTCGCTCATAAACATTCAGTGTTCACTTATAAACTAAATTATAGTTCACATTTATGAATGAATCAAGTAAATACCTTGGTGCCATAGAAATAAAATGAACTTTCTCTTATGACACCATAAGGTCGTGATTATTAATTATAACCACTTATAAACTCTAATTGTAACTGTTAAATTATTTGCTATATGTAACAGTTTATAAACTCTAATTGTAAGTGTTCAACAATTCACTAGAGGTAACCATACTGCCTTTTGTTATTTCTTGTTGAATACATTTATTGTTGACACTTAGACCACTCGTGTTAGCGTGACTCTTTATGTTGGAGTCCTTCAACTCTATTACTTACTATTCCTGGCTGTATGTATCAGAGGGCTCTCTCTCTCTCTCTCTCTCTCTCTCTCTCACACACACACACACACACACACACACACACACACACACACACACACACACACACACACACATGTGCTTATCGCCATTTCAACACAAAGGCGAAATAATGTGTTGGGAGTTTTGACGCCATTGGGTCATGTTAGTAGAGTACAGTGGATGATGCCAAAAACATTTCACTCTACTTTGAAATCCGAAATCGTTTCCATATAGAATGATGGGACACTGAAATACTTCTGTGACTACTTGGGACTTCGAAAGGCCATGGAATATGTTTTCGGATGGGAGGAAATCTAGGTATGAGGATAATGAGAGAAAAGTTATTCTGACGTCAACAATTTACAGAAGGCGCTTCATGAATGATTGACGTCACCAGATACACAGAAATAGATTTCAGGGCAATATTTATTTGGATATTTCATGTGTTGCTCTCTAACTTGGAAGTGTTCTATTCCGAGAGACTGCTATGCAAAGACATACATGGTGGTAAGTTGTTTACTGTATAAGACGATTGATAGTAGTTATTAGTTTTAATGGTAATAAATAGTTTCAAATACACACTTCACGGCATGCATTTATTACTTTACATTTCCCAAATAATCAATAAACTAGCGAGGATACGAGGCAGTACTAATTATAGAATAGTTCTTTCAATTTAATTTAATCACAGCATCCTTCAATTTCTTACTATTATAAAATCTTACCTCACCATCAGATGGATTCCTGCTAATTGCTCGCAGTAATTGAGTAGAACTGATGTTTGGCATTGCAAGAATTTTAGTGATATTACACGTCAAGTCTGACGTCAAATGCTTTAATACAACCTCCGACTTGCTTAACTGCTTTAACGCCTCTTTAACTTTCTTTATCACCACGTTATCCTCCTGTTGCTCCGTCATCTTTAGCTTACTGAAGTTTGCTCCCACGCTTTTAACTTCAAATGTGAACAATCCGTGTTGTGTGTGTATGATGAGAACATCAAAGTCACCTTTGTCATAATGTTGTTTACGAAGGTCTTCGGGCAGTGTGCAAGGGCGTGGTAGAAGGGCAGCAGTAGCCGCATAGCTAGGTTGACCAAGGTACTTCCCGAACTGTAGCTGAGAAATGACCATCATCACTTCTTTCGGTTGACTGTTATCCGCCAGTTCACGAAGACAATCCAACACACGCTCTAAGGCTTTGTCGTCACGCACGTCACTGTCATACACGGGTTTAAGGAGTAAGTTAACTTGACTTCTGTTTTCCGCTGAGCCTGAAAGATTTGGTGCTGGAGAAGACTGAAAAGAAATTTAACACTCAAAATTAATATTAATATTAATAATATTCTAATAAAATTCCTGATATATATTGTTTAAATATCGAGAGCGAAAACACGTGTGAACATTTCTGGAATTGACCAAAATAACGTGTATTCGTCTTTAAACTTCTCTTTCTTCTTGAAGTGATCTTTTACAAAAAATCAACTTTATTTAATAAATTGCAATTATCACTCTTACCTTCAAGATGTGAGCTTAATGACATATAAATAGCTACCACCCTCCCCACTCCAAGATATGAACTTAATACATTGCAATGTGAACTTAATAAATTAAAAATAGCAATCTTACCTTCAAGTAGTGAAAAGTATAAATTAAAATTAGCAATCTTACCTTAAAGATGTGAACTTAAGAAATTACAATAACACTCTTACCTCCACGATGTTAACTGAATAAATTAAAAATAACAACTTTACCACCAATACGTGAGCTTAATATATTACAAATATCAAACTGTATTCCAGATTAACGTGAAAAGAATAAAGTATAAATATTTTAGAAATCGTAATCTTCCATCTTTATTAAAGGTGTCTAGAGGAATAAACGAAATCAAAACACATTAATATGGTATTTATTTTATCAGTTAATCAAAACACATTAATATGGTATTTATTTTATCAGTTAATCAAAACACATTAATATGGTATTTATTTTATCAGTTAATCAAAACACATTAATATGGTATTTATTTTATCAGTTAATCAAAACACATTAATATGGTATTTATTTTATCAGTTAATCACTCGGCATGCAGAAAACACACACAGTATTGAACACATTCACACACACAGAAACATACACAGAAACACACACACACACACACACACACACGTCAGAATACACACTATTTCACTCACACAACACTAAGAACACAAAACCGTCAGAATACACAATATTTCACACACACGCACACGCACGCACGCGCACACACACACACTCACACATGTCAGAATACACACTATTCCAAACACACAACACTAAGAACACAAAGCCGTCAGAATACACAATATTTCACACACACGCACACGCACACACACACACACACACACACAAACAGCAGTCAGTACACACAACCCTTCAGAATACACAATATTTCACACACACACACACACACACACACACATACACACACACAGACACACACAAAAATCAGCACACACAACCATCGAAATAGGCAATATGTTCACACACACAACAACAACAACAACCGTCAGAATACACAATATTTAAAAACAAACGTCAGAATACACAATATTTCACACACACACACACACACACACATACAACCTTCAGAATACATATTTCACACATACTGTGGCAAGGTTACTGTATGTTAATTGCTTAATTATTAATTTGTGTGATATTAAATTCATAATTAATACACAAACAATAATTCTTCCACGCAATCAAGACACACAGTCACCCGACGGGGTCTTTGTCTATGCAGTCACAAAGAGCGACTTGGTCAATCCCTGGATAGTCTGTCAACTGATTAACTCTCTCTTAACAAGTGTTACCTGTCTGGAATAACGGGCCTTATCTATCTCGTCAATTCCGTCCTTAATCCAGCACCTCCCCCCCCCCACTCATATCTCTCTATCAATGACGAGAAATATCCTAAAACTTGCACTTGACCATCTTTCTAGTGTCGTTACGTCATTTGGCAGCCCCCCACCCATCATCTGCGTCAAGTACTCTCTATGATAGCAACAAGAGTGGATAGCTTAAAGTTCAACAATTTATTTTAAAGAAAAATAACAAATAACAATTAAAGAATTTTACAATTAAATGTCATCAAAGTATCACACAAGGAAATTTTCCAGAGATCACAAATCTCTTTACAGCTTATCTCAATCATGCTCAATAAGTAGAAGAAAAATGGTTCATACAAATTCCATAGAACAAATACTAGGAAATTTATGGTTAAGCATATAGTCAATACTGTCTCTAATTTATCTTACAACAATTCTCAAAATTGTCTATAATCAAAATTAGATACTAATACAGTTTTAGTCAATAAAAGACATAAAGAAGAATCAGAAAGTAGATAAGGAATTTACGAATAATCAGAGAAACGTGTACTGATTACATGAACAATACATAATAACGACGGTTCATCTGATGTAGCCTGTGAGTGGTAATCTTGTTCCTGTATCAAAGATGATTGGCGGTTAAATGTCTACTTTAAAAGTCACGCCTGGAAACAGTTCTGCATACCGTCACAACACAATGTTCTTGTATAATCTGTATTAGAATGTAGCATACAATATAAAATCACACTTTCATTTCTCAGTCACTGAATCAGTTCACGAAGATGAAGTTATATACAGATTCAGTCATAGTTCTGGCAAAATCAAATACTTGGTTCAAACTTCAGCGTTTTCACTTTCACCCAGCTACTTGGCAGAGACAGAATTATGCACTCCAGGCTACTGCTCCACTTCATAACTCCAGTATTCTTGACACACCCAATTCCTGTAATTTCAGTATTCTTGATTGGCCCAATTCTTGTAATTTCAGTATTCTTGATTGGCCCAATTCTTGAGCAAATCCCACCAATGCCTAGGGGAAAACACCTTTCTTCAACAACTCATTGCGTCCTAGCATTTTACATGGTATTCTGCACTTATCTCAACTTCTGATTCTGAGTCCCAACAAGAATTTCCACTGCGTATTCACTCTTGTTATCACCAACAGAATAATGGCAGCTTACAGGCATGAATGTAGAGGATACTGTCAGCCTTCGACATTCAGCTTGTACCTTGAAAGTTCATTCTTGTCTTGAACTTGAACTTTACACTGCTCCCCTCATTGTACTTGGAACAATGGTAGAAAGGAACGATGGCTTTTGAACTCTTTCTGTTCAGCTCTAACCATGAAAGCCGTCACCCAAAGGACTCAGAATCATAATAGAGTGCTGGGCTATTTTTTTTCGCTGACTCTCTCCAGAGGATGCAGTAAGCCTTTTATCAGAGATATTCTCAGCTTTGGGGGTCTTCTGGAGAAAACTTCCTCTCCTCACTTGTTTCTGGAGAGGGCGGGGATTGGTTGTGTTTTGAGTAGATGAAGAGTGTGTCGGTACGTTTCATTGGTGATGATCGCTGTGCTGCATGTCGGCAAGTGTGGTCGGTGGAGGTAGGCTTTAGACTGGAGGTCCGTTGACTAAGTCAGTGGTCCCCACCCCCCGGGCCGTGGACCGGTACTGGTCCGTGGATCAAATGGTACCAGGACGCCCAATTTTATTTACTGTGGTCTATTTCTCTCGGGTTTGTGCGACTTTCCATGGACGAGACTGAGCCCAACATTCATTCTCCCAGTTGGTGCACGATCATCTGTCTTTGCTTTTAAAGAATTCGAGTGCTGCTTCCCAACCACACCAACACACTTCGCTTCAGACCACTGACGAATGCACTCCATCCATCGGACCGCCGGGAGGAGAGTCATGTCAAAGCGACACAACAGACAAGCCAGCACCAAGCCTCAGTCCTTTTCAGGGCTGGCAAAAACGCCACTACTGCCCACTCCACCAAGTGACATTTTACGCGATTCTGAGCCAGTCACAGATGTGGTCGGCCCTTTCTGTTTCATAAACGCGCTCATAGCCCAGCTGAGACAGATACGGCAAAAGAGGCTTGAAGAGGTGCAAACAATAAGAAGTACACAATGAGAAGACTGGACAAAATACTGCAGTGAACTCAGCATACCAAACGAAAATGGGGGCATACGAAAAGTTACCCCCTTCACCTTCACACTAGAAACTGAAAACGTTGAACTAAAATTGCGTTGATTTTCTTCCACACAAAAACGGAAGATGAACTTACCACTAGAAAACAATCCATCTTAACCGCAATTGGTCTCCACAAGATTTTAAACAAGCACATGACAAGACAACTGGAAAAAACTACAAAGACTGTGAAACACAGACAGACATCATCTGGAAAATAACGCCAACAACAAAAACACGCTCTTCACAAACGGAAATGGAGGAAACAATGCGAAAACCCACAAAGGAAGACGGCACAACTCAAACAGTCTTTGAAGGAAAAAGCCACGTTTCCACCCAAACTCTACAAGCCACTACACAGAACAGGGAATAAACACCAACATCATCTGGAAAATTCCACCTACGGCCAAAGTGAATTCAACTCAAACAGCAAAACAAGAAATCAGACAGGCATACTCGCAAACTCCAAAACCCACAACAGATACTAAGGAAACTCAGACTACAAGCTCTATTAGCAAGAAAAAGAAATTAAAACAACTACCATCGAAAATAAGAAGAAACGTCAAAAAATCTCTAGCACACAAATGGTACATATCAAGACGCAAGAAAGAAAAATACAAACAGAAAAAAGAAGTGAAGACAACTGACGCACAGACCGAAACAGAAGTCGACAATGCTCCAACTACACCACAAGAAACAACAACAATGACTAAACCAACTGCCACCAATCCACACTCAGAGTCACCACCAGGGACTGCAACAAAGACAACCACAACAGACACACAAGGAAAAACTACAGAATGGAGCCCCAAATCAAAAAGAAGGCGCCCGCCGCAACACATCAGACGACAACAACAATATCATCTACTACAGCCACAACAACAGAATCCACAACAACAAAGGCAGCGCTGCGACCACAACAACAACGGTGGCAGCATAGGGAACAACATCACATGCAGTGGTGATATTATACCCACCCCATTGCGGATCTAATTCAACTAATGCTTGACCACCTATACTGGCCATGAACACCCACCTGCATACAGCCCAACGGATACTGGGGACATCAACAACAACAGTGCCAACGACAACAACAACACCGCTGGTGAACATTACAGGGGTGTGTGTATGAACATCCCGGGCGCACATACACACTAAGTACAGACTTGATGTAGTATTAGCCTGGGCTCTGTAAACCCCCTCACCCACCAATACAACAACGGCCACCACAGCACTTAAAATCCCTATTGCCATTTCCGACATCCTATCTGTGTGAAGCAGGATTTTCTGCAGTGACAGCAATCAAAACAAAACAACGGATGGACATAAGCAACACACTTCGGGTGTCATTGTCTCCTATTACCCCCAGATGGAACCGTCTCATTGCAAAAAAACAAGCTCAGGGTTCTCATTGATTTAGCGTTCTAGTGAGTTAAAATGTTAAATCACTTTATATTCATTTTTTGGTGTATTTTAATTTGAAGGCACGTTTAAATACAATTAAATTAAAATTATTAAATCAAAACAATCTAAAATATAAACAATCAACGTCCCCCCACATCATCGGGCCATGGTAAAATTATCAAACGTTGACCGGTCCGCAGCGATGAAAAGGTTGGGGACCACTGGACTAAGTCATCATCGTAGTTGTCGCCATTGTTGTGGTGGCGGCAGGGGGGATGTTTTACTGAGCCCAGGCTAGAAACACACCAAGTCTTTACCTAGTGCATACATGTTCCCAGGATGTTCAACCACCCTGTTCTCCTCACTGGTTCTGTTATCATTGTTGTTGTTGATGCTGGCATCGATGTTGTTCCCAGAGTCCATTGGGATGTGTGAACGTCGGCGCTGGTGGCCAGTAGAGGTGGCCTAAAAGCAGTTGTATCATGTCAGCAATGGGGTGGTTAAAATATCCCCTTTGCATGCACTGCTGCTCCTCTCTATACTGTTGCCATTGTTGTCGTTGTTGTGGTGGTCATGGTTCCTGTCGTTGTTGCTGATCTTGCTGTTGTTGTCTTATGTGTGGTGGTGGGCGTCATCTTTTGGCTTTAGTGTTCTGTTGTGTTGTTTGTCCATTGTGGTTGTCTTGTTGTAGGTGTTGCTGTTGTTGTAGCTCTTGGAGGTGATTCTGTCAGTGGTGAGAGGGGTGGGGCCACTTGTGTTTTGGCCATGTTAGCAATAGTGGCTCGATCTCCATTCTGTTTTGTTTTTATCCTCCTTTGGGCTGTCTGTTGTGGTTTGCATGTCTTTTTCCTCTGTGGTGGTGGTTGGAGTCTGTACTTTCCTGCTCTCTGTGTTGTTTGTTGGGGTCTGTGTGAAGGCTTGTTGTTTGTCATCTTTCGGTGTCTGTGTGGCGTTGGTTTTCTTCTTTGGTGGAAGCGTCCTTATGATGTTGGTGTTAGTTTCTTTGTCGTGTGTGTCGGGGTAGATGACTCGGAGTATTTTAGTTATTTCCATTAAGCAATCAATGATTGCTGGTATATCTATTGGCTTATTATTTTGAAATAGCAGCCATACCATCCTTTCATATTGCTGGTTCAGGTTGGTGTAAGGGGTCCACAGTTGGAAGTTTATTGGTGTTAAGGTTCGCCATCTAAACTCCATTGTTTTCTCATGCTGAACCAAATGACTTCTTTTTGGTGTTTTAGCTTGAAGCCTTTTTCCAATAAAAGGATCTCCTTCATCGTCTGAACTGTCATCAGTTTTCTCGTCATTTTCAGGTGCATGTACTTTCTGCTTTGACCAGTATATGGGTGTCGGCAGTGAAGCTTGTCTTTCTGTCTTAAGCTCTGATAAGGGCTTGGGTGCAGAGGCTGATTTCTGTTTTCTTGTGCATCCCATGTTTCCTTTTCCGGAGTCCGTAGAAAAAGTGTGGTGACTGATCAATATCTGATGTTTCATATGATTTTTAAGAAACTAGCCAATTATAATTGACCAATGGCTTGATACTGGCCAATAACAAATCTAACCAATAGAAGAAGACAGAAAGTGACTAAAGCCTTGATACTGGCCAATAACAAATCTAATCAATAGGAGAAGACTGAAAGTGGTCTGTTTACAAAATATTTTGTCTCTCTTGACTTTGATAGAGCTCTGGTAAGTTGTCTGATTGATAAAGAGAGAAATGCAAGATAAATTTAAAATTATTTCTTAAGCAATTAGAACTAATGATTTTATGATTCTGTAATTTTATTTAGAGATGGATTCATGTATTTTGTACTATTATTTTTATGGTTTGTAATTAGAGAGATTTTACTGAGTGTATGACATTGTTCCTAGAGGAATTGTTAATCATGAATTTGATTATGTTATATTTTATACCCATGTGTATGAATGAGGGTTAATGAATTATGTTATATTTTATACCCATGTGTATGAATGAGGGCTAATGAATTATGTTATATTTTATACCCATGTGTATGAATGAGGGCTAATGAATTATGTTATATTTTATACCCATGTGTATGAATGAGGGTTAATGAATTATGTTATATTTTAATGTAAGTTTGAGAATGCTTGTAAGAAAGATGGGAATGTAGAAATATTTTAGATGCTGTCACCTTGATTTGACTTTTCCAGAAGAGTATACCTTTCGTTTTTTCCCCATGCTAGGTGTAATCTGTTATTCCCTTTCAGTTCATTCATCTACAATACTATGAATTACATCAGTTCATGTGTTCCAACACCAATTGTTACACTTAGTGGCAACAGAGACCTGCAGAACTCCGAGATACATCAGTGCATGTGTTTCATCACCAATTATTACACTTACTAAAAACTGGTTTGCAAGAGTTTGACTACAGTAGACCTCCCTTCCTGAACTAATAAAGCTGGGCCTGATATTGATATTGAGAATCTTCAGGCAGACGTCCTCGAGCAGTGGGTATGGCGTGCCTAAAGGCGCACGTTAGAACCAATATCCAACCAAGGCAAAGTGAGCATGGAACATTGTTATGAGAGCCACATGAAAAAGACACCCTGCAGTTTTAAGACAGGTCAAGTACAAAACTGTTTATCTCCTTAAACTCCTGTCGTTAGAAAGGCATATTCCATATTAGCGCTAAGTAATTGGTCGGAACGTTCAATGAGTTTATTCATGTGATTATCTTTCCTGTTACTTACCCACACACACACACACACACACACACCCAAGAAAAAATTGTGACTATTCTCCCATGACATTTTTAACTGAATTATTTTCCTGCTCACCGAACGACTAGGTCCATCCTGTGGGATTTGAGCCACTAACACCTGCTCGCCAGCAATGTTCTCCTCTCTGTACGGCACGCGATTGAAATGAAGGGGAGGTAAGAAATAGGTCTGCGTGTGAAGTTCAGGGTACCAAGCCTTTATGCACTGGAGCCAATAGTTTTCAGCTGATTGTTGTGACCCCTGACCTTGATCATTATTCGACGCCTAAAGAAATTATAGAAAGAATGACGTCACACTAAACTTTGTATGAAATACCTTTGTTCACTTCTGTACTGGTGATATCATTACAAAATCAAAATGTCGGTCTCTACTATTGACAGATTTTTGTAATCACTTCTGGTCGTTGAAATTTGCAATAGTGAACAAATTACAAAGTACAGAAAGTAAATTTAATGTTTCCTAATTTTCTACTGTAAACCAATACGAAGACTAAACAAATATTATATTTATATTAAATTCAAGCACTAACAATTTACAATGTGTATTATTACAGAAAAATACTAAATTTAATAAATAAATAATAATAAATTTTACGATTCGTTTATTTTGTGCAATAATATCCCAAACTACCTGGATGTTTACCTTAGGAAATAGTTCCTTGGCAGAATTTTGATTACCAGACATAAACGTTGTGTAAGTCCTATTGTAATATACAATACCGTTATTTGCTACCCGTGTACTTTTGAGTGATAACTAAAACATAGCAACTAAAAATAGCATCCGTATAAGAATGTTTTTTAGTTTCAATGTTTTACACAGCAAGCTAAGCTTGTTTATTTGAGTGATACTCCAAACTAAAACTAGCTTACTCATTTAGCTGTTCATGATGCTCTTTTCAATATTGTCCAGGAGTAGACAAACTTTGCTTTTTATTCATAGTCAATTCGGAAAAATTAACGTGTTGATATAAATTGTAAACATATATTATTTAAAATAGATTTAAAAATACTAAATATTCATTGACACAGAAGGAAATAAAAATATTATGTAAATTGCTCAAATCGACCTTAAAAATCAGAGTTTAGTGTAACTTTAAATTTGTTCACCATGGATTCACGTTGTCATTGTTGTAATCAAGATTTGTCAAAGTTTGCAATTGATGTCGTCAATGTGGATCCTTCCTGAACGTTTTACCATCAATCATATTCTTCATTCTTCACTGTGCGGTACTTCACTGAAATGAAAGGGAGGTAAGAAATTGGCGTGCGGTACTTCACTGAAATGAAAGGAAGGTATGAAATTGGCGTGCGATACTTCACTTAAATGAAAGGGAGGTAAGAAATTGGCGTGCGATACTTCACTGAAATGAAAGTGAGGTAAGAAATTGTCGTACGTCTGAAATTTTATCTTCAAGCATTCGTACCACGTCTTTATACAATGACGTCATTCTTTTACATTTCTCTTCACAAGAGAAGTCTGTTACTCACCTTAGGTAATGTTTCAGAAAGATTACCCCTTCCTCAACTTGTTTGCTTGCCCCACTTTGACATACAGTTAATTTTGACCTACTGTGATATTTTCAATATGACCCATGTTTAATTACTGTTCAGTTCGAGATCTTTCTACGTGTATTTTGTTAGAGGTGAAGGTCATTGGCAAATGGAGTTTTGTTTATTCTGCGTTGACAATTCGAAATCTTTTTCCCTGTAATTATTGGAGAGTACTTCTATTGCTAAACTTTGTTCTTTGTGTATTATAATAGAAAATTGTATAATTACTAACTGAATTTTTGATTGCCAGCGTCTGTTACACTAAAGATTTGTGTCATTGCTAAATGGAGTTTTGTTTGCCCAACGTCTATTACACTGGAAAGTGGCGCCATTGCTAAGTGGAGCTTTGTTTGCCTATCAGGTATTACACTGGAGAGTAGTGTCATTGCTAAATGGAATTTTGTGTTTTAGGTAAATGTGATTGTCCAGTGAGTCTCTGCATCTGTTATTCGGCTGTTGTCTAACACTAAATGTGACATCACTGTGAACCAATGAAAAATAAATACAAAATCTAGCACTGGAATAATGGGCAATTGATGATAATAATCACTGTCAATGTTGTGAAAGTATATTAAAACACATTTTGTAAGTTTAATAACCTTTTTCATATTATTAACTGTTTCTTTTATATACGGGTTTTACTCAGTCTTGCATACCCATTGAGAAACTTCCGTTAGGAATTAAGTTTAGTGACTGACGAAATATATGTTTACTCCTTCAGACAAAGTTGGTTAGACCGCAGGTGAAGGTCACACCAAAAATCGGATACTAACTATCCATGTATGGTCATTTGCCTACCGGTTAATGACGTAGCACCAAGTTGTGAGCTGACCTTTACCTCATTAATAAAACCACATGAATTGGCTGGCCGCGTGAGACGCCACACTGCATTGCGCCCGACTTACAAGTGTAAGATAGAGAGCAGTGTCCATCGTTACGACCGTGCCTATTTCGAAAAACACATAGTTGTAATGTCTTGATTTCTCTAACCAAAATTCTTTCTTGTAATTATTCTATATCTATCTATCTATCTATCTATCTATCTATCTATCTATCTATCTATCTATCTATCTATCTATCTATCTATCTATCTATCTATCTATCTATCTATCTATCTATCTATCTATCTATCTATCTATATATATATATATATATTGTATTGTGAATGTATGTATAATATTCTTGTGAATTTTATTGCTGTTGATATAATAAATTTTTCTACAGAAGCTAAGTGGAACAGTGATATTACATTTGTAATGTGGTGAGAATGCCACGTGTATGTAATTTTACTACCATCGATTAATTGTTATCATGGGAGAGTTAACGTGTTATGTGGTCGCTAGCTTAAAATTGTATTATGAGCAACCTGGAGTAATGAAAGAAATATATATTTATTGTAAAGATTTTATATATTGAATTTTCAATATATTGTGAGTTAGTGGAGATTGTAAAGAGTGACTAACACTGCCGCCATAAGGCCCATAAAAGTAGTTTTTATACATGAAGCTGTAAAATAAATAAACTGTATATTCCAGCCGGTCCTGAGTTTTATCTCAGAACTCTGATCTGACCGCTCAACAACTATCTGATGGGAGGAGTTTAAGTTCAATGAAGCTGGAGCCGAAACATCAGTAAAACGAGCGAGGGTTTATGCCGGATTATTGAACCGTGAAGACTGTCAAGTCACGTGAGCAGCGCACATCAGCAGACGACAACAACACATGTTTTATACAAGTTAATTCCAAAAAAGACAAACAGAATAGATTTTTCATGTTGTGAATAACGAAGTGACTTTCCGGATCGTGCGGTATCATTCTGTAATTGCGGAAACCAATTGTTCATTTTTCTTGTTTCAAATTTAATTTTATTGTTATTAAATTTTATTGTTAAATTTCTTAAACTGTTATCTCTCTATGTTATTACATAAGTGTATGCAAAGATCAAAAGAACGCGATTGATTGGGGGCCAAGCCGTAAATAAAAGATAAAGAATCAATAATCACTAATCTATAAATGCAGGGGAAATAATGTTAACAATCGCTAGAAGTCAACTAACATCCGACTAGGTGTCGTGAACAATCAGTGAGATTGTGGCATTTGAAAGGGAGATAAGTTAGGCAGGACCAGCTGTCTCTAATGTTGATGATCATTTTATAAATTAATATTGATGATTAATGCCTAAATTAGAACAGGGTCATAAAATGAACACTGGATATGTGACAAATGTGAATACAGTATGTCTTGTCCTTGTGATGACGTAGTCTTCGTTAATCATCTTGATCCTGTCTAAGTGATTACGCGATTTTCTTTTGAATTGCCCTGTGTCTATGATTACGTGTTTGTTTGTTTTCGTTGATTATGTGTTTGGTTTGTCCTGTCTCTATGATTACGTCTTGTTTATTCCTGTCTCTATGATTACATGTTTGTTTATTCCTGTCTCTATGATTACGTGTTTGTTTATTCCTGTCTCTATGATTACATGTTTGTTTATTCCTGTCTCTATGATTACGTGTTTGTTTATTCCTGTCTCTATGATTACGTGTTTGTTTATTCCTGTCTCTATGATTACGTGTTTGTTTATTCCTGTCTCTATGATTACATGTTTGTTTATTCCTGTCTCTATGATTACGTGATTGTTTATTCCTGTCTCTATGATTACATGATTGTTTTTTATGTTTCGTTGATTATGATTGTTTATTCCTGTCTCTATGATTAAGTGTTTGACTGATCTCTTAATGAACTGTTTTGTATTATTTGATATATATTTTTAATTTGATCACTCTGAGTCATGAATGAAATATCTGTCAGTTTGAAACTGTTTTTGCAAGAATCAAATTATTTTGGAATGTTTATCTAATGTCGCGAGCCAACCATAGTACATTATGTAAGAAGCTTATAACTTCCAAATTCGATTTAATAATGTGCATAATGCAAATTTATTCTAATGAAAATTTTACACTGACATTATCAGAGAAAATGTGATAACATTTCATATTTTACATTAGCAAGGAAAATATGTGTTTTGTTATTTTGCTTTTCTTTTAAAAATATATGAGCATTATAATGTATGTAAAAGTTGTACAATTGTATGGTTGCTAAAGTGCCCGCTACTGTTGTAAGCTGTATTGATCGTTTTCGATTGGGTAAAGTTTGCAAAGTGTCAATATAGTCAATCCCTCGTTAATCATTTTGTTGTTTTGAATTAGAATCTATCTGCTACAGATGTGGATAATATGTTTTAATGAGATTTTTGCTGTTAGTGAATTGGTTTGTATGATTTGATAGATATTTTTTCTGTTAATGATTTGATTAGTGTGACTTACTAGCGATTTAACTGTTGGTGAATTGGTTTGTATATCATATTTGAACATATACATAGCATTTATTCTTTTCAAAGACTTCAGTAGTAATAGATATGCATAGGATACATTTTTTTTTCAAATTTATTCCTTTTATTCTTTTCAGTCGTAATAGATAGATAGATAGATAGATAGATAGATAGATTTTAAAATATACAATAACACATTTTTTTTTACAAAACATGACTGACAACATGTAATACAATTTCTTTAAAATATAGCGTTACACATTTCTACAAAACACTTACCGTTTAGATCCACAGATGTTGTTGGTGTAGTCGGTGTCTTGAAGTCGATACAACAATTTTCAAAATGTCGAATGATCAACAAATGCACATCAAAACACGAATGCTAGCATGCGGGAGACTGAGCGGGTAGGTTTACGGGTGGCATTTGAAGTGCACTCTAGCGCATCCATCTCTATGACTACCTGTTTTGTAAACACTGACGTGGTAATGATAGGGTATGAACAAAACGAAGTGGACCTGGTTTTCAAGGGATCAATAGTGATCTTAATTATTTTTAAATGTGGCCTCCATGTAAGGGTACTCATTTCGCTATATTATTGCTAATGCCATTTTGTGAAAGCATTTCAGTCTTTCATTTTACACATCTCTACAAGTATGTTTGTAAACTATTAGACGTGTGTACGTGTATGTTTGTAAATGACTACACACCTTATATTTCGGACTACAAATGATGGATCACGTGCATAATACTGACTACCCACTTACAATGTAGTCCAATGACTACGCATCTCTAAAATCAGATTTATAATCCTCTACATATCTCTAAATTCAGGTTCACAATATACTACACATATCTAAGGTCAGGTATATAATCGACAAAACATTTCAACATCACACAATACTCACCTCTAGTTGACCTTTACAATGTACTCTCTACTCAACGTCGTGTTTATAATGGGCTACTTTTCTCAAAAGTCATAAGTAACTGACTTATCATCTATAAAGATAAGTATTAATCAAATAATAATCAAATTTACTCCCATAAGTTGATGTTAGTTATCGACTACACATATCTAAAATTAATAAGTAATCGGCTACACATTTGTAAAGTATATATGTAATCGAGTACACATACTAATTCATGTTAGTAGTCAACCACACATCTCCAAAGTATACAAATAAATGCTTACACATCTCTCCCTCATGCTAATAATCAACTACACATCTCTAACACATGTTAATAATCAACTACACATCTCTGAAGTATATAAGTGATCGATCACACACCTCTAAAGTCACAGAAACAACTCTACACATTCCTAGAATTATAATTGTTAATATTTTTATTAAGTCCCAGAAACACCTCTTTGCATTTCTAGAATTATAAGTGTTAATATTTAATTTATTAAGTCCCACAAACACCTCTTTTTTCTAGAATTATAAGTGTTAATATTTAATTTATTAAGTCCCAGAAGCACCTCTTTGCATTTCTAGAATTATAAGTGTTAATATTTAATTGATTAAGTCCCAGAAACACCTCTTTGCATTTCTAGAATTATAAGTGTTAATATTTAATTGATTAAGTCCCAGAAACACCTCTTTCATATCTAGAATTATAAGTGTTAATATTTAATTTATTAAGTCCCAGAAACACCTCTTTGCATTTCTAGAATTATAAGTGTTAATATTTAATTTATTAAGTCCCAGAAACACCTCTTTGCATTTCTAGAATTATAAGTGTTAATATTTAATTTATTAAGTCCCAGAAACACCTCTTTGCATTTCTAGAATTATAAGTGTTAATATTTAAATTATTAAGTCCCACAAACACCTCTTTTTTCTAGAATTATAAGTGTTAATATTTAATTTATTAAGTCCCAGAAGCACCTCTTTGCATTTCTAGAATTATAAGTGTTAATATTTAAATTATTAAGTCCCAGAAACACCTCTTTGCATTTCTAGAATTATAAGTGTTAATATTTAATTTATTAAGCGTATCTAAAACGATGATATGCTAAATGCCAATCGAAAATGTCAGAAAATGAACAAAACGAAAATAAAGTAATTTGAGAGTAAATCAAAATGGCGGATGGAGACAGCATAATAAACACAATCATAATCAATTGCAATTCAGTTCAGAATTTCTTTCTTCTCGAGCAGGAATGTCTGTTTTCTGAACCGTGACCTGGAAATGTGCCAGGTACGAGTTTGTCTTTTCAATGTTAGAATGTGGAACAGGTGATTTAATCCGCCACTTGCATGACTCAAGGCCATAACTCGTATAAGATTCAGGACTTGTCCACGCATGCAGTCTGATCAAATTGCTTTGACGGAATTTGTAAACAATTGAACACATTGTATTTTATAAAACAGTGTGCGATACCAGACTGTTAATTTTAACTCTAGTAAACAACTTTTGCACAAAGATTTATTGATCTATTGGAGCAGACAACTCTTTCTTGTTAAGGTTGTGAGTGATATTTATCTATTGGAGCAAACAATACTTTTGTTGAGGTTGTGAGTGATATTTATCTATTGGAGCAGACAAGTCACTTGTTAAGGTTAGGAGTGATATTTATCTAATGGAGCAGAAAGTTCTCTTGTTAAGGCTCTGAGTGCTATTTATCTAATGGAGCAAACAATTCTCTTGTTAAGGCTCTGAGTGCTATTTTTCTAATGGAGCAAACAATTCTCTTGTTAAGGCCGTGCGTTATATTTATCTAATGGAGCAGACAATCTTCATGTTAACGCTGTGAGTTATATTTATCTAATGGAGCAGACAATTATCTTGTTAAGGTTGTGAATGATATTTATCTAATGGAACAGACAATTCTCTTGTTAAGACTGTGAGTAATATTTATCTACTGGAGCAGACAATTTTCTTTTTAATGCTGTGCATTATATTAGCTGATGGAGCAGATAATTATCTTCTTAATGTCGCGAGTGATATATATATATATATATTAATACATCAAAATTTGAACATTAAATGTCTTACGCAAGGTTCAGTGTTCACAACGAACAATGAGAATTGAAAACAAAGATTAACCACTCTAACAGTGACATTTAGAATTGGAGTCTAATGATGGTGATGTTCAATATAGGCATGATTTTAAGATGATATTTAGTGTATGGTGTTTGTATGGTGATATTTAGTGTGTGGTGTTCGTATGGTGATATTTAGTGTGGGCTGCTGTAATGTGATAAGTAGTCTTTATCTTCTTTGGCTGCTGATATTTATGTGGCGTATCATATGCTGATATTTAGTGAATGATATATCTTTGAAAGATTATGGTAGTGTATTGATGTCTTTATGGTGATATTTAGTGTACGGGTGTCCTAATTGTGTAATTTAGTATATAATGATCGTGATAGTAATATTTGAAGGGTGTCAAGATAGGCGGTATTAAATGCAAAGGGTTATGGATGATAATACTTAAAGTGTGGAGTGGTATTT
This sequence comes from Sinotaia quadrata, assembly GCA_028829895.1. Taxonomy (NCBI): domain Eukaryota; kingdom Metazoa; phylum Mollusca; class Gastropoda; order Architaenioglossa; family Viviparidae; genus Sinotaia; species Sinotaia quadrata. Next base: position 12,870,895 of record CM054179.1, read on the forward strand.
TTAGAGATATTTATTGCAAGATATCTTGATGGTAATATTTAAGGTAGGGTGTCTTGATGGTGATAATTAATGTAACTTGACTTTATTGTAAATGTGACAATGCACCCATTTTTACAGGTGATGATTATTAATTATCCACAATTAATTACAAGTGGTGGAGAAATCTTAATTTACGTTTATGAATAATTCTCTCAGGAAACACCAATCGTCTCTCAATTGGCAGATTATATGGGTATAGTAAAAGTCTTCTCTCTTCCACAACAATAAGACAGACATTTTACTGTCAAACAATACATTAGCATGTGGAAACTTCTTAGTAACCAATCCGTCTTAATTATGTTTAATGTGCTCTCATCCACACATTGTCAAACTCCAATATTTAGTTTAATAATATGTGTAAGAAGGTTACTAATTTTATTAAATCAACAATCCTGTCTCTATGATTACGTGTTTGTTTATTCCTGTCTCTATGATTACGTGTTTGTTTATTCCTGTCTCTATGATTACGTGTTTGTTTATTCCTGTCTCTATGATTACTTATTTGTTTATTCCTGTCTCTATGATTACGTGTTTGTTTATTCCTGTCTCTATGATTACGTGATTGTTTATTCCTGTCTCTATGATTACATGATTTTTTTTAATGTTTCGTTGATTATGTGTTTGTTTATACCTGTCTCTATGATTAAGTGTTTGACTGATCTCTTAATGAACTGTTTTGTATTATTTGATATATATTTTTAATTTGATCACTTTGAGTCATGAATGAAATATCTGTCAGTTTGAAAATGTTTTTGCAAGAATCAAATTATTTTGGAATGTTTATCTAACGTCGCAAGCCAACCATACATAGTACATTATGTAAGAAGCTTATAACTTCCAAATTCGATTTAATAATGTGCATAATGCAAATTTATACTAATGAAAATTTTATACTGACATTATCAGAGAAAATGTGATAACATTTCATATCTTACATTTGCAAGGAAAATATGTGTTTTGTTATTTTGCTTTTTTAAAATAAATATATGAGGATTATAATGTATGTAAAAGTTGTACAGTTGTATGGTTGCTAAAGTGCCCGCTACTGTTGTAAGCTGTATTGATCGTTTTCGATTGGGTAAAGTTTGCAAAGTGTCAATATAGTCAATCCATCGTTAATCATTTTGTTGTTTTGAATTAGAATCTAGCTGCTACAGATGTGGATAATATGTTTTAATGAGATTTTAGCTGTTAGTGAATTGGTTTGTATGACTTGATAGATATTTTTTCTGTTAGTGATTTGATTAGTGTGACTTACTAGCGACTTAACTGTTGGTGAATTGGTTTGTATGACGTATTAGAGATTGTAGCTGTTAGTGAATTCGTTTGTATGACGTATTAGAGATTGTAGTTGTTAGTGAATTGGTTTGTATGACGTATTAGAGATTGTAGCTGTTAGTGAATTCGTTTGTATATCATAGTTGAGATTTTATCTGTAATGAATCGAATTGGATTGCATATCACAGCTGAACATATACATAGCATTTATTCTTTTCAAAGACTTCAGTAGTAATAGATATGCATAGGATTTATTCTTTTCAAAGACTTCAGTAGTAATAGATATACATCGGATTTATTCTTTTCAAATACTTCAGTAGTAATAGATATGCATAGGATACATTTTTTTCATATTTATTCCTTTTATTCTTTTCAGTCGTAATAGATAGATAGATAGATAGATTTTAAAATATACAATAACACATTTTATTTTCAAAACATGACTGACAACATGTAATACAATTTCTTTAAAATATAGCGTTACACATTTCTACAAAACACTCACCGTATAGATACGCAGGTGTTGGTGGTGTAGTCGGTGTCGTAAAGTCGGTACAACGATTTTCAAAATATCGAATGGTCAACAATTGCACGTCAAAACACGAATGCTAACTTTGCGGGAGATTGAGCAGTTATGTGAACGGGTGGCAATTGAAGTGCATTCTAGCGCACCCAACACTATGACTGCCTGTTTTGTAAACACTGAACTGGTAGTGATAGGGTATGAACAAAACGAAGTCAAACTGATGGTCAAGGCGTCACTAACGGCTTTAATTTTAGACATGTGGCTTCCATGAAAGGGTACTCATTTCGCTATATTATTGCTAATGCCATTTTTGTGAAAGCATTTCAGTCTTTCATTTTACACATCTCTACAAGTATGTTTGTAAACTATTAGACGTGTGTACGTGTATGTTTGTAAATGACTACACACCTTATATTTCGGACTACAAATGATGGATCACGTGCATATTACTGACTACCCACTTACAATGTAGTCCAATGACTACGCATCTCTAAAATCAGATTTATAATCCTCTACATATCTCTAAATTCAGGTTCACAATATACTACACATATCTAAGGTCAGGTATATAATCGACAAAACATTTCAACATCACACAATACTCACCTCTAGTTGACCTTTACAATGTACTCTCTACTCAACGTCTTGTTTATAATGGGCTACTTTTCTCAAAAGTCATTAAAGTAACTGATTGATCATGTTTATAATGGGCTACGTTTCTCAAAAGTCATTTCAGTAATTGTCTTATCATGTTTATAATGGGCTATTTTTCTCAAAAGTCATAAGTAACTGACTTATCTTCTATAAAGATAAGTATTAATCAAATAATAATCAAATTTACTCCCATAAGTTGATGTTAGTTATCGACTACAAATATCTAAAATTAATAAGTAATCGGCTACACATTTGTAAAGTATATAAGTGGTCGATCACACACCTCTAAAGTCACAGAAACAACTCTACACATTCCTAGAATTATAATTGTTAATATTTTTATAAGTCCCAGAAACACCTCTATACGTTTCTAGAATTATAATTGTTAGTATTTAATTTATTAAGTCCCAGAAACACCTCTACACGTTTCTAGAATTATAATTGTTAATATTTAATTTATTAAGTCCCAGAAACACCTCTATACGTTTCTAGAATTATAATTGTTAATATTTAATTTATTAAGTCCCAGAAACACCTCTATACGTTTTTAGAATTATAATTGTTAATATTTAATTTATTAAGTCCCAGAAACACCTCTTTGCATTTCTAGAATTATAAGTGTTAATATTTAATTTATTAAGCATATATAAAACGATGATATGCTAAATGCCAATCGAAAATGTCAGAAAATGAACAAAACGAAAATAAAGTAATTTGAGAGTAAATCAAAATGGCGGATGGAGACAGCATAATAAACACAATCATAATCAATTGCAATTCAGTTCAGAATTTCTTTCTTCTCGAGCAGGAATGTCTGTTTTCTGGGCCGTGACCTGTAAATGTGCCAGGTACGAGTTTGTCTTTTCAATGATAGAATGTGGAACAGGTGATTTAATCCGCCACTTGCATGACTCAAGGCCATAACTCGTATAAGATTCAGGACTTGTCCACGCATGCAGTCTGATCAAATTGCTTTGACGGAATTTGTAAACAATTGAACACATTGTATTTTATAAAACAGTGTGCGATACCAGACTGTTAATTTTAACTCTAGTAAACAACTTTTGCATAAAGATTTATTGATCTATTGGAGCAAACAACTCTTTCTTGTTAAGGTTGTGAGTGATATTTATCTATTGAAGCAAACAATACTTTTGTTGAGGTTGTGAGTGATATTTATCTATTGGAGCAGACAAGTCACTTGTTAAGGTTAGGAGTGATATTTATCTAATGGAGCAGAAAGTTCTCTTGTTAAGGCTCTGAGTGATATTTATCTAATGGAGCAAACAATTCTCTTGTTAAGGCCGTGCGTTATATTTATCTAATGGAGCAGACAATCTTCATGTTAACGCTGTGAGTTATATTTATCTAATGGATCAGACAATTATCTTGTTAAGGTCGTGAGTGATATTTATCTACTGGAGTAGATAATTTTCTTTTTAATGCTGTGCATTATATTTAGCTGATGGAGCAGATAATTATCTTCTTAATGTCGCGAGTGATATATATTAATACATCAAAATTTGAACATTAAATGTCTTACGCAAGGTTCAGTGTTCACAACGAACAATGAGAATTGAAGACAAAGATTAACCACTCTAACAATGACATTTAGAATTGGAGTCTAATGAAGGTGATGTTCAATATAGGCATGACTTTAAGATGATATTTTGTATGTGGTGTTTGTATGGTGATATTTAGTGTATTATGTTTGTATGGTGATATTTAGTGTGTGGTGTTCGTATGGTGATATTTAGTGTGTGGTGTTCGTATGGTGATATTTAGTGTGTTTTGTTTGTATGGTGATATTTAGTGTGGGCTGCTGTAATGTGATAAGTAGTCTTTGTCTTCTTTTGCTGCTGATATTTATGTGGCGTATCATATGCTGATATTTAGCGTAGGAATCTTTGAAAGATTATGGTAGTGTAGTGATGTCTTTATGGTGATATTTAGCGTACGGGTGTCCTAATTGGGTAATTTAGTATATAATGATCGTGATAATAATATTTGAAGGGTGTCAAGATAGGCGATATTAAATGCAAAGGGTTATGGATGATAATACTCAAAGTGTGGAGTGGTATTTTTATAGATTTTTAATGCAAGATATCTTCATGATAATATTTAAGGTAGGGTGTCTTGATTGTGATAATTAATGTAACTTGACTTTATTGTAAATGTGACAATGCACCCATTTTTACAGGTGATGATTATTAATTATCCACAATTAATTACAAGTGGTGGAGAAATCTTAATTTACGTTTATGAATAATTCTCTCAGGAGACACCAATCGTCTCTCAATTGGCAGATTATACGGGTATAGTAAAAGTCTTCTCTCTTCCACAACAATAAGACAGACGTTTTACTGTCAAACAATACATTTGCATGTGGAAACTTCTTAGTAACCATTCCGTCTTTAATTATGTTTAATGTGCTCTCATCCACCCATTGTCAACTCCAATATTTAGTTTAATAGTATGTGTAAGAAGGTTACTAACTTTATTAAATCAACAATGAAATATAAATATGACAAATACAGTTAGGTTATTTGACATCAATATTCCATGAAATAATATTAGGATATTTCCGATATTTATTCAGTCTTATATTCTAATGCACAGTTCAGAGGTCAGATTAGTATCAACATAAATTACAGGACTATTCTTATCATAGAAGACATAGAGTTATAGATTAATATATAATACTTTGTACATAAACTATTCAATGACTTAAACATAGTCCTTCCTTCACTTTCGTGACAATGTCACAAATGTATTGTTCACACTAAAATAGTCATTCTTCCACATGCTCTGATAATCATGTTGTAGAATGTTCCAACACGTAGATCCCTCAAGACTAATCTAGGCACATGTTCGCCATATTATCTTCTTGAGTAGGCAATCACAGCAAAGAACTTCTAGCACTCTTTTGCTAGAAAGCTGCACAGTGGAATTGGACACATTTGCCAACACACACAAACCAGGTGCAGTGAATCATCACAACTGCCACATCCTAGGATGGAAACTTCTTGAATCCATCACAAGCATACAAGGAAAGAACAAAAATCAGGCTAGCTCATTTCTGAAACATGATATCAGAGCAATGCTAAGTTATAAGTTTACAAGGAAAGAATAAGCTAGCTCATTTCTGAAATATCATATCAGAGCAATGCTAAGTTTCAAGTTTTTATCTATATTCTCCATTCCTTCTTGCAATCATTCTCAACTTACAATTCCTGCAAAAGTGTTAATTAGCCTGATTCATCTGTGCAATATTAAATAAATATAATATAATCAATTATGAACATATTTCTACTAGAAGCAATGTAAAGTGTTTAACATATTACATACAAGTATAAAAATGCACAACTGTAATAATAATAGTCTTTTCACATAATACATCTGTAGATTAAATTACAAGAATAATTTGTCAGTAGCAAAGTGCAAAAACAATGTTTCTAATGCAGGATTTCTAAGTTGAGAATGTTTGTAAGAGAGAAAGTAGTTTAGAGATGAAATATGCCTGAAATTTACTGCTGCCTCAATTTGAATATTGCAGAAGAGCAGGCGTTTTTTATAGTCACGTCATGCTACAGTGACTACTGTGTCTACTAGATTATGTTGGTGTGTGAACCAGTCGGTGTTGTCAACTTTTCAGTAAAATATGTTGCTGTAAGTTGCTGTAAGAGCCAATACCATGGACAATTGTGGCTTGAGTTTAGTCTTGAGAATTTGCGAAAATTATTTTGAATGTTCCGTATGGTGTGCTGAGTAAACACACATGGAAATTTAAGAACATTCCTCCTGATGTGCTTGATAGTTCATGTGAAATTTGGATGATACTCTATGGAGTGCTTGGAGATCACATGGAAGATTCTAGAACAGTTTTTTTAGCATGCCTCTAGAAGAAATATGTCGGGCTGCTACCACCTAAATAAGAAAGACTTGTTACAACCGCATGATTCTGAACACATGCCCGACAGCTGCCATCTTTGAACAAGTTATGTGCATTAACTTTAATTATTTCTCTGAATCTCTATTCTCATTTTCGTGATGATATCCATGATATCTATTATATTTTATGTTAACTGAATGATTATGTCTACTCAATATAAACTGATCGACTGTTCAACATTAATTAAACATTTTTGTGAAGTTATGTAAATGTCAATGCTCTTTTGATTGTATTTAAAAGTTGTATATTTGATTGTTCATTTAATATATTTATTATTACATTTATTGACCTTCTTAAGCATATTGATAACCTTATGTTGGAGAAGAAAGTGGGTGGGTGGGGATTTGCTAATATATATATATATGTTGTCTTGTTCAATCAAGTTTTAGAAAGCCTACAATCATACATCTAGATCACAGCGTTCCCTCCTGGATGGGGGTTGTGGCCTAGCCGATGACCCACCGAGTAGCAAGATGTAAAATAAACCAACACTCGCACACAAACACCCAGATGTTCTTGTTGGGGGGAACATTTTACTCTGAGTGCAGGGTAAAGTGTGAAGGTCTTCTGTGAGTGTGAGCATGCGTGTGTGAATGTGAATGTGGGATGAACGGCACAGATGGACAAACAACCGTACTACACACTTTCTCAAACCAAAGAAAGCCAGACTCTTCAAAAAGAGATAACAACAAGAATTTTATTCTCAACAATATGGTGTTACTTTCACACAGCTGTTAATAATTCATCCAAAAGCATCCACATATAACATTCATTGGTGAGGGACCAGAGCAATGAAATGAATAAACAAAAGAAATAATAATACTTAATAGTAATAAAATAGTAATGCACAATATAACCAGTGGTGATAACCGCGAACAATCAGTTGTACATTCGCACAAATGTGTGGGTGAAAACTCCAAAATTTATGAATAAACAAATTATTAATCAAAATGTTCTCTAGACCAAAGTGTAATTGGTCACCAAAGTCTTAAAATGAACAATAATACTAAAAATCATAAACTATCTACCTATCTATGAGGATGCACCTCTAAAGAATACTAATCACAGTTTTAATGATGCCAAAAGCAAGTTGGGATCCATATGAATAAACACACATGTATAAGATGAAATGAATAGCCTAATTAAAGTGTCCACTCACAACTATTGTGAACACACAATGCTGGGAATGCAAGGACCCCTCCTCCATCCCTGATAAATACATGTAATGCTGGTGAAGTCCAGTTGATAAATACATGTAATGCTGGTGAAGACCAGAAATGTTCTTCCTCCTTGATGAATGCAGGAATAGTTTCGATGAAAAGCGAGAAAACATAAAGTGGTGAAAACCCAAATGAAATGTATGGACAAATGTTTTATCCTTTCTCGACCCAACTGCCCTCAGTTTTGACATGTTTGGACACTGATGGTTGCTGCGACAGGTTTTGGTTCCTTGGATGGTTAGATCAAATAGATGGGGATAAACGCCCACATATGATGTCCACCTAGCCAAACTGTGAAACACTAAAAAAAAAACTTTATCTCAAATTTTAGACATTGAAATAAGAAGGTTTACTGCTCAGTGTGGGAAAAAAACATAGCTGGAGTTCAATACACTAGTTGGGAGCCACTCACACATGCCTTCATCTCATAAAAAACATGGTGATCCTGTCCTTTTCTAACTGTCCATTTTTTTTTACTTCCAATATGACGTAACATGTAAGAGAAAATTACGTCATGAGTGCATCCTCAGACTAATGACGCATCCTCCTAATCAAACTAAATAATGCATGTAATTCTTAACTAAATTGATCAGTACAAAGCAAAGGAATACTACATCACATATTCATAATAATTCATACACACATCCAATGATCGGAACTCTCTAACATACTGGCTATGCATATAAGACGTAAGCTTTCATTCCACATATAATGCACTTTGTGACCAACAATAAGAGGTAATAATAAATTAGGAAAAGTAATACATTTTGCATAAGATTAGCCTCCTTTTTCCATGAAAATCTGTATAGTTTTCTTGTTCAATCAAGTTTTACAAAGCCGACTGTTGGATGTCTGTATGTTTTCTTCTTCATTCAAGTTTTACAAATCCTACAGCTTTTATGTGTCGTGTTATACTCATGCATGTAAATAAATACTTGACATCAGTTGTGATATGTTCATACTTGTAAATATATTGTTGACATAAATTCGCTTAGCTTACATTTGTTTCTGTTGTCTTCATTTTGTATGATACACTGACAACATTATGTGTGTATTTATGTTTGTTTTGTTGTCTTCATTATGTATGATATACTGACAACATTATGTGTGTATTTATGCTTGTTTAGTTGTATTCATTATGTATGATATACTGACAACATTATTGATGTCATATTAACTTTTAGATTGCATTTTTTCATGTATATTTGATTGTTGATTAAATAAATAAATTGACCTGCTTACGCATACTGATAACCATATATTGAAGAAGAAATTAGATGAACCGGGGACCCGATAAACATAGATTAAAGATGGATTTGTCTTCTCCTTCAGTAAGAAGTTTTCCACTTATTGAATTTGCATGACAGTAAATGTTTTTCTTTAATGTGTCTTTTGTGAGAGAGATGAGTGGTGTCTACTAGAGAATTATTAATAACATAAATTAAGCTTCACATCACACGCAATTAGTTATGAATAATTTATTAATGAAAAATAATCATAATCATTAACTGGGTAGGCGATGGCGTCACACAACTATTGTACTTAATGCCAACATTCAGTACAAATGTTGTAATACTAGAGATTATGCTAGTTACTGACATTAAATACAAAAGTTGTAATGCTAGAGATTATGTTAGTAACTGACATTAAGTACAAAAGTTGTAGTACTAGAGATTATGCTAGTTACTGACATTAAATACAAAAGTTGTAATACTAGAGATTATGCTAGTTACTGACATTAAATACAAAAGTTGTAATACTAGAGATTATGCTAGTAACTGACATTAAGTACAAAAGTTGTATTACTATTACAACTTTTGTATTTAATGTCAGTTACTAACTTGGGTGTTTTGATATGTTCGGCAAGGAAAGTCGAATAATAATATTACTCGCTGTGAGTGAGATTAATATTGTTTTGATGTTGATAGCGATAAGAATAGAATGTTACTCGCTGTGAGTGAGATTAATATTGTTTTGATGTTGATAGCGATAAGATAATAATGTTACTTGCTGTGAGTGAGATTAATATTGTTTTGATGTTGATAGCGATAAGAATAGAATGTTACTCGCTGTGAGTGAGATTAATATTGTTTTGATGTTGATAGAGATAAGATAATAATGTTACTTGCTGTGAGTGAGATTAATATTGTTTTGATGTTGATAGCGATAAGTTAATAATGTTACTTGCTGTGAGTGAGATTAATATTGATTTAATATTGATAGCGATAAGATAATTCGCTGTTATTTATTAAACAGTTTATTAAGGAAAAATGTTCAGAATTCTTAGGTTTAATGTTTGAGATCTGAAAAAAGAGTATATTTGACTTTTGTAATGTTTTAATTTTATTTGATAAATGTTAGATTAAATTTTAGAACGAGACGTTCTATTTAAGTTTAGCTGTTGGAATTTTTGAACCAGACAATTGTATGAAACTTTACTTATTGAATGAATGGTTAAAATATTTTATCTTAGATAATAGAGAATTTTTTATGGGAGTAGTATGTATTTATTATATGTGTAAAATATGGGAATAGTATTTATGTATTGTATGTGTAAAATATGGGAGTAGTATTTATGTATTGTATGTGTAAAATATGGGAGTAGTATTTATGTATTGTATGTGTAAAATATGGGAGTAGTATTTATGTATTGTATGTGTAAAATATGGGAGTAGTATTTATGTATTGTATGTGTAAAATATGGGAGTAGTATTTATTTATTGTATGTGTAAAATATGGGAGTAGTGTTTATGTTATTGTATGTGTAAAATATGGGAGTAGTATTTATGTATTGTAAATATAAAATAAAAATGGCGTGCCCAGTGTGGCAGACGTAGACATTTATCCAAACACGTACAGACACTCAAATGTAAAATAAGAGAGAGACGGAGGGAGAAAAGAGAAGAAAAAATGAAAGTGAAAGTAGAAAGAAAGAAATATGTTGTAAGATATCAGTCATGTGCACTGAATGACGTCATGTCGACATTTACGTCATACGTATGATGCACGTCATGACAACAGGACATTTCTTTGTTCACGTTAACGAGTAAGAAGATAAAATAATACAAAGAGAAATTAAGAATAACGAAGACGACATTGGCGATGTTACAGTTGTAGACATTGAAATATCAGTACACGTAGATAACACACTTTACAGTACAATGACGCACTACACGTTGTTTTATTCATGACACACTACATGTTGTTTATTCATGAAACACTACATGTTGTTTTACTACTTAATGTAGTTCAGAATTTGTCGTTGCCATCATCAGTATTGTTGTTGTGGTCGTGAGGTTCCGGACTGTTACTTCAATCGGTTAGGTGGCGGATGTGTTCCTTATAAACCGTTTAACGGTTATCGTTATTCTCATCAGAGTTGGCGCAATCATCGTTACAGACAAAACATCAGACAGGTCTTAAGTCAATCAAAACAAGTTGTGACGTACAGCGTGACATGGCGTCAAGTCTTTCTGACCAGACATCATCTGTATTGTTCACAACGACCACCTTTCTCTCCAGACCACGAACATAACGCCAATTTGTCACCGTCACCAGATCACCGACACCAAGCGCCGTGTCACCAATTGCGGCTTCATCACCAAACTCCACCACGCGCACAGGCACGTGACATGCACGCAGACCCCGGATCAGACCGCTAGCCGTTGTAGTCACTTGACCGTTACTCTCCACCCGGTCATCAGTCGGGTAGTCAGCACACAACACCAGGACGTCTCGGTATTGCAGAGGTGGAGGGCCGTTACTGTTACCTGACATTTGATAAAAAATATTTTAATTTATGTATCCGTTCATCCATCCGTCTATTTATTCCTCCATACGATCATTCATTCATCTACCCATCTGTTCATCCACCCGTCCATATATTACTCTATCCACCCGCATGTATTTGTATTGTTTCACTCATTCACCTTGTCAAACACACCACACCCTTACCTGTCCGGCCGACGTTGAGTTCTGTCAGGATACGGGCGACTTGATGTCCACATTCTACACAGTCATTTGGCCATTCCTCTGTGTGACCTGACTGACCGTCACGGTGTGTGAATCGTATAACCGCCGGACCGACTGTTGGAACAGGGACGTCACTGAGTGTGTAGTCTTGGACTTGTTTCGAAATCTTTATTTCTTTTGCCTTCATCACCTCCCTGACGACGACAGGCGGTGACCTTAGAGGCGTTGTCAGCTTGACCTCTTCCAGACATAACGGCCTGACTTCATGACGCACTGATGCACCCCAAAGATACACCCCGGATACTTGAACAATGAGTTGATCACAAAACTTCGTGAAGAATTTCCTGTTACTGCAGAAGGAACACAAGAAGACTTAATGTCATTTTTGATGGCGTCAGACAATTTTGATGTAACGAGTTTACTATGTGCCGTTATTATGACGTAATTTATAACGTCGCTAGTTACTTTATTTACTTCATACAAGGCTGCTTGTTTACGTGCTAATCATTTGTTGTGGTTTCATGTTTGTCTTTTGTTTCTTTACGTGTTAATCATTCGTTGTTTCATAATTTTCTGTCTGTTTATTTGCTAATCATTTGTTGTGTTTCATGTTTGTCTGTCTGTTTCTTTATGTGCTAATCATTTGTTGTGTTTCATGTTTGTCAGTCTGCTTAGCAAAACACACACAATCCATGAAATACAAATTAATGCGATATTTTTAATCAGTTAACCGTTAGTCTGTGGTTAGTTAAGGCAGTTAGATACTGTCTTTTTTGTTTGTCAGTGTCTTAATTTATCATTCTGTATAACAGACCTATAATAACTGGCCTCGTCTGCAATCACACACAATTGTCTCCCTTCACTCAGAGATTTCAGACCTCTGACTGCAGTCTCCACTTCTCCATCTTTTCCAAAGTCAAACTGATGTCGGTGTACACGTGAGCTGGCTGTTGTCGTCTTCGTGGTTTCTTTAAGTTGATATTCGATGGCGATCGTCGCTGCACAGCTTCCATGCCAAGTACTGACAACATGGACGTCGTGTCCGAGCTGAAACCAGCTTAGGCCCTGAACAATCAAAACAGTAGTTTTACCTGTCCCAGGTGGGCCAATAAGAAATACCCGGGGTGGTGACCGATTCAAAAGTTCCACTTGCTGTGGAAATAACACGAGCCTGGAAATTGTCTCCCCTGTCGCAGACACCGCTTCTCCAAGAATCCTTATTTCCAGGTGTGGGGCTGTAACACAGTGGACTTCCACTGTAGTCGCTGGACCACAGAACCTGTAACAGCAAATAGTGAAATGTGTATTAAACGACAGTTCAAATTTAATCTGAAATAGAAAGAAGACTATGACTGGACCACATATAGATTACACTGAACTTGAAGTGAAAGTGTTAATTTCCATTTTGATTCTAAAATGAAATTGTATATTTGATATTCCGCTGAATTAAGAGTAAAAATTAATTGAAGTATTGTGAAAGTATTTAGATATAGGAAGAATAACATGTTTGACTTAGTGCACACCACGTGATCATTGTAGTGAGAAAAGATTATAATTATGAGTGTTTATAGATAGATAGTTGAAATGAAATAGAAAGACGCTAATTCATTAAATGAGAAAATATTAAAATTTCCAAATTGATAATAATAAGATAATAAAAAATGGTAAAGAAAGATAGATTGAATACAGGTAATTTTCTTTCTTCACTATCTACCTGGCCACCAAGAGCTCATACACTGTCTCTGTTATTGATAGCTGGGCTCCAGACATCTTGACTAGCTGCTGCCACCACACGCCCAAGTCTTTAAGGACGATGCGATTGACGTCTAAAACCGTCCGTTTGTCTGAGAGTTGGTCTGAGAGCAGACACATCTTTAACGCATCTTCAACACTGCGGACACCAAGACACTCACACAATCCCTACATGGTGTGCGGGGTAAATTTAGTTATATAATAAGTTACACTTATTTAATAAAACCAAATAATTCTAGTATAAATACTAAATAAGATATAGAGATTTTCAGTTAATGCCCTTAAACATAATTATTCTTAAATTATCATACATTTTTAGTAATAAATAGATATTTGCTAAAACGGTTAAGAGATATAGTAAAGAATGTGATTATTTACACCCTTTCATGAAAAGCAAGAGCAGATAAGAATGTGATTTAATTACATTTCGTGATAAGGCAAGTGTAAATAAGAATTGAAAATATTAACTGTAGAAATTACAGCATTCTTTATAACAGTGCACTATTACTGACACAAGCCACCCACTCTGCGAGAATTACATAGAACTCTGTAAATTGTCTTCTGCAAAAAGTTTTTTTTTTTTTAATCTTCGCTTTGCAGGAGTATATGGAACCAGGAAGATGAGTTATTCATGATGCAATTTTCTTCACTGTAATAATGCATACACAGATACAAAGATATTTACAACGGAACTCGCACACACAGAGACACAGACGTGATTCTATGATTGCGGGTTAATATCATTTTTGTTCAATAAAAGACATTACTTAAAAGTGCTCAAACATTTATTATTTGTTTTCCAGTCAATGAGTGTGTTGTTGTTGTGTGTGTGGTTTGACTGTGTGTGTGTGTGCGTGTGTGTGTGTGTTAAATAATCCAGATACATCGATTGTTAATAAAAATAAACTTTGCTGCTAATGCTAATTTTAGTAAATAAACTGTACAATTGAACAATTAATTTTTAAAATTATATTTCTTTTCTCTTTGTGCAAAAATTAAAACAACTCAATGAGCAATCTGACCTATTTAAAAATGTTTTAATGTAATAGCATATTAATCATTGATAACTAGGTTTCACCTTACACTCAATGTAACTTCATTCATGCAAACTTCTCTCAGTAGTTTAGAATTTGACTTTTTGTTTCGCTGTCTTACCCCAGAAGCCGCGTTAGACATTTTATCTTCACGATATTCTCAATCTTGGTTTGCTTCTGTAGGAACCCCACAGCCTCACAGTGTGTCTGAGTATTACATTCCAGTATTTGTTTAGAGACCCTATCTCAGCATGAGGATTTAAAGATGATTAATTTCCATCATTCACCAGCCTGACGGCAGACTGGTACCCAGATTCACCCTTCAGTCTCCTAAATTAACTCCCCTGGTTTAGACATTAAATTAAGTGACAGGCAAACCTGTTTAATAACGCACTAACTGGATACGTTATCTAATCACAACTAATTATGCATTCAAACATTCGACTCAGCCCCCATCCCATTCCCTAATTGGTCTTCCTCGCAATAATTAGCCAACTTTCTGAATTAGACAACAAATAAGAATTTAATAAATTTAACAATTATCAAATGGTAATTCCATATATCAAAGTTTAAATACGAAGGTCATAGGACTACCTATTTGTCTTTTAAAATCTCTACAGAATCGCACAGTCTGATGTAAGAGTCCACCACTGTCCACTTAACATTCATCTTTTCATCCGTTATGGCAGCTCTCACACCCCAACAATACATCATTGGATATCGGTAGTCTGGTGGCTGTCGCATAACGCATTGCTTGAATAGCATCAATTTTCGCTCTTCAACTTAGTAGTCGTAGGACCCAGTGTTCGATAAGTCTTGCACATTGAACACCAACAGGATTCAAACATAGAAACCAACTTGAAATTTCAACACGAAACTTCATACATGAAAACCCGCACTGAAAAGATAATTGTTCATTTCCATGAGCAACAATTCTACTTATTCGCCAACCCATACATTTGTAATAGACAATAGAGTAGCCTATTTACAAATCGACCTTTTAACGTATTTTACAATGAAAGGTAAAATATGAAAAATAGAAAAGAAAAGAAGATAAATTAATGTTCCACAATGTCTTCATGCAATCCAGCAATTATTTAGAGTTACACATATATAATATTAATCTAGTCATTCTATTCTCTGACCATACATCAGGAAAAATAGCAATAATACAATTCAGTCACAATAGATATACAAAATACAGCGATGTTCTTAATAAAATACAGAATACAATACTTAAGAATTCAATGTGATTGACCTTGTTTAAAATGTAAATGGGTTTTTCTCGATTCACAGAATAATATTGCATATTGTCTGGAATATGTCTTATACGCTGTTCCTCGTGAATGCGGGCTTGGACCCCGGTTCATGGTAAATATAGGTACCTTTGAATTTATGGTGGTGGATCTATCGGTCAAGCATCAGGCGTGGACAAAGACTCATTATCTGCTATTGCTCATGCATATTACCTAACACACGCGGACCCTCTTTTGACTGCAGGTAAGACGCCTGCAGTGCGAAGCGTCAGGCGCGAGATGATTACATTACCGTTCGCGATGCTTGTACCAAAAATCTCGGCCTATGATAATACTGAATAATTATTCGATAGGAGGTCAAATATAATTTGGCATTGACTTCGTTACATTCAGGTGAAGGGCAGGAGGGCAGGTGGAAGGAGTGAAACAGATACACCAGTTTGGCGCAAACCCCTGAACCACCTTCCGTCATTGGGATCATCCTAGAACTTGACATTCTTTCTGCTTGTAGCTTTACTCAGCCAACAGTTTACTATGACGTCGATGACGCAAATCAAGTTTGCGTAATGTGAGTAACAAATTGCTCATAACCCAGAAAAACGTCACACTAAAGTCAATTTACTTATATATGCACACACACCCACCCACCCACCCACCCACCCACACACACACACACATACACACAATCTCTTGATCATAAAGGTGAAATAATGTGTTGGAGGGGGGAGATCTGACGTCATGGGTTCATGTTAGTGAAATACAAGAGATGATGCCGAAAATGTCTCACTCTCTTTTGAAATCCGAAATCGTTTCCATATGGAATGTTGGGACACTGAAATGTTTTGGTGATTACTTTGAAAGGTCATAGGATGTTTCCGGATGGGCGGAAGTCTAGGTATGACGATATGAGAGAAAAGTAATTCTCAACAATTTACAGAAGGCGCTTTGTGAATGACTGACGTCACCGGATACACAGAAATAGATTTCATGGCAATATTTAGTTGGATCTTTCATGTTTTGCTCTCTAACGTGTTCTATGTTCTATTCTGAGAGATTGCTATGTAAAGACATACATGGTGATAAATTGTTTACTGTATAAGACGATTAATAGTAGTTACTGGTTTTAATGGTAATAAACAGTTTACTGTATAAGACAATTAATAGTAGTTACTGGTTTTAATGGTAATAAATAGTTACAAATATACCCTTCACGGCATGCATTTATTACTTTACATTTCCCTATTCATAAATAAATAGCGAGGATAAGAGGAAGCATTAATTATAGTATAGTTCTTTCAATTTAATTTAATCATATCTTCCTTCAATTTCTTACTATTGTAAAATATTACCTGACCATCAGATGGATTCCTGCTAATTGCTCGCAGTAACTGAGTAGAACTGATGTTTGGCATTGCAAGAATTTTAGTGATATTATTGTCCGTTAAGTCTGAGGTCAAATGCTTTAATACAACCTCCGACTTGCTTAATTGTTTTACCGCCTCTTTAACTTTCTTCATCACCACGTCATCCTCCTGTTGCTCCGTCATCTTTAGCTGACTGAAGTTTGCTCCCACGCTTTTAATTTCTAATGTGAACAATCCGTGTTGTTTGTGTATGATGAGAACATCAAAGTCACCTTTGTCATAATGTTGCTTACGAAGGTCTTTGGGCAGTGTGCAAGGGCGTGGTAGAAGGGCAGCAGTAGCTGCATAGCTAGGTTGACCAAGGTACTTCCCGAACTGTAGCTGTGAAATGACCATCATCACTTCTTTCGGTTGACTGTTATCCGCCAGTTCACGAAGACAATACAACACACGCTCTACGGCTTTGTCGTCACACACGTCACTGTCATACACGGGCTGAAGGAGTAAGTTAACTTGACTTCTGTTTTCCACTGGGCCCGAAAGATTTGACACTGAAGAAGACTGACAAGAAAATTACCACTCAAAATTAATATTAATAAATATCCTAATAGAATTCCAAATATATATTGTTTAAATATCTAGAGCGAAAAAATGTTTGAATATATCTAAAATGGACCACCTTAGCGTATATTAGTCTCCAATTTTTTTCTACTTGCAGCGATTTTTTAAAACTAAAGTCAGGTGAATTTAATAAGTTGTTAATATCAATCTTACCTCCATGGTGTGAACTTAATGACGTTTAAATAGCTACCATCCTCCCCTATCCAAGATTTGAACTTAATATACAATAGATATCTTACCTTCAAGATGTGAACTTAATAAATTACAATAGCAACCTTACCTCCAAATGTGAATGAATAAATTAAAAATAGCAATCTTATCTCCAAGATGTTAACTCAGTAATTTAAAAATAACACTCTTACCACAAATATGTAAACTTAATATATTTACAATTAGTGCTGTGTATTAGTTCCAGACATATAGGTGCAGTGCTGTGTATTGGTTATAGATGTCCATGTGCAATGCCGTGTTTTGTTTATAGCCATCTACATTCAGTGCTCTCTAATGGTTATAGATATCTATGTACAGTTCTGTGTATTTGTTATAGATGTCTATGTGCACTGCTGTGTATATGTTATAGATATATATGTGCACTGCTGTGTATATGTTATAGATATCTACATACCGTGCTGTGTCTAGATGTCTACGTGCAGTGCTGTGTATTAGTTACAGATGTCTATGTGCAGCCCTGGGTATTGGTTATAGTTGTCTACATACCGTGCTGTATATAAATGTCTACGTGCAGCGCTGTGTATTGATGATGTCTATGTGTGCAGTGCTGTGTATTGGTTATAACCATCTACATGCAATGCTATGTATTGGTTATTGATGTCTACGTGCGTTGCTCTGTATTAGTTATCGATGTCTACAATCGGTGTTGTGTGTTGTTTTAAGTTTTTCTGCAAACCTTGTGGTGTAGTTTAGGCCATCTATATACAGAGTTGAGCAGCTAATTTTTTGTATTTTGTATGTTTTCTTTGGCTTTAAAAGAAATGTATATAATCTGTGGTGTAGAGATTTTAAGGATCAATATGTTTGCTGCCACATTGGCTTTAACCACATGCAAGACCTGTTGTGCAGTGGGTTTAACCATCTGTGTAAGCTATGTTGTGCAGTGGTTTTAACCATCTCTTAGCCCTGTTGTGCATTGGGATTAGTCATCTCCAAGCCCTCTTGTGTAGTGCTTTTAACCATCTGTAAATCCTTTTGAGCAGTTCTTTAATCGTCTGTAAGCCCCCTTTATTCAGTGGGTTTAGTCGTGTATATGTTGTGTAGTGTAGAAGTGTCAAAATTGCGGAGCTTATTGGGGAAAACTAAAAATGCGATGTCGGATTTATTATAGTGATTATACAGTACTGGTATCGTTTCTTTGTAAGAATTATACAGTTCTAAAATCATTTCCGTTTAAGGATTATACAGATCTACAATCCATTCTTTGTAAGGGTTGTACAATTCTAGTATCGTTTCTTTGTAAGGATTATACAGTTCTAAAATCCATTCTATGAAAGGAGTATACATATCTACTGTCGATTAACTATATTTGTTAAATTGACAATAACAATTTATCAATCTACAATTAGCACACTTACATAAGAAATAAGCATTCCTATAAACAGTATTAAATTAGCGAATTCACACATATTCTTTTCTTTTGTTAATAAAGGAATTTAAGAGTAACTGCAATAGTGATCTGGTTTGTATTTAGTATTTATTGCATGTATACATTTAATGAATATAACAAGTGTGTTTAAACATTTCTTCAGCTGTCATACGTGTGAGGGCGGTTCTTCAAGACCCAAACGCCACCTATACACTCACACACACACACACACACACACACACACACACACACACACACACACACACTATGATTAATGTTACCATATATATTGCATCACTGTGGTTAATATTGTTATATCTAACTAACATCAATATGGCTAATATGATTATATAAATATAGCTAATATCACAGTAGCTAATATTATTATATAAATATAGCTAATATCACAGTAGCTAATATTATTATATAAATATAGCTAATATCACAGTGGCTAATATGATTATATAAATATAGCTAATATCACAGTGGCTAATATTATTATATAAATATATCTGACATCCGTGTGGCTAATATGATTATATAAATTTCAATAATAAACATCAACACTTCAGCTATCCTGATTATGTAAATACATATTATGCTAACATCACTTTTGCTAGTATAATTCTATAACTACATTACAAACACGATAAGACTAACATAACATATAAACATAAGAAATAGTATATGACTAATATGATTATACAAAAGAAAACTAGCATTTTTACTTTTAATATGATTAAATAAGCAAATAATTAACAGTATATCATCAAGCACTTTATCATCAGTTACTATAATTGCATAAATATATAATAAACACCTTTATCAATAATACGATAATATAAATACATTACAAACACTACTATCACTACCATGATTATATAACAAATGTCATGATCAAAATATGTTTATATAAATGCAAGGAATATATGAGGAATTGTTTGTGTACATTGATTTTACCATAGGCTGACATTTCCGCTCACGTGACCTAGTTTTAGCAGTTGATGGTGTCTGACTGGGTATATCCTGTGGGGTTTGAGCCACTAGCACCTGCTCGCCAGCAATGTTCTCCACGCTGTACGGCACGCGATTGAAATGAAGGGGAGGTAAGAAATATGTCTGCGTGTGAAGTTCAGGGTACCAAGCCTTTATGCACTGGAGCCAATAGTCTTCAGCTGGTTGCTGTGACCCCTGTCTTTGATCATTATTCGACGCCTAAAGAAATTATAGAAAGAATGACGTCACACTAAACTTTGTATGACAAACCTTTGTTCAATTCTGTACTTGTGATATCATTACAAAATCAAAATGTCGGTCTCTACTATTGACAGATTTTTGTAATCACTTCTGGTCATTGAAATTTGCAAAATAAAACAGATTACAAAGTACAGAAAGTAAATTTAATGTTTCTTAATTTTCCACTGTAAACCAATATAAAGACTGAACAAAGATGATATTTATATTAAATTCATGCATTATCAATTGACAATGTGTATTATTACAGAAAGCACTAAATTTATTAATAAAATTTACGATTGTTGTAAGCACACTATACTTATGTCTATATATTATTTGTTGTTATTGTAAGCACACTATACTTATGTCTATATATTATTTGTTGTTGTTGTAAGCACACTATACTTATGTCTATATATTTTTTGTTATTATTGCACGGTGCTTGTAAATAATTAGTTGTATATAAGAGACAGTGTTTAAACATAAGAATGAGTTAACCGTACTTTTAGCTAAACTATAAATAAATTATTGTGTTCATTTGAAAAAGGTTTTGAATGGAATATTACATGTAGTTATGGTGTAAAAGTAATGTCATAGAAGGGTTTTGTCTGGAATATTACATGTAGTTATTGTGTAAGAGTAATGTCATAGAAGGGTTTTGTCTGGAATATTACATGTAGTTATTGTGTAAAAATAATGTCATAAAAGGGTTTTGACTGGAATATTACATGTAGTTATGGTGTAAGATAATGTCATGAAAGAATGTATTTGTAAGAAAGTTAACAGACTGTACATGTTCGGCCATAGCGTTAAAGTGGCAGACGAAAGCCAGTATATGTGGGCGTGGTCCAGCTAATTTTAAATAAGTAGAAGTGCAGATAAAGATAAGTAGTGATATTTATTCATTTAATCATTCGTTTATTTATGTATTGTAAAATTAATGAATGTATGTAAAAGAGAGAGAGAGAGAGAGAGAGAGAGAGAGAGAGAGAGTTTATTTATTTTTAAATTATAGTATGTAAGTAAAAGAAAGATAATTTATTTATTTATTTTAAAATTAGAGAATGTATGTAAAAGAGTCAGAATTTCGTCTTCTTTTCTCTTACTGCAAAAATGGTGTCAGAAGTGGGATTGTTTAATTTATTTAAATTTTACCCCTAAAAGAGAGAGAGAGAGAGAGAGAGAGAGAGAGAGAGAGATATTTCTCTCTCGACCTTTTTACTTACTTCAAATGGTGTCAGAGGTGGATTTATTTATTTAAAGGAAGATATTGTTTGTCCTTTTACTACAAGACATAGTTGTGTTAGCCCTGTAACCAATACCGATATACTCATAAGAATGTTTTTAGTGTCACTGTTTTATACATCAAGCTATTCTTGTTTATTTGAGTGACACTCCAAACTAAAAATGGCTTACTCATTGTACTGTCTATGATGCTGTTTTCAATAATGTCCAGGAGTAAACAATCTTTGCTGTTTATTCAAAATCAGTTCGAAAATATTAACATATGTGTTGACATAAATTGTAAACATAACATAAATTATTTAAAATAGATGTAAATATAGTAAATATTCACTGACCCAGAAATAAATAAAACTAATATATACAGTGCTGAATTCAACCTCCAAACCAGGGTTTAGAGTAAGTTTAAGTTTGTCTTACCATGGATTCACGTTGTCATTGTTGTAATCAGGATTTGTCAAAGTTTGCAATTGCTGTCGTCAATGTGGATCCATCCTGAACATTTTACCATCAATCATATTCTTCATTCTTCACTGTGCGGTACTTCACTGAAATGAAAGGGAGGTAAGAAATTGGTATGCGTCTAAAATTTTATCCTCATGCGTTCATACCACGTCTTTATACAATGAAGTAATTCTATTACATTTTTATTAATAACGAGAAGTCTGTTACTTGCCTGTAGTCATGTTTGTCACAAAGTTTACCTCTGCCTCAAGTAGTTTGCTCATTTTTGATCTACTTTGATATTTCAATATGACTCAATTTTTGTCATTGCTAAATGGAGTTTTATTTGCGCAGTCACTATTACACTGGAGATGTGTGTTATTACTAAATGGAGTTTCGTTTCTTGAATGTCTATAACACTAGAGATTTGCGTCATTGCTAAATGGAGTTTTATTTGCCCTTTCTGTTTAACACTGAATTGTAGTGTCATTGCTAAGTGGAGCTTTGTTTGCCCATAATGTATTACACTGGAGAGTAGTGTTATTGCTAAATGGAATTTTCTGTTTTAGGTAAATGGACTTGTCCAGTAAGTATCTGTGTCTATTATCTGTCTGTCATCTAGCACTAAATGTGACGTCATTGTGAACCAATGAAAAATAAATACAACTCTAAAAACTTGCTTTGGAAAAATGGGCAACTGACGATAATAATCACTGTCAATGTGAACACACGTTTGTCTTGTCCTTGTAATGACGTAGTCTTGGTTTATCATCTTGGTCCTGTCTATGTGATTAAGCGTTTTCCTTGTCTTTATTGATTATGTTTGTTTCATCTCTGTGAAATCGTGTTTGAGTTGTCTCTGTAATGATATGTTTGTCTTGTCTCTGAGATGAAATAGTTGTCTTGTCTGTGATGACGTGTTTTTCTTCTCTTTATATTTACGTGTTTGGCTTGTCTCTGTGATTCCGGCTTTCGTCTTTTCTCTTTGATAACTTGTTTGTTTTTTTCTCTCTCTATGATTGTGTTTGTCTTTTTACTTCGATTTCGTGTTTGTCTTGTCTCTATGATGACGTGTTGGTCTTATCTTTTTGATAACGTGTTTGTCTTATCTTTTTGATGATATGTTTGTCTTATCTCTAAGATGTTTGTCTTGTCTCTATGATGACGTGTTTGTACTGTCTATATGATTGCGTTTTTGTCTTGTCTCTATGATGATGTCATTGTCTTGTTTGACATGAATATTATGATCACACTGAGTGAAGAATGAAACAGCTGACAGAACAAAACGGTTCTTGCAAGACTAACTTGGGAATATTTTGACACCGAACGTAATGAAACAACCCATTAATGTATATTTTCCACAACCTCGCTCTGTAACAAATTACCCAATGTACATTTCCCTAAACCTTGCTCTGTAACAAGTCACCATTATACATTTCCATGACATGACAATATTATTCATTTTTCATTAATGTTGAGCCACTTGGTTGACTCTAAATACAATATTTTTCAGTGTGCATTAAGTAATTAGGAGCCCTTTGGCTGTCTGGGGTTCAGATTGTAAATAGCGTTCCGCCTGATTGGGTTTAGGATGTATGTTGCTCCTTTTCCCAGTGATAGAATTAAATGACATGATAGAGCTATAATGAAAAGAACTGTATAAATTACTTGATAAATGATATGATAAAACCACAATAAAAAGAACTATATAAATGACGTGATAAAGCTATAATGAAAAGAACTATATAAATGACGTGATAAAGCTATAATGAAAAGAACTATATAAATGACGTGATAAAGCTATAATGAAAAGATATAAAACGTAAACTAATACTTTGTTTTTCATCAGATCAGTAACAAAGTTTTGTACTAATAATGGACTCCAGCTGTTATTTTCATTTTAAACTTTCAATAGCCTTTACAAAAACATAATCAACTGTATGTTGAGAGGGACCGCATAGTGATATAATCAGTCAATTGTCTGTTGGGAGTGATCGCATAGGATATAATCAGTCAATTATCTGTTGGGGGTGACCGCATAATGATATAATCAGTCAATTGTCTGTTGGGGGTGAATGCTTAATGATATAATCAGACAATTGTCTGTTGGAGGTGACCGCTTTGTGATATAATCAGTCAATTGTTTGTTGGGGGTGATCGCATAATGATATAATCAGATAAGTCAATTGTCTGTTGGGGGTGACCGCTTTGTGATATAATCAGTCAAATGTCTGTTTTGGAGGGACCGCATAGTCATATGATCAGTCCATTTTCTGTTGGGAGGGACCGCATGGTCATATGATCAGTCACTTGTCTGTTGGGAGGGACCGCATAGTGGCTTATTTCCCCTGAGGCAGAATAAACATCTACATATAGTATTTCTATAAATTTAAATCTATTCTCCCAGTCCTGTTAAAATTTGTAGTGTCTCCAGATCGAATGTCATTCTACTATCTAAGTCTACACATAAACTCCATTCAGTCAGTAAGAAAACAAGTTAAAGTAGGTCGCATGCCTCTCAGAAGTTGAAGGTCGTACTGAGTGCACGCCATATTTTCTGCTGTTGTGTTTTTGCTTTACGAGAAAATCGAAATAATTGCAAAGTAAAATTGACCACTTAATATATCGCATTGTCATTTACTGACTGATTCTAATAAACTTTCATTCTTTGGGTTTTGAAGAACGTGGAAGGTATGTGTGACTGATTCTAAAACGTTGTGTAGCAATAATAGAATATTTTGTAGATATTCATATATCATTAATTCACGTCTTTCCTTTCAGTTTAGTGTCAATGTGCTCAGAGAAAATTGACTTGAATACTTTAAATTGTAGTCAGCAGTCTCTTACACTGCATTATTAAATTGCAAAATCACCAGATCACCAGGTCACTCAACTATCTGATCAGCTATATTTATCTAACTGATAGCTATAGCTAACGATGGTAACGGTCGACCGAGAGACTTTGCAGTAGATGCGAAGTGACACTAGATCATTCGTGCATTCTAGCAAAAGTTGCCTTGTAGGTGTGTCACTGTGACACCCAAGTATTTGTATTCTAGTAAACGTTGTCCTGTAGGCGTGATATTGAGACACTAGTGTATTTGTGTGTTTGTGCATTCTTGCAAACGTTGACCTTTAGGCTTGACACTAGAGCTTGTAACTACTCTGTTATTGTAGGCTGATGGAAATAGTTACATGTAACTACTCTGCTATTGTAGGCTGATGGAAATAGTTACATGTACTATTCTGTTATTATAGGATGACGGAAATAGTTACAAGTAAATAATCTGTTATTGCCCGCTGATCGAAAGAGACTAGGAAGTAGTTTAACGCTAATCACTGAAGCATGATGCGCCAGTAGTGTGCCGACTATTCTTCACGTTGATAGTGGAAAGAGGTCAGAAAGAAAGGTGTAAGCCATTTTACCCAAACCGGTTTTTATTCAGTAATGAAACTGTGGAGGAGTAAATTTGCCTTACCCTATTTCTAAATTTAATTCTTAAATACATTTCAAATTGTCGAAGTGACGCGACCTTGGGCACGCCTTATAATAGTATTTTTGTGTGCAGTTCAGACAAACTTTTACAAAAAAGAATTTTAAACTTGGAGAATTAAATTGGAAGTAAACTTAAGCTTATGTACAGGTTAGACAAATGACTTTTAATTTTGGTGCTTTAAAATTTATGTAAACTTAATCTTGTGTGCAGAGAAGCTTTAACCAAAAGACTTGAAATATCGGTGTGTTAAATCAGATGCAAATTTCAGCTTTCCTTACATTTCAGACAAACTTTAAGACAAAAGAATTTTAGTCTTGGTGTAATAAATCAGATGTAAACTTAAACTTGTTGGAAGTTCAGAGAAGCTTAAGGTAAAGACATTTAGTCTTGGCGTATTAAATCAGATGTAAATTAAAGCATGTGTACAGTTCAGATGAGTTTTAATCCAAACTACTTTTAACTTTTTGTTAACCAAATCAAGATCATACACTCACCTCTCATTGTTGTCGTGTGTTCGATGGATTTATCGCTGGTGTAGTGAAGCTGAAGACGCGAAGAATTGGCAATTGTCAAAGTGGCTCTACAACTGTCAAGTGTGTGTGTGTGTGTGTGTGTGTGTGTGTGTGTGTGTGTGTGTGTGTGTGTGTGTGTGTGTTTCGCTTTCGCTCACCCCAATAGACCTTTCATCTTCACGATGTTCTCAGTCTTGGTCTGGAGGATCCCCGCGGCCTCGCAGTGCATCTGAGGTGGAGGGCAGGAGGGCTGGCAGAAGGGAGTGAAACAGATTGCACCAGTTTGGAGAACACCCTCAACCGCCCTTAACGATGGGGGGAGGGGGGCGAAGCTACCTCCAACTGTCAAGTGACAGAACCTGTGCTTTAAGAGTGGCGCTCCCACTATGCGCTGACACTTTATCACGTGATATCAATGAGAGACCAGGAAGTAGTTTAATGCTAACCACTGAAGCATGACGCGCCGTTAGTGTGCTGACTTTTCTTCACGTTGATACTGGCAAGAGGTCAGAAAAGTGTAAGCCATTCTACCGAAACAGGTTTTTACTCAGTAAAGAAACTGTGGAGGAGTAAATTTGCATTACCCTATTTCTAAATTTAATTGTTATATAAATTGTCGAAGGACCCGACCTTGTGCACTCCTTATAATGGTATTTTTGTAAGTGTCAGAGTTGAGGTAAACACTCAAATTAAAATATGCTAGAAATTGCTAATGTAATGTGGTATATGTAAGGAATACACTGCACTCTAAAGATTTATGCCGGCAAGGTATGCTTACCACATCAAGCATTTTCTGGTACAAGGAATTACTGGAAATTTCTACAATTGCTGTTTTACATTTTGTAGATCTTTCAAGCAGAACCAGCTATACACTACAGTGAACTACATAGAAATCATAGCTAAAAATGAATAACGTATTTATGAAAGATTAGAATAACATCAAAATATTAATTACCCCAATAGAAAAAAGGACACAATCATACAGTATACTTTCACGATTGAAACAATGACTCTATTCAACAGCTATATTAACTTCTTAACTACGATAGAAAGAAGGCATAAACCTCAATTGGTCACAAAAGTAACTCAATCGAGTCAGAAAGTTGTAAACTACAGTGCCTCATGACGAAAGAAGACCCTATCTATAACTTAACCATAATTCCCTACTAATTACAACTAGCTATAAATAAATTATATGCAGTAAAAGATAAATTGTCATAATCAAAATATGCATTTATTTTGTCACTTGGCAATCATTATGGATCAATACAACTTGATTTGTTTGTTTGATTATCGACTGATCAATCGCTCCGCTGTATGAAAATGATGTGCTGTGTGGTTATAATGAGTGCCGCCATTTATGGCTCCTGGCCAATGGTATTCTCGGGGACATATTTGTTAGTATTATCCTTACTTTGCATGGGCCATACTGTAAGTGTTCTCTGAACACAAGTGCCAATATGTCAGTATTATCATTACTTTGCAATGGCCAGACTGAAAGTGTTCTCTGAACATGTATGTCAATACTTTGCAGTGGCTAGACTGTGTAACGTGGACACTTGTGCCAGTATGTTGGTATTATCCTTGCTTTGCAATGGCCAGTTTGTAATGGAAACGAATCATGCCTTATTTCCGAATTCTTGCTAAGCGAGAAGGATAAATAAATAATAATGTGCTCTTGTGCACTCCCCCCAAAAAATCAAAATAGACAGTCTCTTGTCTGGCACCGGGTCTTTATCGTCGGTATTGCAACTTTCTTTTGATACCCCATTCTTCCTGGAGTTGTACAGCTTCTTAGATTTTGCCCCTAACTGGTGTAACATGGAGGTGGGCGGTTGTACTTCCCATTTCTCGTGTTTAGATTGGTCTTCCAACCAACAGGCCATTGCATTACCACCCAGAGACAATCTACTATAGAAAGCCTCTTCTATTTCCACCCAGAGACAATCAACTGTAGATTTCGAAAGATAATCCACTATATAGACCCAAAGATAATCCACTATAGTGACCAAAGACAACCCACTATACTGGCCTAAAGATAATCCACTATAGCGACACAAAGACAATTCACTATAGTTACACACAGATAATCCACTATAGTGACCCAAGGACAATCCATTTAGAGGAATAAAGATAACCCACTATAGAGGTCCAAAGACAACCCACTATAAAGGCCTATCATATTGCCACCCAAGCTCGATCCAATATATAGGCCTCTTGTATTGCCGCCCAGACAATCCACTATAGAGGCCTCTTGTGTTCCTACCCAAAAGACAATCCACTACACAAACCTCTTGTATTGCTACCCAGAGACAATCCACTTTATAGACCTCTTGGAGGTGTATTGCTACCCAAATGACAATACACTCTACCAAACTTGTCTGATATCTTTTGGATGCTATGAGTGCCTTCCATTTGTGGCAGATTGTCTAGACCTCTTGTCTGTTCTCTGGAGTCAGTGTAACCAATCGTTGACGTTGTATCTGGGGTGTCTAGACCTCTTGTCTGTTCTCTGGAGTCAGCATAACCAATCGTTTACGTTGGTGAAATGTATCTGGGGTGGGTATTCCCCTAGATGGTGGTGACACGGCAGCCTCGTCATTCCTCTCTGAGGGTTTCTCCACAGTGACAGAGGCAGGTTCCAAATTGGCAAGTGGTTCCGTAACATGTAACGGCACTGTTACATGTCTGGACACATTACATCGCTTGACCCTGAAGATTGTGGCGCCTCTGCAACCATGCTAGATTTTAAAAAATTGCCAGGGCCTAGACGACGTAATGTTTCTCTATCAGTGATTAGTTCCTCCTAGTCCCCTGGCTCAGTACTTAGCAGTGGCTTGGTGGTGCCGGTGTTATGTTTAGTAGATCAAGGGCGACCTGTGGTTGAATACATCTGCATAGTCTTGACCTGGGATATATGATGTTTTTGTACCATCTTGCCCTCACCAGCTGAGTCTCGGACTGTCATTAGCTCGGTCAGGCTTGGTACTATCTTGACCTAACTAAGTCTCGGACTGTCATTAGCTCGGTCAGGCTTGGTACTATCTTGACCTAACTAGCCAAGTCTCGGACTGTCACTAGCTCTGTCAGGCTTGGTGCTATCTTGACCTAACTAGCCAAATCTCGGACTGTCACTAGCTCGGTCAGGCTTGGTACTATCTTGACCTAACTAGCCAAGTCTCGGACTGTCACTAGCTCTGTCAGGCTTGGTGCTATCTTGACCTAACTAGCCAAATCTCGGACTGTCACTAGCTCTGTCAGGCTTGGTACACCATCTTGACCTAACTAACCAAGTCTCGGACTGTCATTAGCTCGGTCAGGATTAATAAAACTCTGTGGAGAACCTCAATGCTGCAGTCTATTTTGGCCAGTAACATTATTTCGCAGTTTTATTACGGGACTCTTTAGTGGTGATATTTTATTTTGTGGCACCTCTCTTTGGTGTCTGTGGTCTCCACAGACTCGCCTGTAAGAGTGGATGCTTTTGTGATGGCGACACAGCAGTATTGTATCATTCCCTTGTGGAACTCTAGTGGAGATTTTTGGTCACGCTCCATTGTGTCCATCAAGTTATCCTCTGTCAAGGAAAAAGGAGGATGATCCTAGCCAAAATTTATTTCTTTTCCTTAAAGCTTTATTTCTTCCCCTTTTGGTCACAAGATGCGGTGTTGTCTATGTTGAATGAAAGCTTTCGTCCTTACATGCATGCCAGTAGAGAGTGAGGATCATTGGATTGAATAACTATGAACATGAGTTGTAGTATTCTTTTGCTTTGTAATGTGTAATTTAGCTAAGAATTACATGCAGTATTTATTTTGATTAGGAGGTTGCGTCGTAAGGGTGGGGATGCACTCATGACGTAGATTTCTTCTTACATGTTATTGTCAAATTGGGACGTAAAAAATTGGACAGTGAAAGAACTAAATCGCCATACTTTCTGTTGTGATGTGTGTTTGTGCGCGCGGCTCCCGACTAGTGTGTTGAACTCCAGCTACGTTCTTCTTTTCCTCACACACTGAGCCTGTAAACCTTTTTATTTCAAAGTCTAAAAATTGAGATAAAGGTTTTTTTTCCGAGTGTTCACCACCTGGCTGGCTGGACATCATATGCGGGCGTTTATTTCCGTCTACTTGATCTAACCATCCAACGGACAGCAACCATCAGTGTCCAAAAGTGTCGGAACTGAGGGCAGTTGGGTCGAATGTGTGTGTGTGTGTGTGTGTGTGTGTGTGTGTGTGTGTGTGTGTGTGTGTGATGTATTTTGTGAGAATTGGTTGTAAGATGCCCTGAATAAAAGACAACACATATCTTTGCAAAATTATTTAATATCGCGGGAAATTACACTGAATGTTCTTTGTTTTATTTTATTGATTAGTTACATGTTTACCTTTTAATTATTTTGTTTCCTGAATGTATTTTATGTCATGAAAGATGTGAATTTCTTGAGTTGAATTACTTACAACTACATGTACCCTTGTCCCGAATGCGCCAACCGTGAAAAAGAAATATAATTCGAGCTTGAAATTCTTTCATGCATGGAATGGGGAGCGTGATCTCTTGTAACCAGACACTAACTTCTGTATTTTGTCGTACGCGTTCACCCGGATTTAAACTACATTGAGAATTCTACTAACAATATATCTTTTCAGTTGAACGGGAGCTTTTAAACGAAAAGAGATATGAGGCCATTACTGCCCTTTAGGTATACTAAGGCAGATCATCTCACCCCTCTCTTCTCTCGGGTTGGAGGAGGAGGTGGGTGGAGGCTGTCTTTGTTGTAGTCCGTCTTACTATCTGATTTTTTTGTTGATGACATTGCAAAATGTCATTTTGTAATTCCAAGAAAAGTTGGCTTCGATCCGAATGATTAAAAGGATTTAGCAGCTATGCCGTTTGCTGCATAAATACTGATTGTTCCTACATGAACTGTTACTGATCATATGTGAGCGACAGTTTAACTTGGTCTATTTGTGAAAAGCAGGTAAGTAGTGTACTTACGTTTGTACAATATTCAATTCATACTTCATCATACTTTCATTCTTATTTTCTGTGCTTCTCTCTATCTCAGATTGTTTATTCCTGTCCGTCTCACTGTAGGTATCTCAATATTACTGAATTTAATAATTTATTTGTTTACATCACATTAAGTGGCAAATTGAAATTAATTATTAATCAATCTTTTCTCCTCATCTTACTGGAATTAATTTTCTTATGCAGAACTAAAACTATAAAAACAAAAGAGAAAAGGGTTTAGAGATGAAATATCCCTGGGGAACTTAGCACTGCCTGTGATTTAACTTTTGCAGGAATCAATGTACCTTTTTGGTGCTTTTGATCTTTTGTAGCCTTGTCTCCTTTTCCGACTTCAGTGACTACTGTACTCTTCCGGTTACGTTGGTGTGTGTAACCAGAGTTGTCATTAGTCTTATCAATTTTTGTGTTCTTGTTAGATGATTCCTGTGAATTCCATTAGAGAGTCAATGTGTTGGGAATTGACGTTTGAGTTTGGTCTCACGAATTCACGAATGATTTTATTTGTAACATTCCTCATGTTGTGTGGAGTATAGAACACGAAATTTATGGAACACTCCTAGTGATGTGTTTTGATAGCACATACAAAGTTATGGAACACTCCTAATGATGTTCTTTTTAATAGAACGTACAATTTTCTGGAACACTCCTAGTGGTGTGTTTTGATTGCACATACAAAGTTATGGAACACTCCTAATGATGTTCTTTTTAATAGAACGTACAATTTTCTGGAACACTCCTAGTGGTGTGCTTTGATTACACATACAAAGTTATTGACGATTGTCGATTGAGTGATTTGTAAGGATATCGAAGACTCTGGAACAGTTGGGTAATGTACCTAGAAGGGGTACGTTGGACCATCATCTAACGAGAAAGAAAGTGATTTGTCATATACATATATGTCTGATGATGTCTATGCTAGGATAAACTGAGTGAGTGTCTAACGTTTAGTTGTAGAGTAAATTCGCCTATCCCTATTTCTAAACTAAATTGTTATATAAATTGTTAAATGTCAAAGTGACCCGACCTTGGACACTACTTATGCTGTTAATTTTAAATGTCAGTGCTGGAGTAAACAAATCAGGTGGATAATATGCTAGAAATTGCTGATGCAATCTAAACTAATAGTCTCCCAGTTTTCATTCAATGAGGATAGACCAAAAGCTTACTTTGTTGAAGAAATTCTCTATTGTAATCACTTTGATTTTAACATAACTCGAGTTTGGTCATAAAGGTGATCAGTAGCTTATGGTAAGTTAACTGACTAATAAAGAAAGAGGAGACTTACTTTGTCTTTTGCAGAAAAGCGCGCACCTACTCTCTTTGTTGCTCCTGATTCGCTTTAGTGACTATTGTACTCTACTGGATCACATACGTATGTGTATCCACTGTTGCCATCAAACTTATCAGTAACATTTTGCTGTTAGTTGATTACTGTGAATTTCGTTCAAGAACCAATATGGTGGAGATTTGTGACTTGATTGCGTTCAAATCACAAAAGTTCTTGAACATACCTCTTGGTGTGCTGAGTATCATATTCGGGAATATTTCTCGTGATGTGCTTTGATAGCACATGTGAAATTCTGGTTGATTCTCCACTGTGTCCTTTGTGAGTATATCGAACATTCTGGAACAATTATTTAAAATACCTAGAAAGGGTTCATTGGACAATCACCTATAAAATTGGACAATCACCTATAAAATTGGACAATCACCTATAAAATTGGACAATCACCTATAAAAATGGACAATCACCTATAAAATTGGACAATCACCTATAAAAATGGACAATCACCTATAAAATTGGACAATCACCTATAAAATTGGACAATCACCTATAAAAATGGACAATCACCTATAAAATTGGACAATCACCTATAAAAATGGACAATCACCTATAAAAATGGACAATCACCTATAAAATTGGACAATCACCTATAAAAATGGACAATCACCTATAAAATTGGACAATCACCTATAAAATTGGACAATCACCTATAAAAATGGACAATCACCTATAAAAATGGACAATCACCTATAAAAATGGACAATCACCTATAAAAAATACCGTGACTTTTTACAAACAGCGTGACCTTTTCAGTGATGTGCCACTGACAGTTGTCATCTTTAGAAACGCTTTGTTCATTGACTATAATTATTTCTCTGAAACTCAACTCTCATTCCTGTGATGAATTAAATCCATGAACATGATTATATGTATATGGTAACTGAACTGCTGATTGTCTGTGCTATGATAAATTGAAAGATTGTCTAGAATTAATCAAACATTGTAGTAAGTGATGTAAATGTCAAGACACTTTTGATTGTATTTATATGTTGTTTAATTGATTTTTCATTTAATAATTTATTGTTAAAAGTATTCACCTTATTACACATTAATAACCATATGTTGGGGAAATAGTGAATGTGTGGTATGCTCGCAATATATAGATTAAACCTGGATTTATCTTCTCATTTAGTAAGGAGTTTTCCACTACGGAAATATTATGTGAAGTAAATGTTTGTCTTTAATATTGTGGAAGAGAGAAAACGTTTAGAGCGCCCACATATCCATCAAGTAAGAGAGACGATTGGTGTCTTCTGGAGAATTATTAATTACATAAATTAAGATTCTCATTACTTGTAATTAATTATGGATGATTAATAATAATAATCAAAATCAATGACCAGGGTGGCGTTCTGTCACATGTTTAATTCAACATTGTTATGAAGTGCTATAAATGTCAACGCTCTTTTCATTAATTTCATATGTTGTATATTTGATTGTTGATTTAATAAATTTATTAAACTTCTAGCACATATATTAAAACCTTATGTTGGAGTAATAACGGACAGATGGGGGCTTCTTAAAAATAAAGACGGAAATTTATTACTTCATTAGTAAGACGTTA
Source organism: Sinotaia quadrata (assembly GCA_028829895.1). Taxonomy (NCBI): domain Eukaryota; kingdom Metazoa; phylum Mollusca; class Gastropoda; order Architaenioglossa; family Viviparidae; genus Sinotaia; species Sinotaia quadrata. Next base: position 12,905,037 of record CM054179.1, read on the forward strand.
ACACCTGCAGAAAAAAATACGCCACAGTAAAACGTCTGTCTTATTATTGTGTAAAGAGTAAAGTTTTATGACACCCTTATAATCCACCAATTAAGAGATATATTGCTCTTGTGGGAGAATTATTAATAACTATAAATTAAGATACGTGATCGCTGGTATTCAGTTATGGATTATTAATTAATAATAACCATAACGAGTGAAGGGTGCCCAGTGGTGTCACACAGTTAATTGGCAGGATTCCAGAACGGAACCGGTTTCCTGAGCAACCGTAACAATTAAGCGTCATCAGTAAATGATAATTTCTCTGTTCCGAATTTTGACTAATATTCTGTCTGTATACTACTTGAAGAATCTTACTTCAGACGTCATTCACGAATAGCCTGCCCGTGGATGTTATATTGATATAATGGAGCAAACATTACGAGTACTGTTATACAATGGCTGCTTATGGTAAACACTGATGAATTTCACGGTTCACCGACAAAACCGCGAACGACAAATGCGCGCCGACAAAACCGCGATGGACAAAATCGCGACGACAAAATCGCGCCGACAAAATCGCGCCGACAAAATCGCGCCGACAAAATCGCGCCGACAAAATCGCGCCGACAAAATCGCGCCGACAAAATCGCGATCGACAAAATCGCGATGATACATGTTAAATCGTACAAGAATGTAATAATAACATACGCAGATATCAATATTACTATACATAAAGCAATGTTAAGAGATACTGAGTGCAAATAATCCTCAAAATAAGGCAATGAAAAGAATGAAGCATACATCAAATCTTAATAATTTTATTTAAAGATCAGTATTATGAGATACTACGTGTAAATAATCCTTACACAAATGCAATGAAAAGAATGAAGCATACATCAAATCTTAATAATTTTACCATAAAGATCAATATTAAGAGATACTACGTGCAAATAATTCTTACACAAAGGTAATGAAAAGAATGAAGCATATATCTAATCTTAATAATTTTGTTTAAAGAGCAATATTAAGAGATATTGAGTGCAAATAATCCTTACACAAAGGCAATGAAAAGAATGAAGCATACATCAAAGATCAAATGAAAAGAAGTTACGTAATAGAGCGAACATACATAACACTTCCTGCCTTTCTTTACTTGGTGATGTTTATCGCGATTTTGTCGGCGCGATTTTGTCGATTTCAAAGAGCGCGATTTTGTGGGCGCGCATTTGTTGTTCGCGGTTTTGACGGGTCACCGGGATATACAAAGTGTTACTAGAATTAATGTGACATTTTTGATATGTTTAGAAAACTTACTTAGTGTGACGTTTTGCTGGGAGATGGGCAAGACGTTAATTCTCCACCAACCTGGGCGTTTTAAAATCCCCAAAACACACCTTATGGCTGGACATACATGTTAGAATGGTGAATGATAGTTAATGTAGGATAGAAAAGTGATAGTTCTAGAAGATAGTTAATGTAAGATAGAAAAGTGATAGTTCTAGAAGATAGATAATGTAAGATAGAATTGTGATAGTTCTAGAAGATAGCTTGAGCCCCTTGATATATACAGCCAGGTATAGTAAGTAATAGAGATGAAAGACTCCAACATAACGAGTCACGCTAAAAATAAAAGTATTCAACAAGAAATAACAAAAGACAGCATGGTTACATATAGCGAATAGTTCAACAGTTACAATTAGAGTTTATAAATGGTTACATATAGCGAATAGTTCAACAGTTACAATTAGAGTTTATAAATGGTTACATATAGCGAATAGTTCAACAGTTACAATTAGAGTTTATAAATGGTTATTATTAATAATCAAGACCTTGTGGTGTCATAAGAGAAAGTTCGTTTGAGTCCTATGGCATCAACATGGGTGGAGGCAAGTTATGCCCATTTAAGTGACAATTAGTTTTAAAGTATGCATTACAAATCAGGAAGTTTAATTTTAAAAAAAATAGTTATAAAAGTAGTAAATGTAGTCATAGTAGTAGTATTTATTATAGTAGAACTAGTGGAACTCCTAGTAGTTATAGTGGTGGTGCTTGTGTTAGTAGTAATTATTATTAATGTAGTAGCAGTAATGAATTTTTCTTATGACTTATGTTCTCTGTCGGTTGTGAAATGTATTTCTGTCATTAACAGTCTATGAGATCTTAGATTTTAATGAGGTTATGGACATTTCATTGGAGAGCTTCCTTTATCTTTGGTGAAAGTATGGTTTTCTATTGGTATATTCGGTTAATTTTAGCCTTGGTGAAAGTATGGTTTCTTATTGGTATATTTAGTTAATTTTAGCCTTGGTACAAGTATGGTTTCCTATTCAGTCAAATTTAGCTTTGGTGCACATATGGTTTCCTCTCGGTATAGTCAGTTAATTTCTGAAAAGGGGAAATGTAAATTTATAGTAATTTATTAAGGCAAGTGTGTTTTTCTAGCAGTATATTAAGGTCTCAGACAGTCAATGCTGATCTTTTTACTGAAAAGCAATTTTGGTCTCCAGACAAGCAATGTTGTCACACCTTACTTTAAATCCTTTAGTTTTCAGTCGTTATATATAAAATGTACAGCGATTGCTTTCTGTTTTACGAATGTAGATAAGATTTTGGCAATGCTGAATGTAATTCATGTGTATGTTTCGACATACCACATGCACAGTGATAAATTGCAATTATAGTAACATGTTTTCGTGGACGTATATTTAAATGTGTACATTTCGGATTCTAACCGATAGCAAAGTAACTGTTATCGGCGATAAAATAGAAAAGAGCTAATTCAATTAAACCATATGTTATGTTAGATGACGCCATTCCAAATACGGACTTTAATTAAAGTAATGATTTTTCTTTACTTCTAGCGTGGCAAGTAAGTTGCATTATCAAAATTAATTATCTCGGTTATATCTTAATTAATCTACTAACTTTTAAACACTAAAATGAGATACTTTAAGGGGAAATAATTCTAGAATGCCTAATATATTGTGTCTAAAATTAGAGTTATTTCCCAGAATGTATTTTTATAAAATACAAACAAAAAAAATACATAAATATACATTTATTATTTCAATTCACACTGTGCTTTGATATACACTAATATTTTGTTTAATAAAATACACACTAAAGTTATACATACTGTGATAATTGTACTTAAAGTTTTATTCCACATTAAACACATGATTAACAAACTTACAGATAATAAACTGAATCTAAACTAACGCACATTACGTAAACTTAATTTTGCATCACCGTAAAACTACGTCATAGCAAACTATCGGCTGAGTACAACTACAAGCAGAGAGAATGTCAAGTTCTATAAGAAACTGACCTTCAGGTTTTAAAAAGATTGATCTCTGTTAGTAAGTATTGAGAGAAGTTTTTAAAAGATGTGATCTCTGTTAGTAAGTATTGAGAGAATTTTTAAAGAGATTGACATCCGTTAGTAAGTATTTAGAGATCTTTTATTGAGAGAAGTTTTCATGAATGCAGCTACATGGCGTGTACAATGAAGCCTTGTTCTCAGAGATTAATATGATATTACATTCATACATATTTAATAAGGTCAGATTACACACTGAGTGTGTGGCTAAAACGTCTGCTCTGTTATGATTATTAGCGTGAATGTTCTGTCTGAATAATGCATAACTAATTACAATTGGTTGGAATTCTCAATATTTATATATTAATAAATTCCCGATGTTCCACTTGGCGGATCCACTAGCGTTGTAGAACTCTAAGTTTTCCTTTTATTTATATAGACGTTCTACTGACATACTTTCTACTCGCAGGTGGAACTTCTTACTACAGGAGTCATTCGACCTGACCTAAATTTTATTACTGACTCCCCATCCACCCACTGTTACTCCAAACATACAAATAAATAGTATGCGTAAGAAGGATAATAAAAAGAAAACAAATTTATTTATTAAAAATTATAACATTTAAAATTTTAAACGAATACAGTGAAAATCAAACAGACACTTGTATGCCATTAAATATAAATATTAAAATAAATTGTCTACCACTATACCCTAACAATAAGTATTCCAATGACTAGTCTACCAGTATACCCTAACAACAAGTATTCCAATGACTAGTCTCTACTAGTTTCATCACTGAATCACAAGTAGGAGGAGAATAGAAGAGCCACATTTATTTCGGGTGTTATTTACATCAGTCAGCATCCTGATGTGTGGGAATTGCTGACGCTTCCCATTACTCATTGTCTACTTATCTCAAAACTGTCAGGCAACTTTTGCTCGTCAAAGAGTGATTTTAATTTTTTCACAAAGGCAATAGAAATAGAATTTTGAAAAATAACTGTTTAATTGTAATGTTTATTTACTAAAAGTAGCATTATCAACAATGTTTCTTGTTAACAATCGATGTATCTGGATTATTTTACAAACACACACACACACACCCCACACACACATGCACGCACACACACACACACACACACACACACACACACACACACACACACACACATACAACACGCACGCACACACTCACAGACTGAAAAACAAATAAAGAATGAACACTGTATAAGTAATTATCTTTTATTAAATTAAAATTATATTATCGCGTACCCATTCAAGCATAATTATGTGTCTGTGATTCCTTTGTAAATTTTTTTGTCTGTGTATGCATTATTGCAGTGAAAAAAATTGCATCATGTATACCCTTCTCCCTGATTCAATATACTCCCTCAAAAGGAAGTTTTCGAAAAAGAATTATTTTGCAGGCCACACTTTACAGAGTTCTAAGTATTCTTGCAGACGACTGTTTAACTAAGAGCGGGTGGCTTGTGTCCGTAATAGTACACTGTTATAAAGAATGATGTAATTTATACAGTTAATAATCTCATTCTTATTTACACTTGCCTTGTGTCAGTAATAGTGCACTGTTATAAACAATGCTGTAATTTATACAGTTAATAATCTCATTCTTATTTACACTTGCCTTTCGCGAAATGTAATTAAATCACATTCTTATCTACTCTTGCTTTTAATTAATCAGTGTAAATAATCACATTTTTTTCTATACATTTACCTCTAAGTCTTCGGCCAACCGTTTTAACAAATGTCTATTTATAACTAAAAGTATATAATAATTTTAGCATCATTATCTTTATGTGCATTAGTTGAAAATCTATATTTCTTACTTAGTATTTAACATGGGATTATTTTTCGTTTTATTAAATAAGTGTGACTAATTCTATAATTATATTCCCCCATCCCCATGCAGGAATTGTGTCAGTGCCTTGGTGTCTGCAGTGTTGATGATGCCTTAAAGGTGTGTCTGCTGTCAGACCAATTCTCAGACAAACGGAGGTCTTCAGACGTCAAACACATCGTCCTTAAAGACCTGGGCGTGTGGTGGCAGCAGCTAGTCAAGATGTCTGGAGCCCAGCCATCAATAACAGAGACAGTGTATGAGCACTTGGTGGCCAGGTAGATAGTGAAGGAAGAAAATTACCTGTCATCTCTCTCTCTCTTTAAATTTTTTTTATTATCATTTTATTACTTTACTTGCACTTTAAAATTTTCTTATTTAAAGAATTAATGTTTCTCTATTCCATTTCCGACTACCTATCTTTAAACACTCATAATTATAATCTTTCTTCACTGCAATTATTATGTGATGTGCACTAAGTCAAACAGGTCATTCTTCTTGTGCCTAATTACTTTCACAATACTTCAACTAATTTTTACATTAATTCATGGAAAGATCAAATATAAAATTCATTTTAGAATCAGAATGGAAATTAAAACTTTGACTTAAAGGTGAGTGTGATCTACATGAGGTCAAGTCTTCGTCTTCTTTCTATTTGAGATTAAATTTTAACTGTCATTTAATACACATTTCACTATTTGAGATTAAATTTGAACTGTCGTTTAATACACACTTCACTATTTCCTGTTACAGGTTCTGTGGTCCAGCGACTACAGTGGAAGTCCACTGTGTTACAGCCCCGCGCCTGGAGATAAGGATTCTTGGAGAGGCGGTGTCTGCGACTGGAGAGACAATGGCCAGGCTCGTGTTATTTCCACAGCAAGTGGAACTTTTGAATCGGTCACCACCCCGGGTATTTCTTATCGGCCCACCTGGGACAGGTAAAACTACAGTCTTGATTGTTGAGGTTCTGGGCTGGCTTCGTCTCGGACACGACGTCCATGTTGTCAGTACGTGGTCTGAAAGCCGTGCAGCGACGATCGCCATTGAACATCAACTTAAGGAAACCACGAAGACGACAACAGCCAGTTCATGTGTACACCGACATCAATTTGACTTTGAGAAAGATGGAGAAGTGGAGTTTGCAGTCAGACGTCTGAAATCTCTGAGTGAAGGGAGACAACTGTGTGTGATTGCAGACGAGGCCATTCGTGATTACCGGTTTGTTATACAGCGTGTTAACTTAAGACACTTACAAACACAAAGACATACTCACTATCTAACGGTCTTATCTCACTACAGACTAACGGTTAACTGATTAAGAATGTCGCCAGTAAATGTATTTGTTGGATTGTGTGTACATTGCTAAACAAACAGACAAACATGAAACACAAAAAATGATTAGCACGAAAACAAACAGCCGTGAATGAAGAACAGAAAGTAACTGGCGACGTTGTAAATGACGTCACAATACAAAGACGTCATAAAGTAACGTCATTACGTCATAATTGTCTGACGTCAACACACTGACATAACGTCTTCTTCTGTTCATTCTGTAGTAACAGGAAACCCTTCGCGGAGTTTTGTGATCAACTCATTGTACAAGTACCCGGGGTGTACCTGTGGGGTGCATCAGTGCATCATGAAGCCAGGCCGTTATGTTTGGAAGAGGTCAAGCTGACAACGCCTCTAAGGTCACCGCCAGTCGTCGTCAGGGAGGTGATGAAGGCAGATGAAATAAAGATTTTTAAAGAAGTCCATAACTACACGGTCAGTGACGTCCCTGTTCCAACAGACGGCCCGGCGGTTATACGATTCACACACCGTGACGGTCAGTCAGGTCACACAGAGATATTGCCACATGACTGTGTAGAGTGTGGACTTCAAGTCGCCCGTGTCCTGACAAAACTCAACGTCGGCCGGACAGGTATGGGTGTGGTGTGTTTGACACGGTGAGTGAGTGAAACAATACAAATACATGTGGGTGGATGGAGGAGTAAATGGACGGGTGTATGAATAGATGGGTAGATGAAGGAATGACCGTTTGGAGGAATAAATAGACGGGTGGATGAACGGATACATAAATAAAAATATTTTTCATCAAATGTCAGGTAACAGTAACGGCCCTGCACCTCTGCAATACCGCGACGTTATGGTGTTGTGTCTTGCGCCCCTGACTGATGACTGGGTGGACAGTAACGGTCAAGTGACTACAAGGGCTAGCGGTCTGGTCCAGGGTCTGCGTGCATGTCACGTGCCTGTGCGCGTGGTGGAGAAAGGTGATGAAGCCGTCATTCGTGACACGGCGCTTGGTGTCGGTGATCTGGTGACGGTGACAAGCTGGCGTTTTGTTCATGGTCTGGAGAGAAAGGTGGTCGTTGTGGAGAAAAGAGGTGTCTGGTCAAAAAGACTTCTCGCCATGTCACGCTGTACGTCACAACTTGTGTTGATTGACTGGAGACCTGTCTGATGTTTTGACTGTAACGATGTTTGCGTCAACTCTGATGAAAAAAACGATAAACGATAAACGCTTTATAACGAATACATCCGTCACCTAACCGATTGAAGTAACAGTCCGGAACATCATGATCACTACAACGACACTGATGATGACAACGACAAATTATAAACTACATTAAGTAATAAACAACGTGTAGTGTGTAATGAATAAAACAACGTGTAGTGTGTCAGTGTACTGTACAGTGTGTTATCTACGTGTACTGATATTTGTACGTCTACAACTGTAACATCGCCAATGTCGTCTTCGTTATTCTCAATTTCTCTTTGTGTTATTTTATCTTCTTACTCGTTAACGTGAACAAAGAAATGTCCTGTTGTCATGACGACGTGCATCATACTTATGACGTAAACGTCGACATGACGTCATTCACTGCGCATGTCTGAAATCTTTCATTACATTTCTTTCTTTCTACTTTTACTTTCATTTTCTTTCAGTTTTTCATCTCTCTCTCTCTCTCTCTCTCTCTCTCTCTCTCTCTCTCTCTCTCTCTCTCTCTCTTGTTTTACATTTGAGTGTTTGTCCGTAAATACGTGTTTGATGAATGTCTTCCGCATTGGGCACGCTAATTAAATTTTAATTTTACAATACATAAATACTACTCCCATATTTTACACATACAATACATAAATACTACTCCCATATTTTACACATACAATACATAAATACTACTCCCATATTTTACACATACAATACATAAATACTACTCCCATATTTTACACACACAATACATGAATACTACTCCCATATTTTACACACACAATACATAAATACTACTCCCATATTTTACACATACAATACATAAATACATCTCAAAGTCCTACATGATTCTTCAATGGTATTTGTTGTGCATACTGTTTACTGCTCTCTTTTCTAGTCTGTACTTGTTGTTTACTGCTCTGTTCTCTGGTGTGTACTTGTTGTTTACCGCTGTGTTCTTTGGTCTGTACTTATTGTTTACTGTTCTGTTTTCTGGTCTGTACTTGTTGTTTACTGCTGTGTTCTTTGGTCTGTACTTGTTGTTTACTGCTGTGTTCTCTGGTATGTACTTGTTTACTGTTGTGTTCTCTGGTCTGTACTTGTTTTTTACCGCTGTGTTCTCTGGTCTGTACTTGTTGTTTACTGCTCTGTTCTCTGGTCTGTACTTGTTGTTTACCGCTGTTTTCTTTGGTCTGTACTTGTTGTTTACTGCTGTGTTCTCTGGTATGTACTTGTTTACTGTTGTGTTCTCTGGTCTGTACTTGTTTTTTACCGCTGTGTTCTCTGGTCTGTACTTGTTGTTTACTGCTCTGTTCTCTGGTCTGTACTTGTTGTTTACCGCTGTTTTCTTTGGTCTGTACTTGTTGTTTACTGTTGTGTTCTCTGGTCTGTACTTGTTGTTTACTGCTGTGTTCTCTAGTCTGTACTTGTTGTTTATCGCTGTGTTCTCTGGTCTGTACTTGTTATTTATCGCTGTGTTCTCTGGTCTGTACTTGTTATTTATCGCTGTGTTCTCTAGTCTGTACTTGTTGTTTATCGCTGTGTTCTCTGGTCTGAACTTGTTATTTATCGCTGTGTTCTCTGGTCTGTACTTGTTATTTACCGCTCAGTTTGGCCAAACTGTAGAGACTATTGTAACAGTCTATCACAGGTATAGCTCAAACTATAGAGAATATTGTAACAGTCTATCACAGGTATAGTTCAGTATTTTAGACATCACTCATCCATCTGTAATTTGTCAATCACTCACTATTTGCTGCTAATAAGGACTACCAAAACAACACTTATTTTACTGATTGCTTTCAAAAGTACAACTTAAATAACAGGTATTACTGTTTGCTCGCAACAATGACAACAATAACAACATGCATTAGTGTTTTCTGTCAACAAGAACAATTATAATAAAACGTTTTAGTGTTTGCTGTCAACAAAAACCAATTAAAATAACACGTTTTACTGTTTGCTGTCAACACCGACAACTATAACATCACGCATTATTGTTTTATGTCAAAAAGAACAACTATAACAACATGTATTACAGTTTGCTGTCAACAATGACAATTATAACGGTCTGTATTACAGTTTGCTCTCATGAACGACAATTATAACAAAATGTATTACTGCTTGCTGTTACCAAGGACAACTATAGCATGTATTACTGTTTGATATCATCAAGAACAACTTTAAAAACACGTATTACTGTTTGCTCTCAACAAGGACAACTATATCGTCATATCATAATAACCGTATTACTGTTTTTTGTATATGAGTATAGCTATAACTACATATCACAATGCACATAATACTCTTTGCTTTCGACAGGGACAACTTTAATGACACAAACAACACAATATACCAATGTTTACTCTTGATAAAGACAACACAATATACGAATGTTTACTCTTGATAATGACAACACAATATACCAATGTTTACTCTTGATACAGACAACACAATATACCAATGTTTACTCTTGATAAAGACAACACAATATACGAATGTTTACTCTTGATAAAGACAACACAATATACCAATGTTTACTCTTGATACAGACAACACAATATACCAATGTTTACTCTTGATAAAGACAACACAATATACCAATGTATAATCTTGATACAGACAACATAATATACCTATGTTTACTCTTGATACAGACAACACAATAAACCTGTTTACTCTTGATACAGACAAAACAACATACCTATATTTACATTTTATAAAGTCAACAAAATACATTTTGTTTTCTTTTGTAAAAAATACTAAAATGTTATCGCCGAAATATGTCCTCGGTTCTGTCAATTGACTAGTGACGTCATATTGTAATCTACATGGGGGACATCTACCAGTAATGTCCGATATTAGATAGCTTCTGTCATTCTGATTTCTACTGGATTGTCCCAAACTTCCGTCTCTGAAGATCAGTCCTCCACCCAACTCTTAAAGGCGGAATGTTCAATAGCTGTTAAAAAGAATAACTGTTGTCATTCTTTAATGTTTTACACCCCACTCATAAAGTTTGAATGTTCAATAGTTGTTATAAAGAATAAAAGTTGTCTTTCTTTAATGTTTTACACACCTCAAAGTCTGTCATATTTCTTGCCACTCAACCTGGCACGTGTCATACACTACAAACTTCTATATTTTCACACTTATGAGCTGTACCTGCCAGGTAATCAAGAGGACCCATCAAGTAACATTAAGAAGTGGAAACTATTTAATTGCTAGCTTCTTTGTGTTCTAGTGACACTGGAAAATACAAAGACATTAGGGGAGCATTACAAATTGCAAGACTAAAATCCAAAAGAGTAATGATTTCAATTTTATATTTTTCATATTATTGTGTTTGAATAGAATTAAGTTTTCTATTGCAGTAATATTCTAATAACGATATTGATTAGGAAATTTGAAAGACTTCATTAAGATAACGCTAGAAAAATTTAGAAAGGGTACTTAGGACTAGTCATTACATTAATTAAGATAATTCTGGAAAACTTTAGAAATGGACTAATCATTATATTAATTAAGATAACGCTAGAAAATTTAGAAATGGAATTTAGGACTAGTCATATTAATTAAAATAACGCTAGAAAAATTTAGAATTGGAACTGAGGGCGAGTCAATTAAGAAATTAAGATAACTTGAGAAAAATTTAGAATTGGAAATGAGGACTAGTCATTATATTAATTAAGATAACGCTAGAAAAAAATTGAAATTGAACATAGGACTAGTCATTATATTTCAGGGTTTTCATATAGAGCTTTGGAGTTGGAAATCGGTATCACGCAATCCACTTCGGTGTGTTATTGTTCTAAATCTTTGCTTGGGTTAACGGCAACATGAGAGCTACCTTAAGAGTACATGCATGGAACAGATATTATCGACGTAACGTGAGAGCTACCTTAAGAGTACATTATCGAGATGAGATTATATCGACGTAACGTGGTGGTGAATAAGAGTTACTACAATAAATTTAATAGCTGAGTACTCATTAAAAGAACTGTGGCCCCGTCACACAAATCTTTATAATTTGAGTACTCATTAAAAGAACTGTGGCCCCGTCACACAAATCTTTATAATTTGAGCACTCATTCAAAAATCAACTGTTATACTGTCTTCCTGAAATGCTTGTAAATGATAGTAAATGCTAGAGCAATGTAGTATTCCTGTATTTAACTGATATTGATTTTAAGAGCGGTACCGTCCTCATAACTAATCCAATCTTTGATTTTAAAAAACAGCAGGCTGGTAAATTAGATCAATCCCTCTTCATAACTAATCCAATCTTTGATTTTAAGAAACAGCAGGCTGGTAAATTAGATTAGATAGTAGATTAGTAAATTAGATTCATAATTAATTCACCCTTTGTTTCAAGGGAGTAAGTAACCGATAACTTTAGATAACGAGTTGTGTCCCGTTGGTCTTTATAATTAAAACAGATACATAGCAGTACGACTTAGTACCCAGTCTTAGATCGATTTTTCCAGCTCTTATGCAATTCTCACCAACCCCAATTCTGCCCACCCCCGTCCTTAGATTTTCATGCAACCCCAGTCAACGAAATGATTGCTGTAATGCACGTCTTTAATTAAGTAAAGGCAAGCGCAATGTTGCGATTTGTATTTCACACATTGTGCTGTGAACCCAGTGCAGAGTCTTGGCAATCACACAATTAAATATTAAGTTTTTCTTTCTACTATTTTATTTTTGTAGAGACGCCAATAACACAATTAAACATTAAGTTTACTTTATAATATTTTTTCTTGTACAGACGTCAATAACACAATTAAAAATTAAGCTTTCTTTATAATATTTTATTATTGTTCAGACGCCGTCCAGGGAGATAATCAACAGTTTTCATACGACAACGGCGTTTTCATCTTGACTGTCTCAAACCCGGTGGAAGATGGCGAGTATTCTTGTTTCCTGAAAAGAATTTCACAGGCAGCGGTATGTCTACACAACCAGTCGTCCATGAATCACGCCGCCACAGTGGATGTTAAAGGGGTATATACCCGTATTTCCCTGCTCGAAGGTTTAGAAGCACTAAGGGAGGAAACTGTTAACCTGACTGTTCCAGTGTCGGAGTTATCGGACTTGGTTCATAAACTGAAAACGAGCAATAAAATATTCGAGGAAAAGATAAACATTCTTCAAGACACCATTTTTAACATCACGACTGAAAACAAACAGCTTAGACAAGAGGTACATAGACTTGAGAATGTATACAGAAATATCATAACTGAAATCAAACAGCTTAGACAAGAGGTACAGAGACTTGAGAGTGTAGACAGAAATATCACGGACTTAATGCAGGCAAACAATCGTAACGACTGAAAACAAACATCTTACACAAGAGGTACAGAGACTTGAGAGAGTAGACAGAAATATCACGACTGAAAATAAACAGCTTAGACAAGAGGTACAGAGACTTGAGAGTGTAGTCAGAAATATCACGGACTTAATGCAGGAAATCAATCGTAATATCACTGGCATGGTTCGTGACTTCATCAACCAGATAAAGGACGTTAAGGGTGACGTGAGGAAATTTCAGTCCGATAAAGATGATTTGGACCTAGATTTTGCAAAAGGTCAGTTTGGGTTGTCCCGGATAAAGGAGAAAGTTTATACTGGTAAGTAATATTGCAATTGTCTCCTATTGTTACTCAGTGCATAATATCTGATAAGATGTTCACAGTACGGACGCTAAACCCTTTAGTACTGGATATCTGCTCAGACGTTCAAAATAAGGACCCGATACCCTTTAGTACTGGATTTCTGCTCAGATGTTCACAGTAAAGACGCGAAACCCTTTAGTACTGGAAAGGGACATCTTTACTTTTATTGAAATAACGTAGTCTTATTCTATGAAGAAAACATCATTTCGTACAAGCATAGCGGAGTTTACAATACTTTACTTGCATGATGTAGTTTTATTAAGAGAACGACTTCATTGAACAGACATAATACAGTCTATGAAGAGAACATCATTGACGTCATTGCTTGAAATATGACGTAGTGTCATGTGACGGCAAAACTTCAACAGGACAATGTAATTTATTGAGATGACGTAATCAATTATGAAATCATAATTTAGGTTATGAATATAACGGCCTGGCTTGAAAGAAAAAACATAGTTTATAAGGTCATCATTATCCTTTGGCAATGGAATTATTTATATAGGATAGCAAAGTATATATACTTGTCATCAATGTTCTGATGAAGTTTACTACAGAGAGTTTATATAATGGTCATCAGTGTTCATGAAGCAGTTTACTACAGAGAGTTTATATAATGGTCTTCAGTGTTCATGAAGCAGTTTACTACAGAGAGTTTATATAATTGTCATCAGTGTTCATGATACAGTTTAGTACAGAAAAAATACTGATATGATTTTAACAGTGAAGGGAGATAACTATAGTATTTGCAAAACGTGCACGTTCATTCTAGACACAACATCAATAACTGTATATATGCCGCAGTTTCGTTTTTGTTCTTTTTCTAGTAAAAATAATATAATGTCATTATATATATAATAATTGTTAGTATTCAAAGTTCCAGTAATACTTTTTATCTTTAATAATTTATTTGCGAGTTTTGATAGATAGACAGAGAGAGAGAGAGAGAGAGAGAGAGAGAGAGAGAGAGAGAGAGAGAGAGAGATTTGGAATATCCTGCTTAAAACCATTATTAAGTTCACACAAACATACAAATTAGATAAAAGACATTCAATACTAACAGCAGAACTAGAAACAATCCAAAAAGCGCTGACAACAGCAAAAAAAACACCCTAACAACCAAAACACAAACACTCATACTCACAGACTCACTAATATCACTTCAAAATTTAGCTAACTCCTTCCAAACCACAAGAGCACAAATCACCAATGCAATATGCAAAAAAATAACTACACTAGAAAAAAAAGAAATAAAAACAACACTGTTATGGATCCTCAGTCACATAAACATAACAGGAAATGAAACAGCAGACAAAGGAGCAAAATATGGAAGTAAACATGGAATACCTCTAACCACCCCAATACATATACCAGAACTGCAAGCACAAATAAAACAAATCTTTAAAAACAAGTTTCCCACAACACACCGCCCATACGTAACGAACATAACAAACAACAGAGCAATATATAGAATAAGACACAACTCCACAAGATTTACACATAACCTAAATAATGAACCAAAAGAAACTTAAGTTTGCTCCTTAATTGTATGTTGCAGTGAACAAGTTGCCTTCTGGTTCTGATTCTGATTTGACATTTGAGTCTGACCTTTGATCTCAAATGTCACTCTCCAAGCTTCAAGCTCAAGTTTACAGTTACCATCTATATATCTACCAGTTAAGTCATATGACCGGAGTGCAGGAACGTCTTTTGTGGAGTGTGTAAACGTAATAGAGTATGCTACACTCCTACTTGATGTACAAAGTAAGGGATGCTAAGTACATCAGTATAGTGAAGTGCCAGAACCATTGTATTGTGTTCTGCTCAAGAAACTGACAGCGGAAGAAGAAAGTGCCAGATTGGTTGAGAGAAAACACTTGTCGGTATTTTCTACTCATAAGGCGGAAAACACTTGCTGTCACGTGGACATTTTAACACTGTGACGTCATTGCAAAGGCCAGTGAAATGACTGTGGAAGATGTACTTAATCTAGGTTATGTGAAGTTTACAATACCTACTTCTAATAACTCCATTTCTATTCTCTGATAGGACTAATCTGCAATTTGTATTCACTATCATTGAACTGTAACTACATTTTATTATTATATAAATGAGGTGAGAGACTGTGCAAACTATAATTATCCGAATGGTGGTTCATGGAATATTGATGTCAAATTATCTATTTCATTGCAGAAGAAAATGGATTGATGGGGGCTCGCTAAATATAGATTAAAGGTGGATTTGTCTTCTGTTTTAGTAAGACGTTTTCCACCTGCATAAACCTTAAATGTTTTCTTATGTTGTGGAATTGTGAAAACGTTTACAAGGCCAGAATATTCACCAAGTGAGAAACGAGTGGTGTTTGTTGGAGGGTCATTAATTTATTAAAATTAATATTCTCATCACGTGAAATTAGTTATGAAAGATTAATTAATAGCAATAAGCATCTAATTAACTAAGTGGCGCACGTGACACAATAGTTATGGCGATGTTTACCTGTCTTGATGTTGCAATAGTTATACTGAAGTTTACCTGTCTGGATGTTGCAATAGTTAGAGTGATGTATTCCTGTCTTGATGTTGCAATAGTTATAGTGATGTTTACCTGTATTATTAATTATCTAACTGGGAAGTCATCAGTACAGTACTCGAATAATTAGAAAGGTGGCGATTGTTGTTTGTGCTGTAGATAATGATGTTGGTGTATTGTCTAGTATTGTCTAGCTTTCATGCATAATCACAGGACTCTTTCCCAATCAAAATAATATTTTTTTTTAAATTCAGGTAATTATAGCCATTTTCTTTAAAAGTAAATACGCGAAACATAACCATAAATCATTTACTTTACTTTGTTTGTCTGTTTATTTTAATTCTTTTTTCTAGAAAAACCAACTTCCTGTGAAGATGTCAAGAATTATAACAGTTCTATTGCTATTCACTAACTTTTCCTGGGCGATTCCAGAACTCTCAATTTTTACTCTGATTAATGAACAAATAACGGAGGATGGATGGTAAACATGTCTCAACACTACCTAACACATACAGACCAATCTTCCTACTTCCAACTCTAGCAAAAATACTAGAAACACTAGTAAACAAGAGACTGACACACCACATTGAAACAAATAACCTACTCCCTTCTGAACAACACGGGTTCAGACCCAAAAGATCCACCACAGATGTCACAAATAGACTAACAGATAACATCATAATACAGTCAATCCTAACAGCAGAATTAATAGCAATAAAAAACATTAACCATTAGCAATAAACACTACCCAACAAGACACAAATACTCATACTCACAGACTCAATAACATCACTTCAAAACATAGCAAACTATTTCCAAACTGCAAGAACACAAATCACCAACCAAATATATAAATACATAACCACACTGTAAGAAAAGACATAAAAACAACACTACTCTGGATCCCCAGTCACACTAACATAACAGGGAATGAACAGCAGACCGGGAACCAAAATACGGTAGCAAACATGGAATGTCTCTAAATACACCAACACACACATCAGAAATACATGCAAACAAATATACAAAAGAAGACCCCCCCACCCCAGTTCTCCCCCAAATAACTAACATAACCCACAATAGAGCAATTTATAGACTAAGGTACAACACAGCAAGATTCACACACAATCCAAATCATGAACCAAAATCATGCACTGACTGCAAAAAAGACAACACAATTGAGCACTTTCTGTTACAATGTAACAATTATAAGGAAAAATCATCAGTGAAATAACAAACATATTACACCTGCCATTCACAATGAAATCACTACTGTACCCAACAAAACATCATCAAAATCACATACACCAAGCACTAATCACGTATCTCATCCCAACAAACACACTTCACCTTTTTAATAATAATTTTAAACAAATACAATTTCAACTCATTAGAAAATACGGACAGAGATTCAAATTCATTGAGAAACTGACTGTAGTACTACAACGTACATAATAATTTTAAAAAAATAAAATGAAATCACAACTAATTTTAGATAATACGAACCACACAACAGTAACGAAGATACCACTTCAGCAATTACAACCACAACCAAACCACACATTAAAGGGGCAAGAAAATACAAAATGAAATCAACCCTTAAATAAAGCATCAGAACAAGCTTCCACCTACCCTCCCTGAATACAAGAAAAGGGAGGAAGGCTCCATGGGAATCATTCAAAAACTGAGAACATTCTAGAATTCTAGAAGATGAAAAGTTTTCACGCAATTCCGGTGGAGCAAAGAAATTATCGAAACAACAACTTGTGTTCTGTTATTTTCATGTCTGTCGTACTATTGACACCTAGCGTTCACATTCAGAAAAAAAACTGTTTGTACAACAATGAACATAGTTAAATACAACTGTTTATACAACAATGAACATAGATAAATACAGGTATTTATACAACATTGAACATACAAAAATACGGCTGGTTATACAAAATCGAACATAGATAAATACAAATGTTTATAAAACAATGATGATAGATAAATAATATTGTTTATACAACATCTAACATAGATAAATACACTGTTTATAAAACAATAAATATAGATTAATACAAGTTTCTTTTTTTGTTTCTTTTTTAGTTTTTTGTTTTCACAACAATGAGCATATAAAAATAAATCAAAGGCTTATCGTGGATGATAAATACAATGTTTAGTTTCATTTAATCATTAACAACCTAAATTAAAGGAATCAGATTTTGATTATAATTCAATATTTGAAAATGAACTGGTCAGAGAGAGAATGTGCGTGTATTTCAATTTTGAAAGTATATAATTAGAAATGTCCCGAAAACTATGACACATTAGATTTCAATTTTGAAAGTTTATAATTAGAAATGTCCCGAAAACTATGACTCATTAGATTTCAATTTTGAAAGTTTATAATTAGAAATGTCCCGAAAACTATGACACATTAGATTTCAATTTTGAAAGTTTATAATCAGAGATATTCTGAGAATGAGGAGGAGGATCAAACGGTGGAAGGTTCACAAACTACCCTTATACCAGCCTCGCTCTGATACAGTTGGGGAAATCCCTGTAGTAATGTTGGTCACGTGACGTAGGATAGTGAATAGACTTCCTCCTTGTCTGCTCGCGATTAGAAACACGTGTGTGAATTGCATTGTAAACTGTTTTGTACCTCATCATCAGTCTCCTCAAGAAAATGTCTGGAACTGTAAGTGTTTTTATTTTCTTTCTAATCTGAACTCTTTGCTAAATTCATTTCTTTCTCGCCGTGCTGTGACACGCTGACCTACTTAAACACGGAACAGACATTTTTAATATGCTTTTCGTTCTAGGACTTGTTTGTGAGTTTTCATTCATGAAATGTAGCAGACGACTTTATATAGTGTAAATATGTACACAGTGATCAGACTACAGTCGGATTAGTATAGTGTAAAGATGTACAAAACAATAATACAGAAATCGATTTTGTAGAGTGTAAAAATGTACACAGCAATTAGATTGCAGTCTACAGGTGCTTGTAATGTGTATAACTGCTCGCTGTTCACTGTTATCATTAAAAACGAATTTGTGGAAAGTTGTTAACAGAAAAATACCTCTATCGAAAGGCAACTGTTCATGAGAGACTCATTATTAATTAATATTATTTTTTTATAATGTTTCTTGAAAAATTATTAAATTTCAGGAGTCAATCTGTCGTTATTCAAAGTACACTGCATGGTCGTGTGATTTAATTACTGAGATCAAAGTCAAAGATTGAAATCGAATACTTCTTGTCGATAATCAACTGATCCATTGAGGGATTTACTGCACAGTGGTTGCGTCACTTTGCGATCCCTCCCAATCAGAAAGATGACTGATTATGTCAGTATGAGGTCCCGCCCAACAGATAATTGAATGATTATAATACTATGCAGTCCCCACTCCAACGGAAAATTGACTGATTATAATACAGTGCGGTCATCACTCCCAATAGAAAATTGACTAATTATATAACCATGCCGTCCCTTTCCCCCTCAAAAAAAAGGAACAATGCTGACTCATTAAAAGCCATTCCTATTATTTCAGTGACCAAAAAAACTAATTTTTGCAAAGGCTATTGAAAGTTTTAAAACGAAAATAACAGCTTTAGTCCATTATTGATAGAAAACTTTGTTACTGATCTGGTCAAACTACACACACATTTCTGTGTTAGTATACATTTTATATAATTCTTTCATTATAGCTTTACCACATCATTTATATACTTCTTTTCATTATAACTTTATCACGGCATTTATATACTTCTTTTCATTATAGTTTTCATTATGTCAATTATATAGTTCCTTTCATTATAGCTTTATTACGTCATTTATATAGTTCTTTTCATTATAGCTTTATCACTTCATTTATATACTTATTTTTATTATAGCTTTATCATGTCAATTATACAGTTTTTTCTTTATTGTGGTTCTATCACATCATTTGTGATTTATATAGTTTATCACGTCAAGTATTTAGTTTTTTTATTGTGGTTCTATCAAATCATTTATATAGCTTTATCACTTCATTTATACATTTTTTCATTATTGCTCTATTACATAATTTATATAATTCTTCTCCTTTTTTCTCTATTATATCATTTATACAGTTCTTTTCGTTATATGTCTTTAGAGACAAGAAAGTGACTCCTAATTATTGCAAAATGAATAATATTGTCATATGGTTGTGGAAAATATACCTTAGTGGCTTGTCTCATTATGTTCGGTGTCTAAATATTCACAGATCAAGTTAGTCTGGCAAGATATTTTTTTTGTCAGATATCTCATTCTTGACTCAGAGTGATCAAAATATTCACGTCAAACAAGAAAAACACGTCGTCATAGAGACATGACTAACACGTCATCATAGAGACAATACAAATACGTAATCTTATAGACATTACAAACATAAACGAAGAAAAACGAGAAACACAATCATAGAGAGAACAAACCAAACAAGTAATCAAAGAGACAACTCATAACTGTATGTCAAAGTGGGACAAGCAAACGAGCTGAGGTAAGGTTAAACTTTCTGACAAACATGACCTACAAGCAAGTAACAGAGGTCTCGTTGTGAAGAAAACTGTAAAAGAATGACGTCATTGAATAAGGACCTGGTACGAATGCATGAAAACAAAATTTCAGACACGCGCCAATTTCTTATCTCCCTTTCATTTCAGTGATGTATCTCACGCCAATTTCTTACCTGCCTTTCATTTTAGTGAAGTACAGCTCAGTGAAGAATGAAGAATATGATTGATGGTAAAACGTTCACGATCAATCCACATTGACGACATCAAATGCAGACGTTGATAAATCCTGATTACAACAATGAAAACTTGAATCCATGGTAAAAACAAATTTAAAGTTATACTAAACAATGCATTTTAAGGTTGATTTGAACACTTTATATACTAGTTTTATTTATTTCTGTGTCAATCATTATTTAGTCTGTTTAAATCTATTTAAAATAATAAATGTTTACAATTTATGTCAACACGTTACTATTTCGAACCGACTTTGAATAAACAGCCCAGATTGTCTACTTCTGGACGTTATTGAAAATAGCAGCATAGACTGCACAATGAATGATATATTTTTTGTTTGGAGTGTCACTCAAATTTAAACAAGAATTGCTTACTGTATAAAAACACTAAAACATCCTTATTTGGATGCTATTTTTAGTTTAGGGGCTCATTCAAATGTACACGAATGGCCGTTATAATGTTTTTAACCTCTATTATGATTATTATTATTAATTCCATTATCAATCAATAAGTATGATCTCTTATCAGTTGTTAAATTTAAAATTAAATGTAAATTTGGGAGAGGTAAGTAAATATTTTATTTTTAATTATCTACATAATGTTTAAGATGTGTTAGGAAGGTTAAATTTTATTATTAATGACCTACTTAAAATATACTGCTTTGTTAGGTAATTATATAATTACTTATTAATGACCTACTTAAAATATACAGCTTTGTTAGGAAAGTCAATATTTTATTTTTTAATGACCTACATAAAGTTTATTTTAATATTAATGACACGCTTAAAATATACAGCCTTGTTAAGCAAGTAAATATTTTATTTTTAATGACCTACATAAAGTATGCATCTGGGTTAAGTAAGTAAATGTTTTATTTTTAATGACTTATATGTTATGTAAGATGATATTTTGTTATTAATGGTCTGAATAAATAATACAGCTGGATTAGGTAAGTAAACATTTCTTTTTTAATGATCCGCATAACGTTTACACCTGCATTAGATAAGTAAATATTTTATTTTTAATGATCAACATAAAGAATACAGCTCAAATATACAAGAGCATTATTATCTGGGTAAAAAAATATATAATAACAAAGAGACACTTGTTATAATCAGTTTTAAAAAAATAATGTCATACCCGCAGTGTGCAGTTTAGTTAGACGATAGCGTTGGTAAATGACCACAATATACTATAATTACAAAAAGTTACATTGTTACATGTCCAGTATTTATTTAAAGACCCTGCTTAGGAATTTTACAGAAACTTTAATTTAATTAGATAAATTAATTTCTCCCTTTCCCCTAAACAGACTGGTTGCTCAAATTATCTTTCGTCTCATATAAAAATGCGCCTTTGTAGTACAGACAAACAGATTCACGAACAGACAACTTGTGTACAATAGCCGGTTTGGAAACCGTTAACACTCTCTTAAATCTTTATGCATTCAAAAGGTTCATTTATCTCAGTCGATCCCCCATCCAAACCACGAATTAGGTCTATATGCATAAAAATTCACTACGAAAGAGGTATTAACAAATAAAGAATTTAATAGTTAATATTTAACAATAACAATCAATTACGAAGACACAGCTTCAGATCTAAACTAAGGCGAGTATAATCGCTTGACTTTTACTGTTAAAAGTTAGTTTTGCCAGCACTTTCGATTGAATCAGACTTCGGGTTTTAGTTACTCAACTTTCTCAGTAGTCTTGATATACACATGGTCTAAGGACAGTTCGATTCTTCCACGTATCAAGCGATGCTTGCAGGTGTGACCGTAGTTCCAGTAACCTTGTTGTCCCCTCGACTTGTTACACTAGCGATCCGTCATCTCACAGCACCAACAACAATGGCGACACGGAATTGTACATCGTTCGTCAGAGTTGCACAAAGAAACACGCCATGCACTCAACGTGATGCAAAGGTGGCAATAATACGTAGAACGTATTATAAGGCTGAGGATAAGAACCCGCGCTGAAAATACAAGTGTGGTTCTATAAGTGATTTGCGTTTTACATTTGCAAACCATCCAAGCATGTGTGATTGATACAACGCGCTTAGTTTTAAATCTTCGACTATCGTGTCTTTTACAATATATTCATATTCATAAAAGATACAATATAATTCACATGTGTGTTATTTTTAACATTACATGAATGTATGAATTTCCAAACATTTACTTCATCAAAAAAATGGAATTCATACAAGGAGAATAAAATATAATTCAAATTAAGTATGAGCGCTTTACAATTAACAATGAAATTACACGCAAGAGAATCATTTGATTTACATGAAAATTCGTAACGTGCACAGACATTTTTTCTGCGGCACAAGAAAATTAAGGTTTATACAAATTAAAGTCAAAAGGTTACAATTAATGTATATACAATGAAATCTTTAGTCTTTAGTCATTCTATCGATCACGTATGCTTGGAGGAGAATTATGGTAATTCGCACAAAATACATACATAAATTCATATACAAAAATACAAATAGTAAAATGCAATATCATTGTAAGAAGTAGACGTGTTACCTTCTTAAAGTAGACTTTACTGCACAAGACGGGTTCCTATGTTCCTTCCGACTCAGCAAGATTTCGGCGACCAAGATGCTCGAGAGCTGGGTGTATGTCGACCGGTTTGCGTTATGAGTAAAGAATATTATCGCGTCAAGAGTATTTATTGTAGTGCATGAATGTATCACGTAACTAGAACTTTCTCAACTGTTGTCTAAAGTTACATAACAAGGGATGAACTCACTATTGTTTTTACCTCATACGGTGCATGACGGTAGGGTTCAAACAAAAGAATTCAATTCGAATATGATATTCGAGTTTCCGATGTGGGTCACAAGTTCATGACAAGAATTCTGGTCAGAAGTCTGTCACATACATATTAATTAATATATAAATATTTCATGTCTTACACACTGTATACAGCTTAGTTAGACAGGAGCAATGCTAAATGGGTATAATAAAGTCTTCTATAATACATAAACACGTGCTGTAATTAATGGATAAACAAAAACTAATTTCGTAGAGAAAATACAGTCAAAAGTAGATATTATTTTAATTACATTTATTTTATTTAGACTTAAAAGGAAAATCTTGTTAATCTAAATTGCAATAAAAACAAAACCTGATTGAATTCAGGCGCAATAAACAATAATTAGATGAATAAATATTTTTTAAAATTGATTAAATTCTGACATACTAAATAATAATTACAAGAATAAATATTAAAATGCCTGATTAAATTATGACATACAATACAATAATTACAAACTTGTCCTAATAACTTCAAGAAATCATAGATAACAATTATGTCAGAGCTAAATATAGATTGAAATCATCCAAAGTCTGCCAACGAAATATTGCCTTAGATAAATATCCAGGTAGTTAGGGATATTATTGAAGAAAAAACAAATCGTACATTTCATTAATAAATTTTGTACTTTATGTAATAATACACACTGTAAAATGATAATGCATGAATTTAATATAAATATAATCTTTATTCAGACTTCGTATTGATTTACAGTAGAACATTAAGAAACATTAAATTTACTTTCAGTACTTTGTAATTTGTTCACTATTGCAAATTTCAATGACCAGAAGTGATTAAAAAATGTGTCAACAGTAGAGACCGACATTTTGATTTTGTAATGATATCACAAGTATAGAAGTGAACAAAGTTCTATCATGCAAAGTTTAGTGTGACGTCATTCTTTCTATAATTTCTTTAGGCATCGAATATGGATCAAGGTCAGGGGTCACAGGAACCAGCTGAAAACTATTGGCTAATGTGCATAAAGGCTTGGTACCCTGAACTTCACACGCAGACATAATTTGCTGTTGACCCTCTTCGACACAAAAGAGGAAGATGAACTTACCACTAGACAACAAGCCATCTTAACCGCAATTGGTCTCCACAAGTTTTTAAACAAGCATCTGACAAGACAACCGGATAAAACTACATCAACAGACTTTGAAACACAGACAGAAATCATCTGGAAACTGCCGCCGACAACAAAAAACGCTCTACACAGTGTTACATGTCCAGTTTTTATTTAGAGACCCTGCTTAGGAATTTTACAGAACCTTAATTCAATTAGATAAATTAATCTCTCCTCTTCCCTAAACAGACTGGTTGCTCAAATTTATCTTTCGTCTCATATGAAAAACAGATTCACGAACAGACAACTTGTGTACAATAGCCGGCTTGGAAACCGTTAAAAACTCTCTTAAATCTTTATACATTCAGAATGTTACATTTAGCTCAGTCGATCCCCCATCCAAACCACGATTAGGTCTATATGCATAAAAATCACTAATTAATATTTAACAATAGCAATCAATTACGAAGACACAGCTTCAGATCTAAACTAAGGCAAGTTTTAAGTGCTTATTTTAATCCATGAAAGTTAATGTTACGAGAAATTGTTTTGCTCGATACATTCCATTGATTCAGAGTCCAGATCAGTTACTTATCTGTCTCAGTAGTCTTGATAAATGCGTGGTCTAAGGTCAGTTCGATCCTCCCACATATTAAGCGATGCTTGCGTCATATATCAGTAGTTCCAGTAACTCGTCACCTCTCGACTTGTCACTCTAAAGATGTATCTCGGCATAACATCATCAACAATGGTAGCACGATACTTGTAACATCGTCCGACCAAGGTTGAACAAAGGAACACGCACCCAACATAGAAACAAAGGTGGCAATCATATGTAGAAACGTAGAATAAAGACAAAAAAAAAAACCCGCTCTGGAATAGTATTTAATTTCTATGAGGGATTTGCATTTACATTCGCAAAATCCTAAGCACGTGATGATAACAATACGCATAGTTTAAATCTTCGACTATCATGTCTTTTACAATATATTTATATTCATAAAAGATACAATATAATTCGCATGTGTGTTATTTTTAACATTACATGAACGTATGAATTTCCAAACATTTACTTCATTAAAAATGGAATTCATACAAGGAGAATAAAATATAATCCAAATTAAGCATGAGCGCTTTACAATTTAACAATGAAATTACACGCAAGAAAGTCATTTGAATTACATGGAAATTTGCAACGTGCACAGACATTCTGCGGCACAAGAGAATTAAAGTTTATACAAATTAAAGTTAAAAGTTACAGTTAATTTATATACAATAAACTTTTAGGCTTTTAGTCATCCTTATCGAATCACGTGTGTTTGGAAGAGAATTATAATAATTCGCACAACAACAGACATAAATTCATATACAAAAATACAAATAGTAAAATGCAATAATATTGTAAGAAGTATATGTGTTACCTTCTTAAGTAGACTTTACATAAAAGACAACGGGTTCCATATGTTCCTTTATGACTCAGCAAAATATTCGGCGACTAAGATGCGTGAGCAGATGTGTGTGTGTCTGGCTGGTCTGTGTGCGAGTGGAGTATATTACCATGTCAAGAGTATTTATTGAAGTGCATGAATGCATCAAGTTACTAGATCACGAGGTATGCTTGTTGATTCGAACTTTCTCGACTATCGTCTAAAGTTGCAAAACATAGGTTGAACTCTCTGTTGTTTCCTCATACTGGTGTACGGCAGGAAAGATTCTAAAAAAGGAATTCATTCGAATATGATTTCGAATTTCTCAGATATGGGTCAGGAGTTCGTGACACAGAATTTGGTCAGAATCCGTCACACACAGACGGACAAAGAAGAAACAAGATGGGCTTTTTCCCAAACCCCGACCACCACCGTGGAAAACAAGAAGACCCAAACTTCCACCACCACTTCAGGAAGCAAGGAAACACAAACTACGAACGACGTCGACGACAACAAACCAAAATAACACCAGGAAACAGACAAGCAAAAAATGAAGACAGACAAAAAGGAAAGGAGCACTAAATCAGCTGACCCCCCTAAAGAAGACAGACAAATGGAACTCGCAGTGGTCATTGCTGAACTAACTAACACACGAGTGGCACCTGCACTCTCACCACTATTAGAGACACCACCAAGGGCCGCTACAACAACCACACCGACCACGATGACAACAGACCAAAGCAACCACACAGAACAAAGCCACAAACCAAAACGACGGTGCCCACCACCAGGCATCAGATGGCAACAACCACACCACCAACACGAACCGCAACAACAACAATGCTACCACAACAGCCACCGCCGACAACATCGACAACAATGGCAAAGGCGCAGTGAGCATCAGTACATGCAGTGGGGTTTTTACAACCACCCCATTGCAGACATGATCCAACTCATACTAGACCATCTATACTGGCCACCAGCACACATCTATACACAACCCTACGGACGCCGGGGACAACAACATCAGAGCTGACAACAACACAGCAACAACAATAGCGCCCAAACCACTAAGCAGAAATGGGGGGTGAACATATACACACTGAGTACAGACTTGGTGTGTCTATAGCCTGGTCTCTGTAAACACCCCCCCCCCCGCCACCATAACAACAATGGTGACAACTACAATGGCGACTTATTCAATGGACCTCCGGACTAGATGTTCCTTCCACCATCCACACACGCCAACATGCATTACAGTGATCAACACCAAGACACGCACCGACTCACACACAACTAACTACTCCACACACAACCACAACCACCCGCCCTCTTCAGAAACAAGTGAGGAGAGGAAGTTTTTCCAGAGGCCCTCCAAAGCTGAGAAAATCTTTGATAAAAGGCTTACTGCATCCTCTGGAGAAAAGTCAGCGAAAAAAAATTGAACCCTCACTCTTAAAATCATCGGATTCCCATGTGTGGTTAGAGATGTGTGGCGGCTTTGTGGTTAGAGCTGAACAGAAAAGTATGTCCGAGATAGTGATTGTCATTTTAACTGATTTTTAATATTTGCTTTAAATCTGTTTGAATTATGCTTTTCCTTGTAAATAATTTTAACGAGTTTAAACTATGACATTTTTATTTTCGTTTAAACTAAGAATCAGATGAAAGAATTGTAAAAAGGAATTATAAATGAAGAAATGAGAATAAAAGTACAGATTACAAATATTTGAAACACAAGACTGATGCTCGCCATTAAGTTTTTTCTGTCAACAGTTAGCAAGCCGTTCCGTTCCATTTCGTTTGTCTTCCATTCCACTTTTGCTTTGCTGAGATGCAAGATTTAAGTTCCTCTTGCAAATAAGCCATCTTGTTTCTGCTGATGTGCAAGTGTTGGTAAACTTCATCCCTTGCTGCCATCAAGGTTCACTTATCTCGACATGCTTATGTCAACATGCCTAAGAGGCGACGGTTGAAGTTCAAAGTTTTACTTCCATGTTGACGACTGTTAACTGCCATTGGATTTTCTGAAGGTGCTGAGATCCATGAGCAGGAGGAATTCTTGTGGGGACTCTAGGTAATATTCTAAGAGGAGTGTGGAACGCTGCGTGTGTGCTATGACGTACCTGGGGAGTATGACGAACTGTATCTTCTAACTTAAGAAGATTCATAGACAGCCAGTTGCACTTGCTTGAAGAATTGTGTCCACTAAGAAAGCCGAATTACTATGGGGAGCTGCTGCGAAGGAGTATAAGTCAGACTCTGCCAAGTAACTGTAGAATCTGTAAGAGCCTAATAAAAGGGCCAGGTGTTGGAAACTAGAACTGTGTAACGTTATTTTATTCAAGGACAGTGGTAAAGACTGAGTTTTGAGAATTGTGCAAATTTGGACAAGAAACTGATTTGTGTTTATGCTGTGTAATTCGTATTGGACAAGAATTATGACTAAGTGCTTGTGTTTTATTAAGCAATTAACAAAGCAGCATGCTGCTTAGGCGTTTTAAGCGGTTATTCTATCTTCTGTTGCTGCCTTACATTTGACAAGATACACTAGAAAGAAATACATGAATAGATTTCATTTGTCCATCTTTCTCTTCACTTTACTTATAATTTTGTCTTTATCTTCGTTCTTCTCGCCCTTTCCGGTTATTTTTGGTTGCCCCACCTCCGCCAGCTTGTTGGATGCTTATGATAGCGTCTTGTGGTTCAGTTTACTACTGTCAGGCATTGTGCAGGCTTTGTCCGCGAACAAAATAATTATATCATGCTCACCAAGTGCTGGTCAATTTTCTTCTGATCAAACATCCATTTTCTATAAATTCTTTCGTTTCTTTTTTTCATACCATCTCATTCGTCATCGTAAAATCTATCTAGAAGAACTTTCTTGTACCAAGACATAGCACAACACAGAACAGAAAGGAATGTTATTATATTGTGATAAAATGTAACATGTCCTTTGAAAAGAAATGTTAGCAAACAAAGATATAATATAAGAATGTCTATCGAAATAATTTACTTAGTGCATCTCATGGACATCATCACAACACATAAAAAAGAGAAATAAAAGTGGACTAGAAAAAATACATAATTATAAATGGATTTATTATTTCGTTCACAAAATATGCCATATAGTTACACAGTAAAAAAAATTGTTTTCTTCCCGAAAAAATATATATGGTTGAAAAATCAATAGTCATTACACCATAAAAAACACAAACGAATAAATCAAAATTTAAATGAATACATGTACAGCCCATAACCCTTAACCATATTATGCTATTTGATTATATTAGTTACAGTAGAATGGTGGTCTTGTATTTGCAACTAGTAAGATTTCTTGTATAAAACAATCTCCTCCAAGTCACGTTAAGTACTATATTGCTAAGGGTGTATAGGAAATTATCTAGGAACACAATTTCAGCATTTATAAATGAGTTATGGCAGATCTAAGTGTTAATGATTGAGATAGAATATTGGTTCCCTAGAAAAGTGTGTTTCTAAAATCACTAAAATTATGGGGGTACTATTGCTATCACTAAAATTATGGGGGTACTATTGCTATCACTAAAATTATGGGGGTACTATTGCTATCACTAAAATTATGGGGGTACTATTGCTATCACTACACTTATGGAATCATCCATTATTACAATTATGGAATCACCTATTACTATCATCACAATTATAGAGACACCTATTACTATCATTACAATTATAGAGTGACTTACTATCATTACAATTATAGAGTCACCTATTACTATCATTACAATTATAGAGTCACCTATTACTATCATTACAATTATAGTCACCTATTACTATCATTACAATTATAGAGTGACTTACTATCATTACAATTATTGAGTCACCTATTACTATCATTACAATTATAGAGTGACTTCTTACTATCATTACAATTATAGCCGCAGGCTGAAATGACGTAAATCAGACAAAAAAATAAAATGTTCCTTTACAGCAGAATTGAAGGAAAAAAAGCAAAGTTTCACAGAATGCATACTTGTATCAAAACAATGTACCACTCTATATCACAATTCGATTCCGTCTGTCTCCACGATTTGATGTCAACGCTCATGCCATGTCTCAGTATTAGTCCACCATGTGATGGACTTTTATGCTGTCTTCACTTTCTTCTGTAATTTATCCGGATGTTTCGCTACATATGTCTGAAAGAAGGCACGAGCTCCATTGTAGCCTCGCTGCACAACACAATTTAAGATAAATAAATAAATAAATAAAAATAAATAAGCATACAAACAAATAAGTAAATAACCAATTTCCTGGCGAAAGAGACAACTAACAAATTGCATTTTGCATGCACAAATTACGCATACAGAAATATATTTTAAAGCTTTAAGATCCCATGCAGTGAAGTTTTTAAAGCTATAAAAATACAACAAATGATATTTGCTAAATTTATAAGAAACCATAAAGAAATGTCTTCTAAAGCTATAAGAAACCATAGTGTCGCACCACTTAGTTAATGTATATTATTATTAATTAATTAATCATCCAAAACTAATTACAACTAATGTAAATCTTAATTTATTTTATTAATGATCTTCCAGCGGACACTTCTTGCACTTGGCAGACGTATAGCGCTGTAAATGTTTTCTCTCTTCCATAACATTAAAGATACACATTTACTGTCAAAGAATATTCAGCAGATGGACAACTCACTAAAGGAGAAAACAAATCCGTCTTTTTAATTTATATTTAGCGAGCCCCCATCTACCCATTTTTTCTCCTACATAAGGTTATCAGTATGCATAGGACGGTCAATATGTTTATTAATTAAACAATCAAATATACATAGAACAAATACAATGAAATAGATTACTTGAAATCAATATTTCTATGAAACACTGTTCGAGTAATTTCTATATTTTCACAGTCATATATATTAAAATAGAATTCAACCTTAGTGTCAATACAAATCACAGTATAGTTCTTATCAGAGAACAGAAATGGAGTTATTAAAGATAGGCGATAATGGTTTTTACATAACCTGAATTAAAAGCAGTTCCAATACACTTTCTCTCATTTTGCAACAGTGTCACAAGTTTATTGTCTGCCATCAATGTGTCTCTCTTGTTTTCCACTGTTTCCCCTTCACATTGTAAAGGAAACGCCGTTTCACTGCTTATTCTCTCAAATGAATGTGGGCACTCATTCACCCGTACCAGCTCGCTCAAGCAGAATACAAATTTCTAGTAACTTCACTGCACCAGAAACTGCCCTATGTAAACAGCATGCTTTTGTCATGATGCCATGATACATTAAAGGATTGCAGTGTATTCCTTTACACTTACATTCACTGTGGCAGACAAATCCCGCGTCTTGCCCAGCCGTAGAGGTTTACACTCAGTGATCCAGTAACACGAGAAGTAGAAAATCAAAGAGAACCCTGAAAGAACCCCGATTACCATGAAAAGTATATTCAAGGAGCAATGCTAAATTTCCAGTTTATTGCTTTGTAACTCCATTCTTTCTTAATTCCAGTTTCATCTTACAATTTCCTTAAATGGTATTTATTAGCCCATGCACACAGCATAATAAAAATAGCATATCAAAACAATGTGAGATCTTTTCAAGCAGTAAAATAACACGAAGTGTGATATTTTCAAGCAGTAAAAAACCATTTCATCATGGAGAAAAGGGAATATAGCCTACCCTCTATCACTTCAAGTAAAAATCACAATCATAAAATGCACGAAATAAGCAAATCGACATTCCAGTGAATCACATCCTGGCATTACAGGGTCACATACGATCTCACTCAAAATACTGCAATCCCTTCTGTTGAACTGCCACATACAGTCACCTCTTTACCAGCAATCTCAAACTGAAACTTCTGAACTGTTGCCGCACGGCACTCTCCAACTCTGCTGTCATGTAGGTGTGCCAAAAGCCTATCTCTTTATGATTTTAGTAATTATTGACTTTGAGAGATTAATTGTGATTGCTACCGGACACAATATGGACATCGATTGTTGCTGAGTATACTTCCTTTAAGTTGTATCAAACTAAGCACTTCTATGCAACAAAAATAATCTGGTATCTTTTATCAAGTAGTGATATATTGTAATATTATTTAACCATACAGTTAATATATTATGAATTTGCAAAAGCAAATCGATAAAGTGTTAATATAAAATGCTGTTGTAAATTAGTCAGTGGTATAAAGCAATGACACCCCTCCCCCGGCATATTACTCTGTTATACTAAACTGGTGTTATCCTCTGACAGTCTATAAAACGACATAATGATGTTATCAATATCAGTGGTTTCTCTGCTGATATTGCTTACTGTGTTCAAAGGCTAATGTATAATGATAATTAACAAGCATGCCAGCACATATGGCCATCATGAAAGTAAATATTTTATTTCAAAATATCTTTGAACTTTTGCATAATTTTGGAACATATTATAAAAGAAATAAAACTTTAAACTTAATCTATATTGCACATACAAACATACACATATTAATACATATTCAAATAACATTTAACACATCGATAAACATAAACACAAATGCTAGCATAAGTAAACAAACTATGATTAAACATTTAAAGAAACATATAAAATACGATTAATTATTAAGTTTACCAATAATATGCACAGAAATTAAACATATAAATAAAATTATACAAACGACAAAAGCATATAAACAATGATAATCATAACAATTAAATTAAATTATAAACAAACATAAATGTACAAGGAAGATTAAGCATAAATAAACATATATTAAACAAGATTAATCATATAAACTCGCAGAACAAATATACTATCACCAGCACCCGGGAAGGGTAGTGTTCTAGCCGACGACACACTGAGTTTGCAGGATGGAAAATAAACAAACTCTCGCACACAGACACCACGATGCTCTTGTGTGTGTGTGTGAGGGGGGGGAGGGGGATTTTATCTGAGTGCGGAGTAAAGTGTGAGAGTCGGCTGTGTAAGTGCACGAATGCAAGGTTGAATGTGAAATGTGGTCGGACAGAACGAACTCACAAACAACTGCTCCTGAATTCCACTCTCAACAACTAAATCTTGAATAAAGGTTCAGGTGAGAATTTATTCTCGGAAGTATGGGGAGACTCACGGATAGCTGTTAGTCATTCATCCAGAAAAAAACAACAACATCCACACACAACACTCATGGAACGGGGCACCAAAGAATTGAATAATGGATGAAAATAAAATAAAAAGAAACAAAATGAATCACACTCAATGAAAATATCTCAGGGTGAAAACCCACAAATTATCATAATCAAATTATTGGTGAAAATACTCGCTGGGCCAAAATGTCAATGGCTGAATGTCTTAATATTTACAATAATGATAACAATAACAATAATACCAGAACAACTAACAAAAACTACATAACTATCTAGAAGAATGTACCCCTGCTAGATATTGTTACTCACACTTTATTGAAGAGTTGATGAAAATGATGAACACACTAGTGAACACATACACAAATTGTTCGAAAAATGATGAAAAATATGAAGTCCACTAACAATGAAAGAATATGTATATATGTCTGCTTTCCCCTCAGGAAATGAAACAAAACAGTGTTCATCATTGATGACCAAAACAAAAACTATGAACAATCTCCCCTGATCGGGAAGAGATGAACGCACTCATGCACGCATGTTGAAAAACTCGAGTGCCCCTTCGTGTTGTTGAATGCTGAAAGTACTCCACACTGAAAAGTGATGAAGTGACAAGTGGTCCTCACCATCTGGTTGTAAATGATATGTATACAAATGTCCCTTCCTCACTAGGTTCTGTCTCCTACAGCTTTAGCAATGGACTCTGTAGACAGCCACTATCAGAGATTGGTACCGATGGAGACTGGGTTCGAGGTCAAACTGACCCAAACCACGCAAAGACTGTGTAGTTGGAAACTTGACCACTATTCAGTCAACTCAAATCCACAGTGAACACTTGTTGGGTACTTTTGCAAAAATTCTCAAAATTTCAAAAAGACCATAACTGGCTGAAATTCAGAGGAAAAACGTTGTAACTCTTGTCGCCTTCTGTGTAGCCATGCTTAGAAAAAGGTGTCTCCAGTGCTTATAAAAGATCAACGATATCCTCAAACCATCGAAGGTTCCAGATTTGAGTCAAGTCAAAAGCATGCCCAGAAGGTCCCTAAAGTCATAAACATCTATTGCAATGGGCGCATTTCTCCTGTCTATAGGCGCATATCTCAACAACTACACAAAAGAATAAATAACTCTATATAGTCCTTATCTCAATAACCACACAAAAAATAAATAGCTAAATACAACTTCTATCTACACCTTACATAATCAATCATTATCAAAGTGAATAAATAAAACAGTGTATTGTTGCAATATACAAATAACAAGTATGCACTCTTGCAAACATTCTGACTATGCATGAATAGCACTGCTTTTCATTTGTGGAAAAGATAAAGAAAAGATGCTCTTGCGACTGATTACAAGGGAAATAAAAATTCCAAAGAATATAAGAAATAAATTCAAATGATTACTTCCCCTTAACCGTGACATACACACAAGATAAAACGATAAGTAAACATACAATTGCAAATGAAAATGAACATACAAAAAATATAATTTTAAACACACACACACACACACACACACACACACACATACATATATATATATGAGATACATGCAAAGGATTTATCATATAAGTAAACATACATATGCAAACAATATTAAACATATACATACACATCCGCATCAATATATAATCAAGAATAAATATATAAGCAAGCATAAACTCATAAACAATATTAAACATAAAAATAAGCATAAACATGCATAATCATATAACGAAGTATAATCACGCAAAGAAGATTGAGCATATGAAATGCAAAAACCATATACACAAGATTAAACATATAAATAAACATAATCATATAAGAATGATCAAACATATAAAAATGGCAAAGACATACAAACGAAATTAAACATGTAAACAAGCATAAATACGCAAAGAAGACTGTACATAAACAAGCA
The DNA here is from genome assembly GCA_028829895.1 of Sinotaia quadrata. NCBI lineage: Eukaryota > Metazoa > Mollusca > Gastropoda > Architaenioglossa > Viviparidae > Sinotaia > Sinotaia quadrata. Next base: position 12,940,025 of record CM054179.1, read on the forward strand.
TGAACATATAAAGCAGATTAAATATGTGAACAAGTATAAACGTAATAAAAAAGATTAAATATTTAAATAAACTTGAATGTAGCAACAAGATAGACTTATAAATAAACATACACAAACCAACAAGAATAAACAAACAACGAATCATACACATCTGATTAAACATACCAACAAACATAAACATACAAGCAAGTTGAAACACACACACACACACACACACACACACACACACACACACACACACACACACACACACACACACACACACACACACACACACATATATATATATATATAAACATGAAAATACAAACAAATTAAATACATAAATATATATAAACATACAAAATAGATTAAATATATCAATATAATCATACAATTGAGACGAAAAAAAAATATAAACAGGAAAAATGTATGACCTCTACGAGAAAGTCGCAATCTGCGTCGTCCAATTTAAAATCCATGGTACTCACGTAGCCTGTATTGATGCCCACTGTTCGGTCAAGGTCACTGTCCTTTCAATAGGAAATTATTCATTAAATTATAGATAGATAGATAGATAGATAGATAGATAGATAGATAGATAGATAGATAGATTTTCTTTAAAATAATTAATTCGATAGATAAAATCTTAAAGACCAATTGAACAGAAACCCACAACACACATGCACAAACACACAGTCTTTCTTATCGTCTTTTTTGTCTTGACTTGTCCTGTCTTATCTTATCTTATTATCTTTAATTCAAAACAAATAATTCAGGAATGTTAGCATTTCTAATCCTCCTGACTAAGTTTTTGTAGCCAACATCTTTTAGAGCTATTATAATTTTAGAGTTCAAAGTGTACTAGAAATGAAAGCTCTCCCCGTTCTTGCGAGTTACTGCCACATGACGAAACAAAGTGGCTAAGAGGCTGTGGATTTTCTTTGCATGCGGTTAAAGTATGCAGTAGCGCGAGGTATTAATATATAGCTCGGTTTCCTTTCATCAAGTATAATACCTTCAATATAAAAATTATTTTCTAGGCTTCTGTGTGTCATCAAGATTGTTTGTGTACATTGAAAACATCGACAGTGTGGAAGAAATATATTCTAAATTCCCCTTCAAATGGTCTTTAACTGGAAACATTATTTGAACATTTATTTACTTCGATATTTCTGTGACATTATTTTCTTGAGTAAATGATTTATGATTCTAGTGTCATTTATGATTATTGATAATATATTCGTTCAAAATTAAATTCATATAAGGAATGAGTTTGATGGCTGGGGTGTGATGATAGTGAACTTGAGAAAGAATAATATTTTCTACTTTAAACATGTTTGAAGTATATTCATGGTTGTTTTATTAAGGACATCGACTGTTTAATACAATTGACGTATTATTACAAGTAAATGCACGGACCTTTTTTCCTAGATATACGGACTTGACTAATTAGATGCAAGGATCTGACGACATCAACAAACCTATAAGACTTGAATCAAGGACTTACCTGAATAGATACCTGGAGCTATACGACTAGATTCGTGGACCTATTTGACTAGATAATGAACTTGTCTGACTAAATTCATAGACCTACCTGAGCAGAGACCCGAACCTATTTGACTAGATATGGACGTATGACTAAATTCATAGACCTATCTGTACACGGACCTGTCTGACTAGATACATGGACTTGACCTACTAGATTCCTATATGAGTAGGAATCTGGACCTGTATGATTAGATTCGTGGAGGTATCTGAGTGGATACAAGTACCTGCGTGTGGCAAAGTAAATTTGCTCCTCCCTATTTTTTTAAATTTTAATTGTTATTTAAGTTGCTAATTTGTCAGAGTGACCCAGACTCGGGCACTCCTTAGGGTAATAATATGAATGTGTATGAGTCCGAAGTAAACAGCCTAAGGCCAATCTATTCTAGATTTGCTGACATAGTGGAAACTGAGTGAGCAGCTATTTTTATTTTTTTATTATCCAATGATTAGAATCAAGATCTTTCCTAAATTGGTACATTGACCTGTTTAAATGCATTGATTTGTCTGACTAGCTGCATGGACATAAGTCAATAAACACAAAATATCCTGGCTTCTGGATATACAGGAAAACCAAAATATCCATCTGAAAATGGTTTCATATCTCACCAAGTGTTAAAGACATCGTTAATTAGGGAACATATGCATCATGAACATATACCTATCACACACTGCAAGTGAGGTTAGAGTAAGACATTTGAAAAGAGCTTGCATTTTATGAAGAGTTGAGTTATACCGAAATATACTTATAGGACTGCTGGAAAAAATGAAGTTTGTTTTAAGATCAAACTCAACAAAAGTTACGTTAGATTCAAATAACGACCATTTGTCTACACGTCTATTTACGTACACGATGATATCTATCTACTCAACGGTTTTACTCACTTGAATAACCGCCTTTTCGGCGCCGAGCATTATACTGCTGACCATCGACTCAGCAAATGATTTTAATCCTGTAATCTTGTTGCGTTCGTTGCCATAGAAATATTTCTGCAGCACGATTCCGCTGTCATAGAGAAAGGACACCAGTTCGGAGAAATGTATCTGAAGAAAGTCAGAAATACAGCAAGCAATGATTTCGAGTAAATGAGTGATAAGTGAGATAAAAATCTAACATAAATGGATGTAACACTACTTGTAATAATCCTGCATGTTTGTGATTGTCTTCAAACATAAAAGAAAGTGAAAGACACCGATGTAATTGTCACCACCCACCCTCCCTTCTCCGACCGGAGGGGAGAGGGATGGTGTTTTGCCGGCTCCACGTAGGACTTGCATAAAGAGAATGACAAATCCACACACAGAATACCAAGATGTTTGTTTGGCTCGAATTTAATTCTGCGTGTAGGTTACGTATTGCCGACATGTTTGCATGTGTGCTTGCATACGGGTAGGGGTGAAGTGTAGACGGTACAGACGACACAACGTATAACAACGACAGCAACCACTCTTTCGAAACCATAGACAGGAGAAAGCCGCAATATCAGAGTACGAGTTCAAATTTATTGGTCTATAGGTTTCCTCTCACACGTTGGTTAGTCAGTCAGCCATCCACACTCACACCCATGGGAAAGGGGGAAGAAAGAAGAAAGAAAAATGATAAATGATGAATTAAAATCAAAGAAATACAAAACTCAATTTCTTCATGCAGTACTACTTCTAACATTGCTTAAGCATTTTACAACATAATAGAACAGTCATTATTTCAGAGTTCTGGCGCCACACATCAATGTTCAATAATAATACACAAAGTTCAAAACAAATGTCATTTAACTTGCAAGTCTTTTCAATGGTTCCATCAATATCTTTTTACTTCAAGGTTTACTTCTAATTTTAGGTTTTAATGCTTAATTAAGATTCTAGTTTTAGTTTTAGGTTCTAGTTTATATTTATGTGCTACGTGCTCTGAGATTTCCCTAATTAGTTAGAATTTTATTTTACTCACATAGGTATTGTCACGTTCTCCTTGTTCTCTGCTCTTTATTCGTTACTCTCTCTTGTTCTCTGCTCATATCGTTACACTTCTGGTGCTGGGCTCACACTTTCTTCTTGTGCTGGGGGGGGGTTCTGATGATACAACAAAACATCGTCGACGTCTCGACCTGGCCGCCTTCACTGTTACGACGGCTGCTACACTTCATGCGCTTCTCTCGTTAGGCCTAATTTCTCAACTCGCAGCGTTCTCTCGTCTCCCTTCTTCTCTTCTCTTAACTTCGTTTCTCATCTCATCTCTTAACTTCTCTGTTTCTCATCTCCCAACTTCGTTTTTCATCTTCTCTTCCCTTCTTCACAACGGCCAACCTTTGCCGTTCTCGGCGGTATGCCTCATGCATGACCGCTACTGCTTCCAACGATAGTTACTACCACTATGTAACATCTCGTTCTGTAACATCTCCCAGCGCCGTGACATTAAACTTCCACCAGGAATTTGCCTTCTGCCTGGAAAATAATCGATCACCCGCGGTCTTTGACAGAGTCTTTGAAAACCTGAGATGGCTATCTGATTTGATTCGGCCCATCTAAAAACTGCAGCGGTCTTTACGACGCGCCTCATACGCAGCCAGGTAGACTTTCTGGCACACTGTTACAGTGGTCAAGAATCCTCCTTCTGTTTTGCCTTCAGAATCGTAGAGTCTTCTTGATCCATAAAGCAGGGAGAAACTCAGAGGTGACCTTCACCCCTGTACAACACGCTACATTTTCCACGTTTCTCTTCCAGGTTTCTCATCCGCCCATGGCTCTGTCTCCTCTTTTATACAAACTCTTGTACGTCACTTTCTATGTGATGACTCGAACACACCCCTCCTTCCAGCACAGACACTATCCCCCGTCCAACACTGCCCATTTACAACCAGCACTGTACGTGCTTAGGAATATTCTCTGCCCATCCTGGCCACCTCTGGCGTCCAGTTCTATCAGTGCCAAAGTATCAAGTTCCCAGTTGGCACCTGTGATTTACGTATCCATTTAACCTCTAGCTAACTCTCAGAGCACACACTAAAATCTCAGAGCAAGCTGTCCTACTCCTATTTTATTTTAAAAACTATAGTTACTGGCAGCTCATGGCCACCTGGCAAGCAGTACACACACAGACCAACCTTTTTAACTTAGTACTACAAATATTAACTTTCCCATAACTTAACTTCTATTTCACTAAGTACTTTCACAAAACAATAGTAATTACACAATAGCAATCAATATTAACCTACTACCAAACATTTATAGTGGTGATTCTTATAATGATGTTTACATTTCCAAAAACTTAGTCTGCCTCCGTCACGGACATAATTGGCGTCCTAGCACCTTCTCACGTTTTCTGTACACTGGCCATACGCTGACATATATTTATGAGCGTGGTGTCCTGACCGCAGAGGGTCAAGCCAGCATTCTCTTGCAAGCTAATTATATCTTTTCCATTCCCCAACACGAACTTAAAGCTAATGTTTCCGACTTAGTTTTTCCCGTTGTTGACAAATGGTCATTTTCACCCTGTTTCTCTTTTAATTAACTTAGCGGTTTCGTTCATAGTTTAAAGTTAGAAGTTACTTAGAGGGAGAGAAAAAAAATTATTAATATTTCTTGATTTTCGTGACATATCCCTCCTCCTTTTTGACCGAAGCTTATGAAATAAGTGTAGGTCAAAAAATATTAAAAAAATTTTTTTTTCAAAAGTTGATTACAATCCAAACGATTAAAATTATTCTGCTTCACGAAATTCATTTAAACTGTGTCTGTTGGATGCCTAGACAATGCATTGGTTCCTACGGTGATCAGCCCTAAAAATAAATTGCATAAGCGTATTTACTGTCTATACACCTACCTATTTTCTATTTTACCAATTTATGCAAAAGAATTAACATGCGTTTTTTTTTTCCAAAAAGTATCAGCCTAGGAAAACTTATCTCTCGTGATGATTGAGAACTATCGAAAAAGAATTTCAAATCACCTCAAAGGGTAATTTCTTTAAAATTTTCAATGAAATCAACTTAGATATACAGACTTCAAGTTAGCTATTAACGTGTCACAATTGTCAGGAAAAAAATTATTGCAAAAATCTCTTCTCTAAAATTTTATGCAGGAAAATCAAACTAATCCTTCATAAATACATTTATAAATGCAAACGGTTAATACAATATGATGTTATTTAGAAGAACTACCAACTTGTTCCAAAATCTTGACCTGAATGTAATCTCACAATAATCTGCTGTTCTATTATCGTAAAATTTCTTATATCAGTGTCACTCTTTTGCTTAAAAATTTGTGTACAGGTACACTTCTACTCCTAAGTTAGAAAATATAAAATTACATGAAGCAATTTACGAAAATGCCAATTAATGATCTTTCACAAAAATTTATTGAGTATTAAAATACGAGGTCATTTCTAACAGCGTCCTAAGCAACCGAGCGGGTTCCTTCCTTTACAAAGGGAAGGGGGAAAAATTCTCTCGCGTGGTCGTCAGCAAGCGTAACGTCACTGCGCGGTGAGGGAACGAAAAAAAAATTTAGGTCGCTGGCTGTGCGGGAGTGTGCCCCGGACAGAGATGAATCAAAACAAAGTCTGTTGTCACTGAAAAATCTAACACCGCAAAACAAAATGTCTCACTATAAGACCTACGTATTCCGTCTGCTTACATGCTGTAATCCACTCTATAAACATTTAATAGTCTAACAAGCCTCTTCATTACATATTACTTTAAACTATCTTTATAAAATGCATACTTTTGTTTCCCCAATGGCATTCTTACTAAATGAAGGCGTTCATCAGTACAAGAGCTGAGATACCTAAGAATAAAAATTGCCAAAATAGAACTCATTAACTATTTCTAACGTACACCAACAATCAGAATACTTTCTATCTTCCCGTTTTTCCAAATGCATGACTAACACGAAGAACCTACACACCTGGGTCGTGACCTTTCCTGTCGGAGGGGGACAGTGGGTTTCTCGGAGTAATTATCTTTACGGCCGGCTGAAATACGATGCTCTGAAGAGCCTTTCCCTTTCCTTTTCCATCACTGTGTTTACATTTTTAGTGTAGTACTTTTTGCACTGATTCAGTATGTTTTCTTTATCATCACCTACCATTTACACTACGATTATTGTAGTAATCCAACATTTCACTACATCATTGTCAATCACTTATTGCTTTAATTCTGCTTTCTCCTGCCGAATTCTTCTAGTCGTTTATTTACTTAGCCATTCGTACGGTTAGCGAGTTTTACAGAAACTCTAGCAAATCAAAAATGCGTTTGCTACAAAAACGAGGTCGCTTTATCGCCCGATTTCCAAAGTTTTCGACAACAAAATATATGCGCACGGACTTCAATACCGTCGCCTCCAACTCAACGAATATACGCGGTTTCTACCAATACCGGCCCAAACTCAATCTCAAATCTTCAAACAAATAAGTCAGTTTCCAACTGACGCAAAACACAAGGTACTTCTCTCTAAGTACTACAGTATTGTGACTCTGCACGAATACTTCATCAATTTCAAAATCATTAGGTACTCCCTGAGTACATCATAGTATTGTGACGCTTGCACGAATACTTCATCAACTTCAAAATCAACAACTTCAAAAACGAAAAAACATCGGGTACTCTCAACAGCGTTGCCTCTAAAACCGTAACGAACTTAAAAATGGCATGACTCAAAAATCAAAGTAGAATATGCGATCAACATCGGCATTAATATTTACATAGAATTTCGAAACTTGTTGCAATACATACAGCAAATATTTTCAACAACGAAATATCAAAAACGGAGATATAAAACTCGGACTTGCCTCTCTGAATAGGCGTTTAAAGTATTAAATTTCTAAACAATCAAAACGAATTTATCGGCCCACAGTGCGGTTTGCAAATATCGGCGCTCTCAAATTAAATCACGAAATGGTTACACGCAAAAATGAGTGTTAAACCAGAATTCAACGTCAAAACAAGTTTTCAAAAATTAAAGCATCAAAAGATATATCAAACACTAATTCACCACTTTCTTAAATCAAAATACTGTAACCATCATAACTGCAAAATATGATGATACTACATGAGATAGATAGCAGAAAGAGAAATGATGCAAACACACCGCAAAACAATTTTTACCTATCACGTCAGGGTCACCACTTGTCACCACCCACCCTCCCTTCTCCGACCGGAGGGGAGAGGGATGGTGTTTTGCCGGCTCCACGTAGGACTTGCATAAAGAGAATGACAAATCCACACACAGAATACCAAGATGTTTGTTTGGCTCGAATTTAATTCTGCGTGTAGGTTACGTATTGCCGACATGTTTGCATGTGTGCTTGCATACGGGTAGGGGTGAAGTGTAGACGGTACAGACGACACAACGTATAACAACGACAGCAACCACTCTTTCGAAACCATAGACAGGAGAAAGCCGCAATATCAGAGTACGAGTTCAAATTTATTGGTCTATAGGTTTCCTCTCACACGTTGGTTAGTCAGTCAGCCATCCACACTCACACCCATGGGAAAGGGGGAAGAAAGAAGAAAGAAAAATGATAAATGATGAATTAAAATCAAAGAAATACAAAACTCAATTTCTTCATGCAGTACTACTTCTAACATTGCTTAAGCATTTTACAACATAATAGAACAGTCATTATTTCAGAGTTCTGGCGCCACACATCAATGTTCAATAATAATACACAAAGTTCAAAACAAATGTCATTTAACTTGCAAGTCTTTTCAATGGTTCCATCAATATCTTTTTACTTCAAGGTTTACTTCTAATTTTAGGTTTTAATGCTTAATTAAGATTCTAGTTTTAGTTTTAGGTTCTAGTTTATATTTATGTGCTACGTGCTCTGAGATTTCCCTAATTAGTTAGAATTTTATTTTACTCACATAGGTATTGTCACGTTCTCCTTGTTCTCTGCTCTTTATTCGTTACTCTCTCTTGTTCTCTGCTCATATCGTTACACTTCTGGTGCTGGGCTCACACTTTCTTCTTGTGCTGGGGGGGGGGGTTCTGATGATACAACAAAACATCGTCGACGTCTCGACCTGGCCGCCTTCACTGTTACGACGGCTGCTACACTTCATGCGCTTCTCTCGTTAGGCCTAATTTCTCAACTCGCAGCGTTCTCTCGTCTCCCTTCTTCTCTTCTCTTAACTTCGTTTCTCATCTCATCTCTTAACTTCTCTGTTTCTCATCTCCCAACTTCGTTTTTCATCTTCTCTTCCCTTCTTCACAACGGCCAACCTTTGCCGTTCTCGGCGGTATGCCTCATGCATGACCGCTACTGCTTCCAACGATAGTTACTACCACTATGTAACATCTCGTTCTGTAACATCTCCCAGCGCCGTGACATTAAACTTCCACCAGGAATTTGCCTTCTGCCTGGAAAATAATCGATCACCCGCGGTCTTTGACAGAGTCTTTGAAAACCTGAGATGGCTATCTGATTTGATTCGGCCCATCTAAAAACTGCAGCGGTCTTTACGACGCGCCTCATACGCAGCCAGGTAGACTTTCTGGCACACTGTTACAGTGGTCAAGAATCCTCCTTCTGTTTTGCCTTCAGAATCGTAGAGTCTTCTTGATCCATAAAGCAGGGAGAAACTCAGAGGTGACCTTCACCCCTGTACAACACGCTACATTTTCCACGTTTCTCTTCCAGGTTTCTCATCCGCCCATGGCTCTGTCTCCTCTTTTATACAAACTCTTGTACGTCACTTTCTATGTGATGACTCGAACACACCCCTCCTTCCAGCACAGACACTATCCCCCGTCCAACACTGCCCATTTACAACCAGCACTGTACGTGCTTAGGAATATTCTCTGCCCATCCTGGCCACCTCTGGCGTCCAGTTCTATCAGTGCCAAAGTATCAAGTTCCCAGTTGGCACCTGTGATTTACGTATCCATTTAACCTCTAGCTAACTCTCAGAGCACACACTAAAATCTCAGAGCAAGCTGTCCTACTCCTATTTTATTTTAAAAACTATAGTTACTGGCAGCTCATGGCCACCTGGCAAGCAGTACACACACAGACCAACCTTTTTAACTTAGTACTACAAATATTAACTTTCCCATAACTTAACTTCTATTTCACTAAGTACTTTCACAAAACAATAGTAATTACACAATAGCAATCAATATTAACCTACTACCAAACATTTATAGTGGTGATTCTTATAATGATGTTTACATTTCCAAAAACTTAGTCTGCCTCCGTCACGGACATAATTGGCGTCCTAGCACCTTCTCACGTTTTCTGTACACTGGCCATACGCTGACATATATTTATGAGCGTGGTGTCCTGACCGCAGAGGGTCAAGCCAGCATTCTCTTGCAAGCTAATTATATCTTTTCCATTCCCCAACACGAACTTAAAGCTAATGTTTCCGACTTAGTTTTTCCCGTTGTTGACAAATGGTCATTTTCACCCTGTTTCTCTTTTAATTAACTTAGCGGTTTCGTTCATAGTTTAAAGTTAGAAGTTACTTAGAGGGAGAGAAAAAAAAATTATTAATATTTCTTGATTTTCGTGACAGTAATATATATTCTGCTTTATAATTTTACGGGGACTAAAAAAAAATTTCGAAAGTTATAAAAATATCCATAGACAAAGATATATTATAACGTTATATCAAACAAAGAATTTAACATCATTACATTATTGCCATTCATTTATATTAAACACTTGTAATTCACTGGTAATGTATTAAGTAAGAATTTAAGATATTAACTAAGTATTTCCTCAGTAAAATGTGTCATTGTGTAATCTTCGGATTTTGTTGAATAAATGAGAGCAATATAATAAATTAAATTGTGATAAATTTAATTCTGTGAATAGAATAATAAGGTCAAACGTTAAAAATATGTGCATGTGTGTGTGTGTGTGTGTGTGTGTGTGTGTGTGTGTGTGTGTGTGTGTGTGTGTGTTTGTGTGTGTGTGTAAGTATGTGTGAAAGTGCTTACATGCACAAACATGTTTATGTGCGTCTGTGTGTTTGTGTTGTGAACGTTTTAATTGGTTAGGCATGACTGGGAGATACAAATGCAGTAGTAAGGAAAGCAATAGATTACATTTATATTACATTTATATTAGAGAAAGATTTAATTGACGTTGTACACTTCCTGAGTATCAGATCATAAAATCTCAAGTACAATGCAGCTATTATCAGTGTCAACGTTAACGGGGGTGGGAGGGTGGTAGACTGTTAAAATTATATTTTATTGTTTCCTTCAGTTATCCAGTCAAGGTCGCCGACCACCGCATTGCACAGCCGGCATTCATTTTTTAAATGATAGGTTAAAGAGTGCAGTTACAAACTTCACCTACATTTCATGGCTGTAAAAACTGTAATTTATGTTTGTCATTATATTTATATTTGTGCTCAGTAAAGATTATTTTATTCATTGTGTGGATGCAGTTTTATTTCATTTCACTAGTGAGTGTGGAAAAAATTATTAGAAATTAATATATAATATTGTGAATATCTATATGCTTATAATTGAGATAAATACTTTTCTAAACCAGTTTGATATATGTAGTAGTTAGAACTTTAACGTGCACTGGAGACTGTGGGAGAAAAAACATTAGCCTGAGGTAAGAATTTCGTGCTGAAGGTGTGTATTAAAGTGAGAATTGTATGGATTTCAAGGACTCATGTTTCTAGTGCTGATAGTAGGGACTCAGCAGATCTTTTTTGATACATTGTGTCCTGCAAATCTGATACTGGAGATAAATAAGATAGCAGAGAGAGATACCAACATTCTTGAGGAATATACAGTGTTGGTGATCAAGGGTAGAGAACATGTTTTCCATTGGCCTCTTTCCTCACCTTGTTGATGCTCCAAATTGTGATGTAAAATGTTTGGACATATTTGACACATTGAAAGTTTGCTGGTATTGGATTATTCCCCTATGTCTGGAAAGTATTGCATAGAGAGAGATAAAGCAGTCAGCCAGGACTCTTTATCTGGGAGCATTGTTGAACTTCGAACCAGCTTATTCTGTGGGTGATGTGTCTTTGCTTCCAAGCCAAGATATGGATGGAAGGCAAATATTAAGTTGCAAGGACATGTCATTGTCAGGTGAAAGTAGTGACAATTCTGTCACAGAAGTAATGATGTTGGATGCAGTTGGAGGCCTAGGTCAGCTTTGGAAACCTGGGGTACAATGATAGAAAGTGTCCTGTGACAATGCTGAAGTGGAACCACCAGAATTTGATACTAGTATTTGTGTCAATGAACAGACACTACAGTATATGTGAATACAAATCTAAAATAACTATAAAACCCTCAGTGCACTCAAAATTAACTTTGAATAAGTTTATCAAAAACTTGAGAATTATTTTACCTACTTATATTTTATGCACATAGAACATTTAATCTATTGGAAATCAGTATGTTTAGTCATTTGCAAGTGTAAGAATCTGTTACTACTTCTTAACGGGATTGATGTTCTCAGAACTGTTAAATTAGTTAATGATTATTGTGCACAGAGTAGCTATATTGCCAGTGGGAGTTACCACTCAGTTTTAAAATCTGAATTTATTTATTTTTGAAATATTATCATCACTCATCATTTACCCCCTCCCAAGAGTGCATGTTGTGAGTAATTCATAGTGACTGATCTAACCACCTCATGAACTTATTTAGGTTAATAAACCTAAATCATAACTTTTTCAAAACTTGTTTATTGTTGTTTTGAAATGACGAGTGTGGTATTATCTTGTCTCATTTTGTTTTGTTTATCATCTCCTCTTGCACTCACACATACAAGCACATCAGCAAAGTGTAACCCTGCATGCAGAATAAAAATTAAAGAGATAGACAAACATCCATGGGATATCTGTGTGTGGATTCCTGTAGTAAACATCAACACAGATCCTACGTTGCTGCTGACAAAGTCATCTTCCAACTTCCCTTTTGCCAGAGAGATGATGGGGTGTGACAATCAGAATGAAAATTTATATAATCCTAAGTAAAATGGGCACACCAACTTTGCCCATAGGTTACTGTAATAAATTAATTATTGTCATACATTTATTAGAATTGTGGGATTCGTGCATCTTATTAATGATATGGATTGCATTGAGTTGGAGTTGCATGGTACCTAAATTCGTATTTATGTATGTACCAGGATATAATATTTCTTTATAGTTTATAAAAATACTTTTTAAAGAATCCATTCATTCTCATAATCTTTACTATTTCACTTCATATTCCTTGCATATTCAGACTGCTCGACCATTGTCGTCTGATGAAAGTCTCTGCCCAAAATTAAAACTTATAAAAAAAACTCAAAAAAAGAAAGCGTGCATTACATTTCAAGATTACGGTTTCATATATAGACATATTTCACAATGTCTATGTAACAGTACTTAATTGTTCTCTTTTACCAATCCGTCTTTCTTCCTGTCCAGGATTTCAAAAGCTTTTTGTGGGGTGGGGTCTTCGCCAAATAGATTTTCACCATCTTCCTTTGAAAACAAATTTTCCTGATAAGAAATAATAATTTTATGTTTCAAACATTAATGTGTACATTCTTTGAAGAATAATATTTGAATTTTAAATATGCGTGTGACAGAACAAAGTAATGAGTATTATGATGTTTTAGGTAGAATTTTCACTCAGTGAATAGAACCTTGCATTTCACATCTCTCTCTCTTAGATGGTTGGATGGATGGATGGATGGATGGATGAATGGGTGGATGGATGGATGAATAGATAGATAGATAGATAGATAGATAGATAGATAGATAGATAGATAGATAGATAGATAGATAGATAGATAGATAGATAGATAGATAGATAGATAGATAGATAGATAGATAAGCAGATATGCAATGATGCAAAATGAATGATGATAGACAATAAAACGAATGATGCACAGTGAAAATAAACATCCAATAAACACAATTTATTTCTTCTCACATTATTGAAAATGTCCTCTAGGTCTTGTAGAGAGATTGTGTCTTTCTTGGCATCGTGTATGACTCTCACTGCCTAGAACGGGTACATAAAACAGCAACTGAATAAATTATGTTTTCTGGTTTGACTCCCTCTTCTCTCTCTCTCCCTCTCACTTTCTCTCTCTTACACACACACACACACACACACACACACACACACACACACAGATATACATATATTGAGAGAGAGAGAGAGAGAGAGAGAGAGAGAGAGAGAGAGAGAAATGGATAGATATAAAACATATACTATCTCTGTATGTGGAAAACATCTTACTATATGAGAAGATTAATCCGTATTTAATCTATATTAAGTGAGCTCCAATTCACTCACTTTCTTCTCCAACATACGATTATCAATATGTATAAGAATGTCTATAAATATAACAATAAATTTATTAAATCAACAATCACGTATATATATGACAAATAAAATGAAATAGATTACTTGACATCATTATTTATACATTTATTTCCATAATTTTATATTTACAGTCTATCATAAATAAAATTGAACAATAGAGCCAATACAACTCACATGATAGTCTTATCAGAGGATGGAAATGGAGTCATTAGAAATAAGTAATAATTGTATTTACATAACATGATTTAGTGCAGCCTTAACAGTTCTTTGCACAATTTGCCACAAATTTACAATTTATATATAGTTCAGTTCAATTTCATCAGTTCTACGTGTGTCACTTGCATGTGAAAAAACCACTGTTCCACTACACCTGAGCACTTCTTTTCACCATATCAACTACTTCAAACAGAATAATAAATGTAGTGATGTCCAAAAATTTCTCTACATAAGAAAATTGTTTGTGCAGTCAACAAATCTTGATGCCAGACATCAGAGAGTGCAGTGTGTCTTACACTTAAATGCCCTTCCCGCCTTCACTGTAGTAGATCGTAGAAGTTTACAAACAATAATCCAGAAAGTTTATAAAGATGTGAAAATAGGCAACTGGAAAGGCTACTTGCTCAATTCAAAACATAATTAAGGAGCAAACCTAAATTTCCAATTTATCACTTTATAACTCCATTCTTTCTTACATTCCAATTTGAACTTTCAATTATCAATTTCCTGCAATAGTATTCATTAGCCCGATACATGTGAACATAATAAATAGAGCATATAAAACAATGTTAAGTGTAAAAGTGTAAACACACTACATGTGTGCATCCTAGTTAAAAAAACTAGTAGAAATAATAGTCAACTCACATAATACATCTGACATGGTAAAAGGGGGTAATCAGGAAATTTTACTTTTTTATTTACTCTGTTACCTCTCTTTGACCTCACATGATGTGTTCGCGCTATTGAATTTGTATTATGGAGCAAAAGTTGTGTGATGGATGCATTGTCAGTGTGTTTGTGAGCTTGCATGTTTATTTTGTGCTTTCAGCACTTTAAAATAATTTATTTGTTTATATATTTATGTTAGGTCATAAATAAATATGTTATCATTAGGTAGATAATATATTTATTTTAAATAGTTTTATTTAATATAATTTTAATCAGGAACTATATTTCTGTGAGTGCACCTAGTAGTGATTTGCATAAGTAGAATTAGGAGTTAAGATTCTCGTGCAAGTTTTGCAGGAAAGTTTAGTTTTATAAAAGGATCCTGCCAACATTTTACTTCAGTGTACATGTGGATGGGCAGTCTACAAAAAAAAACCTGTATCAGAATTATGCACAACTTTTCTACATTGGGCCCACCATGGATTTTATTTCCCAGTTTATTGTAACTGGGAAATTATCTGTCAAATGTTCACCATCATCTGGCTGGTTGTTCAAGGTATTGGCTGCTGCTTTATGCCTGGCCATTGACGGACTCGTACCCCATCCAGAGCTTCTCACCAGGGTTCTTGTATGAAACTGGGGAGCAGACGAGTTGAGTGCAGGGGGAGACATTTTGACCATATATTCATCTATATATATATCTATATTCAGACTGGTCATCACCAGAAGAATTTTCCCTTCACTGTTCATCAAGGATGGCAGTGGGTTATCAAGCCTGTTTCAGTACTGGCTTCAATGATTTTCACCTGCATCTGTATGTGCATGTTCTATCTCCATCCCTGACCAGGGGAGATTACTACCTTTTGTTCCAGTCTACACTGATGAACATGCTGTTTATCTACATGAGAGGGGAGTGTGTTAATATTCTTTGGATGTCATATTCTTTTGGGATTAGTTTTTAATTAGTGTGTCATCGGGTTTGATCAACCCTCCAGTAGCTGTAAGTATGAAAGTAGTTAATTTAATGATGCATTCACTTAGGTAGATCATTATAGTCTATTAATTATTTAGAGTTTTATAATAATTATTGACTTTTTTTAGTTTTCACACTGAACATTTTATAAATATTTTCTGAACATTTAGCTTTGATTAATCTTTACTTATATTGGGTTTTCACCCTGAAACTTTTCTGTATAAACATTTAACTTTAGTAAATAATTATTTAGTGACATTTTGCAGTTATCGCTGCTGTTTAGTTAACATTTATTGTCATTGCGTTTTCACCCACTATTTGTAATGTACTGACTTTCATTAATGTTGGATATTTTCATGGTTATCACCGCTATTGCAATTAATTGATTATTTGCTATCTGTGCTGGGTTTTCACCCACAGTTTTATAGTAATAAATTGTGTTTATCATATGATACAGTGTTGCAGTTATCACTGCTGTTGTAACTGGTTATTTACTGTTGTATTGGGTCTTCACCCAGAGAATTGAGCCACTGAATTATTTTGGCAGTTGTTATTGGGGTCTCACTGCTAGCCATATAATTGATTTTGTTATCTTTTTATTTTATTTATTCATCATTTTCATCGCTCTTGTTCCCTGAGCCATGAATGTTGTGTGTGGATGCTTCTGAATGAAGACTAATGCTGTATGAGAGTAGCCCTGTTTTAGAGTATTTTTAACTCTTGAAAAAGAGTTTTTTCTTTGTTGTGAAAGTGCATTGGTGCAGTTGTTTGTTTGTTTGTTTGTTCCGTTCGTCCCTTACACTACATTCACATGCCTACTCACACTTCAGTGCCAACTTTTAATTCTACCCCACATGCAGAATAAAGATTTTCCCCACAAGAATATCATTGGTGTCTGTATGTGAGAATGGTTATTTTACATCTTGGCCATTTGGTGTAATCTCGGCAACGCGGCAGCTGTTCTGACCCACCCTACCCATCGAGGAGGAGAGAGAGGCCAGCAACAATCAGCTCTACCATCGCCCTGCAGCAACATCTTATTAAAACAAGTACAGCATATCAATAACAAAAGTGCATTAATTATTTCTAAGTCCATTCCCTCAACCAATCAGTTTAACTCACTATCAAGCTAACAGCTGCCTTTCAAAACTGGACTTCTTTGCCACTTCAATTTCAAAGGGATTAGACAGTAGATTTCTCTACAGCAAGTAAACGTTTTAATCTCAATCCATTGGCTGGTTTCCTTCTCATAAATCATAATCATTGAATAATTAAAAAATAAACTACTCACTAGTTTGCTTTACATCCGCAAGTCTAGAATATTCTTGCCTCGTGCATTTATTTCTCATCAGACACTTTCAAAAAAGCCTTCATAAGGTCGGGTTACTCTGACAATTTAGCAATTTATATAGCCATTAATTTTTAAAATAGGGAGAGACAGATTTACTCCGCCACATAACGATTTAGAACACCAAGAATGTTTGTGTATTTTAAATAAAGCTTTTCCTTTTCTTCCCCAGATTCTCTCTCACATACACACTCTTCTACTGTGTAAAAAAAGGATTGCTTCCAGGTAGCAACTTACCTGTATAAAGTTGTCAGCTGACTTTTTATTGTTTATGCACTCTATCTTCATCTCTTCGGCTTCCAACCAATCCTTGACCCGCTTTCTATAAATATTAAGTTGAAATTATAGATAACGCAATAAATTATGTGCATCGATTAACGACATTCCGTATGTAGCCTAACATATCTGGAAATGTTGTGCAATTTATGCTACATTTAGCCAGTGTTTGGAGGACTAATGATGCACACAATGTGTGTGTGTGTGTGTGTGTGTGTGTGTGTGTGTGTGTGTGTGTGTGTGTGTGTGTGTGTGTGTGTGTGTGTGTGTTGTGTTGCCTGCAAGAATAGTAAAATAACGAGCACTTGAAATACTGAATTTTGAAATTGAGTTGCTTGAAATGCATTTTCAGCAAACAAACAAATTTAACTTCATTAGAGATTCATACATCTCTAAAAACAACTTTTATTAATTTAAATGTTTCTTGGTATCTTTGTTTACTTACGCACGTTTTGATAAATAAATAAATTAATTAATTAAGAAAATATCCATTAAAAATGCTAAAATATTATATATTAAAAATCTTTCACAGAAAAGACAGAGAGGCAACAAATTTTAATCAGAAATAAAACAAAGTATGGTTTGTTTTAATAAAATATATCAACATTATTTTAAAAGTTATAATGTTGAAAATTTAAAATTTCTTTAAAGTTTTAGAATAATGGACGTGATTCCTGTACATAATAAAATTTGAATATATTTAAAGGGTGATAATAATGAAATAATTATTAAACGTTTCCTTAAATTTTAACTGATACAAAATGAAGAAATTATGAATCAGCACTTTTGATGCATCAGTATAGAATTGTGCTTTCATCGACTAAACTGACACTAAATTACTTACTTGTAAAGACTGGTTAAAGGCTGTGGTGTCTTGGGTATTTTGCATCCTGGCCGATCATCTAGCTTCCATTTTAAAACGTCATCATCAGAATCTGAATGCTGTACAGGAAGAAGAAAATGAAAGAGTTCTCATTGCACAACCCAGTATGTATCCATCTGTGATGCCAAAGCCATATAGTTAATGGTTATTATTAATAATTAATCATCTATAACTAATTAGCTAATGGGCTAAGTTTAAAGTCCGGTTTTGAAAAACAGCCTTTAGCTTGATGATGAGTTTACTACTGGTTGAGTTAGTGAGCATACATTGACGTAGAAAATATTTTTGCTACTGATGAGTTATCCTTATACTTTAATAATATATATTATGTGAGTAGACTATGCTCTTCGTATTTAGTGTGCTAACACTTGACATTGTTTTGATATGCAGTATGATTATACTGTACACATTGAGACAGGGCGATGCAAGAATCATCTGCCATGGTGTGTTGAAGTGTAAAGAGGATGCACTACATTCTATTTGATGTTTGGTGGCAAAGTATGTTGACTACATTGAGAAAACATCTAGTATGGGGAAGTTTTAGAAAGTACTACAATTACTGTTCAGCTTGAACAAACTGGTATGGCAGGAAAAAGGTCCAAGTTGACTTCAAGAGAACGTACGGTGAATCTGTTTCTGCGTGAGGAGAGAAGCATGTAGGAATTGAACTGAACCATAATTTTTGACATTGTGGCAAATCGCGTGAAGGACTGCTAAAACCACACGGAACTGGGTTAAGTAAAGACTATTTTATTACTTATCTCTAGTAACACCGTTTTTGTTCTCTGATAAGGCTAGCCTGAGATATGCATTGACTCTATTGTCAAAATGTATTTTAAGCATTAGACTGTCAATTATACGATTATTTTCTCATGGTTTCATGAAAAGATTTATGTCAAGTAATCTATTTCATTGTATTTGTCATATGTATATTTGATTACTGACACGTCTGCCAACTCGATTAAATACAATTTACTGACAAATATTTAAAATCTCCAGAATTTCTACGGACAAACACACTCTTTTACGGACACATTTTTAATAGAAATTTCTGAAACTATGAAGCTAAAAAATTAGTCATATTCGTATGACTATGCCATTCTCACTGTGAAACTGTTTTATAGCGTTGGCTTATTGTATTACATTTTCATCAGTCTTTAGTTTCTCCTGCTTACGTCATTGTCATTGTGAGTCTATTTTATAGCGTTAGTGATCATCTGTATGTGCGTGATTTACACCCACACAGACCCAGAGCTAGTAAGCTGAAATTTTGCATGAATGGTTGCTTTTACTCTCAGTTTCCTCTTCCATCTCCAGAGTAACCCCCTCAACCGATTTATATAATATTAACTATTATCATAAGGAAGAGAGATTCGAAGATACTGATAAAGGCGATGAGCTCTTATTGCTGAATGTGGGAATGGAAAAGGCAATGATTTTATCTCATATATTTTTAATGTGCAAGTGATTTGCATTAAGAGGCAACACATTTCTAATATACAAGTGAATTGCATTAATAGCCGTCTTATTTCTAACGTGCAAGTAAATTGCATTAATAGCCACTATTCAGTCCATATTATCTAAAGCACTGAACCAGGACGCACCACCATGATGCCCAGCGTTTTGTCGTTCACTTGCTGGAAGCGAGATTTATAATCCATCATGCTAGAAATATCTGCCAAAGACTGAATCCGATTTATAAAAGCATCATCAGTCTCCGTGGACAGGAACCATCCTGCGAGAAGTACACAAAACCAAACATAGAAGTTGAAAATCTTCTAGATGTAAAACATGGGAAAATAAATACGCTGAAAATGCTTGACAAAGTACATAAACAAAACTGCATGAAAACTACGAGAAATATATTAAATAAAATAAATATACAGTAAGTTATGACAGCGATACACATGGAAAAGAAATCCATCGAAAAACTGTTGAAAAAGTACATAACTCAAAAATACATGAAGGATTGCACGAGAAAAGATAGACATCGAAAAACTGAAAAAGTACATAACTCAAAAATACATGAAGGATTGCACGAGAAAAGATAGACATCGAAAAACTGAAAAAGTACATAACTCAAAAATACATGAAAGATTACACGAGAAAAGATAGACATCGAAAATCTATCAAAAAGTACATAGACAAAAATACCTCAAATAGAATACAAGAGAAAGAAATACATCGAAAAACTACGGGGCAGTATTTCAGACAAAGCATTGTGCTGAAAATCTGCGAAAACTGCACTAACAAACGAAGAAATATACTAAAGAACAAGAAAGGGTGTGTAGCTGTCATCTTTTAGAGGAGAAATTTGTTTACATCTGTTTATATATAATTAATTACTTCCGAAATGCGCTTCTTCCAAATTGTAATATGTTTTATTTTTATTCTCAGTCAAGATTAAAATCTTTATGTATCATTGTTCTCTTATACATATAAACGTGAATCGGTGCGTAAGTTTTTCGGTTTTCGGTTATATTTTCAAATCAATTATACATTTCCGACCTCGAGATATCGCGTCTCAAGCCATTGACATCCCTCCCTCCCAACCCCCCTCTTCAACGTCGAACTACCAAAAGAAAACGTGGATATTCCCACCGATAATTGGGTGATGGTAGAGCGCTGGAAATCTGAATAAATGGAATATGAAAATGAAATGAGTGAACGAGGGGAGAATGAAGGATTTGTTAGGATTCAAAATAAATGTCTTTCCGCTTTAAATCACTGGCACTTAGTTAACATAATCTTTAACGCTGTGAAGACTGTCGGATTGTTTTTTTTCCTGTACATCAGAATAAAAGAGTGAATGTTCCCATCTACCCCCTTTAAAGTATCAATACAAATTGCCTTAGGGTTTTCGCTTTTTGGTGAACCTTTAACTGTCCTTCCCCATCTTAAAGTGGTCACTTGAGAAGTCTTTTAATTGCGATGTGAGTAATTTCCTCTTATATATTTGTGTGCTTTTTTATACTTTGAAATATTTTGTATTTGTGTCTCCTATGTGTAAAACTATAAATTTAATGTTGTATAAAGGTTTTAGCCTATATTTGTTTTGTTCGAGATTAAATGAATAGAATCTTTATTATCAGACATTTTTATCAGAAAAACTTTTATTATTTTACAAATGAAATGTATTTTGATCTTGTGCTTACCCTAATTACATATTATTTTTGTAAAGTCTTTGGTTTGAATTTTATTTGAATGCAAGAGAAAGAATGTCGAGTATAAGATCTTTTAGCTGAGGATATTTGTGACGTCAAGTGAACAAGATTCGTCACTGTCTTATGTAATATATTGTTTTTATTGTTTTGTTTCTTTCAATCGTGTGCACGTTCTTTATTTATGTAATAACATTATAAAGGTGGACATAGCAAGAAATATATAAAGCCTCTAGGGCACTTCCCTTAGACTTAGCTTTAGGGCCTACATGTATGGTAGCTGACATGTCATTGATCTGCAAGAGCAGAGTCGATAAGATATCGATCCAGCGAAAAGGATTATTTAAGATAAAGATTACGGGCTTTCCATGATAAATCTCTCTGAACAGTAACTAAACATATATATATATATATATACTCAGTATAATATCCGAAAAGCAATGTATTATTGTCAATGGATAAATGATAAAATAATTTTTAGTAAACCGTTCAATGTGGAAAATACATTAGGACATAAAATGTTATGACATCTTCAATCAAAAATTAAAGTGCATTGCTGTGACATTTATTACAATGTCTTTCAATTTTATTTTCGTTATTATACATATATGTTAGAAATAATGTGAAATTTATTGTTAACTCACTATATCCTTAACCAGTGCTATTTCCTTTGGGACAATTTCTCAATAGTCTTTGGTTTAACCCTGGAAACCTTAACACGTAAGGACACGCAAATATAGCATGAAAATGACAGTGTCTTCAAGCAAGCACATCATATACTACAAACAGAAGTAATCCAAGCTGTACGTAGAGGAGTAGTATGACAATCAATTGTCAATTGGCTCATCTTCAAGCCAGAAATTGTGTTATTACGTACCAAACACACATATCAAATACTGCACACACAAATCAAGTCATGGAAAAGGTTGGCTCACCATCAAAGCAGTGTATAGGATAATTACAAAGCAAACCGCCGTCCACAAACCAGTCCTCGTCTATAAAAAGCGGGTACTGTATTGGTGTAAATACTCCTGCAAAAAAGATTAAACACTGGCATAAATTCCTAAACTAGAAGCATAATTATAACTTCATAGCATGTAATTTTCATTTATCTGAACACTTGCCAACCAGTCTTTTGAGAAGAACCTTTTCCAACCAATAACAAATGGTGTTTTGACAATTCAAATATTGTTTGCAAACAATAATATTGCTCTTTCAAATGTTTCTGCAAATGATGGACATTTATGTAAATAAAATAGAAATGTGTTGACCATCCTTTCAATCACATTTTCCCAAATGGCCACTCATTAAAAAGTAAATGCAGCAATAACAGAACTTAAATATCTAAAGTAGCTTTTTCTTACAAGAAAATAATATTTACCAGGAACACTCATGGACATGCGTGCTGCCATTCGTATGGACAAACCCGGTGTAGTTTTAGGGTGACAATATTCGGTGCTTTTCTCACTGAGATTTGTGATAACAATGCAGAGTGTAATTTTTTTTTTCTCAAACAGCTGTAATACAAAGTCAGCTAAAGTCACAAAACGCAAATGCGACAGTCACGTCTGTTAATTACTTATTATAATATCTTATGTATGTTTCAAAATTAAGTTTGCACACTTTTTAAACATGAAAAGTGACATTTTTTAGAACTGTAAACAAGTCAGATTTAGGACAAAGTCGTAATATGTAGAATGTTAATGAGAAGCGTTCTTTCCTCAGGAAAATAAATTAAAAAATTTAAAATACTTAACAATTCCATTATATAAAGAGCTGCCCTTTTGAATTAAATAATTTGAGAGTATTTATAAAAGTAAATATATATCCATCTATTTATCTACCTATCACAAACTCTCTCTCTCTCTCATACAGACAGACAGATAGATATATAGATAGATAGATGGATGGATATATATCTATATATCTATATATCTATATATATCTATCTATCTGTCTGTATGTCTGTCTGTCTGTCTATCTATCTGTTTGTTTGTGAGTGTATGTATGTGTGTTTATTTGTAGATGTGTATACTGTTTACCTGTTGAAAAGTTATGTCAGGGTCAAGTCCCTTCTCCTTGATTTTCTCTCCGAGATAGTCATACAGACCTGTGCCACTGTGAACACCATAATTACTAAATAATTTCTTCACTGTCCTGGTGATGTTGAAAGGGTTCCAGTTACCAAACGGACACCAATCCCCATCTGTTATACAACCAAAACGAAGACGAAAACTAAAAAAAAATAAGATAACATTGAAGAAATAGATAATTAAATGAGAAACATAAAACTAAAAGTATAATGAAAAAAAAGATAGAAGAGAAAACACATTTTTAGAATTTTTCTTGTCTTATTGTTTTCATAAAAGAAGTTCACGCTCTCATAAAATTGCCTGCAATAAATATAAGAAGTTAAGGTCTTTCACAAAATATTTGCCTGATTTAAATGAACATTTCATAGCAATATGTATAAATGCTTTACATATAGGTCTGATTGAAAATTATTAGCTATAGCTGAGAGATATTATTTTTGCTGAAAAAATGATATATGTAGATAGATATAGACATATAGATAGATAGATAGATAGATAGATAGATAGATAGATAGATAGATAGATAGATAGATAGATAGATAGATAGATAGATAGATAGATAGATAGATAGATAGATAGATAGATAGATAGATAGATAGATGGATGGATGGATGGTTAGATAGATAGATAAATAGACAGACAGACAAACAGACATACAGGGATATACATAGAAATATTTGCCTTAACAACTAATTATCTTGTTCTTTCACAAAGGTATCTAAGCGTGTTTTCTTAATTAGATCTTTGTATTAATGTGTAAAATTCTCGAAATACATTGATATTACACACATTCATAATACAGTTTCCCATACCAAGTAATATGTCATTCAAACTGCTGTTTAAAGTTTTTATTTCGTCAGAATTGTACCCCACTGCAAGCATCAATGCCACCAGCGCACCAGCACTGGTACCTGCCAGCCGGGTAATTTTCTTCATCAGGCCGATTTCCTCCAGGTACTGCACACAGTCACGTGACTTATAAGTTATCGAACATGACATATTTTCAGTAGTCATCCCCACCCATTTTTGATATCTCTATTTGACAACAACGCCTCTTTGTTAATGAAAATTATTATTATGTATTAATCTTTCATAACTAGTTACAAGTGATGAGAATATAAATGCATTTTATTAATAATCCTCTAGTAGACACCTCATACTCTCTTTCTCTCACTTGGTGGATATGCAGGCACTGTAAATAATTTTCTCTCTTCAACAGCGTTAAAAATAAATATTCACAGTCACATAATCTCTCCATAATTGGAAAGCTTTTTACTAAAGGAGAAGATAAATCCGTCTTTAATCTATATTTAGCCAGCCCCCATCCACCCACATCGTTCTCCTACAAACGATTATCAATATGCATATGAAGGTTAATAAATTTAACAATAAATTTATTAAATCAACAATCAAATATACCTATGACAAATACAATGAAATAGATTACTTGACATTAGTATTTCCACAAACCCACGTTCAGATAATTTTATAATTAAACAGTCTATCATAAATACAATTCAACAATAGAGCCAATACAAATCACAAGATAGTCTTATCAGAGGACATAAATGGAGTTATTACAGAAAAGTAATAATAGTCTTTACGTAACCTGATTCGGTGGAGTCTTTAGAGTCCTTCATGCACTTTGCCAAAATGTCATAATTTATAGTTAGTTTAATTTCATCAGCTCCACGTGTGTCACTCACATGTGAAAAGCACTCTTCCACTACTTAGAGTTAATCTGGATGCTTCTTTTCACCATATCAACTCCTCGAAACAAAACAATAACTATAGTGATGTCCAATGACTTCTCTACACTAGAAAATATTCGAGCAGACAACAAATCTTGCCACCACATACCTGTAGAGTGCAGTGTGCCCTAATACACTGTTCCTGTCTTTATCACCATGATGACCATATAGCACTAAAAGACACGCTTTGTCTCTAAGATATAATAAAAGGACAAGTGCTACTTTTACCAATTTATTTCTTAGAACTCCATTCTATCTTACATTCCAGTCTCAACTTACAGTTTCCTGCAATGGTATCCATTAGCCAGATACATGCACACACTGTAATGAATACAGCCTATCAAAACAATGTCAAGTGTCAGCACACTAAATGTGAGTAGCTTAGTTCAAACATTTGTAGAAATAAATGTCAACTTACATTAGTACATCTCTACACAAGTATAACATATCAAAAGCAAAAGTACATGAAATATTTCTAAATCCATTCTCACTCAACCATTCAGCTAACTCACCATCAAGCTAACGACCACCTTTCAAAACCAAACCTTTTCTTTGCCAGACAGTAGATTTCTATAGAGCAAGTAAACTTTTAATCTCAGCCCATTGGCTGGTCTCGTTCTCATAATTCATAACCATTGGATAATAACAATTACTCACTGGTTTTCATTACATCAGCAATTCTAAAACATTCTTGCCTCGAATGTTTACTTCAACTCTCACATTTTCAAAACTACCATCATAAGGCGTGCCCGATTTCGGGTTACTCTGACAATTTAACAATTTATATAACAATTTAAATTAAAAATGGATAAGAACATTTATTCCGCCACATTATTTTTCATGTACACATTAGTATCAATACTGTTATCACATATTTATTATGGAAATTAGTGCCAATTGCTTTTAAGTTATTGAAAACAGCATTAAGTCGCACAGACGTGTGTAAGAAACTAATTGATTCAGATTTTCGGGGAAATGTATAAAAAAGCAGCTACATTTTATTTTAAAAGTTTAGCTAAATTTATTATAGCAAATGTCTCTTAAACTTTAATTTTATTAGATTTTTAAAACCTTATCTTAGTTATGGTAGTGAACATTGTTGATCGATTATGTCATCTAAACTGACAAATCAGAATCAGTTCCGTTCACAACATAAACTGGCAAATCAGAATCAGTTCCATTCACAACATACACTGGCAAATCAGAATCAGTTCCATTCACAACATACACTGGCAAATCAGAATCAGTCCAACTATACAACATTTACGGCGGGGATAAGGAATAATGATAGTCATTTGCAAGCCTCATCTGAACACTAAATTTGTTTTTAAAAATTAAAGCAAGCAAGCAAGAAAACAAACAATCACAAGCATAATAAATAAAGAAACGATTTTTTTTTAAAAATCAAACAGAAAAACAAACAAGCGAACAAGGAACGTATCAATGATAAGAAAATCAGTCGCCATTTTTTACTTCTAAAAAAATGCTTAGCTCCGTGTCATCTATTAATGACGTGTTACAGATATGAAAGTTCTCTTTGTTCTTGTTACGTGAATGTTCTGGCTACGGAGTCAGTCTGCATCAAATCACGTATGAATGCTAAGATTACTTAATTAATTTAAGAATACGTAAGACAAACCTACACTGTTACCTTATATTGTGATTTAGGTAAACTTTGCAGACCGGCTCTATTATAATTGTCTTTGCTGGTCAGGGAACATTCCTAATTTCTTAAGTAATTGGTACATTATGGCTAACTTGTTCAGACAGGAACCACCGGTAATCGGTTAGGATGAATGACCTGCTGAAACTGAATTCACAATATCTTGCTAGGAATGGTTGTGTTGTAGCAGTAGAATAAAGTCACTACACACCCGGAATACGTTAACCAGAAATATGTCCTAATATGCTTGTTCCCCTTGTTTTTCAAGCCTTAACGCCCCCGGCCCATTTCCTTCAAAACTATGCTCTGTTTGAGGTACGAAGTGCATGCATGTGCGTCCACCCGAAATGGTTTAAATGAGTGAAAGGATAGCATCAGATGTTAAAAATAAACAGTCGAGTGTTCAGCATGAGTGGAATTATTTACGGTCTCTGAAATTTCGGGCAATCGAGTGGAATTACTTACTGTGTTAAATGGCTATATCTTTGGGCAATCGAGTGGAATTACTTACTGTGTTAAATGGCTATATCTTTGGGCAATCGAGTGGAATTACTTACTGTGTTAAATGGCTATATCTTTGGGCAATCGAGTGGAATTACTTACTGTGTTAAATGGCTATATCTTTGGGCAATCGAGAGGACCTGTTTACTATGGTTAAACGAATACATCTTTGGGCAATCGAGTGGAATTATTTACTATGGTTAAATGGCTACATCTTTGGGCAATCAAACTGAAGAACAGTGTTACGAGACTATAGAACAAAGTCCACTAATTTGCGATAAAGAGATTGGACAAATTTTCGTGTCACGAAAGCTAACCGTAATAAGCTAGATGTCCGTCAAAGACAGGAGCATACGCGAAGTTTATCAAACCAATTTATCGTTAGCATAACTGGTCAGCAGTAGACGCGCAGGCATAATCCCAAGTAAGAAAGAACCCCCAAATGACCGTCGGTCAGCGTACATCTGAACCAGCACATCAGTGCTAGGTTAGGCGAGTCCATTTCAAACATGTGACGCGATAAACTCAGAACAGTCGAGTTTTGAGAAACATTTGATGGATGATGAACCTTAGCAACTGAGGAGGGAATTCAAAATTTAAATTGTATTAATTTTAATAATTGTGTTAATATAGGATTAGTGTCGTATTATTAATGAGAATGTAATTTCATTGACTGGTAAGGAGTAATTAAAAATGTGTTAGAAATATTCAAAGTAGAAAACTTAGAAAAATCATTACGTAATACATGGTTCAATTTTCTAGTTTTCATTTTGGCTGAGGTTTACTAGTTTTCACTTGGGCTGAAGTTTACCAGTTTCCACTTTAGTAGAAGTTTACCAATTTCCACCATGGATGAAGTTTACCAGTTTTCACTTTGGATGCGTTTACCAGTTTCCACTTTGGCTGAATTTTACCAGTTTCCACTTTGGCTGAATTTTACCAGTTTCAAGTTTTTCTTGAGATTACCGGTTTTCAATTTGGCTGAAGTTTAGTAGATTCCACTTTGGCTGATGTTTATCAGTTTTCACTTGGGCTGAAGTTTACCAGTTTCCAATTTGGCTGGTTTACCAGTTTCCACTTTGGATGAAGTTTATCATTTTCCACTTTGGATGAAGTTTACCAGTTTCCATTTTGGATGACGTTTACCAGTTTCCACCATTGGTGAATTTTACCAGTTTTCACTTTGGCTGAAGTTTACCAGTTTTCACTTCGGCTGAAATTTACCAGTTTCCACTTTTGCTGAATTTTGTCAGTTTCCACTTTGTCTGAGGTTTACCAGTTTCCAATTTGACTGGTTTACCAGTTTCCACTTTGGATGATGCTTACCAGTTTTCACCTTGGATATCAGTGTCCAATTTTGCTGAAGTTTACCAATTTTCACTTTGACTAAGGTTGACCGTTATTTTTCTGAAAATCAATACTAACTTTGAATCCAGTCAGTGTATATCAAATGAAAGTGCTACTGTTGATGGGTGTAAGGAGTTCCAGTATGAATCATGATGTGGGACTTTGATTTACGTAGCCTGAAAGATGAGTACAAGGAATCTACTACACTGCTGGCAGTTGAATGTCTATTAAAGAAACCTATTGAACCTTGACTGCTGTGTATCTAGGGTTATGAACTGTGTGCAAACTTGAAAACAATTATTGACCACCTATGAAAGACGTAAGGCTATTGACCTTTGACGGGAACCTCATAAAATGATTTGTTGCTCTAATTAATTATTGTTACGTGTCCAGTATTTATTTTAAGACCCTGCTCGAGAATTTCCAGAATTCTAATTTAGTAATTTAAATTTAATTCCTTCTTAATTCCTTACAGACTGGCTGCTCAAGCTATCCTTCGTTTCCTATGAAAATTATGTCTTGTAGTTAGAGACAAACAAATTCATGAACAGACAACTTGCGTACAAAAGCTTGGTTTGGAAACCGTTGAGATACTCTTATAATTATTATGCATTCAATCCACATTTAGCTCATACGCCCCCATCCAAACCACATAATTTGGTCCATAAATTATGCATAAATTAAACTACAAATAAGAAGTTCTTAACAAGATAAAAAAAAAGGTTTAATAAGTTTAACAATTATAACAATAACAATTAATTTAAGGCAGACAACATCCGTCTCCTAAGCTATGATTATTGTCATTATTATACATTGGTTAACAACTGCTGATATCTGTATCAAAATAAGTGTCACTGAGCGTTTCACTTAGCTGTTTTCAATGTGTCGTTGTCGGGTATGTGTTCCCACGGTTAAATGGTTCAGAATCACAGTTCGATCAACAAAAGGTCCGTCACAGTACCTGTATCAGACTTCAAATATACCAGTCTACCATCTGACTTTACAGGTAACACTGATGATGTACTTGTAAAGGTGTATCACCAAGATACAAAGCAAAAAGGCAAACTTGTCACAGGCAAGCAGGCCAATGGTAACGAAAAAGCCCAAGGTAGAACCAAGAAAAGAAAAACCCACTCTGGAAATAGAACGATTCCTATGAGCTACTGCTTTAATGTTTTCATATTCCAACGCACGTGTTCAATAAAAAAACTGCATAGCTTATTCCTTGACATATTGTGTCTTTAGAATATAACTACATTTATAAAGAAAGATACAATATAACCCACATGTGTGTTACAATTTAACATTCACATGCCATATGAATTCCCAAACGTTTACGTTAATACAAAAATGGAATTCATATAAGGAAAATCAGTTATAACTCAAAATCAATGCATGTGCGTTTTACAAATCATAAAGGAATTAAACGCAAAAATGAATTTGAATTATCAAGAAAATTTCACAGCGTGCACAGATGTTCTGCGACATAAAATGAATTAAGGTTTTAAAATTAAAAGTTAAAAGATTACAATTAATTTATGTACAATGAACTTTAGACTTTAGCCACATTCTTATCAAGGCATGTGTTTGGAGGAGATTGCAAATATATTTTCCTACACAAAACACAATGCATAAATTCATACAACAAATCATAAAATAAGAATACAATTAATACTTTAAGAAGTGGATGTGTTTTTACCTTCTTACATAGATAACTGCATCAAGACAATGGGTTCTTACTCATACTTTTTTCGTCTCGACTTCACGGAATGTCGGAGGCAATGATGTGCATGTGTTCTGTCAGTCGGTCCCTCGTGAAAGTGAAGTAGAAGGTGCGCGGTCAGTGTATTTATGAAAATGCATGAATTCATCCCGTGACCAGTCACATGGTGACTCTACAGGTTCGATCTACAGTCGGCTATTGTCCAAAAATTACATATTATGGGATGAGTCTCTCTCTGCCTATTGAATACAGCAAGGCATGTCGGGAATGCCCTAACAAAGAAACTATCTTCGAAAATGCAATTTAAAATTTGCAGAACTGGGTTAAGAGTTCAAGACACCATTTTGTCTTGACTCTATCACAATTAAATTTCTAAATTTTAATTGTTAACTCTTAAACGCTTTCCTGCATCGTTGTTGTGTATTGATAATGTAACTGTAGTGTAATTTCATATATACTGTAAACTTTAATGTAATATTAACATAATAGTCTGTATTGTAGCGTCATATGTGCATGTTTGATGCAACTCTAAAGAACAAGGGTGAAATAGTAGTGACATAATTATGTGTAAGATTATTAAAATAATGATGTAACATTAATGATTATACGTAAGTAGTAACCTTCAAACCAAGCCTAGAAGATATAAGAATGTCAGAATATTGACGTCATTCGTACTTAGTTTGACGTCAAGCCAGATTTCAATGTAGGAATAGTGACGTCATACATACACATTGTAAAGTCATACCATAATAAAGAAACATACAAGTGACATCAAGTGGACTACTCAAGTGAAGTAAGCAGTGGTATGTAGACATTAAGACAACGAAGACGTTAAAATAAACTGGAAAAAATGAAGAACATTTATCCCTAAAGGGATTTGACATAGGATACATATGTGTGAAAGAAAACAAAACTAATGACGTCAAAGTAGTTTCACCAGTCGTTCACGCACGGCATTAAGTGGACTAATACAGTGAGGCAAGCAGCAGTGATTTACAGACAAAACAGCAAAGAAACGACTAAATTCAGTATTAATTACCTTTATTGCACCGCAGTAAGCAATTCCTTTGGCGCCGCCTCCTTCCAAGACCAGATTCTCAAACTGAAAGTCGTAGTCTGCAGGATCCACACTCTCTGGTTCACACTCTACCTCCTTAATTATTCTCAATTTGCTTTCTGGTTCATACTCATCTGTTTCGGCAAGTAAGCTAGATCTAGCTTCAGCTCTACTCTTTGCCCTCTCCAGTAGTTGCTGGTAGAGCGCCAGTCGAGACTTTTGCAGAGCTCGAGTGTCATTATGCTTATCTTCCTTTCCTAGCAGAGTTGAACCGTAATTGCCCATTATGCTTTAATTGAGCTCGAAACTTGACAAATGAATAGGGAAAGTTTGTGAAATAATAGAAAAATTACAACAAAGATTAAACAATCGAATGCTTTTGTTGCCGAAGTCCTGCTGCTGACGTGACAAAATGTAGACACGTAACAAGGGGGATATTTCAGATTCCGGATTAAGCAAATGAATGTCACCTGTGCTTGACTGCTATTCAGTAAGCTGGAAGAAAACAAGCAAAATTGTACAGAATAAAAGACTCTTTCCATGAAGAGTTAAGCACGAAACACACAGAGAGATATAGATAAGCACATATACATGCACACACACACACACACACACACACACACACACACACACACACACACACACACACACAAACGAAAGAACGCATACCTACCTATGCAAATGTATGCATGCGTGTATTATAACAATGCCTATAATTTATTTGTAAAGCATTTATGACACCTGATTTTATGAATGGAAAGAAATTAAATTTTGAAGAAAAAATATTAATTAACTAGATCCACAAGGAGGCACGGTGAGTACCCAAGTGATGGACGGATGGATCAATGGACAGACAGAACGATAGAAAATAGTGAAACCGGTATGCCACACTAGTTATTTGTAATGGTGATGATTATTATTATTTAATAACCCATTCTAATTGCAAGTGATGGTAGTGTTAATTTATGTTAATAATAATTCTCCAGAACACACTACACGTCTCTCTCACTTGGCGGATATGTGGGCACTGTAAACGTTTACTTTCTTGCAAAACATTAAAGACAAACATTTACCGTCACACAATATTTACTTAGGTGGTAAACTTACGAAAGGAGAAGAGAAATCCGTCTTTTAATCTATATTTAGTGAACCCCCAATCCACTCACTGTCTCTCCAACATGGTCGCCAATATGTATAAGATCATACATTTAACAATACATTTATTAAATCAACAATCAAATATACAACATATGAATATAATCAAAAAAAAGTATTGACCTTTACATAACTTCACATCAATCTTCAATCAATGCTGGACAATTGTTTAGTTTATCCTAGCATAGACAAAAGCAGCCAGTTAACATAGATATATAATGACGTTCATGGATATCATCATGGAAATGAGAGTAGAGTTTCAGAGAAATAATTGAAGTCAATGCACATAACCTTTTCAAAGATGGCTGCAGTCGCTGGCTCATGTTCACAATCAAGCGGTTGGCAACAAGTCACTGTCTGTTATTTAGACCTTGGCATCACGTGACCCTTCTATGCACGTTACGCAACTATATTAGAATCTTCGATGGGCTCATCAAGCACACCATAGAGAATCGCCCTGAATTGTCAAATACACTCTCAAACACACCAGGAGAAATGTTTTTGAATATTCATGTGTGTTTACTCAACACATCATGAGGAAAATCCAAACTAATCTTCTTGAATTCATGAGTTATTACTCAACACATCATGAGGAAAATTCAAACTAATCTTCTTGAATTCATGAGTCAAAACTCAAGCCACCATTTCTGCTGAATTGGCCGTTGAATGCAGTTCACAGGAATCAATTTAAAGCAACATGTTTTACTGATACGTTTGATGACAATGCCTGATTCACACCTATGTAAACTGGTAGACTACAGTAATCACTGCAGCCTGAAGTGACAAAAGAAAACAGTCTTGCTTTTTTCTCTGCAAATGTCAAATTAAGGTAGCACTAATTGCACCTCTAAACTCCTTTCTGACAAACATTCTCAACCTACAAATCCAGCAACTATTTCATTAGCCCGACACACACACAGCATAAGAAATATAGCATCAATCATACTACACTATGTAGTAACATTAATTAACATAGAAATAATCGTTCAATTACATAAACATTCTTTAATTCAAATCAGAGATCAATAGCAAACATGTACGAAATATTCTAAGTTCAGTATTTCTTTATCAGTCAGTTAATATAAGTTAAAGATCACCTTTATGACTGGACTCAACCCTTCCCTTTCCCCCACAACCCCCTCACCCAGCGCGAAAGCGGCGGAAGCCGGAAGAGCCCCATACACTCCATCCATCCATGACTGGACACGAGTTATGTTCAAATTCAAAGTGATTAGAATAGAGTACTTCTTTAAAAAAGAAATATCCGGCCCATCCCCTTTGGATGAATTTGTTATGAACAAGTGTGAGACTATTAGGCAGAAAAACTACTCATCCAGTTGGAACTGATTTGGATTGCATCAGCAATTTCTAGTCTATTCTCCTACTGTGTTTTTTACTTCCAAACTTGAACTGACAAAATTATACCATCATAAGGAGTGCCCATTGTCAGGTCCCTTTGACAATTTAACAGTTTATATAACAACTAAGTCTATAAGTAGGGATAGGCAAATTTACTCCCCCACAGGTAGAAAACCACTGAAGCGTTTTGCTTCAAACAGGCATTCTCAAACAATAGTAAAACAATTATGAATCCGTTTTATTTTTCAAGATCCGGGTGGAAACTAGGTCATCTCCTGCCATGTGATCCACCTACGATTTGCGCACGTTCTGGTTTATAAAAATTAAATTTCAGTAGTTAAGCAGTATTAATAGAGCTACAAAATTTCAGTAGTTAAGCAGTATTAATAGAGCTACACAATTTCAGTAGTTAAGCAGTATTAATAGAGGTACACAATTTCAGTAGTTAAGCAGTATTAATAGAGCTACACAATTTCAGTAGTTAAGCAGTATTAATAGAGCTACAAAATTTCAGTAGTTAAGCAGTATTCATAGAGCTACAAAATTTCAGTAGTTAAGCAGTATTAATAGAGCTACAAAATTTCAGCAGTTAAGCAGTATTAATAGAGCTACACAATTTCAGCAGTTAAGCAGTATTAATAGAGCTACACAATTTCAGTAGTTAAGCAGTATTAATAGAGCTACAAAATTTCAGTAGTTAAGCAGTATTAATAGAGCTACACAATTTCAGTAGTTAAGCAGTATTAATAGAGCTACAAAATTTCAGTAGTTAAGCAGTATTAATAGAGCTACAAAATTTCAGGAGTTAAGCAGTATTAATAGAGCTACACAATTTCACTATTTAAGCAGTATTAATAGAGCCACAAAGTTTCAGTAGTTAAGCAGTATTAATAGAGCCACAAAATTTCAGTAGTTAAGCAGTATTAATAGAGCTACACAATTTCAGTAGTTAAGCAGTATTAATAGAGCTACAAAATTTCAGTAGTTAAGCAATATTAATAGAGCTACAAAATTTCAATAGTTAAGCAGTATTAATAGAGCTACACAATTTCAGTAGTTAAGCAGTATTAATAGAGCCACAAAATTTCAGTAGTTAAGCAGTATTAATAGAGCTACAAAATTTCAGTAGTTAAGCAGTATTAATAGAGCTACACAATTTCAGTAGTTAAGCAGTATTAATAGAGCCACAAAATTTCAGTAGTTAAGCAGTATTAATAGAGCTACAAAATTTCAGTAGTTAAGCAGTATTAATAGAGCTACACAATTTCAGTAGTTAAGCAGTATTAATAGAGCTACAAAATTTCAGTAGTTAAGCAGTATTAATAGAGCTACAAAATTTCAGTAGTTAAGCAGTATTAATAGAGCTACAAAATTTCAGTAGTTAAGCAGTATTAATAGAGGTACACAATTTCAGTAGTTAAGCAGTATTAATAGAGCTACACAATTTCAGTAGTTAAGCAGTATTAATAGAGCTACACAATTTCAGTAGTTAAGCAGTATTAATAGAGCTACAAAATTTCAGTAGTTAAGCAGTATTCATAGAGCTACAAAATTTCAGTAGTTAAGCAGTATTAATAGAGCTACAAAATTTCAGCAGTTAAGCAGTATTAATAGAGCTACACAATTTCAGCAGTTAAGCAGTATTAATAGAGCTACACAATTTCAGTAGTTAAGCAGTATTAATAGAGCTACAAAATTTCAGTAGTTAAGCAGTATTAATAGAGCTACACAATTTCAGTAGTTAAGCAGTATTAATAGAGCTACAAAATTTCAGTAGTTAAGCAGTATTAATAGAGCTACAAAATTTCAGTAGTTAAGCAGTATTAATAGAGCTACACAATTTCACTATTTAAGCAGTATTAATAGAGCCACAAAGTTTCAGTAGTTAAGCAGTATTAATAGAGCCACAAAATTTCAGTAGTTAAGCAGTATTAATAGAGCTACACAATTTCAGTAGTTAAGCAGTATTAATAGAGCTACAAAATTTCAGTAGTTAAGCAGTATTAATAGAGCTACAAAATTTCAGTAGTTAAGCAGTATTAATAGAGCTACACAATTTCAGTAGTTAAGCAGTATTAATAGAGCTACAAAATTTCAGTAGTTAAGCAGTATTAATAGAGCTACAAAATTTCAGTAGTTAAGCAGTATTAATAGAGGTACACAATTTCAGTAGTTAAGCAGTATTAATAGAGCCACAAAATTTCAGTAGTTAAGCACTATTAATAGAGCTACACAATTTCAGTAGTTAAGCAGTATTAATAGAGCTACACAATTTCAGTAGTTAAGCAGTATTAATAGAGCTACAAAATTTCAGTAGTTAAGCAGTATTCATAGAGCTACACAATTTCAGTAGTTAAGCAGTATTAATAGAGCTACAAAATTTCAGCAGTTAAGCAGTATTAATAGAGCTACACAATTTCAGTAGTTAAGCAGTATTAATAGAGCTACACAATTTCAGTAGTTAAGCAGTATTAATAGAGCTACACAATTTCAGAAGTTAAGCAGTATTAATAGAGCTACAAAATTTCAGTAGTTAAGCAGTATTAATAGAGCTACACAATTTCAGTAGTTAAGCAGTATTAATAGAGCTACAAAATTTCAGTAGTTAAGCAGTATTAATAGAGCTACAAAATTTCAGTAGTTAAGCAGTATTAATAGAGCTACAAAATTTCAGTAGTTAAGCAGTATTAATAGAGCTACACAATTTCAGTAGTTAAGCAGTATTAATAGAGCTACACAATTTCAGTAGTTAAGCTGTATTAATAGAGCTACACAATTTCAGTAGTTAAGCAGTATTAATAGAGCTACAAAATTTCAGTAGTTAAGCAGTATTAATAGAGCTACAAAATTTCAGTAGTTAAGCAGTATTAATATAGCTACAAAATTTCAGTAGTTAAGCAGTATTAATAGAGCTACACAATTTCAGTAGTTAAGCAGTATTAATAGATCTACACAATTTCAGTAGTTAAGCAATATTAATAGAGCTACAAGGAATGGTACGCACATTAATACTAGTAAAAGCAAAAGTAATAGCAGTAGCGGATGTGAAATAGCAATATTAATCACCTGTGGGGTAGAATCACTCATTTAAAAGTTTTAAATGTATTGCCCAAATGACATAGTACAAATATTTATTTATAACAGTATTAATAGCAATTGTACTAGTAGAAAGGTAATAGACATGAAAGATAGATATACATACATACAGACAGACAGACAGATAGATAGATAGACAGACAGAGAGATAAATAGTTAGATAGACAGATAGATAGATAGATTTATAGATAGATAGATTTATAGATAGATAAATAGATAGATAGATAGATAGATAGATAGATAGATAGATAGATAGATAGATAGATAGATAGATAGATAGATAGATGACAATATGGAGATTAACTGTCTCTACATTATCAACAGTTAGCCGCAGATAACCACATAATGAACTCGTTTCCTGTGTTTTTTCTATATTACTGGTGTAGAGAGGCGAAGGTATCTTTCGATATTAGTGAACTGGTATGGCCGTTATATGAACGTGATTGTAATGTGGCCGTGAAATTCGGTGACCCGTCAAAACCGCGAACGACAAATGCGCG
This sequence comes from Sinotaia quadrata, assembly GCA_028829895.1. Taxonomy (NCBI): domain Eukaryota; kingdom Metazoa; phylum Mollusca; class Gastropoda; order Architaenioglossa; family Viviparidae; genus Sinotaia; species Sinotaia quadrata. The sequence goes on from CM054179.1 coordinate 12,977,632, forward strand.
CCGACAAAACCGCGATGGACAAAATCGCGCCGACAAAATCGCGCTCTTTGAAATCGACAAAATCGCGCCGACAAATGCGCGCCGACAAAATCGCGATAAACATCACCAAGTAAAGAATGGCAGGAAGTGTTATGTATGTTCGCTCTATTACGTAACTTCTTTTCATTCTTTTCATTACCTTTGTGTAAGGATTATTTTGCACTCAGTATCTCTTAATATTGCTCTTTAAACAAAATTATTAAGATTAGATATATGCTTCATTCTTTTCATTACCTTTGTGTAAGAATTATTTGCACGTAGTATCTCTTAATATTGATCTTTGATGTATGCTTCATTCTTTTCATTGCATTTGTGTAAGGATTATTTACACGTAGTATCTCTTAATATTGATCTTTATGGTAAAATTATTAAGATTTGATGTATGCTTCATTCTTTTCATTGCCTTTGTGTAAGGATTATTTGCACTCAATATCTCTTAATATTGCTCTTTAAACAAAATTATTAAGATTAGATATATGCTTCATTCTTTTCATTATCTTTGTGTAAGAATTATTTGCACGTAGTATCTCTTAATAGTGATCTTTAAATAAAATTATTAAGATTTGATGTATGCTTCATTCTTTTCATTGCCTTATTTTGAGGATTATTTGCACTCAGTATCTCTTAACATTGCTTTGTGTATCGTAATATTGATATCTACGTATGTTATTATTACATTCTTGTACGATTTAACATGTATCATCGCGATTTTGTCGATCGCGATTTTGTCGGCGCGATTTTGTCGGCGCGCATTTGTCGTTCGCGGTTTTGTCGGTGAACCGTGATGACGTAGTCTTGGTTAATCATCTTGGTCCTATCTATGTGATTAAGCATTTTTATTGTCTTTATTGATTATATGTTTGTTTCGTATCTGTGAAATAGTGTTTGACTTGTCTCTGTAATGATATGTTTATTTTGTCTCTATAATTAAGTGTTTGGTTTCTCTTGTCTCTGTGATCACATAGTTGTCTTGTTTGGTGACGCCGTTTGTCGTCTCTCTGTAATTATCTGTTTGGCTTGTCTATGATTGCATATTTGATTTGTCTCTATGATTACATGCATGATTTATCTCTGTGATTACTTACTTGTCTCTATGATTATGGGTTTCTCTTGTCTGTATAATTACGTGTATGAGTTGTCTATTTGATTACTTGTTTGGTTTTTATACCTCTATGATGACGTGTTTGTCTTGTCTCTATGACGATGTGCTTGTGCTGTCAATATGATTACGTGTTTGTCTTGTCTCTATGATGACGTGTTTGTCTTGTTTGACATGAATATTTTGATCACTCTGAGTCAAGAATGAAATAGCTGACAGAACAAAACTTTCAAGACTAAATTGGGAATATTTGGACACCGAAAGTAATGAGACAAACCACTAATGTATATTTTCCACAATCTCACTCTGTAACAAGTCATCATTATACATTTTCTACAACCTCGTTCTGAAAACAAGTCACCATCGTACATTTCCATGACATGACATGACATTAGTATTCATTTTGTATTAATTAGGAGCCACTTGGTTGTCTCTAAAGACAAAATTATTCGGTATGCATTAATTAGGAGCACTTTGATTTTGTGGGGTTTTGTTTTGTTCGTAATTAGCGTTTTGCCTGAGTGGGTTTAGGATGTATGTTGCTGATTTTTCCCAGTGATAGAGTTACATTACATGATATAGTATAATGAAAAGATTTATATAAATTATATAATAGAGCAACAATGAAAAGAACGATATAAATGATTTAATAAAGCAATAATGAAAAGAACTGTATAAAGGATATGATAAAGCTATATAAATAATATGATAGAACCTCACTGAAAATAACTATACAAATGACGTGATAAAGCTATAATGAAAAGAAGCATATAAATGATATGATAGAACCACAATAAAAAAATTATATAAATGACATGACAAAGCTATAATGAAGTATATAAATGACATAATAAATCTATAATGATAAAACTATATAAACAATGTGATAGAACTGAAAAGAAAAGAATTATATAAAATGCGTACAATCACTGAAATTTATGTGTAATTTGACCAGATCAGTAACATAGTTTTGTATCAATAATGGACTGGAGCTGTTATTTTCGTTTTAAATCTTTCAATAACCTTTACAGAAATTAGTTTTTGTCACTGAAATAATAGGAATACAACGAAAGCTTGCTTTTTGTCTGAAATATTAGGAATACAACGAAAGCTTGCTTTTTTAACTGAAATAATAGGAATACAACGAAAGCTTGCTTTTTGTCTGAAATAATAGGAATACAACGAAAACTTGCTTTTTGTCACTGAAATAATAGGAATACAACGAAAACTTGCTTTTTGTCACTGAAATAATAGGAATACAACGAAAGATTGCTTTTTCATATATAGATTCATCACCTAAGGCTTACACTGTACAATTTCGAAATAAAATAAAAGCACTTACTGTTCCAGAAATTTTATTGACGTGACTGAAGATGAGGTACAAAAACAGTTTACAATTCACACAGGTGATTCTGAATGCGTGCAGAAAAGGAAGAAGTCAATTCATTATCCTAAGTCAAGTGACCAAAGTACTACAGGGATATCACGTACTGGTACTTACCAAAGCAAGGCCGGTGTAAGGGTAGTTTGTGCCCTGGATGTACCTTCCACCGTTTGTTCATCCTCCTCATTCTTGGGACATCTCCAATTATAAACTTTCTAAATTGAAATCTAATGTGTCACAGTTATAGAGACATATTTAATTATATATTTTCCAAAAATAATTTCTAAAATGATATTTCTTTGGACATCTCTAATTATAAATTGAAATCTAATGTGCCATAATTCTCGTATATATATATATAGAATTATAGAATTTCAAACTAAAATGTAATGTGTCATAGTTCTTGGGACATCTCGAATTTAAAGTTTCAAAATTGAAATCTAATGTGTCATAGTTCTCGGGACATCTCTAATTATAAACTTTCAAAAATGAAACCAAATGCAGGATCGTCTTAACAGCATCGTTGATTAGCATGAGGTCCTTATATTCGTGAGGCCCCTGGGTAACTGCCCAGCGAGCCCATGCTTTAAGACAGCACTGACCTAATTGTTCATAGTTTTGGGACATCTCTAATTACTAACTTTCTAAAATGAAATTTAATGTTATATAGTTCACAACCATTAATGCATGTTTGACTTGATAAATATAATTTCTCATGTCATTATTAAGTCTTTAATCGAATCACTCAGACGAATATTGCTCTTTGGTCTGCAAGATGAACACCGATTGAATAACAAACAAGTTTTAATCTGAACACAATCTGAACAATACTTTTGAACTATTCTTTAACATGAATACAACTTAAAGGAGAAAAGTGAACTGTTACATTAAAACATCCGCCAGAAAAAGGAAATTTAGAGACACGAGAGAGAGATGGACGGACGGATGGTGGATGGATGGATGGATGGATGGATGGAGAAGGGAGGGAGGGATAGATGTATAGTTAGATAGACTGACTGACAGACGGATGAGATAGATAGATAGATAGATAGATAGACAGACAGATAGATAGATAGATGGATAGATGGATGGATAGGTAGGTAGATAGATATATAGATGGATGATAGATAGATAGATAGATAGATAGATAGATAGATAGATAGATAGATAGATAGATAGATAGATAGATAGATAGATAGATAGATAGATAGATAGATAGGAAAAGACAATCGGCAGGTAGACAGAAAGAATGAGAATCAATCAAGCCCCACTAATTTTCAAGTAAAAAGTAAATTTATATCATATTCTTCTGATCACCATATTCAAAATTGTTTTTCGGTCTCTCCTCCTCTTGAACTCAACGTTCCTTAAACAGAATTCCTAGGAACGTTACAAATTAATACTCGTCATTATTCCTAGTAAAGTTACAAATTAATATTCGTTATTATTCTTAGTAAAGTTATAAATTAGTAGTCGTTATAACTTTTAGTAAAGTTATAAATTAGTAGTCGTTATTATTCTTAGGAAAGTTACAAATTAATAGTCATTATTATTTAAATTATTCGGCAGTCTTTTAAACATTGTTAAATTCAACTGGAAATAGCTATAGACAATTTAACTAATTATTTATTTATAAAGATCAATTATTTTACACGTAAGGGAAATAATTTATTGGAAGTGGTGACATAAATGGTTACACTTCCATGTAAACGAAATTAACTTTGTATAAGTGATGACACTTCAGTGTATATGTGTAAGTTCTAAGATAATGACATGTATTTATTGTGGTTTGATTGACATGTAGAGTATGTATGTAAGTTGTAAGATAATGATATTTATTTACTGTGGTTTGATTGACATGAAGAGTATATATGTAAGTTGTAAGATAATGAAATGTAGTTACTGTGGTTTGATTGACATGAAGAGTATATATGTAAGTTGTAAGATAGTGAAATTTAGTTATTGTGGTTTGTGTGATACAATAAATGTTCACTGATATAAAAACGATCACACATATAACACCGAGTTTTGAAGGATTCTTGACATCGATAGATAAAAAGCCCGTCACAAATATCGCAACATGTTTAAAGGTTTCATGATATCGTTAGATATAACGTCCATCACAAATAAAACACTTTAGTGTTGAAGGCTTCTTGACATTATTAGATAAATACCAATCAGGAATAACACACTGTGGTATTGATTGCACAATCATCTCTGACTCTAAAAATAAAACAATTGAATTTACTTTTCATAGGATCATGTTTCCGAGTGACGTTAGTATAAATTATTTTTGTTGTTGATGTTTTGGTTTTATGTACATCGCCGTCATCTGCTACTTCACTCATTTGCTCGGCTTGAATCTTCTCAAAAAAAGATGCCAATTGGGCCTTGCTTTGTCTTCTAACTAGGTTAGTTTATATATCAATTCTAATATCGGGTATACCAATTTGGTCTAGCTTTATCTTCTAATTAGGCTAGTAATGAATATCAATTATATTACCGGGCATGTTTCTGAACATTATATTTGTGTCTGACTCCCACAAAGACAGGACAATGTCGAATTTACAATACTGAGTTTTACGTGTTATTAAAAATGTCAAAACATGACCTTGACCTATGTACCTAGGTAAGAGTTATGTCTATTTCCACTCAATAACACCTGTGGCTGACGTGTTTTCACAAGTATGTGTGCCATTCTTCTGGGCGGAAAAAGACCAGAAATACCCGAACTATGATAGTTCTAAATCTAGCTGTATGAAGAGTTTACATGTAAAAGATGTAGTGCCATGATAACAAAACTAATCTTGTGTAATTACCGTTTCTAAGTCTACGATAACAAAACGTATCATGGGTAATTACTGTTTCTAAGTCTACGATAACAAAACTAATCACGGGTAATTACTGTTTCTAAGCCTAGCTAAGAAATATCAGCTGTTATTAATATCTGGAAATGACAATAACTAAAAGTAATAATCATTGCGATATTCAGACTGTTTGTTATTTCTAAGATGTTGAGTTAACAGCATGGCGATAATAAATGTTATTAAGCAGCCTGTTTACCATGTATCTTCTTATTTGTGAGACATATTTAGACAGTGTACATCTGTGGCAGAGTAAATTTCCCTATGCCTATTTCTAAACTTAATTGTTATATAATATGTTAAATGTCAACATGACATGACCTTCGGGTACTGCGCATGAAAATATTTTTGTAAAAACCAGAGTTAAATTAAAGAACTAAGGTAAAGAATATGCTAGAACTTGCTGATGCAATCTAAACCTGTTCCAAATGGATGAGTAGATTTCTCTGATAATAGTCTCATACCTGCTGAAAACAACTTCATCCAATGGGGATAGATTGAAAGTTACTTTGTGGAAGAAAGTTCTATGTACTTTTCACTTTGATTTTAACATAACTCAAGTCCGAGTCCGGTTATAAAGACGATCGTTAGATTATGATAAGTTAACTGACTGATAAAGAAATAATGGACTTAGAAATATTTCGTACATGCTTGCTATTGATCTATGATTTGAATAAGGGGATTCCTATGTAATTAAACACTTATTTTCTATGTTCATTAACTGGATTATTTATACATTATTCCTGTGAATTTTGATTGATCCTATATTTCTTATGCTGCATGTGCATTAGGCTAATTAATATTGTTGCAGGATTTGTAAGTTGAGAATGTTTGTAAGAGAGAAAGGATTTTAGAGATGAAATATGCCTGAAACTTAGAGCTGCCTTTAATTTGACTTTTGCAGAGAGGAGCATGCGTTCGGCATTTTTATTGTTTTTGATGCTTTTGGCGCTTTGATGTTTTGAGGCTTTTTGAGGTTTTGTAACATTTTATCTGCTTCAGACTGCAGTGACTACTTTATTCTACCAGATTACGTTGGTGTGTGTATCCAGCATTCTCGTCGAACTTATCAGTAAACGTGTTACTGTAAGTTGTTTCCTATGATTCCATTTGAGAGCCAAACTTATCAGTAAACGTGTTACTGTAAATTGATACCTGTAAATACCATTCGCAAGCCAATATATATGTTAGTGTCACAGGAAATGAGGGACAGAAATTATATTTTATTTCATTTTAATAAACCGCTAACAAAACTAGTTGAAGTAACCCGAGTTTTGATATTTTTCATATGTAGCATGTAACTTCCAGTAACGGTCACCTAAGATCTCTTTAGTAGACAGACGTTCATGACGCAGTGTGTGTCAATTATCATATTGAATATATATATTAGTTTATGAAGAATATGTATATTAAATAAATTGGGACAACTGCGCACTACGGTCACATGTTGTTGACGAGAGAAATGGCCAGTGCGCATTAGAATTGACCACAGAAAAGCGTGCATCACGATTACCACTATATATCCAAGGCAAAAATCATGTCACAGGACATAGCTTCTGGAAAGTTCTGGAGACCTTCAGTAAAGCTATATAAGAGGCAAAATGAAGACTTTACTCTCAATGTTGAAAACGTCGATTTGTCTGAAGCCAGTCTAACTTCACGTATGAATTATCTCATGTACAGAGATTTCATAAAGGAAAGCTGCAAAAATCTCTTTCCATCCGTTTTCCATCCGTCTGATGCCATATATTGAGTAACGAGGCAAAATTACTCAGTATAATTTTTGGCAAAGTGGAAAGTTCGCTGTCAAAGAAAAACCCGATGTATGCGACGCTGGTTGTATGCAGTTAACGACACGAGGGACCAATTTGTTCTTCCCCCTGTCTGAGTTCGTTTGGCAGTCTATCCCGCTATTGAGAAGGCTAGCGCCGAGATAATCTTACAGATATCCGGATTTCTACACTCAATGTAATGCGACGACACATCCCACTGGACGACTCCATCCGATAATGCTAAACGTCGTTGAGGTGTCCGTTTCAACGACAATTATTGAGGCTGACAACAATCAGCTAAATTTCAGATTTCTCCCCAGTGATAATCTGAAAGTGGTGCCTAGATTCTGCAGAATCTTCACCTGTAACGCGATGCCACAATTGCGTCCTGTCTTCACTTTGAAGTGCCTCTTATAAGTGACGTGTGAGATTACGTCATCTCCTTGGAACTCTGACATAAATAGTGAGTAATAATTAGCACGGCTAACGCGCACATACTTAACTCTAGAACTCTAAGAAAATGAACACTATTATATCGTTTGCAAAATAAGAACTTTAATGTTAAAAGTAATGCTTATTTTACATGTGAACTATTGTTAAAGCGGCCCCATTTGCCGCATAAGAATTGTGTAATTAATCTTTATTTTATATTTTGAATTTCATCATTTTCATCTCCCCTTATTTCCCACAGAGTGTATGACATTGGAAAGTTGAATGAATGATTAATCACTGTGCGAAAGAGTAGTGCCCCTTTTAAATCGGGAAATAAATAACCTGATTTAAACATCTTTCAACTCTCTTGTTATTCATAGTTTGAGAGGGACGAAAGAATTTGTACTATTGTTTTGCACCGTTCGTCTGTTCGTCCATTTATTCACATTTATGATACACACTCACAACACACACCGCCAATAAAACGTTCCTTGGCATGACATTAATAAAGTGGGCCCCACCCAGACATCAATGGTGTATGTCATGTGTGTCTATGTAACAACTTGACGCGACGTAGTACTGGCATACGTCACACGGGCTTTTCTTGGAGGTGCACCGGAGCAGGCCAAAAATAGACTTCACCCCTTGCATCTCTAACTTCAGCTCGGGGTTGGCTTGTAATGAGCCTCCCGTTTTGTGACAGTTAGAAATTGAGGCTTGAGTTTGGTCTCGAGAATTCACAGAGATTATTTTGAATATTCCTCATGGTGTGCTGAGTAGTGCACATGAAATTTCGAGAACATTCTCCGTAATGTGCTTTGAAAGTGTATAAGAAGTTCTGGATGATTTCTCCACAGTGTGCTTGTGAGCACATCTAAGATTCTGGAACAGTTGTGTAATATGCCTAGAAAGGGTACATTAGACTCTGATCTAATAAGAAAGAAAGTGACTTGTTGCAAACCACATGATTGTGAACAAGTGCCAGAAACAGCTGGCATTATAGAAAAGGTTATGAATATTAACTATAAATGTCTCTATTGAACTCCACTCTCATTTCTCTGGTGAAACCATATCTATCAACTTGATTATATTATTATATTTTCTTGTGAAGTGACAGAAATGTCAATGCTCTTTTGATTAAATTCATATGTTGTATACTTGTTTGTTGATTAATAGTTAAATGTATTAACATACTTGTATATTAAAACCTTATCTTGGAGCAATAGTGGGTGGATGGGAGTTCGTTAAGTAGAAATCAAAGACGGATTTTTATTACTCCTTTAGTAAGACATTTCCATTTGCTAATAGAAACATTATGCAACAGTAACATGGCTCTCCTATTATTGTGTAAAGAGTAGAGTTTTATGACACCCTTATAATCTGCCAAGTGAAAGACATGTTGGTCTTGTGGGAGAATTATTAATGATTATAAATTAAGATTCTTGATTAAATATAGTTAGTTATGTCTTATAAATTAATAACTAATAATCATAGCGATTGAAGGGTGCCCAGAGGTGTCACATAAAGCGGAGGCTCTGTCCAGTTTTGAGCTTAAATTTGTCCAAAATATTTGAAATTAGTAAAAGTAGAAGATGATTGTTGAAAACTTTGTTAAACGTAGGAACCGAATTCAGAAATCCTGACTAAAAACTGAGCTAGAGAAGACATAGTCGACTAGCAAAAAAGGCAGTTAGGAAGTAGTTTTATTTAATTTAGAACACTATCTAGAACTTGACTTGCTTTGTCTATCCATTTTCTCCTTTGACACTTTTTATATTGTACGGAAACATGTATTACAATAATTTCTATTATTAATGCATAGAGATTCTACCAATGTTTATATTGACTAAGCATTTTAAAGGACTAGATTTATAGTTTATCAATTTCTAGAGTGTGTGTGTATTCTTTTGTAAAATCAGTCAGACAGCTCACCACTATGCTAAGTTCTTGTGTGACTGAGATAGATTTATTTTTACAAATTAAAAATGGAAGAAAAAATGAGATGGATACAGAACCATTCATTCACAACTCTGGTCTTTGTTTACAACTGCGTGCCTAAATTTATGAATGGGACTTATCCTAAACAGATACCCCCTGCATCCCCCTTCCATCTACCGTCCGTCAATCTACTACACCTGTAACTGCAATTTAACGGTCTGGATCAGAAAACATCCTTTTGTCCACTGCCAGTCATTGGCAACAGTCATCTGCAGCCCGAGTCGGAAAATAGTCCCTTCCATCTGACTTAGGCTCGCAAAGAGCGTAAAAAATTAAATGGCTATTAACATTTCTGTGTCAATTAGGCAAGAGTTTTCCGAGTGTCACAACTATTTTAAAATTTAATCGTTGTATAAAGTGTTGAATTGACAGAGTAACACGACCTTGGGCACTCCTTATGCCAGTATTTTTTTAAAGTGCCTGAGTTGAAGAAAACAGCTCAAGTCAAGAACATTCTAGATTGCTGACAAAACTGAGTGAGTAGTTTATATATATCCAATGAATATGGTTTACGAGAATGAGATCAGCCAATAGGCAAGTGAAGGACTGTCAAAGCAGTGATTAATCCAAGTCATTTAAAAGATAATATTAACCTACCACTAATAACTCAATTTCTATACTCTAATAGGACTAACCTGCAGTTTGTATTAACTCTATTTTTCAATTGTAATTATGTTTATATGTGTATGCATGTATGATGCTTGTTGACAAGCAAAAACTAGGAAAGTTAGCTGCTATGCATTAGATTTTTGCATAGGTAGTGACGTACGTGCAATTCTAATCATGTGCATCAGCAAGAGAAGATCACAAGGTGCAAATCTTATAGAACCTTCTGGAACTCTGAGAGAAAGGATAAAATGACAGAGATTAGAAGTTTCATGAGAACGCGAATTTTGCAGAAGGCAGTAACTTCATAAGAGCAGTAATTTGTGGTGAAACTAAATGAAAAGGAAATTACATCATGTTTACTAAGGAGAGTTGGGAATATCTCTTTCCATCCATTTTTTCATCCATCGACTGCCAAGTATCATGAACATCGAGGTAACTTGTTCATAAATACATTGTGGCAAAGTGAAAAGTTGAAAGCTTCAGTAAAGCTTATGTATGCAATGTCATTTGCATACAGTTAATGACAGATGAGTTATTCAGTCTCTGTCTGAGCTTTGTCCTGAAAGTTTTATTCTGTGGTGGAGGAGCAAGCAATTTTGGGACCTTGCGAGTCCAAAAGGTTCTCATCCATAGATGCGAGGACACATTACCTCAGCAAAAGTACTTGATAACACTAAACGTCCTGAGGTCCAGCTGTAATACATGAAGACCAGAGAAATCAGCGATAGTTACCATTGTTGGCATCAGCCAAAAATCTGTTAGGTCTAGCCCATTCATGGGAGATCAAAATACAAAGACCTGCTCCAGAATCATCGTTGTGAGCAACATTACGATTTGCATTATCCTTTTTCAAACAATCATTGTGAGCAATGCTACACCTACATCACTCCTCTTTGAACATTCACAGTATATGTGAGTAATTATAAAGGGAAATTGCACATAGAATATTGTAGCAGATTTAAGAATAAGAACATTTAATCATATTCTTACCAGGACAGTTAGCTATGTTGTCATATATATAATACGAACTACAATATGGTGGTAAATCCACGTTTTTGTGTATGGATTGTTTAATGTTAGCAGTGCGATTTACCACATAAGCATTTTGTATTTACCATTTTTTTAGTACTTTTTAAAATTTAATAATTTTTCATCCCCTTCCCTAGAGTGTATGACATTGGAAAGGAGTATGATTGATTTAACTACTGTATGAGAGAGTCGCCCCATTAGGTAAATTAAACCTAATTCACTTTTTCTAAAACCTCATTATTCACAGTTTTTGAGAGGGGTGACAGAGTTTGTATTTGTATTGTTTTGCTTCGTTCTTCTGTTTGTTCAATACTCATTACAATCACATCCAATAAAACATTCCTTTGCATGACAGAATAAATTCGGGCCCCACCCAACCATCAATTGTGTCTGTCTTGTGTCTTTAGTAAAATCTTAAAGACAACATATTACTGGCACATGTCACGAGATGCCCACACCTCTTGACAGAGAGATACATCGGAGCAGTCAAACAAGATCCCCCATGTGACAATTACATTGTTTCAGAAAGTATGTATGTATATGTATGAATTTCTCATGTACAGAGATTTCATAAAGGAAAGCTGCCAAAAATATCTTTCCATCCGTCTGGCTGCCAAATATTGAGTAACAAGGCAAAATTACCAGTATATTTTTTGGCAGAGTGGAACAGTTCACTGTCAAGACAGATTATGCACATGACGTTGGTTGTATACAGTTAACGACACGAGAGGCCAATTTTGTTCTCCCCTGTCTGAGCTTGTTTGACTTCATATCCCACAGTCGAGGGGCTAGCACCTACGTTTTCCTTATGGACACCAGGATTTCTACACTCGATAGAATGTGATGACATATCCCATTAGATGATTCATCTGATAATGTTCAATGTCGTTGGGTTCTTCCATTGACATGGCAACCAGCAAAAAACTACAATTATTGAGGTTGGCAACAGTAAACAGAGTATCATATATTTCCCTTCTCATAATCTGAAGTGGTGCCTAGACATCCCACTATGCAATGCAGCCATTGTGTCATATCTTCACTTCGAAGTACCTCTTATGAGTGATGTGTGAGATTATGTCATCTTCTTGGAACTCTGACATTACTAAGTGAGTAATAATTAGCAAGGCAAACGTGCATCTAGAACTTTTGAGATTAAGAACATTTAAATCTTAACGCATCTAGGACTCTTAAGAATATGAATACTGAATCTATTCTGTTTATATCCATCACTATTGTATCATTTGTGAAATATGAACTTTAGACTAATGTTAAAATTCATGCCTATTTTGTATGTGAATTATTGTTGAAGCAGTCCCATTTGCCGCATAAGAATTATATAGTTAACCTTTATTTTATATTTTGAATTTCATCATTTTCATCTCCCCGTAATTCCTACAGAGTGTATGATTTTGGAAAGTTGAATGTTTGACTAATCTCTGTGTGAAAGAGTAGTGCCCCATTTAAATCAGAAAATAAACAACCTGATTTAACCATTCTCAGCTGTCTTGTTATTCATAGTTTTTGAGAGGGGCGAAATAAGTTGTATTTATATAGATTTGTACCGTTCGTCTGTTCGTCCGTTTATGATCCTCGCTCACAGCATACACAGCCAATAAAACGTTCCTTTGCATGACATAATAAAACTGGGCTCCACCCAAACATCAATGGTGTATGTCATTTTGTCTCTATGTAAGAAACTGACATGACGTATTACTGGCACATGTCACATGGGCTTTACTTGGAGATACACTGGGGCAAGCCAAAACAGACTTCACCCCTTGAATCTCGAACTTCAACTCGAGCTGGCTTCACACTGGCGTTTTGTGACAGTAGCTATGTGATTAGATTTTGGGTTGGTGATTTGTGTTTTTGTAGTTTGAAAGGGGTTTTCTAGGTTTCGAAGTGATGTTAGTGAATCTGTGAGAATGATTATTTGTGTCTGTGTTAGTGGAGTGTTCAATGCTAATGCCAGTGCTTTGTTATTACTATTAGTTCCGCTGTTAAGATTGAGTGTTTTTGGTTCAGTTTGTATGTGTGTTCTAGTGCAGGTGTGTGTTGCTATACCCGTTTCTGTTTGGCTTTTGGATCCATCCGTATATACGTGGTAGTGATTGGTATAGATTTTGCATATGTATTCTAGTGCTTTTAGTTTGGCTAAGAGTGGGTTACTGTATTTTGGATGGTGTTTGAGTAGAGTTAGGTCAATGCTTGGGGGATTGATTGTCCAGGGCGGCTGAGGTTTTGTGTTTGGGTCTTCTGAGTTGAGTGAGTTCAGTTTGTGTTTGTATTGTATGTGTAAATTATGGTAGTAGTATTTATGTATTGTAAATATAAAATATAAATGGCGTGCCCAGTGCAGCAGACGCAATGTGAAATAAGATAGGGAAGGAGAAACAGGAAAAAAAAAGAAAATGAAATAAAAATAGGAAATGTATTGAAAGATTTCAGATATGCACACTGAATGACGTCGTTGCGACGTTTACGTCATAGGTATGGTGCACATAGTCATGGCAACAGGATATTTCTTTGTTCACTTTAACGAATAAGAAGATAAAATAATACAAAGAGAAATTGAGAATAACGAACATGACCTTGGCGATGTTACAGTTGTAGACGTACAAATATCAGTACACGTAGATAACACACTGTACAGTACAATGATATAATACAGGTTGTTTATTATTTAATGTAATTTACAATTTGTCGTTGTCGTCACCTGTGTCGTGTAAGTAATCATGATGTTCCAGAATGTTACTTCAATCGGTTAGGTGACGGATGTGTTCGGTTATTCTTATTCTGATAGAGTTGACGCAATCATCGTTACAATCAAAACATCAGACAGGTCACCAGTCAATCAACACAAGTTGTGACGTAGAGCGTGACATGGCGACAAGTCTTTCTGACAAGTCATAACCTCTATTCTCCACAACGACCACCTTTCTCTCCAGACCACGAACATCATGCCAGCTTGTCACCGTCACCAGATCACCGACACCAAGCGCCGTGTCACGAATGGCGGCTTCATCACCTTTCTTCACCATGCGCACAGGCACGTGACATCCACGCAGACCCCGGACCAGACTGCTATCGTCCTTCGAGCCAAAAGTCGGGTAGCCAAGACATAACACCAAGACGTCGCGGTATTGCAAAGGTGGAGGGCCATTACTGTTACCTGACATTTCATGAAAAATATTTTAATTTATATATCCGCTCATCCACCCGTCTATTTATTTCTCCACTCGTTCATTTCTTCATATACCAATATATTCATCACCCGTCCATTAATTCCTCCATACATTCATCTACCCATCTGTTCATCCACCCGTCCATTTATTCCTCCATCCACCCGCATGTATTTGCATTGTTTCACTCACTCACCGTGTCAAACTCATCACTCCCATACCTGTCCGGCCGACGTTGAGTTCTGTCAGGACACGGGCGACTTGACGTCCACACTCTACACAGTCACGTGGTCTGAAATCTGTGTGACCTGACTGACCGTCACAGTGTGTGAATCGTATAACCGCCGGGCCGTCTATAGGAACAGGGACGTCACTGACCGTGTAGTCATGGACTCTATTAGAAATCTTTATTTCTTTTGCCTCCATCACCTCCCTGACGACGACTGGCGGTGACCTTAAAGGCGTTGTCAGCTTGACCTCTTCCAGGCATAACGGCCTGACTCCATGATTCACTGATGCACTCCACAGGTAGATTCCGGGTACATGTGCAATGAGTTGATCACAAAACTCTGTGAAGGATTTCCTGTTACACAATATGAACAGAAGACGTTATGTCAGTGTGTTGAAGTCAGACAATTATGACGTAATGACGTTTACTTTATGTCGTCTTTGTATTGTGACGTCATTTACAATGTCGCCAGTTACTTTCATTTTTTTTTTGTTTACGTGTTAATCATTTGTTGTGTTTCATGATTTGTTGTCTGTTTATCAATGTACACACACACACACACACACACACACACACACACACACACAAACACACTTACATACACACACACAAACACACACACACACACATATATATATAGATAGATAGATAGATAGATAGACAGATAGATAGATAGATAGATAGATAGATAGATTGATAGATAGATAGATACAGAGTATGTCTTTGAGTTTGTCAGTCTTAACACGCTGTATAGCAAACCTGTAATAATGAACGGCCTCGTCTGCAATCACACACAGTTTTCTCCCTTCACTCAGAGATTTCAGGAGTCTGACTGCAGTCTCCACTTCTCCAACTTTCCCAAAGTCAAACTGATGTCGGTGTACACGTGAACTGGTTGTTGTCGTCTTCGTGGTTTCATTAAGTTGATGTTCGATTAAGATCGTCACTGCACGGCTTTCAGACCAAGTACTGACAACATGGACGTCGTGTCCGAGCTGAAGCCAGCTCAGACCCTGAAAAATCAAGACAGTAGTTTTACCTGTCCCAGGTGGACCAATAAGATATACCCGGGGTGGTGACCGATTTACAAGTTCCACTTGCTGTGGAAATAACACGAGCCTAGCCATTGTTTCTCCAGTCGCAGACACCGCCTCTCCAAGAGTTCTTATCTCCAGGCGTGGAGCTGTAACACAGTGGACTTCCACTGTAGTCGCTGGACCACAGAACCTGTAACAGCAAATAGTGAAGTGTGTATGAAACGACAGTTCAAATTTAATTTCAAATAGGAATAAGACCCTGACTGGACCACATATAGATTACACTGACCTTGAAGTCCAAGTGTTAATTTCCATTCGATTCAAAAATATTTTTTTTTATATTTGATATTTCGTTGAATTAAGTATAAGAATTAGTTAATGTATTGTGAAAGTAATTAGGCACAATACGAATAACATGTTTGAATTAGTGCAAATCACGTGATCATTGCAGTGAAGAAAGATTATAATTATGAGTGTTTATAGGTAGGTAGTCGGAAATGGAATAGAAAGACATTAATTCATTAAATAAGAAAATACTAAAATTCTTAAAAATAACAAATAGAAAATAAAAAATGTTAAAGAAAGTGAGATTGATAACAGATAATTTTCTTCCTTCACTATCTACCTGGCCACCAAGTGCTCATACACCGTCTCTGTTATTGATGGCTGGGCTCCAGACATCTTGACTAGCTGCTGCCACCACACGCCCAGGTCTTTAAGGACGATGTGATTGACGTCTGAAGCCGTCCGTTTGTCTGAGAGTTGGTCTGAGAGCAGACACATCTTTAAGGCATCATCAACACTGCGGACACCAAGACACTGACACAATCCCTGCATGGGGTGGGGGAAATATAATTATTGAATAAGCACACTTATTTAATAAAACGAAAAATAATTTATTAAATAATAAATAAGAAATATAGATTTTCAGTTAAAGCACATAAAGATAATGATGTTGAAATTATTATACACTTTTAGACATTTTATTAAAAAGGTTGACTGAAGAGTTAGAATAAAAAATGAAGGTGATTATTTAAACAGTTTTGTGAAAGGCAAGAGCATATGAGAAAGAGATTATTAACTGTAGAAATGACAGCATTTTTTATAACAGTGTACTATAACTGGCACAAACCACCCGCTCTTATTCAAACAGTCGTCTGCAAAAATACTTAGAATTCTGTAAAGTGTCGTCTGCAAAATATTTTTTCGAAAAATTCCTTTTGAGGGAGTATGTGGAACAGGGAGAAGTGGTATACATGATACATTTTTTTTCTCTGCAATAATGCATACACCGACACAAAAATATTTACAAAGGAATCAAACACACACACACACACACACACACACACACACACACACAATTATACTCCAAAGTGTTCGCGTTAATATTATTTTCGTTTTATAAAAGACAATTAGTTATAATTAGTTATTAAGTGATCACACTTTATTTATTTATTCAGTCTGTGTGTTGTTTGACTGTATTAGTGCGGTCGTGCGTGTAGTATGTGTGTGTTTGTGAAATAATCTAGATACATCGACTGTTTACAAGAATCTATGTTGCTAAAGCTGCTGTTATATTAAACATTTATATTTTAAAATTCTATTTCTACTGTCTTTGTGAAAAACATTAAATCCACTCAGTGTGTAATCTGTCATTATTAAAAATATTTAGAATGTAATAGCATATTAATCACTGAGAACAAGGCTTCACCTTACACGCCATGTAAATGTATTCATGCAAACTTCTCTCAATACTTACTAATAGAGATCAATCTTTTTAAAACTTCTCTCTATACTTACTAATAGAGATCAATCTTTTTAAAACATCTCTCAATACTTACTAATAGAGATCAATCTTTTTAAAACTTCTCTCAATACTTACTAACAGAGATCAATCTTTTTAAAACTTCTCTCAATACTTACTAACAGAGATCAATCTTTTTAAAACTTCTCTCAATACTTACTAACAGAGATCAATCTTTTTAAAACTTCTCTCAATACTTACTAACATAGATCAATCTTTTTAAAACTTATCTCAATACTTACTAGCAGAGATCAATCTTTTTAAAACCTGAAGGTCAGTTTCTAATAGAACTTGACATTCTCTCTGCTTGTAGTTGTACTCGGCCAACAGTTTGCTATGACGTAAATTAAGTTTACCTAATGTGAGTTTGTTTGGATTCAGTAATGATATTTAGCAGTTCATTGTTTGAGATTATATTATCTGTAAAATTGTCAGTCACGTGTTTAATGTTTCTGACACAAGCCACTAAGTTAATGAAGATTGTTATTATTTTTAATTAATCTTTCTTAACTAATTTCAAGAGATGAGAATATTAATTTTATTTTATTAACGATCCTTCAATTGACACCACTCTTCTCTCTCTTGGCAGATATATTGGCGTTGTACACGTTTTCACAGTTCCATAACATAGAACAACGTTTATAGTCACAAAGGTTTTTCTGCAAGTGGAAAACTTCTTACTAAGGTGAAAACAAATCTGACATTAATCTATATTTAGCGAGCCACCATCCACCCACTTTCTTCTCCAACATAAGAATATCAATTTCAATATGCGTAAGAAGGTCAATGAATTTAACAATAAATTTATTAAAAGAGAAAATCAACTTTACAGAGAATAGTTACAATGACACAGAAAATTTCACATCAATATTCCATGAACCCACTTTCAGGTAATTATAGTTTACAATCTCTCTCTCTCTCTCTCTCTCTCTCTCTCTCTCTCTCTCTCTCAATATATATATATATATATAAAACATTACAGCTAATTATAGTTCAGCAATAGAATCAATACAAATTGCAGGTTAGTCCTAGCAGAGCATATAAATGGAGTTATTATAATAGAATTCTACGAGTGCCACTACTACTATTACTACTACTACTACTACCACCACCACAACAACAATAATAAATTCTACTTGTGCCACTACCACTATTATTACAATAAATACTAATAGCAAAACCAACACCACAATAGCTACTATTATAACTATTACGAGTGCTACTACTACTATTACTACTATTACTATAGTAATAATTCTACTAATATCACTACAAATACTGTTCTACTACTACTAATGCCACTCCTACAACTACTATAATAAATATTTTTACTGCTTCTATATCTACTAAATATTTAAAATTAAACTTCCTCATTTAGAATGCATACTTTAAAATTCATTGTCACATAATGGCTTATGCAGCCTTCTCCCACCCTTCTCTAAAAATAGGCTACATGCAGACCTATCTTCTAGGATGGCTGACTCTTATCCCCAGGCTGAAAACGTATCTGAATATTCAAGACATTTACTCTAATGAACCAATCAGAGCACTGCTCAACTGCATGTAAATGAATGTACTAGAAACTTACCTAATATTCGTCAGTTAATGCAGCTAAATTCTGAGGCTATACGTATTCTGATCCCGGTCTTAAATAAAGTATAATCTTGCCACTAACCTCATCACCAATTACCAATACAGAAGGAAAGCATCCTCTGTATATAATAATGCTCAAGCTTTGTGGTTTTGCTTGTGTAACTAAATATTATATCTATGTTCATTTAACCTTAATTATATTTTATTTTCTTATATTTCTCTTATGATATTAAAATGTATGAACTACAGAAGAGTGTTCTGTCAGAGAACACATGAGAATGAATTCTTAGCCCATATATATTTTACTGGCAGATCAGCACTTTATCTGAGATGTTGAATTCAATGAGCACTGAGAAAAGAAGCAATGCCAGATCAATAAACACTTTAAAATAGGAATAACGATGAAAATAAAATCTAGATAAACAAGGTGTGTAGGAGAGTCTACTATACGCACATTGTTTGACGTAGTTGTCCAAGCCACCCCAAGACGTGATGGGTGTTTGTTGGAACGCAAGTCGTATGAAGTTAGAGTGAAGTAAGGAGTCAGATTAGAGGTATTTTTTCATCTCTGTAATTCGACTGGACCATGACCTTGGTCAGCTAGAAATACGTGCCTATAGAATAGTTAGGCACAGGCCAGCCGTCATGGACATATAGAGTTCACAGAAGATACTCACTCATTAATGGGCAGAGAGAAAGTGTATAATTATCTGGACCACAGAAAAATCCAGTAATAGCATGCCCACATTAGAAATCAGAGATTAGCGTGTCATCGTAAGCCAGCATAGGCATAGAATAGGTAACTTCAAAGAAACATATTATACAATGGAAAACCTTTATATACCAAAATCTAATGAGTCCTCATTATTATGCTTTGCACAAACATTGCTCCGGCAAGAAGAGGCAAATTCCAGAAATTTGGTCTGATCATTATCAAGAAAATATTGTTTGAGTAAAAGTCTAGTATAGAAGACTCAATTGAGCACTAATATTCTAAGGAAGAATTCATTGTACTCCAACCAGATTACCTTTCATTATTGGGTTTTGAAGAATGTGGAAGGTATATGCGACTGATTTTTAAGTCTGGGTTTACGCTTTGTGCAACAATAATAGAATATTTTGTAGATATTTATATATCATTAATTCAAATATTTCCTTTGTGCTCAGAGAAAACTGATAGCCATTGACACTTGAATACTTTAAATTGTAGCAGTTTCTCATACTGTATTATTGAAATTTAGAATCAATCAGATGCCTGTCCACCCGATTTAGTTGGAGTACAAGAATTTTTGACTTCAAGACTGTGTGGGGCTGTGTGCAAGTGAGACAGTGTGAAGGCAGAACTAGCATTGGACAGATGCACCGCTGCTGTGAAGAATTTTGTGTTGGTGCTGTGACTGCATCGAGTTGTGTTGAAGCATGGCTTGGGATTACCAGTTAAGTAATCAAGCGTTGAAAAGGCTGTGCACAGCATCTCTATAGGGAAATCACAGTTCTGTCAAGGAGAAACAGTAGAAAGAACTGATAAATTCAAAGATTTTCAATCTAGATGAACTAAAGAAGGCTGTTGATTCTCTTAATTAAATTGGGGGGTGTCAGGGGGAGTTACTTTTTTAACCTGTCATTACATTCATTTTAATAATTGTTACTTTTCTATTTTTTTATTGTTGCATACAGTTTCTTATTAAATATTGTATCTAATGTTGTGTCGATTTCATAATCATTTTCATCTAGCTTTGTGTTAATTTCATTATCATTTTCTTCTAGTGTGACGCCTCTGTCTTGAGTCCATCCACGTCTGTCCTGGGTTTGTCATATCTGTGAGGAACAGATCCTCTGGAGGCTCAAACGCGTTATCAATTGTTGTCCTGTCATAGATATTCGTATTTATGGGAGGTGCTAAAATATATGCTCTGGGTGGCAAGAATTCTGGGTATGATGATAATTAGAGAAAAGTCATCATGACGTCAACAATTTACAGAAGGCGCTTTGTAAATGACTGACGTCACCGGATGAAAAGAAATAGATTTCATGGCAATATTTATTTGGATCTTTAATGTGTTGCTCTCTAACTTGGAAGTGTTCTATTCCGAGAGTCTGCTATGTAAAGACATACATGGAGATAAGTTGTTTACTGTATAAGACGATTAATAGTAGTGGTTTACTTCAATTGTAATAAATAGTTTCAAATACACACTTGACGGCAATTATTATTATTTATTACTTTACATTTCCCTAATGATCAATAAATAGCAAGGATAAGAGGCATTACTATTTCTAGAATAGTTTTTTCAATTTAATCAAACATTTCTTCAATTTCTTACTATTGTAAAATCTTACCTGACCTTCAGATGGATTCCTGCTAATTGCTCGCAATATCTGAGTAGAACTGACGTTTGGCATTGCAAGAATTTTAGTGATATTATTATCCGTCAAGTCTGATGTCAAATGCTTTAATACAACCTCCGACTTGCTTAACTGCTTTACCGCCTCTTTAATTTTATTTACCACCACGTCATCCTCCTGTTGCTCTGTCATATTTAGCTGACTGAAGTTTGCTCCCACGCTTTTAATTTCTAATGTCAACAACCCGTGTTGTCTGTGTATGATGAGAACATCAAAGTCACCTTTGTCATAATGTTGCTTACGAAGGTCTTCGGGCAATGTGCAAGGGCGTGGTAGAAGGGCAGCAGTAGCCGCGTAACTAGGTTGACCAAGATACTTCCCGAACTGTAGCTGAGAAATGACCATCATCACTTCTTTCGGTTGACTGTTATCCGCCAGTGCACGAAGACAACACAACACACGCTGTACGGCTTTGTCGTCACGCACGTCATTGTCATACACGGGTTGAAGGAGTAAGTTAACTTGACTTCTGTTTTCCACTGGGCCTGAAAGATTTGGTGCTGAAGAAGACTGAAAATAAAATTACCACTCAGAGTTAATATTAATAGTATCCTAATAAAATTCCAGATATATATTTTTAAATATCTAGAGCGAAAACATGTTTAAACATTTCTGGAATGGTCCAGCTTAGCGTATATTCTCTCCAACTTTCCTCTTCTACTTAAAGCGACATTGTAAAACTTAAATGAACTGGATTTAATAAATTGCAAATATCAATCTTACCTCCAAGATGTGAACTTAATGACATATAAATAGCTACCACCCTCCCCTCTCCATGATTTGAACTTAGTAAATTACAATAGCAATCTTATCAACAAGTTATGATTTTTTATAAATTACAATAACAATCCTACCTCCAAGACGTGAATGAATAAATCAAACATAATCTATCTCCACGATGTTAACTCAATAGATTAAACATAAAAATCTTAAAACCAATATGTGAACTTAATATATTACAAATAGCAAACTGTATTTTAGATTAACGCGAGGAAAGGAAAAGTGTAAATATTTTAGAAATGTTAACCTTCCATCTTTATTACACATCTAGAGGAATAAACGAAAACTAACACGGTATTTATTTCATCATTTAATCAGTCGGCACACAGAGAACACACACAGCATTGAATATATTCAACACTCAGGACACAGCACACGCAACCGTCAGAATACACAATATTTTACACACACTTAGCAGTCAACGAATACAAAACATTTTAAGGAGGATAATTATGAAAACGACGCCAACTCGATAAATAATCTTCGAAACCAAAGCAAATAAAAATAACATTTTGAAACCAAAGCCTAACTTTGATTGCTTCCCCCCCCCCCACATCTCCCTGAAAAATAAATCTAAACTGCCTTCCTCGATTTACTACATTCTCTCTCTCTCTCTGTCTCTCTCTCATTGTCTCTGTCTCTTTCTTTCTCTCTCTCTCTCTCATTGTCTCTGTCTCTTTCTTTCTCTGTCTCTGTCTCTCTCTCTCTCTCTCTCTCTCTCTCTCTCTCTCTCTCTCTCTCTCTCTCTCTCTCTCTCTCTCTCTCTACTTGTGTTCATTAGTCCGATTAAAAGGCAGACCATGAGCAGTGGCAAGCCCTTCTTGTTCCTTGGGATCCTCGGTGTTGCGTCCTCATCTGGGCAATTCCCTATGATCGACATATGAATTGTCTTTGTCGGGCTAATATCTACACAGAAATTCCAAATGCCAGCTGATTTTAAGAGTGTTTGCGCATGTTCTGCTTATACGATTCGGAAATAAACCCTGGTGCCCTATTGACTTTCATGAACTGTTCGTGTGACGTACGTGGCTTCTTCCTATGATGCAACATAAGGTGACGCAACAGAACAGATCATGTGTTCAGTTATTTTAATGATCAATACGTCTGCTGTGCAGTGAGATTAACTATATCTAAGCCCTGTTGTGCAGTGGTTTTATCCATATGTAAGCCTTGTGTGCAGTGGTTTTAATCATCTATAAGCCCTCTTATTCAGTGGGTTTAGTCGCAACTTTTTTCGTATAGAGTAGAAGTGTCAAACTTGATGACCTTGTTGGGCAAAACTAAAAATACGATGTCAGATTTATTATAGGGATTATACAGTTGTAGTATCATTTCTTTGTAAGGATTATACAGTTGTAGTATCATTTCTTTGTAAGGATTATACAGTTGTATCATTTCTTTGTAAGGATTATACAGTTTTAATATCGTTTGTTTGAAAGGATTATACAGTTCTAAAATCCATTCTTTGCAAGGAGTATACATATCTACTATCGATTCATTATATTTGTTACGTTGACAATAACATTTTTCAATATATGCTTTAATTAGTACATTTACATAAGAAATAAACCTGAAATAAGCATTCCTATTAACAGTATGAAATGAGTAATGTAATGCAGTCAAGACAAACTATACTTGACCTCCTAACCCACAAGTAGTTTGTTTTGTTATGCTAAGCGTTTTTGAAAATGCATAAACAATATTTTTGGTACCAACCTTACAAGCGGTGATGTAACCATCACGCTCTGATGTGTGTGCTGCACTCAAAAGGGAGCTCACATCAATAACATAATACGTCGAACAATAGCCAATAGTGGGTCATGTCCAAGCCTGTAGCTTGACCGATAGATTTCCCGCCATAAATTCTTATATGCCCTTTTAAATACTCTGAACTGGTTCGCGAGGGACAGAACCTGAGACTTTATGAGAGACATCGCATATTCCGCGAATTAATCAAGAGAAACCCGCTGTGCTAAGACAAGGTAAAACACATCAATTTCTTAAGATATTATTTTACTCTGTATTATATTAAGAATGTTGTGTGAATTTTGCAGATCTATCGAGTTTGAGTGGCTGGGTTAAAATGTATGTGCGCTTCTATATGATTGTTGGACTGTGGAACAATAATTTATCTTTATTGTATAAAGATAAGGGAATGCTAATTTTACTTCTTGAAAACTAAACTGAATTGTAATTGAGGAACGCCCTTGTGCTTTGGAGTAATTTCCTATATAATAATTTAACTCACTTGCGTGTAAAATGCTTTGTGTAATTTAACACGCATGTGCGCGATTTTGAATTGTACTATTTGATTCGTACATTTTATTTTCCATTGTAAAACACAATTACTTCTATTTGTATTGATTAAATCTCTTTCATATAATATAGTATATTTTATTATAACATGCATGAGCGTGATTTTGGATTACATCTTTATTTATTATATTTATCTATTGATATAAAATGCGATTAAAGGTAGACTTGTAAATAGGCTACACTATTTGTCTATGCCACACGTATGGATCAGCGAATCCATAGAATTGTCGCTCATGAAAGGATATTATATTTTCAGAGCAGGTATTTGGTTCTGGCCTTTCCTTTACGTCACGTCCGTATGAAGATGCCCATGACTTATCTGAGGATTGTACATGAATCCTGCGTGAAGTGTTCAACGTGCAGAGACTTACCGAACACTGGGTCTTTACAACTGAAGTTGAAAGTGCCAAATCAAAAGACTGTATGACAGCCGCCATTCTGGTTCAACAACATACTGTTGGAGGTGACTGAGCTGCCATATGTTTCGTGTCTATGAACTCTGAGTCAAATATCGATTACGATTCGTACGAGCACAGACAGTAGGTAGTCCTATGACCTATCTATCGGAAATTGATGTATAGAATTACCTTTTGCTAATTGTTAATTTATTAAATATCTTTAATGTTGTCTAATTACAGTAGTTGGCTAATTATTGTGAGGAAGACCAATAGAACTGGGTTGGGGGCTGAGAGTCAAGATGAATGTTTTGAATGCATAATTAGTTGTAATCGGATAACGTACCCAGTTCGTGCTTTGTTACACAGGTTTGCCTGTCACTAAATTTGGTATCCAAACTACGGAGGTAATTCAGGGACTGAATGGTAGATCTTGGCAACCAGTCTGTTGTCAGCATAGGTGAATGCTATAATTTAAATAATCTAAAATCCTCATGCTGAGGCAGGGTATTTAAATAAATGCTGGAACGTAACAAGAGAAATCACAAATATTTTTTAGTTAATAAATTAATTTAATTATTAAGTGTATGACATTAGAGTTCACAAATACTTTTAAAAAAATAATAAATGAATTTAACTATTAAGAGTATAGAAATGAGTGAGTTCACAAATATTTTTCTTTAGTTAATAAATGAATTTGAGTGACTGCAGGCATGATTTGGTTTGTATTTAGAATTTATTGCATGTATACATTTAATAAATATACCCAGTGTGCGTAAACGTTTCTTGACTTCAAATGTCATACATCTGAGGGCGGTTCTTCAAGAACCAAACCCCCCTTCTACTCTCTCTCTTTCTCTCTCTCTCTCTCTCTCTCACTCTCACACACACACACACACACACACACACACTATGGCTAATGTTACCATATATAACTATGGTTAATTTGGTTATATTTTATGTATATCTAACTAACATCATTATGACTAATATGATTATATAAATATATGTAACAGCACTGTGGCAAATATGATTATATAATATCTAATGTCACTCTGGCTAATGTGATAATATAAACATATCTAAAATGATTATAACATATCATTATATAAACATATAATATAAACATATCTAAAATGTAGCTAATATGATTAAATAAATTTAAATAACTAACATCATCACTTCCACTATCCTGATTAAATAAATACATATCATGTTAACTACATTACAAAAATGTTAAGGATTAATATGATTACATAAATATTTAAGAAATAGTATATGACTAATAATATGATTATACAAAACTAGCATATTTACTTTTAATATGATTAAATAAGCTTATGATTAACATTATATCAGAGATTTAAATTACATAAATATATGATAAACACTTTTATCATTAATAAGAAAATATAAATACATTACCTGCACTATTATCGATACCATGATTATATAAATAAATAACAAACGCCATGATCACAAATATGTTTATATAAATGCAAGGAATATGTGAGGAAAAATTTGTGTAAATTGATTTTACCGTAGCCTGAAATGTCCGCTCACGTGACCTAGATTTAGCAGTTGATGGTGTCTGACTGGGTCCATCCTGTGGGATTTGAGCCACTAACTCCTGCTCGCCAGCAATGTTCTCCACGCAGTACGGCACGCGATTGAAATGAAGGGGAGGTAAAAAATATGTCTGCGTGTGAAGTTCAGGGTACCAAGCCTTTAAACACTGAAGCCAATAGTTTTCAGCTGGTTGTTGTGACGCATGACCTTGATCCTTATCCGACGCCTGAAGAAATTATATATAGAAAGAATGACGTCACACTAAACTTTGTATGACAGACCTTTGTTTACTTCTGTACTTGTGATATCATTACAAAATCAAAATGTCGGTCTCTAATATTGACAGACTTTTGTAATCTCTTCTGGTCATTGAAATTTGCAATACTGAATAGATTCCAAAGTACAGAAAGTAAATGTTTCATTAATTTTACTGTAAACAAATACGAAGACTTAACAAAGATAATATTTATATTAAACTCATGAATTATCAATTCAGAATGTGTAAAGTACTAAATTTATTAATAAAATTTACGATTTGTTTAGTTTGTGCCATAATATCCCAAAACTACTTGGATATTTACCTGAGGCAATAGTACGTTGGCAGACTTTGGATTGATTTAAATCTATATTTAGCTCTGACATATATGTTATCTGTGATTTCTTGAAGGTTATTAGGACAATTTTATAAATATCGATAGTATGTGAGAATATAATCAGGCGATTTAATAATTATTCTTGTAATTATTGATTAATATTGCAGAATTCAATCAGATTTTTTTATATTTATTCTTCTAATTGTTGTTTATTGTGCCTCTATTCAATCAGGTTTTTATATTTAGTCTTCTAATTATTGTTTATTTTACCTGAATTCTTTTTTAAATTGACATTTAGATTAACAAGATTTTCCTTATCAGTCTAAATAAAAGAGATGGAATAAAAATAATATCAACTTGTAACAGTCTTTTCTGTACGAAATTTGTTTTTGTTTATCCATTAAGGTGCATATAAAGATATGTAGTTGTATTTATTCATTCAAGCATTCGTTTATTTATTTTAAAATTATGTAATGTATGTAAAAAGAGTGTTTGTTTATTTATTTTTAAATTATGGAATATATGTAAGAGAGAGAGGTTATTTATTTTAAAATTTTAGAATGTAATAAAAGAGAGAGAGAGAGTTTCGTTTTCTTTTCTCTTACTGCAATAAATGGTGTTAGAAGTGGGATTGTTTAATTTTTTTTTTTTTTATTTTACCCCCCCCTCCCAAGAGTTAGAAAGAGAAATTTCTCTCTAGACATTTTTATTTACTTCAAATGGTGTGATATGTGGATTTATTTATTTATTTATTTATTTATTTTAAACGTACTTAAAGAAAGATATTGTTTGTCATTTTACTAAAATACATTCACGTTGTGTTAGTCTAAAATACATACAAGTTGTTTTAGTCATGTAACATTTAATGCGTCAACATATACTATTTACTAAAATACATATAAATTGTGTTAGTACTGTAACATTTAATACCTACACATATACTTTATTTTTCAATACATACAACCTGTGTCAGTTTTGTAACATATAGTACGTGTACGTTTGACTACAATACATACGAATTATGTTAGTTCTCTAACATTAATGAATCTACATGTGCACGTTTGACTACTATGCGTACGAGTTGTGTTGGTCGTGTAACATATAATATCTGTACTTTATTACAACATCATCTAAAAACTCAAACAAGATAAACACACACACGCACACACACACACACACACACACACACACACACACACACACACACACACTACACCATGGAAAACCACACCCAAACATCCCACCCACACAGCAATAACACCTAACAAGCTAATATCCACACTAGTACCCGCTACACCAGGGGTCTCAATCTCATTTTACCTGGGGGCCGCTGGAAGTAGAGTCTGGGTAAAGCTGGGCCGCATCATTATTCCCTGCTGCCATATACCTGGCAAAGCTTCCTCTTATACAGCTCAGACACACTTGGCTTCAGGTAGGAAGCCACTGAGTCCCTCAGTATGGCTTCAAGATGCTCATCAGTAAGTTTGGACCTGAGTTTTGACTGTTCATGTTTGAGAAGAGCTTTTCACACAGATAGGTGCTCCCAAAAAGGCACATGGTCCGCTTGAACATCCTAGAAAGCTCAGGGAAGGTAAGGGGCAATTCTCTCAAAAACATTCCAAGCTTGTCTGCTTTTCCACTCACCTCCATGAACTTGGCTTTGAGTTCAAAATTACACTGTATGTCAATTAGCTTCATTTGAAGCACAGGAGGAGCATCGTCCACATATAAGGAGAAGAGATCAGCAAATATTTGAATGGTGGTTCTGTGTTTCTTGAAATCTGCAAACCTGTGATCAAATTCTTCCTGCAGCTTTACAATAGCATCAACATACTTCTTACCACTGAATGGTGTGCCAGAATCAATGAGTGCCTTACATGTTGGGAAATGGCAGAGGTTGTTTGAGAAAGCTGGGCTTTCCATAACACAAGTTTTATGCAGTGCTGACAAGCTGCCCATGGACTTGTAATTTCTTGTTCAGTACATTCAGCTATTGTATGATGTCAACAAGAAAAACTAAGTCCATGAGCCATTTGGGATCACTTAGTACAGGAACAGCCATACCATCCTTCTCCATGAAGGTTTTTACTTCTGATCTTAACTCATATAACCTCTTCAAGACATATATTGCGAGCTGTGCAGTGTCAGTGACATCGGTGCTCTCATCAAGAGCGACTGAGTATGCATGGAAATGTTTAGCTTTCTCACGCAGTTGATCGTAAATGTTACCTGACAGGTCAGAAATGCGCTCTGCTACTGTGTTGGCTGAGAGGCTGATGTTGCTAAACTGACTGCTCTTTTCTGGACAGACTATGATTGCAGCCCGTAACATGCACGTTTTGATGAACTCGCCATCTTTAAATGGTTTACCTGCTTTAGCAATCATCTCACTCACCACATAGCTAACTTTGACTGCCGCATCACTCTCTTTGCTGGCTTTCTTGAAAAAATATTCTTGTCTCAGTAAACATGTTTTAAGTTTGGCGACTCTCTCATCTCCTTGGTATTTTGCATGCTCCTCAGCATGTCTAGTTGAGGAATGACGTCTGATGTTGTACTCCTTATGCACCACAACTTTCTCTGTGCATATAAGACACGTCGGGATGTCCCTGAGCTCAACAAAATGTATTTTCTCCCATTTCTCCTGAAATTGTCTGTGCTCATTGTCAACCTTTCTCTTCACGGCAGATTTTGAGTAAGACATGACTGGGGAGGTTACAAAATAAAACAAAAACAAAGAAACCTATTTGCACTGGGTGAGTGGAGGTATTTTCCCCTCCACTCGATGACAATCACGTTTCAAGTGACTAACTTTCAGCACTTTTCCTAATTTGCTGTGTGTAGCAGTCTAAATCTCTTCCGTTCAAAAACAGAGTTTATGTGAGAGTTAGCTGCCTGTTATGTATGCAATATACTATAGGAGCCTATCAAAGCATAGGTATATGACAAAACACATTCACTTGATTAGGAATCACGTCAGCCTTTCAAGTATTTTTTCGTAATTATTTTTATATAATTTTTCTTTTATGTTGGTATAGTGTTTATTTACTTTAATATTTCCTATTTGTTTAAACATATTTATTTATTTAGATTGCTGTATTACTTTCTTTCTTTCTTTTTCTGTTCTTCCTTTTCTGTTTTATCAGTCTACTATTTTTACTATTTTTCTTCTCTGCTAAACCATTCACCTGCTTTTTCGACATGAAAATTATGCCTTTTCTAAACCACACATCTGTGTATAGGCTTGTAGGGTCTATAATCTATATAGAATCAGTTTGTTAGATCTGGGTGCTTTTGAACTTTGCTAAACGGTAGCAATATGTAACAGGCTGGTTGTTAATTTGCGTTGCTGTCACTATCAGGTGATAAAAACTATAAAACTCCCAAAGTGCGTGAGAAAAACGTGCGGGCCGCACTATCACTAAACATTGATATCAAGTGGGGGCCACAAAATATCATCATGCGGGCCGCAAGTTGGAGACCCCTGCCCTTACACCCTACCCCACCATTCAGAATGGCTCATTCATTGTGCTGTCTATGATGTTGTTTTCAAAACTGTCCAGGAGTAGACAATCTTTGCTGTTTATTCAAAGTCAGTTTAGAAATATTAATGTGTTGGCATATTTTGGAAACATATATTATTTAAAATAAATTTAAACATACTTAAAATCATTGACACATAAATAAATAAAATCATTAAGTAAAGTGCTCAAAAATACATTAAAAATCAGAGCTTAGTGTAATTTAAAATTTGTTTTACCATGAATTCATGTTGTCATTGTTAAACCAGATTTGTCAAAGTTTGCAATGCTGACGTCAATGTGGATCCATCATGAACGTTTTACCATCAATCATATTCTTCATTCTTCACTGTGCGGTACTTCACTGAAATAAAAGTGAGGTAAGAAATTGGCGTGCTATATTTCACTGAAATAAAAGTGAGGTAAGAAATTGGCGTGCTATATTTCACTGAAATAAAAGTGAGGTAAGAAATTGGCGTGCTATATTTCACTGAAATAAAAGTGAGGTAAGAAATTGGCGTGCTATATTTCACTGAAATAAAAGAGAGGTAAGAAATTGGCGTGCGTCTGAAATTTTATCTTCATAATTCGTGCCGTCTTTATAGAATGACGTCATCCTTTAACATTTTTCTTCACAGCGTTACACTTTTCTAAAAAACATGACTGTTACAATGTATAATAAAATCTTTCTACATAAATTGACTGTGACAAATTGTAATACAAACCATTTTAAATAGAGCGTAACACTTTTCTACAAAACATTACCGTGACAAAATTGGTGGTGTAGTCGGTGTAGTCGGTGTCGTAAAGTCGATACAATGATTTTCAAAATGTCGAATGATTAACAAATGCAGGTCAAAACACGAATGCTAACTTGCGGGAGAGTGAGCGGATATGTTAACGGGTGGCAATTGAAGTGCACCTTAGCGCACCCCAAAAATGACTGCCTGTTTTGTAAACACTGAAATGATAGTGATAGGGTATGAATAAAACAAAATCAAACTGTGGTCAATGTGTCAATAATGGCCTTAATTTTAGACATGTGGCTACCATGCAAGGGTACTCATTTTGCTATCTTATTGCTAATGCCATTTATTGAAAGCGTTTCAGTCTGATTTTACGCATCTCTACATGCATGTTTGTAAACGAATTGACATGTGCACATGTATGTTTGTAAATGACAAGACGTGTGCATGTATATTTGTAAACGACACGTGTACATGTATATTTGTAAACGACTAGACATGTGTACATGTATGTTTGTAATTGACTAGACTTGTGTACACATATGTTTGTGTGACAGAATAAATTTTCCTCTCCCTATTTTTAAATTAAATTCTTATATAATTTGTTGAACTGTCAGAGTAGCCCGACCTTGTGCACTCCTTATGGTGGTAATTTTGAAAGTGTCTGAGTATGAAGTAAACACTCGAGGCAAGAATATTCTACATTGCTGATGTAATCCAAACTGAGTGAGTAGTGTGGCTAAGATTGGCTACGATTTACAAGAACGAGACCAGCCAATGGGCTGAGATGAAAGAGTTCACTTGCTGTATAAAATACTACTGTCTCATCACTTTGAATTTGAAGTGACAAGAAAGAGTTTTAAAAGGCATCCGTTAGCATGGCGGTGAGTTAAACTGACTGACTGAGAGAGAATGGACTTAAAAATATTTTATGTAATTTTGCTATTGATTCTGTTATACACTGCTAGTTGATTTTTATTCCTACAAACGTTTGAACTATGATGTTTGTGTGTAGTGCACTAACAAACTTGGCATTGTTTGAAATGTTGTATTTATTATCTCATGTGCATGTATCAGGATAATAAATACTGTTGCAGGAAATTGTAAGTTGAGGATGGAATGTAAGATAGAATGGAGTTATATTGTAGCCTTTCAAGTTTCCACTTTCCATTTACTTTTACGTGTTCACTGGTTATAAACCTGAATGACCTGGAAGACGCAGAAAAAATCTGTTGAGGTGTGTGTAAATTTGAAGAGGATGCTATACACTTTTGATATATCATGGTAAAGCATGCTGAGTACATCCAGAAAATTCTAATACATTAAAGTTACCAGAATTATTGTTGTGTTCTGCTCAAGAGAAGTGACATGGCATAAAGAAGTTATCTCTAAGCAGTGGAACAGTGTATATTTTTACCTGTGAGTGACACATGTAGAACTGATTAACTGAACTATAAATTGTGGTGAAGTGTGAGAAGGACTGTTAAGCCCGCACTAATCAAGTTATGTAAATGCTGTATTACTTATCTCTAATAACTCCATTTCTATTATTTGATGAAATTAACCTTTGACTTGTCTTCACTCTATTGTTGAATTGAATATAATTATGATAGAATGTGTAATTATAAAATTTATCCAAATGTTAATTCATGGAAATAATGATGTCAGGTATTTTTTCATTGTATTTGCCATATGTATATTTGATTGTTCATTTAATAAATTTATTGTTACAATTATTGACCTTCTTACACGTATTAATAACGTCATGTTAGAGAAGAAAGTGGGTGGAGGGGGGCTCGCTAAATATAGATTAAAGACGGATTTGTCTTCTCCTTTAGTAAGATGTTTTCCACTCAGAGAAACGTTATGTTGTGAAATAGAGAAAACGTTTACAGCACACAATTATCCACTAAATGAGAGAGACGAGTGGTGTCTGTGGAGGATCATTAATAAAATAAATTAAGATTTTCATCACTTATAATTAGTTATGAAAGATTAATTAATAATAAAAATAATAATAAGCATTTTCATTAATTAAGTGGCATTGTTGTCACCATTTGTAAACGACTAGACATGCGTACAAGTATGTTTGTGAACGATTAGACATGTGTACATGTATGTTTGTGAACGATTAGACATGTGTACATGTATGTTTGTAAATGACTAAACTCCTTATATTCATGTTGTAGACGACTACAAATGACGGATCTCGAGCATATTACTGACTATCAACTTGCAATAAATGTAGTCCAACGACTACGAATCTCTAAAATCAGATTTATAACCTACTACATATCTCTAAAGTCAGGTTCACAATCACAATATTCTACAAATCTCTAAAGGCAGATTCACTATATACTATACATCAGTAAAATCAGGTTCACATATATTACATATCTCTAAAGTAAGCTTACAATCGACAGAACATTTCAACATCACTAATATTAGAATTTTCAACTCTAGTTGACCTCTACAATGTACTCTGTACTCAACGTCATGTTTATATGAGCTACTTTTCTCAAATGTCATTTCAGTAACTGACGTATCATCTATTAAGATAATTATTAATCAAATAATAATCAAATTTACACCCATAAGTTGAAGTTAGTTATCTACCATATATATCTTAAATGAATATATAATCGTCTATACATCTGTACAATATATACGTAATCGAATACACATCACTAAATCATGTCAATAATCAACTATACATCTCCAAAGTGTATAAGTAAATGCTTACACCTCTGTAACTCATGTTTAGTAATCAAATGCACATCTGTAAAGTATATAAGTGATCGATCACACACCTCTAAAGTCACATAAATAACTTTACACATTTCTAGAATTATGCTTGTTAATATTTAATTTATTAAGTCACATAAACAACTCTACACATTTCTAGAATTATACTTGTTAATATTTAATTTATAAAATCACAGAAACAACTCTACACATTTCTAGAAATATACTTGTTAATAGTTAATTTATAAAGTCACAGAAACAAATTTAAATATTTCTAGAAATATACTTGTTAATAGTTAATTTATTAAGCATATATATGCTAAATGCCATCAAAAATATCAGAAAATGAAAAAAAAGAAAATAAAGCTAGCTTAGAGTAAATCAAAATGGCGGATGAATACAGTATAATATGCATATTCAATTGCTATTCAGTTCCTTTTTTTTTTTTTCTCGAGCAGGAATGTTTGCTTTCTGGTTGAGTGCTCCGTGACCTGGAAATGAGCCAGGTACAAGTTTGTCTTTTCACTGTTAGAATATGGAACAGGTGATTTAATCCGCCACTTGCATGACTCAAGGCCATAACTCGTATAAGATTTAGGACGTGTCCACACGTGCAGTGTGATCAAACCGCTTTGACGGAATTTATAAAGAAATGAACACATTTTACTATAACACACTGTATACAACACATTTTACTTTAGAAAACAGTGTGCAATACCAGACTGCAACACTACTTTTACCTCTAGTAAAAGACTTTGCACAACGATTTATTGATATATTGGAGCAGACAATTCTCTCTTGTTCATTTGTGAGTGATATTTATCTATTGCAGCAGACAATTATCTTCTTAAGGTTGTGAGTGATATTTATCGAATGGAGCAGACAGTTCTATTGTTAGGTTCGTTAGTTATATTTATCTAATGGAGCAGACAATTCTCTTGTTATGGCTATGAGTTACATTTATATAATGGAGCAGACAATGTTCTTGTCATGGCTGTGAGTTATTTTAGTTATGACTCTGAATTATATTTATCTACTGGAACAGACAATTCTCTTCTTAAGGTCGCGAGCGATATATATATATATATGTTTGCAATATTAAGTTGTGGTCCACTGTTCAGTGTTTACACTAAATCAAGATTTTTTGCTTATATATTATGGATTTGTGAAAATATGTGCTTGCCAGTCAATTATTAATACATCAAAATATGAGCATGAAATGTCTAGTGCAAGATTCAGTGTTCAGAACGAACATTGAGAATTCAAAATAAAGATGAACAACTTTTACAACGACATTTAGTGCTGGAATCTTATGATGGTGACGTTTAATGTAGGCATGACTTAAAGATTATATTTAGAATGGGTGTTTGTATAGCGATATTTAGTGTGTGGTGATTCTTTGATTATATTTAGTGTGTGTTTGTATGATGATATTTAATAAGAAAATAAGAAGTATTTGTAAGAACTATTTAGCGTGTGTAGGAATGGCGTCTTTACTATCAACAGGGCCTGTACCTAGCAAAATTGCTCCCGTCAAACACCGTTATGGGAAAAGGAAGTAGCTTATTTATCCATGAAGTAAACAGTGTGGATGAATACGTTTTGCATTTTTTTGGAAGGTACTTTGTACGGACTACAAATGTGTCAGTGAACAGTGTTGTACAAAGCAGAGAGAGATTGTACAGAGTAGAGAGAGTTGTACATAAATATTTATAAAGAATATAGGGATTTGTACAAAATTGCACATACTTGAGACAATTGTACAGAGTAGAGATGTACAGAGAGAACTTTCTACACGATACAAGTAAGGAGCACATTAAATGAGATCGATAAAGTATAGTTAACTAAGTGAAGGTCATGTTGACACTGTTCATTTCCTGCTGACTCTGTGTTATGCTTCGTGCTTTGTAAGTGTCTTCTACCTCTCGTGTCAAGTAAAATCACAAGTATTTGTTAGTGTCACCTGTCTCCCATGTTAAGTAAAATTGCAGGTATTTGTTAGTGTCGCCTGTCATGTCAAGTAAAATCCCAGGTATTTGTTAGTTTCATATTTGTCTTGCATACATCCCATGAGAAAGTGTCTTGTATACAACTTTTTAAAAATTTGTTGTATGTGTCTTGTGAGAAACTGTTGCATTCGCCCTGTGTGAGAGAGTGTTAGATAAGTGCTATGAGAAAGTGTGTTGTATACGTCTTATGGGAAAGTATGTTGCATACGTCCTATGAGAAAGTGTTTTTTATATATCCATGAGAAAGTGTGTTGTATATGTCTTACTGAAAATTGTGTTGCATACGTCCTATGAGAAAGTTGTTGTGTACATCTATAGGAAAGTGTCCTAGGAGAAAGAGCGCTGTACACGTCTTAAGTGAAAGTGTGCTTGCTCTGTGTATATTGCATTAAATAATTGTGTCATTGTCTTGGAGAGCAGTCTCATTGTATTGAAGTGTAGTGTCATTATGAAAGGAGTTTTACATGCCGTGCGTATATTGTATTGGAGAGTGGTGTCACTGTCCTGGAGAGTATTGGTATGGTATTCCCCTTATTGAACAGTAGTGTCATTCTGTCGTATTGAAGAGTAGTTTCATTATAGTGAAGAGTAGTGACGTATTAGAGAGTAGTGTGAGTGTATTGAACAACAGTGTCGTATTGTAGAGTAGTGTGATTGTGTTGAACAGCAGTGTCAATGCATTGTACAGTATTGAAAAGTCGTGTCATATTGTAAAGTATTATCAACTGGAGAGTAGTGTCAATGTATGAACAGTAGTGTCGTATTGGAGAGGAGTGCCATTGTATTGAAAATTAGTGTAATTGTATTGGAGAGAAGTGACATTGTATTAGAGAATAGTGTCATTACAATGAAAATTAGTGTAATTGTATTGGAGAATAGCGTTATCATAGTGGAGAGTATAGCCTTTGTATTGAATAGTACTATAGCATTAGACAGTACTGGCATTGTATTGGAGAGTAGGGTCATGGAATTGAAGAGTTGTGTCAATGTGTGACGCCAACGTCACTTAGTTAATGGCTCTAATTATTAATTAATTCATCATTTATAACCAAGTAGTGGAAACTTATTTTTGATATTAATAATTTTCCAACAGACACCACGCATCTCTCTCACATAACATATATGCAGACGCTTTAACGTTTTCTCTCTTCCACCTGTCACGAAAATCAAGGAAATATTAATATTTTTTTTTCTCTCCCTCTAAGTATTTTCTAATTCTAAACTATGAACGAAACAGCTAAGTTAATTAAAAGAGGGACAGGGGTGAAAGTGACCATTTTGTCAACAACACGAAAACTAAGTCAGAAACGCAGCTGAAGAAAATAGGTTTCATGCCGGAGAAGAGGGAAACGTGTAATTAAATGTTGGCTGGCCATGACACCACGCCCATAAATCTGTGTCGAGTAGTGGCCAGTGTACGGAATTCGTGAGAAGGCACTGGGACGCTAATTTTGTCCGTATAGAAAGCAGGCCCTGAGTTTTTGAAATGTAAACAACTTTTAAAATCACCACTATAAAAATGTTTGGTAGTTTAAGTTGATATTGTTATTGTGAAATTACTATTGTTTTGTGAAAGTACTAATGAAATAGAAGTTGAGTTATTGGGAAGTAATAATTGTATTACTTAGTTAAAAAGGTTGGTTCGAGTGTACAACCATGTGAGTTAATGTATGGCTTGCCAGGTGGCCATGAGTTGCCATAGTAACTGTAGTTTTAAAATAAAATAGGAGTAGGACAGCTTG
This sequence comes from Sinotaia quadrata, assembly GCA_028829895.1. Classification (NCBI taxonomy): domain Eukaryota; kingdom Metazoa; phylum Mollusca; class Gastropoda; order Architaenioglossa; family Viviparidae; genus Sinotaia; species Sinotaia quadrata. The sequence continues at coordinate 13,015,525 of CM054179.1, forward strand.
CTCTGAGATTTTAGTGTGTGCTCTGGGAGAGTTAGACAGGCCAAATGGATACGTAAATCACAGTGTCAACTGGGAACTTGATACTTTGGCACTGATAGAAATGGACCTTCAGGATGATCAGAAATATTCCTCAGCATGTACAGTGCTGTGCTGGTTGTAAATGGGCAGTGTTGGATGGGGGATAGCGTCTGTGCTGGAAGGGAATGTGTACCAGTCAGCTCAGAGAAGGGATGTGCAAGAACTTTGTGTATAAAAGAGGATATGGAGCCAGGGGCGGATGAGAAAAGTGGAGAATGTAGCGTGTTGTAGGGAGAGCGGAATGCTCTCAGTTTCTCCCTGCTTTTATGTATCAAGAAGACTCTACGATTCTGTGATGGCAAAGCAGAAGGAGAATTCTTTAACACTGTAACAGAGTACCGGAAGTCTACCCGACTGCATATGGATAGCGCGTCGTAAAGACCGCTGCAGTTTAGGTGAACCAGTCAAATAGGACAGTCATCTCAGGTTTTCAAAGACTCTGTGTAAAGACCGCGGGTGATCGATTATTTTCCATGCAGAGGCAAATTCCTGGTGGAAGTTTAATGTCACTAGTCACTGGGATATGTTACAGAACGAGATGTTACATAGTGGTAGTAACTATCGTTGACAGCAGTAGCGGTCATGCATGAGGCATACCGCCGAGAACGGCAAAGGTTGGCCGTTATGAAGAAGAGAAGAGAAGAGATGAGAAACGAAGACGAGAAGAGAAGAGATGAGAAATGAAGAAGAGAAGAGAAAAGATGAGAAACGAAGTTAAGAGAAGAGACGAGATGAAATGAGCAGAAATTGAAGAGAAGAGAGAAGAGAGAACGCAATGAGAGCTGAGAAATTAGGCCTAACTAGAGAAGCGCACGGGAGCGTGAAGTTGTAGTAGCCGTTGTAGCAGTGAAGGCGCAGGTCGAGACGTCGATGATGTTTTTATGTATCATCAAAACCCCCCCAGCACCAGAAAAAAGTGTAAAGATGTGAGCCCAGCACCAGGAGAAAGTGTAACGATGTGAGCCCAGCACAAGAAGAAAGTAACGTTGATTATATGAGCAGAGAACAAGAGAAAGTAACGAACTATGTGAGCAGAAAACAAGGAGAAAATGACGACACATATGTGAGTAAAAGTAAATTCTAATTAGAGTAGAAATCTCAGAGCACGTAAACGTAAATATAAACCTAAAACTAAAGCGTAGGAATCTTAAGCATTAAAACTAAAATTGAAATAAACCTTAAGTTTAAATCATTGTAAATAAGCAAAGGATGGTTTTAAGATTAATGTAAGATAATATTGATGGAACCGTGAAGAAGACTTGCAAGTTAAATGACATTTGTTTATTATGAACTTTGTTTATTATTATTGAACATTGATATAAGTTGTGGCGCCAGAACTCTGAAATAATGACTGTTCTATTATGTTGTAAAATGCCTAAGCAATGTTAGAAGTAGTACTGCATGAAGAAATTGAATTTTGTATTTCGTTATTTTATTTCACCATTCATCATTTTTTCTTCTTTCTTCCCCGTTTCCCATGGGTGCGAGTGTGGATGGCTGACTGACTAACCAACGTGTGAGAGGAAACCCATAGACCAATAAATTTGAACTGGTACTCTGACATTGAGACTTTCTCCTGTCTATGGTTTCGAAAGAGTGGTTGCTGTCGTTGTTATACGTTGTGTCGTCTGTGCCGTCTACACTTCACCCCTACCCGTATGCAAGCACACATGCAAACATGTCGGCAATACGTAACCTACACGCAGAATTAAATTCGAGCCAAACAACCATCTTGGTATTCTGTGTGCGATTTGTAATTCTCTTTATGCAAGTCGTACGTGGCGTCGACAAAGCCACCATCCCTCCCCTCATGTCAGAGAAGGGAAGGGTGGGTGGTGACACCACCACATTAAAGACAAACATTTACCATCACAAAATATTCTGTAGCTGGAAAACGTCTTACTAAAGGAGAAAACAAATCCGTCTGTAATCTATATTTAGCGAGCCCCAATCCCCCCCCCCCCAATTTATTCTCCAACATAAAGTTGTCAATATGTGTAAGAAAGTCGAGATATTTATTAAATCAAAACTCAAATATATATATATATATATATATATATATATATATATATATATATATATATATATATATATATATATATATATATATATATATATATATATATATAAAACACAAATAATTTCAATGTATTTTCGTGATGTAATGTACAGTTATTACTTTCACATACCACACAGCTATTTTATGCACTTACTGTTTACTGTATTCTGTTGTCATGTATACACATTATTACATATTTATGAATCTACTATTTATTCTGTTGTCATGTATGCATAGTATTATACAACAGCTAATATTCAATGTGTTGATCTGTATACATGTTACATAATTATACATCTATTATTTATTCTGTTGTCACGTATACATATTATTACAAAGCATACAGTTAATATTCAATGTGTTTTCTTCATACACATCACTCATAGTATGTAACCAACATCAGACAAAATTGTTTTCTCAAGTTCACACAAAATGTTAATGGCATAAAGACATTATCTGTGTTGTCAAGATCACACAATTTGTTCATGGTATAAAGACATTATATGTGTTTTATAGTTCACACAAATTGTTCATGGCAAAAACTTGTTAACTTTTTGTCAAGCTCACACAAATTGTTCATGGCATAAAAATATTATCTGTGTTGTCAAGTTCACACAATTTGTTCATGGCATAAAGACATTATCTATGTTATCATATTTATAAATTACACACGTGTTAATCAAGATTGCATAACCTATAAAGGTCTGTGTGTTTACTTTTTGATATATGTTGTACAAAGCCTACAGTGAAATATCCATATGTTTTCTTGTTCAATCAAGTTTTACAAAGTCTCTAGTCAAATATCTGAATGTTTTCTTGTTCAATCAAGTTTTGGAAGGATTACAATCAAATATCAGTTTTGTTTTCTTGTTCAATAACATTTTACAAAGCCTACAGTCAAATTTCTCTGTTTTTTTTCATTCAAGTTTTACAATCATACAGCTTTTGTGTGTCATGTTATGTTCATGCATGTAAATAAATTGCTGACATCAGTTTGCATGGTTTACGTTTGTTTCTTTTGTCTTCATTATGTATGATATAATAATTACATTATGTGTGTATTTATGTTTGTTTTGTTGTCTTCATTATGAATGATATACTGACAACATTGTAATCACTAATTATTGATGCCAAGTAATCTTTTTCATTTTATTTGTTATATATTTGATTGTTGTTTTAATGAATTTATTGTCTTTCTTACAAATATGAATAGCCTTATGTTGGAGATGAAAGCCGGTGGTTTGGGGGCTCTCTAAATATAGATTAAAGACGATTGGTGTGTTACGTTTCCAGTATTTCTTTATAGACCCTGCCTAGGATAATTAAGGACTTTAAAGATAATAGATTAAATTAATTCCTTCTCTCTATCCTATACAGACTGGTTGCTCAACTTATCATTTGACTAACTTAAAAATGTGTCTTGTAGTGCAGACAACAGATTTACAAACTGATAAATTGCGTACAATAGCTGGTTTGTAGTCGTTAAATTCCTCTAAATTAATATGCATTCGTTACGTCATTCAGCTCAATTCGCCCCCATCCAATCCATGAAAAATCATTAGGTCTATTATGCATAAAAATGAACTACAAAGAGGTTTAACAATTAAAATAAGATTTAATAAAGTTTAACAATTTAACAATAATCAAATACGAGCGCGAAGTCTATTTCTTAATTCGGCACGTAGGTGCTTTATCGTTCTCGAGAAAGAATGCCCAATTGTTTCTTATGACTTTTAGTCATCCGAGTGGTACTCAGCTTTGTGTCTTTGTGTCGCCTGGTCTTTTGATCTAGTCCAAACCGGGTCTATCTCACTTGTAGTGACGTCAGCGGAATGCACGTGGCATACAATGGAAAACTGTCTCAGTTTAGCCCGCTTGTTGCACTTGTGGGTATAGACGAGCATGCGCCTACACGTCAGCGTTGCTCTGCAATGGTGGTGGACTTTGGAAGAGTTGAACTCACTCAACAGAGTTAAAAAACCGGCTTGTACAGGAACCACGAGTAAACGTGAAAGACAAAGAAGAAGACCAACCTGGAAGCAAAATGTGTTCCATAATCGTTCTGCTAGCACGTTCGCTACCTAAGCACGATTAGTTCAAATGCTCGAATTTAGAAATTTGACTAACGCGTCGTTTACAATTTAGATTAGAAATTATAATCTTCTCATGCATGTTACATTTAACAGTGCATGACGTATGAATTATCAAATATTTACAACGTTAAAATTAGAATTCATACAAAGAGACAATTCAAACCAAGCAAAGCGCTTCACAATTTACAATTAAATTTACACGCAATAATTTGAATTACATGTGAAATTCATATCGAGCGCAGGCACTCCTGGCTCTAGTGAATTTAAAGTCAATATAAATTAAAGTTACAATGGAAAGAGTTACAATGATTTATATTCCATAACTTATAGGTTTCAGTCATTTCAACGAACCGTGCTCAAGTTATATAGCAATACATAGCAATACATAGCACAATCACATACATAGTTTAAATATGCAAAATACAATCAAATAAAAGCGATACCTTAGTGAGAATTTGAAGCGTTATCTCATCAATCGCGTCGGTCTGTTCCTATACGACTCGCGAGTAAGCGACAGTACTAGCTGACGTACGGTGTCGTAGCTTCCGGATCTTGGAGTGCCATACGGGTGCGTTTTAACCATATTTATAAGAAAGCATAGAGCATATCACGTGACGGATCGCGTGGCATGTAGTTGGTTCTAAAACCTAGACAATGGGCCTAAAGTTACATAACGTCCTGACCTCTTTGTTGGAAGTTTCTCGATACTGAGGTATCACAAGAGAACTTAAACAAAGGGTTTTCAAATCTCAATATTTGAAAAACAACAAGTGGGTCAGAAAGTCAAGACATTTTAATCAGACTGTGACATGGTGTCTGCTGAAGAATTATTAATAACATAAATTATGGCGTCACACAACTTTTGTATTTAATATCAGTTACTAACTTGGATGTTTTGATATGTTCGGCAAGGAAAGTCTACTAATAATGTTACTTGCTGTGAGTGAGATTAATATTGATTTGATGTTGATAGCGATAACATAATTCGCTGTTTGTTTAATAAATAGTTTTAAAACGTTCATAATTATTAGGTTCACTGAGGTTTGAGATCTCTTAATTGATCCCTGACTAAACAGTTTAAAAAACGTTCAGAATTATTAGGTTGAATGAGATTTGAGATCTAGTATCTGATCCCTGACTATAAAAGCTTCTGCAAAAGCCGTGTGTTGTTATTGGTCCAGCAAGTTCTAAATAAGATTTAGAACATAGATTTAGTGGGAGTTATTTACTTATTAAAACTATAACAGTCTGTATGTCGTTGTTACTACATATTGTACTTATCAAAACTACAACAGTCTGCATGTCGTTGTTACTACATATTGTACTTATCAAAACTAAAATAATGTAATACATTTTTTGAATGTCAACACTAAATATTGTATGTTCGTTTGGTTATGCATGTTTATAAAAAGAAATCAGGCATGTATTCTATTTGATTTCAATTTTAATAAAATACAGTCAAAATCATTCCGTGTGTTTTAAGATTTACATATAAAATACAGTCAAAATCTTTAAATGTGTTTTAAGGTTTACATATAAAATACAATCAAAATCATTAAGCGTTTTAAAGGTTACATATAAACTACAGTTAAAATCATTAAGTGTGTTTTAAGGTAAAGGTTGTGAACCTTTTCCCAAAAGTTTTCGACATTATGATAATGATATCTTCTGAGACGTATTTATGTATTGTATGTGTAAAATATGGGAGTAGTATTTATGTGTTGTATGTGTAAAATATGGGAGTATTTATGTATTGTAAATATAAAATAAAAACGGGGTGCCCAGTGCGGCAGACGTAAACATTCATTCAAACACGTATGAACATACAAACAATCAACTGTAAAATAAGAGCGAGAGAGAAAAAAAGAAAAAATGAAAGAAAATGAAAGTAAAAGTAGAAAGAAAGAAATGTATTGAAAGATTTCAGACATGCGCATTGAATGACGTCATGTCGACGTTTACGTAATAAGCATGATGCACGTCGTCATGACAACAGGACATTTCTTTGTTCACGTTAACGAGTAATAAGATAAAATAACACAAAGAGAAACTGAGAATAACGAAGACGACATTGGCGATGTTACAGTTGTAGACGTACAAATATCAGTACACGTAGATAACACACTGTACAGTACAATGACACACTACACGTTGTTTTATTCATGACACACTACACGTTGTTTATTACTTAATGTAGTTTATAATTTGTCGTTGTCATCATCAGTGTCGTTGTAGTGATCATGATGTTCCGGACTGCTACTTCAGTCAGTTAGGTGACGGTTGTATTCGTTATAAAGCGTTTATCGGTTATCGTTATTCTCATCAGAGTTGACGGAATCATCGTTACTGTCAAAATTTTCAGGTCCTCTCCAGTCAATCACCACAAGTTGTGACGTACAGCGTGACATGGCGTAAATTCTTTCTGACCAGAGACCTCTATTCTCCACAACGACCACCTTTCTCTCCAGACCACGAACATCATCCCAGGTTGTCACCGTCACCAGATCACCGACACCAAGCGCCGTGTCACGAATGGCGGCTTCATCATCTTTCTTCACCACGCGCACAGGCACGTGACATGCACGCAGACCCCGGACCAGACCGCTAGCCGTTGTAGTCACTTGACCATTACTGTCCACCCGGTCATCAGTCGGGGAGTCTTCACTCAACACCAGGACGTCGCGGTATTGCAGAGGTGGAGGGCCGTTACTGTTACCTGACATTTGATGAAAAATATTTTTTATTTATGTATCCGTTCATCCACCCGTCCATTTATTCCTCCATCCACCCGCATGTATTTGTATTGTATCACTCACTCACCGTGTCAAACACACCACACCCATACCTGTCCGGCCGACGTTAAGTTCTGTCAGGACACGGGCGACTTGATGTCCACACTCTACACAGTAAAGTGGCCAGTCTTTTGTGTGACCTGACTGACCTTCACGGTGTTTGAATCGTATAACCGCCGGGCCGTCTGTTGGAACAGGGACGTCACTGACCGTGTAGTTATAGACTCGTTTATAAAACTTTATTTGTTCTGCCTCCATCACCTCCCTTACGACGACTGGCGGTGACCTTAGAGGCGTTGTCAGCTTGACCTCTTCCAGACATAACGGCTTGTCTTCATGATATACTGATGCACCCCACAGGTACACCCCTGGTACTTGTTCAATGAGTTGATCACAAAACTTCGTGAAGGGTTTCCTGTCACTACAGAATGAACAGAAGAAGACGTTATGTCAGTGTGTTGACGTCAGACAATTATGACGTAATGACGTTTACTTTCTTTGCATTGTGACGTCATTTACAACGTCGCCAGTTACTTTCTGTTTGTTTAAGTGCTAATCATTTGTTGTGTTTGTCTGTCTGTTTGTTTGCGTGTTAATCGTTTTGTTGTGTTTCATGTTTATCTATCTGTTTACGTGCTAATCATTTGTTGTGTTTGTTTACCTGTTAATCATTTGTTGTGTTTCATGTTTGTCTGTCTGTTTGTTTGCGTGTTAATCATTTGTTGTGTTTCATGTTTGTCTGTCTGTTTGATTACGTGCTAATCATTTGATGTGTTTCATGTTTGTCTGTCTGTTTGTTTACGTGCTAATCATTTGCTGTGTTTCATGTTTGTCTGTCTGTTTGTTTACGTGCTAATCACTTGTTATGTTTCATGTTTGTCTGTCTGTTTAGCAATGTACACACAATCCAACAAATACATTTACTGGCGACATTCTTAATCGTTAGTTAACCGTTAGTCTGTAGTGAGATAAGACCGTTATACTCTACGTATGCCTTTCTGTTTGTGTCTTAAGTAAACACGCTGTATAACAAACCTGTGATCATGAAAGGCCTCGTCTGCAATCACACACAGTTGTCTCCCTTCACTCAGAGATTTCAGACGTCTGACTGCAGCCTCCACTTCTCCATCTTCCCAAAAGTTAAACTGATGTCGGTGTACACGTGAATTGGCGGTTGTCGTCTTCGTGGTTTCCTTAAGTTGATGTTCAATGGCGATCGTCGTTGCACGGCTTTCAGACCAAGTACTGACAACATGGACGTCGTGTCCTAGCTGAAGCCAGCTCAGACCCTGAATAATCAAGACAATGGTTTTACCTGTCCCAGGTGGACTGATAAGAAATAACAGGGGTGGTGACCGATTCAAAAGTTCCACTTGCTGTGGAAATAACACGAGCCTGGCCATTGACTCTCCAGTTGCAGACACTGCCTCCCCAAGAATCCTTATCTCCAGGCGTGGGGCTGTAACACAGTGGACTTCCACTGTAGTCGCTGGACCACAGAACCTGTAACAGCATATAGTGAAGTGTGTATTAAACGACAGTTCAAATTTAATCTCAAATAGTGAAGTGGACAGTTCAAATTCATATAGCTTACACTGACCTTGACGTCCAAGTGTTTATTTCCATTCTGATTCTAAAATGAATTTTAAATTTGATATTTCGCTGAATTAAGGTAAAAATTGGTTGAAGTATTGTGAAAGTACTTAGGAACAAGAAGAATAACATGTTTGACTTGGTGAACACTACGAGATCATTGCAGTGAAGAAAGATTATAATTATGAGTGTTTATAGATAGGTAGTTGGAAATGGAATAGAAAGACATTAAAAGTTCAAGTAAAGTGATAAAAAGATAATAAAAAATCTTAAAGAAAGAGAGATTGATGACAAATAATTTTCTTCCTTCACTATCTACCTGGCCACCAAGTGCTCATACACCGTGTCTAGCGGCTGGGCTCTAGTCATCTTCATTAACTGCTGCCACCACACGTCCAAATCTTTAAGGTCGATGTGATTGATGTCTGAAGTCGTCTGTTTGTCTGAGAGTTGGTCTGAGAGCAGACACATCTTTAATGCATCATCAACACTGCGGACACCAAGACACTGACACAATCCCTGCATGGGGTGGGGGAAATATAATTATAGAACAAGCCACACTTATTTAATAAAACGAAAAATAATCCCATGATAAATACTAAATAAGAAATATAGATTATTATAGAAATTATTATACACTTTTAAGTATAAATAGACATTTGTTAAAACGGTTTCCTGAGGAGTTAGTGATATAGTTAAAAAAATGTGATTATTTACACTGTTTCGTGAAAAACAAGAGCAGATAAGAATGTAATTTAATTACATTTTGCGATAAGGCAAGTGTAAATAAGAATGAGATTCTTAACTATAGAAATGTGTGTGAGTGTGCATATTTGTATGTGTTATGTGTGTGTTTGTGTGTGTGTGAAATAATCCAGAGTCATCGATTGTTAACGAGAAACTGTTGCTAAAACAATTATACTTTAAAATTATATTTCTCTTGTCATTGTGAAAAAATAAAAAACACTCAGAGTGTAATCTGACATTATTAAAAATGTTTTCGTTGTAATAGCATATTAATCACTGAGAAAAAGGCTTCACCTTACACGCCATGTAACTGCATTAATGAAAACTTCTCTCAATACTTACTAATAGAGATCAATCTTTTTAAAACTTCTCTCAATACTTACTAATAGATATCAATCTTTTTAAAACTTCTCTCAATACTTACTAATAGAGATCAATCTTTTTAAAACTTCTCTCAATACTTACTAATAGAGATCAATCTTTTTAAAACATCTCTCAATACTTACTAATAGACATCAATCTTGTTAAAACTTCTCTCAATACTTACAAACAGTGATCAATCATTTTAAAACTTCTCTCAATACTTACTAATAGAGATCAATCATTTTAAAACTTCTCTCAATACTTACTAACAGAGATCATTTTTTTTAAAACCTGAAGGTCAGTTTCTTATAGAACTTGACATTCTCTCTGCTTGTAGTTGTACTCAGCCAACAGTTTGCTATGACGTAGCTTTACGGTGATGCAAAATCAAGTTTACGTAATGTGAATTAATTTAGATTCAGTACATGGAATTTGTAGTTCAAAATATAAGATTATATTATCTGTAAGCTTGTCAATCATGTGTTTAATGTGAAATAAAACTTTTAAGTCATTTATTATATTATACATAACGTTAGTGTATATTTGATGAAACAAAATATTAGTGTATGTCAAAGCACAGTGTGAATTGAAATAATAAATGCATATGTGTTTGTGCATTATTTTGTTTTAATACGTTCAGGGAGATAACTCTACTTTAATACGATATATTAGGTAATCTAGTTTTCTTTCCCATCATCGTATCGTTAAGAAACACATTTTAGTATTTAAAAGTTAGTTGATTGAAATATAACCAAGATAATTAGTTTTGATAATGCAACTTATCTGCCACGCTAGATTTCAAGAAAAATCATTACTTTAATTAAAGTCTGTATTTGGAATGGCGTTATCCAATATAGTATATGGTTTAATTGTATTATCTCTTTTTTATTTTATCGCCGATAACAGTTAATTTCCTATCGGTTTGAATCTGAAATGTACACATTTAAATATACGTCCGCGAAAACATGTTAGTATAATTGCATTTTAGCACAGTGTGTGTGATGTGTCGAAACATACACATGAATTACATTCAGCATGGCCAAAATCTTATCTTCATTCGTAACACAGAAAACAAACGCTGTACATTTTATATGTAACGATTGACAGACTAACAATTTTAAAATAAGGTATGACAACATTGCTTGTCTGATATAAAAAAATATTTTCAGTAAATGAACAACATTATTATCTGAAACGAAAATTGCATTTCAGTATAAAACATGAGAGCATTGTTTGCCTGATATGTAATACCTGAAAAAGAAACCAATTTTGTTGGAAAGTTATCTGACACACTTATATAAAATCACGCAAGTCCAACTGCTAAAGTGGCCTGAATGTATTGCCAAGAAATAGCACTTGTCTCACTGCAAAAGTGACATGAATATACTGCTAAGAAATGATTTTTCCCCCTAAATTCACGTGAATATATTGCAAAGAAAATACACTTGCCCCACTGCTAAAATTACGTGAATGTACTGCTAAAATCCTACACTCTCTACACTGCTAAAGTTACCTGTATATACTGCTAAAACTCTTCAACCACACTGCTAAAGTTACCTGTATATACTGCTAAAACTCTTCATTCACCATACTGCTAAACCTATCTGTATATACTACCAAAACTCTTCACTCACCACACTGCTAAAGTTATATGTATATACTGCTATATCTCTTCACTCTCTACACTGCTATAGTTACCTGTATATACTGCTAAAGTTACCTGTATATACTGCAAGGAAACTACACTCACCACACTCCTAAAGTTACCTTTAAGTACTGCTAGCAAACTACACTTGCCACACTGTAACTGAATTTACTGGTAGGAAATCACGTTTACCCCATTTTCTTAAAGTACCTCATATCATTGCTAGGAAATATGATTGTCCCACTGCTAATATTACCTTAATTATACTGCTAAGTAAACACACGCGCCCCTCTGTTAATGTTACCTTAATAAGTTGCTAAGAAACTGCATTTGCCATTTTGTTAAAGTTACCTCAATATACCGACAAGAAACCGTACTTGTACCAAGACTAAAATTAACTGAATATACCGACAGAAAACCGTACTTGCACCAAGACTAAAATTAACTATATATACCGACAGGAAACCGTACTTGCACCAAGACTAAAATGAACAATATACCGACAGGAAACCAAAGATAAAGGAAGCTCTCCAATGAAGTGCCCATATCCTCATTAAAATCTAAGATCTCACAGACTTCTGCTAAGAATGACAGAAATAAATTTAAGATCTCACAGACTTCTGATAAAAATGACAGAAATAAATGTAAGATCTCACAGACTTCTGCTAAGAATCACAGAAATAAATGTAAGATCTCACAGACTTCTGCTAAGAATGACAGAAATAAATGTAAGATCTCACAGACTTCTGATAAGAATGACAGAAATAAATGTAAGATCTCACAGACTTCTGATAAGAATGACAGAAATAAATGTAAGATCTCACAGACTTCTCATAAGAATGACAGAAATAAATTTCACAACGGACAGAGAATATAAGTCATAAGAAAAAATCAATATTACTACAACTACAACAACAACAACAACAATAATAAATTCTAGTGCCACTACTACTACTGCTATTACTACTACTACTACTACTACTACTACTATAACTACAACAATAATAAATTCTACTAGTGCCAATACTACTACTACTACTACTACTACTACTACTATTGCTGCTGCTACTACTACTACTACTACTACTGCTGCTGCTGCTACTACTACTACTACTACAAAAATAACTACTACAAGTGCCACTACTACTATTGCTACTAAGTAAACTTAACTTCCTCATTCGTAATGCATACCTTAAAACTCATTGTCACATAATGGCTTATGCAGCCACTCCCACCCTCCTCTAAAAATGCAAACCTTTCTTCTAGGATGGCTGACAAATATCCCCAGACTGGAAACATATCTGAATGTTCCAGGCATTCACTCTAATGAACCAATCAGAGCACCACTCAACTGCATGCAAATTAATGTACTAGAAGCTCACCTTATATTCATCAGTTAAATGCACGTTGACCACTGAGGCTGTATGTATTTTGATCCCAATGTTAATAAAGAATATTCATGCCACTATCCTTATCACCAGACACCAACACAGAAGGAAATCATCCTCTGTATATATTACTGCTGAAGGTATGTGGTTTTGCTTGTTTAACTGAATTGTATATCTATGTTCATTTAATATAACTATATTTTATTTTCTTATATTTCACTTATGATATTAAAATGTATGATAACCTCAGAAGTAAGAGTGTTCTGTCAGAGAAACATGAAATTGAATTCTTAGCCCATTTGCGTTTTACTGGCAGATCAGCACTTTATTTGAGATGTCGAATTCAATGAGCACTGAGACATGAAGCAAAGCCAGAGTGAAACGACACATGGGCCAGAGACGCAATTCCACAGACCACGCATGCAACTGCATAAATATATATGTATCACTGAAACCCTGGATGACACTTCAGGCAACTCTTAATAAGCTAAATGATTTTAAGACCAACAAGCTGAACAGCTTCGATCAAGATTCATTCTTATTCACTCAAATTGTAATCAAAATACTTTAGGACTTCACTCAGAAACATTCAGTGTTCTCTTATAAACTAAATTATATATGTCACTCAGAAATATTCAATGCTCACTTAAAAATTAAATTATAGTTAACTGAGAAACATTCATTCATTTAAGTTCACTCAGAAATATTCAGTGTTCACTTATAAACTAAATTATAATTCACTCTTATGAATGAATCAAGTAACTACCTTGGTGCCATAGGACACAAACGAGCTTTTTCTTATGACACCACAAAGTCGTGATTATTAATTATAACCATTTATAAATTCGTAACTGTTGAACTATTTGCAATATGTAACCATGCTGCCTTTTGTTATTACTTGTTGAATACATTTATTGTTGATACTTAGATCACTCATCTAAGCCTGACTTGTTATGTTGTAGTCTTTCAACTCTATAACTTACTATACCTGGCTGTATGTATCAGAGGGCTCGAACTATCTTCTAGAACCATCACTTTTCTATCCTACATTATCTATTCTAACATTTATGACCAGACAGAAAATGTGTTTTGGGGATTAGCCTTAACGTTACATGAGGCCCGGGGTGGTGGATAATTAACATCTAGCTCACTTCCCAGCAAAACGTCACACTAGTCAGTTTACTTATATATGCACGCACGCACGCACGCACGCACGCACGCACGCACGCACGCACGCACGCACACACACACACACTCAGTCATTTGAACATATTTGTACATAATGGCGAAATAATGTGTTGGAGGTGGGAGATCTGACGTCATGTTAGTGGAGTACAGTTGATGATGTCAAAAACTTCTCACTCTACTTTGAAATCCGAAATCGTTTCCGTATGGAATGTTTATTACTTGGGACTTCGAAAGGCCAATGTATGTTTCCGGATGGGAGGAAGAATAGGTATGATGATTAGAAAAAGTCATTCTGACGTCAACAATTTACAGAAGGCGCTTTGTGAATGATTGACGTCAACGGATATACAGAAATAGATTTCATGGCAATATTTATTTGAATCTTTCATGTGTTGTTCTCTAACTTGGAAGTATTCTATTTCGAGAGACTGCTGTGTAAAGACATACATGGTGGTAAGTTGTTTACTGTATAAGACGATTAATAGTAGTTATTGGTTTCCATGGTAATAAATAGTTTACTGTATAAGACGATTAATAGTAGTTGTTGATTTCCATGGTAATAAATAGTTTACTATATAAGACGATTAATAGTAGTTAATGGTTTCTCTTACAGAGTCTGAAAAATTCTGTGTCATGACCTCTTAACCCAATTGCTGTTTTTCAAAAATCAAATTTTGAAAAGGACCTTTGTTAAAGTTCTCCCATGATACACCAGTATCGAGAAGCTTCTAGCAAGGAGGTCAAGATGTTATATAACTTTAGGCCATTGTCCAGCTCCTCGAACCAATAACATACCACGTGATCCGTCACGTGACGCGTTCTATGCAGTTTTGATAAATACGATATCGCGCGGTAAATTCTTCACTCCGAATTCAGAACCGGCAGCGACAACAAGTAACCATCTACCTGTCCGCCGCATCCGTTGAGTCATGCTAAGAGGAAACCCGTCACTTTATTTGTTTTGAAGGTAACACATCTACTTCTTGCAAATGTTATTGCATTTATTAATTGTATTTTGCATTTGAATCAATGTATGTAATTTTGTGCCATGTATCGCTATTTTAACCAAAGCATGTGTTTCACTTGTAAATGACAAAGTCTATAAGTTATTGTATATAAATCATTGTAACTCTTTTCAATTGTAACTTTAATTTATATAATCTTAAATTCACTAGTGCCAGGAGCATCTGTGCACAACACGAATTTTCCTTGTAATTCAAATTGTTGCGTGTAATTTTAATGCTAAATTGTGAAGCACTTTGCTTGATTTGAATTGTTCCTTTGTATGAATTCTAAATTTTAATGTTGTAAATATTTGGTAATTCGTACGTCATGTACTGTTAAATGTAACATACGTGAAAATCACTTTATATCTTTAAATATAAATTGTAAACGACGCGTTAGTTGAAGATTCTAACTCAGTGCATTTAAATGTGAAAACGTGCTTAGGTTGGCGAACCCAAAACGCAGAACGATCATGGAAAACATCCTTTGTCTGTCTCCAGGTCGGGTTTCGATTTCAGTTCTTGCTCTAGCTTCTACTTTTACCTCCTATTCCTACTGTCATTACTGGGAACGTGCGTCGACGCGCAGGTCTACGTATCCCTTTGTCTACACTTACATTCGTCGTCCGGTGTAATAACTGAGAGACAGTTATCTACATATGCTATGTGCATTGGCTGGTGGTGATTGAAGTGAGGTGGACTGGTTTGGACCGGTTTGGAAACCACCAGGCGACATGAACGAAGCTAAGTAGATCTAACGATCACGATCAAATGAACTATTGAGCAATATTTCGCAAACCAAGAACAATTGACTTTGAAATTAATAGCACTCGTTTATTTGCCACGAGTAGAATTAGACTTCACGCTCGTATTTAATTATCTTGTTAATTGTTAAATCTTATTAAATCTTATTTTTAATTGTTAAACCTCTTCGTAGTAAATTTTTATGCATAATAGACCTAACTAATCACGTGGTTTGGATGGGGGCTGACTGAGCTGAATGACGTAATGAATGCATATTAATTAAGAGGAATTTAACGACTCCAAGCCAGCTATTGTACGCAAGTTGTCAGTTCGTAAATCTGTCGTCTTCACTACAAAGACACATTTTTTGAGTTTAGTCGAATGATAATTTGAGCAACCAGTCTGTATAGGATGGAGAGAAGGAATTAATTAAATCTAATCATTTTAAAGTCCTTAAAATCCTAGGCAGGGTCTATAAAGAAATACTGGAAACGTAACAGTTTCAAAGGTAATAAATAGTTTACTGTATAAGACGATTAATAGTCGTTGTTGGTTTCAATGGTAATAAATAGTTTCAAATACACACTTCACGGTATTTATTATTATGTATTACTTTACATTTCCCTAATGTTCAATAAATAGCGAGGATAAGAGACAGTATTAATTACAGAATAGTTCTTTCAAATTAATTTAATTACATTATTCTACAATTTCTTACTATTGTAAAATCTTACCTGACCATCAGATGGATTCCTGCTAATTGCTCGCAGTAACTGAGAAGAACTGATGTTTGGCATTACAAGAATTTTAGTGATATTATTGTCCGTCAAGTCTGATGTCAAATGCTTTAATACAACCTCCGACTTGGTTAACTGCTTTACCGCCTCTTTAACTTTCTTCATCACCACGTCATCCTCCTGTTGCTCCGTCATCTTTAGCTGACTGAAGTTTGCTCCCACGCTTTTAATTTCTAATGTGAACAATCCGTGTTGTCTGTGTATGATGAGAACATCAAAGTCACCTTTGTCATAATGTTGTTTACGAAGGTCTTCGGGCAGTGTGCAAGGGCGTGGTAGAAGGGCAGCAGTAGCCGCATAGCTAGGTTCATCAAGGTACTTCCCGAACTGTAGCTGAGAAATGACCATCATCACTTCTTTCGGTTTTCTGTTATCCGCCAGTGCACGAAGACAAGACAACACACACTTTAAGGCTTTGTCGTCACGCACGTCACTGTCATACACTGGTTGAAGGAGTAAGTTAACTTGACTTCTGTTTAGCACTGGGCCTGAAAGATTTTGTGCTGAAGAAGACTGAAAAGAAAATTACATTAACAATTAATATTAATAATATCCTAATAAAATTCCAGATATATGTTGTTTAAATATCTTGAGCGAAAACATGTTTTAACATTTCTGGAATGGACCAGCTTAGCTTATATTCATCTCCAAATTTCCCTTTTTCTTAAGCGATTTTTTAAAAGTAAATCAACTGAATTTAATAAATTGCAAATATCAATCTTACCTCCAAGACGTAAACATAATGACATAGAAATATCTACCACCTCCCCTCTCCAAGATATGATCTTAAAAAATTACAATAACAATCTTACCTTCAAGGTGTGAACTTAATAAATTACAATAGTGTGACAAGGGTTCTTATCTGTTAATTGTTTAATTATTATTTGTGTGATATTATTTTATATTAATAAATAATTCTCTCACATTAATAAATAATAATCTTCACAATCAAACACAATCGCCCCGACAGGATCTTCGTCATTTGTGGTCAGGAGAGCGACTAAGTTAAAACCTTGGGGAGTCTGTCAGATAAAAATACCTCCCTCCCCAAGTGTTACTTGTCTAGAATAACAGACCCTAACTGAACCACCTCGTCAGTCACTCTGTCTTTATTCCAGCCCCCACACTTCTCATAAGTCGATGACGGGATCTATCCTAAAACACGTGCTAGACCGTCTTATCATTTGTCATTACGTCATTTGGCAGAGCACCCACCCGTCATCTGCACATGTACCCCTCTTCTACAATAACGAGAGTGGATAGATAAAATTCAGCAATTTATTAAAAAAAAATGTATCACAATTAAATCAAGTTACAATTAATATTCTCACTAATCACACACAAGGCAAGAATATTCAGAGATTGCAAATCTCTTGAATGCTTACTACAAACAAGCTTATTAATTAGGAAAATATTTCATTCTTAATTCCGAAAAACAATTTCTAGGAATTCACGTCAACGTGTGTTATCGTGTGTTATCAATCTTAGTCTCTAATTTAGTTCATAAACAATTTCCAGGGATTTAATCAGTCAGAACATATATCATTACTATTACATTAATTACAAAATGATTATAAGAAGAATCAGAAATAGATCAGAAATTTACACAAATCAAAGGAACATATACAGATTACATGAACAATCATGAATATGAATCCCTGATAGGGCTTAAGAGTGGTAACCTCTGTTCCAGCACTGATGATGGCTGGTGGGTAGAAATTCTGGTTACAATGGCCAATCCTGATAATAGCTCTTGATACACTCTGATATACCATCACATTAACATATTCTTGAATAGTCACAGTTTGAATGTAAGCAATATCACAAATCACAGTTCCTCTACACAGTCTCAGAATAATTTCGCAATGCTGTCCTTAATTACACCCATGTGTAATTAAATTCCAGTTCACAATTCTGGTACAATCTGTGGCTATAACAAGTGGTCTTTGCATTAGATTCTTGTAGGATTGTTACCCGCTTCGTCAAACGATGATTGTCATCGTTTAGCAAAACATCAACCTTCCTGTACATAGGTTAGGTCTAATGGTTCTTTCCGACACTTGTTCTTGTGACAATTAATGTTGTGTCATCACCCATCAGTGAGAGTGTCTTCATAGCCATGAACATTTGTCTTCCACTGAATTCTGGCACTGGAAATAAACTCAATTCACCCATGGAATAGGATGATTGAAAAGTAATCCCCAGATAGAAAACTCTGCTCATCTACTCTATCTGTCACTGTGAAATGGTTTTAAATTCACCAGACAGAAGGTTATTATAATCCAATCACACATTCTTCACTGTATCAAGACAAAATGTCCAAAATGTTTTGCCTTCACACTCTGGTACACATGACAAGGTGAGGCGAGGGGGGGATGACAATGGAAAAATAATGCACACTCCCATTTAACCCACTATACGATGACACAGCGGGGAGAGGGGGGATGACAAGGGAAAAATAATGCACACGCCCATTTAACCCACTATACGATGTTGCTCCTCTTAACGACCTGGTGTATCTTTCACTGTTATATTATTTTTCTTCCTTTTATCTCTGCTACAAGTTTTCAATAAAAATTCTGCTGAGTTGGTATTACCCACACTCAATTCATGTATCATTGAGAGTTCATGCACTACACACTTAGCATGAAAACTCCACTACTTTAGACCTCAGGCCAGAGTAACTATTACTTCTACAGCACACTATCTAACTTTACTATAATATAAAATCCACTACTTTAGACCTCAGGCCAGAGTTACTATTACTTCTACAGCACACTATTAAACTTTACTATTATATAAATTATATTAGGTTAAATATATCAGCTCTCTAGGTAATTTTCTGAAATAATTCTCTCACACAAAATAGTTAATAAACTGCACTAACACAATGTATAAATCAATTTTATTTATACAATACATAAATCTCTATTTTCACAAGATATACTTCATGGTTTCACTTCAACACAGATTGTCAGTCTGAGCGTTAATGAAAAATAAGTGAACTCTTTTTATAATTAGTGTCCTTTATGAAATAATTACCAGTGATAAACAAACTCATTTTATAATTAGTGCCCTTTATGAAATAATTACCAGTGATAAACAAAGATACCGGCCACGTTTACGAGCAACTGGCAATCTTGACAAGTATAAATTCATAAGAAATTATTATTTGGAGAGTGTTAGCTCCCCTTGACCATAGCGATCGATATAAGTAATGAATGAAAAAATCTATTTTGGATCCTACTCCCTTTGTGACAAACACATTCAACATTCAGGACACACAATAGTCATCACATGCAACCATCAGAAAACACAGTATTTCACAAACACACACAGCAGTCACTGAACACAAAACAATTTTAAGGGAGATAATTATGAAAACAAAACAAAATCAATAAACATTCCTCGAAACCAAAGCAAATAAAAATCACATTTTGAGACAAGTAGCATAACTTCGATTGATGTCCCCCACCCATCTACCTGAAAATAAATCTAAACAGCCTCCTCCTCATTTTCTATATACTCTCTCTCTCTCTTTCTCTCTCTCTCTCTTCCCCAATGAGAATAAATTTGAGGTATGCCCTGCAAAACTTGATAATGTGATAAATATTTCCACCCCTTCAATTATTTGTCACTTGTTTCCATATATCTTTATTTATGATATCTTTTTGTGATTAAATTTGTAGAGCACTTTATTCATATCACGATATTTATGATATATTTTTGTGATGAATTTGGTAGAGTACTTTATTGATATCATTGATATTTATGATATTTTTTGTGATGAAATTTGTAGAGCACTTTATTCATATCACTGATATTTATGATATATTTTTGTGATGAAATTTGTAGAGCACTTTATTGATATCATTGATATTTATGATATATTTTTGTGATGAATTTTGTAGAGCACTTTATTCCTATCACTGATATTTATGATATATTTTTGTGATGAATTTTGTAGAGTACTTTATTCATATCACTGATATTTATGATATATTTTTGTGATGAATTTTGTAGAGTACTTTATTCATATCACTGATATTTATGCAGTAAGATTTAAAGGTAGGCATCATGCACTGCGCGTTAAACAAACAAGCAATGAAAATCATGAATGTTCTCCAAACATTGCCAGAAGTAATATTATAATTGATTAACACTGGTGTCATTCTGGGTGGAACTCAATAGTCTACAAACCATTGAAAATTTGAGTCCAGCTCTGAAATCTTGTTACAGATAAATGACTTATTGAATGATGAAAGCATTTATGAGAAGCTAGCCAATTAGGGCTCACAAATGGCTATCTACTGGTCAATGGGTGCTAATAGAATAAAGTTGGGAATTCCATATGGAAAATTATTCCATTTGTCCATTACTTGCCAAGAAATTCCTCAGGCAGTAAGACGTCTTTTCTCATTGGTCTCCATTCCTGTTAAATCTTATCATGAGTAAACAAAGAGTTGTAAATTTCCTTTAATTAGCATATTTACATAAGAAATAAACTTGAAATAAGTATTCATATTTAGAGTATGAAATGAATGAATTCACACATATTTTTTTCTTTAGTAAACAAATGAATTAAGGGTGACACAGGTAGGATCTGATTTGTATTTAGGATTTATTGCATGTATACATTTAATAAATATAACCAGTATGTGTAAACAGTTCTTGACTTTAAATGGGGGAGTCTTCAAGACACATACCCCACTTACTTACTTACTTACTTAATTACACACACACACACACACACACACACACACACACACACACACTCACACACACACACACACACACACACACACACACACACACTATGGCTAATGTTACCATATACATCATTTATATATAGTATCACTGTGGTTAATAAGGTTATAAGGTTATATTTTATGTATACTAATTAACATCAATGTGGCTAATATGAGTATTGAAATATATTAAAATCACTGTGACTAATATAATTATATAAAAAATTTATCGCACATCACTGTGGCTAATATGATTATACAATATCTAATATAACTCTGGCTAATATAATTATATAAATATAACTAACATCAATGGCTAATATGATAAAATAAATATAAATAACTAACATAATCTCTTTGGCTCTCCTGAGTATATAAATATATAACCATGCTAACATCAGTTCTCCTAATATAATTCTATAACTACATTACGAATATGATAACAACTAATATAATTCTATAACTACATTACAAACATGATAACAACTAATAACAACATAAATTCATAACAAATAGTATGACTCTCACAGGTCTGGTTATGTTTAATGACACTGTCACTATATCAGACTCCCAAATATCAATATCACCAGCTCTGCCCCCATACCAGCTCTAGCAACAATTACAATGAATTACGTTACATGGGTGATAACAAAATAAAATTTAATAAAAAAATTGGTAAAAAAAACCCCATCAATTCAATCGCAGAAAATTCAAGAGTTAATCTATCCTGCCCTGCTCGATTATTCATTTAGAGTTTATTTGGCTGATGAGTTCATTTGGAGAGAGCACACTTAACTAGAGTCTCATGAAGATCTGCAACTGCTCGCTGCATCCTTGACAGTAGTGACATCACGTTGCGGTTGTCTTCCAGGTATGACCACCTCAGCATCAAATAGGTGAGCTAGACGTTGTCATCAGAGGCTCCCGAATCTGGCATAGTATAGGCCCAGAACGAGATGTAATGAACAGCATTCTTCTACAGCAACCTATTAGCATGAATAATCATTTTGGGTTTCATGGTGACAGTGATAGACTACTCTTTACAAATTCATCAAACCTCTTTAGATACAAACTAACTTACAATTCATAAATTTAATAAAATATTAATAAGTAAATAATAATGATTTTACTTCTACAATTGCATAACTTCTCAGTTACAATGCATTTAGTAAGTGGTTCACAGCGATATTCATTAAACAATCATTTTCTCTCTATTTATCTCTACCAGCCACAATTGTTTAACCAGCAATAGGAATGGCAAATACACGTGCTTATGCCATCTCAACATTTCTACATAAATGTAATTATCGCTAATGTCACTTAGCTTCTGTGAGAAGAAATACTTTAGTTCACACAATCATTTAGAAAATCACATAAATATTTTACACAACGCTCTATCAATAATATATACAATATTTTAGAGAAGTCAATTATATTTACCACTCTAGTAATATCAATAATATATACAATATTTTAGAGAAGTCAATTATATTTACCACTCTAGTAATATCAATAATATATACAATATTTTAGAGAAGTCAATTATATTTACCAATCTAGTAATTCATGCACAGTATCAACGAACACAAGCAGTTTGCCCTTGGACATGTGGGTACGATGGATATGTGTGTCTGCAACTCAAAGGTCATTGATAAGTATATATGAATGGTCTCTAGGTCAGCCAGCAGATTCTACCAATTCATGACACAGAACACGAATGACTAAATACGGGTGTCTTATATCCGGCTAGTGGTTCCCCATCCTGCCATTTCCCTTTACCTTCTGCATCCTTCACCTTTTCGAGTGACCTACATCTTAATAGCTCGTAAATATCTATTGCACCACAGGTACACAACCTAGCTAACGGTGCAATACTTCTCATAAAATAATAAAAGAAATAGTAACTAAATGTTAGAAAAAATGTTTTAGAAAATTGGCATAATTTGCCTAGAACTCCTCTGACAATGACTAATGTGATTATACAATACAAAACTAACATTTTTACTATTAATAGATTTAATAAGCATATAATTAACACTATAACATCTGTGATTTAGAGTGCATAAATATATAATAAATACCTTTATCATTAATACGATGATTTAAATACATTACAAACACTACCATCACTATCATGATTATATAAATATATAACAAACGCCATGATCACAAATATGTTTATATAAACGCAAGGAATATGTGAGGAATTGTTTGAATAAATTGATTTTACCGTAGTCTGACGTTTCCGTTTACGTGACCTAGTTTCAGCAGTTGATGGTGTCAACTGGGTCCATCCTGTGGGCGTTGAGCCACTAACACCTGCTCGCCAGCAATGTTCTCCCTGCTATACGGCACGCGATTGAAATGAAGGGGAGGTAAGAAATATGTCTGCGTGTGAAGTTCAGGGTACCAAGCCTTTATGCACTGGAGCCAATAGTTTTCAGCTGGTTGCTGTGACCCCTGACCTTGATCCATATTCGATGCCTAAAGAAATTATAGAAAGAATGACGTCACACTAAACTTTGTATGACAGACCTTTGTTCACTTCTGTACTTGTGATATCATTACAAAATCAAAATGTCGGTCTCTACTATTGACAGATTTTTTAAATCACTTGTGTCGTTGAAATTTGCAATAGTGAACAAATTACAACGTACAGAAAGTTAATTTAATGTTTCTTAACATTACACTTACGAAATCATACTGGTGAAAAACCATATAAATGTGTACAATGCAGCAAAGATTTCAGATCTAAATGTTCTTTTAAATTACACTTAGAACTCATACTGGTGAAAAATCAATAAAAAGACTAAACAAAGATTATATTTATATTAAATTCATGCATTATCAATTTACAATGTGTATTATTACATAAAGTACAAACTTTAATTGAAATGTACGATTTATTTTTCTTCAATAGTATCCCAAACTACCTGGATATTTATCTAAGGCAATATTTCGTTGGCAGAATTTGGATTGATTTTAATCTATATTTAGCTCTGTCATAATGTTATCTGTGATTTCTTGAAGGTTATTAGGACAAGTTTGTAATTATTGTTTAGTGTGTCAGAATTTAATCATTAAAAAAAATATTTATTCTACTATTTTATTGTTTATTGCGCCTGAATTCAATCAGGTTTTTTTAAAATGCAATTTAGATTAACAAGATTTTCCTGATAAGTTTAAATAAAATAAATGTAATAAAAGTAATATCTACTTTTAACAGTATTTTCTGTACGAAATTAGTTTTTGTTTATCCATTAATTACAGCTCTTGTATTTATTATTATACAAGACTTTATTATACCCAGTTAGCATTGCTCCTGTCAAACTAAGCAGTATACAGTGTGTAAGACATTAAATATTTAAATATTAATTAATATATACATTTTTGTTATTATAGAATAGTGTGGACATTTAGCAACGCTATCGTCCAACCAAACTGCCTACAGCGTGTAAGATATTACACTTTTGAAAACTGATTATAACAATTGTCTCTATGTTATTATATAAATTTTTACCCAGATAATAATGCTTTTGTATATCTGAGCTGTATTCTTTAAGTAGATTATTAAAAACAAAATATTTACTTAACTATTGCAGGTGTAAAGGTTATGGAGATCATTAAAAAGGAAATGTTTACTTACCTAATCCAGCTGTATTATGTATATAGATCATTAGTAACAAAATATAATCTTACTTAACATATAGGTCATTAAAATTAAACATTTTCTTACTTAACCCAGCTACATACTTTATGTAGGTCATTAAAAATAAAATATTTACTTGCCTAACAAAGCTGTATATTTTAAGTGGGTCATAATATTAAAATATTTACTTACCTAACACATCTTAAACTTTACGTAGTTCATTAAAAATAAAATATTGTCTTTCCTAACAAAGCTATATAGTTTCAGTAGGTCATTAATAATAAAATATTTACATCCCTAACACATTTGTAAACTTTATGTAGATTATTAAAAATAAAATATTTACTTACCTCTCCCAAATATATATTTAATTTTAAATTTAAACACTGATAAGAGATCATGCTTATTGATTGATAAAGGAATTCATAATAATATTCATTAGAGTTATAACGCATTATAACAGCCACTCGTGTACTTTGAGTGAGTCCCTAAACTAAAAATAGCATCCAAATAAGAATGTTTTTAGTGTCAATGTTTTATATCGTAAGCTATTCTTGTTTATTTGAGTGACACTCCAAACTAAAAACAGCTCATTCAATGTGCAGTCTATGCT
The DNA here is from genome assembly GCA_028829895.1 of Sinotaia quadrata. Classification (NCBI taxonomy): domain Eukaryota; kingdom Metazoa; phylum Mollusca; class Gastropoda; order Architaenioglossa; family Viviparidae; genus Sinotaia; species Sinotaia quadrata. Next base: position 13,041,026 of record CM054179.1, read on the forward strand.
GCCTTTTTCAATAATATCCAGAAGTAGACAATATGGGTTGTTTATTCAAAGTCAGTTCGAAAATATTAACGTGGTGATATAAATTGTAAACATATATTATTTAAAATATACTAAATATTCATTGACACAGAAGGAAATAAATATAGTATGTAAAATGCTCAAATCGACCTTAAAAATCAGAGTTTAATTTGTTTTACCATTGTTGTAATCAAGATTTGTTAAAGTTTGCAATTGATGTCGTCAATGTGGATCCATCCTGAAAGTGTTACCACCAATCATATTCTTCATTCTTCACTGAGCGGTACTTCACTGAAATGAAAGAGAGGTAAGAAATTGGGGTGTGGTACTTCACTGAAATGAAAGGGAGGTAAGAAATTTGGCAAACGACTGAAATGTTATCTTCACTCATTCATACCACGTCTTTATACAATGACGTCATTCTTTAACATTTTCCTTCACAACGAGAAGTCTGTTTCTTGCCTGTAGGCCATGTTTGTCAGAAAGTTTACCCCTACCTCAAGTCGTTTGCTTGACCCACTTTGACATAGTTCATTTTGACCTACTTTGATATTTTCAATGTTGAATTAATGTTCAGTTTGAGATCTTTCTACGTGTATTGTGTTGGAGTTGAGGGTCATTATCAAATGGAGTTTTACTTGTTCTACTTTGACATATTATTCAATTCGAAATATTTTTCCTTGTAATTATTGGAGAGTACTTCTATTGCTAAATTTTGTTGTCTGTGTATTATAATGGAAATAGTATCATTACTAACTGGAGTTTTGATTGCCCAACGTCTATTACACTTACATTGGTGTCATTGCTAAATGAGTTTTGATTACCCAACGTCAATTTTACCCTGACACTATCAGAGAAACTGTGATGACATTTCATATCTTAACATTTGCAAAGAAAATGTGTGTTTTGTTCGTTTGCTTTTGTCTTTTAAAAATATATAAGCATTATAATGTGTAAAAGATGTACAGTTGTATTGTTGCTAAAGTGCCCGCTATCGTTGTAAGCTGTATTGACGGTTTTCGAGTGGGTAAAGTTTGCAAAGTGTCAAAATAATCAATCCCTCGCTAATTATTTTGTTGTTTCGAATTATAATCAAGTGTTACAGATGTGGATAGCATGTTTACTGAGATTTTATCTGTTAGTGTTACATATGTGGATAGCATGTTTTAATGAGATTTTAACTGTTAGTGTTACTGATGTGGATAGCATGTTTTAATGAGATTTTAACTGTTAGTGTTACTGATGTGGATAGTATGTTTTAATGAGATTTTAACTGTTAGTGTTACTGATGTGGATAGTATGTTTACTGAGATTTTCACTGTTAGTGAATTAGTTTGTATAACTTATTGAACATTTTTTTTTCTGTTAGTGAGTTGGTTTGTTTGACTTATTAGAAATTGTTTAGCTGTCATTGAATTATTTTGTATGACTTGCTAGAGATTTTTACTGTTAGTGATTTGGTTAGTATGACTTACTAGCGATTTTATTATTAGTGAATTGGTTTGTACATCAGAGTTGAGATTTTATCTGTTATGTAGTGAATTCGTTTGTATATCATAGTTGAGATTTTATCTGTTATGTAGTGAATTCGTTTGTATATCATAGTTGAGATTTTATCTGTTATGTAGTGAATTCGTTTGTATATCATAGTTGAGATTTTATCTGTTATGTAGCGAATTCGTTTGTATATCATAGTTGAGATTTTATCTGTTATGTAGCGAATTCGTTTGTATATCATAGTTGAGATTTTATCTGTTATGTAGTGAATTCGTTTGTATATCATAGTTGAGATTTTATCTGTTATGTAGCGAATTCGTTTGTATATCATAATTGAGATTTTAGCCGTTGTATAGTGAAATGATTTCAGTAGCTTGTAACTCTCATATTTGCATAATCAATTAGTTATGTACGTACACTGCTGGTGTGTGTGTGTGTGTGTGTGTGTGTGTGTGTATGTGTGTGTGTGTGGCTTGTGTTTGTAGACGTACGTACACATCTGATGTGTACGTGTTTGTGCCTTTAAATATGTGTATACCTGTAGTGTACGCACACGTGTACCTGTCTGTAGATGCATTCGTATTTACGAGTTTTGCAGGCTGTTGACCTTTGACCCCTTTTAACAAATCTTAGTCAAAGTCAGCATTTCTGTTGCCGTAGTAATTCACACCGAATCAGATTATTTCACAACTTCAGCGCGTTTTAATATGACAGAACTAATGAATTAATTAAAACTATTTGGCTCTCTCTAGCGACAATATTATTCAGTATGCATTCATTAGGATCCCCTTGCTAGTGTTTGTCTGTGTGTGTGTGTGTGTGAGTGTGTGTGTGTGTGTGTGTGTGTGTGTGTGTGTGTGTGTGTGTACGTGTGTGTGTCTGCTCTGAACATTTCGCCTGAGTGGGTTCATAATGTTTGTAGGTGCTGTTTCCCAGGATCATTAACAAACTCTTGCTAACTGATATCACAGAGCTATAATGAAGAAACCCATATCAATACAATAATAATGAAAAGGACTAGATCCATGACATGACAGAGCTATAGTGATAAGAACTAGATAATTTATGTGATATAGATATAATGAAAAGAACTAGATAAATTATATTACAGTCCTATAAAGAAAAGAACTAGATAAATGATTTGCTAGCGTTGTAAAATGAAGAACTATATAAAATTGACATTAACATTGAAATCTGATTGTAGTGTTACCAGTTAATAAAACAGTTTTTATAAACAAAATAATGTTTGAGCTGTTATCTCCGTTTTCAAACTTGAATAACATTTATAGTAGTTACTTCTTTTAGTAACTGAAATAAAATGTATTAAATAAAACTTAAACAACATTTATAGGAGTTAGATCTTTTCATAACTGAAATAAAATGTATGAAAAAAAAGTTGAATAACATTTATAAAAGTTAGTCTTTTCGTAAATGAAATAAAATGTATGAATTAAAATCTTGTTTATTTAAAACCTCGCTAGTTCTGGTGTTGCTGAATGAGTCAGCAGTTTTCTCAGGGTCGCACGATATAATCAGTCAACTTTATGGTTGGCAAAGTAACTTTTTGACAGTTGTTAGAAATGCAACAATACATTTTGTGCTTATGTTAAGTAACACGACAATCAACTGTCAGAAATGACTCATTACGTTTTATCTTTATGTTGAGTAACAAGACAAACAACTATAAGAAATTACTCATTATTTTTGTTTTTATGTTGAGCAACAAGATAAAACAAACAACTATCAGAAATGACTCATTACGATTTGCCTTTATCCAAAGTAGTAAGATACACGTCATTCAAACATTGCTGTCAGCCAATAGTATTGTTCTTTATATTAACAAGATTTTTAAAAAAAATCTACTTAGTGTAGGTGATAATTTCTACAAGTTTCTTGTAAATATCAACGAGACTTTAAAAACTAAAATACCATAGCAGATACATTCTACAACCTACTTCTTGTACTTTTTCAAATAAAACTTAAAGAAACTAAAATGAAATGTTTTCTGAAGAACACGAAGAAAACGTAAATGCAGTCGGCATTAAAAGACACTGTCTCACTTTGAGATCTGAAATTAAAAATTAAGCTTTCGTAGTAATAGACGAACATAGGATTTATTCTTTTAAAAGACTTCAGCAGTGATAGATATATTTTAGATATACATAGGATTTATTCTTTTAAAAGACTTCAGTAGTGATAGATATATTTTAGATATACATAGGATTTATTCTTTTAAAAGACTTCAGTAGTGATAGATATATTTTAGATATACATAGGATTTATTCTTTTAAAAGACTTCAGTAGTGATAGATATATTTTAGATATACATAGGATTTATTCTTTTAAAAGACTTCAGTTGTGATAGATATATTTTAGATATACATAGGATATATTCTTTTAAAAGACTTCAGCAGTGATATATATATATATTAGATATACATAGGATTTATTCTTTTAAAAGACTTCAGTAGTGATATATATATTTTAGATATACATAGGATTTATTCTTTTAAAAGACTTCAATAGTGATAGATATATTTTAGATATACATAGGATTTATTCTTTTAAAAGACTTCAGTAGTGATAGATATATTTTAGATATACATAGGATTTATTCTTTTAAAAGACTTCAGTAGTGATAGATATATTTTAGATATACATAGGATTTATTCTTTTAAAAGACTTCATTTGTAATAGATATACATAGGATTTATTCATTCCAATGACTTCAGTAGTAATAGATATACATATGAATGATTATTTTTTAAAAACTTCCGAGGAAAGTTATAATGTCCCAGAAAACTGATCAGTATACATTCACATAGTACAGTAAGACAAACATACAATTCTAACTAGTTAGTACACGCATTTAAGTAAGGCATACATAAGTTAAATACAATTCTTACGAGCTAATGTTCAAATTGTTTGATAAAGCGTACACAAATACAATTCTAACAATCTAATCAACAAAAAGTAAGTCATACATATGTAAACACAATTCTAATAGGTTAATACAAAAGTCATACTGTAAAGCATGCATAAGTACAATTCTATCAAGATCATGCACACATTGTTTATTAAGGCGTCTTAAATACAACTTTCACACTAATACAGAAATTGTTTGTTAAGGCGTCTTAAATACAACTTTCACACTAATACAGAAATTGTTTGTTAAGGCGTCTTAAATACAACTTTCACACTAATACAGAAATTGTTTGTTAAGGCGTCTTAAATACAACTTTCACACTAATACAGAAATTGTTTGTTAAGGCGTCTTAAATACAACTTTCACACTAATACAGAAATTGTTTGTTAAGACGCCTTAAATACAACTTCCACACTAACTCAGAAATTGTTTATTAAGGCGAAAACAAGACTGACAAATTGTAGTACAAACCATTTATAATATAGCGTTACACTTTTCTACAAAACATGACTGTTACAAAGTGTAATAAAATATTTCTACAAAAAATGACTGTGACAAATTGTAATACAAACCATTTTTAAATACAGCGTTAATTTTTCTACTAAACACGAGTGTGACAATGTGTAACGTAAATCATTTATAAATATATCACTACACATTTCTACAAAACACTTACCGTGTAGATCCACAGATGTTGTTGTTGGTGTAGTCGGTGTCCTGAAGTCGGTACAACAATTTTCAAAATGTCGAATGATCAACAAATGCACATCAAAACACGAAGGCTAACTTCCGGGAGACTGAGCGGGTAGGTTTACGGGAGGCAATTGAAGTACACTCTAGCGCATCCATCTCTATGACTACCTGTTTTGTAAACACTGAAATGGTAATGATAGGGTATGAACAAAACGAAGTGGACCTGGTTTTCAAGGGATCAATAGTGATCTTAATTATTTTTAAATGTGGCCTCCATGTAAGGGTACTCATTTCGCTATCTTATTGCTAATGACATTTTTGTGAAAACGTTTCAGATTTTTTTATTTTACACATCTCTACATTCTACATGTATGTATGTAAACGACTAGACATGTATACATGTATGTTTGTAAAGACTAGGTATGTGATCCTGTATGTTTGTAATCGACTAGATATGTGTACATGCATTAGTAAGCGACCTTACATATGTACCTGTAAATTTGTAAAGACTAGGCCTGTATATATATATATATATATATATATATATATATATATATATATATATATATATATATATATATATAACCCTATTCCCAGACTTAAGCGGACCAAATAAGCTTAAAAACCAGACTTATGTCGACCTACAGCAATAGGCAGACCGCCTCTTGGTCTGCCTAAGTTTCAGATTGTTCATTCTTATAAATAAAGCTTAATTTTGCCATTTTTCTCTCATAGTTTTATCTTTGTTGTTATTATCTTTGACATAAACCACTAAATTTCATATTTTAATAGTTTTTCCTGTGAGTTTTTATCGAAATTCGGGTGCGATTTTGAAGGTTGTATACTTCGGGCATTATTGATATGCTTAAAATCCAGAGTTATGTAGACCGTTGAAAAAGTGGTTGTAACTATGTAGTTTGCGTGTATACTATATACTTCCTAAATGTCATCGTTTAGAAAAGAATGTCTTTCATCGATATAACTGATTAATTTTACTAAATTCAGTTTATTTCTACATTTAATTAAGCGTGAGGTTAGAGTACCCTGTTGACAACGATTTTATGGTCACACTACGTACCTAATTAAACACAATATGGAAGTGAAAAGAATGCTCTGGAAAGGTAAAACTGAAACCGGCTGATATAATGTGTATATTAAAGTCATAATAATCAAATTAGAATCTCCATACACTTTAAAATAATTTTAAAACATATTTTTTGTAACTCGACTCGAACACGTTAAATTGGATTGCTTCCCTTTTCCTGTATCACTGTTTAAGGCCCCAAAATGTATATTTTGATTTTCTACAAACTGGCTTAAATTAACGATTCAAGTGGCCTTTCTCTAGGTCAAGAAATTACTTTTACATCTATTATAAACAAATAGAATGCCGCTTTTGTGGTTTAAAGATTAGAATATTGCTTAAACTCGCTCAATCGAAGAACTGATTTTTTTCAAAATGGCGGCTTACGATTGTCTAGTACTGTAAGTGTAAGTAGGTTGCACAGAAACTATAAACTAAAATAAAGGCTAAAGGCTTACTTAAATTTGATATTAATAATGATATTTAATTTCTCAAAGGAAAAAGCTACACAGTTTAAGAAGCATTATTTAAGTATTTTATTCTGAACTCGATCTCAATGTACAATGACAGCCTATATTAGTTATGCATGTAAACAACAAAGAGCAAATTAATTGTTTGGTTTAAATTTTAACAATTATTGTATTTCCAAAAACGAATAAACTGTTACATTAAAAAGTCTGCTTAGAAATCAGTAGAGGATTATTTGCATAATTTTCAGAGTTTATTTTCTTGAAATCACCATTAGCTATATAGATTTTGCAAAATTATTGATTAAATAAGTTGTGGAAATATATTAGATTTTATAAATCAACATCATATGAACAATAGAATTAAATGTAACATTAACTATTTATTTTTATTTTTTTATATGTCTATCTAATTAATACTCTTGTAATACAAGTTATTTCCATTTAAAGAATTGTGAAAGCACTAGAAGTAAAACTACTATTCAAAACAAAATTAAACCATGTGATACTTTGAAATATTTTTCAGATTTATACATAATATATTAATATTAGTATAATTTTAACACTGCAGATTTAATTAAGTCAGACCCATTTGGTACTCTGAAATCTTGTTTACAGCAGATGACATTTTTCCTAGTGGATATTACTTGCCTCTGAAATACACTCCCAACTGGTATTTATTTGGAAAAAATAATTAATTTCTATGCAACACTTTTATTAAATATTGACTTTTCCAAGGAGGATTGTGAGAGACTTGTGTAATATTCAAAATTCCTTTCAAGATAATATGTTCTTACCAACAAGAATAGCTATCCCACTTCTTTGTAATTAATTCTAATTTATACATGCATGTTTGTAAATCAATTTCTGCATCATAATAATACATTCCACCATTCATTTAACTGTGTACTGATGGATTTGACTTGTTATACATTGTCATAAATTTATAAATATCATTCAGCTTGTAAAATGCACTACTCAGTTGTTAAGCTCTCTAATTTATAGATGTATGTTGTAAATCCATTTCTGCACCATAATAATACATTCCATCATTCATTTTACTGTGAAATGATGGATTTGATTATTATACTAAATTATAGATACGTAAATATCATTCAGCTTGTAAGATGCACTACTCAGTTATTAAGCTCTTATATATTTCCAGGTCTTGAAAAAACACACTCTGCTATGTTTATAGCAGGAGTGCGATTATTACTGCTATGTAAATATAATAATTTCTAACAGTAGTAATAATACTGATGTCCAAGAAACTGAAGAAAGATATGTCAATAGAAAAACTGAATATTTACTGTTTCCATTTAACAAAACTGTTTGAATAGTGATAGTGATAGTTAACATGTTCATAATGTATAACTGAAAGTTACAGGGCAATATTATATACAGTTAATACAGCTTATATAGCTACAAAATGATCATGGATTAGGAAAGTTGTTAAAAAATAATAGAACATACTACCAGACATATAATAGATAACCTGAAATAAGACAACTACCTTATATTCAGTTATTCAGTTAATAGTTAAATACACTAATAAAAAAAATAAAACATAAATAATAAGATTGTTGCATTGTATGAAGCAAATAAAGTAGCACTAAAGTGACAAATCCATTATGTTTTCAGCTTGTGTTGTATACAACACTTTAGACTCTCACTCACTGATCCACTATTAAAAATCACTAATCTTGTGAATACATATGAAATATTTTCTTAATAATAGAACTGACTCAGATTGGATTATGAGACTATTAAAAATATGTAATGTTGCAAATACATATGAAATATTTTCTTAATAGTAGAACTGACACATATTGGATTATGAGACTATTATTAGGCTAGTGACTTTAATGAGGGATGAGGTACAGATATAATGTATTTTAATGTAAAGGATATCCAGCAATATACAAATAAATAATAATTTAATTTGGAATATATTTTAGTGTTCCAGAATGTCAGTTCTAAGATATGAATTGATTATAAGAAATTGATAATAATAATAGTATATTACAAAATTTCACACTAAACAACAAAATTCACTAGCAAAAATGCCAAGTTCAGCATTTCAAATCTTACATATGCACATTGGATAAACTAAAAGATACATGAGAGCTATTAATAATATATGCCTACATGAGAAATTAAAACAATAATTATCATTTTAAAGTGGCTGTATCTCTACTGGTCACAAAGAAACTTTTTAAATCTTATATTTTTTAATTTGCTCTATGGATCACTATGCTATAATTGATTTATACATTTATGAAAACTAAATGTTTTCTTTATATTAGCTGCAAAAACTAGTACTGTATTAATATAACTTATGTATATACATATATATTTATTTCAAATGTAATTTAGAGTAAGGGTGTGCAGCAAGTATTATTTCATCCAAAAGTAAAAAGAAAAATTTCAATTCGGTTCAAGTTTAGGATGATTGGAAACACAACTGTGTACAGAGATGCAATGAATATTTCTTTACTTCTTCAAATCCTTTACAACTATGAACAATAACTGTATTAGTCTCAAGACTGTGTATTTACAGTAGCTGATGCAATAGAGTAACTTATGTGGAAACTATAGTTAGATTTAATTTCACTACAAAAAGAAATGACAATGTGTGCTATTTTTTGCAGTCCATAACGTTATTCAAAACTGTGTGGTAGTATTTAAAGTAATATTTATACTGGTAGTTTAAAAGTGAAATAGAAAAGATATAGAGCATTGTGAATGAAATGAAAATTGATTTATTTTTATAGATAAATAAAATACTTCTCCTTGTGGTTTTTGACTCGCACAAAAATGAAAGAAAAATAGAATACTCCTTTCTATCTTTTTTCTCTTAGCCAAATTATTTGACTATCAACTTTTAGCACTGTCATATAGGTGCTACGAACTTTCTTGTGTCAGTTTTGCACGAATAGTAATTAAAAGTTTTCAGTCGAATTGCACTGCCCCTTTTGTCACGTGGAGAGCTAATTCCCTCAACTCTGTCGTGGTGGAGATAATGGGCTTTCTTTTGTCAACTCAAAGAGACCATCCTATTGTTCGTATCTTAACGGTTTATAGTGGGTTTTCCAAACACCCTGACCCCTGTCGTCTTCCTAACAGCCAGGCGGCTTATATCAAAAGTTAATCCTTCCTCCTCGCCTACACTCGTACACGTGAGAACAACAGTACCTATCTTTACTACTGACTGGCGATTGTTGTGCAAACATTTTTTTCTTCTTAGCAGTGTTAGTGAATGGCTACGCATTCTTTCGTACTTCCATCAAATCAACACTGCACACATTTATGTACACAAAGGTGTGTACGGTAGACCCAACAGATCCATACACAATTGTCGTGTTTAAAAACAAGGGGGTCATTATACGTAATATCGAAGGAGAGAAGTTATATGACATATATCTAGATGCAAAGTGTTACTCGATGCTATTTTTACTGCAATATTTAAGTTATTAAAACACAAAATTTAACAGAAACAAAATCTAAATCAGGAATAAAAGATATATTCTAAAATTTATATTCGTTTTTTTTTATTTACAGCTAATCCTAACCCTAACATTTCTCTTAAAAAAAAACACCAAAACTATCTCTAAAATTCCCTAACCATATTTTTTCTCTAACCTAAAACAAGAGAGTTGTGTATTGAGTCGCTTCTAATCAATGAGCGGGAAAATATCAGGAAAAAAGTCACAGGAAAAAAAAAAGTCATAGGAAATAAAATCACAAGAAAAAAGTTACAGGAAATAAATTCACAATATAAAGTCAAAAGTGTCAGAGTGTATATGTTATAATACTTATTAACAGTAAGTGAAGCAGGAAAAGGCAAGGAGGTTAACAGCTCGCTCAAAATGTGTGTGATTCAAGTGTATTTTATATACCGTATAAAAGCTTTGTAATACATACATTTAGTTAATTAATTTTCAGTGTAAGTCGGTATGCTTGCTTATTATTGAGTGAATAACAGTAAATGGAAGTAAGCGATGGCTCATTAGGATCCTCGTTCGATTCTCGCTCGTTGAGGGTAAATGTGTGTGTGTGTGTGTGTGTGTGTGTGTGTGTGTGTGTGTGTGTGTGTGTGTGTGTGTGTGTGTGTGTGTGTGTACGTACTTGCGAAGTTTCAGTTCTGCGGTAAATTGCTTTATATGCAAGTTGCTGGAGTCCTTTCAAGTCTTCTATAAATGTTTCAAACTTGTTCTACCAAAATTGATCAGAGGCTCCCACTTTATACAGTTTATCAGCTATTAATTATTCACTGTGTTAAATTTGTAACCAGAAAACGTTAGTTTGCCTTCACTCGTGCGTATAATCCAGCTAATCAAACGTAGGCATGACATTTTAAGGAGTGTGGCATCTTGGAAGAGCAAAGAGCACTTACTTCGCGATCAATCGATTCACCGCACTCCCTCAAAGGACTATGTGCTCTGTGTACATAGAAGCCTACATAACTTTTTCTTGTTTTCAGTGTTTCAAGCCGTAAGTAAGAAGGAAATACGCAATGTAATAACCAAACTGAAACTGAAACAAGCAAACTGAAACTTACTTAAAATCATGTGAAATATTGAAACTCGATTTGACAGTTATTTCAAAACTTTAATTAAACTAGTTTATTTGATATTAGGAAAAATATTAAAAGTTTAAACTAGTTTCATATATCATCAAATAATAAGAAAGCTTCAATTAATAAACATTTCTATATGTGCCTTTGTACTTAGTAAGAAGAAGTGGCAGGAGAATGACCTGCTGTTTATTAGTCATATGCTTGAATCATGAATCTATTTTTATTAATGCTATCATCCTTTTAGTTCATTCATATGTAATGCTTGTCTGTAAATGAGGTCGTGTGGTTTGCGTGGAATGTGTACACGTTAATAAAACAAACAGATAGAGAGAAACAGAGTAGTAATTTACTAGATTATATTGTAATAATTCAGTCAATACACAAATGCGTTCATTTTTAAAGACACAAATGACATATTATCTTGCTAATCAGTATTGGCATACAGCTTAATTTTCGCCAAACATTTTTATCTATCTCTCTATTGATTTGACGTTAAATTGCTCGTAACATTGAGTAAGCAGATGCATTTCGATACGTGAAGAAAAAAAAATTTAAATGTGTAGTTTGTTTGTTTCCATTCTATTGGTTATTTTTTCTTTTCTTAAGGAAGATTAAATCAGCAAACATTTTTTTGTTTATAAAGTGAGTATGGAATGTCGTCTTTGTATTTAATAAAAAATGGCAAGAGAATGACCTTACAATAACTTTAGTATAATATTTTAACTTTATGCGCCCAATTATGAAAAAAACTACATTGTCTTCTTCTGCTTTGGTTTACAGAGTGACCAATAATATTTTAAAGATATCAAACGTAATACTAATTTACACCATCTCTGTTATAGAAAAATAAATATGGAAATACAGAATCTGAAATCAGTGAAACACGACTATAAAGAATAGAGTAAGCGATATCTTTTATTCAAATAAAAGTGATCATTGCATAGAGAAACCTCTTAAAGCGTTCTAAAAGGAAATAAGCATTATTTAAACTTTTATTATGTTAATTAAGTAATTGATTTAATTAAAGAATATTAAGGCACTCTGATAGGTTAATTGTCTTCTTTTGTTGATTCTGATTCTGACAAAATGGAGCAATATTACAAATACCTCTTTGAACAAATAAAATGTTTCTGCGTGTGCTGAACCCGAATCTGAAGTTAGTTTTATTAAATTCCTCGTACTATTCCGCATAATTAGAAAAATAAAATTTTCGCAAAAAAAATCATAATTCGAGAAATATGAAATATTATCATTTCAAAATAAGCCACGCGTATTTCTGCATAATCCTGCAAAGGCTGTCAAAATTTCAGCGACTTTAGTAGAAAACGCGATTTGGCGCCAAAATTTCTTTGTCTCAAAAAATTTACTTTACCTACTAATAATGCAAGGCGCTAACTGAAGTCGACATTTTGACAAAAGCTGAATTTCTACAAAACTAATTGTCAGAAAAGGACTAAAATTGGTAGGCATGAAACTAAATCCTTTGTGACTCGGAATGTAAAATAAAAAGTCTGATATTCCAAAGAACTCTACAGAAAAACCCGTTCCTGCAACCCTTCTGCAAAAATTGAGTTTTCTTGATTTTTCGAAGCGTTCGTCTTTTTATCTGACGAACGCTTTACTCTACATGCATTAAATTCAGGTACCTAATGCACAACCATGGGTCTTATGACTTCTATTTATTGAGTATTTTTAGAGTAATCCATGTCGGAAATAATTAGGTTCAAACTACTTAAAATGGCCCATTTCCCGCTTCGGCTCGTTCGGATGGCCACAGTCACCTGTAATGTTACTCCTCAGCTCCGTTCTCAGGGATGATTTCGAAAGAGGAATCTATGGGCTACGTCCAGAAGTTAAGTGTATGATTGTATGTCTATAACTGCGCGCACCACAATAGGGTAATCACGATGACCAAACTTTGCAAATCGGCCAAAGGTGCGAAAATATCCAAACGTCAATTCTGACAAATTGGCGCAATATTACAAATACCTCTTTGAACAAATAAACTGTATCCGAGTGTGCTGAACCCGAATCTGAAGTTAGTTTTATTAAATTCCTCGTACTTTAAGAGAAATGCGCATAATTAGAAAAATAAAATTTTCACAAAAAAATTCATATTTCGAGAAATATGAAATATTATCGTTTCAAAATAAGCCACGAGTCTTCCTGTATTATCCTGCAAAATCTATCAAAATTTCAGCGACTTTAGTAGAAAACGCGATTTGGCGCCAAAATTTCTTTGTCTCAAAAAATCGACTTTACCTACTAATAATGCAAGGCGCTAACTGAAGTCGACATTTTGACAAAAGCTGAATTTCTACAAAACTAATTGTCAGAAAAGGACTAAAATTGGTAGGCATGAAACTAAATCCTTTGTGACTCGGAATGTAAAATAAAAAGTCTGATATTCCAAAGAACTCTACAGAAAAACCCGTTCCTGCAACCCTTCTGCAAAAATTGAGTTTTCTTGATTTTTCGAAGCGTTCGTCTTTTTATCTGACGAACGCTTTACTCTACATGCATTAAATTCAGGTACCTAATGCACAACCATGAGTCTTATGACTTCTATTTATTGAGTATTTTTAGAGTAATCCATGTCGGAAATAATTAGGTTCAAACTACTTAAAATGGCCCATTTCCCGCTTCGGCTCGTTCGGATGGCCACAGTCACCTGTAATGTTACTCCTCAGCTCCGTTCTCAGGGATGATTTCGAAAGAGGAATCTATGGGCTACGTCCAGAAGTTAAGTGTATGATTGTATGTCTATAACTGCGCGCACCACAATAGGGTAATCACGATGACCAAACTTTGCAAATCGGCCAAAGGTGCGAAAATATCCAAACGTCAATTCTGACAAATTGGCGCAATATTACAAATACCTCTTTGAACAAATAAACTGTATCCGCGTGTGCTGAACCCGAATCTGAAGTTAGTTTTATTAAATTCCTCGTACTTTAAGAGAAATGCGCATAATTAGAAAAATAAAATTTTCACAAAAAAATTCATATTTCGAGAAATATGAAATATTATCGTTTCAAAATAAGCCACGAGTCTTCCTGTATTATCCTGCAAAATCTATCAAAATTTCAGCGACTTTAGTAGAAAACGCGATTTGGCGCCAAAATTTCTTTGTCTCAAAAAATCGACTTTACCTACTAATAATGCAAGGCGCTAACTGAAGTCGACATTTTGACAAAAGCTGAATTTCTACAAAACTAATTGTCAGAAAAGGACTAAAATTGGTAGGCATGAAACTAAATCCTTTGTGACTCGGAATGTAAAATAAAAAGTCTGATATTCCAAAGAACTCTACAGAAAAACCCGTTCCTGCAACCCTTCTGCAAAAATTGAGTTTTCTTGATTTTTCGAAGCGTTCGTCTTTTTATCTGACAAACGCTTTACTCTACATGCATTAAATTCAGCTACCTAATGCACAACCATGGGTCTTATGACTTCTATTTATTGAGTATTTTTAGAGTAATCCATGTCGGAAATAATTAGGTTCAAACTACTTAAAATGGCCCATTTCCCGCTTCGGCTCGTTCGGATGGCCACAGTCACCTGTAATGTTACTCCTCAGCTCCGTTCTCAGGGATGATTTCGAAAGAGGAATCTATGGGCTACGTCCAGAAGTTAAGTGTATGATTGTATGTCTATAACTGCGCGCACCACAATAGGGTAATCACGATGACCAAACTTTGCAAATCGGCCAAAGGTGCGAAAATATCCAAACGTCAATTCTGACAAATTGGCGCAATATTACAAATACCTCTTTGAACAAATAAACTGTATCCGCGTGTGCTGAACCCGAATCTGAAGTTAGTTTTATTAAATTCCTCGTACTTTAAGAGAAATGCGCATAATTAGAAAAATAAAATTTTCACAAAAAAATTCATATTTCGAGAAATATGAAATATTATCGTTTCAAAATAAGCCACGAGTCTTCCTGTATTATCCTGCAAAATCTATCAAAATTTCAGCGACTTTAGTAGAAAACGCGATTTGGCGCCAAAATTTCTTTGTCTCAAAAAATCGACTTTACCTACTAATAATGCAAGGCACTAACTGAAGTCGACATTTTGACAAAAGCTGAATTTCTACAAAACTAATTGTCAGAAAAGGACTAAAATTGGTAGGCATGAAACTAAATCCTTTGTGACTCGGAATGTAAAATTAAAAGTCTGATATTCCAAAGAACTCTACAGAAAAACCTGTTCCTGCAACCCTCCTGCAAAAATTGAGTTTTCTTGATTTTTCGAAGCGTTTGACTTTTTATCTGACGAACGCTTTACTCTACATGCATTGAATTCAGGTACCTAATGCACAACCACGGGTCCTATGATCTGTATTTATTGAGTATTTTTAGAGTAATCCATGTCGGAAATAATTAGGTTCAAACTACTTAAAATGGCCCATTTCCCGCTTTAGCTCGTTCGGATGGCCGTGGTCACCTGTAATTCTACTCCTCTAATTGTTAGAAAAGGACTAAAATTGGTAGGCATGAAGCAAAATAATTTGTGACTCTGAATATAAAATAAAAAGTCGGATATTCGCAATATCTCTTGAGATAATAAAATTCGTGCACCTGACCCCCAAATTTCTTTTTTTCAATTTTTTATTTGCTTGACTTTATATCTGTAAATAGAATTTTATACATATTTTTAATATAAAAAGACACTATCAAACAACTGAAATAGTTACTCTGATTTAGAAAGCAATATTAATCAGTTCATGCATAAAGAATATTTATTGACCCTAATTAGAAAGTCGTTTTTATCAGTCAATGATCAATCCTGCTATTTTTTTGTGTGTGAAATATATTTTAAACAACAAAATCCATCTGAATCCATCAAATTCAATATATGGTTGCAATAAAGTTATTGCATTGAGATAATTATAATGAATTTACAACCTCGTAATTTTACTCCTCAGCTCCGTTCTCAGGGATGATTTCGAAAGAGGAATCTACGGACTACGTCCAGAAGTTAAGTGTATAATTGTATGTCCATAACTGCGCGCGCAACAATACGGTAATCATGATGACCCAATTTCGCAAATCGGCCCAAAGTGCGTGTCAGGCGAAAACAAAACTTAGCCCGGCATCACTCCATAAACATTAAAAATTTAAAATAGTAAAATATAGATACACAAGGGGTATAGGAACAATAGCACAAAATACACATTCAAATCATTCAACCAAGACACAAATTACAAGACTGACCAACCACTCCAAGACATTAGCAGGATGTTAGAGTTATACAAGACTGACCACACATGGCTAGGGCACAGGAAATGGTTAGGGATCCAAGGGTCACTTGTAGCTAACTGATAGACTCACACTGAGCTATGGGCTAGGGTACAGGAAGCGGTCAGGGGATCAAAGGGCCACTCTTAGCTAACGGTAGAGGGAGGGGTTAGTTTTTAATTCATATTTAAATAACTGCAAATCAGAAAAAGGACACACCTGGTGGATCGCAGGAGAAATAATTCCTGAGTCATAAGGAAATGTGGAAATTCATATAACTTTAGAACTTCCCGACGGATCAACATCCTTGTACCCCACCCACCACAAAAAATTACAAACAAACACACACACACACACATACACACACTCACACACGCGCGCGCGCGCACACACACACACACACACACACACACACTCACAAACAAAATAAAAACATCTTTTACTCCGAACGAGAATTACACCATGATACTCTTGGGGGAGAGGTTATTAATTTCTGCACAATCACTTACTTCCATTTCCTGTTATTCAGTCTATAATATACGTGTTTATGGACACAATCATAACAACATATCTGAGTATGAATAAAATATATTATTAAATGTGTGAATTATAATATGAATTATTATATGTACACGATATACAAATCGCACGCACGCCTTTTTTCCCGTGACTTTTTTTCCTGTGACTTTTTCCGCTCACCCTTAGATTGGACTAGATCGTATGACGTTATTTTTATTACTGATTTTCTGTAAGTGACATTCTGGCATAGCGAACTCTAAATAATATTACTGCAGCTATTTGGTATAAATTTGCGACTTCATTATTAGTAGTATAGATATCTCGATTTGAGTAGCTCTTTTTAATAGACTATTTCATCATCACCATTTCATTGCTGAAAAAGAAATGTCCATGAAAAACTAATATACAAGCCTCGACTTTAATTCTAAAGATGCAGATATTAAGTTTATATGAGCATTTTAAGTGTGAGACCATCTTTTAAGAGACAATGACTTGATAAATAGAGAAGCGAAACGGTGTAGTTAATTTGAACTGTGGGAGCACGACCGTACCACTGTAGAACATTAATTTTATATGTGAGTTTTGTAAAAGAGAAATTTTTTAGCCATGGATATTATTGACAATAATAAGAGCGGTTCAAAATTTGTGTTTAGCCCGACAAGAAACTCTGAATATAGAGCCATACTTTCTTTGAGGAGTCGTTTGGAACATTCGCCTTAATCATGAATATTTTATCAGAAACAAAATATCAAACACTAAAATCATTCATAAATCATCCTAGCAAACGCATAATGGTAACCATAAGTAAATGAAAATTGTTTTAAATCTTAGAATCTTCAGGTGTTCAATAGCACATAATAACTTAATTATGCAGAAATAGAAACCTCATAAATTTACCAAGTATGTTTTGCTAATGTTGTTGAGTGTATTTGAAAATACTGTACTATTTTATTGTATGTTTTAAACAAGGCTCTCATTGCTTTACTTATTTTAAAAGCAGGGTTTTTTTGTTTGATAACTATGATTGGTAACTGTGAGTATATTATGTCATGAAGTAAGCTCACTTCGAATGAACTATACTATTAAAAATATGAATGAATTATAATTTTATTTGACTGATGAAACTTGAAAATGCAGATGTATACGAATATAAGACTTAGTTTATAGTAAGGTGTCCGTGTTGTTTATGAACGGACGCGTAGTTCCTGTCAGTAAGTGAATGCAAAAGCATGCCTGGGGGGAATGACGATTGGGGATTATTCGCGTGGCGTGCTGTTCTTCAAGCTGCATTGCCTAACTGTACATCAAAGTTATACAAAGTACCGCCAGCGAGAAACCTCCCTCCAAGCTCACTAAGTCTCTTCTTTACTGAAAGTTGATTTCACTCACACCAAGGAAGGGTTGTTTAGCCAGCGTCTTTTGTCTAAGGATTTTAAGTGGTACACAAGGCGTGAAAGTGATGTTGGAAAAATACGACAACAGAATGAATCTCTGCATGAATGCATTCCAATTCTGAGAGCGAGTAGTCCACGCTATCTATCTATCTATCTATCTATCTATCTATCTATCTATCTATTCTTATCATTAACGTTATATATTTGTCTCCTATCAATGTCAAAATCCCCTCTCTATCTGCCTGCCCGTCCGTCCACCCGTCTATCTGTTTCTTTCCTTTTCTTTTCTATCCATCCATCCACCCGTCTGTCTGTCTGTTTGTCTATCTATCTATCTTTCTGCCTATTTGTCTGTCGATCTGTACGTGCATCTGTCTTTCGATGGAACTGTCTACTCTCACATCCAAATTCTATCCATCTATTTATCTTACTAGTTACCAATCTACCTATCCATATATACTCGTCTATCTGATTGTTTTTATATTATTCGTACTGGTTGTCGCTTTGTTTGAATGTAGGATCTCAGCGAGTCTAGCTAGTACGTTATACGCAATTCGCTAGCGTTGCTTTCTATAAAAGCAGGAGGATTTTAAAAATAATAATATTGTTAAGCAGAATCAACAAATCAAAATAATTAACCTATCAGAGTGCCTTTATTTTCTTTAATTAAATCAATTACTTAATTAACATAATAAAAATTTAAATAATGCTTATTTCCTTTTAGAATCCTTTAAGAGGTTTCTCTAAGCAATGATCACTTTTATTTGTATAAAAGATATCGCTTACTCTATTCTTTTTAGTCGTGTTTCACTGTATTCAGATTCTGTATTTCCATATTTATTTTTCTAAAACAGAGATGGTGTAAATTAGTATTACGTTTGATATCTTTAAAATATTATTGGTCACTCTGTAAACCAAAGCAGAAGAAGACAATGTTTTTTTTCATAATTGGGCGCATAAAGTTAAAATGTTATCTAAAATTATTGTAAGGTCATTCTCTTGACTTTTTTTTATTAAAAAATTCCATACTCACTTTAGAAACAAAAAAATGTTTGCCGATTTAATCTTCCTTAAAAAAGAAAAAATAACCAATAGAATGGAAACAAACAAACTATACATTTTTTAAATGAATTTCTTCACGTATCGAAATGCATCTGCTTACTCACTGTTAGGAGCAATTTAACGTCAAATCAATAGAGAGATAGATAAAAATGTTTGGCGACAATTAAGCTGTATGCCAATACTGATTAGCAAGATAATATGGCATTTGTGTCATGATGAACGCATTTGTATATTCACTGAATTATTATTACAATATAATCTAGTAAATTACTACTCTCTTTCACTCTCTTTCATTTTTCTCTATCTGTTTGTTTTATTAACGTGTACACATTCCACGCAAACCACACGACCTCATTTACAGACAAGCATTACATATGAATGAACTAAAAGGATGATAGCATTAATAAAAATAGATTCATGATTCAAGCATATGACTAATAAACTGCAGGTCATTCTCTTGCCACTTCTTACTAAATACAAAGGCACATATAGAAATATGTATTAATTGAAGCTTTCTTATTATTTCAGGATATATGAAACAAGTTTAAACTTTTAATATTTTTCCTAAAATCAAATAAACTAGTTTAATTAAAGTTTTGAAATAACTGTCAAATCGAGTTTCAATATTTCACATGATTTTAAGAAGTTTCAGTTTGCTTATTTGTTTCAGTTTCAGTTTGGTTATTACATTGCGTATTTCCTTCTTACTTACGGCTTGAAACACTGAAAACAAGAAAAAGTTATGTAGGCTTCTATGTACACAGAGCACATAGTCCTTTGAGGGAGTGCGGTGAAACGATTGATCGCGAAGTAAGTGCTCTTTGCTCTTCCAAGATGCCACACTCCTTAAAATGTCATGCCTACGTTTGATTAGCTGGACTATACGCACGAGTGAAGGCAAACTAACAATGTTTTCTGGTTACAAATTTAACATAGTGAATAATTAATAGCTGATAAACTGTATAAAGTGGGAGCCTCTGATCAATTTTGGTAGAACAAGTTTGAAACATTTATAGAAGACTTGAAAGGACTCCAGAAACTTTTACAGTCGTCAGAGCCAAACTTGCATATAAAGCAATGTACCGCAGAACCGAATCTTCGCAAGTACGTACACACACACACACACACACACACACACACACACACACACACACACACAATTTCAACACTTCCAGAGTGGTCATCGCTCTATCTGGAAAATTCAGACATATTCACATCCCTCCCTTAAGTTTTGATTCAAGTTGATTGAAGATCAGCACTCAGTCACTGAATACTCGCTAACAATTTCCCACCTGTGTTCAGTGGGTATTCCCAATCCTAAGCTGCATCCAGACAGATTAGCGCGTGCCACGCGTACACAACAATCACTGACAAATATCCGACGAGCAGCTCTCCCCCCTCCCAACCCTTCGTTATTTCTCCTTTACTACACTTACAGGACGACTTGGAGAAAACCATTTACTTCCCCAAAAGTTTTTATTGTCGTGGAGCGAACAATTATTTTGGACAAAAGATGCACTTGATGCACAGAAATATCTGAAAAATCTAAACACTCTTTGAATCAACATCACAAACCACTGTTCATCCACTAACTAATAAATAAATCGATAATTAATAAACAACGAATTATATTTAGAATTCGAAATTGACTCAATATGCATGGACATTCACATCGCCAAGTGTTGGATTTCGAGAGCCAGGGTGATAATGAAAATTTCGTTTCTAAATTGATACCTTATAGTCCAGTAGCATGAAGTTGGGGCATGTTGTGCACGGCTCCTTACACATAGTCTTTTGTATTAGGGGAACAACTTGAGCTCGATGATGTGTATATAGTTGGAAGTTAAAATTCACCCTCAAGTTGCTTTCACCAAAAGCGAAAATCTATGAGTGATTTGCGAGGTATTTGTTTCGATATTCATCCATTAAAACCAATCACACACCCATACTCTGACTTTGAGCTAACAAATGAAAAGGTTAATTTAAACTAGGCTCTTTCCGGTCACTTGGATTATTGTAATACATTTAATAAGACCGAAACTAAAAACATGTTTTTGTTATGATAGATGTGTGGTAAGAAACATAAAATTACGTAATTAAAGAATGATTTATATAGGTATTTTCTTCATTAGAATTTATTTTTAATTTAATGTCTCTTTCTAATGTAAGCTGATTTTACAGAGAAGCGAATTGGTACATCACACGTCTCCATCAATCTTGCGATTGATACGCATAAGCAGAGTGGATATTTTATTGCACTCAGAAAGCAGCAAAAAGTAATAGAGAAAGACTGAGAAATTGCATATGAAAAGACAAATAGTTAAACATCGGGCATACCAATATACTGTCAAATATAAAAACAGACAGATGGATGGATGGATTGTTGGAGAGAGGGATGGATGGATGGATGGTTGGAGAGAAGGATGGATGCATGGATAGATAGATAGATAGATAGATAGATAGATAGATAGATAGATAGATAGATAGATAGATAGATAGATAGATAGATAGATAGATAGATAGATAGATAGATAGATAGATAGATAGATAGATAGATAGATAGATAGATAGATAGATAGATAGATAGATAGATAGATAGATAGATAGATAGTCCTTTCCACCTGCGATCAAGAGATCATGTTTGCCTGAGGAGAGGTTCTCCCAGTGAGCAAAGTGTATGACGGATGAACTAAGTACAAAAATCACTAAACCACGATTGGGATGGTTTCGTGGATGAGCGGGGAAAAAATTCACGGGAAATAAAGTCACAAGAAAAAAGCCACGCATAGGAAAGAAAGTCACAATATATGTTAAGTGGAAGTAAGTGACGGCTCATTTGGATCGTGGTTCGATTCCCGATCAGGGTTAAGTGTTTTTTTTTTTTTAGAAACTTCAGTCTGACGAGCATTGTTCGACAACTCTTTTCTTGTTTAATACATACGGCTGGAATCTGTAGAATAAAATGTTCTTTAAAATATCACTTAAAAACACTACCAACAGATGTTTAGTGTGATATGACTGCTTAAAACAGGATTTCATTGATAACTTTTTATTTAGTTTCATTTTATGTCAATACGTCAGATTCTTTTCACTTCTGGAAATTTTTTCCCGATCGAAAGAAAAAAATGAGCCGTGTTAACCGTAATATTGATAGTGTTCTAATGTTCTTGTACTAGTGGGCGATAATAAAGTTGAAATATATAGTACTAATTGATCAAAACGGTCGTCATTTCTGTAAGTTATAATAACTATAAATTTGAACAGTGGCATACAACAGTGGTCCCCAACCTTTTCATCGCCGCGGACCGGTCAACGCTTGATAATTTTACCGCGGCCCGATGATGTGGGGGGGACGTTGATTATATTTTAGATTGTTTTGATTTAATAATCTAAATTTAATTGTATTTAAACGTGCCTTCAAATTAAAATACAGTTACACCAAAAAATGAATATAAAGTGATTTAACATTTTAACTCACTAGAACGCTAAATCAGCGAGAATCCTGAGCTTGTTTCTTTGCAACGAGAAGGTTCCATCTGGGGGTAATAGGAGACAATTACACCCGAAGTGAGTTGCTTATGTCCATCCGTTGTTTTGTTTTGGTTGCTGTCACTGCAGAAAACCCCGCTTCACACAAATAGGATTCGGAAATGGCAATACATATTTAAGTGCTGTGGTGGCCGTTGTTGTATTGGCAGGTGTGTGTGTGTGTGTGTGGGGTTTACAGAGCCCAGGATAATACCACATCGTCTGTACTTAGTGTGTATGTGCGCCCAGGATGTTCACTCCCCACCCTGTAATGTTCACCAGTGGTGTTGTTGTTGTCGTTGGAGCTAAGGAGTAACATTACAGGTGACTGTGGCCATCCGAACGAGCCGAAGCGGGATGTGTGCCATTTTAAGTAGTTTGAACCTAATTATTTGCGAAATGGATTACTCTAAAAATACTCAATAATTAGAGGTCATAGGACTCGTGGTTGTGCATTAGGTACCTGAATTTAATGCATGTACCTACCAATTTTAGTCCTTTTCTGACAATTAGTTTTGTAGAAATTCAGCTTTTGGGATTCAAAATGTCAAGACTTCTGTCAATAGTCTAGTGCCTTGCATTAAAGTGGATTTTTCGAGACAACTCTTGGACATTACGCCTAATGGATTGCCTAAGATTGTAAAAACAACATTTGCTGATGAAGTCGGGTCCAAACAGCTAGAATTGCTCGTAACACGCCGTCTTCAAAGTTAGTCACGACGGCTTGCAGGTTAATAGTATAGTTCATGTTGTACACTTATCAACTATTGTTTGAAACAATTCTTCATAAGTGGAACATGTTTTGTTTGGAAGAAGAGCAGAGAGAGAAATAATACTTTTCTCATCAACTATTGCTTGAAATAATTCTTCATAAGTGGCACAGGTCTTGTTTGGAAAAAGAGCATACAGAGAAATAATACTTTTTTCATCAACTACTGCTTGAAATAATTCTTCATAAGTGGTACGGGTCATACATAGAAGAGCATACAGCAAAGCAAAATAAAGTATATTCTCCTCAAAGGATATACGGATGACGTTGATTGAAAATATTCGGAACCATAGCAAAGTTGCCATCCCTGAACACTGTTTCTGAATCAGAAAACATTTTTACGTTTTGACTGGAACCAAAAATTCTGTTGCTACAGTTTAGCCCGTTATAAGTCTTCCACATTGACAACATGTTCTTTGTACATATTTCAACCACAGATTGGTTTTGCGAGCTGCATGCTTGGTTTACATAAATTCATCGAAGCATAATTATGAACCGCTCTTATTACTGTCAGTAATATCCACTGCTAAAGTTTAAGTCATATTTACTATGTAAGTTGTGTCGGAGAGATAAGAGGCACATTCTTTTAATTTACAGCCACACACATACACACACACACACACACTCGCGCGCGCGCGCGCGAGAGAGAGAGAGAGAGAGAAAGAGAGAGAAAGAGAGAGAGAGCACACAAACATACATACACAAACACAAACAAAATAAAACATATTTTACTCCGAGCGAGAATCACAACCACGATCCTCTTGGGCGATAAGTTATTCAGTCAATAATATACGTGTTTATGGACTACAAGCATAAATCATGACTATGTTGAATAAATCATTTTATTAAAATTGTGAATTATAATATGGATTATAATATGTATACGACGGACAAATCACACACACACACACACACACACACACACACACACACACACACACACACACACACACACACACACACACACACACATTTAATCCCGAGGAAGAATCGAACCGCAATCCAACTGAGCTGCCGCTTACATCCTTTTACTGTTATTCAGTAAATAATGAGCATATATATGGACTTACAAATAAAATTAATACAAACAGAACTAAATATATGATTTAGAATGCATTTATACGGTATATAAAATACA
Organism: Sinotaia quadrata; assembly: GCA_028829895.1. Classification (NCBI taxonomy): domain Eukaryota; kingdom Metazoa; phylum Mollusca; class Gastropoda; order Architaenioglossa; family Viviparidae; genus Sinotaia; species Sinotaia quadrata. The sequence continues at coordinate 13,065,945 of CM054179.1, forward strand.
CGCTCCTGCACACCAAAGACAAAAGCATATATTATTAATGTTTTTCACCACGAACGGTATTTGAACCACGCACATCTTCAGCGAGCTGTTAATCTCCGTGACATTTCGTCCTTCACTTACAGTTAATAAACAGTATAACACATACATACTGACTTACGACTTTATATTAAACATATATTGTGTCTTTATTTCCTGTGACTTTTTTCCTTGTGACTTTATTTCCTAAGACTTCATTCTGTGACTTTTCCCCACTACAAATGCAATAACACACTGGCCCTAGTTTTTTTCCTCTATATAAAACTTGATTTGATTGATTGAATGTAGGGGGGGGGGCGCTTCCGGCTTCCGCCGCTTTTGCTCTGGGTGGAGGGGTTGTGGGGGAAAGGGAGGGGTGGCTTACCCCCCTGGCTATGTCAACCTAGTTTTTATCTATTATTTCCAAATGGTCAGCTGTCCGCAAAGTTGGTTTTACTGTTTACTCATTACCTCATGTCTGGCCCGTCAAAATTTTCTAGGTCTCTGAGCTCTTGTTGTTCGGGTAATTATTATTATTAATTATTTTTTTTTAAAAAAAAACAAACAATATATCCAACACCCTTCTTGTCTTTTCCTTACTTTCCCCCCTTTTGTCACGTGGAGAGTTAATTTTCCTCAACTCTGTCATAGAGGAGATAATGGGCTTTCTTTTGTCAACTCAAAGAGACCATCCCTATTGTTCTCATCTTAACGGTTTATAGTGGGTTTCCAAACACCCCGGACCCCTGTCTCCTTCCTAACAGCCAGGCGGCTTATATCAAAAGTTAATCCTTCCTCCTCGTCTACACTCGTACACGTGAGAACAACAGTACCGATCTTTACTATTGACTGGCGATTGTTGTGCAATCAGTCGGAAGTCCTGCTATTTTTCTTAGCAATGTTACTCTTAGTGAATGGCTACGCATTCCTTCGTACTTCCACCAAATCAACACTGCAGGCATTTATGTACACAAAGGTGTGTACGGTAGACCCAACAGCTCCATACACAATTGTCGTGTTTGAAAAACAAAGGGGTCATTATACGTATATCGAAGGACAGAAGTTATATGACATACATTTAGATACAAAGTGTTACTCGATGCTATTTTTACTGCAATATTTAAGTCATTAAAACACAAAATTTAGCAGAAACAAAACCTAAATCAGGAATACAAGTAAAAAAGTTTTAGAATATATTTATATTTGTTTTTTTTTTATTTACAGCTAATCCTAACCCTAACATTTCTCTAAAAACAACAAAAACAAAACTATCTCTAAAATTCCCTCATATTTTTTCTCTAACCTAAAACAAGAGAGTTGTGTATGGAGTCGCTTCTTATCAACGGTGAGCGGAAAAAATGTCACTGGAAAAAAGTCACAGGAAAAAAGTCATAGGAAATAAAATCACAAGGAAAAAGTTACAGGAAATAAATTCACAATATAAAGTCATAAGTGTCAGAGTGTATATCTTATAATACTTATTAACAGTGAGTGAAGCAGGAAAAGGCAAGGAGGTTAACTGCTCGCTCAATATGTGCGTGATTCAAGTGTATTTTATATACCGTATAAATGCTTTGTAATACATACATTTAGTTCTGTTTTAATTAATTTTCATTGTAAGTCGGTATGCATGCTTATTATTGAGTGAATAACAGTAAATGGAATTAAGCGACGGCTCATTAGGATCGTGGTTCGATTCTCGCTCTGGGGTAAATGTGTGTGTGTGTGTGTGTGTGTGTGTGTGACTTGTATATCGGAACATATTATAATTCACGCATTTAATTATATGATTTTTTCATACTTAGTTATATTGTTATGCTTGAAGTCCATAAACAAGTAAATTATAGATAGAATAACAGTGAATGGAAATAAGTGATTGTGCAGAAACTAACCTCTCGCCCAAGAAGATCGTGGTGTGATTCTCTCTCTGAATTAAAGATGTTTTGTTTGTGTGTGTGTGTGTGTGTGTGTGTGAGAGAGAGAGAGAGAGAGAGAGAGAGAGAGAGAGAGAGAGAGACTGTGTGTATGTGTGTGTGTGATTGTAATTTAAAAGAATCTGCCTCTAATCTCTCCGACACAACTCACATAGTAAATAAGATTTAAACTATAGCTCTATGTGTAACCCAATACTACAAGTGTAATTCCAAGAAACGCCAAAGAACTACGCTAAAACAAAATAAGACACCAATGCAATCATATGGTTATAGCATTCAATGCAATATAAACATGTTAGATAGTTGTATGGTAGGTGAGTTTTATTAATATTGCATGTCACCGTTCAAATTTATAGTTACTATATCTTACAGATATGCCGACCGTTTTGATCAATTAGTACTATATATTTCAACTTTATAATCGCCCACTAGTACAAGAACAATAGAACACTATCAATAATACGGCTAACACAGTTCAATTTTCTTTTATCTCGATCGAGAAATAATTTCCAGAAGTGAAAAGAATCTGACGTATTTACATAAAATGAAACTAAATAAAAATGTATCAATGAAATCATGTTTCAAGCAGTCATATCACACTAAACATTTGTTGGTAATGTTTGTTAGGTGATATTTTAAAGAACATTTTATTCACAGTTACCAGCCGTATGTATTAAACAAGTAAAGAGTTGTCGAACAATGCACGTCAGATTGAAGTTTCTGAAAAAAAAAAAAAGGAATACATTGGTTTTGCGAGCTGCATGCTTGGTATACATAAATTCATCGAAGCACAATTATGAACCGCTCTTATTACTGTCAGTAATATCCACTGCTAAAGTTTAAGTCATATTTACTATGTAAGTTGTGTCGGAGAGATAAGAGGCACATTCTTTTAATTTACAGTCACACACATACACACACACACACACACACACTCGCGCGCGCGAGCACACTCAAACATACGTACACAAACAAAAACAAAATAAAACATATTTTACTCTGAGCGAGAATCACAACCACGATCCTCTTGGGCGATATGTTAATCTGCGCAATCGCTAACTGTCATTTATTGTTATTCAGTCAATAATATACGTGTTTATGGACTATAGGCATAAAACATGACTATGTATGAATAAATCATTTTATTAAAATTGTGAATTATAATATGGATTATAATATGTATACGACGGACAAATCACACACACATACACACACACACACACACACACACACACACACACACACACACACACACACACACACACATTTAATCCCGAGGGAGAATCGAACCACGATCCAACAGAGCCGCCGCTTACTTCCTTTTACTGTTATTCAGTAAATAATGAACATATATATGGACTTACAAATAAAATTAATACAAACAGAACTAAATGTATGATTTAGAATGCATTTATACGGTATATAAAATACACGCACGTGCACACCAAAGACAATAGCGGACATACACGCATACATTATAATTATTAACGTTTTTTCACCCCGAACTGTATTTGAACCACGCACATCTTCAGCGAGCTGTTAACCTCCGTGACATTTCGTCCTTCACTTACAGTTAATAAACAGTATAACACAATCACACTGACTTACGACTTTATTAAACATATATTGTGACTTTACTTCCGGTGACATTTTTCATTGTGGCTTTATTTCCTAAGACTTCATTCTGTGAAAACGTGAATATGTTTCAAATGGGCAAGTTATGGTGTGTGTGTGTGTGTGTGTGTAAGAGAGAGAGAGAGAGAGAGAGAGAGAGAGAGAGAGAGAGAGAGAGAGAGAGAACAAAAAGACAGAGACAGAAAAGAAATTAACAAGAGAAGAGAGAATCTAATCTCTTTGAGTATCTAAGTTTCTGTGTCAACAATCATCTAAGGTAGCAAGTCTAGCTGGCGGTACTTTGTATAACTTTGATGTAGAGTTAGGCACACTCAGGCCTACGCTCGCGAAAGTGGCGGAAGCCGGAAGCGCCCCCCCCCCCCCCTACACTCAATCAATCAATCAATCAGTCCTACTCTCTGCTTTGTCCGAGTACCTTCTGTTCACGCTTCACAGCGTCTTGAACAGCACGCCAACGCGAAAGACCAATAATCTTAATCCCTAATCCCTAAAGGCATGCTTTACAGTTCACATCCTTATGCGTTCACTTGCTAACAGGAACTACGCGTCCGTTCATAAACAACACAGACAACTTAATATAACTAAGTCTATATTCGTATATATCTGCATTTTCAAGTTTCATCAGTCAAATAAAATTATAATTCATTCATATTTTTAATAGTATTATAATTCAATAAAAACAATAAACTGTTTCCCGAGTGGTACCACTCACGCTGATGATCCCTTGATAGTTAAAAATCGGAAAGAGAAAACGATATACCAGAGTTTGGGCTTAAACTCAACAATTAAACTCCATGCTATTATTTCTCTTCCTTTCAAACTATACATCTTTTTGTTATCCAGTCCGCAGTACCAAGCAATACCTACCAATAAAATTCAGGCGTTTTCAGTCCTAGGGATTTGGCATTGATTGATTGATGGTTGAATGCACAGTGAACCTTTGTTCCATCCAAACCACACCTTTCTTTTTAATTGTTACCACGATCTATCTGTTCTCTCTCTAAAAGTCTCATCTGAGTCTGTGGGAAAGGGTGAGATAAAGGAGTTTAAATTAGTCATCATGTTTCGCTCTGAATAGGGAGGGCATTAAATGAATGTAAAAAAAGAGAAAATGACTGAGTACACCCGAACTTATCAGACTTTATTTCCAGTCTTTCGAAGATCAGCGGTTTTCATCATTCAGTTCTCACACTTAAAAAAAAAAAAAAGATAAAGGATCTGTGACTGTACTTATTTCTGAAACAGAAAGCATGTACACTGCAGATCGATGTTTTTCAGCTAATCTCTGCAGTACTGTCTACAAAATAAGGTAAGAGATCATTTATTTTGATTACTTTATCATTTACATGTTAGCTTTCTTAATAGAGAGAAATAGTCGGTGGCACTGATTGATGGCAAGAGCAAATACTTCTGTTCTTTTCTTCATCTTTTACGAGGCGGAGGGGTATCAATTTTATGTGCAATTATGTCAGGCAGTGAGTAACCAACGGAGACATTCTTCGCTCTTTAATTGCCAGGCTTGCACGAGCTTTAGTAAACGTAACTGTTTTAGTAAACTAACCATTTTGTTTGTCCTATTTGATGGACTAGATACAAAGCCTAGAACCTTATCTGGGGATGGGGTAAGAATCACACTATCCATCCTGGCACGAATCGAACTCAGCCCCTGAATTAAGCAAGAATTGCTGTGCCTTTGCGGTTGTTCTTCAGTTCAATAATATTGCTTCAGACACTAATTAAGTCCTTCAATTTATGACAGAGTATTTCTTAAATAGAAATTTTAATTCAAAATCCACTTCATTTTATAAGTTTTAACAGAATGGATCTTGAGGAGTCCATTCTACATTACTCAATTTTTATTTTAGACTTGCGACTTTACTGTTTTATAGTGCAAGAGCACTGGACAGTTTCTATCTATGGACAGTATAATTTACGTGTTCATTCGGCCTTCACCCATAAACAAGTGTCGCCCCAAGCCTTATCGTTCTAAATTATAATCGTACTTAAAGACAGCTCTTTATAGTTATAATTTAATTCATCACCGCTGTTACATAAATAAATCTAAGTACAGTGAAATATCGCTATAAGGCGATAATTGGGGTCCATAAAATCGGATTGCATTAATAGTGGGCTTTTTACAATATTTGACTTTTTTCTGTGAACATATACGTCTATTCATGTCTAATGTAAAAGGTTGGGTTATTATGGGACGAATATTAAATGGAATGCATTATTAAGATATATTCAAAATAATGGACGGATATAATATCTATAGGTTTTTACTTTGCGTTAAACAGTTTTACTAATTTTTATTTGTTTGTACGATAATACACATTGTCCCATAATACCCCGAGTGACGTAATATCACGAATTAGGTTACACTGTATTACAACACCGCCAAGCCCAGCCAACATGTTTGCGGCTTTAGTTCTTTGATGTTTATTAAATTGTGAAAATATTTTATCAACCACCGCATTGTCTGCTGTTTGGTTTGTGCAACAATTGTATAATAATTAATTAAATATAATCACTAAACTACTTACTGGCCTTACTCATGGATCAGTAATAAGTAACATATCCGATAATGTTTATTTTGGAATAACACTTCAAGAACCTGGTGAAATCCTTACATTTCGGATCGTTTTATATTAAACGTAATATGCGAACTCTTCCCCAAAATGATAATACACTTTTTACACACTATGTTTCTTTAGTTTATTGAAAATAATTTTAAATAAAGAAACATGTACATTATTTATTAGAGTATAATATATGCTTATCTGCATAGCACTGGTTTTAAGCAAATATTGTCCACGTACCTCTAGTTGCATTAAACATTAATTTTCCAAACTCATCACTAAATTACATTTACTGATTTAGTGTCTCGTATAACATGAATTTGAATCTAAATCTTGTATTAAATAGTGATAAATTAAAGAAGCATTACTTTATTTATCTGAGTGACATGTATGCGGTCTGCATGTTGCTGGTTTTTAAGCACTTAATGTCCACCAAAGGATGGTTTTAAAGCATAAACCTTTTACTTTCCAATTTTAATACCAAATTAAATTTGGGACTTTTCAACATACTTTAAAATTTGAACAATTTATTAAATAGTGATACAATAATGTTAAATAAAGAAACTTAGCTTTATTTATTAGAATGACATATACATGTCTGCGTATTGCTGGTTTTTAAGCAAATAATGTCTACGTAAGGCTGATTTTTAAGCATACACTTATTTTTCACAAATTCAACACTAAATAGAAACTGTGGTCCTTTAAAATGATTTTGCATTTGAATCCTGCATTAAATAGAAATAAATTTAAGAAACGTTGCTTTATTTATTACAATAATGTTTAAGTTGCCTGCATATTGCTGCATTGCTGGTTTCAAAGTTTGCATTGTACAAGTAAGGGTGTTTTATAAGCATAACACTTTTACTTTCCAACTTTAATACCAAATTAAATTTGGGGTCCTTAAACATGATTCTGAGTTTGTATCTTTTTTTAAATGGTGAGAAATTAATAGTAAATATAGAAAAAATATAGAAAAATCAAGTTATTTCCAAAATTAACTTACAGGTATGATTACTTTTTTAATTTTTTAATAGCAAATTATGCTCACATAAGGTTGTTTTTAAAAGAAAAAAGCTTTTATTTTTGTAAGTCAACACTATATTGATTTTGTGGTCCTTTAATTTAATTTTGACTTTAAACCTGTATGAAATAGTGATAAATTAAGGAAACCTTGCTTTCCTTTATTTATTTGAGTAACATATATGTTGTCTGCATATTGCTGGTATGTAAGCACATAATGTCCACCTAAGGCTGTTTTTAAAACATCTACTTTCCAATTTTAATACCAAATTAAATTTTGGACCTTTTAACATGCTTTTAAATTTGAACAATTTATTAAATAATGAGACAATGGCATTAAATAATGAAATATAGCTTCATTTATTAGAATGACATATATGTCCACATATTGCTGGTTTTTAAGCAAATGATGTCTGCTTAAGGCTGGTTTTTAAGCAAATGATGTCTGCTTAAGGCTGGTTTTTAAGCAAATGATGTCTACTTAAGGCTGGTTTTTAAGCAAATGATGTCTACTTAAGGCTGGTTTTTAAGTATAAACATATATTTTTCCAAACTCAAGATTTAATTGAGTTTGGAGTCCTTTAACATGATTCTAAATGTATATCCTGATTTAAATAGTAATAAATCAATATAAAAACTCAACAATATATTTTTATTCATACCAAATTGTGGACATTTAGATTATAAAATGAGATACATCTATACAAATATCTATTAAAGCAAATGTATTCTTCTACTTTTGATTTATATTTATAACCTATACATTTATTTATGAAGAGTCATGGTTTTTAAAAAGATTCATTTGTTTACAACTATAAAATTGACCATTTTAACTAAGTGTCCACATAATGCTGGTTTTTAAGTACGAGTCCCATAATGCTGGTTTTTAAGTGTATGTGTTTGTCTACATAATGCTGGTTTTAGGGTTATAGGAATTAGGCAGACCACAAAACATGTATATTTTTTGTTATTTGATATTTTTTCTTCAAATTAAGTACGTTTGCTATTAGTGATGTCTAAAAGCAGAATGTGAAAAAAAAATGTTAATTTTATTATTATTATGGGATATACACTGTGTCCACCTAATGCTGGTTTTTAAGCATGGTCTACCTAACGCTGGAAATAGGGTTATATATATATATATATATATATATATATATATATATATATAATATATATATGTTTGTAAACGACTAGACACTTGTTTATGTATGCTTGTAAATGACTACACATGTGTAAATGTATGTTTGTAAACGACTAGACGTATATAAATGTATGTTTGTAAGCAACTGGGCAAGTGTACCTGTATGTTTATAAATGACTAGACACCAACAATTCATGTTGTAGACGACTACAAGTAACTGATCATGTGTATATTACTGACTTACCCACTTACAATGAATGTAGATCAACGACTACGCATCACTAAAATCAGATTTACAGTCTACTTCCATACTTCCAAAGTCAGATTCTCATATGCTACACATATCTAAAGTATGTCCGTAATCTATGACATCTCTAACTCATGTAGCAATTAACTAAAGACACAACGAAAGAGTACACATGACCAAAATATATAAGTAAACGCTTACATAGCTCTAACTCATGTTAGTGATCAACTACACATCTCTAACTCATGTCAGTAATCAACTACACATCTCTTACTCATGTTAGTGATCAACTACACATCTCTAAAGTATGTAAGTGATTGATCGCACACATATTAAGTCACAAAATCAGCTTTACACATTTCTAGAAATATACTTGTTAATGTTTAATGTATTAAGTATATATCAAACAATATGCTAAATCCAATCGAAAATTTCAGAAAATGAACAAAACGAAATTAAGGTGAGCTGAGAATAAATAAAAATGGCGGATTAATACAGCACAATATGCACAATCAATTGCAATTCAGTTCAGAATTTTTTTCTTCTCGAGCAGGCATGCTGCTTTCTGGTTGAGTGCGCCGTAACCTGAAAATGAGCCAGGTAAGATTAGGTCTTTACAATGTTAGACTGGCGAACATATTGATTTAATCCACCACTTGCTTGACAAAGGGTGACGTCAATCCCATAACTCATTTAAGACTAAGGACTAGTTCACACTTGCAGTCTGATTAAGTCGCTTTGACGAAATTTGAAAAGATTTTATTTTGAAGCTCGAGAAACATAAAATATAAAACATGAAAATAATTTAACACATTATACTATAGCACATTGTACTACAACACAATGTACTATACGCTCTGTACCACAACACATTGTACTATAGCACATTGTACTACAACACATGTCACTATAATACAATGTACTACAACACATTCTACTATAACACATGTCACTATAATACATTGTACTACAACACAATGTACTATAACGCTCTGTACCACAACACATTGTACTATAGCACATTGTACTACAACACATGTCACTATAATACATTGCACTACAACACAATGTACTACAACACTTTGTACTATAACGCTCTGTACCACAACACATTGTACTATACCACTTTGTACTATAACACATTGTACCTTATAACACAGTGTGCGATACCAGACTAGAAGACTATTTTTACCTCTAGTAGTAGACCTTTGCACAACGATTTATTATAAGGCATAGTAAAATGACAGATTTGCGCGCAGTCATGGTAACAACAATTGTTTTCTATTATTCTTGGATAACTTAAATAGTCTTATATTGCATAGTAAAATGACAGATTTGCGCGCAGTCATGGTAACAACAATTGTTTTCTATTATTCTTGGATAACTTAAATAGTCTTATATTGCATAGTAACATTTCAGACATAAACCAGGATCTCCGACTGAAATTTCAATTATAAATTTGTAAATCGAACACTACAGGATATAACATATGAAGTGGAAGGTCATTCAGAATAAATTTCCAGAAAGCCATACAACCTCTTCCTCCCGCACTGTTGGCAAGTGAGCCAAGAGATGCTGAAAGATTTTGTCCCCTCTCTTCATGACTTGAACATGTCAGTTTAAGTTCAGTAATCTATCCAAGAGGTGTTAGAAGTTTTGTCACCTGCTTTAATGACTTGGACCTATCAGTTAAAGTTCAGTAATCTGGCCAAGAGATGTTGGAGGGTTTTGCCACCAATCTTAATCACTTGGATCTATCAGTTTAAGTTCAGTATTCCGACAAAGAGGTGTTGGAAGGTAAACAGTTAACCCAGAGAACATCATCAACATAATTATTTATCTGTCAGCAAAATGGTTTGGGTCTAAGTTTTTATCTGTAAGCAAAATAGTATGGGTCTAATTATTTATCTGTAAGCAAAATGGTATGGGTCTAATTTTTATCTGTAAGCAAAATGGTATGGGTCTAATAGTATACTTGGAATAGATATTTTGTTGTTTTGAATTAATTTACTGTCGTCATTGGCTAAAATTATATTTATGCAATGATAAATTGTGAATATATTCTTATTCCTGAGAAATTAAATTAATAAACCATAGTTAAAATATTATTTAATGTTACACTTTCATAAGTGTGGATTTTTTAATAGGTCAATGAAGTACCTGTATTTGATATTTTAAGAGGTAAATGAAGTACCTGTATTTGATATGAGATACAACCAGTAATACTTTGTTTCATCACAAATAGCATTGAATGGTTTGATAATTTACCATACAGTGCGTAATGTTAACATGCTACTTAATATAATTAAAGTAATTAACCGTTTTTCTTTTAATGTACTCTGTTTAGATGTTGACGCAAGTACTTTTAGAAGTTAATAGCATTTTATCTTAATATTATTTGATTAGTTAATAGCATTTTATCTTAATATTATTTGATTAGTTAATAGCATTTTATCTTAATATTATTTGATTAATTAATAGCATTTTATCTTAATATTATTTGATTAGTTAATAGCATTTTATCTTAATATTATTTGATTAGTTAATAGCATTTTATCTTAATATTATTTGATTAGTTAATAGCATTTTATCTTAATATTATTTGATTAGTTAATAGCGTTTTATCTTAATATTATTTGATTAGTTAATAGCATTTTATCTTAATATTATTTGATTAGTTAATAGCGTTTTATCTTAATATTATTTGATTAGTTAATAGAGTTTTATCTTAATATTATTTGATTAGTTAATAGCATTTTATCTTAATATTACTTGATTAGTTAATAGCATTTTATCTTAATATTACTTGATTAGTTAATAGCGTTTTATCTTAATATTATTTGATTATGTTACTTTAGGAAGAAGGAAAGCGCCATCACAGATTTTTACATTGATGTGTGATTAATTTTATTATTTATATTATTTAATATGAGTGTTCGTATATTGTATTTTTGAAGACATTCACGCACACATGTTTATCTATATTTAGGTGAAAATTATTAATTTTATTAGGATATGTTAGGGGAAATAACTGAATATATGTTAAATAAATAAATATATGTATTCATATTACAACTATTCATAATTTTAAATATCAAATTGTGTTTTCTTGCGTTGCATGTGGAAATAGTTGTAAAAATTCTGTGTGGAAATACTGAAACAAATAAATAGGTCTGTATAAAAACTGATATTGTTGTTTTTTTCTGTTTATGTATAACACTGGTTGAATTTTTAATTTCGAACTACCTTCTCGACATGGATTGAACACTGAAAGTACTCCAGATGCTTATCTAAACTTTGCCTATTACCAAGCATATGGTGATGAATTGTGAAATTGTAACTCAATCATATCTTTAAACAAAGGAATACAGTAAAATTGTCTATTATAAATTTGCAATCCAGTCAAATCTCTATGCCTCTTCTATATCAATGTTTGCATCAAAGACAACTTGAATTTTCCAGTCATGTTACTGCCATTGCTTTCTATGTACCAGACACCCGTCTAATGCAGTACTTGGACTTCTATCTAGTATAGTACGTGGACTTCTATCTTGAACCCCTATCTAGTATAGTGCTTGGACTCCAAACTTGTATAGTACTTAGACTCCTACTTATAGTCCAATGCTTGATGTATTTTGGACTGTAGCTTTCATATCTGCATTATATTGAAAACTGAGTCATTGTGTGACGTCAACACCACCTAGTTACTGGTTATGATTAATACTATTATTTAATCTCCCATAACTAATTACATGTGATGAGAATCTTAATTTTGTTAATAATAATTCTCCAGAAGACACCATTTGTCTCGCTCACTTGGCGGATATGTGGACACAGTAAATGCTTTCTCTCTTTCACAACATTAAAGACAAACATTTACCATCACACAGTATTTCCATAGGTAGAAAACTTACTAAAGGAGAAGACAAATCTGTCTTTAATCTATATTTAGCGAGCCCGAAACCATCCACTTTCTTCTCCAACATAAGGTTATCATTATGTGTAAGAGAAGGTCAATAAATATAACAATAAATGAATTAAATAAAAAATCCAAATATACATATAACAAATACAATGAATAAGATTTATTTACATCAATATTTCCAAGATACCTTGTTTAAATAATTTTAATAACTACACAATTTTATATCCAAATATTACAATTCCACAATTCAATACAAATCACAGATAGTTCTTATCAGAGAACAGAAAGAGAGTTATTAGAAGTAAGCGAGAATAGTTTGTACATAACCTACTTAGCATTAAGGGACTGATAGTCAGTTGGTGGTACGTCTGTGTAAACATATTGCATTTGGCTTATGACCAATCACCTGCAGGTCATCTATGAATAAGTAAATCATTAGATCATGTGGAGGCTGAGCTTTATTGGCAAGGTATGATTAGAAACATCACTCAGTCCTGTTGGTCATTTGATATCTATCAGCAAGTGAATATAAAGATGAAACGTCCAGTTCCACTAGGTGAAACCCGACGATTGATATTCCTGTTAGGACATAGCCATTGATCTCATTGGAGAATTTGTGAACTCATCAGATCGAGGCCACAGATGGATTTCTATCATCATTCACTATGCTATGCATTACCCTGAGTTTGTTGTTCTATTGGTATTGTGTTGGTAGCAAGTGTTATGTTTACCATTTTCTCATGTAGGATCCCCAGTATCAATTCTGAAGATATTTTAGGTTGCTATTGTCACTTTTTGAGTGGTACAAATTCTGACTATGATAGTCTAGGTTGTTACTGTCTGGTATTTTAGCTGTATCAAACTATTACTCTGACTAGATAGTAAAGAGCCAGCGCCCTCAGGCCTATCTATTCCAAATTCGTTTGGCTTGGCCCAAACTGGCATGGCTATATTTACGCCTATGGCCTATCTATTCCAAATTCGTTTGGTTTGACCCAAACTGGCACTGCTGTATTTGGGCACTCTAGCATTTTTTGTTTTACTGAGCTCTAATTTATTCTTTATCTTTTGTTCCGCTATATACATCATCGATGCTAAATAGTAAACAGCTTTGTATTTACGTTTTTATTGTTTATTACATTATATCAATGCCAAATAGTAAACAGCCTTTGCAATTTAGGTGTTTATTGTTTGTTACATGCTATTTATGCCAAACAGTAATCAGCCTTTGCAATTTACGTGTTTATTGTTTGTTGCATGCTATTTATGCCAAACAGTAAACAACTTTAATTTGCGTATTTATTGTTTATTACATGTTATCAATGCCAAACAGTAAACAGCTTTATGATTTATATGTTTATTGTTTTTTTACTTTGTTATTGAAATCGACTTTAATTAAATTCAACATGCACAATTTATTTTTCACTTTTCTTAGCTTATTCTCTAATTCTACAAAGCGAGTCTTCTTGGCTATGCAAACCACACACTGTCTGACATGCTGGCATCATTGCTGACAGTGTCACATTTCAAGCAACAAAAGCTTGCTGTCAGGCAAATAACGTGAACCAAAAGATTAGTTTTTTTTGCAACCCAGTGCTTTTCACGGGTATCGGGGTACTCAAATTACAGACGGGTTACGACAAAATAGAGTTAGTCACATTATGCACACACCGTCACATCGTTCCTTAGTAGTATATGACAGCTGTTGTGCGTGAGGTGGGGGCTCGAAGGGTGGGTGTAGTGCGACCACCAGTATGGAGACACAAACATTTTATTGAGTCATCGCTGAGTTGATATTTGTGTCATGGCTGAGTTGATATTTGTGTCATGGCTGAGTTGATATTTGTGTCATAGCTGAGTTGATATTTGTGTCATCGCTGAGTTGATATTTGTGTCATCGCTGAGTTGATATTTGTGTCATCGCTGCATTGTCACTGACGACGTAGCTTTATTTAAGTTCATCATAAATATTTTGTGATTAAAATATTTGTACTTTTTGTTTAAATATACTAAATTATCTTAAAAACATGCATAAAATTAATCTATACAAAACCATGCGAAGCGTTTCCATACTAAAATGGGCAACTGTAATTTGTGGATTATTTTTTTTTCTGCAAAAAATGCAGAAATATCAAAACCGTTAAACATAATTAAACTTTGTTCATGAACTCGATACTAACACGGCCAGACGTCATTTATTCTCTGTTCATAAACTCGATATAAACGAGGACCAGACGTTATTCACTCTCAGTTCATCATCTCGATACTAAAATGGCCAGGCGTCATTTAGTCTTTGTTCATAAACCTGATTCTAACATGGCCAGACAAAGACAAAAGACAACTACAATAAAGAATTTCACACTAAGTCAAGATGATAGGAAATAACGCAAGATGGGTGACAAATCAACAAAATGTTTAGTTTAAAATAATAAACTATAAAAGAAGAAAGAAAGAGCAATCAAATTACAAATCCCCACAATCACAATTCCACAATATGTCCCAGTCTATTCATAGAAAACGTTTTGCCTCCCATGAAGTCTTAGCTTCCCTCTATAGAAAGTCTATCAAGTTCATATTTTAAATTATGTGTCTAGGACAATAGTGAATTTTCTATATATAATTTTCGTTACAGCTAATTACACTACAAAACACTAATAAATCTATATAGTTGTGCCAGCCATTTAAAGATAGCCAAGTAAAATAATTATATATTTCAACGGTGTAGTTTTCAGAGGTTGGATTACCTATCAACTAATCAAGTTATGGTAATAAGCAGAGGGAAAATTTGTTACGATCACAACTCCACCATGAACCGTTTCTCCCACCAAGTAGACATTTCATTATAACAAAAATTACTTTACACAGACGGTTTCAAAATATCTGGAGCAGTCATTCACTCTTATGAACGAATATAATGTTACAATTTCACCCTGCTCAAACAATACGAACAGCTGGAAAGGTAGACATACAAAAAGCACTTTCCCATATGAATAAACATCTACTATTACCCTAACTAAAAGCATACTAATATTAACTGACTCGTTATTTTCAATACATATATTATACAACACAATCAGTATTTCTAGAATATACATCATATACAACATTATACTACAAAAAACTAGACTAAAACAAGAATAAAACATCATTATTACTGGTCGAAAGCAACAAGAATATAACAGGAAAATAAACAGCAGTCAATGGGGAAAAATATTGTACAAAATACGACAGACAGTCACACACACACTCTCATATACAAGTCTGAAATGAATGCACACAAATATATAAGATGAAAATTACCATAACACCTAACTTTCCAACAACAAGCACAACAACGCCAATTATAGTTTAAGATTAAATTCAACAATTTTAACATATAAGATCTCAGGTCAAACAAACAAATGCAGTCACTGTAGACAGGAACATTCTACAAAACACTTCCTATTGCATTACGCACTATACAACACTTCCTATTGCATTATCCACTATACAATACAAAACTTCCTATTGCATTACGCACTATACAATGAAGAAAGAAAAACAATCATTGACACCACACATCTATTATTACAAGTCCCATTCTCCACATGATCACTATTTTATCTATAGCCATCACACACAGAAATTTTAATCCAAAAGGTATTCATCATGTTCTTTACAGAAACAAACACATTACACCATCTCTAAAACAACTTCAGACAGCGACTTAAAAAACAAATGAATAAACTGACAAAAACAGCATAGACACTACCAACACTACAAGGAACTAATCACCTCCACAAGCACTACAGCAAGCAGAATGCCTTCTTCCGAATAAAGTGAGAAGTGGAAATACTCACATGAGCAAACCAAGACCGAGAACATCAAAAGATAATAAATGTAATGCATTTCCTGAGAGGAAAGAAGTTATCAAGTGAAAAAATTGTTAGGGGCGGTTTTGTCTCTCACCTTCTATCGCGCTACAGCAAAAACAGATCTCAGCAGATTAGTTGTATCTTGAAGCCTTTTGGTTTCCGGGCCTCTAAGGTGCCCGAAGTTTTCATTAATTATTAGTTTGTTCGTAGGAGTTTGATAACTATCAGTAGGCTTTATTCTTGTCATAACCAGATCTAAGTAGGAGTTTGATTACTATCAATAGGCTTTATTCTTGTCATAACCAGATCTAAGGAGGAGTTTGATAACTATCAATAGGCTTTATTCTTGTCATAACCAGATCTAAGGAGGAGTGTGAATGAATAGTCTATACATAAACATATCGTACTTACGCCTCCATATTATTTTGTTCGTGCACGTGACTTGTAAATAATTAGTTGTATTAAACAGATAGTGTTTGTAAATAATTAGTTGTATATACATATAGTGTTTGTAAATAATTAGTTGTATATACAGATACTGTTTGTACACGGTGCGTGTAATAATTAGTTGTATATACAGTGTTTGTACACTGTGTTTCTAAATAATTAGTTATATATACAGATAGCGTGTGTACACAAATTAAACCTTAGACCGTTTTCAATGTATATTATAAAGAAATACGTAGTTGTAGTGGTGTAGTTGTGAAAAAATTAGTCTGAAAGAAATTGACACTGCACCTTTTCGGCCATAGCGCTAAACTGGCAGACTAAGCACTGAGATATAACACGTACATTGTGTAGGCCATAGAGATAAACTAGCAGACTAAACATAGACAAAACACATACATTATGTAGGCCATAGAGATAAACTAGCAGACTAAACACCGAGACATAACATATACATTGTGCCGGCCATAGAGATAAATTGGCAGACTAATCACCGAGACATAACACGTACATTGTGCCGGCCATGACTAAAATCCTGACTACAACGTCGTGTGCAAAAGCCGTGAATGTGTACGTGGTCAGCAAGTACTAAATAAGGAAGATAACTAGAAGTCGTGTGATTTAGTTCTTCACACCCCTTCTTTATTATAAATGGTGTCAGAAGTGGACTTGTTTAGTTTTACACAATAACGTGTAATGGAGAATTTCCTCTCGTTCATCTTACAGCAATATACATTGTGTATAACATACAACCAGTAGATTGAGTGTTTTTTGCCTTATTCATATACATAATGTATAACATACAACATCTGAGTGCTGTCTTGTGTATATACATAGTAAAAGGTATGCTCTAGAATCTAGATAGTCTCTGTTTTCATGTTGCTACATATTGTACTTATCAAACCTTCAACAGTGTTGTTGTCGTTATGTTGCTCCATATTGTACTTATCAAAACTCCAACAGTGTGGATGTTGTTATTTTACTCCAATAATCCCCTTGTCCTTATGTTTATATATTTTAAACTATCAACAGTAAATATTTTGTATGTTGATAAAAAGAAATCAGGCATGTATTCTGTTTGATTTAATTACAAATAAAATACAGTCATAATCATTAACTGTGTTTTAAGGTTTACATATAAAATACAGTCAAAATTATTAAGTGTGTTTTAAGGTTTACATATAAAATACAGTCAAAATCATGAAGTGTGTTTTAGGTTTATAAATACAGTCAAAATCATTTAGTGTGTTTTAAGAACAGAGTCTTGTGGATGTCTAACATGTGGCCCGAGAACTAGTGCACATTAATGGTTGTGGCCCTTTTCCCCAAAAGGTTTAGAATATAGAATACCTCATGAGACGTATTTACGTACTGTCTACAACAAATGGTGAATATAAATGGCGTGCTCAGTGCGGCAGATGCAAAGATTCACCCCAACACGTATTAACGTACAAACACTCAAATGCATAATGAGGGTGAGAAAAAAAATGAAAATAAAAGTAGAAGGAAAGAAATGTTTTGAAAGATTTCAATCATGCGTACTGTCAATGAATACAAGTTGTGGCGTACAGCGTGACATGGAGTCAAGTCTTTCTGGCACGCGTACAGTTAATGAATACAAGTTGTGACGTACAGCGTGACATGGTGTCAAGTCTTTCTGGCACGTCACCTCTTCTCACCACAACGACCACCTTTCTCTCCAGACCACGAACATTTTCCCAGTGTGTCACCGTCACCAGATCACCGACACCAAGCGCCGTGTCATGAATGGCGGTTTCATCACCTTTCTCCACCACGCGCACAGGCACGTGACATGCACGCAGACCCTTGACCTGACCGCAAGCCCTTGTAGTCGCTTGGCCGTTATTGTCCAACCGGTCATCAGTCGGGTAGTCATCACACAACACCAGGACGTCGCGGTATTGCAGAGGTGGAGGGCCGTTACTGTTAGGCCTACCTGACATTTGATGAAAAATATTTTTATTTATGTATCCGTCCATCCACCCGTCTATTTATTTCTCCACACGTTCATTCCTTCATCTACCCATCTATTCATCCACCCGTCCATTTATTCCTCCATCCGCCCGTATGTATTTGAATTGTTTCACTCACTCACCGTGTCAAACACACCACACCCATACCTGGCCATCCGACGTTGAGTTCTGTCAGGACACGGGCGACTTGATATCCACACTCTACACAATCACATGGCGAGTACATTGTGTGACCTGAATCACCGTCACAGTGTGTGAGTCGTATAACCGCCGGGCCGTCTGTTGGAACAGGGACGTCACTGACCGTGTACTCATGGACTTCTTTAGAACTCATTATTTCTCTTGCCATCATAACCTCCCTGACGACGACTGGCGGTGACCTTAGAGGCACTGTCAGCTTGACCGCTTCCAGACATAATGGCCTAGATTTATGATGCACTGATGCAGCCCACAGGTACACCACAGGTACTTGTACAATGATTTCATTACAAAACTTCGTGAGGGTTTTACTGTTACAAAGAATGAACAGAAGAAGACGTTACGTCAATGTGTTGACGTCAGACAATTATGACTTAATGACGTTTACTTTATGTCGTGTTTGTATTGTGATGTCATTTACAACGTCGCCAGTTACTTTCTTTTCTTCATTCACGTCTGTTTGTTTACGTGTTAATCATTTGTTGTGTTTCATGTTTGTCTGTTTGTTTATGTGCTATTCATTTGTTGTGTTTCATGTTTGATTGTTTGTTTACGTGCTAACCATTTGTTGTTTTTATGTTTGTCTGTTTGTTTACGTGATAATCATTTGTTGTATTTCATGTCTGTCTGTTAGTTATGTGATAATCATTTATTGTATTTCATGTCTGTCTGTTAGTTATGTGTTAATCATTTGTTGTATTTCATGTCTGTTAGTTATGTGATAATCATTTTTTGTATTTCATGTCTGTCTGTTAGTTATGTGATAATCATTTGTTGTATTTCATGTCTGTCTGTTAGTTATGTGTTAATCATTTGTTGTATTTCATGTCTGTCTGTTAGTTATGTGTTAATCATTTGTTGTATTTCATGTCTGTCTGTTAGTTATGTGTTAATCATTTGTTTATTTCATGTCTGTCTGTCTGTTTACGTACTAATAATTTCTTGTGTTTCCTATGTGCCTGTTTAGCAAAGTGCACACAATCCAACAAATACATTTACTGACAACAGTCTGAATATGTTATATGATAGTCTGTGGTGAGATAAGACACTTAGATACTGTGTCTTTGTGTTTGTAATTTACTTAAGTTAACATGTTGTATATACAAACTTGTGGTCATGATAGGCCTCGTCTGCAATGACACACAGTTGTCTCCCTTCAGTCAGAGATTTCAGACGTCTGAGTGGAGTCTCCACTTCTATATCTTTCTCAAAGTCAAACTGATGCCGGTATACACGTGAACTGGCTGTTGTCGTCTTCGTGGTTTCCTTAAGTTGATGTTCGATGGCGATCGTCGCTGCACGGCTTTGAGACCAAGTACTGACAACATGGACGTCGTGTCCGAGCTGAAGCCAGCTCAGGCCCTGAACAATCAAGACAATGGTTTTACCTGTCCCAGGTGGGCCGATAATAAATACCCTGGGTGGTGAATGATTCAAAAGCTCCACTTGCTGTGGAAATAACACGAGCCTGGCCATTGTCTCTCCAGTCGCAGACACCGCCTCCCCAAGAATCCTAATGTCCAGGCGTGGGGCTGTAACACAGTGGACTTCCACTGTAGTCGCTGGACCACAGAACCTGCAACAGCAAATAGTGAAGTGTATATTAAACGACACTTTAAATTTAATCTCAGAAAGAAGACGATGACTCGACCTCGTGTGACACTGACCTTGAAGTCCAAGTGTTAATTGCCATTTTGATTGTAAATTGAAATTTTACATTTGATATTTCGTTGAATTAAGGTAAAAAATAGTTGAAGTATTGTGAAAGTAATTAGGTACAAGAAGAATAGCATGCTTACTTAGTGCTCACCACGTGATCATTACAGTGAGGAAAAGTTAGGAAAGATTATAATTATGAGTGTTTATACATAAGTAGTCGGAAATGGAATAGAAAGGCGTTATTTCATTAAATAAGAAAATACAAAGTTAAAAAATGATAATAAAAATGTCAAAGAAATAGAGTTAGAGAGAGAGAGAGGTGACAGGTAATTTTCTTCCTTCACTATCTACCTGGCCACCAAGTGCTCATACACCGTCTCTTTTACTGATGGCTGGACTCCAGACATCTTGATTATCTGATGCCACCACACACCCAGATTTTCCGTCCGTTTGTCTGAGATTTGGTCAGAGAGCAGACACATCTTTAAGGCATCATCAACACTGCGGACACCAAGGCACTGACACAATTCCTGCATGGGGTGGAGGAAATATAATTATAGAACACGCCACACTTATTTAATAAAATGAAAAATAATCTCATGATAAATACTAAGTCAGAAATATAGATTTTCAGTTAATGCACAAAAAGATAATGATGTTGAAATTATTAAACATATTAGTTATAAATAGACATTTGTTAAAACGGATGGATGAAGAGTTAGAGTTACAGTAAAGAATATGATTATTTACACTATTCAGTCAAAAACAAGAGGAGATAAGAGTGTGATTTAATTACATTTCGCGATAAAGCAAGTGTAAATAAGAATGAGATTATTAATTGTACAAATTAATATAACCTAGATCAGAGGTTCTCAAATCACGGCCCGCAGGGAATTTGTGGCCCGCCAGCTCTTTCTAAGTTGCCTGCGAGGCCTAAATATTTAATTATTAATATAATGTATTTTAATAATTTAAAAAATATATTAAATATATAATAACTGGAATACTCGATGAAAGTTGCATTAATGTTCGATCTGTGTCGGTAATTCACTCTGCTCGTGTTTGTTGTGCTCGGATTTTATCAAATGCGCCCTTTTCACTAGCGAACGAAACGTTTGGTATAGTCCCTTTTCCCAGCCATGTTGACCAATCAGATTTTATCAAATGCGCCTTTTCACTTAGCGTACGAAATACTTGGAATAGTTCCTTTTCCCAGCCTTGTCGACCAATCAGAGTGTGCAAGATGCCATGATGTCATCTGTTACAACTGTTTAGTAGTCTGCAGACTCTACAATTTTGTGTTGAAATTAGATTTTTTCCAAATAAAATTAACCATTAAAGCCGATAAGAATGAACATGGATAACGTAAGATCAAACAAAGATTTAAAGGGAAAATGCGAGGAGTGTCGTGATTTCAACACAGAGTGTACGGAGATATTTATGACTGTTCCAAGTTATAGCGGTAACCCGGTTTGTTGAATATGCGGATTTTGTGTTTGTGTAATGAAAAATATAATCTGGAACGACACTACGCGACCACACATTCAGACATAAATGCTTACTATCCGGTCGGCTCGGACTTAAGAAAAGATTTCATCGCTAAGAAAGAAGGTTATCTGAGCAGTCAGGAGTCAGTTCCAGTCTTACAATTGCTCATAACAAATTCATCCAATGGGGATAGACCAAAATTTACTTTGCTGAAGAATGTTCTAGATTCTAATCAATTACAATTTGAACATAACTCGATTCAGGTAATAAAGGCGATCGTTAGCTTAAAGTAAGTTAACTGACTGATGAAGAAAGAATGGACTTAGAATATTTCGTACATATTTGTTATTGATCTATGATTTGAATTAGATAATGTTTATGTAATTGAACCATTATTTCTATGTTCACTAATTTGATTATGATGTACATTAAAGTTGTGAATTTTGATCGTTGCTATATTTCTTATGCTGTTTGTGAATCGGGCTAACAAAATTGTTGCATGATTTGTAAGGTGAAAAAGATTTGTAAGAGAGAATGGAGTTTAGAGGTGAAATATGCCTAAAAATTAGTGCTGCCTTAATTTGACCTTTGCAGAGCAGGCCTTTCTGTTTTACTTGTCATGTCGTGTTACTGTAACTACTTCGCTCTACTGAATTACGTTGGTGTCTGAATCTGAAATTAAGGCTTAATTTATTTTATTAATGATCCTCCAACAGGCACCCCTCATCTCTCACTTGGCGGATGTACAGGCGCTGTAAAATTTACTATCTACCAAAACATCAAGATAAATAGGTACTGTCATACAATATCCCGTAGGTGGAAAATGTCTTACTAAAGGAGAAGACAAATCCGACCTTCATCTATATATAAACAAGCCCCATCCACCTACGTTTTCTCCAACATAAGGTTATCAATATTCGTAAGAAGGTCAATAAATTTAACAATAAATTTATTAAATGAACAATCAAATATACATCTGACAATTACAGTGAAATAGATCACTTAACATCAATATTCAATGAACCCATGGTGGATAATTATACAATAGAGTCAATACAAATTGCATGTTAGTCCTATCAGAGAATAGAAATGGAGTTATTAGAGGTTGAATTTTATAATCTTTCCTGTGACCTGGATTAATCACTGCTTCCACAATCTTCCACTTGCTTTTGGAACAATGTCACAATGTCAAAATATCCATGTGTCAACAAGTGTCTCTTGCCACACATGTGGAAAACACTGACATGCTGTTATATTCATGAATGAACTTGAGTGCTATCATCACTGTGTCAGTTTCTTTGAGCAGAACATGATTACAATATTTCTAGTACCTTCAATATACTCGAAATTTCAAGAATGTACCCAGAATATCATCCTATAACTGGTGAATACGTAAAGGGTGACTGTAAATTTGAAACTTGATCTCAAACCTCAAGGCTCAAAATTAAAAGTTTACAGCTCAGAAGGTGAAATTCAAAAGGCCACATGCTCACTGGAACATATAATTAAGAAACAAACCTACGTTTCCCATTTATTACAATTTAACTCCATTCTACTTACATTCCATCCTCAACTTACAATTCCATCATTAATATCCATTAGCCCAATCCATACACATGGTATAATAAGTACCATGTAGTTTATCTCTACATAAGCACAAGTATAACAAATCTAAAGTAAAAGTGCATGAAATATTTCAATGTCCATTGTGTCTCAATCAGTCCGTTTAAATCACCATCAAGCTAATGAAAGCCGTTCAAGCCAGACGTTTTCCTTCCATTCCATATTCAAAGTGATTAGAGAGTAGAATTTTCCACAGAAAGTGAATTGTTTAATGTCAGCCTATTGGCTGGTTTCATTCTCATAAATTATAATAATCATTGGATAATAGAAAACTATTGACCCAGTTTCCTTTACGTCAACTATCTAGAATATTCTTGCCTATTGGCTGGTCTCATTCTCATAAATTATAATAATCATTGGATAATAGAAAACTATTGACCCAGTTTCCTTTACGTCAGCAGGTCAGCTATCTAGAATATTCTTGCCTAGAATTGTTTACTTCAATTCATTCACTTTCATAAACAATATCATAAGGAGTGCCCAATGTCAGGTTACTCTGACAATTTAGCAATGTATATAATAATTACATTTTAAAATAGGAAGAGGTAAATTTACTCTGTCACAATTTGTAAGTGTTAATTTCTTTAACGTTTTACAGAAACAATTGACTTTAAATCTAACATACTTTTAAAATACACAACATTTAATATTATACATCACCTTAGTGATCAATTAATAGAGAAGGCAATGGGCTTCACTAATTACTACTTGACCGTTTTAACATTATATTTTACGAAATCTTTTATTTTCAATATTTAATTTATTCAAATAATCCTAAAGTGTCTTATTAATTTGTAAACTTACCTTCTCAACCGACGGATCCCTTCTAATTGCTCGCAGTAACTGACCAGAACTGATGTTTGGCATTACAAGAATTTTAGTGACATTATTGTTCGTCAAGTCTGACGTCAAATGTTTTAATACAACCTCCGACTTGTTTAACTGCTTTACCGCCTCTTTAACTTTCTTTATCACCGCGTCATCCTCCTGTTGCTCCGTCATCTTTAGCTGACTGAAATTTGCTCCCACGCTTTTAATTTCTAATGTGAACAATCCGTGTTGTCTGTGTATGATGAGAACATCAAAGTCACCCTTGTGGTAATGTTGTTTACGAATGCGCTTGGGTAGTGTGCTAGGGCGTGGTAGAAGGGCAGCAGTAGCTGCATAGCTAGGTTCACCAAGGTACTTCCCGAACTGTAGCTGAGAAATGACCATCATCACTTCTTTCGGTTGACTGTTATCCGCCAGGTGACGAAGACAATACAACACACGCTCTAAGGCTTTGTCGTCACGCACGTCACTGTCTTGCACGGGTTGAATAAGTACGTTGCTTTGGTTACTGTGCGCCGCAGGGCGTGAAAAATTGGGCAGTAAAAAAGACTGGAAAGAAAAGTGTCACTCAAAATGAATTCTAATGTATCTTAATGAAGTAAAACTGGCTGAAGAAATAGTATCACTCAGAATTAATTCTAAGAAGTCTTTATATAGTAAAACAAACTGAAAAGATAATTATCACTCAAATAAAGTTTAATGTCTTCGACAAATACTATGTTTGAACACTTATACAATGGACCATTTGTAATCCCAATGTAATTCGTCTTTAATTTTCTCTTTGACCGTGACACTATTTCTATAAAATATAATCAATCAAGGTGAGAATTTAATAAATCACAAATAGGAAACCTACATCCAAATTGTGACCGTAATAAATCACAAATAAAATCCTATATCCAGAGTGTTACTGTAATAAATCAAAAATAAGAATCCTACAAAAAGATTAATGTTCCAAGATAAGGTTCTTTGAAAATTTTACAAAGTACGGCTAGTATATTTCAACGGACCCAGACGAACAGGAAAAACCCACAAACACTTATCTAGTCAAACAGTTAGCACACATAGCAGTCAATATACATAGAAGTCAGAACACACAGCAGTCAATACACATAGAAGTCAGAACACACGGGAGTCAATACATAGAAGTCAGAACACACAGCAGTCAATACACATAGAAATCAGAACACACGGGAGTCAATACATAGAAGTCAGAACACACAGCAGTCAATACACATAGAAGTTAGAACACACAGCAGTCAATACACATAGAAGTCAAAACACACAGCAGTCAATACACATAGAAGTCAGAACACACGGGAGTCAATACATAGAAGTCAGAACACACAGCAGTCAATACACATAGAAGTCAGAACACACGGGAGTCAATACATAGAAGGTAATACACATAAATATCAGTATAATTAACAATAAGCACAAAATAGTCGACCTCATCATCAACCACAACAGTCAGAACACACAGCAGGCCGATTACACAGAATTCAGCACACACAACTGGCAGAACAAACATAATTCAGCGCACACAACAGTCAAAAAACACAGAAGTCAGCGCAAACACGACATTCAGGGCATACAAGAGCCAGAACACACAGAAGTCAGTACATTCAACAGTCATACCACACAGAAATCAACTCACTCAAGAGTAGGAAGTCAACGCAAAGTCAGAACATACAGTAGTCAGAACACTGAAGTCAGCGCGAACACAACAGTCAAAGCCTACAACACACATAATTCAGCACACACAATGGTCAGAACATACAACAATCAGAACACAGAGAAGTCAGCGCAAACAAAAGTCAGAACAGTCAACTGTCAGAACACATAGAAATCAGCCACAAAACACTTAAGTCAGCGCGAACACAACAATCAGAATATACAAATCAGAACGCATATAATTCATCACACACAAGATTCAGAACATACAACTTTAAGAACATACAAAATTCAGGTCCAAATTTACTGATGAGCATCTTCAAGCCGTACTGAGGGTCTCAGTGGCTTCCTCCCTGAAGCCAAATGTGTCTGAGTTGTGTAAGAGGAAGCGTTGCCAGGCCTCCGGCAGCAGGGAATAATGATGCGGCCCAGCTTCACCCATACTCTACTTCCAGCGGCCCCCAGGCAAAATGAGTTTGAGACCCCTATTTAAGATAGTTCAAACATCTGATGGTGGCGCATTGACTTGCTGACTAGTATTTGAATTTGGTGTAGAAGCTGTGTCATCCGATGTTTCCAAACATGGGTTTTTGGGTTTATAATAAATCCTGGCATGAGCCAGCCGTATTACTCATTTTGGGGTTTATAATAAATCCTGGCATGAGACAGCCATATTATTCTTTTGGGGGTTTATAATAAATCCTGGCATGAGACAGCCGTACTACTCTTTTGGGGTTTATAATAAATCCTGGCATGAGACAGCCGTACTACTCTTTTGGGGTTTATAATAAACCCGATCGCTGATAATATTTGTGATCCAGACGCTACTGACATCAATTCTTCATTTTTTCGTTTATTTCTTTGGTCTGTAGTAGCCATGGTTAATCCAGGAAGAAATTGTCTTCTTTAATTATTTTGAGTTAGCATATTAATTATTATGCTCGTTATGAGAAATCAAGTGTCGAAAAATTTCAATCGAAGAACCGTCGGATTGGCTGATGTACGATCGTTCGACTCGTTTTAGCCAATCTGCGGCTTGCTGAAATACGTGACGTATTATTTATTGACATTTATGACGTCATCTACCTATTTATTCGCCATCTCGACTTACGATGGCGTCTTCCTGCCAATGAGACAACGTCAAACTAAAAATAGAATAACATTTCGCAATTTATTGATTCCACTTGCGGGTATTGTTTAGACTTTACAGTCTTTACACAATCCGGGCCAGAATTAAATGCAACTCGGGCAGCGCCCACAATTTCCCCGGCGTGGTTACGCCATGATGCCACCCATGTTGCTAAGAGACTGACTAAACATAAATTATTGTTACAAATTGATTTTACCGTGATCTGGCATTTTGACGGTGTCTGACTGGGTCCATCCTGTGGGGTGTGAGCCACTAACACCTGCTCGCCAGCAATGTTCTCCACGCTGTACGGTACACGATTGAAATGAAGGGGAGGTAAGAAATATGTCTGCGTGTGAAGCTCAGGGTACCATGCCTTTACACACTTAAGCCAGTACTCTTCCGTTGCTTGCAGCGACGCCTGACTTTGAGTCTTTTTAGATGCCTAAGAATAATACGAACAAACTTTCCGTTAGATAGGAGACATTTTGGTGACTAAAAGAATTCTAAGGAGAATGACGTCACACATTTTTTTCTATGATAGTCCTGAGTTCACTGCAGTATGTGTGACGTCACTAAAGTATCACAATGACAGTCTCTACTTTTAGTTCTGCTCATTGAAATTTGTAGTATTGAAAAGATTACAAAGAATTCAACATTAAATTTTATTTTATCCATTACTTTCAAACTATGTATAGATTTTAACAAAGATTATATTTCTAATAAAATCGTTCAGTATCAACTTACAATGAGTATTTTTTAGAAAATGTGCTGATTTTATTAATATTTCATATTTTATACCGTAGTCCATTTTTGTATTTTAAACCTGTGAACAGTTTGCTGGCAGAAAAATTAAAACAGTTTTTATAGCACGTCTTTATATTAATAAAGATGGCTGCATCATTGCTATTTAAAACAGCATTCATACCACGTCTTTATATTATTAAAGATGGTTGCATCCTGTTACAAATATTATCGCCTAACCCAATAGTGCGTATAATGTCAGACATTAAAATATAATAACACTAGTTTTTACATTATTAGAGAAAACTTAACGAATTTAAAAATAATATCACCTAACCCAACAGTACTTGTAATGTGAGATATTAAAATCTAAATATATCCCTTGTCTTTATGTTATTAGAGACATCTTAACGTATTTAATAATATTATCACATAACCTAGCTGTTACTATTTGGAAACTTTCCCAAGTTAATAATGGACAAGAGTCAAGGGTTATTTTTATACAGAAACTGTGCTTAATTAATGTTATGAAATAACTATTATCTCATAGCTCTAATAAATCCATTTTTGTTCTCTGATAAGAACTAATTTGTGATTTATATTGACATTATTGGTTAATTGTAATTTAGAATATATACTGTAGTAAGGAAGTTATTTGAATGTGGTTTCATTGAAATATTCATGTCAAGTAATCTATTTGCTAGTCTCATTCTTATAAATGATTATCATTGGATAATAGGAAACTGCTCACTCAATTTCCATTAAATCAGCGAATCTAAAATATTTTTGCCTTAGGCTGTTTACTTCAAACTCAGAAAATCCAAAATAACACCATACGGAGTGCCCAAGGTCGTGTCACTCTGACAATTTAGCAGTTTATATAACAATTAATTAATTTTTTTTTTAAGGGAGGGGCAAATTTACTCTGGTACAAAAAACAATTAAGTTACATCACATTGAACAATGAAAGTGCTCTAATATTCAAAATCTATTTTGATTAGGTCTGTTTTATTTTGTAATAATTAGATGTAATTTTATTTTTCTTCTGCTTGAAATAAATAACACTAGTAGTCTAATTAAACAAGACATTGTTAGCAATAAAGTTCTCAGTCTAATTAAACATGAAATTGTTAGCAATAAAATTCTCAGTCTAATTAAACATGAAATTGTTAGCAATAAAGTTCTCAGTCTAATTAAACATGAAATTGTTAGCAATAAAATTCTCAGTCTAATTAAACATGAAATTGTTAGCAATAAAGTTCTCAGTCTAATTAAACATGACATTGTTAGCAATAAAGAGAGCAGTATTGGTAAATTAAGTAAGAAATTTATAATGTTGTGCGAGAAATCAGTGTAAAATATGAACGTGTTGTAATGGCTATCGTTAGTTTTCATTGTTTCAGCGTCTTCGTTATGGCTATCGTTACAGTTTTCATTGTTTCAGCGTCTTCCTTATGGCTATCGTTACAGTTTTCATTGTTTCAGCGTCATCTTTATGGCTATCGTTACAGTTTTCATTGTTTCAGCGTCTTCTTTATGGCTATCGTTACAGTTTTCATTGTTTCAGCGTCTTCTTTATGGCTATCGTTACAGTTTTTATTGTTTCAGCGTCTTCTTTATGGCTATAGTTACAGTTTTCATTGTTTCAGCGTCTTCGTTCAAACAGTTACACTAATGTATTGTGCACGTTTTGTTATCTGTTGTTGTACTTTGATTGCGAGATCGATTTCCAACACACAGCTATAGCAGTAATAAAGCTACATATCTGGTTAGCTGTTGTTATATTTTGATTGCTATATCGACTTTTAATAGACAACTATAGTTGTATTATTAAGACAATAACATATTAATGCTTAGAGATCCCATACACACACACACACACACACACACACACACACACACACACACGCACGCACGCACGCACGCACGCACGCACGCACGCACGCACACACACACACACGTACACTTATGTTAATCTTGCTTCCTGTACACTTTGAATTGTCATTACCATGATGTCACATTTTCATTGGTGTGATCAGGATTTCGTAAACTTTGCAATTGATGACGTCATCCTGTATCCTGAACTTTTCACCGCACATCTTTCTTATCAGCAAACCTCTTTACACTGCGTGACATTTGTCTGAAATGAAGGGAGGTAAGAAATAAGAATGTGATGAAATTCTACAGTTGATATTTTTGTGCCTCATCTTGCAACTCCAAAGTCATGCATTTATATAATAATATATACTCTTTCCCCACCCTACCCCCAGAAGAAAGATCTGTTTCAAGTGGGTCTGTGTCCAGAGAGTTCATTCCCACTTCAAATATTTTGTTTGTCTTAATTTGAAATATTTTTTTTTATCTTGAAATCTTCCTTCGAGTAATTACTGGAGAGTAGTTCTTTTGCAAAACTTAGCTTTGTTTGTCTTACGTGTATTGTACTGGAGAGTAGTGTCAAAACAGAGTTTTGCTTTTCAGGTAAATATAAATGCCCACATGAATTTCTGTCTATTGTTTAGCTGTTGTCTACATCGAGCGGTGACGTCATGGTGAACCAGTGAAAATTGAATACGACTGTAAAAACCTGAATAGGAACAATAGACAATTTGTGGTAACAGCCACTGTGAGTACGTTTATCTTGTCATTGTGATAACGTGTTTGTATGGTCTCTGTGATGACGTATT
This sequence comes from Sinotaia quadrata, assembly GCA_028829895.1. Lineage (NCBI taxonomy): Eukaryota > Metazoa > Mollusca > Gastropoda > Architaenioglossa > Viviparidae > Sinotaia > Sinotaia quadrata. The sequence goes on from CM054179.1 coordinate 13,096,769, forward strand.
TGTTTTGTCTGTGTGATGACGTATTTGTTTTGTCTCTGTGATGACGTGTTTGTTTTGTCTCTGTGATGACAGATGGGATGTTTTGTCTGTGATGTCGTGTTTGTCTTCTTTCTGTGATGCCGTATTGGTTTTGTGCATATTTAATGAACAGATTCACTAGACAAAATATCAAATGTTTAGCATACTACATATAAGCATCATAGTTTACAATTCGTAGAAATAATAGTCTACTCATATAACACATCTCTATGTAAAATACAAGTATACCATATCAATAGCAAAAATCCATGGAATATTTCTGTTCATTATCTCTCAATCAATCAGTTACCTCACCATTAATCTAACATGATCTGACTTCTTGCCTAACATAAACAAAGTGATTAGACAATAGAATTCTCTACAGCAGATAAACGCTTGATAGAATATTGGCCTGACTCGTTCTCATAAATCTGAACCTTTGGATAATACAAACTGCTCATCCATTTGGAACTTGTTTGGATTGCATCATCAATTTAACAGCATATTTTCAACTTGAGTTGTTTACTCCAACTTTGACACTTACAAATAATATCATCATAAGGAGTGCCCAAGGTCTTGTCACATTAACAATTTAACAATTTATACAACAATTAAGTCTAGAAATAGGGATAGGCAAATTTACTAAATAGATAGATAGATAAATAGATAGATAGCGTGACATACATCTCTTTGTTACAAGTTATGATTATTATTTAATAATTAATAACTCTTAACTAATTACAAGCGATCGAGAATCTTAATTCATAGTTATTAATAATTATCCCACAAGACAAACACCTCTCACTTGGCGGATTATAAGGGTGTCGTAAATCTTTACTCTTTACACAATAATAAGTGAGACGTTTTACTGTCGCAGAATGGTTCTAACTAAAGGAGTAATACAAATCCGTCTTTATTTATATATAACGAGGCACCCCCCCCCCGCAACTATTACTAAAGCATATAGTTTAATAATATGTGCAATAAGTTTAATAAATATCAACAGAGAATGTGGCATTACCAGTTAGGAATGGCGTCTCCACTAACAAGATGGCCGGCACCTTACAAAAAGCTACCGTCAAACACTGTTTTGAGACAAGGAAGTAAATTATTTTCCCATGAAGTAAAGAGTGTGGATAAATATGTTTTGCATTTAGTGGAAGGTTCTTTGTGTGGACTGCAAATGTGTCAGTGAAGAGTGCTGTACAGAGAGAGTTGTAAAGAGAATAGAGATTTGTACAGATTAGAAAGATTTGTACAGATTAGAAAGATTTGTACAGAGTAGAGAGAGTTGTACAGACGAGAGATATTTATTCAGAGTAGAGAGAGTTCGGCACAATACTAGCGTATGTCACCAAAATTATGGGTGTTCAAAAAACGTGATTAAAAAAAAAAAGACTGCTAGCACATGAATTGAGATTGATCAAGTATAGGTAACCATGTGAAGGTCTTGTTGACACTGTTCATTTCCTGTTGACTTTGTGTCACGCTTCATGCCTTGTTAGTGTCACCTGTCTCTCACGACAAGTAGGCCTAAACTCACAGGTATTTGTTAGTGTCACCTGTTTTTCACGTCAAGTAAACTCACAGGTATTTGTTAGTGTCACCTGTCTCTCACGACAAGTAAACTCACAGGTATTTGTTAGTGTCACCTGTCTTTCACGTCAAGTAAACTTACAGGTATTTGTTAGTGTCACCTGTCTTTCACGTCGAGTAAACTCGCACGTATTTGTTAGTGACACCCGTCTCTCAGGTACTTTTGGGTAAAACCTATATTAATGTGTTTGCTAAGTTTGGTTTTTATTTTTGGTATGGATTACATTTGTGTATGTTTATTTTATTTCTAAAATTTTTGCTTTTTCGCAAAATAATGGCAGTGAATGACCACACAGCATTTCTTACGTGGTGTATATACATGCACTTGATGACAGCCTCGTGTATAATGAATGTCAACCCAACATTTCTTACATGTCTTTAAATGCCATTGATGACAATCTCTTACAAATGAATAACAACCCATTATTTCGTACATGGTGTCTTTAAATGCAATTGATGACAGTCTCTTACAAAATGAATGACCACAAAACATTTTATATGGTGTATTTAAGTATATTTGATAACATTCTCAAGCATAGTGAATAATCTCTAAACATTTTATACATGGCATCTTTAAGGACACTTGATGACAGTCTTCTATACAATGAATGATCACATCTTATTTGTGAAATGCTAACTTTAAATTCACTTGATGACAGTCATCTACACAATAAATGAGCACATCTTATTTGTGAAATACTAACTTTAAATTCACTTGATGACAGTCAGCTATGGAAAGACATTCTGGCCATGAAAACTGAGTCAGTTTCGGTCAATATTTCTTAAATTTTCAATAGCATTCTAAAGTCTAAAACATCTTATGAAGGAAACTTGTCAACGACATTACTTAAGCGTTTAAGCGTTTATTCTTTCTAAAAGTACTCACCTTAAAAAGTTGTCGTTAGCTATCTTGTCTTTGATATGACCTTGGCGATGTACATGTCGACAAAATGTTTTTCAAAATACACCGTGTGTCAGTGCACCGCTAGCTCACGAAAGATTGAACGGACGCATTCATGCATACTCCAATATAACATTATTGATTGTGTCGACACGGAAATAGCAGTGAAAGGACAGGGTAAAACTGGCTTGGCTAGCTGTCATGGTTATGCTCATGAATTAACGTCAATGGCACAATAATCTTTCTCTAAAATAGTTAGCAGGCATTTAAAAAATAGGTACTCGTCTCTAAAACAGCAAGAAGCAAGAATTAGAACTAGTGTACACGTGTGTACAACAGCTAACAAGTACATTACACATTTTAAAATAATCAAGTATTAATACTACATTACACATCTCTCAATAACAAGCATTAGTACTAGATTACACATCTCTAGCTAGTAAGTATTTGTACTAGATTACACACCTCTAGCTAGTAAGTAATTGTACTAGATTACACATCTCTAGCTAGTAAATATTTGTACTAGATTACACACCTCTAGCTAGTAAGTATTTGTACTAGATTACTTATATCTAGCTATCAAGTATTTGTACTATTACACATCTCTAGCTAGTAAGTATGTGTACTAGATTACACATCTCTAGCTAGTAAATATTTGTACTAGATTACACACCTCTACCTAGTAAGTATGTGTACTAGATTACAAATCTCTATCTAGTAAGTATGTGTATACTAGATTACACATCTCTAGCTAGTAAGTATTTGTACTAGATTACATATCTCTAGCTAGTAAGTATTTGTACTAGATTACACGATTACACATCTCTAGGTAGTAAGTATTTGTACTAGATTACACATCTCTAGCTAGTAAGTATTTGTACTAGATTACACGATTACACATCTCTAGGTAGTATGTATTTGTACTAGATTACACATCTCTAGCTAGTAAGTATGTGTACTAGATTACACGATTACACATCTCTAGGTAGTAAGTATTTGTACTAGATTACACGATTACACATCTCTAGCTAGTAAGTATTTGTACTAGATTACATATCACTAGCTAGTAAGTATGTGTACTAGATTACATATCACTAGCTAGTAAGTATTTGTACTAGATTACATATCACTAGCTAGTAAGTATTTGTACTAGATTACATATCACTAGCTAGTAAGTATTTGTACTAGATTACATATCACTAGCTAGTAAGTATTTGTACTAGATTACACACACCGAGCTCCCACCATGTCCCACAAACACTGTTTACTAACGAACGCTACAATGCTGTGTGTACTCTGTGACCTGTTGTCTCATTTCTCGGGAACCCACTGTGACCTGTTGTCTCATTTCTCGGGAAGAAACCTTTAACATGACTACCCGGGTACACACACTGACGACCCTACTGAGTACTAGTTTCTTGTGTAATGCGTGCAAGGGAGACTAATCTCTTGGCTCATGATATCGTTTGTGTGATAATAGAAAACTGCTGGGTTTTATGTGAGCAAGCGTTACACAGAATGTGCTTGGTGTTGCAAATAGTAGATGAAAGATTCGCATTGTAGAATTAGAGTTTAAGCGAAGCAGAGAGAGGAATAAAATTATACTTTTTCACATGTGGGGTTATTTTATCTAGCCTTTTTCAGCATTAAATCTCAGAGTTATTAATAACATTCACATACTATTGCTCGCCGCCGCCCCCAGCCAATTCTATTTACGGTCATTGCAAATAAATTAATCAAAATGTGGGTTTAAGATAAAAAAAATTCAATAATGAAACAATAAAAGAGAGAAAATTTGATTCCATAAACAATGATCAAATGAGATCGTCTTATTCAATACAGTCCCGTAGCTGTTTGTTTTTAGTTAGAATATCTAATGAGATGTTTGTTTATAGTTAGTTTATCAAATGGTGATGCTTCAAAGGCGACTTAAGTGTGTCATGAACACAGGTGAGTGATTTCATGATCTGCCTCGCTTGCACAGCATTCCTTCAGCCTTGCCATTGCTGTTATTGTCAGTGCAATCCTGGACAATATTTCTGGTTTTGATCCCTCGTCTGTCACGATGGCTGCTAAGTACTTGAATATATATTGGGAACATTTATATTTCAACTCAACTCTAAATTTTACCTTTTTGAATTGATAACTGCAAAAACAAACTAACGAAAATAATTTAAAACTAATACCAAACAACTATTCCGAATATTTTCAAACGTTATATAGAAAATTCATTACCTCATTTTGTGATTTAATCTATTATACCGTTATAACTTGGATTTATAAGCAACAATAACAACTCAAATATCTGGCCTTAAGTATGACAGTTATACCTTGGATTTATAAGCAATAATAAGAACTCAAATATCTGGTAATTGCTAGATTGCTGTTCTGCTTGAGGGAACTGATACAGTAAAGTTTATTCTTGAGAGAACAGCAGCTCAAGAACATTCTACAGCATGCTAGAGGACACTTGAAACGGACAATTCTATTGTAACAATGAACTTGTAACTTTGTTACGAAAGCGCATGAAAGAATATTGGGGCATCTTCTTACTATTATCACTATAATCTTTACAACTCCATTTCTGCTCTCTGATAAGAACTATCCTATGATTTATCTTGATACTAATCTTTGAATTGTGTATTAGGCTGTATAACTCTATAGGTATTTAAATTATTCAAACATAGTTGTGTAGAAATATTGATGTCAACTAATCTTTTCATTGTATTTGTTTTATGTATATTTGATTGTTGATTTAATACATTTATTGTTAAATTTATTGACCTTCTTATACATACTGATAACTGTATGTTGGAGAGATAGTGGGTAGTTGCTAAATATAGATTAAATTGGATTTATCTTATCCGTTTGTAAGAAGTTTTCCATCTACAGAAATATTGTGTGACAGTGAATGTTTGTCTTCAGTGTTGTGGAAGAGTGAAAACGTTTACAGCACTTGCATATCCACCAATTGAGAGAGACGATTGGTGTATTCTGGAGAATTATTAAAAACATAAATTAAGATTCTCATTACTTGTAATTAGTTATGGATGATTAATAATAATAATTATTATAACCATTAACTAGGGTGAAGATGTGTTACAGATCAATTTGTAATTTTGCTGAAAAGAATGTAAAACACTGAGAAAGGATCATTTGGTTGGGCAACTACAGAGCACTATAAATAGTTTACAAAATAAAATTTAAATTAGAAATTAATCACAGGCTTTTTATAAGGACCATTTCCTATTAAAATAGCTATAGCCTTTTTCTGTTAAAATAAATGCCATTAAAAAGATGTCAGCCTAATAATTTATACTATCCATTAAATGGAGTATAGTTGTAAACTTTTTAGGGTAATATTGCAATATTTAAATGTTAATTAACTTAATTCGTAGCGCATTTTTCAAGACAGACTCTAGCTGGAACTTGTATTTCATGTTTGAATGATTGTAGAAATGAATCTCTATCTTTCTTTCAACAAACATTTTTTTTATTATTCTGGCTTCCTTGTGAACCAGCTGCTAAAAAACTCGTTATACATATGAAGGCCTCTTTAAAATTTTATGTAATCAGCTGTGTATGGAAAATAGGAAGCAAAGAAAAAAATGAATTACTGATATAACGATACATAATAGTTTTTATGTAATCAGGTGTATATGGAAATAAAGAAAAAAAGTTTTACTAATATAATGAAAAATAATACTTTTTATTTAATCAGCTGTATGTGGAAATAAGGAATTACTGATATAAGGAGACATAATACTTTTTATGATACCAATGAGGCAAAATCTAATAAGTCATTTTTTTAGTGATGTGATTGTTTATATCCATGCATTTATGGCCTTGAACTAGTTGTAGAAAATATATTTATTTATAGAACAAATGTGCTTAAATGTTAATTAATTTCGATGAAAATGAAATGTCTTCAATAAACATGACACCTTGAGTACTGAGTAAACAGTTCGATTGAATAAAATGTCATTCTGTCCAATTTTTCATGACTGTACAATATGTAATCTTCAGCAATAGTTTAACCCATTAGTGGTTAAAACTAGAGGAACTGTTTACTTCCTCAGTTCATGACAGTACAATATGCAATCTTCAGTAATAGTTTAACCCATTAGTGGTTAATAGAAAAAGATAAGATGTTGGATAGGTTTATGGGCATGTGCAAAATGCTTAATACATGGAAGAAAATTAATATATATAAATGGAACAAAGTGAAAAATAATAAAATAGATACACTGAAGCAACTCAAGTTTCCTTCGATTCACAGTGTCAAAATTACTTATAAATTGTACGTGATAATGGCAAAAATAGACACTATATTAAATGCCACACATAAGTTCATAACTTTAAAAATTTACTATTAATGCAATGAATAAGTAAATGCCAGCTAAATGGTTTATATTAAACACCACTTATAAGTACATAACTTTTAAAAATTACTATTAATGTCATGAATATATGTCGTTGTTACTACATATTGTACTTATCAAAACTACAATAATCTCTATGTCGTCATGTTTATACATTTTTTAAAATATCAACACTAAATATTTGGTTACGCATGTTCATAAAATGTAATCAGGCATGTATTCTATTTGATTTCAATTTTACAAATGAAATGCAGTCAGAATCATTACGTGTTTCAAGGTTTACAAATAAAATACAGTCAAAATGATTAAGTGTGTTTTAAGGTTTACACATAGAACTGAGCCTTGTGGGTTTTTAACATGTGGCCCGAAAACTAATCCAGAATAAAGGTTGTGGACCTTTTAAGAATTTTTTTTAAACATTATACCAATAATATCTTTTGAGACGTATTTATGTATTGTATGTGTAAAATATGGGAGTAGTATTTATGTATTGTATGTGTAAAATATGGGAGTAGTATTTATGTATTGTATGTGTAAAATATGGGAGTAGTATTTATGTATTGTATGTGTAAAATATGGGAGTAGTATTTATGTCTTGTATGTGTAAAATATGGGAGTAGTATTTATGTATTGTAAATATGAAATAAAAAAGGCGTGCCCAGTGCGGCAGACGTAAACATTCATCCAAACACGTATTAACGTACAAACTCTCAAATATAAATAAGAGAGAGAGAGAGAGAGAGAGAGAGAGAGAGAGAGAGAGAGAGAGAGAGAGAGAGAGAGAGAGAGAGAGAGAGAGAGAGAGAGAAAGAGAGAGAAAGAGAATGAAAGTAGAAAGAAAAAATGTATTCAAAGATTTCAGACATGCGCACTGAATGACGTCATGTCGACGTTTACTTCATAAGTATGATGCACGTCGTCATGACAACAGGACATTTCTTTGTTCACTTTAACGAGTAAGAAGATAAAATAACACAAAGAGAAATTGAGAATAACGAAGACGACACTGGCGATGTTACAGTTGTAGACATACAAATATCAGTACACGTAGATAACACACTGTACAGTACAATGACACACTACACGTTGTTTATTACTTAGTGTAGTTTATAATTTGTCGTTGTCATCAACAGTGTCGTTGTAGTGATCATGATGTTCAGGGCTGTTACTTCAGTCGGTTAGGTGACGGATGTGTTCGTTATAAAGCGTTTATCGCTTATCGTTATTTTCATCAGAGTTGACCCATTCATCTTTACAGTCAAAGCATCAGACAGGTCAACTGTCAATCAACACAAGTTGTGACGTACAGCGTGACATGGCGTCAAGTCTTTTTAACCAGATATCAAGACCATTCTCCACAACGACCACCTTTCTCTCCAGACCACGAACATCACCCCAGTCTGTCACCGTCACCAGATCACTGACACCAAGCGCCGTGTCACGAATGGCGGCTTCATCACCTTTCTCCACCACGCGCACAGGCACGTGACATGCACGCAGACCCCGGACCAGACCGCTAGCCGTTGTAGTTACTTGACCGTTATTGACCACCCTCTCATCAGTCGGGTAGCCATTACACAACACCAGAACGTCGCGGTATTGCAGCGGTGGAGGGCCGTTACTGTTACCTGACATTTAATGACAAATATTTTTATTTATGTATCCGTTCATCCACCCGTCTATTTATTCCTCCACTCATTCATTCCTTCATCTACCAATCTTTGCATCCGCCCGTCCATTTATTCCTTCATCCACCCGCATGTATTTGAATTGTTTTACTCACTCACCGTGTCAAACACACCACACCCATACCTGTCCGGCCGACGTTGAGTTCTGTCAGGACACGGGCGACTTGAAGACCACACTCTTCACAGTCACGTGGCCATTTCTCTGTGTGACCTGACTGACCGTCATGGTGTGTGAATCGTATAACCGCCGGGCCGTCTGTTGGAACAGGGACGTCACTGACCGTGTAGTTATGGACTACTTTAGACTTTATTTCTTCTGCCTCCATCACCTCCCTGACAACGACTGGCGGTGACCTTAGAGGCGTTGTCAGCTTGACCTCTTCCAGACATAACGGCCTGACTTCGTGATGCATTGATGCACCCCACAGGTACACCCCGGGTACTTGTACAATGAGTTGATCACAAAACTTTGTGAAGGATTTTCTGTTACACAGAATGAATAGACGTTATGTTAGTGCTGATGTCAGATAATTATGACGTAATGACGTTTACTCTATGTCGTCTTTGTATTGTGACGTCATTTACAACGTCGCCAGTTACTTTCTTTTCTTTCACGGCTGTTTGTTTACGTGTTAATCATTTGTTGTTTTTCCTGTTTGTCAGTCTGTCACGTGCTAATCATTTGTTGTGTTTACTGTTTGTCAGTCTGTTAGTTTACGTGTTAAGCATTTGTTGTGTTTCATGTTTGCCTGTCTGTTTTGCAATGTACATAAATCCATCAAATACATTTACTGGCGACATTCGTAATCATTTAACCGTTAGTCTGTAGTGAGATTAGACCGTTAGACACTAATTATGTCTTTGTGTTTGTAAGTGTCTTAAGTTAACACGCTGTATAACAAACCTGAAATCATGAATGGTCTCGTCTGCAATCACACACAGTTGTCTCCCTTCACTCAGAGATTTCAGACGTCTGATTGCAGTCTCCACTTCTCTATCTTTCTCAAAGTCAAACAGATATTGGTGTACACGTGAATTGGCTGTTGTCGTCTTCGTGGTTTCCTTAAGTTGATGTTCGATGGCGATCGTCGCTGCACGGCTTTCATACCAAGTACTGACAACATGGACGTCGTGTCCGAGCTGAAGCCAGCTCAGACCTTCAACAATCAAGACAGTAGTTTTACCTGTCCCAGGTGGGCCGATAAGAAATACCCGGGGTGGTGACCGATTCAAAAGTTCCACTTGCTGTGGAAATAACACGAGCCTGGCCATTGTCTCTCCAGTCGCAGACACCGCCTCCCCAAGATTCCTTATCTCCAGGCGTGGGGCTGTAACACAGTGGACTTCCACTGTAGTCGCTGGACCACAGAACCTGTAATGGAAAATAGTGAATTGTGCATTAAACGACAGTTCAAATTTAAACTGAAATATAAAGAAGACGATGGTTTGAACTCATATAGATTACACTGACCTTGAAATCCAAGTGCTCATTTCCATTCTGATTCTAAAATGAATTTTAAAATTTTATATTTCGCTGAATTATGAGTAAAAATTAGTTGAAGTATTGTGAAAGTAATTAGGAACAAGAAGAATAACATGTTTGAAGTAGTGCACACCACTTGATCATTGCAATGAAGAAAGATTATAATTATGAGTGTTTATAGATAGGTAGTCGGAAATGGATTAGAAAGACGTTAATTCTTTAAATAAGAAAATACTAAAAGTTCAATTAAAGTAATAAAAAGGTAATAACAATCTTAAAGAAAGAGAGATTGATGACATGTAATTTTCTTCCTTCACCTGGCCACCAAATGCTCATACACTGTCTCTGTTATTGATGGCTGGGCTCCAGACATCTTGACTAGCTGTTGCCACCACACGCCCAGGTCTTTAAGGACGATGTGATTGTCGTCTGAAGCCGTCCGTTTGTCTAAGAGTTGGTCTGAGAGCAGACACATCTTTATGGCATCATCAACACTGCGGACTCCAAGACACTGACACAATTCCTGCATGGGGAGGAGGAAATATAATTATAGAACAAGCCACACTTATTTAATAAAACGAAAAATAATCTCATGATAAATACAAAATAAGGAATATAGATTTTCAGTAAATGCACATAAAGATAATGATTATTATATACTTTTAGTTATAAATAATAAATTTCGTGAAAAGCAAGAGTAGATAAGAATGATATTTAATTATATTTCGCGATAAGGCAATTGTAAATGAGAATGAGATTATTATTATTATTAGTGTGTATGTGTGTGTGTGAAATTATCCAAATTCATCGATTGTTAACAAGAAACTATGCTTCTAAAACAATTGTATTTTTTTAATGTAATAGCATATTAACCACTGAGAACAAGGCTTCACCTTACACGCCATATAACTGCATTCATGGAAAGTTCTCTCATACTAACAGAGATCAATCTATTTAAAACTTCTCTTAATACTTACTAACAGAGATCAATCTTTTTAAAACTTCTCTCAATACTTACTAACAGAGATCAATCTTTTTAAGACCTGAAGGTCAGTTTCTTATAGAACCTGACATTCTCTCTGCTTGTAGTTGTACTCAGCCAACAGTTTGCTATGACGTAGCTTTACGGTGACGCAAAATGAAGTTTACGTAATTTGAGTTTGTTTAGATTCAGTACAGAGAATTAGTAGTTCAAAGTCTGAGATTATGTTATCTGTAAGTTTGTCAATCACGTGTTTAATGTGAAATAAAACTGTAAGTACAATTATCACATTATACTTAACTTTAGTGTATGTTTGATTAAACAAAATATTAGTAATATATCAAAACACAGGGTGAATTGAAATAATTAATGTATGTGTATTTGTGCATTATTTTGATTAAAATACGTTCAGGGAGATGACTCAAATTTAGGAAAATATATTAGGTATTCTAGATTTCTTTCCAATTATAGTATCGTTAAGAAACACATTTTAGTGTTTAAAAGTTAGTTGATAACCTACATAATTAATTTTGATAATGCAACTTACTTGCCACGCTAGATTTAAAGAAAATTCATTACTTTAATTAAAGTCCGTATTTGGAATGGCGTCATCCAATATCGTATATGGTTTAATTGAATTAGTGAATTTGCTATCGGTTTGAATCTGAAATGTACACATTTAAATATACGCCCACGAAAACATGTTTCTATAATTGCATTTTAGCACTGTGTATGTGGTGTGTCGAAACATACACATGAATTACATTCTGCGTGGCCGAAATCATAGCTACATTCGTAACACAGAAGACAGGCGCTGTACATTTTATATATAACGATTGACAGACTAACAATTTAAAAATAAGGATATGATAACATTGCTTTTCTGAGATAAAAATTGCTTTTCAGTAAATGAACAACAATATTGTCTGAGACGAAAATTACATTTCGGTATAAAATATGACAGCATTGCTTGCTTGATATGTAATAACTTGAAAAAAGTCCATCTTTGTTGGAAAGTTATCTGAATACACTTACAGAAAACCACGCAAGTCCAACTACTAAAGTGACCTGAATATACTGCTAAGAAATGATACTTGCACCTAAATTCACCTGAATATATTGCAAAGAAATTACATTTGCCCCACTGCTAAAATTACCCGATTATATAAAGTGCTAAGAAAATACACCTGCCCACTGCTAAAACCTGAATTTACTGGTAAGAAATCACGTTTACCCCATTTTCTAAAAGTACCTCATATCATTGCTAGGAAATACAATTGTCGTACGGCTAATATTATTTTGCTAAAGTTACCTAAATATACCGAGAGGAAACAGAGATAAAGGAAGCTCTCCAAGGGAGTGCCCATTTCCTCTTTAAAATCTAAGATCTCACAGACTGCTGATACGAATGACAGAAATAAATTTAAGATCTCACAGACCGCTGATACTATTGACAGAAATAAATTTCACAACAGACAGAGAACATAAGTCATGAGAAAAAATCAATATTACTACAACAACAACAATAATAAATTCTACTAGTGCCACTACTACTATTATAATAAATACTACTTGCACAAACATCACCAATGTAAGTACTATAATAACTACTACAAGTGCCACTACTACTACTATTACTACTATTTTTTTTAAAATTAAACTTCCTAATTCATAATGCATACTTTAAAACTCATTGTCACATAATGGCTTATGCAGTCCACTCCCACCCTCTTCTAAAAATGCAAACCTAACTTCTAGGATGGCAGACTATTATCCCCAGGCTGGAAACATATCTGAATGTTCCAGACATTCACTCTAATGAACCAGTTAGAGCACCGCTCAACTGCATGCAAATGTACGTACTAGAAACTCACCTAATATTCATCAGTTAAATGCAAGTCGACCACTGAGGCTATATGTATTTTGATCCCAGTGTTTATAAAGTATAATAACGTCACTAAGGCTATATGTATTTTGATCCAAGTGTTAATAAAGTATAATGACGTCACTAAGGCTATACGTATTTTGATCCCTGTGTTAATAAAGTATAACCATGCCACTAACCTCATCACCAGTAACTAATACAGAAGGAAACCATCCTCTGTATATATTACTGCTGAAGGTATGTGGTTTTGCTTGTGTAACTAAATTTTATATCTATGTTCATTTAATATAACTATATTTTATTTTCTTATATTTCACTTATGATATTAAAATGTATGATAACCACAGAAGTAAGTGTGTTCTGTCAGAGAACAAATGAGAATGAATTCTTAGCCCATGTGTATTTTACTGGCAGATCAGCACTATCTATGAACAGCTTTGATCAAGATTCAATCATGTCCACTCGAATTGTTCACAAAATAATTTTTAGACTTCACTCAGAAATATTCAGTGTTCTCTTATAAACTAAATTATAGTTCACTCAGAAACATTCAGTGTTCATTATAAACTAAATTATAGTTCACTCAGAAACATTCAGTATTCATTTATAAACTAATAGGTATGATGATAATTAGAGAAAAGTCATTCTGAATTCAACAATTTACAGAAGGCATTTTGTGAATGACTGACATCACCGGATACACAGAAATAGATTTCATGGCAATGTTTATTTGGATCTTTCACGTGTTGCTCTCTAACTTGGAAGTGTTCTATTTCGAGAGACTGCTATGTAAAGACATACATGGTGGTAAGTTGTTTACTGTATAAGACTATTAATATTAGTTATTGGTTTCCATGTTAAATAAATAGTTTCAAATAAACACTTCACGGCATGCATTATTATTTATTACTTTACATTTCCCTAACGACCAATAAATAGCGAGGATAATAGGCAGTATTAATTATAGCATACTTCTTTCAATTTAATTTAATCGCATTATCCTACAATTTCTTACTATTGTAATATCTTACCTGACCATCAGATAGATTCCTGCTAATTGCTCGCAGTAACTGAGTAGAACTGATGTTAGGCATTGCAAGAATTTTAGTGATATTATTGTCCGTCAAGTCTGACGTCAAATGCTTTAATACAACCTCCGACTTGCTTAACTGCTTTAACGCCTCTTTAACTTTCTTCATCACCACATCCTCCTCCTGTTGCTCCATCATCTTTAGCTGACTGAAGTTTGCTCCCACGCTTTTAATTTCTAATGTGAACAATCCGTATTGTCTGTGTATGATGAGAACATCAAAGTCACCTTTGTCTTTATGTTGCTTACGAAGGTCTTCGAGCAGTGTGCAAGGGCGTGGTAGAAGGGCAGCAGAGGCCGCATAGCTAGATTGACCAAGGTACTTCCCGAACTGTAGCTGAGAAATGACCATCATCACTTCTTTCGGTTGACTGTTATCCGCCAGTGCACGAAGACAATACAACACACGCTGTAAGGCTTTGTCGTCACGCTCGTCACTGTCATACACGGGTTGAAGGAGTAAGTTCACTTGATTTCTATTTTCCGCTGGGCCTGAAAGATTTGGTGCTGAAGAAAACTGAAAAGAAAATTACCGCTCAAAATTAATATTAATAATATCCTAATAAAATTCCAGATATATATTGTTTAAATATCTAGAGCGAAAACATGTTTGGACATTTCTGGAATGGACCAGCTTAGCGTATATTCGTCTTCAAATTTCTCTTTATACTTGAAACGATTTCTTAAAACTAAAGTCAACTGAATGTAATACATTTTAACTCTCAATCTTACCTCCAATGACATATAAATAGCTACCTGTCACGGGAAAAAGGGACAGCAATCATAAAAATTTAAATTTTTAAATTTATTATTACCTAATTATTCCCCTTTTTTTTGGATGCACTGTTTTTGGGTTGCGCTGTGTGTCAGGTGATTGATGGATGGATGGATGGCGTGATGCTTGCATTGTCAGTATGTTTGCAAGCGTGATTACTTATTTTTTATTTATAACAATTTCATGTGATTTGTTTACTTGTTTATTTACGTTAGGAGATAAGAATTAAATTAGTGATAAGTAGATAGCATATTTAATTGTTAAACGTTCATTAAATAGAAATTTAGCTAGGGATTATTTTAGACTTTGCACCACTAGAATGAATGCATCATCGAACAATAGACGTCCATTATTTCTCGTGCCTTTTATTTCTAGAAGGCTGTGGAAGAGTTAGGTTTTATAAAAGAAGATTACAGGGACTTTTTCGACAGAGTGTAAGAGTGTTTGCGCGCAGAGCAGCATCAGAGAGCTTAGACGTTTTTTTATCGTCACGTTCTGGCGCCGTCCATTTTGTCTAATTTTTCGTAATTAGCAAAATAGGAGTACAAGAGTGCTCACCCTTCGTTGTCAAGACTTTGCAGTCTTCGTGGGATAGGACCAGCTGGCTTCTACCCACCCAGTCACACAACGGGCACCCTCCCCTAG
This sequence comes from Sinotaia quadrata, assembly GCA_028829895.1. NCBI lineage: Eukaryota > Metazoa > Mollusca > Gastropoda > Architaenioglossa > Viviparidae > Sinotaia > Sinotaia quadrata. The sequence goes on from CM054179.1 coordinate 13,112,214, forward strand.
ATTGTCGGCAGGAACCAGGGCTACACACAGACTGGGGATTCTGAGACAAGTCTACGGGGCACACCTTCATTTACACTCCGGTTTTTCACCATCTTCTCTCCGCTCTTTTCAGGGCGGGAGGGGGGCTTTCTTTTGCTGTTCAGCAAGGGAAGCCAGTCAACGAGGCCTGATGGATCTTCGTCAACTCGTCATTGAATTCATGTACCACGTACATCGTTATCTATCTACGGGGCCGAGATATCACCCGTGATTCTCTTTGCCAGTGTGTTGGCAAGCTTGACTACATTTTCTTCTTCACACAGACGTGTGTGTTTTTCCTTTTCGACATTCACTTTGGTAAGTAGGTTAGATTTAGTTAGTGGTGCATTCATTTAGGTAGGTAGTTTAGATTAGTTCAGTAATTATTTAGAACTTTGGAACATTATTGACATTTATTTATTTAAAGAAACATTCTTCCTCTGAACATTTGATATTAATATTGCATAAACATTTTCTTATAAGTATTTTGTAAACTGATAATTGGGTTTCCTTTTTCACCCTAAATATTTAAGACATTTATAATTATTAACTTTGGGTTCTCACCCATCAATCTGGTTTTATAAGTAATGAAAAACTATTAGCTTTAACATTAGCTTATGTGGTCATCACCGCCCTTTATTGTATATCATTTGGTAGGGTCATTGTGATCACCATTAGATATAGTATTATTGAATTTGTTTATTATTTCACTTTATTTTAATTTTTATCATATCCATCGCTCTGGTCCCCCTATCCCATGAATGTTGCTGAGTGGATGTTTTTCAGAATGAATGACTAACACCGTACGAGAGAGTTAGCCCCCAATTTATTAGAATAAATTTCTTTTTTTTTACTCTTCAACAAGAGTTGGGTTTTTCTCTCTCTCTGTTGCGCAAGTGCATTGGTGCGGTTGTTTGTTTGTTCGTTCTGTTCGTCCCTCACAATACATTCACCCCGCATTCATACATACAGGCTGATTTTCACACTTTACCCCACATGCAGAATAAATATATTTCCCCACAAGAACATCGTCGGTATCTGTATGTGAGAGTGATTTATTTTAACACCTTAAGTCACTCGGTGTGATCCAGCAAGTCACAGTATCTGACCTGACCCCCGCCCTTTGACCGAGAAGGAGAGAGAGGCCAGCGACAGTCAGACAACAACAACAACAACAATTAACGGCGACCGACCCCCCCCACCCGCGACACTACCACCATCTCCTCTCCGAAACCTGAACATAATAAATTACAATAGCAATCTTACTTTCAAGATGTGAAATAATAAATTGAAATAACAATCTTACCTCCAAGATATCATCTTAATAAATTGCAAATAGCACTCTTACCTCCAAGATATCAACTTAATAAATACAAATAATAATCTTACCTTAATGATATGAATCTAATAAATTACAATAACACTCTTACTTTAAGACGTGAATGAATAATTTACAAATAACAATCTTCCCTCCAAGATGTGAACTTAATATATTAAAAATAACAAACTATGTTCTAGATTAACGTAAGAAGAATAAAAGTTTAAATATTTGAGAAACTGTAACCTTCCTTTGTTGTTAAACATATCTAGAGGAATAAACAAACACAAAACATATTGACATGGTTTATATTTCATCAGTTAATCAATCGGCATACAGAGAATGCACACAGAGTTGAACACTGTCACAACAACCTTCTCTGACTCGGCTGAGAGGGAAGGTAGAGGATGACATCTGTCAACATCAATGTCAGATTGTGTAGAATTTGTCACAATATCCCCAATACAGTGACACCACAGATGTTTGTCTGGTTATTTAACTTTATTCTGTATGCAAGAGAATGCTTTATTGACATATCTGTTTGTAAGAGTGCAAGTGGGAATGGTAGTGTGTGTGGTGTGAACAATACAAGACAGTACTATACAGACATAACAAGATGAGACAAGACAAAAAAACATGTTGCCATTTTCAAAACAATAGTAAATAAATTTTGAAAAAATATATGATTTAGGTTTATTAACCTATGGCTATTCTCTTTCATGTGGTGTTTAGATCAATCACACAAATCATTCATGACAAACACTCAAGGGGAGGTGACAAATGATAAATGATGAAAATAAAAAAAGGTAAATATTAATTTATCAGTGGTATTTCTGTAATTATCGCGAATGCCACTTAGTTTCTGTGAGAAGAAATACATTAGTTCACACAATCAGTTAGCAAATCACATAAATATTTTTGTGATACAACATACTATCACTAGTATATACAATATTTTAGAGAAGTCAATTATAGTTACAACTCTTGTAATTCATGCCCATGGACATGTGGGTGCGGTGGATATGTGTGTCTGCAGATCTTAGATCATTGATAAGTATATAGGAAAGGTCTCTAGATCAGCTAGCAGATTCTACCAGGTCATGACACAGAATGCGAATGACCAAATATGGGTGTCTCGTATCCGTCTAGCGGTTCCCCATCCTGCCATTCCCCTTTACCCTACAACATCCTTCACCTTTTCAAGTGACCTATATTAATGATTTAATAAGCATAAAATTAACACTATATCATCTGAGATTTAAACTGCATAAATATATAATAAACACCTTTATCATTAATACGATAATTTAAATACATTACAAACAAAACTATCACTACCACGATTATATAAATATATAACAAATGTCATGATCACAAATATGTTTATATAAATGCAAAGAATTCTTTGTGTAAATTGATTTTACCGTAGTCTGTCCATGTGACCTAGATTTAGCTGCTGACTTTGTCTTACGGGGTCCATCCTGTGGGATATGAGCCACCAGCACCTGCTCGCCAGCAATGGTCTCCACGCTGTACGGCACGCGATTGAAATGAAGGGGAGGTAAGAAATATGTCTTTGTGTGGAGTTCAGGGTACCAAGCCTTTATGCACTGAAGCCAATAGTGTTCAGCTGGCTGCTGTGACGCCTGACCTTCATCCATATTCGACGCCTAAAGAAATTAGTAGAAAGAATTACGTCACACTAAATTTTGTATGACATACCTTTGTTCACTTCTGTACTTGTGATATCATTACAAAATCAAAATGTCGGTCTCTACTAGTGACAGATTTTTGTAATCACTTCTGGTCATTGAAAATTGCAATATTGAACAGATTACAAAGTACATAAAGAAAGTAAATTTAATGTTTCTTAATTATCTACTATAAACCAATACGAAGATTAAACAAAGATTATATTTATATTAAATTCATGCATTATCAATTTACAATGTGTATTATTACATAAAGTACTGAATTTATTAATAAAATGCACGATTTGTTTATTTTCTTCAATAATATCCTAAACTACCTGGATATTAACCTGAGGCAATATTTCCTTGGCAGACTTGGATTGATTTCAATCTATATTTAGCTCTGACATACATGTTTTCTGTGATTTCTTGAAGTTGACAAATTTGTAATTATTGTTTAGTATGTCAGAATTTAATCAAGCGTTTTAATATTTATTTTTGTAATTATTGTTTAGTGTGTCAGAATTCAATCAAAGGTTTTAATATTTATTCTTGTAATTATTGTTTAGTGTGTCAGAATTCAATCAAAGGTTTTAATATTTATTCTTGTAATTATTGTTTAGTGTGTCAGAATTCAATCAAAGGTTTTAATATTTATTCTTGTAAGTATTGTTTAGTGTGTCAGAATTCAATCAAAGGTTTTAATATTTATTCTTGTAATTATTGTTTAGTGTGTCAGAATTCAATATTGTTTTAACATTTATTCTTCTAATTATTGTTTATTTTTGCCTGAATTCAATCAGTGATTTTTTCTTGCAATTTAGATAACAAGAGTTTCCTTACAAGTCTAAATAAAATAAATGTAATAAAAATAGCATCTACTTCAACAGTCTTTTATGCACTAAATTAGTTTTTGTTTTTCTATTAATTACAGCACGTACGTTTATGTATTATACCGAGTTAGCAATGGTCCTGTCTAACTAAGCTGTATACAGTGTGTAAGACTTTAAATATTTAAATATTAATTAATATGTACCTTTGCGTTATTATAGAATGTTGCGGCCATTTAGCAACGCTATCCTCTAACCAAACTGCATACAGCGTGTAAGATATATTTTTGAAAACTGATTTTAACACGTGTCTCTTTGTTATTATATTTCCCCCCCAGATAATAATGCTCTTGTTTATGTGAGCTGCGTTATTTATGTAGGTTATTATATAATAAAATATTTACTTACCTAACAAAGCAGTATATTTTAAGTAGGTCATTAATAATAAAATAATTACTTACCTAACACATATGTAAACTTTATGTAGATTATTAAAAATAAAATATTTACATATCTCTCCGATATATACATTTTATTCAGGTAATTTCAAATAAAATATTTATTTCCTAACTCATATATTTTTGTATGTCATTAAAAATAAAATAGTTAATTAACACAACTGTATAGTTTTTGTAGGTCATTAAAAATAAAATAGTTACCTAACGCAGCTGTATAGTTTATGTAGGTCAGTAAAATAAACTATTTATTTACTAAACACTCTGTATATTTGCTGTAAGTCATTAAAAATAGAAGAGTTACTTCTCACACGCTGTATATTTTATGTAGGTCATTAAAAATAAAATAGTTACTTAACACTGCTGTATATTTTATGTAGGTCATTACAAATAAAATAGTTACTAACACGGCTGTATATTTTATGTAGATCATTAAAAATAAAATAGTTACTTACCTAACACAGCTATATATTTTATGTACATCATTAAAGATAAAATATTTACTCACTGAACGGAGAGCTATCGAAAGTTAATTCATTACAAGGGTCAAGAGCTAATTTTAGTTTATACAGACAATGCCATATTATTTAGATAAATGCTTAGAAAAGTTCTCTTGTATTTCAATATGATGAGATGGGGTTCATTAATACTGCCACACTACTGCACTGAAATACATATTTGTTTATCTCTCGTTACATTTTCTTTATATTGATATATTGACTATTTGGACAGCTATGTAGTACTTTGTTAGGTGTTTAGTTAGTTGTTAACTTTTTAGTTCTTGGTGTAAGTGTTTGCTTAGCTGTTAATAAGATCATTAGATCGACTTCATTTTAACAGCTTTCAGTAATTTGTGTAAAATAAGATCATTAGATCGACTTTATTTAGACAGCTGGGTGGATGCTTGAAAAGTTAAAAGTAGTCGATCTAACAAACAAATATACAGCTAACCAAACACTGTATACGGAATTAGTACGTTTACACAGCTGTAGATTTATATTGATTTATTAGATCCATGTCGTTTAGATTATTATTACTCTTGTTCTATATTGATTTATTACATCTATGTCGTGTTAATTATTATCACTGTTGTATATTTGATTTATTAGATCTATGTCGTTTAGATTATAACAATTATTATCACTGTTGTATATTTGATTTATTAGATCTATGTCGTTTAGATTATAACAATTATTATCACTGTTATTTATTTGATTTATTAGATATATGTCGTTTAGATTATAATAATTATTATTACTGTTGTTTATATTGATGAAAATATTATATTTATATATTGATGAAAAAATTATATTGGTGAAAATAATCGATGAGAAGCAGACGCCCAAGTGCTGGGCCATTGTATGAGTTGATGCAGGAGTCATTGCCCTGAGTACCCATGATCATATAAAAGGGGCCCCCCATTAGTCATCTTCACGTAAGGCAATCTATGAATCAGTCACGATGTATATAAACTCCAGACTTAACTTGGGAACCCGTCATGACGTATAGAAATCACAGACTTAAATCTATGAAATTCTGTTGGACTCATTCATCTCGTGTGAAATAGCGTGACTGTGCTATCAACTGTGATTAATTCAGGATTTCATTTTCTACCTGAGTCTACTAAAAATAATGTTTGCGCTAAGTGTTAAGAAGAATTTCAACTGATAAAATGAATAAAATGAACAGTGTGTTCGCCAGTTTGGTTGTGTTTGTAAATTCTTTAGTATGAGAATAGCTTAGTTATTTTTCTTAGAAGAGTAATTTACTCTGTGTAGTGACATTTCTTGTTACGGGTAATATTTTATGGCGGGAAATGTTCTAATGTGAGAACTGGTCATTTTCTTTAGTAGAGTAAGTTACTACGTGTAGTGAAATTACTTCGTAAGGGTTGTATTTTGTGGCGGGAAATTTGATAATTTGAGAATTGTTTCAGAACACTCTTCATATTGAAGTTATTTACTAATGATTGATTTATAGTCACGTTAAGACAAAGTATAACGAGGTTTAACTAAACTTAGCATATAATTCAATACGTTAAGTACTTAGATTAGAGAGCAAGAAAAATGAAAAATATGCCTTATGATATAAAACACAAGTACATAGAAAAGAGAACACAACAACTACACGATATGATTCAAAGATTAGAGAACAAGAAAACTACATACTATGATTCAAGACATAAGTAAACAGTTTACAGAAAAGGAACTTCACACACTATAATTCAAAAGTTAAATATAGAGATTAGAGTAAAAGTGTTAACTGGTCATTTTCTTTAGTAGAGTAAGTTACTACGTGTAGTGAAATTACTTCGTAAGGGTTGTATTTTGTGGCGGGAAATTTGATAATTTGAGAATTGTTTCAGAACACTCTTCATATTGAAGTTATTTACTAATGATTGATTTATAGTCACGTTAAGACAAAGTATAACGAGGTTTAACTAAACTTAGCATATAATTCAATACGTTAAGTACTTAGATTAGAGAACAAGAAAAATGAAAAATAAGCCTTATGATATAAAACACAAGTACATAGAAAAGAGAACACAACAACTACACGATATGATTCAAAGATTAGAGAACAAGAAAACTACATACTATGATTCAAGACATAAGTAAACAGTTTACAGAAAAGGAACTTCACACACTATAATTCAAAAGTTAAATATAGAGATTAGAGTAAAAGAACACTATACACTATAGTTCAAAAGGTAATTACAAAGATAGAGAATAAAAACACTTTACACAATGACACACGAAAGATTTCACTCAAACGTTCAAACATACCACATTTTAAACCTTGTTGACGATTGAGAATAACAGCGATGTTTAGTGACTGCAAGACACATAAATATGGCACCGTACGATGTTTAGGGAATACAAGACACATAAATATGGCCACAGTGCGATGTTTAGGGAATACAAGACACATAAATATGGCCACAGTGCGATGTTTAGGGAATACAAGACACATAAATATGGCCACAGTGCGATGTTTAGGGAATACAAGACACATAAATATGACACCGTACGATGTTTAGGGAATACAAGACACATAAATATGGCACCGTACGATGTTTAGGGAATACAAGACACATAAATATGGCACCGTACGATGTTTAGGGAATACAACACACACTAAATATGTCTAGCGTTCTGTACTTTGCAATTTGAAAGAGTTTTACCACAGCCAGTCGGAAAGTTTTACTTAGACGATTTGTTAGTTTTGTGCTCATCATGATGAAATGTCTGTAAATTGTTTACATTACAACATTGTTAGCGTTTAGCCACACGTATGTGATATACTTCAACTGTAAACTGTTTACATTACAACATTGTTAGCGTTTAGCCACACGTATGTAATATATATCAATTGTAAACTGTTTACATTTCAACAATGTTGGCGTTTAGCCACACGTATGTAATTTACAGTTGAAGTATATCACATACGTGTGGCTAAACGCCAACAATGTTATAATGCAAATAGTACACGAATTAGCTTTCTTGTCGCGTGACCCACACATTTGCGCAACCAGAAATTTTTCCTTCGTAGTCGATTTCTTTCCTACAAGTCTTACAGTATGTAAAAGTATCTTGATAAGACTCGGGTTTCAGACAGACTCGTGAAGGTTTTTATTTTATTTTAAAAAGCAAAGAAACCCCACGTCAAACACGCCTATGAGATTTGGAAGTAATTCGTGTTATCATGAACCATACACTGTAGATGAGAAATAACTGCACTTTGTAAACCGTTCTTTTCGTGGACTACATGTGTATCAGTGACGAGAGTTGTACAAATAGAGATCGTTGTACAAAACAAAGTTGTACAAATAGAGATCGCTGTACAAAAAAGTAGTACAAATAGAGATCGTTGTACAAAATAAAGCCGTACAAATAGAGATCGTTGTACAAACAAAGTTGTACAAATAGAGATCGTTGTACAAAATAAAGCCGTACAAATAGAGATCGTTGTACAAAACAAAGTTGTACAAATAGAGATCGTTGTACAAAACAAAGCCGTACAAATAGAGATCGTTGTACAAAATAAAGTAGTACAAATAGAGATCGTTGTACAAAATAAATTGTACAACTAGAGATCGCTGTACAAAATAAAGTTGTACACAGAGATAGGATTATTCTTTTCAAAGTCTTTAATAGTAAAAACTGTACATATGATTTATTCTTTTCAAATACTTCAATAGAGACACACATACATATGCATTATTAATTTTCAAAACGTCCGCGGAAAATTATAACGTCCTAGATAATTGATCAGTGGACATATACATAGTAAAATCAGACAAACAAACAATTCTAACTAATTAATACACACATTGTACAGAAAAACATACATAAGATAAATACAATTATTACGAGTTAATGTTCAAATTGTTTGATAAAGCGTACATAAATACATTTTAACAATCTAATCAACAAAAAGTAAGTCATACATAAGGTAAACACAATTCTAATATGTTAATACAAAAATCATACTGTAAGCATATACATAAGGTAAATACATTTCTAACAAGATAATGCACAAAATGTGTATCAAGGCGCCTTAAATACAATTTTTACACTAAAACAGAAATTGTTTGTTAAGGCGAAAACGAGACTATAAAAATTTGTAATACAAACTATTTTTAAATATAGTGTTACACTTTTCTACAAAACATGCCTGTTACAATGTGTAATATAAATTTTCCTTCAAAACACGACTGTGACAAATTGTAATACACACCATTTTTAAATACAACGTTACGTTTTTCTACAACACACGACTGTGACAAATTGTAATACACACAATTTTTAAATACAACGTTACACTTTTCGACAAAACATGACTGTGACAATGTGTAATACAAATCATTTATAACTATAGCGTTGCTCGTTTTTACTAAACATGACTGTGACAACGTATAACACAAGTCAAATATGGTTACACATATCTACAAAATATTCACCGTGAAGATACGCAGGTGTTGGTGGTATGGTCGGTGTTGTAAAGTCCATACAACGATTTTGAAAATGTCGAATGATCAACAAATGCACGTCAAAACACGAATGCTAACTAGCGGGTATGTTAACGGGTGGCAATTGAAGTGTACCCTAGCGAACCCAACTCCTTGACTACCTGTTTTGTAAACACTGAAGTGGTAGTGATAGGGTATGAACAAAACGAAGTCAAACTGGTTGTGAAAGAGTCTATAGTGGCCTTAATTTTAGATATGTGGCTTCTATGTCAAGTTACTCATTTTGCTATCTTATTGCTAATGACATTTTTGTGAAAGCGTTTCAGTCTTTGATTTTACCCATGCCTACATGTATATTTGTAAACGATTAGACATGTGCACATGTTTGTAAACGACTAGACATGTGTACCTGTAAGCTTGTAAAAACTAGTCATGTATATATTGTACGTTTGTAAACGACTAGACATGTGTACATGTATGTATGTATGTAAATGATTAGACATGTGTACATGTGTTAGTAAACGACTTTACATGTGATCATATAAAATTATAAATACTAGCATGTAAATATGTGTGCTTGCAAGCGACTAGGCAGGTCTACCTATATGTTTGTAAACGACTAGACACCAAATATTCATTTAGTAGATGGCAAGAAGTAACTGATCAGGTGCATATTTCTTTCTTCTCGAGCAGGAATGTTGTTTTCTGGTTGAGTGCGCCGTAACATGGAAGTAAACCGGGTACTTGTTGGTATTTTCATTGTTAGAAAGTGGATCAGGAATATAATTAAATCTTCCACTTGCTTGACAAAGGGTGACGTCATGTTTAGACCCATAACTCATTTCAGATTCACGACTTGTCCACACTTGCAATCTGATTAAATCGCTTTAACGAAATTTGTAAACAATTGAACACATTGTACTATAATTCACTGTACTATATAACACAGTGTGCGATACCAGACTAGAAGACTATTTTTACCTCTAGTAGCAGACTTTAGCACAATGATTTATTGATCTACTGGAGCATACAACTCTCTTGTTAAGGTTGTGAGTGATATTTATCTATTTGAGCAGACCATTTTCTTGTTAAGGTCGCGAATGATATATATGTTTGCAATAATAATTTGTAGTCATCTGTGCTATATTTACGCTAAATCAAGATTTTTTTGCTTACATATTATGAGTTTGTGAAAATTGTAAAACAAAAACACATATTATTTAAATTCGATAAGTAATCGTTTGCAAATGTGAACTTCTCCTCCAGAGAACTAAATTTTGGATATTATTTTGTCATTATTTCCATAACTAGTTAAGTTAATCTTGTTGCCTCAAAACATTAGTTTCCAATCTATTGTATTTGATTATCAATTACTGCCCATCCTAATATACCCCCTCCCCCGATAGTGACAACCATTTTCTTTTACCTCTCCGCTTATCCCGTCACCTCGCAAAATTTCTTTTCATCTAATGTTCAGCCTGGAATTGTGTTGACAATAATACGTTTTGACAATTTTTTCATATTTTTTTATGAACACACTTCTAATTATTTAGATAAGAATTTAACATTCCAAAAACATGTTTATTGTGCTTTAGACGTACTTCTCTATTATTTTGTTTATATTGAAAATACACTAATGTCTGTTATAATCTCGAGGTAAGTCAATGGATTAGGTGGAACAATCATTTGGACTTGTTTTTTTGTTAGTTCAAATGTTGAGCCAGTTTTAAGAATGTAAAAGTAGAAGATGCTAAACGTCTTTGATTAATTTAGAATGAAATTTAGCTCTGTGTGATTGAATCTGAGTTAAAAGTGCAGCTAAGTAAGTAAAATATATAATTGAAGACTTGTACTTATCAGAAAAAAGCAACACTCCAACACGTGATGAATTTGTCAGAAAGAATCAGCACTCCAATACGTAATGAGTTTGTCAGAAAGAGAAACAGCAATATTGTCATAAAAATATTAGAAAATAGTTAAATACATAATATTCTTTTAGGAAAGAAAACAGGTCAATACATTATGAACTTATCAGAAAAGAAAACAGTTAACTATGTCCTAATCCTATACAAACAAACAACAGTTAAATACGTTATAGAAATATAATGGAAAACAGATAAATACGTCATTAACATTTTAGAAAAGAAAATATGTACGTCATACTCTTATCAGAAGGAACATTAGTTAAGTGCGTCATTAATCTATCAGAGTATAAACTGACTAAATCATCATAAACCAATAAGGAAGAAAGGTCAAATTTGTAATCAGCTTACCGGAATGGTCAAATTCACTTTTAAAACTACTCTGGAAATAATCCATATAAATCATAAACAGAACAGAAATAGTCATGTACATAATAAACACATCAGGAAAAATAGTGTCATCATACTCTAAACAATTAACGAAACAGCCAAATTAATTTAAACATAGAAAGGGGCCAAAATAATCATTTTGTCAACAATGTGAAACCTAATGTGGAAACACTAGCTGAGGGGGATATAGATTTGATAGGTAGTTCATGCCAGGGAATGGAAAAGTGTAATTAACTTTTGAAGACTGCACTCATTTTAACTTGAGAAAACAGACTCTGAGTTTTGAAATGTAACTTGTTTAAGAATCACCACTATAAAAAGTTTGGTAGTTTACAGTTGATATTGTTATTGTAAAATTACTTGTTGAAGTAGAAGTTTGAGTTATTGTAAAGTTGATATTTATATTGTTATAGTTAAATGTACAATCCTTTCTTGCTATGACTAGTGTACTCTTGCCAGGTGGCGATGAGTCACCATAGTAACGTAGTTTTATAAACAAAATAAGAATTTTAATACATCACAATATATATAAATAATACACTATACTTAGAAAAGGATAGAATGCGATGCGATATAATATAATATAATATAATATAATATAATATAATATGATATTTAATAATATAATATAATATAGTATAGTATAGTATAATATAATATAATATAATATAATATAATATAATATAATATAATATAATATAATATAATATAATATAATATAATATAATATAATATAATATAATATAATATAATATAATATAATATATATTATAAATGGTGTGCCTAGATCACCAGATGTGAACATTTAACTAGCCGAATATTAATGCACAAACACTCAAATGCAAAAATAAGAGACAGAGACAGAGAACGAGAGAGACGGAGAGAGAGTAGGGTAGATGACTGAAGGAGTAAAAGGAAAAACAGAATGAAAAGAACAGTAAAAAGAAAGAAATGTATTTCAGTCATGGGCACTGAATGACGTCATGTCAACATTTATGTCATTAAGTACGATGCACGTCGTCATGACAACAGGACATTTCTTTGTTCACTTTAACGAGTAAGAAGATAAAATAACACAAAGAGAAATTGAGAATAACGAAGACGACATTGGCGATGTTACAGTTGTAGTCGTACAAATAAATATCAGTACACGTAGATAACACACTGTACAGTTTACTTACACACTGCACATTGTTTTATTTATTACACACTACACGTAGTTTTATTCATGACACACTACACGGTGCTTTATTTATGACACACTGCACGTATTTTTGTTCATGACACACTACACGTTGCTTTACTTATGACACACTACACGTTGTTTTATTCGTGACACACTACACGTTGTTTTATTCGTGACATACTACAGGTTGTTTTATTCATGACACACTACACGTAGTTTTATTCATGACACGCTACACGTTGTTTATTACTTAACGTTGTTTACAATATGTTGTTATCATCAGTATCGTTGTAGTGATAATGATGTTCCGGACTGTTACTTCAATCGGTTATTTGACGGTTGTGTTCATTGTAATACGTTTATCGGTTATTGCTCTTATCAGTGTTGACGCAATAATTTTTATACTAAAAACGTCAGACAGCTCAAAAATCGATCAACACAAGTTGTGACGTACAGCGTGACATGGCGTGAAGTCTTTCATTGAAGTTACCTCTTGTTTCCACAACGACCACCTTTCTCTCCAGACCACGAACATTTTCCCAGTGTGTCACCGTCACCAGATCACCGACACCAAGCGCCGTGTCACGAATGGCGGCTTCAACATCTTCCTTCACCACGCGCACAGGCACGTGACATGCACGCAGACCCTGGACCAGACCGCTAGCCTTTGTAGTCACTTGGCCTTTATTGTCCACCTGGTCATCAGTCGGGCACTCAAGACACAACACCAGGACGTCGCGGTATTGCAAAGGTGGAGGGCCGTTATTGTTACCTGACATTTGACGGGAAAATATTTTGTAGTGTTTACTTTTTATTTGAAACGTTCATCCACCCGTCTATTTATTCCTCCAAATGTTAATTCTTTCATCTATACATCTATTCATCCACCTGTCCTTTACATTCTTCCATCCACCCGTTTGTATTTGTGTTTCACTCACTCACCGTGTCATCACACCACACCCATACCTGTCCGGCCGACGTTGAGTTCTGTCAGGACACGGGCGACTTGATGTCCACACTCTACACAATCACGTGGGAAGAACACTGTGTGACCTGACTGACCGTCACGGTGTGTGAATCGTATAACGGCCGGACCGTCTGTTGGAACAGGGATGTCACTGACCGTGTAGTTATGGACTTGATTAATCATTATTTCAGCTGCCTCCATCACCTCCCTGACGACGACTGGCGGTGACCTTAGAGGCGTTGTTAGCTTGAACTCTTCCAGACATAACGGCCTGACTTCGTGACGCACAGATGCACCCCACAGGTTTACCCTGGGTACTTTTTCAATAAGTTGATCACAAAACTCCGTGAAGGATTTTTTCCTGTTACACAGAATGAACAGATGGAAACGTTAAGTCAGTATGTTGACGTCAGACAATTATGACGTAGAGACGTTTATTTTGTGTCGTCTTTGTATTCTGATGTCATTTACAATGGCGCCACTTACTTTCAATTATTCATTCACGACTGTTTGTTTACGTTCAAATGATTTGTTATTTTAGAGTTTGTCTGTCTATTTAGCAATATACGCAGCATCCATTAAATCGACATACTTAATCAGTAAACCACTAATCTGCATTGAGAAAAGTCCGTTATTTACTGTCTTTGTGTTTGTGTGTCTGAAGTTATCACGATATATATTTGTGGCGGAAAAATGCAAATTAATTAATTCTTCATTTTTGTAATTTTAAGCTTACATTTGCGCCATTCAAATCTCCGCTTGATGAGTTTTGAAACAAACAACTCTGACCTACATGCAGAATAAAGGGGAGTTATTGTTAAAGGTCATTGATTCTTACATAACTCAGATTAAGTTTAGCAAAGAAGTTCGCCTTACCTTTAGTGTTTGTGCAGTCAACCGTATCTATTCGGACAAGCTTTAGGAACGACTCTGTTTAGCCCGAAGGCTGATAAATTCTAGAATCTTCCAGATGACCCCTAGAATCACATAGAAGGGCGGATTCGAAATTGAATCCTCAAACGACGTCGAAGACAACAAACCAAAAAAAAAACAAAACACCAGGAAACAGACAAGCAAAAAATGAAGACAGACAAAAATGAAAGGATCACTAAATTAGCTGACCCTTCTAAAGAAGACAGACAAACAGAACTCGCAGTGGCCATCGCTGAACTAACTAACACACGAGTGGCTCCTGCACTCTCACCACTACTAGAGACACCATCAAGGACCGCTACGACAACCACACTGACCACGATGACAACAGACCAAAGCAACCACACAGAACAAAGCTGCAAACCAAAACTAAGGCGCCCACCACCAGGCATCAGACGACAACAACCACACCACCAACAGGAAACGCAACAACAACAACGCCATCACAACAGCCACCGCCGACAACTTCGACAACAATGGCAAAGGCGCAGTGAGCATCAGTACATGAAGTGGGGTTTTTACAACCACCCCAATGCAGACATGATCCAACTCATACTACACAATCTATACTGGCCACCAACACACATCTATACACATCCCATGGACGCCGGGGACAACAACATCAGAGCCGGGCTCTGTAAACATCAGACACACAACTACTCACACACAACTACTCCACACACAATCACCACCCCGACCTCTCCAGAAACAAGTGAGGAGAAGAAGTTTTCTCCAGAGGCCCTCCAAAGCTGAGAATATCTCTGATAAAAGGCTTACTGCATCCTCTGGAGAAAGGTCAGCGAAAAAAATTGAAACCTCACTCTTGTTTAAATCATCGAGTCCCACGTGTGATGGCTTCGTGGTTAGAGCTGAACTGAAAGGTATGTCCGAGAATAGTGATTGTCATTTTAACTGATTTTTAAATATTTGCTTAAAATCTGTTTGAAGTATGTTTTTCCTTGTAAATATTTTTAACGAGTTTAAACTATGTCATTTTTATTCTCGTTTAAACAAAGAATCAGATGAAAGAATTGTAAAAAAAGAATTTTAAATGAAGAAACGAGAATAAAAGTATAGATTACGAATATTTGAAACACAAGACTGATGTGCGCCATTACGACTCTTCTGTCAACAGTTAGCTGGCCGTTCTGTTTGTCTTCCACTCCATTTTTGCTTTGCCGAGATGAAAGATTCAAGTTCAAGCAAGCCGTTTTGTTTCTGCTGAAGTGCAAGCATTGGTAAACTTCATCCCTTGCTGCCATCAAACTTCACTTATCTCGACATTGCTTATGTCGATATTTGTATGAGTCGACGGTTGAAGTTCAAAGTTTTACTTCCACATTGACAACTGTTAACTGCCATTGGATTTTGTGAAGGTGCTGAGATCCATGAGCAGGAGAAATTCTTGTTGGGACTCTAGGTAATATTCTAAAAGAAGTGAGGACACTGTGTGTGTGCTATGATGTACCTGGAGAGTACGATGAACTGTATCTTCTAACTGGAAGAAGATTCATAGACAACCAGTTGCACTTGCTTGAAGAATTGGGTCCACTCAAAAAAGCCAAGTTACTGTGGGGAGATGCTGTGAGGAGTATAAGTTGGACTCTGCCAAGTAACTGTTGGAACTGTAAGAACCTAATTTAAAAAGGGCCAGATTTGGAAACTAGAACTGTGTAAACTTTGCCCACGTTATTTTATTCAAGGACAGTGGTAAAGACTTAGTTTCTGCATTGTGTAAAATTCGGACAAGAAACTGATTTGTGTCTATGCTGTGTAATTCAAATTGAAAGAAAATTACCACTCAAAATTAGAATTAATAATATCCTAATAAAATTCCAAATATATATTGTTTAAATATCTAGAGCGAAAAAATGTTTGAACATATCTAAAATGGACCACCTTAGCGTATATTAGTCTCCAATTTTTTTCTACTTGCAGCGATTTTTTAAAACTAAAGTCAGGTGAATTTAATAAGTTGTTAATATCAATCTTACCTTCATGGTGTGAACTTAATGACGTTTAAATAGCTACCATCCTCCCCTATCCAAGATTTGAACTTAATATACAATAGATATCTTACCTTCAAGATGTGAACTTAATAAATTACAATAGCAACCTTATCTCCAAATGTGAATGAATAAATTAAAAATAGCAATCTTATCTCCAAGATGTTAACTCAGTAATTTAAAAATAACACTCTTACCACAAATATGTAAACTTAATATATTTACAATTAGTGCTGTGTATTAGTTTCAGACATATAGGTGCAGTGCTGTGTATTGGTTATAGATGTCCATGTGCAATGCCGTGTTTGTTTATAGCCATCTACATTCAGTGCTCTGTATTGGTTATAAATATCTATGTACAGTTCTGTGTATTTGTTATAGATGTCTATGTGCACTGCTGTGTATATGTTATAGATATCTACATACCGTGCTGTGTCTAGATGTCTACGTGCAGTGCTGTGTATTAGTTACAGATGTCTATGTGCAGCCCTGGGTATTGGTTATAGTTGTCTACATACCGTGCTGTATATAAATGTCTACGTGCAGCGCTGTGTATTGATGATGTCTATGTGTGCAGTGCTGTATATTGGTTATAACCATCTACATGCAATGCTATGTATTGGTTATTGATGTCTACGTGCGTTGCTCTGTATTAGTTATCGATGCCTACAATCGGTGTTGTGTGTTGTTTTATGTTATTCTGCAAACCTTGTGGTGTAGTTTAGGCCATCTATATGCAGAGTTGAGCAGCTAATTTTTTGTATTTTGTATGTTTCCTTTGGCTTTAAAAGAAATGTACATAATCTGTGGTGTAGAGATTTTAAGGATCAATATTTTTGCTGCAACATTGGCTTTAACCACATGCAAGACCTGTTGTGCAGTGGGTTTAACCATCTGTGTAAGCCATGTTGTACAGTGGTTTTACCCATCGGTAAGCTATGTTGTGCAGTGGTTTTACCCATCGGTAAGCTATGTTGTGCATTGGGATTAGTCATCTCTAAGCCCTCTTGTGTAGTGCTTTTAACCATCTGTAAATCCTGTTAAGCAGTTCTTTAATCATCTGTAAGCCCCCTTTATTCAGTGGGTTTAGTCGTGTATATGTTGTGTAGTAGAAGTGTCAAAATTGCGGAGCTTATTGGGGAAAACTAAAAATGCGATGTCGGATTTATTATCGTGATTATACAGTACTGGTATCGTTTCTTTGTAAGGATTATACAGTTCTAAAATCATTTCCCTTTAAGGATTATACAGTTCTAAAATCATTTCCGTTTAAGGATTATACAGTTCTAAAATCATTTCCGTTTAAGGATTATACAGATCTACAATCCATTCTTTGTAAGGGTTGTACAATTCTAGTATCGTTTCTTTGTAAGGATTATACAGTTCTAAAATCCATTCTATGAAAGGAGTATACATATCTACTGTCGATTCACTATATTTGTTAAATTGACAATAACAATTTATCAATCAACAATTAGCACACTTACATAAGAAATAAGTCTGAAATAAGCATTCCTATGAACAGTATGAAATTAGCGAATTCACACATATTCTTTTCTTTTGTTAATAAAGGAATTTAAGAGTAACTGCAATAGTGATCTGGTTTGTATTTAGTATTTATTGCATGTATACATTTAATGAATATAACAAGTGTGTTTAAACATTTCTTCAGCTGTCATACGTGTGAGGGCGGTTCTTCAATACCCAAACGCCACCTACACACTCACACACACACACACACACACACACACACACACTATGACTAATGTTACCATATATATAGCATCACTGTGGTTAATATGGTTATATTTAACTAACATCAATATGGCTAATATGATTATATAAATATAGCTAATATCACAGTGGCTAATATGATTATATAAATATAGCTAATATCACAGTGGCTAATATTATTATATAAATATATCTGACATCCGTGTGGCTAATATGATTATATAAATTTCAATAATAAACATCAACACTTCAGCTATCCTGATTATATAAATACATATTATGCTAACATCACTTTTGCTAGTATAATTCTATAACTACATTACAAACACGATAAGACTAACATAACATATAAATATAAGAAAGAGTATATGACTAATATGATTATACAAAAGAAAACTAGCATTTTTACTTTTAATATGATTAAATAAGCAAATAATTAACAGTATATCATCAAGCACTTTATCATCAGTTACTATAATTGCATAAATATATAATAAACTCCTTTATCAATAATACGATAATATAAATACATTACAAACACTACTATCACTACCATGATTATATAACAAATGTCATGATCAAAATATGTTTATATAAATGCAAGGAATATATGAGGAATTGTTTGTGTACATTGATTTTACCATAGTCTGACATTTCCGCTCACGTGACCTAGTTTTAGCAGTTGATGGTGTCTGACTGGGTATATCCTGTGGGGTTTGAGCCACTAGCACCTGCTCGCCAGCAATGTTCTCCACGCTGTACGGCACGCGATTGAAATGAAGGGGAGGTAAGAAATATGTCTGCGTGTGAAGTTCAGGGTACCAAGCCTTTATGCACTGGAGCCAATAGTCTTCAGCTGGTTGCTGTGACCCCTGACCTTGATCCTTATTCGACGCCTAAAGAAATTATAGAAAGAATGACGTCAAACTACACTTTGTATGACAAACCTTTGTTCAATTCTGTACTTGTGATATCATTACAAAATCAAAATGTCGGTCTCTACTATTGACAGATTTTTGTAATCACTTCTGGTCATTGAAATTTGCAAAATAAAACAGATTACAAAGTACAGAAAGTAAATTTAATGTTTCTTAATTTTCCACTGTAAACCAATATAAAGACTGAACAAAGATGATATTTATATTAAATTCATGCATTATCAATTGACAATGTGTATTATTACAGAAAGCACTAAATTTATTAATAAAATTTACGATTGTTGTAAGCACACTATACTTATGTCTATATATTATTTGTTGTTGTTGTAAGCACACTATACTTATGTCTATATATTATTTGTTGTTGTTGTAAGCACACTATACTTATGTCTATATATTTTTTGTTATTATTGCACGGTGCTTGTAAATAATTAGTTGTATATAAGAGACAGTGTTTAAACATAAGAATGAGTTAACCGTACTTTTAGCTAAACTATAAATAAATTATTGTGTTCATTTGAAAAAGGTTTTGACTGGAATATTACATGTAGTTATGGTGTAAGAGTAATGTCATAGAAGGGTTTTGACTGGAATATTACATGTAGTTATTGTGTAAAAGTAATGTCATAAAAGGGTTTTGTCTGGAATATTACCTGTAGTTATGGTGTATGTCATAAAAAGGTTTTGACTGGAATATTGCATGTAGTTATGGTGTAAGATAATGTCATGAAAGAATGTATTTGTAAGAAAGTTAACAGACTGTACATTTTCGGCCATAGCGTTAAAGTAGCAGACGAAAGCCAGTATATGTGGGCGTGGTCCAGCTAATTTTAAATAAGTAGAAGTGCAGATAAAGATAAGTAGTGATATTTATTCATTTAATCATTCGTTTATTTATGTATTGTAAAATTAATGAATGTATGTAAGAGAGAGAGAGAGAGAGAGAGAGAGAGAGAGAGAGAGAGAGAGAGAGTTTATTTATTTTTAATTATAGTATGTAAGTAAAAGAAAGATAATTTATTTATTTATTTTAAAATTAGAGAATGTATGTAAAAGAGTCAGAATTTCGTCTTCTTTTCTCTTACTGCAAAAATGGTGTCAGAAGTGGGATTGTTTAATTTATTTAAATTTTTATTTTAAATTTTACCCCTAAAAGAGAGAGAGAGAGAGAGAGAGAGAGAGAGAGAGAGAGAGAGAGAGATTTCTCTCTCGACCTTTTTACTTACTTCAAATGGTGTCAGAGGTGGATTTATTTATTTAAAGGAAGATATTGTTTGTCCTTTTACTACAAGACATACATGTTGTGTTAGTCCTGTAACCAATACCGATATACTCATAAGAATGTTTTTAGTGTCACTGTTTTATACATCAAGCTATTCTTGTTTATTTGAGTGACACTCCAAACTAAAAATGGCTCACTCATTGTACTGTCTATGATGCTGTTTTCAATAATGTCCAGGAGTAAACAATCTTTGCTGTTTATTCAAAATCAGTTCGAAAATATTAACATATGTGTTGACATAAATTGTAAACATAACATAAATTATTTAAAATAGATGTAAATATAGTAAATATTCACTGACCCAGAAATAAATAAAACTAATATATACAGTGCTGAATTCAACCTCAAAACCAGGGTTTAGAGTAAGTTTAAATTTGTCTTACCATGGATTCACGTTGACATTGTTGTAATCAGGATTTGTCAAAGTTTGCAATTGCTGTCGTCAATGTGGATCCATCCTGAACATTTTACCATCAATCATATTCTTCATTCTTCACTGTGCGGTACTTCACTGAAATGAAAGGGAGGTAAGAAATTGGTATGCGTCTAAAATTTTATCCTCATGCGTTCATACCACGTCTTTATACAATGAAGTCATTCTATTACATTTTTATTAGTAACGAGAAGTCTGTTACTTGCCTGTAGTCATGTTTGTCACAAAGTTTACCTCTGCCTCAAGTCGTTTGCTCATTTTTGATCTACTTTGATATTTCAATATGACTCAATTTGTTTCATTGCTAAATGGAGTTTTATTTGCGCAGTCACTATTACACTGGAGATGTGTGTTATTACTAAATGGAGTTTCGTTTCTTGAATGTCTATAACACTAGAGATTTGCGTCATTGCTAAATGGAGTTTTATTTGCCCTTTCTGTTTAACACTGAATTGTAGTGTCATTGCTAAGTGGAGCATTGTTTGCCCATAATGTATTACACTGGAGAGTAGTGTTATTGCTAAATGGAATTTTCTGTTTTAGGTAAATGGACTTGTCCAGTAAGTATCTGTGTCTATTATCTGTCTGTCATCTAGCACTAAATGTGACGTCATTGTGAACCAATGAAAAATAAATACAACTCTAAAAACTTGCTTTGGAAAAATGGGCAACTGACGATAATAATCACTGTCAATGTGAACACACGTTTGTCTTGTCCTTTTAATGACGTAGTCTTGGTTTATCATCTTGGTCCTGTCTATGTGATTAAGCGTTTTCCTTGTCTTTATTGATTATGTTTGTTTCATCTCTGTGAAATCGTGTTTGAGTTGTCTCTGTAATGATATGTTTGTCTTGTCTTTAAAATTAAGTGTTTGTTTTCTCTTGTCTCTGAGATGAAATAGTTGTCTTGTCTGTGATGACGTGTTTTTCTTCTCTTTATATTTACGTGTTTGGCTTGTCTCTGTGATTCCGGCTTTCGTCTTTTCTCTTTGATAACTTGTTTGTTTTTTTCTCTCTCTATGATTGTGTTTGTCTTTTTACTTCGATTTCGTGTTTGTCTTGTCTCTATGATTACGTGTTGGTCTTATCTTTTTGATAACGTGTTTGTCTTATCTTTTTGATGATATGTTTGTCTTATCTCTAAGATGTTTGTCTTGTCTCTATGATGATGTCATTGTCTTGTTTGACATGAATATTATGATCACACTGAGTGAAGAATGAAACAGCTGACAGAACAAAACGGTTCTTGCAAGACTAACTTGGGAATATTTTGACACCGAACGTAATGAAACAACCCATTAATGTATATTTTCCACAACCTCGCTCTGTAACAAATTACCCAATGTACATTTCCCTAAACCTTGCTCTGTAACAAGTCACCATTATACATTTCCATGACATGACAATATTATTCATTTTTCATTAATGTTGAGCCACTTGGTTGACTCTAAATACAATATTATTCAGTGTGCATTAAGTAATTAGGAGCCCTTTGGCTGTCTGGGGTTCAGATTGTAAATAGCGTTCCGCCTGATTGGGTTTAGGATGTATGTTGCTCCTTTTCCCAGTGATAGAATTAAATGACATGATAGAGCTATAATGAAAAGAACTGTATAAATTACTTGATAAATGATATGATAAAACCACAATAAAAAGAACTATATAAATGACGTGATAAAGCTATAATGACAAGAACTATATAAATGACGTGATAAAACTATAATGAAAAGATTGATATAAAACGTAAACTAATACTTTTTTTTCATCAGATCAGTAACAAAGTTTTGTACCAATAATGGACTCCAGCTGTTATTTTCGTTTTAAAACTTTCAATAGCCTTTACAAAAACATAATCAACTGTATGTTGAGAGGGACCGCATAGTGATATAATCAGTCAATTGTCTGTCGGGAGTGATCGCATAGGATATAATCAGTCAATTATCTGTTGGGGTGACCGCATAATGATATAATCAGTCAATTGTCTGTTGGGGGTGAATGCTTAATGATATAATCAGACAATTGTCTGTTGGGGGTGAATGCTTAATGATATAATCAGACAATTGTCTGTTGGAGGTGACCGCTTTGTGATATAATCAGTCAATTGTTTGTTGGGGGTGATCGCATAATGATATAATCAGATAAGTCAATTGTCTGTTGGGGGTGACCGCTTTGTGATATAATCAGTCAAATGTCTGTTTTGGAGGGACCGCATAGTCATATGATCAGTCCATTTTCTGTTGGGAGGGACCGCATGGTCATATGATCAGTCACTTGTCTGTTGGGAGGGACCGCATAGTCATATGATAAGTCCATTGTCTGTTGAGAGGGACCGCATAGTCATATGATCAGTCAACTTTCTGTTGGGAGGGATCGCATAGTGGCTTATTTCCCCTGAGGCAGAATAAACATCTACATATAGTATTTCTATAAATTTAAATCTATTCTCCCAGTCCTGTTAAAATTTGTAGTGTCTCCAGATCGAATGTCATTCTACTATCTAAGTTTACACATAAACTCCATTCAGTCAGTAAGAAAACAAGTTAAAGTAGGTCGCATGCCTCTCAGAAGTTGAAGGTCGTACTGAGTGCACGCCATATTTTCTGCTGTTGTGTTTTTGCTTTACGAGAAAATCGAAATAATTGCAAAGTAAATATGACCACTTAATATATCGCATTGTCATTTACTGACTGATTCTAATAAACTTTCATTCTTTGGGTTTTGAAGAACGTGGAAGGTATGTGTGACTGATTCTAAAACGTTGTGTAGCAATAATAGAATATTTTGTAGATATTCATATATCATTAATTCACGTCTTTCCTTTCAGTTTAGTGTCAATGTGCTCAGAGAAAATTGACTTGAATACTTTAAATTGTAGTCAGCAGTCTCTTACACTGTATTATTAAATTGCAAAATCACCAGATCACCAGGTCACCCAACTATCTGAGCAGCTATATTTATCTAACTGATAGCTATAGCTAACGATGGTAACGGTCGACCGAGAGACTTTGCAGTAGATGCGAAGTGACACTAGATCATTCGTGCATTCTAGCAAAAGTTGCCTTGTAGGTGTGTCACTGTGACACCCAAGTATTTGTATTCTAGTAAACGTTGTCCTGTAGGCGTGATATTGAGACACGAGTGTATTTGTGTGTTTGTGCATTCTTGCAAACGTTGACCTTTAGGCTTGACACTAGAGCTTGTAACTACTCTGTTATTGTAGGCTGATGGAAATAGTTACATGTAACTACTCTGTTATTGTAGGCTGATGGAAATAGTTACATGTAACTACTCTGCTATTGTAGGCTGATGGAAATAGTTACATGTACTATTCTGTTATTATAGGATGACGGAAATAGTTACAAGTAAATAATCTGTTATTGCCCGCTGATCGAAAGAGACCAGGAAGTAGTTTAACGCTAATCACTGAAGCATGATGCGCCAGTAGTGTGCCGACTATTCTTCACGTTGATAGTGGAAAGAGGTCAGAAAGAAAGGTGTAAGCCATTTTACCCAAACCAGTTTTTATTCAGTAATGAAACTGTGGAGGAGTAAATTTGCCTTACCCTATTTCTAAATTTAATTCTTTTATACATTTCAAATTGTCGAAGTGACGCGACCTTGGGCACGCCTTATAACAGTATTTTTGTGTGCAGTTCAGACAAACTTTTACACAAAAGAATTTTAAACTTGGAGAATTAAATTGGAAGTAAACTTAAGCTTATGTACAGGTTAGACAAATGACTTTTAATTTTGGTGCTTTAAAATTTATGTAAACTTAATCTTGTGTGCAGAGAAGCTTTAACCAAAAGACTTGAAATATCGGTGTGTTAAATCAGATGCAAATTTCAGCTTTCCTTACATTTCAGACAAACTTTAAGACAAAAGAATTTTAGTCTTGGTGTAATAAATCAGATGTAAACTTAAGCTTGTTGGTAGTTCAGAGAAGCTTAACGTAAAGACATTTAGTCTTGGCGTATTAAATCAGATGTAAATTAAAGCATGTGTACAGTTCAGATGAGTTTTAATCCAAACTACTTTTAACTTTTTGTTAACCAAATCAAGATCATACACTCACCTCTCATTGTTGTCGTGTGTTCGATGGATTTATCGCTGGTGTAGTGAAGCTGAAGACGCGAAGAATTGGCAATTGTCAAAGTGGCTCTACAACTGTCAAGTGTGTGTGTGTGTGTGTGTGTGTGTGTGTGTGTGTGTGTGTGTGTGTGTGTGTGTGTGTGTGTTTCGCTTTCGCTCACCCCAATAGACCTTTCATCTTCACGATGTTCTCAGTCTTGGTCTGGAGGATCCCCGCGGCCTCGCGGTGCGTCTGAGGTGGAGGGCAGGAGGGCTGGCGGAAGGGAGTGAAACAGGTGGCACCAGTTTGGAGAACACCCTCAACCGCCCTTAACGATGGGGGGAGGGGGTCGAAGCTACCTCCAACTGTCAAGTGACAGAACCTGTGCTTTAAGAGTGGCGCTCCCACTATACGCTGACACTTTATCACGTGATATCAATGAGAGACCAAGAAGTAGTTTAATGCTAACCACTGAAGCATGACGCGCCGTTAGTGTGCTGACTTTTCTTCACGTTGATACTGGCAAGAGGTCAGAAAAGTGTAAGCAATTCTACCCAAACAGGTTTTTACTCAGTAAAGAAACTGTCGAGGAGTAAATTTGCATTACCCTATTTCTAAATTTAATTGTTATGTAAATTGTCGAAGTGACCCGACCTTGTGCACTCCTTATAATGGTATTTTTGTAAGTGTCAGAGTTGAGGTAAACACTCAAATTAAAATATGCTAGAAATTGCTAATGTAATGTGGTATATGTAAGGAATACACTGCACTCTAAAGATTTATGCCGGCAAGGTATGCTTACCACATCAAGCATTTTCTGGTACAAGGAATTACTGGAAATTTCTACAATTGTTGTTTTACATTTTGTAGATCTTTCAAGCAGAACCAGCTATACACTACAGTGAACTACATAGAAATCATAGCTAAAAATGAATAACGTATTTATGTAAGATTAGAATAACATCAAAATATTAATTACCCCAATAGAAAAAAGGACACAATGATACAGTATACTTTCACGATTGAAACAATGACTCTATTCAACAGCTATATTAACTTCTTAACTGCGATAGAAAGAAGGCATAAACCTCAATTGGTCACAAAAGTAACTCAATCGAGTCTGAAAGTTGTAAACAACAGTGCCTCGTGACGAAAGAAGACCCTATCTATAAGTTAACCATAATTCCCTACTAATTACAACTAGCTATAAATAAATTATATGCAGTAAAAGATAAATCGTCATAATCAAAATATTGCATTTCTTTTGTCACTTGGCAATCATTATGGATCAATACAACTTGATTGGTTTGTTTGATTATCGACTGACCAATCGCTCCACTGTATGAAAATGATGTGCTGTGTGGTTATAATGAGTGCCGCCATTTATAGCTCCTGGCCAATGGTATTCTCGGGGACACATTTGTTAGTATTATCCTTACTTTGCATGGGCCATACTGTAAGTGTTCTCTGAACACAAGTGCCAATATGTCAGTATTATCATTACTTTGCAATGGCCAGACTGAAAGTGTTCTCTGAACATGTATGCCAATACGTCAGTATTATCCTTACTTTGCAGTGGCTAGACTGTGTAACGTGGACACTTGTGCCAATATGTTGGTATTATCCTTGCTTTGCAATGGCCAGTTTGTAATGGAAACGAATCATGTCTTATTTCCGAATTCTTGCTAAGCGAGAAGGTTGAATAAATAATAATGTGCTCTTGTGCACTCCCCCCAAAAAATCAAAATAGACAGTCTCTTGTCTGGCACCGGGTCTTTATCGTCGGTATTGCAACTTTCTTTTGATACCCCATTCTTCCTGGAGTTGTACAGCTTCTTAGATTTTGCCCCTAACTGGTGTAACATGGAGGTGGGCGGTTTTACTTCCCATTTCTCGTGTTTAGATTGGTCTTCCAACCAACAGGCCATTGCATTACCACCCAGAGACAATCTACTATAGAAAGCCCCTTCTATTTCCACCCAGAGACAATCAACTGTAGATTTCCAAAGATAATCCACTATATAAACCCAAAGATAATCCACTATAGTGACCAAAGACAACCCACTATACTGGCCTAAAGATAATCCACTATAGCGACACAAAGACAATTCACTATAGTTACACACAGATATTCCACTATAGTGACCCAAGGACAATCCATTAAGAGGAATAAAGATAACCCACCATAGAGGTCCAAAGACAACCCACTATAAAGGCCTATCATATTGCCACCCAAGCTCGATCCAATATATAGGCCTCTTGTATTGCCGCCCAGACAATCCACTATAGAGGCCTCTTGTGTTCCTACCCAAAAGACAATCCACTACACAAACCTCTTGTATTGCTACCCAGAGACAATCCACTTTATAGACCTCTTGGAGGTGTATTGCTACCCAAATGACAATACACTCTACCAAACTTGTCTGCTATCTTTTGGATGCTATGAGTGCCTTCCATTTGTGGCAGATTGTCTAGACCTCTTGTCTGTTCTCTGGAGTCAGTGTAACCAATCGTTGACGTTGTATCTGGGGGTGTCTAGACCTCTTGTCTGTTCTCTGGAGTCAGCGTGAAATGTATCTGGGGTGGGTATTCCCCTAGATGGTGGTGACACGGCAGCCTCGTCATTCCTCTCTGAGGGTTTCTCCACAGTGACAGAGGCAGGTTCCAAATTGGCAAGTGGTTCCGTAACATGTAACGGCACTGTTACATGTCTGGACACATTACATCGCTTGACCCTGAAGATTGTGGCGCCTCTGCAACCATGCTAGATTTTAAAAAATTGCCAGGGCCTAGACGACGTAATGTTTCTCTATCAGTGATTAGTTCCTCCTAGTCCCCTGGCTCAGTAATTAGCAGTGGCTTGGTGGTGCCGGTATTATGTTTAGTAGATCAAGGGCGACCTGTGGTTGAATACATCTGCATAGTCTTGACCTGGGATATATGATGTTTTTGTACCATCTTGCCCTCACTAGCTGAGTCTCGGACTGTCATTAGCTCGGTCAGGCTTGGTACTATCTTGACCTAACTAACCAAGTCTCGGACTGTCATTAGCTCGGTCAGGATTAATAAAACTCTGTGGAGAACCTCAATGCTGCAGTCTATTTTGGCCAGTAACATTATTTCGCAGTTTTATTACGGGACTCCTTAGTGGTGATATTTTATTTTGTGGCACCTCTCTTTGGTGTCTGTGGTCTCCACAGACTCGCCTGTAAGAGTGGATGTTTTTGTGATGGCGACACAGCAGTATTGTATCATTCCCTTGTGGAACTCTAGTGGAGATTTTTGGTCACGCTCCATTGTGTCCATCAAGTTATCCTCTGTCACGGAAAAAGGAAAGGAGGATGATCCTAGCCAAAATTTATTTCTTTTCCTTAAAGCTTTATTTCTTCCCCTTTTGGTCACAAGATGCGGTGTTGTCTATGTTGAAGGAAAGCTTTCATCCTTACATGCATTGCCAGTAGAGAGTGAGGATCATTGGATTGAATAACTATGAACATGAGTTGTAGTATTCTATTGCTTTGTAATGTGTAATTTAGCTAAGAATTACATGCAGTATTTATTTTGATTAGGAGGTTGCGTCGTAAGGGTGGGGATGCACTCATGACGTAGATTTCTTCTTACATGTTATTGTCAAATTGGGACGTAAAAAATTGGACAGTGAAAGAAGAACTAAATCGCCATACTTTCTGTTGTGATGTGTGTTTGTGCGCGCGGCTCCCGACTAGTGTGTTGAACTCCAGCTACGTTCTTCTTTTTCTCACACACTGAGCCTGTAGTGTAAACCTTTTTATTTCAAAGTCTAAAAATTGAGATAAAGGTTTTTTTTCCGAGTGTTCACCACCTGGCTGGCTGGACATCATATGCGGGCGTTTATTTCCGTCTACTTGATCTAACCATCCAACGGACAGCAACCATCAGTGTCCAAAAGTGTCGGAACTGAGGGCAGTTGGGTCGAGTGTGTGTGTGTGTGTGTGTGTGTGTGTGTGTGTGTGTGTGTGTGTGTGTGTGTGTGTGTGTGTGTGTGTGTGTGTGTGTGATGTATTTTGTGAGAATTGGTTGTAAGATGCCCTGAATAAAAGACAACACATATCTTTGCAAAATTATTTAATATCGCGGGAAATTACACTGAATGTTCTTTGTTTTATTTTATTGATAGTTACATGTTTACCTTTTAATTATTTTGTTTCCTGAATGTATTTTATGTCATGAAAGATGTGAATTTCTTGAGTTGAATTACTTACAACTACATGTACCCTTGTCCCGAATGCGCCAACCGTGAAAAAGAAATATAATTCGAGCTTGAAATTCTTTCATGCATGGAATGGGGAGCGTGATCTCTTGTAACCAGACACTAACTTCTGTATTTTGTCGTACGCGTTCACCCGGATTTAAACTACATTGAGAATTCTACTAACAATATATCTTTTCAGTTGAACGGGAGCTTTTAAACGAAAAGAGATATGAGGCCATTTCTGCCCTTTAGGTATACTAAGGCAGATCATCTCACCCCTCTCTTCTCTCGGGTTGGAGGAGGAGGTGGGTGGAGGCTTTCTTTGTTGTAGTCCGTCTTACTATCTGATTTTTTTGTTGATGACATTGCAAAATGTCATTTTGTAATTCCAAGAAAAGTTGGCTTCGATCCGAATGATTAAAAGGATTTAGCAGCTATGCCGTTTGCTGCATAAATACTGATTGTTCCTACATGAACTGTTACTGATCATATGTGAGCGACAGTTTAACTTGGTCTATTTGTGAAAAGCAGGTAAGTAGTGTACTTACGTTTGTACAATATTCAATTCATACTTCATCATACTTTCATTCTTATTTTCTGTGCTTCTCTCTATCTCAGATTGTTTATTCCTGTCCGTCTCACTGTAGGTATCTCAATATTACTGAATTTAATAATTTATTTGTTTACATCACATTAAGTGGCAAATTGAAATTAATTATTAATCAATCTTTTCTCCTCATCTTACTGGAATTAATTTTCTTATGCAGAACTAAAACTATAAAAACAAAAGAGAAAAGGGTTTAGAGATGAAATATCCCTGGGGAACTTAGCACTGCCTGTGATTTAACTTTTGCAGGAATCAATGTACCTTTTTGGTGCTTTTGATCTTTTGTAGCCTTGTCTCCTTTTCCGACTTCAGTGACTACTGTACTCTTCCGGTTACGTTGGTGTGTGTAACCAGAGTTGTCATTAGTCTTATCAATTTTTGTGTTCTTGTTAGATGATTCCTGTGAATTCCATTAGAGAGTCAATGTGTTGGGAATTGACGTTTGAGTTTGGTCTCACGAATTCACGAATGATTTTATTTGTAACATTCCTCATGTTGTGTGGAGTATAGAACACGAAATTTATGGAACACTCCTAGTGATGTGTTTTGATAGCACATACAAAGTTATGGAACACTCCTAATGATGTTCTTTTTAATAGAACGTACAATTTTCTGGAACACTCCTAGTGGTGTGTTTTGATTGCACATACAAAGTTATGGAACACTCCTAATGATGTTCTTTTTAATAGAACGTACAATTTTCTGGAACACTCCTAGTGGTGTGCTTTGATTACACATACAAAGTTCTTGACGATTGTCGATTGAGTGATTTGTAAGGATATCGAAGACTCTGGAACAGTTGGGTAATGTACCTAGAAGGGGTACGTTGGACCATCATCTAACGAGAAAGAAAGTGATTTGTCATATACATATATGTCTGATGATGTCTATGCTAGGATAAACTGAGTGAGTGTCTAACGTTTAGTTGTAGAGTAAATTCGCCTATCCCTATTTCTAAACTAAATTGTTATATAAATTGTTAAATGTCAAAGTGACCCGACCTTGGACACTACTTATGCTGTTAATTTTAAATGTCAGTGCTGGAGTAAACAAATCAGGTGGATAATATGCTAGAAATTGCTGATGCAATCTAAACTAATAGTCTCCCAGTTTTCATTCAATGAGGATAGACCAAAAGCTTACTTTGTTGAAGAAATTCTCTATTCTAATCACTTTGATTTTAACATAACTCGAGTTTGGTCATAAAGGTGATCAGTAGCTTATGGTAAGTTAACTGACTAATAAAGAAAGAGGAGACTTACTTTGTCTTTTGCAGAAAAGCGCGCACCTACTCTCTTTGTTGCTCCTGATTCGCTTTAGTGACTATTGTACTCTACTGGATCACATACGTATGTGTATCCACTGTTGCCATCAAACTTATCAGTAACATTTTGCTGTTAGTTGATTACTGTGAATTTCGTTCAAGAACCAATATGGTGGAGATTTGTGACTTGATTGCGTTCAAATCACAAAAGTTCTTGAACATACCTCTTGGTGTGCTGAGTATCATATTCGAGAATATTTCTCGTGATGTGCTTTGATAGCACATGTGAAATTCTGGTTGATTCTCCACTGTGTCCTTTGTGAGTATATCGAACATTCTGGAACAATTATTTAAAATACCTAGAAAGTGTTCATTGGACAATCACCTATAAAAATGGACAATCACCTATAAAATTGGACAATCACCTATAAAAATGGACAATCACCTATAAAAATGGACAATCACCTATAAAAATGGACAATCACCTATAAAAAATACCGTGACTTTTTACAAACAGCGTGACCTTTTCAGTGATGTGCCACTGACAGTTGTCATCTGTAGAAACGCTTTGTTCATTGACTATAATTATTTCTCTGAAACTCAACTCTCATTCCTGTGAACATGATTATATGTATATGGTAACTGAACTGCTGATTGTCTGTGCTATGATAAATTGAAAGATTGTCTAGAATTAATCAAACATTGTAGTAAGTGATGTAAATGTCAAGACAGTTTTGATTGTATTTATATGTTGTTTAATTGATTTTTCATTTAATAATTTAGTGTTAAAAGTATTCACCCCATTACACATTAATAACCATATGTTGGGGAAATAGTGAATGTGTGGTATGCTCGCAATATATAGATTAAACCTGGATTTATCTTCTCATTTAGTAAGGAGTTTTCCACTACGGAAATATTATGTGAAGTAAATGTTTGTCTTTAATATTGTGGAAGAGAGAAAACGTTTAGAGCGCCCACATATCCATCAAGTGAGAGAGACGATTGGTGTCTTCTGGAGAATTATTAATTACATAAATTAAGATTCTCATTACTTGTAATTAATTATGGATGATTAATAATAATAATCAAAATCAATGACCAGGGTGGCGTTCTGTCACATGTTTAATTCAACATTGTTATGAAGTGCTGTAAATGTCAACGCTCTTTTCATTAATTTCATATGTTGTATATTTGATTGTTGATTTAATAAATTTATTAAACTTCTAGCACATATATTAAAACCTTATGTTGGAGTAATAACGGATAGATGGGGGCTTCTTAAAAATAAAGACGGAAATTTATTACTTCATTAGTAAGACGTTAACACCTGCAGAAAAATATACGCCACAGAAAAACGTCTGTCTTATTATTGTGTAAAGAGTAAAGTTTTATGACACCCTTATAATCCACCAATTAAGAGAGATATTGCTCTTGTGGGAGAATTATTAATAACTATAAATTAAGATACGTGATCGCTGGTATTTAGTTATGGATTATTAATTAATAATAACCATAACGAGTGAAGGGTGCCCAGTGGTGTCACACAGTTAATTGGCAGGATTCCAGAACGGAACCGGTTTCCTGAGCAACCGTAACAATTAAGCGTCATCAGTAAATGATAATTTCTCTGTTCCGAATTTTGACTAATATTCTGTCTGTATACTACTTGAAGAATCTTACTTCAGATGTCATTCACGAATAGCCTGCCCGTGGATGTTATACTGATATAATGGAGCAAACATTACGAGTACTGTTATACAATGGCTGCTTATAGTATACACTGATGAATTTCACGGCCACATTACAATCACGTTCATATAACGGCCATACCAGTTCACTAATATCGAAAGATACATTCGCCTCTCTACACCAGTAATATAGAAAAAACACAGGAAACGAGTTCATTATGTGGTTATCTGCGGCTAACTGTTGATAATGTAGAGACAGTTAATCTCCATATTGTCATCTATCTATCTAT
Organism: Sinotaia quadrata; assembly: GCA_028829895.1. Classification (NCBI taxonomy): domain Eukaryota; kingdom Metazoa; phylum Mollusca; class Gastropoda; order Architaenioglossa; family Viviparidae; genus Sinotaia; species Sinotaia quadrata. The sequence continues at coordinate 13,145,444 of CM054179.1, forward strand.
CTATCTATCTATCTATCTATCTATCTATCTATCTATCTATCTATCTATCTATCTATCTATCTATCTATCTATCTATCTATCTATCTGTCTGTCTGTCTATCTATCTATCTGTCTGTCTGTCTGTCTGTCTGTTTGTATATCTATCTTTCATGTCTATTACCTTTCTACTAGTACAATTGTTATTAATACTGTTATAAATAAATATTTGTACTATGTCATTTGGGCAATACATTTAAAACTTTTAAATGAGTGATTCTACCCCACAGGTGATTAATATTGCTATTTCACATCCGCTACTGCTATTACTTTTGCTTTTACTAGTATTAATGTGCGTACCATTCCTTGTAGATCTATTAATACTGCTTAACTACTGAAATTGTGTAGCTCTATTAATATTGCTTAACTACTGAAATTGTGTAGCTCTATTACTATTGCTTAACTACTGAAATTGTGTAGATCTATTAATACTGCTTAACTACTGAAATTGTGTAGCTCTATTAATACTGCTTAACTACTGAAATTGTGTAGCTCTATTAATACTGCTTAACTACTGAAATTGTGTAGCTCTATTAATACTGCTTAACTACTGAAATTGTGTAGCTCTATTAATACTGCTTAACTACTGAAATTGTGTAGCTCTATTAATACTGCTTAACTACTGAAATTGTGTAGCTCTATTAATACTGCTTAACTACTGAAATTTAATTTTTATAAACCAGAACGTGCGCAAATCGTAGGTGGATCACATGGCAGGAGATGACCTAGTTTCCACCCGGATCTTGAAAAATAAAACGGATTCATAATTGTTTTACTATTGTTTGAGAATGCCTGTTTGAAGCAAAACGCTTCAGTGGTTTTCTACCTGTGGGGGAGTAAATTTGCCTATCCCTACTTATAGACTTAGTTGTTATATAAACTGTTAAATTGTCAAAGGGACCTGACAATGGGCACTCCTTATGATGGTATAATTTTGTCAGTTCAAGTTTGGAAGTAAAAAACACAGTAGGAGAATAGACTAGAAATTGCTGATGCAATCCAAATCAGTTCCAACTGGATGAGTAGTTTTTCTGCCTAATAGTCTCACACTTGTTCATAACAAATTCATCCAAAGGGGATGGGCCGGATATTTCTTTTTTAAAGAAGTACTCTATTCTAATCACATTGAATTTGAACATAACTCGTGTCCAGTCATGGATGGATGGAGTGTAGGGGGCGCTTCCGGCTTCCGCCGCTTTCGCGCTGAGTGAGGGGGTTGTGGGGGAAAGGGAAGGGTTGAGTCCAGTCATAAAGGTGATCTTTAACTTATATTAACTGACTGATAAAGAAATACTGAACTTAGAATATTTCGTACATGTTTGCTATTGATCTCTGATTTGAATTAAAGAATGTTTATGTAATTGAACGATTATTTCTATGTTAATTAATGTTACTACATAGTGTAGTATGATTGATGCTATATTTCTTATGCTGTGTGTGTGTCGGGCTAATGAAATAGTTGCTGGATTTGTAGGTTGAGAATGTTTGTCAGAAAGGAGTTTAGAGGTGCAATTAGTGCTACCTTAATTTGACATTTGCAGAGAAAAAAGCAAGACTGTTTTCTTTTGTCACTTCAGGCTGCAGTGATTACTGTAGTCTACCAGTTTACATAGGTGTGAATCAGGCATTGTCATCAAACGTATCAGTAAAACATGTTGCTTTAAATTGATTCCTGTGAACTGCATTCAACGGCCAATTCAGCAGAAATGGTGGCTTGAGTTTTGACTCATGAATTCAAGAAGATTAGTTTGAATTTTCCTCATGATGTGTTGAGTAATAACTCATGAATTCAAGAAGATTAGTTTGGATTTTCCTCATGATGTGTTGAGTAAACACACATGAATATTCAAAAACATTTCTCCTGGTGTGTTTGAGAGTGTATTTGACAATTCAGGGCGATTCTCTATGGTGTGCTTGATGAGCCCATCGAAGATTCTAATATAGTTGCGTAACGTGCATAGAAGGGTCACGTGATGCCAAGGTCTAAATAACAGACAGTGACTTGTTGCCAACCGCTTGATTGTGAACATGAGCCAGCGACTGCAGCCATCTTTGAAAAGGTTATGTGCATTGACTTCAATTATTTCTCTGAAACTCTACTCTCATTTCCATGATGATATCCATGAACGTCATTATATATCTATGTTAACTGGCTGCTTATGTCTATGCTAGGATAAACTAAACAATTGTCCAGCATTGATTGAAGATTGATGTGAAGTTATGTAAAGGTCAATACTTTTTTTTGATTATATTCATATGTTGTATATTTGATTGTTGATTTAATAAATGTATTGTTAAATGTATGATCTTATACATATTGGCGACCATGTTGGAGAGACAGTGAGTGGATTGGGGGTTCACTAAATATAGATTAAAAGACGGATTTCTCTTCTCCTTTCGTAAGTTTACCACCTAAGTAAATATTGTGTGACGGTAAATGTTTGTCTTTAATGTTTTGCAAGAAAGTAAACGTTTACAGTGCCCACATATCCGCCAAGTGAGAGAGACGTGTAGTGTGTTCTGGAGAATTATTATTAACATAAATTAACACTACCATCACTTGCAATTAGATATGGGTTATTAAATAATAATAATCATCACCATTACAAATAACTAGTGTGGCATACCGGTTTCACTATTTTCTATCGTTCTGTCTGTCCATTGATCCATCCGTCCATCACTTGGGTACTCACCGTGCCTCCTTGTGGATCTAGTTAATTAATATTTTTTCTTCAAAATTTAATTTCTTTCCATTCATAAAATCAGGTGTCATAAATGCTTTACAAATAAATTATAGGCATTGTTATAATACACGCATGCATACATTTGCATAGGTAGGTATGCGTTCTTTCGTTTGTGTGTGTGTGTGTGTGTGTGTGTGCATGTATATGTGCTTATCTATATCTCTCTGTGTGTTTCGTGCTTAACTCTTCATGGAAAGAGTCTTTTATTCTGTACAATTTTGCTTGTTTTCTTCCAGCTTACTGAATAGCAGTCAAGCACAGGTGACATTCATTTGCTTAATCCGGAATCTGAAATATCCCCCTTGTTACGTGTCTACATTTTGTCACGTCAGCAGCAGGACTTCGGCAACAAAAGCATTCGATTGTTTAATCTTTGTTGTAATTTTTCTATTATTTCACAAACTTTCCCTATTCATTTGTCAAGTTTCGAGCTCAGTTAAAGCATAATGGGCAATTACGGTTCAACTCTGCTAGGAAAGGAAGATAAGCATAATGACACTCGAGCTCTGCAAAAGTCTCGACTGGCGCTCTACCAGCAACTACTGGAGAGGGCAAAGAGTAGAGCTGAAGCTAGATCTAGCTTACTTGCCGAAACAGATGAGTATGAACCAGAAAGCAAATTGAGAATAATTAAGGAGGTAGAGTGTGAACCAGAGAGTGTGGATCCTGCAGACTACGACTTTCAGTTTGAGAATCTGGTCTTGGAAGGAGGCGGCGCCAAAGGAATTGCTTACTGCGGTGCAATAAAGGTAATTAATACTGAATTTAGTCGTTTCTTTGCTGTTTTGTCTGTAAATCACTGCTGCTTGCCTCACTGTATTAGTCCACTTAATGCCGTGCGTGAACGACTGGTGAAACTACTTTGACGTCATTAGTTTTGTTTTCTTTCACACATATGTATCCTATGTCAAATCCCTTTAGGGATAAATGTTCTTCATTTTTTCCAGTTTATTTTAACGTCTTCGTTGTCTTAATGTCTACATACCACTGCTTACTTCACTTGAGTAGTCCACTTGTTGTCACTTGTATGTTTCTTTATTATGGTATGACTTTACAATGTGTATGTATGACGTCACTATTCCTACATTGAAATCTGGCTTGACGTCAAACTAAGTACGAATGACGTCAATATTCTGACATTCTTATATCTTCTAGGCTTGGTTTGAAGGTTACTACTTACGTATAATCATTAATGTTACATCATTATTTTAATAATCTTACACATAATTATGTCACTACTATTTCACCCTTGTTCTTTAGAGTTGCATCAAACATGCACATATGACGCTACAATACAGACTATTATGTTAATATTACATTAAAGTTTACAGTATATATGAAATTACACTACAGTTACATTATCAATACACAACAACGATGCAGGAAAGCGTTTAAGAGTTAACAATTAAAATTTAGAAATTTAATTGTGATAGAGTCAAGACAAAATGGTGTCTTGAACTCTTAACCCAGTTCTGCAAATTTTAAATTGCATTTTCGAAGATAGTTTCTTTGTTAGGGCATTCCCGACATGCCTTGCTGTATTCAATAGGCAGAGAGAGACTCATCCCATAATATGTAATTTTTGGACAATAGCCGACTGTAGATCGAACCTGTAGAGTCACCATGTGACTGGTCACGGGATGAATTCATGCATTTTCATAAATACACTGACCGCGCACCTTCTACTTCACTTTCACGAGGGACTGACTGACAGAACACATGCACATCATTGCCTCCGACATTCCGTGAAGTCGAGACGAAAAAAGTATGAGTAAGAACCCACTGTCTTGATGCAGTTATCTATGTAAGAAGGTAAAAACACATACACTTCTTAAAGTATTAATTGTATTCTTATTTTATGATTTGTTGTATGAATTTATGCATTGTGTTTTGTGTAGGAAAATATATTTGCAATCTCCTCCAAACACATGCCTTGATAAGAATGTGGCTAAAGTCTAAAGTTCATTGTACATAAATTAATTGTAATCTTTTAACTTTTAATTTTAAAACCTTAATTCATTTTATGTCGCAGAACATCTGTGCACGCTGTGAAATTTTCTTGATAATTCAAATTCATTTTTGCGTTTAATTCCTTTATGATTTGTAAAACGCACATGCATTGATTTTGAGTTATAACTGATTTTCCTTATATGAATTCCATTTTTGTATTAACGTAAACGTTTGGGAATTCATATGGCATGTGAATGTTAAATTGTAACACACATGTGGGTTATATTGTATCTTTCTTTATAAATGTAGTTATATTCTAAAGACACAATACGTCAAGGAATAAGCTATGCAGTTTTTTTATCGAACACGTGCGTTGGAATATGAAAACATTAAAGCAGTAGCTCATAGGAATCGTTCTATTTCCAGAGTGGGTTTTTCTTTTCTTGGTTCTACCTTGGGCTTTTTCGTTACCATTGGCCTGCTTGCCTGTGACAAGTTTGCCTTTTTGCTTTGTATCTTGGTGATACACCTTTACAAGTACATCATCAGTGTTACCTGTAAAGTCAGATGGTAGACTGGTATATTTGAAGTCTGATGCAAGTACTGTGACGGACCTTTTGTTGATCGAACTTTGATTCTGAACCATTTAACCATGGGAACACATACCCGACAACGACACATTGAAAACAGCTAAGTGAAACGCTCAGTGACACTTATTTTGATACAGATATCAGCAGTTGTTAACCAACGTATAATAATGACAATAATCATAGCTTAGGAGACGGATGTTGTCTGCCTTAAATTAATTGTTATTGTTATAATTGTTAAACTTATTAAACCTTTTTTTTATCTTGTTAAGAACTTCTTATTTGTAGTTTAATTTATGCATAATTTATGGACCAAATTATGTGGTTTGGATGGGGGCGTATGAGCTAAATGTGGATTGAATGCATAATAATTATAAGAGTATCTTAACGGTTTCCAAACCGAGCTTTTGTACGCAAGTTGTCTGTTCATGAATTTGTTTGTCTCTAACTACAAGACACAATTTGTTGTCTCTAACTACAAGACACAATTTGTTGTCTCTAACTACAAGACACAATTTGTTTGTCTCTAACTACAAGACACAATTTGTTTGTCTCTAACTACAAGACACAATTTGTTTGTCTCTAACTACAAGACACAATTTGTTTGTCTCTAACTACAAGACACAATTTGTTGTCTCTAACTACAAGACATAATTTTCATAGGAAACGAAGGATAGCTTGAGCAGCCAGTCTGTTCGGAATTAAGAAGGAATTAAATTTAAATCTTTTAAATTAGAAATTCAAAATTCTAGAGCAGGGTCCTAAAATAAATACTGGACACGTAACAATAATTAATTAGAGCAACAAATCATTTTATGAGGTTCCCGTCAAAGGTCAATAGCCTTACGTCTTTCATAGGTGGTCAATAATTGTTTTCAAGTTTGCACACAGTTCATAACCCTAGATACACAGCAGTCAAGGTTCAATAGGTTTCTTTAATAGACATTCAACTGCCAGCAGTGTAGTAGATCATGTTGTACTCATCTTTCAGGCATCTTTCAGTCCCACATCATGATTCATACCGGAACTCCTTACACCCGTCACCAGTAGCACTTTCATTTGATAAACACTGACTGGATTCAAAGTTAGTATTGATTTTCAGAAAAATAACGGTCAACCTTAGTCAAAGTGAAAATTGGTAAACTTCAGCAAAATTGGACACTGATATCCAAGGTGAAAAATGGTAAGCTTCATCCAAAGTGGAAACTGGTAAACCAGTCAAATTGGAAACTGGTAAACCTCAGACAAAGTGGAAACTGACAAACTTCAGCAAAAGTGGAAACTGGTAAACTTCAGCTGAAGTGAAAACTGGTAAACTTCAGCCAAAGTGAAAACTGGTAAAATTCACCAATGGTGGAAACTGGTAAACGTCATCCAAAATGGAAACTGGTAAACTTCATCCAAAGTGGAAAATGATAAACTTCATCCAAAGTGGAAACTGGTAAACCAGCCAAATTGGAAACTGGTAAACTTCAGCCCAATTCAAAACTGATAAACATCAGCCAAAGTGGAATCTACTAAACTTCAGCCAAATTGAAAAACGGTAATCTCAAGAAAAACTTGAAACTGGTAAAATTCAGCCAAAGTGGAAACTGGTAAAATTCAGCCAAAGTGGAAACTGGTAAAATTCAGCCAAAGTGGAAACTGGTAACGCATCCAAAGTGAAAACTGGTAAACTTCATCCATGGTGGAAATTGGTAAACTTCTACTAAAGTGGAAACTGGTAAACTTCTACTAAAGTGGAAACTGGTAAACTTCAGCCAAAGTGTTAACTGGTAAACTTCAGCCCAAGTGAAAACTAGTAAACCTCAGCCAAAATGAAAACTAGAAAATTGAACCATTTATTACGTAATGATTTTTCTAAGTTTTCTACTTTGAATATTTCTAACACATTTTTAATTACTCCTTACCAGTCAATGAAATTACATTCTCATTAATAATACGACACTAATCCTATATTAACACAATTATTAAAATTAATACAATTTAAATTTTGAATTCCCTCCTCAGTTGCTAAGGTTCATCATCCATCAAATGTTTCTCAAAACTCGACTGTTCTGAGTTTATCGCGTCACATGTTTGAAATGGACTCGCCTAACCTAGCACTGATGTGCTGGTTCAGATGTACGCTGACCGACGGTCATTTGGGGGTTCTTTCTTACTTGGGATTATGCCTGCGCGTCTACTGCTGACCAGTTATGCTAACGATAAATTGGTTTGATAAACTTCGCGTATGCTCCTGTCTTTGACGGACATCTTGCTTATGACGGTTAGCTTTCGTGACACGAACATTTGTCCAATCTCTTTATCGCAAATTAGTGGACTTTGTTCTATAGTCTCGTAACACTGTTCTTCAGTTTGATTGCCCAAAGATGTAGCCATTTAACCATAGTAAATAATTCCACTCGATTGCCCAAAGATGTATTCGTTTAACCATAGTAAACAGGTCCACTCGATTGCCCAAAGATATAGCCATTTAACACAGTAAGTAATTCCACTCGATTGCCCCGAAATTACAGAGACCGTAAATAATTCCACTCATGCTGAACACTCGATCGTTTATTTTTAGCATCTGATGCTATCCTTTCAACCATTTAAACCATTTCGGGTGGATGCACATTCATGCACTTCGTACCTCAAACAGAGCATAGTTTTGAAGGAAATGGGCCGGGGGCGTTAAGGCTTGCGGAACAAGGGGAACAAGCATATTAGGACATATTTCTGGTTAACGTATTCCGGGTGTGTAGTGACTTTATTCTACTGCTACAACACAACCATTCCTAGCAAGATATTGTGAATTCAGTTTCAGCAGGTCATTCATCCTAACCGATTACCGGTGGTTCCTGTCTGAACAAGTTAGCCATAATGTACCAATTACTTAAGAAATTAGGAATGTTCCCTGACCAGCAAAGACAATTATATTAGAGCCGGTCTGCAAAGTTTACCTAAATCACAATATAAGGTAAAAGTGTAGGTTTGTCTTACGTATTCTTAAATTAATTAAGTAATCTTAGCATTCATACGTGGTTTGATGCAGACTGACTCCGTAGACAGAACATTCACGTAACAAGAACAAAGGGAACTTTCATATCTGTAACACGTCATTAATAGATGACACGGAGCTAAGCATTTTTTTAGAAGTAAAAAATGGCGACTGATTTTCTTATCATTGATACGTTCCTTGTTCGCTTGTTTGTTTTTCTGTTTGATTTTTTAAAAAATTCGTTTCTTTATTTATTATGCTTGTGATTGTTTGTTTTCTTGCTTGCTTGCTTTAATTTTTAAAAACAAATTTAGTGTTCAGATGAGGCTTGCAAATGACTATCATTATTCCTTATCCCCACCGTAAATGTTGTATAGTTGGACTGATTCTGATTTGCCAGTGTATGTTGTGAATGGAACTGATTCTGATTTGCCAGTGTATGTTGTGAATGGAACTGATTCTGATTTGCCAGTGTATGTTGTGAATGGAACTGATTCTGATTTGTCAGTTTAGATTACATAATCGATCAACAATGTTCACTACCATAACTAAGATAAAGTTTTAAAAATCTAATAAAATTAAAGTTTAAGAGACATTTGCTATAATAAATTTAGCTAAACTTTTAAAATAAAATGTAGCTGCTTTTTTTATACATTTCCCCGAAAATCTGAATCAATCAATTAGTTTCTTACACACGTCTGTGCGACTTAATGCTGTTTTCAATAACTTAAAAGCAATTGGCACTAATTTCCATAATAAATATGTGATAACAGTATTGATACTAATGTGTACATGAAAAATAATGTGGCGGAATAAATGTTCTTATCCATTTTTAATTTAAATTGTTATATAAATTGTTAAATTGTCAGAGTAACCCGAAATCGGGCACGCCTTATGATGGTAGTTTTGAAAATGTGAGAGTTGAAGTAAACATTCGAGGCAAGAATGTTTTAGAATTGCTGATGTAATGAAAACCAGTGAGTAATTGTTATTATCCAATGGTTATGAATTATGAGAACGAGACCAGCCAATGGGCTGAGATTAGAAGTTTACTTGCTCTATAGAAATCTACTATCTGGCAAAGAAAAAGTTTGGTTTTGAAAGGTGGTCGTTAGCTTGATGGTGAGTTAGCTGAATGGTTGAGTGAGAATGGATTTAGAAATATTTCATGTACTTTTGCTTTTGATATGTTATACTTGTGTAGAGATGTACTAATGTAAGTTGACATTTATTTCTACAAATGTTTGAACTAAGCTACTCACATTTAGTGTGCTGACACTTGACATTGTTTTGATAGGCTGTATTCATTACAGTGTGTGCATGTATCTGGCTAATGGATACCATTGCAGGAAACTGTAAGTTGAGACTGGAATGTAAGATAGAATGGAGTTCTAAGAAATAAAATGGTAAAAGTAGCACTTGTCCTTTTATTATATCTTTTAGAGACAAAGCGTGCCTTTTAGTGCTATATGGTCATCATGGTGATAAAGACAGGAACAGTGTATAAGGGCACACTGCACTCTACAGGTATGTGGTGGCAAGATTTGTTGTCTGCTCGAACATTTTCTAGTGTAGAGAAGTCATTGGACATCACTATAGTTATTGTTTTGTTTCGAGGAGTTGATATGGTGAAAAGAAGCATCCAGATTAACTCTAAGTAGTGGAAGAGTGCTTTTCACATGTGAGTGACACACGTGGAGCTGATGAAATTAAACTAACTATAAATTATGACATTTTGGCAAAGTGCATGAAGGACTGTAAAGACTCCACCGAATCAGGTTACGTAAAGACTATTATTACTTTTCTGTAATAACTCCATTTATGTCCTCTGATAAGACTATCCTGTGATTTGTATTGGCTCTATTGTTGAATTGTATTTATGATAGACTGTTTAATTATAAAATTATCTGAACGTGGGTTTGTGGAAATACTAATGTCAAGTAATCTATTTCATTGTATTTGTCATAGGTATATTTGATTGTTGATTTAATAAATTTATTGTTACATTTATTAACCTTCATATGCATATTGATAATCGTTTGTAGGAGAACGATGTGGGTAGATGGGGGCTGGCTAAATATAGATTAAAGACGGATTTATCTTCTCCTTTAGTAAAAAGCTTTCCAATTATGGAGAGATTATGTGACTGTGAATATTTATTTTTAACGCTGTTGAAGAGAGAAAATTATTTACAGTGCCTGCATATCCACCAAGTGAGAGAAAGAGAGTATGAGGTGTCTACTAGAGGATTATTAATAAAATGCATTTATATTCTCATCACTTGTAACTAGTTCTGAAAGATTAATACATAATAATAATTTTCATTAACTAAGAGGCGTTGTTGTCAAATAGAGATATCAAAAATGGGTGGGGATGACTACTGAAAATATGTCATGTTCGATAACTTATAAGTCACGTGACTGTGTGCAGTACCTGGAGGAAATCGGCCTGATGAAGAAAATTACCCGGCTGGCAGGTACCAGTGCTGGTGCGCTGGTGGCATTGATGCTTGCAGTGGGGTACAATTCTGACGAAATAAAAACTTTAAACAGCAGTTTGAATGACATATTACTTGGTATGGGAAACTGTATTATGAATGTGTGTAATATCAATGTATTTAGAGAATTTTACACATTAATACAAAGATCTAATTAAGAAAACACGCTTAGATACCTTTATGAAAGAACAAGATAATTAGTTGTTAAGGCAAATATTTCTATGTATATCCCTGTATGTCTGTTTGTCTGTCTGTCTATTTATCTATCTATCTAACCATCCATCCATCTATCTATCTATCTATCTATCTATCTATCTATCTATCTATCTATCTATCTATCTATCTATCTATCTATCTATCTATCTATCTATCTAACTGTCTATATCTATCTACATATATCATTTTTTCAGCAAAAATAATATCTCTCAGCTATAGCTAATAATTTTCAATCAGACCTATATGTAAAGCATTTATACATATTGCTATGAAATGTTCATTTAAATCAGGCAAATATTTTGTGAAAGACCTTAACTTCTTATATTTATTGCAGGCAATTTTATGAGAGCGTGAACTTCTTTTATGAAAACAATAAGACAAGAAAAATTCTAAAAATGTGTTTTCTCTTCTATCTTTTTTCATTATACTTTTAGTTTTATGTTTCTCATTTAATTATCTATTTCTTCAATGTTATCTTATTTTTTTTTAGTTTTCGTCTTCGTTTTGGTTGTATAACAGATGGGGATTGGTGTCCTTTTGGTAACTGGAACCCTTTCAACATCACCAGGACAGTGAAGAAATTATTTAGTAATTATGGTGTTCACAGTGGCACAGGTTTGTATGACTATCTCGGAGAGAAAATCAAGGAGAAGGGACTTGACCCTGACATAACTTTTCAACAGGTAAACAGTATACACATCTACAAATAAACACACATACATACACTCACAAACAAACAGATAGATAGACAGACAGACAGACATACAGACAGATAGATAGATATATATAGATATATAGATATATATCCATCCATATATCTATCTATATATCTATCTGTCTGTCTGTATGAGAGAGAGAGTTTGTGATAGGTAGATAAATAGATGGATAGATATTTACTTTTATAAATACTCTCAAATTATTTAATTCAAAAGGGCAGCTCTTTATATAATGGAATTGTTAAGTATTTTAAATTTTTAAATTTATTTTCCTGACGAAAGAACGCTTCTCATTAACATTCTACATATTACGACTTTGTCCTAAATCTGACTTGTTTACAGTTCTAAAAAATGTCACTTTTCATGTTTAAAAAATGTGCAAACTTAATTTTGAAACATACATAAGATATTATAATAAGTAATTAACAGACGTGACTGTCGCATTTGCGTTTTGTGACTTTAGCTGACTTTGTATTACAGCTGTTTGAGAAAAAAAAAATTACACTCTGCATTGTTATCACAAATCTCAGTGAGAAAAGCACCGAATATTGTCACCCTAAAACTACACCGAATTTGTCCATACGAATGGCAGCACGCATGTCCATGAGTGTTCCTGGTAAATATTATTTTCTTGTAAGAAAAAGCTACTTTAGATATTTAAGTTCTGTTATTTCTGCATTTACTTTTTAATGAGTGGCCATTTGGGAAAATGTGATTGAATGGATGGTCAACACATTTCTATTTTATTTACATAAACGTCCATCATTTGCAGAAACATTTGAAAGAGCAATATTATTGTTTGCAAACAATATTTGAATTGTCAAAACACCATTTGTTATTGGTTGGAAAAGGTTCTTCTCAAAAGACTGGTTGGCAAGTGTTCAGATAAATGAAAATTACATGCTATGAAGTTATAATTATGCTTCTTGTTTAGAAATGTATGCCAGTGTCTAATCTTTTTTGCAGGAGTATTTACACCAATACAGTACCCGCTTTTTGTAGACGAGGACTGGTTTGTGGACGGCGGTTTGCTTTGTAATTATCCTATACACTGCTTTGATGGTGAGCCAACCTTTTCCATGACTTGATTTGTGTGTGCAGTATTTGATATGTGTGTTTGGTACGTAATAACACAATTTCTGGCTTGAAGATGAGCCAATTGACAATTGATTGTCATACTACTCCTCTACGTAGAGCTTGGATTAATTCTGTTTGTAGTATATGATGTGCTTGCTTGAAGACTGTCATTTTCATGCTATATTTGCGTGTCCTTACGTGTTAAGGTTTCCAGTGTTAAACCAAAGACTATTGAGAAATTGTCCCAAAGGAAATAGCACTGGTTAAGGATGTAGTGAGTTAACAATAAATTTCACATTATTTCTAACATATATGTATAATAACGAAAATAAAATTGAAAGACATTGTAATAAAAATAAAACATATTACAATTTGGAAGAAGCACATTTCGGAAGTAATTAATTATATATAAACAGATGTAAACAAATTTCTCCTCTGAAAGATGACAGCTACACACCCTTTCTTGTTCTTTACTATATTTCTTCGTTTGTTAGTGCAGTTTTCGCAGATTTTCAGCACAATGTTTTGTCTGAAATACTGCCCCGTAGTTTTTCGATGTATTTCTTTCTCTTGTATTCTATTTGAGGTATTTTTGTCTATGTACTTTTTGATAGATTTTCGATGTCTATCTTTTCTCGTGCAATCCTTCATGTATTTTTGAGTTATGTACTTTTTCACAGTTTTTCGATGGATTTCTTTTCCATGTGTATCGCTGTCATAACTTACTGTATATTTATTTTATTTAATATATTTCTCGTAGTTTTCATGCAGTTTTGTTTATGTACTTTGTCAAGCATTTTCAGTGCATTTATTTTCCCATGTTTTACATCTAGAAGATTTTCAACTTCTATGTTTGGTTTTGTGTACTTCTCGCAGGATGGTTCCTGTCCACGGAGACTGATGATGCTTTTATAAATCGGATTCAGTCTTTGGCAGATATTTCTAGCATGATGGATTATAAATCTCGCTTCCAGCAAGTGAACGACAAAACGCTGGGCATCATGGTGGTGCGTCCTGGTTCAGTGCTTTAGATAATATGGACTGAATAGTGGCTATTAATGCAATTTACTTGCACGTTAGAAATAAAACGGCTATTAATGCAATTCACTTGTATATTAGAAATGTGTTGCCTATTAATGCAAATCACTTGCACATTAAAAATATATGAGATAAAATCATTGCCTTTTCCATTCCCACATTCAGCAATAAGAGCTCATCGCCTTTAACAGTATCTTCGAATCTCTCTTCCTTATGATAATAGTTAATATTATATAAATCGGTTGAGGGGGGGTACTCTGGAGATGGAAGAGGAAACTGAGAGTAAAAGCAACCATTCATGCAAAATTTCAGCTTACTAGCTCTGGGTCTGTGTGGGTGTAAATCACGCACATACAGATGATCACTAACGCTATAAAATAGACTCACAATGACAATGACGTAAGCAGGAGAAACTAAAGACTGATGAAAATGTAATACAATAAGCCAACGCTATAAAACAGTTTCACAGTGAGAATGGCATAGTCATACGAATATGACTAATTTTTTAGCTTCATAGTTTCAAAGAAATTTGTATTAAAAATGTGTCCGTAAAAGAGTGTGTTTGTCCGTAAAAATTCTGGAGATTTTAAATATTTGTCAGTAAATTGTATTTAATCGAGTTGGCAGGCATGTCAGTAATCAAATATACATATGACAAATACAATGAAATAGATTACTTGACATAAATCTTTTCATGAAACCATGAGAAAATAATCGTATAATTTACAGTCTAATGCTTAAAATACATTTTGACAATAGAGTCAATGCATATCTCAGGCTAGCCTTATCAGAGAACAAAAACGGTGTTACTAGAGATAAGTAATAAAATAGTCTTTACTTAACCCAATTCCGTGTGGTTTTAGCAGTCCTTCACGCGATTTGCCACAATGTCAAAAATTATAGTTCAGTTCAATTCCTACATGCTTATCTCCTCACGTAGAAACAGATTCACCGTACGTTCTCTTGAAGTCAACTTGGACCTTTTTCCTGCCATACCAGTTTGTTCAAGCTGAACAGTAATTGTAGTACTTTCTAAACCTTCCCCATACTAGATGTTTTCTCAATGTAGTCAACATACTTTGCCACCAAACATCAAATAGAATGTAGTGCATCCTCTTTACACTTCAACCCACCATGGCAGATGATTCTTGCATCGCCCTGGTCTCAGTGTGTACAGTATAATCATACTGCATATCAAAACAATATCAAGTGTTAGCACACTAAATACGAAGAGCATAGTTCAAACATTTGTAGAAATAATAGTCTACTCACATAATATATATTATTAAAGTATAAGGATAACTCATTAGTAGCAAAAATATTTTCTACGTCAATGTATGCTCACTAACTCAACCAGTAGTAAACTCATCATCAAGCTAAAGGCTGTTTTTCAAAACCGGACTTTAAACTTAGCCCATTAGCTAATTAGTTATAGATGATTAATTATTAATAATAACCATTAACTAGATGGCTTTGGCATCACAGATGGATACATACTGGGTTGTGCAATGAGAACTCTTTCATTTTCTTCTTCCTGTACAGCATTCAGATTCTGATGATGACGTTTTAAAATGGAAGCTAGATGATCGGCCAGGATGCAAAATACCCAAGACACCACAGCCTTTAACCAGTCTTTACAAGTAAGTAATTTAGTGTCAGTTTAGTCGATGAAAGCACAATTCTATACTGATGCATCAAAAGTGCTGATTCATAATTTCTTCATTTTGTATCAGTTAAAATTTAAGGAAACGTTTAATAATTATTTCATTATTATCACCCTTTAAATATATTCAAATTTTATTATGTACAGGAATCACGTCCATTATTCTAAAACTTTAAAGAAATTTTAAATTTTCAACATTATAACTTTTAAAATAATGTTGATATATTTTATTAAAACAAACCATACTTTGTTTTATTTATGATTAAAATTTGTTGCCTCTCTGTCTTTTCTGTGAAAGATTTTTAATATATAATATTTTAGCATTTTTAATGGATATTTTCTTAATTAATTAATTAATTTATTTATCAAAACGTGCGTAAGTAAACAAAGATACCAAGAAACATTTAAATTAATAAAAGTTGTTTTTAGAGATGTATGAATCTCTAATGAAGTTAAATTTGTTTGTTTGCTGAAAATGCATTTCAAGCAACTCAATTTCAAAATTCAGTATTTCAAGTACTCGTTAAAAAAATGTATTATTTTACTATTCTTGCAGGCAACACAACACACACACACACACACACACACACACACACACACACACACACACACACACACACACACACACACACACACACACACATTGTGTGCATCATTAGTCCTCCAAACACTGGCTAAATGTAGCATAAATTGCACAACATTTCCAGATATGTTAGGCTACATACGGAATATCGTTAATCGATGCACATAATTTATTGCGTTATCTATAATTTCAACTTAATATTTATAGAATGCGGGTCAAGGATTGGTTGGAAGCCGAAGAGATGAAGATAGAGTGCATAAACAATAAAAAGTCAGCTGACAACTTTATACAGGTAAGTTGCTACCTGGAAGCAATCCTTTTTTTACACAGTAGAAGAGTGTGTATGTGAGAGAGAATCTGGGGAAGAAAAGGAAAAGCTTTATTTAAAATACACAAACATTCTTGGTGTTCTAAATCGTTATGTGGCGGAGTAAATCTGTCTCTCCCTATTTTAAAAATTAATTGCTATATAAATTGCTAAATTGTCAGAGTAACCCGACCTTATGAAGGCTTTTTTGAAAGTGTCTGATGAGAAATAAATGCACGAGGCAAGAATATTCTAGACTTGCGGATGTAAAGCAAACTAGTGAGTAGTTTATTTTTTAATTATTCAATGATTATGATTTATGAGAACGAAACCAGCCAATGGATTGAGATTAAAACGTTTACTTGCTGTAGAGAAATCTACTGTCTAATCCCTTTGAAATTGAAGTGGCAAAGAAGTCCAGTTTTGAAAGGCAGCTGTTAGCTTGATAGTGAGTTAA
This sequence comes from Sinotaia quadrata, assembly GCA_028829895.1. Classification (NCBI taxonomy): domain Eukaryota; kingdom Metazoa; phylum Mollusca; class Gastropoda; order Architaenioglossa; family Viviparidae; genus Sinotaia; species Sinotaia quadrata. Next base: position 13,162,298 of record CM054179.1, read on the forward strand.
ACTGATTGGTTGAGGGAATGGACTTAGAAATAATTAATGCACTTTTGTTATTGATATGCTGTACTTGTTTTAATAAGATGTTGCTGCAGGGCGATGGTAGAGCTGATTGTTGCTGGCCTCTCTCTCCTCCTCGATGGGTAGGGTGGGTCAGAACAGCTGCCGCGTTGCCGAGATTACACCAAATGGCCAAGATGTAAAATAACCATTCTCACATACAGACACCAATGATATTCTTGTGGGGAAAATCTTTATTCTGCATGTGGGGTAGAATTAAAAGTTGGCACTGAAGTGTGAGTAGGCATGTGAATGTAGTGTAAGGGACGAACGGAACAAACAAACAAACAACTGCACCAATGCACTTTCACAACAAAGAAAAAACTCTTTTTCAAGAGTTAAAAATACTCTAAAACAGGGCTACTCTCATACAGCATTAGTCTTCATTCAGAAGCATCCACACACAACATTCATGGCTCAGGGAACAAGAGCGATGAAAATGATGAATAAATAAAATAAAAAGATAACAAAATCAATTATATGGCTAGCAGTGAGACCCCAATAACAACTGCCAAAATAATTCACTGGCTCAATTCTCTGGGTGAAGACCCAATACAACAGTAAATAACCAGTTACAACAGCAGTGATAACTGCAACACTGTATCATATGATAAACACAATTTATTACTATAAAACTGTGGGTGAAAACCCAGCACAGATAGCAAATAATCAATTAATTGCAATAGCGGTGATAACCATGAAAATATCCAACATTAATGAAAGTCAGTACATTACAAATAGTGGGTGAAAACGCAATGACAATAAATGTTAACTAAACAGCAGCGATAACTGCAAAATGTCACTAAATAATTATTTACTAAAGTTAAATGTTTATACAGAAAAGTTTCAGGGTGAAAACCCAATATAAGTAAAGATTAATCAAAGCTAAATGTTCAGAAAATATTTATAAAATGTTCAGTGTGAAAACTAAAAAAAGTCAATAATTATTATAAAACTCTAAATAATTAATAGACTATAATGATCTACCTAAGTGAATGCATCATTAAATTAACTACTTTCATACTTACAGCTACTGGAGGGTTGATCAAACCCGATGACACACTAATTAAAAACTAATCCCAAAAGAATATGACATCCAAAGAATATTAACACACTCCCCTCTCATGTAGATAAACAGCATGTTCATCAGTGTAGACTGGAACAAAAGGTAGTAATCTCCCTTGGTCAGGGATGGAGATAGAACATGCACATACAGATGCAGGTGAAAATCATTGAAGCCAGTACTGAAACAGGCTTGATAACCCACTGCCATCCTTGATGAACAGTGAAGGGAAAATTCTTCTGGTGATGACCAGTCTGAATATAGTTATATATATAGATGAATATATGGTCAAAATGTCTCCCCCTGCACTCAACTCTTCTGCTCCCCAGTTTCATACAAGAACCCTGGTGAGAAGCTCTGGATGGGGTACGAGTCCGTCAATGGCCAGGCATAAAGCAGCAGCCAATACCTTGAACAACCAGCCAGATGATGGTGAACATTTGACAGATAATTTCCCAGTTACAATAAACTGGGAAATAAAATCCATGGTGGGCCCAATGTAGAAAAGTTGTGCATAATTCTGATACAGGTTTTTTTTGTAGACTGCCCATCCACATGTACACTGAAGTAAAATGTTGGCAGGATCCTTTTATAAAACTAAACTTTCCTGCAAAACTTGCACGAGAATCTTAACTCCTAATTCTACTGGTGCAAATCACTACTAGGTGCACTCACAGAAATATAGTTCCTGATTAAAATTATATTAAATAAAACTATTTAAAATAAATATATTATCTACCTAATGATAACATATTTATTTATGACCTAACATAAATATATAAACAAATAAATCATTTTAAAGTGCTGAAAGCACAAAATAAACATGCAAGCTCATAAACACACTGACAATGCATCCATCACACAACTTTTGCTCCATAATACAAATTCAATAGCTCGAACACATCATGTGAGGTCAAAGAGAGGCAAGAGAGTAAATAAAAAAGTAAAATTTCCGGATTACCCCCTTTTACCATGTCAGATGTATTATGTGAGTTTACTATTATTTCTACTAGTTTTTTAACTAGGATGCACACATGTAGTGTGTTTACACTTGACATTGTTTTATATGCTCTATTTATTATGTTCACATGTATCGGGCTAATGAATACTATTGCAGGAAATTGATAATTGAAAGTTCAAATTGGAATGTAAGAAAGAATGGAGTTATAAAGTGATAAATTGGAAATTTAGGTTTGCTCCTTAATTATGTTTTGAATTGAGCAAGTAGCCTTTCCAGTTGCCTATTTTCACATCTATATAAACTTTCTGGATTATTGTTTGTAAACTTCTACGATCTACTACAGTAAAGGCGGGAATGGCATTTAAGTGTAAGACACACTGCACTCTCTGATGTCTGGCATCAAGATTTGTTGACTGCACAAACAATTTTCTTATGTAGAGAAATGTTTGGACATCACTACATTTATTATTCTGTTTGAAGTAGTTGATATGGTGAAAAGAAGTGCTCAGGTGTAGTGGAACAGTGGTTTTTTCACATGCAAGTGACACACGTAGAACTGATGAAATTGAAATGAACTATATATAAATTGTAAATTTGTGGCAAATTGTGCAAAGAACTGTTAAGGCTGCACTAAATCATGTTATGTAAATACAATTAATACTTATTTCTAATTACTCCATTTCCATCCTCTGATAAGACTATCATGTGAGTTGTATTGGCTCTATTGTTGAATTTTATTTATGATAGACTGTAAATATAAAATTATGGAAATAAATGTATAAATATTGATGTCAAGTAATCTATTTCATTTTATTTGTCATATATATACGTGATTGTTGATTTAATAAATTTATTGTTATATTTATAGACATTCTTATACATATTGATAATCGTATGTTGGAGAAGAAAGTGAGTGAATTGGAGCTCACTTAATATAGATTAAATACGGATTAATCTTCTCATATAGTAAGATGTTTTCCACATACAGAGATAGTATATGTTTTATATCTATCCATTTCTCTCTCTCTCTCTCTCTCTCTCTCTCTCTCTCTCTCTCAATATATGTATATCTCTGTGTGTGTGTGTGTGTGTGTGTGTGTGTGTGTGTGTGTGTGTGTGTGTGTGTGTGTGTGTGTGTGTAAGAGAGAGAAAGTGAGAGGGAGAGAGAGAGAAGAGGGAGTCAAACCAGAAAACATCATTTATTCAGTTGCTGTTTTATGTACCCGTTCTAGGCAGTGAGAGTCATACACGATGCCAAGAAAGACACAATCTCTCTACAAGACCTAAAGGACATTTTCAATAATGTGAGAAGAAATAAATTGTGTTTATTGGATGTTTATTTTCACTGTGCATCATTCGTTTTATTGTCTATCATCATTCATTTTGCATCATTGTATATCTGCTTATCTATCTATCTATCTATCTATCTATCTATCTATCTATCTATCTATCTATCTATCTATCTATCTATCTATCTATCTATTCATCCATCCATCCACCCATTCATCCATCCATCCATCCATCCAACCATCTAAGAGAGAGAGATGTGAAATGCAAGGTTCTATTCACTGAGTGAAAATTCTACCTAAAACATCATAATACTCATTACTTTGTTCTGTCACACGCATATTTAAAATTCAAATATTATTCCTCAAAGAATGTACACATTAATGTTTGAAACATAAAATTATTATTTCTTATCAGGAAAATTTGTTTTCAAAGGAAGATGGTGAAAATCTATTTGGCGAAGACCCCACCCCAGAAAAAGCTTTTGAAATCCTGGACAGGAAGAAAGACGGATTGGTAAAAGAGAACAATTAAGTACTGTTACATAGACATTGTGAAATATGTCTATATATGAAACCGTAATCTTGAAATGTAATGCACGCTTTCTTTTTTTGAGTTTTTTTTATAAGTTTTAATTTTGGGCAGAGACTTTCATCAGACGACAATGGTCGAGCAGTCTGAATATGCAAGGAATATGAAGTGAAATAGTAAAGATTATGAGAATGAATGGATTCTTTAAAAAGTATTTTTATAAACTATAAAGAAATATTATATCCTGGTACATACATAAATACGAATTTAGGTACCATGCAACTCCAACTCAATGCAATCCATATCATTAATAAGATGCACGAATCCCACAATTCTAATAAATGTATGACAATAATTAATTTATTACAGTAACCTATGGGCAAAGTTGGTGTGCCCATTTTACTTAGGATTATATAAATTTTCATTCTGATTGTCACACCCCATCATCTCTCTGGCAAAAGGGAAGTTGGAAGATGACTTTGTCAGCAGCAACGTAGGATCTGTGTTGATGTTTACTACAGGAATCCACACACAGATATCCCATGGATGTTTGTCTATCTCTTTAATTTTTATTCTGCATGCAGGGTTACACTTTGCTGATGTGCTTGTATGTGTGAGTGCAAGAGGAGATGATAAACAAAACAAAATGAGACAAGATAATACCACACTCGTCATTTCAAAACAACAATAAACAAGTTTTGAAAAAGTTATGATTTAGGTTTATTAACCTAAATAAGTTCATGAGGTGGTTAGATCAGTCACTATGAATTACTCACAACATGCACTCTTGGGAGGGGGTAAATGATGAGTGATGATAATATTTCAAAAATAAATAAATTCAGATTTTAAAACTGAGTGGTAACTCCCACTGGCAATATAGCTACTCTGTGCACAATAATCATTAACTAATTTAACAGTTCTGAGAACATCAATCCCGTTAAGAAGTAGTAACAGATTCTTACACTTGCAAATGACTAAACATACTGATTTCCAATAGATTAAATGTTCTATGTGCATAAAATATAAGTAGGTAAAATAATTCTCAAGTTTTTGATAAACTTATTCAAAGTTAATTTTGAGTGCACTGAGGGTTTTATAGTTATTTTAGATTTGTATTCACATATACTGTAGTGTCTGTTCATTGACACAAATACTAGTATCAAATTCTGGTGGTTCCACTTCAGCATTGTCACAGGACACTTCTATCATTGTACCCCAGGTTTCCAAAGCTGACCTAGGCCTCCAACTGCATCCAACATCATTACTTCTGTGACAGAATTGTCACTACTTTCACCTGACAATGACATGTCCTTGCAACTTAATATTTGCCTTCCATCCATATCTTGGCTTGGAAGCAAAGACACATCACCCACAGAATAAGCTGGTTCGAAGTTCAACAATGCTCCCAGATAAAGAGTCCTGGCTGACTGCTTTATCTCTCTCTATGCAATACTTTCCAGACATAGGGGAATAATCCGATACCAGCAAACTTTCAATGTGTCAAATATGTCCAAACATTTTACATCACAATTTGGAGCATCAACAAGGTGAGGAAAGAGGCCAATGGAAAACATGTTCTCTACCCTTGATCACCAACACTGTATATTCCTCAAGAATGTTGGTATCTCTCTCTGCTATCTTATTTATCTCCAGTATCAGATTTGCAGGACACAATGTATCATAAAAGATCTGCTGAGTCCCTACTATCAGCACTAGAAACATGAGTCCTTGAAATCCATACAATTCTCACTTTAATACACACCTTCAGCATGAAATTCTTACCTCAGGCTAATGTTTTTTCTCCCACAGTCTCCAGTGCACGTTAAAGTTCTAACTACTACATATATCAAACTGGTTTAGAAAAGTATTTATCTCAATTATAAGCATATAGATATTCACAATATTATATATTAATTTCTAATAATTTTTTCCACATTCACTAGTGAAATGAAATAAAACTGCATCCACACAATGAATAAAATAATCTTTACTGAGCACAATTATAAATATAATGACAAACATAAATTACAGTTTTTACAGCCATGAAATGTAGGTGAAGTTTGTAACTGCACTCTTTAACCTATCATTTAAAAAATGAATGCCGGCTGTGCAATGCGGTGGTCGGCGACCTTGACTGGATAACTGAAGGAAACAATAAAATATAATTTTGACAGTCTACCACCCTCCCACCCCCGTTAACGTTGACACTGATAATAGCTGCATTGTACTTGAGATTTTATGATCTGATACTCAGGAAGTGTACAACGTCAATTAAATCTTTCTCTAATATAAATGTAATATAAATGTATTCTGTTGCTTTCCTTACTACTGCATTTGTATCTCCCAGTCATGCCTAACCAATTAAAACGTTCACAACACAAACACACAGACGCACATAAACATGTTTGTGCATGTAAGCACTTTCACACATACTTACACACACACACAAACACACACACACACACACACACACACACACACACACACACACACACACACACACATGCACATATTTTTAACGTTTGACCTTATTATTCTATTCACAGAATTAAATTTATCACAATTTAATTTATTATATTGCTCTCATTTATTCAACAAAATCCGAAGATTACACAATGACACATTTTACTGAGAAAATACTTAGTTAATATCTTAAATTCTTACTTAATACATTACCAGTGAATTACAAGTGTATAATATAAATGAATGGCAATAATGTAATGATGTTAAATTCTTTGTTTGATATAACGTTATGATATATCTTTGTCTATGGATATTTTTATAACTTTCGAAATTTTTTTTTAGTCCTCGTAAAATTATAAAGCAGAATATATATTACATCGGTGTCTTTCACTTTCTTTTATGTTTGAAGACAATCACAAACATGCAGGATTATTACAAGTAGTGTTACATCCATTTATGTTAGATTTTTATCTCATTTATCACTCATTTACTCGAAATCATTGCTTGCTGTATTTCTGACTTTCTTCAGATACATTTCTCCGAACTGGTGTCCTTTCTCTATGACAGCGGAATCGTGCTGCAGAAATATTTCTATGGCAACGAACGCAACAAGATTACAGGATTAAAATCATTTGCTGAGTCGATGGTTAGCAGTATAATGCTCGGCGCCGAAAAGGCGGTTATTCAAGTGAGTAAAACCTTTGAGTAGATAGATATCATCGTGTACGTAAATAGACGTGTAGACAAATGGTCGTTATTTGAATCTAACGTAACTTTTGTTGAGTTTGATCTTAAAACAAACTTCATTTTTTCCAGCACTCCTATAAGTATATTTCGGTATAACTCAACTCTTCATAAAATGCAAGCTCTTTTCAAATGTCTTACTCTAACCTCACTTGCAGTGTGTGATAGGTATATGTTCATGATGCATATGTTCCCTAATTAACGATGTCTTTAACACTTGGTGAGATATGAAACCATTTTCAGATGGATATTTTGGTTTTCCTGTATATCCAGAAGTCAGGATATTTTGTGTTTATTGACTTATGTCCATGCAGCTAGTCAGACAAATCAATGCATTTAAACAGGTCAATGTACCAATTTAGGAAAGATCTTGATTCTAATCATTGGATAATAAAAAAAATAAAAATAGCTGCTCACTCAGTTTCCACTATGTCAGCAAATCTAGAATAGATTGGCCTTAGGCTGTTTACTTCGGACTCATACACATTCATATTATTACCCTAAGGAGTGCCCGAGTTTGGGTCACTCTGACAAATTAGCAACTTAAATAACAATTAAAATTTAAAAAATAGGGAGGAGCAAATTTACTTTGCCACACGCAGGTACTTGTATCCACTCAGATACCTCCACGAATCTAATCATACAGGTCCAGATTCCTACTCATATAGGAATCTAGTAGGTCAAGTCCATGTATCTAGTCAGACAGGTCCGTGTACAGATAGGTCTATGAATATAGTCATACGTCCATATCTAGTCAAATAGGTTCGGGTCTCTGCTCAGGTAGGTCTATGAATTTAGTCAGACAAGTTCATTATCTAGTCAAATAGGTCCACGAATCTAGTCGTATAGCTCCAGGTATATTCAGGTAAGTCCTTGATTCAAGTCTTATAGGTTTGTTGATGTCGTCAGATCCTTGCATCTAATTAGTCAAGTCCGTATATCTAGGAAAAAAGGTCCGTGCATTTACTTGTAATAATACGTCAATTGTATTAAACAGTCGATGTCCTTAATAAAACAACCATGAATATACTTCAAACATGTTTAAAGTAGAAAATATTATTCTTTCTCAAGTTCACTATCATCACACCCCAGCCATCAAACTCATTCCTTATATGAATTTAATTTTGAACGAATATATTATCAATAATTATAAATGACACTAGAATCATAAATCATTTACTCAAGAAAATAATGTCACAGAAATATCGAAGTAAATAAATGTTCAAATAATGTTTCCAGTTAAAGACCATTTGAAGGGGAATTTAGAATATATTTCTTCCACACTGTCGATGTTTTCAATGTACACAAACAATCTTGATGACACACAGAAGCCTAGAAAATAATTTTTATATTGAAGGTATTATACTTGATGAAAGGAAACCGAGCTATATATTAATACCTCGCGCTACTGCATACTTTAACCGCATGCAAAGAAAATCCACAGCCTCTTAGCCACTTTGTTTCGTCATGTGGCAGTAACGCGCAAGAACGAGGAAAGCTTTCATTTCTAGTACACTTTGAACTCTAAAATTATAATAGCTCTAAAAGATGTTGGCTACAACAATTTAGTCAGGAGGATTAGAAATGCTAACATTCCTGAATTATTTGTTTTGAATTAAAGATAATAAGATAAGATAAGACAGGACAAGTCAAGACAAAAAAGACGATAAGAAAGACTGTGTGTTTGTGCATGTGTGTTGTGGGTTTCTGTTCAATTGGTCTTTAAGATTTTATCTATCGATTTAATTATTTTAAAGAAAATCTATCTATCTATCTATCTATCTATCTATCTATCTATCTATCTATCTATCTATCTATCTATCTATCTATCTATCTATCTATCATTTAATGAGTAATTTCCTATTGAAAGGACAGTGACCTTGACCGAACAGTGGGCATCAATACAGGCTACGTGAGTACCCTGGATTTTAAATTGGACGACGCAGATTGCGACTTTCTCGTAGAGGTCATACATTTTTCTGTTTATATTTGTTTTCGTCTCAATTGTATGATTATATTGATATATTTAATCTATTTTGTATGTTTATATATATTTATGTATTTAATTTGTTTGTATTTTCATGTTTATATATATATATATATATGTGTGTGTGTGTGTGTGTGTGTTTCAACTTGCTTGTATGTTTATGTTTGTTGGTATATTTAATCAGATGTGTATGATTCGTTGTTTGTTTATTCTTGTTGGTTTGTGTATGTTTATTTATAAGTCTATCTTGTTGCTACATTCAAGTTTATTTAAATATTTAATCTTTTTTATTACGTTTATACTTGTTCACATATTTAATCTGCTTTATATGTTCATGCTTGTTTATGTACAGTCTTCTTTGCGTATTTATGCTTGTTTACATGTTTAATTTCGTTTGTATGTCTTTGCCATTTTTATATATTTGATCATTCTTATATGATTATGTTTATTTATATGTTTAATCTTGTGTATATGGGTTTTGCATTTTGATATGCTCAATCTTCTTTGCGTGATTATACTTCGTTATATGATTATGCATGTTTATGCTTATTTTTATGTATAATATTGTTTATGAGTTTATGCTTGCTTATATATTTATTCTTGTTTATATATTGATGTGTATGTGTATGCATATGTTTAATATTGTTTGCATATGTATGTTTACTTATATGATAAATCCTTTGCATGTATCTCATATATGTGTGTGTGTGTGTGTGTGTGTGTGTGTGTGTGTGTGTGTGTGTGTGTGTGTGTGTGTTTAAAATTATATTTTTTGTATGTTCATTTTCATTTGCAATTGTATGTTTACTTATCGTTTTATCTTGTGTGAATGTCACGGTTAAGGGGAAGTAATCATTTGAATTTATTTCTTATATTCTTTGGAATTTTTATTTCCCTTGTAATCAGTCGCAAGAGCATCTTTTCTTTATCTTTTCCACAAATGAAAAGCAGTGCTATTCATGCATAGTCAGAATGTTTGCAAGAGTGCATACTTGTTATGTGTATATTGCAACAATACACTGTTTTATTTATTCACTTTGATGATGATTGATTATGTAAGGTGTAGATAGAAGTTGTATTTAGCTATTTATTTTTTGTGTGGTTATTTAGATAGGGACTATATAGAGTTATTTATTCTTTTGTGTAGTTGTTGAGATATGCGCCTATAGACAGGAGAAATGCGCCCATTGCAATAGATGTTTATGACTTTAGGGACCTTCTGGGCATGCTTTTGACTTGACTCAAATCTGGAACCTTCGATGGTTTGAGGATATCGTTGATCTTTTATAAGCACTGGAGACACCTTTTTCTAAGCATGGCTACAGAGAAGGCGACAAGAGTTACAACGTTTTTCCTCTGAATTTCAGCCAGTTATGGTCTTTTTGAAATTTTGAGAATTTTTGCAAAAGTACCCAACAAGTGTTCACTGTGGATTTGAGTTGACTGAATAGTGGTCAAGTTTCCAACTACACAGTCTTTGCGTGGTTTGGGTCAGTTTGACCTCGAACCCAGTCTCCATCGGTACCAATCTCTGATAGTGGCTGTCTACAGAGTCCATTGCTAAAGCTGTAGGAGACAGAACCTAGTGAGGAAGGGACATTTGTATACATATCATTTACAACCAGATGGTGAGGACCACTTGTCACTTCATCACTTTTCAGTGTGGAGTACTTTCAGCATTCAACAACACGAAGGGGCACTCGAGTTTTTCAACATGCGTGCATGAGTGCGTTCATCTCTTCCCGATCAGGGGAGATTGTTCATAGTTTTTGTTTTGGTCATCAATGATGAACACTGTCTTGTTTCATTTCCTGAGGGGAAAGCAGACATATATACATATTCTTTCATTGTTAGTGGACTTCATATTTTTCATCAGTTTTCGAACAATTTGTGTATGTGTTCACTAGTGTGTTCATCATTTTCATCAACTCTTCAATAAACTGTGAGTAACAATATCTAGCAGGGGTACATTCTCATAGGTAGTTTTTGTTAGTTGTTCTGGTATTATTGTTATTGTTATCGTTATTGAAAATATTAAGACATTCAGCCATTGACATTTTGGCCCAGCGAGTATTTTCACCAATAATTTGATTATGATAATTTGTGGGTTTTCACCCTGAGATATTTTCATTGCGTGTGATTCATTTTGTTTCTTTTTATTTTATTTTCATCCATTATTCAATTCTTTGGTGCCCCGTTCCATGAGTGTTGTGTGTGGATGTTGTTGTTTTTTTCTGGATGAATGACTAACAGCTATCCATGAGTGTCCCCATACTTCCGAGAATAAATTCTCACCTGAACCTTTATTCAAGATTTAGTTGTTGAGAGTGGAATTCAGGAGCAGTTGTTTGTGAGTTCGTTCTGTCCGACCACATTTCACATTCAACCTTGCATTCGTGCACTTACACAGCCGACTCTCACACTTTACTCCGCACTCAGATAAAATCCCCCCCCCCCCTCACACACACACACACACACACACACACGAGCATCGTGGTGTCTGTGTGCGAGAGTTTGTTTATTTTCCATCCTGCAAACTCAGTGTGTCGTCGGCTAGAACACTACCCTTCCCGGGTGCTGGTAATAGTATATTTGTTCTGCGAGTTTATATGATTAATCTTGTTTAATATATGTTTATTTATGCTTAATCTTGCTTGTACATTTATGTTTGTTTATAATTTAATTTAATTGTTATGATTATCATTGTTTATATGCTTTTGTCGTTTGTATAATTTTATTTATATGTTTAATTTCTGTGCATATTATTGTAAACTTAATAATTAATCGTGTTTTATATGTTTTTTTAAATGTTTAATCATAGTTTGTTTACTTATGCTAGCATTTGTGTTTATGTTTATCGATGTGTTAAATGTTATTTGAATATGTATTAATATTTGTATGTTTGTATGTGCAATATAGATTAAGTTTAAATTTTTATTTCTTTTATAATACGTTCCAAAATTATGCAAAAGTTCAAAGATATTTTGAAATAAAATATTTACTTTCATGATGGCCATATGTGCTGGCATGCTTGTTAATTATCATTATACATTATACATTATACATTATACATTAGCCTTTGAACACAATAAGCAATATCAGCAGAGAAACCACTGATATTGATAACATCATTATGTCGTTTTATAGACTGTCAGAGGATAACACCAGTTTAGTATAACAGAGTAATATGTCGGGGGAGGGGTGTCATTGCTTTATACCACTGATTAATTTACAACAGCATTTAACACTTTATCGATTTGCTTTTGCAAATTCATAATATATTAAATGTATGGTTAAATAACATTACAATATATCACTACTTGATAAAAGATACCAGATTATTTTTGTTGCATAGAAGTGCTTAGTTTGATACAACTTAAAGGAAGTATACTCAGCAGCAATCGATGTCCATATTGTGTCCGGTAGCAATCACAATTAATCTCTCAAAGTCAATAATTACTAAAATCATAAAGAGATATGCTTTTGGCACACCTCAAAGTCAATAATTACTAAAATCATAAAGAGATATGCTTTTGGCACACCTCAAAGTCAATAATTACTAAAATCATAAAGAGATCGGCTTTTGGCACACCTACATGACAGCAGAGTTGGTGAGTGCCGTGCGGCTACAGTTTCAGAAGTTTCAGTTTGAGATCGCTGGCGAAGATGAGGTGACTGTATGTGGCAGTTCAACAGAAGGGAATGCAGTATTCTGAGTGAGATCGCTGGCAAAGATGAGGTGACTGTATGTGGCAGTTCAACAGAAGGGAATGCAGTATTCTGAGTGAGATCGCTGGCAAAGATGAGGTGACTGTATGTGGCAGTTCAACAGAAGGGATTGCAGTATTTTGAGTGAGATCGTGTGTGACCCTGTAATGCCAGGATGTGATTCACTGGAATGTCGATTTGCTTATTTCGTGCATTTTATGATTGTGATTTTTACTTGAAGTGATAGAGGATAGGCTATATTCCCTTTTCTCCATGATGAAATGGTTTTTTACTGCTTGAAAATATCACACTTCGTGTTATTTTACTGCTTGAAAAGATCTCACATTGTTTTGATATGCTATATTTATTATGCTGTGTGCATGGGCTAATAAATACCATTTCAGAAAATTGTAAGATGAAACTGGAATTAAGAAAGAATGGAGTTACAAAGCAATAAACTGGAAATTTAGCATTGCCCCTTGAATATACTTTTCATGGTAATCAGGGTTCTTTCAGGGTTCTCTTTGATTTTCTACTTCTCGTGTTACTGGATCACTGAGTGTAAACCTCTACGGCTGGGCAAGACGCGGGATTTGTCTGCCACAGTGAATGTAAGTGTAAAGGAATACACTGCAATCCTTTAATGTATCATGACATCATGACTAAAGCATGCTGTTTACATAGGGCAGTTTCTGGTGCAGTGAAGTTACTAGAAATTTGTATTCTGCTTGAGCAAGCTGGTACGGGTGAATGAGTGCCCACATTCATTTGAGAGAATAAGCAGTGAAATGGCGTTTCCTTTACAATGTGAAGGGGAAACAGTGGAAAACAAGAGAGACACATTGATGGCAGACAATAAACTTGTGACACTGTTGCAAAATGAGAGAAAGTGTATTGGAACTGCTTTTAATTCAGGTTATGTAAAAACCATTATCGCCTATCTTTAATAACTCCATTTCTGTTCTCTGATAAGAACTATACTGTGATTTGTATTGACACTAAGGTTGAATTCTATTTTAATATATATGACTGTGAAAATATAGAAATTACTCGAACAGTGTTTCATAGAAATATTTATTTCAAGTAATCTATTTCATTGTATTTGTTCTATGTATATTTGATTGTTTGATTAATAAACATATTGACCGTCCTATGCATACTGATAACCTTATGTAGGAGAAAAAATGGGTAGATGGGGGCTCGCTAAATATAAATTAAAAAGACGGATTTGTTTTCTCCTTTAGTGAGTTGTCCATCTACTGATATTCTTTGACAGTAAATGTGTATCTTTAATGTTATGGAAGAGAGAAAACATTTACAGCGCTATACGTCTGCCAAGTGCAAGAAGTGTCCGCTGGAAGATCATTAATAAAATAAATTAAGATTTACATTAGTTGTAATTAGTTTTGGATGATTAATTAATTAATAATAATATACATTAACTAAGTGGTGCGACACTATGGTTTCTTATAGCTTTAGAAGACATTTCTTTATGGTTTCTTATAAATTTAGCAAATATCATTTGTTGTATTTCTATAGCTTTAAAAACTTCACTGCCTGGGATCTTAAAGCTTTAAAATATATTTCTGTACGCGTAATTTGTGCATGCAAAATGCAATTTGTTAGTTGTCTCTTTCGCCAGGAAATTGGTCATTTACTTATTTGTTTGTATGCTTATTTATTTTTATTTATTTATTTATTTATCTTAAATTGTGTTGTGCAGCGAGGCTACAATGGAGCTCGTGCCTTCTTTCAGACATATGTAGCGAAACACCCGGATAAATTACAGAAGAAAGTGAAGACAGCATAAACATTTATTTGAAAAGTCCATCACATGGTGGACCAATACTGAGACATGGCATGAGCGTTGACATCAAATCGTGGAGACAGACGGAATCGAATTGTTTTGATACAAGTATGCATTCTGTGAAACTTTGCTTTTTTTCCTTCAATTCTGCTGTAAAGGAACATTTTATTTTTTTGTCTGATTTACATCATTTCAGCCTGCGGCTATAATTGTAATGATAGTAAGAAGTCACTCTATAATTGTAATGATAGTAATAGGTGACTCAATAATTGTAATGATAGCAAGTCACTCTATAATTGTAATGATAGTAATAGGTGACTATAATTGTAATGATAGTAATAGGTGACTCTATAATTGTAATGATAGTAATAGGTGACTCTATAGTTGTAATGATAGTAAGTCACTCTATAATTGTAATGATAGTAAGTCACTCTATAATTGTAATGATAGTAATAGGTGACTATAATTGTAATGATAGTAATAGGTGACTGTATAATTGTAATGATAGTAATAGGTGACTCTATAATTGTAATGATAGTAAGTCACTCTATAATTGTAATGATAGTAATAGGTGTCTCTATAATTGTGATGATAGTAATAGGTGATTCCATAATTGTAATAATGGATGATTCCATAAGTGTAATGATAGCAATAGTACCCCCATAATTTTAGTGAAGAAACACACTTTTCTAGGGAACCAATATTCTATCTCAATCATTAAGACTTAGCTCTGCCATAACTCATTTATAAATGCTGAAATTGTGTTCCTAGATAATTTCCTATACACCCTTAGCAATATAATACTTAACGTGACTTGTAGGAGATTGTTTTATACAAGTAATATTACTAGTGGCAAATACAAGACCACCATTCTACTGTAACTAATATAATCAAATAGCATAATATGGTTAAGGGTTATGGGCTGTACATGTATTCATTTAAGATTTGATTTATTCGTTTGTGTTTTTTATGTTGTAATGACTATTGATTTTTCAACCATATATATTTTTTCGGGAAGAAAACAATTTTTTTTACTCTGTAACTATATGGCATATTTTGTGAACGAAATAATAAATCCATTTATAATTATGTATTTTTTCTAGTCCACTTTTATTTCTCTTTTTTATGTGTTGTGATGTTGTCCATGAGATGCACTAAGTAAATTATTTCGATAGATATTCTTATATTATATCTTTGTTTGCTAACATTTCTTTTCAAAGGACATGTTACATTTTATCATAATATAACAACATTCCTTTCTGTTCTGTGTTGTGCTATGTCTTGGTATACGAAAGTTCCTATCGATAAATTTTGCGATGACGAATGAGATGGTATGAAAAAAGAAACGAAAGAATTTATAGAAAATGGATGTTTGATCAGAAGAAAATTGACCAGCACTTGGTGAGCATGATATAATTATTTTGTTCGCTGACAAAGCCTGCACAATGCCTGACAGTAGTAAATTGAACCACAAGACGCTATCATAAGCATCCAACAAGCTGGCGGAGGTGGGGCAACCAAAAATAACCGGAAAGGGTGAGAAGAACGAAGATAAAGACAAAATTATAAGTAAAGTGAATAGAAAGATGGGCGAATGAAATCTATGCATGTATTTCTTTCTAGTGTATCTTGTCAAATGTAAGGCAGCAACAGAAGATAGAATAACCGCTTAAAATGCCTAAACAGCATGCTGCTTTGTTAATTGCTTAATAAAACACAAGCACTTAGTCATAATTCTTGTCCAATACGAATTACACAGCATAAACACAAATCAGTTTCTTGTCCAAATTTGCACAATGCTCAAAACTCAGTCTTTACCACTGTCCTTGAATAAAATAACGTTACACAGTTCTAGTTTCCAACACCTGGCCCTTTTATTAGGCTCTTACAGTTTCTACAGTTACTTGACAGAGTCTGACTTATACTCTTCGCAGCAGCTCCCCACAGTAATTTGGCTTTCTTAGTGGACACAATTCTTGAAAGCAAGTGCAACTGGTTGTCTATGAATCTTCTTAAGTTAGAAGATACAGTTCGTCATACTCCCCAGGTACGTCATAGCACACACGCAGCGTTCCACACTCCTCTTAGAATATTAGAATATAGTCCCCACAAGAATTCCTCCTGCTCATGGATCTCAGCACCTTCAGAAAATCCAATGGCAGTTAACAGTCGTCAACATGGAAGTAAAACTTTGAACTTCAACCGTCGCCTCTTAGGCATGTTGACATAAGCAATGTCGAGATACGTGAAGCTTGATGACAGCAAGGGATGAAGTTTACCAACACTTGCACATCAGCAGAAACAAGATGGCTTATTTGCAAGAGGAACTTAAATCTTGCATCTCAGCAAAGCAAAAGTGGAATGGAAGACAAACGAAATGGAACGGAACGGCTTGCTAACTGTTGACAGAAAAAACGTAATGGCGCGCATCAGTCTTGTGTTTCAAATATTTGTAATCTGTACTTTTATTCTCATTTCTTCATTTATAATTCCTTTTTACAATTCTTTCATCTGATTCTTAGTTTAAACGAAAATAAAAATGTCATAGTTTAAACTCGTTAAAAGTATTTACAAGGAAAAGCATAATTCAAACAGATTTAAAGCAAATATTAAAAATCAGTTAAAATGACAATCACTATCTCGGACATACTTTTCTGTTTAGCTCTAACCACAAAGCCGCCACACATCTCTAACCACAAAGCCGCCACACATGGGACTCCGATGATTTTAACAAGAGTGAGGGTTCAATTTTTTTTCGCTGACTTTTCTCCAGAGGATGCAGTAAGCCTTTTATCAAAGATTTTCTCAGCTTTGGAGGGCCTCTGGAAAAACTTCCTCTCCTCACTTGTTTCTGAAGAGGGCGGGTGGTTGTGGTTGTGTGTGGAGTAGTTAGTTGTGTGTGAGTCGGTGCGTGTCTTGGTGTTGATCACTGTAATGCATGTTGGCGTGTGTGGATGGTGGAAGGAACATCTAGTCCGGAGGTCCATTGAATAAGTCGCCATTGTAGTTGTCACCATTGTTGTTGTGGTGGCGGGGGGGGGGGTGTTTACAGAGCCCAGGCTATAGACACACCAAGTCTGTACTCAGTGTGTATATGTTCACCCCCCATTTCTGCTTAGTGGTTTGGGCGCTATTGTTGTTGCTGTGTTGTTGTCAGCTCTGATGTTGTTGTCCCCGGCGTCCGTAGGGTTGTGTATAGATGTGTGCTGGTGGCCAGTATAGATGGTCTAGTATGAGTTGGATCATGTCTGCAATGGGGTGGTTGTAAAAACCCCACTGCATGTACTGATGCTCACTGCGCCTTTGCCATTGTTGTCGATGTTGTCGGCGGTGGCTGTTGTGGTAGCATTGTTGTTGTTGCGGTTCGTGTTGGTGGTGTGGTTGTTGCCATCTGATGCCTGGTGGTGGGCACCGTCGTTTTGGTTTGTGGCTTTGTTCTGTGTGGTTGCTTTGGTCTGTTGTCATCGTGGTCGGTGTGGTTGTTGTAGCGGCCCTTGGTGGTGTCTTTAATAGTGGTGAGAGTGCAGGTGCCACTCGTGTGTTAGTTAGTTCAGCAATGACCACTGCGAGTTCCATTTGTCTGTCTTCTTTAGGGGGGTCAGCTGATTTAGTGCTCCTTTCCTTTTTGTCTGTCTTCATGTTTTGCTTGTCTGTTTCCTGGTGTTATTTTGGTTTGTTGTCGTCGACGTCGTTCGTAGTTTGTGTTTCCCTGCTTCCTGAAGTGGTGGTGGAAGTTTGGGTCTTCTTGTTTTCCACGGTGGTGGTCGGGGTTTGGGAAAAAGCCCATCTTGTTTCTTCTTTGTCCGTCTGTGTGTGACGGATTCTGACCAAATTCTGTGTCACGAACTCCTGACCCATATCTGAGAAATTCGAAATCATATTCGAATGAATTCCTTTTTTAGAATCTTTCCTGCCGTACACCAGTATGAGGAAACAACAGAGAGTTCAACCTATGTTTTGCAACTTTAGACGATAGTCGAGAAAGTTCGAATCAACAAGTATACCTCGTGATCTAGTAACTTGATGCATTCATGCACTTCAATAAATACTCTTGACATGGTAATATACTCCACTCGCACACAGACCAGCCAGACACACACACATCTGCTCACGCATCTTAGTCGCCGAATATTTTGCTGAGTCGTAAAGGAACATATGGAACCCATTGTCTTTTATGTAAAGTCTACTTAAGAAGGTAACACGTATACTTCTTACAATATTATTGCATTTTACTATTTGTATTTTTGTATATGAATTTATGTCTGTTGTTGTGCGAATTATTATAATTCTCTTCCAAACACACGTGATTCGATAAGGATGACTAAAAGCCTAAAAGTTTATTGTATATAAATTAACTGTAACTTTTAACTTTCATTTGTATAAACTTTAATTCTCTTGTGCCGCAGAATGTCTGTGCACGTTACAAATTTCTATGTAATTCAAATGACTTTCTTGCGTGTAATTTCATTGTTAAATTGTAAAGCGCTCATGCTTAATTTGGATTATATTTTATTCTCCTTGTATGAATTCCATTTTTAATGAAGTAAATGTTTGGAAATTCATAAGTTCATGTAATGTTAAAAATAACACACATGCGAATTATATTGTATCTTTTATGAATATAAATATATTGTAAAAGACACGATAGTCGAAGATTTAAACTATGCGTATTGTTATCATCACGTGCTTAGGATTTTGCGAATGTAAATGCAAATCCCTCATAGAAATTAAATACTATTCCAGAGCGGGTTTTTTTTTGTCTTTATTCTACGTTTCTACGTATGATTGCCACCTTTGTTTCTACGTTGGGTGCGTGTTCCTTTGTTCAACCTTGGTCGGACGATGTTACAAGTATCGTGCTACCATTGTTGATGATGTTACATCGAGATACATCATTAGAGTGACAAGTCGAGAGGTGACGAGTTACTGGAACTACTGATATATGACGCAAGCATCGCTTAATATGTGGGAGGATCGAACTGACCTTAGACCACGCATTTATCAAGACTACTGAGACAGATAAGTAACTGATCTGGACTCTGAATCAATGGAATGTATCGAGCAAAACAATTTCTCGTAACATTAACTTTCATGGATTAAAATAAGCACTTCGAACTTGCCTTAGTTTAGATCTGAAGCTGTGTCTTCGTAATTGATTGCTATTGTTAAATATTAATTATTAAATTCTTTTATTGTTAATACCTCTTTCGTAGTGATTTTTATGCATATAGACCTAATCGTGGTTTGGATGGGGGATCGACTGAGCTAAATGTAACATTCTGAATGTATAAAGATTTAAGAGAGTTTTTAACGGTTTCCAAGCCGGCTATTGTACACAAGTTGTCTGTTCGTGAATCTGTTTTTCATATGAGACGAAAGATAAATTTGAGCAACCAGTCTGTTTAGGGAAGAGGAGAGATTAATTTATCTAATTGAATTAAGGTTCTGTAAAATTCCTAAGCAGGGTCTCTAAATAAAAACTGGACATGTAACACTGTGTAGAGCGTTTTTTGTTGTCGGCGGCAGTTTCCAGATGATTTCTGTCTGTGTTTCAAAGTCTGTTGATGTAGTTTTATCCGGTTGTCTTGTCAGATGCTTGTTTAAAAACTTGTGGAGACCAATTGCGGTTAAGATGGCTTGTTGTCTAGTGGTAAGTTCATCTTCCGCTTTTGTGTCGAAGAGGTTCAACAGCAAATTATGTCTGCGTGTGAAGTTCAGGGTACCAAGCCTTTATGCACATTAGCCAATAGTTTTCAGCTGGTTCCTGTGACCCCTGACCTTGATCCATATTCGATGCCTAAAGAAATTATAGAAAGAATGACGTCACACTAAACTTTGCATGATAGAACTTTGTTCACTTCTATACTTGTGATATCATTACAAAATCAAAATGTCGGTCTCTACTGTTGACACATTTTTTAATCACTTCTTGTCATTGAAATTTGCAATAGTGAACAAATTACAAAGTACTGAAAGTAAATTTAATGTTTCTTAATGTTCTACTGTAAATCAATACGAAGTCTGAATAAAGATTATATTTATATTAAATTCATGCATTATCATTTTACAGTGTGTATTATTACATAAAGTACAAAATTTATTAATGAAATGTACGATTTGTTTTTTCTTCAATAATATCCCTAACTACCTGGATATTTATCTAAGGCAATATTTCGTTGGCAGACTTTGGATGATTTCAATCTATATTTAGCTCTGACATAATTGTTATCTATGATTTCTTGAAGTTATTAGGACAAGTTTGTAATTATTGTATTGTATGTCATAATTTAATCAGGCATTTTAATATTTATTCTTGTAATTATTATTTAGTATGTCAGAATTTAATCAATTTTAAAAAATATTTATTCATCTAATTATTGTTTATTGCGCCTGAATTCAATCAGGTTTTGTTTTTATTGCAATTTAGATTAACAAGATTTTCCTTTTAAGTCTAAATAAAATAAATGTAATTAAAATAATATCTACTTTTGACTGTATTTTCTCTACGAAATTAGTTTTTGTTTATCCATTAATTACAGCACGTGTTTATGTATTATAGAAGACTTTATTATACCCATTTAGCATTGCTCCTGTCTAACTAAGCTGTATACAGTGTGTAAGACATGAAATATTTATATATTAATTAATATGTATGTGACAGACTTCTGACCAGAATTCTTGTCATGAACTTGTGACCCACATCGGAAACTCAAATATCATATTCGGATTGAATTCTTTTGTTTGAACCCTACCGTCATGCACCGTATGAGGAAAAAACAATAGTGAGTTCATCCCTTGTTATGTAACTTTAGACAACAGTTGAGAAAGTTCTAGTTACGTGATACATTCATGCACTACAATAAATACTCTTGACGCGATAATATTCTTTACTCATAACGCAAACCGGTCGACATACACCCAGCTCTCGAGCATCTTGGTCACCGAAATCTTGCTGAGTCAGAAGGAACATAGGAACCCGTCTTGTGCAGTAAAGTCTACTTTAAGAAGGTAACACGTCTACTTCTTACAATGATATTGCATTTTACTATTTGTATTTTTGTATATGAATTTATGTATGTATTTTGTGCGAATTACCATAATTCTCCTCCAAGCATACGTGATCGATAGAATGACTAAAGACTAAAGATTTCATTGTATATACATTAATTGTAACCTTTTGACTTTAATTTGTATAAACCTTAATTTTCTTGTGCCGCAGAAAAAATGTCTGTGCACGTTACGAATTTTCATGTAAATCAAATGATTCTCTTGCGTGTAATTTCATTGTTAATTGTAAAGCGCTCATACTTAATTTGAATTATATTTTATTCTCCTTGTATGAATTCCATTTTTTTGATGAAGTAAATGTTTGGAAATTCATACATTCATGTAATGTTAAAAATAACACACATGTGAATTATATTGTATCTTTTATGAATATGAATATATTGTAAAAGACACGATAGTCGAAGATTTAAAACTAAGCGCGTTGTATCAATCACACATGCTTGGATGGTTTGCAAATGTAAAACGCAAATCACTTATAGAACCACACTTGTATTTTCAGCGCGGGTTCTTATCCTCAGCCTTATAATACGTTCTACGTATTATTGCCACCTTTGCATCACATTGAGTGCATGGCGTGTTTCTTTGTGCAACTCTGACGAACGATGTACAATTCCGTGTCGCCATTGTTGTTGGTGCTGTGAGATGATGGATCGCTAGTGTAACAAGTCGAGGGGACAACAAGGTTACTGGAACTACGGTCGCACCTGCAAGCATCGCTTGATACGTGGAAGAATCGAACTGTCCTTAGACCATGTGTATATCAAGACTACTGAGAAAGATGAGTAACTAAAACCCAAAGTCTGATTCAATCGAAAGTGCTGGCAAAACTAACTTTTAACAGTAAAAGTCAAGCGATTATACTCGCCTTAGTTTAGATCTGAAGCTGTGTCTTCGTAATTGATTATTATTGTTAAATATTAACTATTAAATTCTTTATTTGTTAATACCTCTTTCGTAGTGAATTTTTATGCATATAGACCTAATTCGTGGTTTGGATGGGGGATCAACTGAGCTAAATGAACCTTTTGAATGCATAAAGATTTAAGAGAGTGTTAACGGTTTCCAAACCGGCTATTGTACACAAGTTGTCTGTTCGTGAATCTGTTTGTCTGTACTACAAAGGCGCATTTTTATATGAGATGAAAGATAATTTGAGCAACCAGTCTGTTTAGGGGAAAGGGAGAAATTAATTTATCTAATTAAATTAAAGTTTCTGTAAAATTCCTAAGCAGGGTCTTTAAATAAATACTGGACATGTAACAATGTAACTTTTTGTAATTATAGTATATTGTGGTCATTTACCAACGCTATCGTCTAACTAAACTGCACACTGCGGGTATGACATTATTTTTTTTAAACTGATTATAACAAGTGTCTCTTTGTTATTATATAATTTTTTACCCAGATAATAATGCTCTTGTATATTTGAGCTGTATTCTTTATGTTGATCATTAAAAATAAAATATTTACTTATCTAATGCAGGTGTAAACGTTATGCTGATCATTAAAAAAGAAATGTTTACTTACCTAATCCAGCTCTATTATTTATTCAGACCATTAATAACAAAATATCATCTTACATAACATATAAGTCATTAAAAATAAAACATTTACTTACTTAACCCAGATGCATACTTTATGTAGGTCATTAAAAATAAAATATTTACTTGCTTAACAAGGCTGTATATTTTAAGCGTGTCATTAATATTAAAATAAACTTTATGTAGGTCATTAAAAATAAAATATTGACTTTCCTAACAAAGCTGTATATTTTAAGTAGGTCATTAATAAGTAATTATATAATTACCTAACAAAGCAGTATATTTTAAGTAGGTCATTAATAATAAAATTTAACCTTCCTAACACATCTTAAACATTATGTAGATAATTAAAAATAAAATATTTACTTACCTCTCCCAAATTTACATTTAATTTTAAATTTAACAACTGATAAGAGATCATATTTATTGATTGATAATGGAATTAATAATAATAATCATAATAGAGGTTAAACACATTATAACGGCCATTCGTGTACATTTGAATGAGCCCCTAAACTAAAAATAGCATCCAAATAAGGATGTTTTAGTGTTTTTATACAGTAAGCAATTCTTGTTTAAATTTGAGTGACACTCCAAACAAAAAATATATCATTCATTGTGCAGTGTATGCTGCTATTTTCAATAACGTCCAGAAGTAGACAATCTGGGCTGTTTATTCAAAGTCGGTTCGAAATAGTAACGTGTTGACATAAATTGTAAACATTTATTATTTTAAATAGATTTAAACATACTAAATAATGATTGACACAGAAATAAATAAAACTAGTATATAAAGTGTTCAAATCAACCTTAAAATGCATTGTTTAGTATAACTTTAAATTTGTTTTTACCATGGATTCAAGTTTTCATTGTTGTAATCAGGATTTATCAACGTCTGCAGTTGATGTCGTCAATGTGGATTGATCGTGAACGTTTTACCATCAATCATATTCTTCATTCTTCACTGAGCTGTACTTCACTAAAATGAAAGGCAGGTAAGAAATTGGCGTGCGATACATCACTGAAATGAAAGGGAGATAAGAAATTGGCGCGTGTCTGAAATTTTGTTTTCATGCATTCGTACTACGTCCTTATTCAATGACGTCATTCTTTTACAGTTTTCTTCACAACGAGACCTCTGTTACTTGCCTGTAGGTCATGTTTGTCAGAAAGTTTACCCTTACCTCAGCTCGTTTGCTTGTCCCACTTTGACATACAGTTATGAGTTGTCTCTTTGATTACTTGTTTGGTTTGTTCTCTCTATGATTGTGTTTCTCGTTTTTCTTCGTTTATGTTTGTAATGTCTATAAGATTACGTATTTGTATTGTCTCTATGATGACGTGTTAGTCATGTCTCTATGACGACGTGTTTTTCTTGTTTGACGTGAATATTTTGATCACTCAAGAATGAGATATCTGACAAAAAAAATATCTTGCCAGACTAACTTGATCTGTGAATATTTAGACACCGAACATAATGAGACAAGCCACTAAGGTATATTTTCCACAACCATATGACAATATTATTCATTTTGCAATAATTAGGAGTCACTTTCTTGTCTCTAAAGACATATAACGAAACGAACTGTATAAATGATATAATAGAGAAAAAAGGAGAAGAATTATATAAATTATTTAATAGAGCAATAATGAAAAATTGTATAAATGAAGTGATAAAGCTATATAAATGATTTGATAGAACCACAATAAAAAAACTAAATACTTGACGTGATAAACTATATAAATCACAAATGATGTGATAGAACCACAATAAAGAAAAAACTGTATAATTGACATGATAAAGCTATAATAAAAATAAGTATATAAATGAAGTGATAAAGCTATAATGAAAAGAACTATATAAATGACGTAATAAAGCTATAATGAAAGGAACTATATAATTGACATAATGAAAACTATAATGAAAAGAAGTATATAAATGCCGTGATAAAGTTATAATGAAAAGAAGTATATACATGATGTGGTAAAGCTATAATGAAAGAATTATATAAAATGTATACTAACACAGAAATGTGTGTGTAGTTTGACCAGATCAGTAACAAGGTTTTCTATCAATAATGAACTAAAGCTGTTATTTTCGTTTTAAAACTTTCAATAGCCTTTGCAAAAATTAGTTTTTTTGGTCACTGAAATAATAGGAATGGCTTTTAATGAGTCAGCATTGTTCCTTTTTTTTGGGGGGGGGGAAAGGGACGGCATGGTTATATAATTAGTCAATTTTCTATTGGGAGTGATGACCGCACTGTATTATAATCAGTCAATTTTCCGTTGGCGTGGGGACTGCATAGTATTATAATCATTCAATTATCTGTTGGGCGGGACCTCATACTGACATAATCAGTCATCCTTCTGATTGGGAGGGATCGCAAAGTGACGCAACCACTGTGCAGTAAATCCCTCAATGGATCAGTTGATTATCGACAAGAAGTATTCGATTTCAATCTTTGACTTTGATCTCAGTAATTAAATCACACGACCATGCAGTGTACTTTGAATGACGACAGATTGACTCTGAAATTTAATAATTTTTCAAGAGACATTATAAAAAATAATATTAATTAATAATGAGTCTCTCATGAACAGTTGCCTTTCGATAGAGGTATTTTTCTGTTAACAACTTTCCACAAATTCGTTTTTAATGATAACAGTGAACAGCGAGCAGTTGTACACATTACAAGCACACCTGTAGACTGCAATCTAACTGCTGTGTACATCTTTACACTCTACAAAATCGATTTCTGTATTATTGTTTTGTACATCTTTACACTATACAAATCCGACTGTAGTCTGATCACTGTGTACATCTTTTCACTATATAAAGTCGACTGCTACATTTCATCAATGAAAACTCACAAACAAGTCCTAGAACGAAAGGCATATTAAAAATGGCTGTTCCGAGTCAAAGTAGGTCAGCGTGTCACAGCACGGCGAGACAAAAATGAATTTAGCAAAGAGTTCAGATTAGAAACAAAATAAAAACACTTCACTTACAGTTCCTGGCATTTTCTTGAGGTGACTGATGATGAGGTACAAAACAGTTTACAATGCAATTCACACAGGTGTTTCTAAACGCATGCAGACAAGGAGGAAATCTATTCTCTATCCTACGTCACGTGACCAACAGTACTAAGGGGTTTCCCAAACAAAGGCCGTTGCAAGGGTAGATTGCGCCCTTCCACCGTTTTATAAATTTTTTATTAAATCTAACGTGTCATGGTTCTCGGGACATCTAGAATTATAATCTCTTAAAAATGAAACCTAATGAGGGGCCTCTTAACAGCATTATAGGCCCACGGGGCAAAGCAGTGAAGTGGGGCTCCATCCTATAAAACCACTCACGGGAATAAAACATGCATAGATTAACATAGGGCCCGTATGTTCGTGAGGCCCCTGGGCAACTGCTCAGCAAGCCCATGCGTTAAGACGGCATTAACCTAATGTGTCAAAGTTTTCGGGACATTTCTAATTATAAACTTTCTCAAAATGAAATCTAATTTGCCATAGTTCACTAGTATTAAAGCACGTTTGACTTATGATGCAATTATTAAGTCTTTAATCAAATCACTTAGACGAATATTGCTCTTTGGTCTTCAACATGAACACCGATTGAAAAATAAACAAGTTTTTAATCTGAACTCAATCTGATCAATATACCTGAACTATTCTTTAATATGAATACAACTTGAAAGAGAAAAGTGAACTGTTACGACAGATAGATAGATAGATAGATAGATAGATAGATAGATAGATAGATAGATAGATAGATAGCGTAACAATCGTAACGCAGATTGCATAAATATTCATTTAATTAATTCTTGAATTATTTTATTTTTCAAATTAAATAAGCGTTCAATCAATTTCATTTTCAGATATTTCTTTCTGATCCGATTTTGCTAAGGGCACGAACAACCTGATAACATGTTAGTGTTAAGTACTTTGGACAATCATTCCAGGCTATGTTTACGTAGCTATGCAATTGACCTACATAGCTTAGGGCTAGACATAAATGTTATAGCAGTGGTTCCCAACATGGCGCCTCAACGCGGTGTGAAAAACAGTGCAAATGTAGATTATTTCATCCAGCATGACGTCACTCTT
The DNA here is from genome assembly GCA_028829895.1 of Sinotaia quadrata. Taxonomy (NCBI): domain Eukaryota; kingdom Metazoa; phylum Mollusca; class Gastropoda; order Architaenioglossa; family Viviparidae; genus Sinotaia; species Sinotaia quadrata. The sequence goes on from CM054179.1 coordinate 13,189,631, forward strand.
TTAGGTTCTCTAAAATCATTCAAATGTAAATTGTTCCATCGAACATGACGTCACTTATTTTGGTTCTGTAAAATCATTCAAAGCAAAACTGATCTTGTGGAAATCACATATGATGACAAATTCTTTTGCACCTTTTCCAAGTATGAAGAAAATGGTATATGTTAGTGATTTTAAATCTTCACTACATTCAAAGACCTCGGGAGCAATTTGAAAAGACATTTCAACAGTATATCCTCATTGAGTCTGTAATTGCCTCCCTTGGGAATCCATTTGTTTGCCATTTAGAGGAAACAAAAATAGCGACATCAACTGAAGTCTCATTACGTAAGAAGTGAAGTGGAACTCGAGATTTTGGACCTTCAAAATGACATTAAAATGAAATAAAGGAAGTAAATATGAGCATAATCTGTACAGGACCACCGACGACCAAAACTAATGAATCTCAGACACCTAAACAAGCTCTTAAGGACTGCTTCTTAGAGACAAGAGTAGTTGAAACTGGAGAGAAAAAAATTAAAACCACAACAAAAATGGGAGAAGAAAATAGACAGCACACAGATGAGTAAAACAGAGGCAGAGACAAAATTAATTAAAGTGGAAAAATTAATTAAAGATATAAAATAAAGCACTTACTAGAAAGGCAACTTTCAACACATTCATTGACAGAAAACAACGCTGCTTCAGAAAATCCACAAAAGTGCTTCAGCTCCCCTCTCTCAACAGTCAGAAACATCAACAACAACAGCAGCATAACAAGCATCAGCCAAACGACAACAACAACAGCAGCATAACAAACATCAGCCAAACAGCAACAACAGCAACATAAAAAACATCAGCCAAACGACATCAACAACAGCAGCATAACAAATATCAGCCGAACGAACACGAAAAGCAGGGGTAACCCGTATAAAGAAAAAATTGGAAAAGGCCGCCACCATCCGACATTACTCGAGGTCAAAATATCACACAGAAGACCAGTAGTATTTATTATTAGTATTAGTAGTGTATTAGTAGTAGGATTTATTTTATTTTTTTTATTTAGCAGCTAAACTTTAACTTTAACCTCTCTCTAAAACTCTAACCATAACTTTTGTCTAAAAATATCTGATTCTAACCCTAACCTGTATGACAGTCCTATACTGAGCCGCTGGGTCTTCCATTTACGAAGGTCATGTATAGAGACACTCCCAAATATATATATACTAGTGCTGCTTCTTTTAAATGTTTCTTTCGCGAAATGTAAATATTACTGTTATTAATATATATTCTACTATTCTAAATGTAAATGTCATTAGTGATGAATCTATACAATATTAGAGATGAACTTATATGATGTGATGAATTTATACGTTGTATTAGTGGTGAAAGATTGAAAATAATTTTAATTAAAAAATGCATCATATCATATGCATCATATCATATAATTTTGTTTTGCTTTGCAAAGTGTATCTTCAGAATAAAAAAGGTATCTCCCTGTAACCCAGTAGTTTATTTTGCAAAGTGTAATATCTTCAGAATAAAAAGGGTATTCCATTAATCAAGTGTTTTGTTGTTAATCTCATTTGTAAACAATAATAGTAGTAATATCGTAATGCACAATATAACCAGCATTGATAACCGCGACAATCAGTTGTACATTCGCACAAATGTATGGGTGAAAACTCCAAAATTTATGAATAAACAAATTATTAATCAAAATGTTCTCTACACCAACATGTCAAAGGTCACGATAATAATACTAATAACAATGACAATCATAAACGATCTACCTACCTATGATGATGCGCCTCTAAAGAATACTACTCACAGTTTTAAAGATGCCGAAAGCAATGCGGGATCCATATGAATAAACACACATTTTAAAGATGACATGAATAATTAAATGGTCCACTCACAACTATCGCGGGCGCACAATGCTGGGAAAGGAAAGAGACCCCTCCTCTGTCCCTGAGGAAAAGTGATAAATACATGTAACGCTGGTGAAGTCCAGTTGATAAATACATGTAACACTGGTGAAGACCAGAAATGTTCTTCCCCATTGATGAACGCAGGAATAATTTAAATTATTCGCTTTGAAAAAGCGAGAAAACATAAAGTGGTGAAAACCCAAATGAAATATATGGACGAATGTTCTATACTTTCTCAACCCAACTGCCCTCAGTTCCGACACGTTTGGACACTGATGGTTGCTGCCGACAGGTTTTGGTCCGTTGGATGGTTAGATCAAGTAGATGGGGATAAACGGCCACTAATGAGGTCCAGCCAGCATAACGGCGAACACTCTGAAAAAACCTTTATCTCAATTTTTAGATATTGAAATAAAAAGGCATACGGCTCAGTGTGTAAAAAAAACGTAGCTGGAGTTCAACACACTAGTTGAGAGCCACACACACATGCATTCATCTCATAAAAACATGGCGATCCTGTCCTTTTCTAACTGCCCAATTTTTTTTGACGTTTCAATATGACGTAACATGTAAGAGAAAATTACGTCATGAGCGCATCCTCAGACTAATGACGCATCCTCCTAATCAAACTAAATACTGCATGCAATTGTTAACTAAATTGATCATTACAAAGCAAATGAATACTACATCACATATTCATAATAATTCATACACACATCCAATGATCGGAACTCTCTAACATACTGGCTATGCATATAAGACGTAAGCTTTCATTCCACATATAATGCACTTTGTGACCAACAATAAGAGGTAATAATATCTTAGGAAAAAAATTGCATAGGATTATTCTCTTTTTCCTTGGCAGTCTGTCTTGTATAATCAGGTATTACAAAGCCTACAGTCAAATATCTGTATGTTTTCTTGTTTAATCAAGTATTACAAAGCCTACAGTCAAATTCCGGACTGTTACTTCAATCGGTTAAGTGACGGTTGTGTTCGTTATAAAGCGTTTATCGGTTATCGTTATTCTCATCAGAGTTGACGCAATCATCGTTACAGACAAAACATCAGACAAGTCTTAAGTCAATCAATACAAGTTGTGACGTACAGCGTGACATGGCGTCAAGTCTTTCTGACAAGTCAACACCTCTATTTTCCACAACGACCACCTTTCTCTCCAGACCATGAACATCACGCCAGTTTATCGCCGTCACCTTATCACCAACACCAAGCGCCGTGTCACGAATGGCGGCTTCATCACCATTCTCCACCACACGCACAGGCACGTGACAGGCACGCAGACCCTGAACCAGACCGCTAGCCGTTGTAGTCACTTGACCGTTACTGTCCACCTGGTCATCAGTCGGGTAGCCAATACACAACACCAGGACGTCGCGGTATTGCAGAGGTGGAGGGTCGATATTGTTACCTAATATTTGATGAAAAATATTTTTATTTATGTATCCGTTCATCCACCCGTCTGTTCATTCCTCCACATCTTCATTACTTCATCTACCCATCCGTTCATCCACCCGTTCATTTATTCCTCCATCCACCCGCTTGTATTTGTATTGTTTCACTTACTCACTGTGTCAAACACACCACACCCATACCTGTCCGGCCGACGTTGAGTTCTGTCAGGACACGAGCGACTTGATGTCCACACTCTTCACAGTCACGTGGCCATATCTCTGTGTGACCTGACTGACCGTCAAGGTGTGTGAATCGTATAACCGCCGGGCCGTCAGTTGGAACAGGGACGTCACTGACCGTGTACTCATGGACTTGTTTATAAATCTTTATTTGTTCTGCCTCCATCACCTCCCTGACGACGACTGGCGGTGACCTTAGAGGCGTTGTCAGCTTGACCTCTTCCAGACATAACGGCCTGTCTTCATGATGCACTGATGCACCCCACAAGTACACCCCGGGTACTTGTACAATGAGTAGATCACAAAACTCTGTGAAGGGTTTCCTGTTACATTGAATGAATAAAAAAGACGTTATTTCAATGTGTTGACGTCAGACAATTATGACGTAATGACGTTTACTTTATGCCGTGTTTGTATTGTGACGTCATTTACAACGCCGACAGTTACATTTCTTCATTCACGGCTGTTTGTTTACGTGCTAATCATTTGTTGTGTTTCATGTTTGTCTACCTGTTTAGCATGTAAACGCAATCCAACAAATACATTTACTGGCGATATTCTTAGCTAGTTAACCCTTAGTGTATAGTGAGATAAAACCGTTAGGTACTATTTCTTTGCATATGTAAGTGTCTTAAGTTAACATGCTGTATAACAAACCTGTAAACATCATGACTGGCCTCGTCTGCAATCATACACAGTTGTCTCCCTTCACTCAGATATTTCAGACGTTTAACTGCAGTCTCCACTTCTCCATCTTTCCTAAAGTCAAACTGATGTCGGTGTACACGTGAACTAACTGTTGTCGTCTTCGTGGTTTCCTGAAGTTGATGTTCGATGGCGATCGTCGCTGAAAGGCTTAAAGACCAAGAACTGACAATATGGATGTCATGTCCGACTTCAAGCCATGTTAGGCCCTGAACAATCAAGACAATGGTTTTACCTGTCCCAGGTGGGCCAATAAGAAATACCCGGGGTGGTGACCGATTCAAGAGTTCCACTTGCTTTGGAAATAACACGAGCCTGGCCATTGTCTCTCCAGTCGCAGACACCGCCTCGCCAAGAATCCTTATCTCCAGGCGTGGGGCTGTAACACAGTGGACTTCCACTGTAGTCGCTGGACCACAGAATCTGTAATAGCAAATAGTGAAGAGTGTATTAAACGACAGTTCAAATTCAATCTCAAATAGTGAAGTGTGTATTAAACGACATTTCAAATTTAATCTCAGATAGTGAAGTGTGTATTAAACGACAGTTCAAATTTAATCTCAATTTTAAAGAAGACGATGACTGGACCTCACATGGATTACTCTTTTATTTAAATCCAAGTGTTAAGAATTGCTTGATTGACTTTGTGCTCACCACGTGCTCATTACAGTGAGGAAAGAATATAATTATGAGAGTTTATAGATAGGAGCGGGAATGGAATAGAAAGACATTATTTCTTTAATAAGAAAATATTAAAAGTTTTAAGCAATAAATGTTTTAAAAAATTTAAAGAGAAAGAGAGATATTTGACAGGTAATTTTCTTTTTTCACTCGCTACCTGGCCACCAAGTATTCATACACCGTCTCTGTTATTAATGGCTGGGCTCCAGACATCTTGACTAGCTTCTGCCACCACACGCCCAAGTCTTTAAGGACGATGTGATTGACGTCTGAAACCGTCCGTTTGTCTGAGAGTTGGTCTGAGAGCAGACACATCTTTAAGGCATCATCAACACTGCAGACACCAAGGCACTGACACAATCCCTGCATGTGGTGGTGTAAATATAATTATAGAACAAGTCACGATATTTAGTAAAACGAAAAATAATCCCATGATAAATACTAAGCTAAATATAGATTTTCAGTTAATGCACATAACGATAATGATCCTGATATTATTATACACTTTTAGTTATAAATAGACATTTGTTAAAGACTTAGAAATGCATGTATAGTAAAAAGTGTGATTATTTACACTGTTTCGTGACAAGCAAGAGTAGGTAAGAATGTGATTATTTACACTGTTTCGCGACAAGCAAGAGTAGGTAAGAATGTAATTATTTACACTGTTTCGTGACAAGCAAGAGTAGGTAAAAATGTGATTTAATTACATTTCGCGATAAGGCAAGTGTAAATAAGATTGATGTTATTAACTGTAGAAATTACAGCATTTTTTATAACAGTGCACTATTAATGACACAAGCCAGCCGCTCTTACTCAAACGGTTTGCATGAAAACTTAGAACTCTGTAAAGTAACGACTGAAAACTATTTTTTTTCAAAACCTTCCTTTTGAGGGAATATATAAAACCAGGGGAAAGGGGTATACATGATGCAATGTTTTTCACTGCAATAATGTATACATACACACAAATCTTTACAAAGGAATCATAGACACACACACACACACACACACACACACACACACACACACACACACACACACACACACACACACACACACACATATATATATATATATGCTTGAATTGGTAAGCGTTAATTTCATTTTCACTTAATAAAAGACAATTATAAAGTGTACATACTTTATTTGTTGTTTTTAAGTCTGTGAGTGTGTTGTTTGACTGTGTATGTGAGTGCATGTAGTATGTGATTGTGTGTATGTGTGTGTGTGTGTGTGTGTGTGAGAGAGAGAGAGAGAGAGAGAGAGAGTGTGTATGTGCGTGTATGTGTGTGTGTGTGTGTGTGTGTGTGTGTGAAATAATCCAGAAATATCGATAGTTAACAAGAAACTATGTTGCTAAAGCTACTTGGATTTATTTGGATCTTTTATGTGTCGCTCTCTAACTTGGGCGTGTTCTATTCCGAGAGACTGCTATGTAAAGACATGCATGGTGGTAAGTTGTTTACTGTATAAGTCGATTAATAGTAGTTATTGGTTTCAATGATAATACATAGTTTCAATTTACACACTTCACGTTATTTATTATCATTTATTACTTTACATTTCCCTAATGATCAATAAATAGCGAGGCTAAGAGCCAGTATTATTTATAGAATAGTTCTTTCAATTTAATTTAATCACATTATCCTACAATTTTTTACTATTGTAAAATCTTACCTGACCATCAGATGGATTTCTGCTAATTGCTCGCAGTAACTGAGTAGAACTGATGTTTGGCATTGCAAGAATTTTAGTGATATTATTGTCCGTCAAATCTGACGTCAAATGCTTTAATACAACCTCCGACTTGTTTAACTGCTTTACCGCCTCTTTAACTTTCTTCATCACCACGTCATCCTCCTGTTGCTCCGTCATCTTTAGCTGACTGAAGTTTGCTCCCACGCTTTTAATTTCTAATGTGAACAATCCGTGTTGTCTGTGTATGATGAGAACATCAAAGTCACCTTTGTCATAGTGATGTATTTTACGAAGGTCTTCGGGCAGTGTGCAAGGGCGTGGTAGAAGGGCAGCAGTAGCGGCATAGCTAGGTTGACCAAGGTACTTCCCGAACTGTAGCTGAGAAATGACCATCATCACTTCTTTCGGTTTACTGTTGTCCGCCAGTTCACGAAGACAATACAACACACGCTCTATGGCTTTGTCGTCACGCACGTCACTGTTATACACGGGTTGAGGGAGTAAGTTAACTTGACTTCTGTTTAGAACTGGGCCTGAAAGATTTGGTGCTGGAGAAGACTGAAAAGAAAATTACCACTCAAAATTAATATTAATTATATCCAAATAAAATTCCAGATATATATTGTTTAAATATCTAGAACGAAAACATGTTTGAACATTTCTGGAGTGGACTATCTTAGACAATATTCGTCTCCAAATTTCTCTTTCTTCTTGAAGTCATATTTTAAAACTATAATCAATTAAAATTAATAAATTAAAAATATCAATCTTACCTCCAAGATGTGAACTTAATACATTACAAATAACAAAATTACCTTAATTATGTGAACTTAATAAATTACAAATAACAATCTTATCTTTAAGATGTGAACTGAATAAAATAAGCAACCTTACCTCCAAGATGTGAACTGAATAAATTACAATATTAACTATGCACTCAAGATGTCAACTTAATACATTACAAATAGCGAAATGTATTCAAAATTAACGTGAGGAAAATAAAAGTGTAAATATTTCAGAAATTGTAACCTTCCATCTTTGTTAAAAGCATCTAGAGGACTAAAGGAAAACAAAACACATTAACACGGTTTTTATTTCATCAGTTCATCAGTCAGCACATAGAGAACACACACAGCATTGAACACATTTAAATTTCAGGACAAACAACAGTCAGCACACGCAACCATTAGAATACACAATATTTCACAGAAACACAGTAGCCAGCGAATACTAATTATAATTATTTATAAGGGAGACAACACTAAATTGATGAACATTCATCGAAACCAAGCAAATAAAAATCACATTTCGAAACTAGTAGCGTATCTTTGAATGTTGTCCCCTGGAAAAAAAAAACTACCTGATTTTCTATATGCTCTCTCTCTCTCTCTCTCTCTCTCTCTCTCTCTCTCTCTCTCTCTCTCTCTCTCTCTCTCTCTCTCTCTCTCTCTGTGCCTCACTGAGAATCAGCTTGCCTTGTAACCTGTGAAACGTTGATTATGTAAATTATAGAAATATTTCCACCCCTTCCTTTATTTGTCACTTCTTTCCGTAAACCTTTATTTATGATTTATTTTGTGACGAAATTTCTAAAGCACTTTATTCATATCACTAATAGTGAGGATACACTTTAGTGACAAAATTTCTAAATCTTCTAAATCACGTTATTCATATCACTGATAGTGATACAGTAAGATTTCAAGGTAGATGCTGTGCACAAACACAATGAAAATCACAACAGCTCTCCAAAATGGATTACAAGACATTGCCTGAAGTAATATTATAATTGAATGACACTGGTGTCATTCCGGGTGAAATTCAAAAGTCTACGTGTCACTGAATGCGTATGTCCACCTGTCAAATTTTGTTATAGATAAACGACTTATTGAAAGATGCTAGCATTTCTTAGAAACTATTCAATAGGGCTAACCAATGACCATCTACTGGCCAACTGTAGCTGAACAATTGCTGCTAAGGGAATATCTATTTGTTGGGCAGGGAAAGAGAACCCATGTTGTGGAAAAATATCCCTTTGTCCATCACTTGTCAAAATATTCTGTACGCTGTAAGACGTGTTTTTCTCGTCCATTCTCCATTCTAGGGAGTCACGTGATCAAACCTTTATCATCATTATACACAGGGTTGTAAATTTCCTAACTTGTAATTTTATGTTTCTTTTCAGCTAAATAGAATTTTTTTGTTTTTGTTTTTCTTTCAGCTGAGTAATAATATATTTTAATTTTCATGTACAACTTTGTGTGTTGTTCATAATTCTAAAATATCTTTTGTTATTTTCTTCAGTAGAAATGCCAAGCTATTAATGTTGGCTGATTTAATTGTAACTAACATGCTAGTCATTTATTGAACCTTGTATTGAGTCTGATGCAAATAATTTAGATCTCTGTAGAATATCGTTTATGATTCAGAGACCTTTTATCCCAATTTTGATCTGTAAAATATTGCCTGTAACACAGGAATTTTTCTAGTTCCATTTTCTGATTTTTAGTTCCATTTTCTGATTTGTAAAATATTGCCTGTAACATAGGCATTTTTCTATTTCCATTTTCTGATCTGTTATCATTACTTCATTTAATACTGCATAGCTGTTTCTGGAAAAAATATGTATCATGTGAGTGGACATGTAGCCTAATTTATTGATCACTTGCGACAAACTAAATAATTGTATTCAGTATTTGTAGAATATTGACTGATGAGTTATTAATGAGAGAGGGAGCTCAATTTCAACAGAAGAGGTATTACAGAGGGACACAGTTAAATTCTGTCCAGCTGAATTTCTACAGAAGAGTTATAGTTGTTTCTCTGCAGTCATTGGTAGCACCCTTCTACACCCCTCCTTAAACTGGACTTCTGGTTCAAATCTGTTTTAATCCTGAACTTGAATGCCAGTGATTTTCCAAGTCCAGCAAAGCAAGATAGTGGAGAAACAATAATAATAATCACATCAGCGTGGGTGTTCCTTCACTCGTAATTTTTTTTTGAAAGTTATTTATTGCCTATATAACGCTACGACGCCATTTTCTTTCAACACCAATGAATAATCAGACGCACTGTAAACCCGACCTTTAGGCAGACGGCATTTGTTTTTCACGACTGTGCGGAATTTATGGAGACAGTAAGACCCCAAGTGTTCTACAACTAACAGATTAAATATTTCTGTGGATTAAATATTTTCCACCACCTGTGTGTGAATTAAATATTTCTTGACTAAATATTTTCACTACCTGTGTGTGGATGAAATAATTATGGATTAAATATTTTCATATATTGTGGAGTTATTCAAATGTTACACGTGTGAGGGTGGTTCTTCAAGACCCAAAATCAACTACTACTAACTACTACTACTACTACTACTACACACACACACACACACACATATATCACTGTGGTTAATATGATAATCTAAAAATATCTAAAATTACTGTCGCTGATATGATTATATAAATAGTTTATCTTGCTAACATAAACTATGGATAATATGATGATATATATATATATATATATATATATATATATATATCTGACATTACTGTGGATAATATAATTATCTATATATATATATATAACATCATCACTTCAGCTAATACAATTCTATAACTACATTACAAACATGATAACGACTAATATAATTACATAAATTCATAAGAAAAAGTATATGTCTGATATAATTATACAGAAGAATACTAGCATGCTTACTATACATATGTTTAAATAAACATCTAATTAACATTAATATCAGTGATTTAAAAGGCATAAATATATAATAAACACCTTCATCATTAATACGAAAATATAAATACATTACAAACACTACTATCGCTACCACAATTATAAAAATATATAACAAATGTCATGATCACAAATATGTTTATATAAATGCAAGGAATATTTGAGGAATTGTTTGTGTAAATTGATTTTACCGTAGTCTGACGTTTCCGTTTACGTGACCTAGTTTTAGCAGTTGATGGTGTCTGACTGGGTCCATCCTGTGGGATTTGAGCCACTAACACCTGCTCACCAGCAATGTTCTCCACGCTGTATGGCACACGATTGAAATGAAGGGGAGGTAAGAAATATGTCTGCTTGTGAAGTTCAGGGTACCAAGCCTTTATGCACTGGAGCCAATAGTCTTCAGCTGATTGATGTGACCCCTGACCTGGATCCTTATTCAACGCCTAAAGAAATGATAGAAGGAATGACGTCACACTAAACTTGGTATGACAGACCTTTGTTCACTTTTGTACTTGTAATATCATTACAAAAAGCGATACTTCACTGAAATGAAAGGGATGTCAGAAATTTTATCTTCATGTATTTGTACCACTTCTTTATACAATGACGTCATTCTTTTACATTTTTCTTCTCAACGAGAATTTCCTGTAGGTTATGTTTATCAGAAAGTTTACCCCTACCTCAAGTCGTTTGTTTGCCCCACTTTGACATACAGTTCATTTTGACCTACTTTCGATATTTTCAATATGACCCATGTTGAATTACTGTTCAGTTTGAGATCTTTCTACTTGCATTGTATTGGAGGTGAGGGTTATTGGCAAATTGAGTTTTGCCTGTTCTAATTTGACAAACTATTCAATTCGAAATCTTTTCCCGCGTAATTATTGGAGAGTACTTCTATTGCTAAACTGTGTTCTCTGTGTATTATAATAGAAAGTAGTATCATTACTAAATGGAGTTATGATTGCCCATTGTCTATTACACTAGAGAGTAATGTCATTGCTAATTGGAGTTTTGTTTCCTCAATGTCTATAACACTAGAGATTTGTGTCATTGCTAAGAGGAGCTTTGCCCATCACCTATTACACTGGATAGTAGTGTCATTGCTAAATGGAATTTTGTGTTTTCGGTAAATGTGATTGTTCAATGAGACTGCATCTATTATCCGGCTGTTGTCTAGCACTAAATGTGACGTCATTGTGAACCAATGAAAAATAAATATAACTGTAAAAGCGTGCATTAGAAAAATAGCAATTGACGATAATATTCACTGTCAATGCGAACTCACGTTTGTCTTGTCCTTGTGATCATGTAGTCTTGGTTAATCATCTTGATCCTATGTGATTAAGTGCTTTTCTTGTCCTTACTGTTTGCTTCATCTATGTGAAATCGTGTTTGACATGTCTCTGTAATGACATGTTTCTCTATAATTAAGTGTTTGGTTTCTCTTGTCTCCGTGATGAAATAGTTGTCTTGTCTGTGATGCCGTGTTTGACTTGTCTCTGTAATTACGTGTTTGTCTTGTCTCTTTGATTACTTATTTGGTTTGTTCTCTCTCTATGATTGCGTTTGTCTTTTTTCTTCGATTTTGTGTTTCTTGTGTATGATGACGCGTTTGGCTTGTCTCTATGATGACATGTTTGGCTTGTCTCTATGATGACGTGTTTGGCTTGTCTCTTTGATTATGTCTATATCTTGTCTATATGGTGACGTGTTTGGCTTGTCTCTGTGACGACGTGTTTGTACTGTCTATATGATTAGGTGTTTGTATTGTCTCTCTGATGTCTTGTCTTTGTATTGTCTACGCTTTTCTTGTTTGACATAATATTTTGTTCACTCTGAGTCAAGAATGAAATAGCTTACAGAACAAAACTACTCTTGCAAGACTAACTTGGGAATATTTAGACACCGAACGTAATGAGACAAACAACTAAGGTATATTTTCCACAACCTCGCTCTGTAACAAGTTTTCATGACATGACAATAGTATTATTTTTTAAAATTAATTATTAGGCACCTGATTGTCTCTAAGGATAATATTATTCAGTATGCTTTAGGAACACTTTGGTTGTCTGGGGTTCTGTCTGTAAATAGCGTTTCGCCTGATTGGGTTTAGGATGTATGTTGCTCTTTTTCCCAGTGATAGAGTTAAATGACATGATAGAGTTATAATGAAAGGAACTTTATAAATTACATGATAAAGCTATATAAATGATGTGATAGAACCACAAGAAAAAGAACAATACAAGTGACTTGATAAATCTATATAAATGATATGATAAACCACAATGAAAAGAACTATATAAATGACGTGATAAAACTATAATGAAAAGATTGATATAAAATGTATACCAAAAAAAAACTGAAATGTGTGTGTAGTTTGACCAGTTCAGTAAGATTGATATAAAATGTATACACACAGAGAAATGTGTCTGTAGTTTGACCAGATCAGTAACACAGTTTTTTAACACTAATGGACTCGAACTGTTATTTTCGTTTTAAAATTTTAAATAACCTTTACATAAATTAATTTTTGTCAGTGAAATAATAGAAATGTAACGAAATCTTGCTTTTTTGTCACTGAAATAATAGGAATAAAACAAAAGCTTGCTTTTTGTCACTGAAATAATAGGAATACAACGAAAGCTTCCTTTTTGTCACTGAAATAATAGGAATGGCTTTTAATGAGTCAGCATTTTTCCTTTTTTGGGGGGAAGGGACCGCATGGTTTTATAATTAGTCAATTTTCTATTGGGAGTGGGGACCGCACGGTATTATAATCATTCAATTGTCGGTTGTGAGGGAACGCATATTGACATAATTAGTCAACTTTCTGGTTGGGAGGGATCGCAAAGTGACGCAACCACTGTCCAGTAAATCCCTCAGTGGATCAGTTGATTGTCGACATGCGTACAAGAAGTAATCGATTTTGATCATTGACCTTGATTTCAGTAATTAAATCCCATGCCCCCTATAATAATGAGAGAGGTGAATAATGGCATTTTATCAATTAGGGATTTATGTCAACCGACCCCATTCTTCTCCCATCTTGTCCCAAACTTAGAAATTCCATGCAGTGTACTTTGAATGACGATAGATTGACTCCTGAAATTTAATATTTTTTCAAGGAACATTAATAATAATATTAATAATGAGTCTCTCATGAAACTTTGCCTATTGATAGCGGCTGTTTTCTGTGAGCAACTTTGCACAAATTCGATTTTAAAGATAACAGTGAGCAGTTGTACACATTACAAGCTCACCTGTCGACTGCAGTCTGCTGTGTACAGGTTTACACTCTACAAAATCGATTTCTGTATGATTGTTGTGTACATCTTTACACTATATAAAATCGACTGCATTCTGATCACTGTGTACATCTTTACACTATATAAAGTCGACTGTGACATTTCATCAATGAAAATTCACAAACAAGTCCTAGAACGAAAAGCATATTAAAAATGGCTGTTCCGAGTCAAAGTAGGTCAGCGAGTCACAGCACGGCGAGACAGAAATGAATTTAGCAAAGAGTTCAGATTAGAAAGAAAATAAAATCACTTACAGTTCCAGACATTTTCTTGAAGTGACTGATGATGAGGTACAAAACAGTTTACAATGCAATTCACACAGGTGTTTCTAAATGCGAGCAGACAAGGAGGAAGTCTATTCTCTATCCTACGTCACGTGACCAACAGTACTAAGGGGTTTCCCAAACAAAGGCCGTTGCAAGGGTAGATTGCGCCCTTCCACCGTTTTACAAATTTTCAAAATTGAAATCTAATGTGTCATAGTTCTCGGGACATCTAGAATTATAATCTTTTAAAAATGAAACCTAATGAAGGTACCTCTTAACAGCATTATAGGCCCACGGGGCAAAGCAGAGCAGTTGGGCTCCATCCTATACAACCACTCACGGAAATAAAACATGCATAGATTAACATAGGACCCGTATGTTCATGGGGCCCCTGGGCAAATGCCCAGCATGCCCATGCGTTAAGACGGCATTAACCTAATGTGTCATAGTTTACGGGACATTTCTAATTATAGACTTTCTAAAATGAAATCTAATGTGTCATAGTTCACTAGTATTAATGCACGTTTGACTTGATAATTTATCATGTCATTATTAAGTTTATAATCCAATCACCTAGACGAATACTGCTCTTTGGTCTTCAACATGAACACTGATTGAATAATAAACAAGTTTTTAATCTGATCACAATCTGATCAGTATACCTGAACTATTCATTAATATGAATACAACTTGAAAGAGAAAAGTAAACAGTTACATTAAATCATCCGCCAACAAAAAGAAATTTAGAGAGAGAGAGAGAGAGAGAGAGAGACAGACAGACAGACAGAGACAGAGAGAGAGAGAGATGGACAGATGGATGAAAAGAGGGAAGGAGGGATAGCCATAGATAGATAGATAGATAGATAGATTGATTGATTGATAGACAGATAGATACATAGCCTAATAATCGAAATGCAAATTGCATAAATATTCCTTTAATTAATTCTGAATTATTTTATTTTTCAAATTAAATAAACGTTCGGTCGATTTCATTTTCAGAGATTTCTTTCTGATCCGATTTTGCTGAGATAAGGGTACGAACATCCTGATAACATGTTAGTATTAAGTGCTTTGGACAGTAATTCCAGGCTATGTTTACGTAGCTATGCAATTGACCTACATAGCGTATGGCTAGACATAAATTCTGTATCAGTGGTGTACAACATGGCGCCGCCAAGGCATGTACATGCACCCGCAAAGCGGTGTAAAATGTGGTTCAAATATAGATTGTTTCATCCAACCTGACGTCACTCGTTTTAGGTTCTGTAAAATCATTCAATGCAAAACTGATCTTCTGGAAGTCACATATAAAGACAAAGTACTACATTTAGTGACATCAGGAGCAATTTGAAAAGATATTTCAACAGTATAACCTCATTGAGCCTGTAATTGCCTCCCTTGTAAATCCGTTTACTTGCCAGTTAGAGGTAACAAACAGTATATCCTCATTGGGTCTGTAATTGCCTCCCTTGGGAATCCTTTTACTTGCCAGTTAAAGGAAACAAAAATGGCTACACCGACTGCAAATCTCATTAAGTAAGAAGAGAAATGGGAATCGAGATTTTGGACCTTCAAAATTATATTAAAATGAAATAAAGGAAGTAAATAAGAACATAATCTGTATATCAGAGGGGCCAGGGCAAATTAAGCAAATTTCGAATATTTTTCTATGTTTTATTAAATTTCATTTTATTATAATATTAGATAATTATCTATAAGAAGTAGAATTCCACTAGTCGAATTGTGCATTGGTGTTTAGTTGTTTACGAGTTGGTAAAATGTGGGTAACTCAAAAGGTGAAGGTCAGGGGAAGGGAAGACCGTTAATCAGTTACAAGACGCTCATATTTGGTCACTTGCATTCCATATCGTGACGTAGTGTTAATCCACTAGCTAACCTAGAGTCCATTCATATATACTCATCGATGAATTAAATTCCTTAAACGCACATATTCACCACACCCATCGACTAAGGGCAGACCATATTGCTCCTATATTGACCACTCATGAATATTACAAGTGTGGTAATTATAGTTGACCTTTCTATTTTATTGTATTTCTTATTTCTAGAATGCTATGTAAAATAGTTATGTGGTTGTTAAATGATTGTGTGACTAGTGTATTTTTCTCACAGAAGCTAAGTGGTGTTTGCGTTTGATTGCATTTTTGTAGAAATTATTGAGATAACACAAGCACGTGTATTTGTATATGTTCATGCTTGTTAAACCATTTGTAGCTGGTAGTGCTAACAGAGAGATAAATGATTGTTTATTAAGTATCGCTGTGAACCACTTGCTAATTATATTATATTGAGAAATTATACAATTGTAAAAAGAAATAAATGTATCTATTTATAAATAATTTATTGATTTGCATTGTAAGTTAGCATGTAGCTAATGAATAATGACTTTGTAAAGAGTAGTCTATCACTGTCACCACAAAGCCCATATGATTATTCGCTGTAATAGTATACTATAGGGAATTGTTATTCATTACAGCCTGTCTGGAGCCTATCCCAAGACTGAAGAATGAATCTCTGAGGACGACACCTGGAGCTCTTATCTAATGTTGGGTTGGCCATAGCAGAAGACAACTGCAGCATGACGTCACTACTTTCGGAGCAGAGTAGACGATTGCAGATCTTCAGAAGACGCTACATAAGTGTGCTCGATAAAATAAATGAACAGATCAAATCCAATAAACAATATATAACATTCGGGCATGGCAGGATAAATGAACTCTTGAACTTTCCATGAATCAATTAATGTCTTTTCTTTTACAATTTTGTTATTAAATTTTCTTGTTATCTTCACCCTTGTTACATAATTTTTTGTAATGATGACAATGAAAGCTATTTGGGGGCATAAGCTGGAGAAATAGAATCATAATCTTAACTAAAGTGGGAGATAACGTTACTAGCTTGGACACATCAACTGATTGATCTGGCAGAGTGTCATTGCATAACAGCCCAAATCTTTAGCATATTCATGGAAAATAGGTCAGGAAGTCACTAATATTAGACGTTAATCAATAACCAGTATTGATATTTGGGAAATCTAATATAGGACAGAGTCATTAAGCATAATCGGACATATGACACTGTTCAAGACCACCGAGAACCAATACTAATTCCTCTCAGATTCCTGTACAAGCTATTAAGGACTGCTTCCTACAGACAACAGTAGTTGAAACTGGAGAGAAAAAACTCAAACCACAACGAGAATGGGATAAAGAAATAGGCAACACACAGATAAGCAAAACAGATACAAAGACAACATTAATCAAAACAGAGACAAAGACAAAATTAATTAAAGTGACTCAGAGATACAAAAGAAAGCACCCACTAGAAAGGCAGTGTTCAACAGATTCATTGACAAAAAAGAATGTTGCTTTAGAAAAATTTTCAAAAGTGCTTGAGCTCCCCTCTCTCACCTTAGTCAGAAACATCAACAACAACATAACAAACATCAGCCAAATGACATCAACAACAGCTGTATAACAAATGAATAAAGTTTGGCAAACTTATTTATAGTAGGGTGAATAAGTATACTCCTGTTTCTCTGCTGAAACAACTTGATGAGTTTTTCAGGTACGAGTCAGCTTCAAAATCAATATCTGAACATAAACTAAATCACAAATCATACATGATAATATTAGAGAAAGTCACAACACATACATGATAATACTGGAGTCAAGTAAATGAGATCAGTGAATCAAAACACTCCACATTCTTTTTCTTTTTCAAAATACATGTAAACTCTTATTGGTGAAAATCCATAGAAATGTGATGAGTCCAGCAGAGCATTCTGTCATTCATTGGGCTTATTACAATTGCAATTGTACAGGATAAAAATCATATAAATGTGGTCACTGCAATATGGTATTCTAGTATGTTGCTGACTTATCACAAAACGTGTTCATTCTGGATAAAAGCCATATAAATGTAATGAGTGTAGTGAGGCACTCAAAATCTTCAGCATTATCAAAACAAATGCATGTTCACACTGGAGAAAAACCATATAAATGAATTGTGTGAAGTAAAGCATTCATACTCTTCTCACTTATCAAAACACATACATGTTCATACTGGAGAAACGCCATACAAATGTGATCAATGTAATAACAAATTCTCAACCTTTTCTTACTTATCACAACACATACATGTTCATACTGGAGAAAATTCATATAAACGTAATATGGCATTCTCATACTCTTCTCATGTATTAAAACACATGCCTGTTTATACTGGAGAAAATCCCTTTATATGTGGTCAGTGCAGTAAAGCATTCTCGTGGTCTTCTCACTTCAATTTTCATACTTCTGAAAAGTCATACACCTGTGGTGAGTGCAGCAAAGCATTATCACAGTCTTTAATCATATATCAAAACACATACGTATTCACACTGGAGAAAAACAATAAAAATGTGGTGAGTGCAGTAAAGCATTCACATGTCTTCAGAATTATCAAATCACATGCATATTCATACTGGAGCAAAGCCATTTAGATGTGACCAGTGCAGTAAAACATTCTCACAGACTTATTACTTATAACAACACTTACATGTTCATGCTGGTGAAAAGCCATATAAATGTGATTAGTGTATCAAGGTGTATGCATTCTCTTCCTTATCAATCACATGACATATTAGAGGAATGTGAGAGTGTTCTGCCCTTTACAGTATGAGTGCACAGCTGTAATAAATTAGAGGAATATATATATATATACGTGTGTGTGTGTGTGTGTGTGTGTGTGTGTGTGTGTGTGTGTGTGTGTGTGTGTGTGTGTGTGTGTGTGTGTGTGTGTGTGTGTGTGTAAAACACAAATAATTTCAGTGTATTTTCTGGATGTAATATACAATTATTATTTAATATTTTCATATATGCATAATTTCACATACCAGAAAGGTATTTATTGCATCTACTGTTTACTATATTCGGTTGTTATGTATACATATTATTACATAGTTATGAATCTACTATTTATTCTGTTGTCATGAATACATACTATTACAAAATATACAGTTAATATTCAATGTGTTTTCTTCATACACATCACTCATAGTATGTAAACAACATCAGCCAAAATTATGTATTCTCAAGTTCACACAAATTGTTCATCACATAAAGACATTATCTGTGTTGTCAAGTTCACACAAATTGTTCATTACATATAGACATTATCTGTGTTGTCGAGTTTAAACAAATTGTTCACGGTATAAAGACAATATTATGTGTTGCAAAGTTCATGCAAATTGTTCATGGCATAAAGATATTAACTTTGTTGTCAAGTTCACACAAATTGTTCATCACATAAAGACATTATCTGTGTTGTCAAGTTCACATAAATTGTTCATGACATAAAGACGTTATATGTGTTGTCAAGTTCACATAAATTGTTCATGACATAAAGACGTTATTTATGTTGTCATATTTATAAATGACACACGTAGTGTGTGCATTTTATTGTTTAATCAAAATTGCAAAACCTACAAAGGTCTGCATGGTTTCTTTCGATAAATGTTGTACAAAGCATACAGTCAAATATATGTATGTTTTCATGTTCAATCAAGTTTTATAAAGCCCACAGTCAAATATCTGTATGTTTTCTTGTTCAATCAAGTTTTGGAATACCTACAGTCAAATATCTGTATGTTTTCTTGTTCAATCAAGTTTTACAAAGCTTACAGTCAAATACATATATATGTATGTGTTCTTGTTCACTTGTGTTGTATAAAGCCAACAGTTAAAGATCTGTATGTTTTCTTGTTCAGTCAAGTTTTACAAAGCCTACAGTCATATTTCTATGTTTTCTTCTTCATTCAAGTTTTACAAAGCCTATAGCTTTTGTGTGCACTGTTATGCTCATGCATGTAGAATGTAGATAAATGGTTGTTATGATTTTACGTGTAAGTGTTGTGATTTTACATGTAAATAAATTGTTCACATGAGTTTTTATGTTCAAGCATGTATATAAATTGTTGACATCAGTTTGCAAGGTTTATGAATGTTTTGTTGTCTTCATTATATATGATATATTTACGTACTGTATGTGTAAAATATGGGAGTAGTATTTACGTACTATATGTGTAAAATATGGGAGTAGTATTTATGTTTTGTATGTGTAAAATATGGGAGTAGTATTTATGTATTGTAAATATAAAATATAAATGGCGTGCCCAGTGCGGCAGACATAAACATTCATACAAACACTCAAATGTAAAATAAGGAGAGAAAAAGAGAGAGAAAAGAGAAGAAAATGAAAGTGAAAGAAGAAAGAAAAAATGTATTGAAAGATTTCAGACATGCCCATTGAATGACGTCATGAGTATGATGCATGTCGTCATGACAACAGGACATTTTTTTGTTCACTTTAACGAGTAAGAAGATAAAATATCACAAAGTGAAATAGACATTCACGAAGACGACAATGGCGATGTTACAGTTGTAGACATACAAATATCAGTACACGTAGATAACACACTGTATAGTACTGTGACACCCTAAACGTTTTATTCATGACACACTACACGTTATTTATTACTTAATGTAGTTTATAATTTGTCGTTGTCATCATCAGTGTCGTTGCAGTGATCATGATGTTCCGGACTGTTACTTTAATGAGTTAGGTGACGGATGTTTTCGTTATAAAGCGTTTATCGGTTATTATAATTCTCATCAGAGTTGACGAAATCATCGTTACAGTCAAAACTTCAGACAGGTCTCCAGTCAATCAACACAAGTTGTGACGTACAGCGTGACATGGCGTGAAGTCTTTCTAACCAGTCATCATCACCTCCATACTCCACAACGACCACCTTTCTCTCCAGACCATTAACATCAAACCAGTATGTCACCGTCACCAGATTACCGACACCAAGCGCCGTGTCACGAATGGCGGCTTCATCACCTTTCTCCACCACGCGCACAGGCACGTGACATGCACGCAGACCCCGGACCAGACCGCTAGCCGTTGTAGTCACTTGACCGTTACTGTCCACCCGGTCATCAGTCGGGTAGTCAACACACAACACCAGGACGTCGCGGTATTGCAGAGGTGGAGGGCCGTTACTGTTACCTGACATTTGATGAAAAATATTTTTATTTATGTATCCGTTCATCTACACGTTCATTTCTTCATCTACCCAATCTGCTCATCCACCCGCATGTATTTGTATTGTTTCACTCACTCACCGTGTCAAACACACCACACCCATACCTGTCCGGCCGACGTTGAGTTCTGTCAGGACACGGGCGACTTGAAGTCCACACTCTACACAGTCACGTGGCCATTTCTTTGTGTGACTTGACTGACCGTTATGGTGTTTGATTCCTATAAACGCCGGGCCATCTGTTGGAACAGGAACGTCACTGACCGTGTAGTCATGTACGTGTTTAAACTTTATTTCTTTTGTTTTCATCACCTCCCTGACGATGACTGGCGGTGATCTTAGAGGCGTTGTCATCTTGACCTCTTCCAGACATAACGGTCTGACTTCATGACGCACTGATGCACCCCACAGGTACACCCCGGGTACTTGTACAATGAGTTGATCACAAAACACCTTGAAGGATTTCCTGTTACTCAGACTGAACAGAAGACGTTATGTCAGTGTGTTGACGTCAGACAATTATGACGCAATGAATTTACTTTATGTCGTCTTTGTATTGTGACGTCATTTACAACGTCGCCAGTTAGGCCTACTTTCTTTTCTTCATTCACGGCTGTTTGTTTACGTGCTAATCATTTGTTGTGTTTCATGTTTGTCTGTTTGTTTACGTGCTAATCATTTGTTATGTTTTGTGCTTGTCTGTCTGTTTAGCAATGTAAACACAATACAAAAAATACATTTACTGGCGACATTCTTAATCAGTTAACCGTTAGTCTGTAGTGAGATAAGACCGTTAGATAGTGAGTTTGTCTTTGTGTTTGTAAGTGTCTTAAGTTAACACGCTGTATAACAAACCTGTAATAATCAAGAAAGGCCTCGTCTGCAATCACACACAGTTGTCTCCCTTCACTCAGAGATTTCAGACGTCTGACTGCAGTCTCCACTTCTCCATCTTTCCAAAAGTCAAACTGATGTCGGTGTACACGTGAACTGGCTGTTGTCGTCTTCGTGGTTTCCTTAAGTTGATTTTCGATGGCGATCGTCGCTGCACGGCTTCCATGCCAAGTACTGACAACATGGACGTCGTGTCCGAGCTGAAGCCAGCTCAGACACTGAACCATCAAGACAATTGTTTTACCTGTCCCAGGTGGGCCGATAAGAAATACCCGGGGTGGTGTCCGATTCAAAAGCTCCACTTGCTGTGGAAATAACACGAGCCTGGCCATTGTCTCTCCAGTCGCAGACACCGCCTCCCCAAGATTCCTAATGTCCAGACGTGGGGCTGTAACACAGTGGACTTCCACTGTAGTCGCTGGACCACAGAACCTGTAATAGTAAAGTGTGTATTAAAGGACAGTTCAAATTTAATCTCAAATAGAAAGAAGAAGATGACTGGACCTCATATAGATTACCCTGACCTTTAAGTCAAAGTGCTCATTTGCATTCTGATTCTAACATGAATTTTACATTTGATATTTCGTGGAATTAAAGTAAAAATTAGTTGAAGCATTGCGAAAGTAATTAGGCACAAGAAGAATAACATGCTTGACTTAGTGCATACCACGTGATCATTCAGCGAGGAAATATTATAATTATGAGTGTTTATAGATAGGTAGTCGGAAATGGAACAGAAATACGTTAATTATAATTATGAGTGTTTGTAGATCAATAGTCAATAATGGAATAGAAAGAACTTAATTGATTAAAAAAGAAAATATTAAAAGTTCAATTAAAGTAATAAAAAGAAAATAAAAAATCTTAAAGAAAGAGAGAGATGACAGGTAATTTTCTTCCTTCACTATCTACCTGGCCACCAAGTGCTCATACACTGTCTCCGTTATTGATGGCTGGGCTCCAGACATCTTGACTAGCTGTTGCCACCACACGCCCAAATCTTTAATGACGATGTGATTGACGTCTGAAGCCGTCCGTTTGTCTGAGAGATGGTCTGAGAGCAGACACATCTTTAAGGCATCATCAACACTGCTGACACCAAGGCACTGACACAATCCCTGCA
This sequence comes from Sinotaia quadrata, assembly GCA_028829895.1. Classification (NCBI taxonomy): domain Eukaryota; kingdom Metazoa; phylum Mollusca; class Gastropoda; order Architaenioglossa; family Viviparidae; genus Sinotaia; species Sinotaia quadrata. Next base: position 13,212,726 of record CM054179.1, read on the forward strand.
TAGGACGGGGGAAATATAATTATAGAAAAGTTTGAGATGGAATAATGAATGTGATTATTAACATTGCTTCGTATAAAGCAAGTGTATATTAGAATTAGATTTAATTACATTTCGCGATAAGATAAGTGTAAATAAGAATGAGATTAATTATTAACTATAGAAATTTGTTTGAGTGTGCATATTTGTATGTGTTATGTGTGTGTATGTTTGTGTGTGTGTGAAATAATACAGATTCATCGATTGTTAACAAGAAACTATGTTGCTAAAAAATTATATTTTTAAATTATATTTCTCTTGTCTTTGTGAAAAAATAAAAACCACTCAGAGTGTAATCTGACATCGCAAATTAATCACTGAGAACAAGGCTCCACCTTACACGCCATGTAACTGTATTCATGCAAACTTTTCTCAATACTTACAAATAGAGATGAATCTTTTTAAAACTTCTCTCAATACTTACTAACAGAGATGAATCTTTTTAAAACTTCTCTCAATACTTACTAACAGAAGTCAATCTTTTTAAAACTTCTCTCAGTACTTACTAACAGAGATCAATCTTTTTAAAACTTCTCTCAGTACTTACTAACAGAGATCAATCTATTTAAAACTTCTCTCAATACTTACTAACATAGATCAATCTTTTTAAAACCTGAAGGTCAGTTTCTTATAGAACTTGACATTCTCTCTGCTTGTAGTTGTACTCAGCCAACAGTTTGCTATGACGTAGTTTTAAGATGACGCAAAATGAAGTTTACGTAATGTGTGTTAGTTTAGATTCAGTACAGAAAATAAGCAGTTCAAAGTCAGAAATTATATTATCTGTAAGTTTGTCAATCACGTGTTTAATGTGAAATAACACTTTAAGTACAATTATCACATTATACATAACTTTAGTGTATATTTGATTAAACAAAATATTAGTGTATGTGAAAACACAGTGAGAATTGAAATAATAAATACATATGTATTTGTGCATTATTTTGTTTAAAATACGTTAAGGGAGATGACACTACTTTTGGACAATATGTTAGGCATTCTAGATTTCCCCTTAGCGTATCGTTATGAAATACATTTTAGTGTTTAAAAGTTAACTGATTAAAATATAAACAAGATAATTAGTTTGGATAATGCAACTTACTTGCCATGCTAGAAGTCAAGAAAAGTCAATACTTTAATTAAAGTCCATATTTTGAAGGCGTCATCCAATACAGTATATGGTTTAATTGAATTAATTCTTTTTTATTTTATCGCCGATAACAGTTAATTTGCTATCGGTTTCAATCCGAAATGTACACATTTAAATATACGTCCACGAAAACATGTTAGTATAATTGCATTTTAGCACTGTGTATGTGGTGTGTTCAAACATACTGACACGGGGGGAAAAGGGGGGAGTAATCAGAAAATTTTGTCCTTGATTATCTCCACTTGCCCATAGCACGACACAAAAGACGTTCACAAGTGTCGTCTGCTAGCAAAATGACGTATTAATTACATGCACTGTGAGTTGTTTCCATTTACTGTCAGGGCATCTGCTTATTTTGTTTGCATACACTGTCAGAAAGTTTGCTAATTTCATGTTTTCAACATTTTTATAAAAATACATTTGATTAAGTATTTGTGTTAGATGTTTGATAATTATGTTTACAATATGTAGAAAATGTGTTTGATTTTTATTATCAATTCTTATTACAAATTTAATTAGGGATTATATTTTTATTAGTTGCATCTCAGAGTAATGCACCTTCATAGCGTCAGTAAAGTAGGGATACACGCGAGAATTTTATCTGTGAGAGAATGAGAATTGATTGTGCATAAAAGGACTAACGGGAGCTATTTTACTTTAGTGTGAGTCGTCTGGACTACAGAGAGGTGTGAGGCATCATATTGTTTGCCTACACCGAGTTTGAACAATCTTTCTATCTTCGTCATGACCTGGGAAGAAAGACTTGAATATTCTCCACATACAGTATAGGGTTGCACGTGTGTTTTGTCACACTCAATTTGTTCATGGCAACCTGTAAAGCTTGTCTGTATTACTCTACATTGGATTCGAATCCTGAGCAGTAGTTGACCATCAGTGACAACAAGTACTGAGGGATCAAGACTGGGTCAGGAAAAGAGTATTCTATGCCACTCACGTTTCAGAACTGTCACCGTAGACAGCCTTTCGTGATATAGATTTTGGAACCATTGCAGAAGACAGGTGTCTGTGAGCTCCATGTTGGTACTGTCGTCATAGACAGCCATCCATGTTCTTCAGCATAGAACCAGGTGTTCCAGCATTATGCAGCATGGGACAAGTATTGCAAGTGTGTACACACTTCACTCTCAGTGAGCCGTTTTCATCATCAAGCGTGTTATTCTCAGATGTCAGTAACTGTAACGTTCTGTGTTCACCAGTGTGTCTGCAAGTGTGGTCATTTCATTTTGTGCTGATGTGTGTTCCTGCATCAACAATTCAGCATTTATTTCTAACATTTGTAAGTAGGAAAACTTTGTAGAGGTGCATTACTTAGGTAGGGTAGTTAAAATATAAATATTATCATCATTGAACTATTTCTCACAAACATTTAACTTTGACTTTAACAACTAATTATTTAATGGATAAATTTTTGTGGTTATCACTGTGGTTCTAAATTAACATTCGTTGACATTGGGTTTCTCAACCACTATTTTTTAAAACATTTGTTCTTCAGGTTAGATATTTTTCTGTGGTCATTACTGCTAGGTAAACACACTTGCCCCTCTGTTAATGTTACCTTAATAACCTGATAAGAAACTATATTTGCCCTTTTGAGACGTGAAGCAATGTCAGAATGAAACGACACATGGGCCACAGAAACAATACCACAATATGTATCTCTGGAAATCTAGATGACACGTCAGGCAACTCCTAAGCTAAAGGATTTTAAAACCAACAAGCTGAACAGCTTCAATCAAGAGTCAATCGTATTCACTCAAATTGTAATCAAATTACTTTAGGACTTCACTCAGAAACATTCAGTGGTGTATAAACTAAATTATAGTTCACTCAGAATATCTTGGTGCCATAGGATTCAAATGAACTTTCTCTTATAACACCACAAGGTCGTGATTATTAATAACCATTTATAAACTCTAATTGTAACTGTTGAACTATTCGCTATAGGTAACCATCCTGTGTTTTGTTATTTCTTGTTGAATACATTTAGTGTTGAGACTTAGACCACTCATGTTAGCGTGATTCGTTATGTTGTAGTCTCTCACCTCTATTACTTACTATACCTGGCTGTATGTATCAGGGGGCTCGAACTATCTTTTAGAACTTTTCTATCCTACATTAGCTATCTTCTAGAACTACCACTTTTCTATCCTACATTATGACATGTATGACCAGCCAAAAGGTGTGTTTTTGGGGATTAGTCTTAAGGTTATAGAAGGTCCAGGGTGGTGGATAATTAGCATCTTGCTCACTTCCCTGCAAAACGTCACACTAAAGTCAGTTTACTTATATATGCACGCACGCACGCACGCACGCACGCACACACACACACACACACACACACATTCAGTCATGTAAACATATCTGAACATAATGGCGAAATAATGTGTTGGAGGTGGGAGATCTGACGTCATGATAGTAGAGTACAGTGGATGATGCCAAAAACATCTCACTCTACTTTGAAATCCGAAATTGTTTCCATTTGATGTTTATTGCTTGGGACTTCGAAATGCCATTATACATGCTTCCTGATGGGCGGAAGTCTAGGAATGATGATAATTAGAGAAAAGTGATTCTGACGTCAACAATGTCCAGAAGGCGCTTTGTGAATGACTGACGTCAACGAATATACAAAAATAGATTTCATGGCAATATTTATTTCGATCTTTCATGTGTTGCTCTCTAACTTGGAAGTGTTCTATTCCGAGAGATTGCTGTGTAAAGACATACATGGTGGTAAGATGTTTACTGTATAAGAATATTAATAGTTATTGGTTTCCATGGTAATAAAGTATTTCGAATTCACACTTCACTGCATTTATTATTTTTTTTTATTACTTTACGTTTCCCTAATGATCAATAAATAGCGAGGATAAGAGGCAGTATTAATCATAGAATAGTTCTTTCAATTTAATTTAATCACATTATCCTACAATTTCTTACTATTGTAAAATCTTACCTCACCATCAGATGGATTCCTGCTAAATGCTCGCAGTAACTGAGTAGAACTGATGTTTGGCATTGCAAGAATTTTAGTGATATTACTTTCCATCAAATCTGACGTCAAATGTTTTAATACAACCTCCGACTTGCTTAATTGCTTTACCGTCTCTTTAACTTTCTTTATCACCACGTCATCCTCCTGTTCCTCCGTCATCTTTATCTGACTGAAATTTGATCCCACGCTTTTAATTTCTAATGTGAACAATCCGTGTTGCCTGTGTATGATGAGAACATCAAAGTCACCCTCGTGGTAATGTTGTTGAAGTAAGTGTTCGGGTAGTGTGCTAGGGCGTGGTAGAAGAGCAGCAGTAGCAGCATAGCTAGGTTGACCAAGGTACTTCCCGAACTGTAACTGAGAAATGACCATCATCACTTCTTTCGGTTGACTGTTATCCGCCAGAGCACGAAGACACTGCAACACACGCTGTAAGGCTTTGTCGTCACGCACGTCACTGTCATACACAGGTTGAAGGAGTAAGTTAACTTGACTTCTGTTTTCCATTGGACCTGAAAGATTTGATGCTAAGGAAAACTGAAAAAGAATTACCACTCAAAATTAATAGTAATAATATCCTAATAAAATTCTAAATATATATTGTTTGAATATGGAGAGCGAAAACATGTTTGAATATTTCTGGAATGGACCAGCTTAGCCTATATTCATCTCCAAATTTCTCTTTTATCTTGAAGCGATTTTTTAAAACTAAAATCCACTCTACTGCAAATATCAATCTTACCTCCATGATGTCAACTTAATGACATATAAATAGCAAACTCCGTCCCTCTCCAGGGTAAGAACTTAATAAATTACAATAGCAATTTTACCTCCAAGATGTGAACTGAATGAATAAAAAATAACACTCTTACTTCTAAGATGCTAACTGAATAAATTAAAAATAACAACATTACCACCAATATGTGAACTTAATATATTACAAATAGCAAACTGTATTCTAGATTAGCGTGAGAAGAAACAAAAAGTGTAAATATTTGATAGACTGTAACCGTCTATCTTTGTTACACGTATCTAGAGTAACAAACGAAATCTAAACACATTAACAAGGTATTTATTTCATCAGTTAATCAGTCAGTACACAGAAAACACACAGCATTGAACACATTAAACTTTCAGGACACACATCAGTCATCACAAGCAACCGTCAAAATACACACACACACACACATACATACGTCAGCGAATGCAAAATATTCTTTGAAGGGAGATACTTAATAAAACAACACCAAATCGATAAATATTCCTCTAAAGGAAATAATAATCTTTATTTGAAGCCAGTAGCATAACTTTGACAGATGTCCCTCCACCCACCCACCCCCACATATCCCTGAAAATAAATGTAAATTGCCTTTTCTACATGCTCTCTTTCTCTCAGCTCCACTGAGAATCAACTTGCCGTGCGTCATGCAAAACCTTGACCTTGTATATTCTGATAAATATATCCACCCATTCCTTAATTTGTCACTTGTTTCCATATACCTTTATATATGATATATTTTTGTGATGAAATTTGTAGAGCACTTTTTTCATATCACTGATATTTATGGTATATTTTTGTGATGACATTTGTAGAGCACTTTATTCAAATAAGAAATAAATTGTAATAAATCGAGATTCGAACAGTGCTATTAGCGATGGAACTATGTGGTGTAGGGTGTAGGAGTTGTTTGAAAGAAATAATTTACAATACAGTCAGATCTATACATCACCCATAAACCGCATGGTGTTGTGGTTTTGTGTATTGGTTATTGGCATCTACGTGTAGTGCTGTGTATTGGTTATAGATATCTACATGCAGTATTGGTGTTACATTCCAGCATTTGTTTAAAGACCCTGTCTGAGCAGGAGGATTTAAGGATTATGAATTTTAACTTTACACCTGTGCTGACGACAGACTGGTTGCCAGACTCACCCTTTAGTCTCTTCAAATTAATTCTCTTGGTTTCTCTTAATTATATTGACAGATGGATCTGTGTAAAAGTGCGTGAACTGGGAATGCTCTCCTAATAATGAATAATTATGCATACACATCATTCATACTGACTCCATCCCCAGCCCAATTCACCTTTGGTCCTACTCTCACTAGTAATTAGTCAACTCATGTCATTTGGATAACAAAATTATAAAAAATTAATATTTAACAAAATAGCAAATCCATGATTCAAAACATACAAATATGAAGGTCATTCGGATTATCTGTTTTGTCTTTGATTAATTATACAGATCTTAAAATGAATTTCTGATCTCAGAATCTGGCAGATGCCCACTTATCTGTATCATTAGTTGGTGGATGGGTCCCTCAGCAACGCACACATCAACAGTCAGTCATTGACTGTTTTGGCTGACCTTGGACTTCATACAATGCATCTCAGCATTAGGTTATTAGCTCAATAGCCATAGAAAGTGACATCAAATGAAATACCCACTGAAATGCCAAACTGGAATTCCAAACTGAATTCCAAAGGAAAAACCAAAATCTAAAATCTAAACCCTATAAACAATAGTAATTATTTCCATGAGCGATGAACCTAAAATTTTGCTGATCCGTACATAGTGGCAACAGAAAATAGGTGTCTTATTACAATTAACCTCACTTCATATTTTTACAATGAAATTAAAAATGGTTTAAACTATGAACATGTGTATTACAATTAGAATAAAAATATGTCACACAAAGGTGGGTTATAATTATTACATTAAACAAAATGTTTCAAACGTGCACAGCGTTTTACAATTGTCAAATAAATATTTACTTTGGTGGAGATAAAATAACATTCCAAAACATCATTATACATCTTAATAAATTATTACAATTACGAAACACGTGTTAACCTGGTCACCCTTCTCTCTGGCCACATGTCAGGAGAAAATAGAACAAATTCATATCAATCACAATAAAAAATATACATGATCACACTAAAACATTCTTAATAAAATACAGTTTATAAGCATTAGGAAATCAATGTGTTACCTTGTCTGAATATTCAGTGGGTTTATCTTTGATTCACAGAATAGATGCGGCATCTGTGAATTTAGGCAAAGTTTCATCATGAACAAATTCCTAATTTGAGTCTCACACTATTTGTGGACATCTAAGAACCACTGGCAGGAAAACTCCGTCAAGCAAGGTTACGGGTGTGGGGTTTGAAAAACAACCTCCTTCCCTACAATTGTTCGAGTGTAGTACATAATCCCTTTTAGCATGCATGAGACCTTCTAATTGTCAATAATCTGCTACAGCATGACACGTGCATTTATGTCACCTGCTGTGATCACTAGCGTAACGAAATGTACAATACAAAGGATGATAACATCAAGGAATTTAATAAATTATTGAAGATAAAACTTTTGTTAGTAAGACAGGTATAATTTGCCCTTGCCTCCATGACACCTGGTAATAGCACCTACGTGCAGTGTTGTGTATTGGTTATTGATGTCAACGTGAAATGTTGTGTATTGATTAGAGCCACCTACCTGCAGTGCTGTGTATTGGTTATTGATGTCAACGTAAAGTGTTGTGTATTGATTAGAGCCACCTATCTGCAGTGTTGTGTATTGGTTATAGATGCAGTGCTGTATATTATTTTTAACCATCTACAAACCCTGTAGTGTACTTTAGGCTGTCTATTTGCAGTGTTCAGCTGTTGATTTTTGTATTTCCTTTATTTATTTTTATTTCTTCTAAAACCATATACATAATCTGTGGTGTAGAGATTTTAACAATCAGTAAGTTTGCTGTGCAGTGGTTATAACCATCTGTAAACCCTGTTATTTAGTCGACTTAGTTGCATGCATGTATTATGGTGTAGAAGTGTGAAAATTGCTGAGCTTGTTGGGCAAAACTAAAAAATGCGATGTCGTATTTATTATAGGTATTATACAGTTCTAGTGTGGTTTCTTTGTAAGGATTATACAGTTCTAAACTCCATTCTTTGCAGGGAGTACACATTTCTACTATCGATTCAATATAGGGATTATAAAGTTCTAGAACTGATTAATTTTATGAATATAAAGATCTTGAATAGATTCATTACAACTATTAACACTTCTAGAATCCATTCATTAAAGGGGTTATAAAGCTCTACAATTGACTCAGAGATTATAATGTTTAAGAATAGATTTATTTTAAAGATTATACAGTTCCGGATTGGATTTATTATAAGAATTATAATGTTCAAGAATTACGAAATTAAAATTCCCTTACTGTAGGGATTATAAACTTCTAGCATCCATTCATTCTAGGGATTATAAAGTTTACGACTATATTTTTTTCAGGGATTGTACAGTTCCAGATTGGAGTCTTTATTCGGATTATATAGGGTAATATAAATACATTACAAACACTACTATTGCTACCACAATTATATAAATATATAACAAATGCCATGATCACAAATATGTTTATTAAATACAAGGAATATGTGAGGAATTGTTTGTGTAAATTGATTTTACCGTAGTCTGACATTTCAGTTCACGCAACCTAGATTTAGCAGTTGACGGTGTCTGACTGGGTCCATCCTGTGGGATTTGAGCCACTAACACCTGTTCGCCAGCAATGTTCTCCACGCTGTACGGCACGCGATTGAAATGAAGGGGAGGTAAGAAATATGTCTGCGTGTGAAGTTCAGGGTACCAAGCCTTTATGCACTGGAGCCAATAGTTTTCAGCTAGTTGCTGTGACCCCTGACCTTGATCCGTATTCGATGCCTAAAGAAATTATAGGAAGAATGACATCACATTAAAATGACAGACCTTTGTTCAGTTTTGTACTTGTGATATCATTACAAAATCAAAATGTCGGTCTCTACTATTGACAGATTTTTTTTGTAATCACTTCTGTACTTGTAATATCATTACAAAATCAAAATGTCGGTCTCTGCTATTGATATATTTTCGTAATCACTTCTGTACTTGTGATATCATTATAAAATCAAAATGTCGGTCTCTCCTAGTGACAGATTTTTGTAATCACTTCTGGTCAATGCAATTTGCAATAGAGAACAAATTACAAAGTACAGAAAATAAATGTATTGTTTCTTAATTTTCTACTGTAAACCAATATGATGACTGAACAAAGATGATATTTATATTAAATTCATGCATTATCAATTTACAATGAGTTTTATTACAAGAAAATACTAAAGTTGTTAATAAAATTTACGATTTGTTTATTTTGTACAATAATATCCCAAACTACCTGTATATTTACCTGAAGCAATATTTCGCTGGCAGACTTTGGATTGATTTCAATCTATATTTAGCTCTGACATACATGCTATCTGTGATCTCAATCTATATTTAGCTCTGACATATATGTTATCTGTGAGTTTTTTGAAATTATTAGGACAATTATTTGTAATTATTGTTTAATATGTTTGAGTTTAATCAGGCGTTTTAATATTTATTCTTCTAAATATTGTTAATTGAGCTTGAAATCAATCAGTTGTTTTTTTTTAAATTGCAGTTTAGGTAAGCAAGACTTTCCTTATAAGTTAATTAATATCTACTTTTAACAGTCTTTTCTATACCAAATTAGTTTTTGTTTATCCATTAATTACAGCACGTGTGTTTATGTATTATACAAGACTTTATTATACCAGTTAGCATTGCTCCTGTCAAACTAAGCTGTATATAGTGCTAAGACTTTAAATATTTAAATATTAATTAATATGTACAGTTTTGTTATTATAGAATGCTGTGGCCATTTAGCAACGCTATCGTCTAACCAAACTGTATACAGCGTGTAAGATATTACATTTTTGAAAACTGATTCTAACAAGTGTCTCTTTGTTATTAAAGAAATTTTTCCTAGATAATAATGCACTTGTATATCTGAGCTGTATTCTTTATGTAAATCATTAAAAACAAAATATTTACTTACCTAATCCAACTGTGAACTTAATTTAAATCATTAAAAGCAAAATATTAACCTATATAACACATGTATGTCATTAAAATAAAACATTTATTTACCAAACCCAGCTGTTTACTTTATATATGTCATTAAACATAAAATATTTACTTACCAAGCACAGCTGACTATTTTATTTATATCCTTAAAAACAAATTATTTACTTAACCAATCCAGCAGTATGCATTATATAGATCATTAAAAATAAATTATTCACTTACCTATCAAGCTGTATAATTTATACAGACCATTAACAACAAAATATCGTCTTACATAACACATGTAGGTCATTAAATATAAAACATTTACTTAGTTAACTCAGATGTATACTTTAAGTAGGTCATTAAAATAAAATATTTACTTACCTAGCAAAGCGGTATATTTTTAAGTGGGTAATTAAAATTAAAATAGTTACCTACCTAACTCATATATTTTATGTATGTCATTAAAATTAAAATAGTTTATTAACACAGCTGTATAGTTTATTAGATCATTAAAAATAAAATATTTACTCACTGAACGGGGAGATATCGAAAGTTAATTCACGAGAAGGGGTCAAGAGCTCTATTTAGTTTATTCAGACAATTCCATATTATTTAGATAAATGCTTTGAGAAGGTCATTGTATTTCAGTATGTTGAGATGTGGTTCATTAATACTGCACTACAGCACTGTGTACATATTTGTTTATCTGTCGTTACATTTTCTTTTTATTGGTATATGGACTTCATTTTAACAGCTATTTAGTACTCTGTGTAAGTGTTTGATTAGTTGTTAATATGATGATTAGATCGACTTTATTTAGACAGTTGTTTAGTGCTTTATGTAAGTGTTTGGTTAGCTCATTAGACAGTTGTGTTAGTGCTTTGTATACACATCTGTGTAAAAGTAAAGCTAACAAGTATACAGATTTAGTACTTTATATACATGGATGTCTAAAAGTACAGCTAACAAGTATACAGAGTTAGTACTTTATATACACAGATGTGTAAAAGTAAAGCTAACAAGTATACAGAGTTAGTACGTTATATACATTGATGTCTAAATGAAGTCGATCTAACAAACAAATATACAGCTAACCAAACTTGTATACAGAGTTAGTACGTTTGCTAAGCAGTTGTTTTATATTTTTTCTTTGCTGTTTATTCAAAGTCAGTTTGAAAATATTAACGTGTTGACATAAATTATAAACATATATTATTTAAAATAGATTTAAACATTCTAAATAATCATTGACACAAAAATAAATAAAATTATCATGTACAGGGCTCAATTCGACCTAAAAAAGCAGAGTTTAGTGTAACTTTAAATTTGTTTTACCATGGATTCACGTTGTCCAATTGTTTTAATCAAGATTTGTCAAAGTTTGCAATTGATTACGTCAATGTGGATCCATCCTGAACGTTTTACCATCAATCATATTCTTCATTCTTCACTTTGCTGTACTTCACTGAAATGAAAGGGAGGTAAGAAATTAGCGTGCGTCTGAAATTGTATACATAAATAATAAATATAGTGCTTGTCTTGTTTAGAGAGACAAAGAAAACAATAGAGCTTGTCTTCTTGCTTATACAAAGGAAATACAGCGTTTGCTTGATGTTTTATTTAGAGAGAACATTAAACAGACAATGAGTTTGCGTTTTGTTGTTTTAAATATAGAAATAGTACATTTTTTAAATATAGGAATGGAACTGTTGCTTTAAATTTAGAAATAGTACAGTTGTTTAAATATAGGAATGGTATAGTTTTTTTTTTAAATAAGAAATAGTATAGTTGTTTTAAATAGTAAATAGTATAGTTACTTGAAGTACACAAATAGTACAGATGTTTGCTTTAATCTTAAACAACCAGTGATTTTTTAATGTCATGTTGTCTGGGATTTCTTTTCCACATAAAATACGATTTTAGAATGTTTAAAGGAATGTGGTTGTCGTAGATCCAATTCCACCTGATGCATGCGACTACAGAATCAACGAACGATACCTAACAACACAGCTGACGTCACTGATGACATGTAGTACTATGACGACACACAATGAAATGTTTTTACTTAATAGTTTTAGGTCGTATCTAAAATTGTTCATGGGGAAAAATTCTCTCTTGTAATCCAGCTGTAATTGTGACTTTTGCATTGAGAGTAATATTATGAGTACAAAAGAAAATTAACTAGCTACATGATATTTACAATTAATGTAATTGCAATCAATTCACAAGTTGAGCATTGATGATCGGTCTAACAATGGCTACTTCTAGGTCTATGTATTCACCTTGGGCCCTACGTCCAGGTCTATGTATTCACTTTAGGCTCTACTTCTAGGTCTATGTATTAACTTTAGGCCCTACTTCTAGGTCTATGTATTCACCTTAGACCCTACTTCTGGTCTATGTATTCACCCTGGGCCCTACTTCTAGGTCTATGTATTCACCTTGGGCCCTACTTCTAGGTCTATGTATTCACTTTAAACACTACTTCTAGGTCTATGTATTCACTTTAGGCCCTACTGGATTTCAAAATGCAGAACAAAGAATCCTACTTGATCAGAACGTAGAGAGCCCTAGGCCATAATTGATTTAAGTAATTAGAGCGGCAGGGCCTACTCGAATTTAGAGTTAAGAAAATAGGCCCTGTGCGATTCAAGTAAGAACAGTACGCCCTGCTCTATTTCAATATGCAAAATATTAGGCCCTACTCTATTTAATTATATGCTAAACATTAGGTCCTAATAGATTTCAATATGCAAAACCTACTCGATTTCAGTATACAGTACCGTTGGCCCTTCTCGATTTCACAATGTACAACGGTTGGCCCTACTCGACTTTAGCTTTGTAGAAGAGTAGGTACTAAATGATAACAGTCTTTAGGTTTCGTTTGTGAAATCACTCAGAAATAAATGAATGAATAGTAAGTAAAACTATAATATATGTTAGCAACACTCGCCTCTGGCAGTTATCGTCAAGATTTCAAACTATGAGATCTGAGATCGTGTTTGAGAACTTTTAATAACAACTTAAGGAGCTTGATTTAACGTCACTAATATGAACTTTTAATAACAACTTAAGGAGCTTGCTTTAACGTCACTAATATGAACTTTTAATAACAACTTAAGGAGTTTGCTTTAGCGTCACTAATATGAACGATTGAAATCTGATTAAATACATTAAAAAATGTATTTTTTAAAAGGAGATTCATTATTTTCTCTTTGAATCTAACATATATGTATATTTTGACAAAGTATTTTAAGATATAACAACTTATGTATATGTTTATTTCATAAAGTCGCCTTTATTTCGTGAGCATCTTGACACTGCACAAATTCGTCAGCAACATTTCGGTTTAAAATTCACAACCCGAACGAAATGACGAAGAACATGGTTTGTGTGTGCGTGTGTGTGTGTGTGTGTGTGTGTGTGTGTGTGTGTGTGTGTGTGTGTGTGTGTGTGTGTGCGTGTGTGTGTATGTGTGTGTGTTTGTGTGTGCTACATCTAAATGAAGTCAGTAAATGACAACAAAAAGGAAGAAGCCATTGTAATTAAACCTAAATTAAAAGGGGACAAGAATCAAAACAACTGAACAAGCTCTAATGCTTACAAACAAACCAATTAAACAAGCTCTGACGCTTACAAACAAACCAAGTGAACAAGCTCTAACGCTTACAAACAAACCAAGTGAACAAGCTCTAACGCTTACAAACAAACCAAGTGAACAAGCTCTAACGCTTACAAACAAACCAAGTAAACAAGCTCTAACGCTTACAAACAAACCAAGTGAACAAGCTCTAACGCTTACAAACAAACCAAGTGAACAAGCTCTAACGCTTACAAACAAACCAAGTGAACAAGCTCTAACGCTTACAAACAAACCAAGTGAACAAGCTCTAACGCTTACAAACAAACCAAGTGAACAAGCTCTAACGCTTACCGTCTTGTCGTGCACGTTTGTATGACGAGGTGCAAAACAGTTTTCAGTTAAAGTAAGTGACGTACCATAGGCCTGACCGCCAACAGAGAAGTAAAAATACAAAGAGAGCAGTTGTTTTAATATATTACGTATGACAACGCCAACAGGGAAGTAGGCAGGCAAAGAGTACAGTTGTTTGATTTAGTGTTCATGGTCCCCATCTTAACATGGCACTGACTACAGTTCTAAATTGATTTCTTTCTTACTTCACTTACAGTTATTGTTTGTGACTCCTTATCTAGACGAGCACGATGTTGAGAGAGTATCAAGTATTTTATTTACAGCTGGTAGTAAGAGTGTCAAATATTTCATTTATAGCTGGCAGTAAGAATATCACTTCCAACAGGCAAAGAAATTGTACCCTAGCACCACTAACAATATAACTAACGTCAAAAGCCGTTGAGATAATTTATGGACTAATTTATAATCGTGTATAAAGTATGGGTGATAATAACATTCTTCATTTCAGTGAGCAATTGTTGTACATAGTACAATCTCTGCATTCTCAATCTAGTGAAGACCTACAATATGACAATAGAGAAAGACAGGCATCCTACTTGGACAAAATGAACCTCCTCACATTTCAGATTCAGGCTGAAATGCTCAAACACAGAAGCAATAAACAGACTGATAAACAGACAGACCAGGACCCCTCCCTACAGGATTATGTCAGAAAAATTACTCAACCAATTGGTACTACTTTAAATTGCACCAGCAAGTTCTAGCATATTCTCCAAATGAGTTGTTTATTTCAACAACTCTGACACTCACCAAATAATATCATCATAAGCAGTGCTCAATGTCGGGTCGCATTAACATACATATAAGTATTAAGTTTTGAAATAGGGGTAGACAAATTACTCCACCAGATAATCCTTCCTTTTCGAGATGTTAACCGTCATGTGAACATCTGGCTTATAAGGAGTAAATTTCCAACGTTAATGGTGAACCTTCCACAATAATTAAATAATGAATTATTCTTTATCAGATAAAATATATTATGTTGGTTTTAAGACATACGAATAATTAATTTATGAGATAAACACAATATATGTTGGTTTTAAGACAGATGAAAATTAATTCATCACGATTTTAGAAATAAGAAAATAATAATTCAACATGCCTCAATAATCAATGAGCTTAAATATTAATCAACATGCAATAATGAGTTTTATGTGTCATTAGATTTGTCAAAACATAACCTTGACCTATGTACTTGGGTAAGAATTTTCTCTAATTCCATTCAATAATAGATGTGACTGTAGTGTTTTCAGAAATGTGTGTGCCATTCTTCTGGGTGAAAAAATATACCCAAACTAAGATAGTTCTAAATCTAGCTGTGTGAAGAGTTTAAATGTAATGTAGAATAGCATGGCAGAGTAAATTTGCCTCTCCTTATTTTACAATTTAATTGATACATAAATTGTTAAATTGTCATAGTAACCCGACCTTGGGCACTCCTTATGGTGTTAATTTGAAAGTGGCTGAGTTCAAAGTAAACAGCTTGAAGCAAGAATATTCTAGATTTGCTAATGTAATACAAACTAGTGATTCATTTTCTATTATCCAATGATTATGATTTATGAGAACAAGCCCAGCCAATGGGCTGAGATTAAAGAGTTCACTTGCTGTAGAAAATTCATTCTCTGATCACTTAGAATTTGGATTGGAAAGGAGAAGTCTGGATTTTGAAAGGTGGCTGTTAGATTGATGGTGAGTTAAACTGACTGATTGAGAGAGAAAGGACTTAGGGATATTTACATTTTCACTATTGAGATGTTATACTTGTGTAGAGATGTAAAAACGTAAGTTAATTTAAGTTTATTCCTACAAACGTTTAAACTGAAATGTTTGAATGTAGTATGTTAACATTTGGTATTGATTTGATATGCTGTATTTATTTTGTTGTATATGTGTATCAGGCTAATAAATACTGTTGCAGGAAATTGTAAGTTGAGGATGGATGGTAAGATAGAATGGAGTTACATTGTGATAAACGAGGAACTTAGGTCCACTCCTTAATTATATTTTGCAGTCAACAAGTAGCCTTTCACTTTCACTTTCAAGTTTCAAGTTTCACATATTCACCAGTTATAAACCTTTAACACTTGTTGAAACCAGCACCTTCACCAACCAAAGAGTGGCTGAAAAAGAAACAAAAGAGAGACTCAAAGACAGAAGAAAAATAGAATAAACCTGCCTCCTTACATCTGAAGAACACAAAAACATACAGAGGAAAATACTAGTCAGAGCAAAAACTAGCAAAGAAGAAAGATAAGCCCCACCACAACCAACACAAAAACATACAGAGGAAAATACTAGTCAAAGCAAAAACTAGCAAAGAAGGAAGATAAGCACCAACACAACCAACAACAAAAACATACAGAGGAAAATACTAGTCACAGCAAAAAACTAGCAAAGAAGAAAGATAAGCACCACCACAACCAACAACAAAAACAATACAAAGGACATCATCTGAACATACGGCTACAATATTAATAGTGGGAATATTTTGACAGACATGTTCCAGTTCATTCTAGATCATTTTTACCGACACCAGCTCTGATCGAAACAAAACACCAGGGACAGCAATCAAAATGACAGTGGTGCCAACAGTAGAGAGTACCCCTCCCACAAATCATATCAGCAACATCTCAACCACCCTAGTAATAATTCATGAATGCCAGGATTGGTGCAGATCTATATCAACCAGATGACACCTAAATGTGAATGTCATGGAACAACAGGTGAACACTCGTCATGATCACCTTTGACCTTTTCTGTCAACTTCACTCCATTCTGTCCATCCTCATCATAAAACCCTCAACAGTCTCACAACTTGTGTAGACAGTTAAATCAGTTTTTGCTGAAGCTGCCATCATCGTAAGTTCAGTCTTTAATTTGAGTGGTTTCTTTAGGGCTAAGGCTTCTTAGTTCCCTTTTTCCATACTACTAGTCAAGTCCTTCTTAGTTTCCTCTTTCCTTACTACTAACCAAGAATCCTTAGTTTTCTTTTAGCACACAACTAGTCAAGCTCTTCTTAGTTCCCTCTTTCCATACTGTCATGGGTGTGGTTGTGCTGATTGTGGCTGGCCTCTCTCTCCTCCTTGATGGGTACGGGGGTCAAATCAGCTGCCATGATGCAGAGTTTATACTGAATGGCCAAGATGTAAAAATAACCATTCTCACACCATGATATTCTTGTGGGGGGAAAATCTTTATTCTGTGTCACAGGAAATGAGGGACAGAAATTATATTTTATTTCATTTTAATAAACCGCTAACAAACTAGTTGAAGTAACCCGAGTTTTGTTATTTTTCGTATGTAGCATGTAAATTCCAGTAACGGTCACCTAAGATCTCTTTAGTAGACAGACGTTTGTGACGCAGTGTGTGTTAATTATCATATCATATTGAATATATGTATTAGTTTATGAAGAATATGTATATTAAATAAATGGGGACAACTGCGCAATACCGTCACATGTTGTTGACGAGAGAAATGACCAGTGCGCATTAGGATTGACCACAGAAAAGCGTGCATCACGATTACCACTATATATCCAAGGCAAAAATCATGTCACAGGACATAGCTTCTGGAAGTTTTGGAAACCTTCAGTGAAAGCTATATAAGAGGCAAAATGAAGACTTTTACTCCCAATGTTGAAAACGTCGATTCGTCTGAAGCCAGTCTAACTTCACGTATGAATTATCTCATGTACAGAGATTTCATAAAGGAAAGCTGCAAAGATCTCTTTCCATCCGTTTTCCATCCGTCTGATGCCATATATTGAGTAACGAGGCAAAATTACTCAGTATAACTTTTGGCAAAGTGGAAAGTTCACTGTCCAAGAAAAACCCGATGCATGCGACGCTGGTTGTATGCAGTTAACGACACGAGGGACCAACTTGTTCTCCCCCCTGTCTGAGAGTTCGGTTGGACAGATCTATCCCGCTAATTGAGAGGCTAGCACCGCGACCGTCTCACAGACAATCCGGATTTCTACACTCAGTGTAATGCGACGACACATCCCACTGGACGACTCCATCCGATAATGCTAAACGTCGTTGAGGTGTCCGTTTCCACGACAAACAACGATAATTATCGAGGCTGACAACAGTCAGCTAAATTTCAGATTTCTCCCCGTGATAATCTGAAAGTGGTGCCAAGATTCTGCAGGATCTTCACCTGTAATGCGACGCCTCAATTGCGCCGTGATCTTCACTTTGAAGTGCCGCTTATAAGTGACGTGTGAGATTACGTCATCTCCTTGGAACTCTGACATTAATAGTGAGTAATCATTAGCACGGCTAACGCGCACATACTTAAGTCTAGGACTCTTAAGAAAATGAACACTATTATATCGTTTGCAAAATAAGAACTCTAATGTTAAAAGTAATGCTTATTTTACATGTCAACTATTGTTAAAGCGGCCCCATTTGCCGCATAAGAATTGTGTAATTAATCTTTATTTTATATTTGAATTTCATCATTTTCATCTCCCCTTATTTCCCACAGAGTGTATGACATTGGAAAGTTGAATGAATGAATTAATCACTGTGCGAAAGAGTAGTGCCCCTTTTAAATCGGGAAATAAATAACCTGATTTAAACATCTTTCAACTCTCTTGTTATTCATAGTTTTTGAGAGGGACGAAAGAATTTGTACTATTGTTTTGCACCGTTCGTCTGTTCGTCCATTTATTCACATTTATGATACACACTCACAACACACACCGCCAATAAAACGTTCCTTGGCATGACACTAATAAACTGGGCCCCACCCAAACATCAATGGAGTATGTCATGTGTGTCTATGTAACAACTTGACGCGACGTAGTACTGGCATACGTCACATGAGTTTATCTTAGAGGTGCACCGGAGCAGGCCAAAAATAGACTTCACCCCTTGCATCTCTAACTTCAGCTTGTAACGAGCCTCCCGTTTTGTGACATCTGGTGACCACTGACCGTGATCTGACAAGGTAAATTGTGTTGTTGTAAGAAAGTGTCATCTCTTTCCTGCTTTTCTATCTCATCACCATTATGCATTGTTTATTGCATGTTAGGGCTTGCTATTGAGACTTAGGTGAACTGGATTTTGATAAGACTTATTATTGTGTTGAAATAAGTTTTATAATCTTTACGCTATTATCGTTAACGCGTACCGACTCGTGTTTAGACGTACATAGATCGATATTCTGTACGCTACATTAGCAACTGTTGTTTTGCTAATTTTGCTAACTTTGCAAATTTCCGATTAGGATTTCTTTTACTCGTGTTTGTAATAATCCTAATCACGTGGTGGCTGGTGTTCATACGCACACCATTGCACCACTTGTGACCGACAGAGGTCAAAATCCCGCGAATATTCTAAGTCACTTTATCCATACTCGTGATAACTAGCAATTTTAAAAATGGCCGAGCTAGTAAACATAAAGAAAGAACTCATGGCTATGGGTAGAGAATTCGGGTATGAGAAAGCCGAGTTAAAGAAATACGTGGATGAGGAGATAGCTAAATGGTATGTTGCGAAAGAAAATGAGGCGAAAGAGGCGAGAGAGCTAGAGGATAAGAAAAATGAGCTAGAAGAAAAGAGACAGGTAGCTAAGGATCTAGAGATGCAAACTTTGAGAGAGTTAGAGGAAAAAAGATCGAAAGAGGCTATAGAGCTAGAAGATAAGAGACAGTTAGCTAAACAGCTAGAGATGAAAGACCTGAGAGAGCTAGAGGAAAAAAGATCGAAAGAGGCTATAGAGCTAGAAGATAAGAGACAGTTAGCTAAACAGCTAGAGATGCAAACTTTGAGAGAGTTAGAGGAAAAAAGAGCGAAAGAGGCGAGAGATTTTAAAGAGAAAGAAATCCAAGATATGAGAGAAATAGAGTTATTAAAGATTCAGTCAGCTAGGGATTTAGAAGATAAAAGGCAAGAAGTAGAAGAGAAAAAGCTTAAGTTAAAAGCTAGAGCACATCAGGAACAGCTTGAATTAGCTAAGCAAGAGGTAACGGCTAGAGAGAAGTTGTTAGATGGGACTGCTAAGCAACAGGCCGAATTAAATAAACCCCGTACACGGCTAGCTTTCTTTAACCCTGAAGTCGAGACGATTGACGAGTTTTTGACACGCTTTGACAGTTTCATTGCCAACTTTAATTACACTGACATTGAAAAGAAACAACAACTCGGTCAAATACTCCAAGGTGAAAGCTCGCGCGCATTTACTGATCTAACGCGCGATCCCGCTATTACTTATGCAGATCTCAAAACGGGTTTGATGCGTACTTTTCAATGTACAGCAGAAGGCTTTCGAAAAATGTTTAGGAGGGCCATACCCAAAGCTAATGACACCATGCAAGCCTTCGGTACCCGGTTACGCCATTATCTTGATAGATGGATTGATTTGACAGATATCCAGAAGACATATGAGGGCCTATTTGATTTGATATTAAGAGATCAATTTCTCCATATTGCTCCGCCTGCAATGACGACATATTTGCAGCGAAATCCTCCGACTAACTTCAGTGATATGTTGAAGTTAGCAGACACTTATAATGATTACCCTGATCCGGTAATTACGAGGAGTGCACCACGCCCCCCTCCTACAAATCGGCAGAAGTATACACCGAAACCGAACCGACCAATGACGAAATCGGAAAAACCCGAACCGGTACAACGGACATACACTAAGTCACAAGACGTACGACGTCACACACGTGACTCCCCGCCTATGACATGTTACACTTGCAAAGGGAAGGGGCATAGTTCTCAGAACTGTCCCAGTCCACGTGATGTAAAGGTATGCACTGAAACAGGTGCAACTCTAAAGACCCAACAGGCTACAGTAAACGGACAAAAAGTCAAAATACTGGTCGACACAGGCGCGTCCATAAGCTGCATAAATGCTAAACTTGTACGCCCTGAACAGTATCTAAGAGGTAGTGTCCGCATTCGATGTGTTATGGGACACCTTAGTACATGTCCAAGAGCCACTGTACATGTTACGTCATCCGTATTTTCCGGTGCAGTCACCGCCGCAGTAATAAGAGACATGCAGTTCGGATTCATACTATCGCCCGGTCAGTGTGACGCACACACTGATGACATCTATCCTGTTCTCCCCGTAACCACTAGAGCACAACGGGAACGTAGTAAACAAGGACCCCCAGCTCTAAAGATAGTCGAGAACACATTTCCGCAGTTGACCCCAAGTCAACTCAGTCACCTGCAGCAGGAGGACAAAAGCTTGTCCTCAATGCTAAAGCTGGCAAGGAAAAACACTATTACGTCCAGCAAGTACGCGACAATTACGTATTTCCTGAAGGACGGACTAGCGTTTCGGCGCACCGACTTTAAGGAAAATGATACTAGAAGCACCACGTGTTTATTTACCCCTACACCACTCAGACCGCTGATTCTAAGCTTTGCACACGACTCAATCATGTCTGGACATCAGGGCGCGCGTCGCACTGAGCAGCGAGTTCGCGAAGACTTTTTTTGGCCAGGCCTGAGTAGGGATGTTCGCTCGTACGTTCGTACATGTACGCAGTGTCAACAACATATTGACCGAGGGCGTGTCAGTCGAGTTCCCCTCGAGATAGTACCAACAGTAGAGGAACCATTCCTAAAAGTCGCAGTAGACATTATTGGCCCAATCATTCCCGCGGCCGAAGGAGGATATCGCTATATCCTAACAATCGTGGATTTTGCCACGCGATATCCAGAAGCAGTCGCATTAAAGGGCATCACAGCGATCGAAGTCGCAGACGCTTTAATAGACGTATTTTCTCGCACGGGCGTTCCTCGAGAAATATTGAGTGACCAGGGCACTCAATTCACCTCAGCAATGATGGCTGAAACAATGCGTCTACTAGCGTGTAAACAGTTGTTCTCATCACCATATCACGCTCAGTCTAATGGTGCCGTTGAACGTTTCAACGGTACAATAAAGAAAATGTTAATTAAAATGGCCTCGGAACAACCCGACCAGTGGCCGCGTTTTCTAGCACCATTACTCTTCGCGTATCGCGAACTCCCACAAGAGAGTACGGGCTACTCACCGTTCCAACTACTATACGGCAGGCAACCTCGTGGTCCCCTTAAGCTAATAAAAGAAACATGGGTCAAGGGAGACACTGTGACCGATGGTAAAGATGTTCACACGTACGTAGCCGAACTACGTCAACGTCTGACCGAGACATGTCACTTAGCACAGGAAAACATTCGCGAAAAACAACCCCGATACAAGCGAAATTTTGACCGTACGGCTGTGGAACGTGACCTCGAACCAGGTCAGCTCGTGTTACTCTTGCGGCCCACCCATAACAACCGCATGCAAATGCACTGGCGTGGACCCTACCGCGTTATTAAGCGTGTGAAGCAGAACGACTACAGCATACAGATAGGAAATAAGCAGAAAACCTATCACATAAATATGCTAAAGCGTTACTATGAACGCAGCGACGAACAGATAGAAAACGTGAATGTCGCACTGATACAATTGGAAGACTCCAATTTCAGAACAGACATGATGTCCGCCGAAACCACGCCTAACCCCGCAGTTACAGTCGATCAAGTCGAGATTGACTCGAACTTAACTGTCGAACAGCGCGACGCAATGTCAAACCTCTTACACAGACACGCGCGCATATTCACCGACCAACCGGGCCACTCAGATTTGGTTGAACACCGCATCAAACTTTTAAGTGACAAACCGATACGCTTAAAACAGTACCCACAGAAATATGAGAGCACAAAGTACATAGCAGAACAGGTGCGTGAAATGCAAAAACAGGGCGTGATTGAACAGTCAATCTCCCCATATTCATCACCGGTCGTCTTAGTTAAAAAGAAAGACGGTACGCTTCGTTTTTGTGTGGACTACAGACAGTTAAATGAGATAACTGAATTCGATGCGGAACCCATTCCAAATCAGGACGAATTATTCGCAAAACTAACCAAGGCACATTACTTTTCGAAGTTTGACATGTGCAAAGGGTACTGGCAACTGTCAGTTGCTATTGACGACAGACCAAAAACAGCCTTTCCAACCCCGCTAGGCTTATTTCAGTTTTGCCGACTACCGTTCGGACTAGCGAACGCACCCGCAACATTCGCGCGCTTCATGCGAAAATTACCGTTAGAGAGCGTTGACGCATTGAATTTCTTTGATGACATACTGGTAGCAACAGGAACATGGGACCAACATTTATCCTCAGTGGGTGGTCTACTTGACATTCTCGAGCGCCATAGATTGACCGTGAAACCCTCCAAAGTTCGCGCGGGCTTTCGGGAGATTGAGTTTCTTGGCCATATCATAAGTGACGGACAAATAGGCCCAAATCTAGACTTGACTGCAGCCATTCGTGACATGACCTTACCGACTACAAAGAAACAGGTCAGGGCAGTTTTGGGGCTAGTGGGGTACTACCGAAAATTTGTCCCAAACTTCAGTACGCTTCTTAAACCACTGACGGACTTAACTGGAAACAAACAACCCACGAAAATACGATGGACGGCAGAGTGTAGCACCGCCCTCGAAAAAGTGAAGGACATCTTGACCAGTAAACCCGTCCTACAGTTACCAGACTTTGACAAGAGATTTATTGTCAGGACCGACGCATCAGACGAAGGCCTCGGTGCCATACTTCTCCAAGAGACAGATGACGAATACCTACCGGTAGCATACGCGTCTAAGAAACTGTTAGATCGCGAGACACGGTATTCTACGATTGAAAAAGAGTGCTTAGCAATCGTATGGGCACTCAAGAAATTTAGTGCTTATCTGTACTCTAAACCATTCATCCTGCAGTGCGATCATAAGCCGCTGACATATCTGCGCACTAGCATGTATGATAACGCTAGGCTAACTAGATGGACACTCCTGCTACAGGAGTATAGCTTCGTTGTCGAACACATCGCGGGCAGAGAAAATTCGGGTGCCGATGCATTATCCCGGCATGCCATAACCGCGATATAAACAAGAGAGAGGATAGTCTCCCCACAGATGCGCATATAATTCCTGTGGAGACTATCGTGTGAAATAAAATTTTTTTTGTTCCTATTTGATTTCCACTCTGTGAGCTCCAATCAATTTTAAGAAGGGGGTTGTCACAGGAAATGAGGGACAGAAATTATATTTTATTTCATTTTAATAAACCGCTAACAAACTAGTTGAAGTAACCCGAGTTTTGTTATTTTTCGTATGTAGCATGTAAATTCCAGTAACGGTCACCTAAGATCTCTTTAGTAGACAGACGTTTGTGACGCAGTGTGTGTTAATTATCATATCATATTGAATATATGTATTAGTTTATGAAGAATATGTATATTAAATAAATGGGGACAACTGCGCAATACCGTCACATGTTGTTGACGAGAGAAATGACCAGTGCGCATTAGGATTGACCACAGAAAAGCGTGCATCACGATTACCACTATATATCCAAGGCAAAAATCATGTCACAGGACATAGCTTCTGGAAGTTTTGGAAACCTTCAGTGAAAGCTATATAAGAGGCAAAATGAAGACTTTTACTCCCAATGTTGAAAACGTCGATTCGTCTGAAGCCAGTCTAACTTCACGTATGAATTATCTCATGTACAGAGATTTCATAAAGGAAAGCTGCAAAGATCTCTTTCCATCCGTTTTCCATCCGTCTGATGCCATATATTGAGTAACGAGGCAAAATTACTCAGTATAACTTTTGGCAAAGTGGAAAGTTCACTGTCCAAGAAAAACCCGATGCATGCGACGCTGGTTGTATGCAGTTAACGACACGAGGGACCAACTTGTTCTCCCCCCTGTCTGAGAGTTCGGTTGGACAGATCTATCCCGCTAATTGAGAGGCTAGCACCGCGACCGTCTCACAGACAATCCGGATTTCTACACTCAGTGTAATGCGACGACACATCCCACTGGACGACTCCATCCGATAATGCTAAACGTCGTTGAGGTGTCCGTTTCCACGACAAACAACGATAATTATCGAGGCTGACAACAGTCAGCTAAATTTCAGATTTCTCCCCGTGATAATCTGAAAGTGGTGCCAAGATTCTGCAGGATCTTCACCTGTAATGCGACGCCTCAATTGCGCCGTGATCTTCACTTTGAAGTGCCGCTTATAAGTGACGTGTGAGATTACGTCATCTCCTTGGAACTCTGACATTAATAGTGAGTAATCATTAGCACGGCTAACGCGCACATACTTAAGTCTAGGACTCTTAAGAAAATGAACACTATTATATCGTTTGCAAAATAAGAACTCTAATGTTAAAAGTAATGCTTATTTTACATGTCAACTATTGTTAAAGCGGCCCCATTTGCCGCATAAGAATTGTGTAATTAATCTTTATTTTATATTTGAATTTCATCATTTTCATCTCCCCTTATTTCCCACAGAGTGTATGACATTGGAAAGTTGAATGAATGAATTAATCACTGTGCGAAAGAGTAGTGCCCCTTTTAAATCGGGAAATAAATAACCTGATTTAAACATCTTTCAACTCTCTTGTTATTCATAGTTTTTGAGAGGGACGAAAGAATTTGTACTATTGTTTTGCACCGTTCGTCTGTTCGTCCATTTATTCACATTTATGATACACACTCACAACACACACCGCCAATAAAACGTTCCTTGGCATGACACTAATAAACTGGGCCCCACCCAAACATCAATGGAGTATGTCATGTGTGTCTATGTAACAACTTGACGCGACGTAGTACTGGCATACGTCACATGAGTTTATCTTAGAGGTGCACCGGAGCAGGCCAAAAATAGACTTCACCCCTTGCATCTCTAACTTCAGCTCGAGGTCGGCTTGTAACGAGCCTCCCGTTTTGTGACATTCTGCATTTGGGGTGAAGTGTAAAAAATCAGTGTGAGTGTGAGTAGGTGTGTGAATGTAGTGTGAGGGATGAATGGTTCCAACAAACAAACAACCGCACCAACGCACTTTCCAACAAAGAAAGTAAGCCCAACTCTTGAAAAAGAGTTAACAAAAAATTTATTCTAAAATGGGGCTACTCTCATATGGTGTTAGTTGTCCATTCAGAAGCATCCACAAACAACATTCATGGGTTGGGGGAAAAGAGTGATGAAAATGATAAATAAATAAAAATAAAAGTAACAAAACCAGCAATGTGACTAGCAGTGAAGACTGCAATAACAACTGCCAAGGAAAAATAACAGGCACAATTCTCTGGGTGAAGACCCAATACAAATAATAAATACAATAGCAGTGATAACTGCAAAAATCAATCACATGCTAATGACAATCAGCATTACACAACTATGGATGAAGACCCAATGCAAATAATGTATAATAAATTATAATGGTGGTGAAGACCACAAATATCAAAACTTCTGCAATCAGTGTATCAAAAAATAACATTTTTTTAAAAACTTAGTATTTACATAAAGCTCAGGGTGAATAAACCAATATAAGTGATAATGTCAATGTTAAATATTAAATCAGAATGTTTATAAAAAATGTTCATGAAATATTCAAAGAGGGAAATCCAAATGTCAATAATAAGTATTGAACCAGATTTTTCAGAAAAATGTTCATAAAATGTTCAGGGGGAACACCTGAACTATCAGTAATAATGTTAATAAAATTTAAGAATTTCTAATAATTAATAAACTATAATAGCCTAACTAAATATTTCCTACTTACAGTTACTGGAGGGCTGACCAAACTTGATGACACACTAATTAAACACTGTTCCAAAAGAATATGTTGTCCAAAGAATATAAACACACTTCTCTCTCATGGGGTAGATGAACAGCAATGTTCATCAGTGAAAACCCAGAACAAAATAATGACCTCCCCTGATCAGGGAAGGAGGTAGAACACACACACTCGCATATCATGGTTACATAGTTGCTGACATGGTGGCACAACTCTTGTTGACAAATCAAAATCGCTGGCATGCTGGCATAACAAATTATGAAGAACACAGACATGGCCACATTGATGAATGAGAACATGAATCCAATGAAGATAAATATCGCAAATGTTGCAACTTGAAACTGCATTGAACAATGCAAATCTCAGACACCTAATGAAGACCACAATGTCTGTTCCCCTGATAAGCCAAGAACGCCTTTCTGATGAAATGTGGTGAAGAAATAAGTCATGGATGAATGTATGATGAATGTCTATTTTAGGCACCAAATTTAACTGTCACCAACCCTAAAAAAGGCTTGGTACATTACAATTTCTGCTAAACTGAAGACACTTGATGCGTAAATTCTGAATTATGGAAAAGTAGGAATAAAACCCTGTGCATGGGCCCAGTGCATAGAAAAATAGCCATAAAATTCTTATACATCTTGTACACAGCCCATGCATTCATACACCAGAGATAAAATGTCTCCCAAGTCCTTTAATATAAACTAACTTTTCTGGAAACCAAGCACAAGAAACCTAACTCTTTCTAACTCTATTCTATTGTTCTTGGTGTATTCACAACCTAAGGTGCACTTGCTGAAATAGTCTCTGACTAAAATTATATTACAAAATCTATTTAGATTAAATATATTATCTACCTATTGCTAACATATTTTGCTAACCCAACATAAATATATAAACAAATAAATCAAAGTGCTGAATGCACAAAATAAACATGTTTGCTTACAATCTCACAGAAAATGCATGTATCACACAACTTTCACTCCATAAAACATATACAAACATCACGCGAGGTAAAGGGAGGTAAGAATTTTAAAAAAATAAAATAAATGTTCCTGATTACCCCCTTTGACCGTGACACATACTACTTGGTGTGTACAGTTCAGCAATATATCAGTGACTATTCTGTCAGTGAGTACATAATTCTAATTTAGATTTAAAGTAAGAATTTTTAATATATGAGTTACTGTACACTTTCATTATTGTTAACATTTTGTATCTTATTTTATTGTGAGAATAATTAAGAATTAATAGCATAATGATCAGTTTTGTTGTGAATAATCATAATTATGTTAAAGTTTAATTATTTATGTTACCATATTTTTACTTTGTAAATAAATAATCAGTAACATCAACAAAGAAACCAAAATGTTACATATTTTGCTTTTAGAGCATTTAATATTTCTTAAAAGAATAAATTTGCCTTTGGAAAAATTAAAAATATATCTTATTTTTCAAAATGTCTGTGCCTTTTCAAATGAAATAAAAGAAACATATATTTATAGTAAAATTTCATATCAATAGTTAAATAGTGATAAAAGTGCTCATGCATTAATAAAAATAATAAACATTTTAAATTACATATCAAATATATATTTTCTTTATAAGGGTAGAATTGAAAAGAAGCTTAATTCATTTTCAGTTATACACTACAGGCAAAATATAATTTTATTCAATCATTCTGTGCAATTATTACTTAATGTAGTTTACAATTGTTCATTGTAATCATCAGTGTTGTTAAGTGACGGGTGTGTTCGTTAGAAAGCGTTTACTGGATATCGTTATTATCATCAGAGTTGATGCAATCATCGCTACAGTCAATCAACACAAGTTGTGACGTACAGCGTGACATGGCGTGAAGTCTATCTGACCAGTCACGACCTCTATTCTCCACAACGACCACCTTTCTCTCCAGACCACGAACATCACGCCAGTTTGTCACCGTCACCAGATCACCGACACCAAGCGCCGTGTCACGAATGGCGGCGTCATCACCTTCCTTTACCATGCGCACAGGCACGTGACATGCACACAGACCCTGGACCAGACCCCAAGCCTTTGTACTCACTTCGCTGTTACTGTCCACCCGGTCATCAGTCAGGTAGTAATTACACAACACCAGGACGTCGCGATATTGCAGAGGTGGAGGGTCGTTACTGTTACCTGACATTTGATGAAAAATATTTATATTTATGTATCCGTTCATCCACACGTATATTTATTCCTCCACACGGTCATTCCTTCATCTACCCATCTGCTCATCCACCCGTCTATTTATTCTTCCACACCTTCATTCCTTCATCTACCCATCTATTCATCCACCCGCCTATTTATTCCTCCATCCACCCGCATGTATTTGTATTGTTTCACTCACTCACCATACCCATACCTGTCCGACCGAGGTTGAGTTCTTTCAGGACACGGGCGATTTGATGTCCACACTCTACACAGTTAAATGGCCAGTCCCATGTGTGACCTGACTGACCGTCACGGTGTGTGAATCTTATAACCTCCGGGCCGTCTGTTGGAACAGGGACGTCACTGACCATGTAGTCAAGGACTTGTTTAGAAATCTTTATTTCTTCTGCCTCCTTCACCTCCCTGACGACGACTGGCGGTGACCTTAGAGGCGTTGTCAGTTTGACCTCTTCCAGACATAACGGCCTGACCTCATGATGCATTGATGCACCCCACAGGTATACCCCGGTTACTTGTTCAATGAGTTGATCACAAAACTCATTGAAGTACTTTTCGCTGTTAATACAGAATAAACAGAAGATGTTATGTCAGTGTGTTGACGTCAGACATGTATGAGGTAATGACTTTATGTCAGTCGTCTTTGTATTGAGAGGTCATTTACAACGTCGCCAGTTACGTTCTGTTTGTTTACGTGCTAATCATTTGTTGTGTTTTATGTTTGTCTGTCTGTTTAGCAATGTACACACAATCCAACAAATACATTCTTAGCTGGTTAACCGTTAGTCTGTAGTGAGATAATACCATTTAAAACTGAGTATTCTTTGTGCTTGTGTCTTAAGATAATACGCTGTATAACAAACCTGTAATCATGAATGGCCTCGTCTGTAATCACACACAGTTGCCTCCCTTCACTCAGAGATTTCAGACGTCTGACTGCAGTCTCCACTTCTTCATATTTCTCAAAGTCAAAGTGATGTTGGTGTACACGTGAACTGGCTGTTGTCGTCTTCGTGGTTTCCTTAAGTTGATGTTCAATGGCGATCGTCGCTGCACGGCTTTCAGCCCATGTACTGACAACATGGACGTCGTGTCCGAGCTGAAGCCAGCTGAGACCCTGAACAATCAAGACAATGGTTTTACCTGTCCCAGGTGGGCCGATAAGAAGTACGCGGGTTGGTGACCGATTCAAAAGTTCCACTTGCTGTGGAAATAACACGAGCCTGGCCATTGTCTCTCCAGTCGCAGACACCGCCTCCCCAAGAATCCTTATCTCCAGGCGTGGAGCTGTAACACAGTGGACTTCCACTGTAGTCGCTGGACCACAGAACCTGTAATGGCAAAGAATGAAGTGTGTATTAAACGACTGTTCAAATTTAATCTAAAATAGAAAGAAGACGATGACTTGACCTCATATAGATTGCACTGACCTTGAAGTCCAAGTGTTTATTTCCATTCTGATTCTATAATAATTTTTAAATTTGATAATTCGTATTTGAAGTATTTGAAGTATTGTGAAAATAATTTGGCCCAAGAAGAATAACAGTTTTGACTTAGTACATACCACGTGATCATTACTGTAAAGAAAGATTATAATTATGAGTGTTTATAGAGAGGTAGTCTGAAATGGAATAGAAAGACGTTAATTCATTAAAAAGAAAATAATTAAAAAAATAATAAAAAGATAGCAAAAAGAAATAAGTCTTAAAGAAAGAGAAATTGATGACAGATAATTTTCTTCCTTTACTATCTACCTGGCCACCAAGTGCTCATACACTGTCTCTGTTATTGATGGCTGGGCTCCAGACATCTTGACTAGCTGCTGCCACCACACGCCTTGGTCTTTAATGTCGATGTGATTGACGTCTGAAGCCGTCCGTTTGTCTGAGAGTTGGTCTGAGAGCAGACACATCTTTAAGGCATCATCAACACTGCGGACACCAAGACACTGACACAATTCCTGCATGTAGTTGTGTAAATATAATTATAGAACAAGTCTCACTTATTTAATAAAACGAAAAATAATCCCATGATAAGTACTAAGTCAGAAATATAGATTTTCAGCTAATGCATATACAGATAATGAAGCTGAAATTAATATATATTTTTAATTATACATAGACATTTGTTGAAACGGTTGACTGAAGAGTTAGAGATATAGTAATGAATGTGATTATTTACAACTTGTCGTGAAAAGCAAGAGTTGATAAGAATGTGATTTAATTACATTTCGTGATAAGGCAAGTGATATTATAAATGAAATTATTAACTGTACA
Organism: Sinotaia quadrata; assembly: GCA_028829895.1. Lineage (NCBI taxonomy): Eukaryota > Metazoa > Mollusca > Gastropoda > Architaenioglossa > Viviparidae > Sinotaia > Sinotaia quadrata. The sequence goes on from CM054179.1 coordinate 13,243,977, forward strand.
AATTACAGCATTATTTATAGCAGTGCAATATTAATGACAAAAGCCACCCGTTCTTAGTCAAACTGTCGTCTGCAAGAAAACTTAGAATATAACTATGTAAAGTGTCAACTGCAAAATACTTTTTTCTTAAAATCTTCATTTTGCAGGAGTATATGATAGCATGTGGATGGGGTATACATGATGCAATTTTCTTCTCTGCAATAATGCATGCACATACTCAAACATAAACAAAGAAACACACACACTGACACATATATGCTTGAATGGGTATGCTTTAATATAGTTTTCATTTAATAAAAAGAACTCCTTAAAGCGTGCTCATACTTTGTTTTTCAGCCTGCGAGTGTGTTGTTTGAATGTTTGTGAGTGTGCGTGTGTGTATGTGTGTGTGTATGTGTGTGTGTGTATGTGTGTGTGTATGTGTGTGTGTGTGTGTGTGTGTGTGTGTGTGTGTGTGTGTGTGTGTGTGTGTGTGTGTGAAATAATCAAGAAACTATTTTGCTTAAAGCTACTATTAGTAAATAAAATTTACAATTAAACATAATTCTATTTCTCGTGCCTTGGTAAAAAAATTTAAAACCACTCAATGTGTAATCTTATCTTATTAAAAATGTTTTGAATGTAATAGCATATTAATACTCGCCATGTAACTGCATTCATGAAAACAGATTAATTAGGATACAACATATTAGGCATTCTAGATTTCTTTCCGATTATATTTTATCGTATCGTTAAGAAACAAATTTTGGTGTTTAAAAGTCACTTGATTAAATTATAAAGTAGATAATTAATTTTGATAATGTAAATTACTTGCCACATGTCACCACCCTACCCTTCTCTCTGATGAAAAGAGAGTGGTGGCTAGTCGACGCCACGTAGGAATTGCATAAATAATACAAATCCACACACAGAATACCAAGATGGTTATTTGGCTCGAATTTTATTCTGAGTGTAGGTTACGTATTGCCGACATGTTTGCATGTGTGATTGCATATAGGTAAGGGTGAAGTGTAGACAGCACAGACGACACAACGTGCAACAACGACCACAACCACTCTTTCTAAATCATAGACAGGAAAAGTCTCAATGTCAGAGTATAAATCCAAATCTATTGATCTATGGGTTTCCTCTCGCACATTGGTTAGTCAGCCATCTACAACTCACACCCATGGATAGGGGGATAAAAAAGAAAGAAAGAATGATAAGTGATGAAATAAAATTTAAAAAATACGAAATTCAATTTCTTCGTGCAGTACTACTTCTAAAATAGCCTAAGCATTTTACAGCATAATAAACAGTCATTATTTATAAGTTTTTGAGCCACTGCTCCTGTATAAAAATTCAATAGTTAAACAATAAACAACATAATTTGACTTGCCAGTCCTCTTCAATCAGTTCCATCAATATTTTCTTATATTAATCTTAAAGCCATCCTTTACTTATAAATGTAGATTTGAACTTAAGTTTTAGTTTTAATTTTTAGGTTTAATGCTTAATTAAGATTCGAAGCTTTAGATTGAAGTTTTAGGTTTATGTGCTCTGAGATTCCTACACTAGTTAGAATTTTCTTTTACTCACATAGGTATTGTCACCTTCTCCTTGTGCTGGGGGGTTTTGATGATACACAAAGAAAACCACCATCGACATCTCAATACTGGTTCGCTCCCTGGAACCCAAATATGGCCGTCCTTGCTGCTACTATGGCTGCTCTATTTCACGCTCCTCATTAGGCCTATTTCTCAATTCTTGTTACATTCTCTCTTCTCTCCTCTTCTCAACAACGTCTCTCCTCTTCTCTTATGTTTCCCCTCTTCTCTTACGTCTATCATCTTATCTCTTCATGTTACTTAATGGCCAACCTTGCCGTTTTTTCTGCGACATGCCACGCATCATCGTCACTGCTTCCAGCAATATACTGCTTCTGCAATATATCCCGTGCATAAAAACATTAAACGTCCACCAGAATTCCATCTCTGCATGGAAAATAATTGATTGTCCACGGTCTTTGCACATGGTCTTTGAAAAACCCGAGATGACTGTCTGTATATGACTGGTCCCTCTTGATCTGTTGACGTCCCTGATGGTGTGCCCTCAAAATACAGCTGGGTAAATGCCTGGCACTCTAATGCAGTGTCCAAGAGTTCTCTAACGCTGGTTGCCTCCCAGCCCAAAGAGTTTCTTGGTACAAAAAAAGCTGGGAGAAACTCTAACAGAGGGTCTTTACCACCCCTCTACCAAATTTGCTACATTCTTGATGTTTCTCATTTTCTCAGTCTCCATCATCCCCTTTTATGCACAAAGTTCTTGTACATCATTTTCACTGAGCTGATTAGACACAACCCCTCCAGCACACAGTACCCCCATCCAGCACTGCACTATGTGCCTACGAATATCTTGACTGTCCACTTCCATTTAGGGCCATGGTATCAAATTCCAAGTCTGGCAATTTCAATTTGCGGCTAACTTCAGAGCATGATCTCAGAGAGCACATCCTATTTTTTATTTCGTTTTAAAAACAAAGTAGTTGCTATGGTGACTCATTGCCACCTGGCCTAGTCATAGCAAGAAAAGTTTGTACACACAAACCAACACATTTAACTATAGTAATATAAATCTTAATTTTCCAATAACTCAAAATTTTATTTCAACAAATAAATTTTACAATGACAATATCACTTAAACTACCAAACTTTTATAGTGGTGATTCAAAAACAAGTTACATTTCAAACTCAGAGCCTGCCTTCTCACAGACAAAATTAGTGTCTTAGTAGCCTATCCACGTATTGTGCCAGTATAACTGTACACTGACATAAATTTATTGCTCTGGCCAAGCTGACCACAGAGGGGCAAACACATCATTTCTCAAAGTTAATTACACTTTTTCCATTCCCCAGCATGAATTAAGGCTAGTGTTTCTTACTTAGTTTTCACATTGTTTACAAAATGGTTATTTTATCCCCTGTCCATGTTTTAATTAATTTGGCCATTTCGTTAATGTTTAGAGTATGGGGACTCTTAGAGGGTAAAAAAAAATTATTAATATTTTCTCATGACCGTGACACGCCCTACCTCACTTTTGACTGAAGCTTATGAAATAAGTGTAGTTGATTACAATCAAAGCAATTAAAATTATTCTGCTTCGCAAAATTTATTTATTTATACTGTATCTATTAGGTGTCTAGACAATGCATTGGTTCGTACAGTGATCAGCCCTAAAATTAATATGTGCAAGCATGTTTATTGTCTATACACCTACCTATTTTTTTCTCTATTTACTGGTTTATGCACAAAAAAAATCAACGTGAGGTTTTTCAAAAATATCAGCCAAAGGAAAACTTATCATCTCATGCGATGATGGAGAACTATCAAAAAAAAATCAAATCATCTCACAGGGTAACTCCTTTAAAATTTTTACAATGAAATTAAGTTAGATATATGTATACAGACTTCAAATTACATATACCAATTTCAAACACTAGCAGCGTTAGCATGTCAAAATGCACGGTTCAAAAAGTTATTGCAAGAATCTTTTCTCTAGAACTTTTCTCAAGAAAATCAAACTAGTCTTTCATAAACATACTTATAAAAGCAAAACAGTTAATACCAGTATGATGTTATTTATAAGAACTGCAAACTTATTCCACTTGACCAGAATGTAACCTCACAATGACTGCTGTTGATCTATTATCGCAAAATAATTTTCTTAACGGCATTATAAGTGTCTCTCATGCGCAAGTATAAGCCTACTCTTAAGTCAGAAAAATAAAATTATATGAAGCAATTTACGAAAATGCCCGGGTGGAGCTCATCTCCCAGGAAAGGATCACTCTAAAGTCAATTTAAACACACAAACAAACACACACAAACAAACATACACACACACACACACACACACACACACACACACACATACACACACAAACACGCACAAGCACACGCGCGTGCGCTCAACGCCATTTGGACATATTTTAACATAAATGCAAAATAATGAGTTGGAGGTGGGAGAATTGACGTCATAGGGTCATGTTAGTAGATTACAGGGCATGATTCCGAAAATGTCTCACTCTACTGTGATATCCAAAATCATTTCCATATGGAATGTTTATTACTTGGGACTTCGAAAGGCCAATGTATGTTTCCGAATGGGAAAAAGTCTAGGTATGATGATAATTAGAAAAAGTAATTCTGACGTCAACAATTTACAGAAGGCGCTTTGTGAATGACTGACGTCACTGGATACACAGAAATAGATTTCATGGCAAAATTTATTTGGATCTTTCATGTTTTGCTCTCTAACTTGGAAGTGTTCTATTCCGAGAGACTGCTGTGTAAAGACATACATGGTGGTAAGTTGTTTACTGTATAAGACGATTAATATTAGTTATTGGTTTCAATGATAATAAATAGTTTACTGTATAAGACGATTAATTGTAGTTATTGGTTTCATAGGTAATAAATTGTTTCAAAGACACACTTCACGGCATGCATTCATTACTTTACATTTCCCTAATGATCAATAAATAGTGAGGATAAGAGACAGTCACAATTATAACACAGTTCTTTCAATTTAATTTATTCACATCTTCCTTCAATTTCTTACGATTTTATAATCTTACCTGACCATCAGATGGATTCCTGCTGATTGATCGCAGTAACTGAGCAGAACTGATGTTTGGCATTGCAAGAACTTTAGTGATATTATTGTCCGTCAAGTCTGACGTCAAATGCTTTAATACAACCTCCGACTTGTTTAACTGCTTTACTGCCTCTTTAACTTTATTTATCAACACGTCATCCTCCTGTTGCTCCGTCATCTTTAGCTGACTGAAGTTTGTTCCCACGCTTTTAATTTCTAATGTGAACAATCCGTGTTGTTTGTGTATGATGAGAACATCAAAGTCACCTTTGTCATAATGGTGCTTACGAAGGTCTTCGGGCAGTGTGCAAGGGCGTGGTAGAAGGGCAGCAGTAGCCGCATAGCTAGGATGACCAAGGTACTTCCCGAACTGTAACTGAGAAATGACCATCATCACTTCTTTCGGTTGACTGTTATCCGCCAGTGCATGAAGACAATGCAACACACGCTCTAAGGCTTTGTCGTCACGCACGTCACTGTCATACACGGGTTGAAAAAGTAAATTAACTTGACTTCTGTTTAGAACTGGGCCTGAAAGATTTGGAGCTGAAGAAGACTGAAAAGAAAATTACCACTCAAAATTAATATTAATAATATCCCAATAAAATTCCAGATATATATTGTTTGAATATCTAGACCGAAAACACTTCTGGACTGGACCAGCTCAGCGTTTATTCGTCTCCAAATTTCTCTTTTTACTTGAAGCGATTTTATAAAACTAAAGTCATCTGAATTTAATATATTAATTTTAATCTTACCTCCAAGATGTTAATGATTAAATTTAAAAAACAATCTTAACTGCTAGACGTGAACTTAATATATTACAAATAGGAGACTGTATTCTAGATTAACGTAAAAAGTATAAAAGTGTAAATATTTTAGAAATTGTTCCATCTTTGTTACACGTATCTACATGAATAAACGAAAACAAAACACATTAGCAAGATATTTATTTCATCAGTTAATCAGTCGACACACACAGACAACATTGAACACATTCAACATTTAGGACACACAACAGTTAGCACACGCAACCGTCAGAATACACAATATTTCACACACACTTAACAGTCAGCGAATACAAAACAATTTTAAGGGAAATAATTATGAAAACAACACGAAATCGACAAACATTCATCGAAATCAAAGAAAATAAAAATTTCCTTTTTAAACCAGTAGTTAACTTCAATTACAGATTCCCACCTCCACTCATCTCCAGGAAAAGAAATCTAAGCTGCCTCCCCCCTCATTTTCTGCATGCTCTCTCTCTCTCTCTCTCTCTCTCTCTCTCTCTCTCTCTCTCTCTCTCTCTCTCTCTCTCTCTCTTGCCCCTCTGTGAATCAACTTGCCGTGCACCCTGCAAAACCTTGACCTTATATATTGTGATAAATATTTCCACCCTTTCATATATTTGCCACTTGTTTCCATATACCTTTATTTATTATATATTTTTGTGAGGAAATTTGTAGAACACTTTATTCATATCACTGATATTTATGCAGGAAGATTTAAAGGTAGACTTTGTGCATAGCACATTAAGCAAACATGCATTGAAAATCATGACTGTTCTCCAAAATGGATTACTAGAGATTGTCTGAAGTAAATTTTATAAGTGAATGACCCTGGTGTCATTCCTGGTGGAACTCAATAGCCTGCGTTCCATTGAATGTGTGAGTCCACCCCTCAAATCGTTTTACAGATAAACGACTTATTGAATGATAACATCATTTCTGAGAAGCTAGCCAATTAGGGCTAACCAATGACCATCTACTGGCGAACTGTAGTTGACTAATGGGTGCTAATGGAATACAGGGAAAGCCCATGTTGTGGAAAATTATTTTTTGTCCATCACTTGCCGAGAAATTCCTCATGCAGTAAGACATATTTTTCTCATCCGGTCTCCATTCTTGGGAGTCATGTGAGCAAATCCTTATCATGATTAAGCAAAGAATTATAAATTCCCTCTTGCAATTTTGTTTCTTTTCAGCTAAATACCAATGAAATTTTTATGTCTTTCTTTCAAATATAAGTGTGTGTGCTGTTCATACTTCTAAAATATCTTTTGTTATTTTCTTCAGTAGAAATGCCAAGCTATTAATGTTGGCTGATTTAATTGTAACTAACATGCTAGTCATTGTTTAAACCTTGTAGTGAGTCTGATGCAATGAATTTAGAATATCCTTTATGATTCACAATCTTGATCTGTAAAATATTGCCTATAACACAGTAATTTTTCTATTTCCATTTTCTTATCTGTTAACATTATTTCCTTTAATACTGCAGAACTGCTTGTGGAAAAATATGTGACTTGTGAGTGGACATGCGACCTGAATTTATTGTTTACTTGTGTGATAAGCTAAATAATTGTATTCAGTAACTGTAGAATATAGTCTGAGGAGTTGTTACAGAGAGAGACAGTTAAAATCTGTCCAGCTGAATTTCTACAGAAGAGTTATTACATAGAGAGAGGCAGTTAAAATATGTCCATCTGAATTTCTACAGAAGAATTATTACAGAGAGCGACATTTAATATCTGTCCAGCTGAATTTCTACAGAAAAGTTATTATAAAGAGAGACAGTTAATATCTATCCAGTTGAATTTCTACAAAAGAGATATTACAAAGAGAGACAGTTAAAATATGTTCAGCTGAATTTCTACAGAAGTGTTATTACAGAGAGAGACAGTTAATATCTGTCCAGCTGAGTTTCTATAGAAGAGTTATTGTTGCTTCTCTGCAGTCATTGGCAGCACCCGTTTACACCCTCCTTAAACTGGACTTCTGGTACAAATCTGTTCTAATCCTGACCTTGACTGCCGGTGTTTTGGCAAGTCCAGCAAGGCAAGATGGTGGAGGCACATGATGTCATCCACTACAATGAAAAAATAGGTAGAAACTTTGATTCAGGTCACGTTGACATTTCATGAAACAAACCTTGAACTTTCCTTACTGTTTGATGTGCATTATTCGTGTTGTCTGAACGTCAACTGATTGATTGAAGTAATATTGTTAATGAATATTGTTCACTCTAGGAGTCTTTGGGAGGAGAGCTAGAGATAATTTTCAGGAACACTATTATAAACAGTTACTAAGAGAGCCTTTACATGCCTGAGGCTAACTGAACAATCAATATTTTTGTTTGTTTCTGCATCTTTGTATGTCTTCATTGCATAAGGCATTATTTGTACTTGATCAATGTTTGGAAGAAATAATTTATAATACAGTGAGAGTTGGACAGTTCTATTAGCGACAGATCTATACACCACTCATAAACCGTGTGGTGTAGTGGTTTTAACCATCTACGTTCCATGTTGTGTATTGGTTATTGCCATCTATATGCAGTGCTGTGTATGTGTTATATATGTCTATGTGCAGTGCTGTGTATGTGTTATATATGTCTATGTGCAGTGCTGTGTATTGTTTATAGACATCTACGTGCCGTACTGTTTATTGTTGAGTAGCTGGCTTTTGTTTTTATTTTTCATTTGATTCATGTTTCATTTATGTTTCATTTTATTTTTTTAAAAAGAAATTTACATAATCTTTGGTGTAGAGATTTTAACGTTCAATAAGTTCGCTGTGCATTGGTTTTAACAATCTGTAAGCCAGCTATGCAGTGGGTTTAATCGTCTGTAAGCCTTATTGTACAGTGGGTTTAACCATCTGTAAGCCCTATTGTACAGTGGGTTTAACCATCTGTAAGCCCTATTGCACAGTGGGTTTAACCATCTGTAAGCCCTATTGTACAGTGGGTTTAACCATCTGTAAGCCTTATTGTACAGCAGGTTTAACCATCTGTAAGCCCAATTGTGAAGTTGTTTTAGCCATCTGTAAACCATGTTGTGCAGTGGGTTAGCCATCTCTAGGCCCTGTTGTGCAGCGGGTATAACCATATTCAGTGGGTTTCGTCGCGTATATGTCGTAGGAGTGTCGAAATGGCAGAGCTTGTTGGGCAAGACTAAAAGTGTTCTGTCGTTTTTATTATAGGGATTATACAGTTCTAGTATCGTTACTTTGTAAGAATAATACAGTTTTAAAATCTGTTCTTTGTAAGGATTATACAGTTCTAGTTCGTTTCTTTGTAAGGATTATACAGTTCTAGTATCGTTACTTTGTAAGAATAATACAGTTTTAAAATCTGTTCTTTGTAAGGATTATACAGTTCTAGTTCGTTTCTTTGTAAGGATTATACAGTTCTAATATAATTTCTTAGCAAGGATAATAACGTTCTAAAATGCATTCTTTGCAGGGAGTATACATATCTAATAGCGATTCATTATATTTGTTAAATTGCCAATAACAGTTTATCAATCAACGCTTTAATTAGCACAATTACATAAGAAATAAATCTGAAATTAGCATTCCTATCAACAGTATGAAATGAGTGAATTCACATATATTTTTTCTTTAGTTAATAAATTAATTTAAAAAGTGACTACTGGCGTGATCTAGTTTGTATTTAGTATTTATTGCATTTATACATTTAATAAATATAACCAGTGTGTGTAAACAGTTCTTGACTTCAAAGGTCATACGTGTGAGGGTGGTTCGTCAAGACCCAAGATCCAATTACACACACACACACACGCGTGCGCGCGCGCACGCACGCACATAACTATAGCTAATGCCACCATATATACCATACATATAACATCACTGTGATTAGCAATGTTATATTTTGTGTATATCTGACTAACATTAATGTGGCTAATTTAATTATATAAATATATATGACATCATTGAGGCTAATAAATGATTATACATATATAACACATCACTTCTGCTAATATAATTCTATACATTACACACATGATAACGACTAATATGATTACATAAATACATAACAAATAGTATATGACTATTATGATTACACACACAAAAAAGTATTTTTATTTTAATATCATTAAATAAGCATATTATTAGCATTATTATCAGTGATTTAAATTGCCTAAATACATAATAAACATTATCATGAATACGATAATTTAAATGCATTACAAACACTACTATCACTACCATGATTATATAAATATATAACAAATGCCATGATCAAAAATATGTTTATATAAATGCAAGGAATATGTGAGGAATTGTTTGTGTAAATTGATTTTACCGTCGTCTGACATTTCCGTTCACGTGACCTAGATTTAGCAGTTGATGGTCTGTGACTGGGTCCATCCTGTGGGATTTGAGCCACTAACACCTGTTCGCCAGCAATGTTCTCCACGCTATACGGCACACGATTGAATTGAAGGGGAGGTAAGAAATATGTCTGCGTGTGAAGTTCAGGGTACCAAGCCTTTGTGCACTGGAGCCAATAGTTTTCAGCTGGTTGCTGTGACCCCTGACCTTGATCCTTATTCGACGCCTACAGAAATTATAGAAAGAATGACGTCACACTAAACTCTGTATGACAGATCTTTGTGTTATAATTTGACTTTAAGATTGAGTTGATTGAGACATATATATTAGCGCTTGTTATCAAGTAACATATACCTGTAGATATCCCCTTACAATAGAGTATGATTACAAATGTACAAATACAAAGATACCATTTTGTTTCTTGTTAAAAAACTGAAATGGAGATATTGCGTGCATGTTTATCATGTACACCATTGAATTTCCCTAACGTTTAAATAGATGTTGTTGGTACTTTTATTCGTTGGAAATTCAAATGTTTCTCCACTAAGTAAAGGTAGACACTCAATAATATTGTCCGGATCAACTAGCTTTGATTTCTCCACTAAGTAATGGTAGACACTCAATAATATTGTCCGGATCAACTAGCTTTGATTTCTCCACAAAGTAATGGTAGACACTCATTAATATTGTCCGGATCAACTAGCTTTGATTTCTCCACTAAGTAATGGTAGACACTTCACTAATATAGTCTGATAAACTAGCTTTGATTCCCTAATCAAGATGGCTGCTCAAATCTCTGTAGAATGATCTACGCTAGCGTGGTTCGACTACACTTGGCGGGCGAGTGCTGGACAGTGCGGGCAAACACACGCGCTTCCCCGAACAGATATTAATGTACACACTCTCAAACAGACTGCCATAGTCAAGCTATGCACCAATTTTCACACGATTCCAATCATTCATTGTCTTGGAATAATTATTTCTCCTGATAATCATATTTATTTATTCCTTCTTCCAATCTGTTAGAGTTGTGACTTAAATATGTACATAGATAATGTGGCGGAGTAAATATGCCTATCCTTATTTCTAAACGTAATTGTTATATAAATTGTTAAATGTCAAAGTGACCCTAACCCTATGTCTTAAACGTAATTGTTATATAAATTGTTAAATGTCAAAGTGACCCTAATCCTATTTCTAAACGTAATTGTTATATACAATGTTAAATGTCAAAGTGAACCTAATCCTATTTCTAAACGTAATTGTTATATAAATTGTTAAATGTCAGAGTGACCCTATGCTGGTATATACTTTTTTAGTGGAAGTGGAAGTAAACATCTCAGGTGGAGAATATGCTAGAAATTGCTGATGCAATCTGTAACTCTAACGTCATTTAGTTATGATTATGATTGTTATTAATTAATTAATCATTCATAACTCATTACAAGTGATGAGAATCTTAATTTATGTTATTAATAATTCTCCAGCAGACACCACTCGTTTTCTCACTTTTTCAGATATATGGGTGTGTAAACGTTTTTTCTCTTCCACAACACAATGCTTCCGTTGGGTTAGCTCTGTAACATTTAATACTACACGTACAATTTACTAAAATACATACCAGTTGTGTTAGTCCTGTAATATTTAATATTACACGTATATTTTACTAAAACACATACCAGTTGTGTTAATCCTGTAATATTTAATACTACACGTATATTTTACTAAAATACATACAAATTGTGTTAGTCCTGTCACATTTAATACGTGTACTTTTGATTACAGTATATACGAATTATGTTAGTATTGTAACATTAATGTATCTACACTTGTACTTTTGACTACAAGACATACAACCTGTGTCAGTCCTGTAACATACAATACGTGCACTTTTGACTACAATATATACAAGTTGTGTAAGTCCTGTAACATACAATACGTGTACTTTTGACTACAAGACATACAACCTGTGTCATTCCTGTAACATACTATACGTGCACTTTTGACTACAATATATACAAGTTGTGTAAGTCCTGCAGCATACAATACGTGTACTTTTGACTACAAGACATATAAGATGTGTCAGTCCTGTAACATACAATACGTGTACTTCTGACTAAAAGACATACAAGTTGTGTAAGTCCTGTAACATACAATATAGATATACGCTAAACGTGTACTTCTGAGTGAACCCATAAACTAAAAATAGCATCCACAAAAGAATGTTTTTAGTCCCACTGTTTTATACAGCAAGCTATTCTTGTTTATTTGAGTGACATTCCAAACTAAAAATAGCTCGATCATTGTTCTGTCTATGATGCTGGTTTTAATAACGTCCTGGAGTAGACAATAATTGCTGTTTATTCAAAATCAGTTCGAAAATATTAACGTGTTGACATAAATTGTAAACATATATTATTTAAAATAGATTTAAACATACTAAATAGTCATTGACACAAAAATAAATAAATCTATTATGTAAAGTGCTCAAATCAACCACAAAAATAAGAGTTTAGTTTAAGTTTAAATTTGTTTTACCATGGATTCACGTTGTCATTGTTGTAATCAAGATTTGTCAAAGTTTGCAATTGATGACGTCGTTTGCTGCTCCATCCTGAACGTTTTACCATCAGTTATATTTTTCATTCTTCACTGTGCGATACTTCACTGAAATGAAAGGGAGGTAAGAATTTGATGTGCGGTACCTGACTGAAATGAAAGGGAAGTAAGAATTTGGTGTGCGGTACCTCACTGAAATGAAAGGGAGGTAAGAAATTGATGTGCGGTATTTCACTGAAATGAAAGGGAGGTAAGATATTGATGTGCGGTACCTCACTGAAATGAAAAGGAGGTAAGAAATTGGCGTGCGTCTGAAATTTTATCTTCATGCATTCGCACCGTCTTTATACAATGACGTCATTCTTTTACAGTTTTCTTCACAACGAGAAGTCTGTTACTTGCCTGTAGGTCATGTTTGTCAGAAAGTTTACCCCTACCTCAAGTCATTTGCTTGCCCCTCTTTCACATTCAGTTCATTTTGACCTACTTTGATATTTTCAATATGACCCATGTTGAATTACTGTTCATTTTGATATTTTTCTACCTGTATTGTGTTGGAGGTGAGGGTCTTTGGCAAATGGAGTTTTGCTTGTTCTACTTTGGTATACTGTTCAATATGATTTTTTTCCATGTAATAATTTTAGAGTACTTTTATTGCTATACTTTATTCTTTGTGTATGATAATAGAAAGTGAAAGTGGTATCATTATTTACTGGAGTTTGATTGCCCAACGTCTATTACACTGAAGAGTAGTGACATTACTAAATGGAGTTTTGTTTAACAACGTGTATTACACTAGAGATTTGTGTCATTGCTAAGTGGAGTTTTGTATGGCCAATGTATATTACACTGGAGATTTGTGTCATATAATGAAAAGAAATATATAAATGACATGATAACACTGTGATGAAAAGATTGATATAAAATACAAACACTGACATGTGACTGTAGTTTGACCAGATCAGTTACAAATGTTTGTATCAAAATGGACTCGAGCTGTTATTTTCAATTTAAAACTTTCAATAGCCTTTACAGAAATTAATATTTGTCAGTTAAATAATAGAAATACAACGAAAGCTTTCTTTTTGTCACTGAAATAATAGGAATGACATTTAATGAGTCAGTATTTTTTCTTATGGGTGGGATCGCATAGTGTTATAATCAGTAAACATTCTGATTGGGAGGGACCGCATGTTGATATAATCAATTTTCTAGTGGGAGTGGGGACCGCACAGTATTATAATCAATCAATTTTCCTTTGGAAGGGATCGCAAAGTGACGCAACCACCGTACAGTAAATACGTCAGTGAATCAGTTGACTTTAACTACTTCACTCTAATAAGTCCATTTATATTCTCTGATAGGATTAACCTGCACTTTGTATTGACTCTATTGTTGAAATACGAATATAAATCTATTATTATTATATATGTAGAGAGATACTGTAAATAGTTATCCGAACGTGGGTTCCTGGAATATTGTGTTTAATTGTAAATTTCATGGTAATTGTCATCATATGTATGTTGATTTTTCTTTTAATAAATTTACTGTTAAATTTATTTATCTTCTTACGCATATTGATATTTGATAATCTTAAGAAGAAAATGGGTGGATGATGGCTCGCTAAAAATAGATTAAAGACTTATTAAGTTTCTCCTTTAGTAGGAAACTTTCCACAAGCATAAACCTTATGTGACTGTAAATGTTGTTTTATGTTGTGGATTTGTGAAAACGTTTACAATGCCAAAATATGCACCAAGTGATGATGAGCGATGTCTGTTGGAGGATCATTAATAAAATAAAATCAATATTCTCATCACTTGAAATTATGAAATTATGAATGATTAATAATAATAACTCCGTTCATTAACTAAGTGGCGCACGTGTCATACATACTTAACTATTCTGTTATTGCCGGCTGACGAAAATAGTGACATATACTTCATTTTGTTATTACCGTCTGATCCAGCTAGTTAGTAATTACAGTGCTACTGAGGGCTGATCAAGCTAGTTACATATAACTACTCTGTTATATCTGGTTAACTCATGCAGCAAGACAACCGTTCGCTGTGTATAACTGTCTGTGGTTTTGTCTAATATTTCAATATTTCATTCTGACGTATGTATGTATTCTTCTGTGTATAATATCATTCCTTCAGTAATTATACATCTCGCCTAGAACATTACTAGCTATGATACTATGTTTTTGTACTTTTGTCTATAACTGCATTCCTTCATTAAGTACATATATCCTGGAATAGTATAATCTATGATAGTGTATACGAAAAGTGCTCTGTCAGGGGAGGTAAGATGACAGATTTTAAGTGACTATGCTTTAGCCTACAGATAGGCACTTGATCATCAGTTTGACCTTTGAACACACTGAGCTTCTAAAACAACGGTGATTCCAGCAGACCACAGGCCAGGACCAAGTAGTTTGGCTAGAGTGCATATCTTCCACAAATCTAAACCAAACCGTTACAGGAAACAATTACACTAAACTGGCTGTACATTTCACACTTTCATGCATATCTTCCTCCCAACCTGAGCTAACTGGATGTTGTGCATTTAACACCTTCTTCTTATACACCAGCTTGAATATTATTATGTTATTTCATTTGAAAGACTCACACAGTCATCTTGAAATACGTCATAATATTCTTCCTAACGTCCTCCCATATTGCGTAGCGATAGTTCTAATATTAAGTTTTTACTTTCTTTGATTTCTTTTTTTTTCTCTCTTAAATCTGTTGAGACCGATGGCGATGAAGTGACTCGCTCTCACGTTATACGTTGTCAGTCTGTCCACTTTAATTAAATATCCATGTTTGTACTTGTCTTTCACTTTGTCAGTCTGTCCATTTTAATTAAATACCCATGGCTTTAAGTATCAGAGGGCTCGGAGCTTTATTCCCATCATTCACTCTTTTCTACACTCTCTGTCGTTTGCCTACCAAACATCTGTGGCTTGCCGGAAGTTGTGTTTTGGAGATTGGCATTCACTTATGAGAGCCCAGGGTGATGGAAGATTAACATCTTGTATCCACCCCTAATCACCACAACACGTCACTCCTTGTAATAATAAAACTATGCGCTCAGTCTGTTATGCCACACTACACAATAGGAAAAAAAAAGTTAAGAAAGTGTATCAGCTTATCTCCCCTTTCTTGTCTCGTGTTACTCCCAGAGTGGTCTTAGATAATACAGCTGGTGTGTGACGCGAATTGTGTTGAATTACAGAAATCAGAATCCTTACAAAGTCAATGATCTCTCACAAAATTCTTTTCCACATTTAGACATTCTTGGGATAGAGTTTATTTCTGTAACATACATCTATGTTTTCTGTACTGAAGTCCAAGCGATACTTTTGAGCGGGCGTGTCAAAATTGAGCTTACGAGTACTATGTCAGTTATAATTTTATTCCTGTCATTTTTTTAATACAGGAGTATCATTTCTATTATAATTTTATTCCTGTCACGTGTTAACCCATATGTTTCATGCTAGTTATAATTTCATCTCTGCCACTTATGTGTATCCAGTCATTCATACGTTTATTCCTGTCACTGGTTAACTAACCCATGAGTATCCGGTCAGTTATACGTTTATTCCGGTCATTTGTTAAATCCTGTGTTTCAAGTCATTAATAATTTTATTTCTGTGACTTCCTAACCCATGAGACAAATTAAAAATGGACACAACTGTTGTCATCTCCGTATAGATTTTAATCGAATTAAGTGCAAACAAAAACCAAACTCACAAACAAATAAACTTTATTCTCCAGATGGTTTTCAGTCGAATGAAGTTCAAATTAAAAAAGCAACACAAACAAACAAACTTAATTTTCCACAAAGTCGTAAGAGTGACGTTCATAGTACTATGTGAAAAACTAACAAGAGCAAAATTACTGACACGGTGTGTGTTTACTTTCTTCTTGTAAGACTGACAAGAGCAACATTACTGACATAGTGTGTGTTTGCGTCCTGTAAGACTAACAAGAGAAAAATTACTGACATTACTGACATAGTGTGTGTTCACTTTTTCTTCTAAGAAAAGTATGACGTCAAAAGGTATCAACTTAGCTGTAAAGTGTCCTCCTACAACAAACTATCTTTTATACAGACAACTATCTGCTAACCAGAAAACCAGAACAGTGCACTTAAAGCAAACTATCTTTGATACAGACAACTATCTGCTAGCAGAAATCTTAAGCATTACATTTACATTAAACTATTTTCTAAATAACAAGTTATCTTCTGTACGGGAAATTATCTTCTAAACAGTAAACAATCTGTCTTGTGTAGTGAAGTATATATATTACTAAAGTTCGACAAGATCCTGAACAGAAAAGCTTTAACCCAAAAGAATTTTAAACATGGTTCATTAAGTCAGATGTAAACTGAAGCTTGTGTGCAGTTCAGACAAACTTTTACACAAAAGACTTTTAAATCTTGGAGAATTAAATTGGAAGTAAACTTAAGCTTGTGTACAGTTCAGACAAACGACTTTTAATTTTGGTTTATTAAAAATTATGTAACCTTAAGCTTGTTGGCAGTTCAGAGAAGCTTTAACCAAAAAGACCTTTAGTCTTGGTGTATTAAATCAGAGATAAATTAAAGCATTTGTACACTCCAGACAAGCCTTCATCCAAAAGACTTTAAAACTTTTGTTAAACATGTCAAAATCGTACACTCACCTCTCATTGTTATCGTGTGTAGTGAAGCTGGAGACAGGTAGAACTGGCAAGTGTCAAAGTGACTTTCACTTTGTAACTCTCAAGCGACAGAACCTGTACTTTTATCCTTAGCACGTAAGCGTGGTGCGCCAGCTTTGACCTGATACTTCATCACGTGATACGAATGAGAGACCAGGAAGTAGTTTATTCCTAATCACTAAAGCATGACTCGCCAGTAGTGTGCCGACTGTTCTTCACGTTGATACTGGCAAGAGGTCAGAAAGAAAGATGTAAGCCATTTTACCCAAACAGGTTTTTACTCACTAATGAAACTGTGGAAGAGTAAATTTGCCTAACCCTATTTCGAAACTTGTTATATAAATTGTTAAATTGTCGAAGTGACCCGACTTTGTGCACTCCTTATAATGATATTTTTGTATGCGTCAGATTTGTAGTAAACACTCGAATTGAGAATATGCTAGAAATTGCTGATGTAATGCAGTAAATGTAAGGAATACATTGCACTCTGTTGATGTATGGTGGCAAGGTATGCTGACTACATCAAACATTTTCCAGTACAAGGAATTACTGGAAATTTCTACAATTGTTGTTCTGCATTTTGTATAGCTTTCAAGCAGAACCAGCTACACACTACAGTGAACTAATAAATACATAAAAACCATAGTTAAAGAAAGAATAACGTATTTAAGTAAGATTATAATGACATCAAAATAATAGTATGTGAAATATATGGGAGTAATATTTATGTATTGTAGTAGTAATAGTAGTTCCATTAACTTCTTTTGCTCCACAACAATTGCATAAAAATTCATCTTATCAAAGTTTTTGGTATTTGGTGGATTCCTGTGGAGCCTTCTTATCAATGTTCTCGGTTTCTGGTGGATTCCTGTGGAGCCTTCTTATCAATGTTCTTGGTTTTTGATGGATTTCTGTGGAGCCTTCCTCTCTTCTCATAAAGTCAGAGAGGGTAGTTTGTCAGGCGTGCTGCTACTTTTTTTTCTTTACTTTGACTCTTTCTTGTTCGTCTTGCTGCTTTTTGTTTTTTAATTTCTTTGACTGATTCTTGTTCTGCTTGCTGCGACTGTTGTGGATCCTCTGATTTTGTTCTTTTTTTTGGGGGGGGGAGGGTGAGGTAATTTTGCTGTAATAGTATCCTCTGTGGTTAAAGTGTGAGGTTTTGATTTTGTAGTCTTTGACAAATTATTGTTCCTATGTAATTGTCTTGCCCGTATTTGAGAGGTGTAACTTCTTGATTGTTGGGTGTCTTTCTTTATTTGTTTAGATAGATAGATAGATAGACAGATAGATAGACAGACAGATAGATAGATAGATAGATAGATAGATAGATAGATAGATAGATAGATAGATAGATAGATAGATAGATAGATAGATAGATAGATAGATAGATAGATAGATAGATAGATAGATAGATAGATAGATAGATAGATAGATATAAATGTTGTATTTTATTTATTTATTTTTATTTACAAGAGGTGAAGTGTGATTGTTTGAATGAAGTACGTTATGAGTGCTTGGTGCATGTGATGTTGGTGATGTTTTGGAGGGTAAAGAAGTGATTGGGTGGTGGTGAATGGTGGGTCCAGTAGGTTTGTTGTTTCCCTGATTATTTTTCTTTTTTCTATGTAATTATTACATTGTATCAGAAAGTGTTCAATTGTGTTGTCTGTCCTTAAGTGAGTGCACGACTTGGTTTGTGCGTGAATCTCCTGGAGTTAAATCTTAGTCTATATATAGCTCTGTTATATTATGTTTAGTAAACAGGGGAATCTCTTAGTCTATATATAGCTCTGTTATATTATGTTTAGTAAACAGTGGAATCTCTTAGTCTATATATAGCTCTGTTATATTATGTTTAGTAAACAGGGGAATCTCTTAGTCTATATATAGCTGTGTTGTAGGTTGTTACGTTTCCAGTATTTATTTAGAGACCCTGCTTAGGAAATTATAGAACTTTAATTTACTATTTAAATTAATTCCCTCTCGTTTAACCTAAACAGACTGGTTGCTCAAATCATCATTCGACTAAATTAAAAATGCATCTTTGTAGTCTAGATCACAGATTTACGAACTGATAATTTGCGTACATTAGCTAGATTGGAAATCGTTAAAAACTCTCTTAGATTCATATGCATTCATTACGTCATTCGCTTAGCTCAAACAGCCCCCATCCAATCCACATTTTTTGGTCTATATGCATACAAATTACTACAAAAAGAGGTTCTTAACAAGATGAAATAAGATTTAATAAGTTTAACAATTAACAGCAACAATTAATCACGAGCACGAAGTCTAGATTCAATACAAATGTTATTTCTTGCTCTATCGTCTTTGTTATTAGTTTTAACGAGAATTTCTGCCAAAATATTCACTTGATCCTGGACCACAGTAGATATACTTAACTACACTCTTGGTCGCATGTGGGGTTCAACTGGTTAGAACTTGTCCACATCACTTTGGCTCATCGTCAGTACTGCCTAGCATAACAGTCAATCGTCCACTCAATTACTGCATCGCTAATGTACTTGTGACGATCGTTAACCGTAGTTAACACAATGTACTTCAACGTAGTTCACGTATGGGTCATGAAGATACCTGAGTCGGCGTACGACTCAAGAAGTACGAAGGTAGAGAGGAATAACATAAGAACCCGGCTGAAACAAAGGATTTGGGCTCTGTAACTATTTGCGTCTATATTCGCAAAACCCAAGCACATGTTTCTTTGTTTAAGGTTCTGAATTTAGAATCTTTGACTATCGTGTCGTTTACAATTCAAATATGGTTATATTTAAATATACATTGTGGTTCACGTGTGTGTTACATGTAACATTACACGAACGTATGAATTCCCAAATATTTACAGCATTAAAAATTGGAATTCACACAAAGGGTTAATTCAAAATGAAGCATGAATGCTTTACAATTTTACACGAAAAATTATATGCAAGAACAATTTGAATTACAAAGAAGAATTCACTACGTGCACAGACATTCTGGCGGCACTAGGGAATTTAAGATTTATATAAATTAAAGATAAGAAAAAGTTACAATAATTTATATACAATAACTTTTAGATTTGTCCTTTTACATCGAAACAAGTGCTTTGGCTAAAATAGCGATAAGCTGCACAAAATACATACATCAATTCAATTACAAAATACAATCAACAAATGCAATAATATTAGTAAGAAGTAGACGTGTTATTGTTACCTCTTAAAAGTAGATTTACTGCTCTAGCGCGGTTCTTTCTTTCGACTCTCTCATACGACTCTGGTATGCGGCGGGACGGAGCTAATGCAGCTGTCTTGTGCGTCTGCCGATCTGGGAAGCGAGTACTGTTTTTGCGCGCGTGATCATATTTTATAAAACTGCATTGAACGCATCACGTGACCGCTCACGTGGTATGTTGTTGATCTCGAAGGTGCTGGACAATGGCCTAAAGTTATGCAACAAATCTGACCTTGCTAGAAGCTTCTCGATACTGATGTATCACGGGTGAATTTCAACAAAGGTCCCTTCAAAATTTTAATTTTGAAAACGAGCAATTGGGTCACGAGGTCATGACACAGAATTTGTCACACTCGTCACATAGGTTATGTTTAGTAAACTGAGGAATCTCGTGGAGTTGAATCTTAGTCTACCTATTGCTCTGTTATATGTTGTTTAGTAAACAGGGGAATCTCTTAGTCTATATATAGCTGTGTTGTAGGTTATGTTTAGTAAACTGGGGAATCTCGTGGAGTTGAATCTTAGTCTACCTATTGCTCTGTTATATGTTGTTTAGTAAACAGGGGAATCTCTTAGTCTATATATAGCTGTATTGTAGGTTATGTTTAGTAAACTGGGGAATCTCGTGGAGTTGAATCTTAGTCTACATATTGCTCTGTTATATGTTGTTTAGTAAACAGGGGAATCTCTTAGTCTATATATAGCTGTGTTGTAGGTTATGTTTAGTAAACTGGGAAATCTCGTGGAGTTGAATCTTAGTCTACATATTGCTCTGTTATATGTTGTTTAGTAAACAGGGGAATCTCTTAGTCTCTATATTGGTATGTTGTAGGTTATGTTTAGTAACGGGGGGTGAAGTGGAGTGGGCGTCTTCTTATTTTATAGAAGCTTGATTTGTGCATGAATTTCTGCTATGTGTATTGATTTGTTTAGTGGTATACCATATCTTCTGCCATGTTTTGCGCCTTTCTCTGCTGTTTCATTTCCTATTATGTTTATATGGGTTGGAATCCATAGTAGTGTTGCTTTTATGTCTTTTTCCCAGTGTAGCTATGTGTTTGGATATTTGGTTTGAGATTTGTGTTCTTATAGTTTGAAAGGGGTTTTCTCGGTTTTGTAGTGATGTTGGTGAATCTGTGAGAATGAGTATTTGTGTCTGTGTTAGTGAAGTGTTTATTACTAATGTCAGTGCATTTTTATTGCTACTAATTCTCCTGTTAGGATTGTGTTTTTGGTTTAGTTTGTAGGTGTGTGCAAGTGTCTGTGCGTGTGTTGCTGGTCCTGTTTCCGTTTGACTTTTGGATCCATCTGTTCTAGTGCTTTTTGTTTGGCTAAGTGTGGGTAATTGTATTCTGGAGGGTGTTTGAGTAAGGTTAGGTCAATGTTTGGCTAAGAGTGGGTTAATGTATTTTGGAGGGTGTTTGAGTAAGGTTAGGTCAATGTTTGGCTAAGAGTGGGTAATTGTATTTTGGAGGGTGTTTGAGTAAAGTTAGGTCAATGTTTGGCTAAGAGTGGGTTAATGTATTTTGGAGGGTGTTTGAGTAAAGTTAGGTCAGTGTTTGGGGTATTGGTTGTCCAGGGCGGCTGAGGTTTTGTGTATACGTCTTCTGTGTTGAGTGAGTTCAGTATGCTTTTATGTGTAATGTGTATGTGTAAAATATGGGAGTAGTATTTATGTATTGTATGTGTAAAATATGGGTAGTTTTTATGTATTGTATGTGTAAATTATGGGAGTAGTATTTATGTATTGTAAATATAAAATATAAATGGCGTGCCCAGTGCAGCAGACGCAATGTAAAATAAAGAGGGAGGGAAGGAGAAAAGAGAAGAAAAAAATGAAAGAAAATGAAAGTAAAAGTAGAAAGAAATATAGTGAAAGATTTCAGACATGCACACTGAATGACGTCATGTCAACGATTACGTCATAAGTATGATGCACGTCGTCATGACAACAGGACATTTCTTTGTTCACTTTAACGAGTAAGAAGATAAAATAACACAAAGAGAAATTGAGAATAACGAAGACGACATTGGCGATGTTACAGTTGTAGACGTACAAATATCAATACACGTAAATAACACACTGTACAGTACAATGACACACTACACGTTGTTTTATTCATTACACACTACACGTTGATTGTAGTTTATAATTTGTCGTTGTCGTCTTCAGTGTTGTTGTTGTGATCATGATGTTCCGGACTGTACTTCAGTCGGTTAGGAGACGGATGTGTTCGTTAGAAAGCGTTACCGGTTATCGTTATTCTCATCTGAGTTGATCGTTACAGTCAAAACATCAAGACAGGTCTAAATCCAATCAACAAAAGTTGTGACGTACAGCGTGACATGGCGTCAAGTCTGTCAAACAAGTAAACACCTCTATTCTCGACAACGACCACCTTTCTCTCCAAACCAAGAACATCGCGCCAGTTTGTCACCGTCACCAGATCACCGACACCAAGCGCCGTGTCACGAATGGCGGCTTCATCACATTTCTCCACCACGCGCACCGGCACGTGACATGCACGCAGACCCTGGACCAGACCGCTAGCCGTTGTAGTCACTTGGCCGTTATTGTCCACCCGGTCATCAGTCGGGTAGTCAACACACAACACCAGGACGTCTCGGTATAGCAGAGGTTGAGGGCCGTTACTGTTACCTGACATTTGATAAAAAAATATTTTTATTTATGTATCCGTTCATCCACCCGCATGTATTTGTATTGTTTCATTCACTCACCGTGTAAAACACACCACACCCATACCTGTCAGGCCGACGTTGAGTTCTGTCAGGACACGGGCGACTTGAAGTCCACACTCTACACAGTCACGTGGCCATTCCTCTGTGTGACCTGATTGTCCGTCACAGTGCGTGAATTCTATAACCGCCGGGCCGTCTGTCGGAACAGGGACGTCATTGACCGTGTAGTCATGGACTTGTTTATAAAACTGTATTTGTTCTGCCTTCATCACCTCCCTGACGACGACTGGCGGTGACCTTAGAGGCGTTGTCAGCTTGACCTCTTCCAGACATAACGGCCTGACTTCATGACGCACTGATGCACCCCACAGGTACACATCGGGTGTTTCTACAATGAGTTGATCACAAAACTTCCTGAATATCCAGTAACTATAGAATGAACAGAAGAAGACGTTATGTCAGTGTTGACGTCAGATAATTATGACGTAATGATGTTTACTTTATTTTTGTAACGTCATTTACAAAGTAGACAGTTACTTTCTTTTCTTCCTTCTCAGCTGTTTGTTTACGAGCTAATCATTTGTGTTGTTTCATGTTTGTCTGTCTGTTTAGCAATGTACACACCCTCCATCAAATATATTTACTGGCGACATTCTTAATCAGTTAACCGTTATCTGTAGTGATATGTGACCGTTAGATACAGAGCATATCTTTGTAAGTGTCTTAAGTTAACACGCTGTATAACAAACCTGTAATCATAATGAATGGCCTCGTCTGCAATCACACACAGTTGTCTCCCTTCACTCAGAGATTTCAGACGTCTGACTGCAGTCTCCACTTCTCCATCTTTCTCAAAGTCAAACTGATGTCGGTGTACACGTGAACTGGCTGTTGTCGTCTTCGTGGTTTCCTTAAGTTGATGTTCGATGGCGATCGACGCTGCACGGCTTTCAGACCAAGTACTGACAACATGGACGTCGTGTCCCAGTTGAAGCCAGGTTAGCCCATTAACAATCAAGACAATGGTTTTACCTGTCCCAGGTGGACCGATAACAAGTATCCGGGATGGTGACCGATTCAAAAGTTCCACTTGCTGTGGAAATAACACGAGCCTGGCCATTGTCTCTCCAGTCGCAGACACCGCCTCCCCAAGAATCCTTATCTCCAGTCGTGGGGCTGTAACACAGTGAACTTCCACTGTAGTCGCTGGACCACAGAACCTGTAATGGCAAATAGTGGAATGTGTATTAAACGACAGTTCAAATTTAATCTGAAATAGAAAGAAGACCATGACTGGACTTCATATAGATTGCAATAACCTTGAAGTCCAAGTGTTTATTTCCTATATTATTCTAAAATTATTTTTAAATTTGATATTTCGTTGAAATAAGGTAAAACTTAGTTGAAGTATTGTGAAAGTAATTAGACACAAGAAGAATATCATGTTTGACTTTTAGTGCACACCTCGTGATCATTAGAGTGAAGAAAGATTATAATTATGAGTGTTTATAGATAGGTAGTCGGAAATGGAATAGAAAGTCGTTAATTCATTAAATAAGAAAATATTAAAAGTTCAAGTAAGATAACAAAAAAAAAATAAAAATCTTAAAGAAAGAGAGATTGATGACAGGTAATTTCCTTCCTTCACTATATACCTGGCCACCAAGTGCTCATACACCGTCTCTGTTATTGATGGCTGGACTCCAGACATCTTGACTAACTGCTGCCACCACATGACCAGATCTTTAAGGACGATGTGATTGATGTCTGAAGCCGTCCGTTTGTCTGAGAGTTGGTCTGAGAGCAGACACATCTTTAAGGCATCATCAACACTGCTGACACCAAGACACTGACACAATTCCTGTTTGGGGTGGGGGAAATATAATTATAGAACAAGCCACACTTATTTAATAAAACGAAAAATAATCTCATGATAAATACAAAGTAAGAAATATAATTATAGAACAAGCCACACTTATTTAATAAAACGAAAAATAATCTCATGATAAATACTAAGTAATAGATATAATTATAGAACAAACCACACTTATTTAATAAAACGAAAAATAATCTCATGATAAATACTAAGTAATATAGATTTTCAGTTAATGCACATAAAGATAATTATTATACACTTTTAGTTATAAATAGACATTTGTTAAAACGGTTTGCTGAAGAGTTAGAGATTATAGTAAAGAAGGTGATTATTTACAGTTTCGTGAAAAGCAAGAGTATAAAAGAATGAGATTATTAACTGTAGAAATTACAGCATTCTTTATAACAGTGCACTAATAATGACACAAGCCCCATGTTCTTAGTAAAACAGTCGTCTGCAAGATTACTTAGAATAGAACTCTATAAAGTGTCGTAGAAGGCGGCTTCGCCCCCCATCCCCCACACCGACGGAGGGCGGTTGAGGGTGTGCGCCAAACTGGTGCAACCTGTTTCACCCCCTTCCGCCAACCCTCCTGTCCTCCACTTCAGACACACCGCTAGGCTGTGTGGATCCCCTAGAAGCAGACCAAGACTGAGAACATCGTGAAGATGAAACGTCTTTTGGGGTGAGTGTGAGTGAAACACACATCTGTAAAGTGTCGACTGCTAAATACTTTTTTCTCACAAACTTCGTTTTGCAGGAGTATATGAAACCAGGGGATGGGGTATACATGATGCCATTTTCTTCTCTGTAATAATGCATACACTTACTCAAAAATATTAACAAAGGAACACATATACTGACACATATATGATTGAATGGATAATATATTTTTTTATTTAATAAAAGATAATTACTTAAAACGTGCTTATAATTTGTTTGTATTTCAGTCTGTGAGTGTGTTGTTTGAATGTTTGTGAGTGTACTTGTTGTATGTATGTGTGTGAGGGGGTGTTCGTGTGCGTGTATGTGTGTGTGTGTGTGTGTGTGTGTGTGTGTGTGTGTGTGTGTGTGTGTGTGTGAAATAATCAAGAAACTATGTTGTAAAACTACTTTTAGCAAATAAAGTTTACAATTAGACAAAATTCTATTTCTCTTGTCTTTGTGAAAAAATTAAAACCACTCAATGTGTAATCTGATCTTATCTGAGATGTTGAATTCCACGAGCATAGAGACATGAAGCAATGTCCCCCAAGTGAAACTACATATGGGCCAAAGACCATATGTGAAACTACACACACACACACACACACACACACACACACACACACACACACACACACACACACACACACACACACACACACACACACACACACACACACACACTCACACTCCTAAAATAAATTATTTTAAATCCAAAAGGCTGAACTGCTTCGATCAATATTCAATCAAATTCACTCCAATTTTAATCAAAGTACTTTTAGAATTCACTCAGAAACATTCGGTTTTCTCTTATAAACTAAATTATACTTCACTCAGAAACATTCAGTGTTCTCTTATAGATTAAATTATAGTTCACTCAAAAACATTCAGTGTTCACTTATAAACTAAATTATAATTCACTCAGAAACATTCAGTGTTCACTCATAAACTAAATTATAGTTCACGCTTATGAATGAATCAAGTTAACTATCTTGGTGCCATTGAACTCAAATGAACTTTCTCTTATGACACCACAAGGTCGTGATTATTAATTATAACCATTTATAAACTCTAATTGTAACTGTTGAACTATTTGCTACGTGTAACCATTTATAAACTCTAATTGTAACTGTTGAACTATTTGCTATAGGTAACCAAGTTGTCTTTTGTTATTTCTTGTTGAATACATTTATTGTTGATACTTAGACCACTCGTGTTAGAGCGTCTCTTTTTTGTTGTATTCATTCACCTCTGTTACTTACTATACCTGGCTGTATATATCAGGCTCTCAAGCTATCTTCTAGAACTATCAATTTCCTATCCTACATTATCTATCTTCCAGAACTATCACTTATCTTACATTAACTATCATTCACAATTCTAACATGTATGACCAGCCAGAAGATGTGTTTGGGGGATTAATATAAAGGTTATGGGCGGCCCGGGGTGGTGGAGAATTAACATCTTGCGCACCTCCCAGCTAAACGTCACACTAAAGTCAGTTTACTTATATATACACACACACACACACACACACACACACACACACACACACACACACACACACACACACACACACACACACTCATATATACACGCTCACTCATAGTCATATGAACATATCGTAACATAATTGTGAAATAATATGTTGGAGGTAAGAGATCTTACATCATAGGGTCATGTTAGTAGAGTACAGGGCATGATGCCAAAAACGTCTCACTCTATTTTGAAATCTGAAATTGTTTCCATATGGAATATTTATTGCTTGGGACTTCGAAAGGCCATGAGTTATGCTTCCGGATGGGCGGAAGTCTAGATATGATGATAAGTAGAGAAAAGTCATTCTGACGTCAACAATTTACAGAAGTCACTTTGTGAATGACTGACATCACCGCATACACAGAAATAAATTTCATGGCAATATTTATTTGGATCTTTCATGTGTTGCTCTCTAACTTGGAAGTGTTCTATTTCGAGAGACTGCTATATAAAGACATACATGGTGGTAAGTTGTTTACTGTATAAGACGATTAATAGTAGTTATTGGTTTCCATGGTAATAAATAGTTTCAAATACACACTTCACAGCATTTATTATTATTTATTACTTTACATTTCCCTAATGATCAATCAATAGCAAGGATAAGAGGCACTCAATTTAATTTAATAATTTTATCCATCAATTTCTTTATTATTTTAAAATCTTACCTGACCATCAGATGGATTCCTGTTAATTGCTCGCACTAGCTGAGTAGAACTGATGTTCGGCATTGCAAGAATTTTAGTGATATTATTGTCCGTCAAGTCTGACGTCAAATGCTTTAATACAACCTCTGACTTGCTTAACTGCTTTAACGCCTCTTTAGCTTTCTTTATCACAACGTCATCCTCCTGTTGCTCCGTCATCTTTAGCTTATTGAAGTTTGCTCCCACGCTTTTAATTTCTAATGTGAATAATCCGTGTTGTCTGTGTATGATGAGAACATCAAAGTCACCTTTGTCATAATGTTGTTTACGAAGGTCTTCGGGCAGTGTGCAAGGGCGTGGTAGAAGGGCAGCAGTAGCCGCATAGCTAGGTTGACCAAGGTACTTCCCGAATTGTAGCTGAGAAATGACCATCATCACTTCTTTCGGTTGACTGTTATCCGCCAGTGCACGAAGACAATGAAACACACTCTCTACGGCTTTGTCGTCACGCACGTTACTGTCAGACACGGGTTGAAGGAGTAAGTTCACTTGACTTCTGTTTACCACTGGGTCTGGAAGATTTGATGCTGAAGAAGACTGAAGAAAATTACCACTCAAAATGAATATTAATTATATCCTAATAAACTTCCAGGTATGCCCTATATAATGTTTAAATATCTAGAGCGAAAACATGTTTGAACATTTCTGGAATGAACCAGCTTAGCGAATATTCGTCTCCAAATTTCTCTTTATACTTGAAGCAACTTTATAAAACTAAAATCAACTGAAATTAATAAATTGCAAATATCAATCTTATCCCCAAGATGTCAAATTACAATAACAACCATACCACCAATATGTGAACTCATTAAAATAAAATTAACAATCTTTCACCAATATGTGAATTTAATAAATTAAAATTAGCAATTTTTAACCACTTTGTGAATTTAATAAATTAAATATAACAGTCTTACCACCAATATGTGAATTTAATAAATTAAAAATAGCAATCTTTCACCAATATGTGAATTTAATAAATTAAAAATACCAATCTTATCACTAATATGTGAATTTAATATATTCAATATAACAATCATACCACCAATAATTGAATTAAATATATTACAAAGAGCAAACTATTTTCTAGATTATCGTGAGAAAAAGAAAAGTGTAAATATTTTAGAAATTGTAACCTTCCCTCTTTCTTAAACGTATCTAAAGGAATAAACGAAAACTAAACTCATTAACACGGTATTTATTTCATCAGCTATTCAGTCGGCATAGAGAGAATACACACAGCATTGAACACATTCAACAATCTGGACAACAGTCAGCACACGCTACTGTCAGAATACACACTATTTCACACACACTGAGCGGTCAGCGAATACATAACATTTTTAAGGAAAATAATTATGAAAACAACACCAAATCGATAAACATTCCTCGAAAGCAAAGCAAATAAAAATCACAATTTGACACCAGTAGTGTAACTTTGATTACTGTCCCCCACCCATCTCCCTGAAAATAAATCTAAGCTGCCTTCCCCCCCCCCCACACACACACACATCTTTTGCATGCTCTTTTTCCTGACCCACTGAAAATCAATTTGCAGTGTGCCCTGCAAAACCTTGACCTTGTATTTTGTGAATATAAATATAAATATTTTCACCCCTTCCTTTATTTGTCACTTGTTTCCATATATCTTTATATATGATATATTTATGTGATGAAATTTGTATTCTATTTTTATTTTATTTATGAAATTTATAATTTATTTTTATTTTATTTATGAAATTTGTATTTTATTTGTATTTACTCATGTCACTGATATTTATGATATATTTGTGCGATGAAATTTGTAGAGCACTTTATTCATATCACTGATATTTACGATATATTTTTGTGATGAAATTTGTAGAGTATTTTATTCATACCACAGATATTTATGCAGTAAGATTTAAAGGTAGATGTCGTGCACTGCACGTTAACAAACACAATGAAAATCTCCAAAATGGCTTACTAGACATTCCTTGAAGTAATATTATAAATGAATGACACTGGTGTTTTAGACATTGCTTGAAGTAATATTATAAATGAATGACATTGGTGTCTTAGACATTGCTTGAAGTAATATTATAATTGAATGACACTGGTGTTTTAGACATTGCTTGAAGTAAATATTATAATTGAATGGCACTGGTGTCATTCCGGGTGGAACTCAATAGTCTACATTCCATTGAATGCTTGAGTCCACCACTCAAATCTTGTTACAAATAAATGACTTATTGAATGCTTGAGTCCACCACTCAAATCTTGTTACAAATAAATGACTTATTGAATGCATGAGTCCACCTCTCATATCTTGTTACAAATAAACGACTTATTGAATGTGAGTCCACCTCTCAAATCGTGTTACAGATAAACGACTTATCGAATGATGAAAGCATTTCTGAGAAGCTAGCCAATTAGGGCTAACCAATGGCCATCTACTGGTCAACTGTAGCTGACCAAAGGGTGCTAATGGAATACAGGGGAAATCCATGTTGTGGAAACTGATCCTTTTGTCCATCACTTGCCGAGAAATTCCTCATCCACTAAGACGTGTTTTTCACATCCGGTCTCCATTTTTGGGAGTCACATGATCAAAGCCTTATCATAGGTAAGTAAAGAGTTGTAAATTTCCTAACTTGTAATTTTGTTTCTTTTCAGCTAAATAAAATGTATTTTTGTTTTTATTTCCAGTATAATCTTGTGTAATGTTAATAATTCTAAAATATCTTTTGTTATTTTCTTCAGTAGTGTCATGGAATCAAGACAAATTATAGTTGACCTCCTAACCCGCACTCAGTGAATTCATTATATTTAGATTTATGGACACAGTCCTTTTCATAAAATTTACATTATTGATATGCTCTAGGCGCACCTTGCATTCAGAGAGAGAAGAGACTGGCTCCAGTTATGCAATATTTTAGACAATGGCCAAGTGTCGGTCTTACCCAAGCATGACACGTGATTAATAGGTTTCTTGCCACAAATTCTTATGCCTCTTTAAATACCACATATTGCCGCAAAATCTTTATTCATGAGGAAAGAGACGGACTTGAAGATGCTTGTCTAGTAATTAGCGATATTCTGTGAATCAATAACCAGAGAAAGACCCGCTGCTTTGATCATATCTTCATACTAACAAGACCGGGGTGTTTTTCTTGTTCCTGGTTTTATTTCATCATTGGGACTCAGGCCTATGTTCAACCTTTTTCCTATGCCTTGGGGTGTTTCCTTGACATATTATTGAGTCTTGGGGATTGTTGGAGCAGCCCTAAGCATGCTGTATCTGTGTACAAGTATGAGATGCTGATCTTGCGACCAAGACAAAAAGATCGCATATCCCAGCTGAAATATTTACGGCAAAAGAGACTTGTAGAGGTGCACACATTACGAAGTACACATAGAGAAGAATGGACAAAATACGTCTGCGAAATCAGCTTGCCAACCGAAAATGGGGGTGTACAAAAAGTTAACCCCTTCACCTACACATTAGAAACTGAAAACTATGAACTCAAAAATGTATTCACTAATTTGCTGTTGACCCTCTTCCATACAAAAACGGAAGATGAACTTGCCACTTGACAACAAGCCATCTTTACCGCAATAGGTCTCCACTGGATTTTAAACAAGCACCGACAACGCAACCGGAAATAACTACATCAACAGACTGTGAAACACAGACAAACATCATCTGGAAAATACCGCTGACAACAAAAACACGCTTTTCACAAATGGAAAAGGAGGAAACAAGATGGGCTTTCACCCAAACCCGGACCACTACCTCAGGGAACAAGGAAACTCAAACACCCACCACCACTCCTGAAAGCAGAGAGACACAAACTACGAGCAACGACGACGATGACAAACCAAAAAGCACAGGAAAACAGCCAAACACGGAAAAGATGAAAAAGACAAAAGGAAAGGAGTCCTAAATCAGCTGACCCTCATAAAGAAGACAGACAGACAGGACTCACAGTGGCCATCGCCGAACTAACAAACACACGAGTGGCTCCTGCACTCTCACCACTAATAGAGACACCAGCAAGGGCCGCTACAACAACCACACCAACGACAATGACAACAGACAAAAACAATCACACAGAACTAATCCACAAAACAAAACGATGGCGCCCACCACCAGGCATCAGACGACAACAACCACAGTGCTAACAGGAACAGCAACAAGAACAAGAACAACATCAATGCCAACGCAACAGACACCACCGACAACATCGACAACAATGGCAAAGGCACAGTGAGCATCAGTACATGCAGTGGGGTTTATGCAACCACCCCATTGCAGACATGATCTAACTCATACTAGACCATCTATGCTGGCCATCAGCACACATCTATACACAAACCTATGGAAGCCGGGGACAACAACATCAGAGCTGACAACAACAACAATAGTAACAACAACAGCACCCAAACCACTAAGCAGAAAAGGGGGTTGAACATCCTGGGCACATATACATGCTGAGTACAGACTTGGTGTGTTTCTAGCCTGGGCTCTGTAAACACCCAACACCACCACCACAACAACAATGGCAACATCTACAATGGCGACTTAGTCAACGGACCTCCAGACTTAAGCTTACCTTCACCAACAGACATGCCAGCATGCAGCACAGCAATCATCACCAACGACATGCACCAACACACACACACACTACATCTACTTGACACACAGCCACTCCCCGCCCTCTCCAGAAACAAGTGAGGAGAGGAAGTTTTCTCCAGAGGCCCTCCAAAGCTGAGAATATCTCTGATAAAAGGCTTACTGCATCCTCTGGAGAAAAGTCAGCGAAAACAAAATGCGAACGCTCATTCGCGAGGAAAGAGCATGATACAATTCATCAAGGCGTTGCATCTGTTCCGTGAGTCATCACCCAAGAAACCTGCTGTGCTAAGAGATGATAAGCAAGGTAACACATCAATTTCTTAAAGTATTGCTTGTAATTATTAAGATATCATTGTGAGAATTTATGCATTCTATCACTGCTGAAAAATGTATTTTTATTACTATTTTCTCCAGACATGTGGCTTGATGATAGTGTGGTTAATCTAGAAATATTTGTACTTTATTTTGATTGTTGAATTGTGAAACAATAAGTTGTAAAGGTTGAGAAATGCTAAATTCTTTGTAAAGCTGAAATAACTAATTGTAATTGCAGAATGCTTGTGCACGTTCTTGTAAATTTTGTGTAACTATTTAATTCATTTGCATGAGTAATATTTGTCTTAATTGTAACACTCATGTGTGTTATTGTGAATTGTATTTTCTTTGCATATTTTTCATTGTAAAATATAATTGTCTACTTTGAATTAATTAAACTCTTGTATGTATCACATGGTGTTTTAATTGTAACATGCATGAGCGTGATTTGGATTGTATTTTTACTTTCTGTATTTAATTACTAAGTTGTAAAGATACAGAAAGGTTGAATTATAAATAAGCTACTCTATTATCTATGCCACATATGCGGATTGTGAATCTGTAGGAATTGTCGCTCATAGAAAATCATTATATTTTCAGAGCAAGATTTCTTATCTGGTTTTATCCTGGATCTTGAGATTTCTGAAGCTCTGAGTCCTGAGATTTCTTGAGGAGTTCTGGACTGGTTGACTTAAGTTCTGCTGAACTTGATGTGTCTACATACCAAGACTACTGGACACGGATCTCACGACCACAAGTTGGAGATCGATAACTGATGCTATGGACCGCCACTGAAGTCCGTTTATCCAACTATGTACCGTTGGGGATGCAAGCACTGCCATACTCTATCGATGGATTAACAGCTAAGTGTTGACAATAAAAACCCAAATCACTAATTGACGTTTTGCACAATTCGCAGAGCTAGATAATAAGTAGTCTTATTTTGACTATCTGATTTTTGATTACATGTTATTTGTTAAATTTTATTAAATCTTTAATTGTTAATTCCATTACAGTAGTTGACTAATTATTGTGAGAAAGACCAATTAGGACTGGGTGGGGGCAGAGTCAAGAATGAAATGTATGCATGCATAATTAGTTGTAATTGAATAACATGTCCCAGTTCGTGTCTTATTACTTAGGTTTATCTGTCACTAAATTTTGTGTCTAAACTACGAGAGTAAATTTAGTCAGACTGAATGATAAATCTAGGCAGCCAATCTGTTGTCAGCACAGGTGAGTGTGGAATTAATTAATCTACCCTCATGCTGAAGAAGGGTCTATAAACAAATACTGGAAATTGTAACAGTTATAGATGTCTATGTGCAGTGCTGTGTATTGGTTACAGATGACTATGTTCAGTGTTGCGTATTGGTTATAGATGTCTATGTCCAAGCTGTGTATGTTATAAACATTTACGTGTGTTGCTGTGTATTATAGATGTCTACATTCAGTGTTGTGTATTATTTTTATTAATCTGCCAGCCTTGTGGTGTAGTTTAGGCCATCTCTATGCACTGTTGATAAGCTGATTTTTGGTTTTGCTTCATTTTTGATTTTTAAAACATACATAATCTGTGGTGTAGAGATTTTAATGATCAGTAAGTTTGCTGTGCAGTGGGTTTATCAATCTGTAAGCCCTGTTATGCAGTGGGTTTAACCATTTGTAAGCCATGTTGTGCAGTGGTTTTAACCATCTGTAAGTCATGTTGTGCTGTGGTTTTAGCCATCTGTAAGCCATGTTGTGCAGTGGTTTTAACCATCTGTAAGCCATGTTGTGCATTGGTTTTAACCATTTGTAAGCCCTCTTATTCAATTGGTTTAATCGCGTACATGTCGCATAGTGTAGAAGTGTCAAAATTTCGGAACTTTTTGGGCTAAATTAAAATGCACTGTCGAATTATTTATAAGAATTATACAGTTCTAATTTAGTTTTTATAAGGATTATACAGTTCTATTATCGTTTTTGTAAGGATTATACAGTCCTGGTATCGTTTTTTTGTAAGGATTATACAGTTCTAAAATTCATTCTTTGCAGGGAGTATACATATCTAATAGCGATTCATTATATTTGTTAAATTGCCAATAACAGTTTATCAATCTACGCTTTAATTAGCACATTTACATAAGAAATAAATCTGAAAATTAAGCATTCCTATTAAAAGTATGAAATGAGTTAATTCATGCATACTTTTTCTTTAGTTAATAAATGAATTGAAGAGTGATTGCAGGCATGATCTGGTTTGTATTTAGTATTTATTGCATGTATACATTTAATAAATATAACCAGTGTGTGTAAACATTTCTTCACTTCAAATGTCGTATGTGGGAGGCGGCGGAGGTCTTCAAGACCCGGACCCCCTTACTCTCTCTCACACACACACACACGCGTGCGCGCACACACAATCACACACACACAATCAAACACACACACACACACACCCGCACACACATACACACTACTATGGCTAATGTTACCATATATACCAAATATATAGCATCATTGTGGTTAATATGGTTATATTTAATGTATATCTAACTAACATCAATTTGGCTAATATGATAATATAAATATAGCTAACATCACTGTGGCTAATATAATTAAATAAATATATCTGACATCACAGTGGCTAATATGATAATATAAATATACCTATCATCAGTCTGGTTAATATGATTAAATAAATTTAAATAACTACGTCATCACTTCGGCTATCCTGATTATATGAATACATATCATGCTAACATCACTTCTGCTAATATGAAAACAACTAATATGATAACATAAATAAATTCATAAAAATAGCATATGACTAATATGATTATAAAAAAAAAACTAGCATTTATAATTTTAATATGATTATATAAGCATATAATTAACATTATTTTCAGTTATTTACATTGCCTAAATATATAATAAATATCTTTATCATTAATACAATAATATAATATGTAACAAACGCCATGATCACAAATATGTTTATATAAATGCAAGGAATATGTGAGGAATTGTTTGTGTAAATTGATTTTACCGTAGTCTGACATTTCCGTTCACGTGATCTAGATTTAGTAGTTGATAGTGTCTGAATGGGTCCATCCGTTGGGATTTGAGCCACTAACACCTGCTCGCCAGCAATGTTCTCCACGCTGTACGGCACGCGATTGAAATGAAGGGGAGGTAAGAAATATGTCTGCGTGTGAAGTTCAGGGTACCAAGCCTTTATGCACTGGAGCCAATAGTTTTCAGCTTGTTGCGGTGACCCTTGACCTCGATCCTTATTCGATGCCTAAAGAAATTATAGAAAGAATGACGTCACACTAAACTTTGTATGACAGACCTTTGTTCACTTCTGTACTTGTGATATCATTACAAAATCAAAATGTCGGTCCCTACTGTTGACAGATTTGACAGATTTTTGTAATAACTTCTGGTCATTGAAAGTTGCAATAGTGAACAGATTACAAAGTACAGAAAGTAAATTTAATGTTTCTTAATTTTCTACTGCAAACCAATAAGAAGACTGAACAAAGAATATATTTATATTAAATTCATGCATTATCAATTTACAAACTCTATCATTACAGAAAGCACTCAATTTATTAATAAAATTTACGATTTGTTTATTTTGAGCAACAATATGTCAAACTACCTGGATATTTATCCGAGGCAATATTTCGTTAGCATAGATTGGATTGATTTCAATCTATATTTAGTTCTAACATAGGCTACAAGTTATCTGTGATTTCTTGAAGTTATGACAATTTTGTAATTATTGTTTTTATGTCAGAATTTAACGAGGCGTTTTAATATTTATTCTTGTAATCATTGTTTAATGTGAAAGAATTGAATATTTTTTAAATATTTATGTTTTTTATTATTGTTTATTTTGCCTGAATGTAATCAGATTTTTTTAATTGCAATTTAGGTTAACAAGATTTTCTTTACACATTAAAGGAGTGTAGTGTATTCCTTTACACTTACACACACTGCTTTTTACCTCTACCATGGTCGGTCATAACAGTTTACAATCAATGAATCAGGAGATTAAAATAACACGAGGAGAGAAAGCCTGCTTGTCCCTGTAAATATACAATCAGGGAACAACATCTAAGTTTCTTGGAAATATTGATGTCAAGTAAACTTTCCATTGTATTTGCTATATGTACATTTAATTGTTGATTTAATACATTTATTGTTAAAATTGTTGACCTTCTTTAATTCCTTATTGATAACAACTGGGCAGCAACAAATTTGCTACGATTTTTTGACGGATTTATGACAGTTGTATTGTGCTGGATCCAAAAATGACATCGGTTTTGTTCCATCAGGTCAACTTTTTTAGCTATTTTTATCAAAGTTTTAATCTATTGCAACATTATTTTTTATTTTTTTTTTACAGATAAGGTATTTTCTATTTATATGATGTAATATTCCTTCTTATTTCTTTAAATAAACAAATTATAATTTGTTTTACATAATTATGAAGAGGTTTCATAAGCTAATTTTTGAATAATTAGTATAAGTGATATTTTTTTTACTTTAGGTAATGAAATGGAATCGACCGAAGACATTGCAAAAATAAACCCGATATATTTTGCTACATCTGCGGTGAATACACCATTGTTCCCACAACAACAGGTTTTATAAAGCGTGCATACCACGCTTATTTTGATATAAAACTTAGTGATCAGGATAACGTTTGGGCGCCACACATGGTATGCAAGACATGCACCTATAATCTTCGTCGTTGGACCAAGGGCAAGAAGAGTTGTCTGAAGTTTGGAATTCCTATGGATTGGAGGAAACTGACAAACCATGTCACTGACTTCAACTGTTGCGCCATTGATGTGACTGGCATTAACAGAAAAAAACCGGAGCAGCCTTAAGTATCATGATCTTGAATCAGCACGTCGTCCAGCAGCTCATTGTGATGAAATTCCAGTACCTGAAATGTGTTCTGCTACACAATGGTAACCAATTTGTCTCTAGCTCACTCGATTACACTGAAGGAGAAGTATGAAGCAGTGAAGCACGTGCTGGAGAAAATTCGTTATGATCAGCATGGATGGTTATTTTCTGTTGATCTAAAGATGGTAAACATTTTGTTGGGACAACAGTCTGGATTCACCAAGTACCTGTGCTTTCTGTGCAT
Source organism: Sinotaia quadrata (assembly GCA_028829895.1). Classification (NCBI taxonomy): domain Eukaryota; kingdom Metazoa; phylum Mollusca; class Gastropoda; order Architaenioglossa; family Viviparidae; genus Sinotaia; species Sinotaia quadrata. The sequence goes on from CM054179.1 coordinate 13,281,862, forward strand.
GTGGGATAGTAGGGACAAAGCACAGCATTACACGAAGCAGGACTGGCCTGTACGGGATGAATTGGTACCTTGCAAAGCAAAGAACCTCATAAACAATCCAGTGGTGACAGAGACAAGATACTTTTCCCACCGCTGCACTTTAAGCTTGGCTTAATCAAACAGTTCACCAAAGCTCTGGACAAGGATAGTGGGTGTTTCACTTACTTGTGCCTTGCTTTTCCAGGGTTGACCATTGAGAAGTTGAAAGCTGGCATTTTTGATGGTTCACAACTCTGTAAGCTAATCAGAGATCCAGAGTTTGAAAACTCAATGAATGAAGGGGAATTGGAAGCGTGGAAGGCTTATGTTCTGGTCGTGAAAAACATTCTTGGCGACCATAAGGCCAGGAACTATGCAAAGAATGTTGCCAATATGCTGACTGCTTTCAGAAACCTTGGATGAAACATGAGGATCAAAATGCATTATTTATTCTCACAAATATGGATCGGTTTCCTGAAAATCTGGGATCAATGAGCGATGAGCAATGGGAGAGATTTCATCAGGATATGAAAGAGATGGAGACCAGGTATCAGGGACGCTGGGATGCAGTCATGATGGCTGATTACTGTTGGACTCTATAGAGAGACTGCTGAGCATTCTAGAAGTTTGAAGAGACGGAAGTTCATGCCCTGAATTTTGAACAATGATGACCCAATATTGAATTTATATGTACTTACCGTTATCAATGTCTACTATGCAATGTACACTAATCAACTTTTGTAACATTTAATAAAATGATTTAAAAAATTTTTTAACTTAAAAACCTATTTTGGAATAGAAATATTAACAAAAATTGCCTAATAATGTTACAAAATTGTAATGATCGGAGTACTTAAAATCGAATTAGATCAAAAACCTGACATGATTAAAATAAAACGGATGTCATTTTCAAATTTAGCAGTGCAAAGTTATCCTTAATCAGATGAAAAATCTTAGACAACTTTCATAAAACTTTAAAAACGCATTTATCGTTTCCTTTGGTAAGTTTTCCACCTACGGAAATATTTGCAACAGTAAATGTTTATCCTTAATGTTGTGGAAGAGAGAAAACGTTAAAAGCGCCCGCATATTCGCCAAGTGAGAGTGACGAGTGGTGTCTTCTGGTGAATTATTAATAACATAAATTAAGATTCTCATCACTTGTAATTAGTTACGGACGATTAAATAATTATAATAACCAATATTAAGGTGGCGTTGTGTCACAGGTAGTATAACAAAATCTAAACACGGGTATGAATGAATAGTTGAGGTGTAAGCACACTACACTTATGTCTATATATTATTTGTTATGGTTTAAGTACACTATACTTATGTCTATGTATTATTTGTTGTTGTAAGCACAGTATACTTATGTCTATATATTATTTGTTGTTGTAAGCACGCTATACTTATGTCTATATATTATTTGTTGTTGTTGTAAGCACACTATACTTATGTCTATATATTATTTGTTATGGTTTAAGTACTCTATACTTATGTCTATATATTATTTGTTGTTGTAAGCACACTATACTTAGGTCTATATATTATTTGTTGTTGTAAGCACACTATACTTATGTCTATATATTATTTGTTGTTGTTGCACGATGCTTGTAAATAATTAATGTAGATAAGAGACAGTGTTTGTACATAATGATGAGATAGCTATGCTATAAATAAATTTTTGTTCATTTGAAAAAGGGTTTTGACTGGAATATGCATATAATTATGGTGTAGGAGTGATGTCATAAAAGGGTTTTGACTGGAATAGTGCATGTAGTTATGGTGTAAGAGTAATGTCATAAAATTGTTTAGACTGGAATATTACATGTAGTTATGGTGTAAGAGTAATGTCATAAAATTTGTTTTGATGGAATATTACATGTAGTTATGGTGTAAGAGTAATGTCATAAAATTGTTTTGACTGGAATATTACATGCAGTTATGGTCTAAGAGTAATGTCATAAAATGGTTTTGACTGGAATATTTCATTTACTTAGAGAGAGGGAGAGAGAGAGAGAGAGAGAGAGAGAGAGAGAGAGAGACAGACAGACAGACAGACAGAGAGAGACAGAGACAGAGAGAGAGACAGAGAGAGAGACAGAGAGAGAGAGAAGAGTCCCCAATCGACCTTCTTACTTATTTCAAATGGTGACATAGGTGGATTTATTTATTTATTTATTATAACTGTACTAAACGGAAGAGATTGTTTGTACTTTTACTGCAATACATACAACTTGTATTAGTCTTATAACATTTAATACCTACACATACTTATGATTACAAGACGTACAAGTTGTGTTAGTCCTGTGGCATACAATTCGTGTACTTTGATTACAAGATATACAAGTTGTAACAAACAATATCGTTATATGCTACACGTGTACTTTTGAGTCAGCCCCTAAACTAAAAATAGCATCCACATAAGAATGTTTTTAGTGTCATTGTTGTATACAGCAAGCTATTCTTGTTTATTTGAGTGACACTCCAAACTAAAAAATAGCTTACTCATTGTGCTGTCTATGATGCTGTTTTCAATAATGTCCAGGAGGAGACAATCTTTGCTGTATATCCAAAGTCAATTCAGAAATATTAACGTATTGACATAAATTGTAAACATATATTATTTTTTAAAATAGATTTAAATATACTAAATAATCATTGACACAGAAATAAATAAAACTATTATGTACAGTGCTCAAAGCAACCTCAAAAAGCAGAGTTTAGTGTAAACTTAAATTTGTTTTACCATGGATTCATGTTGTCATTGTTGTAATCAGGATTTGTCAAAGTTTTCAATTGATGTCGTCAATGTGGATCCATCATGAACGTTTTACCATCAATCATATTCTTCATTCTTCACTGTGCAATACTTCACTGAAATGAAAGGGAGGTAAGAAATTGGCGTGCGGCACTTCACTGAAATGAAAGGGAGGTAAGAAATTGGCGTGTGTCTGAAATCTTATCTTCTTGCATTCGTTCCACGTCTTTATACAATGACGTCATTCTTTAACATTTTTCTTCACAACGAGAAGTCTGTTACTTGCCTGTAGGTCATGTTTTTCAGAAAGTTTACCCCTACATCAAGTCGTTTGCTTGCCCCACTTTGACATACAGTTCATTTTGACCTACTTTGATATTTTCAATATGACCCACGATGAATTACTTAGTGTTCAGTGTGAGATCTTTCTACGTGTGTTGTGTTGGAGGTGAGGGTCATTGTCAAATGGAGTTTTGCTTGTTCTACTTTGACATACTGTTCAATTCGAAAGCTTTTCTATACAATAATTATTGACAGTATTTCTTTTGCTAAACTTTGTTCTCTGTGTATTATAATAGAAAGTAGTATCATTAATAAATGAAGTTTTGATTGCCCAACGGCTATTGCACTGAAGATTTGTGTCATTACTAAATGGAGTTTTGTTTGCCCAATGTCTATTACACTGGAGATTTGTGTCATTGCTAAATGGAGTTTTATTTGCCCATCACGTATTACACAGGAGAGTAGTGTCATTGCTAAATGGAATTTTGTGTTTTAGGAAAATGGATTGTCCAGTGAGTCTCTGTGTCTATTATCTCGCTGTTGTCTAGCACTAAATGTGACGTCATTGTGAACCAATGAAAAATAAATACAACTGTAAAAGCTTGCTTTGGAAAAATGGGCAATTGGTGACAATCACTGTCAATGTGAACACACGTTTATCTTGACCTTGTGAAGAGGTAGTCTTGGTTAATCATCTTGGTCCTGTCTATGTGTTTAAGCGTTTTTCTTGTCTTTATTGATTGCATGTTTGTTTCATCTCTGTGAAATCGTGTTTGACTTGTCTGTGGCGAAATGTTTGTCGTCTCTCTGTAATTACGGTTTGACTTGTCTCTATGATTACGTACTTGAATTGTCTTGTCTCTGTGATTATGTGTTTCTCTCGTCTGTATAATGACGTGTATGAGTTGTCTCTTTGATTATGTTTTTTTTGTTGTTGTTCGATTATGTGTTTGTCTTGTCTCTATGACGACGTGTTTGTCTTTTTGACATGAATATTTTGACACTCTGAGTCAAGAATGAAATAACTGACAGAATAAAACTGCTCTTGCATGACTAAATTGATCTGGGAATATTTAGACACCGAACAAATGACAAACCACTAACGTATATTTCCCACAACCTCGCTCTGTAACAAGTCATCATAGTACATTTCCATCACATGACATGACAATAGTATTCATTTTGCATTAATTAGGAGCCATTTGGTTGTCTCTAAAGACAATATTACTCAGTGTGCATTAATTAGGAGCCATTTGATTTTTTGGGTTCTGTTTATAATTAGCGTTCCGCCTGAGAAGTTTGAGGACGAATGTTGCTTCTTTTCCTAATGATAGAGCTAAATGACACGATAGACCTAAAATTAAAAGAACTGTATAAATGACCTGATAGAGCTATAACGAACAAACTATGTAGATGATATGATAGAGCAATAAGGAGATAAATGATTTGTAGTGCAATAATGTAGAGAACTGTATAATTGATATGATAAAGCAATATAAATGATAATGATAGAACCACAATAAAAAGAACGATATAAATGACGTGATAAAGTTATAATGAAAATAAGTATATAAATGATATGATAGAACCACAATGAAAAGAACTATATAAATGGTGTGATAAAGCTATAATGAAAAGAAAGATATAAAATGTATACAAACACTGAAATGTGTCTGTATTTTGACCAGATCAGTAGCAAAGTTTAGTATCAATAATCGACTGGAGCAGTTATTTTCGTTTTAAAACTTTCAATAGCCTTTACAAAAATTAGCTTTTGTCACTGAAATAATAGGAATACAACGAAAGCTTGCGTTTTGTCACTGAAATAATGGAATGACATTTAATGAGTCAACTTTGTTTTTTTGGGGGGAGGGACCGTATGTTGATATAATCAGTCAAGTTTCCATTGGAAGTGGGGACCACATAGTATTATAATCATTCAACTTTCTGGTTGGGAGGGACCGCATAGTGACGTAATCAGACAACTTTCTGGTTGGGAGAGATTGCATAGTGACGTAATCAGTCAACTTTCTGGTTGGGAGGGACTGCATAGTGACGCAACCACTGAGCAGTAAGTCACTCGGTGGATCATTTGATTATATCGACATACGTACAAGAAGCAATCGATTTCGATAAATGACCTTGATCTTAGTAAATAACCCCCCCAAAAAAAATATTGACAGAGGTGAATAATGGCATTTCATCATTTAGGGATTTCGCCTAATGTCAACCGACCTCATTCATCTCCCATCTTGTAGTAGACTTAGAAATTCCATTCAGTGTACTTTGAATAACAACAGATTGACTTCTGAAATTTAATAATTTTTCAATGAATATTAAACAAAAATAATATCAATAATGAGTCTCTAGTGAAACTTTGCCTTTCGATAGCTGTTGTTTACTGTGAGCAACTTTGTACAAATTCGTTTTTAATGATAACAGTGAGCAGCGAGCAATTGTAGGCCTACACATTACAAGCTCACCTGTCGACTGCAGTCTGATCGCTGTATACATCTTTACACTGTGCAAATACGATTGCAGTCTGATCGTTGTATACATCTTTACAGTGTACAAATCCGACTGCAGTCTGATCGTTGTGTACATCTTTACACTATGGGCTACAAATCCGACTGCAGTCTGATCGTTGTGTACATCTTTACACTGTACAAATCCGACTGCAGTCTGATCACTGTATACATCTTTACACTATAAAGTCGACTGCTACATTTCATCAATGAAAATTCACAAACAAGTCCTAGAAAGAAAGGCATTTTTAAAATGTCTGTTACGAGTCAAAGTAGGTCAGTGAGTCACAGCACGGCGAGACAGAAATGAATTTAAGAGTTTCAGAATTGAAAGAAAATAAAAACACTTACAGTTTCAGAAATTTTCTTGAGTTGACTGATGATGAAGCACAAAACAGTTTATAATGCAAATTTTCTTGAGTTGACTGATGATGAGGTACAAAACTGTTTACAATGCAATTTACACAGGTGTTTCTAAAGGCGAGCAGACAAGGAGGAAGTCTATTCACTATCCTACGTTTCGTGTTTCAACTTTCAGGTTTCCAATTACCCTTCACGTGTTGCTTGAAGGAACTGACAGGGTGAGGAGAGTGTTCAAGTTTGTTCGAGAATATAACAGCGCATCAGTGTTTCCACGTGTGGAGGAAGACACTTGCTGGCAGCAGACATTTTGACATTGTTGCAAAAGCAAGTGAAAGACTGTCAAAGCAGTACTTAATCCAGGTCATGTAAAAGATTATAATAACCTAATATACATGTATTACTTCATTTTTACATAGCAGTCTAATAAATATATTTGAGCCACTAAACAAGTATTAAAAACAATAGCAGTCTAAATAACACATTTGAGCCACTAAACAAGTATTAAAAACAATAGCAGTCTAAATAACATATTTGAACCAATTAACAAGTATTAAAAACAAGAGCAGTCTAAATAATATATTTGAACCACTAAACAAGTATTAAAAACAAGAGCAGTCTAATAAACATATTTGAGCCACTAAACAAGTATTAAAAACAATAGCAGTCTAAATAACATATTTGAACCACTAAACAAGTATTAAAAACAAGAGCAGTCTAATAAACATATTTGAGCCACTAAACAAGTATTAAAACCAATAGCAGTCTAATAAACATATTTGAGCCACTAAACAAGTATTAAAAACAATAGCCAAACCCACCTTTCATGATTTTGCCAGATATTTTTCATAGCTGTTACTTACGTAATTTGTAGTTTTTACACCCATTATGTAATGTGTGTTTAATTTGGAGTGTGTGGAAATATATTAAAACAAATTATGTAATCCTGATAACCTTTTTCATATTATTCATTGTTTTTCTTACACATGGGTTTTCCCCAGTCTTGCGTATCCATTGAGAAACTTCCGTTAGGGATTAAGCTTGGAGACTGACGAAATGCCTGTTTATGAGTTGGGAGAAAGTAGGTTAGACCATAAGTGAAGGTCGCACCAAAATTCGGATACTAACTATCCATGTACGGTCACTTGTTTTCAGATAGTGACATAGTGCTAAGATGGGAGTTGACCTTTACTTTCATTCATAAAAACCCCTGAATGAGTGGGCCACGTTAGATGCCTATGCTACACTACACCCAACTCACACGGGAAAAAAGAGAGCGTCCATCGCTATGACCATGCCCATACAAAACACCTAGTGCCAGTCTTGAGTTTTACCTCACAACTCAGATCCTAATTGCTAGCTGTTCCTTGATGTGGAAGTCCAACCATGCTAAAGCACAGAGTCCAGGACAAGCAAGCGAGCATCTGTGCTGAATGTGTATTACAGCCTGTTGAACAACGAGGGTTGCCAAAGGTCATGGAGGTCAGTGTGTGTCAGTGGATGACAATAACATGTGCTTTATACAGATAAGTCCCAAAGGACAATCAAGATAGATTTTCATGGTGTGAATAACAAAGTGACTTTCTGGGTCGCGCATTAATATTCTATATTCGCGGAAACCAATTTGTTCATTTCTTGTTTCAAATTTAATTTTATTGTTGTTAAATGTTATTGTTAAATTTCTTAATCTGTTATCTCTATATGGTATTACATAAGTGTATGTAATTGACCAAAGGAATGTGATTGATTGGGGGCTAGAGCCAGGAATAAAAGATAAAGAATCAATAAATAATCATTAACTATAAATAAAGGGGAGATAACATTATCAATTGCTAGAAGTCAACTAACTTATCTGACTAAAAGTTGCGAATAATCAGCTGAGATTGTGGCATTGAAAGGGAGATAATTTAGTCAGGTCCAGCTGTCGTTAATGTTGAAGATTATCCTATAAATTAATATTGATGATAAATGTCTAAATTAGGACAGGGTCATAAAATGAAACTGGACATGTGAAAATATTAATACAGTTTTAGGCAATAAAAGAACTATCCTAAAACTTGCACTTGACTGTCTTTCTAATATTATTACATCATGTGGCAGCCCCACCCATCATCTGTGCCAAGTACCTCTCTATCACAGCAACGAGAGTGGATAGTTAAAAGTTCAACAAATTATTAAAGAAAATTAATAAATAACAATTAAAAGAGTTTTACAATTAAATGTCATCAAAATCTCACACAACCAATTTCTCAGAGATCACAAATCTCTTTACACTTTACAGCTTATCTCAAATCAAGCTCAAACAATTAGAAGAAAAATGGTTCATACAAATTCCATAGAACAATTACTAGGAATTTATGGTTAAGCATATAGTCAATACAGTCTCTAATTTATCTTACAACAATTCTAAAAAAAATGTCAATAATCAAAATTAGATACTAATACAGTTTTAGGCAATAAAAGACATTAAGGAAGAATCAGAAAATAGATAAAGAATTTATGAATAATCAGAGAAACATGTACAGATTACAGTTATTACATGAACAATACATAACAATGGTTCACCTGATGCAGCCTGTGAGCCGTAATCTTGTTCCTGTATCAAAGATGACTGGCGGGTAAAAGTCTGGTTAAGAATCACACCTGGAAACATTTCTGTTTACCGTCACAACAAAATGTTCTTGAATAATTCATAAACGAATACACAACATAATACAAAATCACAGTTTCGTTTCACAGTCACTGAATCAGTTCATGAAGATGAAGTTATACACAGATTCAGTTACAGATCTGGCACAATTTCGAATCTCAAGCACTTGGCTTATCAATTTTTTTTTTGCTGACTCTCTCCAGAGGATGCAATAAACCTTCTCAGCTTTGGGGGGGGGGTCCTCTAGAGAAAACTTCCTCTCCTCTGGAGAGAGTGAGGGTGGTGGTTGTGTCGAGTAGATGTAGTGTGTATCGGTGCATGTCGTTGGTGATGATCGCTGTGCTGCATGTCAGCGAGTCTGGTCAGTGGATCTAGGCTTATGTCCGTTGACTAAGTCACTCGTGTAGTTGTCGCAATTGTTGTTGTGGCGGCGGTGGGGGAGGGATGTTTTACAGAGCCCAGGCTAGAAAAACACCAAGTCTTTACCTAGTGTGTACATGCGCCCAGGATGTTCAAACCTGTTTTCCTCACTGGCGCTGTTGTCATTGTTGTTGATGCTGGCGTCGATTTTGTCCCCGGAGTCCATTGGGATGTGTGAACGTCAGTGCTGGTGGTCAGTAGAGGTGGTCCAAAAGCAGTTGTATCATGTCGGCAATAGGGTGGTTAAAATATCCCCATTGCATGTACTGCTGCTGCTCTGTATGTTGTCGCCATTGTTGTTGATGTTGTTGGTGGTGGTTGTTTTGTTGTCGCTGTTGTGGTGGTCGTCATTCTTGTCATTGTTGCTGATCTTGCTGTTGCTTTCTTCTTATGTGTGGTGGTGGGCATCGTCTTTTGGCTTTAGTGTGCTGTTGTGTTGTTTGTCCATTGTGGTTGTCTACACTGGTTGTTGTAGGTGTTGGTGTTGTTGTAGCTCTTGGAGATGATTCTGGCAGTGGTGAGAGGGGTGTGGCCACTTGTGTTTTGGCCATGTCAGCAATGGCCGCCTCGATCTCCATTCTGTTTTCATCCTCCTTTGGGCTGTCTGTTGTGGACTGCGTGTCTTTTCCTCCGTGGTGGTGGTTGGAGTCTGTACTTTCCTACTCTCTGTGTTGTTTGTTGGGGTCTGTGTGATGGCTTGTTGTTTGTCATCTTTCAGTGTCTGCATGCATTGGTTTTCTTCTTTGGTGGAAGCGTCCATATGATGTTGGTGTTAGTTTCTTTGTCATGGGTGTCGGGGTAGATGACTCGGAGTATTTTAGTTATTTCCATTAAGAAGTCAATGATTGCTGGTATATCTGTTGGCTTGTTATTTTGAAATATCAGCCATACCATCCTTTCATATTGCTGGTTCAGGTTGGTGTAGGGGGTCCACAGTTGGAAGTTTATTGGTGTTAAGGTTCGCCATCTAAACTCCTTTGTTTTCTCATGCTGGACCAAATGACTTCTTTTATAGTGTTTTAGCTTGAAGCCTTTTCCAATAAAAGGATCTCCTTCATCGTCTGAACTGTCATCAGTTTTCAGGTGCGTGTACTTTCTGCTCTGACCAGTATATGGTTGTCGGCAGTGAAGCTGGTCCTTCTGTCTCAAAGCTCTGATAAGGGCTTGGGTGCAGAGGCAGATTTCTGTTTTCTTGAGTGTCCCATGTTTACTTTTCCGGAGTCCGTAGAAAAAGTGTGGTGACTGCCCAATGTCTGGCTGTGTGAGTTTTGCCGTGGTTGAGTTGAATGATGATGTGTAGAGGTGTCGTGTGACTGGCTTGTCAATGTTACGCTATCTTCACTCCTGGTAGAGAGTGGTTTAAGGCTTTCATCAGATATGTTCTCACCTTTGGAGGCGCTCTGCCAGGGCTTCGCATCCTTCACTTTTTTCCAGGGTGTGGGTAGGCCGTCGTGTTCATCTCGTGATGTGTTGGGTGTTTTTTCGAAGTTTGTGCGTTGTAATTTTTTTTAAAATATTTTTTATTTATTTTTTTAAATTATTATTATCCTCGGTCGTATTGTGCGTCCGTCTTAGTCCTCTTTTCGGGGCCACTCCAGCGCTGTCCTCAATGTTGTTCGGTGGCGCTGGTAAAAAAAAAAAAGAAAAAAGAAAAAAAATACCAGCAACGGCCGGTGTCTATCCGTGGCTGACTGGTCCGTATGCACTTCTACAGAGCACAAGGGACCTCTCACCAAGTTTCAGACTCTGGCGATTTTTCCCCCATTATGTAGTCGTACTCCGGTAAAGAAAAAAGAAAAGAAATAAAAGAAAAAATTTTTTAAATTTGAAAGCTATATTCAATACCGTGTCCCTCTGTGGAGTGATGTTTCGCTGTATTTAGTCCGCCATCGGTTTCCGTACTGGGGATGTCCAGGGTGCCTTGGCAGCTGGTGTGGTTGGTTGTAGGTGTTGAACAGCCACCATAAGAATTCAGTGCGTGGCAACCGGTCTCTGTCATTGTGGTTGTGTTCGTAATATTCCCTGTTTCTTTTTTCTAATTTTTGCTGTTCTCTGACCCACTTAAGAGGGCGGTTTCTTTTTTTTCTCTTTTCTGTCTGCGTCGTGTCAGCAAGTGTTTGATTTTTTTCGCTGACGTCTGTATTACTATCGGCATCCTTTCTTGATGTAGGCTCCGTTTTTGTCTCCTTGTCTTTTGTCTCTGTCCTTGTTTGAGTGTCCTTAGTAGACAACTCATTTTTTTCCGTTTGCGTGTGGGCAATCGTGAGTATTGTCTTCTTTGTTTTCTTATTTTCGCAGTGTTTTGTTGTCTGTGTTTCTTTTGTTGTCTTCTCGTCCGTCTCTGTGTTTCTTTCGCTTTGGTGCTTCGCAGCAGTGGGGTTTGTGTGTCTTGCGTACACGTCCAGGTCTTTGTCTTGTGTGTTTCTTTTTTCCTTGCACCCATGTTGCCGTAGTACTGTATTATCTCATAGGAGGCGGCTTTGGCTTCGACGTTGGCCATTTTTCGGTTCAGATATTGTCCTTGTACGGATTGAAGAGTGTTGACTATCGCTCTGTATAATTCCGATGGCCTTATTAAAATTAAGAAGTCTTCTCTCTTGATGGTTGTTTCGATTTCTTTGCATGTGGTGCAGCTTGCCTTTGTGCAGTTGTATAAGTGGTGATTGGAAAAGCCGTCTTTGTCCGGTACTCCGTAGCGCGATTGTCTTGTAGTGGGAAGCATTGTTGTGAGAAAACGCGTCTTTCTCCATCGGTGGTCCATAACGAAGTGTGTGTGAGTGGTGGTGGCTTGTCAATCTCGAATATGCCCTTATATATGATTCTGGGGATTGTGAGGAAGATTCTAGAATTCGTCAGCCTCCGGGCTATAACTGAGTTGTTTTTCTGGCTTTGTCTAATAGTCACGGTTGACTGCTCGTATACTATAAAACATAACGTCCACGTAAGCGGCGGCTGATCTTGGCAGGATACACGTAAATTTCCGTAATTTTTATCCATAGACAAAAAGGTTTCCAAGGGCCGTAGTTTGGAGACCATTGGTGTAAAATATGGGAGCAGTATTTATGTATTGTAAATATCAAATATAAATGGCGTGCCAATTGTGGTAGACGTAAACATTCAACCAAACACGTATTAACGTACAAACACTCAAAGGTGAAATAAGGGAGAGAAAAAAAAAGAGAAAAAATGACAGAAAATGAAAGTAAAAGTAGAAAGAAAGAAATGTATTGAAAAATGTATTGAATGACGTCATGTCGACGTTTACGTCATAAGTGTGATACTCGTCGTCTTATTTGTTCACTTTAACGAGTAAGAAGATAAAATAACACAAAGAGAAATTGAGAATAACGAAGACGAAGACAACGTTGGCGATGTTACAGTTGTAGACGTACAAATATCAGTACACGTAGATAACACACTGTACAGTACAATGACACACTACACTTTGTTTATTTCTTAATGTAGTTTATAATTTGTCGTTATCATCATCAGTGTCGTTGTAGTGATCATGATGTTCTGGACAGTTACTTCAAATCGGTTAGGTGGCGGATGTGTTTGTTATAAAGCATTTATCAGTTATCGTTATTCTCATCAGAGTTGATGCAATCATCGTTACAGCCAAAACATCAGACTAGTCTAACGTCAATCAACACAAGTTGTGACGTACAGCGTGACATGGCGTCAAGTCTTTCTGACCAGTCATCATCTCCTGTATTCTTCACAATGACCACCTTTCTCTCCAGACCACGAACAACACCCCAGTTTGTCACCGTCACCAGATCACCAACACCAAGTGCCGTTTCACGAATGGCGGCTTCGTCACCTTCCTCCACCACACGCACAGGCACGTGACATGCACGCAAACCACGGACCAGACCACTAGCCGTTGTAGTCACTTGACCATTACTGTCCACCCGGTCATCAGTCGGGTACTCGTGAAACAGCACCAGGACGTCACGGTATTGCAGAAATGGAGGGCCGTTACTGTTACCTGACATTTGATAAAAAATATTTTTATTTATGTATCCGTTCATCCACCCGTCTATTTATTCCTCCACACGTTAATTCCTTCATCTACCCATCTTTTCATCCACCCGTCCTTTTATTCCTCCATCCACCAGCATGTATTATTTTGTTTCACTCACCGTGTCAAATGCACCACATCCATACCTGTTCGGCCAACGTTGAGTTCTGTCAGGACACGGGCGACTTGATGTCCACACTCTACACAGTCACATGGCCAGTACTCTGTGTGACCTGACAGACCATCATGGTGTGTGAATCGTATAACTGCCGGGCCGTCTGTTGGAACAGGGACGTCACTGACTGTGTAGTCGTGGACTCGTTTATTAATCTTTATTTCTCTTGCCTCCATCACCTCCCTGACAACGACTGGCGGTGACCTTAGAGGCATTGTCAGCTTGACCTTTTCCAGATATATCGGCGTGAATTCATGATGTACTGATGCACCCCACAGATACACCCCGGGTACTTGTACAATGAGTTGATCACAAAACTCTGTGAAAGGTTCCCTGTTACTAAATATGAACAGGAAGACGACGTTATGTCAGTGTGTTGACGTCAGACAATTATGACGTCATGATGTTTACTTTGTGTCATTGTATTGTGACGTCATTTACATCGCCCATTACTTTCTTTTTCTCATTCACAGCTGTTTGTTTACGTGCTAATCATTTGCTGTTTCATGTTTGTCTGTCTGTTTACGTGCCGATATTTTGTTTTGTTTCAGTATGTCTGTCTGTTAGCAATGTGCACACAATAAAACAAATACATTTACTGACGACATTCTTAATCAGTTAACCATTAGTCTGTAGTGAGATAAGACCGTTAGATACTGAGTATGTCTTAGTGTTTGTAAATGTTGTAAGGTTCATGCTGTATAACAAACCTGTAATAATAATCATGAAAGGCCTCATCTGCAATCACACACAGTTGTCTCCCTTCACTCAGAGATTTCAGGCGTCTGACTGCAGTCTCCACTTCTCCATCTTTCCCAAAGTCAAACTCATGTCGGTGTACATGTAAACTGGCTGTTGTCGTCTTCTTGGTTTCCTTAATTTGGTATTCGATGGCGATCGATGCTGCACGGCTTCCAGACCAAGTACTGACAACATGGATGTCGTGTCCGAGTTGAAGCTTGGTCAGGCCCTGAACAATCAAGACAATAGTCTTACCTGTCCCAGGTGGGCCGATAAGAAATACCCCGGGTGGTGAACGATTTAAAAGTTCCACTTGCTGTGGAAATAACACGAGCCTGGCCATTGTCTCTCCAGTCGCAGACACCGCCTCCCCAAGAATCCTTATGTCCAGGCGTGGGGCTGTAACACAGTGGACTTCCACTGTAGTCGCTGGACCACAGAACCTATAATGGCAAATGATGAAGTGTGTATAAGACAGACGAATGGCCGGACAGAATTTATATATAGCTCAGTCATAACATTCGTAACACTTTTTGTCCAGCATTTACTTTCAGTTTGCATTACAACTCGAAGCTCTTTTTACTGTAGGATTAATTTTAATAAGTACATCATGTCACGAAAATCAAGGAAATATTAATATTTTTTTCTCTCCCTCTAAGTAATTTCTAACTCTAAACTATGAATGAAACAGCTAAGCTAATTAAAAGAGGGACAGGGGTGAAAATGACCATTTTGTCAACAATGCAAAAACTAAGTTGGAAACACTAGCTTTAAGTTCGTGCATGAGAATGGAAAAGATATAATTAACTTGCAAGAGAATGCTTGCTTGACCCTCTGCGGTCAGGACATCATGCCCATAAATCTGTGTCAGTATAGAGTACATGGCGGCCAGTGTACGGGAGTACGTGAGAAAGCGCTGGGACCGCAAATTTTGTCCGTGAAGAAAGCAGACTCTGAGTTTTGAAATGTAAACATCTTTTTAAGAATCACCACTATTAAATGTTTGGTAGTTTAAGTTGATATTGTATTGTGAAATTGCTATTGTATTATGAAATTATTATTGAAATAGAATTTGAGTTATTGGAAAGTTAATATTTGTATTACTAAGTTAAAAAGGTTGGTTTTTGTGTGTACAACCATTTCTTGCTGTGAGTTAATGTATGGCTTGCCAGGTGGCCATGAGTTGCCATAGCAACTGTAGTTTTAAAATAAAATAGGAGGGGACCTTTGCTCTGAGATGTAGTTTAGCATGCTCTGAGTTAGTTAGATAGGTCAAATGGATACGTAAATCACAGGTGCCAACTGGGAACTTGATACTTGTGGCACTGACTGGACGCCAGAGGTGGCCAGGATGGGCAGAGAATATTCATCAGCACATACAGTGCCGTGCTGGTTGTAAATGGGCAGTGCTGGAGGGGGGATAGCATGTGCTGGAAGGGGGTGTGTTCCAGTCAGCTCAGAGAAAGTGATGTGCAAGAATTTTGTGTATAAAAGGGGATACAGAGAAAGAAACGAACGAGAAACATGGAAAATGTAGCGTGTTGTAAATAGAGCGGGACATGCTCTCAGTTTCTCCCTGCTTGTTTGTATCAGGGTCCTCTACATTCTGCAGGCAAAACAGGAGAATTCCTGAACACTGTAACAGAGTGCCAGATGTCTACCCGGCTGTATATGGAGCGTGCCGTGAAGGCCGCTGCAGTTCGAGATGGGCCAAATCAAACCAGATAGCCATCTCGGGTTTTCAAAGACTCTGTGCAAAGACCACGGGTGATCGATTATTTCCCAACAGAAGTGATGAGTTGGCAGTATAATGTCACGGCACTGGGAGATGTTACAGAACGAGATGTTACATAATGGTAGTAACTATCGTTGGAAGCAGTAGCGGTCATGCATGAGGCATACCGCCGAGAATGGCAAAGGTTGGCCGTTATGAAGAAGAGAAGAGAAGAGATGAGAAACGAAGAAGAGAAGAGAAGAGATGAGATGAGAAACGAAGACGAGAAAAGAAGAGATGAGAAACGAAGAAGAGAAGAGAAGAGATGAGAAACGAAGTTAAGAGAAGAGACGAGATGAAATGAGCAGAAATTGAAGAGAATAAGAGAGAAGAGAGAATGCAATGAGAGCTGAGAAATTAGGCCTAACGAGAGAAGAGCACGGGAGCGTGAAGTTGTAGCAGCCGTCATAACAGTGAGGACGGCCAGTGTCGAGATGTCAACGGTGTTTTGAGCATCTTTAAACCCCCCAGCACAAGAAGAAAGTGTAACGATGTGAGCCCAGCACAAGAAGAAAGTAACGAATTACGTGAGCAGAGAACAAGAGAAAATAACGATGTGAGCAGAGAACAAGAGAAAGTAACAAACTTTGTGAGCAGAGAACAGGGAGAAAATGACAATACCTATGTGAGTAAAAGTAAATTCAAAATAGGGAAATCTCAGAGCACGTAAACATAAATATAAACTAAAACTTAAAACTAAAGTGTAGGAATCTTAAGCATTAAACCTAGAATTAGAAATAAACCGTAATATAAGATAATATTGATGGAACCGTTGAAGAAGACTTGCAAGTCAAATGACATTTGTTTATTATTGAACTTTGTTTATTATCAAACTTTGATACAAGAGCATTGGCGCTAGAGCTTATAAATAATGATTGCTATATTATGATAAATAATGCTTAACATGTTTAGAAGTAGTACTGCATGGATAAATTGAATTTTGTATTTCTTTTATTTTAATTCATCATTCATTCTTTCTATCTTTCTTCCCCCGTTTCCCATGGGTGCGAGTGTGGATGGCTGACTGACTAACCAACGTGTGAGAGGAAACCCATAGACCAATAAACTTGAATTTGTACTCTGACATTGAGGCTTTCTCCTGTCTATGGTTTCGAAAGAGTGGTTGCTGTCGTTGTTATACGTTGTGTCGTCTGTGCCGTCTACACTTCACCCCTACCTGTATGCAAGCACACATGCAAATATGTCGGCAATACGTAACCTACACGCAGAATTAAATTCGAGCCAAACAATCATCTTGGTATTCTGTGTGCGACTTGTAATTCTCTTTATGCAAGTCCTACGTGGCGTCGACAAGCCACCATCCCTCCCCCTCATGCCGGAGAAGGGAGGGGGGGCGGTGACACATCAACTCACTGACAACTCCGATGAAATTAATGAAAAGCTGCTCGACAACAACATGTCTCTATGTGACTTTAACATTGATATAAAAATATAATGAATGCTGTTCATAACATTGAATATAGGGTTGCAATGCTTAAAATTAAACTTAAGTTAACTTTTGCGTTGATTATAATTCACAGTTATGAATATTAAATACGAAATCAGTAAAACATTCTTTACGCACTTCTAAGGCGAAACATTACTTCAGTAGGTTTCAAGAGATTAGTGCTTGCATTTAATGTTTGAATAATACAATTCTCCAGTAATTATTTTCAAAAAGACAGTTCAAATTTAATCTGTAATAGAAAGAAGACGATGATTTGAGTTCATATAGATTACACTGACCTTGAAGTCCAATGCTAATTTCAATTTGATTTTAAGAGAATTTATTAGGTGTAGTATTGTGAAAGTAATTAGACACAGGAAGAATAACATGTTTGACTTAATGCATACCACGTGATCATTGCATTGAGGAAAAGTGAGGACAGATTATAATTATGAGAGTTTATAGACAGATAGTCAGAAATGGAACAGAAAGATGTTAATTCTTTAAATAAGAAAATATTAAAAGTTCAAGTAAGATCATGAAGAATCTTAACGAAAGAGAGATTGATAACAGGTAATTTTCTTCCTTCACTACACTATCTACCTGGCCACCAAGTGCTCATACACCGTCTCTCTTATTGATGGCTGGGCTCCAGACATCTTGATTAGCTGCTGCCACCACACGCCCAAGTCTTTAAGGACGATGTGATTGACGTCTGAAGCCGTCCGTTTGCCTGAGAGTTTGTCTGAGAGCAGACACATCTTTAAGGCATCATCAACGCTGCGGACACCAAGACACTGACACAATCCCTAGGTGGAAATATATATTTAGAATAATACCACACTTATTTAATAAAACTTTTAAAAAATCCCATACTAAATATTAAGTAAAGAAAGATAATTTTCTATTAATGCGCATAAAGATAAGGAAGCTAAAATTATTATGCACTTTTAGTTATAAATAGACATTTGTTAAATCTGTTGGCTTGAGAGTTAGAGATACAGTAAAGAATGTGATTATTTACACTTTGAGTTATAAATAGACATTTGTTAAAACTGTTGGCTTAAGAGTTAGAGATACAGTAAAGAATGTGATTATTTACACTATTTCGTGAAAAACAAGAGGAGATAAGTTAAATGATTTAATTACATTTCGTGCTAAGGTAAGTGTAAATAAGAATGAGATTATTAAGTTGTAGAAATTACAGCATTCTTTATAACAGTGCACTATTACTGTCATAAAAAAAACATGACAGCAATGTTTGCCTGATATGGAATAACTGAAGAAGAGGCCATGCTTGTTGGAAAGTTATCTGAATACACTTATAGAAATCCACGCAAGCCCAACAGCTAAAGTGACCTGAAACTACTGCTAAGATATCACACTTGCCTCATTGCTAAATGACCTGATATATTGCTAAGAGCAATATACACTTGCCTCTAAAGTAATCTGATATAATGCTAAGGGACACCTGCCTCTAAACTTACCTCGATATAATGCTAAGAGACCCTTGCCCCTATATTTACCTGAATATATTACTAAGAAAGCACACTTACCCCACTACTAAATTTACCTTATTATAGTGATAAGAATCGACACACTCACAACACTGCTAAAGTTACCTGAATATACTGGTAAAAAAAACTACACACACCACATAGCTAAATTTACCTGAATTTTCTGCTAGAAAACTATCTACACCTCAGTGCCAACGATACCTGAATATACTGCATGGAAATTACACTTGAGAAATTGCTAAATCTATTTGATTATACTAAGAAATCACACTTTCTCCATTGCCAAAATTACCTGATATCACTGACAGGAAATACTCTTTGCATCTCTCATCGCCATGTTATGGAAAAATAACTGGGTAACGTGAACACAGCGAAGTTCACTGGAATTGAGTCCTCACTATCACTGGAATTGAGTCCTCACTATCATGGAAAGACAACAGGCCATTATAGTGCGAGAATTGAGTCCTCACCATCTTGGAAATACAACAGGCCATTATAGTGCGAGAATTGAGTCCTCACCATATTGGAAATACAACATGCCATTATAGCATGAGAATTGAGATCTCACTATCTTGGAAAGACACACAGGCAAGGGTAAAACAATCAACCAAGGCACTACCCAGGCTACCCAGGGACAGTGAGAACCTTAAACCAGTCCTATCAAGTGGGTGGAGCGATTGCATCTGGACAGGCATACTGATGGAGGGCAATATCACGCCACGACGACACCACCGCAAGGTGAAGCGCGACACCAGACTCGTCATAGAGTAATGGTAGTGGAACCATATTCGACCTAACCCCACAAAGAGGCAGGTCAAGGTCAACCTTGTGGATCCAAAGTATGAAGTCAACTCGTTGCAGAGTAGTGGTAGTGGAAACTGCTAGAATTAACCTACAGACAGGAGATCAATTTTTCGACACTAGGATTTGTGTCAAAAGACAGATTTTTTTCATTCTTCACTCTTCTGCACAAGCAAAGGTAGCAACATTTTGTGTGTAAACAGAACTTATAATATCTAGAAAACCTCAGTGCATTCAAGTTAAGTCAAGTTAGGCTGTATTATAAGCTTGAAGTTTAAAACTATTTACTTATGTGTTTGACTCTGTAAGTTATATTAAGGACTTGCAATTGGACTTGGAATTGTTATTTGTTTTGGAGCTGACAGCTCTAGAACTTTTTGTTTGTTGAACAATTTAGAATGTAATTTAGTGCTGCTAGTGTAGCTACTGTCAGAGGGAATTACGACTTTGTTGAAATCTAATTTTGTTATTTAATTTACTTTCTTTATTATTTATCATTATCCCCCCACCCCAGAGTGTCTGTTTGTGAAAGATTTGTAGTGACTGATTAACCACCACACAGAAGAGAGCCTGTAGATTAATAAACATAAATTATACTCTTCAAAACTTCAACTTGTTTACCATTGTTTTGAAAGGGCGAGTGCGGCTTGTCTTTTGTTTTGTTGTATTGTTTTGTACTGTCCACACTTTACCACTCCATAAGTAATCTTGCACGTCAGTAAATGTAACCCAATCCTGCATGCAGAATAAAAAGAGCCAGAAAAATATCCATGATGTTTTGCGTGTGGACTCTGTGACAACATCCATACATGTCCTACATGAATTTGACAAGCTATGTTTCCTTTCATCAGAAAGTGGGTTGTAGTGACATACTGATTGTAAACCACACTTGCTTCTCTGCTAATGTTACCTAAATATGGTTCTAGGAATGAACACTTATCAATATTACTAGTACTATAACTGCTACTGCCACTACTACTACTACTAGTTTAATTTCTACTGCCTCTACTATTACTAATACTACTAGTAGTAGCAGTAACACTACTACTACTAAATTTATTAAATTAATCTTTCTGATTCTTAATGAATACTGTAAAACTCAGTCAGTTATCAAAACATACCAAAAAAGTACTTTTAATTCTAACAACATTTTATTTATCCCAAACATTGAAATTTTTACTTAACATTCAGAGGGAAAATTATGAAAAATAATTGTTTAATTACCGCTAGACTGAAATATTTAACAAGCATGCGGGTTGAAAATTGAGTAAAATAATGAAAATGATTCATAGTTTAATTTGCAAAACAACATAAGCCTTAATCAAGGACAATACAAATGCAAAACATGTGTATGATTGCACATAGACACTTATATATGCACATAGACACTTATATATGCACAAAAACACTTAAAGTCATTTGAACATAAAGACGAAATAATGTGTTGAAGGTTGGCAATCTGACGTCATTTGGGTATGTTAGTAGAGTACAGTGGATAATGCCGAAAACGTCTCTACTTTCAAATATCAAATCGTTTCCATATGGAAAGTTGGTATACTAAAATATTTCAGAGAGGGACAACTTGGGACTTCGAAAGGCCATGGGATATGCTTCCGGATGTGCGGAAGTCTAGATATGATGATAATTAGAGAAAAGTCATTCTGACGTCAACAATTTACAGAAGTCACTTTGTGAATGACTGACGTCACCGGATACACAGAAATATATTTCATGGCAATATTTATTTGGATCTTTCATGTGTTGCTCTCTAACTTGGAAGTGTTCTATTTCGAGAGACTGCTATGTAAAGACATATATGGTGGTGAGTTTTTTTACTGTATAAGACGATTAATAGTAGTTATTGGTTTCCATGGTAATAAATAGTTTACTGTATTAGACGATTATTAGTAGTTATAGGTTTCAATGGTAATAAACATTTTGAACTACACACTTCACGGCATGCATTTATTACTTTACATTTCCCTAATGCTCTATAAATAGCGAGGATAAGAGACAGCATTAATTAATGCATAGTTCTTTCAATTTAATTTAATCACATCATCCTTCAATTTCTTACTATTGTAAAATCTTACCTCACCATCAGATGGATTCCTGCTAATTGCTCGGAGTAACTGAGTAGAACTGATGTTTGGCATTGCAAGAATTTTAGTGATATTATTGTCCGTCAAGTCTGACGTCAAATGCTTTAATACAACCTCCGACTTGCTTAACTGCTTTAATGCCTCTTTAACTTTCTTCATCACCACGTCATCCTCCTGTTGCTCCGTCATTTTCAGCTGACTGAAGTTTGCTCCCACGCTTTTAATTTCTAATGTGAACAATCCGTGTTGTCTGTGTATGATGAGAACATCAAAGTCACCCTCGTGGTAATGTTGTTGAAGAAAGTGTTCGGGCAGTGTGCAAGGGCGTGGTAGAAGGGCAGCAGTAGCCGCATAGCTAGGTTGACTAAGGTACTTCCCAAACTGTAGCTGGGAAATGACCATCATCACTTCTTTCGGTTGACTGTTATCCGCCAGTGCACGAAGACAATGCAACACACGCTCTAAGGCTTTGTCGTCACGCACGTCACTGTCATACACGGGTTGAAGGTGTAAGTTAACTTGACTTCTGTTTTCCACTGGGCCTGAAAGAGTTGGTGCTAGAGAAGACTGAAAAGAAAATTACCGTTCAAAAGTAATATTAATAATATCCTAATAAAAGTCATATATATGAGTATATCTAGAGCGAAAATATTTCTAGAATGAACCAACTTAGCGTATGTTCGTCTCCAACTTTCTCTTGTTCCTTGAACTGATTTCTTGAAAATAAAGTCAGTTGAACTTAAATATATTGCAAATTGCAATCTCACCTCCAGGAGTGAACTTAATAAAATACAAATAGCAATGTGATTATCCACCCAGCAAGATTTGAACTTAATAAATAGCATATCTTACTTCCAAAATATGAACATAATAAATAGCATTTAAGATAAATGTGAGACGAAGAGAGGTGTTTTAAATATTTTAGAAACTGTAACCGTCTGACGTATACAGATGAACTCGTGAAAAACAAAACACATTAACACGGTATTTACTTTGTGGCGGAGGAAATTTGCTTATCCCTATTTTAAAACTTAATTACTATATAAATTGTTAACTTGTCAGAGTAACCCCACCTTGGCATAACTTATGATGGTATTTAGTAAGTGTCAGAGTTGGAAGTAAACAAGCCATTTAGAAATTGCAGATGTAATGCAAACTAGTTTACCTGAGTCAGTAGTTTTATTATCCAATGGTTAAGATTTACGAGAACGAGGCCAGCCAATGGGCAAAGATTCAAAGGTTTACATGCTGTATAGATTTCTATTTGGTAATCACTTGAATCACTTGAGTGGAAAAAAGTCTGGTCGTGAAAGGCAAGCATCAGCTTAATGGTAAGTTAACTCACTGATTGAGAGAGAAATATTGCACGCATTTTTGCTATTAATGTGTTATACTTGTGTTTTATGTAGAGATGTATTATATGAATAGACTATTATTTCTACAAATAATTGAAGCCAAATGCTTATATAGTGTGCTAAACACTTGACATTGTTTTGATATGTTGTGTGCGTGCATCTGGCTAATAAATACTGTTGCAGGAAACTGTTAAGTTGTGGCTTGAATTTAAGAAAAATTGAAGTTAAAAAGCGATAAACAGGAAACATATGTTTGCTCTCTGGTTATATTTTTCAGAGTAAAGCATCCTTTCATTTCTCTCCTAGTGTTATTTAATCTCCTGGTTCACTGATTGTAAACTGCTATGACCGACCATGGTAGAGGCGGGAAGCAGTGTGTATAAGTGTAGAGGAATACACTACACTCATTTGATGTATCATGGCAAAGTATGCTGATTACATTGGGCAGTTTCTGGTAGAGGGAAGTTACTAGAAATCGCTACAGTTGTTGTTCTGGAAGTTAATAATCACGAAAAACCTAAAAGCAGTCTAAAAGTCACGTTAATAGGCCACTGTCCCAAAAAAAAACTTAAAGCAATCTAAACCTCACGTTAATAGGTCACTGTCACGAAAACCTAAAAGCAGTCTAAATCTCATGTTAATAGGTCACTGTCACAAAAAACCTAAAAGGAGTCTAAATGGGAACTTTAATATTTCTGGCTCTTTGAGTGAGGATGGAGAATTACACGTGCTGAGTTGTGCTCACACTAAATTTAGCTCGAATTAAATACTCATAGGTTATTGATTCAGCAATTTTCTGTCACTAGCTGTTAAGATAGCTTTTGTAACAGTTATTCTGGAAAGAAATTTCTTAAGCAATAAAAAGAAGGGCTTGTAGAATTCCAATTATATGTGGGAATTTTAAAAAATATTTACAGCCTATTTAACAAAGAAAAGTAAACCCTATGGCGCCATTTTTTATGAATAATTATTGTCTGTTTCATTAAATTAGAAAAGTAAACGCTAATGTATAATTAGTTCCATTACAAACTCTCCCTTGGGGAGATTGAATTTATTTTTAATAAGGAATTTGTTAAATTACGAATTACACTTTATCGGTCTACACTTTAAATTGCACATTTCCAGTAAGAAATAAATCTGAAAAACATTCATATTGACAGTATGACACGAATGGATTGACATTTTTTTAAGTCAAATCTATTTCTTAATATGATTGTGGCTATTATGATTATATAAATATATATCTAACTAATGTCACTTATACTAATAACTACTTTACAAACATGATAACGACTAATACGATTACATAAATAAATAAGAAATAATATGATTATGCAATAAAAACTAGCACTTTCGGTATAATTGTAATTATCTAAGCATATAATTAGCATCATTATCAGTGAACTGATTGCATAACTATATAATAAACACTTGCATCATTTATACGATTTTATAAATACATTAGAAACACTCTTATTGCTAACGCGATTATAAAAATATATCACAAACGCCATGACCATTAATATTTTATATAAATGCAAGGAATGTGTGAGAAATTTATATTGTATATTTTTTACCGTAGTCTGATATTTCCGTTTACGTGACCTAGATTTAGTAGTTAATGGTTTCTGACTGGGTCCATCCTGTGGGATTTGAGCCACTAACACCTGCTCACCAGCAATGTTCTCCAAGCTGTACGGCACGCGATTGAAATGAAGGGGAGGTAAGAAATATGTCTGCGTGTGAAGTTCAGGGTACCAAGCCTTTATGCACTGGAGCCAGTAGTTTTCAGCTGGTTGTTGTAACGCCCGACCTTGAACCTCTTTGGAACCCTAACAAATTATAGTAGGAATGACGTCACAATAAATGTTGTATGATCGTTACAAAATAAAACATGCTATCTCTGCTATTGACATATTTGTTCAATCGCATCTGGTCATTGAAATTGGCAATAGTGACAGATATTAAGTTCGTAACGTAAATTTAATGATATTTTAATAAGAAGTATTCAATAGATTACTAAATACAGTAAATAAACTTAATGTTTCTTAATTTTCTCATGTAGACTATGTATCGTCCATAACTAATTACAAGTTATGAGAATTTTAATTTAAGTCATTAATAATTCTCCAGCAAACACCATTCATCTCTCTCACTTGGCAGATATGCAGGCACTGTAAACGTTTTCTCTCTTCCACAACATTGAAGACAAACATTTACCGTCACACACTGTTTGCATAGGTGGAAAACGTTTTACTAAAGGAGGAGATAAATCTGTCTTTTAATCTATATTATATTAAAATAAACATAAATGTATTATATGATCAATGACCAGTTACCAATCTCACTAAGCTAGAAAGAAAGAAAGAAAGAAAGAAAGAAAGAAAGAAAGAAAGAAAGAAAGAAAGAAAGAAAGAAGCTGTTTATATTGGAAAGGGCGTGTTTATAACCTCGCTTTGAGCTGCTACTCTTGCCTGTATGTTTGGAACCTGAATTAGGACTCTGGAGTCAAAATTGCTAAACCGATATATATTTTCTTCCATTTGTGCAAGTCACACTTGTACATTATCATCGGTGCCCTAGTAAACCAGATTGTGAAAAGGAAGTCTGGTGAGAGTGTGCGTGGTAGGGGGAGTGTTCTTCATACGGTGTACATTCGTTACCCTCCCTGCATTTTCTATATCGGAACACACACACACACAGAATTACAAATGTGTGTGCGCGCACACATACGCACTTCTCACTCATCTGTTAATTAACTGTGATAATAACGATGGTATATTTCAAGAAAATGAAAGAGGAGAAACACGTGTGATTAGCAACTGAGAGGTTTTTTGTTTTTTTTTTGAAACACACACACACACACTACCCTCAGGCCTTCATATTTTTCCTCCTCCCTTTTTCACAATAGCAAGGGCGAATTTTAAATTTTAAGTAAAATAAAAAAATCGAGTGAGAGAGTAGCAGTCGTCCAAAAGATAACGAAACCTGTTAGTGTGTTATAGGTAAATAGGAATGTCCACTGAGACTCTTTGTCTATTATCCGGCTGTTGTCTAGCATAATTAGACCGTAGTCAATAGTAGCTTGTATCTATCTCACTCCTGCTACAAGTCTTTTTCACACAGTTCTACATCTAGATGTCACTGTGATGAATAAAAGTGCACACTTTTCCGAAGATGGTCGGTTTCCCGTGACATTATCCCCACGGACTTTTTACTGATTTCTGGCATGAATGAAGCCATAGTCAAGGGCAGTTTTGTTGTGAAAAATATTGCCATGCAGTATCTCGCCTTACTTCTCAAGGGCGGAAATTCGTCACTGAATAGTAATTCGTCTTGCCTGAGCTAGAGTTATACTTCTACACGGCAGAATTGTGTATCACATAAATTGGAAGAAAAAAATCTCGTATACATATCTTAATCAGAGACAAGGTTAGTACGACACATATAGCCAATATACAGGTACGTGCGCGCATGCGTGTGTATGCGTAGATTCCTAAAGAAATCTAAAGTGTAAAAAACAGATAGGGCCTACATGTAACCTGAATGCTACAACCTTTTTTAAATCGCTCCCTATCCTAAAAACGACCCTTCCTCACAAGCGTTCACGACACTCCAAGGTCTCAGAAAGTAAGGGGCAGTCAATCCATAACTTTCGACAGCCGTTTAGAAGAAACACGGCCATCCATACAGTTCACCAAATTGCCAACAATGGCTACCATTAACTTGGTGACTTGTACATGAAATGCCGTCCAAACGACCGTGCATGCAAAGTCCGTTCAGAATAGTCGTCAGAAAAAAATCAGAAACTTCCTGAACCTATTAAAAGGAACGGGAAAGAAACAAATAAAAACCAAAAAATGAAACCATAAACCCTTAAAGACAACCATGTAAAGTGCAGCTACTATGGGAGTTCAGTTGTCTTGCGAATGCGGCGGACTACACCATCGCCTTCTGACCAATGCCACTCTCCTTTTAAATAAAGAGAGCGGGGAGGAGGGAGAGAGAAGAAACACTATAATTCGTGAGAATATGACAATTATTGAAAATCGCACAATGTCTTGGAATAACATGTAATAACTTGTTTCGTCCATGTCACACAAACACGTCACGTCCTGTTGAGTTCTTCTATATAAGAGATATTGGCGGTAACATTTTGAGATATTTTTATATCCTCTTAGACTGTGCAAAATTGAATTAAGTAGGCTTGCGTCTCATGACGTAAAAATATAGATTGATATTTATTAATTCGCATTGACACTACACTCCAGTTTAATATGCGATGGGCAAGGCAAACAAAGCTCCAGTTACCAATCTCACTATTCTCCAATGTAATACGATGGGCAAGGCAAACAAAGCTCCAGTTACCAATCAAAACAAAACGGACGTCACATTATCCAGTTTCTAGTGAACTGGAAAGTATGTTTTAGCAGAGATTTTAGCTAATAGTGAATTGGACTGTATGTCATACTTGAGATTTTAGCTGTTAGTGAATTGGACTGTATGTCATACTTGAGATTTTAGCTAATAGCGAATTGGACTGTATGTCATACTTGAGATTTTAGCTGTTAGTGAATTCGACAGTATGTCATACTTGAGATTTTAACTAATAGTGAATTGGACTGTATGTCATACTTGAGATTTTCGCAGTTCTATAGTGAATTGGTTTAATTAGTTTTTAACTGTCACATTCACATAATCTGTCGGTGATAAAATGCTGTTTGTACGTACACTGCAGTTGTGTATATCCGCTTGTGCCTATCTGTAATTGTGTGCATAATCTAATCTAATGTATGCGTGTGCTTGTGTATGCAATTGTGTGTACACTTCTAGTGTGTATTCACACGGTGTAACTGTTTGTAGATGAACTCAAATTTCGGAGTTATGCGGGTTGTTGACCCCTTTTTTAACAAATCTTAGTCAAATTCAGCATTTCCGCTTCTGTACTAATTCACACCGAATCACATGTTTACAATTCACGGCACTTTTTGCAGCATGAATGAACTAATGGATTAACTAAAGCCACTTGGATGTCTCTAAAGACAATATTATTCAGTATGCATTAATTATGAGGCATTGGGTTGTCTCTAAAATCAATATTATTCAGAATGTATTACTTAGGAATCATTTTATATATCTCTAATAACAATAGTATTCAGCATGCACTAATGTGGAACCCTTTGATTTTGTGGGGTCTGTTTGTAATGAGCGTTTCGCATGAGATGGTTTAGGACATTAGTTGCTGCTTTTTCCAGTATCCATTAGCAAACGTCTGTTAATGGCATGTTAAAACTATAATGAAATGAGCTGTATAAATGATATGATAGAGCTATAATGAAAAGAACTGTATAAATTATATGATAGAGCGATAATTGTAAATTCATGTGTTAATGTTTGAATTTCTTGTAAACTCATTGTAATTTTATTCTCGATAAAGAAATTAACAATGAGAACGATTATAAAATTACAGACCTAAATACTTAATAAAACCAAGCATTGATGCACAAACAATCCTGTAATTTACAGCTTTAGAATTCAGCATCCAGATTCTATCTACCACCAGTAGACTCTACTTCTGCTACCATTATGGCCGCTGTTGTTACCTAGAAGCACAACTAAAAACAGCCGGTTGGCAGATTGTTCTCTTCAGAAACTCTGGACTTCAACTCTGACGGAGGGGTACCTAACACCGTGAGTGGGGTACATACGACTGATGTAAGCTGTGGTACTTGTAGTCAGGGCCATTTACGGAGCCAGGAAGATGTCTTGTCTTGATGAGATAGGCACAGGCGCCGGAGATTCATGAGTACCAGAGCCAGGTACTTGTTAGAGTTTGCAAGACAGTGTTGAATTCTGTTGAGCGGCTCCAGTGACTGTCACAGAAAGGGCGACAGGCAGTATTGTCTAAACCCAAATGACTGTGAGCTGTCGTAATAGAGTGTGGAAATAAGCAGGGCCGCCTATTACTCTCAGCCTCTTGTGTGAAGCCGTGTGAACAGTGAGCAATCTGTAACCAGTGTATGTTTTGGCGAACTTAATTTGTGATCTTTTTGTGAGATTCCTTGAACAATTCATGTGCGTTTCATAAACTGTTCTGCGGATTGAATTTGGACTGGCACCAGAATTCTCACCAGCCAAGTCCTCGATACATCAATGACGGGACTACCACACTGCATGATAATCGGGTGAATTGTGTAAATGCCACACCGCATGATAATCGGGTGAATTGTGTAAATACCACACCGCATGACAATCGGGTGAATTGTGTAGGCCTAAATACCACACCGCATGATAATCGGGTGAATTGTGTAAATACCACATCACATGATAATCAGGTGAATTGTGTAAATACCACATCACATGATAATCGGGTGAATTGTGTAAATACCACACCTCATGATAATCGGGTGAATTGTGTAAATACCACAATACATGATAATCGGGTGAATTGTGTAAATGCTCGTTAAGTGTCTGTCATTTGTTCCATGATTATTTGTAATTTCTGATTTCCTAAATTCTGATTTTTTTCTTATATTCTTTGTAGTAACTTAAACATTGAATGACTTATTTTCCCATAGATCGTAGAGTAGCCTAATTCTGTTAATGTGTCTAAGAGATCTGCGATCTCAAACCTATGTTAATTTCATTGCCTTGTGAATATTGTAAAAATGAATTTGTTTATTAATTGTTACTTATTCTTTTAATAAATTTATTGAAGTTTCTACTCTCGTTAATTTCATTAGAGAGGTGGTGCAGGTAAAAGGGGGGGGGCAGCCAAATGACGTAATAATTAGTATCGAAGACGGTCACGCATATTTTTAGGATTATGTCCCCTTTTGCTGGAATTGGAGGTATGTGGGGGGTGGGGGTGGAAGTAAGAGTACTTAATTACTGATAAGATTAGATCAACTAGTGCCTTTAACACCTTGGTAGGGGAAGTAATTACGGAGATTACGTATCCGAGTTTTGATTAAGCCAATCCAGACTGCAAAGACGAAGACCTCATCGAATTTGGTTGATTATTAATATTCTGTGGAAGAATGATTATTAATGAGCATGTAATGTAATATTAATTAATATATAATATTCATTACATAACCAAGATTTTCACACTTTAGTTTGGTATATGAATCACTTCAGGGTTGATATTAAAACATGGAGATAATTACACATACTTGAGTTAGGTATAAAATCTCCCACATTAGACTTATTAAAATGAATTATTCAATTAATGATGCACGCCTCTGACATTCTATCCTTAATATTTATATTCAAAAGAGGGCGTGTTACTATTCTACACTTAATATTTATATACAAAAGGGGGCGTGTTACTATTCTACACTTAATATTTATATACAAAAGGGGGCGTGTTACCATTCTACACAAACAAAAACGTTACAGTTAACTGAATTAAGACAATAAGATCAACAATCTACAAACACGCTCCGTCAAAAAATGATTGTGTTATATCAATCATGTAATATTATTTTATGTAAAATGACAATACAATTTGGAAAATAATTTTACAACTTAATACTGCTTTGAATATGTGAAGTTCTCTCTGTGATAAGAGCCTTGAAAAAAGTGCGGTTGTCCAGTCTAAAACCGACCACGTTGGACGCCATCTTGGTCACGCCTCGAAAGCCGTTCGTGTAGCGCTCGAAGCGCCAGAAGCTAATGGTGCGTTCACTCAGGTGAACGGCGTGTTGTAAACATTAAAAACCTCACCGGTCGACTGCAGACTGACTGACTGCTATGTACAGCCTACATTATAAAAATACGACTGCAATCTGGTTGCTGTGTACATCTTTACACTATACAAATCCGACTGCAACCTGATCGCTGTGTGCATCTTTACACTATATACAGTCGACTGCAGTCTGGTTGCTGTGTACATCTTTACACTATACAAATCCGACTGCAACCTGATCGCTGTGTGCATCTTTACACTATATACAGTCGACTGCAGTCTGGTTGCTGTGTACATTTTTACACTATACAAATCCGACTGCAATCTGATCGCTTGTGCTTTATACTATAGAAAGTCAACTGCGACATTTCATCAATGAAAACTCACGAACGATGAAAGTCCCAAAACAAAAGCAAATTAAAATGGCTGTTCCGGTCAAATTAGGTCAGCGAGTGACAACAAGGCGAGACAGAAATGAATTTAGCAAAGAGTTCAGATTAGAAAGAAAATAAAAACACTTACAGTTCCAGACATTTTCTTGAGGTGACTGATGATGAGGTACAAAACAGCTTACAACGCAATTCACACGGGTGTTTCTAAACGCGAGCAGACAAGGAGGAATTTTTTTCACTATCACTACATCACGTGACCAACACGGATTTGCTCGCACTGATGCGTAACAAAGCAAGGTGCAAGGGTAGTTTGCACACTAGGTGAGCCTTCTACAGTTTGCTCCTCCTTACCCTAGGGGCATCTCTAAATATAAACCTAAACCGTACACAGCAACTAAATATAAATATAAAAAAATTGAAATCTAATGTGTCATAGTTCTCGGGACATCTCTAAATATAAACTTTTCTAATTGAAATCTAATGTGTCATAGTTCTCGGGACATCTCTATAAAATTTCAAAAATGGAATCTGTGACACCATCGCCACATTAGATATTGGATATTATTATTATTAGTAGTAGTAGTAGTAGTAGTAGTAGTAGTAGTAGTAGTAGTATTCAGCCTCTTTCCACGACTTCTGTTTGCCTTTCGGTTGTGATCCAAGGTCTCGGAATCGTACCAAGATTCTGGGAGATCCAAGGTTTTACGGAGGATGTGGGCACTTCCGAGGAGCGCTGCTTTGGGTAGTGGAGCCCTAGCAGTTATTTACCACATTGACACACAAAAAAGTCGCCTTAAGTCGCCAAGCGAGAGTAGCGAACATTTAATAAAATTCAAGAAATTAAATAAATTCAAGGAAAAAATATAATAATTAATGATCACTTCTGTTATTTGCATTTTGGGTGTTACACTTTCTATCTAATTTGAATATCTACATACATCCATCCATCCATCCATGACATATAGCTAGCTATTTGTTGTGTGTTTATTTGTCTAGCCATGTACATAGTGACTGATTTATTTATAGTGGTAGTATTAAAGTACACACGCAACAAATGCACCACTCTGTAATTAAAATTCCAATTTCTCGTGAAATCAAGGACCGGAACTCGTTGTGACTTGTACCCAGTGGAACGATGATATCCGATTGACACGGGTGACTGGCCAAACGTCAAGCGTGAGAGAGATTGTCTATGCTTCTTAATAGCAATGCTAGATGTTAGCTGTACTCGTTAATGACAAGAAGAGAGGTGAACCTGTTGCTGGTCATAAAGAAAAATGTTAACACACACACACACACACACACACACACACACACACACACACACACACACACACACACACACACACGCACACGCACACACGCACACACACACACACACACACACACGCACGCACACGCACACACACACATGCTGAGACAAGTACACGATTGCATATGTAAATACATACATGCATGCATATAGACATATACAATAAAAATACACAGACATACGCATAACACCATATCAACACTGTACCGTCAAGGTCAGTAGCCTGTGCCTAGATGCATTGTAAATCAGTCCACATGTACTATCATGCCTTTTAAGAAATATTTAGACAACCAGAATAGGCCTAATATTTTCAATGTTTAATAAAAAGGAAAAGGTTAAGAACATTAAGAAGTGACTATGAATTATTTAGGTGAAACCATTTTTTAAAAAAGTAATTTCACTTTTTTTTCTCTTTCCCTTGCTGTACTCTAGTTTTCGACAATTCTTTTCTCTCGCTCAGCTTTAGAAACTTTTTACACGATTTCGTTTATCTCCTTTTCCTCCCCATTTCACCTTTATTTTCTGCCAAACCAATAAGTGTTGCGGTGATATTCCTATCCTTATCTTCTTTCCCTTTAATTCTTTTTTTAAATTTTTTTATTATTCGTTTCATTTTGTAAACGTTCATTCCCATCCCGCTTTGTGTTTCCTCAATCACCCATCAATCACCTTTACTGTGAAAACTCATTTTAAATTTAAAAAATAAATCATTTTGTAAAGCTGAAAATGTAGATTACTACAATAACCTAAATTTAATATAAATTCTAATTATTTTGAATTTTATTTTCTTCAATTACGACAAAATTTAACTCTGAATCTTTGCCGTATAAAAATCTTCGTAAGCCGTTTGGACAGCAGACTTTGGTCCAGTCGGGAACACAGGAACAAAAGGTGTAAATTGAAAAGAGGCGATCCGCGTATCTCGAGTGTTCGACAGACGCTCATGGTGAAGAGTGCTCTGATAACATCACCGCAATTATCACAGGAGCAGGCAGGGAGGTTTGACCCATCACAGTTAACATCTAAGAGTTGAGACAATGATAAGAACACCCACCCTTAGAACAGTCAGCCAACCATGGCTATGTAACAAAAGACGGAGATAAAGGGCATTAATTACGGTGGAGGGTAAGAAGGTGCTCGAAAAACCCAAATGCTTAAATAGGATGACCGAGCGAATTTAATTTCTATTTGAGATTTTCAGAGTCCCGTAAGACTCCCTGCAGAAATTGGGGCAGAATAGGACATGTCTGAAATGGTAAATATATTTTGTAAATAATGATTCGCAAATTCTACTTATTACAAATTTTGATTGTATTTTTTCTTGCAAATGGTTGTATTTTAAAATGATTTAAAATTGTAAAATTATTCTTGGTATCAAGCAAACGCATGTAAAGAAATTCAATTGATAACCAATGTCACGGAAATGAATAAATAAATAAATAATTTTTTTTCTCTCCCTCTAAGTATTTTCTAACTCTAAACTATTAACAAAGCAGCTAAGTTAATTAAAAAAAGGACAAGGGTGAAAATGACCATTTTGTCAACCCATTTTGTCAACAACGGGGAAAACTATTCAGAATAGAAACACTAGCTTAAGTTCGTGCTGAAGAATGGAAAACGTATAATTAACTTGCTGGCTGGCCAGAACCCACGCCCATAAATATGTGTCAGTATAGAGTACATGGCGTACGTGAGAAAGCGCTAGGACCGCGAATTTTGTCCGTGAAGAAAGCAGGCTCTGAGTTTTGAAATATAAACATCTTTTTAAGAATTACCACTATAAATGTTTGGTAGTAGGTTGATATTGTTATTGTGAAATTACTATTATTTTATGAAAGTACTATTGAACTAGAATTTTGAGATTATTGGAAAGCTAATATTTGTATTACTAAGTTAAAAAAGTTGGTTTGTGTGTACAACCATTTCTTGCTGTGAGTCAATGTATGGCTTGCCAGGTGGCCATGAGTTGCTATAGTAACTGTAGTTTTAAAATAAAATACAGTAGGATCATTGCTCTGAGATTTCAGTGTGTGCTCTGAGAGAGTTAGCTAGGTAAGGCAAATGGATACGTAAATCACAGTGTCAACTGGGAACTTGATATTTTGGCACTAATAGAGCTGGACCTTCAGGATGGTCAGATTATTCGTCAGCACAGTACAGTGCCGTGCTGACTGGGGGTAGTGTGTGTGCTGGAAGGGGGGGTGTTCCAGTCTGCTCAGAGAAGGGATGCACAAGAACTTTATGTATAAAAGAGGATACAGAGCCAGGGGCGGATGAGAAACATTGAAAATGTAGTGTGTTGTAGAGAGAGTGAGACGTGCTCTCAGCTTCTTCCTGCTTGTTTGTATCAGGATTCTCTACGATTCTGCGAAGGCAAACAGAAAGAGAGTTCCTGAACACTGTAACAGAGTGCCAGATGTCTACCCGGCTGTATGGAGAGCACGCCGTGAAGGCCGCTGCAGTTCAAGGTGGGCCAAATCAAACCAGATAGCCATCTCAGGTTTTCAAAGACTCTGTGCAAAGACCGCAGGTGATCGATTATTTTCCATGCAGAGGCAAATTCCTGATGGAAGTTTAATGTCAGTAGGGCGCTGGGATATGTTACAGAACGAGGTTACATAATGGTAGTAACTATCGTTGGAAGCAGTAGTGGTCATGCATGTGGCATACCGCCGAACAAGGCAAGGTTGGCCATTATGAAGAAGAGAAGAGAAGAGACGAGAAACGTGAGAGAAGAGGAGAAACGAAGAAGAGAAGAGATGAGAAACGAAGTTAAGAGAAGAGAAGAGACAAGATGAAATGAGCAGAAATTGAAGAGAAGAAGAGAGAACGCAATGAGAGTTGAGAAATTAGGCCTAACGAGATGCGCACAGGAGCGTGAAGTTGTAGCAGCCATCGTAGCAGTGAGGACGGCCGTGTTGAGACATCGACGATGTTTTTGTGTATCATCAAAGCCCCCCAGCACCAGAAGAAAGTGTAACGATGTGAGCCCAGCACAAGGAGAGATTAACAATAATGATGAAAGCCCAGCACATGAGAAAGTAACATTGATTATATGAGCAGAGAACAAGAGAAAGTAACGAACTATGTGAGCAGAGAACAAGGAGAAAATGACAGTACCTATGTGAGTAAAAAGAAAATTCTAACTAGTGTAGGAAATCTCAGAGCACATAAATATAAACCTAAACCTAAAACTAAAAGCTAGAATCTTAATTAAGCCTTAAACTAAAAATTAAAAATAAACCTTAAGTTTAAGAATATATTTATAAGTAAAGGATGTATTAAGATTAATGTAAGAAAATATTGATGGAACTGTTGAAGAAGACTTGCAAGTCAAATGACATTTGTTTAGTATTATTGAACTTTGATACAAGAACAGTGGCTCCAGAACTTATAAATAAGGATTGCTATTTTATGATAAATAATGCTTAAATGTATCTATAAGTAGTACTGCATGGATAAATTGAATTTTGTATTCTTTTATTTTATTTCACCATTCATCATTCTTTCTTTCTCCCTCCTTTCCCATTGGTGCGAGTGTGGATGGCTGACTGACTAACCAACGTGTGAGAGGAAACCCATAGACCAATAAATTTGAACATATACTGACATTGAGGCTTTCTCCTGTCTATGGTTTCGAAAGAGTGGTTGCTGTCGTTGTTATACATTGTGTCGTCTGTGCCGTCTACACTTCACCCCTACCCGTATGCAAGCACACATGCGAACATGTCGGCAATACATAACCTACACGCAGAATTAAATTCGAGCCAAACAACCATCTTGGTATTCTGGGCGCAGATTTGTAATTCTCTTTATGCAAGTCCTACGTGGCGTTGACAAGCCACCACCCTTCCCTTGCAAGAGAGGAGGTGGGTGGCGACAACCAAGAATAAAATTACAGACTTAAAACTTAGTGAAACATGAGCTGATGTGTTCAAACACTTGTAATATTTCACAGCTTCAGGAGTCAAAAGTTCTAATAGGCAACATTCCATCTCAAAGTTCGCCCAAACCAGAGCTATTTGGAAAGAGATACAGAAACTCCACGTGGGTATTACGCATGACACAGCCAGGACAGTCTGTGATGGAGAGGTGTCTTTTTGGACCTGAGAATACTGTCTAGAAGATCAGTATTGGTAGGTGAAATTCACCAGTAATATGGGTTTCTGCCAAATAGGGAAGTAGACGAAACGGATGAATTAACAGAGTAATAAGTGACTCATGTATTAAGTGCAACGAACGTAGATAGCTGATTTTCTGTGTAAGAATTCCTTTTGGATTGCAACTGTAACACTTAGTTAACAGAGTGTAACACCAGAACAGTGTATGTGTAGCCAAATTCCTGACAAAACTGTGAATATTTGAACATTCCAGTCAAGAGTGAAATGAAAGACTTTTCCAAGCTTGTTCATCTGTAGCCAGATTTGCACACCAACCAACAGCGCTAGGCCGTAGATGGAGACAACGATCACAAAATTACATCAGGTGACTGCGCACTTATGCTTGTTTCAGATGTCTGTAACTGTTCCTTGATTAATGTAATTTCTGATTCTGATTCTTTTCTTATAGTCTAGTCTATAGTGATTATAACAAGATATAATTTCCTGATAATAACCTAGTAATTGTTCTAGGCAACGTATTGAAATTATTCATTTCTCTAACTGTATAATTTTTCTAGTAATTGTTCTAGGGAATTAGCACATGATTAATATTCCTAATTTCAAGTTTAGAGTGATTAGCTTTGAGAGATCTGTGAATCTCTGATATCTCGCCTTGAGTGTAATTTAATTGTTATTCTATTAGTAACTGATTGGTTATTGTTCTTTTCTTTTAATAAATTGTTATTATTTTACCTCTCCACTGAAGAAGGGTAAATGTGTAGATGACGGTGGGGGCAGCCAACGACGTAATAACGGCGAAAAAGACGATCTAAAGACACATTTCTTAGGGTAGGTCCGTCATCTAATGGGGAGATAAATGTGATGGCCGAGATAACGACTCTTAGACTGACGAGAATAGTTCAGCTAGGGCCGGTTACCTTGGACGAGTAATACTTGGTGAAAGGAGGTCATTAGTGACGATCCCAGGGCTTGACTTAGTCATTTCCAGACCGAGAAAGTATAGTGTATAATTGGAGAAATTGAATGTGGAGAGATAATTATTAAAATATGAATTTTTTTCACACATTAAGCAATCAGAGACACAACATCCATTCACACATTTGTACATATTTCGTTCTTTTCACGATTTCGAGGTTACTTGCCCTTTCCTTTGGAATATTGTTTGCGTATGACGACGTCGCATGTGGATTTATTTAATTAACCACGCTCGATATTTTTGAAAGAGAGTTGTCTCCCGTTAATGTGCGATCACGGACTCGGTATCACTCATACGTTCTTATTTTGGGAAAGTAACACACTGGTCCAAGAGTAGTGGTAAAAACAGATAATATTTATTAAAATCCAGCAATGTGTTTCTGATGTTCTTTTGATCTAGTTTAGAGTTGCGTGATGGCCGGAATCTGATATTGATTTATAATTAATATTTATGAGTTATTACAACTAACGGCTGGCCCGAGATTGACCGCTCTGGCATGATCAGTGATTACCCGTAATAATAATTTTTTTAATTCTTTAATCTAGGCGGAATGACCATCAAATTTTTAGTTTTACTTAAAGTTGTTCGATGTTTTGTGAGTGTTGTTTCACTGCAAGGCCTGCAACTTCGTCTAGTTGACGTTATCAAAATAGGCCTAACTTTAGGGACTTTCTCCCCTCACTATATTCTGAAGAACCGGCTACACCAAGTGGAGCGTTTAGTACTGAAGATCCCCCAAATGATAAATTAATGTTTGACTATAAGAAAACATGCTTCATATATTTGTTAAGATATTGAATATGTACAAACACGTAAACCTTTAATTTCAGTTTTCAACATAAATCACTTATAATAAGCAGTCTGTTCAATCAAATTTTACTTAACATTTTTTTCTATTTGTAAGTTTCTTTTTTTTCTTTTGGTTTTCAAGCCATTAACTGAGAATGGCTCACAAAATATATGTGTATAAACTAATTCGGGCTAACAGGATAGATTATTCTAATAAACATAGCAGATTAAATCTAGTGGCTAAAGAAATCTAATGGCTAAAAAAAATGTACTTATAAATGTTGCATGTAAATGTAAAAATAGAAAATAAAAGAATTTCAAACAATATTAATTACTTTAAAGGAATTCTTAATACCGTAATGATAAAAATTTAGTGCTATTAAGAAATATTATAGTTTTGGAAAATCTCTTTGAAATTATAATAATCATTGCTTCATTTGGTTTTTTAAAACAAGGGGAATAATCCATTTTCTTAAATGAAATGTTTTAGCATATATTTAATTTCACATTTGTATTAGTTTTGTATGGAGGTTAATTCTTTTGTTTAATCAGAAATAATGCGGCAGTGTATGGTTTGCTATGTATTGATGTAGTACAGGGTTTTATATTTTTGCCTTCGTAATATATATATATATATATATATATATATATATATATATATATATATATATATATATATATATATATATATAATAGCAACTGTATATCGTACCCGCACTTTTGCATCTAAGACTGTTTCTTAGTTTTTTGACTCACGGACCCCTTTGAAAATTTATTTTGAGTCACGGACCCCTTTGAAAATCTATGAAAGCTATGGACCTACTCCTTAGAAAAATGCACATAAGCAGAATATAAAAATATTAGTGAATATTTGACTTTCACAGACTCCCATAAAGCCCTTCCTTGGCACTAGGTTAAAAAACCCTGATCTAAGACATCTTTTAACAGTACAAAACAATTGTTTATCAGTCCGATCATATCTTGTTAAATGCAAAGATGAAAAAATATCATTTAGGCCTATGTCAGTTTCTCTAATAAGTCTAGATAATTAGTTTAATAAAATATTGGTATTGTTTTAAAATAATATGGAGGGCAGGAGGGTTAGTGGAAAGGGGGTGAAGAAGGTCACACCAAGTTTACAACCACCCTCCGTCGGTGGTTGCTTCTGTTGTTGTTCCGCTCACACTCACCCCAGAAGCCGCAACAGACCTTTCATCTTCACGATGTTCTCAGTCTCGGGCTGCTTCGGGGGGATCCCCTCGGCCGTGCGGTCACTATTTTGCAAATTAAAGATGTCTTAGAAGAAGATATGCGGGTACGGTATAAACCTGCGGTAGGTATTTAATATATAAATTCCTGTAACTACATCAAGACAGTCCAAACCATATATTGCTGTATTATTTCTTAATTATTTATTTATTAAATACTAGAAATTACCTCCAGGCAGAACTAATACACATTTGTAATTATACTAATGCTCCACATATTAAATTTAAGAAAAGGAGTTATTCCCCTTTCTCCTAAAAGAACAAATGAAACAATAATTGTTAAAATCACAATAAAATTTCCTAAAAATAATACTTTTTAATTGCAATAAATTGAAAGTGTTAGATTATCGAAAGTCCAATCAAAAGTAATTAATTCTTTTGAAAATTTCTTCATTCTCTATTATTGTATTTACATGCAAAATTGATAAGTGCATTTTTTATACCCTAGATTTCGTTTGGTATGTTTTAGAGCAAATATATTGTTAAATATGTAGTTAATGTCAAGTATTTTTGTATGCCATTCTCAGTGGCATAGAAACCAAAAAAAAATAAATTTTACATAAGGAAAAGAAACTCATAAATTTTAAAAAATCCAAAGTAGAAATTGATTGCGCTGAATGTTTAAATAAATGATTTAGCACTACTTCGGAAGAGGCGCTTATTGACCTATTGCTGTGCAAGAGGTAGGTAGAGGTATAAAGACGGTGGATTCTTGTTCAGGAACCCATAGGGTCATGGATTCCCAATCCGTTAAAATAATAAAGGTTGATTTTTATTTCTCTATTACCTTCTAGTGTGGAATTGAGCTCAACATCCCGATTTGAAAATGCTTAAGATCTTAAAGTATGAAATACTAATAAAATTAAACATAATCAGGGAATTCTAAGAATTGCAGAGTTCTGACCCTACATGTATATGTATTATATTATAATTACTTGCATGATTGCGAGTTGTCCATATTTGCTCTGGATCAAATTAGTGAAACTTTATCAAACCCACCTAAATGCCATAAAATAGCTAGAGGGCATTTAGGTGGGTAGGTAGGTAGTTAGCTAGCAGGGTTAATAAGTAAAATAGCTAGAGGGTATTTAGGTGGGTAGGTAGGTAGTTAGCTAGCAGGGTTAAGTAAAATAGCTAGAGGGAAATAAGTAGGATTGAAGAGGTAGGCACATGCACCTAGAGTAGGTTAGAACATTTCCTTAAGGTGAATAGCATGGAAATGTTTTAAGATTAATGTAGCAAATAGTAGAGTATTGGGCATGAAGGGATTAGTATAGTGACACCAAGTTCTGGGTAGGGGTCAGGGTTAGGCTGTGGATGGGTCGTCTCACCATTCCATGCCTTTGAGTGATTCTAGATGCAAGAGAGCAGCGTCACTGAGGGGTGGAGTGGACCATGCATCCAGACTTCCCTTAAGATACGTATAGTTTTTTTTTTAGTACTCTTATAAGTGTGTCAGAGTGGAGTGAGTACTTACACACGCCTACACCAACAATCATTAACACACGAAATATAGGGACTGCACACATATAGCAACTGACATTCACGCACAAACAAATAAGACCTACATACATCTACACCAACAGCATTAACACGCAAAACATAGTGACTAAACATTTATACCAACAAATTCACAAACAAAAGATTATGAACTACACTTTTATACCAACACATTCACAAACAAACAAACAAAAAAATGTGAACTACACACTTATGCAAACACATTGACAAACAAAAGAATATAAACGACACATTTATACCAACGGGCAATTACAAACAAAAACAAATGAACTACACACTTTTATCAATAGGAATTCACACAAACACGTAGGAAATGCATATTTATGCCAACATGCATTCACAGAAACACATTAGTACAACCCGCGTATACAAAGAGACATTCACACACAAAGACAAAGTTACTGCGTACTTATACCAACAGGCATTAACATACAAAACATAGGAACTGCAAACTTATACCAACAGGTATTAACATACAAAATATAAGAACTGCAAACTTATGCCAACAGGCATTAACATGCAAAACATAGGAGCTACACACTTTTACCAACTCTCATTCACAAAGAAACACATAGGATCTACGCACATTTATCAACACATATCCACACACAAGAACTACATATGTGTACCACAACGCATTCACACATACAAAAACATAGGAAATGCGCACATACCAAGAGGTATTTTATACAAACACACATTACCAATGTACCTATACCAACAGTCATTCACACACAAACACATAGGAACTAACTCTTTACCAACTGGCATTCATATAGGTGCTATGTACCCATACCAGCAGGCATTCACATACAATTACTTACACACCTCTACTAATAGGCATTCAACCCGTATAGAATACATGTGTATCAACAGGCATTCACACATACGAACTACAAGCCCGCCCACCCATCCCTTTTTTTCCTCAGCCGCAGTAGCTAGGATGTTCTCGGTATTGGATCCATTGACTTACTCTCCTCAGTTTTTTTTTTTAAGAGAGGGGTGTTTATGTTAGTGGTAATTTGGTCGTTCGCCGGTATTTGTTTCCAGTATTAGGTGAGTATATGTGGTTTAATTTAAAAAAAAATGTTAGATGGGTGTGTAATGTGCTTGTGTCTAGTTGGTGGGTGGGTGTGGTGAGTTAGCTTTTAGTAGGGGGTGCACATCTGTAGATTTTTTTAATTTTATTTTTGGGGAGGGGTGTGTGAGTTGGATGTTATGCCAAAGACCTTGCAATGAGCAGAAATCAAAAAAACTTTTTTTTTCCTTTCGGTTTTCAAGCCATTTAATGGCTCAC
Organism: Sinotaia quadrata; assembly: GCA_028829895.1. NCBI lineage: Eukaryota > Metazoa > Mollusca > Gastropoda > Architaenioglossa > Viviparidae > Sinotaia > Sinotaia quadrata. The sequence goes on from CM054179.1 coordinate 13,324,180, forward strand.
AAAATATTATATCATTATTAACTCTGACTCTTTGCAAATTACCTCGATTTCTTTTAAACACCAGATGAAATCTAGTGGCTAAAAGAATGTACTTATAAATAATGCATGTAAATAAAATGATAGAAAATCAAGGATTTTCATTAATATTAAATTTTGAAGTTGTTTTCCTCAATAGCATAAAGTTCTGAAATTAGTGCTATTAAATACATTTTATTGTTTTGGAAATATTCTTTCAGATTCTAATTATTATTGCTTCATTTGTTTTTAGTAATAAGGGGAATAACCCTTTTTCTTAAATTTAATACGCCTGAGCACATATTTAATTTTATACTTGTACTACTTTTGCATGGAGGTCGAATCTTTTGTTTAATCAGAAATAATACGGCAGTGTATGGGTTACTAAGTATTGATGTAGTACATGGTTTTATATTTTGCCTTCGTATAATGTCAATACATATAATAGCAACTGTATTCTCTACCCGCACTTTTGCGTCTAACTTAACACTTTAAATGTGTTGTCAAATCAGTACTATAGTCTAAGAGCTAACTCAACACTTTAAATGTGTTGTCAAATCAGTACTCTAGTCTAAGAGCTAACTTAACACTTTAAATGTGTTGTCAAATCAGTACTATAGTCTAAGAGCTAACTCAACACTTTAAATGTGTTGTCAAATCAGTACTCTAGTCTAAGAGCTAACTTAACACTTTAAATGTGTTAAATCAGCTGATGTGCCCAAGCTAGTAACGTTATCTCCCCTTTTATTATTATTTATGATTATGACATTATTTTTCCAGCTCTAGTCAACAATTACAACAAATTATGTAACATGGGTGAAGATAACAAAGTAAAATTTAATAACAATAATAGTAGAAAAAAGACATCAATTCAATCGCAGAAAATTCAAGATTTCATCTATCCTGCCCTGCTCGATTATTCATTTACAGTTTATTTGACTGATGAGTTCATTTGGAGAGAGCACACTTAACTAGAGTCTCATGAAGATCTGCAACTGCTCGCTGCATCCTTGACAGTAGTGACATCACGTTGCAGTTGTCTTCCAGGTATGACCAACTCGGCATCAAATAGGTGAGTTGGATATTGTCATCATAGGCTCCTGAATCTGGCATAGTTTATGCCCAGAACCAGCTGTAATGAACAACATTCTACTATAGCAACCTATAAACATGAATAATTAATCATTTGGGCTTTGTGGTGACAGCAATAGAGTACTCTTTACAAATTCATCACAACTCTTTAGCTACAAGCTAACTTACAATTTATAAATTTAATAAAATATTAATAAGTGAATAATAAAGATTTTACTTCTACAATTGCATAAATTCTCAGTTACAATACATTTAGCAAGAAGTTCACAGTGATATTCATTAAACAATCATTTTCTCTCTATTTATCTCTACCAGCTACAATTGTTTAACCAGCAATAGGACTGGCAAAAACACGTGCTTATGCCATCTCAACATTTCTACATAAATGTAATTATTGCTAATGTCACTTAGCTTCTGTGAGAAGAAATACATTAGTTCACACAATCATTTAGCAAATCACATAAATATTTTACACAACGTTCTATCAATAATATATACAATATTTTAGAGAAGTCAATTATATTTACCACTCTCTTAATTCATGCACGGTATCAATGAACACAAGCAGTTTGCCCGTGGACATGTGGATATGTGTGTCTGCAGCTCAAAGGTCATTGATAAGTATACATGAATGATCTCTAGATATCTAGCAGATTCTACCATGTCACGACACAGAACACAAATGACCAAATATGGGCGTCTCGTATCCGGCTAGCAGTTCCCCATCCTGCCATTCACCTTTACCTCTCCGCATCCTTCACGTTTTCGAGTGACCTACATCTTAATAGGTCGTAAACATCTATTGCACCACAGGTATGCAACCTAGCTAATGGTACAATACTTCTCATAAAATAATAAATGTTAATTAAACTTTAGAAGCGAATTTCTGCAGTCAGGATATCGGTGTGGTGGTCTACTGCACTCTGTAAGTATCAGAATTTATGCAGTCAGGATACTAGTGTGGTGGTCCACTGCAGTCTGTAAGTATCAGAATTTATGCAGTCAGGATACCAGTGTGGTGGTCCACTGCAGTCTGTAAGTATCGAAATTTATGCATTCAGGATACCGGTGTGGTGGTCCACTGCTGACAGGACACTGGTGTGGTAGTCTACTGCAGTCTGTAAGTATCTGAATTTATGCAATCAGGATACATCCAAACATTTTATGTACAATATATATGTGCCCAAATAGAGTCACTACTTAAAGACTGACTAACTGAAGCCCTAAAAACACTGAATCAACAGGACACCAGGGCATGTAGCCATTTTAAAGCAGAAGACCACTTCGGGAATTATGATTGTAATATACAAAACCTAAGTAAAATTGCCCTGAAAAAATACATCATACCTCCAAACTTGTCTTGCTCAAGTTAAACCCATGTCTTAAGATATGACCATTCTCTTAGGCAATCATTTGTAGACTTGATACTAAACTGCATGGACGTAGCTTCAAACTTATTATGAGACACTTGTAGACAAAACATTAGGAAGAGACAATATACCAATCAATATAAGCATACTAAACTACCCATATTTGCCAGATTGTCATAAGACTAACCTCTTCAAAACCAATGCAAACAGAACAAACTGAGAAACCTCCATCAAATTACCTTGTTTCCTCTCATCTCCAACTGCCAAAACGTTTCCTTTGATGGAATCATTGCCACACCAACTGCCTGCATTATTTAAAGCAATAAGACTGGAATGCTACAAGCAACAACCAGACCAAAATTAAAGAAAAAATTCCCAAGGCCATAAATTTTAACTGAAAGTAAGTTGACTTCTGCCAGAACATAGACTTCCAAACACAAGTGAGAGATGACTGGGACTCCATTCATAATATAAACAAACACTTACAAACTTCCAAATCAACAGCCTATTATATACTCAACTCTTACTCTTAGAGACAGTTATCATTCTTTGAGAACAACAGCTCCAACAGTACTCCCAACCCCAGATTTCATAATGCCAAAACAGTGACTAAAGGATCTTTCAACACCCAACCACACCCATCAGATTTTCAATATAACCCCGGTACAGACAGACCTATAACTATACCTAAACTGCATGGACATAGCTTCATTATTATAAAGAGACACTTGTAGACAAAAGGATTAGTAACAGATAATTTACCGACCAAACTAATCTTATTCTACTACCCAAATTTGATAAAGAGACACTTGTAGACAAAGGATTAGTAACAGACAATTTATCGACCAAACTAATCTTACTATACTACCCAAATTTGATAGATCTTTATAGACTAACACTTTCAAAACCACTGCACTCAACCACTCCCGCCAGATCCTTTCAATATAGCCCAGGCACTAGAAAAACCTATAGCTCTTTCAGAATTAGCATGCTGAAAGTCAAAATCAAAGAAAGTTTTCCAAGTCCAGATCTAATCACATAAAATGGTTAAAAATTCACACCCCAAACTAATTCTCCAAATTTCTAAACTGCTCATTTTAATCCATGAAAAATTGTCCTTACTAATTAGAAAAAGATCACATTATGCAAAATATATAACAGGAATATTATTTTATAAATGCCATAACAACTATAAACCAATATAATAGCTCACACTTCTGAAGTAACCCGATTTACAGATCTTTGTGTGTAACAATATTTCTCTTCCACCCAGCAAAGTGGGTTCCAGAAAAACAGATCAACCTTAGATTACCTAAAACAAGACATCCAGAACAGATTTAAACAACATAAATTGTCAAACATTTGGGTTGTGCAGAGTCTTTCTGGACATAGAGAAAGTTTATGATTGTTGTTGATTATTGAATTAAAAAATTAGTCAAACCCTATGGACTAAAAAAAGCATCAGAAAGATCTAGATAAAAACATTAATTGGTGCACCAAATATACTTCCATAAATTTCCCATAAATATGACTATATCAAACTTAAAAGTGAGTCTTTTAAGTTTAAAATACTCATAACTGATTTTAAAAAAACTCAAATAGGACCTTTAACTTAAGACAAAACAGGAGCTTAATAAACTAAACAAGAGTTTAAAATACTCAAATAGGACCTTAAAAAACAAAACAGGAGTTTAAAACAAACAGGACCTTACATGACAAAACATGAGTTTAAAACAAACAGGACCTTAAAAGACAAAACATGAGTTTAAAAGACTCAAACAAGAGTTTACAAACTAAATCAGGGTGTGCAAGTGGAAGTTGATGGATGTTAAATACAATTTAAAGGCACAATGACTAGGAAAGGTTGTAAAAATATAAAGGCCGTACAAATGTAAAAACAATAATGCTTTGAGCTTGCAAAAAGGAAATTATAATAAAAACAGACAAATATTTTAATTTATGTTTGGAAAATTATTTATTACAGATTTTATTGATTAATTAATATGTATAGATATATTATTTTGCAATAACCTTGTCAAATATGATATAAATATGCTTATACATAATGCAGTAAGCCAATATTCTCTCTCTCACACACACACACACACACAAACACACACATACTTAAAAAATAAAACAGCTACATTCTCATACAATTATGTTAATTATATTATTCTTATTATTACAATTATTAATATTTTATGTCACATAAGAAGACCAACATATATTTGTAGCACACTATAAAAATTATTACCATCAAATAGACGACAAATATAATCTATCTATCTATCGTCTATCTATCCATCCATCCATCCATTCCAAATAAAATATTTACAATTATGCATAAAAGTATTTATATAAAAAAACATATATACAATTATGTTCATTAACATATGTATATTAAAAAATTACTTGTACTCTAAATATGAAAACTAACACAGAAAATAACATTTAAGAAATAAAGATGAAATATGTGATCACCATTTTCTATTTTTACAATAAACATAAGTATAATTATACAATGATGGGAAATATTATATTTATAATGATTTAGAATCTGAAAATTATGTTATGAAATTAATCTCAAACTATTTAAAAACAAAATATTAATTCTACACAGCCTGCAAAGAACAGAATTGGACTGACTACTTTCATTCCTATTAAATGGAATTTATATTCATTTCTTTTCTTTTCTCCAATATGAAAATGCAAAGGAAACAAGTGAAGGCCTTCAAAATACTTTACTGTACTCATTACATTTATATGACTTCTCTCTAGTGTGAATATGCATGTGTTTTGATAAGCTAGAAGACTGTGAGAACACTTTGATGCAATGATCACATTGATATGCCTTTTAACAAGTAGGAAAGAGCATTACTAAATTTGATTATTATATATAATTATATATAAGATGTTTTTATCCAGTGTCAATAAGAATGACATTAAAAAATATGGAATCATTTAACATATGTATATGACATCACCGAAATGAATGTGTATCTGTTCTGAAAAAAAACTTGTAGAACGTATAAATACTTGATGCACTGAAGAAATACATTTGGGTTTAATCAAGGAACAATATGCAAGTGATGTGACAAATTGGAAGAGTTTGAGATATTCCACACAGATCACATATAAATGCAATGCAACAATATAAATATGCATGGAATGTGTTAAGTCAGCAGATATTGAAAAAGATTTATTGCACTTATCACATGTATGTGACTCTCCAGTATGAACACATGTGTTTTGATAAGAATGAAGAGTGTGCAAATTATTTGATAGATTGGACACACCTACCTTTTCTTTGTAAGGGATGTATAAGACTGAAGACTATGAGAAAAAGCTTTAGTTTACTCATCGTGTTTATATGAATTTTTTCCAGTATAAACACACATCTGACTTGAAAAAGTGACAAGAAAGTGAGAGTGCTCTACTGCATTGGTTACATAAGACTTTTCTCCATTGTGAAAGTCCTTGTGTATTGACAATGGAAGAACAAGAGCATACTTCACTGTACATATCACATTTATATTTTTTACAATCATAAACACATGGATTCGTGTAAGTCAGAACTGTGTGGCTTTTCTCCAGTATGAATATACATGTGTACTGATAAGTCTGAAGAACTGGAGAATGCTTTATTGCACACATCACATTTATGCGACATTTCTCCAGTATGAACATGCATGTGTCTTGATAAATGATTTAACTGAGAGAATGCTTTACTGCACACATTACATTTATATGGCTTATCACCAGTATGAACACGCATGTGAGATGATAAAGAAGAAGACTGTGAGAATGCTCTACTGCACACATCACATTTATATGGCTTTTCTCCTGTATGAATGTGCATATGTACTGATAAGGCTGAAGACCCTGAAAATGCTTTACTGCACACCTCACATTTATATGGTTTTTCTCCAGTATGAGTGTTCATGTGATGTGATAAGGATGAAGACTGTGAGAAAGCTTTCCTGCACACATCACATTTATAAGGCTTTTCTCCAGTATGAATACGCATGTGTCGTGATAAGGTTGAAGAGTGAGAAAATGCTTTACTGCACTCATCACATTTGTACGGCTTTTCTCCAGTATGAACATACATGTGTTTTGATAAGTATGAAGAGTGTGAGAATTCTTTCCTACAAACATCACATGTAACTGCCTTTTTTACAGAATGAACTTGCATGTGTCTTAATAAGTTACAAGATTTTGATAATGCCTTACTGCATACATCATCTTCATATGATTTTTCTCCAGTGTGAATGTGCAAAATGTGTCGTGATAATGTTGAAGATTGTGCAAATGCTTTACTACATACATGACATATATATGGCTTTTTTCCAGTGTGAATGTGCATATGACTTAATAAGGTTGTAGAGTGAGAGAATGCTTTACTGCACACATTGCATTTGTATGGCTTTTCTCCAGTGTGAGTACGCATGTGTATTGAAAAGTAATGAGATTGTGAGAATGCTTTACTGCACACATCACATTTATATTGCTTTTCTCCAGTATGAACATGCATATGTTTTGACAAGTATGAAGATTGAGAGAATGCTTTACTGCACACATCACATTTATAGGGTTTTTCTCCAGTATGAGCGCGCAAGTGTATTGATAAGGCTGAAGAGCGTGAGAATCCATTTCTACATATATTACATTTATATGGCTTTTCTCCAGTATGAATACGCATGTGTTTTGAAAAGTCTGAAGAGCGTGAGAATGCTTTACTGCACACATCACATTTATGCGGCTTTTCTCCAGTATGAATAAGCATGTGTTGTGATAATGATGAAGCTTGTGAATATGCTTTACTACACTTATTACATTTATATGGTTTATCTCCAGTATGAACATGCATGTGAGTTGATAAATAAGTAGATTGTGAGAATGCTTTACTGCACACATTACATTTATATGGCTTTTCTCCAGTGCTAGCATGCATTTCTTTTAAGGATTTTATCAAGAATGAAAATAGATGTAATGTCACTTCTTATTTCAACAGATCACATTTATATGATTTTCCTCCAGTACAAGTGCATGTGATGTGATGTGATAATCCAAAACAATGAGAGAATGCTTTACCTGATTCAACACATTTCTAGATCTTTTCACCACTAATCACATCTATATGACTTATCTCTAGCATTAACATGTATGTGTATTGCGTGAAAAAAGAAGAGTCATTATAAAACTGTACCATATAGATCATACTGATATGACTTTTCTGTAGTAAACCATAAATACGTTTTGATAAACCAATAGATTAGAAGAATATTTTGCTCCACTAGTTACATTCATATGGTTTTCACCAGTATGAATATAAATGTGTTTTAATAACTGAGAAGACTGGAAAAAAAAGTTAGCTTTGTGTGTGTGGGGTGTGTGTGTGTGCGTGCGTGTGTGTGTGTGTGTGTGTGTGTGTGTGTGTGTGTGTGTGTGTGTGTGTGTGTGTGTGTGTGTGTGTGTGTGTGTGTGTGTGCACTGATTACATTTATAGGGCTTTGCAAAAATGTGAACAATTATGCATTGATAAATGATAAAATTCAATAGCTGAAAATTTTTTCCTTAAGTGAACACATTTACAAGGCCATTCTCAAGTATGAATATACATTTCATGGGGTAAATACAAGACCATGAAAATGTTTCATTGAATTTATTATATGCAAACAGTTTTTCTCCAGTATGAATAATAGCAGAATTATATTTGTTCTCATAATTTGGAAATATATTAGAATAATTTATTACAATGTCAAAATATATATTTCTTTTCTGAATTATAAGTAAACTTACATAGAGCAGAAGCCAACATATGACTGACAAGAATCAAAGACACTTCCCTATCAAGGAGTAACAACACAAAGCAACAAATAAAACAGAAAAAACATGACAATTATTTAAAGTCAATTATTGATGTTAAGTAGTGAAAAAATTATAATTACTTAAAAGTTAATATTTCATCCAATGTCAGTGACACTTCTTTATAGTCATACCTGCAGAGAAAATATTGTCAAGTGTTATAAACAAGTCACAACCAAAACCAAGGAAGATTTTAGTCAAACCAAATAAACAACTTTAAAAATAATATTATGATCATGTGCTAAATATTCCACATGAAAAATTACACTCATGGACTCCACTCTAAACTGGCACTATGATGTATTAAGTATTCATACAAAATGTATATGTTATGTGATAATGAGCTAAATACTTTATATAACTGAAATCAAGATTGTGTTAAGTACTCCTCAGGAAATTGAAATCAGAATTGTTTGCCAAGTATACTTGACATGAAAATTATATAAATTCTGTTAAGTATTCCACATAATGTTTGATTATGTGATACAATCATGCACAACAATTTTCAACACTTCTAAGAAACTTTAAAACCTATCTTATAAAAAATAATAAGCTTTACAAACTTCAAAACCTACATAAAAACCAAAAATAAGATTTGCAAAGAACACTTCTAACAATCTTCAAAACCTACATTAGAAATAATAATAAGGTTTAGAAATTAAATACTGACACTATGTTAATTTTTTAACAATCTGTTTACTTACCTATATTACTTATTAGGAACACAATCAAAACATTTTCAGCTTGGGACATATTGACCATCAATTATCTTCCACGAATGCAGTAGTGTTAGCATCTCCTCCCTGCAACCACAATTTTTTAAAATCACTCTATGGGTATGTGTTAACAACAAACAGAAATATTAATACTTTTTTTCTTTATCACTATATGGGTATATGTTAACAACAAATAGAAGAGAATTTTATTCATCATGTAAATAGTCTATGAAAATAAAAAAACCAATAGTGGCTAACTCAAGTGTGCAAAGAAATTATATTCTAATTGCTATATTCTATATACATATACAATATTTCAATTGATGATATAATAATAATGAGATATAAAAAAGTTATTCATATTATGAAAGCTCTATGTACTTAACACACAATATAAATATTTAACAATTAGCAGTTACACATAATGCAAACTATACAAAATAAAACCATATTTAAACAAAAACTAAAAGTTTCTACAGGTAAATACACTAATTAAATACATTCAGAAAAAAAATTATAAATAAACAATAAAATAAATCCATATTTAAACAAAAACTAAAAGTTTCTTTAGGTAAATACACTAATTAAATACATTCAGAAAAAAATTATAAATAAACAATAAAATAAATCCATATGCAAAATGACAATAGACATATAATTAAACATGTTTCCAAAAAGAAACAAAAGTAACATGAATGTACAAATGCAACCTCTGAACCAGAAAAAAAATGACAGGATGGAGAGTGGTATTCAAGTAATTTCAGCATTGAAAAGAACATATTTTGTGTATGATTTTCAACATTACCCATGTGTAAAATGAACTTCAAGATGTTACAGTGGGTCATACATTGATCATTCATATTGAAGGCGTTATAGTTTTATACTTATTACACTTCTCAAATCAAAATGTAGTGCAAGTAAAATATTTTTTTTCAAAAAAATGACAATACTTTATTAAAAATTAAAATGACAAAAATAAAAAAATAAACATATCTATGAAAACATAAACCAAAACATGAATTTACAACATCATAGCTACTAAGCTAGAACAAAACATGAATTTACAACAACATAGCTAGAACAAAACATGAATTTACAACATCATAGCTAGAACAAAACGTTAATTTACAAAATCATAGCTAGAAAAAAACATGACAGAACAGGAAATACTCAAATAGTTTTCTAGTACAATGTAATATAAGAAATAGAAAACAAAACATGTTCTGTGAGATTACCAATCATCAATGCTTACTAATGAGCCTGATGATGTCACAGACGTTCAGACATCTATCATTCATAATGAAGATATTAGACTTGACAAGCAAAACTGCAATTTTGATTCCAACATTTTAACAATAAAATTAGATAAAAATATTTTAGTGCTAATAAACTATTTTCAAATGATTTTTTTAAAGAATAAAATGAATGTCTATTTCTTGTTTACATTTTTAAATTAAAAAGTAACAAAATGTAAACAATGAGAATTAGTCAAATTAATCTTTTTGAAAATAACCCTGAATAACTCTGCTATGTGTTACTGTATTTAGCTCTGTTAATTATGCCACAATAAAAGGCATTAAGATGGTGTAAATTATTTCCGACAAAAAGAATGGTACAATGAATGAGTTAAGTAGTGCACATAAAAATGAAATCAGGATTATGTGTCAAGTCTAGACTATGTATCAGTTCATCAACTACTTTTACTTTTTTAAACATTAATATTTTTGATGATATCTGCAATATATATACTGCATATATTCACATTAAGTTTAGGTTGGCCAGCCAGAAGTCTCAGTTGTAAGCATTCTCTCATTTAATACACATAATATATGCCAGAATAAAATACTACAGGAATTTAGACTCAATCAAACATTATTTATCAGGTTAGATAATATAGTGTGTCAAGAAATGAATTATGAATTCAACCCAGTAGTTCAAAGTTGTAAAACTTGTATATATTGATATTTTCATTTTCCTGATCAACAACCTGATATGTATATTAATAAATCAAATTTGTATAAATAATATGGACATTATGATTCATCAGTTTGAAACCATTATCTTGGCAGAAGTTAAGTTTATTAAAGAGAATGTTTTTATTCCAAAATTCAAATGAATTGTTTGAATGTAATTTTGAAAGTTGCATGTAAAATATTAATACACCTTTTTTCTTAAACTTATGTAGTTTTTAAAAGATGATGCAATATGTTACAAAATTATATAAAAAGATATGTTTTAATACTAACACACAATGAGTCATCGTTATGGTACCAACATTATTTGAATTATGTTAAATAATTTAAAAGTATATAATTGAATGACTATTATATAATTTACTTTGTGTATCAGTTCTTTGTAGCGAAACCTTTAATATTTTTTTATTATTGTAGTGTAAGATAGCTAGCCAGAAGTCTCAAATGTAAGACAGATAGATATGTGTGTTGAAGTAGTAGCAGTACCTAAGAGTGAACGGCATAACAACTACAGGAGTCTATCGGGATGAGTTCCGAGTGTTAGCACTCAGCTTAGAAATCCATAATGATCTCCTTTATTCATCAAGTGATAAACAAAAGCAGGAAATGCCTATTGTTCGCAGAGTTGTTGGTACATTATTAAACAGTACTTCCTCTAGTCACTATTAATTCATTTTTAACTCTCTCTACTCATTTCAAGGTTTTGTTTACTACCCCAACTCAAGAGAAGTAACTCTGAAAGCGCAGATATTAATGTTAACTTCCTGTACTAAATGAAAAATCCTTTTTAAAAAAAATACAGCCAAACATAAATAATAAAATAACTTGGGTTTAAGGTACGTTTTTCAAGAAGGAAAGTCATGATTTTTCGTGTACAGTTGAAAGTATATTTTGCCGGAAGAGCACAATCTAAATAGAAATAACCTACTTTTCATCGCCATCGTTAATTTCGTTCTCGTGAGGACAGCGATTAAACCTGTTTTGGAGTTGTTGCTCGAGTATTAACAATCTGCGTGACTGTTTGAACCATTTAATAAATGACAGATACAAATCTTATGGTTACACTTACATGCGTAGAGTTAAATTTTCTTGTAACGCAAATACACCAACGCAACGTCTGCTTGATTGAATCCAATACAAAGTGACTCATACTGTCAGCGCTCGCCCGAACGACCTTCAACTTCTGGGGAAAAAGCAACCTACTTTACCTACTCAGCGACTTTATGAATTTCATAGAGGTATGGATTGTGTTTGTTGTTGTTGTTGCTAAAATAAGAATGATGATTTAATACAAATGAAGTCTGGAAAGGCATTGATAAAATACAAAATGTAAACAAAAGAAACAAAGGACAAAACTAATAATATTTTCAAACAAATTGAAGAGTTAAAAAAACTTTGTCAAATCGAAATACATTCATAAGATCATTCATTTGTTAAATCAATAGAAAAATCCTCATTAATATTAATAAACTAATCCCTCTGTTAATTAATAATGTTTAAAATAACGGTAGATATTAGGAGTAAATATGAGCCATATATTAACAATGACATGGGATGAGACTGCTCTCCACCCACCTGTCTTCCGACACAGAAATTAAATTTACACCAGTACTATCCAGGCTCTGAACTCGCAATGATCAAGATTTCAAGGCACCATTACAGGCAAAACAAAATATAACTCCTGGCCCTCCTCAGCAAGGCACACAGCCAATCTTAACACAGAAATCAAACTTTCACAACTATCTTAGGAATCCACTCTAACAATTACTAAAAGATAAAAATAACACATCACGATGTCCACACCTGTCCAAAGCTATGACACTGGGTCTTATTCAGAGTCCAGAGATAATTCCAAAGCCAGACAACTGGTAGTCACTGGAGTATGAATACATATATGCAATTTTTGTGTTGGCCACCTGACTTTTAACAGGTATCATTGACATAAACATCTCTTTTGGGTTTTTCTCCTTCACTTGCCAGCCAGCCACTGGCCATGAAGTCAGCCACATCATGCATGTAGTCATCAAATCATGCTTCCACTTTATTTGTCAGACAAATGGTTATGACAGTTACTAGTTAGTTAGTGATGGGCACACACAAAAGTCCCACAACTTAGGTGAAATCTTATAAGATATAATTACAACATTGATAGAACACATAAAAGACCCACATCTAACTTAGGTGAAAACCTATAAAACTTGATTACAACATTGAGGGAACACACACATATTATTACTAATATTAATCACAAATTAAATGGCTGAAATTAATTTTGTTATAGAATGTTTGTGTCTTTGCTTGTAAATTCCAATTTAACATGGACCATCTCCAGATGCCAATATTAATGGATACAATGTCACGTGTGTTCTTAAATTGTAAACTGGAAGTAACAGGTATTGCTATGGCATCCTAACCAGAAAATATCTCAAAAATCAGTCATGCATGCAGATGGACTAGAATTTCAGAGATAAAATCTCATACAAAGTAGAACAGTCATTGCTGAGATATTTAAAAATTCAAACAAATATTAAGGAAGAAAAGGCAAACAAAACAAATAAAAGTTAGGTAAATGAAAGAAAGCATGAATTATGAAATCAAATCAAATTATGTCACAGACACATACTTTGCCAACATACATTAACAGGGTGCAGTGTGTCTTAACACTTACATGTTTGGGTAGAGACATCTAAATTCTACCACATTCATAATGGTTTATTAATCAAAAAACCAGAAACCAGAAGAAATACCATACATTCTGGAAAACGTGAAAGGCTGCTATTTTTCTGAAAAAAAATAATCAGGGAACAAATGTTAAGTTTCCAGTTTATCATCTCCTGTTCCATTCTTTCTTACATTCAGGTCTCAACTTATGGTTTCCTGCAACAGTATGTATTAGCCTGATGTACACCTTTCATGACCTGATTTCAGACATGCCAAATTCAAAGTGATTAGAGAATAGAATTCTTGTCACAAGTAAACTTTGATCTCATTGGCTGGTCTCATTCTTTGTAAATCTTAACCATTGGATAGTACAACTATTTACCCACATAAGACTGGTTTAGATTATATCAGGAAGTTCTAGCACATTATTTGCCCAAGTTATTATATTTTAATTCTGGTACTTACAAAACAGAGTATTCTAAGGTCATGTCAAGCTGGCATTCAACAAGTTACACAATATTTAATTTTTAAAGTAGGGACTGACAAATCTGCTCTATCACAATACCAGATCTTTCAAAATCTACTTTGTATAAAAGTTTAAAACATATACATGTATTATAACATTATGTACTCTATGTTTTATTGTCGCTAATTATTACATATATAAGTAAATATAATTATTACTATAAAAACAATAAATAGTATTCCTTTCCTAAAATGATTCTGAACCAGGCATATAAAAAAACACCTTGATTTATTGGAAATTGACATGTCTCATATAGTGTTTGATTCATCTAATATAGTAATAATATCAAATAGTGACAATACCGTTTCAACAAACAAATAATATTGAATTGCATTAGCACTTCATATAATAAAATCTGAGTGTGATTATTTGAGCTCAATGGTAAAATGTTGCTCTTGGGAGAGGGTGTGTCAATTGGAAAACCATGATGAATTTTAAACTCTAACCTCCATACTCCCAAATGATAATTCAATGCCTAAAAGTCTAGCCAGCCACCCACCCACTCCAGTCTAATGTAAATATGTTATAAATGTTCACACTGGAGGCTTCACCATGAAAAACATGGTTATAAATAAATTGTAGAATTAACCTTAATAGTATATGGAAAATTATATAAAGAAAATACAGCTATATATTTCAAGTGCTTGCGATTTTCAATCTTTTTTAAAATTTACTCTCCGTGAGTATATTCTCTTAAATAGCTAGTTTAATCTGTAATTATTAAAAATATAAGCAAAAGAAAAATAATTCTATTAGTATTAGCGAATTACTACTGGCTTGAATGCTGCATAAGTAGCTCATGCTACATGTTATCGGTAAGTTCACTGAAGGTAAAGACAAAACCATACGCAGGCGTTCTACTTAGTGAACGGTCCGCTGTGTAAACATCAACAGTGCAGTGTGTAAAACTATTAAACACATTATCTGAAGGCAAAATTGTCCATCTATTATACACATCAATATAGCAAAACAACACTCCAGTGTTATACATATTAACAAAACAAAACCTTTACAACTATAATGCACAATAACGAAACAGGTATTTTATTACTAGCAATCAACCTTAGGAAAAAAGTAGTGATGGGAGGGATTTAGAACAGCAGCTTGGCCTATTTTGTTTTTAATACTAATAGACGACGACTGGTTTTGTGCTCAGTGTACACAGCGCGGAAGCCGGAAGCGCCCCCTACCCTAATAATAATTGTGCTCAGTGCACGCAGATGTGAAATCAGCGAGCTGTCGAGAGGCAGACTGCTCAAGGCAGTCAGTGGTCCATCTTTAGTATTCTGTGGATGTAAAGCCTTAAAGTAAGTTTGGAAATGTTTCATTTATTAATCTATTAATACTTTTTCGAAGTCAATAACAGTGTGAGATATGCCGACAAAAAATCCTCTAGGATTTCCATCGGACTTTAAATATATTTATAGAACAATGACGTCATCGGACAGGGGATATAAGTGCGCTATTATTACTGCATTTCGATTAAGAATGCTCTCAGTATTTGTGATTTTCCAGAGTGCAAGAAAAAAACAAACTCTGAATGAAATATTGTATATTTGCTGTTTAAAATAGAGGGTAGGCCCTGTGCATCAATAATGATAGTTTTTGTAAATTAAAGTCAGCGCGATAATTACACACATTTAAAAATAAATCAGCTAATAGTAATGAGAATGAACACAAAGAATATGACTGTTCATTAATAAAATTGGGCGATTTGAGACATTTTAGTCCTGTTCTTTATTTAATTTTACAACTTAATACACAGTTTCTATGTGACAAGATAAAGTCGCTTTATAGATATTTTTTTTTATTAAAGTGTTTTTGTTTAATTGAAGATAATATACACTTGTATTAATGAAGATAAGCTACATAATGATGATATTAATGATAAGCTAATGACGATACGTTTTCCGGAAACACTGATTTGCCAAAACACTCGGGCTACGTAACTGAGTGGATAGTAATATGGCAACTTACTCTACATGTACTAACGATAATCTACATTAGTGTTTTAGTAATGAATATCTTCGTTTGTTTAATTAACTAAAGAATTGTAAGTAGTAATGAAATACTATTCTTCAGTCTCTTGTTTTACTACAAATATCCTACATTTGTGTTTTAATAATGAAAAATCCACACCTGTTTTACTAAAGGTAACCTACATCTGTGTTTCAGTAATAGAAAAATCCACACCTGTTTTACTAAAGGTAAGCTACATTTGTGTTTTAATTATGAAAAATCCATTTCTGTTTTACTAAAGGTAACCTACATTTGTGTTTCAGTAATAGAAAAATCCACACCTGTTTTACTAAAGGTAATCTACATTATTGTTTCAGTAATAAAAATCCACACCTGTTTTACTAAAAGTAATATACATTATTGTTTCAGTAATAAAATAATGTATATGTATTATTAAAGATAATCTATATTTACACTTCAGTTATGAAAAACTACACCTGTTTTAATAAAGATAATCTATATTTGCACTTCAGTGTTGAAAAATACACTTCTTCAAAGAAAAGAATGCTAGAAAAGATAAGCTTCATCTGCATGGTTTTGAAAGAGATATAAACTTATGATAAATGAAAGATACTAACCCCATTTTATATTAAATTAAATTAACTAATTCGTTTTCCCATAACTCTTGCTTTAGTAATGATAAATTATACCCTAAAATCAAAACCATTATTATGTCTGACATTTCTGGTGTTTTACTGACACCGAACGCTGCTTAATTTTTTTAGATTACTCTCTCTTCTGAGCGAAATTATTTTACATTTGACAGTTAAAACAATGTCTTTAGAGTATTTATTTTATAGTTTGATAGTTAAAGCAATTTTGATAGCATAATTATTATACATTTCAGCAGATAAAACAATGTCCATAGGATATATATATATTTTGCATTTTGACAGTCAAAACAATGTCCACAGCGTATTTATTTTACATTTTGACAGTTAAAACAATGTCCATATCGAATTTATTTTACATTTTGACAGTTAAAACAATGTCCATAGCCTTTTTATTTTACATTTTGACAGTTACACTTACAACAATATCCATAGCACAATCATATTACATTTTGACAGGTCAAACTTTGAAAATAGCATATTTATTTGACATTGTGACAGTCAAACGATGCCCATAGCACAAATATTTTACATTTTACAAGTCATACTTTACTTTACATTGTGACAGGTCAAACAATGTCATTAGCATATTTATTTTACATTGTGACAAATCAGACAATGTTTTAGTGTATTTATTTTACATTTTGACAGGTCTAACAATGTCTATAGTAGGGGTCACCAACACGGTGCCCTCGGGCACCAGGTCGCCTGCAAAGACCACATAAGTTGCCCGCAGGCCTTTTCTAAGACTTCACATTATTAATAATGTATAAAGGCAAACTAGAAGAGTGTATCAAACTGGTAGCCCTTTGTATGACTCAGTACCCATGAAGTAGCTCTCATTATCAAAAAGGTTGGTGACCCCTGGTCTATAGCATAGTTATTTTGCATTTTGACAGTTAAAACAATATCACTAGCACAATTATCTTACATTTTGACAGTTACAACAATATCTATAGAATATTTATTTTATATTGTGACTTGTCAAACAATGTCCATTGAGCAATTATTTTACAAAGTCAAACAATATGATTAGCATTATTATTGTACAATTTGACAAGTCAATCAATATGAATAGCACAGTTATTTTACAATTTGACAGTTAAAATAATGTCCATTGAGCAACAGCGTAATTATTTTACATTTACTGATTTAGACAATTAAGGCAATACCCATAGCACAATTATTTTACATTTGGACAATTAAGGCAATATCCATAGCGCAATTATTTTACATTGTGACATTTAAACCAATACATTAAATTATACTATCAAATTACTAAGTCCACAGTTAAAATGGTTCAAATTTTAATGACTTTCAATACATTGGATACATTAAAATGTTTTATTTATTAATTTATTAACATTATTGCCATGTCCACAGTCTTAACTCTTAAATAATCTAATTATATTACTCATTGTATATACATATGCTTTATTTAGGAAAACAATCCTATAGATGGAAATCAACTGTAATTTTAATTCTGTTATTTTTTTCCCCCAGATAAATAATCCGTTCATCAGGAATGAATCACAAACAAAGTGTACAGGATATATTCTGCAAAAATAAAGGAAACGTTACACCAAAATTGTGAATTAATTATGTCACAACGGGATTCGATACATACAAAGAACTGTAATCAGAACAAAGACATTATGTTCTTAAGGAGTGTCGTCATTTATTGCAGTTGGATTCAGTACAGTGGCAAATAATTTCTAATCAGGAAATTCTGATTCTCAACAGTAAAAATTTATGACTGAAGTTTATTCTAACTGTTCACCTTTCTTTTATTACTTTCAGTTGACTTCTAAATAGGTTATACTCTAAACATAATTTTGTTTGTGTACTTAAATATTTATTTTGATCATGCGCCTTGAGCTCTGTAAAACTCAATAAAAGGAAAGCCTTGCTAAGAAAGATCATGACAACTTTGAGTCAAACCTAGACAGGATTAGAAGACGCGCCTTCCAGAAAGATGTATGTATTGTAACATCATCAAGATGTTATTATATGAATAAAATAAATATTTGAACAACTTTTATGTAACAAAAATTGATGATGAAGATAAATGATGAAACATTTGGAGACAAATTCTGAAAAACACGGGTGTTCAAACTTTTACAAACTCTTTTTTCACTTAAATTAGGTTTAATATAATCATTAGTTATATGAATGTAAATCAAGAAATCGTTATGCAAGAATCAGGCACAGAGTGAAATACAATAAATAAATCAATTATCATCAACTCAATATAAATAGACAATACAGTCTACTAATTTATAATTTACACTGAAGAAATGGCATAATTGCAATCTGTGTCAAAAATATTTTACAGAACAATGTTATTAAAACAAATTGTTCACACACTGGAGAAAATACATAGAAATGTAATCAGTTGTAGCAAAATATATTAATGGCCTTTTGCTTTACCATAGCCATAGAGAAAAGCGTTTTTTTTAATTATCTCAAATATCAACACACATTTGTATTCATACTGGAGAAAACCTATTCAACTTAAAAATAATTTATGGTCAAATTAGCAAGTCATTTCCAGATTTTTCTGTTCCGTACTGATGAAAATTTTGAAATATAATGAAAAAAAGTCATTTCATATTCTCCTCTTTTATAAACTACAAACCAGTATAACAAAACAGTTTTTCTTTTTTTTTAAAGAGTACTCAACTACATGTAAAATCTTATCAAAGATAGCCATACAAGTGTGATCAGATTAACAGCAATTTCACAATCTTCTTCACCAGCACACATACATATTCACATTCTTGAAAAACTGTACTAAAGCTGTCAATGTAGGAAAGTATTTTCATTTTCTCGCCATTTATTATAACACTTTCCTATTAATGCTGGAGTAAAAGCTGTATAAATATTCTCAATACAACAAGCATTTTCAAATTCTTCTGATTTATCACAGCGTATGTGAATTCATACTACAGAAAAACCATATAAATTAGTCAATCTAACAAATCATTCTGAAATTCTGCCACTTTGTCAAAACATGAGCATTCATACTGAGAAAAAGCCATATGAATGTAGTCAATATAACAAAGATTTTTCAAGTACTTCTGATTTATCACAACACATGTGTATTCATAGTGGAGAAAAGCCATATAAGTGTTCTCTCTGTAACAAAGGCTTCTCAAATTCTTCTAATTTATCAATGGACATGCATATTCATACTGAAGAACAGCCATATAAAAGTAGTCTATGTAACAAAGCTCCTAATTTATCAAAGCATATGCAAATTCATACTGGCGAAAAGCCATATAAATGTAATGTATGTCAAAAGGAATGCTCATTTCCTACTAGTTTATCAAGACACATGCGTATTCATACTGGTGAAAAACCATATAAATGTAATCAATGTAACAAAGCATTTGTAAGTAGTTCTGATTTATCAAGACACATGCGTATTCATACTGGAGAAAAGCCATATAAATGTAGTCTGTGTAACAAAGCATTTGTACGTAGTTCTGATTTATCAAGACACATGCATATTCATACTGGAGAAAAGCCGTATAAATGTAGTCTATGTAACAAAGCATTCTTAAGTTCTCCTAATTTATCAAAGCATATGCGAATTCATACTGGCGAAAAGCCATATAAATGTAGTATATGTCAAAAAGAATACTCAGTTTCTAATAATTTACCAAGACACATGCTTATTCATACTGGCAACAAGCCATATAAATGTAGTCAATGTAACAAAGCTTTTTCACAATCTTACACTTTATCAAAACATATGAGCATTCATACTGGAGTAAAGCCATGTAAATGTAGTCTATGTAACAAAGCTTTCTCAAGTACTTCTGATTTATCATATCACATGCGTATTCATACCGGAGAAAAGCCATACAAATGTAGTCAGTGTAATAAAGCATTTTCATACTCCTGCATTTTATCAAAACATATGAGTATTCATACTGGGGAAAAGCCATATAAATGTAGTCAATGTAACAAAGCTTTTCTACGCTCTTCTGCTCTATTAGACCACAATCGTATTCATACTGGAGAAAAACCATATAAATGCTGTAAATGTAACAAAGCATTTTCACAATCTCAAAATTTATCAAGACACATGAATATTCATACTTTAGAATAGCCATATACTTGTGGTAAATGTGAAAAAGCATTTTATATTCATCTGCTGTATCACAACACATATATTCAGACTATGGGAAAGTTGTATAAGCGCAGTCATTGTAAACAAGCATTTTCATTTCTTTTGTCTTTTTGAAAATGATATATTACTGCTAATCATTATATATTGAGCAGTTTTATAGTTTGTTTCAGCAAATCACAATTACTGCTAATTATTATCGAGTTTAATATATTGAGCAGTTTTGTAGTTTGTTTCAGCAAATCACAATATATTACTGCTAATTATTATCAAGTTTAGTATTAGATATTGAGCAGTTTTACAGTTTGTTCTTGCTGTGAAATCAAAATGGGAATGATGTTCTTTTTAATATTATTTAAAACAACTTTCTCTGAGTAAACAGCAAGTAATGACTTGCCATAACTGCCAAACTATTCCTTTGATGAAATAATCAACACACTAACAAAATGAATTATTCAATTCGTATTTTCGTCATCGATGTTCAACTCTGAATAAATAGTAAGTACTGTATAAATTAACTTGGCACATTTAGTGGGGTTATATTTAGATTTATAAATATTAGAACTTGTTGACACTGACTCTAAATATATTTCTTTAAAAATTGAGACATTTTGAATAAGTATTTCTTTATTGTAATCATATATGATTGTATGCAAACTGTTTGAGCAACATAGCTATTGCTTGAAGAAATTGTTTGTTATTTATTTTTTGTTTATTTTTATTTGTATCATCATCCATTACTCTTGTTCCTCATCCCATGCCTGTGTGTAAAGGGACTCACCATCATTGAATAAATTATTTGTTAAACAAGTCTTTGCCTCTGAGGTTTTTGGATGAGAGTGAGCTTGGATTGTTTATTCATTGTTCTGTCCTTTCAAACTTTACATTTCCATCTTAAATGCATACACAACAACGCTGCCCAATTCATACCCTACACACAAGCATCTATGTCTATAGAGACAAACTGCAGACAGTCTTCATGTATTGTCTCAAAATTAATTATAATAAATAAAAATACTTGACAAAGTCTTTTTGTCCTGGGTGATGGATGGATTATGGACTGTCCTCTTGAATACAGCACTGTACTTAGAAATCATCATGGTCTGTGTTCAAAATAACTGCTTTCACATTCAGGAAATTTGATATTATTCAACATAAATGTTGAAAAATAGTATCACTATATATGAACTATGACAAATGTTTCCTGTTTATTGCATTTAAAGAAAAACAACCCATAATTGTACATGTATTTTCTTAAAATTATTTACTGATATAAGGACAGGGTACTGTGCAGTGGTTAAATAATGCTTTATAAAGCAAATAAATTCACTATATTTACACTATATCAAATTCAGATTTATACAAAAGCACTTACTACACAGAGTTATTGGACTTTATTTGCTTTTCTAAAACGAATTCTTGTGAACATTGCTTCATGACACTTGACAGTGTAACAATTTTTTCGCCATGCATTTCTGGAAGGGAGGAGGGGAAATTTTCATTGACAGGGAAGGGAACTTTAAATTCTTTGATATATTTCAAATAGGTAAAAATTTACATTTTCAAAATCTATTCATTATTACAGCCACTTTTCAATTTTAGTAAGCTCGCCCATTATCGCTGAGTGACAACATAACCTGCCTGTATCATGCATAGTGTAACTATGTGACATGACAGGCAAGAGGTTAATATCTTTTGACGATCTCGGACTTGGTGTTCTCCTGTGAGTATTTCCTCTTCTCACTTTATTCAGAAGAGGGCATTCTGCTTGTTGTAGTGCGTATGGAGGTGGTTATTTCCTTGTAGTGTTGGTGACGGCCATGTTTTTGTTCGTTTATTTGTTTGTTTTTAAGTCTGTCTAAAGTTGTTTTAGTGAAAGATGGTTTCTTTAAGGAAAGTGATGAGTACATATTGGATTAAATTTTCTGTTTGTGCCTGTGGATAAAATAGTAATTGTGTGGAGAATTGGACTTGTAATAGATGTGGGGTGTCGATGATTATATTTCTTTCTTCATTGTATAGTGGGTAATGCAATAAGAAGTGTTGTATTGACTGCATGTGCTTGTTTGACCTGAGATCTTGTATTTTAAAAGTGTTCAATTTAATCTTCAACTCAAAATGATTTGTTTTGTAAGTTGATTGTTAAATTAGGTCTTGGACTATTTGTTATCTTATAAATCTAATTTATGCGTTCATTTCTTAATTATATTTGGGGATGTGTAATTGTTTTGTTTCATATTTCCCCCCTTTCTCTGATGTTTTATTTCTTTTTATATTGGAATATATACCAAGGTTTATTTCGTCTAGTTTCATTATGTATTGTTTTATATTCTCGTGGCTTGGGATATATAGCAATGTTGTTTTGTCTAGTTTCATTTTTTTGTATTGTTTTATATTCTCGTAGCTTGGGATATATAACAATTTTGTTTTTGTCTAGGTTAGATGTATTATTTTATATTTTTGTGGCTTGGGATAAACAACAATGTTTTTTTGTCTAGTTTCATTATGTAGTATTTTATATTCTCGTGGCTTTGGATATACAACAATGTTGATTTGTCTAGTTTCATTATGTAGAGTTTTATTTTGCTTGTGGTGCATGTTCTAGAAATATTATTTATGCTGTACAATGTCTGCATTGAAGATAATGACACAGTTAGTATTGGTATGCTTTTATTGAAGGTAAGGGTAGATACTTGTTTTTGTAAACTACCTTTTCAGCCGTTCATATTGTATGAGCGGCGAGGTTGTAACTGTATATTCGTTGGTAAGAGTGAATGACTGCTCCAGTTTCTAGACATATTTTAAAATCGTCAGTATAATTTTTTGGTGATGTGGATAATTTTTGTATTTGTGTTCTAATGTGTTTTGACGTGCATGTTGCTGGTTGGATCATCTTTGTTTATTTTAATAGTGAAAGGTCTACTTGGTAGTTGTAACATCTTTGTTTATTTTAATAGTGAAAGGTCTACTTGGTGGTTGTAACATCTTTGTTTATTTTAATAGTGAAAGGTCTACTTGGTGGTTGTAACATCTTTGTTTATTTTAATAGTGAAAGGTCTACTTGGTGGTTGTAACATCTTTGTTTTAATAGTGAAAGGTCTACTTGGTGGTTGTAACATCTTTGTTTTAATAGTGAAAGGTCTACTTGGTGGTTGTAACATCTTTGTTTTAATAGTGAAAGGTCTACTTGGTGGTTGTAACATCTTTGTTTGTTTTAATAGTGAAAGGTCTACTTGGTGGGAGATGAGATCGTGACAAATTTATCAGTTGTGTATTACCGTAACTTGATCAATTGATAATTTATAAATAATAATAAATAAAACAACATGAGATAATTGCGCCATATTCTTTTTATTCGTGCGTTCTGATTGGTTGCAATAATATATACTAGTATCTCGTAGTGGAATTAGCTGTAACTAAAGTTATACATAAGATAATTCTCTACAATGCTAGACAAAATATTGGAAGTATACATTTAATAACTAAGTTATACATAAGAAAATTCTCTATTATCCTAGAGCAGGGACCAAACTATGGCCCACGGGCCGGATCAATCCCGCGACGTCAGTTCATCGGCGCGCCGACGGTACTTGAATTTGCTTGATAAAACGTATGGAACGCAAGATTATGTGACACATTTTAAATTTAAACACTATATTTAGATACTAGGATATCTTCACACGTGACACAATTTAAATTTAAACACTATATTTAGATACTAGGAGATCTTCACACGTGACACATTTTAAATTTAAACACTATATTTAGATACTAGGATATCTTCACACGTGACACAATTTAAATTTAAACACTATATTTAGATACTAGGAGATCTTCACACGTGACACAATTTAAATTTAAATATTATATTTAGAATAGTAGGAGATCTTCACAGTGCGGAGATCTCCTGTATGCTATGTGACTTAAATTTACTATTTTAAATGTTAAATTATTATATCTAGATTTTTCTTGTTTATTTTAATGTTTGCTTATTTCGCGCCATCTCAAGTCCTTCCCCGGCTCGTGTTAGCTCCGCCTACGCTCTATGTTACCATGGTTTCCATGGCAACACACACAAACACGCATCTTTATAATAAACCAAATTCATCAGGACGCTGTATAATACATTTGAAATGTATAACTATGATGCAGAAATGGATTTACAAACATACATGCATAAACCAGAATTAATTACAAAGAAGTGGGATATCTATTCTTCTTGTTAGAAAAGAGTTCTTGAAAGGACTACTGAATGAGCTTACATTATTCGCTATCCTCATTTTAAATGCCAATATTTATTAAAAGTGTTCCTTAGAAGTTAAATGTCAATATTTATTAAAAGTGTTCCTTAGAAGTTAAATGTCAATATTTATTAAAAGTGTTCCTTAGAAGTTAAATGTCAATATTTATTAAAAGTGTTCCATAGAAGTTAAATGTCAATATTTATTAAAAGTGTTCAATACACGTTAATTATTTTTTTTTTAAAGTATGGCTGTTGGGAGTGTATTCACTGCCAAGTAATATCCATTAGGTCAAATGTCAGCAGCTATAAATGTCAGTGTACAAAATGGTTTTCTTATGACGTCTGCAGTGTTAATATTATGTCTATATCTGGAAAATATTTCTAAGGATCATTTATTTTAATTTTGTTGTGAATAATAGTTTACTTCTAGTGCTTCGATAGTGCTGTAAATGAATGAAACTTGTGTTACAAAAACTAAAAATAAATACTTAATATTACTTTTTATTCCATTGTTTACGTAATGTTGATTATATCATCTAAGATATTTCTACAATTCGTTTAATCAATAATATAGTATAATGTATATAGCTAATGACTATTTCATTTAGCAACAGTGCATCACTATTAAAGTTTGTGTACGTGGATTTGTGTTTATATTAAATTCGTTTAACCCAAATGGTTGTTTTTCTCAAAATATGTTTTCCTTTGTTTAATGTTAATATTTAGTTTTTACTTTGCTTTTGATCAGCATACCATATTCATGGCCTAATATATGATTAGAAATGACAATAGTTTTAACAGATTCCAAAGGTAATTGCATGCCATTACATGATTAGAAATGACAATAGTTTTAACAGATTCCAAAGGAAATTGCATGTCAAATACATGATTAGAATTGACAATAGTTTTAACAGATTCCAAAGGAAATTGCATTTATAGGAAATAGTAGACTGTTGGTAATGAGTGCTACATGTGAACTACAGAATGTATAGTATACCTTTAAATAGTGAAAGTAAATTTTATTGCAAATTATAGGACCACTAATATTAAAAAGAAAACAACTCTACAAAGTTATGCAAGTAATCCTCTACTGGTATCTAAGCGGATATTTTAGTATAATATTTATCTATATTTTAAACACTATACTATAATATTGATGAAAATTAAACTGAACAATTAACTGGCTCTTTGTTTTCCTCTGTTTATTTGCATTTCCAATATAGGCTCTCATTGCAAATTAGATCCTGACAAAAAATTGAGTTCAAAATAAAATACATAAATTATATAATTAGTTTTCTCAAATTCTGTAGCTCTTTTGTTGTGGTTGAGAATTATCATTATTAATATGTGGTGTGTTGTTGTTGAGAATTTAAATATCATTATTAATATGTGTTGTTTTGTTGTTGAGAATTTAAATATCATTATTAATATGTGTTGTTTTGTTGTTGAGAATTTAAATATCATTATTAATATGTGCTGTTTTGTTTTTGAGAATTTAAATATCATTATTAATTTGTGCTGTTTTGTTTTTGATAATTTAACTATCATTATTAATATTTGTTGTTTTGTTGTTGAGAATTTAAATATCATTATTAATATGTGTTGTTTTGTTGTTGAGAATTTAAATATCATTATTAATATGTGTTGTTTTGTTGTTGAGAATTTAAATATCATTATTAATATGTGTTGTTTTGTTGTTGAGAATTTAAATATCATTATTAATATGTGTTGTTTTGTTGTTGAGAATTTAAATATCATTATTAATATGTGTTGTTTTGTTGTTGAGAATTTAAATATCATTATTAATATGTGTTGTTTTGTTGTTGAGAATTTAAATATCATTATTATGTATTGTTGTTGTTGTTGCCCTTCTCTCACTGCTTGTGCATGCATTTAGGTTTACGTCTTGGACGTTCTCGCCTCAGGAGAACACAGGCAGGGCTTGCCTCCCTTCGCTTGTCTCTAGTACAGTGACAGGGCTTGCCTCCCCTCGTTTGTTATTGAAGTACATTGTCACAGCTTACCTCCCCTTGCTTGTCTTACACAGGCAGGACTTGCCTCCCCTCGCTTGTCTCTAGAGTACACAGGCAGGACTTGCCTCCCCTCGCTTTTCTCTGGGGAGGTGAATAGTGGTCGCCATTCCTGTAGTCAGTCGTGCTCGCTAGTGGCGACATTGTTGTTGTTGTTCCGCTATCAATGCGCCCACAGAGATTGCGTTAGAACTTTTCATCTTGTCGATGTTTTCGGTTCTTGGAAGATTCCTGTGGGGCCTTCCTCCTATCTCTTGTATTCAAGGAGGGTGTGGAGTGGTGTTCGTGCGTTGTTGTGTCTCCATGTCTGACCGTTGCCGTGCGTGTTGTTGGGTGTGGTATAGGCCTATATTTTTTTCTCCTTTTTATTTCTTTTTCTTTTTTTCCCTTTTCCTCTCTTAGGGTCGTTTCATAGTCACCTGTTCGTGCTGGTGTTTGTACCACAGGCACCAGCCCAGCAAGTTTGAGACTCACCAAGCGTGGTGCCCATGGATTCCGCTGCTCTTTTGTATATTATATTTTAGTAGAGTCGTGATTTGCAGAGTGTTGAGAAGTTAATTAGTCGGTGTAATTTTATCGTCTTTTGTGCGTCTTACCGCCATCGGCTTCCGATCTGGCGAAGTGAAGTATGTTGTCTGTAGTTTGTAGTTGGTGGTGACTGTAGAGCTGGCGGTTATAGTCCGTGTTTTTACTCGTTGTTTAATTTGTTGGTGTCTGTCCTCACTCTTTGGCCGCCTCCATTGTTGGGGAACCGTGCCGTGGTCTGGCTTGCCTGTGGTGAGCACGCGAAGTGCGTGAACGCGCTAGCCTGTTGTCGTTTGTCCATCCGTCCTCCAACTTTTAATTTGCTGGTGTCTGTCCTCACTCTTTGGCCGCCTCCATCGTCGGGGAACCGTGCCGTGGAATGGCTTTCCAGTGGTGAGCACACGAGGTGCGTGAACGCGTGAGCATGTTTGCAGTGTGTCCGTCTCCGTCGCTGGTCTGTGTGATCGATGTGTGTCTCCTAGTGGCGACATTCCGTGCTGTTCGGTAATCCGTCGCTAGGAGCGAGCCACGGACTGGTGCACACACGCAACAAAACTGGAATCAACACAATACAAACGCGGAACACGGCGTCAGACGATCTACCGATGGCGACAACTGTTTTACCGCAATTGTAACTTTACCTTGAAAACATTTTACAAACACAAAAAACAGACTGCCAGACTGCGGACGATAATTATTTTCTGCACGCTAACAACCGAATATGACACCACACCCGGCGATATGGTTCACCAACGGAACAGGTTAGTCACAGACGCTTATACAGACGGCCACAATCTACAAAACAAACCTCTCTTGGAGCACAAAAACGTCCTAACGGCACACATAGGGAACAGGTTAGTCACAGACGTTTATACAGACGGCCACAATTTACAAAACAAACCGCACTTGGAGAACAAAAACGTCCTAACGGCCCACCGACGATGGAAACTTACAAATGAGCACGGAACACCCCATGGGCCACAACAATGGTTCGTCTGAAGCCCTCTGACCTCTTGCCTTGTGATGTCACAAACAAATAAAACATGCAGGACTGGCATTGAAACTGACCTGGATTTGCTCATTGCATAGACAACGTAAATACATTCAACAAAACAAACCACAGACCACAGCGCAACTTTGTCAGACTCAACAAATGAAAGAGGATTTGACTGAACGCTTATTTAAATTGAAAAATTAAGTAATACACGAATTAATTAAATGATTATTTACGCAATTTGGATTTCTATTGTTATCTATCTATCTATTCATCCATCTGTCAGTCTGTCTGTCTCTTCTCTCTCTCTCTCTCTCTCTCTCTCTCTCTCTCTCTCTCTCTCTCTCTATATATATATATATATATATATACATATCACTCACTCCATCAATCTCTCTCTTGTCTCTAAATTTACTTTTCTTGGAGGATGTTTTAATATAACATTTTACTTTTCTCTTTCAAGTTGTATTCATGTTAAAGAATAGTTTAGGAATATTGTTCAGAAATATTGTTCAGATTGTGTTCAGAATAAAAACGTGTTTATTATCCAATCTGTGTTCATGATGAAGACCAAAGAGCAATACATGTCTAAGTGATTCGATTAAAGACTTAATAATGACATGAAAAATTAGCATGTCAAACGTGCATTAACACTGGTGAACAATGACACAACATGACACATTAGATTTCAAATTTGAATGTGTTTGATTATATAAGAGATATTAGATATTATATATTTAGAAAGTTTATAAATAGAAATGTCCCGAAACCTATGACACATTAGATTTCAAATTTGAATGTGTATGATTATATAAGAGATATTAGATATTATATATTATATTAGAGATATGATATATTATATTAGATATATTAGGTATTATATTAGAGATATGATATATTATATTAGATATATTAGATATTATATTAGATATTAGAGTTATTAGATATTATATTAGAGATATTAGATATTATATTAAAGTATTAGATATTATATTAGAGATATCCCGAGAATGAGCAAACGGTGGAAGGTTCACCCAGGGAACAAACTATCCTTGCACCGGCCTTGCTTTAAAAAAAAGTATCTGTAGAACTGTTGGTCACGTGACATCCTCCTTGTCTGCACACGTTTAGAAACACCTGTGTGAATTGCATTGTAAACGGTTTTGTATCTCATCATCAGTCACCTCAAGAAAATGTCTGGAACTGTAAGTGTTTTTATTTTCTTTCTAATCTGAACTCTTTGCTAAATTCATTTCTGTCTCGTCGTGCTGTGACTCGCTGACCTACTTTGACTCGGAACAGCCATTTTAATATGCCTTTTTTTCTAGGACTTGTTTGTGAATTTTCTTTGATGAAATGTAGCAGACGACGTTATATGGTGTAAAACCGTACACAGCAATCAGACTGCAGTCGGATTTGTATAGTGTAAAGATGTACACAGCAATGAGACTGCAGTCGACTTTATATAGTGTAAAGATGTACACAGCAATTAGACTGCAGTCGACAGGTGAGCTTGTACAACTTCTCGCTGCTCATTGTTAAAATTAAAAAAACGAATTTGTACAAAGTTGTTCACATCAAAGAATCGCTATCGAAAGGCAAAGTTTCATTAGAGACTCATTATTAAAATTATTTTTGTTTAAAGTTCCTTGAAAAATTATTAACTTTCAGTCAATCTGTTGTCATTCAAAGTACACTGAATGGAATTTCTATGTCTTGGACAAGATGGAGATGAATGGGGTCGGTTGACATTAATCGAAAGCCGTAATTGATGAAATGCCATTATTCACCTCTCTCAGTATTATAGGGGGCATGGGATTTAATTACTGAGATCAAGATCAATTATCGAAATCGATTACTTCTCGTACGGATGTCGATAATCAACTGATCCACTGAGGGATTTACTGCACAGTGGATGTGTCGCTATGCGATCCCTCCCAACAGAAAGTTGACTGATTACGTCACTATGCGGTCCCTCAAAAACATAAAATTGAATGATTATAATATTATGCGGTCCCCACCCCAACAGAAAATAGTCTCATTATATCAGCAATCGGTCCCTCCCCACAAAAAGAAAATGCTGACTCATTAAACGCCATCCGGACTGATTTGAAAATCAAGCTTTCGTTGTATTCCTATTATTTCAGTGACAAAAATCAAACTTTCGTTGTATTCCCATTATTTCAGTGACAAAAATCAAGCTTTCGTTGTATTCCTATTATTTCAGTGACAAAAAGCAATCTTTCGTTGTATTCCTATTATTTCAGTGACAAAAAGCAATCTTTCGTTGTATTCCTATTATTTCAGTGACAAAAAGCAAGCTTTCGTTGTATTCCTATTATTTCAGTGACAAAAAAAAACAAGCTTTCATTGTATTCCTATTATTTCAGTGACAAAAAAAACAAGCTTTCATTGTATTCCTATTATTTCAGTGACAAAAAACCCAAACTTTCGTTGTATTCCTATTATTTCAGTGACAAAAACTAATTTCTGTAAAGGCTATTGAAAGTTGTAAAACGAAAATAACAGCTCCAGTCCATTATCGATACAAAATTTTGTTACTGATCTGGTCAAACTACAGTCACATTTCAGTGTTTGTATACATTTTATATATTTCTTTTCATTATAGCTTTATCATGTCATTTATATACTTCATTTCATGATAGGTTTGTCACGTCATTTGTGTGTTCTTTTCATTATAGCTTTATCACGTCATTTATATACTTCTTTTCATTATAGTTTTATCACGTCGTTTATATACTTCATTTCAGTATAGCTTTATCACGTCATTTACATACTTCTCTTCATTATAGCTTTATCACGTCATTTATATACTTCTTTCCATTCTACTTCTATAATATCATTTATATAGCTTTATCAAGTCATTTATATATGTCATTTTATTGTGTTTCTATCATATAATTAATATAGCTCTATCAGGTCATTTATACAGTTCTTTTCATTATAGCTCTATCAGATCATTTATACAGTTCTTTTCATTATAGCTCTATCGTGTCATTTATACAGTTCTTTTCATTATAGCTGTATCATGTCATCTAATTCTATCAATGGGAAAAGCAGCATCATGCAACATACAACATACAGGCGAAACGCTAATTAAGAACAGACCCCTCACAAAATCAAAGGGCTCCTAATTAATGCATATTGAATAATATTGTCTTTAGAGTCAGCCAAGTGGCTCCTATTTGATACAAAATGAATACTGTTGTCATGTTATGTCATGGAAATGTACGATGATAACTTGTTACAGAACGAGATTGTGGAAAATGTACAATGATGACTAGTTACAGAGTGAGATTGTGGAAAATGTACCATGATGACTTGTTACAGAGCAAGATTGTGGAAAACGTACAATGATGACGTGTTACAGAGCAAGATTGTAGAAAATGTACAATGATGTCTTGTTACAGAGCAAGATTGTAGAAAATGTACAATGATGACGTATTACAGAGCGAGATTGTGGAAAATATACCTTAGTGGTTTGTCTCATTACGTTCGGTGTCTAAATATTCCCAAGTTAGTCTTGCAAGAGCAGTTTTGCTCATTCAGCTATTTCATTCTTGACTCAGAGTGATAAAAATATTCATGTCAAACAAGACAAACACGTCATCATAAAGACAAACACATAATCATAGAGACAGGACAAATGCGTCGTCATAGAGACAAAATAAACATATCATCATATGAGACAAGACAAACACATACTCGAAGAAGAAAGACAAACACATACTCGAAAAAGAAAGAGAAACACAATCATAAAGAGAGAAAAACCGAACAAGTAATCAGAGACAAACCATACACGTAATCACTCAGAGAAGACACATTGGCATCACAAACAAGACAACTATGTCATCACTGAGACAAGAGAAACCAAACACATAATATAGAGACAAAATAAACATATCATTACAGAGACAAGTCAAACACAATTTCACAGAAACGAAACAAACATGTAATCACTAAAGACCATAAAAACGCTTAATCACAAAGACAGGACCAAGATGATTAACCAAGACTACATCATCACAAGGACAAGACAAACGTGTGTTCACATTGACTGATTATTATCATCAAATGTCCATTTTTTCCAAAGCAAGCTTTTACAATCATATTTATTTATAATTAGTTCACAATGACGTCACATTTCGTGCTCGTCAACAGCCATACAATAGACACAGAGACTCACTGGACAATCCATTTTCCTAAAACACAAAATTCCATTTAGCAATGATACTACTCTCCTGTGTAATATGTGATGGGCAAACAAAATTCCATTTAGCAATGATACTGTAAACGGAAAAATGCTAATTACCCAATTAATTTAATTAATATAATTAATTTCGTTAATTTTCAAAATTTGTAAATCAAATTTTTGATTTGAATTTCACAATTCAAGTCTGAGTAAGATTTGTTTGACGTAAACAACATCGACCCATATCTACAAATAAAGGGAGTTGGAATTACAGGTCACAAATTCTTATGTAACATGGGCATATTCCTGGCACCACACACACTTAGTCTATTATGTGTGTGCATTCAGCCATGACTATGGAATCAATAAGCACAGGAAGAAAAACAAGTCATAGCCAGAGGCTAAGAAATTCTAGAAACTTCCATGACCTCTGAAAATAGATAAAAGAGCAGACTCAAAATTCTCTACACTCTTTTACACAAGTTTGAGTCCCGTGCTCGGCTCATGGTCAGAACTCAGGAAAAGGTATGTCCGATGTAGTAGATTGTGTTGTGGATGATTTTTACATTTGATTTTTGAATAATGTTGAATCATGCTTCTTGTAAATATAACGAATTTAAATATAATGCTTTTATTTCGTTAGAGAGGGAATCAGATAAATTAAATTGTTAAAAGGAATTGTAATGAGAAATAGAAATGTAAGTACAGATTGCAGAATTTTAAAGCATGATCCTGATATGCACCATTACATTGATCTATTGCAGTTCAAGCCGTCCAGTTCCAGGAGCTCAGTTCCATGCGTTCAGCTCCATACGACACACGAGCGTGCGTACTTGTCAGTACGTATTTGTCTCCAGTTATTCATTTCTGGATTGTACCAGTTGATCCTGGCGTCTCAAGTTCCAGTTGTCTAGTGTTGACAACGAGTACTGCCACTTGGTCTCTACATGTGTTTAGGGCCAGTGTGGAGTAAATTGCTTGTGGATTCTGTTTGTATCAGGACCATCAAGGGAGACGGTATTACGAAGTGGGCTGCTGCAAGGAGCGCGAGTCTGACCCACTTGTACTACGTAGACAACTATCTAACCAGTGAAATTGAATATACTGAACTGTGGATAACTATGTGTTATCAGTGTCTGTGAAAAGATTACAAATTACAGACTTTGTTTAACTTTCTATGGACAAATTGTTGTGCGAAATTCACGGAACATTCATTTACATCACCAGGCGGGCTAAAACCATGAGACATTTAATTGTCAGCCACCCTGCCGAGAACGAGGCTACAACAGAACAAGGCCATAATCAGGTGATTCAATTACATGAACTTTCTGTGTAATCTGTACATGTTTCTGTGATTTTCATTCCTTGTTCTATGTCTGATTCTTCTATGTAAATTCTATATTTTTCTAAAGTGTTGACTATGTAGTTGGCTTATGTATGAAGAGTAATTGTGTAAGCTTAACTAAAGTATATGATAACGTCACACGGAATTCTCTAATAATTATTCTCTAAAACTATATTGATATATCCTTTTTTCATTTAATTGTAATTCTGGAAGTCTTATGAAATTTGTGATTTTGGAATCGCCTAGTGTGTGATTTGAATTCAATGTAAATTTATTGAAATTGTTATTTTATTTCTTTTTTAATAAATTGTTTTCTTTTAAAACTATTTCCTCCTTCATTCCTTGGAGGTACATGTGTAAATGATGGGTGGGGGCAGCCAATGACATAAGACAATTGAGAAGACGGTCTAGACACATGTTTTAAAATAGTTCCCATCATTGACAGCGATGAGAGATTGTGGTAGGGCCGGAATAGTGATATGACGACTGACAAGATAAACGCAGTGTAGTCACTATTCTGAGACAGGTAACACTTGGGAGATGGTCATTGACTGATGGACTGCTCAAGGCTTGACCTAGTCACTCTCGGACCGCATAAGACCCTTTAAGGAGGTGGTGAGCGATTGGCATGAAAGAGATTAATTAAGATATTAATAACCAAGGCGCACACGGAGAACCCCCTTTCCGCCACAGATACTACTCTCCAGTGTAATATGTGATGGGCAAACAAAATTCCATTTAGCAATGATACTACTCTCCAGTGTAATATGTGATGGGCAAACAAAGCTTCACAAAGCAATAGCCCTACTATATGAATATCATATGAAGAAAGTTTATACAGTCAGCACAATACCAGGACCCATTTCACTCGTGTACAGTCTACTGAGCACTCTAGGATCATCTGGAAATAGGAGGGCGATGACAATTGTTGTCAGCACTCACACCGCCCTGGAATTCCCTTGTAGACAGTAGCTTGATATGATGGCTCACACGTCAATTCACAGACAGCCGTCGATGATTTCAAACTCTGACGTGGAGTCAACAAGAAGCCAAGACCAAAAGAAAGTTGACAGTTGGACGTTGAAAGTCGAAGCTGTAGCTATAAAAGGAATGCTCACCCCGCAACATTTGGATGCTAAGCTTAGATTCTATCCTATAGTTTTCTACACTCTCTCTTGTTTTCTCTCCAGTCATTCAACTTACATGTCAGCAAGAGAATTGTTATCCCTCATACATATTTCATTCACCAAAACACCATTTCTAACATAAAATTATACATATTAATGAATCAATCAAAAACCTAACATATATCAAATCAATGGAAACAAAAATTTAACATAAAATATTCTAAGTCCATTCCCACACTATTGATCAGACATCTTACCACTGGCTATCGGTTGCCTCTACTGGACTTCTCAAATATTTTGTCACATGTAGTTGTAGAAAGGCTTGACTGATTTTATATCAACTCCATGTGTCAACTAAGTGGAACAATTCATTTATAGCCATGTACTTTATCTACAACTATGCGCCTAGATTTCCGTCCGGGAACTTATCCTACTTCAAACAGATACCTCTGTTCCCCTTCCATCTACTGTCCGTCAATCACTATGCTTTGATTGCAATTTAACAGTCTGGTTGGAAACCCTCCTTTCGTCAACTGCCAGTCATTCGCAACAGTCAGCTGTGCTCAGTGGCTACACATCTTAACAACTCGAATTGGAAATCATCCCTTCCATCAGCTTTAACATGCAAGGATCGTGAACAAATTAAATGACTATTAACACTTCAGTTTCAATTAACCAAGAGTGACTTCTAGTGTCACAACACGTGTATCATATAATGATATTGTATGTTACAGGACATGCCACAACTTGTGTGTCTTGTAGTCAAAAGTACATGTATGTTACAGGACTGAAAGAACTTGTTTGTCTTGTAGTCAAAAGTAGTCATACTGTATGTTACAGGACTGACAAAACTTGTATATATTGAAGTAAAAGGTATACGTGTAGCTATTAAATGTTACAGGACTAAAACAACTTATATGTATTTTAGTAAAATGTATATGTGTAGGTATCCAGTGTTACAGGACTAACACATACTCTATGTACTGTAGTAAAAGTACAAACACTCTCTTCCTTTAAGTATGCTTATAATAAATAAATAAATTAAAATAAATAAATTCACTTCAGACACTATTTGAAATAAGTAAAAAGGTCGAGAGGGAACTCTCTCTCTCTCTCTTGGGGGGGGGGGTAAATTAAAAATAATATAAATAAATTAAACAATCCCACTTCTAAAACTATTTTTGCAGTAAGAGAAAAGAACCGAAATTCTCTCTCTCTTTTACATTCCATAATTTTAAAATAAATAAATAAACGGATGATTGAATGAATAAATACCACTACTTCTCTTTATCTGCACTTCTACTTATTTAAAACTAGCTGGACCACGCCCACATATACGACTTTCGTCTGCCAGTTTAACGCTATGGCCGAGCATGTACAGTGTGTCAACTTTCTTACAAATACATTCTTTTATGACATTACTCTTACACCATAACTACATGCAATATTCCAGTCAAAACCATTTTAAAATGAACATCAATTTATTTATAGTACAGCTATAAATAGCTAATTTATCATTATGTACAAACACTGTCTCTTATGTACTACAATTTATTTATAGCATAGCTAAAAGTACGGCTAAAATGATGTATAAACACTGTCTCTTATATACAACTAATTATTTACATCACCGTGCAACAATAACAAATAATATATAGACATAAGTATATTGTGCTTACAACAACAAAAAATAATATATAGATATAAGTATAGTGTGCTTACAACAACAAATAATATACAGACATAAGTATAGTGTGCTTACAACAACAAATAATAGACATACATAGTGTACTTATAACAACAATAACTAATATAATGACATAAGTATAGTGTGCTTACAAAAACAACAAATAATATATAGACATAAGTATAGTGTGCTTACAACAACAAATAATAATATACAGACATAAGTATAGTGTGCTTACAACAACAAATAATATATAGACATAAGTATAGTGTGCTTACAACAACAAATAATATATAGACATAAGTATAGTGTGCTTACGCCTCAACTATTCGTTCATAAGCATGCTTAGATCTTGTTATACTACCTGTGACACAACGCCACCCTAGTTAATGATTATGATTATTATAATTAATTAATCGTCCTTAACTAATTACAAGTGATGAGAATCTTAATTTATGTTATTAATAATTCTTCAGTAGACACCACTCGTCACTCAGTTGGCGGGCACTATAAACGTTTTTTCTCTTCCACAACATTAAGGACAAACATTCACTGTCACACAATATTTCTGTAGGTGGACAAGATAGATCCCCCTCTTTGTATATTTAGCGAGCCCCCATTCACCCACTATTTTTCCAACATATGATTATCAATATGTGTAAGAAGGTCAATACATTTAACACTAAATTTATTATATCAACAATCAAATATACTTATAGCAAATGCAATGAAAAGATTACTTGACATCAATATTACCATGAAACTTAAAGGTTGTTCCCTGATTGTATATTTACAGGGACAAGTAGACTTTCTCTCCTCTTGTTATTTGAATCTCCCAATTCACTGATTGTAAACTGTTATGACCGACCTTGGTAGAGATGGGAAACAGTGTTTGTAAGTGTAAAGGAATACACTACACTCCTTTGATGTATAGTGTCAAAGTATGCTGATTACATCAGGCAATTTCTGGTACAGTAAAAGTTACAAGAAATCACTACAATTTTTATTCTGATTGAAGGAACTGACACAGCAAAAGTGGGCACCCAAGTTGGCTTTAAGAGAATAAGTGTCAATATTTTTGACTTATACAGAGAAAGACATGTTGATGTGGACAATAGACTTGTAACATTGTTGCAAAAACACACAAAAGACAGTGTTTAAATCAGGTTTTGTAAAAACTATTATCACTATCTCTAATAATTCTGTCATTTGTACTGACACTATTGTTGAATTGTATTTTAGGATATAATATGGTGCTATACAGAAATGATGTAGCATATTCTCCTCTTGAGATGTTATACTTTCAGCTTTGACACTTACAAAAAATACCAGCATAAGGAATGCCCAATGTAGGGTCACATAGACGTTTAACAATTTATATAACAATTACATTTAGAAATAGGGATAGGCAAATTTACTCTACCACACTACCTATGTACATATTTAAGTCACAACTCTTACAGATATAAAGAAGGAAAGAATAAATATGAAGTCACATCTCTAACAGAGAGAAAGAAGGAAAGAATAAATATGTGGTTAGGTCAGACACTAATACATAACAGCTGCTGACTGACTGTATCACAGGAAGGGGTGAGCATGTATGTGTGGCGTTTGCCGCCCATCTTGGTATAGCCTTTTTCACTTGCCTCTGTAAGTGTTATGTTAGCAGAAAGACATCTGCATGGACAAATGGGTCAGAAGGTGCTGCCTTGTTTCAAAGTTTATGTGTAAGCAATACCATTACTAATTTACACAGAGTGCTGTGCTAGTGTGTATATTTTGAATTATTTTTTATTATGTTATGCATTTGTTAATTACCATAGACAGTTATATATCCAGATAGGAAATAGTTTTTATTTTTAATTGACATATTTTTATATGAAAAATAATGATTTTGCATTTGTGTATTTTAAAATAATGTGTGTGTGTGTGTGAATGCTTTTTCTACAGCCCATCAACACATGTTTTATTTTATTATAGATCTAAATCTTTAGATTATATATTAGGAAAGGGTTGTGTATTAAAGTATAATTATAGTAGTTTTATTTTATATTTGAATTTTAGTATAACTCTTAGTAGTTTGAATGAAACAGAAGTAAGAAAATACAGAAATTATTTTTAGAAGCCTTTCTTGCTAGGTTCGCCTTTTCTCATCCTTCAGACCAGTGTTCTTCAAAGCTGTGAAATACAAAATGAATTTTCGCACATCAGTCTCATACTTTCACTAACTTAAACCTGTAATTCCATTCTTGGTTCTCATCTTTAATTCTTTTCACATTAACTTTCCCTTCTTAATCCCAAGGATGCATTTACAGAAAATTATTTAAAAGTTACAATATTAGCAAGGAAGAATCTACAATTTGCAATAAGTAAAATTAATTCAATCTGTACAAAAATCGTTATTTTTACCATCTCAGACAATTTCTAGTCTTTGCTGTCCTGCTCATTTAACCGTAGAAGAACAATACAGGAAATGACAGATTCGAATGAGTGTTCCAACCTGACAGTGGGGTATTTAAGCTAAAGTTGGGTCCTATGTTCTAATCTCCCCTTCTGGACATAATCCTTCCCTTGCTTAACCCATTGTACTTTGTCTTGGTTGAGTGACTCTACACAAAAGGCTGCTCTGCGAGCACAAGTCTGGTGTCTTTAGAAGCTGCCCAACCCTGAGTTTCAATGGCGTCTGTCCTTTTGATGGTGTGTATTATTACGTAACATACGCATCCTCTCTTGGTGCGTCTGCTCGAGCATCTGGTTGAGTGATTGCTGCAGTGGCTTGATTCTTGACTTTGAATCTCTAATCCTACTTTGAGGTCAAAGTTGACTGTCCAAAATGCTGAATACAATTTTTCTCTACACTGCAAAATACTTGACTGGCTTTGCAGTGGCTCACAATTAAAGTTAAAGCATCAAAGAATTCTGCGTGTGTTTCAACTTTAATTAAGAAATTTTCTCAGTCTGTCTGTTTGCATTTTCAGTTCCACATACATATTAATTAATATTTAAATATTTAATGTCTTACAAGCTATATACAGCTTAGTTATACAGACAATTGCTGAGTATAATAAAGTCTTGTATAATACATAAACACACATACTGTAATTAATGGATAGACAAAAACTAATTTTGTACAGAAAAGACTGTTAAAAGTAGATATTATTTTTATTACATTTATTTTATTTAGACTTATAAGGAAAGTCTTGTAAATCTAAATGTCAATTAAAAAAACTGATTAAATTCTGACATACTAATCAATAATTATAAGAATAACTATTAAAATACCTGATTTAATTCTCACATACTAAGGAATAATTAAAAAATTGTCCTAAAAATCACGAATAACACGTATGTTATATACAAGTGTTTATTTAGAGACCCTGTCTCAGAAATTAATAATTCTTAAATTCTCATGCTGAGAACATTCAC
Organism: Sinotaia quadrata; assembly: GCA_028829895.1. Lineage (NCBI taxonomy): Eukaryota > Metazoa > Mollusca > Gastropoda > Architaenioglossa > Viviparidae > Sinotaia > Sinotaia quadrata. The sequence continues at coordinate 13,364,756 of CM054179.1, forward strand.
CTATACTGATGACATACTGGTTGCCGGACTCATCCTTCATCCTTCTTCATTAATTCTCTCAGTTTAGATATTAATTACAGTGAGAGATAAATCTGTGTAATATTGTGTGAACTAGGCACGCTATCCAATAATGATTAGTTAGGCATACAAACATCAACTTTTGCTTAGCCACCAGCCCAGTTCTCCTTCAGTCTTCCCTTGCTAATGTATAATTAGTCAACTCCTGTAAATCGGATTTAAAAAAAAAATAATAATAATTTTAACAATTTAAAAAATGATAATTCCACACATGAATACATTCAATATGAATGTCATTAGAACTACCACTACCTATTCTTAATTTAAAAAGTTTGTACATATTGCAACACAAATTTCTGATCACAGAGATTATCAGATGCCCACTTATCATTTCATCATCATTGTCAGTTATGGCAGCTCACACCCAAACAGTTCATCGTTGGTTGTTTGGCTGATTGTCTACACAACTGCTCACACTTGAATAGCTTATCTCGGCAGTGGTCCTCAGATCAGTAGCCATATGATTTCTCAGCATTAACTGAATGCCAGCTTTGTCTCTCAGACGACAAAGTCAAACCAAGACCAGAAAATCAGAAAACCCACTCTAAAACAATAGTAATTACTCTTATGAGTGATAGACTTATAATTCGTTGACCTGTACATAGTGGCAACAGACAATAAGGTGTCCTATTACAATTGACCTCTATTCATATTTTTACAATGGAAGATAAAAAAGATATGGTTTAAACCATGCACATGCATGCTACATTTAAAATAAAAATATGTTACACACAGGTAGATGAAAGTTATCATAGAGACAAAAATATTTCAAACGTGCATAGCGTTTTTAAAATTATCAATTTAGTTAACTCTTTAGTGGAGATAAAATAATGTTCCACAATATCATTACACATTTCAACATTATCATTATGGAAATGTTAACTTGGTCACTCTATTCTCTGGCCACATGTAATGGAAAATAGCATCAATTCAATCAATCACAAATAAATATGCAAAATTGCACTAAAACATCTCAATAAAATACACTTAAGAAATATTTAAAAATGATGTATTACTTTGTCTGAATATTTAGTGGGCTTATCCTTGATTCACGGAATATGAGCGACCCCTGGTAAATCTTAGGTGAGGTTCCCTCATGAATAAACTCCCCAATTTGGATTCACAGTATTTATGCATATCTAAGGATTATGGTGGGAATTCTGTCAGTTGAGCAGTGGGCTTCAACAATAACCCCTTCCTGCTATTGTTTGAGTGTATTACATAATATGACATTGCAAATTGCACATAATCCAATTATGGCATGATGCATGATGGTGAGTATGGTGATTATGTCACCATGTTTGCCTGAGCAAAAATGTATGCTTCCAAAGGAATGAAAGCATCAAAGAGCTTAATATGACAATAAGAAATAATTTCAGATAGGAGGTCAGGTATAATTTGTCCTTGACCCATACAATGTATGTCTGAGCTAAATATAGATTGAAATCAATCCAATGTTTGCCAACGAAATTTTGCCTCAGGTAAAGATCCAGGTAGTTTTGGATATTATTCCACAAAATAAACAAATCATTAAATGTATTAATAAATTTTGTGCTTTTTGTAATAATGCACTTTGTAAATTGATAAAGCATGAATTTAATATAAATATCATCTTTGTTCAGTCTTCATATTGCTTTACAGTAAAAAAAAATTAGAAACCTTAATTTTACTTTGTTAATTACTAATCTGTTTAATATTGCAAATTTCACTGACCAGAAATGATTACAAAAATCTGTCAATAGTAGAGACCCACATTTTGATTTTGTAATGATATCACAAGTACAGAAGAGAACAAAGGTCCGTTATACAAAGTTTAGTGTGACGTCATTTTTTCTATAATTTCTTTAGGCGTCGAATAAGGACCAAGGTCAGGGGTCACAGCAACCTCTATTCATATTTTTACAATGGAAGATAAAAAAGATATGGTGTCTTTTTGGGTTGAACATAGATAACTGCAACTGTGTACAACAGTGAACATAGGTAAATGTAACTGATTATACACATTTAACATAGATAAATACAATTGTGTATACAACAATGAATAAAGATACATACAAGTGTGTCTACAACATTTAACATATTTAAATACACTGTTTATAAAACAATAAATATAGATTAATACAAGTTGTGTTTTATTTTTACAACAATGAGCATATATAAATAAATCAAAGGCTTATCATGGATGATAAAAACAATGTTTAGTTTCAATTTAATCATTAACAACCTAAATTAAAGAATCAGATTTTGATTATAATTCAATATTTGAAAATGAACTGGTCAGAGAGAGAATGTGTGTGTGCGTGCGTGCGTTTGTGTGTGTGTGTGTGTGTGTGTGTGTGTGTGTGTGTGTGTTTTAGAAACTTTCAAAAACTCGAACAGTCAGTAAACATTCGCTGTGACTATTCATTAATTTTGTACAATTTACTTAACATTTGACATCTGAAATATGTAAATATTAAAATATCTTGAAAATTGCATTGGAAACGAACAGTTGAAAAAGGAACTGTTTAACCAGGGTCAAACCTCTACACAAACAAGTTTCGTATAACATGGGATCAGGCATGCATCTTTACAATCTAACTTCTCAAACACAATTATTATAAGCCATAATAATTTGCAGCTTTCCTATACTCTGGCTCATGAAAATCATTACAAACCCAATGAAATGATTCAATGCTCGATACCATTAAACTTTCCTAACCAATGAAATGATTCAATACTTAATACTTTCAAACATTCCAATCCATTGAAATGATTCAACATTCGGTACCGTCAAACTTTCCAACCCAATGAAATGATTCAATGCGTAATACTGTCAAACATTCCAACCCAATGAAATGATTCAATACTTGAGACTGTCAAACATTCCAATGCAATGAAATTAGTCAATACTAAATACTGTCAAACTTTCCAACCCAATGAAATGATTCAATACTTGAGACTGTCAAACATTTTAATGCAATGAAATTAGTCAATACTAAATACTGTCAAACTTTCCAACCCAATGAAATGATTCAATACTTAGTACTGTCAAACATTCCAACCCAATGAAATGATTCATTGATAAATACTGTCAAACATTCCTATCCAATGAAACTATCCAATACTTAGTACTGTCAAACATTCTATATGAAAACATTCTTAGACGCATTCTAAGTGTATAGGTCATGACATTGAAAAAGGCAAGACGAAATGTAGATTATAATATTGTCATTGGAATGAAAAGCACACTTTGTAAATGTTATGGTTTATATAGCTTCATCAATCATGTAAATTAAGTGAATGTCAATGGATATATTTTAATCACATAAAGTAAATGAGTGACGTCATGTTGGATGGAACAATCTACATTTGAATGATTTTACAGAACCTAAAATGAGTGACGTCATGTTGGATGGAACAATCTACATTTGAATGATTTTACAGAACCTAAAAAGAGTGACGTCGTTTTGGATGGAAAAATCTACATTTGAATGATTTTCCAGAATCTAAAATGTGTGACGTCATGTTGGATGGAACAATCTACATTTGAATGATTTTACAGAACCTAAAAAGAGTGACGTCATTTAGGATGGAAAGATCTACATTTGAATGATTTTCCAGAACCTAAAATGAGTGACGTCATGTTGGATGGAACAATCTACATTTGAATGATTTTACAGAACCTAAAAAGAGTGACGTCATTTAGGATGGAAAGATCTACATTTGAATGATTTTCCAGAACCTAAAATGAGTGACGTCATGTTGGATGGAACAATCTACATTTACACTACTTTTCACACCTCGTTACGGGTGCATGTAAAGACCATGGCCGGCGCCATGATGGGAACCACTACTATAGTCTTTATGTCTGGCCCTACGCTAAGTGGGTCAATTGCATAGCTACGTAAACATGGCTAGGCAGGATTGTCCAAAACTCATGTCTTTGTGCCAATGAAATTTACGTCTGGCCCTTCGCTATGTAGGTCAATTGCACAGCTCTATCTATCTTATCTATCTATCTATCTATCTGTTCGCCTGTCTGTCAGTCTATCCCTCCCTCCCTCCCTCTCTCTCTCTCTCTCTCTCGTCTCTAAATTCCCTTTACATGGCGGATGTTTTAATGTAACAGTTCACTTTTCTCCTTCAAGTTGTATTTATTAAAGAATAGTTAAGAAATACTGTTCAGATTGTGTTCAGATTAAACACTTGTTTATTATTCAATCGGTGTTCATGTTGAAGACCAAAGAGCAATATTCGTCTAAGTGATTCGATTAAAGATTTAATAATGACATCATAAATTATTAAGTTAAACGTGCGATAATACTAGTGACTTTTAACACATTAGATTTCAATTTTGAAAGTTTATAATCAGAGATATTCTGAGAATGAGGAGAAGTAAACGATGGAAGGTTCACAAACTTACACCGACCACGCTTTGATACAGTTCGGGAAATACCTGTAGTACTGTTGGTCACGTGACGTACGATAGTGAATAGACTTCCTCCTTGTCGAATCGCGTTTAGAAACACCTGTGTGAATTGCATTGTAAACTGTTTTTTACCTCAACATCAGTCACCTCAAGAAAATGTCTGGAACTGTAAGTGTTTTCATTTTCTTTCTAATCTGAACTCTTTGCTAAATTCATTTCTGTCTCGCCGTGCTGTGACTCGCTGACCTACTTTGACTCGGAACAGCCATTTTTAATATGCCTTTCGCTCTAGGACTTGTTTGTGATTTTTCATTGATGAAATGTAGCAGACGACTTTATATAGTGTAAAGATGTATACAGTGATCACAGACTGCAGTCGGATTTGTATATAGTGTAAAGATGTACACAGCAATCAGACTGCAGTCCATATGTATAGTGTAAAAATGTACACAGTGATCAGACTCCAGTCGACTGGTGAGCTTTTAATGTGTACAACTGCTCGCTGCTCACTGTTATCTTTAAAAACGAATTTGTGCAAAGTTGTTCACAGTAAACAACCCGCTATCGAAAGGCAAAGTTTCACTAGAGACTCTTTATTAATATTATTTTTGTTTAATGTTCCTTGAAAAAATATTAAATTTGAGAAGTCAATCTGTTGTCATTCAAAGTACACTGCATGGAATTTTTTAAGTCTGGGACATATGGGAGATGAATGGGGTCGGTTGACATCAGGCGAAATCCCTAATTGGTTTAGTGTGATGTCATTCTTTTTATAATTTCTTTAGGCGTCGAATAAGGATCCAGGTCATGGATCACTTCAAACAGCTGAAAACTATTGGCTCCAGTGCATAAAGGCTTGGTATCCTGAACTTCACACACAGACATATTTCTTACCTCCCCTTCATTTCAATCGCGTGCCGTACAGCGAGGAGAACATTGCTGGCAGGAAGGTGTTAGTGCCCCAAATCCCACAAGATGGACCCAGTCAGACACCATCAACTTCTAAAACTAGTTCACGTAAACGGAAACGTCAGACTACGGTAAAATCAATTTACACAAACAATTCCTCACATATTCCTTGCATTTATATAAACATATTTGTGATAATGGCATTTGTTATATATTTATATAATCGTGGTAGTGATAGTAGTGTTTGAAATGTATTTAAATTATCATATTAATGATAAAGGTATTTATTATATATTTAGGCAATTTAAATCACTGATAATAATGTTAATTATATGCTTATTTATTCATATTTATGGTAAAAATACTAGTTTTCTTCTGTATAATTATAACAATTATATACTGTTTCTTATGAATTTATGTAATTATTTTAGTCGTTATCATGTTTGTAATGTAATTATAGAATTGTATTGGAAGAAGTGATGTTAACATGATATGTATTTATATAAGCAGGATAGGTGAAGTAATTATGTTAGTTATTTAAATTTATATAATTGTATTAGCCACACAGATATAAGATATATTTATATTATCATATCAGCCACAATGACGTTAGATATCTTTAGATTATAATTATAATTATCATTTTATTCACGGTGATACTATATATATTTATTTAATCATATAGGTTTTAATGATGTGATATGTATAGAGAAGGTATATATGGTAACATTAGTCATAGTGTGTGTGTGTGTGTGTGTGTGTGTGTGTGTGTGTGCGTGCGTGCGTGCGTGCGTGCGTGTGTGTGTGTAGAAGTTGGGTTTGGGTCTTGAAGAACCACCCTCACACGTATGACATTTGAAGTCAAGAAATATTTACACACACTGCTTATATTTATTAAATTTATACATACAATAAATACTACATACAAACCAAATCACGCTAGCAGTCACACTTAAATCCATTTATTAACTAAAAGAAAATATATTTGTGTACCAATCCATTTCTACCATAAATATATGGATTGGTAAAAATATGTGTCAATCATTTATTTAATACTGTTAATAGGAATGCTTACTTCAGGTTTATTTCTTATGGTAAAATGCTAATTAATGCATACTGTTAATAGGAATGTTTATTTAAGATTTATTTATTATGTATATGTGCTAATTAAAGTGTAGATTGATACATTGTTATTGGCAATTTAAAAAATGCTTTATTACTATATTAAGTGACAGCTCACGTTTATACCGGATATGAATGTGGATCCCAGTAAAACAGGTCACGTGTGAGACATAATCCACATGAAATAAATTCCATAATTAAATACAAATATTTTGAAAATTCCAGAGAATATTACACGATTTTAGGAGATTCTTGACATAAAGTAAATAACTCCAAAAAATATGAAAATATTTAATCTACAAGTATTTTATCCACACAGATAGTGAAAATGTTTAATTCACAGAAATATTTAATCTGCCAGTTGTAGAACACTTGGACTAATACTGTTTCCATAAACTCCTCACAGTGGTGAAAAACAAATGCCTTCCTACTAAGGTTTGGTTTACAGTGGTGAAAAACAAATGTCGTCTCCCAAAGGTCTCATTTACAGTGGTGAAAAATAAATGCCATCTCACTAAGGTAGGGTTTACAGTTAATAACAAAATATAATAATAATAAAATATACATAACAAAAGATATTTTGAATTAGGATCAGTTTGCAAGCTTATACATGAAAATTAAAATACATTATCACTCATCTGAAAGAAAGACATAACAATACAGTTTTGTTTAGCTGAAAAGAAACATAAATTTACAAGTTAGGAAATTTACAACCCTGTATATACTGATGATAAGGCTTTGATCACGTGACTCCCTAGAAATGAGAATGGACGACAAAAACACCTCTTACAGTGTACAGAATTTCTTGACAAGTAATAGACAAAGGGATATTTTCCCACAACATAGGTTCTTCTCCACCCCACCCCTACTCCCCTGGAAAAGATATTCCCTTAGCAGACATTGTTCACTACAGTTGGCCAGTAGATGGCCATTAGTTAGCCCTAATTGACCAGCTTCTCAGAAATGCTTGCATCAGTCAATAAGTCGTTTATCTATCACAAAATTTGACAGGTGGACATTCGCATTCAATGGACTGTAGACTTTAGAATTTCACCCAGAATTACACCAGTGTCATTCACTTATAATATTACTTCAGGCATAAGACACCTGTGTCATTCAATTATAATATTACTACAGGCAATGTCTAGTAATCCAATTTGGAGAGCTGCTGTTATTTTCATTGTGTTTACTTAATGTGCAGTGCACAGCATCTACCTTGAAATCTTACTGAATGACTATCAGTGATATGAATGAAGTGCTTTAGAAACTTCGTCACAAAAATATATCATCACTATCAGTGATATGAATAAAGTGCTTTAGAAATTTCGTCACAAAAATATATCATCACTATCAGTGATGTGAATAAAGTGCTTTAGAAATTACGTCACATAAATATATCATCACTATCGGTTTATGGAAACAAGTGACAAATAATAGAAGGGTGGAGATATTTCTATAATTTACAGGATTAAGGTTTTACACGTTACATGGCAAGTTGATTCTCAGTGAGGCACAGAGAGAGAGGGGGAGAAGAGAGAGAGAGAGAGAGAGAGAGAGAGAGAGAGAGAGAGAGAGAGAGAGAGAGAGAGAGAGAGAGAGAGAGAGAGCATGTAGAAAACTGGGGAGAATGCAGTTTAGATTTTCTTCATGGGACAGCATTCAAAGTTACGCTACTGGTTTCGAAAATTGATTTTAATTGGCTTTGGTTTCAAGGAATGTTTATCGATTTGGTGGTGTTTTCATAATTATCTCCCTTAAAAATAATTTGTATTCGCTGACTGCTGTGTTTGTGTGAAATATTGTGTATTCTAGTGGTTGCGTGTGCTGACTGTTGTGTGCCTGAATGTTGAATGTGTTTTATGCTGTGTGTTCTCTGTGTGCTGACTGATTGGCACGGGTGCGTTTGGTTTTGTCGTTGCTGGTTTGTTGCTGGCCCCTATCTCCTCCTCGGTGGGTAGGGGGGGGGTCAGACCCAGTAGCCGCGACTTGCCGGGATCACATCGAATAATCAGATGTTGATGATCATTCTCACACTCAGACACCACGAATAGTCTTGTGGGGGATAGGATTAACTTTATTCTGAGATGTGGGGTAAAATGTGAAAAGCCAGCGTGAGTGTGTGTGAGCAGGCGTGTGAATGTTGTGTGAGGGACGTACGGAACGAACAAACAAACAACCGCACCAACATACACTTTCAAAACCCGAGAAAGGTAGCCCAACTCTTGAGAAAGAGTTAACAAAGAATTTAATTTTTAAAAAGGATTTTAAAATGGAAAACAGGCTTAACTTTCACATGGTGTTAGTCACTCATTCGGTAACATCCACACACAGCATCCATGGGGCGGGGAAACATGAGCGATGGAAAATGAAAAAATAATTAAAAAATATGATGAATAAACTACAATAATCAAACAATAAACGGTGATGACCGTTTTCACTACTTCTGCCAAAATCGAGTGGCACAAAAATACTTTGGGCGTAGCCCCACTACAGCACAACCAGCGGTAATGACCGCAGAAAAATATCTAACCTTAAAATTTACTAGCTTAAAATTAGTGGGTGGAAAACCCAAGGTCAACGAATGTTAATCTTGCTTAGAACTGCAAAAAATATCCATTAAATAAAAGTCAAAGTTAAATGTTCATGAAAAATAGTTCATTGATGAAAAATGTTTATATTCTAACTAACCTACCTAGTAATGCACCTCTAATAAAAGTTTTCCTACTTACTAGTATTACACGCTGAATCGTCGACACAGGAACACACAGCACAAAAAACGAATTAGTCACAATTGCCGACACGCTGGCGAACGCAGAAAGTTACAGTTTCTGTCCTCTGAAAATAACACGCTTGGCGATGAAAACTCGGTACACGGAGAGTGCAGTACGTACGTACAAACTTGCGACTTGCGAATACTCGTCCCATGTTGCTCAACGCTGGGGTACCCGGTCTATGACGAAGAACACGGACGGCTGTCTTCTACGACAGTAACAAAATGGAGCTCACAGACACCTGTCTTCTGCGACGGTTCCAAGATCCAAAATCTATCAACGTAGGGCTGTCTACAGCAGCAGCAGCAGCTCCGACACGTGAGTGGCGTCGAATATTCTTCTCTCGGCGCAATCCTGGTCCCTTCAGCTCATTCCCCTGATGGCCAGCTATTGCCCAAGGTTCGGATCCAAACGTAGAATAGTAAGGACAAGCTTTATAGGCTGCCACGACGAATTGAGTGTGACCAAAACACACGTCTAATTCTATATTCTACAGTTCAGTAATATAACTAATATTCAGTTCTTTTCCTCCCCGGTCATAACGGTGATGGAAATCTTGGATGTATAATTGCTATTGTAATGACATCTTAGAAGTAAGATTGTTATCTTTACTTTATTCAGTTCACTTCTTGGAGCTAAGATTATTTAAAATTTATTAAGTTCACATCTTGAAGGTAAGATTGTTACTTGTAATATATTAAGTTCACATCTTGGAGGTAAGATTGATATTTGTAATATATCAAGTTCACATCTTGGAGGTAAGATAGATATTTTCAATTTAGGAATTTAAGTTGATTTTAGTTTTAAAACATCACTTCAAGTAAAAATAGAAATTTGGAGACGAATATGCGCTAAGACGGTGCATTTAAAAAATGTTCAAATATGTTTTCGCTCTAGATATTTCAACATATATATCTGGAATTTTATTAGGATATTATTAATATTAATTTTGAGTGGTAATTTCCTTTTCAGTCTTCTCAAGCACCAAATCCTTCAGGCCAAGTTAACTTACTCCTTCAACCCGTTTATGACAGTGACGTGCGTGACGACAAAGCGTTACAGCATGTGTTGTATTGTCTTCGTGCAATGGCGGATAACAGTCAACCGAAAGAAGTGATGATGGTCATTTCTCAGCTACATTTCGGGAACTACATTGGTCAACCTAGCTATGCGTCTACTGCTGCTCTTTTACCACGCCCTAGCACACTGCCCGAACACTTACTTCAACAACATTATGACAAAGGTGACTTTGATGTTCTCATCATACACAGACAACACGGATTGCTCACATTTGAAGTTAAAAGCGTGGGAGCAAACTTCAGTCAGCTAAAGATGACGGAGCAACAGGAGGATGACGTGGTGATGAAGAAAGTTAAAGACGCGTTAAAGCAGTTAAGCAAGTCGGAGGTTGTTTTAAAGCATTTGACGTCAGACTTGACGGACAATAATATCACTAAAATTCTTGCAATGCCAAATATCAGTTCTTCTCAGTTACTACGAGCAATTAGCAGGAATCCATCTGATGGTCAGGTAAGACTTTACAATAGTAAGAAATTGTAGGATAATGTGATTAAATTAAATTGAAAGAACTATTCTATAATTAATACTGCCTCTTATCCTCGCTATTTATAGATCATTAGGAAAATGTAAATAATAAATGCATGCCGTGAAATGTGTATTTGAAACTATTTATTACCATTGAAACCAATATCTACTATTAATCGTCTTATACAGTAAACTATTTATTACCATGGAAACCAATCACTACTATTAATCGTCTTATACAGTAAACTATTTATTACCATGGAAACCAATAACTACTATTAATCGTCTTATACAGTAAACTATTTATTACCATGGAAACCAATAACTACTATTAATCGTCTTATGCAGTAAGCAACTTACCACGGAAACCACTAACTACTATTAATCTCCTTTTACACTAAACAACTTACCTTCATAGATGTCTTTACATAGCAGTCTCTCGAAATAGAACACTTCCAAGTTAGAGAGCAACACATGAAAGATCGAATTGCCATGAAATCTATTTCTGTGCATCCGGTGACGTCAGTCATTCACAAAGCTCCTTCTGTAAATTATTGACGTCAGAATGACTTTTCTCTAATTATCATCATACCTAGACTTCCTCTCTTCCAGTAACATACCCCATGGCCTTTCAAAGTCCCAAGTAATCCCTCTCAGAAACATTTTAGTATCCCAAAATTCCATATGGAAAAGATTTCGGATATCAAAGTAGTGAGTCGTTTTCGACATCATCCACTGTACTCCACTAACATGACGTCAGATCTGACAGAGCACTCTTACTTCTGTGGTTATCATACATTTTAATATCATAAGTTAAATAAAATACAGTTAAGATTAAATGAACATAGATATAATATTTAGTTACACAAGCAAAACCATATACCGTCAGCAGTAATATATACAGAGGATGATTTCTTTCTGTGTTGGTAACTGGTGATAAGGTTAGTAGTATGATTATACTTGATTAACACAGTGAGCCAAAAATACCTGCTGCCTCAGTGGTCAGCTTGATTACACTTTATTAACACAGTGAGCCAAAATTCCTGCTGCCTCAGTGGTCAGCTTGCATTTAACTGTCGAATATTAGGTGAGTTTCTACAACATTCGTTTACGTGCAGTTGAGTACTCTGATTGGACCATTAGAGTGAATATCTGGAACATTCAGATATGTTTCCAGCCTGAGGATCAGCCATCCTAGAAGGTAGGTTTGCATATAGCCGATTTTAGAGGAGGGTGGGTGTGGGCTGCATCATCTATTAAGTGACAATGAGTTTTAAAGTTTGCATTACAAATCAGGAAGTTTAATTTTAAAAAATAGTTATAGAAGTAGTAAATATAGTCATTGTAGTAGTATTTATTATAGTAGTAGAATAGTAGAGGTAGTAGTAGTAGTGGCACTCATAGTAGTTATAGTGGTGGTGGTTATGCTAGTAGTAATTATTATTAATGTAGTAGCAGTAATATTGAATTTTTCTTATGACTTATGTTCTCTGTCGGTTGTGAAATTTATTTCTGTCATTCTTATTAACAAACAGTCTGTGAGAGATTTTAATGAGGATATGGACACTTCATTGGACAGCTTCCTTTATCTTTGGTGAATGTATGGTTTCCTATCGGTATATTTAGTTAATTTTAGCCTTGGTGCAGGTATGGTTTCCTATTGGTATATTCGGTTAATTTTAGCCTTGGTGTAGGTATGGTTTCCTATTGGTATATTCGGTTAATTTTAGCCTTGGTACAAGTATGGTTTCCTATCAGTATATTCAGTAAAATTTAGCTTTGGTGCACATATGGTTTCCTCTCGGTATATTCAGTTAATTTTTGCACTAGTGCAAGTATTTTTCCTATCGGTATATTTAGGTAACTTTAACAAAAGGGCAAATGTAGATTCATAGCAATTTATTAAGGTAAGTGTGTTTTCCTAGCAGTATATTAAGGTAACATTAGCAGAGAGGCCAATCACCCAAGGAGTGGATAGGACACACACTGCAGAAACCCTCACAGGACATCACCCGGCAGGCTTTGCAGTGGAAGAGAGGGGTCAATCGCCCTAACACCACCTGGAGACGATCCTGAGGAAGAAATGAAGAGCTGCAATCTGTCGTGGGGTGAACTGAAAAATGCTTCTCAGAATCGAGCACGCTGGAGAACTGTTGTCGAGTCAGTTTGTTCCAAGGAAACAAGCAAGTAAGCAAGCATAAGGGCAAGTTTGTTTTCCTAGCAGTATGTTAAGCAATATTAGCAGTGGAGCAACTGTATTTCTTATCAGTGATATGAGGTACATTTAGCAGTGAGTTCAGGTAACGTTAGCAGGGTCACGTGGTTGTTTCCTAGCACTATAGACAGGTTATTTTAGCAGTGGGGCAAGTGTGATTTCTTTGCACTATTTTCAGGTAAAGTTAAAGGCATGTGTCATTTCTTAGTTGTACATTCAGGTCACTTTTGTAGTGAGGCAAGTGTTATTTCTTGACAATACATTCAAGTGACTTTAGCAGTGATGCTAGTGTTATTTCTTTGACAATACATTCAGGTCACTTTAGCAGTGATTCTAGTGTTATTTCTTGACAATACATTCAGGTCACTTTAGCAGTGATTCTAGTGTTATTTCTTGACAATACATTCAGGTCACTTTAGCAGTGATGCTAGTATTATTTCTTGACAATACATTCAGGTCACTTTTGCAATGATGTAAGTGTTATTTCTTGGCAATACATTCAGGTCACTTTTGCAATGAGGTAAGTGTTATTTCTTGGCAATACATTCAGGTCACTTTTGCAATGAGGTAAGTGTTATTTCTTGGCAATACATTCTGGTCACTTTAGAGGTTGGGCTTGCGTGGTTTTCTATAAATGTATTCAGTTAACTTTCCAACAAAGATGGTCTCCTTTTCAGTTATTCCATATCAAGCAAGCAATGACGTCACGTTTTATACAAACATGCAATTTTGGTCTCAGACAAGCAATGCTGTTCTTTTTACTGAAAAGCAATTTTGGTCAAGCAATGTTCTCACACCTTACTCTGTTAGTTTTTCAATCGTTATATATAAAATGTATAGCGTCTGTTTTATGTGTTAGGAATGTTGCTATGATTTTGGCCACGCTGAATGTAATTCATGTGTATGTTTCGATACAACACATACACAATAATAAAATGCAGTTAGAGTAACATGTTTTCGTGGACGTAGATTTAAATGTGTACATTTCAGATTCAAACCGATAGCAAATTATCTGTTATCGGCGATAAAATAACGAAGATCTAATTCAGTTAAACCATATGTTATGTTAGATGACGCCATCCCAAATACGGACTTTAATTAAAGTAATGATTTTTCTTTACTTATAGCGTGGCAAGTACGTTGCATTATCAAAATTAATTATCTAGGTTATAGCTTAATCAACTAACTTTTAAACACTAAAATGAGATACTTTAAGGGGAAAGAATTCTAGAATGCCTAATATATTTTGTCCAAAATTAGAGTTATTTCCCTGAAAGTATTTTTTTTTATAAAATACAAAAATACATAAATATACATTTATTATTTCAATTCACACTGTGCTTTGACATACACTAATATTTTGTTTAATCAAATACACACTAAAGTTATACATACTTTGAAAATTCTATTTAAGTTTTATTTCACATTAAACACGTGATTAACAAACTTAAAGGTACAGACTTTGAACTGCTAATTTTCTGTACTGAATTTAAACAAACTCACATTATGTAACTCCATTTTGCGTCACCGTAAAGCTACGTCATAGCAAACTGTTGGCTGAGTACAACTACAAGCAGAGAGAATATCAAGTTCTATAAGAAACTAACATTCAGGTTTTAAAAAGATTGATCACTATTAGTATGTATTGAGAGAGGTTTTAAAAAGATTGATCTCTGTTACAGAGTTAGTAAGTATTGAGAGAAGTTTTGAAAAGATTGATCTCTGTTATTAAATATTGAGAGAAGTTTTAAAAAGATTGATCTCTGTTAGTAAGTATTGAGAGAAGTTTGCATGCTTGCAGTTATATGGCTTGTAAGGTGAAGCCTTGTTCTCAGTGATTAATATGCTATTACATTCATACATCTATAATAAGATAGGATCACACACTGAGTGTGTGGCTAAAACGTCTGCTCTGTTATGATTATTAGCATGAATGTTCTGTCTGAATAATGCATAACTTATTACAAGTGGTTGGAATTCTCAATATTTATATATTAATAAATTCCCGATGTTCCACTTGGCGGATCCACTGGCGTTGTAGAACTCTAAGTTTTCCTCATTTATATAGACGTTCTACTGACCTACTTTCTACTCGCAGGTGGAACTTCTTACTAAAGGAGTCACTCGACCTGACTTCAATTTTATTACAGACCCCCATCCACCCATTGTTACTCCAAACATACAAATAAATAGTATGCGTAAGAAGGATAATAGAAAGTTAACAAATTTATTTATTAACAATTATAACATTTAACATTTTAAACGAATACAGTGAAAATCAAACAGACACTTGTTTGCCATTAAATATAAATATTTAAAAAAATGTCTACCACTATGCCCTAACAATAAGTATTCCTAGTCTCTACTAGTTTCATCTCTAAATCACAAGTAGGAGGAGAATAGAAGGGCCACATTTTTTCCAGGTGTTATTTACATTAGTCAGCACCCCGATGTGTGGGAATTGCTAACTGCTAATTTTTTTAGGTATTTGTCAGCACCCCGATGTGTGGGAATTGCTGACTGCTAATTTTTTAAGGTATTTGTCAGCACCCCGATGTGTGGGAATTGCTGACTGCTAATTTTTTAAGGTATTTGTCAGCACCCCGATGTGTGGGAATTGCTGACGCTTCCCATTACTCATTGTCTACTTATATCAAAACTGTCAGGCAACTTTTACTCGTCACAGAGTGGTTTTAATTTTTTCACAAAGGCAATAGAAATAGAATTTTGAAAAATAACTGTTTAATTGTAATGTTTATTTATTAAAAGTAGCATTATCAACAATGTTTCTTGTTAACAATCGATGTATCTGGATTATTTCACAAACACACACACACACACACACAAACACACACACACACACACAGACACAGACACACACACACAAACACATACAACACGAACGCACACACTCACAGACTGAAAAAACAAACACATACAGTATGATCATTGTATAAGTAATTTTCTTATATTAAATGAAAATTATATTAACGCGTACCCATTCCTTTGTAAATTTTTTGTCTGTGTATGCATTATTGCAGTGACAAAAAATTGCATCAAGTATACCCTTCCCCTGGTTCCATATACTCCCTCAAAAGGAAGTTTTCGAAAAAGAATTATTTTGCAGGCCACACTTTACAGAGTTCTAAGTATTCTTGCAGTCGACTGTTTGACTAAGACGGGTGGCTTGTATCAGTAATAGTGCACTGTTATAAAGAATGACGTAATTTCTACAGTTAATAATCTCATTCTTATTTACACTTATAAAGAATGACGTAATTTCTACAGTTAATAATCTCATTCTTATTTACACTTGCCTTGTGTCAGTAATAATACACTGTTATAAAGAATGCTGTAATTTCTACAGTTAATAATCTCATTCTTATTTACACTTGCCTTGTGTCAGTAATAGTGCACTGTTATAAAGAATGACGTAATTTCTACAGTTAATAATATCATTCTTATTTACACTCGCCTTGTGTCAGTAATAGTGCACTGTTATAAAGAATGACGTACTTTCTACAATTAATAATATCATTCTTATTTACACTTGCCTATCGCGAAATGTAATTAAATAACATTCTTATCTACTCTTGCTTTTAAAGAAACAGTGTAAATAATCACATTTTAAAATGCATTTACCTCTAAGTCTTCGGCCAACCGTTTTACCAAATGTCTATTTATAACTAAAAGTGTATAATAATTTTAGCATCATTATCTTTATGTGCATTAACTGAAAATCTATATTTCTTACTTAGTATTTATCATGAGATTATTTTTTGTTTTATTAAATAAGTGTGGCTTTTTCTATAATTATATTTATTACTTAATATTTATCATGAGATTATTTTTAGTTTTATTAAATAAGTGTGACTTATTCTATAATTATTCCACCCCCAACCCCAATGCAGGAATTGTGTCAGTGCCTTGGTGTCTGCAGTGTTGATGATGCCTTAAAGGTGTGTCTGCTCTCAGACCAATTCTCAGATAAACGGACGGCTTCAGACGTCAAACACATCGTCCTTAAAGACCTGGGCGTGTGGTGGCAGCAGTTAGTCAAGATGTCTGGAGCCCAGCCATCACTAACGGAGACAGTGTATGAACAATTGGTGGCCAGGTAGATCGTGAAGGAAGAAAATTACCTGTCATCTCTCTCTCTCTCTCTTTACATTTTTTTAATTATCGTTTTATTACTTTACTTGCACTTTGAAATTTTCTTACTTAAAGAATTAATGTCTCTCTATTCCATTTCCGACTACCTATTTTTAAACACTTATAATTATAATCTTTCTTCACCGCAATGATCACGTGGTGTTCACTAAGTCAAACATGTCATTCTTCTTGTGCCTAATTACTTTCACAATACTTCAACTAATTTTTAACTTAATTCAGCAAAAGATCAAATATAAAATTATTTTAAAATCAGAATGGAAATTAAAACTTGGACTTAAAGGTTAGTGTGATCTATATGATGTCAAGTCATCGTCTTCTTTCTATTTGAGATTAAATTTGAACTGTCGTTTAATACACATTTCACTATTTGAGATTAAATTTGAACTGTCGTTTAATACACACTTCACTATTTGATATTAAATTTGAACAGTCGTTTAATACACTTCACTATTTGAAATCACAATTGAACTGTCGTTTAATACATACTTCACTATTTGATATTAAATTTGAACTGTCATTTAATACACATTTCACTATTTCCTGTTACAGGTTCTGTGGTCCAGCGACTACAGTGAAAGTCCACTGTGTTACAGCCCCACGCCTGCAGATAAGGATTCTTGGGGAGGCGGTGTCTGCGACTGGAGAGACAATGGCCAGGCTCGTGTTATTTCCACAGCAAGTGGAACTTTTGAATCGGTCTCCACCCCGGGTATTTCTTATCGGCCCACCTGGGACAGGTAAAACTACTGTCTTGATTGTTCAGGGTCTGGGCTGGCTTCAGCTCGGACACGAAGTCCATGTTGTCAGTACTTGGTCTGGAAGCCGTGCAGCGACGATCGCCATTGAACATCAACTTAAGGAAACCATGAAGACGACAACAGTCAGTTCACGTGTACACCGACATCAGTTTGACTTTGAGAAAGATGGAGAAGTGGAGACTGCAGTCAGACGTCTGAAATCTCTGAGTGAAGGGAGACAACTGTGTGTGATTGCAGACGAGGCCATTCATGATTACAGGTTTGTTATACAGCGTGTTAACTTAAGACACTTAGACATACAGCAAAGACAAACAAATACAAACACAAAGACATAGTATCTAACGGTCTTATCTCACTACAGACTAACGGTTAACTGATTAAGAATGTCGTCAGTAAATGTCTTTGTTGGATTGTGTGTACATTGCTAAGCAGACAGACAAACATGAAACACAACAAATGATTAACACATAATCAAACAGCCGTGAATAAATAAAAGAAAGTAACTGGCGACGTTGTAAATGTCGTCATAATACAAAGACGACAAAAAGTAAACGTCATTACGTCATAATTGTCTGACGTCAACACACTGACATAACGTCTTCTTCCGTTCATTCTGTGTAACAGGAAATACTTCACCGAATTTTGTGATCAACTCATTGTACAAGTACCCGGGATGTACCTGTGGGGTGCATCAGTGCGTCATGAAGTCAGACCGTTATGTCTGGAAGGGGTCAAACTGACAACGCCTCTAAGGTCACCGCCAGTCGTCGTCAGGGAGGTGATGGAGGCAGAAGAAATAAAATTTGATAAAGAAGTCCATGACTACACGGTCAGTGACGTCCCTGTTCCAACAGACGGCCCGGCGGTTATACGATTTACACACCATAACTGTCATTCAGGTCACACAGAGCACTGGGTACATAACTGTGTAGAGTGTGGACATCAAATCGCCCGTGTCCTGACAGAACTCAACGTCGGCCGGAGAGGTATGGGTGTGGTGTGTTTGACACGGTGAGTGAGTGAAACAATACAAATACATGCGGGTGGATGAAGGAATAAATGGACGGGTGGATGAAGGAATGACCGTGTGGAGGAATAAATAGACGGGTGGATGAACGGATACATAAATAAAAATATTTTTCATCAAATGTCAGGTAACAGTAAAAGCCCTCCACCTCTGCAATACCGCGACGTCCTGGTCTTGTGTGATGACTACCCGACTGATGACCGGGTGGACAGTAACGGTCAAGTGACTACAACGGCTAGCGGTCTGGTCCGGGGTCTGCGTGCATGTCACGTGCCTGTGCGCGTGGTGGAGAAAGGTGATGAAACCGCCATTCGTGACACGGCGCTTGTTGTCGGTGATCTGGTGACGGTGACATACTGGGGTGATGTTCATGGTCTGGAGAGAAAGGTGGTCGTTGTGGAGAATAGAGGTTATGATGACTGGTCAGAAAGACTTAACGCCATGTCACGCTGTACGTCACAACTTGTGTTCATTGACTTTATACCTTATCTGTTTTGACTGTAACGATGATTCCGTCAACTCTGATGAGAATAACGATAACCGATAAACGTTTTATAGCGAATACAACCGTCACCTAACCGATTGAAGTAACAGTCTGGAACATCATGATCACTACAACGACACTGATGGTGGCAACGACAAATTATAAACTACATTAAGTAATAAACAACGTGTAGTGTGTCATGAATAAAACAACGTGTAGTGTGTCATGAATAAAACAACGTGTAGTGTGTCTTGAATAAAACAACGTATAGTGTGTCTTGAATAAAACAACGTATAGTGTGTCATGAATAAAACAACGTGTAGTGTGTCTTGAATAAAACAACGTATAGTGTGTCATTGTACTATAAAGTGTGTTATCTACGTGTACTGATATTTGTACGTCTACAACTGTAACATCGCCAATGTCGTCTTCGTTATTCTCAATTTCTCTTTGTGTTATTTTATCTTCTTACTGGTTAACGTGAACAAAGAAATGTCCTGTTGTGATGACGTCGTGCATCATATTTATGACGTAAACGTCGATATGACGTCATTCAGTGCGCATGTCTGAAATCTTTCAATACATTTCTTACTTTCTACTTTTTTTCTACTATTTCTTACTTTCATTTTCTTTCAGTTTTAATCTCTATTCTCTCTCTCTTGTTTTACATTTGAGTGTTTGTCCGTAAATACATGTTTGGATGAATGTCTTCCGCATTGAGCACGATATTTAAATTTTATATTTATAATACATAAATACTACTCCCATATTTTACACGTACAATGCATAAATACTACTCATATTTTACACATACATACATACTACTCCAATATTTTACACATAAAATACATAAATACTACTCCCATATTTTACACATACAATACATAAATACGTCTCCCATATATTACACATACAATACATAAATACATCTCTCTTATTTTACACATACACTATATAAATACTACTCCCATATTTTACACATACAATACATAAATACTACTCCCATATTTTACACATACAATACATAAATACTACTCCCATATTTTACACATACAATACATAAATACTACTCCCATATTTTACACATACAATACATAAATACTACTCCCATATTTTACACATACAATACATAAATACATCTCAAAGTCCTACAAGATTCTTCAAAGGTACATGTTTTGCATACTGTTTACTGCTCTGTTCTCTGTTCTGTACTTGTTGTTTACTGCTGTGTTCTCTGGTCTGTAATTGTTGTTTACTGCTGTGTTCTCTGGTCTGTACTTGTTGTTTACTGCTGTGTTCTCTGGTCTGTACTTGTGGTTTACCGCTGTGTTCTCTGGTCTGTACTTGTTGTTTACTGCTGTGTTCTCTAGTCTGTACTTGTTGTTTACTGCTGTGTGCTCTAGTCTGTACTTATTGTTTACTGCTGTGTTCTCTGGTCTGTACTTGTTGTTTACTGCTGTGTTCTCTAGTCTGTACTTGTTGTTCACCGCTGTGTTCTCTGGTCTGTACTTGTTTACTGCTGTGTTCTCTGGTCTGTACTTGTTTACTGCTGTGTTCTCTGGTCTGTACTTTTTGTATACCTCTCAGTTTGGCCAAAATGTAGAGAATATTGTAACAGTCTATCACAGGTATAGTTCAAACTGTAGAGAATATTGTAACAGTTTATCACAGGTTTTGTTGAAACTGTAGAGAATATTGTAACAGTCTATCACAGGTATAGTTCAAACTGTAGAGAGTATTGTATCAGTCTATAACAGGTATAGTTCAAACTATAGAGAATATTGTAAGAGTTTATCACAGGTATTGTTCAAACTGTAGAGAATATTGTATCAGTCTATCACAGGTATAGTTCAAACTGTAGAGAATATTGTAAAAGTCTATCACAGGTATAGTTCAAACTGTAGACTGTAGAGAATATTGTATGTCTATCACAAGTATAGTTCAAACTGTAGAGAATATTGTAATAGTCTAACACATGTATAGTTCAAACTATAGAGAATATTGTAACAATCTATCACAGGTATTGTTCAGTATTTTAGACATCACTCCCCCATCTGTAATTTGTCAATCACTCACTATTTACTGTTAATAAGGACTACCAAAACAACACTTATTTTACTGATTGCTTTTAAAAGTACAACTAAACTGACATGTATTACTGTTTACTATCAACAAGGACAACTATAAGAATACGTATTACTGTTTGTTATAAACAAGGACAACTATAACAACACGTATTACTGTTTGATATAAACAAGGACAACTGTAACAACACGTATTACTGTTTGATATCAACAAGGACAATTATAACAACACGTATTATGTTTGATTTCAACAAGGACAACTATAACAACACGTATTACTGTTTGCCCTCAACAAGAACAACTACAACATCACGTATTTTGCTCTCAAATGGACATATATAACAACACGTATTGCTGTTTGCTGTTACCAAGAACAACTATAAAACACGTATTATTATTTGCTCTCAACAAGGACAACTATATCGTCATATCATAATGACCATATAACTGATTTCCGTATATGAGGATAGCTATAACTACATATCACAATGCACATATTACTCTTTGCTATCGACAGGGACAACTTTAATGTCACAAACAACACAATATACCTATGTTTACTCTTGATACAGACAACACAATATACCAATGTTTACTCTTGATACAGACAACACAATATACCTGTGACAGACTCTGACCAGATTCTGTGTCACGAACTTCTGACCCACATCCGAAACTCGAATATCATATTCGAATTGAATTCCTTTGTTAGAACCCTCACGTCGTGCACCAGCATGAGGAAAAAACAACAGTGAGTTCATCCCTTGTTATGTAACTTTAGCCGACAGTCGAGAAAGTTCGGATCAACAAACATACATCGTGATCTAGTCACGTGATGCATTCATGCACTACAATAAATACTCTTGACGCAGTAATATTCTTTACTCATAATGCAAACCGGTCGACACACACCAGCTCTCGAGCACTTAGTTGCCGAATATCTTGCTGAGTCAGAAAGGAACATAGGAACCCATGTCTTGTGCAGTAATTCTACTTTAAGAAGGTAACATGTCTACTTCTTACAATGATATTGCAT
This sequence comes from Sinotaia quadrata, assembly GCA_028829895.1. Lineage (NCBI taxonomy): Eukaryota > Metazoa > Mollusca > Gastropoda > Architaenioglossa > Viviparidae > Sinotaia > Sinotaia quadrata. Next base: position 13,387,369 of record CM054179.1, read on the forward strand.
TTTACTATTTGTATTTTTGTATATGAATTTATGTATGTATTGTGTGCGAATTATTACAATTCTCCTCCAAGCATACGTGATTCGATAGAATGACTAAAGCCAAGCCTAAAGATTTCATTGTATATAAATTAATTGTAACCTTTTTGACTTTAATTTGTATAAACCTTAATTCTCTTGTGCCGCAGAACGTCTGTGCATGTTGCAAATTTTCATGTAATTCAAATGATTCTCTTGCGTGTAATTTCATTGTTAAATCGTAAAGCGCTCATACTTAATGTGAATTATATTTTGTTCTCCTTGTATGAATTCCATTTTTGATGAAGTAAATGTTTGGAAATTCATACATTCATGTAATGTTAAAAATAACACGCATGTGAATTATATTGTATCTTTTATGAATATAAATATATTGTAAAAGACACGATAGTCGAAGATTTAAAACTAAGCACATTGTATCAGTCACGTGCTTGGATGACTTGCGAATGTAAACGCAAATCGCTCATAGAACTACACTCTTATTTCAGAATGGGTTCTCCTCTGCCTTATAATACGTTCTACGTATTATTGCCACTTTCGCATCACGTTGGATGCGTGTTCCTTTATTCAACCTTGGATGGACGACGTTATAATTCCATACCGCCTTTGTTGATGGTGTTCTGCCATGACGAAACCCTAGTGTAACAAGTCGAGAGACGACAAGTTATTGGAAGCTATGGATCGTACAGTGCAAGCATCGCTTGATACGTGGAAGGATCGAACTGACCTTAGACCACGTGTTAATCAAGACTCTTAAAACTGATAAGTAACTAACCCGAACTCTGAATCCATCGAATGTGCTGGCAAAAATAACTTTCTCGAACATTAACTTTCAAGCCGATTGAACTTGCCTTAGTTTAGATCTGAAGCTGTGCCTTCGTAATTGATTGTTATTGTTAAATATTAACTATTAAATTCCTTTATTGTTAATACCTCTTTCATAGTGATTTTTATGCATATAGACCTAATCGTGGTTTGGATGGGGGATCGACTGAGCTAAATGTAACATTTTGAGTGCTTAAAGATTTAAGAGAGTGTTAACGGTTTCCAAGCCAGCTATTGTACACAAGTTGTCTGTTCGTGAATCTGTTTGTCTGTACTACAAAGGCGCATTTTCGTATGAGATGAAAGATAATTTGAGCAACCATTCTGTTTAGGGAAAGAGGAGAAATTAATTTATCTAATTAAATTAAAGTTCTGTAAAATTCCTAAGCAGGGTCTTTAAATAAAAACTGGACATGTAACAATACCAATGTTTACTCTTGATACAGACAACACAATATACCAATGTTTACTCTTGACACAGACAACACGATATACCAATGTTTACTCTTGATACAGACAACACAATATACTGTCACAGGAAATGAGGGACAGAAATTATATTTTATTTCATTTTAATAAACCGCTGACAAAACTAGTTGAAGTAACCCGAGTTTTGTTATTTTTCGTATGTAGCATGTAACTTCCAGTAACGGTCACCTAAGATCTCTTTAGTAGACAGACGTTCGTGACGCAGTGTGTGTCAACTATCATATTGAATATATATATTAGTTTATGAAGAATATGTATATTAAATAAATTGGGACAACTGCGCACTACGGTCACATGTTGTTGACGAGAGAAATGGCCAGTGCGCATTAGAATTGACCACAGAAAAGCGTGCATCACGATTACCACTATATATCCAAGGCAAAAATCATGTCACAGGACATAGCTTCTGGAAGTTTTGGAAACCTTCAGTGAAAGCTATATAAGAAGCAGAATGAAGACTTTACTCTCAATGTTGAAAACGTCGATTCGTCTGAAGCCAGTCTAACTTCACGTATGAATTATCTCATGTACAGAGATTTCATAAGGGAAAGCTGCAATAATCTCTTTCCATCCGTTTTCCATCCGTCTGATGCCATATATTGAGTAACGAGGCAAAATTACTCAGTATAATTGTTGGCAAAGTGGAAAGTTCGCTGTCAAGAAAAACCCGATGCATGCGACGCTGGTTGTATGCAGTTAACGACACGAGGGACCAACTTGTTCTCCCCCCTGTCTGAGAGTTTGGTTGGCAGTCTATCCCGCAAATTGAGAGACTAGCACCGAGATTTTCTTACAGATATCCGGATTTCTACACTCAATGTAATGCGACGACACATCCCACTGGACGACTCCACCCGATAATGCTAAACGTCGTTGGGGTGTCCGTTTCCACGACAACCAGAAACAGCGACAATTATCGAAGTTGACAACAGTCAGCTAAATTTCAGATTTCTCCCCAGTGATAATCTGAAAGGGTGCCTAGATTCTGCAGAATCTTCACCTGAAATGCGACGCCTCAATTGCGTCCTGTCTTCACTTTGAAGTGCCTCTTATAAGTGACGTGTGAGCTTACGTCATCTCCTTGGAACTCTGACATTAATAGTGAGTAATAATTAGCACGGCTAACGCGCACATACTTAACTCTAGAACTCTAAGAAAATGAACACTATTATATCGTTTGCAAAATAAGAACTCTAATGTTAAAAGTAATGCTTATTTTACATGTCAACTATTGTTAAAGCGGCCCCATTTGCCGCATAAGAATTGTGTAATTAATCTTTATTTTATATTTTGAATTTCATCATTTTCATCTCCCCTTATTTCCCACAGAGTGTATGACATTGGAAAGTTGAATGAATGATTAATCACTGTGCGAAAGAGTAGTGCCCCTTTTAAATCGGGAAATAAATAACCTGATTTAAACATCTTTCAACTCTCTTGTTATTCATAGTTTTTGAGAGGGACGAAAGAATTTGTACTATTGTTTTGCACCGTTCGTCTGTTCGTCCATTTATTCACATTCATGATACTCACTCACAACACACACCGCCAATAAAACGTTCCTTGGCATGACATTAATAAACTGGGCCCCACCCAAACATCAATGGTGTATGTCCTGTGTGTCTATGTAACAACTTGACGCGACGTAGTACTGGCATACGTCACATGGGCTTTTCTTGGAGGTGCACCGGAGCAGGCCAAAAATAGACTTCACCCCTTGCATCTCTAACCTCAGCTCGAGGTCGGCTTGTAACGAGCCTCCCGTTTTGTGACATCTGGTGACCACTGACCGTGATCTGACAAGGTAAATTGTGTTGTTGTAAGAAAGTGTCATCTCTTTCCTGCTTTTCTATCTCATCACCATTATGCATTGTTTATTGCATGTTAGGGCTTTACTATTGAGACTTAGGTGAACTGGATTTTGATAAGACTTATTATTGTGTTGAGATAAGTTTTATAATCTTTACGCTATTATCGTTAACGCGTACCGACCCGTGTTTAGACGTACATAGATCGATATTTTGTATGCTACAATTAGCAACTGTTGTTTTGCTAATTTTGCTAACTTTGCAAATTTGCGATTAGGATTTCTTTTACTCGTGTTTGTTGTAATCCTAATCACGTGGTAGCTGGTGTTCATACGCACACCACTGCACCACTTGTGACCGACAGAGGTCAAAATCCCGCGAATATTCTAAGTCACTTTAGCCACACTCGTGATAACTAGCAATTTTAAAAATGGCCGAGCTAGTAAACATAAAGAAAGAACTCATGGCTATGGGTAGAGAATTCGGGTATGAGAAAGCCGACTTAAAGAAATACGTGGATGAGGAGATAGCTAAATGGTATGTTGCGAAAGAAAATGAGGCGAAAGAGGTGAGAGAGCTAGAGGAAAAAAGATCGAAAGAGGCTATAGAGCTAGAAGATAAGAGACAGATAGCTAAGGATTTAGAGATGCGAACTTTGAGAGAGCTAGAAGATAAGAGAGAGTTAGCTAAACAGCTAGAGATACAAAACCTGAGAGAGCTAGAGGAAAAAAGATCGAAAGAGGCTATAGAGCTAGAAGATAAGAGACAGATAGGTAAGGATTTAGAGATGCGAACTTTGAGAGAGCTAGAAGATAAGAGAGAGTTAGCTAAACAGCTAGAGATACAAAACCTGAGAGAGCTAGAGGAAAAAAGATCGAAAGAGGCTAGAGAGCTAGAAGAAAAAAGATCGAAAGAGGCTAGAGAGCTAGAAGAAAAAAGAGCGAAAGAGGCTATAGAGCTAGAAGATAAGAGACAGTTAGCTAAACAGCTAGAGATGCAAACTTTGAGAGAGCTAGAGGAGAAAAGAGCGAAAGAGGCGAGAGATCTTAAAGAGAAAGAAATCCAAGATATGAGAGAAATAGAGTTATTAAAGATTCAGTCAGCTAGGGATTTAGAAGATAAAAGGCAGGAAGTAGAAGAGAAAAAGCTTAAGTTAAAAGCTAGAGCACATCAGGAACAGCTTGAATTAGCTAAGCAAGAGGTAACGGCTAGAGAGAAGTTGTTAGATGGGACTGCTAAGCAACAGGCCGAATTAAATAAACCCCGTACACGGCTAGCTTTCTTTAACCCTGAAGTCGAGACCATTGACGAGTTTTTGACACGCTTTGACAGTTTCATTGCCAACTTTAATTACACTGACATTGAAAAGAAACAACAACTCGGTCAAATACTTCAAGGTGAAAGCTCGCGCGCATTTACTGATCTAACGCGAGATCCCGCTATTACTTATGCAGATCTCAAAACGGGTTTGATGCGTACTTTTCAATGTACAGCAGAAGGCTTTAGAAAAATGTTTAGGAGAGCCATACCCAAAGCAAATGACACCATGCAAGCCTTCGGTACCCGGTTACGCCATTATCTTGATAGATGGATTGATTTGACAGACATCTGGAAGACATATGAGGGCCTATTTGATTTGATATTAAGAGATCAATTTCTCCATATTGCTCCGCCTGCAATGACGACATATTTGCAGCGAAATCCCCCGACTAACTTCTGTGATATGTTGAAGTTAGCAGACACGTATAATGATTACCCTGATCCGGTAATTACGAGGAGTGCACCACGCCCTCCTCTTACAAATCGGCCGAAGTATACACCGAAACCGAACCGACCGATGACGAAATCGGAAAAACCCGAACCGGTACAACGGACATATACTAAGTCACAAGACGTACGACGTCACACACGTGACTCCCCACCTATGACATGTTACACTTGCAAAGGGAAGGGGCATAGTTCTCAGAACTGTCCCAGTCCACGTGATGTAAAGGTATGCACTGAAACAGGTGCAACTCTAAAGACCCAACAGGCTACAGTAAACGGACAAAGAGTCAAAATACTGGTCGATACAGGCGCGTCCATAAGCTGCATAAATGCTAAACTTGTACGCCCTGAACAGTATCTAAGAGGTAGTGTCCGCATTCGATGTGTTATGGGACACCTTAGTACATGTCCAAGAGCCACTGTACATGTTACGTCACCCGTATTTTCCGGTACAGTCACCGCCGCAGTGATAAGAGACATGCAGTTCGGATTCATACTATCGCCCGGGCAGTGTGACGCACACACTGATGGCATCTATCCTGTTCTCCCCGTAACCACTAGAGCACAACGGGAACGTAGTAAACAAGGACCCCCAGCTCTAAAGATAGTCGAGAATACATTTCCGCAGTTGACCCCAAGTCAACTCAGTCACCTGCAGCAGGAGGACAAAAGCTTGTCCTCAATGCTAAAGCTGGCACGGAAAAACACTATTACGTCCAGCAAGTACGCAACAATGACGTATTTCCTGAAGGACGGACTAGCGTTTCGGCGCACCGACTATAAGGAAAATGATACTAGAAGCACCACGTGTTTATTTACCCCTACACCACTCAGACCGCTGATTCTTAGCTTTGCACACGACTCAATCATGTCTGGACATCAGGGCGCGCGTCGCACTGAGCAGCGAGTTCGCGAAGACTTTTTTTGGCCAGGCCTGAGTAGGGATGTTCGCTCGTACGTTCGTACATGTACGCAGTGTCAACAACATATTGACCGAGGGCGTGTCAGTCGAGTTCCCCTCGAGATAGTACCAACAGTAGAGGAACCATTCCTAAAAGTCGCAGTAGACATTATTGGCCCAATCATTCCCGCGGCCGAAGGAGGATATCGCTATATCCTAACAATCGTGGATTTTGCAACACGATATCCAGAAGCGGTCGCATTAAAGGGCATCACAGCGATCGAAGTCGCAGACGCTTTAATAGACGTATTTTCTCGCACGGGCGTACCTCGAGAAATATTGAGTGACCAGGGCACTCAATTCACCTCAGCAATGATGGCTGAAACAATGCGTCTACTAGCGTGTAAACAGTTGTTTTCATCACCATATCATGCTCAGTCTAATGGTGCCGTTGAACGCTTCAACGGTACAATAAAGAAAATGTTAATTAAAATGGCCTCGGAACAACCCGACCAGTGGCCACGTTTTCTAGCACCATTACTCTTCGCGTATCGCGAACTCCCACAAGAGAGTACGGGCTATTCACCGTTCCAACTACTATACGGCAGACAACCTCGTGGTCCCCTTAAGCTAATAAAAGAAACATGGGTCAAGGGAGACACTGTGACCGATGGTAAAGATGTTCACACGTACGTAGCCGAACTACGTCAACGTCTGACTGAGACATGTCACTTAGCACAGGAAAACATTCGCGAAAAACAACCCCGATACAAGCGAAATTTTGACCGTACGGCTGTGGAACGTAACCTCGAACCAGGTCAGCTCGTGTTACTCTTGCGGCCCACGCATAACAACCGCATGCAAATGCACTGGCGTGGACCCTATCGCGTTATTAAGCGTGTGAAGCAGAACGACTACAGCATACAGATAGGAAATAAGCAGAAAACCTATCACATAAATATGCTCAAGCGTTACTATGAACGCAGCGACGAACAGATACAAAACGTGAATGTCGCACTGATACAATTGGAAGACTCCAATTTCAGAACAGACATGATGTCCGCCGAAACCCAGCCTAACTCCGCAGTTACAGTCGACCAAGTCGAGATTGACTCGAACTTAACTGTCGAACAGCGCGACGCAATGTCAAAACTCTTACACAGACACGCGCGCATATTCACCGACCAACCGGGCCACTCAGATTTGGTTGAACACCGCATCAAACTTTTAAGCGACAAACCGATACGCTTAAAACAGTACCCACAGAAATATGAGAGCACAAAGTACATAGCAGAACAGGTGCGTGAAATGCAAGTACAGGGCGTGATTGAACAGTCAATCTCCCCATATTCATCACCGGTCGTCTTAGTTAAAAAGAAAGACGGTACGCTTCGTTTTTGTGTGGACTACAGACAGTTAAATGAGATAACTGAATTCGATGCGGAACCTATCCCAAATCAGGACGAATTATTCGCAAAACTAACCAAGGCACATTACTTTTCAAAGTTTGACATGTGCAAAGGGTACTGGCAACTGTCAGTTGCTATTGACGACAGACCAAAAACAGCATTCCCAACTCCGCTAGGCTTATTTCAGTTTTGCCGACTACCGTTCGGACTAGCGAACGCACCCGCAACATTCGCGCGCTTCATGCGAAAGTTACCGTTAGAGAGCGTTAACGCATTGAATTTCTTTGATGACATACTGGTAGCAACAGGAACATGGGACCAACATTTATCCTCAGTGGGTGGTCTACTTGACATTCTTGAGCGCCATAAATTGACCGTGAAACCCTCCAAAGTACGCGCGGGCTTTCGAGAGATTGAGTTTCTTGGCCATATCATAAGTGACGGACAAATAGGCCCTAATCTAGACTTAACTGCAGCCATTCGTGACATGACCCTACCGACTACAAAGAAACAGGTCAGGGCAGTTTTGGGGCTAGTGGGGTACTACCGAAAATTTGTCCCAAACTTCAGTACGCTTCTTAAACCACTGACGGACTTAACTGGGAACAAACAACCCACGAAAATACGATGGACGGCAGAGTGTAGCACCGCCCTCGAAAAAGTGAAGGACATCTTGACCAGTAAACCCGTCCTACAGTTACCAGACTTTGACAAGAGATTTATTGTCAGGACCGACGCATCAGACGAAGGCCTCGGTGCCATACTTCTCCAAGAGACAGATGACGAATACCTACCGGTAGCATACGCGTCTAAGAAACTGTTAGATCGTGAGACACGGTACTCTACGATTGAAAAAGAGTGCTTAGCAATCGTATGGGCACTCAAGAAATTTAGTGCATATCTGTACTCTAAACCATTCATCCTGCAGTGCGATCATAAGCCGCTTACATATCTGCGCACTAGCATGTACGATAACGCTAGGCTAACTAGATGGACACTCCTGCTACAGGAGTATAGCTTCGTTGTCGAACACATCGCGGGCAGAGAAAATTCGGGTGCCGATGCATTATCCCGGCATGCCATAACCGCGATATAAACAAGAGAGAGGATAGTCTCTCCACAGATGCGCATATAATTCCTGTGGGGACTATCATGTGAAATAAAATTTTTTTGTTCCTAATTGATTTCCACTCTGTGAGCTCCAATCAATTTTAAGAAGGGGGTTGTCACAGGAAATGAGGGACAGAAATTATATTTTATTTCATTTTAATAAACCGCTGACAAAACTAGTTGAAGTAACCCGAGTTTTGTTATTTTTCGTATGTAGCATGTAACTTCCAGTAACGGTCACCTAAGATCTCTTTAGTAGACAGACGTTCGTGACGCAGTGTGTGTCAACTATCATATTGAATATATATATTAGTTTATGAAGAATATGTATATTAAATAAATTGGGACAACTGCGCACTACGGTCACATGTTGTTGACGAGAGAAATGGCCAGTGCGCATTAGAATTGACCACAGAAAAGCGTGCATCACGATTACCACTATATATCCAAGGCAAAAATCATGTCACAGGACATAGCTTCTGGAAGTTTTGGAAACCTTCAGTGAAAGCTATATAAGAAGCAGAATGAAGACTTTACTCTCAATGTTGAAAACGTCGATTCGTCTGAAGCCAGTCTAACTTCACGTATGAATTATCTCATGTACAGAGATTTCATAAGGGAAAGCTGCAATAATCTCTTTCCATCCGTTTTCCATCCGTCTGATGCCATATATTGAGTAACGAGGCAAAATTACTCAGTATAATTGTTGGCAAAGTGGAAAGTTCGCTGTCAAGAAAAACCCGATGCATGCGACGCTGGTTGTATGCAGTTAACGACACGAGGGACCAACTTGTTCTCCCCCCTGTCTGAGAGTTTGGTTGGCAGTCTATCCCGCAAATTGAGAGACTAGCACCGAGATTTTCTTACAGATATCCGGATTTCTACACTCAATGTAATGCGACGACACATCCCACTGGACGACTCCACCCGATAATGCTAAACGTCGTTGGGGTGTCCGTTTCCACGACAACCAGAAACAGCGACAATTATCGAAGTTGACAACAGTCAGCTAAATTTCAGATTTCTCCCCAGTGATAATCTGAAAGGGTGCCTAGATTCTGCAGAATCTTCACCTGAAATGCGACGCCTCAATTGCGTCCTGTCTTCACTTTGAAGTGCCTCTTATAAGTGACGTGTGAGCTTACGTCATCTCCTTGGAACTCTGACATTAATAGTGAGTAATAATTAGCACGGCTAACGCGCACATACTTAACTCTAGAACTCTAAGAAAATGAACACTATTATATCGTTTGCAAAATAAGAACTCTAATGTTAAAAGTAATGCTTATTTTACATGTCAACTATTGTTAAAGCGGCCCCATTTGCCACATAAGAATTGTGTAATTAATCTTTATTTTATATTTTGAATTTCATCATTTTCATCTCCCCTTATTTCCCACAGAGTGTATGACATTGGAAAGTTGAATGAATGATTAATCACTGTGCGAAAGAGTAGTGCCCCTTTTAAATCGGGAAATAAATAACCTGATTTAAACATCTTTCAACTCTCTTGTTATTCATAGTTTTTGAGAGGGACGAAAGAATTTGTACTATTGTTTTGCACCGTTCGTCTGTTCGTCCATTTATTCACATTCATGATACTCACTCACAACACACACCGCCAATAAAACGTTCCTTGGCATGACATTAATAAACTGGGCCCCACCCAAACATCAATGGTGTATGTCCTGTGTGTCTATGTAACAACTTGACGCGACGTAGTACTGGCATACGTCACATGGGCTTTTCTTGGAGGTGCACCGGAGCAGGCCAAAAATAGACTTCACCCCTTGCATCTCTAACCTCAGCTCGAGGTCGGCTTGTAACGAGCCTCCCGTTTTGTGACATATACCAATGTTTACTCTTGATACAGACAACACAATATACCTTTATTTACATTTTATATAGTAAACAAAATACATTTTGTTTTCTTTTGTACCGAAATACATTTTGTTTTCTTTTGTGACAAAAATACTAAAATGTTATCGCCAAATATGTCCTCGGTTCTGTCAATTCACTAGTGACGTCATATTTTAATCTACATGGGTGACATCTACCAGTAATGTCCGATATTAGATAGCTTCTGTCATTCTGATTTCTACTGGATTGTCCCAAACTTCCGTCTCTAAAGATTGCCCAGTCCTCCACCCCACTCCTAAAGGCGGAATATTCAATAGCTGTTATAAAGAATAACTGTTGTCATTCGTTCATGTCTTACACCCCACTCATAAAGTTGGAATGTTCAATAGCTGTTATAAAGAATAACTGTTGTCATTCTTTCATGTTTTACACATCTCGAAGTTTGTCATATTTCTCAACCTGGCACGTGTCATACACTACAAAATTCTATATTTTCAAACTTATGAGCTGTATCTGCCAGGTAATCAAAAAGACCCATCAAGTTAACATTAATTCAAAAAGACCCATCAAGTTAACATCGATTCAAGAGGACCCATCAAGTTAACATTGATTCAAGAGGACCCATCAAGTTAACATTGATTCAAGAGGACCCATCAAGTTAACATTGATTCAAGAGGACCCATCAAGTTAACATTGATTCAAGAGGACCCATCAAGTTAACATTAAGAAGTGGGAACTATTTAATTGCTAGTTCCTTTGTGGTCTAGTGACACTGGAAAATACAAAGACATCAGGGGAGCATTACAAATTGTAAGACTAATATCCAAAAGAGTAATTATTTCAAATTTATATTTTTCATATTACTGTTTGAATAGAATTAAATTTTGTATTGCAGTAGTATTCTAACAACGATATTGATTAGGAAATTTGAAAGACTTAATTAAGATAATACTAGAAAAAATTAGAATGGGGACTGAGAGCTAGTCATTATATTAATTAAAATAACGCTAGAAAAATTTAGAAATGGATTAGTCATTATAATAAGTAAGATAACGCTAGAAAAATTTAGAAATGGAATTTAGGACTAGTCATTATATTAATTAAAATAACGCTAGAAAAAATTAGAATGGGAATTGAGGACTAGTCATTATATTAATTAAGATAACGCTAGAAAAAATTACGAATTGATCTTAGGACTAGTCATTATATTTCTTGGTTTCCATCTAGAGCTTTGGAGTTGGAAACCTGTATCACGGCAACCCACATCGGTGTGTTATTGTTCTAAATCTTTGCTTGGGTTAACGGAAACATGAGAGCTACCTTAAGAGTACATGCATGGAACAGATATTATCGACGTAACGTGAGAGTTACCTTAAGAGTACATGCATATAACAGATATTATCGACGTAACGTGAGAGTTACCTTAAGAGTACATTATCGAGCTGAGATTATCGACGTAAAGTGGTGTTGAATAAGAGGTACCAGAATAAATTTAATAGCTGAGTACTCATTAAAAGAACTGTGGCCCTGTCACACTAATCTTTATAATTTGAGCACTCATTAAAAAAAAAAAAACAACTGTTATATTGTCTTCCTGAAATGCTTGTAAATGAAAGTAAATACGTGAGCAACGAAGTATTCCTGTATAGCTGATATTGATTTTAAGAGATGTACCGTCCTCATAACTAATCCAATCTTTGATTTTAAAAAACAGCAGGCTGGTAAATTAGATCAATCCCTTTTCATAATTAATCCAATCTTTGATTTTAAAAAGCAGCAGGCTGGTAAATTAGTGTTACGTTTCCAGTATTTATTTATAGACCCTGCCTAGGATAAATATGATAGATTAAATTAATTCCTTCTCTCTATCCTAAACAGACTGGCCGCCCAAATTATCATTTGACTAACTTTAAAAATGTGTCTTGTAGTGCAGACAACAGATTTACAAACTGACAATTTGCGTACAAAGCTGGCTTTGGAGTCGTTAAATTCCTCTAAATTAATATGCATACGTTATGTCATTCAGCTCATTCGCCCCCATCCAAAACCAAGAAATCTATAGGTCTATTATGCATAAAAATGTACTACAAAGAGGATTAACAATTAAAAATAAGATTTAATAAGTTTAACAATTTAACAAACATTTAATATACGAACGCGAAGTCTCATTCTAAGCCATAGCAATCAACGTGCTTTAAATTGTCAACTAGAGAATTGCCTTGAAGGTACTGTTTGTTTGATTTCGGTACACCAAGTTATGACTTAACTGGTGAATGTTGGCCCACGTGTTCGAATCCAGTCCAGACCAGTCTATCTCACTTGTCTTCCCTCAACAAAGATGCATACATCATAACAATGGAATTGTCTTTCAGTATCGCTGAATGGAATGGTGAGTATAGACAGACGTGCAGACCTCCGTGCCGGCACTGTCCGTTAATGGCAATAGGACAACAGTGGATTCAGCTCACTCGTAGAGCTTGAACAACTTCAGTGGAACAAGGATAAGGAGTAGGAAACAGAAACCGACCTTAGTGAGAAATCGAGGTGTTATCTCAGCAAAACACGTTGGCTGTTCCTATACGACTCACGAATAAGCGGCATCTGGCTTCTTGTATCTTGGAGTGACTCTACAGAATCGCGTTCCCGTATTTATTAAAAATCATAAGGTGCATCACGTGACTGGTCACGTAGTATGTGGTTGGTTTGAGAACTTAGACAATGGTCCAAAGTTACATAATGTCTCTGACCTCTTTGTTGGAAGCTTCTCGATACTGAAGTATCATGGGAGAGCTCCAAACAAAGGAATTTCAAATTTTGATGTTTGAAAAACAAACAAGTGGGTCAAGGAGTCATGACATTTTTATCAGACTGTGACAATTAGATCAATCCCACTTCATAATTAATTCACCCTTTGTTTCAAGGGAGAAAGTCACTGATATCTTTAGATGACGAGTAGTGTCCCTTTGGTCTTTATAATTAAAACAGATACATTGCAATAGCAGTAATACTCAGTACCCAGTCTTTGAGCGAGTTTTCCCGCTCCTTTGCAATTCTCATCAACCCAATTCTCTCCCCCCTCCCCGTCCTTAGATTTTCATGCACCACCAGTCAACCAAATGTTTGCTGTAATAAACGTCTTTAATTAAGTAAAGATAGGCGTAATGTTGCAATTTGTGTTTCACACATTGTGCTGTGCACCCAGTGCAGAGTCTGGGCAATAATACAATTAAATATTAAGTTTTCTTTCTACTATTTTATTTTTGCACAGAAGCCAATAACACAATTAAACATTAAGTTTTCTTTATAATATTTTATTCTTGTTCAGACTCAGTCCAGGGAGATAATCAATAGTACGTCATACGACAACGGCATTTTCATCTTGATTATCCATATTTCTAAACTTAATTCTTATATATAGTAATTTTTCTCACCAATAGTCTAGCACGTTCATAACAATGGGGATAGACCAAAAGTTACTTTGTTGAAGAAAGTTCTATATTCTAATCACTTTTATTTTGACTGAACTCAAGTCCGTTAAAATGTGATCATTAGCTTATGGAAAGTTACTGACTGATAAAAAATAAGAATGGACTTAGAAATATTTCAACGATGTTTTCTATTGATCCATGATTTGAATTGGAGAATGTTTTATATAATTAAGCCATTATTTCTATGTTCACTAAGTTGATTATGTTGTCCACAATACTTCTCAGTTTTGATCGATGCTATTTTTATTATGCTATATGTGTATCGGACTAGTGAATATTGTTGCAGGATTTGTAAGTTGAGAATATGTGTAAGAGAGAAAATAATTTAGAGATGAAATATGCCTGAAACTTAGCACTGCCCTTGATTTGACTTTTGCAGAGTGGAGCATTCCTTTTTCATGACTTGATTTTATATTCTTGTATCTGCTTCAGAATGCACTAACTGCTCCACTCTATCAGAAAAATGTTAGTGTGTATCCATCATTGTCATTGAATTTATCAGTAAATGTGTTGCTGTAAGTAAAATTAATCACTTTGAACAAATGTGAATTTATTGAAACTGAATATATTGTAACACCCTCACTAGCCACTATGAACAAATGTGACTTTATTGATTCTGAATAGTACATATTGTAACACCCTCATTAGCCACTATGAACAAATGTGACTTTATTGATTCTGAATAGTACATATTGTAACACCCTCACTAGCCACTATGAACAAATGTGACTTTATTGATTCTGAATAGTACATATTGTAACACCCTCACTAGCCACTATGAACAAATGCGACTTTATTGATTCTGAATAGTACATATTGTAACATCCTCACTAGCCACTATTCTGTGTGTTGCTATTGTCAACGAACTACTGCGTTTTGTTTAATAAAAGAAAATGCACACGTCTGTCTCACTTGTATAATATACAATTTTGAAAAGTTACAAGTGAGTATTGAATGACTACAGTCATGGTACACTTGTATAATGTACAATTTTGAAAAGTTACAAGTGAGTATTGAATGACTACAGTCATGGTACTCACGCACATTCACCATTTTGTTTACGTCATTGCTTGTGTGAATGGAAATGTAGAGAGAAGTCACGTAGACGATGTGAAAGCGTTTTATTTAATTCAATATTATGAATGTATTTGAGCAATTACACCCCTCCCCGCCAAGTATATAAATTTGCAATTACTAATAAATTTTCCTAGCTAATGAATAACTAACGAACTAGGTTTATTACAACTTGTATAAATACCAGTAAAACTAATGAACAACTAACTGTGTTGATTACAACTTGTATAAATACCAGTAAAACTAATGAACAACTAACTGTGTTTATTACATCTTGAATAATTACCGTTAGAGCTAATGAATAACTAAGTGGGTAATATTTTACAGCAGATAAAATCATTACATATACTCTAGATTATCTGTGTGTTATCGATTATAAAATTATTGGTTGAACTTTGGTCATATTTATATAGGTGTATTTGTGGAATTCCACATTTAAAAGGGAGACACACTCGGTCTTGACTCCAAGGAAGCTATAGAAATAGAACATTACCGTTATTATGAATATTGTCACAACATTCTTAAAATATTTTGTCGGTCCTGAATGCAAGTGACTGCAAGGAAGCTTTAGAAATATAACATTACCACCATTAAGCATATTGTCACAACAACATTTTAAAAATATTTTGTCCGTCCTGACTGCAAGTGACTGCAAGGAAGCTTTAGAAATAGAACATTACCACCATTATGAATATTGTCACATTTTAAAAATATTTTGTTCGTCCTGACTGCAAGGAAGCTTTAGAAATAATACATTACCAGCATTATGAATATTGTCACAACTTTCTTAAAACATTTAGTCGGTCCTGACTACAAAGAAGCTATAGAAACAAATCATTGCCGTCATTATGAATATTGTCATAACATTTTAAAACAGTGAGTAGTGTACACAAGATATCTGCTCAAATTGTATTTTATACAAAGAGAGATAACTCATAGAAGTGCAATCACTTTGTTTCATTTTGTCATACAATTTATTTCTTTGAAGTGGCTTTGACTACGTTATACTATTAATATGTAGCATTGTTTTTTGTATTAAATATAGCGTTGAACAGGCAAACAGTTATTTTTGTTAGAGTTAAACTTTAGCAATAAGTTGTATTGTTGTTGCTAGTTTTGTTGAAAGCAATATCTTTGTGTTAATACCACCGACAGCAATAAGTTGTATTGTTGTTGCTAGTTTTGTTGAAAGCAATATCTTTGTGTTAATACCACCGACAGCAATAAGTTGTATTGTTGTTACTAGTTTTGTTGAAAGCAATATCTTTGTGTTAATACAACCGACAGCAATAAGTTGTATTGTGTTTCTAGTTTTGTTGAAAGCAATATATTTGTGTTAATACAACCGACAGCAATAATTTGTATTGTTGTTGCTAGTTTTGTTGAAAGCAATATCTTTGTGTTCATACGACCGACATCATTCCATTGTCTGTTCCAACTTTTGAAAACAAAAGGAAATTTATTCAAATAATAAGCAAGATCACAAGGCTAGCTTGATAGATATGTACAGGCCGTTACTTACTCGTTGTTAATTTGAGTAGGATAGAACTAGATATTATGGATGGATGGATGAACGGACGGAGGACGGACAGACGGATAAATCGAAAGATGGGTGGATGTATAGACGGATAGTTAGACAGAAAAAAATATAGAGAGATAGATATTCTCTCAAACATTACTGTCATTTATATCTCGAATATCAATTGTGATTTTTTCGAATTAAGAGCTATAACTAAATAAAAATGCATAATTGCTTGTCTTGGTTCTTGTAGTTTCACACTACATATAGAAATATGAAGTAAATACGTCAAGTAGTTAATGTATGTGTGACGTCAACGCACTAAGTCAAAGGTTATGATTTTATATTCGTATTAATTAATTAATCGTCCATAACTAATTCCAAGTGATGATAATCTTAATTTACGTTATTAATAATGAATTAATCGTGCATAACTAATTACAAGTGATGAGAATCTTATTTACGCTATTAATAATTCTCCAGCAGACACTACTCGGCTCTCTCACTTGGTGGATATGCAGGTGCTGTAAATGTTTTCTCTCTTTCAAAGCATTAAGATAAAAATTTACTGTCACAAGATATTCCATAAGTGGAAAATTTCTTAATAAAAGAGAAGACAAATCTATCCTTAATCTATATTTAGCGAGTTCCCATCCCCCATTTCTTTACAAACTATACTTTAGTAAGAAGTTTTCCAGCTGCAGTAATCTCATGTGACTAAATTTTGTTGTTTGTTGTGGCATTGTCAAAACGTGTACAACACCAAAATTTCCGCCAAGTGAGAGACGAGTAGTGTTTGTTAGAGGATCATTAATAAAATAAAATTAATATTATCATCACTTGAAATTAGTTATGAAAAATTAATTAATAATAATAATTATCTTCATTAACTAAGGGGCGTGAGGTGTCACAGCACCAATCTTCAAAGCAGAAATATCATGGCTACAACGGGGTGATTAAAAAATCCACATTTCAGATATGGTGGCTGTCTGTTTTCCTGTCATTGCCGATGGTGGTGTTAGGTGTTGTTTCTTCTTTATTCCTTGTCAGGCTGTTGTTGTTGACTACTGGTTTGCTGTGTGATATTTTGACCTTGTTAGTCTATTGTTGTTGACTACTGGTTTGCTGTGTGGTATTTTGACCTTGTCAGTCTGTTGTTGTTGACTACTGGTTTGATGTGTGATATTTTGACCTTGTCAGTCTGTTGTTGTTGACTACTGGTTTGATGTGTGATATTTTGACCTTGTCAGTCTGTTGTTGTTGACTACTGGTTTGCTGTGTGGTATTTTGACCTTGTCAGTCTGTTGTTGTTGACTACTGGTCTGCTGTGTGATATATTGACATCGAACTATGCCGGATGGCAGTCTTTTCCCATTTCTTTACTTTATATGTGTTTTCCCTGCTTTTCGTGTTCGTTTGGCTGATGTTGTTTTGCTGATGTTTGTTATGTCGCTGCTGTTGTTGATAATCAATAGTCGTTTGGCTGGTGTTTTTGATGTCGTTTGTCTGATGTTTGTTTTGTTGGTGTTGTTGTTGTCGTCTGGCTGATTGTTTTGTTGGTGCTGTTGTCGTTTGGCTAATGTTTGTTTTGCTGCTTTTGTTGATGTCATTCGGCTTATGTTTGTATTGTTGCTGCTGTTGATGATGTCGTTTGGCTGATGTTTGCTTTGTTGTTGATGTCGTTTGGATGATGTTTGTTATGTTGCTGTTGTTGATGTCGTTTGTTTTGTTGCTGTTGTTGATGTCGTTTGGATGATATTAGTTATGTTCCTGATGTCGTTTGGATGATGTTTGTCTTGTTGCTGTTGATGATGGTTCTGACTAAGGTGAGAGAGGGGAACTCAAGCACTTTTGTAGATTTTTCTAAAGTATCATTTTTATTTGTCAATAAATCTGTTGAAAGCTGCCTTTCTAGTGGGTGCTTTCTTTCGCATCTCCGTGTCACTTTGATTAATTTTGTCTATGTCTCTGTTTTGATTAATTTTGTCTATGTCTCTGTTTTGATTAATTTTGTCTTTTTCTCTGTTTTGATTAATTTTGTCTATGTCTCTGTTTTGATTAATTTTGTCTTTGTCTCTGTTTCGCTCATCTGTGTGTTGCTTATTTTCTCCCCCAATGTTCGTTGTGGTTTGATTTTTTTCTCTCCAGTTTCAGTTACTGTTCTCTGTAAGAATGGGTCCTTAATAGATTGTATTGGTGTATGAGATGAATTGGTTTTGGTTCATGGTGATCTTTTACAAATTATGTTCATATTTACTTCCTTTATGTCATTTTAATATCATTTTGAAGGTCCAAAATCTCGAGATCCACTTCTTTTCTTACTAGAAATGAGACTTGCAAACGATGTAGCCATTTTGTTACCTCTAACTGGCAAGTAAAAGGATTCCTAAGGGAGGCAATTACAGACTCAATGACGATATACTATTGAAATATCTTTTTAAATTGTTCTTTGAATGTAATGAAGATTTAAAATCACTACCACATACCATTTCCTTCATAATTGGAAAATCTGCAAACGACTTTGTCTTCATATGTGACTTCCACAAGACCAGTTTTGCTTTGAATGATTTTACAGAACCTAAAATGAGTGACGTCAGGTTGGATGAAACAATCTACATTTGCACTACTTTTCACACCGCGTTTTGGGTGCATGTACATGTCTTGGCGGGCGCCATGTTGGCAAGCACTGCTATAGAATTTATGTCTGGCCCTACGCTATGTAGGTCAATTGCATAGCTACGTAAACATGGCCTGGAATGACTGTCCAAAGCCTTAACACTAACATGTTATCAGGGTGTTCGTACCCTTATCTCAGCAAAAACAGTTCAGAAAGAAATATCTAAAACTAAATTTGACTGAATGCTTAAGTAATTTGAAAAATGAAGTAAAACAAATAATTAATTAAATGATCATTTATGCTATTTGCATTTCTATTGTTACACCCTCTCTCTCTCTCTCTCTCTCTCTCTCTCTCTCTCTCTCTCTCTCTCTATCTATCTATCTATCTATCTGTCTGTCTGTCTGTTGTCCTGTCTGTCAGTCAATCTATCAATATATCTATCTCTCCATCCACCCGTCATCTCTCTCTCTCTCTCTCTCTCTCTCTCTCTCACTCTCGTCTCTTAATTTTTTTCTTGGTCGATGTTTTAATGTAACAGTTCAGTTTTCTCTTTCAAGTTGTATTCATATTAAAGAATAGTTCAGGTATATTGTTCAGATTGTGTTCAGATTATGTTTATTATTCAATTGTTGTTCATGTTGAAGACCAAAGAGCAATATTCGTCTTTGTGATTTGATTAAAGATTTAATAATGACATGAGAAATTATCAAGTCAAACGTGCATTAATACTACTGAACTATGACACATTAGATTTTATTCGAGAAAGTTTATAATTAGAAATGTCCCGAGAACTAAGACACATTAGATTTCAATTTTCAAAGTTTATTTATTAGTGATATCTTAAAAATAAGGAGGATGAGCAAACGGTGGAAGGTTCTCAAACTTCCCTTGCACCGGACTTGCTTTGATACAAGGGAAATATTGTAGTTCTGTAAGTCACGTGACATAGGATAGTGAATAGACTTGTCTGTTGCGTTTAGAAACACCTGTGTGAATTGCATCGTAAAGTATTTTGTACCTCATCATCAGTCACCTCAAGAAAATGTCTGAAACTGTAAGTGTTTTTATTTTCTTTCTAAACTGAACTCTTTGCTAAATTCATTTCTGTCTCGCCCTGCTGTGACTCGCTGACCTACTTTGACTCGGAACAGCCATTTTTAATATGCTTTTCGTTCTAGGACTTGTTTGTGAGTTTTCATTGATGAAATGTAGCAGACTACTTTATATAGTGTAAAGATGTATACAGTGATCAGACTGCAGTCGGATTTGTATAGTGTAAAGATGTACACAGCAATCAGAGTGCAGTCGACTGGTGAGCTTTTAATGTGTACAACTGCTCGCTGTTATCTTTAAAAACGAATTTGTGCAAAGTTGTTCACAGAAAACAACCGCTATCAAAAGGCAAAGTTTCATTAGAGACTCATTATTAATATTATTTTTGTTTAATGTTCCTTGAAAAAATATTAAATTTGAGAAGTCAATCTGTTGTCATTCAAAGTACACTGCATGGAATTTCTAAGTCTGGGAATGGGGTCGGTTGACATCAGGCGAAATCCCTAATTTGTTTAGTGTGATGTCATTCTTTTTATAATTTCTTTAGGCGTCGAATAAGGATCAAGGTCAGGGGTCACAGCAACCAGCTGAAAACTATTGGCTCCAGTGCATAAAGGCTTGGTACTCTGAACTTCACAGGCAGACATATTTCTTACCTCCCCTTCATTTCAATCGCGTGCCGTACAGCGTGGAGAACATTGCTGGCGAGCAGGTGTTAGTGGCTCAAATCCCGCAGGATGGACCCAGTCAGACACCATCAACTACTAAATCTAGGTCTCGGAAACGTCAAACTACGGTAAAATCAATGTACACAAACAATTCCTCACATATTCCTTGCATTTATATAAACATATTTGTGATAATGGCATTTGTTATATATTTATATAATCATGATAGCGATAATAGTGCATGTAATGTATTTATATTTTCGTATTATTGTTAAAGGTGTTTATTATATATTTAGGCAATTTAAATCACTGATAATAATGTTAATTATAATCTTATTTAATCATATTTATAGTAAAAATGCTAGTTTTCTTCTGTATAATTATATCAATTATATACTGTTTCTTATAAATTTATGTAATTATGATTTATATTAGTCGTTATCATGTTTTTAATGTAATTATAGAATTGTATTAGCAGAAGTGATGTTAGCGTGATATGTATTTATATATCAGGATAGCTGAAGTAATTATGTTAGTTATTTAAATTTATATAATCATATTAGGCACACAGATGTATGATATATTTATATTATCATATTAGCCAGAGTGACGTTAGATATTATATAGTCATAATAGCGACTGTGATATTAAATATATTTATAATTATATTAGCCACAGCAATGACAGAGAGAGATATTTATATATTCATATCCACCACAGTGATCTTAGTTTGATATATTTATATAATCATATTAGCCACAGCAATGTCAGAGAGAGATATTTATATAATCATATCCACCACAGTGATCTTAGATATATTTATATAATTATATTAGCCACAGCAATGTCAGAGAGAGATATTTATATAAATCATATCTGCCACAGTGATGTTAGATGTCTTTAGATTATAATTATCATATTAGCCACAGTGATACTATATATATTTATTTAATCATATTATCGTCAGTGATGTTATACGTATATTTATGGTATATATCATAAACATTAGTCATAGAGTGTGTGTGTGTGTGTGTGTGTGTGTGTGTGTGTGTGTGTGTGTGTGTGTGTGTGTGTGTGTGTGTGTGCGTAGGTAGGTAGAACTTGGGTTTGGGTCTTGAAGAACCACCTTCACATGTATAACATTTGAAGTCAAGGAATATTTACACACACTGCTTATATTTATTAAATTTATACACACAATAAATACTACATACAAACCAAATCAGGCTAGCAGTCACGTAAATCCATTTATTAACTAAAAAAAATATATTTGTTTACCAATCCATTTCTACCATAAATATATGGATTGGTGAAAATATTTGTGAATCACTTATTTCATACTGTTAATAATAATGTTTATTTCAGGTTTATTTCTTAAGTAAATGTGCTAATTAAAGCATACTGTTAATAGGAATGCTTATTTCAAGTATATTTCTTATGTAAATGTACTAATTAAAGTGTACATTGATAACTTGTTATTGCCAATTTAACAAATGTTTTATTACTATATTAAGTGACAGCTCACATTTATACCGGATATGAATGTGGATCCCAGTAAAACAGGTCACATGTGGGACATAATCCACAAGAAATAAATTCCATAATTAAATACAAATATTTTGAAAATACCAGAGAATATTACACGATTTTAGGAGATTCTCGACATAAAGTAAATAACTCCACAAAATATGAAAATATTTAATCTACAAGTATTTTATCCACACAGATAGTGAAAATATTTAATTCACAGAAATATTTAATCTGCCAGTTGTAGAACACTTGGACTAATACTGTTTCCATAAACTCCGCACAGTGGTGAAAAACAAATGCCTTCTCACTAAGGTTTGGTTACAGTGGTGAAAAACAAATGTCGTCTCCCAAAGGTCTCATTTACAGTGGTGAAAAACAAATGCCATCTCACTGAGGTCGGGTTTACAGTTAATAACAAAATATAATAATAATAAAATAATAATAATAAAATATAAATAACAAAATATATTTTGAATTAGGATCAGCATGCAACTTATACATGAAAATTAAAATACATTATGACTCATTTGAAAGAAAGACATAAAAATACAGTTATGTTTAGCTGAAAAGAAACATAATTTTACAAGTTTGGAAATTTACAACCCTGTATATACTGATGATAGGCTTTGATCACGTGACTCCCTAGAAATGAGAATGGGCGACAAAAACACCTCTTACAGCGTACAGAATTTCTTGACAAGTAATAGACAAAGTGATAATTTTCCACAACATGGGTTCTTCTCCCCCCACCCCCCTCAAAAAGATATTCCCTTAGCAGACATTGCTCACAACAGTTGGCCAGTAGGCGGCCATTGGTTAGCCCTTATTAATAGCTTCTCAGAAATGCTTGCATCAGTCAATAAGATGTTTATCTATCACAAAATTTGACAGGTGGACATTCGCATTCAATGGACTGTAGACTAGAATTTCACCCAGAATTACACCAATGTCATTCACTTATAATATTACTTCAGGCATAAGATGCCGGTGTCATTCAATTATAATATTACTACAGGCAATGTCTAGTAATCCAATTTGGAGAGCTGCTGTTATTTTCAGTGTGTTTACTTAATGTGCAGTGTACTGCATCTACCTTGAAATCTTGCTGAATCACTATCAGTGATATGAATAAAGTGCTTTAGAAATTTTGTCACATAAATATATCATCACTATCAGTGATATGAACAAAGTACTTTAGAAATTACGTCACATAAATATATCATCACTATCAGTGATATGAACAAAGTACTTTAGAAATTACGTCACAAAAATATATCATCAATATCGGTTTATGGAAACAAGTGACAAATAAAAGAAGGGTGGAAATATTTCTATAATTTACAGGATCAAGATTTTACACGTTACAAGGCAAGTTGATTCTCAGAGAGAGAGAGAGAGAGAGAGAGAGAGAGAGAGAGAGAGAGAGAGAGAGAGAGAGAGAGAGAGAGAGAGAGAGAGAGAGCATATAGAAAACTGGGGAGAATGCAGTTTAGATTTTATTCAGGGAACAGCATTCAAAGTTATTTACGCTACTGGTTTCGAAATGTGATTTTTATTGGCTTTGGTTTCAAGGAATGTTTATCGATTTGGTGTTGTTTTCATAATTATCTCCCTTATAAATAATTTGTATTAGCTAACTGCTGTGTTTGTGTGAAATATGTGTATTCTAGTGGTTGCGTGTGCTGACTGTTGTGTGTCCTGAATGTTGAGTGTGTTTTATTCTGTGTGTTCTCTGTGTGCTGACTGATTAACGATGAAATAAATACCGTGCCCGTTCGCCGTCAGGCTGTTTTTGACGCTTAACGATAACTGAATGGGTCAGTGTGCTAAAAAATTTAAAGCGACTGTAATTATCAATGGATTTTAAAAATTTAAATTACTACCTATTATAGGCATACTAAGGAATCTTAAAAGTATTATTTTTAATTTATTTCGAATTCAAAAACAAAGAAATAATACAAAGATTTCTTATCTTTTTGTTGAACTTGGGAACATTTTCACCGTTTTTTTTTTTCTAGTCTACTAAATAATTAAAAGCAAGCATAATTCGTACAATTCTAAAATGATTTTCAAAATAAATATTATGGGGGACATTTTAAAAATATTTATTTAAATTTTGAACGTTTTCTGGTTATTATTTCAAATTCAAAAATAAATAAATAAATAAAAAGTTTTCTTACCTTTTTCTTGTGTTGACCTTCGTCAATTTGTTAGATGTTTCCTTGAATAAAATCCGAAGAAAACGATTTATGTTGATTGCCAATTGATTATATGGTACAAATAATAATTTATTTTGTGTAAATAAATATTATTCCTGGGGAAATTGGTTGATTTTGAACAAAACGAAAGTGTCACATGAAAACCACGAGGCTTGCTTTGAGACCGACCGGTTTTTATTTTTTATTATCACATTGTGACATCCAAAAATTCAGTAGCCTGTCGAATTTCATGTACAATATATTAAATTTATTAACACAATAATGTTCTTTAGGTAGGATCAAGCAATCAACAGAAAATGGTGTTTGAAACGTGCAATGTATAATTCCAAACTTCGGTTCAAAATGGCGGCTCAGCTTTTACAAGCGAGGGGTGACTGGGGATTTCCGAATTTGTAATGATATGACCGTTCTAAAATTAGTTAGCCAATGATAAAATTAGAGCAGATTGGCTGCTGAACACAAACATATCTTTCTCCTTGATCTTGATTGGTATTTTTTAAAGTGGCTATCGATATAAAAAAGTGTCACAACAACAACCACGAGGCTTCGCTTTGAGAACGACCGGTTTTTATTTTTTATTATCAAATGGTCACATCCAAAAATTCAGTAGGCCTGTCAAATTTCATCTACAATATATAACAATTAATAACACAATAAAGTTCGTTAGGTAGGATCAAGCAAACAACTGAAAATGGTCTTCGAAACGTGCCAAGTGTAATCAAATCTTCGGTTCAAAATGGCGGCTCAGCTTCTACAAGCGTGAGGTGTCTAGGGATTTCCGAACTTTGTAATGATATGACCTTTCTAAAATTAGTTAGCCAATGATAACATTAGAGCAGATTGGCTGCTGAACACAAACATATCTTTCTCCTTGACTTCATTGTTATTTTTTAAAGTGGCTATCGATTTAAAAAAGATTGTGCGCAGGCGCTGACCTTAAAAGGCCGCCCTTCGTCCAACAGGTTTGTGTTTAGTTTTCGTTTATTCGTCTAGATACATTTAGCAAAGATGGAAGGTTACAATTTATGAAATATTTACATTTTTCTTTTGCTTACGTTAATTTTGAATACTGTTTGCCTTTTCTAATTTATTAATTTCACATCTTGGATGTATAATTGCTATTGTAATGTACTCAGTTCACATCTTTGAGGCAAGGATGCAATATTAATTTATTACGTTAACAACTTAGAGGTAAGATTTTTATATTTAATTTATTCAGTTCACATCTTGGAGGTAAGATTGTTATTTTTAATTTATTAAGTTCACATCTTGGAGGTAAGATAGATATTTTCAATTTAGGAATTTAAGTTGATTTTAGTTGTAAAACATCACTTCAAGTAAAAATAGAAATTTGGAGACAAATATGCGCTAAGATGGTGCATTTAAAAATGTTCAAGCATGTTTTCGCTCTAGATATTTAAAGAATATATATCTGGAATTTTATTAGGATATTATTTCTTAATATTAATTTTGTGTGGTAATTTTCTTTTCAGTCTTCTCCAGCACCAAATCTTTCAAGCCCACTGGCAAACAGAAGTCAAGATAACTTACTCCTTCAACCCGTGTATGACAGTGACGTGCGTGACGACAAAGCCCTACAGCGTGTGTTGCATTGTCTTCGTGCACTGGCGGATAACAGTCAACCGAAAGAAGTGATGATGGTCATTTCTCAGTTACAGTTCGGGAAGTACCTTGGTCAACCTAGCTATGCGGCTACTGCTGCTCTTCTACCACGCCCTAGCACACTACCCGAACACTTTCTCCAACAAAAGTACCACGAGGGTGACTTTGATGTTCTCATCATACACAGACAACACGGATTGTTCACATTAGAAATTAAAAGCGTGGGAGCAAACTTCAGTCAGCTAAAGATGACGGAGGAACAGGAGGATGACGTGGTGATAAAGAAAGTTAAAGAGGCGGTAAAACAGTTAACCAAGTCGGAGGTTGTATTAAAGCATTTGACGTCAGACTTGACGGACAATAATATCACTAAAATTCTTGCATTGCCAAACATCAGTTCTACTCAGTTACTGCGAGCAATTAGCAGGAATCCATCTGATGGTGAGGTAAGATTTTACAATAGTAAGAAATTGTAGGATAATGTGATTAAATTAAATTGAAAGAACTATTCTATAATTAATACTGCCTCTTATCCGCGCTATTTATTGATCATTAGAGAAATGTAAAGTAATAAATAATAATAAATGCCGTGAAATGTTTATTTGAAACTATTTATTACCATGGAAACCAATAACTACTATTAATCGTCTTATACAGTAAACAATTTACCCCCATGTAGGTCTTTACATTTCAGTCTTTCGAAAATAGAACATTTCCAAGTTAGAGAACAACACATGAAAGATCCAAATAAATATTACCAGGAAATCTATTTCTGTGTATCCGGTGACGTCAGTCATTCACAAAGCGCCTTCTGTAAATTGTTGACGTCAGAATGACTTTTCTCTAATTATCATCATACCTAGACTTCCTCTCTTCCAGTAACAAACCCCGTGGCCTTTCAAAGTCCCAAGTAATCCCTCTCAGAAACATTTTAGTATCCCAAAACTCACGTGGAAACGATTTCGGATTTCAAAGTAGAGTGAGACGTTTTCGACATCATCCCCTGTACTTCACTAACATGACGTCAAATCTCCACCTTCAACATATTATTTCGCTATTATGTTCAGATATGTTGAAATGATTGTGTGTGTGTGTGTGTGTGTGTGTGTGTGTGTGTGTGTGTGTGTGTGTGTGTGTGTTTGTGTGTGTGTGTGTGTGTGTGTGTGTGTGTGTGTGTGTTGTGTGTGTGTGTGCAATCGTACTCACGTTTTGCATTTGTGTTACTTCCTAAATTAAGGATTAAGCTAATTTTAGAAATAAAACTAAGAATCATTATTTTTCAATATTTTTCTCAATTTTCAATATTTTACTCAATTTTCAATCTAAATATTTATTAAACGTATCGATCTAGCCGGAATAAAATAATTATTTTCCATAATTTTTTATCTGTATTTTGAGTTTTAAAAAATTCTATATTTGGGATATTCAAAGTGTTACTAGAATTAATATGACATTTTTTATATGTTAGAAAACTTACTTAGTGTGACTTTTTGCTTGGAGATTTGCAAGATGTTAATTCTCCACCAAACTGGGCGTTTTAAAATCCCCAAAACACACCTTATGGCTGGACATACATGTTAGAATGGTGAATGATTGTTAATGTAGGATAGAAAAGTGATAGTTCTAGAAGATATATAATGTAGGATAGAATAGTGATAGTTTTAGAAGATAGCTTGAGCCCCTTGATATATACAGCCAGGTATAGTAAGTAATAGATGTGAAAGACTACAACACATAACGAGTCACGCTAACATGAGTGGTCTAAGTCTCAACAATAAAAGTATTCAACAAGAAATAACAAAAGACAGCATGGTTACATATAGCAAATAGTTCAACAGTTACCATTAGAGTTAATAAATGGTTACATATAGCGAATAGTTCAACAGTTACAATTAGAGTTTATAAATGGTTACATATAGCGAATAGTTCAACAGTTACAATTAGAGTTTATAAATGGTTACATATAGCGAATAGTTCAACAGTTACAATTAGAGTTTATAAATGGTTATAATTAATAATCACGACCTTGTGGTGTCATAAGAGAAAGTTCGTTTGAGTCCTATGGCATCAGCATGTTTGGAGGCAAGTTATGCCCATTTAAGTGACAATGAGTTTTAAAGTATGCATTACAAATCAGGAAGTTTAATTTTAAAAAAAATAGTTATAAAAGTAGTAAATATAGTCATAGTAGTAGTATTTATTATAGTAGTAGTGGAACTCCTAGTAGTTATAGTGGTGGTGGTTGTGCTAGTAGTAATTATTATTAATGTAGTAGTAGTAATGAATTTTTCTTATGACTTATGTTCTCTGACGGTTGTGAAATGTATTTCTGTCATTCTTATTAACAGTCTATGAGATCTTAGATTTTAATGAGGATATGGACATTTCATTGGAGAGCTTCCTTTATCTTTGGCGAAAGTATGGTTTTCTATTGGTATATTCGGTTAATTTTAGCCTTGGTAAAAGTATGGTTTCTTATTGGTATATTTAGTTAATTTTAGCCTTGGTACAAGTATGGTTTCCTATCACTATATTCAGTCAAATTTAGCTTTGGTGCACATATGGTTTCCTCTCGGTATAGTCAGTTAATTTCTGAAAAGGGGAAATGTAGATTTATAGTAATTTATTAAGGCAAGTGTGTTTTTCTAGCAGTATATTAAGGTCTCAGACAGTCAATGCTGATCTTTTTACTGAAAAGCAATTTTGGTCTTAGACAAGCAATGTTGTCACACCTTACTTTAAATCTGTTAGTTTTCAGTCGTTATGTATAAAATGTATAGCGATTGTTTTCTGTTTTACGAATGTAGATAAGATTTTGGCAATGCTGAATGTAATTCATGTGTATGTTTCAACATACCACATGCACAGTGATAAATTGCAATTATAGTAACATGTTTTCGTGGACGTATATTTAAATGTGAACATTTCGGATTCAAACCGATAGCAAAGTAAATGTTGTCGGCGATAAAATAGAAAAGAGCTAATTCAATTAAACCATATGTTATGTTAGATGACGCCATTCCAAAAACGGACTTTAATTAAAGTAATGATTTTTCTTTACTTCTAGCGTGGCAAGTAAGTTGCATTATCAAAATTAATTATCTCGGTCATATCTTAATTAGTTTACTAACTTTTAAACACTAAAATGAGATACTTTAAGGGGAAAGAATTCTAGAATGCCTAATATATTGTGTCCAAAATTAGAGTTATTTCCCTGAATGTATTTTTATAAAATACAAAATATACATAAATATACATTTATTATTTCAGTTCACACTGTGCTTTGACATACACTAATATTTTGTTTAATAAAATACACACCAAAGTAATCATAGTGTGATAATTGTACTTAAAGTTTTATTTCACATTAAACACGTGATTAACAAACTTACAGATAATATAATCTCAGACTTTGAACTACTTATTTTCTGTACTGAATCTAATCTAACTCACATTACGTAAACTTCATTTTGCGTCACCGTAAAGCTACGTCATAGCAAACTGTTGGCTGATTACAACTACAAGCAGAGAGAATGTCAAGTTTTATAAGAAACTGACCTTCTGGTTTTAAAAAGATTGATCTGTATTAGTAAGTATTGAGAGAAGTTTTAAAAAGATTGATCTGTATTAGTAAGTATTGAGAGAAGTTTTAAAAAGATTGATCTCTATTAGTAAGTACTGAGAGAATTTTTAAAGAGATTGACATCTGTTAGTAAGTATTGAGAGATCTTTTATTGAGAGAAGTTTTCATGAATGCAGTTACATGGCGTGTTCCGTGAAGCCTTGTTCTCAGAGATTAATATGATATTACATTCATACATATATAATAAGGTAAGATTAAACACTGAGTGTGTGGCTAAAACATCTGCTGTGTTATGATTATTAACATGAATGTTCTGTCTGAATAATGCATAACTAATTACAATTGGTTGGAATTCTCAATATTTATATATTAATAAATTCCCGATGTTCCACTTGGCGGATCCACTGGCGTTGTAGAACTCTAAGTTTTCCTCATTTCTATAGACGTTCTACTGACATACTTTTACTCGCAGGTGGAACTTCTTACTACAGGAGTCATTCGACCTGACTTAAATTTTATTAATGAACCCCCATCCACCCATTGTTACTCCAAACATACAAATTAATAGTATGCGTAAGAAGGATAATAAAAAGTTAACAAATTTATTTATTAAAAATTATAACATTAAAAATTTTAAACGAATACAGTGAAAATCAAACAGACGTTTGTATGCCATTAAATATAAATATTAAAAAAAATTCTACCACTATACCCTATCAATAAGTATTCCAATAAATTGTCTACCTCTATACCCCAACAATAAGTTTTCCAATGACTAGTCTACCAGTATACCCTAACAATAAGTATTCCAATGACTAGTCTCTACTAGTTTCATCACTGAATCACAAGTAGGAGGAGAATAGAAGAGCCACATTTATTTCAGGTGTTATTTACATTAGTCAGACCCCGATGTGTGGGAATTGCTGACTGCTAATTTTTTCAGGTATTATTTTCATTAGTCAGCATTAGTCAGCATTAGTCAGCATCCTGATGTGTGGGAATTGTTGACGCTTCCCATTACTCATTGTCTACTTATATCAAAACTGTCAGTCAACTTTTGCTCGTCACAGAGTGGTTTTAATTTTTCAACAAAGGCAATAGAAATAGAATTTTGAAAAATAACTGTTTAATTGTAATGTTTATTTACTAAAAGTTGCATTATCAACAGTGTTTCTTGTTAACAATCGATGTATCTGGATTATTTTACAAACACACACATACTCCCCCCCCACATACACACACGCACGCACACACACACACACACACACACACACACACACAACACGCACGCACACACTCACAGACTGAAAAGCAAACAAATAAAGTATGAACACTGTATAAGTAATTGTCTTTTATTAAATTAAAATTATATTAACGCGTACCCATTCAAACATAATTATGTGTCTGTGATTCATTTGTAATTTTTTTGTGTCTGTGTATGCATTATTGCTGTGACAAAAATTCCCCTGGTTCCATATACCTCATCAAAAGGAAATTTTCGATAAAGAATTATTTTGCAGGCCACACTTTACAGAGTTCTAGGAATTCTTGCAGACGACTGTTTGACTAAGAGCGGGTGGCTTGTGGCAGTAATAGTGCACTTTTGTAAAGAATGTTGTAATTTCTACAGTTAATAATCTCATTCTTATTTACACTTGCCTTGTGTCAATAATAGAGCACTGTTATAAAGAATAATGTAATTTATACAGTTAATAATCTCATTCTTATTTACACTTGCCTATCGCGAAATGTAATTAAATCACATTCTTATCTACTCTTGCTTTTAAGGAATCATTGTAAATAATCAAATTTTTTCTATACATTTACCTGTAAGTCTTCGGCCAACCGTTTTATCAAATGTCTATTTATAACTAAAAGTATATAATAATTTTAGCATCATTATCTTTATGTGTATTAGATGAAAATCTATATTTCTTACTTAGTATTTATCATGGGATTATTTTTCGTTTTATTAAATAAGTGTGACTAATTCTATAATTATATTCCCCCCTCCCCATGCAGAAATTGTGTCAGTGCCTTGATGTCTGCAGTGTTGATGATGCCTTAAAGGTGTGTCTGCTCTCAGACCAACTCTCAGGCAAACGGACGGCTTCAGACGTCAATCACATCGACTTTAAAGACCTGAGCATGTGGTGGCAGCAGCTAGTCAAGATATCTGGAGCCCAGCCATCAATAACAATGACAGTGTATGAGCACTTGGTGGCCAGGTAGATAGTGAAGGAAGAAAATTGCCTGTCATCTCTCTCTCTCTTTAAATTTTTTTATTATCTTTTTATTACTTTACTTGCACTTTAAAATTTAAAGAATTAATGTCTCTCTATTCCATTTCCGACTACCTATCTTTAAATACTCATAATTATAATCTTTCTTCACTGCAATTATTATGTGATGTGCACTAAGTCAAACAGGTCATTCTTCTTGTGCCTAATTACTTTCACAATACTTCAACTAATTTTTACATTAATTCATCGAAAGATCAAATATAAAATTCTTTTTAGAATCAGAATGGAAATTAAAACTTGGACTTAAAGGTCAGTGTGATCTATATGAGGTCAAGTCATTGTCTTCTTTCTATTTGAGATTACATTTGACCTGTCGTTTAATACACACTTCACTATTTGAGATTAAATTTGATCTGTCCTTTAATACACACTTCACTATTTGCTGTTACAGGTTCTGTGGTCCAGCGACTACAGTGGAAGTCCACTGTGTTACAGCCCCACGCCTGGAGATAAGGATTCTTGGGGAGGCGGTGTCTGCGACTGGAGAGACAATGGCCAGGCTCGTGTTATTTCCACAGCAAGTGGAACTTTTGAATCGGTCACCACCCCGGGTATTTCTTATTGGTCCACCTGGGACAGGTAAAACTACAGTATTGATTGTTAAGGGTCTAACCTGGCTTGAAGTCGGATACGACGTCCATGTTGTCAGTACTTGGTCTGAAAGCCGTGCAGCGACGATCGCCATTGAACATCAACTTAAGGAAACCACGAAGACGACAACAGCCAGTTCACGTGTACACCGACATCAGTTTGACTTTTGGAAAGATGGAGAAGTGGAGACTGCAGTCAGACGTCTGAAATCTCTGAGTGAAGGGAGACAACTGTGTTTGATTGCAGACGAGGCTTTTCATATTTACAGGTTTGTTATACAGCGTGTTAACTTAAGACACAAACACAAAGACATACTCAGTATCTAACGGTCCTATCGCACTACAGACTAACGGTTAACTGATTAAGAATGTCGCCAGTAAATGTATTTGTTGGATTGTGTGTACATTGGTAAACAAACAGACAAACATGAAACACAACAAATGATTAGCACGTAAACAAACAGACAGACAAACATGAAACACAACAAATGATTAACACGTAAACAAACAGACGTGAATGAAGAACAGAAAGTAACTGGCGACGTTGTAAATGACGTCACAATACAAAGACGTCATAAAGTAAACGTCATTACGTCATAATTGTCTGACGTCAACACACTGACATAACGTCTTCTGTTCATTCTGTAGTGACTGGAAACCCTTCACGAAGTTTTGTGATCAACTCATTGTACAAGTACCCGGGGTGTACCTGTGGGGTGCATCAGTGTATCATGAAGCCAGGCCGTTATGTCTGGAAGAGGTCAAGCTGACAACGCCTCTAAGGTCACCGCCAGTCGTCGTCAGGGAGGTGATGGAGGCAGAAGAAATAAAGATTTATAAACAAGTCCATGACTACACGGTCAGTGACGTCCCTGTTCCAACAAACGGCCCGGCGGTTATACGATTCACACACCGTAACGGTCAGTCAGGTCACACAGAGGAATGGACACTTAACTGTGTAGAGTGTGGACATCAAGTCGCCCGTGTCCTGACAGAACTCAACGTCGGCCGGACAGGTATGGGTGTGGTGTGTTTGACACGGCGAGTGAGTGAAAAAATACAAATACATGCGGGTGGATGGAGGAATAAATGGACGGGTGGATGAACGGATACATAAATAAAAATATTTTTCATCAAATGTCAGGTAACAGTAACGGCCCTCCACCTCTGCAATACCGCGACGTCCTGGTGTTGTGTGATGGCTACCCGACTGATGACCGGGTGAACAGTAACGGTCAAGTGACTATAACGGCTAGCGGTCTGGTCCGGGGTCTGCGTGCATGTCACGTGCCTGTGCGCGTGGTGGAGGAAGGTGATGAAGCCGCCATTCGTGACACGGCGCTTGGTGTCGGTGATCTGGTGACGGTGACAAACTGGCGTGTTGTTCGTGGTCTGGAGAGAAAGGTGGTCGTTGTGGAGAGTACAGGTGTTTACTGGTCAGAAAGATTTCTCGCCATGTCACGCTGTACGTCACAACTTGTGTTCATTGACATTGACTGGTGACCTGTCTGATGTTTTGTCTGTAACGATGATTGCGTCAACTCTGATGAAAATAACGATAACCGATAAACGCTTTATAACGAACACATCCGTCAACTAACCGATTGAAGTAACTGTCCGGAACATCATGATCACTACAACGACACTGATGATGACAACGACAAATTATAAACTACATTAAGTAATAAACAAAGTGTAGTGTGTCATGAATAAAACAACGTGTAGTGTGTCATTGTACTGTACAGTGTGTTATCTACGTGTACTGATATTTGTACGTCTACAACTGTAACATCGCCAATGTCGTCTTCGTTATTCTCAATTTCTCTTTGTGTTATTTTATCTTCTTACTCGTTAACGTGAACAAAGAAATGTCCTGTTGTCATGACGACGTGCATCATACTTATGACGTAAACGTCGACATGACGTCATTCAGTGCGCATGTCTGAAATCTTTCAATATATTTCTTTCTTTCTACTTTTATTTTCATTTTCTTTCAATTTTTCATCTCTTCTCTCTTTCTCTCTCTCTCATTTTACATTTGAGTGTTTGGATGAATGTCTTCGCATTGGGCACGCCATTTATATTTTATATTTACAATATATAAATACTACTCCCATATTTTACACATACAATACATAAATAGTACTCCCATATTTTACACATACAATACATAAATACTACTCCCATATTTTACACATACAATACATAAATACTACTCCAATATTTTACATATACAATACATAAATACTACTCCTATATTTTACACATACCATAATAAATACATCTCAAAGTCCTTCATGAAGCAAAGTCCAAGAAAATTCTTCAATGGTATATGTTGTGCATACTGTTTACCGCTCTGTTATCTGGTCTGTACTTGTTTTTTTTAACCACTCTGTTCTCTGGTCTGTACTTGCTTTTTTACCGCTCGGTTCTCTGGTCTGTACTTGTTTTTTTTTTTTTTACCGCTCTGTTCTCTGGTCTGTACTTGTTGTTTACCGCTGTGTTCTTTGGTCTGTACTTGTTGTTTACTGTTGTGTTCTCTGGTCTGTACTTGTTGTTTAATGCTGTGTTCTCTAGTCTGTACTTGTTGTTTACTGCTGTGTTCTTTGGTCTGTACTTGTTATTTACCGCTCAGTTTGGCCAAACTGTAGAGAATATTGTAACAGTCTATCACAGGTATAGTTCAAACTGTAGAGAATATTGTAACAGTCTGTCACAGGTATAGTTCAAACTGTAGAGAATATTGTAACAGTCTGTCACAGGTATATTTCAAACTGTAGAGAATATTGTAACAGTCTGTCACAGGTATAGTTCAAACTGTAGAGAATATTGTAACAGTCTATCACAGGTATAGTTCAAACTGTAGAAAATATTGTGACAGTTTTCACAGGTATAGTTAAACTGTAGAGAATGTTGTAACAATCTATCACAGGTATAGTTTAGTATTTTAGACATCACTCATCCATGTGTAATTTGTCAATCACTCACTATTTGCTGCTTGTAAGTGTTACGTTTCCAGTATTTCTTTATAGACCCTGCCTAGGATTTTTAAGGACTTTAAAAATGATAGTTTAAATTAACTCCTTCTCTCTATCCTACACAGACTGGTTGCCCAAATTATCATTGACTAACTCAAAAATGCGTCTTGTAGTGCAGACAACAGATTTACAAACTGACAATTTGCATACAAAAGCTGGCTTGGAGTCGTTAAATTCCTCTAAATTAATATGCATTCGTTACGGCATTCAGCTCAATCGCCCCCATCCAAACCAAGTAATTTTAGGTCTATTATGCATAAAAATGTACTATGAAGAGGTTTAACAATTAAAATAAGATTTAATAAAGTTGAACAATTTAACAATAATCAATATACGAGCGCGAAGTCTGATTCTAAGTACTCGGCAAGTAAAGTGCTTATTGTTCACGAGAATTTGCCATGAGAAATGTTCCTTATGATTTTTGATCTACAAAGCTGTAACTTAGCTTTTGTAGGTTGCCACGTAGGTTCTTGATCCAGTCCAAACCGGTCTACCTCACTTGTCGTTCGTCAGCAAAAAATGCACACAGCATAACAATGGAAACTGTCTCTCAATTACCCGCTGAACGGAACTGTAAGTGTAGACAAGACATGCAGACCTGCTCGTCGGCGCTGCCTCAATAATGGTAGTAGGACTATGATGGAATCAAACTCAACTCATAGAGTTCAGAACCTGGCCTTGCTAGGAACCAAAGGACCGACCTGAAAACAAGAACGTTTTTCGTAGTCGTTTTGTGTTTAATGTTCGCCAACCTAAGCACGATCCGATTTAAATGCTCGAGCTAGCATTTTGACTGGCGTTGTTTACAATTTAGATTAGAGAATATAATCTCATGCATGTTACATTTAACAAGCATGACATATGAATTACCAAATATTTACAACGTTAAAAAAGAGTTCATACAAAAGGACAATTCAATTCAAGCAAAGCGCTTTACAATTTACATTAAAATTACACGCAATAATTTGAATTACATAGAAAATTCATGTCGGGCACAGGCGCTCCTGGCTCTTAGTGAATTTAAAGTTATATAAATTAAAGTTACAATGAAAAAGAGTTACAATGATTTATATACAATAACTTATAGGTTTTAGTCATTTAACAACGAACCGTGCTTAAGCTACAATAGCAATGCATAGCACAAATTACATACATGGTCAAAAATGCAAAACACAATTAATAAATGCAGTACCTTAGCGAGAAGTCGAGGTGTTATCTCAGCAATCACGTCGGCTGTTCCTCTATGACTCACGAATACACGATGGTACTAGGTGTCGGTACGACGTCGGTGCTTCTGGATTTCGGAGTGGTCATACAGAGCGCGTTTACCGTATTTATCAGAATGCATAGAACGCATCACGTGACGGGTCACGTGGTATGTAGTTAGTTCGAGAATTTAGACAATGGCCTAAAGTTACATAACGTTCCTGACCTCTTTGCTAGAAGCTTCTCGATACTGATGTATCATGGGAGAACTTTAACAAAGGAATTTCAAATTTTTGATATTTGAAAACAACAAGTGGGTCAAGAAGTCATGACATTTTTATCAGACTGTAACAGTAAGGACTACCAAAACAACACTTATTTTACTGATTGCTTTCAAAAGTACAACTAAAATAACATGTATTACTGTTTGCTATCAACAAGGACAACTATAAGAACACGTATTACTGTTTGCCCTCAACAAGAACAACTACAACATCACGTATTTTGCTCTCAAATGGACATCTATAACAACACGTATTGCTGTTTGCTGTTACCAAGAACAATTATAAAAACAAGTATTATTATTTGCTCTCAACAAGGACAACTATATCGTCATATCATAATGACCGTATAACTGATTTCCGTATATGAGGATAGCTATAACTACATATCACAATGCACATATTACTCTTTGCTATCGACAGGGACAACTTTAATGACACAAACAACACAATATACCAATGTTTACTCTTGATACAGACAACACAATATACCAATGTTTACTCTTGACACAGACAACACAATATACCAATGTTCGCTCTTGATACAGACAGCACAATATACCTATGTTTGCTCTTGATACAGACAACACAACATACCTATATTTACGTTTTATACAGTGAACAAAATACATTTTGTTTTCTTTTGTAACGAAATACATTTTGTTTTCTTTCGTAACAAAAATACTAAAATGTTATCGCCGAAATATGTCCTCGGTTCTGTCAATTCACTAGTGACGTCATATTGTAATCTACATGGTTGACATCTACCAGTAATGTCCGATATTAGATATGCTTCTGTCATTCTGATTTCTACTGGATTGTCCCAAACTTCCATCTCTGAAGATCCCCCAGTCCTCCACCCCACTCCTAAAGGCGGAATATTCAATAACTGTTACAATGAATAAAAAGTTGTCATTCATTCATGTATGACACCCCACTCATAAAGTTGGAATGTTCAATAGCTGTTATAAAGAATAACTGTTGTCATTCTTTCATGTTTTACACACCTCGAAGTTTGTCATATTTCTTGCCACTCAACCTGGCACATTTGAGACACTACAAAATTCTATATTTTCACACTTATGAGCTGTACCTGCCAAGAGGACCCATGAAGTTAACATTGATTCAAGAGGACCCATCAAGTTAGCATCGATTCCAGAGGACCCATCAAGTTAACATTAAGAAGTGGGAACTATTTAATTGCTAGTTCCTTTGTGTTCTAGTGACACTGGAAAATACAAAGACATCAGGGGAGCATTACAAATTATAAGACTAATATCCAAAAGAGTAATTATTTCAATTGTATATTTTCATATTACTGTTTGAATAGAATTAAATTTTGTATTGCAGTAGTATTCTAACAACGATATTGATTAGGAAATTTGAAAGACTTAATTAAGATAATACTAGAAAAAATTAGAATGGGGACTGATAGATAGTCATTATATTAATTAAAATAACGCTAGAAAAATTTAGAAATGGACTAATCATTATATTAATTAAGATAACGCTAGAAAAAATTAAAATGGGAATTGAGGACTAGTCATTATATTAATTAAGATAACGCTAGAAAAAATTACGAATTATCTTAGGACTAGTCATTATATTTCAGGGTTTCCATCTAGAGCTTTGGAGTTGGAAACCTGTATCACGGCAACCCACATCGGTGTGTTATTGTTCTAAATCTTTGCTTGGGTTAACGGAAACATGAGAGCTACCTAATGAGTACATGCATGGAACAGATATTATCGACGTAACGTGAAAGTTACCTTAAGAGTACATGCATATAACAGATATTATCGACGTAACGTGAGAGCTACCTTAAGAGTACATTATCGAACTGAGATTATCGACGTAATGTGGTGGTGAATAAGAGTTACCACAATAAATTTAATAGCTGAGTACTCATTAAAAGAACTGTGGCCCTGTCACACTAATCTTTATAATTTGAGCACTCATTAAAAAAAACAACTGTTATACTGTCTTCCTGAAATGCTTGTAAATGAAAGTAAATGCTTGAGCAATGAAGTATTCCTGTATAGCTGATATTGATTTTAAGAGAGGTACCGTCCTCATAACAAATCCAATCTTTGATTTTAAAAAGCAGCAGGCTGGTAAATTAGATCAATCCCACTTCATAATTAATTCACCCTTTGTTTCAAGGGAGAAAGTCACTGATATCTTTAGATGACGAGTAGTGTCCCTTTGGTCTTTGTAATTAAAACAGATACATTGCAATAGCAGTAATACTCAGTACCCAGTCTTTGAGCGAGTTTTCCCGCTCCTTTGCAATTCTCATCAACCCAATTCTCTCCCCCCACCGCCCCCGTCCTTAGATTTTCATGCACCACCAGTCAACCAAATGATTGCTGTAATGAACGTCTTTAATTAAGTAAAAGCAAGCGTAATGTTGCAATTTGTGTTTCACACATTGTGCTGTGCACCCAGTGCAGAGTCTGGGCAATAATACAATTAAATATTAAGTTTTCTTTCTACTATTTTATTTTTGCACAGAAGCCAATAACACAATTAAACATTAAGTTTTCTTTATAATAATTTATTTTTGTTCAGACTCAGTCCAGGGAGATAATCAATAGTACGTCAAACGACAACGGCATTTTCATCTTGATTATCCTAAACTTAATTCTTATATATAGTAATTTTTCTCACCAATAGTCTAGCACGTTCATAACAATGGGGATAGACCAAAAGTTACTTTGTTGAAGAAAGTTCTATATTCTAATCACTTTTATTTTGACTGAACTCAAGTCCGTTAAAAATGTGATCATTAGCTTATGGAAAGTTACTGACTGATAAAAAATAAGAATGGACTTAGAAATATTTCAACGATGTTTTCTATTGATCCATGATTTGAATTGGAGAATGTTTTATATAATTAAACCATTATTCTATGTTCACTAAGTTGATTATGTTGTCCACAATACTTCTCAATTTTGATCGATGCTATTTTTATTATGCTATATGTGTATCGGACTAGTGAATATTGTTGCAGGATTTGTAAGTTGAGAATGTGTGATAGAGAGAAAATAATTTAGAGATGAAATATGCCTGAAACTTAGCACTGCCCTTGATTTGACTTTTGCAGAGTGGAGCATTCCTTTTTCATGACTTGATTTTATATTCTTGTATCTGCTTCAGAATGCTTCTTGTATCTGCTTCAGAATGCACTAACTAGAGTGGAGCAGTTAAATGTTAGTGTGTATCCATCATTGTCATTGAATTTATCAGTAAATGTGTTGCTGTAAGTAAAATTAATCACTTTGAACAAATGTGAATTTATTGAAACTGAATATATTGTAACATCATCACTAGCCACTATGAACAAATGTGACTTGATTGATACTGAATAGTACATATTGTGACACCCTCACTAGCCACTATGAACAAATGTGACTTTATTGATTCTGAATAGTACATATTGTAACACCCTCCTTAGCCACTATGAACAAATGTGACTTTATTGATTCTGAATAGTACATATTGTAACATCCTCACTAGCCACTATTCTGTGTGTTGCTATTGTCAACGAACTACTGTGTTTTGCTTTATAAAAGAAAATGTACACGTCTGTCTCACTTGTATAATGTACAATTTTGAAAAGTTGCAAGAGAATATTGAATGAATACAGTCATAGTACACTTGTATAATGTACAATTTTGAAAAGTTACAAGTGAGTATTGAATGAATACAGTCATGGTACACGTGTTTAATGTACAATTTTGAAAAGATACAAGTGAACATTGAATGAATACAGTCATGGTACTCACGCACATTCACCATTTTGTTTACGTCATTGCTTGTGTGAATGGAAATGTAGAGAGAAGTCACGTAGACGATGTGAAAGCGTTTTATTTAATTCAATATTATGAATGTATTTGAGCAATTACCCCCCTCCCCGCCAAGTATATAAATTTGCAATTACTAATAAATTTTCCTAGCTAATGAATAACTAACGAACTAGGTTTATTACAACTTGTATAAATACCAGTAAAACTAATGAATAACTAACCGGGTTTATTACAACTTGTATAAATACCAGTAAAACTAATGAACAACTAACTGTGTTGATTACAACTTGTATAAATACCAGTAAAACTAATGAATAACTAACCGGGTTTATTACAACTTGTATAAATACCAGTAAAACTAATGAATAACTAACGAACTAGGTTTATTACAACTTGTATAAATACCAGTAAAACTAATGAATAACTAACCGGGTTTATTACAACTTGTATAAATACCAGTAAAACTAATGAATAACTAACCGGGTTTATTACAACTTGTATAAATACCAGTAAAACTAATGAATAACTAACCGGGTTTATTACAACTTGTATAAATACCAGTAAAACTAATGAATAACTAACCGGGTTTATTACAACTTGTATAAATACCAGTAAAACTAATGAATAACTAACCGGGTTTATTACAACTTGTATAAATACCAGTAAAACTAATGAATAACTAACCGGGTTTATTACAACTTGTATAAATACCAGTAAAACTAATGAATAACTAACCGGGTTTATTACAACTTGTATAAATACCAGTAAAACTAATGAATAACTAACCGGATTTATTACAACTTGTATAAATACCAGTAAAACTAATGAATAACTAACCGGGTTTATTACAACTTGTATAAATACCAGTAAAACTAATGAATAACTAACCGGGTTTATTACAACTTGTATAAATACCAGTAAAACTAATGAACAACTAACTGTGTTTATTACATCTTGAATAATTACCGTTAGAGCTAATGAATAACTAAGTGGGTAATATTTTACAGCAGAGAAAATCATTACATATACTCTAGATTATCTGTGTGTTATCGATTATAAAATTATTGGTTGAACTTTGGTCAAATTTATATAGGTGTATTTGTGGAATTCCACATGTAAAAGGGAGACACACTCGGTCTTGACTCCAAGGAAGCTATAGAAATAGAACATTACCGTTATTATGAATATTTTCACAACATTCTTAAAATATTTTGTCGGTCCTGACTGCAAGTGACTGCAAGGAAGCTTTAGAAATAGAACATTACCACCATTATGAATATTGTCACATTTTAAAAATATTTTGTTCGTCCTGACTCCAAGGAAGCTTTAGAAATAATACATTACCAGCATTATGAATATTGTCACAACTTTCTTAAAACATTTAGTCGGTCCTGACTACAAAGAAGCTATAGAAATAAATAATTGCCGTCATTATGAATATTGTCATAACATTCTTAAAACACATTTAGTCGGTCCTGACTACAAAGAAGCTATAGAAATAAATCATTGCCGTCATTATGAATATTGTCACAACTTTCTTAAAACATTTAGTCGGTCCTGACTACAAAGAAGCTATAGAAATAAATCATTGCCGTCATTATGAATATTGTCATAACATTCTTAAAACAGTGAGTAGTGTACACAAGATATCTGCCCAAATTGTATTTTATACAAAGAGAGATAACTCATAGAAGTGCAATCACTTTGTTTCATTTTGTCATACAATTTATTTCTTTGAAGTGGCTTTGACTACGTTATACTATTAATGTAAATATGTGTAGCATTGTTTTTTGTATTAAATATAGCGTTGAACAGGCAAACAGTTATAAATGTAGCATTGTCTTTTGTATGAAATATAGCGTTGAACAGGCAAACAGTTATTTTTGTTAGAGTTAAATTTTAGCAATAATTTGTATTGTTGTTGCTAGTTTTGTTGAAAGCAATATCTTTGTGTTAATACAACCGACAGCAATAAGTTGTATTGTTGTTACTAGTTTTGTTGAAAGCAATATCTGTGTGTTTATA
The DNA here is from genome assembly GCA_028829895.1 of Sinotaia quadrata. Taxonomy (NCBI): domain Eukaryota; kingdom Metazoa; phylum Mollusca; class Gastropoda; order Architaenioglossa; family Viviparidae; genus Sinotaia; species Sinotaia quadrata. Next base: position 13,430,203 of record CM054179.1, read on the forward strand.
CGACCGACATCATTCCATTGTCTGTTCCAACTTTTGAAAAGAAAAACAAATTTATTCAAATAATAAGCAAGATCACAAGACTAGCTTGACGGATGTGTACAGCCGTTACTTACTCGTTGTTAATTTGAGTAGGATAGAACTAGATATTATGGATGGATGGATGGACGGACAGAGGACGGACAGACGGATAAATCGATAGATGGGTGGATGTATAGGCGGATAGTTAGACAGAAAAAATATAGAGAGACATATTCTCTCAAACATTACTTTCATTTATATCTCGAATATCAATTGTGATTTTTACGAATTAAGAGCTATAACTAAATAAAAAATGGACAATTGTTTGTTTTCGTTTTTGTAGTTTCACACTACATATAGAAATATGAAGTAAATACGTCACTGATACAAGTAGTGAATGTATGTGTGACGTCAACGCCACTAATTCAAAGGTTATGATTTCATATTCGTATTAATTAATTAATCGTCCATAACTAATTACAAGTGATGATAATCTTATTTTACGTTATTAATAATTAATTAATCATCCATAACTAATTACAAGTGATGATAATCTTATTTACGCTATTAATAATTCTCCAGCAGACACTACTCGGCCCTCTCACTTGGTGGATATGCAGGTGCTGTAAATGTTTTCTCTCTTTCAAAGCATTAAGATAAACATTTACTGTCACAAGATATTCCATAAGTGGAAAATTTCTTAATAAAAGAGAAGACAAATCTATCTTTAATCTATATTTAGCGAGTTCCCATCCCCCATTTCTTTACAAACTATACTTTAGTAAGAAGTTTTCCAGCTGCAGTAATCTCATGTGACTAAATTTTGTTGTTTGTTGTGGCATTGTCAAAACGTGTACAACACCAAAATTTCCGCCAAGTGAGAAACGAGTAGTGTTTGTTAGAGGATCATTAATAAAATAAAATTAATATTATCATCACTTGAAATTAGTTATGAAAAATTAATTAATAATAATAATTATCTTCATTAACTAAGGGGCGTGAGGTGTCACAGCACCAATCGTCAAAGCAGAAATATCATGGCTACAATGGGGTGATTAAAAAATCCACATTTCAGATATGGTGGCTGTCTGTTTTCCTGTCATTGCCGATGGTGGTGTTAGGTGTTGTTTCTTCTTTATTCCTTGTCAGTCCGTTGTTGTTGACTAGTGGTTTGCTGTGTGATATTTTGACCTTGTCAGTCTGTTGTTGACTACTGGTTTGCTGTGTGGTATTTTGACCTTGTCAGTCTGTTGTTGTTGACTACTGGTTTGCTGTGTGATAATTTGACCTTGTCAGTCTGTTGTTGTTGACTACTGGTTTGATGTGTGATATTTTGACCTTGTCAGTCTGTTGTTGTTGACTACTAGTTTGCTGTGTGGTATTTTGACCTTGTCAGTTTGTTGTTGTTGACTACTGGTTTGATGTGTGATATTTTGACCTTGTCAGTCTGTTGTTGTTGACTACTGGTTTGCTGTGTGATATTTTGACCTTGTCAGTCTGTTGTTGTTGACTACTGGTCTGCTGTGTGATATATTGACATCGAGCTATGCCGAATGGCAGTCTTTTCCCATTTCTTTACTTTATATGTATTTCCCCTGCTTTTCGTGTTCGTTTGGCTGATGTTGTTTTGCTGAAGTTTGTTATGTCGCTGCTGTTGTTGATGTCGTTTGGCTGGTGTTTTTGCTGTCGTTTGTCTCATGTTTGTTTTGTTGTTGTTGTTGTTATCGTCTGGCTGATTGTTTTGTTGGTGCTGTAGTCGTTTGGCTAATGTTTGTTTTGCTGCTTTTGTTGATGTCATTCGGCTGACGTTTGTATTGTTGCTGCTGTTGATGATGTCGTTTGGCTGATGTTTGCTTTGTTGTTGATGTCGTTTGGCTGATGTTTGTTATGTTGCTGTTTTTGATGTCGTTTGTTTTGTTGCTGTTGTTGATGTCGTTTGGATGATATTAGTTATGTTCCTGATGTCGTTTGGATGATGTTTGTCTTGTTGCTGTTGATGATGGTTCTGACTAAGGTGAGAGAGGGGAACTCAAGCACTTTTGTAGATTTTTCTAAAGCATCATTTTTATTTGTCAATAAATCTGTTGAAAGCTGCCTTTCTAGTGGGTGCTTTCTTTCGCATCTCCGTGTCACTTTGATTAATTTTGTCTATGTCTCTGTTTTGATTAATTTTGTCTATGTCTCTGTTTTGATTAATTTTGTCTTTGTCTCTGTTTTGATTAATTTTGTCTATGTCTCTGTTTTGATTAATTTTGTCTTTGTCTCTGTTTCGCTCATCTGTGTGTTGCTTATTTTTTCCCCCAATGTTCGTTGTTGTTTGATTTTTTTCTCTCCAGTTTCAGTTACTGTTCTCTGTAAGAATGGGTCCTTAATAGATTGTATTTGTGTATGAGATGAACTGGTTTTGGTTCTTGGTGATCTTTTACAAATTATGTTCATATTTACTTCCTTTATGTCATTTTAATATCATTTTGAAGGTCCAAAATCTCGAGTTCCACTACTTTTCTTACTAGAATGAGACTTGCAATCGATGTAGCCATTTTTGTTACCTCTAACTGGCAAGTAAAAGGATTCCCAAGGGAGGCAATTACAGACTCAATGACGATATACTATTGAAATATCTTTTTAAATTGTTCTTTGAATGTAATGAAGATTTAAAATCACTACCACATACCATTTCCTTCATACTTGGAAAATGTGCAAACGACTTTGTCTTCATATGTGACTTCCACAAGACCAGTTTTGCTTTGAATGATTTTACAGGACCAAAAATGAGTGACGTCAGATTGGATGAAACAATCTACATTTGCACTACTTTTCACACCGCGTTGCGGGTGCATGTACATGTCTTGGCGGGCGCCATGTTGGCAAGCACTGCTATAGAATTTATGTCTTGCCCTACGCTATGTAGGTCAATTGCATAGCTACGTAAACATGGCCTGGAATGACTGTCCAAAGCCTTAACACTAACATTTTATCAGGGTGTTCGTACCCTTATCTCAGCATAAACAGTTCAGAAAGAAATATCTAAAACTAAATTTGACTGAATGCTTAGGTAATTTGAAAAATGAAGTAAAACAAATAATTAATTAAATGATCATTTATGCTATTTGCATTTCTATTGTTACACCATCTCTCTCTCTCTCTCTCTCTCTCTCTCTCTCTCTCTCTCTATCCATCTATCTATCTATCTATCTATCTGTCTGTTGGTCTGTCTGTCAGTCAATCTAACTATCAATAAATCTATCCCTCCATCCATCCGTCCATCTCTCTCTCTCTCTCTCTCTCGTCTCTTAATTTTTTTTCTTGGTGGATGTTTTAATGTAACAGTTCAGTTTTCTCTTTCAAGTTGTATTTATTAAAGAATAGTTCAGGTATATTGTTCAGATTGTGTTCAGTTTATTATTCAATCGTTGTTCATGTTGAAGACCAAAGAGCAATATTCGTCTTTGTGATTCGATTAAAGATTTAATAATGACATGAGAAATTATCAAGTCGAACACACATTAATACTAGTGAACTATGACACATTAGATTTTATTTGAGAAAGTTTATAATTAGAAATGTCCCGAGAACTAAGACACATTAAATTTCAATTTTCAAAGTTTATAATTAGTGATATCTTAAAAATAAAGAGGATGAGCAAACGGTGGAAGGTTCTCAAACTACCCTTGCACCGGACTTGCTTTGATACAAGGGAAATCTTGTAGTTCTGTTGGTCACGTGACGTAGGATAGTGAATAGACTTGTCTGTTGCATTTAGAAACACCTGTGTGAATTGCATCGTAAAGTATTTTGTACCTCATCATCAGTCACCTCAAGAAAATGTCTGGAACTGTAAGTGTTTTTATTTTCTTACTAAACTGAACTCTTTGCTAAATTTATTTCTGTCTCGCCCTGCTGTGACTCGCTGATCTACTTTGACTCGGAACAGCCATTTTTAATATGCCTTTCGTTCTAGGACTTGTTTGTGATTTTTCATTGATGAAATGTAGCAGACTACTTTATATAGTGTACAGATGTACACAGCAATCAGACTGTAGTCGGATTTGTATAGTGTAAAAATGTACACAGTGATCAGACTGCAGTCGACTGGTGAGCTTTTAATGTGTACAATTGCTCGCTGCTCACTGTTGTCATTAAAACGAATTTGTACTAAGTTGTTCACAGTAAACAACAGCTATCGAAAGGCAAAGTTTCACTGGAGACTCATTATTAATATTATTGTTGTTTAATGTTCTTTGAAAAATTATTTAAATTTCAGAAGTCAATCTGTTGTCATTCAAAGTACACTGCATAGAATCTCTAAGTTTGGGACAAGATGGGAGAGGAATGGGTTGGTTGACATCAGGCGAAATCCCTAATTGATGAAATGCCATTATACACCTTTCTCAATATTATAGGAGGGCATGGGATTTAATTACTGAGATCAAGGTCAAATATTGATTACTTCTTTTACGCATGTCGATAATCATCTGATCCACTGAGGGATTTACTGAACAGTGGTTGCGTCACTATGCGGTGCCTTCCAATCAGAATGTTGAGTGATTACGTCACTATGCAGTCCAAAGGGCTCATAATTAATGCACACTGAATAATATTGTATTTAGAGACAACAAAGTGGCTCCTAATTAATGAAAAATGAATACTATTGTCATGTCATGTCCTGTCATGGAAATGTACAATGGTGACAAGTTACAGAGCGAGGTTGTGGAAAATATACCTTAGTGGTTTGTCTCATTACGTTCGGTGTCTAAATATTCCCAAGTTAGTTTAGCACGAGTAGTCTTGTTCTGTCTAAATATTCCCAAGTTAGTCTTGCAAGAGCAGTCTTGTTCTGTCTAAATATTCCCAAGTTAGTCTTGCAAGAGCAGTCTTGTTCTGTCTAAATATTCCCAAGTTAGTCTTGCAAGAGCAGTCTTGTTCTGTCTAAATATTCCCAAGTTAGTCTTGCACGAGTAGTTTTGTTCTGTCTAAATATTCCAAAATTAGTCTTGCAAGGAAAGTTTTCATGTCAGCTATTTCATTCTTCACTCGAGTGATCAAAATATTCATGTCAAACAAGACAATCAGATCATCATAGAGACAAGACAAACACTTAATAATATAGACAGGACAAACACGTCGTCACAGAGACAAGACAAACACTTCATCATAGAGACAGGACAAACACGTCATCATAGAGACAGGACAAACACGTCATCATAGAGACAAGATAAACACGTCGTTATAGAGACAGGACATACACGTCATCATAGAGACAAGACAAACACGTCATCATAGTGACAAGACAAACACGTCATCATAGAGACAAGACAAACACGTCACCATAGAGATGAGACAAACACGTCATCTTATTGATTAGACAAACACGTCATCAAAAGGATAAGACAAATATGTCGTCATAGAGACAAGACAAACACGTAATCATATATACAAGACAAACACGTCATCATACAAACAAGACAAACAAGTCATCATACAGACAAGACAAACACGCAATCATACAGACAAGACAAAAACATAATCGTATAGACAGGAAAAATACGTCATCATATAGACAAGATAAAACACGTAATCTTATATACAGGACAAATACGTAATTATATAGACAAAACAAATACAACATCATATAGACAAGACAAACTCTTCATCATATAGACAAAAAATACACGTCATCATAGAGACATGACAAACACGACAACATAGTGATTGGACAAAAACGTAATCATATAGACAAGACAAACACGTCATCTTAGAGATAAGACAAACACGTCATCATAGAGAAAAGAAAACACAATCATAGAGAGGGAGAAAAAAACTAAACAAGTAATCAGAGAGACATGATGAAGCCGGCATCACAGAGACAAGCCTAACACGTAATTACAGAGAGAAGGCAAACACGTAATCACAGACAACTATTTCATCACAAAGAGAAACCAAACAATTATAGAGACAAGATACAGATTGTCTGTATATCATTACAGACAAGTCATACACGATTTCACAGAGATGAAACAAACATTTAATCAAGAACGACAAGAAAAACGCTTAATCACATAGACAGGACCAAGATGATTAACCAAGACTACATCATCATAAGACAAGAAAAACATGTTTTCACATTGACAGTGACTATTATCATCAAATGTCCATTTTTTCCCAAACCAAGCTTTTACAGTTGTATTTATTTTTCATTGGTTCACAATGACGTCACATTAAGTGCTAGTCAGCCGGATAATAGACGCAGAGACTCATTGAACAATCCCTTTTACCTAAAACACAAATTCCATTTAGCATTTACACTACTCTCCAGTGTAATTCGTGATGGGCAAACAAAATTCCATTTAGCAATGACACTACTCTCCAGTGTAATACGTGATGGGCAAACAAAATTCCACTTAGCAATGGATCTACTATCCAGTGTAATAGGTGATGGGCAAAGCTCCACTTAGCAATGACACTACTATCCAGTGTAATACGTGATGGGCAAACAAAGTTCCACTTAACAGTAGCACCACTACCCAGTTTAATACACGATGGGCAAATAAAACTCCATTTTGGTGCAAATCTCTAGTGTTATAGATATTGAGGAAACAAAACTCCATTTATCAATGACACAAATCTCCAGTGTAATAGCCGTTGGGCAATCAAATTTCCATTTAGTAATGACACTAATCTCCAGTGTAATAGACATTGGGCAAACACAACTCCATTTAGCAATGACACCACTCTCCAGTGTAATAGACGTTGGGCAATCAGAACTCCGGTTAGTAATGATACTACTTTCCATTATAATACACAGAGAAACAAAGTTTAGCAATAGAAGTACTCTCCAATAATTACGCAGAAAAAGATTTCGAATTAAACAGTATATCAAAGAAGAACAAGCAAAACTCTATTTGCCAACGACCCTCACCGCCAACACAATAAACGTAGAAAGATCTCAAAATGAACAGTAATTCAACACGGGTATATTGAAAATATCAATGTAGGTCAAAATGAACTGTATGTCAAAATGGGGCAAGCAAACGACTTGAGGTAGGGGTAAACTTTCTGACAAACATGACCTACAGGCAAGTAACAGATTTTTTGTGAAGAAACATGTTAAAGAATGACGTCATTGTATAAAGACGTGGTAAAATGAATGAAGATAAAATTTCAGATGCACACCAATTTCCTACTTCCCTTTCATTTCAGTGAAGTACCGCACGCCAATTTCTTACCTCCCTTTCATTTCAGTGAAGTACCACACAGTGAAGAATGAAGAATAAACTTTGACAGATCTTGATTACAACAATGGGACAACGTGAATCCAAGGTAAAACAAATTTAAAGTTACACTAAACTCTGATTTTAATGTTGATTTGAACACTGTACATAATTAGTTGTATTTATTTAAAGTGTCAATGATTATTTAGTATGTTTAAATCTATTTTAATTAAAATATGTTTCCAATTTATGTCAACACGTTAATATTTTCGAACTGACTTTGAATAAACAACAAAGATTATCTACTCCTGGACATTATTGAAAACAGCATCATAGACAGCACAATGAGTAAGCCATTTTTAGTTTTGAGTATCACTCAATAAACAAGAATAGCTTCTTGGCCTTCTCACGGAACAAACCAGTAAAACTCAGGACATAGTAAATTTACGTAGTGACGTATTAGAGCTCACATGTAATAACTGTACTATCAGTTTGATGCGTTCAAGAAGATTCCAAACTCATGAGGTATGTGTGGTAACGTCATAGCATCAGCCCTCTGGTGAGATTAAGTTATTTTGGTAAACTGGGATCGACGAGTCAAATCTTTCATGTTACCCATCAATAGACTCATTAGGTATGGTCAGCCCGCACTGGCCTATGAGTCAAATGTAGGTCATTTATGTGAGGTTTATAAAACTATTTATGAAATGGCAACAAATGACCAATGGTGATTTGTCTATATTTAAGTATGGCTAAAGTGTGTGGCTGTGACATTCCAAACAGAACAATTATATAATCACTAGCCATAGCACAGGTGGTATCTCTTTCAATTAGCTTTGGGATTATATTGTTTACATCTCTACATAAAGTAGGGTCCTTTTATTTTGGTTAAAGTTTATAAAAAACTATTTAAGAAATAATGAATGAATTATTTGCATTATTTACATTTTCTGTGTCACAGAGATAAATAAAGTATACAATGTGTGTAAGTAAGTAAATGTTTTATTTTTAATTACCTACATGTGTTATATATGTTGATATTTTGTTGTTAATATCTAAATATATTATACAGCTGGTTTAGGTATGTGAATAATTTATTTTTAATGACCTACATAATGTATACCACTGGATTAGGTAAGTAAATATTTTGTTTTTAAGGATATAAATAAAATATAAAGCTTTGCTTGGAAATGTTTTATTTTAATGAACTACATGTGCTATGTCAATTAATATTTTGTTTTTAATGATCTACATAAGGAATAAAGCTCAGATATACAAGAGCATTATTAGCTGGGTAAAGATCTTTTTAATAACAAAGAACACATTTTACAATCAGTTTCCAAAATGTAATGTCTTACCCGCTGTATACAGTTTGGTTAGACGATAGCATTACTAAATGGCCACAACATTCTATAATAACAAAAAGGTACATATTAATTAATATTTAAATAGTTCATATGATACACACTATATACAGCTTAGTTAGACATGAGCAATGCTAACTGGGTATAATAAAGTCTTGTATAATACATAAACACATGTGTTGTAATTAATGGATAAACAAAAACTAATTTCGTACGGACAAGACTGTTAAAAGTATATATTATTTTATTACATTGTTATAAGACTTATAATGAAAGTCTTCTAAATCTAAATGTCAATTTAAAAAAAAAAAACTTATTTAATTCAGGCACGATAAACAACAATTAGAAAAATAAATATAAAAAAATCTTATTAAATTCTGACATATTAATCAATAATTGTAAGAATAAATATTAAAATACCTGATTAAATTCTCACATACTATGCAATAATTACAAAATTGTCCTAATAACCTTAAAAAAATCACAGATAACACATGTTATATACAAGTGTTTATTTAGATACCCTGTTTCAGTGTGAAGATTTTAGGATTATTAATTTCTTATAGTACACCTAAGCTGATGACAGACTGGTCGCAGACTCATCCTTTATTCTCCTTAGTTAATTCTCTTAGTTTAGATATTAATTACAATGACAGATAAATCTGTGTAATATTGCATGAATTAGGCACATTATCCAATAACAACTAATTAGGCATCCAAACATCCACTTTTGCTCTGCCCCCAGCCAAGTTCTCATCCAGTCTTCCCTTTCTAATAATTAGTCAACTTCTGTTAATTGGATAAGAAAAATATTAAAAAAATAATAATTTTAACAATTTAACAAAATGATAATTCCACACATCAATACATTCAATATGAAGGTCATTAGGACTACCTATTCTGTCTTTAAAAAGTTTATACAGATTGCAACACACATTTCTGATCTCAGAGATCATCAGATGTCCATTTATTTTTTCACCATCATCGAGAGTTATGGCAGTTCATGCCGAAACATTTCATCGTTGGTTGTTTGGCTGACTGTCCACACAACTGGTCACACTTGAATAGCGTATCTCGGCAGTGGTCCTCAGCTCAGTAGCCTTAGGATTTCTCAGTGTCAACTGAATGCCAGCCTTTGTCTCTCACACGACAAAGTCAAACCAAGACCAGAAAGCCAGCTTTGTCTCTCACACAACAAAGTCAAACCACTTTAAAACAATAGTAATTATGAGTAATAATAGTGTTAACTAAATGCAAGCTTTGTCTCTCACACGACAAAGTCAAACCAAGACAAGAAAACCAGAAAACCCACTCTAAGACAATAGTAATTATTCTTATGAGTGATAGTCTTATAATTCATTGATCTGTACATAGTGGCAACAGACAATAAGGTGTCCTATTAAAATTGACCTCTATTCATATTTTTACAATGGAAGATAAAAAAGATATGGTTTACACCATGCACATGCATGCTACCTTTAAAATAAAAATGTTACACACATGTAGATAAAAGTTATTATACAGACAAAAATATTTCAAACGTCCACAGCGTTTTTAAAATTATCAGTTTAGTTAACTCTTTAGTGGAGATAAAATAATGTTCCACAATATCATTACACATTTCAACATTATCATTATGGAAATGTTAACTTGGTCATTCTATTCTCTGGCCACGTGTCATAGAAAATAGCAACAATTCAATCAATCACAAATATATATGCAAAATTGCAATAAAACATCTTAATAAAATACAGTTAAGAAATATTAAGAAATTGATATATTACCTTGTCTGAATATTTAGTGGGTTTATCCATGATTCGTGGAATATGAGCGCCCCCCTGGTAAATCTTAGGTTCCCTCATGAATAAACTCCCCAATTTGAATTCACAGTATTTATGCATATCTAATGATTATGGTGGGAATTCTGTCGGTTGAGCATTGGGCTTGAAGAACAACCCACTCCCTGCTATTATTTGAGTGTATTACATAACATGCACAGACTCTCTTTAACTGCACCTAAACCACTTATGCAACATTGCATGGTGTGTGGTGATTACGTCACCATGTCCGCCTGTGCAAGAATGTATGCTTCCAAAGGAATGAAAACATCAAAGAGATTAATATGACAATATGAAATAATTTCAGATAGGAGGTTAGGTATAATTTGTCCTTGACCCACTGCAATGTACATCTGAGCTAAATATAGATTGAAATCAATCCAAAGTCTTCCAATGAAATATTGCCTCAGGCAAAATACCCCAGTAGTTTTGGATATTATTGCACAAAATAAACAAATCATTAAATTTATTAATAAATTTAGTGCTTTCTGTAATAATATACTTTGTAAATTGATAATACATGAATTTAATACAAATATAATTATAGTCTTTGATCATTCTTCTTATTGGTTTACAGTAGAAAATTTAGAAACCTTAAGTTTACTTTCTGTACTTAGTAATCTCTTCACAATTGAAAAATTTCAATGATCAGAAATGATTACAAAAATCTGTCAATAGTAGAGACCGACATTTTGATTTTTTAATGATATCACAAGTACAGAAGTGAACAAAGGTCTGTCATACAACGTTTAGTGTGACGTCATTTCTTCTATAATTTCTTTAGGGGTCACAACAACCAGCTGAAAACTATTGGCTCCAGTGCATAAAGGCTTGGTACCCTGAACTTCACACGCAGACATATTTCTTACCTCCCCTTCATTTCAATCGCGTGCCTTACAGCGTGGAGAATATTGCTGGCAAGGAGGTGTTAGTGGTTCAAATCCCAAAGGATGGACCCAGTCAGACACTACCAACTGCTAAATCTAGGTCACGTAAACAGAAAAAGACTACGGTAAAATTAATTTGAACAAACAAATCCTCACATATTCCTTGCATTTATATAAATATATTTGTGATTATGACATTTGTTAATATTTATATAATCATGGTATCGATAGTAGTATTTGTAATGTATTTATATTTTCTTATTAATGATAAAAGTGTTTATTATACATTTAGGCAATTTAAATCACTGATAATAATGTTAATTATGTGCTTATTTAATCATATTTATAGTAAAAATGCTAGTTTTCTTCTGTATAATTATATCAATCATATACTGTTTCTTATAAATTTATGTAATTATATTAGTCGTTATCATGTTTGTAATGTAGTTATAGAATTGTATTAGCAGAAGTGATGTTAGCATGATATGTATTTATATAATCAGGATAGTGAAGTGATTATGTTAGTTATTTACATCTATAGAATCATATTAGCCACACAGATGTAAGAAATACTTATATTATCATATTAGCCACAGTGACGTTAGATATTATATAGTCATAATAGCCACTATGATGTTATTTATATTTATATAATCATATTAGCTACAGTGATGTTAGTCAGAAAAGCTTGCATCAGTCAATAAGTCGTTTATCAATCACAAAATTTGACAGGTTGACATACGCATTCCATGGACTGTAGACTTTAGAATTTCACTCAGTGTCATTCACTTATAATATTACTTCAGGCATAAGACACTGGTGTCATTCAATTATAATATTACTACAGGCAATGTCTTGTAATCCAATTTGGAGAGCTGCTGTTATTTTCATTGTGTTTAATTAATGTGCAGTGTACTGCATCTACCTTGAAATCTTGCTAAATCACTATCAGTGATATGAATAAAGTGCTTTAGAAATTTTGTCACATAAATATATCATCACTATCAGTGATATGAATAAAGTGCTTTAGAAATTTCGTCACAAAAATATATCATCACTATCAGTGATATGAATAAAGTGCTTTAGAAATTTCGTCACAAAAATATATCATAAATATCGGTTTATGGAAACAAGTGACAAATAAAAGAAGGGTGGAAATATTTCTATAATTTACAGGATCAAGGTTTCGCACGTTACAAGGCAAGTTGATTCTCAGTGAGGCACAGAGAGAGAGAGAGAGAGAGAGAGAGAGAGAGAGAGAGAGAGAGAGAGAGAGAGAGAGAGAGAGAGAGAGAGAGAGAGAGAGAGAGAGAGAGAGAGAGAGAGAGAGAATGTAGAAAATTGGGGAGAATGCAGTTTAGATTTTTTCAGGGAACAGCATTCAAAGTTATTTACGCTACTGGTTTCGAAATGTGATTTTTATTGGCTTTGGTTTCAAGGAATGTTTATCGGTTTGGTGTTGTTTTCATAATTATCTCCCTTATAAATAATTTGTATTCGCTGACTGCTGTGTTTGTGTGAAATATTGTGTATTCTAGTGGTTGCGTTTTGTGTTTTGTGTTTTGTGTCCTGAATGTTGAATGTGTTTTATGCTGTGTGTATTCTCTGTGTGCTAACTGATTAACTGATGAAATAAATACCGTGTTAATGTGTTTAGCTTTCGCTTATTCCTCTAGATACGTGTAACAAAGATGGACGGTTACAATTTCTGAAATATTTACACTTTTCCTCACGTTAATATTAAATACATTGTGCTACTTGTAATGTATTCAGTTCACATCTTGGATGTATAATTGCTATTGTAATGTATTCAGTTCACATCTTGGATGTATAATTGCTATTGTAATGTATTCAGTTAACATCTTGGATGTATAATTGCTATTGTAATGTACTCAGTCCACATCTTGAATGTATAATTGCTATTGTAACGTATTCAGTTCACATCTTGGATGTATAATTGCTATTGCAATGTACTCAGTTCACAATTTGGATGTATAATTGATATTGTAATGTACTCAGTTCACATCTTGAATGTATAATTGCTATTGTAACGTATTCAGTTCATATCTTGGATGTATAATTCCTATTGCAATGTACTCAGTTCACAATTTGGATGTATAATTGATATTGTAATGTACTCAGTTCACATCTTGAAGGCAAGGATGTAATATTAATTTATTACGTTAACATCTTAGGTGAGATTGTTTGTTTTATTCGGTTCACATATTGGAGATAAGTTTGCTAATTGTAATATATTAAGTTCACATCTTGGAGGTAAGATTGATATTTGCAATTTATTAAATTCAGTTGATTTTAGTATAAAAAAATCGCTTTAAGTAGAAAGAGAAATTTGGAGATGAATATACGCTAAGCTGGTCCATTCCAGAAATGTTCAAACATGTTTTCGCTCTAGATATTTAAACAATATATATCTGGAATTTTATTAGGATATTATTAATATTTATTTTGAGTGGTAATTTTCTTTTCAGTCTTCTCCAGCACCAAATCTTTCAGGCCCAGTGGAAAACAGTCAAGTTAACTTACTCCTTCAACCCGTGTATGACAGTGACGTGCGTGACGACAAAGCCTTGGAGCGTGTGTTGCATTGTCTTCGTGCACTGGCGAATAACAGTCAACCGAAAGAAGTGATGATGGTCATTTCTCAGCTACAGTTTGGGCAGTACCTTGGTCAACCTAGCTATGCGGCTACTGCTGCCCTTCTACCACGCCCTAGCACACTGCCCGAAGTCCTTCGTAAGCAACATTATGACAAAGGTGACTTTGATGTTCTCATCATACACAGACAACACGGATTGTTCACATTAGAAATCAAAAGCGTGGGAGCAAACTTCAGTCAGCTAAAGATGACGGAGCAACAGGAGGATGACGTGGTGATGAAGAAAGTTAAAGAGGCGGTAAAGCAGTTAAGCAAATCGGAGGTTGTATTAAAACATTTGACGTCAGACTTGATGGACAATAATATCACTAAAATTCTTGCAATGCCAAACATCAGTTCTACTCAGTTACTGAGAGCAATTAGCAGGAATCCATCTGTTGGTCAGGTAATATTTTACAACAGTAAGAAATTGTAGGATAATGTAATTAAATTAAATTGAAAGAACTATTCTATAATTAATACTGCCTCTTATCCTCGCTATTTATTGATCATTAGGAAAATGTAAAATAATAAATGCAAGCATTGAAGTGTGTAGTTAAAACTATTTATTACTATTGAAACCAATAAGTACTATTGATCGTCTTATACAGTAAACTATTTATTACCATGGAAACCAATAACTACTATTAACCGTCTTATACAGTAAACTATTTATTACCATGGAAACCAATAACTACTATTGATCGTCTTATACAGTAAACTATTTATTACCATGGAAACCAATAACTACTATTCATCGACTTAAACAGTAAACAACTCACCACTATGTATGTCTTTACATAGCAGTTTCTCGGAATAGAATACTTCCAAGTTAGAGAGCAACACATGAAAGATCCAAATAAATATTGCCATGAAATCTATTTCTGTGTATCCGGTGACGTCAGTCATTCACAAAGCGCCTTCTGTAAATTGTTGACGTCAGAATGACGTTTTTCTAATTATCATCATACCTAGACTTCCTCTCTTACATTAAAATACCACGTAGCCTTTCAAAATCCCAAGTAATCCCTCTCAGAAACATTTTATTATCTCCCCTTTATGGAAACGATTTCGGATTATCTGTATGTGCAGTAGCTGAAAAACTATATTTCTTAGTATTTATCACGGAATTATTTTTCGTATTATTAAATAAATGTGGCTTGTTCTATAATTATATTTCCCCCACCTCATGCAGGAATTTTGTCAGTGTCTTGGTGTCCGCAGTGTTGATGATGCCTTAAAGATGTGTCTGCTCTCAGACCAACTCTCAGACAAACGGACGGCTTCAGACGTCAATCACATCGTCCTTAAAGACTTGGGCGTGTGGTGGCAACAGCTAGTCAAGATGTCTGGAGCCCAGCCATCAATAACAGAGACAGTGTATGAGCACTTGGTGGCCAGGTAGAAAGTGAAGGAAGAAAATTACCTGTCATCAATCTCTCTCTCTCTCTCTTTAAATTTTTTAAATTATCTTTTTATTACATTATTTGCACATTTAATATTTTCTTATTTAAAGAATTAACGTCTCTCTATTCCATTTCCGACTACCTGTCTATAAACACTCATAATTATAATCTTTCTTCACTGTAATGCTCACGTGCTATTCACTAATTCAAACATTTCATTCTTCTTGTGCCTAATTATTTTCACAGTACTTCAACTAATTTTTACCTTAATTCAACGAAATATCAAATTTAAAAATAATGTTAGAATCAGAATGGAAATGAAAACTTGGACTTAAAGGTGAGTGTGATCTATATGAGGTCAAGTCATCGTCTTCTTTCTATTTGAGATTAAATTTGAACTGTCGTTTAATACACACTTCACTATTTGCTGTTTTAGGTTCTGTGGTCCAGCGACTACAGTGGAAGTCCACTGTGTTACAGCCCCACGCCTGGAGATAAGGAATCTTGGAGAGGCGGTGTCTGCGACTGGTGAGGCAATGGCCAGGCTCGTGTTATTTCCACAGCAAGTGGAACTTTTGAATCGGTCACCACCCTGGGTATTTCTTATCGGCCCACCTGGGACAGGTAAAACTATTGTCTTGATTGTTCAGGGTCTGGGTTGGCTTCAACTCGGACACGACGTCCATGTTGTCAGTACTTGGTCTGGAAGCCGTGCAGCGACGATCGCCATTGAACATCAACTTAAGGAAACCACGAAGACGACAACAGCCAGTTCACGTGTACACCGACATCAGTATAACTTTGCGAAAAATAAAGAAGTGGAGACTGCAGTCAGACGTCTGAAATCTCTGAGTGAAGGGAGACAACTGTGTGTGATTGCAGACGAGGCCATTCATGATGATTACAGGTTTGTTATACAGGTTGTTTACTTATTATACTTACAAACACAAAGACATAGTCAGTATCAAACGGTCTTATCTCACTACAGACTAACGGTTAACTGATTAAGAATGTCACCAGTAAATATATTTGTTGGATTGTGTGTACATTGCTATACAGAGAGACAAACATGAAACACAACAAATGATTAGCACGTAAACAAATAGACAAACATGATACACAACAAATGATTAGCTCTTAAACAAACAGACAGATAAACATGAAACGCAAGAAATGATTAGCACGTAAACAAACAGACAAACATGAAACGCAACAAATGATTAGCACGTAAACAAACAAACATGAAACAACAAATGGTTAACAAGTAAACAAACAAACACAAAACGCAAAAAATGATTAACACCTAAGCAAACAGACGTGAATTAAGAAAAGAAAGTAACTGGCGACGTTGTAAATGGCGTCATAATACAAAAAACGATATAAAGTAAACGTCACTACGTCATAATTGTCTGACGTCAATACACTGACATAACGTCTTCTTCTGTTCAATCTGTGTAACAGGAAATCCTTCACGGAGTTTTGTGATCAACTCATTGTACAAGTAGCCGGGGTGTACCTGTGGGGTGCATCAGTGCATCATGAAGACAGGCCGTTGTGTCTGGAAGAGGTCAAGCTGACAATGCCTCTAAGGTCACCGCCAGTCGTCGTCAGGGAGGTGATGGAGGCAGGAGAAATAAAGATTTATAATCGAGTCCATGACTACACGGTCAATGACGTCCCTGTTCCAACTGACGGCCCGGCGGTTATACGATTCAGACACCGTGAAGATCAGGCAGGTCACACAAAGGACAGGCCACGTTACTGTGTAGAGTGTGGACATCAAGTCGCCCGTGTCCTGACAAAACTCAACGTCGGCCGGACAGGTATGGGTGTGGTGTGTTTGACACGGTGAGCGAGTGAAACATTACAAATAAAAGCGGGTGGATGAGCAGATGGGTAGATGAAGGAATGAATGTGTGGAGGAATAAATAGACGGGTGGATGAACGGATACATAAATAAAAATATTTTTCATCAAATGTCAGGTAACAGTAACGGCCCTCCACCTCTGCAATACCGCGACGTCCTGGTGTTGTGTTATGGCTACCTGACTGATGACCGGGTGGACAGTAACGGTCAAGTGACTACAACGGCTAGCGGTCTGGTCCGAGGTCTGCGTGCATGTCACGTGCCTGTGCGCGTGGTGGAGAAAGGTGATGAAGCCGCCATTCGTGACACGGCGCTTGGTGTCAGTGATCTGGTGACGGTGACAGACTGGCATGATGTTCGTGGTCTGGAGAGAAAGGTGATCGTTGTGGAGAATACAAGTGGATACTTTTTTGATGACTTGTCACAAAGACTTTTCGCCATGTCACGCTGTACGTCACAACTTGTGTTGATTGACTGTTGACCTTTCTGATGTTTTGTTTGTCTGATGAGAATAACGATAACCGATAAACGCTTTATAATGAACACATCCGTCACCTAACCGATTGAAGTAACAGTCCTGAACATCATGATCACTACAACGACACTGATGATGACAACGACAAATTATAAACTACATTAAGTAATAAACAACGTGTAATGTGTCATGAATACAACAACGTGTAATGTGTCATGAATACAACAACGTGTAGTGTGTCATTGTACTGTACTGTGTGTTATCTACGTGTAATTATATTTGTACGTCAACAGCTGTAACATCGCCAATGTCGACTTCGTTATTCTCAATTTCTCTTTGTGTAATTTTATCTTCTTACTCGTTAACCTGAACAAAGAAATGTCCTGTTGTCATGACGACGTGCATCATACTTATGACGTAAACTTCGACATGACGTCATTAAGTGCGCATGTCTGAAATCTTTCAATACATTTCTTTCTTTCTATTTTTACTTTCATTTTCTTTCAGTTTTTAATCGCTCTCTCTCTCTCTCTCTCTCTCTCTCTCTCTCTCTCTCTCTCTTTCTCTCTCTTACATTTGAGTGTTTGTCCGTAAATACGTGTTTGGATAAATGTTTACGTCTTTCACATTGGGCACACCATTTATATTTTACACATACAATACATAAATACTACTCCCATATTTTACACATACAATACATAAATACTACTCCCATATTTTACACATACAATACATAAATACTACTCCCATATTTTACACATACAATACATAAATACTACTCCCATATTTTACACATACAATACATAAATACTACTCCCATATTTTACACATACAATACATAAATACTACTCTCATATTTTACACATATAATACATCAATACTCCTCCCATATTTTATACATATAATACATAAATACTCCTCCCATATTTTACACATATAATACATAAATACTCCTCCCATATTTTACACATATAATACATAAATATTCCTCCCATATTTTACACATATAATACATAAATACTACTCCCATATTTTACACATATAATACATAAATACTACTCCCATATTTTACACATACAATACATAAATACATCTCAAAGTCCTACATGAAACAAAGTCCTACAAGATTCTTCAATGGTACATGTTGTGCATACTGTTTACCGCTCTGTTCTCTGGTCTGTACTTGTTTACTGCTGTGTTCTCTGGTCTGTACTTGTTTACTGCTGAGTTCTCTGGTCTGTACTTGTTTACTGCTGTGTTCTCTGGTCTGTACTTGTTTACTGCTGTGTTCTCTGGTCTGTACTTGTTTACTGCTGTGTTCTCTGGTCTGTACTTGTTTACTGCTGTGTTCTCTGGTCTGTACTTGTTTACTGCTGTGTTCTCTGGTGTGTACTTGTTGTTTACCGCTCAGTTTCGCGAAACTGTCGAGAATATTGTAACAGTCTATCACAGGTATAGTTCAAACTGTCGAGAATATTGTAACAGTCTATCACAGGTATAGTTCAAACTGTCGAGAATATTGTAACAGTCTATCACAGGTATAGTTCAGTATTTTAGACATCACTCATCCATCTGTAATTTGTTAATCAGTCACTATTTGCTGCTAATAAGGACTACCAAAACAACACTTATTTTACTGATTGCTTTCAAAAGTACAACTAAAATAACATGTATTACTGTTTGCTCGCAACAATGACAACAGTAACAACATGCATTAGTGTTTTCTGTCAACAAGAACAATTATAATAAGACGTATTAGTGTTTGCTGTCAACAAAATCCAATTAAAATAACACGTTTTACTGTTTGCTGTCATCGCCGACAACTATAACAGCATGTATTACAGTTTGCTGTCATCGCCGACAACTATAACAACACGCATTACTGTTTTATGTCAAAAAGAACTACTATAACAACATGTATTACAGTTTGCTGTCAACAATGACAACTATAACGGTCTGTATTACAGTTTGTTCTCATGAACGACAACTATAACAACACGTATTACTGTTTGCTGTTGCCAAGGACAACTATAACATGTATTACTGATTGATATCATCAAGAACAACTATAAAAACAAGTATTAATATTTGCTTTCAACAAGGACAACTAAATCGTCATATCATAATGACCGTACTACTATTTTCCGTATATGAGTATGGCTATAACTACATATCACAATGCACATATTACTCTTTGCTATCGACAGGGATAACTTTAACGTTACAAAAACACAATATACCAATGTTTACTCTTGATTCAGACAACACAATATACCAATGTTTACTCTTGATTCAGACAACAGAATATACCTGTTTACTCTTGATACAGACAACACAATATACCAATGTTTACTCTTGATACCGACAACACAATATACCAATGTTTACTCTTGATACGGACAACACAATATACATATATTTACGTTTCATACAATGAACAAAATACATTTTGTTTTCTTTTATAACGGAATACATTTTGTTTTCTTTTGTAACGGAATACATTTTGTTTTCTTTTGTAACGGAATACATTTTGTTTTCTTTGGAAACAAAAATACTAAAATGTTATCGCCGAAATATGTCAATTGACTAGTGACGTCATATTTTAATCTACATGGGTAACATCTACCAGTAATGTCCGATATTAGATAGCTTCTGTCATTCTGATTTCTACTGGATTGTCCCAAACTTTCGTCTCTGAAGATCAGTCCTCCACCCCACTCCTAATGGTGTAATGTTCAATAGCTGTTATAAAGTGTCCAGTTTTTATTTAGAGACCCTGCTTAGGAATTTTACAGAACCTTAATTTAATTAGATAAATTAATCTCTCCTCTTTCCCTAAACAGACTGGTTGCTCAAATTTATCTTTCGTCTCATATGAAAATGCGCCTGAAAGACTATAATGATGATGGTAAAATTCTATTTCTAAATGGGCATCTTTACTTTTATTGAAATAACGTAGTCTTATTTCTAAAGGGACATCTTTACTTTTATTGAAATCACGTAGTCTTATTTCTAAAGGGACATCTTTACTTTTATTGAAATCACGTAGTCTTATTTCTAAAGGGACATCTTTACTTTTATTGAAATCACGTAGTCTTATTTCTAAAGGGACATCTTTACTTTTATTGAAATCACGTAGTCTTAGTCTATGAAGAGAACATCGTATCATACAAGCTTAGCGGAGTTTATGAATACAAAACTTTATTTGTATAATGTAGTTTTATTAAGAGATTGACTTTATTGAATAGACAGAATACAAAACTCTATTTGCATAATGTAGTTTTATTAAAAGCAAGCTATCAAAACAAGTACACTCCAAGACTTGGTAAGTTTGTGCACGTGGCAGTTTAGTAGATGTGCCCAATGACGTAACATATCTGTAGATCTGATTCGTGACGTGTTCAAATAGTGAGTGTGTGCAGAATTTATCAGAAAATCCGATAAGTTGTCGAATCTGAACAAGCGTCAAATTTACTGTATCGGCAAAATCACTTCACTTCAGTTTGGGCGGTTGAAGACGAGAGAGCTTTTGGAAAAAAAAACAAGTATGTAAACAGTATTATATTTCTCATTTCATCAGTCGTTTCAGAGGTCACGTAGACAAAGAATAGTTTCTTTCTCACTTCCACATTTTCTATGTGGTGTGTGTTACGTTTCCAGTATTTCTTTATAGACCCTGTATAGGATAATTAAGGACTTTAAAGATAATAGATTAAATTAATTCCTTCTCTCTATCCTATACAGACTGGTTGCCCAACTTATCATTTGACTAACTTAGAAATGTGTCTTGTAGTACAGACAGCAGATTTACAAACGGATAAATTGCGTATATTAGCTGGTTTGGAGTCGTTAAATTCCTCTAAATTAATATGCATTCGTTACGTCATTCAGCTCAATTCGCCCCCATCCAATCCATGAAAAAATCATTAGGTCTATTATGCATAAAAATGAACTACGAAGAGGTTTAACAATTAAAATAAGATTTAATAAAGTTTAACAATTTAACAATAATCAAATACGAGCGCGAAGTCTATTTCTTAATTCGGCACGTAGGTGCTTTATCGTTCTTGAGGAAATATGCCCAATTGTTTCTTATGACTTTCAATCATCCGAGAGGTACTCAGCTTTTGTCTTTGTGTCGCCTGGTCTTTTGATCCAGTCCGAACCGGGTCTATCTCACTTGTTGTTGCGTCAGCGGAATGCACGTGGCATACAATGGAAAACTGTCTTTTAGTTTCGCCCGCTAGTGAACTTGAGAGTAGACAAGCATACGCCTACACGTTGGCGTTGCTCTGCAAGGTGGTGGACTATGGAAGAGTTGAACTCACTCAACAGAGTTCAAAAACCGGCTTGTACAGGAACCACGAGTCATCGTAGCAAGACGAAGACGAAGAAGACAAAGACCGACCTGGAAGCAAAATGTGTTCCATAATCGTTCTGCTGGCACGTTCGCTTACCTAAGCACGATTAGTTTCAAATGCTCGAATTAGAAATTCGACTAACGCGTCGTTTACAATTTAGATTAGAAAAATAATCTTCTCACGCATGTTACATTTAACAGTGCATGACGTATGAATCATCAAATATTTACAACGTTAAAATTAGAATTCATACAAGGGACAATTCAAATCAAGCAAAACGCTTCACAATTTACAATTAAAATTATACGCAATAATTTGAATTTGAATTACATGTGAAATTCATGTCGAGCGCAGGCACTCCTGGCTCTAGTGAATTTAAAGTCAATATAAATTAAAGTTACAATGGAAAAGAGTTACAATGATTTATATTCCATAACTTATAGGTTTTCAGTCATTTCTCAACGAACCGTGCTCAAGTTATATAGCAATACATAGCAGTACATAGCACAATTACATATATAGTTCAAATATGCAAAATACAATCAAATAAAAGTGATACCTTAGTGAGAAGTTGAAGCGTTATCTCATCAATCGCGTCGGTCCGTTCCTATACGACTCGCGAGTAAGCGATACTAGCTGTGACATACGGCGTCGTAGCTTCTGGATCTTGGAGTGCCATATGGGTGCGTTTTAACCATATTTATAAGAAAGCATAGAGCATATCACATGACGGATCACGTGGCATGTAGTTGGTTCTAGAACCTAGACAATGGGCCTAAAGTTACATAACATCCTGACCTCTTTGTTGGAAGCTTCTCGATACTGAAGTACCACGAGAGAACTTAAACAAAGGGTTTTCAAATTTCAATATTTGAAAAACAAACAAGTGGGTCAGAAAGTCAAGACATTTTTATCAGACTGTGACAGTGTGTACTTCGCTGAATTGTGTTAAATTATAAAATTTAAAATAAAATAAAAAAAGATTAAAACTCTCAGTATTCAAACCATTAGGTGCATGATCAACCATTTTCTCAGCAAAGGTCCAGTGGCTGAATGATACATACAAATATTTATATATAATATAGATATATAGATAGATAGATAGATAGATAGATAGATAGCTCGATAGATACATACATAGACAGATATATAGATAGATAGATGGATGGATGGTTAGATAGATGATGTCACAGATATGGGGAAATATTATTTTTTTCTCTCTAAGTGTCATCATACTCTAAACAGTTAATGAAACAGCTAAACCAATTTAAACATAGCAAAGGGCTAAAATAACTACTTTGTCAACAATGTAAAAACTAAGTGTGGAAACATTAGTTGAGAAAGAGATAAATTTTGATAATAGTTTGTGCCGTTATATGAGAAAACTTGATGAATTTTTTGATGACGCATGCATTTACCTCTCTGCTGTCAGCAATGCCAAAACGATAAATCGTGTCAGCAATGCCAAAACAATCAATCGTGTCAGCAACGCCAAAACAATAAATCGTGTCAGCAATGCCAAAACAATAAATCGTGTCATGTATGGGGAATGTGATAGACTACAGGGATACTTTCTCTGTGAGGAAACCCGGATTTGAGTTTTGAAATGTAGCTTGTTTTAAGAATCACCACTATAAAGTTTTGATTGTAGTATTGTTCAAGGTTAGATATTGTCATTGTGAAATTGTTTGTTGAAGTAGAATTTTGAGTTATTTGAAAGTTGAGATTAATATTGTTATAGTTATGTGTGTCAGTCTGTATGTACAATCATTTCTTGCTATGACTAGTATACTCTTGCCTGGTAGCGATGAGTCACTGTGGTAACGTAGTTTTAAAAATAAAATAAAAATAAGGGGTGCTCTGAGTAGGTAGGAAAACAGGAAATTGATGTCAACACTAGAAGTGTAATCTTGAATGTGATACCATGCACTAACGGGGAAAGTGTGGACAGCAAGATTCAAGACTACATGCATGCTGGATGGGGGTTATGTGCTGAGAGGGGGGAGTGTTTTCTAACCAGCTCAGTGAAAATGTTGTACAAGGACTTTGTGTATAAAAGGGGATGAGAGAGACTGAAACAGAGTAGATTCCCACCAACGGAGGGCGGCTGAGGGTGTGCGCCAAACTGGTGCTGCCTGTTTCACTTTCTTCCGCCAGCCCTCCCGCCCTCCACCTCACCGGGAGGCTGTGGGGATCCCCCCAGAAGCAGACCAAGACTGAGAACATCGAGAAGATGAAAGGTCTCTTGCGGCTTCTGGGGTGAATGTAAGCAGAACAACAACAACACCAAAACAGAGGAGAAAGACATCAGGGATGTAGTGGTGTTTGATAGAGGGGTAAGAAGACCCTGGAGTGTCTCCCTGCCTGGTAACAAGGGTCTCTACGATAATTGGCTGGCAACCTATTAAGAGAACTTTTGGGCACTGTGATAGAGTACCAGATGTACCCGGCTATTTTTTTATGGTGTGCTGTAAGAGCGGTCAACAGATTAAGATGGACCAGTTATACAGACATTTATCTCGGGTTTTCGAAAAGACTGTGCAAAGACCGCGGGTGATCAGCTATTTTCCAGGCAGTAGAAGAATAGACTGGTGGAAGTTTAGCGTCACGGCGCTGGGAGATATCGCAGATAGGCCATTTGACCATTTGACCATGGTCAATTGACCATGGAGGCAGGTCGCAGAATAACGGCAAGGATGACCGTTAATTAATGAGATGAGAAGTAAGGAGAAACGTAGCAAGACTTGAGAAATAGGCCTAACAAGAAGGGTAGCGAGAGAATGAAACAGTAGAAGCGGGATGGATGTACTTTGGGTTCCAGGGAGCGAACCACGTATCGAGACGTCGATGGTGTTTTGTGTATCTTCAAACCCTCCCCCCCCCGCACGTGGAAAGAGTGGCAATAGCTATGTGAATAGAAAAATACTCAGTAGGGAGATAATCTCAGAGCACATAAAACCTAAAACCTGAAACTAAAGATTAGAATCTTAAGTAAGAATTAAACCTCAAATTGAAGATAAACTTTAAACTTAATCAAAGTTTGATCAGTGAAGAGTTATTTTTAGATTAGTTTGAAAATATTGATGTGACTATGTTGAAAAGGACTTACTAGTCGAATGACATTGTTTTGTTTTGAACTATTGAATTTGATATAGGGGCAGTGACTCCAGAACTAATGAATAATGACTTTTTATTTTGAATAATGCTAATTTATTTAGTAGAAGTAGTACCACATGAAGAATTTTGAGTTTTGGATGGCTGACTAACAAACGTGTGAGAGGAAACCCATAGATCAATATATTTGAATTTATATTTTGATATTGAGACTTTTCCTGTCTATGGTTTTGAAAGAGTGATTGTGGTCGTTGTTACACGTTGAATCGTATTTGCTGTCTACACTTCACCCTTATCCGTTCGCAACCACACATGCAACATATCGGCAATACATAACCTACATGCAGAATAAAATTTGAGCCAAATAACCATCTTGGTATGTGTGTGGATTTGTAATAGCATCTATGCAACTCCTATGTGGCGTCGACTACTCCCTCCCCCCTTCTTCGGAGAGAAGGGTGGCTAGAGACAGATAGATAGATAAAGAGAGACAGAGATAATTAGATAGATAGATGGATGGATGGACGGACAGACAGACCGACAAACCGACAGACAGACAGACATAAAGAAAGAAAGACTAGATAGATCGATTGACAGACAGACAGAGAGATAGATATATAGATAGGTAGTAGATAGATAGATAGATAGACAGACAGAGAGATAGATAGATATATAGATAGGTAGGTAGATGGACAGATAGATAGGATAGATAGATAGTCGGACGGATGGGGTATGGATGAATAGGTTTGATAGGATGGATGGATTAATGGAAAGACAGACAGACAGACATGCAAATGTATAATGCTATATAGAAACGTGTTTGTATTGGCATGAATGCACAAGACTTTTTTTTCGTTGCAGTCTTACAAATTTATCATGATGAAATTACTGATCTTGAGTCTAATCATAATTGCGGCTCTTGGAGATGTGGAGGAAACTGGTAAGATGGACATTTTCCTAATGGCATTATAACTTTCATTAATTATTTTCCAAATGACAGTTTTAGGAGTCATGTAGAAAATTACATAAAATAAAGACTATAGTAACATAATAGCTTCATTTAGTTTTTGTTAATAAGAGTCTTGCAGGAAATTACCTGAAATAAAGATTATAATAATATTATAGCTTGACGACTATTTTGTTAACAATAACGAGAAGAATTCTAAAGGGGAGATAATAAAATGAACAAATGACGACGTTTGTGTTAATAAAGACGAGAAACATTCAAAAGGGGAGATAATAAAATGAACAAATGACTACGTTTCTGGTTAATAAGAACGAGAAACATTCTAAGGGGAAGATAATAAAATGAACAAATGCGGTGGAAGTAGAAAAAATGCTGGGAGGTGATTTCCTGTTATAATGACCTTGTCAAGAGAAAATGATTTATTTAATTAATTTACAAACACACTTGTGATTTAGAAACGTTATCAAGAGAAGACTTTATATATTTCACACACATACATATAGACGCATTGCGTCAGGTTCGTCCTTTAACAAGAGGAAGATTTAAAAAAAAACTTTACTCATTCATATACACACATTCATAAAAGTGTTACTGGTGAAAATTTTATTTATCAACTTTATGTATACACTTTCTCTTACACACAGATACAAAATCGCCCTTTGGAAGAGACATATTTTATTTATTTAATTACTCACAACACACACACCCACACCCACACACACACACATACACACACACACACACGCACGCACACACGCACGCACTCACTCACTCACACTATTACTCACTAAACAGCAAGCTATTAAACTCTATAATGCATATA
This sequence comes from Sinotaia quadrata, assembly GCA_028829895.1. Taxonomy (NCBI): domain Eukaryota; kingdom Metazoa; phylum Mollusca; class Gastropoda; order Architaenioglossa; family Viviparidae; genus Sinotaia; species Sinotaia quadrata. The sequence goes on from CM054179.1 coordinate 13,457,190, forward strand.
CGACAATTTACTGAGATGATTTCAAGAAGTGAGATAAACGAAGATTGTACAATGTGTCTTTGTGTTCTTTTTCAATAGACAACCGTCACAAAAATAATTATATGGTTTATATACTATTTGTCTTTGTGTTGTTGTACAATAGTTATATCCCCACCTAAATATAGTTCATGTACAATAGACACATTCCCACCTAAATATAGTTCATGTACAATAGACACATCCCCACCTAAATATAGTTCATGTACAATAGACACATCCCCATCTAAATATAGTTCATGTACAATTTGTCTTTGTGTTCCTTATTTTTCTTTCTATAGAATTGATATTAAAAAAATTAATGTTGTGAGGTGGTGTCCAATTATATATAAACAATTCTTAAATGATTATTATTAATCATAATGCAGGGGTGTCCTTAATTATATTATTAACACTGAAATGAGTGTTAGTAATCATAATGCATTGTTGACAATGGTATTATTACACGTAACAACAGTGAAATGAGAATGATTCATCATACAGCAATGGCATCTCATGTATTTATATAATTAACTCTGAAATTAATGCTATTAGTCATAACACATTGCGGTATTTATATAATTAACTCTGAAATTAATGTTATTTGTCAGAACAGATTGCGGTAAACCTTAAACTATTGAATAGCAAAAAATACTCTTCCACTCTGGACTGGTTTGTATTACATCAGCAAATTCTATCATGTTCTTTACTTGAGTTGTTATTTTAACTCTGGTACTTACAGAAATGACGTCATGCTCAGTACCCGAAGGTGACGTCACATCATTTAACGAACTATATAATAATTAAATTTAAAAAGAGAGACAAGGAAATTTACTTCGCCACAGATGGTCAGGCTTCCTCTCAGGCAATCGTTCTGCGTTGGCACGCACAATCAAAATGGAGGGTCACGCTTTTTCTCAAGCATTCTTTCACAATGAACACTCACAATCAAAATGGAGGGTTACGCTTTTTCTCAAGCATTCTTTCACAATGAACACTCACAATCAAAATGGAGGGTTACGCTTTTTCTCAAGCATTCTTTCACAATGAACACTCACAATCAAAATGGAGGGTTACGCTTTTTCTCAAGCAGTCTTTCCACACGGACACGTACAAATCAAAATGGAGGGCTATACCTTACCTCAAGCATTCTTTTTGGATTATTCGCACGCAAAAATCAAAATGGATGGTTAGGTTTATCTCAAACATTATTTCTAGGTTACTCGCACGCACAATCAAAATGGGTGGTTAAACTGTCGCTCAAGCATTCTCCTTACATCAGTACGAACAATCAAAATGTGTTAGGCTTCCAATCAATCATTCTTTCTAAGTTACTCGCATGCACAATTAAAATGTTTTTGCTTTTTCTCAATAATTCCTTCTAGGTTATTAGCACACACAAAAAAAATGTGTTAGGTTTTATCTCAAACATCCTTTCTTGGTTATTCGCACGCACAAAACAAAATGTGTTAGGTTTTATCTCAAACATTCTTTCTTGGTTATTCGCACGCACAAAACAAAATGCACGGAGGACACACGCATCCAATTTATTATCAATCATTATTGTCTTATATGTCTGATTCTTCTTAATTAAAAACAGTAAATTTTACCCCATAGAATTCTAACATTCGTAACATTTTTATTTATATATATACCTATCTTTGACCTAATTATTAAGTATTCTGTGTGCTAATTAATAAAGTAAGACTTACTTAATTGTAAGACTTTTTGTATTATTTATTTGTCCAAGTTTCCTTTAAATACACTGTAATACTTTTCGTGTTATTTGTAAGTCCACTTACGCTAACGATCGTCTTCATGATCAGACTCGAGATATTTTCAAAATCAAAGAGATTAGATATAGTACTTCTTCAACAAAGAAACTTTCGGTCCATCCCCATTGGACGAATTTGTTATCAACAAGTGTGACTACTAGTCAGAAAAAATACTCATTCAGTTGGAACTGGGTTGGATTCCATCAGCAATATTTAGCTCATTCTCCGCCTGAGTTGTTTACTTACAACTTTGGAACTTACAAAAATATATCATCACAAGGCATGACCAAGGTGGGGCCCTTCAGACCATTTAACAGTTTATATAACAATTTAGTTTAGAAATAGGGATAGGCAAATTTACACTCTCATAAATTCCCAAATAAAATTTACAGAGGAGAGCGTAGGTTTAATCCTACATCTTTGTACATAATTTAGTATAACAATTCCCAAATTGCTTTCACTTAGGTCGGGAGAGTTCATACACTTCTATATTTAGTCTCCTGGTTTACTAACACACATTAATTTTTCAGTTCTATCGTATCTCTATCGTGTATGTGTGACGTAATAATGAGATACGTGATAAGTGTAAATATCAGCCCACCACCTTTGTGAATGTGAGACCAGAGCTAAATGGCTCTCCTGATTCCCATCCACTCATTATAAAGGCCCATCCCCAAATATTCATTATAACAAAGGGTTTCCTGGCAGATGAAGTTTATTTTATGAAAGTTGCATATAACAATTTTATTGTATTCACGTCACATAAACCGATGTTATTGTTTTCACATCATATATGACAGGTTTCTTGTATTAAAGTCATATAAAACAAGTGTATCGTATTAAAGTCATATAAAACAACGTTCATTGTATTAAAGTCATATAAAACAAGTGTATTGTATTAAAGTCGTATAAATCAAGTGTATTGTATTAAAGTCATATAAAACAAGTGTATTGTATTAAAGTCGTATAAATAAGGTGTATTGTATTAAAGTCATATAAAACAAGTGTATTGTATTAAAGTCATATAAAACAAGTGTATTGTATTAAAGTCGTATAAATCAAGTGTATTGTATGCAGTTCACGTAGACATAGAGCAACGTTACCGTGTGCAACTTGTGAAGATCAACCTTAATCTATGCATGTCATGTGAAGCAAGCTTATTGTATAATGCGTATCATGTGAAGTAAACGTATTTTATAAGGCAAGGCAAGCTTATTTCATGCATGCCATAAAGAGACATCATAGTTGGTAAATATTAAATTCAGTAAACTGTAAGTATTAAAATTTAATATTTGTTTGTTATTTTGTGAACGCTATTTTGATTGTAACATATATATATTGGCAATTTCATTAATTCGTCTTAAGTGACATATGTTTTAGAGAGAGTCCAAATGTACATATTGTAAACTTAGTATAATATTAATACATATTGAACACTTAGTGTTATAGTAGTATATTTTGAGTACTTGATCTAATGTCACTAATTCTTAGTGTTATAATTGTACATAATGTAAACTTAGTGTAATATTAGTATATCTTGAATACTTGTAGAGAAACATGTCAGAAGCAGACGATTTAACACAATCTTACTTTTTATGTATATACAACATGCACACACCGATTAAGGTAATTAGCAAGACATTCACACGATGAATAATTAGCAAATCATTCTCTCGGTAATTAACGTAAACCGGAAAGCAATTTATAAAATTCCTCATTTCTTGCTATATTTGTAACATCATCATTTCTGCTTTCAGTACAAAGACCTGCTTCCTGTGTTGACGTACAAAAATATGACAATGTGAGCGGTGTTCATACGCTATTTGTGAATGACAACAGACCTGTCAAAGTCTATTGTGATCAGTCAACTGATAATGGCGGATGGACGGTAAATGACTTGAAGTGTTATTTGTATATTTATATTATTTCCTAATTTACATTTGATAAGTAAGTTATTTTTATTGTTATATTCGTATTCTACTTTTGCTATTTAGAAATGGCGTCTTGTTAATCAGTACCTCTCATTTGTCTTGTTAATCAGTACCTCTCATTTGTCTTGTTAATCAGTACCTCTCATTTGTCTTGTTAATCAGTACCTCTCATGTGTCTTGTTAATCAGTACCTCTCATGTGTCTTGTTAATCAGTACCACTCGTGTGCCGAAAAGTTTCCTAAACCCCAAACCCTCAAGGTGACATCAAGGGAGGTGATTCATACCTGTGACAAAGTTACAAATCTCTAGGACATAAATATTTACTACGACTATAAATGTATGAATGTATGTATGACTTTGTCCAGTCTCTTTTTTAATGTTATGTATGATAGTGTAACAAATAAGATAACGAGTACTTAATCTGTCTATGTTATTAGAGGACAGCGAGAACTAAATCTGTCTATGTTATTAGAGGACAACGAGTACTTAATCTGTCTATGTTATTAGAGGACAACGAGAACTTAATCTGTCTATGTTATTAGAGGACAACGAGAACTTAATCTGTCTCTCGCTCATTACATTTTGATTATTCTCAATAATTATGTAAAGTATTCCTAGTTAAGGTGAGAACAGACAGTTTGTAAACTAAAGACAGAAATATAATAAATTATTTGACGATCTGATCATTTTAAAACTAAGGACACGTTTATAAAATATTTTGTCTATAAATTCTGTAACTTTGTACACTAAAGAGAGAATTAAAATATATTATATGACGATAAATCCTGATACATTTTGTAAATTAAGACATAGTTACAATAATTTTTAACTATATATTCTGACACATTGTTCGCTAAATACACAATTATAATATATGACGGTAAATCCTGACTCACTTTGTAAAGTAAATAGCAATAATAATTCACTCTTCTTAAATTAAGACACAATTATAAAATAATATTTTGACAATAAATCCTGACAGGTTATCCAAAGAAGACAGGACGGATCAGTGGATTTCTACCGGAACTGGGAGGAGTACGAGAAGGGCTTTGGGGACTTAAACGGAGAGTTCTGGATTGGTAAATAATGTATTCGGTAATGTTAATGGGGTTGTGGATTGATAATGTACTCAGTAATGTTAATGGGGTTGTGGATTGGTAATATACTCAGTAATGTTAAAGGAGATGTGGATTGGTAATGTTCTCAGTAAAGTTAATGGATTTCTGGAGTGGTAATGTACTCAGTAAAGTTAATGCATTTCTGGATTGGTAATGTACTCAGTAAAGTTAATGCATTTCTGGATTGGTAATGTACTCAGTAAAGTTAATGCATTTCTGGATTGGTAATGTACTCAGTAAAGTTAATGCATTTCTGGATTGGTAATGTACTCAGTAAAGTTAATGCAGCTTTGTTTTGGTAATGTACTAAGTATCATTAATAGATTTTAATTACTCTCACTGTCACATGTCCGGTCTATGTTTAACGACCCTGTCCTAATATAGAATCCAGTTATCAATATTGGTTTATTGAATAATTCCTAACAATATATTGTCAAAGTATCATGAACTTTGGGACTTCTTATGATAGTATTGTGTAAGTGTCAGATTGGAAGTAAACAACTTAAGTTGAGAAAATGCTAGAAAATTCTGATGTAATGCAAACTTTTCCAACTGGATGAGCAGTTTTATTATCAAATAGTTATGATTTATGAGAACGAGACCAGACAATGGGGTGAGATCTAAAAGTGTACATGCTATAGAGAAACTCTATTCTATAATCATTTGAATTTGGTGTGGCAAAGAGGTCTAGTCTTGAAATGGAACCGTTAGGTTAATGGTGAATTAACTGACTTGTTGAGAGTGAATGGACTTATATTTCACGCTTTTTTGAAATGTTACACTTGTGCTTTACTTAGAGATGTATTATGTGAATAGACTATTATTTCTACAAATGTTGAACTAAGATGCTGCTATATAGTATGATTAACACTTGACATTGTTCTAGTGAAATGGCTCATTAAACTATACATCTTTATTTATTACGATGTGTGCATGTATCAGGCTAATAAATACTGTTGCAGGAAATTGTAAGATGAGACTGGAATGTAAGAAATGAGCTATGAAACAATAAACAGAAAACTTTGTTCCCCGATTATATTTCACAAGGACAAGCAGCTTTTCTAATTTTTCTCCTTGTGAGGTTTGAATCCTAGTTACTGTGTAAACCACTTTGACCAACCGTGGTAAAAGGCAGGAGTGGTGTGTAAGTGTGGAGAAAACACTGCACCCCTTTGATGTATGGTGGCAAGATATCATGACTACATGAGCAATTTCTGGTAGAGAGAAGTTTCCAAGAAATCCTTACAATTGTTTTTCTGCTTGAAGGAGCTGGTATGGTGAATGGTGGAAATCATTACAATTGTTTTTCTGCTTGAAGGAGCTGGTACTGTGAATGGTGGAAATCATTACAATTGTTTTTCTGCTTGAAGGAGCTGGTACTGTGAATGGTGGAAATCATTATAATTGTTTTTCTGCTTGAAGGAGCTGGTATGGTGAATGGTGGAAATCATTACAATTGTTTTTCTGCTTGAAGGAGCTGGTACTGTGAATGGTGGAAATCATTACAATTGTTTTTCTGCTTGAAGGAGCTGGTACTGTGAATGGTGGAAATCATTATAATTGTTTTTCTGCTTGAAGGAGCTGGTATGGTGAATGGTGGAAATCATTACAATTGTTTTTCTGCTTGAAGGAGCTGGTACTGTGAATGGTGGAAATCATTATAATTGTTTTTCTGCTTGAAGGAGCTGGTATGGTGAATGGTGGAAATCATTACAATTGTTTTTCTGCTTGAAGGAGCTGGTATGGTGAATGGTGGAAATCATTACAATTGTTTTTCTGCTTGAAGGAGCTGGTATGGTGAATGGTGGAAATCATTACAATTGTTTTTCTGCTTGAAGGAGCTGGTATGGTGAATGGTGGCTTCAAGGGAATAATGATGGGTACAAGTTTTTGACATGAGGAGAGAAAACACGTGGATATTAATGGAACAATGGACTTGTGACATTGTTGTGAAAAGTGTGTGAGACAGTGCTTAAATCACGTTGTGTAGACACTATTATTGCTTATCTCTGATAACTCATTTTCCAGTATCTGATAAGTATTATCCTTTGATTTATATTGAATTCCTGAATGTACTTTTTGGATATAAGATTATGTTGCAAAATTTATTTGAATGTAGTATCATGTAAATAATTGATGACATGTAATCTATTTCAATGCATTTGTTATAAATGTATATTTGAGTTTTGATTTAATAAATTTAAAGCACCTGCATATCTTCCAAGTGAGAGGTGAGTGGTGTCTGCTGGAGAATTATTGAAAACGTATATTAAGATTTTCATCACTTGTAATTAGTTATGAAAGATGAATAAATAATAATAATCATAAACATTAACTAAGTGGCGTTGGTGTAGAACTACCTATATGTATATATAAATAGAACTTCTTGCTGTATAATGGGGAATTTTCCCAACAATTTTCATTGTTGCATTTAAATTGAACTTGCTGTAATTTGAATGACGTGTGCGTATTTCGTCATGTTCATTTAGAAGTGAGGTCCTGAACGAATGAATGTGCATGGGGGTAGATTTACTGACCGGTGTTTGATGTTTGTGGCAGATAGGTGATCGAGTGTTTGTTGTTTAAGCTGCGTGATGAATGGCCGATAAGCTAGCTAGAGATTATTTTTGCGGAGCGTGTGTGTTTTGCTATACAATGGAAAGCATTGTTAGCTAGGTCAGCGAGTGCGTTTAGAAGACGTTAGACTGCCATTAAATATCTGTCAAAGAAATAGAGTTGCCAAGATCTATCTGTGAATGAAATAGAGGTGCCAATATATATATATATATATATATATATATATATATATATAGAGAGAGAGAGAGAGAGAGAGAGAGAACGAGAGAGAGAGAGAGAGAGAGAGAGAGAGAGAGAGAGAGAGAGATTGTATATGTAAAAATATCTGAGCATGACTTCATGGAATATAGATGTCAAGTAATATGTTTCATTGTGATTGTCTATGTATATTTGATTATTGGTTTAAAAAATTATTGTTAAATTTATTAACCTTATTATGCATATGATAATCTTATGATGGAGAAGAAAGTGATTGGACGGGAGTTCGCTAAATATAGATTAAAGTTAATTTGTCTTCTCCTTTAGTAAATAGTTTTCCACCTATGGAAAGATTATGTGACTGTAAATGTTGTTTATGTTTTGGAAGAGAAAAACATTTATAGTGACCTCATATCCACCAAATGATAAATGAGTAGTGTCTTTAGGATGATCTTTATTAAAATAGATTAAGATTCTCTTCACTTGTAATTGTTTATGAATGATTAATTATTTATTAGTAATAATCATTTCCATCAACTAAGTGTCAATGTCATCACAATCTGTAAAGCAAAATGTAGTAGCGGAAATCATTCATTTTCATCTGGGATTGTTTACTATGTTCATTGTAATTTACAGGTGAATAAGTAACTCATACTATCATGCAGGACTTGCTAACATATATCATCTGACAACAAATATGTAACTCACACTGTCTTTCAGGGCTTGCTAATCTATATGATCTAACAAAAAATAATAATTCCAAACTTCGCATTGACATGATGGGCTTTGATGGTAACACTGCAGACGCCAAGTACAACACGTTCAGCGTTAGTGGCGCCCAGGATTATTACCAATTAAATGTTGGCGGGTACACTGGAAGTGCAGGTGATTTTTTCTTTATATATATATATATATGAGAGAGAGAGAGAGAGAGAGAGAGAGAGAGAGAGAGAGAGAGAGAGAGAGAGAGAGAGAGAGAGAGAGAGAGAGAGAGAGAGAGAGAGAGAGAGAGAGAGAGAGAGAGAGAGAGAGAGAGAATCAAAGAGTAATGTTTACATTTCCGAATAATATTAGTGACATCGTTTGAATACGTTTGAAACATAAGTGTTAACGGTTATTAATATTATTAACATCGTTTGAATACGTTTGAAACATAAGTGTTAACGGTTACTAATTTTAGTAACATCGTTTGAATACGTTTGAAATATAAGTGTTAACGGTTATTAATATTAAAGAAAACGCCAGCGGATGAATAAAGAAGTAATTACCGAAACATTTTAATCAGAGAGGAAAAGCCCATTGCCTTAATAATGAAGTAATTCCTATAACATTTTAATCAGACAGGAAAAGCCCATTGCTTTTAATAATGACTTTCAAGAAGGCAATAACGTCTTTGTTTACAATACCCTCTCACTCACACACCTGTAATCAATCTCTATCAAGTGTAAAAAAGCCAAAGCACTGTTAATAGCAAAATACCAGTGTAAGATACTATTCAAAGTATTTTCTCTAACTCATGAAATCATCAATACATGTATATTACTATCAAATATCAACATGTGTAAGATATTACCCACCTCTCTTAGCACATAATTCAGTCATGCATTCAAATCAATTGACAAGTGTAAGATACTACCAATTCTCTTAGCACATAATTCAGTCATGCATTCAAATCAATTGATACGTGTAAGATATTACCAATTCTATTAGCACATAATTCAGTCATGCATTCAAATCAATTGACAAGTGTAAGATACTACCAATTCTCTTAGCACATAATTCAATCATGCATTCAAATCAATTGACAAGTGTAAGATACTTCCCACTTCTCCTACTACAAGTCTAATCAAGCATTGTATACTTCAGCATGTGTAAGAAATTACCACATCTCACAAATTCATATATACATTCAAAGTACTTACTCTGCCTTGTGAATACACATCAGTCATGCACGTTATATGCATAAATACATTGCTATACAGTTTCATACAACCAAAATCATTTCTTCATATGTAAGACATGTTTTAGTAATAAAAATTTAAAATGCATTGACATAAAGAAAAAGGAAATAAAATGGAATGTGACTTCAGTGTGCTAACTTGCTATCATCAGAGCAAACACATATTTCATGCTCACATTAAATAAATTTTCTTTCCTTATTATACACAATGTTTTTGTCTAGAGGTATTTCCTAAAAGGATTTTAGAAAATCGAGGATGAGCCCCATTTATATTTCACCACTATACCCTGGGGTGACTTTGTAATAATGAATTATATCAAATATGTGTAATTAGGTATGATACATCTACAAGTGCCGGTGCAGAGTATGGGTCTCTGGTTAGATATGTATGTATATCTGTAACTGTTATGCCAATATACTGGTACTGATACATCGCCAATTTGGTTCCATCCCCACTCAGCTGAGAATCAATGTTTATGAATAAATATATATGATGATTATAAATAGACGAATAAAGGACAAGATGTAATCATTAGATTATCACTTTGGACTATGAAAACAAACAATAGAAATTACTTCACTAACCAATAAGCCTTTAAAATAATAACAAGAAATTTAATAAAGAAAAGTTAACAAGATAAAAATTATAGATACAAAGTCATCAACTGGCAATTTTGCTACACTGGAGTCACTTTCTGGATGGGAACTCATGAGCTGGAATGACATCACGGTCTTGTAGACTTAGACCTGCCACAGTTAATAGATCAGAACGTCCCTCTCAAGCCAGGGACACATAATAAGCATCCAGCCACCAAGGCAGTCAGCTACAAAAACAAAAACAAAATCAAAAACAGACAGCTACAAAAAACAAGCCACAGAAAGCAAAGCAGTCAGAAACAAAAATAAAAAAAACCCTGCAACACAAACAATTGCAAAGTCTAAGTGTCCAGTCAATGGCTCTATTAATAAATACTAATTTTGGCATAAGCCTCTGAAAGAAAAAAATATTAACATATTCAAAATAAAACATTGCATATAACATCCTAATAAAACCTAACCATTCGTACAATACAAAGACATTTTACCTTATGCAGCTAAGGGATTTGCTCTCATATACAACACGTCATCGGGAGGGACTCTCCCTGTTCTGTTGCCCACCAAAAACAATTTCAGGAACGAGTGAAGATAAAAATTCGCTATGGGTCTTTTATCAACTTTGGGATCACACCTGCGCCTATTAGACATGCTTTCAATCTGACCAATTGCTAGGCGCTAATACAGATAACGACTTCTACACGCACACGCTGACCTAGCTAACAACGCTTCCCATTGTATAGCAAAACACACACTTGCCAAAAAATAATCCCCAACTAGCTTATTGGCCATTGATCACGCAACTTAAACAACAAACACTCGATCACCTATCTGCCAAAAACATCAAACACCGGTCAATAAATATACCACCATGCACACTCCTTCGTTCAGGACCTAAACCAACATGACATAATATGCATATGCCATTCAAATTACAATAACGTTCATTTAAATATTTAAATGCAACAATGAAAATTTATATAAAATATATGGGAAAATTCCCCATCATACAACAGTGGTATACTTAATGACAGTTTAAAGATAATAATAGAAAATGATGTGGTATTGAGAATGACAGTTTAACGATAATAATAAAAATTAATGTGTTACACTTATCATTTCATTTTACTTTAAATCTAAGAATGTTTATGTTCCTTTCAAAAGTGTTAATAGACATTTAATCCCAGGCTTTGTAATATTTTTCAGTCTTTCATTTCGAAAACTTGTTTGTAACAGATTCTTCTTCTTCCAGGTTTAGTAAAATAATTAAGTAAATAAATAAAATTCTTCTACAACTTTTTATATATATAGTGAAAATAGTAAATTAAATAGTGACAGTATTAGCAGCTGTAGTAGTTAAAATAGTAATATAAACAGTAAAAGTTTTAGCTTTAGTAGTAAAAATAGTAAAATAAATAGTGACAGTATTAGCAGCTGTAGTAGTTAAAATAGTAATATAAACAGTAAAAGTTTTAGCTTTAGTAGTAAAAATAGTAAAATAAATAGTGACAGTATTAGCAGCTGTAGTAGTTAAAATAGTAATATAAACAGTAAAAGTATTAGCTTTAGTAGTGAAAATAGTAAAATAAATAGTGACAGTATTAGCAGCTGTAGTAGTTAAAATAGTAATATAAACAGTAAAAGTTTTAGCTTTAGTAGTAAAAATAGTAAAATAAATAGTGACAGTATTAGCAGCTGTAGTAGTTAAAATAGTAATATGCATATGTTTACTTTTAAACAGTAAAAGTTTTAGCTTTAGTAGTGAAAATAGTAAAATAAATAGCATTTAGCTGTAGTGGTGAAAATAGTAAAATAAATAGTAATAGTATTTCCTGTAATAGTAGTAATTCAAGCAGTAGTAACAATAGTAAGTGTAGCAATACTAGTAGCAGGAAGAGTATTCGTTGAGGTAATTTTGCATAGTAGCATTAGGAGTGCTACTAATATAGTTCTAGTAGTAATATGTTTTGTACTAATATAGTTCTAGTAGTAATTATACTAATATAGTTCTAGTAGTAATAGGAGAGGTACTATGAATTAGTAATACTAATGTTCGAATTATAGTTTTAGAGTTAACTGGAATTGTACTAATATAATTTCAGTAGTAATAGGAGTTGTACTAATATTGTTTTAGTAGAATTTTTTTACTCCATAGTTCCCATATATATTTCTATTTTCGTTTTTGCCATTTCGTCGTGTCCTTTGGAATATTCTGTTCCAGCCATGAACTGTCATCCATATAGTATGTGTTGTTTCATCAATATTCTGTTCCAGCCATGAACTGTCATCCAGATAGTATGTGTTGTTTCATCAATATTCTGTTCCAACCATGAACTGTCATCCAGATAGTATGTGTTGTTTCATCAATATTTTGTTCCAACCATGCACTGTCATCCAGATAGTATGTGTTGTTTTATCAATATTTGAGCAATGTTTGTGTTTTGAATGATTTGAATTTTTTTATGATTTGTGTGTGTGTGTGTGTGTGTGTGTGTGTGTGTGTGTGTGTGTGTGTGTGTGTGTGTGTGTGTGTTTCTGTGTGTGATGTCGACTTAGTACTTGATCTTGTGCAAGAGTACTCAAACAAGCCTCTTTCGATTGTGTTCTTTGTTTCATCAGATTTCTCGAACTTACTGACTACAGAAATGTTTTTGGTTCTATCTATTTACTAATGCCTATGTTGATATTTTTTTCCACGTTTCTTTTCTGTTTGTGTGTGTGTGTGTGTGAAAGGGATGTTGTATAATCCGCTCAGCTTTACTGCTTCTATCAGTGGCTCATCTTTATTGTTATTTCCAGATGTAGTCCACAGTCCACTTCTCCTTAATGATAAAAGAATGCCTACTCTCCGTTAACTAATAACTCAGGAAATGAGTAAGATATATAAAACACTACTCTCCATTAAAGCTGAGGAAATGAAACTCTACTATCCATTAAATAATAACTGAGGAAATTAGTAAAAGTCATGGACAAGAAAACACTACACTCCATTAAGGTCACAATACTACTCTCCGAGGAGAAACAAATGTTATCAACCTACAGCCCTTAAATCTGGAATAAGTTGCCCTTTGAATAGGAAAGCGCAAACACATTTATCAGATTTAAAATATTTCGTTTGCTTTTTATTTTATTTTTCTGACTGACTGAAAAATGGAAAGATAACTCAGTAAATGTTTACGTACAGACAAAATGGGAAATGAAAGGGGTAAACAAATTGACTGGTTGAAGAATGGAAAGATAACTCAGTAAATGGACTGACCAAATGATAAATTGTAGGTAAACATGTCACAGAGTGAGTGGATGCAACTTTTAGAATAATTAATTTATGTATTAATATTTTTATGGTCTTTACAACTTTGGTGTGAGACGTATAGAAGAAAGAATTGATGTTTTCGATGCATTAATTGTCTTCATGCATTTGGTGTGTGACGTCACAGGGGACTCCTTGGCGTACCATAACCGGATGAAGTTCTCGACGTTCGACAGAGATCACGACACATATAGTGGTAACTGTGCCAAGGAAAGTCACGGTGCATGGTGGTATTCGACCTGTTATGCCTCCAACCTGAACGGCCTTTACAAGTCTAAATTAGCTACTGTTGGCCATGGGGTGATTTGGTTCCATTGGCAAATATACCAGAGATCCTTGAAAAGCGTGGAAATGAAAATTAAAGAGAAAGATTGAAATGAAGCACCCCGAGAAACAGAGTACATGATGCATGTGACACAAATAGAATTTTAAAAAATCACTCCATGGCAAATACTCCTTTTAACGAAAAATATTACAATCATTGAATGACACATATTACAATCATTGAATGACACATATTGTTTACATTGAATGACACATATTCGCACGTATGTAAACGTTCATTTATTTAACCTAACATTTATAGAGATTTACAATTCATATCAAAATCAATAATGTAAATTTGAATTTCGCATACAGGGCATAATTCGTTTCAAGTACTACTCCTGTGGATATTCCTACAAAATAAGATAGTATTACAATGTAACAACACACCATCTTATAGAAATACCTATAATTCATTGTAACAACACACCATCTTATAGAAATACCTATAATTCATTGTAACAACACACCATCCTAAAGAAATACCTATAATTCATTGTAACAACACACCATCCTATAGAAATATCTATAATTCATTGTAACAAAGCACCATCCTATAGAAATATCTATAATTCATTGTAACAACACACCATCCTATAGAAATATCTATAATCCATTGTAATCCAAATAGTTACAATCTAGCAACACACCATCATATTATTATTAACTATGACCTTAATGACAAGTGTGTGCTATTTAATTGTCTTCTAAAACAATACAGTGTATTGTACAACTCTTCAATTATTTTAATTTATAGAAATTTAGCTATTATATATCTCATTAAATACATGCAGTCAACTATATATTAAAATTTTAACATGCAGTATTTGTCTATAAATAGCATCATATCATTACAAAATGTATAGATTTGGCTCTGTTGAAATTAATGTGATGTTAAATTAACAGTACAGAATAAATACTAGTTGTGTGAGCATTTCATCATTTACTTCTTCGATATTTGTGTGTGTGTGTGTGTGTGTGTGTTTGTGTGTGTGTGTGTGTGTGTGTGTGTGTGTGTGTGTGTGTGTGTGTGTGTGTGTGTGTGTGTGTGTGAAAGAAGAGATAGACCCGGTGAGAGCGTCTGACTAATCACGACTAAATTATTATGCATACGTACTCACTGAACTCTTGGTTTGGTACGAACTGTTGACTTCTTTCAGGAAATAATCATCTAAGTCAGTGATAGTGTATTGCTAGAAAAACATTCACGGGAAAAGTTGAATGCAGTAACTGGATGAATACCTTTTGTTGTGTAGCATTCCTGATCACCTTTAGGCAGATTTTTAAGTTTTCGATTTGAAATTGTTTGGATACACTATGTGCTCATTACAATTCTTTTACCTACTTCTCAGAAATAATCTATGCTCCCTATATTTCCCCCTTTTCCCTACTTCTCAAAATAATGTGAACTTTTTCTACTTTCCTTGAAATTCATAGTGCTACATACAATCAAGAGATTTTGTGTCATTTGCGGACTTGATTATTTCATGAGAAATAACTTCTCTCAGATTTAAATTATGTTCGTGATTAATTCATGTGATAGTAATGCCCTAATTTGACTTTTGCAAATGAGCAGGCTTTCTGTTTTCACTTTGTCACGTCACATTACGGTGACTACTGTGCGGTATCGAATCACGTTGTTGTGTGAATCGGGCGTTGTCGTCCACGTATCAGTAAAACGTGTTGCTGTAAGTTAATCCGTCTGGACTTCGTTCGAGAACCAATATAGCAGAAATGGCGGCTTGAGATTGTTCTCGAGAATTCACGAAGATTATCTTGAATGTTACTCGTGGTGTGTTAAATATCCCACATGGACAACCAAAAACGTTCCTTTGGGACAGTTCTCCAAGGCGTGCTTGGAGAGCTGGTTGAACAGTTATGTAACGTACCTGTAGGCGGTATTGTTGTTACTGACAAGTTCGCAATGATTGGTAACAGGCGGTACTGACAAGCTCGCAATGATTGGTAACAGGCGGTACTGACAAGCTCGCAATGATTGGTAACAGGCGATACTGACAAGCTCGCAATGATTGGTAACAGGCGGTACTGACAAGCTCGCAATGATTGGTAACAGGCGGTACTGACAAGCTCGCAATGATTGGTAACAGGCGGTACTGACAAGCTCGCAATGATTGGTAACAGGCGGTACTGACAAGCTCGCAATGATTGGTAACATGCGGTGTTGTTGAGAGAATAAATTGGATTGACACACAGGCAAAGATGCATGAATGGAAAAATAATACTGTGTATTTTTAGTGTGTGAGTTTGTGAGTGTGTGGTGGGTGCACGTGAATGTGTATGTGTATGAGACTGGGTGAAGTGAACGTGTCAATGTTCTCTAGAATCGCGTGACGTCACTTGATTACCTGGTCAAATAAAGAAGCTCATTCCTTCGTTTGTCTGTCAAAAATAATTTTGCTGTTAGCGATTTAGACGAATGATTTTATTGATGTCTTTTTTCGCAATTGGCGACGTAGATGAAATATTATCTATCGGTCTAAAAATCTAAAACATCAAGGAATGCACTCGTACACATATTGAGAGTTTAAAATAAAATAAAATAAAATAAAATTTCAGTCAGGCGGACATACAAAGTCCGAAATAAGAAAGACAAAAAAAGAAAGGGACCTCAGAATAATGACAGAAAGAAAGACGGTTTCTATGGAAATAGGCATGCTGGAAAATCTTGGTATCTTCAAACACTTTAGAAAAATATAGCAAGTTATTAAAACAAGTACACTCCAAGACTTGGTACGATTGTGTACGTGGCAGTTTAGTAGATGTGCCCAATGACGTAACAAATCTGTAGATCTGATTCGTGACGTTTTCAAATAGTGAATGTGTGCAGAATCATATCAGAAAATCGGATAAGTTGTCGAACCTGAACGTCAACTTTACTGTATCGGCAAAATCACTTCACCTCAGTTTAGGCGGTTGAAGACGAGAGAGCTTGTGGAAAAGACGTGTATGTAAACAGTATTATCTTTCTCATTTCATCAATCGTGTCAGAGGTCACGTAGACAACGAATAATTTCTTTCTCACTTCCACATTTTCTAAGTGTAGTGTACTGTGACGATTTGTGTTAAATTATAAAATTTAAAATAAATTAAGAAAGATTAAAACTCTCAGTAGTCAGACAAAGCATGAGGTGTGTGATCAACCATTTCCCCAGGAAAGATCTAGTGGTTGAATGATACGTACAAAGAGTTAGATAGATAGATAGATAGATAGATAGATAGGGAGAGGGAGGGGGAGAGAGAGAGAGAGGGAGAGAGAGATTCAGATAGATGGATAGATGGATGGACGGACAGACAGACAGACATATAGACCGATAGTCAGACAGACATAGAGAAAAAAGACAGATAGATATATCGATATACAGACACATAGATAGATAGATAGATAGATAGATAGATAGGAGGGCGGATGGATGTATAGGTTTGAGCGGATGGTTGGATAAATGGAAAGACAGACAGACAGACGGACAAAGACATACACATAAATAATGCTATAAAGAAACGTTTGTATTGACATGAATGCACACACATTTTTTTTTTATTGCAGTCTTACAAATTTATCATGAAGAAATTACTGATCTTCAGGCTAATTATAATTGCGGCCCTTGGAGATGTGGCAAAAACTGGTAAGACGGACATTTTCCTAATGGCATTATAACTTTCATTAATTATTTTCCAGATGACAGTGTTAGGAGTCCTGTAGAAATAAAGACTATAGTAACATAATAGCTTTACTTGTTTTTTTTTTTAATAAGAGTCATATAGAAAATTACATGAAATAAAGATTATAAAACCATAATAACTTGACTACGATTTTGTTAATAAAAACAAGAAACATATTAATACGGGAAATAACGTAATAACTTGACTACATTTTGTTAATAAGAGTCTTGCAGGAAATTACATGAAATAAAGATTATAATAATATAATAGCTTGACGACGATTTGGTTAACAATAACAAGAAACATTCTAAGGGGGAAATAATAAAATGAACGAATGACGACGTTTTAAATAATAACGAGAAACATTCTAAAGGGGAGATAATAAAATGAACAAATGACGACGATTTTGTTAATAATAACGAGAAACATTCTAAAGGGGAGATAATAAAATGAACAAATGCGGTGGAAGTAGAAAAAATGCTGTGAGGTGATTCCTAGTTATAATGACCTTCTCAAGAGAAAATGATTTAATTAATTAATTTCCAAACACACTTGTGATTTAGAAACGTTATCAAGAGAAGACTTTATATATTTCACACACACACATATATATACACGCATCGTGTCAGGTTCGTGCTTTAACAAGAGAAAGATTTGTTTAAAACTTTACTTATTACATATACACACATTTATGAAAGTGCTTTGGGTGAAAATTTTATTTATCTAACGTATGCATACACTCTCTCTTACACACAGATACACAATCGATCTTTCTAAGAGACATATTTTATTTATTTAATTACGCACATATTACACACCACACACACACACTGAGGTGATTTCAAGAAGTGAGATACACGAAGATTGTACAATGAGTCATTGTGTTGTTGTTAAATAGACAACCGCCACATAAATATGGTTTATATACTATTTGTCTTTGTGTTGTTGTACAATAGACATTCCCCCATCTAAATATAGTTCATGTACAATAGACACATCCCCACCTAAATATAGTTCATGTACAATAGACACATCCCCACCTAAATATAGTTCATGTACAATAGACTCATCCCCACCTAAATATAATTCATGTACAATAGGCACATCCCCACGTAAATATAGTTCATGTACAATAGGCACATCCCCACGTAAATATAGTTCATGTACAATAGGCACATCCCCACCTAAATACAGTTCATGTACAATAGGCGCAATTCACCTAGTTAATGGATATGATGATTGTTATTAAATATTAATCGGCTCTTACTATTTACAAGGTATGAGAATTTAAGTTATGTTATTAATAGTTCTTCAGAAGACATTCCTTGTCTCTCTCACTTGGCAGATATACGGATGCTGTAAACGTTTTTTCCTCTTCCACAGCAATTAAAGATAAATATTTACTGTCCGACAATATTTCCGTATGTGGGAAGTTTCGTACTAAAGGAAAAGATAATTCCGTCTTTAATCTATATCTAGCGAGCCCTCTCCATCCATTATCTCTCCAACATATGGTTATCAATATGTTTAAGAAAGTCAGTAAATTTATTAAATCAGCAATCAAATCTACATATAAGAAATAAAATGACAAGTTTATTTGACATCAATATGTCATGTTCAAATAATGTCAATACTTATACAGCCTTTTATCTTTACACATAATTCAGTAGATTAGTTCCCTCAAGGCAGAACACCAATGTAGCAATATTTAGTAACTTCCTTATACAATAAATTACACTATGTAGTCGAGCATACTTTGTCGTCATACATCATCATAGTGAAGTGTATCCTTACACTTACTTACTGAGGTAGAAACTTCTTGAATCCATCACACTTATAGCAGTTTATAAAACAATAAACGTCTTCAACTACCACACTTATAGCAGTTTATAGAACAATAAACGTCTTCAATTTACCACAGTCATAGCAGTTTATAAAACAATAAACGTCTTCAACTACCACAGTTATAGCAGTTTATAGAACAATAAACGTCTTCAATTTACCACAGTCATAGCAGTTTATAAAACAATAAACGTCTTCAACTACCACAGTTATAGCAGTTTATAGAACAATAAACGTCTTCAATTTACCACAGTCATAGCAGTTTATAAAACAATAAACGTCTTCAACTACCACAGTTATAGCAGTTTATAGAACAATAAACGTCTTCAATTTACCACAGTCATAGCAGTTTATAAAACAATAAACGTCTTCAACTACCACAGTTATAGCAGTTTATAGAACAATAAACGTCTTCAATTTACCACAGTCATAGCAGTTTATAAAACAATAAACTGTAATTCTAAAAAATCACAGATTCTAGAAATAAAGAAAATGCTGCTTCTTCACTGTAAGATATAATCAGGGAGCAAACACTAAATTTTATTTCCAGTTTTATTACTTTCTTCCTTTTCTTATCAGTAATGTAAGTTGTGTGGTTACATTATTTCATGCAACATGCCACTGAGTAATATTACACATCATTATCACCACAACATTGATTTATGAACGTGGGATTTATTATTTATAAATGTATCAATGTGTGATTTATTATTTATAAACGTATTAATGGATTGTTACTTATAAACGTATCAATGTATGATTTATTATAAACAAACTTACAATGTGTGATTTATTATGTATAAATGAATGTTTGGTAAATATGGTTATTAATATTGCGTATTGTATACTTTATATTTTAATTTTAAATTCTCAAAAGAATTCATATTTTAATTTTAAATCTAAAGGAGAATTTTCTTTCAAATGGAAATCGTCATCACTATTCCCAAATGGCACAGTTGTACAAGCCTGTGTTGGAGACAATGTAACTTTCCCGTGGGTATTTGATATGACGTCACCAAAGCAGGTTGTTATTCACTGGAGTAAAATATCTGAATATAAGCCAGGTATATAATGTATTTATTGATATAACTTATTCATAAAGATATAATTTATTTATAAAGATATAGTTCATTTATAAAGATATAATTTATTTATAAGATATAATGTATTTGTAAAGATATAATTTATTTATAAAGATATATACATTATTTATAAAAATATATTTTATTTATAACAGTTGCAGCAACTATGTATAATTTTCAACCGGTTTTTCTAAAAAAAAATTAGAATGTGAAATTTTCATTTCACCTGAATGGTAAAGTCAATTATTGAGAAGCTTGATACGATTCCAAGACACTAATCTCCAATCAGTATTTGCATAGTGACGTCATTCATTGTAAAGCTTAATATGTTACCAAGACATTAATCACCAAACAGTATCTCATATTGATGTCAATCATTGTCAGATTTGATATGTTTATAAGACATTGATCAGTAATCAGCTCCTGAATATTGAAGTCATTATTGTCAAGCTTGATTGTTCCCAAGACATTCGATACTAATCACTATCTGTATAGTGACGTCATTCATTGACCGATGGTGACTTACCACATGTAATAATTTGATGCCTTGCGCTACATAAATCTCCAACAGCTCTAAAATATCTAGTCGCCGACCATGTCATTCTTCTAGTTCTATTTAATATGTCTTCTATTCCGTAATTCACCTCTCTCTCTCTCTCTCTCTCTCTCTTTCTCTCTCTCTCTCTCTCTCTCTCTCTCTCTCTCTCTCTCTCTCTCTCTCTCTCTCTCTCTCACACACACACACACACCTGTTGCTAACACTCTGTGTTAGATTTTATCAACTCAATAAATCATCTCTGGAGATTTTAATGCTCGCAATCCTCCATGTGGCAACTCTTCCACATAAACAACCCAAAGGTTTAAAATAAACTACTTGACGAAACAACTTTATTATTATATAATAAATGATTAGCCAACACAGACATACCCATTTAACAACGAAACTACGAAAATCAGTAATAGATTTAAGTTGCTGTCGAAATAGCACAATAAAGAAACAGAGAAACAGCCGACATAGAATAAGATATAGACTGAGAAACAGACGACATAGTAAAATATATAGACTGAGAAACAGATCACATAGCACAAGAAATAGACTGAGAGACGAAATAGTATGAGATATACTGGGAAACAGACTACACATTACAAGAAATAGATTGAGAAACAGACGAAATAGCACAAGAAATAGACTGAGAAACAGACGATGTAGGAACAAAATAGACTGGGAAACAGCCGACATAAGACAAGATATAGACTGGGAAACAGCCGACATAAGACAAGATATAGACTGGGAAACAGCCGACATAAGACAAGATATAGACTGGGAAAGAGCCGACACAGCACAATAATTGAACTGCGGCATGTACAATTATATTATCTTTGTTTCTAAAACATGTTCAATTAATAATCTGTATGTCTTAAAACCAACATAGAAAATTTTATCTTAGAATACGTATGTGTGTCTTAAACCATACATTGTGCCTTAAGAATATTTATGTATGTGTCTTAAACTATAAATAGAAATTTTATCTTGTGAATAGTTATTCAATTCGTATCATGGTGAAAGGTTCTCCAGTCATGTTGACATTTACTCTTAACAGATTATGTTGTTTGTTAACTTGATGATCAACATCTTAACATGTAGCAGAGTAATTTTGCCTGTCCCTATTTCTAAACTTAATTGTTATATAAACTGTTAAAAAGTGACCCGACAACTTGGAGGATAGCAAATTCATCCAATGGGGATGGATATGAAGTTTCTTTGTTGAAAAATCACTCTATTCTAATCACTTTTGAAGTTCAAGTTGCGTCATAAAGATGATTGTTAGGATAAATGACTGATAAAGAAAGAATTGACTTTTAATATTTTATACATGTTTGCTATTGATCTATTATTTGAAATAGAGAATGCTTATGATATTGAACCACACATTCTATGTTCATGAATTTGACTACGTTGTACATTGTACTTGTGAATTTTGATTGATCAATGCTATACATCTATGATGTGTGTGTATTGGGCTAATGAAATTGTTTCATGACTTTTAAGGTGAGAATATTGGTAAGAGAGAGAGAGAGAGGAGGTTAGAGATGAAATGTAGTGCTGCTTGACTTTTGCAGAGTTAACTTTTGTTATGACAGTCTACTCTGACCACTATACTCTACTAGGTTATCTGGGTGTGTGAATCTGGCGTTGTCGTTAACTTAGCAGTAAAATGTGTAGCTGTAAGTTGATTCCTGTGAATTCCATTCAATAGCCAATACAGATAAAATGGTGTCTGGTGTTTGGTCTCGAGAATTCACGAGGATTAATTTGACAGTTTGCAGTGTGTTGAGTAAATGCACATGGAAATTCAAGAATATTCCTCCTGATAAGCTTGATAGTACAGGGCGACTCTTTAATGTGTGCGGAGAAAGCACTTTCAAGGTTCTGGAACAGTTGTGTTAAGTGTTTAAAAGGGGCACGTTGACCCTCGCCTGAATAAGAAAAGCAATGACTTGTGCCAACCGCGTAATTATGAAACACGTGCCTGCAACATCCATCTTTGAAAATGTTATGTGCATTGACATTAATTATTTCTCCTGAAACTCTACTTTCATTTCCGTGATGTTATCATGAACTTGATTATGTATTTATGATTAATTGACTGCTCATATCTATGTTAGGAAAAACTAACATTGTTGTAAAGTGATGTAAATGTCAACACTCTTTTGATTACATTTATTTGTTGTATATTTCACTGTTGATTTAATACATTTATTGCCCTTCTTACACATACTGATTACCTACCATATGTAGGAGAAGAATTTGGGAGGATAGATGGCTCGCTAAATATAGATTAATAGACGTGTTGTGCAGTAAATTTGCCTCTCCCTATTTTTATATTGTTATATAAATTGTCAGGGTAATCCGACCTTGGACAATGCTTATGATGATATTTATGAAAGTATCTGAATTGACGTAAGCAGTCTAGGCAAGAATATCCAAGATTTGCCGATGTAATGCAAACCAGTAAGTAGTTTTCATTATTCAGTGGTTATGATTTACATGAACGAGACCCAGCCATTAGCTAGGGATCAAAAAGTTTACTTGCTGTAGAAAATTATATTATCTGATCACTTTGAATTTGAATTGGCAAGAGGAAGTCTGGTTTTAAGAGGCAATCTTTAGCTTGATTGTGAGTTTAAATGGCAAAGTGCGTGAAGGACTGTTGATACCATGCTGAATCATGATATTATAAATACTATTATTCCTTTCTCTAATAACACCAGTTATGTCCTCTTATAATACTGTCATTGATTTGTATTGACATATTTTTGAATTGTCTTTCGGATAGACAGTGTAATTTTAAAATTATCCGAATATGGGCTTGCGGAAATATTGGTTTTAAGTAATCTATTCTATTTTATTTGTCATATGTAGAGAGAAAACTTTTACAGCGCAAACTGAGTGAGACGAGTGGTGTCTTCTGGAGAATTATTAACATAAATTAAGATTCTCATCACTTGTAATTAGTTATGGGTTATTAACAATAATAATCAGAACCATTAAGTAGTGTGGCATAGGCGTCATGCAATGGAATAAATTTAAGAATAAATAAAGTAAAAATCGACTTATCCCCGTCCCTCATACACACACACACACACACACACACAGACACACACACACACACTCACACACACACACACACACACACACACACACACACTCACACACACACACACACACACATTTTTTGAAAGGATGGCGTATGTTTATTTCATTTAATAAATCGTAAATCCTTTGCTATTATGATATTCATTTCATTTAAAATGGATGACTAAATTAAAACTGCATTTAATAAATCGTAAATACTTTGCTATTATGATATTCATTCTATTTAAAATGGATGAATAAATTAAAAATTCATTTTGTGTAACATAAATGGCAACGTTGTTTGGTTCCATAATTAAACAAATTGTGAATATCTTCACAAAATCAATTTTAAATCATATTGTAAACTAAATTCAAGGTAATATGATAAAAAGTACCGATAATTGATTTTTAAATTAACATGTCAAATGGTTTTTCAGACCGAGTTCTGGCATCATATAATAGAGATAAGTTCTATGGATTATCGCCGGAAAGAGACCTGGAATTTCTGCCAAATGCCGGCATAAAGTTGCAAAAAGTGACTCTGGCAGACAAGGGGGTTTACACGGTTGAAATAATTTTATTTGGACACACAGAGTTCTATAAGCAAGTTGCATTCCTTCAAGTCTCTGGTATGTGATGCTTAAGGTGTAAAGGACCCTAAAGTGTATTCTTTTTAAAAAATAAAATCTATCAATCAATCTATCTATCTATCTATCTATCTATCTATCTATCTATCTATCTATCTATCTATCTATCTATCTATCTATCTATCTATCTATCTATCTATCTATCTATCTATCTATCTATCTATCTATCTAGGGAAAGGATTAAAAGAGTACAAACCAGTATGAAAATCGCGTTAGTCATGTTCTAGTGTCAACCCTGAATGGAGCTAACTAAACACAACACTGCATGGGGCTAACAAAACACAACCCTGAATGGGGCTAACAAAACACAATACTGCATGGGGCTAACAAAACACAACCCTGAATGGGGCTAACAAAACAGAACACTGCATGGGGCTAACAAAACACAACCCTGAATGGGGCTAACAAAATGCAACTCTGAATGGGGCTAACAAAACACAACCCTGAATGGGGCTAACAAATCACAACCCTGAATGCATATGCAATACTTGTAATTAGCTATAATGGATGTATCAGAGAACGGACAATAAATCATCTGGACAGAAAATCAAGAAAGCATCTCACAATAAGGAAATCACTACATAGAAAAACAGACATAGACAGGTTTTGTATGTATCTTTGAAAATGGGAGTCAAATGAATTAAGAAAATGAAAGATGTCATTGAAAGAGAAGTATAGGACTACATCTGGAATATCAACAAAGATGTCATTAAAGGTGAGGTATAGGACTGGTAGACTACATCTGAGTTAGTATCCCTGATAAATAATATCTATGACATGACAACATTTGAGGTCTTCATTTCCGGTAGCTCATACATGCACCCCCCCCCCCCGAGGAATGATTTCTCCAGATATGATGAGACAAGGACATATACTGGATTGACATTAGACATATATATGTTGAGTTCACTTATGGATGTCACATTAGATGAAAATGATAAGGAATTTGACACAACAGTGGTGACAATTTGAAAAATAATCTGTATAAAACTATCAAGGAAAATAAAAGGACATTTAATGAAAGTAATTTGAATTACAAATTCCAAGAGGTACTTCACCATCTACTTCAAAGAAATAATAGCCCTCCTAAAGATTTTAGTTTGTTCTAACCCGAAAGTTATTCAATGTCACAGTTCCTTCCTTAGAAATCATCCCCCTTCTCTCTAGAATGTTGCATTTCTGTACGTTTAACGTGCACATTCCTATTCAGTGCTTGGGATTAAGTACATAACTTAGAGGTAAAGTCCAAAGTGAAGTTTCAGCACATCACTGGCTGTCAAAGTGTTGGCACACAAACACATCACTGGCTGACAAAGTGTTGGCACACAAACACTGCAGTGCGGCAACTCGCCATTGCGTAGCTCGGCCTCATACTCTTTGCACACAACCAACGGTGGTCTCAAGGTCAACAGTCAATCAATGATATACGGGCATCCCGTATCCTGTCCAAATTCATCCACTATTACTGTCACCCTTCTGCCCATGTGATATCACTGAACTTGACCTCAATCCTTATACCATAAGTGGATACTGCACGACTTGACTGCCTGAAATAACTATCAACTATAGAAAAAGAAGTTAATAGAAGATAAGGAACATAATTTGTCCTTGGTTCAACAATCATAGAAACATAAATTCTAAATAAACAAAACTATTAAGCTCTCAGACTAGAAATCCACAATCCATGGAATGTAAATCAGAAGTGATACCAACAGTGATAGGAGCTATCGAGGACACATCATTGGATTTTGAATAAAGTGATAGGTCAACATAAATTTCCCCACTGCTACGAAGAATCCAAAATACTGTGGGACTTCGAGATAAGAACAGATCGGGTGATTCCTGCACGAAGTTCAGACATTGTAGTTCTCAATAAGTCCAACAGAACACTAACAATCATTGATGTCGCTGTTCCAAGTGATAGAAACATAAAAACAAAAGAAAGAGGAAAGAGAAAAAATAGAAAAATACCAAGACCTCAGATTAGAAATTTAGACTATGGAATGTATAGGCAGAAGTGATACCTATAGTGATAGGAGCCTTGGGGAACATAACATCTGAATTGGAAGGCTACCTGAATAAACTCCATGGAAACCACAGACTCGCTCCACTACTCAAAGCAGCGCTCTTCGGAAGTGCCCACATCCTCCGTAAAACCTTGGATCTCTCAGAATCTTGGTAAGATTCCGAGACCTTGGATCACAACCGACAGTCAAACAGAAGTCGTGGAAAGAGGCTGAATAATAATAATAATAATAATAATAATAATAATAATAATAATAATAATAAGAAGAATAAGAATAATAAGAAGAAGAATAAGAAGAATAATACATTGCATTTGATTGGTCAGATGTACCTGTGATAACATCTGACGAGTTGCACGCTTTCATTCTCCCTGAGTATGTCTACAACTCAACAACTGGTCTGTGGCACGTTCAGCTTGGATGTCGCCTTCCAGTCAAACAAAAGCAATTAGCCCTGCCCGTCATCTGGACTGTAAGTATTTAACTCTATTGAAATTAGTATAACGATTATAGTCTGCAACATTAACGTTATAATAGTGTGCATACAACGTATTAACATTTTTAAGTTTATTTAATCTTCAAAATACCATTTTATGGATTTGTTCTCGCGAGCATATATATCCATGAGTGCATATAAATATTAAGAAGTCAGTCTGTGTCTCTCTGTCTCTGTCTTTGTCTCTGTCTGTCTGTAATATATATATATGATATGAAAGTTTGTATGTGTGTGCGTGTGGTGGAGGAAAATGAAATGGATTTATATAAAATCATTCCTGTGCAGACTCCATCAAATCGGACAGCCATCAGTACTTCATATAACAACAACACATTCATCTTGGAACTTCCTAGCCCTTTGGAAGAGGGAGATTACTCCTGTTCACTGAACTGGTCTATCCCGGTTGTCAAATGCTTAAGTACCCATTTAAATACCCGTCGTGTTGCTACCGTGAATGTAAAGAGTGTGAAAACCTTTTTGTCATATCTCGATAGAACTGTAGAAACAGTATGGATTGAAACAGCTAACTTAAACGATTCATTGTGCAATCTAAGTAATATTGTTCAACATCTACAAACCATTGACAAGAAATCTGATGAAGAGATTATAAACCTAAACCAGACAACAGAAAACATTAATAGTGTTCTTCAAAAATTGCAGACCAAACATGATAACATGACAAGAAAGATCAACTATCTTGAGAGCATAACAGCAAATGCCCACATCAAGTATGATAATATGTCAGTCATGGTTCTTAACAAATTTGATAACTTTACAGACGTGATCCAAAGAAAGAATGGCAGCATGACAGCCCAGGTCCAAAGTAAGTTTAATGGCATAACAGCCATGGTCCAAAGAAATAATGATAACATTATAGTCATGGTCCAAAGAAATAATGATAACATAACAGCTATGGTCCAAAGTAGGTTGGATAACATTACATTCAATGTCCAAAGCAAGTTTGATGGCATAAAAGCCATGGTCCAAAGAAATAATGATAGCATTACAGACATGGTCCAAAGCAAATTTGATAACTTTGCAGGCATGGTCCAAAGCAAGTTTGATAACATTACTGCCATGGTCCAAAGCAAGATTGCTGGCATTACATCCATGGTCCAAAGCAAGATTGATGGCATAACATCCATGGTCCAAAGCAAGTTTGATAATGTAAATGTCATCGTTCTCCAACAGCAATCTGATCTCAACCAACTGCATTCTGTTCTCATGGACACTGGTAAATATGATACCATGAAATCTTTGAATCCAATATTTCTTAGTGTTATATTGGTACATCTTTCAGTACTAGTAGTATGTGTCATTAATTCTCAGTGTTATATTGGCACATCTTTCAGTACTAGTATTATGTGTCATTATTTTTTAGTGTTATATTGGTACATCTTTTAGCACTAGTAGTATGTGTCATTAATTCTTAGTGTTATATTGGTACATCTTTTAGTACTATTAGGATGTGTCATTACTTCTTAGTGTTACATTAGTACATCTTGAGCACTTAATGTTACACTATTACATCATGGACACTTGTATCAAGTGTAATTATTTCTTATGTTACATTAGTACATTTTTAACACTTAATGTTACACTATTACATCATGGACACTTGTATCCAGTGGAATTATTTCTTATGTTACATTAGTACATCTTGAGCACCTAATGTTACACTATTACATCATGGACACTTGTATCCAATGTAATTATTTCTTATGTTACATTAGTACATCTCGCACATCTAAAACCTTTACTGAAATTAGCAGTTCATGATTACTTGTATCAAATGTAACTAAATCTTAGTGTTATATGTGCACATATTGTAAGCTTAGTGTTATATTAGTACATCTTGAACACTTTGTGTTATATTAGTACATCTTGAACACTTAGTGTTATATTAGTACATCTTGAACACTTAGTGTTATATTAGTACATCTTGAACACGTAGTGTTATATTAGTACATCATGAACACTTAGTGTTATATTAGTACATCTTGAACACTTAGTGTTATTAGTAAATCTTGAACACTTGTAGAGAAACATGTGAAAAACAGAGACGATTTAGCACAATCTTACTTTTTATGTATATAAAACATGCACACAATGATTAAGGTAATTAGCAAGACATTCACACAACGATTAAAGTAATTAACAAGACATTCACAAGATAAATAATTAGCACATCATTCTCTCGGTAATTAACGTAAACCGGAAAGCAATTTCTAAAATTCCTCATTTCTTGCTATATTTGTAAAATCATCATTTCTGCTTTCAGTACGAATGCCTGCTTCCTGTGTTGACGTACAAAAGTATGACAATGTGAGCGGTGTTCATACACTATTTGTGAATGACAACAGAATTGTCAAAGTCTATTGTGATCAGCAAACTGATAATGGCGGATGGACGGTAAATGACTTGAAGTGTTATTTGGATATTTATATTATTTCCTTATTTAAATTTGATAAGTAAGTTATTTGTATTGTTATATTATTCTTCTACATTTACTATTTAGAAATGGCGTCTTGTTAATCAGTACCTCTCACGTGCCGAAAAGTTTCCGAAACCCCAAACCCTCAAGGTAACATCAAGGAAGTTGCTTCATACCTGTGACAACGTTACAAATCTCTCGGACATAGATATTTACTACGAATATCTATGACTTTGTCCAGTCTCTTTTTTAATGTGATGTATAATAATGTAATGAATAAGACAGCGAGTACTTAATCTCTCTCTCTCTCTCTTTCTCTCTCTCTCTCTTGGAATAGACATTTATAAAGCAGTCTTGGTTCACTCATTATTTTCATTACACTATCTAGAATTGTATATATATATATTTGTTTGATTGTATATTGTATCGATGCATATATTGCCATACTTTCCTTTATTAATGTGTGGAGATTATGTTGTTTACATAGATCGTGCATTTTAAGTAACTAGATTTAAAGTTTAGCAGTTACGTATGTGTGTGTGTGTGTGTCCATAGATATACTTTGTAAAATCAGTCACATAACCCTCCAGTCAACCAGATCACGTGACTATGGTAGATTTATATTGCGAGGGAGTGGGGAAATGGAAATTACGCTAGAAGAAAAACCGAGATGGATAAAAGAAGGAAAGGTGGGAGCAGGAGTTATGGGCCTTTCTAAAGACGAAAGTAAAGAGTATATTAAATACTATTAGAAATTAAACAAAAGTGACAAGCATGAATGTGAGATAATATATAGATGATGTAATATATTTATTGACATTCTTATGCATTTTGATGACCCTATGTTGTAGAAGAATGTGGGTGTATAAAAGCTCTCTAAATATAGATTAAAGACTGGTTTGTCTCCTCCTTTAATAAGACGTTTTCCACCTAAAATATTGATTGATTGTAACCATTTATCTTGAATTTTGTATAGAGAGAAAACACAGCGTCCACATATCCGCCAAGGTGTCTCTTGGAAGATCATTAATAAAACAAATTAAGTTTCTCTTCACTTGTAATTAGCTTTGTATATTTAATTAATTAATAATAATATAATAAATACATGGAGTTGGCATCGTAGATAGATATAAATATAGATATATGGATGGATGGATGGATATGTGGATGGACAGATATATAGATTGATAGATAGATAGTACGCCTTCACACAATGTAACAATTTTAATGAGGAATCAATTAGAGACAAAACAATCTACCCAGACCTGGAAATATCGAAAAAAAAGTTTTATAATTTATAAATTTATTAATTAATAATGATAACATTTCATTTATATATATAATAATATAAACTGGTAATTAATCTCTATGATAATTTCAATTAAACTATTAATAATATAATCGAAAAATTCCTAAGTCATTCTCAAAACAAGATTTACGGATTAGTATTATGATATAGTGTTTAGAATTACTGTATCTCAAAACGTGCGTTTAACATTATCTCAAGTTACAGCGCTTGTGTTGTTGTCTCAAGATAGTGCCTTTGTATTTTTGCTTCTGAAGAGTGCTTAGTATTACTGTGTTTAAAGGTACATCAAGGCAGTGTATGTAACACTACTGTATTTAAAGATACTTCAAGGCAGTGTGATTAACACTAATTTATCTTGTTGTTTAATTAACAAGAACACAATAATTTGTGTATCTCAAGTCAATGTGTTTAACTAATAATCTCACAATAATGTGTTTCTAACTACTTTATCTCAGGACTGTCTTATATATCTCTAGAGAAAAAATATTTTGCACAAATCTCAAGACGAACTGTTTCTTATAATTCTCTAGAAAAATATTTAGCACAAATTTCAAGACACATTGTTTCATATAACACTATAGATAAAACAATCTCACAATAATGTGTTTCTAACTACTTTATCTCAGGACTGTCTTATATATCTCTAGAGAAAAAATATTTTGCACAAATCTCAAGACGAACTGTTTCTTATAATTCTCTAGAAAAAATATTTAGCACAAATTTCAAGACACATTGTTTCATATAACACTATAGATAAAATAATTAGTACATATTTCAAGACAAAATGGAATAATTATTTTATCTCAAAACGATGTGTTTTCAACTTACAAAAGACAGGCGGTTTACGACAATTTTAACAGACATAGATGTTCATGTGAGAACAGTTTGTGGACAGGACTGGGAGTATAGTATCAACTTATATCAGACAGGCTATTTAACATTAATGCATCTCAAGCCAGGACCGGGAGTATATTACTAATTTATATCAGACAGGCTATTTGACATTAATGCATCTCAAGGCAATGTTTTAAGCACTCAGTGAGTGTAATATAAATTTCAACACTGTATGACCTTTTTAATAATTTTTAAAATTTTAGCAACAATTTATGTCAATACAGAGTGTTTAGCACTTATTTATGTCAATACATAGTGTTTAGCACTAATGTATCTCAATACAGAGTATTTAACTTTATTTTATTTCAAAATATTGCATTGAACACTACTTTTTTTCTTGTTATGACATTTTCAATTAATTTGTTAATTTCTCATTGACACCGTTTGTTCCTTTTCTTAATTACACAAACTACTATGACATGAAAATCATGAACAGTACATAAAGAAGACAGGTACAATTAATTTGTTTTTGATTCTGAATGATTACACAAATCGTAATAATTATAAACAATACATACGAAGAAAGGGTGTCGTTGGACTCAACAATCAAGCCAGATGGAATATTATATGGATGGATGGATGAATATTGATTAATTTTTGCATACACAAATGGATGTACAATAAACTGACACACACACATTTCGTATTAATCTAGTTACTTTTGAAACATTACATTTTGATTATTCTCAATAATTGTGTATAGAATTCCTAGTTAAGATGACAAGAGACATAGTTTGTAAACAAAGGACATAACTATAATATAATATATGACGATATAACAAAATCATTTTAAAACTAAGGGTATATTTATAAAATATGTTATCTATAAATTCTGAAACATTGTACACTAAAGACTCAAAGACGACAATCCTGATACATTTTGTAAACAAAATACGCAATAATAAATAATTCACTTTTCTTAAATTAAGACACAATTATAAAATATTATTTTGACAATATATCCTGACAGGTGATCCAAAGAAGACAGGACGGTTCAGTGGACTTCTACCGGAACTGGGAGCAGTACGAGAAGGGCTTTGGGGACGTAAACGGAGAGTTCTGGATTGGTAATGTACTCAGTAATGTTAATCGAGTTGTGGACTGGTAATGTACACAGTAATGTTAATGGAGTTGTGGACTGGTAATGTAATCAGTAATCTTAATGGAGTTATTGATTGGTAATGTACTCAGTAATGTTTATGAAAATGTGGATTGGTAATGTAGTCAGTAATGTTAATTGAATTGTGGATTGGTAAAATACTCAGTAATGCTAATGCATTTCTGGATTGGCAGTGCACTCAGCATTGTTTAATGGATTTCTAGATTGTAATGTACTCAGTAATGTTAATGAAGTTTTATTTGGGTTAGGTACTAAGTAACGCTAATGGATTTAAAGCACTCTCACATTATCTAAATTCGATTATCACATTACTCCCCCCCCCAACATGCATTCAGCTATATCGTCTATAATATTTAATAGTATTTCATAAGATTATAATAAATATTTATCATATCCATTATTTTAGCACTGATAATTCGGTCACGTGTACCACTCCATTTTCTTTTCACGTTATCTATCTATCTATCTATGTATCTATCTATCTATCTATCTATCTATCTATCTATCTATCTATCTATCTATCTATCTATCTATCTATCTATCTATCTATCTATCTATCTATCTACCTATCTATCTTTCTATCCATCTATCTATCTTTCTATCTATCTTTCTATCTATCTTTCTATCTATCTTTCTATCCATCTATCTATCTTTCTATCCATCTATCTATCTATCTGTCTATCTTTCTATCTATCTATCTTTCTATCTATCTATCTATCTTTCTATCTATCTATCTATCTATCTATCTATCTATCTATCTATCTATCTATCTATCTATCTATCTATCTATCTATCTATCTATCTATCTATCTATCTATCTATCACACGCCTTTATGCTTTATATTTAGCTTGAGAATTGTAGGAAAAATTACATTTCCCAACACAACACTGTATATAATATTATTGTATATTACGACAAAACGTGACAGGTCTTGATATGCGTTTTAACAAATGTTGACTGAGGTTTCAATATAAATGGCAAGTTGAAATTTAAACAGAACATGACAGGTCTTTACATGCGTTTTAACAGATGTTGACTGGGGTTCCAGTATAAATGGTAAGTCGAAATTTAAACAAAACTTGACACGTCTTGACATGCGTTTTAACAGATGTTTCTCGGATTCCAATATATAAGGTAAGTCAAAATTTAAATAAAACTGTTGACGAAGTTTGATACCAATTAGTTATAGCGATAAAGTTTAAATACAGAAAATGACTTCGGTTCAAAATGTTATCAGAATTAAAGGCAATGTTTTAGGAATAAATACAGTTAATGGCTGTTAAACTATTAGCATGAATTGCATATTTTTTAAGATTGAAAATACGAAATGGTTACCAATGTCTACATTATTACTTTTAACTTAAGGTCAATAAGTATAAATCCAGATAATGTCTGCTCTGTACAATACACTTAGTATTAATTGCAGATCTTAAGTTTAAACACGAATACCTACTTTTCATTAGGATTAAATGCAGATCGTTGAGATTAAATACAAATAATAGTTAACGTTGTCTCTATTAATAGTATTCACTACATGTCTTTAAGGTTAAATTAAGAGAATGGCTACCTTTATCTCTATTATTAGCATTAACTGCTCGACTTTGAGATTAACAACTTATAATGGCCAGGTTCGAAGTATTAGAACTTGATTTATATTAACGGTTTAACGCTGACAATAGTTATATTTCACAATGTTATTATCATTAACCATGCACATTTTTAAAAATTGAATTCGGACAATGTCTGATTTTGACTATATTATTATTATTAATAGCCAGTTTTTAAGAATAAATACAGATAATTTCTGCCCTTGACTCTATTGCTAGTATTAACTTAGACTTTTGAGATTGAATACAATTAATAGTTCCCTTTGACTGTATTACTATTATTGATAAGACCTCTAAGCTTTAAATACAGCTAATGACTGCCCTTGACTGTATTATTAGTATTCAATGCAGACCTTCTAGATAAATTAAGATAATAACTATCTTTGACTCAATTATCATTACTACCTGCAGACCTTTAAGTTTAAATTAAGATACAGTTTACTGACTATGACTGATAGTGTTGTCAGTGTTTTCTCTATGAATTTAGGTTGGAACATAGATACAGGATATGAATGACATCACTACTTCTCACGTTTGAGTTTAAACACAGTGGCTGGATAAGGTTGATTACATGCATGCTAAGTTTAACGCTTATAAACACGTGTTGAAGTTCAAACACGGCTGCTTGATAAAATTGTCAGAATTTACTTCGTACGTTTACAAGACGAATTGAATGTAGGGGAAGTAAATCATACAAAACTGAACTAGTGAACATTTAGGTAGGAACTGTGTTTTTTAGATCAGTGTGTAAATTTCTTAGAGACTAGTGTATTGAACTAGCTTGAGTTATATAACAATACACATTTACATATAAAAATAGATTTACTCTCATAACTATACATGTTTACATATAAAATAGCTTAGTCTGATAACTATACACATTTACATACACGATAACTTTAGATTAAAGTTAATTTGTCTTCTCCTTTAGTAAGACGTTTTCCACTTCTGGAAAATTTATGCGACTGTTAATGTTTATGTTGTGAAAGAGAAAACGTTTATAGCGCCCGCATATCCACCAAGTTATAAATGAGTGGTACCTATTGGATGATCATTATCAAAATAAATTAAGATTTTCGTCACTTGTAATTGTTTATGAATGATTAATTAATTATTAATATAATTATTTCCATCAATTAAGTGTCAATGTCATGACAATCTGTAACGCAAAATGTAGTAGCGGTAATCATTCATTTTCATCAGAGATTGTTTACTTTGTTCATTGTAATATACTGGTGAATAAGTAACTCATACTATCTTTCAGTGCTTGTTAGCCTATATCATCTGACAAGAAATAAGTAACTCAAATTATTTTTCAGGGCTTGCTAACCTTTATCATCTAACAAGAAATAACTCCAAACTTCGCATTGACCTCACGGGCTTTGATGGCTCCACTGCATACGCCATGTACAACACGTTCAGCGTTAGTGGCGCCCTGGACTATTACCAATTAAATATTGGCGGGTACACTGGAACTGCAGGTGATTGTTTCTTTATATATGAGAGAGAGAGAGAGAGAGAGAGAGAGAGAGAGAGAGAGAGAGAGAGAGAGAGAGAGAGAGAGAGAGAGAGAGAGAGAGAGAGAGAGAGAGAGAGAGAGAGAGAGAGAATCTGAGAGTAATGTTTACGTTTCTGAGTAATATTAGTAACATCGTTTGAATACTTTTGAAGAATAAATGTTAACGGTTATTAATATCAAAGAAAATGCCAGCGGATGAATAAAGAAATAATTAACGAACCATTTTAATATGAGAGGAAAAGCCCATGGCCTTAATAATGAAGTAATTACTAAAACATTTTAATCAGACAGGAAAAGCCCATTACCTTAATAATGATTACTTTGGAACATAGATGATACTGATATTGTTTAAAAATAAAAATGTACAAAAATAAACATAGAAAACGAAATTTTAATATACTGTATCATTACTTCTGTTATCTTTAGTACCACTCATTATGACAAATTAAACTGATGTGCCTTTAATTTTCAGAATTAAAGTGTTTCTTTGCAAATGGGTTGTATTGACGAGTTTAGAAAGCGTTTAGTACATGTCTTTCCCTCCATCACATCTATCTATCTATCTATCTATCTATCTATCTATCTATCTATCTATCTATCTATCTATCTATCTATCTATCTATCTATCTATCTATCTATCTATCTATCTATCTATCTATCTATCTATCTATCTATCTATCTATCTATCTGTATGTCTATCTATCTATCTATCTATCTATCTATCTATCTATCTATCTATCTATCTATCTATCTCATAGTCTTGTCGACCGTTGGGACACCACTGATGACTTGACAACCAGTTTCTTCCATTCCATTCTGTTCTCTGCTTATCTTACTATATTGCTCAGTTTCAGTCCTGTGACTCTCAGATGTTATCCTCCAATCTTTTCCTCCTTCTTCCTCTCCTTACACGGTACCTTGCATGATTGTCATGGCAAGTCCTGTTGCACATATGGCATGCCATTTTGCGTTTTTCCACAATGGCCAATATCTCTTTAAAGGGTCCAATACTTGCCATAATTCCATTTCCTCATTCGTGACATGATCTCTATACAAATTGCCAAGCAACCTTTGAAAGCATCACATTTCAGTAGTTTGTATCCTACTTTCGAGATTCGCTGAGAGGGTCCGTGACTCACAGGCATATAAAATCACAGATACAATCAAGGAGTATATCAGTGTAATCTTTGAGCAGACCCAGATGTTTCTCTCTTTTCAAATTGTCTTCATCTTTGCCATTGTGCTATTATCATCACAATCCAGGACAATATTTCAGGTTTTGATGTCTTTCACGATGACTCCTATGTACTTGAATGTATTAACTATTTTTAGTTTCTGATCACCAGCCATGTCATTACCAATGCCACTGGTGTTGTTGGTCATCAATTTGGTCTTCTCTGCACTGATTTCCATACCAAAAGGCAGTAGCTGCCCTGTCCAGTTTTTCCACGAACTGAGCTAGCTCAGTTTCCTGCAAGGCCATTGATGTCATCGGCAATGCGTAAGTTCGTTATTGTTCTGCCTCCAATACTAACAGTTACTTCATGGTCTTTCAGAGTATCTGTTATGATTCTTTCAAGGAAGATGTTGAAGAGAATAGATGAAATAAATGAAGCAGCCATGTCTGTCTCCCTCTGTTGTCCTGAACCAATTTCCTAATTGGCCGTTGAAGAAGACTACACTGGTGGCTTTGCTGTAAAGGCTTCCTATGACTTTGATCAGGTTGGTATTGATGATGTTCAACTTCATGGTGGACCAACGGGCAGCTTTCCACACTGTGTCAAACGCCTTCTTAAAATCTACAAAGACATGATAAACGTCTTGGTGGTGCTGGAAGTACTTCTTACATATCAGTCTCGGATTAAAAATCTGTTCAGTCGTGCTTTGGCCTACTCTGAAGGCTGCCTGTTCTTCAGCTAGGATTTCGTCAGCTTGCAACTTCAGTCGGTTTAATATAATCTTTTACATGACCTTATTTGGGTAGCATATAAGACATATTGAAAGATTGTTCTGACATTGCTGCACATTGTCTTCTTCCGGATTGTTATTATGACTGACTGAGGCCATAATGTTGGCGATCCCCTGTTTGCCAGATCTTATTGCAGTTTGTTAGTAGGGTGTTTATCATGGTTCTTCTCGGAGGATGCCAGCATTGGTCCCTGGTCGGGTATTGAATATGTCTGGGTCTTCTGTAGGTCTGTGGTTGTAAAGGTCAGAGCAGTATTTTGTCCATCTCTTAAGAAGGTCTTAATCTTCTGTAAAACGTCTGTAAAACTTCTGTAAAACAATACCCCCACTATCTTGAATAGTGGATTAGCGTCCTTGATTTACACTGGTCAGGTCTTTCACCAGATGGTATGCTTTTTGCTATTATCTTTCTTTAAATTATTTTTTATATATTTACATTGGTCTTCAATCCATGTCTCCTTTGCCTCTATCATGTTTTTCCTGATAATTAGGTTGATTTTCTTTTATTGTTTTGTTCCTTCTACTGCTGATTTCTTTTTTCTTTAGCTCTTTACGCTTGTCACACAGATCAAGGATATCCGCCGTAACCTAAGGTTTCTTTACTCGTCTATGTTTGCCAGGATCTCATTGAATCTAATTGTTTGGATTACTACTGTGTTAAATATGTCAATCAATGTGTCTGCGTCTGTGTTCTATGCCCTAGGAAGTAACAGTGGTGCAAATTTCCCTCCTTTCTTTGCTTGAACGGCTTCCTTTACCTCTGAGTCTTTTAGCTTATCAAGGTTGAACTTGATTCTTGTGAGGTCCTGCTTGATGACTTTCTTTAGACGTAATCTGAGGGTCATCATCACTAAGTCATGGTCACTTCCAATGTCTCTCCTGGCAAGCTACTTGTCTTGGCAATGCTTACACTGACATGGAAACGCCTCTTCACTATGATATAATCAATCTGGTTATGGTGTTTTATTTCCGGGCTATGCCAAAGTCCATTTCTGGCTTCTTTGCTTCAGACAATTCGAGCCGGCAAATTCCAGGAGTTTATGTCTCTGTCGTTTGTCTCTGTATTGCAGTAGCGTCCAAATTTATCTTTCAAGCTCTCAATGGCATCCTCTCCTACTTTAGGATTCCAGTCAATTGTACCATAATAATGTCTTTCTTTGTGATCCTGTCCAGGACGTCTTGCAGTTGGTCATAGAAGTCTTCTATTTCTTCTCATCATGGTCCATAGCTAGAGCGTAAACTTGCACAATAGTGATATTGAGCGGGCTGTCCTCAAGCATACGGTGATAAGCAGACTGGAGACTGACCGACAACTCATGACAGTGTTTAATAAATTGTAGGTAAACATGTCACAGAGTTAGTGGATGCAACTTTTAGAAATATTAATTTCTGTTTTAATGTATTTACTGTCTTCATAATTTTGGTGTGAGGTATAGAAGAAAGAACTGATGTTTTCATGCATTTATTGTCTTCATAAATTTGGTGTGTGACGTCACAGGGGACTCCTTGGAGCACCATAACCAGATGAAGTTCTCGACGTTCGACAGAGATCACGACACTTATAGCGGTAACTGTGCCAAAGAAAGGCACGGTGCATGGTGGTACGCGGCCTGTTATTCCTCCAACCTGAACGGCCTTTACTTACCTGAAGAAGAGTCTGGTCACGATGGAGTGATTTGGACCCATTGGGAATCAAACCAGAGATCCTTGAAACGCGTGGAAATGAAAATTAAATAGTAGACATTGAATTGAAGCACCCCGAGAGACAAAGTACATGACGCATGTGACACAAACAGAATTTAAAAAAAAATCATTCGATGACAAATACTCCTTTTAACGAAAAATATTGTAATCATTGAATGACACATATTCGCACGTATGTAAACGTTCATTTATTTAACCTAACATTTATAGAGATTTACAATTCATATCAAAATCAATAATGTAAATTTGAATTTCGCATACAGGGCATAATTCGTTTCAATTACTCCTCCTGTGGATGTTCCTACAAAATCAGATAGTATTACAATGTAACAACACACCATCCTATAGAAATACCTATAATTCATTGTAACAACACACCATCTTATAGAAATACATATAATTCATTGTAACAACACACCATCCTATAGAAATACCTATAATTCATTGTAACAACACACCATCCTATAGAAATACCTATAATTCATTGTAACAACACACCATCCTATAGAAATACCTATAATTCATTGTAACAACACACCATCTTATAGAAATACCTATAATTCATTGTAACAACACACCATCTTATAGAAATACCTATAATTCATTGTAATCCAAATAGTTACAATCTAGCAACACACCATCATATTAGTATTACCTATGACCTTAATGACAGTGTGTGCTATTTTATTGTCTTCTAAAACAATATAATGTATTGTACAACTCTACAATTATTTTAATTTATAGAAATTTAGCTATTATATATCTCATGAAATTCATGCAATAAACTATATATTAAAAAATTAACAGTTTTTGTCTATAAATAGCATCATATCTATACACAATGTGTAGATTTGGCTCTGTTGAACTTAATGTGATGTTAAATTAACAGTACAGAATAAATATAAGTTGTTTTGAGCATTTCTTCATTTACCTCTTCAATATTTGTGTGTGTGTGTGTGTGTGTGTGTGTGTGTGTGTGTGTGTGTGTGTGTGTGTGTGTGTGTGTGAAAGAGAAGAGATAGACCCGGTGAGAGCGTCTGACTAATCACGACTAAATTATTATGCATACGTACTCACTGAACTCTTGGTTTGGTACGAACTGTTGACCTCTTTCAGGAAATAATCATCTAAGTCAGTGTTTGTGTATTGCTAGAAAAGCGTTCACGGGAAAAGTTGAATGCAGTAACTGGATGAATAACTTTTGTTGTGTAGCATTCCTGATCAGATTTAGGCAGATTTTAAAGTTTAAAGTTTTTTTTTTAAAGATTTGAAATTGTGTTTGGATACACTATGTGCTCATTACAATTCATTTTCCCTACTTCTCAGAAATAATCTACATTCCCTATATTTCCCCTTTCCCCTACTTCTCAAAATAATGTGAACTTTTTCTACTTTCCTTGAAATTCACATTGCTACATACAATCACGAGTTTTTGTGTCATATGCGGACTTGATTAGTTCATGTGAAATAACTTTTCTCAGAATTAAATTACAATTTAATTATTTAATGTGAAATAGCTTCTCTGAGAATTAAATTATGTTCGTGATTAATTCATGTGATAGTAATGCCCTAATTTGACTTTTGCAAATGAGCAGGCTTTCTGTTTTCACTTTGTCACGTCACGTTACGGTGACTACTGTGCGGTAGCGAATCACGTTGTTGTGTGAATCGGGCCAATTCTCTAAGGCGTGCTTGGAGAGCTGATTGAACAGCTATGTAACGTACCTGTAGGCGGTGTTGTTGTTACTGACAAGTTCGCAATGATTGGTAACAGGCGGTACTGACAAGCTCGCCATGATTGGTAACAGGCGGTACTGACAAGCTCGCCATGATTGGTAACAGGCGGTACTGACAAGCTCGCCATGATTGGTAACAGGCGGTACTAACAAGTTCGCAATGATTGGTAAGAGAATAAATTGGATTGACACACAGGCAAAGATGCATGAATGGAAAAATAATATTGTGTATTTTTAGTGTGTGAGTTTGTGAGTATGTGGTGGGTGCATGTGAATGTGTATGTGTATGAGACTGGGTGAAGTGAACGTGTCAATGTTCTCTAGAATCGCGTGACGTCACTTGATCACCTGGTCAGATAAAGAAGTTCATTTGTTCGTTTGTCTGTCAAAATAAAATTTGCTGTTAGCGATTTAGAAGAATGATTTCATTGATGTCTTTTTTCGCAACTGGCGATGTAGATGAAATATTATCTATCGCGACATTTTTCCCAAAGTAGTTGTATTCAATCGGTCTAAAAATCTAAAACGTCCAGGAATGCACTCGTACACATATTGAGAGTTTAAAATAAAATTTAATTTCAGTCAGGCGGACATACAAAATCTGAAATAAGAAAGAGAAAAATGAAAGACACCTCAGACTAATGACAGAAAGATGATTTATATGGAAATAGCATGCTGGAAAATGTGGCATCTTTAAACACTTTACAATAATATAGCACGATTCCTTTATCTTTAAAAGCAAGCCTTCAAAACAAGTACACTCCAAGACTTGGTAAATTCCTGTACGTGGCAGTTTAGTAGATGTGCCCAATGACGTAACATATCTGTAGATCTGATTCGTGACGTTTTCAAATAGTGAATGCGTGCAGAATCATATCATAAAATCGGATAAGTTGTCGAACCTGAACGTCAACTTTACTGATTCGGCAAAATCACTCCGCTTCTTTTTGGGCGGTTGAAGACGAGAGAGTTTTTGGAAAAAATACAAGTATGTAAACAGTACCATCTTTCTCATTTCATCAATTGTGTCAGAGGTCATGTAGACAACGACTAATTTCTTTCTCACTTCCACATTTTGTATGCGTTGTAAACTGTGCAGTTTGTGTTAAATTATACAATTTAAAATAAATTAAAACAAACCAACAGGTGTGTGATCATCCATTTTCCCAGCAATGCTCAAGTGGTTGAATGCTTATATTGTCAGCTGACTAAGTATTATATATTTCTGACAATTGAATTACAACAAAATGAAGCAAAACTAAATATTATGTATTTGTGAGAACTGAATTACAACTTAAAGCGGTCAAACATTTTCTCAGAAAAGGTCCAGTGGTTGAATGCATGTATTATTAGTTGATTAAGTATTATATACTTCTGATAATTAAATTACAACACAACGCGGCCAAAACTAAGTATTATATATTTGTGACAATTACATTACAACATAACGCGGCTAAAACTAAGTATTATGTATTTGTGACAATTAAATTAAAACATAACGCGGCCAAACCTAAGGTACATCACAGAATAACCAGGTAGAAATCCACATGTCATTATGTGATAAGGGAAGTATTTTACTGTGTTTGTGAGGATTTTATACGTGCATCTATCTATCTATCTATCTATCTATCTATCTATCTATCTATCTATCTATCTGTCTATCTATCTATCTATCTATCTATCTATCTATCTATCTATCTATCTATCTATCTATCTCTCTCTCTCTCTCTCTCTCTCTCTCTCTTATCTATCTATCTATCTATCAATCTATCTATCTATCTGTCTGCCTGTCTATCTATCTTGAATAGATAGATAGATAGATAGATAGATAGATAGATAGATAGACGGTCGGCGGATGGTTGGATTAATGGAAAGACAAACAGACAGTCAGACAGACAGAGTGACGGACAACGTCATATACATATATCCCTATTTGCATTGGCTT
Organism: Sinotaia quadrata; assembly: GCA_028829895.1. NCBI lineage: Eukaryota > Metazoa > Mollusca > Gastropoda > Architaenioglossa > Viviparidae > Sinotaia > Sinotaia quadrata. The sequence continues at coordinate 13,500,639 of CM054179.1, forward strand.
TAATGCAAACACATTTTTTTTTCATTGCAGTCTTACAAATTTATCATGGAGAAACTACTGATGTTGAGTCTAATCATGATTGCGGCCCTTGGAGATGTGGAGAAAACTGGTAAGACGGACATTTTCCTAATGGCATTATAACTTTCATTAATTATTTTCCAGATGTCAATGTTAGGAGTCCTGTACAAAATTACATGAAATAAAGACTATAGTAACATAATAGCTTTACTTCGTTTTTGTTAATAAGAGTCGTGCAGGAAATTACATGAAATAAAGATTACAATAATATAATAACATGAAGACGTTTTTGTTAATAAGAACGAGAAACATTCTAAGGGGGAGATAATAAAAAGAACAAATGACGACGTATGTACACACTTATCAATGTGTGATTTATTACGTATACACTTACTAATGTGTGATTTATTATGTACACACTTATCAATGTTTAATGTTTGATTTATAATATACACACTTATCAATGTGATTTATTATGTACACACGTATCAATGTTTAATGTTTGATTTATTATGTACACACTTATCAATGTTTAATGTTTGATTTATTATGTACACACTTATCAATGTTTAATGTTTGATTTATTATGTACACACTTATCAATGTTTAATGTTTGATTTATTATGTACATACTTATCAATGTGTGATTTATTATGAGTAAATGCATGTTTGGTAAATATGGTTATTAATATTGCGTATTGTATATTTATATTTTAATTTTATATTCTTTTTAAATTAAAAAATATATTTTAATTCTAAATCTAAAGGAGTCTTTGCTTTCAAATGGAAATCGTCATCACTATTCCCAAATGGCACAGTTGTACAAGCCTGTGTTGGAGACAATGTAACGTTCCCGTGGGTGTTTGAAATGACGTCACCAAAGCATGTTGTTATTCACTGGAGTAAGACATCAGAAAATAAGCCAGGTATTAATTTATTAACAGCTGAGTAATTTATTTATAAAGATATTATTTATTTAATACGATATAATTTATTTATAGCTGTTGAAACCAAAATAGGAACAACAATGTTTAATTTTCAACCGGATTGTTTAAAAAATAAATCTAGAATGTGAAATTTTCATTTTGCTATGAGAAAACTGCTTTACAGGTTACTGTCACTAGATATTTTGAAACCTGTTTCAAAAAATTGGATATGATTTCCAAAAGTGTTCCGAAACACGTTTATTTACCTTCTCTAGGATGGGTCAAAGGTTCAGCAGTAATTTTACATAATCATTGTGAACCTTGATATATTTCCAAATCATTAATCACCACTCAGTACCTGAAAGGCAAAGTAATTTACTGTGAAGTTTGATAAGATTCTAAGACATTAATCACCAATCAGTGTTTACATACTGAAGTCATTCATTGTTAAGCTTAATATGTTTCCAGGAAATTAATCACCAAAGAGTATCCTATATTGATGTCATTCATTGTGAGATTTGATATGTTTCTAAGACATTAATCATTAATCGGTACCTGAATATTGAAGTCATTATTCTCAAGCTTGATCGTTCCCAAGACATTCATCTCTAATCACTATCTGTATAGTGACGTCATTCATTGACCGATGGTGAATTACCACAAGTAATGACTTGATGCTTTGCGGTACAGGAATCTCCAACAGCTCTAAAATATCTAGTCGCCGACCTCCATGTCATTATTCTAGTACTGTTTAAGATGTCTTTTATTCCGTGATTCAACACACTCACACACACACACACACACACACACACACACACACATACACACACACACACACACACACACACACACACACACACACACACACACACACACACACACACATTCCCACTCCCTCCAAACCACCGAGTCACACTGCCATCCCCTCTAAAGACAAAGCACTAAATCGAAGTAGGAAGTGCTCTACTTAATGTCAACAAACACAATCCACTGTTCTGTTGTCTCCCCTTAATAGCAACAAGCCCACTCCACTTTTCTGTTGTCTCCCCTTAATAGCAATAAACACACTCCACTGTTCTGTTGTCTCCTATTAATCGTAACAAGCACACTCCACAGTTCTGTTGTCTCCCCTTAATAGCAACAAGCACACTCCACTTTTCTGTTGTCTTCACTAAAAAGCAACAAGCAAACTCCACTGTTCTGTTGTCTCCCCTTAATAGCAACACACTCCCATTGTTCTGTTGCTTCACAATATTGACTTCCTAGGGCCAAATAGTTAGTGACTAAGCCACGAATATTAACAGAATGTGAACAACTTATCATATAATGATATTTATTTTCCTGCTAATCATTAATGGGCAATATAGTGAAATCTACTTGAATTCTTATCACACACATCTCTGACGTCACAAAAGGTTAAATGTAATAACTATCATAACAGCAATTGAAATGTTATCAAATATTCTGACAGCACTAGTTGCGTGTAGTAATTAATACAACACAACACGATTCACCGATGCAACAGCCTCGATAAAGCACGATACATGCGTGCAACAACACTGATAAAACAAGATACATGCGTGGAACAACCCCGACAACACGAAATGTCGTATACAATCAGTAATCGTGACTACATAAGAAACGTGTATAGAATAATTATGATAGCACAAGACACGTGCATATACTAAACATGACCACACAATATATATGAAAGACATAACCGTAACCACATATATATTACTTTACATACACACACACACACACACACACACACACACACACACACACACACACACACACACACACACATATATATATGCTAAATTAAAACTGCATTTCCTGTAAAATATTTCGCAACGTTGGACTTGGTTTCATAAGTAAACAAATTGTGAATATCTTCTCAAAATGAATTATCAATCATATTGTAAACTAAATTCACTAATATTTGAAGAAAGTACAGATTAACCATTTTAAAACTATGAAATATTGCATTTTAAAATTTGCAACATGTGAATGGTTTTTCAGACCTAGGGAAACTCTCTGTTCTGGCATCGTATAATAGAGATATATTCTATGGATTTTCGCCGGAAAGAGACCTGGAATTTCTGCCCAATGCCGGCATAAAGTTGCCAAATGTGACGCTGGCAGACAAGGGGGTTTACACGGTTGAAATAATTTTATTTGGACACTCAGAGTCCTATAAGCAAATTGCATTCCTTCACGTCTCTGGTATGTGATGCTTAATTTGTAAAGGACCCTATCTATCTATCTGTCTATCTATCTATCTATCTATCTATCTATCTATCTATCTATCTATCTATCTATCTATCTATCTATCTATCTATCTATCTATCTATCTATCTATCTATCTATCTATCTATTATCTATCTATCTATATGTCTATCATTCTATCTATCTCAGTAAGGAAAGGATAAATAAAGTTCAAACTATTTCAACCCTGAATGGGGCTAACAAAATGCAACTCTGAATGCATATGCAATACCTGTAATTAGCTATAATGGATGTATCATAGAACGGACAACAAATGAAATATATCATCTGGATACAAAATCAAGAAAGCATCTCACAATACGGAAATCACAACATCCAAAAAAAAACAGACATAGACATGTTGTATGTATCTTTGAAAATGGGAGTCAAATGAACTAAGAAAATCAAAGATGTCATTGAAAGAGAAGTATAGGACTACATCTGGAATAACAACAAAGACGTCATTAAAACAGAACAGCAACAAGCCAATACTTCAACCCGATACACTGACATTGAAGACAATGAAAATTCCACAGCCTCGCAACAGTCAATTCCAGTTGATAACATCGCTGGGGAAATTCCATGCAACTTCACTGAAGAACAGCAACGCTTGTTTGAAGACATACAATGCTTCATGGACAAAAATAAGTCACATGAAGACAGAACCCCAACAAGAAGGCTGCAAAACAACAAAGATCTAAGGACAGCAATTGAGAATGCAAATGAAGTACTAAAACGTATCCCCATAAAAGATATCACAGAAACCAACAGTCTAATATACGCTACCGCAAAGGTAATTGAAAGATATATAAGACCAGACACAGTACAAACACAGAAACCATCAGTACCACCATGGAAGAAGAGAATAGAAAAGAAAAAGAGTGTACTAAAAGAGAAATAAGCCAAATGACAGCAGCGGAACAGAATAAGGGAAAACTGAAGGCAAGATTGGTCACCAAATACAATCTCAACTGCAAAAGCACTAAGATTGCAATAGAAGATGCAAAGCAAAGACTTCAAGGACTCAGTCACCGTCTGAAGAGATACACTGCAAGAGGTCAGCAATTCCAAGAGAACAAAATATTCAGAACTGATCCTGGAAGACTATACCAAGAATTTAAAGCAAATTCCAGAACGGAACAACAAATACCAAACATTCATGATACCAAGACCTTCTGGGAAAATATTTGGAGCAATCCAAATACGCATAACACCTCCGCTAGATGGATTCAGGAACTGAAAGATGATCAAAAAGAGACACCTGAACAAAGCTCCGTCACAATCAGTGAGAAAGACATGAAGAAGAAGGTACAAAAGATGGAAAACTGGAAAGCCCCAGGCCTAGATCAAGTACAAATATTCTGGCTGAAACATCTTACCTCCTTACATGGCAGACTTGCTGAACAACTGCAAGACATAGTAAACAAACCAGGAACAGGAACCATACTAGCATGGATGGTAAAGGGAAAAACAAGTCTGTTTATGTAAGATCCAACGCCAAACAACTATCGTCCAATCACATGACTATCTACGACCTGGAAGTTACTATCAGGAATTATAGCTGACAAAATCATGACTCACCTTGAAACAAACAAACTTCTAAACAATGAAAAAAAGGGTGCTAGACAAGGCAGCAGAGGAACGAAGGACCAATTGGCAATTGATAAGTCAATAGTGACTGACAGCAAGAAACGAAGAACAAATCTTGCAATGGTATGGATTGACTATCAAAAGGCCTATGACTCAGTCCCACATTCAGGGATAATAAAACATTAAAATTGTACAAAGTAGCGCCATCAATAATGAACCTAATTCAGGAGTCAATGAAAAACTGGAAAACCATCCTCACATGCAACAACACAAATATTGCAGACATAACAATAAATTGTGGAATTTTCCAAGGTGATTCCCTATCACCACTGCTGTTCTGCATTGCCCTGAATCCTCTCAGTCAAGTGACCCAGAAAACATGGTTAGGATACGAAATGAAAGTAGGACAGATCATCAGCCATTTACTGTACATGGACGATCTGAAGCTGTATGGTAAAAATGAACGTGACATCACATCCCTGATCAATACTGTCAAGATCTGCAGTGAGGACATCAACATGAAATTCGGCCTTGAGAAATGTGGACGAATTATCATCCAGAAAGGCAAGGTCAAAACAACAGAGGGCCTGCAATTCGACATCGGAAAAATCAACGATGTTTCAATGGAAAATGGATATAAGTATCTTGGGATACTACAACATCAAGAAAATATGCAGAGAGAAGTGAAGTACAAAGTTAAGAGAGAATATGAAAAACGGATTAGACAAGTCCTGAAGTCCAAGCTAATTGGGGCTAACAAAATATAAGCCCTTAACGCATACGCAATACCTATAGTAAGCTACACTGGAGGTATCATAGATTAGACAGCAAATGAAATGAATGAACTGGACAGAAAAACAAGAATACTCACAATCCATAAAGCCTTACATCCCAAAGCGGACGTATACAGGTTCTATGTATCTCGAAAAATGGGAGGCTGAGGTCTCAAGAAAATCAAACATGTCATTGAAGAAGTCATTGGCCTTGTGGACTACATCTGGAGTAATAACAAAGATAATCCACTGATAGAAGCAGTAAAGATGAGTGGACTATTCCAACCCCCAGAAACAGACAAAGAAACAAGGAAGTAAACAACGAAGCAAGAACTAGCACATACATGGAGCAAGAAACCTCTGCATGGCCAGTATGTACGACAAGCCGACGAAATATCAACAAAGCAATCTACGTAAAAATGGTTGAAAGAGAGAGAATTGAAAGCAGAAACAGAAGTACTCCTAACAGCTGCACAAGATCAAGCACTAAACACCAAATCACACAAAAAATAAATCATGAAAATTTCAAATGATTTCAAATGTAGACACTACAAATCCATGGATGAGACAACAGAGCACATACTATCTGGATGTCAGGTTCTGACTGGAACAGAATACACCAAACGATAGAATGAAGTGGCTAAACACATACATAGAAATCTGTGTGAGAACTATGGCATGAAACCCCCAGAAAGAGCATGGACGCACCAACCAGAAGCAGTCACCGAAACAGAAGAAGTCAAAATACTGTGGGACTTCGAGATAAGAACAGATCGGGTGATTCCTGCACGAAGACCAGACATTGTAGTTCTCAATAGTTCCAACAGAACAGTAACAATTATTGATGTCGCTGTTCCAAGTGATAGAAACATAAAAACAAAAGAAAGAGGAAAAATAGAAAAATACCAAGACCTCAGATTAGAAATCCAGAGACTGTGGAATGTAAAAGCAGAAGTGATACCTATAGTGATAGGAGCCTTGGGGAATATAACATCTGAATTGGAAGGCTACCTGAATAAACTCCCTGGAAACCACAGAATTGCTCCACTACTCAAAGCAGCTCTCCTCGGAAGTGCCCACATCATCCGTAAAACCTTGGATCTCCCAGAATCTTGGTAAGATTCCGAGACCTTGGATCACAACCGACAGTCAAACAGAAGTCGTGGAAAGAGGCATAATAATAACATTAATACTACTAATACTAATAATAATAACAACACCAGCAACAACAATAATAATAATAATAATAAAAATAAAAATAATAATAATAATACAATGCATTTGATTGGTCAGATGTACCTGTGAATAGCTCTGACGAGTTGCACGCTTTCATTCTACCTGACATTGTCTACAACTCAAGAACTGGTAAGTGGCACGTTCAGCTTGGATGTCGCCCTCCAGTCATACCAGGACAATCCGCCCTGACCGTCATCTGGACTGTAAGTATTGAATTCTGTTCAAATTAGTATAACGATTATAGTCTGCAACATTAACGTTATAATAGTGTGCATACAATGTATTAACATTTTCACATGTATGTAATTTTAAAAAATAAAATTTTGTGGATTTGTATTCGCGCGCATATGTATGCTCGCCTATATATTACTGATCGCATCTGAATAAGATTTTGTTCATAACTCTCTGTCTGTCTGTCTGTCTGTCTCTCTCTCTCTCACTCTCTCTCTCTCTAATATATATATATATATGTGTGTGTGTGTGTGTGTGTGTGTGTGTGTGTGTGTGTGTGTGTGTGTGTGTGTGTGTGTGTGTGTGTATGTGTGTGTGTGCATGTGTGTGTGTGTGTATGTGTGTGTGTGCGTGTGGTGGAGAAAAAGGAAACGGGTTTGATATAAAATCATTGATGTGCAGACTCCATCTAATAGGACAGCCATCAGTACTTCTTATAAAAACAACACCTTCATCTTGGAACTTCCTAGCCCTTTGGAAGAGGGAGATTACTCCTGTTCACTAAACTGGCCTGTCCCGTCAGTTAAATGCTTAAGCTCCCTTTTAAATACCCGTCGTGCTGCTACTGTCAATGTAAAGGGAGTGAATACCCGCTTGTCATATCTCGAAAGAAGTGTAGAAACACTACGGATTGAAACAGCTAACTTAAACGGTTCATTGTGCAATCTGAGTGATATTGTTCAACATCTACAAACCAATGACAAGAAATATGATGAAGATATTATAAACCTAAACCAGACAAGAGAAAACATTAATAGTTTTCTTCAAAACTTGCAGACCAAAAATGATGAAATGACAAGTAAGATAAACTATCTGGAGAGCATAACAGCAACTGCTAATATCAAGTATGATAACATGTCAGTCATGATTCTTAACAAGTTTGATAACTTAACAGACGTCATCCAAAGAAAGAATGGCAGCATGACAGCCCAGTTCCAAAGCAAGTTTGATAACATAACAGCCATGGTTCAAATAAATAATGATAACGTAACAGCCATGGTTCAAAGGAATAATGATAACATAACAGCTATGGTCCAAAGTAGGTATGATAACATTTCATTCAATGTCCAAAGCAAGTTTGATAACATAACAGCCATGGTCCAAAGAAATAATGATAGTATTACAGCCATGGTCCAAAGCAAATTTGATAACTTTGCAGGCATCGTCCAAAGCAAGTTTGATAGCATTACTGCCATGGTCCAAAGCACGATTGATGGCATAACATCCATGGTCCAAAGCAAGTTTGATAACATAACAGCCATGGTCCAAAGCAAGTTTGATAATGTAAATGCCATTGTTCTCCAACAGCAAACTGCTCTCAACCAAACACTCCGCATGGGCAATGGTAAATATTATACCTTGAAAACTTTTATTCCAATACGTTTGTTTCTTTTGTGACTTGTTCTCTCTCACACCGACACAGTTTCATTTCACTAACATACTCCTCATGTGTGTGTGCGTGTGTGTGTGTGTGTGTCGTTTCTATGTAAGTCAGTTCACAAATGCATTAACTGGTGCTGAACTAAAGTGATAAACACACTTACTCGTATTCCGTTATTATTTGATGTATGAAACATGACCAGCAATATGGGTATGGACTATAACTTTATCAACCTTGGCCTAATTCGTTGAGTTCATTAAGCCTCATTTGTATGTTATTTCCAGTCTGTTCTGTTTAATACTGTCTCTATTCATGTTACATCTGGTTTTAGCAATTCTCATTATGTTCTGTTCGTTCACTTGCCTTCTCATACAGTTATCTTATGTTCACTCATTATGATTCTGACCTAATTACCATTAATTACTTTCTGTTTGCTCTGTTCATTTCTTCACATTACTTAATTCTCAGTCTGTTCTGTTCACATTATCTAAAATTAGCAGAGTGTCTTTATTTTCAATATCGCACTGATACAAGTATGTATAGTCTGAAGTCCAGAAATCTATGTCCGGTTTAAGACTGACACAGAAAAAAGGAATTGGTTTAGATTGAAGACAGATATATTAATATTATAAAGTGTAACTGATAACATGGGGAAAGATAATATTTACTAACTCAGGCAGGTCAGCTGATTTCTCTGTTTCTATGCTTTATAAATAGTCCTGAAATATTTGGCATTGGAACTTAAGGGCAGGGCAGTCCGATCGGCTACTGTTATTATTAGCGTTGATACAATAACTTGATATTGATAATTTTGTACATGATACGGCGGCAGGGTTGATAAATATACCCGGACGTGTGAAAGATTCACAGGAATCAACTTACAGCAAAAGGTTTACTGTTAAGTTTGACCATAGCGCTGGATTATCATACCAATTGTAATTTGCTGGAGTACAGTAGTCACTGTTGCTTGAATCGAAACGGAAAAAGACCTGTTTCTCTGTAAAAGTCAAATTAAGGCAGCACTAGATTGCTATATATTTGTTTTAAAGTCATATAAAACAAGTGTATTGTATTAAAGTCATATAAACAAGAATATGGTATTAAAGTCATATAAAACAAATGTGCTGTATTAAAGTCGTATAAAACAAGTATATCGTATTAAAGTCGTATAAACAAGTGTATTGTATTAAAGTCGTATAAAACAAGTGTATTTTATTAAAGTCGTATAAAATAAGTGTATTGTATGCTGTTCGCGTAGAGCAAATTGTGAAGATCAAGCTTCATTCTATGCATGTCATGTGAAATATGCTTATTGTATAATGCTTATCATGTGAAGTAAGCTTATTGTATAATTCTTTTCATGTGAAGTAAGCTTATTGTATAATGATTATCATGTGAAGTAATCTTATTGTATAATGCTTATCATGTGAACTAAATCACGGCAAGCTTTTTGTATGCATGACATACATAGACTGCATAGTTGGTAGATATTAATTTTAGTAAACTTCATGTATTAAAATTAATATTTTTTTGATGAACGTTATTTTGACTATAACATGTATATACAGTCAATTTCATTAATTCTTCTTAAGTAACATATTTTAGAGAGAGTCCAAATGTTAAGGACCTTGAAACATGCATGTTGAAGCCGTTTGAAAACCCATGGATAAATGCTAAATGGGTGAAGATAACTCTTTAACAAGTATAACTATTTCCTATTAGTATATCTTGTGTATTTTATCCAGTGTAAATAATTCTTAGATATGTATTAGTACATCTTGGACACTTGTCTCCAGTGTAATTATTTCTTAGTGTTATATTAGTACATCTTGAACACTTATGTTATATTAGTACATCTTGACCAAATAGTGTTATATTATTACATCTTGAACACTAATGTTATATTAGTACATCTTGAACACTTCGTGTTATATTAGTACATCTTGAACATTAGTACATATTGAACACTTATGCTATATTAGTACATCTTGAACACTTATGTTATATTAGTACATCTTGAACACTTCGTGTTATATTAGTACATCTTGAACATTAGTACATATTGAACACTTATGCTATATTAGTACATCTTGACCAAATAGTGTTATATTATTACATCTTGAACACCTATATTAGTACATCTTGAACACTTGTAGAGAAACATATCAGAAACAGAGGCGATTTACCACAGTCATACTTTTTATGAATATAAAACATGCACACAACAATTAAGGTAATTAACAAGACATTCACACAACGATTAAGGTAATTAGCAACACATTCACAAGATAAATATATAATTAGCAAATCATTTTCTCGGTAATTAACGTAAACCGGAAAGCAATTTCTAAAATTCCTCATTTCTTGCTATATTTGTAACATCATCATTTCTGCTTTCAGTACATAGGCCAGTTTCCTGTGTTGACGTACAAAGGTATGACAATGTGAGCGGTGTTCATACATTATTTGTGGATGACTACAGAATTGTCAAAGTCTATTGTGATCAGTCAGCTGATAATGGCGGATGGACGGTAAATGACTTGAAGTGTTATTTGTATATTTATATTATTTCCCTATTTACATTTGATAAGTAAGTTATTTGTATTGTTATATTATTCTTCTACTTTTGCTATTTAGAAATGGCGTCTTGTTAATCAGTACCTCTCATGTGCCGAAAAGTTTCCTAAACCCCAAACTCTCAAGGTGACATCAAGGGAGTTGCTTCATACATGTGACATAGTTACAAATCTCTAGGACATAAATATCTACTACGACTATCTATGACTTTGTCCAGTCTCTTTTTTAATGTGATGTATAATAGTGTAATGAATAAGACAGCGAGTACTTAAATTGTGTCTATTAGAGGACAGCGAGTACTTAAATTGTGTCTATTAGAGGACAGCGAGTACTTAAATTGTGTCTATTAGAGGACAGCGAGTACTTAAATTGTGTCTATTAGAGGACAGCGAGTACTTCATCTCTATGTCGCGGTTTCTCTCTCTCTGTTATTAGGAGAGATTAGAATGTGGTCATTTGACACAATTCAATGGCAAAAATACAAACAAAAAAATAGTTTCTAGCCGAGAATATCCAGAACGCAATAATGCATGTAACACTAGTTTATCTCAAGTCATGGTATTTAATTAACAGTACTATAATAATGTGATTAACACTAATTTATCTTAAGTTATTTAATTAACAATAGCACAATAATTTGTGTAACTCTACTGTATCTCAAGTCAGGATTTTTAAATAACAATATCACAATAATATATTGAACACTACTTTATCTCAGGACTGTATATTTTGTATATCTCTCCAGACTAAATGTTTAGCACAAATCTCAAGTTCCTTATACCACTCCAGATAAAATAATTAGCATACATTTAAAGACATATTGTTTCATTTTTCTCTAAATTAAATGTTTCATATAACTCTCGAGACAAAATAATTAGCACTCTCCAGAGAGAATACGTGGTACACATATCAAGGCAAAATGGAATTTTTATCTCAAAACGATGTGTTTTCCACTTATAAAAGACAGGCATTTTACCACAAATTAAAGGATCTCAAGACAGGACCATAGGTATAGTACTAATTTATATCAGAAACTACTTAACATTCATGCATCTTAAGACAGGACTGGGAATATAATACTAATTTATATCAGACATGTTATTTAACATTAATATATCTCAAGACAAGGTTTTAAGCACTCAGTGGGTGTAATATAAATTTCAACACTATATGATATTTTTATTATTATTATTATTATTCATTTTAGCACTAAATTATATCAATATAGAGTGTTTAGCACTAATATATGTCAATACTGAGAGTTTAGCACTAATTTATGTCAATAAAGAGTGTTAGCACTAATTTATGTCAATACAGAGTGTTTTGCACTAATTTATGTCGATATAGAGTGCTTAGCACTAATTTATGTCGATACAGAGCGTTTAGCACTAATTTATGTCAATACAGGTTGTTTAGCATTAATTTATGTCAATACAGAGTCTTTAGCTTTATTTTGTCTCAAAATATTGCACTGAGCACTAATTTATATCAATACAGAATGTTTAGCACTAATTTACTAATTTATGTCAATACTTTTTACCTAGTTATGACATTTTAAATTAATTTGTTAATTTCTCATTGACACCGTTTGTTCCTTTTCTTAATTATACAAACCACTATGATATGAGTATTATGAATAGTACATAAAGAAAACAGGTACAATTAATTTGTTTTGATTCTGAATGATTACACAAATCGTAACAATTATAAACAATACAGACGAATAAATATGTCGTTGAACTCAACAATCAAGCTAGATGGAGTATTATATGGATGGATGGATGGATATTGATTGATTCATACATACACAAATTGATGTAAAAATAAACTTACAGATACACATTTCGTAATAATCTAGTTATTTTTGTAACGTTACGTTTTCACTATTCTCAATAATTATGTAAAGAAATCCTAGTTTAGATGACAACAGGCATAGTTTGTAAACTAAAGACATAGCTATAATATAATATGTGAAGATATAACAAGATTATTTTAAAACTAAGGACACATTTATAAATTATGTTGACTATAAATTCTAAAACTTCTTACTCTAAAGACACATTTATAATATATTATTTGACGATTAACCCTGATAAATTTTGTAAACTAAAGACAGTTACAATAAATTTTAACTATAAATTCTGACATTTTATAAACTAAATATACAGTTATAAAATATTATTTGACGATAAATCCTGAGACACTTTGTAAACTGAATACGCAATAATAATTCACTCTTCTTAAATTAAGACAATTATAAAACATTATTTTGAAAATAAATCCTGATAGGTGTTTCTAAGAAGACAGGATGGGTCAGTGGATTTCTTCCGGAATTGGGAGCAGTACGAGAAGGGCTTTGGGGACTTAAACGGAGAGTTGTGGATTGGTAATGTACTCAGTAATGTTAATGGAGCTCTGGATTGGTATTGTACTCAGTAATGTTAATGGAGTTGTGGATTGGTAATGTACTTAGTAATGTTAATGGACTTGTGGATTGGTAATGTACTCAGTAATGTTACTGGATTTAAATCATTCTCACATTATCTAAGGTCGATTATCATCCTTTCCTCTCCTCCCCCCCCCCTCGACATGCACACAGTTATATCGTCTATCAGTCTTAATAACATTTCATAACAGTATGATAAATATTTGTCATATACATCTATGATAAATTGGTCACGTGTACCCCTCCATTATCGTTTCACGTTAGTTTTTCAGCAATATTAGTAAAATACATGTACTCTAATCATCTACCTACCTATCTATCTATCTATCTATCTATCTATCTATCTATCTATCTATCTATCTATCTATTTATCTATCTATCTATCTATCTATCTATCTATCTATCTATCTATCTATCTATCTATCTATCTATCTATCTATCCATCCATCCATCCATCTATCTGTCTGTCTGTCTATCTATCTATCTATCTATCTATCTATCTATCTACCTATCTCTCTATCTATCGTACTCCTTTATCCTTTATATACCGTTGGTATATATTGCTTGAGAATTGAAGGAAATATTACCTTTCCCAGCACAATACTCTATATAACTGTACATCATGTCTCTTAGCATCACCAGACATTTTAGACTTGGTCAGACCACTCTCCATTCCATTGACACAACCTCACCCCCCCCCCCTTAATATGCCCAGACAAATCTTGATTTTCTTCAAATCATCTCCACCCAACTCCTCCCTCCTCACTCTTTGTGAAAACTGTCATCAACTAAACCATCTCATTGAACAATGTACGGTAGAACCGGTATTTGTTTTCTGTCCCAACCCACATATACGTCAAGATTGCCCATCTAAACAATAAACAACCTCAATCATGCGTCAATTGCGGAATTCGTGCACTTACCAGCCTAAATTATGATTTGCCTCATAATCACCCCATTGTTCAAAAAAGCAACAAACACAGGCACAGCAGAATTATCCACAAATCCTGAAAACACATAGCTTCGCCTCCTACTCACTCCTACCTAAGGAGTTTAGAAACTATCACACGTCACACACCCAAACCCGCTCCTGAACGTCACACCAAAAGTTCTTTCCATCCCACATCGAAGTCAACACCCCTCCCCTTCTCTACAATACCAAGAATTTCGAATGTTCACTCATACATGAAGGTGATACTCTCCCACGCCCCATAGAAAACCTTACTCCTAAACCCACCCAATGTGTAGGTAAATTTATATTTTTAATTCAAAACAAACACTTGAACTATTGAATGATATTATCTTTCAGGACTTGATAATGTATATGTTATCGTCATCAAAACATACAGTTGAATAATTGAATGATATTATCTTTCAGGACTTGATAACTTGCATCAATTGACTAAATCTAAAACTGTCAAACTTCGCGTTGACCTCACGGACTTTGATGGTTCTACAGCCTACGCCGTTTACAACACGTTCAGCATTAGTGGTGCCGATGATAATTACCGATTAAAAGTTGGCGGGTATAGTGGAACTGCAGGTAATTCTTTTCTTTACAAATGTTCTTGTAATAATGTGATGTTTAAATTACACAATGCCATCACTGTAATGATCTTAGAAACATATATAATGCGTTACTTAAAGTACAAGGACTGTAATTATTGTAATTCCCTCGCGTTAAAATATGTGGAGGGTACTATTTATGTCAAAGTGGAAGAAATAAAAATGCATATATTAATACATAATTAATTACTGTAAAGACCGCATTAGTGATTTAAACTATGATTATGTTTCACTTAATAAATACATAATTATTGTAAAGATAACATGAGTGATTTAAACTATGATTATATTTCACTTAGATAATAAATACATAAATACTGAAAGGATAACATCAGTGAAGTAAACAGTGATTTTATTTCTACCTAAAAATAAATAAAGAATTAATGAAATGATAACAATAAAACCACTTGTTTGTACTTTGAGAACAAATACACATTTACTGAATTAATAGCATTAGTGATTTCAACAATTCTTGTCTTTCTACTTAGATAACAAATACATAATTATTAAAATATTAAGATAAGTTATGTAAACAATGTTTTTGTTTCTACTTAGATAAGAAACACATACTTATCGAAATGATTGCATTACTGTTGTAAACAATGATTATGTTTTTACTTTGATAACAAAAACACAGGTACAGAAATGATAATATTAGTGATTTAAACGTTGATCAAGTTTCTACAGAGATAACAAATCCATAATTACAGAAGTAATAACATATTGATTTTGACAATGATTATGTTTCTACTTAGATAAGAAATACACAATTACAGAAATGTTAATATTAGTGATGTAAAGAATGATTATGTTTGTACTTAGATAACAAATATCCATTTACAGAAATGATATCATTATTGATTTGAACAATGATTTATATTTCGACTTAGATAATACTGATTCCGTTGTGTAAGGAAAAACATTAAAGAACGCAACACTATTTCCACGCATGTTTACTGTCTATCAAGACATCAGTAAAAGAAAGCAGCACTATTTCCACTCATGTTTACTGTCTATCAAGACATCAGTAAAAGATAGCAGTACTATTTCCACTCACGTTTACTGTCTATCAAGACATCAGTAAAAGAAAGCAGCACTATTTCCACTCATGTTTATGTCTATCAAGACATTAATAAAGTTGTTCGCCTTTATAATTTAAAATAGTAAAATGAATCACTTTGTGTAAATGTGAGTTTATTGATGCTGAATAGTACATTTTATAATATCCTCACTAACCACCATGAACAAATGTGACTTTATTGATTCTAAATAGTACATATAGTAACACCCTAACTAACCACTATTTTCTGTGTGTGACTCTTGTCAACGAACTACTGTGTTTTGTTTTATAAAAGAAAATGTACACGTCTGTCTCACTTGTATAATGTACACGTCTGTCTTACTTGTATAATGTACAATTTTGAAAAGTTACAAGTGAGTTTTGAATGACTACAGTCATGGTACACTTGTATAATGTACAGTTTTGAAAAGTTGCAAGTGAGTATTGAATGAATACAGTCATGGTACACTTGTATAATATACAATTTTGAAAAAGTTACAAAAAAAAGTGAGTATTGAATGAATACAGTCACGCACATTCGCCATTTTGTTTACGTCATTGCTTGTGTAAATGGAAATGTAGAGAGAAGTCACGTAGACGATGTGAAAGCGTTTTATTTAATTCAATATTATGAAAGTATTTGAGCAATTACACCCGCACCCGCCAAGTATATACATTTGCAATTACTAAAAGGTTTTCTTAACAGCGAAAGTGCTTGCACAATCATCGTTACAGAGCTTAGTATTCTAAATCTTTATGTTCCGCCTTAATTTGTGAATTTAACAAAACTTTATACTAAATCTTTATGTTCCGCCTTAATTTGCGAATTTAACAAAACTTTATTCAAAATCTTCATGTTCCGCCTTAATTTGCGAATTTAACAAAACTTTATTCTAAATCTTTATATTCCGCCTTAATTTGCGAATTTAACAAAACTTTATTCTAAATCTTTATGTTCCGCCTTAATTTGCGAATTTAACAAAACTTTATTCAAAATCTTCATGTTCCGCCTTAATTTGCGAATTTAACAAAACTTTATTCTAAATCTTTATATTCCGCCTTAATTTGCGAATTTAACAAAACTTTATTCTAAATCTTTATGTTCCGCCTTAATTTGCGAATTTAACAAAACTTTATTCTAAATCTTTATGTTCCGCCTTAATTTGCGAATTTAACAAAACTTTATTCTAAATCTTTATGTTCCGCCTTAATTTGTGAATTTAACAAAACTTTATTCTAAATCTTTATGTTCCGCCTTAATTTGTGAATTAACTTCAGTTCAATCACATCAAAAATGTGTAAATCTAATTACAAAAAATATAAAAGTCAACATTTTGTATACACGAAATAATCACTTAGTCAAATGGTAAACCATATTTCAATAGTTCCAAATACAAATATTTCTAAATAACGAACCACACATCAATAGTTCCAAATACAAATATTTCTAAATAACGAACCACAAATCAATAGTTCCAAATACAAATATTTCTAAATAACGAACCACAAATCAATAGTTCAAAAATGCAAAATAATATTCTAGAATAAATAATAATTTATGTTAACTTCATTTATTGTCTTCATAATTTTGTGTGTGGCGTTTAAAATAAAACAAAATGCTTTAATACATTTACTGTCTTCATAACTTTGGAGTGTGACGTATAGAAGAAAGAGTTGATGTTTTAATGCATTTATTGTCTTCTTACATTTGATGTGTCACGTCACAGGGGACGGCTTGGCGCGCCATAACAGAATGCAGTTCTCGACGTTCGACAGAGATCATGACATAGATAGTCGTAACTGTGCCAAGGACATGCATGGTGCATGGTGGTACAAGGACTGTCTTGACTCCAACCTGAACGGCCGTTACAAGTCTGACGGAGCTTCTGGTGACGATGGAGTGGTTTGGACACATTGGAAACATGAGAGATCCTTGAAACGCGTGGAAATGAAAATTAAAGAGTAAACATTGAAATGAAGTACCCCGAGAAACAGAGTACATGACGCAAGTGACACAAATAGAATTTTAAAAAATCATTCGATGACAAATACTCCTTAATCTTTTAATGACACATATTGTAATCATTGAATGACACATACTTTTAATCATAGAATGACACCTATTTCCGCATACATAAAACGTTCATTTATTTTAATATAATATTTATAGACATATACAATTCATATCAAAATAAATAATGTAAATTTGAATTTCTTATAAAGTGCGTCATTCGTTTCAAGTACTACTCCTGTGGAAGTTCCTACAACCCAGAGAGTATTACAATGTAGCAACGCACACTCTTACAGAAATACATACAACCTTGTAACAATACACCGACTTACAGAAATACATATAATCCTTGTTTGCAACTCACCATCTTACATAAATCCAAAATTATTGCAAAAACATAATATCTTACATTAATACCTATAATCTATAGTAACAAGACACCATCATATATAAATTACTATAATCTATAGTAACAACACACCATCCTATAGAAATACCTATAATCTATAGTAACAACACCATCCTATAATCCAAAATAGAATTACAATCTAGTAACAGGGCATCACATTATTGATATTTAAATTAAATATTTCATTAAAGATAGTTGTGCTATTTAATTGTCTTAAACAAACATAGTATATTGTATAACTCTTTAATTATTTTATCTTATGGTACTATAGCTATTCAATATCTCATGAAATATATGCAATAATCTTATTAAAAATTTAACATGCAGTTTGTGTCTATAAATAGCACCATATATATACACAATGTGTAGATTTGGCTCTGTTGAATATAATGTGATGTTAAATTAACAGTACAGAATAAATATAAGTTGTTGTGAGCATTTCCTCATTTACCTCTCCTTCGATATTTATGTGTGAGTGTATCTGTGTGTATGTGTCTCTGTACAGTGTGTGTGTGTGCGTGTGTGTGTGTGTGCGTGTGTGTGCGTGCGTGTTTTGTGTGTGTGTGTGTGTGTGTGTGTGTGTGTGTGTGTGTGTGTGTGTGTGTGTGTGTGTGTGTGTGTGTGTGTGTGTGTGTAGGAGTAAATAAAATGTCAAGTTTGGCTTCAAAGAGAACCCACAGTTATTCGCCAAGAAATAACAGAACAAAAATGATACAAACATACCGAATAGTCAATCATAAAAGTGAAGTGATAAGAATGTGAGATGATAAAATGAAAAAACAAGAAACGTTATTATACAACAATAAAATTAATTTAAAAAAATAGAATGAGGAACACAGCCCGGTTAATCCCGCAGGATTCCAAGAAGTAAAGATATTTTCACTGAAGGAATCTTAAAACTGTTTTCTACGTGTCTTGTTAACTTCCATAGCACACAATTTGTTCTGTCCTAAAACAAATTAATCTCAGATATAGACAAGTCCCATTTGGACCAGTAGTCCACAACAAAATAAGTTCAGTAACAACTATGATCAGCTTCAGTGGATGTATACCATTTCTTTAAATAGATGTATCCTAAAATTCAAAATTACAGACTTGAAATTTGACAAGGGATTTAACTTCTGTTCCTGGACGAAGGGTTGTAAAGCTATTATCTCCCTTAGGATCACATCTTAAGAAAAGCAGAAACAAGAAAACTACACCAAGCCGTCTGTTTTTCTGTCCAAAATTAAACCCAAATCACCTGCAATAATTTTACACGCTTTACGTATTTTATTACGTAAATAACATTTCAGTTAGGCTATTCCGGTATTCACAATTCTTTTATCTCATCCCCTGCCAAAAATATTAATACTTTTTTTGGTAAGTAATTCATTCTCCCTGACAATAAATAAACATCCACTTACCTCACAGTTGAAAACAAAGTTTGTCTTATTCCGCTTATCTTTTCTTTCCAGTCAAAGTAATCTGACTGATTATCTATTTCTGAACTGTTGTTTGCAGTCAAAGTAATCTGACTGATTATCTATTTCTGAACTGTTGTTTGCAGCGAAAGTAATTTGACTATTTATCTAAATCTGAACTGTCTACTAGTTTTACAGACTTCACTTCCATGAACGGCTTGCTGGACAACAATCTGTTTTGGTTTAGACATCATTACTTGATCTTATGACATTTGGATATATTTATTTTACCTTATGACATTTGGATATATTTATTTTACCTTATGACATCTGGACATCATTACGTTACCTTATGACATCTGGACATCATTACTTGATCTTATGACATCTGGACATCTTTACGTTACCTTATGACATCTGGACATCATTACGTTACCTTATGACATCAGGACATATTTACTTTACCTTATGACATCAGGACATATTTACTTTACCTTACGACTTCTGGACATCATTAATCCTTGATTAGTTTTGTTTCATTGGAAACACCATGGTCTATCTACTGAAAACAATAACTCTCCCATAAATCTCTTGGTCATGGGCGTCATGGGTGTAGCTAACACAAGTACTAGTGATGCAGTCATGGGTGTCATGGGTGTAGCTAACACAAGTACTAGTGATGCAGTCATGGGCGTCATGGGTGTAGCTAACACAAGTACTAGTGATGCAGTCATGGGCGTCATGGGTGTAGCTAACACAAGTACTAGTGATGCAGTCATGGGCGTCTTGAGTGTGGCTAACACCAGTACTAGTGAGGCAGTCATGGAAATCATGAGTGTGGCTAACACCAGTACTGCTTTGAACTGTTTAGAAATACTGATGAATAAGCAGAGAGGATCAGAATACATCTCTCAATGAAGTGTTTGAACTATATGTACCATGAGTTCTTAAACTAGGCAGTTACTCTAATCCTTCTGCAATACAAGATAATCGTATTGCCGTTATAAAGTGAGACATCAATCCGTTAGAACATTTAGATTATATCGTGTATGGAAGAACTGTATATGTACTTTTTCTCACCATTCTTACAGACTTAAAAATTAAATATCTCTTGCAGTGTATGTAAGACTAGACCTCTCTTCCGAAATATATTTTAAACTCCTTTTAAATTCAGTAAAATGATTTTTATATTCAAACATTTTTAAAGACTTTAACAATAAATATATCTAGTAATGTATGTAAGTATTTACTTAACCTTGTAAGTGAAACTGAATTACATCTTTTATAGTAAGAAAAATGCTTCATTTGTTTTACATTTTATTCCTACATTCAAAGTTAATAAATGTATGGAAGAAAATTTGTAACTGTCTTTTGAAATTATCTGTATATCAGATTTCAGGCCTATGTTAGAAACAAACTTGTATTTCATAGTCCTATATGTTGATACATTAAAATAATACATTTGTATGTCATAATTCAGGCCTGTATTGGAAACTAGTAAACATTAAATTAATACATTAGTAAGTCAGAATTTAAACCTGTATTGAAAACTAGTGAACACACCCAGGTTAAAACGTAACAACAATCAACACACCTGGAATGAAGTGTGTATCTCTTAAATGACTCGCTTTTCTCATGTATCTGTGTCTACATGAACATAAAGACAATGTAACAAGAACTAAGTGTGTATCTCTTAAATGACTTGCTTTTCTCTTGTATATGTGTCTACATGAACATAAAGACAATGTAACAAGAACTAAGTGTGCATCTCTTTAATGTCTTGCTTTTCTCTTGTATCTGTGTCTACATGAACATAAAGACAATGTAACAATAACTAATCATGTTGTCATCTCTGTTGTGGTGACCACCGGTCATCAGCATCGTTCGTCACCATTGTCGTCATGTTTATGACCCAGGTTCTACCACTCATAGGTCCCCTTCACTTCCAATCGAAACTAGTATTTCAAGGTCATGGCACGTTTTCTGCCTTAATTTGCTGCCTGCATTGCAAACTAGTATTTCAAGGTCATGCCATGATTTGTGCCTTATTTTTGCTGCAGTGTGTGCTGTTTCGTTTCCTGATATGTTCTTCTCGCTGGGTTTCCATAAGAAGGTGATATCATTGCTTATTTTTTGTATTGTCCCTTGATGTAATAGTCTGTGTTCTGGTAGTATTGTTTTAATATTGTCCCTTTATGTAATGTCTTATTGTGTTAGTAGTGTGTGTTCCGGTAGTATTGTTTTTGTATTGTCCCTTGATGTAATGTCTTATTGTGTTAGTAGTCTGTGTTCTGGTAGTATTTTTTTGTATTGTCCCTTGATGTAATGTCTTATTGTGTTAGTAGTCTGTGTTCTGGTAATATTGCTTTTGTCCTAGTTCATTTATATGCACTGGAGCTTCTTGAAGTGTAGTTTGTAGTATGTGTTTTGGAAGCGTTGTTTGTAGTGTGTGTTTTGAATGTTTTCTTTGTGTGTAGTTCCTTGATATAATATTTTACTGCGTTTCTAGTGTTTGTTGCGGAAATGATGTTTTTGTCTGGTTCCTATATGTAATGTTTTATATTGTTTGCAGTGTGTTCTAGAAGTGTTGTTTTTGTATAGTTCAGTGATGTCATGTTTTAATGTGTTTGTAGTGTATGTGTAAGTGTTGTTTTTGTCTTGTTCCTTGATGTATGTTGTTGAACTCACGGACAAGCTCGCAATGATTAGTAACAAGCGGTGTTGTTGAGAGAATAAATTGGATTGACGCTCAGGCAAAGATGCATGCATGGAAGAATAATAGTGTGTATTTTTAATGTTTCAGTTTGTGAATGTGTTTGTGTGTGTGTGTGTGGGGGGGAGCAGGTGAGTGTGTATGTATACGCATCGATATAAATGTGTATGTGTATGTGTATGGTTGAAGTGTACGTGTCAATGTTCTCTAGAATCGCGTGAGATCACTTGATCACCTCATTAAATAAACAGGTTCATTTTTTTGTTTATCTGTCAAAATAACTTTTGCTGTTATCGATTTAGAGTTTTAGACGAATGATTTCATTGATGTCTTTTTTCGCACTTGGCGATGTAGATGAAATATTATCTATCGCGACATTTATCCCAAAGAAGTTGTATTCAATCGGTCAAAAAATATAAAACGTCCAGCAATGCACTGTACACATATGGAGAGTTTAAAATAAAATACAATTTCAGGCATAGGGAAATACAAATAGACTAAAAATGGACCCCTCAGAATAAGACGGTTTCTATATAAATAGCATGCTGGAAAATGTGGTATCTTTAAACACTTTAGAATAATATAGCAAGATTCTTTTATGTTTAAAAGTAAGCAATCAAAACAAGTACACTCCAAGACTTGGTAAATTTGTGTACGTGGCAGTTTAGTAGATGTGTCCAATGACGTCACATATCTGTAGATCTGATTCATGACGTGTTCAAATAGTGGATGCGTGCAGAATCATATCAAAAGAAAATCGGATAAGTTGTCGAACCTGAACGTCAACTTTACTGTATCGCAAAATCACTTCAATTCAGTTTGGGCGGTTGAAGACAAGAGAGCTTTTGGGAAAAAACAAGTATGTAAACAGTATCATCTTTCTCATTTCATTAATTGTGTCAGAGGTTACACAGATAAGAATATTTTCTTTCTCATTTCCACATTTTTTTATGCGTTGAATACTGAGCAGTTTGTGTTAAATTATACAAAATTAAAACTTTCAGTAGTAAACAAACCAACAAGTGTGTGATCAACCATTTTCCCAGCAAAGGTCCAGAGGTTGAATGCTTGTATTTTCAGTTGACTAAGTATTAAATATTTGTGACAATTGAATTACAACATAAAGCGGTCAAACATTTTCTTCAGTACCAGGTAGAAGACCACATTTCACTATGATAGATAGATGGATAGATAGATAGATAGATAGATAGATAGATAGATAGATAGATAGATAGATAGATAGATAGATAGATAGATAGATAGGTAGATAGGCGAACGGACGGCGGATAGATGAATAGGTTTGAGCGGATGGTTGGATGAATGGAAAGACAGACAGACAGACGGACAAAGACATACACATGTATAATGCTATATAGAAACGTGTTTGTATTGGCATGAAAGCACATATTTTTTTTATTGCAGTCTTACAAATTTATCATGAAGAAATTACTGATCGTGATGCTAATCATAATTGCGGCCCTTGAAGATGTGGCGAAAAGTGGTAAGTCGGACATTTTACTATTGGCGTTATAAATTTCATTAAATATTTTCCAAATGAAAGTTTTAGGAGTTATGTAGAAAACTACATGAAATAAAGTCTATAATAACATAATTACTTGACTACGTTTTTTTAATAACAGTCGTATAGGAAATTACATGAAATGAAGACTATGATAGCATAATAACTTGACGACGTTTATGTTAATAAGAACGAGAATCATTCTAAAAGGGAGATAATAAAATGCAAAAAAATGACGACGTTTTTGTTAATAAGAACGAGAAACATTCTAAGGGGCCCAAAGGGGGAGATAATAAAATGAAAAAAAATGAGGACGCTTTAGTTAATAAGAACGAGAAGCATTCTAAGGGGGAGATAATAAATGGGGGGAAAAATGACTACGTTTTTGTTAATAAAAACGAGAAACATTCTAAGGGGAGATAATAAAATGAAAAAAAAATGACTACGTTTTTGTTAATAAGAACGAGAAACTTTCTAAGGGGGAGATAATAAAATGAACAAATGCGGTGGAAGGAGAAAAAAATGCTGGGAGGTGATTCCTTATAATGACCTTGTGAAGATAAAATGATTTATTTAATTAATTTATAAACACACTAGTGATTTAGAAACATTATCCATTGGACAATTTATATATTTAATTAATTTACAAACACACTTGTGATTTAAAAACGTTTTAAAGTGAAGACTATATATTTCACACACACATACACATATAGACACATCGCAAAACATCGTGCTTAAACAAGAGAAATATTTTTAAAAGAAAAACCTTTACTCATTCATATGGACACCTTAAAGTGCATCGGGTGAAAATTTTATTTATCTAAAGTATGGATACACTCTCTCCTACACACATACACACAATCGACCATTGTAAGAGACATATTTTATTTATTACACACACACACACACACACACACACACACACACACACACACACACACACACATACACACACAAAACACACACAAAACACACATACACATACACACAAACACACACAAAACACATATACTCTCTGTCTATTACCCACTACTCAGCAAGCTATTAAACACTATAATATACCTATGACAATTTACTGAGATAATTTCAAGAAGAGAGATAAACGAAGATTGTACAATATGTCTTTGTGTACTTGCTCAATAGACAATCGTCACAAAAATGTGGTTTATATACTATTTGTCTTTGTTCTGATGTACAATAGACACATCCCCACCCAAATATAGTTCATGTACACTAGACACACCCCCACCCAAATATAGTTCAAGTACAATACTCACATCCCCACCAAAATATAGTTCATGTCCAATTTGTCTTTGTGTTCTTGATTTTTCCTTCTTTAGACTTGATACTAGGAAAATGAATGTTGTTATCAATAGTGCAGTGGTGTACATTTTTATATATGTGAACAAATTCTTAAATGAATATTATTAATCATAATGCACTGCTGTCCTAAATTATATTATTAACACTGAAATGAGTGTTAGTAATCATAATGCATTCTTGATTATGGTGATATTACACGTAACTGTGAAATGATAATATATTTAATTGTCTCTCTCACTTTGCAGACATGCGGGTGCTGTAAACGTTTTTTTTCTTCCATAACAATTAAATGCGTTTAATTGTTGTTAATTAAACGTTTAATTAATAAACGTTTACTAAACATATGTGGAAAGTTTCTTACTAAAGGAAAATATAAATCCGTCTTTAATCTATATTTAGTGAGTTCCCCATCCATCCATTATCTCTTCAATATATGGTTATCAATATGTGTAAGAAAGTAAATTTATTAAATCAGCAATGAAATATACATATAAGAAATAAAATGACAAGTTTATTTGACATCACTATGTGATGTTGAAATAATGTCAATTCTTATACAGACATTTATCTTTACACATAATTCAGTAGATTAGTTCCGTAAAGCCAGAAAACCAATATAGAATGTCCCATGAGCAACTGTTGTCTTTCTTGAATAGTCTGGGTGCTCCTTTACCATATTAGTTCCTCAAGTGAGAATACCACTGTAGAATATTCCATGAGCTACTGTTCTCACTCTCGAGACTAGTCTTGGTGCTCTTTACCATATTAGTTCCCTCAAGCCAGAACATCAATGTAGCAATTTGAGTAACTTCTGTATACCATAAATGACACTATGTAGTCGAGCATACTTTGTAGTCATACATGAACTTAGTGAAGGGTATACTTACACTTACTTACTGGGGTAGAAAAGTCTTGAATCTACCACAGTCATAGCAGTTTATAAAACAATATTCGTCTTCAATCAACCAAAGTCATAGTAGTTTATAAAATAATAAACTGTAATTCTAAAAATTCCACAGATTCTAGAATCAAAGAAAATGCTGCTTCTTCCCTGGAAGATATAATTAGGGAGCAAACATTAAGTTTTTTCTGTTTTATTCATTTCTTCCTTTTCTTAACATTAATCTAAGTAGTGTGCTTACATTATTTCATGCAACATGCCACTGAGTAATATTACTCCTCATTATCACCACAACATTGATTTACACACGTACTAATGTGGGATTTATTATTTCATACGTATAAATTTTTTAATTTATTATTTATAAATGTCTCAAATTTTTAATTTATTATTTACAAATGTATCAATGTGTGATTTACTATTTATAAATGTATCAATGTGTGATTTATTATTTATAAATGTATCAATATGTGATTTATTATTTATAAACGTATTAATGTGTGATTTTTTTTGGTAAACGTGTCAATGTGTGATTTTATTTATAAACGTATCAATGTGTGATATATTATTTATAAACGTATCAATGTGTGATTTATTTTTTATAAACGTGTCGATGTGTGAGTTATTATTTATAAACGCATCAATGTGTGATTTATTATTTATAAACGCATCGATGTGTGATTTATTATTTATAAACGTGTCAATGTGTGATTTATTATTTATAAACGTAACAATGTGTGATATATTATTTATAAACGTATCAATGTGTGATTTATGTTTTATAAACGTGTCGATGTGTGAGTTATTATTTATAAACGCATCAATGTGCGATTTATTATTTATAAACGCATCAATGTGCGATTTATTATTTATAAACGTGTCAATGTGTGATTTATTAATTATAAACGTAACAATGTGTGATATATTATTTATAAACGTATCAATGTGTGATTTATGTTTTATAAACGTGTCGATGTATGAGTTATTATTTATAAACGCATCAATGTGCGATTTATTATTTATAAACGTGTCAATGTGTGATTTATTATTTATAAACGTAACAATGTGTGATATATTATTTATAAACGTATCAATGTTTGATTTATGTTTTATAAACGTGTCGATGTGTGAGTTATTATTTATAAACGCATCAATGTGCGATTTATTATTTATAAACGTATTAATGTGTGATTTTTTTTTGGTAAACGCATCAATGTGCGATTTATTATTTATAAACGTGTCAATGTGTGATTTATTATTTATAAACGTAACAATGTGTGATATATTATTTATAAACGTATCAATGTTTGATTTATGTTTTATAAACGTGTCGATGTGTGAGTTATTATTTATAAACGCATCAATGTGCGATTTATTATTTATAAACGTATTAATGTGTGATTTTTTTTTGGTAAACGTGTCAATGTGTGATTTTATTTTAAACGTATCAATGTGTGATATATTATTTATAAACGTATCAATGTGTGATTTATTTTTTATAAACGTGTCGATGTGTGATTTATTATTTATAAACGTGTCAATGTGTGATTTATTATTTATAAACGTAACAATGTGTGATATATTATTTATAAACGTATCAATGTGTGATTTATGTTTTATAAACGTGTCGATGTGTGAGTTATTATTTATAAACGCATCAATGTGCGATTTATTATTTATAAACGCATCAATGTGCGATTTATTATTTATAAACGTGTCAATGTGTGATTTATTAATTATAAACGTAACAATGTGTGATATATAATATTTATAAACGTATCAATGTTTGATTTATGTTTTATAAACGTGTCGATGTGTGAGTTATTATTTATAAACGCATCAATGTGCGATTTATTATTTATAAACGTGTCAATGTGTGATTTATTATTTATAAACGTATCAATGTGTGATTTATTATGTGCACACTTATGAATATGTGATTTATTATGTGTAAAGGAATGTTTGGTAATTATGGTTATTACTAATGCTTATTGTATATTATAGTTTAATTTTATATTCTAAATAAAATTTTAATTTTAAAGGAGTCTCTGCTTTCAAATGGAAATCGGCATCACTATTCCCAAATGGCACAGTTGTACAAGCCTGTGTTGGAGACAATGTAACGTTCCCGTGGGAGTTTGATATGACGTCACCAATGCACGTTGTTATTCACTGGAGTAAGACATCTGAAAATCAGCCAGGTATACAATTTATTAATAGCTGAG
This sequence comes from Sinotaia quadrata, assembly GCA_028829895.1. Taxonomy (NCBI): domain Eukaryota; kingdom Metazoa; phylum Mollusca; class Gastropoda; order Architaenioglossa; family Viviparidae; genus Sinotaia; species Sinotaia quadrata. Next base: position 13,529,221 of record CM054179.1, read on the forward strand.
TAATTTATTTATAAAGATATAATTTATTTATAACGATATACTTTATTTTTAAAGATATAATTTATTTTTAAAGATTTAATATATTTATAACGATATAATTTAATTATAACAGTTGCAACCACGTCATTCATTGAACGATGGTGACTTACCACATGTAATGACTTGATGCCTTGCGCTACATAAATCTCCAACAGCTCTAAAATATCTAGTCGCCGACCTCCATGTCATTATTCTAGTACTATTTAAGTTATCTACTATTCCGTAATTCACCTCACCTTATCTCACCTCACCTCATCTCATCTCACCTCACCTCACCTCACACACGCACACACACGCGCACACACACACACACACACACACACACACACACACACACACACACACACACACACACACACACACACACACCTACCTGTCGAAAGCCTCTATGTAAGTTAGTATCAACTCATCTGGAGAGATTTTAACGCTCGCAATCCTCCATGTGGCAACTCTCCACATAAACAACCCAAATGTTTAAAATAAACTACTTGATGAAACAACTTTATTATTATATAATAAATGATTAGCCAAAACAGACATACCCATTTAACAACGAACTACGAAAATCAGTAATAGATTTAAGTTCCTGACGACATAGCACAATAAAGAAACAGAGAAATAGACTACATAGCACAAGAAACAGATTGTGAAACAGTCGACATAACACAAGAAATAGATTGAGAAACACACGACAGAGAACACAAAACTGGAAAACAGCTGACCTAGCACTAGGAATAGTCTGAGAAACAGACAATATAGGAACAAAACAGACTGGGAAACATACGATATAGGAACAAAACAGACTGAGAAACAGACGACATAGCACAAGAAATAGATTGAGAAACACGACAGAGAACACAAAACTGGAAAACAGCTGACCTAGCACTAGGAATAGTCTGAGAAACAGACAATATAGGAACAAAACAGACTGGGAAACATACGATAAAGGAACAAAACAGACTGAGAAACAGACGACATAGCACAAGAAATAGATTGAGAAACAGACGACAGAGAACACAAAACTGGAAAACAGCTGACCTAGCACTAGGAATAGTCTGAGAAACAGACAATATAGGAACAAAACAGACTGGGAAACAGCCAAAATAAGACAAGAAATATACTGGGAAACAGCCGACATAGCACAATAAATGAACAGTGGCATGTACAATTATATTATCTTTGTTTCCAAAACAAGTTGAATTAATTATGTGAATGTCTTAAAAACAACATAAAAACATTTATCTTAAGTATATTTATGTATATGTCTTAAACTATAAATAGATTTTTTTGTTGTGAATAGTTATTCAATTCGTATCATGGTGAAAGTGTCTCCTGTCATGTTAAAATTTACTAATAATAGATCATGTTGTTAGTTAACTAAATGGTCAACACCTTAACATGTAGCAGAATAATTTTGACTGACCCTATATCTAAACTTAATTGTTATATAAACTGTTAAAAAGTGACCCGACAACTCAGTTGGAGGATATGCTATAAATTGCCGATGCAATCCAAACTGGTTCCTGCTGGATGTGTAGTTTTTATGACTAATAGTCCCACACTTGTTGACAAATTCATCCAATGGGGATGGACATGAAGTTTCTTTGTTGAAGAATAACTCTATTCTATTCACTTTTGAACTTCAAGTTGGGTCATAATTACAATTGTTAATTTATGGTTGGATAACTGGCTGATAAAGAAAGAATCGACTTTTAATATTTCATACATGTTTGCTATTGATCTATTATTTGTAATAGAGAATGCATATGATATTGAACCTCTCTTTCTATGTTCATGAATTTGACTACGTTGTACATTGTACTTGTGAATTTTGATTGATCAATGCTATACGTTTATGCCCTGTATGTATCGGGCTAATGAAATTGTTGCATTATTTGTAAGGTGAGAATGTTGGTAAGAGAGAGAGAGGAGGTTAGAGATTACATACTCCTGAAATTTAGTGCTGCTTGACTTTTGCAGAGAGTTTTACTTTTGTTATACAGTCTACTCTGACCACTGTACGCTACTAGGTTAATTGGGTATGTTAATCTGGCGTGGTCGTTAACTTAGCAGTAAAATGTGTAGATGTATGTTGATTCCTGTGAATTCCATTCAAGAGCCAATACAGAAAAAATGGTGTCTGGTGTTTGGTATCCAGATTAATTTGACTGTTTCTTGCAGTGTGTTGAGTAAATGCACATGGAAATTCAAGAATATTCCTCCTGATAAGCTTCATAGCACATGACGACTCTTTATGGTGTGCGTGTAGAACACTTTGAAGGTTCAGTGAACAGTTGTGTCACGTGTTTAAAAGGGACACGTGGACTATCACCTGAATAAGAAAAGCAATGACTTGTGCAAACCACGTAATTATGAAACATGGGCCTGCAACATCCGCCATCTTTGAAAAGGTTATGTGCATCGACATTAATTATTTCTCTGAAACTTTTCTCTCATTTCTGTGACGTCATCACGAACTTGGTTACGTATTTATGATTAATTGACTGCTCATGTCTATGATAGGAAAAACTAACAGTATTGTAAAGTGATGTAGATGTCATGATTAATTGACTGCTCGTGTCTATGAAAGGAAAAACTAACAGTAATGTAAAGTGATGTAGATGTCATGATTAATTGACTGCTCGTGTCTATGATAGGAAAAACTAACAGTATTGTAAAGTGATGTAGATGTCATGATTAATTGACTGCTCGTGTCTATGATAGGAAAAACTAACAGTATTGTAAAGTGATGTAGATGTCATGATTAATTGACTGCTCGTGTCTATGATAGGAAAAACTAACAGTATTGTAAAGTGATGTAGATGTCATGATTAATTGACTGCTCGTGTCTATGAGAGGAAAAACTAACAGTATTGTAAAGTGATGTAGATGTCAACTCTCTTTTGATTATATTCATTTGTTGTATATTTCACTGTTGATTTAATACATTTATTGTCATTCTTACACATATTGTTACGACTGACCCTAATAAAGGTGGGAAAGGCATGTCAGTGTAAGAACACACTACACTTTTTTGATGTGTGGTGACAAGATTTGTTGACTTCTGGAAATATTTCTAGTGTAAAGAAGATGTTAAACATCACGACATTAATTTTTGTTTGAAGGAGTTGTCACAGCGAAAAGAATTACACAAGTTAACTCTAAGCACCAGGACAGAGTTTCTTTCACGTGAGAGTAACACATGTGGATCTGACAAAATTGAACTGAACTATAAATTGTTACACTCTAGCAAAGTGTTTGGTTAAGAGCATGCAGAATCATTTTATGTAAATACTATTATTATTTATCTCTAATAGAAACAATTTATGACCTCTGATAATACTGTCAGTGATTTATATTGACATATTGTTGACTTGATTTTAGGATATACAGTGTAATTATAAAATTATCCGAAGTTGGGGTTGCATAAATATTGGTGTCAAGTAATATATTTTATTTTATTTTATTTTATTTGTCATATATATATTATTGTTTTTATTATTTAAATTATTGGTGTCAAGTAATATATTTTATTTTATTTTATTTGTCATATATATATATATATATATATATATATATATATATATATATATATTATTGTTGATTTAATACTTTTATCGTTAAAATTACTGACCTTCTGATGTATATTACTAATCTTATATTGGAGAAGAAAGTGGGTGGATGGGGGCTCGCTAAATATAGCTTAAGGTAGGATATGTCTTCCCCTTTATTAAGAGGGTTTCTACATGTTAAGAGATTATGTGACTTTGAATGTTTATCTTTAATGTAGTGGAAGAGACAAAATGTTTACAGCGTCAGTATATTCTTCAAGTGAGGGAGACGTGGTGTCTGCTGGAGGATCATTAATAAAACACATTAAGATTTTAACTAATTGTAATAGTTTTGGATGGCTAATTAATTATTATTATTATTATCTATTAACTAATTTGCGTTGCCATCACAAGAAGTTTTATCTTCTCCTTTCGTAAGGAAATTTCTATCTATGAAAATAATGTGTGACGTAAATGTTTGACATTAATGTTATGGGAGAGAGAAAACGTTTACAGCGCCCGCAAATACACACACACACACACACACACACACACACACACACACACACACACACACACACACACACACACACACACACGCGCGCACACACACACACACACACACACACACACACACACACACACACACACACACACACACACACATTCCTACTCCCTTCAAACCACCAAATCCCACTTCCATTCCCTCTTAATTACAACAAGCACAATCCATTTTTTTCTGTTGTCTTCCCTTAATTACAACAAGCACACTCCACTTTTCTGTTGTCTTCCCTTAATATCAACAAGCACACTCTACTGTTCTGTTGTCTTCCCTTAATATCAACAAGCACACACCACTTTTCTGTTGTCTTCCCTTAATATCAACAAGCACACTCCACTTTTCTGTCGTCTCCCCTATATTCCAACACACTCCCATTGTTCTGTTGCTTCACACTATTGACTTCCTAGGCCCAAATAATTAGTGAATAAGACACGAAAATGAACAAAATGGGAACAGCATATTATATAAGGATATGTATTTTCCTGCTAATCATTAATGGGCAGTATAGTGAAATATACTTGAATTCTTATCACAAACATCACTGACGTCACAATATGTGAAATGTAATAACTATCATAACAACAATTGAAAGGTTATCAAATACATTGACATCACAATTTGCGCGTAGAAATTAACACAACACGATTCAGCCATGCAACAACCACGATAAAACACGATACATGTGTACAACAATCGTGACAAAACAAGAAACATGCGTGCAACAACCCCGACAACACGAAAGATCGTATACAATCAGTAATCGTGACTACATATGAAACGTGTATAAAATAATTATGACAGCACAAGACACGTGTACATACTAATTATGTCAGCACAATACACGTGTACATACTAATCATGACCACACAAAATATACGAAAGACATAACGGTAAACACATGTATACATTACATACACACACGCACACACACACACACACACACACACACGCTCACACACACACATGCACACACACACACACATATATTGGTTTCATTATTAAACAAATTGTGAATATCTTCTGAAAATCAATTCTCAATCATATTGTAAGCTAAATATACTAATATTAGAATGTACAGATTAACCATTTTAAAACTCTGAAATATTGCATTTTTAAATTAGCAACATGTGAATGTTTTTTTCAGACCAAGGGAAATTCTCAGTTCTGGCATCATATAATAGAGATAAATTCTATGGATTATCGCCGGAAAGAGACCTGGAATTTCTGCCCAATGCCGGCATAAAGTTGCCAAAAGTAACGCTGGCAGACAAGGGGGTTTACACGGTTGAAATAATTTTATTTGGACACCCAGAGTCCTATAAGCAAGTTGCATTCCTTCACGTCTCTGGTATGTGATGCTTAATGTGTAAAGGACCCTATCTATCTATCTACCTATCTATCTATCTATCTATCTATCTATCTATCTATCTATCTATCTATCTATCTATCTATCTATCTATCTATCTATCTATCTATCTATCTATCTATCTATCTATCTATCTATCTATCTATCTATCTATCTATCTATTATCTATCTATCTATCTATCTCAGTAGGGAAAGGATACATAAAGTCCAAACTATGTCAACCTTGAATGCAACCCTGAATGCAATGCAATACCTAATTAGCTATAATGGATGTATCATAGAACGGAAAACAAATGAAATATATCATTTGGACACAAAATCAAGAAAGCATCTCACAATACGGAAATAACTACATCCAAAAAATAGACATAGACAGGTTGTATGTATCTTTGAAAATGGGAGTGAAATGAACTAAGAAAATCAAAGAAAATGAAAGATGTCATTAAAGGAGAAGTAAAAGAATAGGCCTACATTTGGAATAACAACAAAATGTCATTAAAGGAGAAGTATAGGATTGGTGGACTACATCTGAGTTAGTATCCCTGATAAATAATTAATATCTATGACATGACAACAATAGAGGTCTTCATTTCCGATAGCTCATACAAGACCCCAGAGGAATGATTTCCCCAGATAAGATGAGACAAGGACAGAAATTGGATAGATATTAGACATATATGTGACAAGTACAATTATGGATGTTACACTAGATTCAAATGATAAGGAACTTGACACAATAGTGGATGAACATTTGACAAGAAATCTTTATATAAATCTATCAAGGAAAATAAAAGGACATTTAATAAAAGTAACTTGAATTACAAATTCCTAGAGATACTTCACTATCTACTTCAGAGAAATAATACCCCCCACCCTCCTAAACACTTTAGTTTGTTCTAACCCGAAAGTTATTCAATGTCACAGTTCCTTCCTTCTAAATCTCCGTCCTTCTCTCTATAATTTTGCCTTTCTGTAGAATTTGTGATTTCTATAAGTTTAATGTGCACACTCATTTTCAAAGTCTTGGGTTTAGGTACTTAACTTAGAGGTAAGTCATCACTGTAATTTTAATGTGCATACTCATTTTCAATTTCTTGAGATTAAGTTCTTAACTTAGAGGTAAAGTCCAAAGTCAAATTTCAGCACATCACTGGCTGACAAAGTGTTGGCACACAAACACTGCACTGCGGTAGCTCGGCCTCACTTTTCACACACCCAACGGGGTCACAAGGTCAAGAGTCAATCAATGATATACGGGCAAACCATATCCTGTTCGAATTCATCCACTATTATTGTCAACCCTAAACCTTCTGTCCATATGTGATCATTGAACTTGACCCCAAGACTTTACTGCATATAGCATATTTGAGTACTGCAGATTGCACACTTGGCCACACGACCTGACTGCCTTAACTAAAAGAACATAATTTGTCCTTGGTTCAACCATCATAGAAAAATAAATTATTAAGAAAGAAAACAGTTAAACAATACTAAGCACTCAGAGTAGAAATCCTGAATCTGTGGAATGTAAACCGAAAGTAATACCTATAGTGATAGGGGCTTTGAATATGAGTTTGAATAAAGTGCCAGGAAAAAAATAAATTTGTCCCAGTGCTAAAAGTAGGACTTTTTGGAAGAGATCATATCTTCGAGAAAACTAGAAATCTCCCAGAATAAAAAAATATGCACAGATCTTGTTTCATAAACAACATTCACCAGAATTCGTGAATAAAAGTATGATTAATAATAATAATAATAATAATAATAATAATAATACAATGCATTGAATTTTTCAGATGTACCTATGACTACCTCTGAAGAGTTGCACGCTTTCATTCTCCCTGACATTGTCTACAACTCAAGAACTGGTATGTGGCACGTTCAGCTTGGATGTCGCCCTCCAGTCATACCAGGACAATCAGCCCTGCCCGTTATCTGGACTGTAAGTATTTAACTCTGTACAAATTAGTATAACGATTATAGTCTGCAACATTAACATTATAATAGTGAGTACACAATGTATTAAAATTTTGAAATGTATGTAATTTTCAAAAATATTTTTTGTGGATTTGTACTCACGCGCACATCTATGCGCGCCTATATATTCATGAGAGCATCTGAATAAGTTTTTGTACATAACTCTCTGTCTGTCTGTCTGTCTGTTTCTCTCTCTCTCACTCTCTCTCTCTCTCTCTCTCTCTCTCTCTCTCTAATAAAGATATATATATATGCGTGTGGTGGAGAAAAAGGAAACGGATTTGATATAATATCATTCATGTGCAGACTCCATCTAATCAGACAGCCTTCAGTTCTTCTTATAAAAACAACACATTCATCTTGGAACTTCCTAGCCCTATGGAAGAGGGAGATTACTCCTGTTCACTGAACTCTTCTGTCCCGGTAGTCAAATGCTTAAGCACCCATTTAAATACCAGTCGTGCTGCTACTGTCAATGTAAAGGCAGTGAATACCCGTTTGTCATATCTCGAAGGAAGAGTAGAATCACTAAAGATGGTCCAAAGAAAATTTGATGGCATAACAGCCATGGTCCAAAGAAATAATGATAGCATTACAGCCATGGTCCAAAGTAAATTTGACAACTTTGCAGGCATCGTCCAAAGCAAGTTTGATAACTTTACTGCAATGGTCCAAAGCAAGATTGATGGCATAACATCCATGATCCAAAGCAAGTTTGATAACATAACAGCCATGGTCCAAAGCAAGTTTGCCATCGTTCTCCAAGAGCAATCTGGTGTCAACCAAATATTCATGGACTCTGGTAAATATTATACCATGAAATCTGTGATTCCAATACGTTTGTTTCTTTTGTGACTTGTTCTCTCTCACACCTACACAGTTTCATTTCACTAACATACTCCTCATGTGTGTATGTGTGTGTTTGTGTGTGTGTGTGTGTGTGTGTGTGTGTGTGTGTGTGTGTGTGTGTGTGTGTGTGTGTGTGCGCGTGTGAGTGTGTCGTTTCTAAGTAAGTCAGTTCAAAAATGTATTAATTGGTGCTGAACTAAAGTGATAAACACACTTACTCGTATTCCGTTATTATTTGATGTATGAAACATGACCTGCAATATGGATATGCATTATTTATAACTCTATCAACATTGGAATAATTTGTTTAACTCGTTAAGCCTCATTTGTATATTATTTCCAGTCTCTTCTGTGTAATACAATGCCTACTCATGTTACATCTTGCTTTAGCAATTCTCATTATGTTCTGTTCGTTCACTTACCTTCTCATGCAATTATCTTATGTTCCCTCATTAACCTTCTGACCTAATTCCCATTAAGTACTTTTCTGTTTGTTCGGTTCACATTACCTATTTAAGTATAACAATTCCGAATTAGCTTTCACTTAGGTCGGGACAGTTCGCATAATTCTATATTTAAACTCCTGGTTCACTTTCACAAATTATTTTTTCACTTCTATCTATGTGTGACGTCATGAGGAGAGACTAGATAAGTGTAAATATCAGCCCACCAGCTTTATGAATGTGAGACAAGGGCTAAATGACACTCCTGACACCCGTCAACTCATTATAAGAGCCCAACCCCAAAGACTGATTATAACACACACTGTTTCCTGGCAGATGAAGTTTATTTTATGAAAGTTGCATAGAACAATTCTATTGTATTCACATCACATAAACCAATGTTATTGTTTTCACGTCATATTTGAGAAGTTTACTGTATTAACAAACAAGTGTATTGTATTAACGTCATTATAAAACTAGTATATTGTATGCAGTTCGCATACAATAACATTACTGTGTACAATTTGTGAAGATCAAGCGTTATTCTATGCATGCCATCTAAAGCAAGCTCATTGTATAATGCTTATCTTGCGAAGTAAGTTTTTTTTTATATATAAACACGGCAACTTTTTTTATGCATACCATACATAGATTACATAGATGTTAGATATTAATTCCAGTAAAATTAATTATTTTTAATAAACGTTATTTTGACTATAGCATGGATGTTGAAGCCGTTTGAAAACTCATGGATAAATGATAAATTGGTGAACGTAATTCTTTATCAAGTGTAACTATTTCCTATTAGTGTATCTTGTGTAATTTTTCCAGTATAAATAATTCTTTGATATGTATTAGTACATCTTGAACACTTGTTTTCAGTGCAATTAGTTCTTAGCGTTATATTGGTACATCTTGAATATTTAGTGTTATATTAGTATATCATGAAAAACTTAGTGTTATATTAGTACATCTTGAACACTTAGTGTTATATTAGTTCATCTTGAACACATAATAGTATATTAGTACAACTTGAACACTTAGTGTTATATTAGTACATCTTGAAAACGTAGTGTTATATTAGTACATCTTGACAACTTAGTGTTATATTAGTACATCTTGGCAACTTAGTGTTATATTAGTACATCTTGAACACTTGTAGAGAAACGTATCAGAAACAGAGACGATTTAGCACAATCTCACTTTTTATGTATATACAACATGCACACAATGATTAAGGTAATTAGCAAGACATTCACACAGCGATTAAGGTAATTAACAACACATTCACACAACGATTAAGGTAATTAGCAAGACATTCACGCAACGATTAAGGTAATTAGCAAGACATTCACACAACGATTAAGGTAATTAACAAGACATGCACACAACGATTAAGGTAATTACCATGACATTCACAAGATAAATAATTAGCAAATCATTTTCAGGTAATTAACGTAAACCGGAAAGCAATTTCTAAAATTCCTCATTTCTTGCTATATTTGTAAAATCATCATTTCTGCTTTCAGTACGAATGCCTGCTTCCTGTGTTGACGTACAAAAATATGACAAAGTGAGCGGTGTTCATACACTACTTGTGAATGACATACCTGTCAAAGTCTACTGTGACCAGCAAACTGATAATGGCGGATGGACGGTAAATGACTTGAAGTGTTATTTGTATATTTATAGTAATTCCTTATTTACATTTGATAAGTAAGTTATTTGTATTGTTATATTATTCTTCTACTTTTGCTATTTAGAATGTCGTCTTGTTAATCAGTACCTCTCCTGTGCCGAAAAGTTTCCTAAACACCAAACCGTCAAGGTGACATCAAGGGAGTTGTTTCATACCTGTGACAAAGTTACAAATCTCTAGGACATAAATATTTACTACGACTATCTATGACTTTGACCAGTCTCTTTTTTAATGTGATGTATAATAGTTTAACGAATAAGACAGCGAATACTTAATCTGTGTCTATTAGAGGACAGCGAATACTTAATCTGTGTCTATTGGAGGACAGCGAATACTTAAACTGTGTTTATTGGAGGACAGCGAATACTTAATCTGTGTCTATTGGAGGACAGCGAATACTTAATCTGTGTCTATTGGAGGACAGCGAATACTTTGTCTGTGTCTATTGGAGGACAGCGAATACTTAATTTGTGTCTATTGGAGGACAGCGAATACTTAATCTGTGTCTATTGGAGGACAGCGAATACTTAATCTGTGTCTATTGGAGAACAGCGAATACTTTATCTGTGTCTATTAGAGGACAGCAAATACTTAATGTCTATCTGGCTTTTTCTCTCCCTCTGTTAATAGAAGAGATTATAATGTTGCCATTTGTCACAATTCGATGGCTAAAACAAAATATACATAAATACACACACTGACATTTATGCAGAGAGAGAGAGAGAGAGAGAGAGAGAGAGAGAGAGAGAGAGAGAGAGAGAGAGAGAGAGAGAGAGAGAGAGAGAGAGAGAGAGAGAAAATGAGAGAGAGAGAGACAGATAGACATGGAGACAAAAGAGACAGAGAGAGGTTAACAGACAGAAAGACCGACTTCAAGGGCATTAATTTAACCCAGTCGCATTTCATAAATATTAAAATATATTAATTCAAACAGCACAAGATGCACAGGTATAAAAGTAAAAGGACACAACACGTTTAACCCAGTCATTTAAGTTACAAGGCGAGACAGACCGGATGCTTTTCAGTTGAATTTCAGTCTAGGGGAGGGGTGGGCAAACTAATTCCCGTCAAGGGTTTTCATGCGGCCTAGGAACAAGTCGTTTGTTCACACTCTTTAAACTTCTAAATTCTCAAGTGTAAAATTTATTTCTAATTTTGAGAGAATTGTAATCACACGCCTTTCTAAAGTAGGAGTTATGGGCCTTTCTAAAGACGAAAGTAATGAGTAATGAGTAATGAAATACTATTAGAAATAAAACAAACAGACAAGCATGAAAGAGAAGAACTAGAAATAAAACAAACAGACAAGCATCAAAGAGAATAACTAGAAATAAAATTAAGAAAAAACTAAAATGAAAGAAAAATACAAGCATGAAATATAGATCTAGAAATAGATAGAAAAATAGATAGATAGATTGATGGATAGATAGAGAGAGAGAGACAGATAGATAGATAGATAGATAGATAGATAGATAGATAAATAGGTAGATAGATAGGTAGATATATAGATAGATAGATAAAAAGATAGTACGCCCTCAAAGAATGTAACAATTTTAATGAAAAACCACTTAAAGACAAACAATCTACCCAGACCTAAGAATACATAACTGGAAATATAGAAAAAAAATGTTTTAGAATTAATAACATTATTAAGTAATAATGATAACATTCCATTTATATCTAATAATAAATTAAAAGGAAACACGTAATTAATACCTAGGATAAATTCATTTATAACTATTAAAACTATAAATAATATAAAAGAAAACTGGAAATTAACCTCTATGTTAATCATGCGGCCTAGGAACAAGTCCTTTGTTCACACTCTTTCAATAGTACAATAATTTGTGTAACACTAATGTATCTCAAGTCAGGGTGTTTAAATAACAATATAACAATAATGTGTTTAATACTAATTTATCACACGATTGTATTTTTTTTATATCTCTCCAGAGAAAATATTTAGCACAAATATTTTATCTCAACTGAAAATGTAGTGCTCAATGCAATGTTTTGAGATAAAATAAAGCTAAACACTCTGTATTGATATAAATTAGTGCTAAACACTCTATATTGACATAAATTAGTGCTAAACACTCTGTATTGATATAAATTAGTGATAAAATGAATAACGCAATAACAATATCATACAGTGTTGAATAATTATGTAAAGAAATCCTAGTTAAGATGACAACGGACATAGTTTGTAAACTAAAGACATAGCTATAGTATAATATGTGAAGATATAACAAGATCATTTTAAAAATAAGGACACATTTATAAATTATGTTGACTATAAATTCTAAAACTTCTTACTCTAAAGACACAATTATAATATATTATTTGACGATTAAGCCTGATACGTTTTGTAAACGAAAGACACACTTAACAATAATTTGTAACTATAAATTCTGACACCTTGTTAGCTAAATATACAGTTATAAAATATTATTTGACGATAAATCCTTAGACACTTTGTAAGATGAATGCGCAATAATAATTCACTCTTCTTAAATTAAGACAATTATAAAACATTATATTGACAATAAATCATGACAGGTATTCCAAAGAAGACAGGATGGATCAGTGGATTTCTACCGGAACTGGGAGCAGTACGAGAAGGGCTTTGGGGATTTAAACGGAGAGTTTTGGCTTGGTAATGTACTCAGTAATGTTAAAGGAGTTGTGGATTGGTAATATACTCAGTAATGTTTTAAAACTACAGTTACTATGGCAACTCATGACCACCAGGCAAGCCATTCATTAATTACAGCAAGAAATGGCTGTACACACAGACTAACACATTTAACTCTAGTAATATTAATATTAACTTTCCAATAACTCAAATTCTATTTAAATAAGTAATTTCACAATAACAATATCAACTTAAACTACCAAACATTTATATAGTGGTGATTCTTATAAAGATGTTACATTTCAAACTCAGAGCCTGCCTTTCAATGGACAAAATTGTTGTCTCAGCTTCCGTCCCTCATACTCTGTACACTGACATAGATTTATGGGCGTGGCGTCCTGACCACAGATGGTCAGCCAGCATTCTCCCTTATGTTAATTATATTTTTTCCATTCTCCAGCATGAACTTAAGACTAGTGTTTCTGACGCGTTGTTGACAAAATGGTCATTTTCACCCCTGTCCCTGTTTTAATTAACTTAGCTGTCTCTTTAATAGTTTAGAGTATGAGGCCACTTAGAGAGAGAGAGAGAAAGAGAGAGAGAGAGAGAGAGAGAGAGAGAGAGAGAGAGAGAGAGAGAGAGAGAGAGAGAGATAAAATTAATAATATCTTCTCATCCCCGTGACATAGATTAAAGACGGATGTGTCTTCTCCTTTAGTAAAAAGTTTTCCACCTATGGAAATATTGTGTGATGGTAAATGTTTAGTGTTACAGAAGAGTGAAAACGTTTACAGCGCCCTCATATCTGCCAGGTGAGAGAGACAAGTGGTGTCTTCTGGAGAATTATTAATAACATAAATTAAGATTCTCATCACTTGTAATTAGTAATCCATTATTAATTAATTAATAATAACAATCATTTACTAAGTGGCGCTGGCGTCACAAGTTATTATTTAATAATAATAAACAGTGAAGGATGCCGAAATGTTTCAGATATAAAATGTTTTCTCTCCTACCATTGAGTTCCACGATTATTTTCTCGTCATCAAAACATACAGTTGAACAATTGAATGATATTATCTTTCAGGACTTGCTAATGTAAATGTTATCGTCATCAAAGCATACAGTTGAATAATTAAATGATATTATCTTTCAGGACTTGCTAATGTATATGTTATCGTCATCAAAACATACAGTTGAATAATTGAATGATATTATCTTTCAGGACTTGCTAACTTGTATCACCTGACTAAATCTAAAACTGTCAAACTTCGCGTTGACCTCACGGACTTTGATGGTTCTACAGCCTACGCCGTTTACCCCACGTTCAAAATTAGTGGTGCCGATGATAATTACCGATTAAAAGTTGGCGGGTATAGTGGAACTGCAGGTAATTATTTTTATTTACAAATGTTCTTGTAATAATGTGATGTTTAATTACAGAGTGCCATGAGTGTAATGATCTTAGAAACATATATAATGCGTTACTTAAAGTACAAGGTGACTGTAATTCTTTTCGAAACATTGTAATTCCTCGCGTTAAAATATTTGGAGGGTACTATTTATGTCAACGTGGAAGAAATACAAATGCATATATTAATACATAATTATTGTAAAGATAGCATTAGAGATTTAAACTATAATTATGTTTCACTTAGATAATAAATACATAATTACTGAAAGGATAACATCAGTGAAGTAAACAGTGATTATATTTCTACCTAAAAATAAATAAAGAATTACTGAAATGATAACAATAAAAACACTTATTTTGTTTCTACTTTCAGAACAAATACACATTTATTGAAATGATAGTATTAGTGATTTCAACAATGCCTGTCTTTCTACAAAGATAACAAATACATAATTACTAAAATATTAAGATAAGTGATGTATACAATGTTTTTGTTTCTACTTAGATAAGAAATGCATAATTACTAAAATATTAAGATACATTATGTCAACAATATGTTTGTTTCTACTTAGATAAGAAAAACATACTTATCGAAATGATTACATTATTGTTGTAAACAATGATTATGTTTTTACTTTGATAACAAATACACAAGTACAGAAATGATAATATTAGTGATTTAAACATTGATTAAGTTTCTACAGAGATAACAAATCCATAATTACAGAAATGATATCATATTGATTTAGACAATGATTATGTTTCTACTTAGATAAGAAATACACAATTACAGAAATGTTAATATTTGTGACGTAAAGAATGATTATGTTTGTACTTAGATAACAAATTTAAAGAAATGATATCATTAGTGATTTGAACATAATACTGATTCCGTTGTGTAAGGAAAAACATAAAAGAACACAACACTATTTCCACTCATGTTTACTGTCTATCAAGACATTAAATATAAATACAGTGATATAAATGCTATTTTTCTTCTTTAGGTAGTGAAATGGAATCGGCTAGAAGACATTGCAAGAATAAACCCAATGTATTTTGCTACATCTGCGGCGAATACACCATTGTTCCTAATAGGAATACAGTAACAAGCTTGCTTACCATGCTTATTTTTGTATAAAACTTGGTGATCAGAATAATGTTTGGGCACCTCACATGGTATGCAAAGACATGCACCGAGAATCTGGGTTGCTTTACCAAGGTTAAGAAGAGTTGTCTGAAGTTTGGAATTCCTATGGTTTGGAGGGAACTGACAAGCCATGTCAGTGACTGCTATTTCTGCGCTATCGATGTGACTGACATTAACAGAAAAAATCGGAGCAGCCTTAAGTATCCTGATCTTGAATCAGCACGTCGTCCGGTAGCTCATTGTGATAAAATTCCAGTACCTGTCCCTGGAGAATTTACTTACATTAGTGAAGAAGATTTCTCTAGCGTTGAAGAATATGAAGAAGAATTAGTGGTTCTTGATGATGATGTTTCAAATCAAGACATCAATAAAAGAACGCAGCACTATTTCCACTCACGTTTACTGTCTATCAAGACATCAATAAAAGAACGCAGTACTATTTCCACTCATGTTTTCTGTCTATCAAGACTTTAATAAAGTTGTCCGCCTTTATAATTTAAAATAGTAAAATGAATCACTTTGGGTAAATGTGAGTTTATTGATGCTGAATAGTACATATAGTAACACCCTAACTAACCACTATGAACAAATGTGAGTTTATTGATTCTGAATAGTACATATTGTAACATCCTCACTAACCACTATTTTGTGTGTAACTGTTGTCAACGAACTGCTGAGTTTTGTTTTATAAAAGAAAATGTACACGTCTGTCTCACTTGTATAATGTACACGTCTGTCTCACTTGTATAATGTACACGTCTGTCTCACTTGTATAATGTACACGTCTGTCTCACTTGTATAATGTTCACGTCTGTCGCACGTGTATAATGTACACGTCTGTCTCACTTGTATAATGTACACGTCTGTCTCACTTGTATAATGTACAATTTTGAATAGTTACAAGTGAGTATTGAATGACTACAGTCATGGTACACGTGTATAATGTACAGTTTTGAAAAGTTGCAAGTGAATATTGAATGAATACAATGATGGTACTCTCGCACTGTCACCATTTTGTTTACGTCATTGCTCGTGTTAATCGAAATGTAGAGAAGTCACGTAGACGATGTGAAAACATTTTATTTAATTCAATGTTAATAATATATTTGAACAATTATCCCCCATCCCAGCCAAGTATATATCTTTGCAATTACTAATAGATTTTCTTAACAGGGAAATTATTGGTTGAACTTTGGTCTCATATATATATATATATATATATAGTTATATTTGTGGATTTTCACGTTTAAAAGGAAGACACACACGGTCTTGACTCCAAGGAACCTATATAAATAGAACACTACCGTCATTTTGAATATTGTCACAACAGTCTTAAAACATTGATTAGGTTACAACAGATACCTGTCCAAATTGTATTTTATACAAGGAGAGATAACTCATTGAATTGCAATCACTTTGTTTCATTTTGTCCTACAATCTATTTCTTTTAGGTGGCTTTGACTACGTTATACTGTTAATGTGTAGCATTGTCTTATGTATGAAATATGTGTTGCATTGTCTTTTGTATGAAATATGTGTTGCATTGTCTTTTGTATGAAATATGTGTTGCATTGTCTTTTGTATGAAACATGTGTAGCATTGTCTTTTGTATGAAATATGTGTAGCATTGTCTTTTGTATGAAATATGTGTAGAATTGTCTTTTGTATGAAATATGTGTAGAATTGTCTTTTGTATGAAATATGTGTAGAATTGTCTTTTGTATGAAATATGTGTTGCATTGTCTTATTGTCTTTTGTATGAAATATGTGTTGCATTGTCTTTTGTATGAAATATGTGTAGCATTGTCTTTTGTAAGAAATATGTGTAGCATTGTCTTTTGTATGAAATATGTGTAGCGTTGTCTTTTGTATGAAATATAGTGTTGAACACGCAGCTCTTAATGTAGTATTTCTTTTGTATGAAATATAACGTTGAACAGGCAAGCGGTTATATGATTCTCATGTGCGATTATTTTTGTCAGGATTAAACTCCAGCAATAATTGTATTGTTTTTGCTAGTTTTGTTGAAAGCAATATCTTTGTGTTAATACGACTGACAGCAATAAGTTGTATTGTTGTTGCTAGTTTTGTTGAAAGCAATATCTTTGTGTTAATACGACTGACAGCAATAAGTTGTATTGTTGTTGCTAGTTTTGTTGAAAGCAATATCTTTGTGTTAATACGACTGACAGCAATAAGTTGTATTGTTGTTGCTAGTTTTGTTGAAAGCAATAATTTTGTGTTTATTCGACCGACATCATTCCGTTGTCTGTTCCAACTTTTGAAAAGAAAAACAAATTTATTCAAATAATAAGCAAGATCACAAGACTAGCTTGTTAGATATGTACAGGACGTTACTTACTCGTTGTTAATTTGAGGATAAACTTCACACCTGTCTTAATAGAATTCCTCTCTCACTCACACATACGCACATTCGTACACACTCCCCCACACCCACTCATCCCCCACACTTAAATATAATTAGGTAAGAACTAGATATAATGGACAGATGGATGGAGGGACGGAGGACGGACAGACGAATAAATCGATAGACGATTGGATAGATAGACGGATAAAAATATAGATAGATATACTCTTAAACATTACTGTCATTTATATCTCGAACATCAAGTTTTAACTTTTGCGTATTAAGAGATAAAACTAAATAAAAATGCATAATTTTTTGTCTAGAAATATGAAGTAAATACCTCACTGATACAAGTAGTGAATGTATGTGTGAAGCCAACGCCACCAAGTTAATGATTATGATTTCATATTATTATTAATTAATTAATCGTCCATAACTAATTACAAGTGAGGAGAATCTTAATTTACGTTATCAATAATTCTCCAGTAGATACTATTCGTCTCGGGAATGCTGGTCCTGTAAATGTTTTCTCTCTGTCAAAACATTAAGATAAACACTGACTGTAACCCAATATTCCGTAGTTGGAAAACGTCCTACTAAAGGATAATTCAAATCTATCTTTAGTCTATATTTAACGAGCTCGCATCCACCCACTTTGAAGAAAATGACTGGTGTAGAATTTAAAGATAACTCAGTAAATGGACTGACCAAATGATAAACTGAAAGGAAACACGTCACAACGTTAATCGCTGCAACTATTTAGAATAAATAATGTATGTTTCACTGCATTTCCTGTCTCCATGCATTGGTGTGTGACGTTTGCAATAAAATAATTATGTTTCACTGCATTTCCTGTCTCCATGCATTGGTGTGTGACGTTTGCAATAAAATAATTATGTTTCACTGCATTTCCTGTCTCCATGCATTGGTGTGTGACGTTTGCAATAAAATAATTATGTTTCACTGCATTTCCTGTCTCCATGCATTGGTGTGTGACGTTTGCAATAAAATAATTATGTTTCACTGCATTTCCTGTCTCCATGCATTGGTGTGTGACGTTTGCAATAAAATAATTATGTTTCACTGCATTTCCTGTCTCCATGCATTGGTGTGTGACGTTTGCAATAAAATAATTATGTTTCACTGCATTTCCTGTCTCCATGCATTGGTGTGTGACGTTTGCAATAAAATAATTATGTTTCACTGCATTTCCTGTCTCCATGCATTGGTGTGTGACGTTTGCAATAAAATAATTATGTTTCACTGCATTTCCTGTCTCCATGCATTGGTGTGTGACGTTTGCAATAAAATAATTATGTTTCACTGCATTTCCTGTCTCCATGCATTGGTGTGTGACGTTTGCAATAAAATAATTATGTTTAACTGCATTTCTTGTTTCCATAACATTGGTGTGTGACGTTTAGAATAAATAATTTATGTTTACTGAATTTCATGTCTCCATAACATTTGGGTATGACGTTTTAAATAAATAATGTATTTTTAATTGTATTTATTGTCTTAATATGTGTGTATGTTGTATTTAGAATAAAACAAAAATTGATTTATTTCATTTACTGACTTCATAGCATTGGAATGTGACATATGAAAGAAAGAATTGATGTTTTCATACATTTATTGTCATTATACATTTGGTGTGTGACGTCACAGGGCACAGCTTGTCGATCCATGACAAAAAGGAGTTCGTGACGTTCGACAGATATCAGGACAACAAGCATTATCACGGTCACTGTGCAAAGAAGGTCTTTCAAGGTGCGTGGTGGTACAATAACTGTCTTGACTCCAATCTGAACGGCCGTTACAAGTCTGACGGGGGTTATGGTTCCGAAGGGGTGATTTGGGTACATTGGAAAAATTATAGGTCCTTGAAACGCGTTGAAATGAAATTTAAAGAGTAAGCATTGAATTGAAGTACCCAGAGAAACAGAGTACATGACGCATGTGACACAAATAGAATTTTTAAAATTCCTCCGAGGACAAATATCCCTTAATGTTTAATGACACACATTTTTTAAACATTTAACGACACAATTTTATTTCTTAATCATTTAACGACACAATTTTATTTCTTAATCATTTAACGACACATATTTCCTTATCATTGAATGACACATATTTCCTTATCGTTGAATGACATATTTCCTTATCGTTGAATGACATATTTTTTATCGTTGAATGACATATTTCCTTATCATTGAATGACACATATTTCCTGATCGTTGAATGACATATTTCCGCAGACAGAAACGTTCATTTATTCTAAACTAATATTTATAGACATATACAATTCACATCAAAATAAATAATGTAAATTTGAATTTCTTATAAAGTGCATAATTCGTTTCAAGTACTACTCCTGTGGAAGTTACTACAATCAAGAGAGTATTATAATGTAGCAACGCACCATCTTACAGAAGTACCTATAATTCATGTTTGCAACTCACAATTTTACAGCAATACCTATAATTCATGTTCGCAACTCACCATCTTACTATAATTATAATCTATAGAAACAACACAAACATCTTACATAAATACCTATAATCTATAGTAACAACACACCATCCTGTATAAATTACTATAATCTATAGTAACAGCACACCATCCTATAGAAATACCTATAATCTATAGTAAGAACACATCATCATATAGAAATAGCTATAATCTATAGTAACAACACACAATCCTATATAAATGCCTATAATCTATAGTATCAACACACCATCCTATATTAATACCTATAATCTATAGTAACAACAGCATCCTATAGAAATATCTCAAATCCAAATAGTATTACAATCTAGCAACATAGCATCACATTAGTATTAAATATTTCCTAGAAAACAGTTGTGCTATTTAATAGTCTTCCACAAAAATATAGTATATTGTATAACTCTTCAATTATTTTATATTAATGTACTATAGCTATTTATTATCTCATGAAATACATGCAATAAACTATATACTAAAAATTTAACATGCATGTTTTTGTCTATAAATAGCACCATATCTACACACAATGAGTAGATTTGGCTCTGTTGAACATAATGTGATGTTAAATTAACAGTACAGAATAAATATAAGTTGTGAGCATTTCTTCATTTACATCTCCTTCGATTTTTGTGTTTGAGTGTATCAGTGTGTATGTGTCTCTGTACAGTGTGTGTGTGTGTGTGTGTGTGTGTGTGTGTGTGTGTGTGTGTGTGTGTGATTATGTGTGTTTGTGTGTGTGTGTGTTTGTGTGTGTCTCTGTGTGTTTGTGTGTGTGTGTGTTTGTGTGTGTCTCTGTGTGTTTGTGTGTGTGTGTGTGTGTGTGTGTGTGTGTTTGTGTGTGTCTCTGTGTGTGTGTGTGTGTGTGTGTGTGTGTGTGTGTGTGTGTGTGTGTGTGTGTGTGTGTGTGTGTGTGTGTGTGAAAGAGAAGAGATAGACCCGCTGAGAGTGTCTGATTAATCACGACTAAATTATTATGCACACGTACTCACTGAACTCTTGTTTTAGTTCGAACCGGTGACGTCTTTTACAACATCAGGAAATAAACATCAAATTCAGTGTTTGTGTATTGCTAGAAAAGCGTGTACGGGAAAAGGTGAATGCAGTAACTGGATTAATACGTTTTGTTTTGTGACATTCCTGATCAGCTTCAGGCAGATTTTAAAGTTTTTGATTTGTAATTGTGCTTGGATACACTATGTGCTCATTACATAACATTTTCTCTACTTCTCACTAATAATCTACACTCCCTATATTTTCCATTTTCTCTACTTCTCAGAAATAATCTACACTCCCTATATTTTCCATTTTCTCTACTTCTCAGAAATAATGCACACTCCCTATATTTCCCCTTTTCTCTACTTCTCGGAAATAATCTACACTCCCTATATTTCCCTTTTCCCTAATTCTCAAAATAATTTGAAATTTTCCTACTGTCCTTGAAATTCAAAGTGCTACATACGATCACGAGTTTTGTGTCATACGTGGACTTCCAAGTTCATGTGATATAACTTCTTTCTGAATTAAATTAAATTACACTCTTGATTTTAGTAATGTGGAATAATTTCTCAGAACTAAATTACATTCTTGATTTTAGTCATGTGGAATAACTCTTCAGAATTAAATTACATGATTGATTTTAGTCATTTGGAATAACTTCTCAGAACTAAATTACACTCTTGATTACTTCAAATGAAATAACTTCTCAGAATTAAATCAATTCTAAAATTTCTTGCATATTTCTTTGACTTCTTGATTTCTTTGATTTCCAATGACTCTCACATCTAGTCAGTCTTAGATGTCCGACTTGATATTAACATGAGTCACGACATCACTTATAAACAGTTCTAGATGTCCGAGTTGATATTAACATAAGAGTCACGACCTCAATTATAGACAGTTCTAGATGTCCGAGTTGATATTAACATAAGAGTCACGACCTCAATTATAGACAGTTCTAGATGTCCTAGTTGATATTAACATAAGAGTCACGACCTCAGTTATAGACAGTTCTAGATGTCCTAGTTGATATTAACATAAGAGTCACGACCTCAATTATAGTTCTTGATGTCCGAGTTGATATTCAAATAAAGTTCGTGACCTCACTTATAGAACATTGACTATGACTTAAAAGCACACTTTTAAAAAATTCAAGCGATAATGCTGTTTTTGAACTATTTGCCGATTAAATACTATTTTGTAATATATACATATGGTGAGTAGAAATCACATCACACCTCGATGTCTTCGCAAGAAGAATGCATATGTGTGTATACATGTGTACATGAAAATACACCGATGTTGGTGTCGTGTGTTTATACTCACTGTTCCTGTGAATATGAAACTATAAATTTTGGTGTCGTGTGTTTATACTCACTGTTCCTGTGAACATGAAACTATAAATGTTGGTGCTGTGTGTTTATAGTCACTGTTCCTGTGAACATGAAACTATAAATGTTGGTGTCGTGTGTTTATACTCACTGTCCTTGTGAACATGAATCTATAAATGTTGGTGCCGTGTGTTTATACTCACTGTTCCTGTGAACATGAAACTATAAATGTTGGTGTCGTGTGTTTATACTCACTGTTCTTGTGAACATGAAACTATAAATGATTTTAGTCGTGCGTGTACATTCAGAGTACATGTGAGCATGAAACTAAAATTTGGTGTCGCTTGTATATATTAAATGTACATTTGTGCATGAAATTATAAATGTAGGTATCATGTGTTTATATTCACTGAACGTGTGTTAATAAACTATACGTTTTGGTGCAGTGTGTTTATAATCACTTTACATGGCTGAGTGAAAAATTTTTTCGAGTGATTTTATTCAATCTATATGTATACATGAAATTATAAATCCTGATGACACGAAACTATAAATATTGGTGTCGTGTGATTATTATCACTTTAATTGTGTGAATGAAACTATACATGTTAGTGTCGTGTGTATTCTCTGTCTCGTGTGTGTCAATATATATACATGTAATAGAACAACAGTTCAAACACATTATTAATTTCTAAATCTAATTGCAAAACTATAAAAGTCAACATTCGGCATACATGTAATAATCATTTAGTGAAATGATAAACCTTTAATCAATAGTTCGAAATGCAAGAAAATATTTTTAAGTAACAAACCACAAATTAATAGTTCAAAGTGCAAGAAAATATTTTTAAGTAACAAACCACAAATTAATAGTTCAAAGAGCAAGAAAATATTTCTAAGTAACAAACCACAAATTAAGAGTTCGAAATGCAAGAAAATATTTCCATGGTTAGCATCAATGGGTGAATGGTTTATTAATCAGCCGGCTTTGCTGACTTCAAGAAACTTCGACCATGAAAACTTTCACAAGGATGGCGCAGTAACCATGCTTAAGGCTATCGTTCTGATATGGTTCTGGAGAATTATGATCCACTTTGATGTTTCTTATGGGGAAGTGGATGAATTCTGTTGTAATTTCTTAACAAATTAGACATTGGCATCTTTAACAAAAATAAACGCAATATAAATATAATAATTATTAAATATTAGTAGAATAAATAGGATACCTATTTCATAAATATGCGCAGACAACACTTGCTCTTTCACAATATGTCTCATTCGTTTATATTCACTGCACTCCTTTGTATGAAACTATAAATGGTGTGTCGTTTTTTATATTCAGTGTACTGTTATGTAATAAACTACACATGTTTTGTCGTTTTTGATATTCAGTGTACTGTTATGTATGAAACTATAAATGTTGCTGCTGTGTATTTATATTAACTATACTTATATGCATGAAAATATTAATATTCGTGTTGTGTGTTTATATTAACTGTACTTTTGTGCAAGAGACTGTAAATATGTGTGCCGTGTGATTATAATTAATTAATATGTGTTTGAAACATTAAATGTTGGTGTAATGTGTTTACATTCCCTCGTCAAGTGTGTATGAAAGTATAAATGTAGTGACTTTTTTTTTATATTCACTCTTCTAGTGTGTATGAAAGTATAAGTGTTGGTGTTGTGTATTTATTTTAAATGTACTTTTGTGAGTGAAATAAGAAAGAGAAAGAAAGAAAGACACCTCAGATATTGAGGTGGTTTACTTATATCCACTGTAATTGTCTGTTAAGCTATAAATATTGTTGTGAGAAATATTTCTACCCATCCTTTCTTTGACTTTTGTTCTTTTATGTTTACTCTCAATATCGGTATATTTATTTTATGAAATACATTTTTGTAATAATTGTTGAGGACCTATTCATATTGGTGACATTCATGTGTTATATTTTAATTAGATGTCAGACATTGTTCATTGATTACACGTTCGATCTGGAAAATAACAATATCCTCCTCAATGAATTATTAGATATTGCCCAGAGTACCATCAAAGTTAAATGGCATATGACGTCATTCCTATTTGCATTCAATGGCATAAATTCCTGTGAATGAATGAGCTGCTTTAAAACTTGTTAACATCTTAATGCAATTGGTCCTCAGCTTTGATACATCATTGGCGATTATGTCCCCTGGATCATTGATTGCACTCGTACACTCACGTATGCAACTTTAAATAATATTTACTAATCCGGACAATTTTAATCAATAGTTATATAACAAACTGTAGAAAGAAAGATGGATTACAGACTTTAAACCATAATTCGTATAGATATAGGTGTAGAAAATGCAAATGTATGCATCTTTCTATAGGAAAATCGCACATACATATCACACACAGTTCTGAGGGGAAAATCGTCCTAATATACCACACCTAGCCCTGAGAGGTAAATTGTCACACAACCAACGGATTGAGCGTTTAAAGGTCGTTTTAATGTCAATGGAATTATCAGATATGTTGGACATTTGTAATAATGTTATTAAATGGTGTTTATAATTTGTTTATCATCTCATGTTGACCTATATGCGTGATGTTATGGTTGGCGTCCGGCGCTCTTTTCTGTCTAGTGAAGAAATCCGCCCTGATGATGGAATGTATGGGAACCGATTCACAAACACACTACACTGGTACCAAATGTCAGGTTTGGCTCGAAAGTGAACCCACAGTTAATCGCCAACAAATAACAGAACAAAGACGATACAAACATACAGAATAGTCAATCATAATAGTGAAGTGATAAGAATGTGAGATGATAAAATGAAAAACAAGAAACATTATAATACAACAATAAAAGTAATTTAAAAAAATAGAATGAGGAACACAGCCTGGTTAATCCCACAGGATTCCAAGAAGTTAAGATATGTTCTCTGAAGGAATCTTAAAACGGTTTTCCACGTGTCTTAACTTCCATAGCACACAATTTGTTCTGTCCTAAATCAAAGTTCCGATATAAACACGTGTTTTGTTAACTTACCTAGCACACAATTTGTTCTGTCCTAAAACAAATTAAGCTCAGATATAGACAAGTCCCATTTGGATCAGTAGTTCCCAACAAAATAAGCTCAGTAACAACTATGATCAACTTCAATATTACGTAAGTCCTACTTGAAAGTAGATGTATACTATTTCTTTAAATAGATGTATCCTAAAGTTGAAAATCACAGACTTGAAATTTGACAAGGGATTTAACTTATGTTTCGGGACGATGCGTTGTAAATATATTATCTCCCTTAGGATCAATGCTTAAGAAAAGCAGAAACAAGAAAACTACACCAAGCCATCTGTCTTCCTGTCCAAAATTAAACCCAAATAACAGCAAAAAATTTACGTGTTTTAGGTATCTTATTACATAAATGACATTTCAGTTGTGTTGTTGAACTCACTGACAAGCTCGCAAAGATTGGTAAAAGTCGGTGTTGTTGAGAGAATAAATTGGATTGACACACAGGCAAAGATGCATGCATGGAGAAATAATATTGTGTATTTTAGTGTGTGAGTTTGTGAGTGTTTGTAGTGAAGTGCACTCGAATGGGTATGTGTATGATATTGGGTGAAGTGAACGTGTCAATGTTCTCGAGAATCGCGTGAAGTAACTTGATAACCTCGTCAAATAAACAAGTTCATTCGTTCGTTTATTTTTCAAAATAAATTTTGCTGTTATCGATTTAAACGAATGATTTCATTGATGTCTTTTTTTGCACTTGGCGATGTAGATGAAATATTATCTATCGCGACAGTTATCCCAAAGAAGTTGCATTCAATCGGTCTAAAAATCTGAAACGACAAGGAATGAAGTCGTACACACATTTTCAGTCAGGCGGACATTCAAAATCCGAAATAAGAAAGAGAAAAAAATGAAAGACACCTCAGAATAATGACAGACATAAAGATGATTTCTATGGAAAAAGCATGCTGGGGAATGTGGCATCTTTAAACACTTTAGAATAATTCCAGAAAGCATGATTCTTTTATGTTTAAAACAAGGTGTCAAAACAAGTACACTCCAAGACTTGGTAAATTTGTGTACGTGGCAGTTTAGTAGATGTGCCGAATGACGTAACATATCCGTAGATCTGATTCGTGACGTTTTCAAATAGTGAATGTGTGCAGAATCATATCAGAAAATCGGATAAGTTGTCGAACCTGAACGTGAACTTCACTTCAGTTTGGGCGGTTGAAGACAAGAGAGCTTTTGGAAAAATGCAAGTATGTAAACGGTATCATCATTCTTATTTCATCAATCGTGTCAGAGGTCACACATACAAAGAATATTTTCTTTCTCATTTCCACATGTTTATGCGTTGTATACTGAGCCGTTTGTGTTAAATTATACAATTTAAAATAAATTTTTAAAAAATTAAAACTTTCTGTAGTAAACAAACCAAGAGGTGTGTGATCAACCATTTTCAAAGTAAAGGTCCAGAGGTTGAATACTTGTATTGTCAGTTGACGAAGTATTATGTATTTGTGAGAATTGAATCACAACCAAAAGCGGTCAAACATTTTCTCAGGTAGAAGACCACATGTCATTTTGATAGATAGATAGATAGATGGATAGATAGATTGATAGATAGATAGATAGATAGATAGATAGGTATGTAAATAGATAGATAGATAGATAGATAGATAGATAGATAGATAGATAGATAGATTGATTGATGGATGGACGGATATACAGACAGAGAGACAAAGACAGACAGAGAGATAGACAGGCAGATATATAAATAAATATATAGATATATAGATAGATAGATGGATGGATGGATAGACATATAGATAGATAGATGGATGGATGGATAGACATATAGATAGATAGATAGATAGATAGATAGATAGATAGATAGAAAGAGAGAGAGAGAGAGAGAGAGAGAGAGAGAGAGAGAGAGAGAGAGAGAGAGAGAGAGAGATAGGCGAACGGACGGCGGATAGATGAATAGGTTTGAGCGGATGGTTGGATGAATGGAAAGACAGACAGACAGACGGACAAAGACATACACATGTATACTGCTATATAGAAACGTGTTTGTATTGGCATGAAAGCACACTTTTTTTTTTCATTGCAGTCTTACAAATTTATCATGAAGAAATTACTGATCTTGAGTCTAATCATGATTGCGGCCCTTGGAGATGTGGCGAAAAGTGGTAAGACGGACATTTTACTATTGGCATTATAACTTTCATTAAATATTTTCCAAATGACAGTTCTAGGAGTTCTGTAGGAAACTACATGAAATAAAGTGTATAATAACATAATTACTTGACTACGTTTTTCTTAATAAGAGTCGTGCAGGAAATTACATGAAATAATGATTATAATAACATAATAACTTGACGACGTTTATATTAATAAGAACGAGAAACATTTTAAGGGGGAGATAATAAAATGAACAAATGCGTTGGAAGTAGAAAAAAATGCTGGGTAGTGATTCCTTATAATGACCTTGTGAAGTTAAAATTATTTATTTAATTAATTTATAAAGACACTAGTGATTTAGAAACATTATCAAGGGAACAATTTATATATTTAATTAATTTACGAACACACTTGCGATTTAGAATCGTTTTAAAGTGAAGACTATATATTTCACACACACATACACATATAGACACATCGCAAAACATCGTGCTTAAACAAGAGAAATATTTTTTAAAAGAAAAAGCTTTACTCATTCATATGGACACCTTCATAAAAGTGCATCGAGTGAAAATTTTATTTATCTAAAGTATGGATACACTCTCTCCTACACACATACACATAATCGACCATTATAAGAGACATATTTTATTTATTTAATTATGCACACACACACACACACACACACACACAAACACACACATACATACACATACACACACATACATACACATACACACACATACATACACATACACACACATACATACACATACACAGAAACAGAGAGACAAACGAAGATTCAACATTGTGTGTTTGTGTTCTTGCTCAATAGACAATAATCATTATATTATATGCTATTTGTCTTTGTGCTGTTGTACAATAGACACATCCCCACCCAAATATAGTTCATATAGAATAGACACATCCCCACCCAAATATAGTTCATGTACAATAGACACATCCCCACCCAAATATAGTTCATGTACAATACTCACATCCACACCCAAATATAGTTAATGTACAATTTGTCTTTGTGTTCCTGACTTTACTTTCTATAGACTTGAAATTAGGAAAATGAATGTTGTTATCCATAGTGCAGTGGTGTCCATTTATATATGTGAACAAATTATTAAATGAATATTATTAATCATAATGCACAGCTGTCCTTAATTATATTATTAACACTGAAATGAGTGTTAGTAATCATAATGCATTCTTGATTATGGTGTTATTACACGTATCTGTGAAATGATAATATATTTAATTGTCTCTCTCACTTTGCAGACATGCGGGTGCTGTAAACGTTGTTTCTTTTTTTTTCTTTTTTTTTTTTTATCTTTCAAATCAATTAAATGCGTTTAAATTAAATTAAATCTCTTCAATAAATGGTAATCAATATGTGTAAGAAAGTCAGTAAATTTATTAAATCAGCAATCATATATAAAAAATAAAATGACAAGTTTATTTGACAACAATATGACATGTTCAAATAATGTCAATACTTATACAGCCTTTTATCTTTACACATAATTCAGTAGATTAGTTCCGTAAAGCCAGAACACCAAGGTAGAATATCCCATGTTGTCTCTCGCGAAAAGTCTGGATGCTCCTTTACCATATTAGTTCCCTCAATCCAGAACAACAATTTAGCAATGTTAGTAACTTCTGTATACCATAAATTACACTATTTAGTTGAGCAAAATTTGTCATACATCAAATTATTAAGCGTATACTTACAATATTACTGGCTTAGAAACGTGTTCAATCTACCACAGTTATAACAGTTTATAAAACAATAAACTGTCATTCTAAATTTTCCACAGATTCTTGAGGTAAAGAAAATGGTGCTTCTTCCCTGTAAGATTTAATCAGGGTGCAAACACTAACTTTTCTAGTTTGATTAATTTCTTCCTTTTCTTATCAGTAATCTAAGTTGTGTGCTTACATTATTTCATGCAACATACCACTGAGTAATATTACTCCTCATTATCAACAAAACATTGATTTATATACGTATCAATGTGTGATTTGTTATTTTAAACGTATCAATGTGTGATTTAATATTTAGAATTGAATCAATGTGTGATTTATTATTTATAATTGAATCAATGTGTGATTTATTATCTATAATTGAATCAATGTGTGATTTATTATGTGTAAATTTGGTAAATATGGTTATTACTATTGCGTATTGTATACTTATATTTTAATTTTATATTCTAATTAAAACTTTACTTTTTAATTTGAAATATAAAGGATACTTTGCTTTCAAATGGAAATCGTCATCACTATTCCCAAATGGCACAGTTGTACAAGCGTGTGTTGGAGACAATGTAACGTTCCCATGGGTGTTTGACATGACGTCAACAAAGCAGGTTGTTATTGAGTGGAGTAAGACATCTGAAAATAAACCAGGTATATAATGTATTAATAGCTGAGTAATTTACTTATAAATATATAATTTATTCATAAATATATAATTTATTTATAACGATACATTTTATTTATAACTGTTGCAGCCAATTTAGGCACAATAACAGCTATGTGTCATTTTCAACTGGATTGTGTGAAAAACTATAATGTGAAATGTTCATTTTGCTATGGGAAAACTACTTTGACAAGTTACTGTCACCAGATATTTTGATACTTGTTTCATAAAATTGGATTTGATTTCCAAAAGTTTTCCGTGCCAGGTTTAATTCCCTTTTCTATGATGGGTCAAAAGTTCAGCAATAATTTTGACAATGCTCTTACATAATCAGTGTGAATCTTGATATGTTTACAAGTCATTCATTACCACTCAGTACCTGAATTGTAAATTCATTTATAGTGAAGCTTATTAAGATTCCAAGACATTAATCGCCAATCAATATTGGCATAGTGACGTCATTCATTTTAAAGCTTAATATGTTTCCTAGACATTAATCACCAAACAGTATCATATATTGGTGTCAATCATTGTGAAATTTGATATGTCTCTAAGACATTAATCACTAATCAGTACCTGAATATTGAAGTCATTATTATCAAGCTTGATATGTTTCTAAGACACTAATCACTAATCAGTACCTGAATATTAAAGTCATTATTGTCAAGCTTGATTAAATCCCAAGACATTCATCACTATCTGTATAGTGACGTCATTCGTTGACCGATGGTGATTTACCACATGTAAAGACTTGATGCCTTGCGCTACATAAATCTTCATCAGCTCTAAAATATCTAGTCGCCGACCTTCTAGCACTAATTAAGATGTCTTCTATTCCGTAATTTAGCCTCACACACACACACACACACACACACACACACACACACACACACACACACACACACACACACACACACACACACACACACACACAAACACACAGACACCCACACACCCACACACCCCCACCCACCCACCCACCCACACACATTCATTCTATTTTAAATGGATGACTAAAATAAAAATGCATTTAATAAATCGTACATATTTTGCTATTGTTATATTCATTCTATTTAAAATGGATGACTAAATTAAAACGGCATTTTATAAATCGTACATAATTTGCTATTATTATATTCATTCTATTTAAAATGGATGAATAAATTAAAACTGCATTTTGTGTAAAATAATTAGCAACGATGATTTTGTTCCATAATTAAACAAATTGTGAATATCTTCTCAAAATCAATTTAAAATCATATTGTAAACTAAATTCACTTGAATTTGAAGGAAGAACAGATTAACCATTTTAAAACTCTGAACTACATTGCAATTTTAAATTTGCAACATGTGAATGTTTTTTTTCAGACCAAGAGAAACACTTAGCTCTGGCAAAATATAGTAGAGATAAATTCTATGGATTATCGCCGGAAAGAGACGTGGAATTTCTGTCTAATGCCGGCATAAAGTTGTCAAATGTGACTCTGGCGGACAAGGGGGTTTACACGGTTGAAATAATTTCATTTGGACATCCAGAGTCCTATAAACAAATTGCATTCCTTCAAGTCTCTGGTATGTGATGCTTAAGGAGTAAACGACCCTAAAATGTATTCTCTCTCTCTCTCTCTCTCTCTCTCTCTCTCCCTCTCTCCCTCTCTCTCTCTCTCTCTCTCTCTCTCTCTCTCTCTCTCTCTCTCTCTCTCTCTCTATCTCAGTAGGAAAAGTATGCAAAACTCCAATCTAGTATTAACATCGCCTTATGTCTTAATTTCAACCCTGAATGGGGCTAACAAAACATAAACCTGAATGGGGCTAAATGCAAACCTGTATGCATACGCAGTACCTGTAATTAGCTATCCTGGATGAATCATAGAATGGACAACATATGAAATAATTCATCTTGACAGAAAATCAAGAAAGCATCTCACAATAAGGAAATCACTACATCCAAAAAATAGACAGTTTGTATGTATCTTTGAAAACTGGAGTCAAATGAATTAAGAAAATCAATGATGTCATTGAAATAGAAGTACATCTGGAATAACAACAAAGATGTGATTAAAGCAGTAATATAGGTTTACATCTGGAATAATAATAAAAATGTCATTGCTTGACAAGGATATGACTACAACAAAATAAAAACAAAGATGTCTTTAAAGGAGAAGTATAGGACTACAACAAAAGAACAACATAGATATCATTAAAGGAGAATTTTAGGACTGGTGAACTACATCTGTGTTATATCCTTTATAAATAATTAATGTCTATGACGTGACAACAATTGAGGTCTTCATTTCCGGTAGCACATACAACCCCCCCCCCCCGAGGAATGATTTCCCCATATAAGATGAGACAGACATTGGATAGATATTAGACATATATGTGACAAGTACAATTATGGATGTCACACTAGATGAAAATGAAAAGGAAATTGACACAAAAGTGGATGAAAATTTGACAAGAAAACTTTATATAAAACTATCAAGGAAAATAAAAGGATAATTAATAAAGGTAATTTGAATTACAAATTCCAATAGATACTTCACCATCTACTTCAGAGAAATAATAGCCCTTCTAAAGAGTTTAATTTGTTCCAACCCGAAAGTTATTCAATGTCACAGTTCTTTCTTTCGAAATCCCCCCCCCCTTCTCTCTAGAAATTTGCCTTTCTGTAAGTTTAATGTGCATACTCCTATTTAGTGCATGGTATTAGGTACTTGACTTAGAGGTAAGTCCTTTTTGTAAGATTAATGTGCATACTCCAATTTAGTACTTGATATTAAGTACTTAGAGGTAAGTCCTTTTTGTAAGTTTAATGTGCATACTCCAATTTAGTACTTGATATTAAGTACTTAGAGGTAAAGTCCAAAGTGAAGTTTCAGCACATCACTGGCTGACAAAGTGTTGGCACTTCGGCAACTCGCCATTGCGTAGCTCGGCCTCATACATTTTGCACACAACCAACGGGGTCACAAGGTCAACAGGCAATCAATGATATCCGAGCATCCCATATCCTGTCCAAATTCATCCACTATTACTGTCACCCTTCCATCTTCTGTCCACGTGTGAACACTGAACTTGACCCCAATCCTTTACTGAATATGGATTACATGAGTACTACAGATTGCTTAATTGGCCACACGACTTGACTGCCTTAACTAACTATCAACTATAGAAAAAGAAATAATAGAAGACAGGGAACATAATTTGTCCTTGGTTCAACCATCATAGAAACATAAATTCTAAAGAAAGAAATCAGTTAAAAATTACTACGCTCTCAGATTAGAAATCCAGAATGTGTGGAATGTAAATCGGAAGTGATACCTTTAGAGATAGGTATAGAGATAAAAGCAGCACTTCTCGGAAGACCTCACATTTTCGAGAAATTTATAAAACTCCCAGAAGAATAAAAAAAAATCACAGACCTTGTTTCATAAGCAACATTCACCAGAATTCATGCATAAAAGATGAATAATAATAATAATGATAATAATAATAATATTAATAATAATAATAATAATAATATTAATAATAATAATTATTATTATTATTAATAAAAATTAAACATGTCATTGAAGGAGAAGTCATTGGCCTTGTGGACTACATCTGGAATAACAATAAAGATGATCCACTGATAGAATTAGTAAAAAGGAGTGGACTATTCCAACCACCAGAAACAGACAAAGAAACATGGAAGAAAACAACGAAGCAAGAACTAGCACATACCTGGAGACAGAAACCTCTGCATGGCCAATATGTACGACAAGCAGACGAAATATCAACAAAGCAATCAACGTACAAATGGTTGAAAGAGGCAGGATTGAAAGCAGAAACAGAAGCACTCATAACAGCTGCACAAGATCAAGCACTCAACACCAAAGTACACAAAACGAAAATCATGAAAATTTCAAATGATTCCAAATGTAGACTTTGCAAATCCATGGATGAGACAACAGAACACATACTATCTGGATGTCAGGTTCTAGCTGGAACAGAATACACCAAACGACACAATGAAGTGGCAAAACACATACATAGAAATCTGTGTGAGAACTATGGCATAAAATCCCCAGAAAGAACATGGATGCATCAACCAGAAGCAGTCATCGAAACAGAAGAAGTCAAAATAATGTGGGACTTCGAGATAAGAACAGACCGGGTGATTCCTGCAAGACGACCAGACATTGTAGTTCTCAATAAGACCAACAGAACAGTAACAATTATTGATGTCGCTGTTCCAAGTGATAGAAACATAAAAACAAAAGAAAGAGAAAAAATAGAAAAATACCAAGATCTCAGATTAGAAATCAAGAGACTGTGGAATGTAAAAGCAGAAGTGATACCAATAGTGATAGGAGCCTTGGGGAACATAACATCAGAATTGGAAGGCTACCTGAATAAACTCCCTGGAAACCACAGAATCGCTCCACTACTCAAAGCAGCGCTCCTCGGAAGTGCCCACATCCTCCGTAAAACTTTGGATCTCCCAGAATCTTGGTAAGATTCCGAGACCTAGGATCTCAGCCGACAGTCAAACAGAAGTCGTGGAAAGAGACTGAATAATAATAATAATAATAATAATAATAATAATAATAATAATAAAACTAATAATAATACAATGCATTGAATTTTTTAGATGTACCTATGACTACCTCTGACGAGTTGCACGCTTTCATTCTCCCTGACATTGTCTACAACTCAAGAACTGGTATTTGGCACGTTCAGCTTGGATGTCGCCCTCCAGTCATACGAGGACAATCAGCCCTGCCCGTCATCTGGACTGTAAGTATTTAACTCTATACAAATTAGTATAACGATTATAGTCTGCAAAATTAACATTATAATAGTGAGTACACAATGTATTAACATTTTGAAATGTATGTAATTTTCAAAAATAACTTTGTGTGGATTTGTACTCACGCGCACATCTATGCGCGCCTATATACTCATGAGAGCATCTGAATACGTTTTTGTACATAACTGTCTGTCTGTCTGTCTGTCTGTCTGTTTCTCTCTCTCTCTCACTCTCTCTCTCTCTCTCTCTCTCTCTCTCTCTCTCTCTAATAAAGATATATATATATATATATGCGTGTGGTGGAGAAAAAGGAAACGGATTTGATATAATATCATTCATGTGCAGACTCCATCTAATCAGACAGCCTTCAGTTCTTCTTATAAAAACAACACATTCATCTTGGAACTTCCTAGCCCTATGGAAGAGGGAGATTACTCCTGTTCACTGAACTCTTCTGTCCCGGTAGTCAAATGCTTAAGCACCCATTTAAATACCAGTCGTGCTGCTACTGTCAATGTAAAGGCAGTGAATACCCGTTTGTCATATCTCGAAGAAAGTATAGAATCACTAAAGATGGTCCAAAGAAAATTTGATGGCATAACATCCATGGTCCAAAGAAATAATGATAGCATTACAGCCATGGTCCAAAGCAAATTTGACAACTTTGCAGGCATCGTCCAAAGCAAGTTTGATAACGTTACTGAAATGGTCCAAAGCAAGATTGATGGCATAACATCCATGATCCAAAGCAAGTTTGATAACATAACAGCCATGGTCCAAAGCAAGTTTGCCATCGTTCTCCAAGAGCAATCTGGTGTCAACCAAATATTCATGGACTCTGGTAAATATTATACCATGAAATCTGTGATTCCAATACGTTTGTTTCTTTTGTGACTTGTTCTCTCTCACACCTACACAGTTTCATTTCACTAACATACTCCTCATGTGTGTATGTGTGTGTTTGTGTGTGTGTGTGTGTGTGTGTGCGCGCGTGTGCGTGTGTCGTTTCTAAGTAAGTCAGTTCAAAAATGTATTAATTGGTGCTGAACTAAAGTGATAAACACACTTACTCGTATTCCGTTATTATTTGATGTATGAAACATGACCTGCAATATGGATATGCATTATTTATAACTCTATCAACATTGGAATAATTTGTTTAACTCGTTAAGCCTCATTTGTATATTATTTCCATTCTCTTCTGTGTAATACAATGCCTACTCATGTTACATCTTGCTTTAGCAATTCTCATTATGTTCTGTTCGTTCACTTACCTTCTCATGCAATTATCTTATGTTCCCTCATTAACCTTCTGACCTAATTCCCATTAAGTACTTTTTTGTTTGTTCGGTTCACATTACCTATTTAAGTATAACAATTCCGAATTAGCTTTCACTTAGGTCGGGACAGTTCGCATAATTCTATATTTAAACTCCTGGTTCACTTTCACAAATTATTTTTTCACTTCTATCTATGTGTGACGTCATGAGGAGATACGTGATAAGTGTAAATATCAGCCCACCAGCTTTATGAATGTGAGACAAGGGCTAAATGACACTCCTGACACCCGTCCACTCATTATAAGAGCCCAACCCCAAAGACTGATTATAACACACACTGTTTCCTGGCAGATGAAGTTGCATAGAACAATTCTATTGTATTCACATCACATAAAACAATGTTATTGTTTTCACGTCATATTTGAGATGTTTACTGTATTAACAAACAAGTGTATTGTATTAACGTCATTATAAAACTAGTATATTGTATGCAGTTCGCATACAATAACATTACTGTGTACAATTTGTGAAGATCAAGCGTTATTCTATGCATGCCATCTAAAGCAAGCTCATTGTATAATGCTTATCTTGCGAAGTAAGGTTTTTTTTTATATATATAAACACGGCAACTTATTTTAAGCATACCATACAAAGATTACATAGATGTTAGTAATTAATTCCAGTAAAATTAATTATTTTTTTTTATAAACGTTATTTTGACTATAGCATGGATGTTGAAGCCGTTTGAAAACTCATGGATAAATGATAAATTGGTGAACGTAATTCTTTAACAAGTGTAACTATTTCCTATTAGTGTATCTTGTGTAATTTTTCCAGTGTAAATAATTCTTTGATAAGTATTAGTACATCTTGAACACCTGTTTTCAGTGCAATTAGTTCTTAGCGTTATATTGGTACATCTTGAATATTTAGTGTTATATTAGTATATCATGAAAAACTTAGTGTAATATTAGTACATCTTGAACACTTAGTGTTATATTAGTTCATCTTGAACACATAATATTATATTAGTACAACTTGAACACTTACTGTTATATTAGTACATCTTGAACACGTAGTGTTATATTAGTACATTTTGACAATTTAGTGTTATATTAGTACATCTTGGCAACTTAGTGTTATATTAGTACATCTTGATCACTTGTAGAGAAACGTATCAGAAACAGAGACGATTTAGCACAATCTCACTTTTTATGTATATACAACATGCACACAATGATTAAGGTAATTAACAACACATTCACACAACGATTAAGGTAATTAGCAAGACATTCACACAACGATTAAGGTAATTAACAAGACATGCACACAACGATTAAGGTAATTACCATGACATTCACAAGATAAATAATTAGCAAATCATTTTCACGGTAATTAACGTAAACCGGAAAGCAATTTCTAAAATTCCTCATTTCTTGCTATATTTGTAAAATCATCATTTCTGCTTTCAGTACGAAGGCCTGCTTCCTGTGTTGACGTACAAAAGTACGACAAAGTGAGCGGTGTTCATACACTACTTGTGAATGACATAACTGTCAAAGTCTACTGTGACCAGCAAACTGATAATGGTGGATGGACGGTAAATGACTTGAAGTGTTATTTGTATATTTATAGTAATTCCTTATTTACATTTGATAAGTAAGTTATTTGTATTGTTATATTATTCTTCTACTTTTGCTATTTAGAATGTCGTCTTGTTAATCAGTACCTCTCCTGTGCCGAAAAGTTTCCTAACCAACAAACCGTCAAGGTGACATCAAGGGAGTTGTTTCATACCTGTGACAAAGTTACAAATCTCTAGGATATAAATATTTACTACGACTATCTATGACTTTGACCAGTCTCTTTATTAATGTGATGTATAATAGTTTAACGAATAAGACAGCGAATACTTAATCTGTGTCTGTTAGAGGACAGCGAATACTTAATCTGTGTCTATTGGAGGACAGCGAATACTTTATCTGTGTCTATTGGAGGACAGCGAATACTTAATCCGTGTCTATTGGAGGACAGCGAATACTTAATCCGTGTCTATTGGAGGACAGCGAATACTTTGTCTGTGTCTATTCGAGGACAGCGAATACTTAATTTGTGTCTATTGGAGGACAGCGAATACTTAATCTGTGTCTATTGGAGGACAGCGAATACTTTATCTGTGTCTATTAGAGGACAGCAAATACTTAATGTCTATCTGGCTTTTTCTCTCCCTCTGTTAATAGAAGAGATTATAATGTTGCCATTTGTCACAATTCGATGGCTAAAACAAAATATACATAAATACACACACTGACATTTATGCAGAGAGAGAGAGAGAGAGAGAGAGAGAGAGAGAGAGAGAGAGAGAGAGGAGAGAGAGAGAGAGAGAGAGAGAGAGAATGAGAGAGAGAGACAGACAGACATGGAGACAAAAGAGACAGAGAGAGGTTAACAGACAGAAAGACCGACTTCAAGGGCATTAATTTAACCCAGTCGCATTTCATAAATATTAAAATATATTAATTCAAACAGCACAAGATGCACAGGTATAAAAGTAAAAGGACACAAACACGTTTAACCCAGTCATTTAATTTACAAGGCGAAACAGACCGGATGCTTTTCAGTTGAATTTCAGTCTAGGGGAGGGGTGGGCAAACTAATTCCCGTCAAGGGTTTTCATGCGGCCTAGGAACAAGTCCTTTGTTCACACTCTTTAAATTTCTAAATTCTCAAGTGTAAAATTTATTTCTAATTTTGAGAGAATTGTAATCACACGCCTTTCTAAAGCAGGAGTTATGGGCCTTTCTAAAGACGAAAGTAATGAGTAATGAAATACTATTAGAAATAAAACAAACAGACAAGCATGAAAGAGAAGAACTAGAAATAAAACAAACAGACAAGCATCAAAGAGAATAACTAGAAATAAAATTAAGAAAAAACTAAAATGAAAGAAAAATACAAGCATGAAATATAGGTTTAGAAATAGATAGAAAAATAGATAGATAGATTGATGGATAGATAGAGAGAGAGATACAGAGAGATAGATAGATAGATAGATAGATAAATAGGTAGATAGATAGGTAGATAGATAGGTAGATATATAGATAGATAGATATATAGATAGATAGATAAAAAGATAGTACGCCGTCAAAGAATGTAACAATTTTAATGAAAAACCACTTAAAGACAAACAATCTACCCAGACCTAAGAATACATAACTGGAAATATAGAAAAAAAATGTTTTAGAATTAATAACATTATTAAGTAATAATGATAACATTCCATTTATATCTAATAATAAATTAAAAGGAAACTCGTAATTAATACCTATGATAAATTCATTTATAACTATTAAAACTATAAATAATATAAAAGAAAACTGGAAATTAACCTCTATGTTAATCATGCGGCCTAGGAACAAGTCCTTTGTTCACACTCTTTCAATAGTACAATAATTTGTGTAACACTAATGTATCTCAAGTCAGGGTGTTTAAATAACAATATAACAATAATGTGTTTAATACTAATTTATCTCACGATTTTATTTTTTTATATCTCTCCAGAGAAAATATTTAGCACAAATATTTTATCTCAACTGAAAATGTAGTGCTCAATGCAATGTTTTGAGATAAAATAAAGCTAAACACTCTGTATTGATATAAATTAGTGCTAAACACTCTGTATTGATATAAATTAGTGCTAAACACTCTATATTGACATAAATTAGTGCTAAACACTCTGTATTGATATAAATTAGTGATAAAATGAATAACGCAATAACAATATCATACAGTGTTGAAATTTATATTACATTCACTGAGTGCTTAAAACCTTGTCTTGAGATGCATTAATGTTAAATAACCTGTCTAAATTAGTATTTTTATAAATGTTTTAAATTTCTCATTGACACCGTTTGTTCCTTTTCTTAATTATACAAACCACTATGACATGAGAATTATGAACATGTACAATTAATTTGTTTTGATTCTGAATGATTACACAAATCGTAAAAATTATAAAAAATGATTATGAAAAAAGTTGTCGTTGAACTCCACAATCAAGCCAGATGAACAATTAAATAGATGGATGGATGGATGAATACTGATTGATTCATGCATACACAAATTGATGTAAAACAAACTTACAGATGCACATTTCGTAATAATCTAGTTATTTTTGTAACGTTACATTTTCATTATTCTCAATAATTATGTAAAGAAATCCTAGTTAAAATGACAACGGACATAGTTTGTAAACTAAAGACATAGCTATAATATAATATGTGAAGATATAACAAGATCATTTTAAAAATAAGGACACATTTATAAATTATGTTGACTCTAAATTCTAAAACTTCTTACTCTAAAGACACAATTATAATATATTATTTGACGATTAAGCCTGATACGTTTTGTAAACGAAAGACACACTTAACAATAATTTGTAACTATAAATTCTGACACTTTGTTAGCTAAATATACAGTTATAAAATATTATTTGACGATAAATCCTTAGACACTTTGTAAGATGAATGCGCAATAATAATTCACTCTTCTTAAATTAAGACAATTATAAAACATTATATTGACAATAAATCATGACAGGTATTCCAAAGAAGACAGGATGGATCAGTGGATTTCTACCGGAACTGGGAGCAGTACGAGAAGGGCTTTGGGGACTTAAACGGAGAGTTTTGGTTTGGTAATGTACTCAGTAATGTTAAAGGAGT
Source organism: Sinotaia quadrata (assembly GCA_028829895.1). Classification (NCBI taxonomy): domain Eukaryota; kingdom Metazoa; phylum Mollusca; class Gastropoda; order Architaenioglossa; family Viviparidae; genus Sinotaia; species Sinotaia quadrata. Next base: position 13,570,537 of record CM054179.1, read on the forward strand.
TGTGGATTGGTAATGTACTCAGTAATGTTAATGGAGTTGTGGATTGCTAATGTACTCAGTAATGTTAAAGAAGTTCTGGATTGATAATATACTCAGTAATGTTAATGGAGTTGTGGATTGCTAATGTACTCAGTAATGTTAATGGAGTTGTGGATTGGTAATGTACTCAATAACGCTAATGGATTTAAACAACTATCACATTACCTAAGGTCGATTATCATCCTTCCCCTCCCCCCCCCCCCGACATGCACACTGTTATATCGTCTATCAGTCTTAATAAAATTTCATAACAGTATTTATCATATACATCTCTGATATATAATTTGGTCACGTGCACCCCTCCATTATCGTTTCACGTTAGTTTTTCAGCAATATACATGTACTCTAATCATCTATCTATCTATCTATCTATCTATCTATCTATCTATCTATCTATCTATCTATCTATCTATCTATCTATCTATCGATCGATCGATCTACCTACCTATCTATCTATATGTCTATCTATCTATCTATCTATCTATATGTCTATCTATCTATCTATCGTACTCCTTTATCCTTTATATATCGTTGGTATATATCGCATGAGAATTGAAGGAAATATTACATTTCCCATCACAATACTCTATATAACGTTATTGTACATCACGTCTCTTAGCATCACCATCCTTTTTAGACTTGGTCAGACCACTCTCCATTCCATTGACACAACCTCACCCCCGTTAAAATACCCAGACAAAACTTTATTTTCTTTAAATCATCTCCACCCAACTCCGCCCTCCTCACTCTTTGTGAAAACTGTCATCAACAAAACGATCTCATTGAACAATGTACGGTAGAAACGGTATATATTTTCTGTCCCAACCCAAATATACGTCAATATTGCCCCTCTAAACAATAAACAACCTCAAACCATGCGTCAATTGCGAAATTCGTGCACTTACCAGTCTAAATTATGATTTGCCCCATAATCACTCCATTGTTCAAACAAACATGAAAGCAACAAACACAGGGACAGCAGCATTATCCACAAACCCTGGAAACCCATAGCTTCGCCTCCTACTCACTCCTACCTAAAGATAGGAGAAACTATCACACGTCACACCCCCAAAACCGCTCCTGAACGACACACCAAATGTACTTTCCATCCCACATCGACGTGAATACCCCTCCCCTTCTCTCCACGAGCAATAATTTTGACCTTTTACTCACACATGAAGATGATACTCTCCCACGCCCCATAGAAAACCTTACTCATAAACCCACCCAATGTTTAGGTAAATTTATATTGTTAATACTTTTCTATTTCTTCTTAGTGTCCATCCACTCAGAGTAACATATTAATAATATATGTAGAAATAGTGTCTGTTTATTACTAGTACAATATTGTTTCGATACACTGTATTTACTATGATGTGCACTTGTGTTGTGCAAATAAATACAGATGCAGGAAATTGTGAAGTTGAGGCTGGAATTTAAGAAGAATTCGAGTTATAAAGCAATAAACTTGAAAATTATAATTGCTTCCCTGATTATATTTTTTCAGCATTAGCAGCCTTTCGTTATGTACATGATTTGAACCTCCATGTTCACTTATTGTAAACTACTGTGAATGATCAGTGTCGATGTGGGAATTATCTACTGCAGTGTGTGTAAGTGTAAAGGAATACACTACAATCTACTGCAGTGTGTAAAGGAATATGCTACAATGTTCTGCAGTGTGTAAAAATATTCAAACATGATTTTGAGGAAGCACTAATGTCATGTAATCTATTTCCTTGTTTTTGTTATTATGTATATTTGATTGTTGATTTAATAAATGTATTGTTAAATTTATTGAATTTCTTACACATTATAATACCCTTATATTAGAGAAGAAAGTGGGTGGATGGGGTTTTGCTATATATAGATTGTCGCCGGCCCACCTTCTCTCGGACGAGGGGAGGGTGGTTGCTAGTCGACGCCGCGTAGGACTTGCATAAATATTACTACAAATCCGCTCACAGAATACCAAGATGGTTGTTTGGTTCGAATTTTATTCTGCGTGTAGGTTACTTATTACCGACATGTTTGCATGTGTGCTTGCATATGGGTAAGGGTGAAGTATAGATGACACAGACGTCACAACGTATAACAACGACAACAACCACTCTTTCAAAACCATAGACAGGAGAAAGCCCCAATGTCAGAGTATAAATTCAAATTTATTGGTCTATGGGTTTCCTCTTAAACATTGGTTATTCAGCCATCCACACTCACACCCATGGGTATGGGGAGAAGAAAGAAAGAAAGAAAAAATGATGAATAAAATAAATGCAAAATTCAAGATTCTTCATACTGTACTACAACTAAAATTGCCTAAGCATTTTACAACATAATATAACAGTCATTATTTCAAAGTTCTGGGGCCACTGTTCTTATATCAAAATTCAATTATTCAACAACAAACAAATGTCATTTGACTTGCAAGTCCTTTTCAATCAGTTCCATCCATATTTTCTTATATTAATCTTAAAGCCATCCTTTACTTAGCTTTAAACCTAAAATTAAAATAAACCTTATTTTAATTTTAGGTTTAATAATTAATTAAAATTTCTAAACTTTAGTTTTAAGTTTTAGTTTATGTTTACGTTTAGGTGCTCTAAGATTCTTACCCTAATTAGAATTTTCTTTTAATCACATAGTTATTGTCACTTTCTTCTTGTTCTCTGCTCACATAGTTATTGTCACTTTCTTCTTGTGCTCTGCTCACATAGTTATCATCACTTTCTCCTTGTGCTGGGGGGGGGGGTGGGGTTGATATACACAAAAACACCATCGACGTCTCGACACTGGTTCGCTCCCCGGGACTCAAATACGGCCGTCTTCACTGCTACGACGGCTGCTACAATTTCATTCTCTCACTGCACTCTTCATTAGGCCTAATTTCTCAACTCTTGTTACGTTCTCTCTTCTCCCTTCTTCTCTTCTTCCATTTCTCCTCATTTCATCGCGTCAATCCTCTTCTCTTAACTTCGTTTCTCCTCTTCTCTCACGTTTCTCGTCTCTTCTCATTACTTAATGGCCAACCATGCCGTTTTCTGCGATATGTCACACATAATCGCGACTGCTTCCAGTGATAATAATACCTCTTATGTAATATTTTGCTCTGCACCATATCCCGTGTGCGGCGACATTATACTGCCAATTTATCACTTCTATTGGGAAATAATCGATCGCCTGCGGTCTTTGCACAGAGTCTTTGAAAAACCCACAGATGACTGTCCTGCATGACTGGTTCATCTAAAACTATGGACGGCCTTGACATGCCGCACCTTCAAATACAGCCTGGGTAGACATCTGGCACTCTCTTGCAGTGTCCAAGAACTCTCCAGCTGTTTGCCTCCCAGCTTCATAGAAAGTTCCTGACACAAATAAAGCAGGGAGAAACTCTCTGAGGGCCTCTCCCACCCTCTAACAAACGCTGCTACATTCTTGACGTTTCTCGTCCGGTTTGCATCTGTCATCCCTTTTTACGCGCAAAGTTTTTGTACATTATTTTAACTGAGCTGATTAGAACACAATCCCTCCAGCCCACACAGTACCCCATCCAGCACTGCACTGTATCTGCTGACGAATATTCTGACCATTCTTGCTGTCCACTTTCTATTAGTACCAAGTATGGAGTTCCCAGTTGGCTGCTGTGATTTACGTATTCATTTGACCTACCTAGCTAACTCTCAGAGCACACTGAACTACACCTCAGAGCAACAGTCCTACTTATATTTTATTTTAAAACTACAGTTTCTATGGCAACTCATGACCACCAGGCAAGCCATTCATTAATCACAGCAAGAAATGGCTGTACACACAGACTAACACATTTAACTCTAGTAATATAAATATTAACTTTCCAATAACTCAAATTCTATTTAAATAAGTAATTTCACAATAACAATATCAACTTAAACTACCAAACATTTATATAGTGGTGATTCTTATAAAGATGTTACATTTCAAACTCAGAGCCTGCCTTTTCATGGACAAAATTGTTGTCTCAGCTTCCGTCCCTCATACTCTGTACACTGACATAGATTTATGGGCGTGGCGTCCTGACCACAGAGGGTCAGCCAGCATTCTCCCTCAAGTTAATTATACTTTTTCCATTCTCCAGCATGAACTTTAGACTAGTGTTTCTGACGCGTTGTTGACAAAATGGTCATTTTCACCCCTGTCCCTGTTTTAATTAACTTAGCTGTCTCTTTAATAGTTTAGAGTATGAGGCCACTTAGAGAAAGAGAGAGAGAGAGAGAGAGAGAGAGAGAGAGAGAGAGAGAGAGAGAGAGAGAGAGAGAGAGAGAGAGAGAGAATTAATAATATCTTCTCATCCCCGTGACATAGATTAAAGATGGATGTGTCTTCTCCTTTAGTAAAAAGTTTTCCACCTATGGAAATATTGTGTGATGGTAAATGTTTAGTGTTACAGAAGAGTGAAAACGTTTACAGCGCCCTCATATCTGCCAGGTGAGAGAGACAAGTGGTGTCTTCTGGAGAATTATTAATAACATAAATTAAGATTCTCATCACTTGTAATTAGTAATCCATTATTAATTAATTAATAATAACAATCATTTACTATGTGGCGCTGTCACGGGCCGCCTATGTTGTAGTTGTCTGACTGACTGTCGCTGGCCTCTCTCTCCTTCTCGGTCAAAGGGGGTGGGGTCAGGTCAGTTACCGTGACTTGCCGGGATCACATCGAACGATCAGATGTTGATGATCATTCTCACACTCAGACACCACGAATAGTTTTGTGGGGGTTAGGATTAGCTTTATTCTGAGATGTGGGGTAAAATGTGAAAGCCAGCGTGTATGTATGAATGCGGGATGAATGTATTTTGAGGGACGGACAGAATGAACGAACAAACAACCGTAGCACCGCACTTACACCACAGAGAGAGAGAGAAAAACCCAACTCTTGATGAAGAGTTAAAAAAAGAAGAAATTTATTCTAACAACTTGGGGCTAATTCTCTCATACGGTGTTAGTCATTCATTCAAAAAAATACATCCGCTCGGCAACATTCATGGGATAGGGGGAAAAAGAAAGAAAGAAAGAAAGAATAATGGATATGATAAATGGTATAAAATGATAAACAAAATTTATAATAGATCTGGCAGTGAAAACCGCAATACTATCAAATCATGTAATATTATCAAATCATGTACGGAGCGGTGATGACCGCAGATAGCAACACTAAAAAAAGAGTAGCGGTGAAAACCGCAATACTATATCAAATAGTATCAAAATTTCTAATACCAATTTGTGGGTAAAATCCCACCACAAAAGATAAACACAAAATTATCTCCACTTAGATTAAATGTCTGTAAAAGAAAGTTTAGGGTAAATACCCTATATCAATCATAAATGTTTATATAAAAAGTGTCAATGTTTCAACAAAGTTCTAAATAAATAATAAACTATACTAACCTACCTAAATGAATGCACCCTGAGAAAAGTTCTTCTACTTACTAATTTCAAGGAAAAGAAAACGCACGTCTGCGTGACGAAAAATAAACGTAGTGGTATTGGCCAATAACTAAGAAAATCACGATGATACCGCAGATAATGTACGAAGTACATACGACGAGTTGAGGTTGTAGAACCGTCAGGCCTCGTTGACTGGCACTTTCGCGTTGATAAACGCCGAAAGTATAACTCTTAACTCCCCGCTGAAGAATAGCGGGCGAAGTTATATTGATGAGTGGTGGTGAATATCTTTCTCCCGACCCAGTCTTGTCCCGTCAGCACTTGGCGCAAAGTCACTGATGGACAACCACTGTCCAGGTTTCGGTCCCAACGTATAATACTGGCATCCGACGCAGGTTACCATAAAAGAGTTGGGTGCGACAAAACACACCTCCAACGCTGTATAATACGTGGAAGATATTCTGGTCTTTCTTCCCCGATTGACGAGAATAGAAAAGACGGTTCGGACTCGGTGTAGGCGAACCATATACGACCTCACACCTCTCTGTAGTCCAGAACATACACACACACACTGATTCAAAATGGCCAGGCGAATTCTTTTATTCTTTCCCTCCCAGAAAAAAAATAACTCATTAGTCATGACTGCTTAGGCTATTGTTCTCGGGTTTTGGTGCATTCATTCTAGGGGTGCATTGACTAAGAAAATAGTTCCTAACTAAATTTATATGTAAGGACTAAAGTTGACTAGCTACAACTTCTATCTATTGTTAAAATAACTAGCCCACCTTAATATAAAGAAACATATAAATGGTTTTAATTATAAAAGTAAAATTATAAAGTAAGCGTTCACACTCTCTAACACTCTGACAAAGCATGAACATAGTACCACTCGCTCATTAATACATTGAGAAAGTGTACACAAAATAAGCAAAAGCCCTGACCTCAATTGGGAACAAACTTGCTGTCAGCACCAGTTAATTAACCTTTCACCCTAACCTGCAGGTGAACTCTGAGAGCGTGTCCCGAACGGGCCACGTATGGACAAAGGGGGAGACAATTCACAGGAACAAAAATAAATTTTCTGATTACCCCCTCCCATCCCCGTGACAGGCGCTGGCGTCACAATTTATTATTTAATAATAATAAACAGTGAAGAATGCCGAAATGTGTCAGATATAAAATGTTTTCTCTCCTACCATTGAGTTCCACGATTATTTTATCGTCATCAAAACATGCAGTTGAACAATTGAATGATATTATCTTTCAGGACTTGCTAATGTATATGTTATCGTCATCGAAACATACAGTTGAATAATTGAATGATATTATCTTTCAGGACTTGCTAATGTATATCTTATCGTCATCAAAACATACAGTCGAATAATTGAATGATATTATCTTTCAGGACTTGCTAATATATATGTTATCGTCATCAAAACATACAGTTGAATAATTGAATCATATTATCTTTCAGGACTTGCTAACTTGTATCACCTGACTAAATCTAAAACTGTCAAACTTCGCGTTGACCTCATGGACTTTGATGGTTCTACAGCCTACGCCGTTTACAACACGTTCAAAATTAGTGGTGCCTATGATAATTACCGATTACATGTTGACGGGTATAGTGGACCTGGAGGTAATTATTTTTCTTTACAAATGTTCTTGTAATAATGTGATGTTTAATTACAGAGTGCCATGAGTGTAATGATCTTAGAAACATATATAATGCGTTACTTAAAGTACAAGGTGACTGTAATTCTTTTCGAAACATTGTAATTCCTCGCGTTAAAATATGTGCAGGGTACTATTTATGTCAACGTGGAAGAAATACAAATGCATATATTAATACATAATTATTTTAAAGACAGTGAGCATTAGTGATTTAAACTATAATTATGTTTCACTTAGATAATAAATACATAATTACTGAAAGGATAACATCAGTAAAGTAAACAGTGATTATATTTCTACCTAAAAATAAATAAAAGAATTAATGAAATGATAACAATAAAAACACTTATTTTGTTTCTACTTTCAGAACAAATGCACATTTATTGAAATGATAGTATTAGTGATTTCAACAATGCCTGTCTTTCTACAAAGATAACAAATACATAATTACTAAAATATTAAGATAAGTGATGTATACAATGTTTTTGTTTCTACTTAGATAAGAAATGCATAATTACTAAAATATTAAGATACATTATGTCAACAATATGTTTGTTTCTACTTAGATAAGAAAAACATACTTATCGAAATGATTACATTATTGTTGTAAACAATGATTATGTTTTTACTTTGATAACAAATACACAAGTACAGAAATGATAATATTAGTGATTTAAACATTGATTAAGTTTCTACAGAGATAACAAATCCATAATTACAGAAATGATAACATATTGATTTTGACAATGATTATGTTTCTACTTAGATAAGAAATACACAATTACAGAAATGTTAATATTAGTGACGTAAAGAATGATTATGTTTGTACTTAGATAACAAATTTAAAGAAATGATATCATTAGTGATTTGAACATAATACTGATTCCGTTGTGTAAGGAAAAACATAAAAGAACACAACACTATTTCTACTCATGTTTACTGTCTATCAAGACATTAAATATAAATACAGTGATATAAATGCTATTTTTCTTCTTTAGGTAGTGAAATGGAATCGGCCAGAAGACATTGCAAGAATAAACCCAATGTATTTTGCTACATCTGCGGCGAATACACCATTGTTCCTAATAGGAATACAGCAACATGTTTTATAAAGTTTGCTTACCATGCTTATTTTGGTATAAAACTTGGTGTTCAGAATAATGTTTGGGCACCTCACATAGTATGCAAGACATTCACCGAGAATCTGCGTCGCTGGACCAAGGTTTAAGAAGAGTTATCTGAAGTTTGGAATTCCTATGGTTTGGAGGGAACTGACAAGCCATGTCACTGACTGCTTTTTCTGCGCTATTGATGTGACTGGCATTAACAGAAAAAATCGGAGCAGCCTTAAGTATCCTGATCTTGAATCAGCACGTCGTCCGGTAGCTCATTGTGATAAAATTCCAGTACCTGTCCCTGGAGAATTTACTTACATTAGTGTAGAAGATTTCTCTAGTGTTGAAGAATATGAAGAAGAAGAATTAGTGGTTCTTGATGATGATGTTTCAAATCAAGACATTAATAAAAGAACGCAACACTATTTCCACTCATGTTTTCTGTCTATCAAGACATCAATAAAAGAAAGCAGCACTATTTCCACTCATTTTTATGTCTATCAAGACATTAATAAAGTTGATCGCCTTTATAATTTAAAATATTAAAATGAATCACTTTGGGTAAATGTGAGTATGTTGATGCTGAATAGTACATATAGTATCCATGCATTGGTGTGTGACGTTTGCAATAAAATAATTATGTTTAACTGCATTTCTTGTTTCGATAACATTGGTGTGTGACGTTTAGAATAAATAATTTATGTTTACTGAATTTCATGTCTCCATAACATTTGGGTACGACGTTTTAAATAAATAATGTATTTTAATTGTATTTATTGTCTTAATATGTGTGTATGTTGTATTTAGAATAAAACAAAGATTGATTTATTTCATTTACTGTCTTCATAACTTTGGAATGTGACATATGAAAGAAAGAGTTGATGTTTTCATACATTTATTGACATTATACATTTGTGTGTGACGTCACAGGGAACGGCTTGTGGTTCAATGACTATAAGCAGTTCTTGACGGTTGACAGATATCAGGACAACAAGCATTATCGTCGTTACTGTCCAAAGAATTTCTTTCAAGGTGGGTGGTGGTACCTGGACTGTTTTGACTCCAATCTGAACGGCCGTTACAAGTCTGACGGGGGTTATGGTCCTGAAGGGGTGATTTGGAGAAATTGGAAAGGTCTCGGATCCTTGAAACGCGTTGAAATGAAATTTAAAGGATTGAATTGAAGTACCCAGAGAAACAGAGTACATGACGCATGTGACACAAATAGAATTTTTAAAATTCCTCCGAGGACAAATATCCCTTAATGTTTTAATGACACACATTTTTTAAACATTTAACGACACAATTTTATTTCTTAATCATTTAACGACACATATTTCCTTATCATTGAATGACACATATTTCCTTATCGTTGAATGACATATTTCCTTATCGTTGAATGACATATTTCCTTATCATTGAATGACACATATTTCCTGATCGTTGAATGACATATTTCCGCAGACAGAAACGTTCATTTATTCTAAACTAATATTTATAGACATATACAATTCACATCAAAATAAATAATGTAAATTTGAATTTCTTATAAAGTGCATAATTCGTTTCAAGTACTACTCCTGTAGGAGTTCCTACAATCCAGAGAGTATTATAATGTAGCAACGCACCATCTTACAGAAGTACCTATAATTCATGTTTGCAACTCACCATCTTACAGAAGTACCTATAATTCATGTTTGCAACTCACCATTTTACAGCAATACCTATAATTCATGTTTGCAACTCACCATTTTACAGCAATACCTATAATTCATGTTTGCAACTCATCATTTTACAGCAATACCTATAATTCATGTTTGCAACTCACCATTTTACAGCAATACCTATAATTCATGTTTGCAACTCACCATTTTACAGCAATACCTATAATTCATGTTTGCAACTCACCATTTTACAGCAATACCTATAATTCATGTTTGCAACTCACCATTTTACACTAATACCTATAATTCATGTTTGCAACTCACCATTTTACAGCAATACCTATAATTCATGTTTGCAACTCACCATTTTACAGCAACACCTATAATTCATGTTTGCAACTCACCATTTTACAGCAATACCTATAATTCATGTTCGCAACTCACCATATTACTATAATTAGTATTATTGGAAACAACACAAACATCTTACATAATACCTATAATCTATAGTTACAACACACCATCCTGTATAAATTACTATAATCTATAGTAACAGCACACCATCCTATAGAAATAACTATAATAATCTATAGTAACAACACACCATCCTATATAAATACCTATAATCTATAGTAACAACACACCATCCTATATAAATACCTATAATCTATAGTAACAACACACCATCCTATATAAATACCTATAATCTATAGTAAGAACACATCATCGTATAGAAAAAGCTATAATCTATAGTAACAACACACCATCCAATATAAATACCTATAATCTATAGTATCAACACACCATCCTATATTAATACCTATAATCTATAGTAACAACACCATCCTATAGAAATATCTCAAATCCAAATAGTATTACAATCTAGCAACATAGCATCACATTAGTATTAAATATTTCCTTGAAAACAGTTGTGCTATTTAATAGTCTTCCACAAAAATATAGTATATTGTATAACTCTTCAATTATTTTATATTAATGTACTATAGCTATTTATTATCTCATGAAATACATGCAATAAACTATATATTAAAAATTTAACATGCATGCTTTTGTCTATAAATGGCACCATATCTACACAAAATGAGTAGGTTTGGCTCTGTTGAACATAATGTGATGTTAAATTAACAGTACAGAATAAATATAAGTTGTGAGCATTTCTTCATTTACATCTCCTTCGATTTTTGTGTTTGAGTGTATCAGTGTGTATGTGTCTCTGTACAGTGTGTGTGTGTGTGTGTGTGTGTGTGTGTGTGTGTGTGTGTGTGTGTGTGTGTGTGTGTGTGTGTGTGTGTGTGTGTGTGTGTGAAAGAGAAGAGATAGACCCGCTGAGAGTGTCTGATTAATCACGACTAAATTATTATGCACACGTACTCACTGAACTCTTGTTTTAGTACGAACCGTTGACTTCTTTAACAACAGGAGGAAATAAACATCAAATTCAGTGTTTGTGTATTGCTAGAAAAGCGTGTACGGGAAAAGGTGAATGCAGTAACTGGATTAATACGTTTTGTTTTGTGACATTCTTGATCAGAATTAGGCAGATTTTTAAGTTTTTGATTTGTAATTGTGCTTGGATACACTATGTGCTCATTACACACCATTTTATCTACTTCTCACTAATAATCTACACTCCCTATATTTTCCATTTTCTCTACTTCTCAGAAATAATCTACACTCCCTATATTTCCCCATTTCTCTACTTCTCAGAAATAATGCACACTCCCTATATTTCCACTTTTCTCTACTTCTCAGAAATAATCTACACTCCCTATATTTCCCTTTTCCCTAATTCTCAAAATAATTTGAAATTTTCCTACTTTCCTTGAAATTCAAAGTGCTACATACAATCACGAGTTTTGTGTCATACGTGGACTTCCAAGTTCATGTGATATAACTTCTTTCTGAATTAAATTAAATTACACTCTTGATTTTAGTAATGTGGAATAATTTCTCAGAACTAAATTACATTCTTGATTTTAGTCATGTGGAATAACTCTTCAGAATTAAATTACATGATTGATTTTAGTCATTTGGAATAACTTCTCAGAACTAAATTACACTCTTGATTACTTCAAATGAAATAACTTCTCAGAATTAAATCAATTCTAAAATTTCTTGCATATTTCTTTGACTTCTTGATTTCTTTGATTTCCAATGACTCTCACATCTAGTCAGTCTTAGATGTCCGACTTGATATTAACATGAGTCACGACATCACTTATAGACAGTTCTAGATGTCCGAGTTGATATTAACATAAGAGTCACGACCTCAATTATAGACAGTTTTAGATGTCCGAGTTGATATTAACATAAGAGTCACGACCTCAATTATAGACAGTTCTAGATGTCCGAGTTGATATTAACATAAGAGTCACGACCTCAATTATAGACAGTTCTAGATGTCCGAGTTGATATTAACATAAGAGTCACGACCTCTCTTATAGTTCTTGATGTCCGAGTTGATATTCAAATAAAATTCGTGACCTCACTTATAGAACATTGACTATGACTTAAAAGCACACTTTTAAAAAACTCAAGCGATAATGCTGTTTTTGAACTATTTGCCATGGAGTAAATACTATTTTGTAAATATATACATATGGTGAGTAGAAATCACATCACACCTCGATGTCTTCGCAAGAAGAATGCATATGTGTGTATACATGTGTACATGAAAATACACCGATGTTGGTGTCGTGTGTTTATACTCACTGTTCCTGTGAATATGAAACTATAAATGTTGGTGCCGTGTGTTTATACTCACTGTTCCTGTGAACATGAAACTATAAATGTTGGTGCCGTGTGTTTATACTCACTGTTCCTGTGAACATGAAACTATAAATGTTGGTGCCGTGTGTTTATACTCACTGTTCTTGTGAACATGAATATATAAATGTTGGTGTCGTGTGTTTACTCACTGTTCCTGTGAACATGAAACTATAAATGTTGGTGTCGTGTGTTTATACTCACTGTTCCTGTGAACATGAAACTATAAATGATTTTAGTCGTGCGTGTACATTTAGAGTACATGTGAGCATGAAACTAAAAGTTGGTGTCGCTTGTATATATTAAAAGTACATTTGTGCATGAAATTATAAATGTAGGTGTCATGTGTTTATATTCACTGAACGTGTGTTAATAAACTATACGTTTTGGTGCAGTGTGTTTATAATCACTTTACATGGCTGAGTGAAAAAATTTTTCGAGTGATTTTATTCAATCTATATGTATACATGAAATTATAAATCCTGATGACACGAAACTATAAATATTGGTGTCGTGTGATTATTATCACTTTAATTGTGTGAATGAAACTATACATGTTAGTGTCGTGTGTATTCTCTGTCTCGTGTGTGTCAATATATATACATGTAATAGAACAACAGTTCAAACACATTATTAATTTCTAAATCTAATTGCAAAACTATAAAAGTCAACATTCGGCATACATGTAATAATCATTTAGTGAAATGATAAACCTTTAATCAATAGTTCGAAATGCAAGAAAATATTTTTAAGTAACAAACCACAAATTAATAGTTCAAAGAGCAAGAAAATATTTCTAAGTAACAAACCACAAATTAAGAGTTCGAAATGCAAGAAAATATTTCCATGGTTAGCATCACTGGGTGAATGGTTTATTAATCAGCCGGCTTTGCTGACTTCAAGAAACTTCGACCATGAAAACTTTCACAAGGATGGCGCAGTAACCATGCTTAAGTCTATCGTTCTGATATGGTTCTGGAGAATTATGATCCACTTTGATGTTTCTTATGGGGAAGTGGATGAATTCTGTTGTAATTTCTTAACAAATTAGACATTGGCATCTTTAACAAAAATAAACGCAATATAAATATAATAATTATTAAATATTAGTAGAATAAATAGGATACCTATTTCATAAATATGCGCAGACAACACTTGCTCTTTCACAATATGTCTCATTCGTTTATATTCACTGCACTCCTTTGTATGAAACTATAAATGGTGTGTCGTTTTTTATATTCAGTGTACTGTTATGTAATAAACTACACATGTTTTGTCGTTTTTGATATTCAGTGTACTGTTATGAATGAAACTATAAATGTTGCTGCTGTGTATTTATATTAACTATACTTATATGCATGGAAATATTAATATTCGTGTTGTGTGTTTATATTAACTGTACTTTTGTGCAAGAGACTGTAAATATGTGTGCCGTGTGATTATAATTAATTAATATGTGTTTGAAACATTAATGTTGGTATATTGTGTTTCCATTCACTCGTCAAGTGTGTATGAAAGTATAAATGTAGTGACTTTTTTTTTATATTCACTCTTCTAGTGTGTATGAAAGTATAAGTGTTGGTGTTGTGTATTTATTTTAAATGTACTTTTGTGAGTGAAATAAGAAAGAGAAAGAAAGAAAGACACCTCAGATATTGAGGTGGTTTACTTATATCCACTGTAATTGTCTGTTAAGCTATAAATATTGTTGTGAGAAATATTTCTACCCATTCTTTCTTTGACTTTTGTTCTTTTATGTTTACTCTCAATATCGGTATATTTATTTTATGAAATACATTTTTGTAATAATTGTTGAGGACCTATTCATATTGGTGACATTCATGTGTTATATTTTAATTAGATGTCAGACATTGTTCATTGATTACACATTCGATCTGGAAAATAACAATATCCTCCTCAATGGATTATTAGATATTGCCCAGAGTACCATCAAAGTTAAATGGCATATGACGTCATTCCTATTTGCATTCAATGGCATAAATTCCTGTGAATGAATGAGCTGCTTTAAATCTTGTTAACATCTTAATGCAATTGGTCCTCAGCTTTGATACATCATTGGCGATTATGTCCCCTGGATCATTGATTGCACTCGTACACTCACGTATGCAACTTTAAATAATATTTACTAATCCGGACAATTTTAATCAATAGTTATATAACAAACTGTAGAAAGAAAGATGGATTACAGACTTTAAACCATAATTCGTATAGATACAGGTGTAGAAAATGCAAATGTATGCATCTTTCTATAGGAAAATCGCACATACATATCACACACAGTTCTGAGGGGAAAATCGTCCTAATATACCACACCTAGCCCTGAGAGGTAAATTGTCACACAAACAACGGATTGAGCGTTTAAAGGTCGTTTTAATGTCAATGGAATTATCAGATATGTTGGACATTTGTAATAATGTTATTAAATGGTGTTTATAATTTGTTTATCATCTCATGTTGACATATATGCGTGATGTTATGGTTGGCGTCCGGCGCTCTTTTCTGTCTAGTGAAGAAATCCGCCCTGATGATGGAATGTATGGGAACCGATTCACAAACAAACTACACTGGTACCAAATGTCAGGTTTGGCTCGAAAGTAAACCCACAGTTAATCGCCAACAAATAACAGAACATAGACGATACAAACATACAGAATAGTCAATCATAATAGTGAAGTGATAAGAATGTGAGATGATAAAATGAAAAACAAGAAACATTATAATACAACAATAAAAGTAATTAAAAAAATTAGAATGAGGAACACAGCCTGGTTAATCCCACAGGATTCCAAGAAGTTAAGATATGTTCTCTGAAGGAATCTTAAAACCGTTTTCCACGTGTCTTAACTTCCATAGCACACAATTTGTTCTGTCCTAAATCAAAGTTCCGATATAAACATGTGTTTTGTTAACTTCCATAGCACACAATTTGTTCTGTCCTAAAACAAATTTAGCTCAGATATAGACAAGTCCCATTTGGATCAGTAGTTCCCAACAAAATAAGCTCAGTAACAACTATGATCAACTTCAATATTACGTAAGTCCTACTTGAAAGTAGATGTATACTATTTCTTTAAATAGATGTATCCTAAAGTTGAAAATCACAGACTTGAAATTTGACAAGGGATTTAACTTATGTTTCGGGACGATGCGTTGTAAATATATTATCTCCCTTAGGATCAATGCTTAAGAAAAGCAGAAACAAGAAAACTACACCAAGCCATCTATCTTCCTGTCCAAAATTAAACCCAAATAACAGCAAAAAATTTACGTGTTTTAGGTATCTTATTACATAAATGACATTTCAGTTGTGTTGTTGAACTCACTGACAAGCTCGCAAAGATTGGTAAAAGTCGGTGTTGTTGAGAGAATAAATTGGATTGACACACAGGCAAAGATGCATGCATGGAGAAATAATATTGTGTATTTTAGTGTGTGAGTTTGTGAGTGTTTGTAGTGAAGTGCACTCGAATGGGTATGTGTATGATATTGGGTGAAGTGAACGTGTCAATGTTCTCGAGAATCGCGTGAAGTAACTTGATAACCTCGTCAAATAAACAAGTTCATTCGTTCGTTTATTTTTCAAAATAAATTTTGTTGTTATCGATTTAAACGAATGATTTCATTGATGTCTTTTTTTGCACTTGGCGATGTAGATGAAATATTATCTATCGCGACAGTTATCCCAAAGAAGTTGCATTCAATCGGTCTAAAAATCTGAAACGACAAGGAATGAAGTCGTACACACATTTTCAGTCAGGCGGACATTCAAAATCCGAAATAAGAAAGAGAAAAAAATGAAAGACACCTCAGAATAATGACAGACATAAAGATGATTTCTATGGAAAAAGCATGCTGGGGAATGTGGCATCTTTAAACACTTTAGAATAATGACAGAAAGCATGATTCTTTTATGTTTAAAACAAGGTGTCAAAACAAGTACACTCCAAGACTTGGTAAATTTGTGTACGTGGCAGTTTAGTAGATGTGCCGAATGACGTAACATATCCGTAGATCTTTTATTCATGACGTGTTCAAGTAGTGAATGTGTGCAGAATCATATCAGAAAATCGGATAAGTTGTCGAACCTGAACGTGAACTTTACTTCACTTCAGTTTGGGCGGTTGAAGACAAGAGAGCTTTTGGAAAAATGCAAGTATGTAAACGGTATCATCATTCTTATTTCATCAATCGTGTCAGAGGTCACACATACAAAGAATATTTTCTTTCTCATTTCCACATGTTTATGCGTTGTATACTGAGCCGTTTGTGTTAAATTATACAATTTAAAATAAATTTTAAAAAAATTAAAACTTTCTGTAGTAAACAAACCAAGAGGTGTGTGATCAACCATTTTCCCAGCAAAGGTCCAGAGGTTGAATACTTGTATTGTCAGTTGACGAAGTATTATGTATTTGTGAGAATTGAATCACAACCAAAAGCGGTCAAACATTTTCTCAGGTAGAAGACCACATGTCATTTTGATAGATAGATAGATGGATAGATAGATTGATAGATAGATAGATAGATAGGTATGTAAATAGATAGATAGATAGATAGATAGATAGATAGATAGATAGATAGATAGATAGATAGATAGACTGATTGATGGATGGACGGATATACAGACAGAGAGACAAAGACACACAAAGAGATAGACAGGCAGATATATAAATAAATATATAGATATATAGATAGATGGATGGATGGATAGACATATAGATAGATAGATGGATGGATGGATAGACATATAGATAGATAGATAGATAGATAGATAGATAGATAGATAGATAGAGAGATAGATAGATAGATAGGCGAACGGACGGCGGATAGATGAATGGAAAGACAGACAGACAGACGGACAAAGACATACACATGTATACTGCTATATAGAAACGTGTTTGTATTGGCATGAAAGCACACATTTTTTTTTCATTGCAGTCTTACAAATTTATCATGAAGAAATTACTGATCTTGAGTCTAATCATGATTGTGGCCCTTGGAGATGTGGCGAAAAGTGGTAAGACGGACATTTTACTATTGGCATTATAACTTTCATTAAATATTTTCCAAATGACAGTTCTAAGAGTTATGTAGGAAACTACATGAAATAAAGTCTATAATAACATAATTACTTGACTACGTTTTTCTTAATAAGAGTCGTGCAGGAAATTACATGAAATAATGATTATAATAACATAATAACTTGACGACGTTTATATTAATAAGAACGAGAAACATTTTAAGGGGAGATAATAAAATGAACAAATGCGTTGGAAGTAGAAAAAAATGCTGGGTAGTGATTCCTTATAATGACCTTGTGAAGTTAAAATTATTTATTTAATTAATTTATAAAGACACTAGTGATTTAGAAACATTATCAAGGGAACAATTTATATATTTAATTAATTTACGAACACACTTGCGATTTAGAATCGTTTTAAAGTGAAGACTATATATTTCACACACACATACACATATAGACACATCGCAAAACATCGTGCTTAAACAAGAGAAATATTTTTTAAAAGAAAAACCTTTACTCATTCATATGGACACCTTCATAAAAGTGCATCGGGTGAAAATTTTATTTATCTAAAGTATGGATACACTCTCTCCTACACACATACACATAATCGACCATTATAAGAGACATATTTTATTTATTTAATTATGCACACACACACACACACACACACACACACACACACACACACACAAACACACACATACATACACATACACACACATACATACACATACACACACATACATACACATACACACAAACAAATATACTCACTCAGTCTATTACCCATTAACCAGAAAGCTATTAAACACTATAAAGTACCTATGTCAATTTACTGAGATAATTTCAAGAAGAGAGACAAACGAAGATTCAACATTGTGTGTTTGTGTTCTTGCTCAATAGACAATAATCATTATATTATATGCTATTTGTCTTTGTGCTGTTGTACAATAGACACATCCCCACCCAAATATAGTTCATAGAATAGACACATCCCCACCCAAATATAGTTCATGTACAATAGACACATCCCCACCCAAATATAGTTCATGTATAATACTCACATCCACACCCAAATATAGTTAATGTACAATTTGTCTTTGTGTTCCTGACTTTTCTTTCTATAGACTTGAAATTAGGAAAATGAATGTTGTTATCCATAGTGCAGTGGTGTCCATTTATATAAGTGAACAAATTATTAAATGAATATTATTAATCAAAATGCACAGCTGTCCTTAATTATATTATTAACACTGAAATGAGTGTTAGTAATCATAATGCATTCTTGATTATGGTGTTATTACACGTATCTGTGAAATGATAATATATTTAATTGTCTCTCTCACTTTGCAGACATGCGGGTGCTGTAAACGTTTTTTTTCTTCATTATCTTCCATAATAATTAAATGTGTTTAATTGTTGTTAATTAAACGTTTAATTAATAATCGTTTACTAAATATATGTGGAAAGTTTCTTACTAAAGGAAAATATAAATCCATCTTTAACTATATTTAGTGAGTCCCCCATCCATCCATTATCTCTTCAATATATGGTTATCAATATGTGTAAGAAAGTCAGTAAATATATTAAATCAGCAATCATATATACATATAAAAAATAAAATGACAAGTTTATTTGACATCAATATGTCATGTTCAAATAATGGCAATACTTATACAGCCTTTTATCTTTACACATAATTCAGTAGATTACTTCCGTAAAGCCAGAACACCAAGGTAGAATATCCCATGTTGTCTCTCGCGAAAAGTCTGGATGCTCCTTTACCATATTAGTTCCCTCAATCCAGAACAACAATTTAGCAATGTTAGTAACTTCTGTATACCATAAATTACACTATATAGTTGAACAAAATTTTTCATACATCAAATTATTAAGCGTATACTTAAAATATTACTAGCTTAGAAACGTATTCAATCTACCACAGTTATAACAGTTTATAAAACAATAAACTGTAATTCTAAATTTTCCACAGATTCTAGAGGTAAAGAAAATGGTGCTTCTTCCCTTTAAGATTGAATCAGGAAGCAAACACTAACTTTTCCAGTTTTATTAATTTCTTCATTTTCTTATCAGTAATCTAAGTTGTGTGCTTACATTATTTCATGCAACATGCCACTGAGTAATATTACTACTCATTATCATCACAACATTGATTTATATACGTATGAATGTGTGATTTATTATTTATAAACATATCAATGTGTGATTTAATATCTATAATTTAATCAATGTGTGATTTATTATTTATAATGGAATCAATGTGTGATTTATTATTTATAATTGAATCAATGTGCTATTTATTATCTATAATTGAATCAATGTGTGATTTATTATTTATAATTGAATCAATGTGTGATTTATTATGTGTAAATTTGGTAAATATGGTTATTACTATTGCGTATTGTATACTTATATTTTAATTTTATATTCTAAATAAAAATTTAATTTTTAATTTGAAATATAAAGGATACTTTGCTTTCAACTGGAAATCGTCATCACTATTCCCAAATGGCACAGTTGTAGAAGCGTGTGTTGGAGACAATGTAACGTTCCCGTGGGTGTTTGATATGACGTCAACAAAGCAGGTTGTTATTGAGTGGACTAAGACGTCTGAAAATAAACCAGGTATATAATGTATTAATAGCTGAGTAATTTGTTTCTAAATATATAATTTATTCATAAATATATAATTTATTTATAACGATACATTTTATTTATATCTGTTGCAGCCAATTTAGGCACAATAACATTTATGTGTAATTTTCAATGGATTTTGTGAAAAAATATAATGTGAAATGTTCATTTTGCTATGGGAAAACTACTTTGACAAGTTACTGTCACCAGATATTTTGATACTTGTTTCATAAAATTGGATTTGTTTTCCAAAAGTTTTCCGTGCCAGGTTTAATTCCCTTTTCTATGAGGGACAAAAGTTCAGCAATAATTTTGACAATACTCTTACATAATCAGTGTGAACCTTGATATATTTACAAGTCATTCATTACCACTCAGTACCTGAATTGTAAATTCATTTATAGTGAAACTTAATAAGATTCCAAGACATTAATCGCCAATCAATATTGGCATAGTGACGTCATTCATTTTAAAGCTTAATATGTTTCCTAGACATTAATCACCAAACAGTATCATATATTGATGTCAATTATTGTGAAATTTGATATGTTTCTAAGACATTAATCACTAATCAGTACCTGAATATTGAAGTCTTTATGGTCAAGCTTGATATGTTTCTAAGACACTAATCACTAATCAGTACCTGAATATTGAAGTCATTATTGTCAAGCTTGATTAAATCCCAAGACATTCATCTCTAATCACTATCTGTATAGTGACGTCATTCATTGACCGATGGTGATTTACCACATGTAATGACTTGATGCCTTGCGTTACATAAATCTCCATCAGCTCTAAAATATCTAGTCGCCGACCTTCTAGCACTAATTAAGATGTCTTCTATTCCGTAATTTAGTTTCACACACACACACACACACACACACACACACACACACACACACACACACACACACACACACACACATATATATATATATTCATTCTATTTAAAATGGATGACTAAATTAAAACGAAATTTAATAAATTGTACATATTTTGCTATTATTATATTCATTCTATTTAAAATGGATAACTAAATTAAAACGGCATTTTATAAATCGTACATAATTTCCTATTATTATATTCATTATATTTAAAATGGATGAATAAATTAAAACTGCATTTTGTGTAAAATAATTAGCAACGTTGATTTGTGTTCAATAATTAAACAAATTGTGAATATCTTCTCAAAATCAATTTAAAATCATATTGTAAACTAAATTCACTTGAGTTTGAAGGAAGAACAGATTAACCATTTTAAAACTCTGAAATACATTGCAATTTTAAATTTGCATCATGTGAATGTTTTTTCAGACCAAGAGAAACACTTAGCTCTGGCAAAATATAGTAGAGATCAATTCTATGGATTATCGCCGGAAAGAGACGTGGAATTTCTGTCCAATGCCGGCATAAAGTTGTCAAATGTGACTCTGGCAGACAAGGGGGTTTACACGGTTGAAATAATTTCATTTGGACATCCAGAGTCCTATAAGCAAATTGCATTCCTTCAAGTCTATGGTATGTGATGCTTAAGGAGTAAACGACCCTAAAATGTATTCTCTCTCTCTCTCTCTCTCTCTCTCTCTCTCTCTCTCTCTCTCTCTCTCTCTCTCTCTCTCTCTCTCTCTCTCCCTCCCTCTCTCTCTCTCTCTATGTATCTATATATCTATCTCAGTAGGAAAAGTATGCAAAACTCCAATCTAGTATTAACATCGCCTTATGTCCTAATGTCAACCCTGAATGGGGCAAACAAAATATAGACCTGAATGGGGCTAAATGCAAACCTGTATGCATACGCAGTACCTGTAATTAGCTATCCTGGATGAATCATAGAATGGACAACATATGAAATAATTCATCTTGACAGAAAATCAAGAAAGCATCTCACAATAAGGAAATCACTACATCCAAAAAATAGACAGTTTGTATGTATCTTTGAAAATTGGAGTCAAATGAATTACGAAAATCAATGATGTCATTGAAATAGAAGTACATCTGGAATAACAACAAAGATGTGATTAAAGGAAACGTAAAGGATTACATCTGGAATAACAACAAAGATGTGATTAAAGGAGTAGTATAGGTTTACATCTGGAATAATAATAAAAATGTCATTGAAGGACAAGGATATGACTACAACAAAATAAAAACAAAGATGTCTTTAAAGGAGAAGTACAGGACTACAACAAAAGAACAACATAGATATCATTAAAGGAGAATTTTAGGACTGGTGAACTACATCTGTGTTATATCCTTTATAAATAATTAATGTCTATGACGTGACAACAATTAAGGTCTTCATTTCCGGTAGCACATACAAGCCCCCAGAGGAATGATTTCCCCATATAAGATGAGACAAGGACAGCCATTGGACAGATATTAGACATATATTTGACAAGTACAATTATGGATGTCACACTAGATGAAAATGAAAATGAAATTGACATAAAAGTGGATGAAAATTTGACAAGAAAACTTTATATAAAACTATCAAGGAAAATAAAAGGATAATTAATAAAGGTAATTTGAATTACAAATTCCAATAGATACATCACCATCTACTTCAGAGAAATAATAGCCCTTCTAAAGAGTTTAATTTGTTCTAACCCGAAAGTTATTCAATGTCACAGTTCTTTCTTTCGAAATCCCCCCCCCCCACCCTTCTCTCTAGAATTTTGCCTTTCTGTAAGTTTAATGTTCATACTCCTATTCAGTGCATGGTATTAGGTACTTGACTTTGAGGTAATTCCTTTTTGTAAGTTTAAT
The DNA here is from genome assembly GCA_028829895.1 of Sinotaia quadrata. Taxonomy (NCBI): domain Eukaryota; kingdom Metazoa; phylum Mollusca; class Gastropoda; order Architaenioglossa; family Viviparidae; genus Sinotaia; species Sinotaia quadrata. The sequence continues at coordinate 13,593,714 of CM054179.1, forward strand.
GTCCATAGTCCAATTTAGTGCTTCATAATTAAGTACTTAAATGTAAAGTCCAAAGTGAAGTTTCAGCACATTACTGGCTGACAAAGTGTTGGCACAAAAACACTGCACTGCGGCAACTCGCCATTGCGTAGCTCGGCCTCATACATTTTGCATACAACCAACGGGGTCACAAGGTCAACAGTCAATCAATGATATACGGGCATCCCATATCCTGTCATCCACTATTACTGTCACCCTTCCACCTTCTGTCCACGTGTGAACACTGAACTTGACCCCAATCCTTTACTGCATATGGCATACATGAGTACTGCAGATTGCTTAATTGGCCACACGACTTGACTGCCTTAACTAACTATCAACTATAGAAAAAGAAATAATAGAAGACAGGGAACATAATTTGTCCCTGGTTCAACCATCATAGAAACATAAATTCTAAAGAAAGAAATCAGTTAAAAATTACTACGCTCTCAGATTAGAAATCCAGAATGTTTGGAATGTAAATCGGAAGTGATACCTATAGAGATAGGTATAGAGATAAAAGCAGCACTTCTCGGAAGACCTCACATTTTCTAGAAATTTATAAAACTCCCAGAAGAATAAAAAAATCACAGACCTTGTTTCATAAGCAACATTCACCAGAATTCATGCATAAAAGATGAATAATAATAATAATAATAATAATAATAATAATAATAATAATAATAATAATAATAGTCGTAGTTGTTGTTGTTGTTGTTGTTGTAGTAGTAGTAGTTGTAGTTGTTGTAGTAGGAGTAGTAGTATTATTATTATTAGTAGTTGTTGTAGTTGTAGTAGTAGTAGTAGTAGTAATGATATCATGATAATAGTAATGATAAAATAACAACAACAACAAGAACAACAACAATAGTACAATGTATTTGATTGGTCAGATGCACCTGTGATTGCCTCTGATGAGTTGCACGCTTTCATTGTCCCTGAGAGTGTCTACAACTTAACAACTGGTCTGTGGTATGTTCGGCTTGGATGTCGCCCTCCAGTCTTACGAGGACAATCAGCCCTGCCCGTCATCTGGACTGTAAGTATTTAACTCTATTGAAATTAATATAACGATTATAGTCTGCAACATTAACGTTATAATAGTGTGCATAGAATAAATATATTAACATTTTCAATTTTTTGTACTGTTCAAAACTAAAATTTTATGGATTTGTACTCGCGCGAACGTGTATGAGCGCATCTGAATAAGTTTGTCTCTCTCTGTCTGTCTGCCTGTCTGTCTGTCTGTATACGTATGTATATATATATATATATATGTGTGTGTGTGTGTGTGTGTGCGTGCGTGCGTGCGTGCGTGTGTGTTTGTGTAGATGTGTGCGTGTGGTAGAGGTAAAGGAAACGTATTTGAATTTGATATATAAATTCATTGATGTGCAGACTCCATCTAATCAGACAGCCATCAGTACTTCATATAAAAACAACACCTTCATCTTGGCACTTCCTAGCCCTATCGAAGAGGGAGATTACTCCTGTTCACTGAACTGGTCTGACCCGGCAGTGAAATGCTTAAGCAACCTTACAAATACCCGTCGTGCTGCTACTGTCAATGTAAAGAGGGTGAATACCCATTTGTCATATCTCGATAGAATTGTAGAAACTCTATGGATTGAAACAGCTAACTTAAACGCTTCATTGTGCAATCTGAGTGATATTGTTCAACATCTACAAACCAATGACAAGAAATGTGATGAAGAGATTATAAACCTAAACCAGACAACAGAAAACATTAATAGTGTTCTTCAAAACTTGCAGACCAAAAATGATGAAATGATAAGTAAGATCAACTCTCTTGAGAGCATAACAGCAACTGCCGACATCAAGTATGATAACATGTCAGTTATTATTCTTAACAAATTTGATAACTTTACAGACGTGATCCAAAGAAAGAATTGCTGCATGACAGCCCAGGTCCAAAGCAAGTTTGATAACATAACAGCCATGGTCCAAAGAAATAATGATAACATAAGAGCTATGGTCCAAAGCAAGTTCGATAACATTACTGCAATGTTTCAAAGCAAGATTGATGGCATAACATCCATGGTCCAAAGCAAGTTTGATAACATAACATCCATGGTCCAAAGCAAGGTTGATAATGTAAATGCCATCGTTCTCCAAATGCAATCTCGTTTCAACCAACTATTCATGGACTCTGGTAAATATTATACCATGACATCTTTGATTCCAATACGTTTGGTTCTTTTGTGACTTGTTTTCTCTTAAACCGACACAGTTTCATTTCACTAACATCCTCCTCATATGTGTGTGTGTGTGTGTGTGTGTGTGTGTGTGTGTGTGTGTGTGTGTGTGTGTGTGTGTGTGTGTGTGTGTGTGTGTGTCGTTTCTTTGTGAGTCAGTTCACAAATACATTAACTGGTGGTGAACTAAAGTGATAAACACACTTACTCGTATTCCGTTATTATTTGATGTGTGAAACATGACCAGCAATATGGGTATGGACTATTTATAACTTTATCAACATTGGCCTAATTCGTTGAATTCATTAAGCCTCATTTGTATGTTATTTCCAGTCTGTTTTGTTTAATACTATATCTACTCATGTTAAATTTCGTTTTAGCAATTCTCATTATGTTCTGTTCGTTCATATGCCTTCTCATGCAATTATCTTATGTTCCCTCATTATCTTTCTGACCTAGTTCCCATTAAGTATTTTTCTGTTTGTTCTGTTCATTTCTTCAAATTTCTTAATTCTAAGTCTGTTCTGTTCACATGACCTATTTAAGTATAACAATTCCGAATTAGCTTTCACTTAGGTCGGGACAGTTCGTATGCTTCTATATTTAAACTCTTGGATCATTTTCACAAATTATTTTTTCACATCTATCTATGTGTGACGTCATAAGGAGGTACGTGATAAGTGTAAATATCAGCCCACCAGCTTTATGAATGTGAGACAAGGGCTAAATGACATTCCTGACACCCTTCCACTCATTATAAGAACCCATCCCCAAAGACTGATTATAACACAATCTGTTTCCTGACAGATGAAGTTTATTTTATGAAAGTTGCATAGAACAATTCTATTGTATTCACATCACATAAACCATTGTTTTCACGTCATATATGAGAGGTTTACTGTATTAACGTCATATAAAACAAGTGTATTGTATTCAGTTCGTGTACAATAACGTTACTGTGTACATTTTGTGAAGATCAAGCGTTAGTCAATGCATGTGAAACAAGCTTATTGGATAATGCTTATTTTGGGAAGTAAGTTTTTTTTTTTTTTTTTTTTTACATAGCACGACAAGCTTATTTTAAGCATGCCATACATAAACTACATAGATGGTAGATATTAATTTCAGTAAAATTATATTTTTTTTTATTTGATGAACATTATTTTGACTATAACATGTATATACTTGTTAATAAATAAATAAATTTATATATAAATTTGATTAATTCTTTTTAAGTGACATCTGTTTTAGAGAGAGTCCAAATGTTAAGGACCTTGAAACATGCATGTTGAAGCCGTTTGAAAACTCATGGATAAATGATAAATTGGTGAACGTAATTCTTTAACAAGTGTAACTATTTCCTATTAGTGTATCTTGTGTAATTTTTCAGTGTAAATAATTCTTTGATATGTATTAGTACATCTTGAACACCTGTCTCCATTGCAATTAGTTCTTAGTGTTATATTGGTACATCTTGAATATTTAGTGCTATATTAGTACATCTTGAACACGTAGTGTTATATTAGTACATCATGAACACTTATTGTTATATTAGTATACCATGAACACTTAGTGTTATATTAGTATACCATGAACACTTAGTGTTATATTAGTACATCTTGAACACTTAGTGTTATATTAGTACAACTTGAACACTTAGTGTTATATTAGTACATCTTGAACACGTAGTGTTATATTAGTACATCTTGACAACTTAGTGTTATATTAGTACAACTTGAACGCTTAATGTTATATTTGTACATCTTAAACACTTGTAGAGAAACATATCAGAAACAGAGACGATTTAGCACAATCTTACTTTTTACGTATATAAAACATGCACACAACGATTAAAGTAATTAACAAGACATTCACACGATGAATAATTAACAAATCATTTTCTCGGTAATTAACGTAAACCGGAAAGCAATTTATAGAATTCCTCAATTCTTGCTATATTTGTAACATCATAATTTCTGCTTTCAGATAGGCCTGCTTCATGTGTTGACGTACAAAAGTATGATAAAGTGAGTGGTGTTCATACACTATTTGTGAATAACAACATATCTGTCAAAGTCTATTGTGACCAGCAAACTGATAATGGCGGATGGACGGTAAATGACTTGAAGTGTTAATTGTATATTTATATTATTTCCTTATTTACATTTGATAAGTAATTTATTTGTATTATTATATTATTCTTCTACATACGTACTGAAAAGGTGTTATTGAACTAAAAAATCAATCCAGATGGAGTAGTATATGGATGGATTGATGGATGAATATTGATTGATTCATGCATATATAAACTGATGTAAAATAAACTTACACATACACATTTCGTATTAATCTAGATATTTTTGTAACATGACACTTTGATTATTCTCAATAATTATGTAAAGAATTCCTAGTTAATATGTCAACACATAGTTTGTAAACTAAAGACATAAATATACTATATTATGTGACGAAATAACCTGAGCATTTTAAAACTAAGGACATATTTATAAAATATGTTGACTATAAATTCTGAAACTTTGTATATTAAAGACAATTATAATATATTATTTGGCGATAAATCATGATACATTTTATAAACTAAAGCCACAGTTACAATGATTTTTAACTATACATTCTGACACATTGTTCGCTAAATACACAGTTATAAAATATTATTTGACGATAAATCCTGACACTCTTTGTAGACAAAATACGCAATAGTAAATCACTCTTCTTAAATTAAGACACAATTATAAAACATTTTTTAATTCCTGACAGGTTATCCAAAGAAGACAGGACGGATCAGTGGATTTCTACCGGGATTGGGCGTGGTACGAGAAGGGCTTTGGGGACTTAAACGGAGAGTTCTGGATTGGTAATGTACTCAGTAATATTAATGAAGTTGTGAATTGGTAATGTACTCAGTAAAGTTAAAGAGGTGTGGATTGGTAATGTACTTAGTAATGTTAATGGAGCTCTGGATTGGTAATGTACTCAGTAATATTAATGGAGTTGCTGATTGGTAATGTACTTAGTAATGTTAATGGATTTATGGATTTGTAGTGTACTCAGTAATGTCAACCGAGTTTTGTTTTGGTAATGTACTTAGTAACGCTAATGGATTTAAATCACTCTCACATTACTTAAGGTAGATTAATTATCATCCTTCCCCTCACCTCCTAATGCACACAGTTATATCGTCTATCAGTCTTAATACCATTTCATAACATTATGATAAGTATTTATCATATCCATGTTAGTGCATTTTACTCACACTGACAACAGATCTACATCTCAACTAACTAATGTAAGCTACTGCATTGTACTCACTCTGACAGCATGCCTACACTTCAACTAACCAATGTAAGCTACTGCATTGTGTACTCACACTGACAACAGATTTACATTTCAACTAACGAAGGTAAGCTACTGCATTGTACTCACACTCACTTTTCTATCTCACACTCCCACCCACACATCCTAAGCAGATAAAATGTGCACACAGCAAAAACACTTTCACAATCATTTTCACGGGAATTTCACCCCCCTCTCAACCGTTCATACCACTAATTCGCCACCATGATAGACACATTCCACACATACAGAAAGAACTCCAAACCCGCTCCTGAACGTCACACCAAAAGATTGTTCCCTCCCCCATCGGAGACAACACCCATCGCCTTTTCTCCCCGAGGAAGAACTTCAACTGTTCACTCACACATGAAGATTATACCCTCCCACGCCCCATAGATAACCTTATTCCTAAGTCCACCTAATGTGTATGTAAATTTATATAGTTAATAAATATCTATTTCGTCTAGGTGTCCATCCACTCAGAGTAACATTTTAATAACATTATGTAGAGGTAGTGTCTGATTATAATTAATACAAATATATACCTTTACTAACCATTAATTTCAGCACGTAGGAATTTGGTGTTTTATGTAGAGATGTATTATGTGAGTAGACTATTATATCTATTGATATGCTATTCTTGTGTTTTATGTAGATATGTATTGTGTGAGTAGACTACTATTTCTAGAAATGCAAATGTTCACATATAGTATGCAAAACACTTGATATTTTTCCGATACACTGTATTTATTATGATGTACACTTGTATTGGGCTAATAAATACAGATGCAGGAAATTCTTAAGTTAAGGCTGGAATTTAAGAAAGAATGGAGTTATAAATCAATAAACTGGAAAATTAGCATTGGTTCCCTGATTATATTTTGACAGGATAAGCGGCCTTTCATTATGTACATTCTTTGAACCTCCTGGTTTGCTGATTATGAACTACTGAGAATGACCAGTATAGATGTAGGAATTATATACTGCAGTGTGTGTAAGTGTAAATGAATACACTGAAATCTTTTGATGTATGTCACAGTCTGATAAAATTGTCCGGCTTCGTGACCCACTTGTCTTGTTTACTTCAAATTTGAATTTTGAAGCCCTTGACTCCTTTGTTCAAAGCTTCCTTTTTCGAGATGCTTCTAGAAACGGGTCAAGATGTTATGTAACTTTAGGACCATTGTCCAGTTCTCGAACCAACTACATGCTTCGCGAACAGTCACGTGATACGCATTATGCTTTTCTATAAATATGACCACGCGCTTCCGCTCCCTCACTTCGGGCACACATTAGCCATTTCCATCAGCTAGCTCGAGTCAGGAGGCCGCCGACAGCCGTAGAGAATCAAGGTACCCTTCGACTTCTCATAAAAGGTATCATTTTATCTAATAGTATTTGCATATATATTGTTTAAGTATGTATTTGTGCTATGTATTATATGATTTCCATATATGCTTGAGCATGGTTCAGAGAAATAGCTGAAAAAACCTATAAGTTACGGAATATAAATTTATTGTAACTCTTTTTCCATTTTGTACTTTAATTTATATTGTTTAATTCACTAAGAGCCAGAATGCTGCGCTCGATATGAATTCTTCATGTAATTCAATTATTGCGTATAATTTTAATTGTAAATTGTGAAGTGCTCTGTTGGTTTGAATTACCCCTTTTGTATGAACATTAATTTAACGTTGTAACTATTTTATTGCTTCATACGTCACGCTGTTAAATGGAACACATGTGAGACGATTATATTTTTTCTAAATCTAATTGTAAACGATGCGAGGTCGAAAACTCTTATCAGCGCATTTTAACTGAACCATGCTGTAGCAGGAACGTGCTAGGTTGAAATTATATCCAAGCCGTTGCGTCAACAGGTCGGTCCGTGCCTCACCCATGCCTTATCCAAGCCTACCTTACTTGGCGTATTGGTACAAGCTGGTTGAATTCTATGGAGGAATTCTGTACTGAGGGTCAATGCCATTAAAATTCAAGTTCCCTAACTACATAAAGGAGGAGCACCGCTTCTTATGCACCACGTGCGTCGCTAGAGGGGGAACTGTGAGAATAAAACCGGCATGACTGAGTGTTGAGACCAGACTGATACAAGGCAATCCAGCTAAGTGCAAATCCAGTGTACAAATCTCTAACGAACAATTTGAGGGCAATTCGTTAAGTTGACAAAAATAGCATGAGCGCGCAGAGGATAGAGAAATAGACTATTCGCGATCGTATTTTGATTATTGTTAACTTGTTGAAATTTTATTAAATCTTATTTTCTTTGTTAATACCTCTTAGTAGTTGATTTCTATGTACAATAGACCAATTAGATTAATTCTTAGATTTGAATGGGGGCGGATGAGCAGAAAGATTGATAACGAGTGCATATTAATTTAGAGGGATTTAACTGTTTCAAATCTAGCTAAAAGTTCGCAGTTTATTAGTTTGTAAATTTGTCGTCTGAACTACAGGACACACTTTTAATTAGTCAAATAGTAAATTGAGCAACCAGTCTGCATAGGGTATGAGAGAAAGAGTTAATTATATTTAAAGTCTTTTAATTATTCTAAGCAGGGTCTTTAAATAAATACTGGAAACGTAACAATGTACAATTACAAAATTTGCATTTTAAAAAGACAATCATGCCTTTGTCTAAACACGGTTATTTATAGACTATTATCACATATCTAATATTTATATTTATGTTCTCTTAAAGGAAATATCACGTGATTTGTACTGATTTGTTGAATTGCACTTGTCTGTATCAGACGTTATAAAATAAAAAATAATATTCAAACATGGTTCTGAGGAAGCATTGATGTCAAGTAATCTATTTAATTGTATTTGTCATTATGTGTATTTGATTGTTGATTTAATAAATGTATTGTTAAATTTATTGAAATTTAATACATATTGATAAACTTCTATTAGCGAATAAAGTGGGTGGGAGGGGTTTTGCTAAATTTAGAATAAAGATGGATGATGGATTTGTCTTTAGTAAGAACTATTCCACCTAGGGAAATTTTGTGTGACGGTAAATGTTTTGGGTTGTGGAAGAGAAAACTTTTACAGCGCCCGCATATCCGCCAGGTGAGAGAGACGAGTGGTGTCTGCTTCAGAATTATTAATAACATAAATTCATATTCTCATCACTTGTAATTAGTATTGAATTATTAATTAATTAATAATAATCGTAATCATTCACTAAGTGGCATTGGCGTCACAAAAAGTTATTTAATAATAATAATAAACAGTGAAGGATGCCCATAGGTGTCAGCTATAAAATGTTTTGTCTCCTACCATTGAGTTCCACGATTATTTTATTGTCATCAAAACATACAGTTGAATAATTGAATGACATTATCTTTTAGTACTTGCTAATGTATATGTTATCGTCATCAAAACATACAGTTGAATAAGTGAATGATATTATATTTCAGGACTTGCTAACTTGCATCAATTGACTAAATCTAAAACTGTCAAACTTCGCGTTGACCTCATGGCCTTTGATGGTGCTACAGCCTACGCCGTTTACAACACGTTCAGCATTAGTGGTGCCGATGATAATTACCGATTAAATGTTGGCGGGTATAGTGGAACTGCAGGTAATTCTTTTCTTTACAAATGTTCTTGTAATAAAGTAATGTTCATATTACAAAGTGCCATGACTGTAATGATCTTAAAACATATATAATGTGTTGTTTAAAGTACAAGGTAACTGTAATTCTTTTCGAAACATTGTAATTGTTCGCGTTAAAATATGGTAAAGGGTAAAGGTCATCAATATTTATGTCAACATGGAAGAAAGAAAAATGAATAAAGGAATACATAATTATTGTAAATATAGCATTAGTGATTTAAACAATGCTTATGTTTCACTTAGATATTAAATACATTATTATAAGTAAAGTGAACAATGTTTTTATTTCTACTTAAATAACACATACATACTTATCGAAATGATTTCATCGCTTTGGTAAATAATGATTATGTTTCTACTTTAATAACAAATACACAATTACCGAAATGATAACATTAGTGATTTGAACAATGATTTATATTTTTACTTAGATAATACTGATTCCGTTTTGTAACGAAAAACATAAAAGAACGCAACACTATTTCCACTAATGTTTACTGTCTATCAAGACATCAATAAAATGACTCGCCTTTTAATATTTAAAATAATAAAATAATCCACTTTGAACAAATGAGACTTTATTCATACTGAATAGTACATATCGTAACATCCTCATTAACAAGTATTGTATGTATTACTATTGTCAACGAACTACTGTGTTCTGTTTTATAAAAATTATGAACACATATGTCTCACTTGAATAATGTACAATTTTGAAAAGTTGCAAGTGACTAATGAATTAATACAGTTATGATACTCACGTACAGTCGCCATTTTGTTTACTTCATTGCTTGTGTGAATCGAAACGTAGACGATGTGAAAGCGTTTTATTTAATTCAGTATTATGAATGAATTTGAGCAATTACCCCCCCCCCCCCCGACACACACACACACACGCCAAGTATATAACTTTGCAATTACTAATAGATTTTCTTAGTTAATGAAAAACTAATTGGATTTATTACATCTTGTATAACTACCAGTAAAGCTAATGAATAACTAACTGGGTTTATTACAACTTGTATAATTACCTGTAGATCTAATGAATAACTAACTGGGTTTATTACAACTTGTATAATTACCTGTAGATCTAATGAATAACTAACTGGGTTTATTACAACTTGTATAATTACCTGTAGATCTAATGAATAACTAACTGGGTTTATTACAACTTTTATAATTACCTGTAGATCTAATGAATAACAAAGTGGGTAATATTTTACAGCTTTTAAAATCATTACATATTCCCTCGATTATCTCTGTGTTATCGATTATAAAATGATTGGTTGAACTTTGGTAACATTTACATAGGTGTATTTGTGAAATTCCACGTTTAAAAGTAAGACACACTCGGTCCTGACTCCAAGGAAGCTATTTAAATAGAACATTACCGTTATTATGAATATTGTCACAACATTCTTAAAACATTGAGAAGGGTACAACAGATACCTGCCCAAATTGTATTTTATACAAGGAGAGATAAATTGCAATCACTTTGTTTCATTTTGTCCTACAATCTATATCTTTGAAGTGGCTTTGTCTACGTTATGCTATTAATGTAAATATGTGTAGCATTATCTTTAGTATAAAATATGTGTAGCATTATCTTTAGTATAAAATATGTGTAGCATTGTCCTTTGTATGAAATATAGCGTTTACAGGAAAACAGTTATAAATGTAGTATTGTCTTTTGTATGAAATATGTGTAGCATTGTCTTTAGTATAAAATATAGCGTTTACAGGCAAACAGTTATATGGTTCTCATGTGCGATTATTTTTCTCAGCGTTAAATTCCAGTAACATGTTGTATTGTTGTTGCTAGTTTTGTTGAAAGCAATATCTTTGTGTTAATACAACCGACAGCAATAAGTTGTATTGTTGTTGCTAGTTTTGTTGAAAGCAATATCTTTGTGTTTATACGACCGACATCATTCCATTGTCTGTTCCAACTTTTGAAAACAAAGGAAATTTATTCAAATAATAAGCAAGATCAAAAGACTAGCTTGACGGATATGTACAGGCCGTTGCGTACTCATTGTTAATTTGAGGAGGGTAAACTTCACTCCTGTCTTAGCAGAATTCCCCTCTCACTCACACGTACGCACACTCATACACACCCAACCACGAACCCACACCCACAATTCCCCACTCACACACACACACACACACACACACACACACAAACACACACACACACGCACACACACACATACTCACACACACACACACACACACACACACACACACACACACACACACACACTTAAATACAATTAGATTAGAACGAGATATTATGGATGGATGGACGGAAGACGGACAGACGGATAAATCGATAGATGGGTGGAAGTATAGACGGATATTTAGACAGATATTCTATTAAACATTACTGTCATTTATATGTCGAATATCAATTGTGATTTGTGCGAATTAAGAGCTATAACTAAATAAAAAATGGACAATTGTTTGTTTTCGATTTTGTAGTTTCACACTACATATAGAAATATGAATTAAATACGTCACTGATACAAGTAGTGAATTTATGTGTAACGCCAACGCCACCAGGTCAATTGTTATGATTTATTATTATTATTAATTAATAAATCGTCCATAACTAATTACAAGTGAGGAGAATCTTCCTTTACGTTATCAATAATTAATTAATCATCCATAACTAATTACAAGTGATCAGAATCTTACTTTACGTTATTAATAATTAATTAATCGTCCATAACTACTTTCAAAAATGAGAATCTTAATTTACGTTATTATTCATTAATTAATCCTCCACAACTAATTGCAAGTGATGATAATCTTAATTTACGTTATTAATAATTCTCCAGCAGACACTACTCATCTCTCTCACTTTTGTGGATATGCGGGTGCTGTAAATGTTTTCTCTCTGTCAAAGCATTAAGACAAATATTTATTTACTGTCACACAATATTCCGTAGTTGGAAAACGTCCTACTAAAGGAAAAGACAACTCTATCTTTAATTTATATTTTGGTGAGCTCCATCCACCCACTTTCTTTTCCATCAAATCTTTTTTCAAAATGTAAGAAGGTCAATAAATTTAACAATAAATTTTTTAAATCAAGGAAATATTCAAATGAAAAACACAATGAAAAATAGTATGTCGCATCTATATTTCCACGAAGGCATGTTCAAATTATTTTTATACTATACAATATTATATCGAAGAAAGAAATACAAATTTAACAATTCAATACAAATCACCGGTTAGATCTTATCAGAGAACAGAAATGGAGTTTTTAGAGACAAGTGATAATAATTTCTACGTAACCTGAATTATGTCATACTTTGTCACCATACATCAACAGAAATGGAGTTATAGAGAGAGGTGATAATAGTTTCTATGTAACCTGAATTATGTCATATTATGCCACCATACATCAACAGAGTGTGGGGTATTCTTACTCTAACACACTGCTCCACGCCTCTACCACACGGGTGGTCGTAGCGGTTTATAATCAGTAAACCAGGAAGTTCAAATCATACACATAAAGAAATGTTGCTTATTCCTATTAAACTAACTGCTGCCTTTTATGGCCAGGCTTCTTGCCACACCAAATTCATGTGATCAGACAATATAATTATCTACAGCAGGTAATCATTTTGATGTCCGCCCATCATAAGGAATACGTAGGTATATTATAATAAAGTCAGACTTTGGCAGAATAAGTTTGCCTATCCCTATTTCTAAGCTTGTGATTGTATGATTCACATATTTTAGAATATCAGCTCCTGACTGAACTACTGAACTTGTATGAATCACATCTTGGTATCTCCTCTCAAGACTGAACTATTGAAATTGTAATTGTATGATTCACATACTTTGGAATCCTGGCGCAATTCTGAAGTACTGATCTTGTATTTATACCAACACTAAGGACCTTATTCATGCCTAACTATATGGCAAGTATTTTGTTATTCTGACAGCTCACTCGACTAAGGAAAACTTTCATTTGACCAGATCGTCATTACTACTACAATAGATACACTGTGGAAGTCATCAAAGGCACCGCCAATTTAGGTGCCGACTATTTTGTCCAGAGCAGTAGACATGGAAGTGTAAGAGTCCAGTAACATAACTCTTTAAAATGCTGCAAAATCCTCGTATACATTTCTTGTTTCTTTTCTACGGTAGAGAGGAAGGAGTAATTTTACTCAGAGTTCATTTATATGATGCTAATTGTCAGATAGTCGTGGGCAAATTATGCCTAGTTTAATAACTAAATATTTATTCTTATACATTAATTATTTTTATTCGATAAGACGTTTTTAATTTGCGCTGTATATATTTCTATGTTGGTAATTGCAACCACGTGGATTATTGGCACGTTAAAAGGATAAGTGTCTTGATAAATGGATATATGTCGTGATAAATGGATAAGTGTCATGATAAATGGATAAGTGTCATGATAAATGGATTATTGGCATGTTAAATGGATAAATGAAATGGTAAATGGATTATAAACTTTACATGAACGGCCGTAGAGTGACGGCAGGGAGGGGGTAGTTTGCTCAACCTTACGCTTAATGACTTATGTTAGAGATGTTTTCCGCCAATGACGTGTAGATTTGTATAAATAACGGGAAAATTGAATTAGAAATTCAGTCATGACGAGACAGTGCCTACTTTGCAGAAAGCCATATTTAATTCCAGGAATGAAGGACGTGCCCGCCATTATTCAGATAATGTAACATATCGAATTCTTAATTATTAATAAATGTATTTTATTAAGAATGCGGCGGTATATTCGTGTTTTTTTCATTGTGATTTTTTTTTGAATTGCTGCTATTTTCTTCTCAATAGTTTGGCCATAGAAATAACATGAAATAAGATCTAACACGTGTTCCGTGTAATTTACATAGATACATAGTGACGTTGTGGCGAGAGAATCAGATCTAACACGTGTTCCGTGTAATTTACATAGATACATAGTGACGTTGTGGCCAGAGAAATAGAATGATATAAGATCTAACGCGTGTTCCGTGTAATTTACATAGATACATAGTGACGTTGTGGCCAGAGAAATACCATGATATAAGTTCTAACACATGTTCGTAATGATTTGTAATTTACGTAAATACATATTGACGTTGTAGGATACTATTTCATCTCCACTGAAGTTAAGTTAATTTTGATTTATCTCCGGCCCTCTGGCTTCCATTTTTCGAGATACATAGAGCCAGTCTATTAAGACAGAGCAAGAGCAAGAACAGTTAAAATGTAAAAATAAAGAACTGCTCTCCATTAAATAATAACTGAGGAAGTGAGTAAGAGATATAAAACACTACTCTCCATGAAATAATAACTGAGGAAGTGAGTAAGAGATATAAAACACTACTCTCCATTAAGGTCACACTGCTACTCATCAAAAAGAAAAAAATATTGATCGTCCTACAGCGTTCAAATTTGGAATATACATTACCCTTTGTATATAAAAACAATAATAAATATCAGATTTATAATATTTAAATTTACTTTTATTTTATTGATTAAAGAATGAAAAGTTTGCCATGTAAATGTGTACCTACTGACAAAATAGAAAATGAAAGTTGTAAAGAAAATGACTGGTTGAAGAATGGAAAGATAACTCAGTAAAACGATTGACCAAATGATAAACTGAAAGGAAACATGTCACAAAGTTAGTTCATGCAACTGTTTAGAATAAATAAATTATTTTTACTTCATTTCATGTCTCCATAATATTGGTGTGTGACGTTTACATTGAATAAGTTATGTTTAACTACATTTATTGTCTTAATAATGTGGAAGGGTGGATGTACGTGTGTACAGAATGTGTGCTTAGCGCTTGTGATTGTCCGGCTGCAAAGTAGGTCATCAGCCCTTGTTTGTATCACGCGGCGCGGTCTGCTATATAGGAATGTGTGGCTGTGCCAGTGTGTACATGTTTAACCGCTTTTATTATATTATTCATTTATTAAGCAAAGTTGATGTTTAGATATTTTAATAGTTAGTGGGATGTAGTTTATATTTATATAATTTTGTAAGTTAGTTTATATTGTTTTCTAAGTGTATTTTATGATTTATGTGTGTGTACATGGTTTTCCCCTGGCACATGAATATAGTTAATTATTTTATTTGATAATTTAGTTTGTGAATTATATTGTAAGGAAGTATTGTATTTAGAGAGTATTTAATGTAGTATATTTTAATAGTTAAAGTGTTGTATAACTCTAGGTAGTTTAGGAGAAATTTATGTTAGAACGAAAGTAGGTTAGCACAGAAGAGCCCGTTAGCAGTAGTTTTAGTCAGCAGTTCCAGAATTGTTTAGTGGAGCCCCCTTTGCCGCCCGGACTTGTTAGATATATTGTGTGTGAGAGAGTGTGCGACAGGGGGAGTCTTTGAGCGTTCGTCAGGGTTCGTCTTGGTTCGTCTTTAGTCGTCTTTGGTCAAGAGAGGAGCGTGGTTGGCGGTGTGTCGCCGAAATAAAGAGAGATGAAAATGTAAAGACGTGTTGCGTGTTCTGCCTGCTTCTGCTGTGGCTGCCGTAGCGGTATTGTCTGACTGTTTCACCATCGTTTCTCCTCGCATCCTGGGGTGACCAATAACAACAACATAACACCTCCCCCCATCGCAATAATTTTGTGTGTGATGTTTAGAATAAAACAAACTGCTTTAATGCATTTACTATCTTCATAACTTTGGAGTGTGACGTATAGAAGAAAGAGTTGAGGTTTTCTTGCATTTATTGTCTTTATACATTTGGTGTGTGACGTCACAGGGGACAGCTTGGCGAGCCATAACAAGATGCAGTTCACGACATTCGACAGAGATCACGACACTTGGAGGTATGGTAACTGTGCATCGAGGTCGCTAGGTGCTTGGTGGTACGAGTCCTGTGAGGACTCCAACCTCAACGGTCGTTACAAGTCTTATGCAGCTTATTTTTTCGATGGAGTGACTTGGAACAGTTGGAGAAAGTTGAGATCCTTGAAACGTGTGGAAATGAAAATTAAATAGTAAACATTGAATTGAAGTACCCCGAGTAACAGAGTACATGACGCATGTGACACAATTAGAATTTAAAAAATCATTCCATAACATATATTCCTTAATCTTTTAACGACACACATTTTTAATAATTTAATGACACATTTTTCGTAATCATTTAACGACACATTTTTCTTAATCATTTAAAGACATATTTTTCTTAATCATTAAATGACATATTTTTCTTAATCATTAAATGACACATTTTTCTTAATTATTTAATGACACATTTTTTCTTAATAATATAATACATTTTCTTATTTATTGAATTATTATGTAACCGTTCATTGGTTGTAACCTAATATTTATAGACATTTACAATTCACATCAATATAAATCTTATAAAGTGCATAATTCGTTTCAAGTAGTACTCCTGTAAAAGTTCCTACAATCCAGATAGTATTACAATGTAGCAACACACCATCATACAGAAATACCTATAATCCATGGTAAGAACACACCATCTTACATAAATACCTTTAATCCATGGTAACAACACACCATCTTACAGAAATACGTATAATCCATGGTAACAACATACCATATTACAGAAATACATATAATCCATGGTAACAACACACCATCTTACAGAAATACATTTAATCCATGGTAACAACATACCATCTTACAGAAATACGTATAATCCATGGTAACAACACACCAACTTACATAAATACGTTTAATCTATGGTAACAACACACCATCTTAGAGAAATACGTATAATCCATGGTAACAACACACCATCTTACAGAAATACATATAATCCATGGTAACAACACACCATCTTACAAAAATACATTTAATCCATGGTAACAACACACATCCTATTGAAGTACCAATATAATCAATAGTAACAACACACATTCTATAGAAATACCTATAATCGAAATAGTAATACAATTTAGCAACTCAGCATCACATCAGTATTAACAATTTCTTTAGTGACAGTTTGTGCTATTGAATTGACTTCTAAACAAAATATAGCATATTTAATAACCTTTCAATTATTTTAACTTATTGTAATTTAACTATTATATATTTCATAAAATACTTGCAATAAACTATACATTAAAATGTAATTTAGCTATTATAAATCTCATAAAATACGTTCAATAAAATATACATTAAAAATGTAACATGCAGTTTTTCTCTATAAATAGCATTATAACGATAAAAAATGTATAGAATTGGCTCTTTTGAACTTATTGTGATGTTAAATTAACAGTACAGAATAAATATAAATATATATATGCTGTTTTGAGCATTTCTTCATTTGCCTCCATTCGATATTTCGATATATGCGTCCGTTTCTCTCTGTATGTGTCTCTGTACATTGTGTGTTTCTGTGTGTGTGTGTGTGTGTGTGTGTGTGTGCGCGCGCGTATGTGTGTGTGTGTTTATGTGTGTGTGTGTGTGTGTGTGTGTGTGTGTGTGTGTGTGCGTGTGTGTGCGTGAAAGAGAAGAGATATACCCGGGTAGTGTCATATGACATGAAATTTTCCCATATATTTTATATACATTTTCATGACGTGTAATTTAAATTGAACACATGTTAGGTTTGGCTCGAAAGAGAACCCCACAGTTATTCGCCAGCAAATAACAGAACAAAGACGATACAAACATACAGAATAGTCAATCATAAAAGTGAAGTGATAAGAATATGAGATGATAAAATGAAAAACAAGAAACGTTATAATACAACAATAACAGTAATTTTAAAAATGACAATGAGGAACACAGCCCGGTTAATCCCGTAGGATTCCAAGAAGTTAAGATATTTTCACTGAAAGAATCTTTTTTCAACGTGTCTTAACTTCCATAGCACACAATTTGTTCTGTCCTAAAACAAATTAAGCTCAAATATAGACAAGTCACATTTGGACCAGTAGTCCACAACAAAATAAGTTCAGTAACAACTATGATCAACCTCAATATTACGTAAGTCCTGCTTGAAAGTAGATGTATACTCTTTCTTTAAATAGATGTATCCTAAAATTCAAAATCACAGACTTGAAATTTGACAAGGGAATTAACTTCTGTTCCGGGACGATGCGTCGTAAATCATTATCTCCCTTAGGATCACAGCTTAAGAATAGCAGAAACAAGAAAAGTACACTAAGCCCTATGTCTTCCTGTCCAAAATTAAACCAAAATCACCTGCAATAATTTTACACGCTTTAGGTATCTTATTACATAAATAACATTTCACTTGTGAAATTAGGTATCTTATTACATAAATAACATTTCACTTGTGAAGTTAGGTATCTTATTACATAAATAACATTTCACTTGTGAAGTTAGGTATCTTATTACATAAATAACATTTCACTTGTGAAGTTAGGTATCTTATTACATAAATAACATTTCACTTGCGAAGTTAGGTATCTTATTACATAAATAACATTTCACTTGTGAAGTTAGGTATCTTATTACATAAATAACATTTCACTTGTGAAGTTAGGTATCTTATTACATAAATAACATTTCACTTGTGAAGTTAGGTATCTAATTACATAAATAACATTTCAGTTGTGAAGTGAGGCTATTACCGTGTTCACAATTCATTTAGCTATTTTACACCTGCAAAATAAAAAATAATATTAATATATTTTTTGGTAAGTAATTGATTCTCCCTGACAATAGATAAACATCAGCTTACCCCCTTTAGGTCATTCATTTAACATACAGTTGAAAAAGAATATCGTATTTCTCTTATCTTTTCTTTCAAGTCAAAGTAATCTGATTCCTTGTTTTTCCTATTATCTTTTTTCAAGTCAAAGTAATCTGACTGTTTATCTTTTTCTGAACTATTGCTTGCAGTAAAAGTAATTGATTATCTATTTCTGAACTGTTGTTTGCAGTCAAAGTAATTTCACTATCTATTTCTGAACTGTTGTTTGCATATTTACTGAAAGCAATCACTCTCCCATAATTCTCTTCGTCATGGGCGTCATGGGTGCAGATATATGTAATGTTTTATTTTGTTTGTAGTGTGTTCTAGAAGTGTTGTTTTTGTATAGTTCCTTGATGTTTTGTTCAATTCACTGACAAGATCGCAATGATTGGTAACGTGCGGTGTTGCTGAGAGAATAAATTGGATTGACACTCAGGCAAAGATGCATGCATGGAAGAATAATATTGTGTATTTTTAGTGTATGAGCTTGTGAATGTGTGTGGGGGTGCACTTGAGTGTGTATGTATACGCATATATGTAAGTGTGTATATGAATTGGATTGGTTGAAGTGTACGTGTCAATGTTCTCTAGAATAGCGTGACGTCACTTGATCACCTCATTAAATAAACAGGTTCATTTGTTTGTTTATCTTTCAAAAGAAATTTTGCTGTTATCGATTTAGACGAATTATTTCATTGATGTCTTCTTTCGCACTTGGCGATGTAGATGAAATATTATCTATCGCGACATTTATCCCAAAGAAGTTGTATTCAATCGGTCAAAAAATATAAAACGTCCAGCAAATCACTGTACACATATGGAGAGTTTAAAATACAATTTCAGGCAGACGGAAATACAAAGTCCGAAATAGACTAAATAGAAAGACACCTCAGAATAATGACAGAAAGAAAGACGGTTTATACATAAATAGCATGTTGTGAAATGTGGTATCTAAACACTTTAGAATAATATAGCAAGATTCTTTTACGTTTAAAAGCAAGCTATCAAAACAAATACACTCCAAGACTTGGTAAATTTGTGTACGTGGCAGTTTAGTAGATGTGCCGAATGACGTAACATATCCGTAGATCTTTTATTCATGACGTGTTCAAGTAGTGAATGTGTGCAGAATCATATCAGAAAATCGGATAAGTTGTCGAACCTGAACGTGAACTTTACTCTATCTCAAAATCACTTCACTTCAGTTTGGGCGGTTGAAGACAAGAGAGCTTTTGGAAAAATGCAAGTATGTAAACGGTATCATCATTCTTATTTCATCAATCGTGTCAGAGGTCACACATACAAAGAATATTTTCTTTCTCATTTCCACATTTTTATGCGTTGTATACTGAGCCGTTGGTGTTAAATTATACAATTTAAAATAAATTTTTAAAAAATTAAAACTTTCAGTAATAAACAAACCAAGAGGTGTGTGATCAACCATTTTCCCAGCAAAGGTCCAGAGGTTGAATGCTTGTATTGTCAGTTGACGAAGTATTATATATTTGTGACAATTCAATTACAACATAAAGCGGTCAAACATTTTCTCAGGTAGAAGACCACATGTCATTATGATAGATAGATGGATAGATAGATTGATAGATAGATTGATTGATTGATTGACTGATTGATTGATGGACGGATATACAGACAGACCGACCGACAGAGAGACAAAGACAGACAAAGTGATAGACAGGCAGATATAGAAATAAATATATAGATATATAGATAGATGGATGGATGGATAGATAGATAGATAGATAGATAGATAGATAGATAGATAGATAGATAGATAGATAGATAGATAGATAGATAGATAGATAGATAGATAGATAGATAGATAGGCGAACAGACGGCGGATAGATGAATAGGTTTGAGCGGATTGTTGGATAAATGGAAAGACAGACAGACAGCCGGACAAAGACATACACATGTATACTGCTATATAGAAACGTGTTTGTATTGGCATGAAAGCACATATTTTTTTTTATTGCAGTCTTACAAATTTATCATGAAGAAATTACTGATCTTGAGTCTAATCATAATTGCGGCCTTTGGAGATGTGGCGAAAGGTGGTAAGATGGACATTTTACCATTGGCATTATAACGTTCATTAAATATTTTCCAAATGACAGTTTTAGGAGTTCTGTAGGAAACTACATGAAATAAAGTCTATAATAACATAATTACTTGACTACGTTTTTTTAATAACAGTCGTATAGGTAATTACATGAAATGAAGACTATGATAGTATAATAACTTGAGTATGTTTTGGTTAATAAAAATTCAAAACCTATTAAGAGGGAAATAACATAATAACTTGACTACATTTTTGTTAATAAGAGTCGTGCAGGGAATTACATGAAATAATGATTATAATAAAATAATAACTTGACGACGTTTATGTTAATAAGAACGAGAAACATTTTAAGGGGGAGATAATAAAATGAACTAATGACGACGTATTTGTTAATAAGAACGAGAAACATAAGTGGGAGATAATAAAATGAACAAATGCAGTGGAAGTAGAAAAAAATGCTGGGTGGTGATTCCTTATAATGACCTTGTGAAGTTAAAATTATTTATTTAATTAATTTATAAACACACTAGTGATTTAGAAACATTATCAAGGGAACAATTTATATATTTAATTAATTTACAAACACACTTGCGATTTAGAATCGTTTTAAAGTGAAGACTATATATTTCACACACACACACACACACACACACACACAGACAGACACATCGCAAAACATCGTGCTTAAACAAGAGAAATATTTTTAAAAGAAAAACCTTTACTCATTCATATGGACACCTTCATAAAAGTGCATCGGGTGAAAATTTTATTTATCTAAAGTATGGATACACTCTCTCCTACACACATACACATAATCGATCATTATAAGAGACATATTTTATTTATTTAATTATGCACACATTACACACACACACACACACACACACACACACACACACACACACACACACACACACACACATACACACATACACACACAAACACATACACATACACACAAACAAATATACTCACTCAGTCTATTACCCATTAAACAGAAAGCTATTAAACACTATAAAGTACCTATATCAATTTACTGAGATAATTTCAAGAAGAGAGACAAACGAAGATTCTACAATGTGTGTTTGTGTTCTTGCTCAATAGTCAATCATCATTATATTATATGCTATTTGTCTTGTGCTGTTGTACAATAGACACATCCCCACCCAAATATAGTTCATATAGAATAGACACATCCCCATCCAAATATAGTTCATGTACAATAGACACATCCCCACCCAAATATAGTTCATGTACAATAGACACATCCCCACCCAAATATAGTTCATGTACAATACACACACCCACACCCAAATATAGTTAATGTACAATTTGTCTTGACTTATCTTTCTATAGACATGAAATTAGGAAAATGAATGTTGTAATCCATAGTGCAGTAGTGTCCATTTATATATGTGAACAAATTATTAAATGAATATTATTAATCATAATGCACAGCTGTCCTTAATTATATTATTAACACTGAAATGAGTGTTAGTAATCATAATGCATTCTTGATTATGGTGATATTACACGTATCTGTGAAATGATAATATATTTAATTGTCTCTCTCACTTTGCAGATATGCGGGTGCTGTAAATGTTTTTTTTAAATTTTATCTTCCATAACAATTAAATGCGTTTAATTGTTGTTAATTAAACGTTTATACGTACCATATGTGGAAACTTTCTTACTAATGGAAAATATAAATCCATCTTTAATCTATATTTAGTGAGTCCCCCATCCATCCATTATCTCTTCAATATATGGTTATCAATATGTGTAAGAAAGTCAGTAAATATATTAAATCAGCAATCATATATACATATAAAAAATAAAATGACTAGTTTATTTGACATCAATATGTCATGTTATAATAATGTCAATATTTATACAGCCTTTTATCTTTACACATAATTCAGTAGATTAGTTCCGTAAACCCAGAACACCAAGGTAGAATATCCCATGTTGTCTCTCGCGAAAAGTCTGGATGCTCCTTTACCATATTAGTTCCCTCAATCCAGAACAACAATTTAGCAATGTTAGTAACTTTTGTATACCATAAATTACACTATGTAGTTGAGCAAAATTTGTCATACATCAAATTATTAAGCGTATACTTACAATATTACTGGCTTAGAAACGCGTTCAATCTACCACAGTTATAACAGTTTATAAAACAATAAACTGTCATTCTAAATTTTCCACAGATTCTAGAGGTAAAAAAATGTTGCTTCTTCCCTGTAAGATTTAATCAGGGTGCAAACACTAACTTTTCCAGTTTTATTAATTTCTTCCTTTTCTTATCAGTAATCTAAGTTGTGTGCTTACATTATTTCATTAAACATGCCACTGAGTAATATTACTCCTCATTATCATCACAACATTGATTTATATACGTATCAATGTGTGATTTATTATTTATAAACATATCAATGTGTGATTTAATATCTATAATTGAATCAATGTGTGATTTATTATTTATAAACATATCAATGTGTGATTTAATATCTATAATTGAATCAATGTGTGATTTATTATTTATAATGGAATCAATGTGTGATTTATTATTTATAATGGAATCAATGTGTGATTTATTATTTATAATTGAATCAATATGTGATTTATTATTTATAATTGAATCAATGTGTGATTTATTATTTATAATTGAATCAATGTGCTATTTATTATCTATAATTGAATCAATGTGTGATTTATTATTTATAATTGAATCAATGTGTGATTTATTATTTTTAATTGAATCAATGTGTGATTTATTATGTGTAAATTTGGTAAATATGGTTATTACTATTGCGTATTGTATACTTATATTTTAATTTTATATTCTAAATAAAACTTTATTTTTTAATTTGAAATATAAAGGAGTCTTTGCTTTCAAATGGAAATCGTCATCACTATTCCCAAATGGCACAGTTGTAGAAGCGTGTGTTGGAGACAATGTAACGTTCCCGTGGGAGTTTGATATGACGTCAACAAAGCAGGTTGTTATTGAGTGGAGTAAGACGTCTGAAAATAAACCAGGTATATAATGTATTAATAGCTGAGTAATTTATTTATAAATATATAATTTATTCATAAATATATAATTTATTTATAACGATACATTTTATTTATATCTGTTGCAGCCAATTTAGGCACAATATCAGCTATGTGTAATTTTCAACTGGATTGTGTGAAAAACTATAATGTGAAATGTTCATTTTGCTATGGGAAAACTACTTTGACAAGTTACTGTCACCAGATATTTTGATACTTGTTTCATAAAATTGGGTTTGATTTCCAAATGTTTTCCGTGCCAGGTTTAATTCCCTTTTCTATGAGGGTCAAAAGTTCAGCAATAATTTTGACAATACTCTTACATAATCAGTGTGAACCTTGATATATTTACAAGTCATTCATTACCACTCAGTACCTGAATTGTAAATTCATTTATAGTGAAGCTTAATAAGATTCCAAGACATTAATCGCCAATCAATATTGGCATAGTGACGTCATTCATTTTAAAGCTTAATATGTTTCCTAGACATTAATCACCAAACAGTATCATATATTGATGTCAATCATTGTGAAATTTGATATGTTTCTAAGACATTAATCACTAATCAGTACCTGAATATTGAAGTCATTATTGTCAAGCTTGATTAAATCCCAAGACATTCATCACTAATCACTATCTGTATAGTGACGTCATTCATCGACCTATGGTGACTTATCACATGTAATGACTTGATGCCTTGCGCTACATAAATCTCCATCAGCTCTAAAATATCTAGTCGCCGACCTTCTAGCACTAATTAAGATGTCTTCCATTCCGTAATTTAGCCTCTCTCACACACACACTTACACACACACACACACACACACACACACACACACACACACACACACACACACACACACACACACACACACACATATATTCATTCTATTTAAAATGGATGACTAAAATAAAAATGCATTTAATAAATCGTACATATTTTGCTATTATTATATTCATTCTATTTAAAATGGATGACAAAATTAAAACGGCATTTTATAAATCGTACATAATTTGCTATTATTATATTCATTCTATTTAAAATGGATGAATAAATTAAAACTGCATTTTGTGTAAAATAATTGTCAACCTTGAACTTGGTTCCATAATTAAACACATCGTGAATATCTTCTCTAAATCAATTTTTTATTTTTATTGCAAACTAAATTCACTTGAATTTGAAGGAAGAACAGATTAACCATTTTAAAACTCTGAACTACATTGTAATTTTAAATTTGCAACATGTGAATGTTTTTTTTCAGACCAAGAGAAACACTTAGCTCTGGAAAAATATAGTAGAGATAAATTCTATGGATTATCGCCGGAAAGAGACGTGGAATTTCTGTCCAATGCCGGTATAAAGTTGTCAAATGTGACTCTGGCAGACAAGGGGGTTTACACGGTTGAAATAATTTCATTTGGACATCCAGAGTCCTATAAGCAAATTGCATTCCTTCAAGTCTATGGTATGTGATGCTTAAGGAGTAAACGACCCTAAAATGTATTCTCTCTCTCTCTGTCTCTCTCTCTCTCTCTCTCTCTCTCTCACTCACTCTCTCTCTCTCTCTCTCTCTCTCTCTCTCTCTCTCTCTCTCTCTCTCTCTCTCTCTCTCTCTCTCTCTCTCTCTCTCTCTCTCTCTCTCCCTCTCAGTAGGAAAAGTATGCAAAACTCCAATCTAGTATGAACATCGCCTTACGTCATAATGTCAACCCTGTATGGGGCTAAATGCAAACCTGTATGCATACGCAGTACCTGTAATTAGCTATCCTGGATGAATCATAGAATGGACAACATATGAAATAATTCATCTTGACAGAGAATCAAGAAAGCATCTCACAATAAGGAAATCACTATATCCAAAAAATAGACAGTTTGTATGTATCTTTGAAAATTGGAGACAACTAACTATCAACTATAGAAAAAGAAATAATAGAAGACAGGGAACATAATTTGTCCCTGGTTCAACCATCATAGAAACATAAATTCTAAAGAAAGAAATCAGTTAAAAATTACTACGCTCTGGAAAACCACACTCACATGCAACAACACAAATATTGCAGACATAGCAATAAATTGTGGAATCTTTCAAGGTGATTCACTATCGCCACTGCTGTTCTGCATTGCCCTGAACCCTCTCAGTCACGTGATCCAGAAAACAGGGTTAGGATACAAAATGAAAGCAGGACAGGTTATCAGCCATCTACTGTACATGGATGATCTCAAGCTGTACGGTAAAAATGAAAGTGACATCACATCACTGATCAATACTGTCAAGATCTGCAGTGAAGACATCAACATGAAATTCGGCCTTGAGAAATGTGGACGAATTGTCATCCAGAAAGGCAAGGTCAAAACAACAGAGGGCCTGCAATTCGACATCGGAAAAATCAATGATGTTTCAATAGAAAATGGATATAAGTATCTTGGGATACTACAACATCAAGAAAATATGCAGAGAGAAGTGAAGTCCAAAGTTAAGAGAGAATATGAAAAACGTGTTAGACAAGTCCTGAAATCCAAGCTAAATGGGGCGAACAAAATACAAGCCCTTAATGCATACGCAATACCTGTAGTAAGCTACACTGGAGGTATCATAGATTGGACAGCAAATGAAATAAATGAACTGGACAGGAAAACAAGAAAACTACTCACAATACATAAAGCCTTACACCCAAAAGCAGACGTAGACAGACTCTATGTATCTCGAAAAATGGGAGGCCGAGGTCTCAAGAAAATGAAACATGTCATTGAAGGAGAAGTCATTGGCCTTGTGGACTACATCTGGAATAACAATAAAGATGATCCACTGATAGAATTAGTAAAAAGGAGTGGACTATTCCAACCACCAGAAACAGACAAAGAAACATGGAAGAAAACAACGAAGCAAGAACTAGCATATACCTGGAGTCAGAAACTTCTACATGGCCAATATGTACGACAAGCAGACGAAATATCAACAAAGCAATCAACGAACAAATGGTTGAAAGAGGCAGGATTGAAAGCAGAAACAGAAGCACTCATAACAGCTGCACAAGATCAAGCACTCAACACCAAAGCACACAAAACGAAAATCATGAAAATTTCAAATGATTCCAAATGTAGACTTTGCAAATCCATGGATGAGACAACAGAACACAAACTATCTGGATGTCAGGTTCTGGCTGGAACAGAATACACCAAACGACACAATGAAGTGGCAAAACACATACATAGAAATCTGTGTGAGAACTATGGCATAAAAACCCCAGAAAGAACATGGATGCATCAACCAGAAGCAGTCATCGAAACAGAAGAAGTCAAAATACTGTGGGACTTCGAGATAAGAACAGACCGGGTGATTCCTGCAAGACGACCAGACATTGTAGTTCTCAATAAGACCAACAGAACAGTAACAATTATTGATGTCGCTGTTCCAAGTGATAGAAACATAAAAACAAAAGAAAGAGAAAAAATAGAAAAATACCAAGACCTCAGATTAGAAATCCAGAGACTGTGGAATGTAAAAGCAGAAGTGATACCAATAGTGATAGGAGCCTTGGGGAACATAACATCAGAATTGGAAGGCTACCTGAATAAACTCCCTGGAAACCACAGAATCGCTCCACTACTCAAAGCAGCGCTCCTCGGAAGTGCCCACATCCTCCGTAAAACTTTGGATCTCCCAGAATCTTGGTAAGATTCCGAGACCTAGGATCTCAGCCGACAGTCAAACAGAAGTCGTGGAAAGAGACTGAATAATAATAATAATAATAATAATAATAATAATCAACCAGAAGCAGTCACCGAAACAGAAGAAGTCAAAATACTGTGGGACTTCGAGATAAGAACAGATCGGGTGATTCCTGCACGAAGACCAGACATTGTAGTTCTCAATAATGCCAACAGAAAAGTATCAATCATTGATGTCGCTGTTCCAAGTGATAGAAACATAAAAACAAAAGAAAGAGAAAAAATAGAAAAATACCAAGACCTCAGATTAGAAATCCAGAGACTGTGGAATGTAAAAGCAGAAGTGATACCTATAGTGATAGGAGCCTTGGGGAACATAACATCTGAATTGGAAGGCTACCTGAATAAACTCCCTGGAAACCACAGAGTCGCTCCACTACTCAAAGCAGCGCTCCTCGGAAGTGCCCACATCCTCCGTAAAACATTGGATCTCCCAGAATCTTGGTAAGATTACGAGACCTTGGATCGTAACCGACAGCCAAACAGAAGTCGTGGAAAGAGGCTGAATAATAATAATAATAATAATAAAACCTTGGATCTCCCAGAATCTTGGTAAGATTCCGAGACCTTGGATCACAACCGACAGTCAAACAGAAGTCGTGGAAAGAGGCTGAATAATAATATACCTGTAGTAAGCTACACTGGAGGTATCATAGATTGGACAGCAAATGAAATAAATGAACTGGACAGGAAAACAAGAAAACTACTCACAATACATAAAGCCTTACACCCCAAAGCAGACGTAGACAGGCTCTATGTATCTCGAAAAATGGGAGGCAGAGGTCTCAAGAAAATCAAACATGTCATTGAAGCAGAAGTCATTGGCCTTGTGGACTACATCTGGAATAACAACAAAGATGATCCACTGATAGAAGCAGAGGGCCTGCAATTCGACATCGGAAAAATCAACGATGTTTCAATGGAAAATGGATATAAGTATCTTGGGATACTACAACATCAAAAAATATGCAGAGAGAAGTGAAGTCCAAAGTTAAGAGAGAATATGAAAAACGTGTTAGACAAGTCCTGAAGTCCAAGCTAAATGGGGCGAACAAAATACAAACCCTTAATGCATACGCAATACCTGTAGTAAGCTACACTGGGGGTATCATAGATTGGACAGCAAATGAAATAAATGAACTGGACAGGAAAACAAGAAAACTACTCACAATACATAAAGCCTTACACCCCAAAGCAGACGTAGACAGGCTCTATGTATCTCGAAAAATGGGAGACCGAGGTCTGAAGAAAATCAAACATGTCACTGAAGCAGAAGTCATTGGCCTTGTTGACTACATCTGGAATAACAACAAAGATGATCCACTGATAGAAGCAGTAAAAATGAGTGGACTATTCCAATCCCAAGAAACAGACAAAGAAACATGGAAGAAAACAACGAAGCAAGAACTAGCACATACATGGAGCCAGAAACCTCTGCATGGCCAGTATGTACGACAAGCCGACGAAATATCAACAAAGCAATCAACGTACAAATGGTTGAAAGAGGCAGGATTGAAAGCAGAAACAGAAGCACTCATAACAGCTGCACAAGATCAAGCGCTCAACACCAAAGCACACAAAGCGAAAATCATGAAAACTTCAAATGATTCCAAATGTCTACTCTGCAAATCCATGGATGAGACAACAGAGCACATACTATCTGGATGTCAGGTTCTGGCTGGAACGGAATACACCAAACGACACAATTAAGTGGCAAATCACATACATAGAAATCTGTGTGAGAACTATGGCATAAAAACCCCAGAAAGAGCATGGATGCATCAACCAGAAGCAGTCACCGAAACAGAGGAAGTCAAAATACTGTGGGACTTCGAGATAAGAACAGATCGGGTGATTCCTGCACGAAGACCAGACATTGTAGTTCTCAATAATGCCAACAGAAAAGTATCAATCATTGATGTCGCTGTTCCAAGTGATAGAAACATAAAAACAAAAGAAAGAGAAAAAATAGAAAAATACCAAGACCTCAGATTAGAAATCCAGAGACTGTGGAATGTAAAAGCAGAAGTGATACCTATAGTGATAGGAGCCTTGGGGAACATAACATCTGAATTGGAAGGCTACCTGAATAAACTCCCTGGAAACCACAGAGTCGCTCCACTACTCAAAGCAGCGCTCCTCGGAAGTGCCCACATCCTCCGTAAAACATTGGATCTCCCAGAATCTTGGTAAGATTACGAGACCTTGGATCGTAACCGACAGCCAAACAGAAGTCGTGGAAAGAGGCTGAATAATAATAATAATAATAATAAAACCTTGGATCTCCCAGAATCTTGGTAAGATTCCGAGACCTTGGATCACAACCGACAGTCAAACAGAAGTCGTGGAAAGAGGCTGAATAATAATATACCTGTAGTAAGCTACACTGGAGGTATCATAGATTGGACAGCAAATGAAATAAATGAACTGGACAGGAAAACAAGAAAACTACTCACAATACATAAAGCCTTACACCCCAAAGCAGACGTAGACAGGCTCTATGTATCTCGAAAAATGGGAGGCAGAGGTCTCAAGAAAATCAAACATGTCATTGAAGCAGAAGTCATTGGCCTTGTGGACTACATCTGGAATAACAACAAAGATGATCCACTGATAGAAGCAGAGGGCCTGCAATTCGACATCGGAAAAATCAACGATGTTTCAATGGAAAATGGATATAAGTATCTTGGGATACTACAACATCAAAAAATATGCAGAGAGAAGTGAAGTCCAAAGTTAAGAGAGAATATGAAAAACGTGTTAGACAAGTCCTGAAGTCCAAGCTAAATGGGGCGAACAAAATACAAACCCTTAATGCATACGCAATACCTGTAGTAAGCTACACTGGGGGTATCATAGATTGGACAGCAAATGAAATAAATGAACTGGACAGGAAAACAAGAAAACTACTCACAATACATAAAGCCTTACACCCCAAAGCAGACGTAGACAGGCTCTATGTATCTCGAAAAATGGGAGACCGAGGTCTGAAGAAAATCAAACATGTCACTGAAGCAGAAGTCATTGGCCTTGTTGACTACATCTGGAATAACAACAAAGATGATCCACTGATAGAAGCAGTAAAAATGAGTGGACTATTCCAATCCCAAGAAACAGACAAAGAAACATGGAAGAAAACAACGAAGCAAGAACTAGCACATACATGGAGCCAGAAACCTCTGCATGGCCAGTATGTACGACAAGCCGACGAAATATCAACAAAGCAATCAACGTACAAATGGTTGAAAGAGGCAGGATTGAAAGCAGAAACAGAAGCACTCATAACAGCTGCACAAGATCAAGCGCTCAACACCAAAGCACACAAAGCGAAAATCATGAAAACTTCAAATGATTCCAAATGTCTACTCTGCAAATCCATGGATGAGACAACAGAGCACATACTATCTGGATGTCAGGTTCTGGCTGGAACGGAATACACCAAACGACACAATTAAGTGGCAAATCACATACATAGAAATCTGTGTGAGAACTATGGCATAAAAACCCCAGAAAGAGCATGGATGCATCAACCAGAAGCAGTCACCGAAACAGAGGAAGTCAAAATACTGTGGGACTTCGAGATAAGAACAGATCGGGTGATTCCTGCACGAAGACCAGACATTGTAGTTCTCAATAATGCCAACAGAAAAGTATCAATCATTGATGTCGCTGTTCCAAGTGATAGAAACATAAAAACAAAAGAAAGAGAAAAAATAGAAAAATACCAAGACCTCAGATTAGAAATCCAGAGACTGTGGAATGTAAAAGCAGAAGTGATACCTATAGTGATAGGAGCCTTGGGGAACATAACATCTGAATTGGAAGGCTACCTGAATAAACTCCCTGGAAACCACAGAGTCGCTCCACTACTCAAAGCAGCGCTCCTCGGAAGTGCCCACATCCTCCGTAAAACATTGGATCTCCCAGAATCTTGGTAAGATTACGAGACCTTGGATCGTAACCGACAGCCAAACAGAAGTCGTGGAAAGAGGCTGAATAATAATAATAATAATAATAAAACCTTGGATCTCCCAGAATCTTGGTAAGATTCCGAGACCTTGGATCACAACCGACAGTCAAACAGAAGTCGTGGAAAGAGGCTGAATAATAATATACCTGTAGTAAGCTACACTGGAGGTATCATAGATTGGACAGCAAATGAAATAAATGAACTGGACAGGAAAACAAGAAAACTACTCACAATACATAAAGCCTTACACCCCAAAGCAGACGTAGACAGGCTCTATGTATCTCGAAAAATGGGAGGCAGAGGTCTCAAGAAAATCAAACATGTCATTGAAGCAGAAGTCATTGGCCTTGTGGACTACATCTGGAATAACAACAAAGATGATCCACTGATAGAAGCAGAGGGCCTGCAATTCGACATCGGAAAAATCAACGATGTTTCAATGGAAAATGGATATAAGTATCTTGGGATACTACAACATCAAAAAATATGCAGAGAGAAGTGAAGTCCAAAGTTAAGAGAGAATATGAAAAACGTGTTAGACAAGTCCTGAAGTCCAAGCTAAATGGGGCGAACAAAATACAAACCCTTAATGCATACGCAATACCTGTAGTAAGCTACACTGGGGGTATCATAGATTGGACAGCAAATGAAATAAATGAACTGGACAGGAAAACAAGAAAACTACTCACAATACATAAAGCCTTACACCCCAAAGCAGACGTAGACAGGCTCTATGTATCTCGAAAAATGGGAGACCGAGGTCTGAAGAAAATCAAACATGTCACTGAAGCAGAAGTCATTGGCCTTGTTGACTACATCTGGAATAACAACAAAGATGATCCACTGATAGAAGCAGTAAAAATGAGTGGACTATTCCAATCCCAAGAAACAGACAAAGAAACATGGAAGAAAACAACGAAGCAAGAACTAGCACATACATGGAGCCAGAAACCTCTGCATGGCCAGTATGTACGACAAGCCGACGAAATATCAACAAAGCAATCAACGTACAAATGGTTGAAAGAGGCAGGATTGAAAGCAGAAACAGAAGCACTCATAACAGCTGCACAAGATCAAGCGCTCAACACCAAAGCACACAAAGCGAAAATCATGAAAACTTCAAATGATTCCAAATGTCTACTCTGCAAATCCATGGATGAGACAACAGAGCACATACTATCTGGATGTCAGGTTCTGGCTGGAACGGAATACACCAAACGACACAATTAAGTGGCAAATCACATACATAGAAATCTGTGTGAGAACTATGGCATAAAAACCCCAGAAAGAGCATGGATGCATCAACCAGAAGCAGTCACCGAAACAGAGGAAGTCAAAATACTGTGGGACTTCGAGATAAGAACAGATCGGGTGATTCCTGCACGAAGACCAGACATTGTAGTTCTCAATAATGCCAACAGAAAAGTATCAATCATTGATGTCGCTGTTCCAAGTGATAGAAACATAAAAACAAAAGAAAGAGAAAAAATAGAAAAATACCAAGACCTCAGATTAGAAATCCAGAGACTGTGGAATGTAAAAGCAGAAGTGATACCTATAGTGATAGGAGCCTTGGGGAACATAACATCTGAATTGGAAGGCTACCTGAATAAACTCCCTGGAAACCACAGAGTCGCTCCACTACTCAAAGCAGCGCTCCTCGGAAGTGCCCACATCCTCCGTAAAACATTGGATCTCCCAGAATCTTGGTAAGATTACGAGACCTTGGATCGTAACCGACAGCCAAACAGAAGTCGTGGAAAGAGGCTGAATAATAATAATAATAATAATAAAACCTTGGATCTCCCAGAATCTTGGTAAGATTCCGAGACCTTGGATCACAACCGACAGTCAAACAGAAGTCGTGGAAAGAGGCTGAATAATAATATACCTGTAGTAAGCTACACTGGAGGTATCATAGATTGGACAGCAAATGAAATAAATGAACTGGACAGGAAAACAAGAAAACTACTCACAATACATAAAGCCTTACACCCCAAAGCAGACGTAGACAGGCTCTATGTATCTCGAAAAATGGGAGGCAGAGGTCTCAAGAAAATCAAACATGTCATTGAAGCAGAAGTCATTGGCCTTGTGGACTACATCTGGAATAACAACAAAGATGATCCACTGATAGAAGCAGAGGGCCTGCAATTCGACATCGGAAAAATCAACGATGTTTCAATGGAAAATGGATATAAGTATCTTGGGATACTACAACATCAAAAAATATGCAGAGAGAAGTGAAGTCCAAAGTTAAGAGAGAATATGAAAAACGTGTTAGACAAGTCCTGAAGTCCAAGCTAAATGGGGCGAACAAAATACAAACCCTTAATGCATACGCAATACCTGTAGTAAGCTACACTGGGGGTATCATAGATTGGACAGCAAATGAAATAAATGAACTGTACAGGAAAACAAGAAAACTAATCACAATACATAAAGCCTTACTCCCCAAAGCAGACGTAGACAGGCTCTATGTATCTCGAAAAATGGGAGACCGAGGTCTGAAGAAAATCAAACATGTCACTGAAGCAGAAGTCATTGGCCTTGTTGACTACATCTGGAATAACAACAAAGATGATCCACTGATAGAAGCAGTAAAAATGAGTGGACTATTCCAATCCCAAGAAACAGACAAA